>OZ010792.1:243317924-248255424 GCA_963932465.1 Maratus speciosus
GATGACGGAAGTTCATTTATAAGGGGGTCTGATTGATTGCGTCATATCAACTTTATTTTTTATTCGGACGGTAGTGAAAATTTTCTGGTATACCCTTTTTAAATGCGTTAATATTTATATAAATACATAGCACCTATAGTCGTCGTCTGGTTCGTCAGTTTGTCTGTCCGAATATAACAAGGTAAAAACTACCCAACCGAATAATTTGAAATATATTTCAATTTTAACCTTCTCACCGCCGCGAACTGATATATCCGTTTACTAAGCTGTGTGTTTCACTGCAAGTGAATCATTATTTAAATTAATATAATCCTACAGATATAATCCACTTTAAAAAAATTGAGTTACGATTAACACTCTCAAGGCTTATATGCCTATACGTAATAAAAATATTTATATCATGTTAGAAAATATCCTTTTTTTAGCATTTTAAAAAAATTACAGAGAAAACAACATTACAATTTTGCCCTTTGCTCGGCGGTCAGCGGGTTAATTAACAACTAGGGGGCTCGGCCCCCTACGAGCTACGCACGCCAACCCCCGTTCAGATACGACAGTCTCTAAAAGCACGCTAATTTGATCGGTTTTAAAAAGATTTTGAAAGATTGAAATATAATTTTTAAAACAGTAGCAATCTCCCTATAAATGGGTTTCTATTCATTTATCTTCGATTGGTGAATTTTAAGGAAAAATCAGCTGCTATTAAAAGTTACAATGGCTGGTTTCGTCTTTAATTAAATAAAATCAGTTAAACATTTCAAAATAAGCTAATATAATAAGCAAATCTGCATCAAAATGCAAATATATTTTACAAATACCAATGCCTTCTTTTGACGGAAACGATACAGACGGCTAACGAATCTTATCTAAATCATTTAAGCAATTTCTTTATTTTCTACTTCACATATTTTTCTCTTTCAAATGATATTTTTTGTTGATGACACTTCATTTTCAGCTTGTAATCATTTTTATTTTTATTAAATTACTAAATAGTCGCTCGAATGCAGTCTAAACGCATTCAATAAAATTAATATTAATCTTATTAATATAATCTCAAAATATCAAATTAATGTCTCGCGCAATTTTTTAATTTAAACTGTTTTGCAATATTACTTTTTGTTCATTTTACATAATAAGTGTAATGTGACGTAAATGTGACGTAATTTCTCCTATTTAAGACTTCGAACGCATGTTAATGAATTTATTATTTTACAATATCCTTTCTGTTTTTAAAATTCAGGTGTAAATATAGTTTTTATATAGTAATTTTCGATATGTTCGTGCTATTCATACGTGATTATTTAATTCTAATTTGAAAGTTTTTTTTCTGTTAATAATTGTCATGTGTAAATAAACTTTTAATTTAGAGAAAACATTATTATTTGCACTGTTTATACGGTTGGCAACAGTTTAAATTATTCCATTTTCTAAAAATCTCTCTATTCTAAAAAAAGGTAACTACCGCTGTCACCGCCGCCGCCGGTTTTGAATTTTTTCTTACCGGAGGTCTTTCTTCGTTAATATTAAGAAAATAATGCATACAAAAATATGAAAATCGGTGGTATTATGCAGAAATGTTTGATAAATACGCTGATGCAGACAGTTTTCAAATCGAAGGATTGTTTTAATAAATATTTAATGCTAAAGTCGGACAAAATCATTCCACTAAAAATGTTTTATAGGAGCAAAGACTATTCATGGGAATTTAATCATTTTTAGATCATTCTATTCGTTAGAAATTCCCGGTGTGCAGACTGCATCCATTTTTTTTAATTTGATTAATTTTTTGAGGTTTTATTTCTATTTTAAATTCAAATTTTCGACATTTCTATAGATATTTTTGTACGTTATTTTAGAAAATGGTATTAATTTAAACTGTTACCAAATGTATAAACAGCGCAAGCAATAATGTTTGCTTCAAATTAAAAATTTATTTACACGTGACTATTATAAACAGAAAAAATCATTTGGAATTAGAATTAAATATTTATGTACAAAAAGCAGGAACTTATTAAAAATTACGTCATAAAAACTATACACATGAATTTTAAAAGAGAAAGGATATTGTAAAATAATAAATTCATTAACATGCGTTAGAAGTCTTAAATAGGAGACATTACGTCATATTTACGTCACATTACAGTTATTACATAAAATGAACAGAAATTAATATTGCAAAACAGTTTAAATTTAGAAATTGCGCTAGACATTTATTTGATATTTTGAGAGGATCTTTTCAACTATTTTAGTTAGGAAAGCGCAAATAATATTTCATTTCTAACATAAGTATTTTCACGTGAATATTTAAAAGAGAAAGAATAGCTTGGTCAAAATTACGTCAGATTAAAATCGAGTAATTTAAAATGTCTCATTTAAAAGAACTTTCTTTTCGCTTTGTAAAAAATACCAGGAGACAAAGACTCTGTTTACTTAATTCCTTTTATATTAGCTTATTTTTAAATGTTTAACTTAATTTACTTAATCAAAGATGAAAACAGCGATTGTATCTTTGGTACTACTTAGTTATCCCGTCGACCAAAAATCTATCATTCGCCAAACTATAACATTAAATGCCAATAATGGTTGATCGTAAATGCCACATTAACTTGACTTTAAGCAAGTTACACGTGTCTACGTCATCAAGTTATTTTTATTTCGACGTTTTATTTGTATTTTTATTAATGTTGTACTAATTTATTTATTCTTTCGTTATTTAAAATAAAAATTATGTCAATTTGTATAATTTGGCGAGTGGTTTGGCGATTTATATAATTTGGCGAAATTGATCGACGGGATAATCAAGTAGTACCGCTGCGGATTTGGCGTGAAAATTCCCCAATCAAACCGAAATGAATAGAAATCGGAATAGAAATATTATAGGGAGATCGCCACTGTTTTTTAAATTATAATTAAATCTTTCGAAATCTTTTTAAAGCCGATCAAATTAGCGTGCGTTTAGAGTCTGCGGTGTCTGGACGGGGGTTGACGAGCGTAGCACGTTGGGATCGGAGCCCCCTAGTAAGTAAAAAATATATCTCGAAATGCTGAAAATTTGAATTTAAAATAGAAATAAAACCTCAAAAAATAAGTTAAATTAAAAAAGTGAATGCAGTCTGCACACCGGGAAATTCTACCGTATAAAATGATCTAAAAATGAATTAATTCCCATGTATAGATTTTGCTCCTATAAAACTTTTTTAATGGAACGATTTTGTCCAACTTCAGCATTAAATATCTCTTAAAATAATTACCCGATTTGAAAACTGTCTACATCAGCGTATTTATCAACATTTCTCTATAACACCGCCAATTTTTATATCTTTGTATGCAGTATTTGTCTTAATATTAACGGAGAAAGACCTCCCGTCACAAAAAATTCAAAACCGGCGGCGGCGACAGCGTAAGTTACTTTTTTTTAGAATTGAGAGAAACTTAACCATTTCTTATTGTTTCAAACTGTTAAGTGTTGATGCGATTTGTATGTCACATGTAAATTTAGGAATGCCATACATAGTTCCCATATTTGATTTTGGATGCGCAATTCCTTTATTTTATTTTATTTTATTTTTTTGCCACGTAAAAATTATATGTACTGCTAATGTGGAAAGAAAATTCTTATGAAAACGAGAAAGAATTATTGCCTTTTTATGTTAATATATATAGCACTAGGGGGCTCGGCCTCCTACGAGCTACGCTCGCCAACCCCCGTCCAGACACCGCAGACTCTAAATGCACGCTAATTTGATCGGCTTTAAAAAGATTTCGAAAGATTGAATTATAATTTAAAAAACAGTGGCGATCTCCCTATAAACGAATTTCTATTCATTTCTCTTTGATTGGGGAATTTTAACGCCAAATCCGCTGCGGTACTACTTGATTATCCTGTCGACCAATTTCGCCAAATTATATAAATCGCCAAACCACTCGCCAAATTATACAAATTGATATAATTTTTATTTTAAATAACGAAAGAACAAATAAATTCGTACAACATTAATAAAAACACAAATAAAACGTCGAAATAAAAATAACTTGATGACGTATACACGTGTAACAACATTTCAAAATAAGCTAATATAAAAGGAATTAAGTAAAGAGAGTCTTTGTCTCCTGGTATTTTTTAACAAAGCGAAAAGAAAGTTCTTTTAAGTGAGACATTTTAAATTAATTCTCAAAATATCAAATAAATGTCTAGCGCAATTTCTAAATTTAAACTTTTTTGCAATATTATTTTGTGTTCATTTTATGTAATAACTATAATGTGACGTAAATATGACGTAATTTCTCCTAAGACTTCTAACGCATGTTAATGAATTTATTATTTTACAATATCCTTTCTCTTTTAAAATTCACGTGTATACTTTTTATGACGTAATTTTTAATAAGTTCCTGCTTTTTATACGTAATTATTTAATTCTAATTTGAAAGTTTTTTTCCTGTTTATAATAGTCACGTGTAAGTAAATTTTTAATTTGAAGCAAACATTATTGCTTGCGCTTTTTATACAGTTGGCAACAGTTTAAATTAGTACAATTTTCTGAAATCTGTAAAAAATATCTCTAGAAATGCTGAAAATTTGAATTTAAAATAGAAATAAAACCTGAAAAAATGAGTCAAAATAAAAAAATTAATGCAATCTGCACTCCGGCAAATTCTAACGCATAAAATGATCTAAAAATGATTACACTGCTATGTATAGTTTTTGCTGCTATAAAACTTTTTTAGTGGAACGATTTTGTCCAACTTTAGCATTAAATAACTCTTAAAATAATTCTTCGATTTGAAAACTGTCTGCATCAGCGTGTTTATCAAACATTTCTGTATAAAACCACCGATTTTCATATTTTTGTTAATATTAACGAAGAAAGGCCTCCGGTCACAAAAAAATCAAAACCGGCGGCGGCGGCGGCGGCGGCGGCGGCGGTGACAGCGGTAGTTACTTTTTTTTAGAATAGAGAGATATTTCAGCTCCAATTGTTCAGATTGGATCCTGAAATATGCTAGAATATCAAATAGACAAAAAGGTAAAAGAAAGCGTGGCATTCCTTAACAAGCACTAATTCGATTTTGTACGGTGCTATTGGAATCCCACCATAATATCTTTGATATTTTTCAAAACATGAACACAAGCATCCTTATTACTTCCAAAACAACATATTGAACATGCGTTTTTGAATATTGTATTATTAAGAGTGTTCGTAATTATATAAATGTGTAGAACCTATAGTTGTCGTCTTGTCCGTCCGTCCCTCTGTCCGCATATAACAGTGCAAATCTACACAACTGAATGGTTTGAAACTTAATAGGGGGGAGTAGCCTAATTTGGACCACTTCGCTTATTTTCAGGTGTAACCCACTTAATTTTTGTAATATCTGAAAAATATCACTACACGGGATCAATCAATTCATCCTCTAACTAAATAACACTTTAGATCATTTCCTTTTTGAAAATCTTAAATTTTATTTTAATTTGAAAAATTTGTCAAAAGTGGTCCAAATTCAGCAACTGGTCGCTACGTTGGACCACCAGTCTTCTAAATTGGACCAAATAAAATCAGGTTGTTTTAATGACTAGGGAATATAACTAATTTTATTAAAAGCAAAGTTTGCGGTTACTGAAACAATCAAACAAAATAACAGCCATGAAATATAATGAAATCAGGGGCATTCCACGTCAAATCAGGCAGTAAAATATCAATATGTAACCCATCATCACAGATTTTAATGAAACTGCGTGTGTTTGTTCTTACTATTAAGATATGATCACCAGTAATTTTTTTTGCTCCTTGGTGAAATAGTTTCTGAGAAAAAAATTGTCAAAATTTTGAAAAACTGCCGTCAGTTGGCATTCTTGATAGCTCAGTTTTCAAATGTAGCATGTCATATATATAATCATATTTCAATATCTACTCTACAAATCATCTTCAAATAATTTATGCACAATATTTAGGGTACGCAGCTTATGAAAAAAATATATTGTTACGCTTATAACATTTTAAGTGTGTCTAAAAAAATATTTAAACTTTGAAGTCGTGAATTTTTTATGAAAAATAATGCATTAACAAAAAAAGCATTATCAACAAAAGGCGGTATTTTTATTAAATTTATTTTTTATGGGAGATATACTTAAAGGTGTCCTTTACCTGATTCTGAAATAAAAATAGTGGGATTTTGGGTGTTTTTGGTAGTATTTCCTATTTAAAAATATTTTGAGGTGCATTTCATATCAAATCAAGCAGAGTCATTCCATGTCAGTTCCCCTAAGCCATTTAATCACTGTCACAAAATTCAATGAAATTGGGTTTGTTTATAGCTTATTTTAAGACGTAATCACCTTTAATTTTCTTGATCCTAAGTAAAATATTTTTTAAGATAAAAAATATCAAAATTTTGAAAAATTGTTTTAAATTTTTTTAATGACAGTTCGATATTCAAAGACTGCATTGAAAAAAAAAAAAAAAAAAAGTCATTTCAATATAAAATCACTAAATAGGTTTCAAATAATGTATATGTGACAAATAATGTAGGCTGATTATTATTTCTTGTTTTTTATCATGTTTAAACACTAAGAGTGTCTTTTATCTTATGAATTTTTAAAATCAAGAATTTTGTCAAAAATAATGTGTTAATCAAAAATTTATTATTAAATTTTAAAATTATTTTATTATTATTATTAAAATTCATTATTATTACGTAAAAATATCTTTTAAATGGTTATAAAATAAAAATAGTGAACATATGAGAAAAAAATAGCAAAATTTTGGAAAAATGCCACGAGTTGCCATTAATGATTGTTCAATTTTCAAAGGCCTCATTTTATATATAAAATCATATTTCAATAACTAATAAAGAAATCTTCTTCGAATAATTTAAGCAAGGTAAATAAAGTATGTAGATTATGAAAAAAATATTGCTGTAATGTTAAAAAATATTTAAATGTGTCTAAATTGTATAATCTTTGAAATCAAAAATATTTTACAAAAAATAATAACATTATTAAAAAAACTTTATCAATCAGAGGCGGAGTTTCTATGACTAATTTTTTAATTTTAAATTGTACATAATACTACATTATAACTGGGTCTGAAATAAAAATAGTGGGATTTTGGTTGGTTTTAGTAGTATTTAAATCATATTTAAAATTATCAATATTTTCAAATGTAAAACCTATCCAATGTATCATCCCTGGAAATATTTTTATTTATACATTTATTTTATTTTTCAAATTATCTTTTATGTTCGTTTCTTAAGGAAAAAATATACAATATTGTTTTTTAGTAAAACTTCTAGGGCGAAGAGCAATTATCCCTTTCCAAAAAAGAGAAAAATCACTAGCTCCTCACCGCCTAATAGAAATTTTCAAAATGACAGTCCTAATCTTTAAACTCATATTTGGCTGTTAATATTGAAAATTTAGCATTGAGCTGCTAATATTTAAAAAATATACCAAATTTCACTCTTTTGAAGAAAATTTTGACGTATTGTGCTTTAAATATATGCAAAAAATGCATAATCCATTATATTTATATCTTTCAAATAACTATATCTAAAAAAATATTTAAAACTTAATGAGTTGCACTTTTGTAACTTTATTCAGTTTCTAATGATATGAACCGTAATTTCGGATGTATAGCCCGCAGATCAAACAATTCAGTTTGGACCCAGAAATTTTATTCAGTATTTGAAGACCAATATTTACTGTGATCTAAAAAGTTACATTTTATTTTTAAAAATTTCTGGGTCGAAACACGATTGTTTGATCCGCGGGCTATACACCGGAAATTACGGTAATTTGATTTATTTCATCACAATATTGTTGAAAGATGGATTTTCAACATATATATTTGTGTATATATATCCCTGTTCTCAAACAAATTATTTAAAAATTATTCATTTATGTTTAATAAAGCATATATATATTGTTTATACACTTATAGAAAATACATATAGTAAATTTTATGATATTATGTCAATAATGTCTAAAAGTAAAGAACTTACCTAATAGTATGTAACGAAATATTTACATGTGGTGTAATGACAACAAAATTTTATAATTGTTTTACTTAATTTGGATGAATGAAAAAAGCTTACATGTTTATATTTTATTGAAGTACAGGTGAAAATGTCACAAAGACATTCCTACCTCAACAACCACTGAGTATGTCACATTCACACTACAGATGATTTTTTTTCTTTTTGATCTTTCGGGTTTGATTTCAGATGGTAATGAATTAATTAGTTTTGTCAGAAGTGTCATTGCAGTCAGCATATTAGGCTCACTATTTTTTTTTTATATAATTTGTTTTGATTGACTCGATGAACAACAATATTTAAAGGGACCATTTCATGACTTTTCAATTAAAAGCTGATTTATAAATTCATCATGTTGTTTAGTTATTATTATCGTCTTAAGATAATTAGTTGATATTAAAAATTTTAAATGCAGTTTATTTATTATTTGAACAGTTGAAAGTATTTTAGGTAGCTTTCTTTACAAAAAAGCTACCTATTGCAGCCGTTCGGAGGAAAGCGATTTCAAAAAATTTTGGTATATTTTCATCGATCATGACCCCCAGACCCCGAAACCACCCTCCGTTCAAAATTGATATATATATATATATATATATATATATATATCTGACCTATGTCACACTGTAACTCCCGTAATTATGAACCGATTTTGATGTAATTCGGTGTGTACATAGTACATACCAATGTCTCGACCGAGTTCGTTGGCCAGCTTCATCCGCCGTTTTGTTTCAAAATGGCGGCCATTTAAAAGTTTTAAAAAAATTTAAAACTTGAAATGTGGTACCAAAAAATTAAAAATGGAAAAATATTTTTTTCTTATGTATTTGACCTTTATACAAAGATTCCGGAGCAGTTTTTGTTTCGTCTATACCTTAAAAAATGGCTGAGTTATAGCATTTTGAATTTCTAGCGTGGCTGACATTTTGAAACGTCCTGAATTTTGTCACGCGATAAAAGGCGTATTTATGAACCGATTTGGATGTAATTCAGTGTGTACATAGTATATACCAATCTCTCAACCGAGTTCGTTGGACAGCTTCATCCGCCGTTTTGTTTCAAAATGGCGGCGATTTAAAATTTTTAAAAAATATTAAAACTTGAAATGTGGTACCAAAAAATTAAAAATGGAAAAATGTTTTTTTCTTATGTATTTGACCTTTATACAAAGATTCCGGAGCAGTTTTTGTTTCGTCTATATCTTAAAAAATGGCTGAGTTATAGCATTTTGAATTTCTAGCGTGGCTGACATTTTGAAACGTCCTGAATTTTGTCACGCGATAAAAGGCGTATTTATGAACCGATTTGGATGTAATTCAGTGTGTACATAGTACATACCAATCTCTCGACCGAGCTCGTTGGCCAGCTTCATCCGCCATTTTGTTTCAAAATGGCGGCCATTTAAAATTTTTTTAAAAATTTAAAATTTTAAATGTGGTAACAAAAAATTGAAAATGGAAAAATATTTTTTCTTATGTATTTGACCTTTATACAAAGATTTCGGAGCAGTTTTTGTTTCGTCTATATCTTAAAAAATGGCTGAGTTATAGCATTTTGAATTTCTAGCGTGGCTGATATTTTGAAACGTCCTGAATTTTGTCACGCGATAAAAGGCGTATTTATGAACCGATTTGGATGTAATTCAGTGTGTACATAGTACATACCAATCTCTCGACCGAGTTCGTTGGCCAGCTTCATCCGCCGTTTTGTTTCAAAATGGCGGCCATTTAAAAATTTTTAAAAATATTAAAACTTGAAATGTGGTACCAAAAAATTAAAAATTGAAAACATATTTTCTTCTTATGTGTTTGACCTTGATAAAAAGATTCGGGAGCAGTTTTTGTTTTGTCTATATCTTAATAAATGGCTCAGTTATAGCATTTTGAATTGCTAGCGTGGCTGACATTTTGAAACGTCCTGATTTTTCTCACGTAATAACAGGCGTATTTAAGAACCGACTTGGATGTACCTTGGTGTGTACATAGTACATACAAATATCTCGACCGAGTTCGTTGGCCGGCTTCATCCGCCATCTTGTTTCAAAATGGCGGCCATTTAAAAAAATTAAAAAATAAAAAAAATTAAATGAGATACCAAAAAATTGGAAAGTGAAAAAGATTTTTTTTTGTATGTGTTTGACCTTAATACAAAGATCCCGGAACAGTTTTTCTTTCGTCTATATCTAAAAAAAATGGCTGAGTAATAGCATTTTGAATTTCTCTTGTGGCTGACATTTTAAAACGACCTGATATTTGTCACGCGATAACAGGCGCAATTATGAACCTATTTGGATGTAACTTGGTCTGTACATAGTACATACCAATGTCTCGACCGAGTTCGTTGGCCAGCTTCATTCGCCATCTTGTTTCAAAAGGGTTGCCATTTAAAAAAAATTAAATTTAAAATTCAAAATGAGGTATTAAACAATTGGAAAATGAAAAAGATTTTTTTATGTGTTTGGCCTTGATACAAAGATTCCGGAGCTGTTTTTGCTTCTGAAAATTTGTTCTTTTGTTTATATCTTAAAAAATGGTTGATTTATAGCACTTTGAATTTCTAGCATGGCTAACATTTTGAAACGATCTTGTATTTGTCACGCGATAACACACGTATTCGCCTATTTCGATGTAAGAAGGCATGTGGATATTATACATCAACACCTCGACCAAGTTCGCTGGCCAGATACATCAGCCATCTTGTTTCAAAATGGCGACCATTAAATAAAAAAATATATATATATTTAAAGTGAGGTGCAAAAAAATTAGAAATTGAAAAAGGTTTCTTTCTTAAGTATTTGACCTTGATATAAGGATTCAGGAGCATTTTTTGTTTGTCTTTACCTTACAAAATGGCTCAGATATAGCAGTTTCAATTTCTATTGTGGGTGACTTTTTGAAAAATCTGATTTTTTGCATGCGACAGCACTCCTATATATTAACCGATTCCGATGTGAGTGAGCATGTGCACAGCAATTACTAAGGTCTCGACCAAGTTCACTGCTTAGTCTCATCCACCATGTTGTCTTAAAATGACAGGCACTTTAAGAAATTGCCGAATTTGGCAGCCAAATATATGTTACCTTAAAGAAAAGCAGCTTGGATAAAGCTGACTAATTTCGCGAAATTCTCATTCATTATATTGATAAAAATTAGTATTGAATCTCCTATATTCGGTTTCCACTAAATTGAGCTTCGTGTGTTTGAATGATATAATTTGGCTTTTTTTAAATAAGGATTATGAAAGCTACCTCTTCCTCCCGGCACTGGCCGGAAGGACTTTTTCAATAAGAGTGGGCTGTTGATTTTATGTCGGCTGTTGAGCAATGTAGTGTTGGTAAGGGAACTGGTACTATTTAATTAAATTTTTATTGCTGTAAATAATATTTGTTATTTCATTATTGTATGTATTATATTTAAGCAAGAGTAGAAATACACGATATCGTAGTCATTTTAGTACATCTTAGCATGAAAAGCTTCAATATTTATCATTAAACATTCACATTTTATGAAAATTTTGTTAAAAGTGCTCATATTTTCACTATTTTTATTTTATAACTATTGAAAAGATATTTTTACGTACAATTTAAAAAAGTAATAATAGCCTGCCTTCGGTTAATAATAAATTTTTGATTAACACATTATTTTTCACAAAATTCTTGATTTTAAGAATTCACAAGATTAAACACACTCTTAGCATTTAAACATGACAAACAACAATAAATAATAATCTGCCTACATTATTTGTCACATATACATTATTTGAAACTTATTTAGTGATTTTATATTGAAATGACTTTTTTATGCAGTCTTTGAATATAGATCTGTCATTAAAAACATTTTTAAAAAAATTTCAAAATTTAGATTTTTTTTTTTAATCTTAAGAAATATTTTACTTGTAATCACGTTTAATTTCCTTGATCCTGTCTTAAAATGAGCTATAAACATACCCAGTTTCATTGAAATTTGTGACAGTGAATTAAATGTCTTAGGCGAACTGACATGGAATGACTCTGCTTGATTTGATTTGAAATACGCCTCAAAATATTTTTAAATAGGAAATACTACTAAAAACACCCAAAATCCCACTACTTTTATTTCAGAATCAGGTAAAGGACACCTTTAAGTATATCCCCCACAAAAAATAAATTTAATAAAAATACCGCCTTTTGTTAATAATGCTATTTTAGTTAATGCATTATTTTTCATAAAAAAATCACGACTTCAAAGATTAAACATTTTTTAGACACACTTAAAATGTTATATAAGCGTAACAGTATTTTTTTTCATAAAATACGTACCCTATATATTATACATAAATTATTTGAAGATGATTTGTGGAATACATATTGAAATATGATCATATTTATATCATGCTACATTTGAAAATCGAGCAGTCAAGAATGCCAAGTGATGGCAGTTTTTCAAAATTTTGACAATTTGTTTCTCAGAAACTATTTGACCAAGGAGTAAAAAAAATACTGGGAATCATATCTTAATAAAAGGAACAAACACACGCAGTTTCATCAAAATCTGTGATGGTGGGTTACATGCCTGCCTGAACTGACATGGAATGACCCATCAAATATCTGAAAATAAGTATAATTGTTTTAAATCAAAGTGTATTCAAAATATAAATCAAAGTTATCAGTAATTAAGAATAGAAATTATGAAACTAATTGCCAGTTACTTGAATATAATTTAAAGAGTGATGCAAAGCTTACACATGAATTTCGTTTATTGATTTTTTTTTCAGCGCGCACAACTTGGAACCGTATTTGGCACTATGAACACTGAATCATTTCTGCTGTTTTATTTTCTTATAAATCAGGCAAAACCAATCATCACTATTTAGATTAGACTTTTTTTTTGCAACAGAAGTTTTCTTTACATTATGATTGTAGTTTTCCCCTTTCATCATTTCCTTGATGATTGCATTACGCCTATTTTTTAAAACTTGATGTTCCATTTGCTTTTATGCTGTGATAGCTTCCTTTTAGTCGATTTTTTGTGTTTTTTCATTTCAAGGTTTACTTTATATGGCGAAGATGTTAACACAACTGTTTTTTGGCTCCCTCTGTACTTTTTAAAAACTAAATTTAGCAAAGGACATAATATTTCTAATCATTTTTTGACTTTTGGGGAGGATTTGTAGCTACAGCCTTATTAAAGGTTAATTTCTTCACAACTTACTCTCTCCTTTTTATTTCCTATATCTTTAACAGATTTTGCTGCCGCCTGTTTTTTTTTTTTTTTTTTCAGACAGCTTGTCAGTGTCTTTTTCAACATTTTTAACATTATATTATAAAAGTGTTTAAAAAAATATGCTCTATTGAAAAATACGCTACGATTAATTATACGCAAACATTGTATATTCAACAATATTGAATTCACCCCCTCCTCCCGGAAGGTTTGAGGTTTTATGAGTTTTAATGGCAAAAAAGTGTAATTCCACCCTCCAGAACTGTAAAACGTCTGCCCTTCCTCAGAGAATCGCAAATATCCTCCAGGAAGAAAATGTTTGAATTCAACTCTGTAAACCAAATACGCCGTAGGAATAAAGTATTCAAAGAAAATAAATACAAATACATACATGATAAAAGAAATTGCAAACAAAATTTATTGCATAAACTTGTAAAAATATTCTTTTGTTTAAATAGGCCTAAACAGTACAAAAAAATTAATCCAGATATAACCTCCCCCCCCCCCCCAAAAAAAAAAAAAAAAAAAAAAAACTTGCATGGAGATAGTAATCCATTATAAAATATTAAAAAAATTAAAAAATACTGTACAAAGTGTACCGTCCTCGAAATTCATTACATAACTTTAAAAATTTATGTTCGCATATCTGGTCCAATTTAAGCAATTTAAAATGGTCCAATTAGGGCAACTGCGCCATTTTTTTAAAACAGATAATTTCAAGACTAAGAACAAAAACGAAATCAAACAAAGCCGCGTGAGAAATATACGCAATTAACATATGAATTTATATATGTTTATGAAAACATAACAACTTACCTTAGTTTTATAGTATTCACTTACGTTTAGTAGGAAAAAAGTAGATCAAAAGAGCTAACTTTAGGTTTTTTTAAATTGTCTGAAAACAACACGTGGTAGGCGGTTGCTTCTTCTAATCGTGAGTGACGTCATTCTGATGAGTAGGATTTCAGCGGTAGATGGCGTCTTTTCCTGTAATTAACGGAAGAATGGCAACGGTCCAATTAAAGCGGCAGTCCAAATTAGGCTACTCTCCCCTATATATTATCGTTGCAGAATTTTGTCAACACATTTCAAATTTTATGAAAATAGAATCAAAACAGAAAAAAATATTAATAAAATTTCTCTGCATTCTATTAAATCCTGTCATACGTAATTAATTCAATGATATCCTGTGATAAGTAATTATTCGAGGTTGCCATGTTCATTACGTCATATTTAAGATGGAGTGATATTATTTCCATGTTACTAAATTTAATCTATATAACCCTGATAAATTTTGTATTCATGTATTTTTGTATAAATGTGCAAAAGATATTGCCCCGAGGTCTGAATTTATATAATGCTAGTTATAGTACGAATGAATGTCATTTGCCACTTTTGACGTACAATTTTCGACTTGCTTCTGTTTTGGGAAGACATTTCTAATTGTATATTCTTAAAAAGGGTTTTATTTTTCGTGTGGACAGCGTAAAGAGGAAATTAGCCAGCTGCATAAGACTGCAGCCGGTCTTAACTTTTGTCGTCTACTCGGACCGGTCGGGGCCCGGTTAAGTCAGCAAGCAGAAAAATAAAATTAATGTTTTAGAGGGAGAAGCACAGGAAACATTCAAATAATGACTGAAAAAAATACATAGAGTTTTAGATATAAAATAAACTAACTTAATAAAAGAGAATCATTTATAGAATTTCTCGAAACAACGTGGACAGCGTAAAGAGGAAATTAGCCAGCTGCATAAGACTGCAGCCGGTCTTAACTTTTGTCGTCTACTCGGACCGGTCGGGGCCCGGTTAAGTCAGCAAGCAGAAAAATAAAATTAATGTCTTAGAGGGAGAAGCACAGGAAACATTCAAATAATGACTGAAAAAAATACATAGAGTTTTAGATATAAAATAAACTAACTTAATAAAAGAGAATCATTTATAGAATTTCTCTAAACAACCAGAACTCGATATTTTTAAAGAAAATAATCCGGAATTAATCGATTGTTTTTTAGATGAACAGGAAATATAACTAGAACAAAAAATATTTCGGTTCGATGCTCTGTTTAATTATAATAATATATTTTTATACAAATAAAGCAGTATGTTTTGTCAGAAATATTGCTATGTTACAGGAATAAAGATATAAGTTTTACTTGAAATATTATGTAACATTGTGAGATTAGTAGGAGTAACAAGATATTGTTACTGGGATTAACGAATTAAGATAATTCTGAAATGAAATATTTGAACGCAAACTTTGATATAAATAATATGCTTCATTCATATATATAAGAATATCAGACATTTAATATAAGACATTAGCTTGAAATATTATAATACATTTAAATAATCAAATACATTTAAGATCGAATTTTATTAAAGTTCTTTGTTTTATTGAATTAAACTAATGTAAAAGAAGTTATAATTGGGTATTATTTTCTAATTTATGTTTGTGAATCAAATTATAGATACATTAATTATGTCTGATTTTATGTTATAATTACAACAACATAAATAGGACATTTCTGCAAAGATCAAGATACTGAGCTACTTCTTTGCTTGATTTTAACTTTTTAACCGTTTCCAAAACAAGAAGTTACAAAACTTATTGAGGTCTTAAAAAAATACAGCATTCATCCGAAGCTGAAGACGCCAGAAAACGCAACAGTGGGTGGAATGTCCATATATCGTCGGTACCATGTCAAACTACTATTTTTTACTTTCGTTGTTTACTTTCAAAACTTGCGTTACCGAGTAGGTATTCAGGAAAAAAAGTGGTCCAGCAAAATTTTATTTTCTAGATAAGGTGAGTTTCGAAGCTCACATCCTCAGATATACACTATATGGCCAAAGGTGACCGGTCACTTGCGATTTTAGACGTTTTGTTAAATATCTAGAAAAATACATGAGGAATTAACCTGAAACTGTAGGTGTGTAAACAGTATAGTATAGGTCATATATTTCCGCGAAGATTTTTTTTCTCTGAAATCCCATAGGGGACCGTCAACAAATTGAAAAAAACGAATATCTTTTGGATAACCCTGTAAAAACTAATGTAGCAAAAGCGTTCAATCTCGAGATTATTAATAAGTAACTTATTGTAATATACTGTGTTTATTTGTATGATGATAGAATGTATGCTCGTAGAGAAATTAAGGTTTTTGTAAAAACAATCCCAAATTTCGCCAAGTTTTTTCTTATAATTTCAGAGTTCTTAACATAAAAAAAGTTCTTTTCAGAAAATATGACAAACAACATTGTGCACAATATTCTGCAATCAGAATTGAAAATAATAAAAATTGAATGAAAAATGAGCAGGTTTACTAAAATATGTTCACTGCCCATGCGCGAATGCAATCAAAATATAATATGCATAATATATTAGCTAAGTATATAGAGCAACTGTTGTGAAAATCTCAAAATCATAGCTTGAAAATTCTGAAAATTATCGTCGATAGTTTATTCTTTTATATTTCTTTATTTATTATTATTATTTATATTTTAAATTTACTTCTTTTATTTTATTTTAATTCTTTTATTTCCATTTTTTTCTCTATCAATTTCTCTTCTATCTTTTTGGCAACACCTTTCTCTTTTGCATGTGCCTCTTTCAGGTAGCGCCATTCTTTGCATCATTCTTTACCTTCAGTTCATTTTTGAACTTGTTCCCTTGCGGACACGTGTATGCTGTAGCTGATGACGAGCTGTTATGTTTTTGGCTCGAAACGCGTCCTGTGTTTTGTTTTTATTTTATGGTGATCTTTTACAAAGTTTTATTATTTTAACAGTCAAATCGTGTTCAGGACCTTCTAAAACGTATAAATACGTCAAATGAGGAAGTGTACCGTTTTCACGAATCTATTACTTTCTTCTTTTAAACATAGAGAAAAAGTAAAATATAAACAATACATTTTCTTTTAAGCCAATACCAGAAAGAAAAATGTTGGATATATTACAAAGCCATTTGATGCAAGAAGATCTAATTCCGTAGGTAATGAAAATCGGAACTGAATGTTTAATCTTTGAGGCCCCCATGGGAGAACGCTAATGATTCCGTAAATTGAGCATACCATGTAATCAAATATTAGGCGGGAGAGAAGAAAAAAAAACATTAATATATACACATAAGAGATACGATATATGGGAAGAATGTATTCATAAGATAAATATTATCGTTTATTTTATTTAGAGTAAAATGATATATAGCTTTCATTAAGAAATGTTTATATGCCCTATGTTTTATTTTCTAGAAAATTGTTTATGCATGTGATTTATATTCTTTAGCATAATGATTTATATATATATATATATATATATATATATATATATATATATAAATCATCCAAAAAAAATCGTGTTTTCTCTTTCAATATATTTTACTGGTAAACATGCATCGAAAAAATACTACCAATCTGCAAAAATCTAGTTTTATCCTGTATATCTGGCATTCTAAAACCTCAGTTTACAATGAAAACCACTGGACATAGACGTTATTCGCAATTTCCCAAAATTTGATTTTTTGGATAAGGCGATATTTGAAACTCATGTCCTCATATACATATAACTACACTTACAAATACTTAGCTATGTATAATATAAACATAAATGTTAGATTATTCTACCATTGGAAGATTTTACTAGTGAATGAAATAAGTAGCCGTTATGTTACCAGTAGTGTAGGGTTATTCGTAACTATGGTAATCTGAAAGAAAACTGCAGACGTAAGTTTGGTACGAATATTCGAAGTGATGGCAGTCATCGAGTGATAATCCAGCTTATAAATATTTCGAAGTAGTGGCAGTCATCGAGTGAAAATACCGCGAAAGAGTCTTCCAATGTAGGTTTCACATAGTAATAGAAATAAGGCAGGAATAAGTTCAACTCTTTATTTGAATAACTAGAGCATAGCAGCTTCCACAAATAGTTGGAGTTTAATTATCGCTTTATTGTAGTCAAACAATGTCAAGCAAATAGCTTAAAAAATTACTAGAGGTAAATAAGATTTCAGATAAGAACATATCGGACTTTGACCAGGGGATGGATGACAAGTTGAAATACGACCAAAAACTGTGGAAACACTGCGAGAATCGGTTTTTTGTTCGCCTAGCGTAGTAATACAAATATGACGTAGGTCACGCTCTCAACCAATTATTAATTAAGTAAAGAGTGCTAACAGAGTAAAGAGTAACAGACCAAGTAAAGAGTGCTAACAGAGTAGCGGATGAATTTGAAGGTAAAAAGGATAACCCCAAATAAGCGCGGGAAAGTAAATTCACGGAAGGAATAAAAATGGCTGCTACAAGAACATTCTTAAAGAAAAAAGATTAGAAATGTAACATTTAATTTAAGAATACTAAAAACGTAATATTAAGTAAATTAGACAGATGAGACATTAAATTAAAAGAAATTTAATAGAATTAATGATAGAGATTATTTAAGAATAAGGATTTAGTGAATATAGAATTGTAATTTAGAATAAGATAGGGAAATCGCGGAATTAGATGTAATAATGTAACATATTTATATACATGTATATATATATATATATATATATACAGGGTAGCCATAATTAAACTGCAAGTGTTCAAGGGGTGCTGGAGAGAAAACTACTGGGAATATTCCAGTGAAATTTGGTATCTACACGTTTCAGAACATGCGCAAGTCAAATATCCAAATAAATCGCCATTTCCATCCGATAGATGGCGCTATACCGTGTTTCAATGCTTATAGACGGAATATATGCAAATTTTATGTCCATCGAACAGTATAAAAACATCAATACATTGAGTAAAGGTCAGTCATGACTCTGAATAAGAAAGAAAGTGCATTGTTAGTGAAGATATTCTATCAGAATGGTAGCAATTATTTAGCTACACTGAAAGAATACCAGCGTATAAAACGATTAAGAAGAGGTCCAGTGATTGTCAATGGATTGAAAAATATGATTTTAAAATTTGAAGAATCAGGAGAATTGGGCGTTATTCCAGGCAGAAGAGGCCGACGTCCTATAGACACGGAAAGAGTGCAACAAATTGATGACGCCAATGCGACTACGAGTTGCAGTTCAAGAACCAGTATGCTGCAACAAGTGAGCGCAAGAAGTGTGGCTCGGACATTATCTCTTCCCTGGTCAACTGTGCACAAAGTGTTGCGCCACATTCTTCGACGTTATCCGTATGAAATTATATTTCTTCAAGAACTGAAATCTCATGATGACACTCTAAGATTTGATTTTGCAAACCTTGTCCTGTCGAAAATCAGTGAAGATGACACTTGGATACAGAGAATATTGTGGACAGACGAGGCGTATTTTACACTATCAGGTAGTGTAAATGCGCATAACTGCAGGATATGGGGAATGAACAAACAATACGCTAAACGTGAAGAGCCCCTCCATTCCAATTATGTAACTGTATAGTGTGGAATGACTTGTGATTTTCTTGTGGGCCCATATTTCTTTGAGACCCCAACTCCAAGTGGTCTAAAACGCTGTAGTGCTACAGGGACTAGCTACGGTGCCATGTTGAGACAACAATTGATTCCAGCATTGCAAGAGAGACATTGTTTAGAAACCACGGTATTTATGCAGGACAGAGCACCCCCTCACATCGCTAAATAGGTTAAAAAATCCCTGCATGATTCCTTTGGTGCGGACCAAGTCATAAGCAGAGGTTTCGACAACGCTTGGCCCCCCACGTTCACCGGACCTTAATCCTTGCGATTTTTATCTGTGGGCGTATCTGAAAGATATGGTTTATACAGAACGACATGCTTCTGTTGCTGAATTGAAATCTAGCATAACGAGACACGTGAGGGGTGTTACACCACAGATTTTAAATGCGACGGTGGACCATGCTGTTTTACGTTTTCAGCATGTGGTTGCATCTGGTGGTTCGCATATTGAGCACATCATGTAATAATTTCATTGAATAAATAATGGCTTGTTTTACAAAGCGTCTTTATGGATTGTTTAATTTGTGATCTTATTTACGCTAATTTTTATTACATGATACTGTAAAAATTTAATTACTGAAGCGAATTGTATTGAATTTTGATAGACTGTAAATGATATTTTATATTGTTTATATGCCTCTTACAATGTTATTATGCTCTGATTATCGATTTTGGAAGTTGTATATGCCACCGGTGAACGTTTAAATACGGTACAGCGCCATCTATCGGGTGAAAATGGCGATGTTTTTGCATATTTGACTTGCGCATGTTCTGAAACGTGTAGATACCAAATTCCAGTAGGATATACCCGGTAGTTTTCTCTCCAGCACCCCTTGAACACTTGCAGTTTAATTATGGTCACCCTGTATATATATATATATATATATATATATATATATATATATATATATATATATATATATATATAATTAAGAAAATAACATGTATAAAAATAAGGGATAAAAAAATGAAAACAATTATACACAGGAGAGTGAAAATATATATGTATACTTATGTTTTATGGATTCTTCAGAGGATCTCCATAATCACAATTCGTAGTAAAGATATTCCATTTCATCGAATATTGTAGGCATAAGCCCTAATGAGGACATTATTAAGCTCTTTATAATATATAGATAATGCCCAGCATTATTCAAATATATTAAGTTATCCAAAATCTTAATAGATATCAATATACACTGGCCTCCAAAAGTTAAGGTACAGGGACTGGATACTTTCGATTGCACACGTTTTGTCGAATATCTACCAAAATTATTGGCGAATTGTTCTTGAACTTCTGGGATGAAAAGAACATGTTTGATTACATAGTTCTTGGTGAAGATTTGGTCGAGCCGACAATTAGGGGGCTAATAATAAATTTAATAATAAAATAATATTTGCGGTCAGCTATGCAACAGAAAAAACTGGAAATGGTTTGTCACTGCGTTAAATGACTATCTGGGTCCCGTTCAACATTTGTGTGCATTTGTGTAAGTATAGCACTCATATTCGTGAAGATGTTATTGTGTCTGTGAAAAATTCAAAAGTTTTTTTCTTATAGCATACAGATTTCCAACCATATTTAATACAACTTTCCGAAAACTTTCCAAAGAATAGTAGCAACAGTATGCTGCAATTAAAACATGAATATATTGAATATTTGATGAGATATGAGCATTTTTATGAGATAATTTTTAACTGCGCAGGCGCGGAAGATTTCAAAATTTTTATTTCATAATTTGGTAGTCAGTATTTTGGGGCAACTTATATAAAAAGACCAGGCAAATATCGCTAAAATTTACAAAGATAGGGTCGATATAATGAGTTGCTTCCTAAAAATAGCTTTATTATAAGGGATTTTCCACAACTTTTCAATCAGCTCACTGTATCTTTCTAAGTTTTCACAACATTTGACTGGACATTTTATAGAAGTTGCCACAAAATACTGACTACCAAATTATGAATTAAAAAATTTGAAATCTACCGCGCATGCGCAGTTAAAAATTATCTCATAAAAATGCCCGTATTTCATCAAATATTCAATATATTCACGTTTTAATTGCAGTATACTGTTGCTACTATTCTTTGGCAAATTTTCGGAAAGTTGTGTTAAATTTGGTTGAAAAATCTGTACGCTATAAGATAAACTTTTGTATTTTTCACAAAAACGCTAACATCTTCACGAATGTGAGTGCTCTGCTTGCACAAATGCACACAAACGTTGAACAGGATCCATATAATCATTTAACGCAGTGACAAACCATTTCCAGCATTTTCTGTTGCATAGCTGATCGCAAATATTATTTTATTATTAAATTTATTATAAGCTCTCTAATTGTCAGCCCGACTAAATCTTCACCAAGAAATATCAAATCAAACATGTTCTTTTCATCCCAGAAGTTCAAGAACAATTTGCCAATATTTTTTGTAGATATGGACAAAACGTGTGCAACCGAAAGCATACAGTCCTTGTACCTTAACTTTGGAGGCCAGTGTATATATATATATATGCAGGATGTACCAAAAACACTGACCTCGGCTTGTAATCCCTAAATATTTATTATGGACATGTATTATAAAGTTACGTAAAAAAAGGGGAATAGCATTTTATGTAATCGATGAAAAGTTTCAGTGGATTAAATTTGAAGTAATACAAAATTTAAATCTTTTATAGCTTCCTCACAAAAAATTTCTTAATCTGTAAAATGTGCGCATATTGTACATAATTTCAGCATTGTATCATAAAAGTCCCAGAAAATACATAAATGACGACTTAAACCACTTTTTGATGCCTTGATATGAGTTCGCAAAGCGGTTATCGGATGATCGCGTTTCAGGGGTCGTACACAAATTATGAAAGAAAACTATGATACACTATTCAGAGTAATATATTTGCATAGGCAAACATTTCTAAGCTGTTTTAAAGTTCACTGACTGTGCCATTTTCAAGTTTTATTCTGTAATTCATCATGTAAAATTTTAAGGTTTTTTCAGAAAGGATAGTTTTGTAAATTTATAAATGAAATTGAACGTTGCGTCACCTGCCTGTAGCTGAAAACACTTGCATTGTAATTTATGATTAACCTTTCAACAACATAGTTTAACCATATGTCTGCGACATTTTATGATAGAATGCAGAAATTTTGTGCATAACCTCAGTAGTTTATCTGGCCCATTTTACTCATTGGGGAATTTTATGGACTGGGGGCGTACATAAGTTTAAATTTTGAATTTTTTCAAATTTAATTTCCTGAAAATTTTAATCGATTTCATAAAATTCTGTACTTTTTTACGTATATTTGTAATTTGTAATATATGCATATAATCAATATTTAATTAATAAAAGCCGTGATCAATGTTTTTGGGAGATCCTGTATACATATACACATATAGAAAATCACCAGTAAAATAAAAGTTTTGTGGGCGTTCAGATGTAGTGTTATTATTAGGGTAATCTTATTTTAACTGTTTTTAACGCTTTCCAACAAAGTTGAAAAGTGTTTATGACTTCGGTTTGTCTGGACGTCTGTACGCGCTCTAACTCTCGTAAATATACTCGGATTACCCTGAAATTTTTGGATGTTATTGACGTTAACCATAGCACGATCCCTATTTCAAATGAAGTTTTTAGCATGTTTAGTTCATCTACGGGGATAGTCAAAAGTATACCTTTACATTACAGCCAATGGGAAAATATCGTTTCAAGTGATTTTTAATGATGTTACACGCATAAAAATATAACAAAAGTTGTATGCATTTATGAAGTGCACTAAATTATGCATTCTGTAGAATATGCGATGCAAAGAATAGTTATTATTCATTTACAGGGTCACACAAAAGATTTTTGTAACATAATGATATAGAGGGCGGGGGGATTGTTTGCGGTGTATTTTAATTATATTGAATTATTGCATATATAATGAATTTGATATACGTCGCTGAGGTTTACTATAAGTTATTTCATGTATAATATGAATTGCATACTATTTACAGGGACACGCAAACGATTTCAGATACTAATGTATCAGAAGTACTGTACATTAGAGGTGATTGCTGGAAATGCATTTTCAATTATGATATGCGCTTTTATGTTTTACTATATTTATGCATACTGGTGTGTGTGTATGAATGCTATAATTTATATACAGATCTACAAAAAAATAATTCGTAAGGATTACTGGATATGAGCGCAAATTGCTTAAAAATGTTTTTTTAAATGAGTTATGTATTTTTACGCTGAACTGCATTTAGTTTATTAAGAAATGTTTGTAAAATATAGTAAAATGATATATAGGTTCACGCAAACAATTGGATACATGCCGTCTATGGATGATAATTTTTGGAAATGTGATTTCAGCAGTTTTAAGAGTGTATTAGTTTGAATTAATTTTTAGCTAAATAGTGACGTGTAATAAAGATACTAGGTAAATTACAGTGTTCTACAAAAGTATCCAAGTATGTTTCCATCTATTAGTTTAAATTGCTGAAAGAGAAATTTCAACCTGTTATGTGTTTTCTTGCTAAACTAAATTCTCCCGTTATATAATATATGTATCAACATACAGATCAAATATAGGGTTGTTAAAAAGAATTGTAATACATATTGGCTATGGACGGTAATTGCTGAAATCGATTTTTTAAATGTTTACTTAGTTGCCTTATTTGCCTTATTTCCCTAAATAACGAAGTTTTGTTAAAGCTTTCAGGGAGTGTTGGAAAGTGTTTCATAATCTATGCCGAACGCATGATTTTTCTTTCTTGTTATTGTTATCTTAATTCTATTTATATTAGTAATAATTATTGTGTGATATACATGAAAAGTAGAGGACAATTGTAAGTAATTAACATTTTTAATAATATTATACTTCACAAACCTAAGCTAAAGGAATTCCATTGTGTAACCTTATTTGTTGCTCTGTGAACTAAATTTTACAGCTGTGAAATTAAAAAATATATAATTAAAAAACCGCCTTTTATAGATTAACATTAAGTATAAATTCTAATTTGATATTGATTTTGACATTTATTACAAAACAAATGTCAGAATTTTTTTTTTTATAAAAAATGATAACATTCAGAAAAAATACTTTTTTAGCTGTTTGAGAACACAGTGAAAAAATTACATACAAATTTCAAATTATAAAATTAAATATTTGTAGCTGTTGGGTATCACATATGAAAGAAATATGACATTCCTCTTACCTAACTCTCTCTCAGTATTTTTTTTCCTTAAGGCGATTAGTGAACTTCCCAATTCCCCTCGTTAATGTTAAACACATGGGCGTGGAATGCATACGTATATTTTAAATATTTCACAAGGAAATTAATATTTTTAACATCTGTTTTGTGTGTACCTTCTTAAAGGATGTCTTCTTTTTATTAGTTGTCACAATATTTTAAAAATATATACTTAATTTTACGTGAAGTGTTGAAATTTTACTGACAATTCTTCGGATTTTAGCACATAAAATATTAAATTAAGCGTATATTTTAGAAATATTTTGGCATCTAAGAAAAAAGAGATATCCTTTAAGAAAAGTATAAAGGAAAGAGAAGTTTAAAATGTTAATTTCATGATGAGATATTTTAAATATTCGAATGCATCTTACGCACTTAGGTTTAACTTAAACGAGGGGAACAGGGGAACAGAGGATTTCACTAATAAAAAGTCTTACGACGTTATACCTGCCACCTGCAAGGTAAAGAAAGCTTGTTTGAATAACAGTTTCTTTTTTGTATTTTTTTTATTATATATTAAAGAAAATATACTGATTTTTGTAATAACGAAATAAAGTTGTGTGTTTCCAACAGAACAAGCTCAATGGAGAAGGTGTCGTTCTTGTATCCGTCTACGCCGCTGACCACCGGAATTCTATAAAATGTTATCTGAATTCATAAAAACATAATGTCTTTACTCTGATTACTTTAAAGTACAAAGTAATCGTTCGGATTTTAGAAAAACTGATTTTGAACAAAATGGCGGCCGTTCAAAAATAAGGTACCAAATTTCCAAAACATTTTTAACTTTGTTTATGAAATGTATAAAAAAATCACCAGATCACCAAAAGGATTGATTGTTTTCTAACATTAATCTTTAAGATCGGTGAAAATTAAAAGAGGATTGGTTGAGATTTGTTCGAGTAATACTGATCACTGACTTTGAAACATAATAATCACACTTGAAGATTCAAGTTATGATTTCTGTATAATGGATAAATGTAAGTTAAAATTGCGTAATTTTATTAATTTTTATCAGATTGACTAGAAAATGTAACTGAATATTCTTCACAAACTGTACTTTCAGAAAATGTAATAAAAAATGTGTTCTTTTAAAGTCTGCAGGTAGATATATCTCCTTAAAATATGATATTCAGAGTATGGCTTTCCACATTAACCATGCGTCTTTTAGTTTTAACTTAATTAGTAATTTCCAAACACGTGATATATTGAACTGAGGTTGTTTTTTTTTCTCTCATTCGTCTTTTTTTGTCGATGTGTGTGTTATGCAAATTATATGAGACAAATTGCGTTTTAAAATAGAAATTAATTTTTAATTTCTAGGTGTAAAAATGAGGGTTTTTTTAACTGGAAATGTTTCTAACTAGCGATTAAAAATTGTATTCCCTTTACCCATTTCGCGACGGACGTCTTTTACAGAATATGTAATCTTTTATCATCGGTTTTTCAAAAAAGAAATTTTTCCCTAGTTGAATCGCAAAAATGACCTAATTAAGCCAAAATTTAGAATAAAAAATTCCTGGTCTGAATAATCAAGAATTCTGAGCACCTTATGACTCACGTTTACCTGACGTTTCCCCTAAGGGGTTAATAATAGGTAAGTTTATACTTACGTTATCTGTTGTAAAAACCGAAATCAAAACTAATAATAAAGTTTTGTCTAAGAAAAGTTAGTGTTGTGGTACTTCTGTTTCTGCTACTTTCAAGCAAATTTTGATAAGTCCATTTAAGTGCGGGTAACATATTAAATACTTTTTCAGTAATACGTAATAAGACGAAATCCAAATTCAACGTAACAAATTTACAAACATGCTTTATATTTTCCGCTATATACCGAAAGATAACAGTTGTATATTAAAATAGACAAAAAGTAAATGTGAATCTCTTGTAGTAAATTTCCTGCAAATTATAAATTCTAAGCAATAGCATTAATTCGGAAAAAAATCTGTTTCGGTAACGAGACCTTACTTGTCTCTTTTGAAAGACAGTAATTTGGATGTCCAACTTATTTGCGTAACTGTCAATAATGTCCATATGAATAGCTATTCGGTTTATTTCTGTCATCAATTTTAACTTCGAAAAGTCTCATAACTATATAAACGAAATTTATTAGGATTTTTCTATGAAAGAAAAAAAATTTAAATAGTATTTTATCAAAATTATATCTTATTTTTCAATTCCTATTATTAGTTCACACTCTCCCTATATTTATTTATTTATTTATTTATTTATATATCTTGTTCAAATTTTCAATCGTTAATAAAATACTTATTATTCATCCTATCAAGTTAAAATAATTTTTTTTAACTTGTACTGGATGACAATTGATGTTAATACAGATTTTTCAAATATTAATTCGTTAATTAAATTTTAATTATTTATCTTTAGTTTTACATGGGAGACAAAATGGCGGTCATTGGTTAATGAAGCATTTAATGCATCTTCATATCTATAAGGGGGGTTACCATAGGGAGGAACCTGTTCTGTCTCCAAATACCTCCAAGTTTGCCGCCAACTTGGCGATATATCGCCAAATTTGGCGACCAAAGTGAGTCGCTAAAAGTGACGCCAACTTGGTGAAATCTCTAATATTTAGCCAAATTCCCATAGACTTCCATTATAAACCTACTTGCTTATAGAAAATCAAAAAATTGAGATATTTTAATGCAACAAAAATGAATATTAGCTTTAGGGATTATATTAAAATTTTCTTTGATGACCTAAGTAGGAATTGACTTTAAAAACAAGATTTTTATATTACTTGTTATGAAGACTATCGGTAAAGGCAAGGCTGTGATTGGTATTGTTAAATTCTATCCGTATTATGATGGAGCGATATAAGTAAACGCACATCTTAAAAACACCAAAATAATTTTAATAATTAACACAAAAAATATAAGTAGCTCTCATAACAATGATAACAAGTACAGTCTATTATATATTATATATATATGTATATTATATATATATGTATATTATATATATATGTATATTATATATATATATGTATATTATATATATGTATATATTATATATATATATATGTATATTATATATGTGTGTATATTATATATATATGTATATTAATGATTTTATTAACATAGATGTTTGCCGTTAATTATATATTGCTATAGCAATAAGTAGAAATTAATTAAAACTTAAAATGTAAACTAAAGAAACATACATCTATTTCTCTGTATGTATATCGCATCCTTTTCATATATGAATAAAGAGATTTTTCTAGGAAATATATCATAATTAAAAACTGTATTTGATAATTTATTTACTCGTAGCATAGCCCTAAAATAGTATTGGTAAATCGATAAAACAAAAAGAAACAACTAATGGAATTAATATTACGCTAAATTCTACTGTTTTTTAAATAAAATTTTTTATCCAAATAATATAGTATAAAAATTGTTTTGGACATTATATATTTATTCTCAGAAATCAAATAAAAAATATGCGCAAACAGTGAATTTAGAAACATTGTAAATTATGATTGGAAAATAATTTACTTGCGATCTAAGTTATACAAGTAATGAGATTGCTCATTAATATGGTTATTTTAAATATATCTGTTCATTTTTCATATCTTTCATATGTTCTGTAAAATGATGTATATACA
The DNA here is from genome assembly GCA_963932465.1 of Maratus speciosus. Classification (NCBI taxonomy): domain Eukaryota; kingdom Metazoa; phylum Arthropoda; class Arachnida; order Araneae; family Salticidae; genus Maratus; species Maratus speciosus. Next base: position 243,346,470 of record OZ010792.1, read on the forward strand.
TATAAAATAAATATACAATTCTTGTTTCACCATTACAAAAGTAATTTTCTGTGTTATATTTTAAATCATTATTTAAACATAATTTTCATACACAATTATATTGTAATGTAAAATCTATTCATTCTACTAGTACTGCATTTAATCGAATTATATTATAATATTATTATTAACATTGTTATATTATACTATATACAGGGTGTCCCAAAAAGGACCACCTATTTTTAAAAGTGAATAATTAACAAACGAATAGAGTTATTAAAAAAATTCTTTCAGGAAACGGATATGTGAAGTCTGGAATTTTGTTTAGAACTTTTTATTATAATAGTTCAAAATATGACCGACAGATGGCGCTATAGCACATTTGGTGGTTATATCGCCAACGAATACACCATTTTCAAGAATTTACGCAACGACAACTACTGTTTCCCTTGCAATGGTTACTACTGAACTTTCATTGACCATGTCTACTTCTATCTGGTCTTCACGCATGCTCCTTTTGTTCATATTGCCATCAAAATGTGCTGTAGCGCCATCTGTCGGTCAGATTTTGAACTATTATAATAAAGAGTTCTAAACAAAATTCCAGACTTCACATATTCGTTTCCTGCAAAAATTTTTTTAATAACTGTATTCGTTTGTTAATTATTCCTTTTTAAAAATAGGTGGTCCTTTTTGGGACACCCTGTATTACATAATATAATAGAAGCACATTTAAAAAAATGAGGTTTTATCTGGGATGAGAATTATGCGCAAGCGTTGCATTAAAAAATAAATTTTAACTTAATAATATCCAACTTATTAAATCGCAGAATCTCTATCATTAAAAAAGGTTAAGATTTTTAACGGAAAAAGTAATAATAAAATTCAGAAACTGTATTCTGGGAATAATTCCGATACATTATTATTATGCATATTATATATTGTTTCTTTATATATTTCTAATTATATAGTATGTAAATGTTAAACATATTTTTTTTTTATCATGTTAAAAAATTACACACACATGTACCGTATTAGAAAAATAGGATAAAAATGCATTTGCCATATTAGCACCAATATTGCTATATTTGCCGCTAACCAAGTAAGTATATGTCTGACCATTTTTTTTTTTCAAAAATAAAACTAAACTATATTTACTTAGTGCTTATTAATGTGCATTTCTAAAATAAAAGTCTTTAGTTTGAAACAGACTTGTTTTAGCAGAAGCTTATCGTCAAAAATTATTCCATTATATTTTGATTAATACTGATGTTAAATAGATTTATATTATTATATAATACATTATATGGCATAGTTAAATAGTAAAATGAATATATCTTGTTGTTGTACAACGAGTACTAAAAAAACAGTATATACCTATGAAAAAGATAAAACACCGAAGAGAAATCGGAAAATATTTTAAAATATGATTGACAGTAACCTTAAGATTCCTAAAGTCAACAACAAAGGGGAAAAATCAATATTTCTTTTTTACTTTATCTTGCCAATTTCCACAACGATTTTCCTGGGAACAGGAGTTTTGTGTAACAGGGGTATTCATCTTTAAAATTGAAAAAAGAAAATAAATCTATCTTGCCCCATTCTTCTTAAAGGGAAAAAAAATAATAGAAAGATTAACTATTCTTATTCCGCAGATTATATATTATTCGTAGGTACATACATTTATTGTATATATAAATACATCCGTATTTTTTGTTGTACGATCTTGTTAGTTATTACTGTTTTATATTTGAAATGAATAATATATATATATATATATATATATATATATATATATATATATGCTATATATAACCATTATAAAATATTACAAAATATCATCTATTTTAAATTTAGAACTATATATCTATAATATAAATGTTTTGTATTAACCAGAAATTATTTAGTCCAAATTTAATGAGTTAAGATTTTATTTTGAAATACAATTTGCCGGAAGCAAACTGGTACCTGACTATGATATAAAAGTAAAATAGAAAATATCAGAAAATTGAGTGAAAAACTTGTATACTTAGACACATCTTAGATTTCTGGCTCACCATATACATTTTACAAGCAAATAAAATAAAACAAATATTTTCTAAAGGGAAAAAAGTCTTTAGCAATAAACGCATTTCACAGAGAAGCCCTTTTACTTGTCAATTGACCTATATATATATATATGCATACATTTATTTAAACAGTAGTTGCCAAAATCATAGAAACATTTTTGAAAAAGCGTATTTTTGAGATATGATGGCTCATAACACCACTTTCTGTTTATGTAATATCATAAAACTATGTATCAGTGAAAAGATAATTTAATGAAAAATTCAATGAAATAAATTTTCTTCACTTATCAGTTTTTAATCAAAAGTTATCGACAAAAGGGAAACACAACTTGCTTAGGATAATCTGAAATAGCAAGTTGCTTCCTTTTTTATTGCAGTCAATGAACACGAGCGTTTAGAGAGCCAATCATGTGTCTGTTTTGTAAGTGAGTAAATCAAGTAACAATCTCATACCAGGACTACAATATAAAAATAAAATAGAAAACATAAAGGAATTGGATGAAAAAACTTGTAAACCACATCTTTTTGGCCTACCATACATATTTTACAATCAAATAAAATAAGTCAAGTATTTTCTACTGTAAAAATTCCTTAGAAACCTTATTCCTTCTCAGAGGAGACCTATTATTTGTCAACTGATATACATATATGTACATTTATTTATTTAAACAGTAAAGGCCAAAATTATAGAAACCTTTTTAAAAAAGTGTATTTTTGAGATATGATGGCTCATAACACCACTTTCTGTTTATGTAATTTCAGAAAATTATGTATAGAAAGATAATTTAATCAATAATGTAATGAAATAAATTTTATTCAATTATTAGTTTTCGATCAAACGTTAGCTAGAAAAAAGAAAAAAAGAGAAAAGAAAAAAAAAAGAAAAAGGGAAACACAACTTGCTTAAGTGAAGGGGTCATAAACCTTTGAAAGTGTCCAAAAGTACCTTTTTATTTAATTGTTTGTATTAAGATTCTAATCTCAAGGAATGTTTTAAAAGAAACCCCATGCAAAAATTTGCTTTTGTAGGGAAGTTATGTGTAAAATAGTTTGAGCTCTCTTTATATTTTCAAGGGGTAATTCAATCGTTAATGTCAATTTTCTCAAAACGCTGTTTTGGGTCACTGTGTGCGTGATTTCTAAGAAATTACTCGATAGAATTTCATAAAATTTTAACAAAGGGTACAAACATTATAGATGCACAAAATGACCTACTATTATGCTCATCAAAAAAGAAATTTAGAAGATTTTTATACAAACGTAATTCCAAAACTTTTAGATTTCTCATATTACGTTTTTTTCTCAAAAACTAATCATTATATTATTTCCAGTGTAGATTCTTTTAAACACATATGGGAGATTCTCAAAGGGTGGGATCATTAAACGTTAACTATATGTAATTTTTAAAATTTTCAAATTTAAGGCCAAATTTTTTTAATAGTATAGTATTTTGTCTATAAATATAATATATAAATATTTTTAAAGTATGTCTACAAAATTATACACAAACATTAAAACACAGCAACTATTCTGGAAAATTAATGATTAAAGCATTTAATTAGATGTTGCGTACGTTACAAATTTTGGACATTTGCAGATTTTGGACTTAAAGATTATGGACGTTGCTCTTAGTATTTAAAAAATTCTTAAGACTAAGAATGTAGTAAATGTGTCTGTATACATATATATATATATATGTATAATTAACTTTATGTTATCCAGTAATAATAATAATAAAATCAAATGCTTTGTTATGTACGTTACTTTCGGACATAATAAACTACAGAAAAATGCTTTATAGAAAAGTCCTTCTATCTTCAAAAAAGCAATAAATCAGCCCGCCATCTCTTAACGAAATTATCAAAAAATCATCACTTTCCTTTATGCATTCGTTTGTTTACCATTAGAACCACCTGGAAAAAAGTTAAAACTCTTTTTCTTGGTGGTACATTGGAGCAGTTAACGTTATGAATGTCCAAAATTGGCCTCTTTAGCATAAAATAATAAAATGTTAAAATATTTATACAAAGCTTTTACAATAAATTATGTCATTTTCTGTCTCTGAATAGAATTAAAAATTCAGTGTAAAAAAAAAAAATAAATAAAATAAAGTCAATGATAATTAAAGTTATGTTTGAAAGGCTTAAAGTTATGACTTGTGTCCAGTGCCTACCTTTTGAGAATCGCCCATATTATATCTCTACTCAATAAAAATATTTATGCTTACTATTACAATTCAATTACGTTAAATCATGCGCGCAAGACACATAAGGTGAATTCTTTTTTTAAAAAACATTAAATTTAAAAAAAAACAAACTTTATATGCATCTAGACTTTTTTTCAGAACATTAACAATTAGCTGCTAATTATATTTTAATGTTTGTTTCAAATTTCATATTCAAAAGTTAATCAGATGCATGGTTAATAGCAATCCATACCAGGATCTCATTTTTATGCAATTACCTGACCCCTTAAGATGAAATATCTTTCCTTTTTTTATTACGGCCAATGAACATGAGTGTTTAGAGAGCCAGTTAGGTGTCATAATGTTTTGCCAATGAGTCAATCAAGTAACAATAGGAATTAACTGATGTTGTCATCTTTTGGAGGACAAATGGGGACTGTGAGGAGGACATTTGTATAAACGGCTATTCCGGTTTCAGAAAACTGCTTAATACTCTACAAAAACAACTTGGAAGCATTTACGAATTTTAATGACAGCAAGAGAAACTTTGTTTTTATAAATGCATCCTTAAATCTCGCAAATATATTGGTTTCTGGGATTTATAAAGACAAAGATTTTTTTTCGGAATCGTAGGTATCTCGGAATAGGTTAATGTATAATTTTGCACGCGGTTAAATTACATTTTGCTGACATCAGGAAACATTTTTTTTTTTTAATGAGTGCAAACACACATCTAGTTTTTCTTTTGTTCTGTAGAACAAAGTGCAAATTGGACCGATGTCGCGACGTTCCCTATCGCTTGACCCTCATGAATGACACTTTATATTTTTTTAAACATGAACGAAACACAGTACTTCCAGCATAGATTATAAAACACTTTCCAACACATTCAGGATACTGTGACTAAATTTTAAAGTTTACTAAGGTGAAATATAATGTCTAAATTAACAATTATGAAAACGCTCATTTGAAATCTCGGTTTCTGCATTTACTATCAATAGTCGGAAAAATATCGAATTTTTCTATGAAGCTCTGTATATGTCCTTTAGATTTGTATGTATACTACACAGTATGTTAAAAGTTCAATTAAACGTGTAGTACAGTCGAAAAAGCCCATTCAGCAATTTCCGTCAGTAAACGAAAAAGTACATGAGATCTTTTGTGCAGCCGCAGGCCTATATATAATGTATAGAATTTATACACAGCAAATAATAGGCCAAAAAATAGTTAAATTTTAAAACGCGTATCAAAAGTGAAAATGTACTTTTAGAAATTACTGCTCATAGCCAATACGTTATATACAAACCATATCCTACACTAAGCGCATTGTAGTACATTTCAGTGATATATATATAAAGTTGAATATCTTTAAAATAGTATATAATTAAAACACATAGGAAAAGAATTTTCCTTGCAGACCGTAATGTAATGGAATTCTTTTGAATGTCCTAGTAAATGAACACAAAATGCTGCACATTTCATTTTTAATACCGAACATGACATATTAAACCGCAATAGTATATATCGATTTCATGCAATCTGACTATGTTTACGGGAGTTCATAACAATCATGATATATTCATTTGCAGTCTAAAAAGTAGTTTGGCTTCGTGTTATTCTTCAAACACTCATTTATTCAGTCGCTGATATTTTGAATAATCACAAATATCCCAGTGCGATTTCAGAAATTACTATAATTATAAAATTTTAGTAAAGTATTAGTCTGTAAAAAATTAAAATAATTCTTCCCTGAAAAAAAAAAATACACTGTACAGATATAATATTCCTAAATCTGAATATGAAATTTAACTTGCCTTACCACTTGCCTTACCTTTCCGAAGATCAGTTTTATAATAACAACAAATAGTTAAAGATTATCATATTTATTTGTTTTCCTGGATAAAAATTAAATTATAAAAAAGTATTTTCACAGTCAAAATCGATAAAATACATAATAAAAATTTTGTTTTTTGACACTTGTATCGTGCATTTTTCTTTTGTTGTCCGATCCCCCCTACTCTGTGTCCGAATTAACTATTTGTTATTTAATAGTATATTTTCATTTCATTATACCACTGTAACTCGGTTAATGTGTTTTTATACATTTATTTATAGGTAATTTACTTATCATTACATGCATTTTGTTATTTACACAGTTTCCACTTATGTTTTAGCAAGATATAAAATACAGTAAACTCTGTTTAAGGCGGAATTGGTCGGGACTGAGAAAATTTTTCGTGGTAGACAATATTACGGTTTATGCACCCCCCCCCCCACCCTCACCACAAAAACAAGAAAAAAAAAGCGCACATCGTATATTTTTTTACTTTCGCCACTTTTAGCATCGTTCTTTAAAATGAAATTTTTTATGAAATAAGACTTGTTATTAAATTTATTGTTTTTAATAATTTGGAAAAACAGTATTTAAACACAAAAATAAATATTAGCAATACAAAATTGCTTCAATTCTGAAATTAACTGAAAATTATTTAATTTAACCAACACAATTACATACCTCATATTTCATATAGTATTTTAAAGAATCATAAAATAATCTTTTACCGATCGTTGTTTTTTCTTTAGGTTTGCCATTCATTCTTCACTAACACGTAAGTCGTTACACATAAGTGTTATTATTCATACTTTTGTTTTCTTTGAACAAGTAAAATATTTTCGAATAATCTAACTCTTCTTAAAACGTTCTGATATGTTTAAATTAACCGCTGTCATCAACGTTTTCAGAATCGTGGTCATCTTGATGTGCTTTCATAAAACAACGAGAAAACACTTCTGGCGACATTTCTGGGCGAGATTTGGCAATCTATTTAACAGCATCAAACACTGATGTTTTTTCTCAGATCGGTGGCTGAAGAACAATCATCTAAAGACTCAATAATCGAACGCAACATATACTTTTTGTAGTGAGTTTCAGCCTTTTAATAACTCCTTGATCCACTGGTTGCGTCACCGTAGTAGTATCTATGGAAGAAATTCTGAATTTATATTCGACAGTTTGACGTCGTCTTCACAAGATGTATTATCGAGGAACAACATTTTTTTAAAATTTTCTTTAATCATTCGACTATTCAGTTCCTTCAGTCACCCCTCCATTAAGGCAATCGACATTCAGTTTTTTTCTAAATTATGAAACCTCCAATCACAGGCAGTTTATCAATATTTACATTCTAGAAACATTGCGGCGTTTCCAATTTCCCAATCACTGAATGCTTTTATAAACTGCTCTCCAAATTAGCATAAAGCAAAAAACTCATTAACCATTACCACTCACTGGAAGCCTTAAAATCCTTTTTACGTATTTTTTCGCAATAGAGTCCAGGTATGGACAACTCTTTCACTCTAGCAATCGAAAAGCATCCAAAAGTTAAAATATCGATGTTTTCATTTTTCACAGCACTTTCTTTTTATAGCATCATAAATTTGATTTGAACCATGAGAAATCTTAATACAAAGATCTACAGAATATTTTTTTTTTCTTTTAATTTGGTAACTTCGACTTTATCCCGCAGTGATGGACTATTGGGTTTAGATTTTAAAGCCACTTTTACTATGCACTTACTAATATCCTTAGATATGATAAAACGACTAAGAACAAATAATACGTGCGATGATCGAGTTTTCTGACAACGTGATTTATTGGGATGAAGCATACGTCAATAGAATAGCGTTTTATGTTTTGATAAAAAGATTGGATCTTGAGTTATAATGAATTGCTCGCAGATGACGATCTTTCACTGATTATTCTGCCTCTAAAACCAGTTGAAAACTGAAATTCTGAAAATCCTTTGTCTTTATAAATAAATTAGAAACGCTAATCAATTTCTTCGTACTACTGTAATACCTACAAATTTGAAGTTTACACAGACACAAAAAATAACTTCGGGAATGAGACATAAAGCTATCACTTTGAATTTAAGAAAAATTTTAAAGCATAATATATTGTACTTTAGACAATACGCATCTTATATTATAATACGAGCAAAAAATATGTGCGTGTGTGTTCGTGTGTGTGTACGTAAATTTTATCTTCAAAACGGCTTTAACGATTTTGACTAAATTTTGTAATTTACCATTTTCGGGCACGAGAAGATCATTGGGCTAGGTAATGTGTTCGAGAAAATTCGATTAGTGGGTCATTTTGGGTCATAATGGGTCGGGTCAAGCTAGTTATAGCTAAAAAAACGGCCTAATCGAATTTGACTAATACCCAACTGTTTTTGGGCACGACAAAACTATTGGGCTAGGTCACATGTTCGAGAAATTTCAATAAGTAGATCATTTTTGGGTCCCTTCGGGTCAAGATAATTTTATCTAAGAAACGGCTCTAACAATTTTGACTAAATTTTGTAATCTACTATTTTGGATTACGAAAAGACCAATGGGCTAAGTCACATGTTAGTGAAAGTTCGATTAGTGCGTCATTTTCGGATCACTATGGGTCAAGCTAAGTTTATCTAGAAAACGGCTCAAACGATTTTGACGAAATTTTGCTTTCTATCGTTTTCAGGCTAGAGAATACCATTGGGCTACTTTGCATGTTCAAGAAAGTTCGATTAGTGAGTCATTTTGGGTCCCAACGGGTCAGGTGTCAAACAAATTGAATCTAAAAAAAGCTTAAAACATTTTGACAAAATTTTGTAATATACCGCTTCTGGGCATGAGATGACAATTGAGCTAAGTCACATATTCGAGACAAATCGATTAGTGGGTCATTTTGGGTCACTGTGGATCAAGCTAATTGTATCTAAAAATCGAATCAAACTATTTTGACAAAATTTTGTATTATGCCGTTTCTGGGCATGAGAAGACAATTGGGCTAATTCACATGTTCAAGAAAATTCGATTAGTGGGTCATTTTTGGGTCACTGTGGGTCAAGCTAACTGTATCTAAAAAACGGCTTTAAATTTTTTTTTATTACACCTTTTCCCTGTACGAGAAGACCATTGGAATAGGTCACATGTTTGATTAATTTAGATTAGTGGATCCCTATTGGGTTACCGTGGGTCAAGCTAATTTTTTCTATAAAACGACTTTAACGATTTTGACTAAATTTTGTATTCTATCATTTTCAGATTCGAGATGAGCATTCGGAGTTAGGTCGCATTTTCGAAAAAATTCGGTTACTGGGTCATTTTGGGTCACTATGTCTCAGGACCATGCCAATTGTCTTTAAACAGCAAGAATGGTGCAGTGAGAATAAAATATCAAACTAAACACAAGGCAAATTTTGACCGAGCTTTTCTCGGTAATCCCTGCTAGTATTTATAAATGTGCATTTTACTAATAATAATAACTTTTAAATGCAAATTTAGGTAGGAAAAATGGCATAAGCAAGAATTCCTTAAAATTAAAACAGTTTCTGTCCTTTTGAATTAACTTTTTGAAAGTATTACGAAATTTTATTATTATGCTCGACATTGAGTATTTGTGATCCTAGAAAGCGTTAGGCTAATTGAAAAATGACCACTTATTATCCAATCAGGGTGATATTTTTAGCTCACAGGCTATCAAAGCCTGAGAGCTTATGTGTCCGCCGATTATGTATGTACGTGTGTACGTACGTACGTATGTACGTAACGCGATAACTCTTGATAGAAATATCCGATTTGCTTCAAAAAAAAATTTCTAGTTTCATTCTGATAAGGTGCTTCTCTGATTAGTTTTTGGGGTTCATTGGTTAAGGATAAAGGGGGGAAAGGGGGGTAGTCCTCCCCTAGGATAATTGAAAAATGACCACTTATTATCCGATCAGGGTGATATTTTTAGCTCACAGGCTATCAAAGCCTGAGAGCTTATGTGCCCACCGATTCTGTATGTACGTGTGTACGTACGTACATACGTATTTACGTAGCGCGATAACTCTTGATAGAAATATCCGATTTGATTCAATTTTTTTTTCTAGGTTCATTCTGATAAGGTGCTTCTCTGATTAGTTTTTGGGTTTCATTGGCTAAGGATAAAGGGGAAAAGGGGGCTAATCCCCCCCCCCCTTAATTTATATAAATGGGGTTTTCATGCAGAAATCTTCGATTTGCTCCAAATTTGGTATACCGGTTTATTGTGTTAAGGAGCTTCCCTGATTAGATTTGGAAGCTCATTATTTAAGTATAAAGGGGGGAAAGGGGGCTACCCCCTTAATTTAGATAAATCGGTTTTTCATGATGAATTATTCGATTTGCTCCAAATTTGGTATACCGGTTTTTTAAGTTAAGGAGCTGCCTTGATTAGATTTGGAAGTTCATTAATTACATATAAAGGGAGGAAAGGGGGGCTATCCCCCCCGTAATTTAGATAAATGGGTTTTTCATGCAGAAATATGCGATTTGCTATAAATTTGGTATACCGGTTAATTATGGTAAGCAGCTTCCCTGATTACATTTGGAAGATCGTTATTATGTATAAAGGGGGGAAAGGGGGGCAATTGCCTCTCCCCTTAATTTAGATAAATGCGTTTTTCATGTAGAATTATTCGATTAGCTCAAATTTGGTATACTGGTTTATTATGTTAAGGAGATGGCTTGATTAGATTTGTAGGTTCATTAGTTAAGTATAAAGGGAGGAAAAGGGGTAGCCCCCCCCCCCCTTAATTTATGTAAATGGGTTTTTAATGCAGAGTTATTCGATCTGTTCCAAATTTCGTATAACGTTTTATTATGTTAAGGAGCTTCCCTGATTAGATTTGGAGGTTCATTAGTTTAGTATAAAGGGAGGAAAGGGGGGTTAGACCCCCCCCCTCAATTTAGATAAATGGGTTTTTCATGCAGAGTTATTCGATTTCCTCCAAATTTCGTATAGCGGTTTATGATGTTAAGGAGCTGCCTTGATTAGATTTTGAGATTTATTGGTTAAGTATAAAGGACGGACAGGGGCTAGTGTCCCCTTAATTTAGATAATTGGGTTTTTCATACAGAATTATTCGATTTTCTTCAAATTTGATATACCCGTTTATTACGATATGGCTACCTTCATTTGATTTGGAGGTTCATTGGTTAAGTATAAAAGGGGGGAAAGGTGGGCAATTGCCCCTCCCCTTAATTTAGATAAATGGGTTTTCATGCAGAATTATCTAATTTAGTTTAATTTTTTTTCTAGGTTCATTCTAATAAGGAGCTCTTCTGATTAGATTTGAAAGTTCATTGGTTCAGCATAAAGAGAGAAATGAAGGAGCTAATACCCCCCCCCCCCCCCCCTTAATTTAGTGAAATGGTTTTTTTCATTCAGAATTATCTAATTTGCTTCAAATTTGGTATACCAGTTTATTATGTTAAGTAGCTTCCCTGATTAGATTTGGAGGTTCTTTGGTTAAGTAGAAAGGGGGGCAACGGGGACTAATCCCTTCATTTATTTTTCGAGGGCCATTATTCTTTGAAATAAGAGTATCATATACAATTAGTATGAGTAGCCTGTGAGCTCAATGCCATCAGTTTAACTGGTCAATTTTCTTTTTATTAGGTTTATTAACGCATAACCCTACCCAAACCCGAAAAATAAATTACAACAGACCGTACCCCTATAAGAGCAAGACAAAATAATTTCAGTCTACATGCAACCCTACCCGAACCCGAGATTTCCATTTGAAAAAACCCGAAATCCCGAACCAAATCTGATAACCGACAAAAATATTCCAAAGATCCATAACCTGATCCGAACAAGACAAATGAGTTTCCGTGGACACGCAACGCTACCAGAACCTAAAAATTCCATTCGAAGTCAACCTGAAACCCGTCCCGCAACAAATATTAACCGACAAAAATATTCCAAAGAACTATAATCCGATGTAAGCCAGACAAAATAATCTCCGTCCACCAGCAACCCGATCCGAACCTGAAAGTTCTAATTGAACTCAATCCGAAACCTGGTTGTGGTCGGTTTTCGGGTTGACTTCAAATGGAACCTTCAAGTTCGGATCCGGTTGAAAAAAAAAATTAAACTAAATTAGATAATTCTGCATGAAAACCCATTTATCTAAATTAAGGGGAGGGACAATTGCACCCCTTTCCACCCTTTTATACTTAACCAATGAACCTCCAAATCAAATGAAGGAAGCCATATCGTAATAAACTGGTACATAAAATTTGAAGCAAATCGAATAATTCTGTATGAAAAACCCATTTATCTAAATTAAGAGGAACTAGCCGCTGTCCCTCCCTTATACTTAACCAATAAATCTCCAAATCTAATCAAGGCAGCTCCTCAACATAATAAACCGGTATACGAAATTTGGAGCAAATCGAATAAATCTGCATGAAAAACACATTTATCTAATTTAAGGGGGGGGTCTAGCCCCCCTTTTCCCCTTTTATACTTAACTAATGAACCTACAAATCTAATCAGGGAAGCTCCTTAACATAATAAACCGGTATACGAAATTTTGGAGCAGATCGAATAAATCTGCATGAAAAACCGATTTATCTAAATTAAGGTGGGGGATCTAGCCCCCCTTTATACTTAACTAATGAACCTCCAAATCTAATCAGGGAAGCTCCTTAACATAATAAACCGGTATACGAAGTTTGGAGCAAATCGAATAACTCAGCATGAAAAACCCATTTATCTAAATTAAGGGGGGGGTCTAGCCCCCCTTTCCTCCCTTTATACTTAACTAATGAACTTCCAAATCTAATCAGGGAAGCTCCTTAACATAATAAACCGGTATGCCAAATTTGGAGCAAATCGAATAATTTTGCATTAAAAACCCATTTACCTAAATTAAGGGGAGTAGCCCCCCCCCCTTTCCTCCCTTTATACTTAACTAATGAACCTCCAAATCTAATCAAGCGATCTCCTTAACATAATAAACCAGTATACTAAATTTGAGCTAATCGAATATTTCTACATGAAAAACGCATTTATCTAAATTAAGGGCAGAGGCAATTGCCCCCCTTTTCCCCCTTTATACATAATAATGATCTTCCAAATGTAATCAGGGAAGCTGCTTAACATAATTAACCGGTATACCAAATTTAGTGCAAATCGAATAATTCATCATGAAAAACCAATTTATCTAAATTAAGGGGGGTAGCCCCTTTCCCCCCTTTATACTTAAATAATGAGCTTCCAAATCGAATGAGGGAAGCTCTTTAACACAATAAACCGGTATACCAAATTACGCGCAAATCGAATATTTCTGCGTGAAAAACCCATTTATATAAATTAAGGGGGGGGGCGTCTAGCCCCCCTTTTCCCCCTTTATCCTTAACCAATGAACCCCAAAAAGTAATCAGGGAAGCACCTCATCAGAATGAACCTAGAAAAATTTTTTTGAAGCAAATCGGATATTTCTATCAAGAGTTATCGCGTTACGTACATACGTACGCACGTACGTACACACGGACATAGAGAATCGGCGGGAACATAAGTTCTCAGGCTTTGATAGCCTGTGAGCTAAAAATATCCCCCTGATCGGATAATAAGTGGTCATTTTTCAATTAGCCTAACGCTTTCTAGGCTCTTTGCAATAAGCCTGAAAAATATCAGGCTAATTGGAAAAAGGGAGATGGATTCTCCAATTAGCCCGGCTCTTTGCAAAGAGCCTAGGCTGTTTGCAAAGAGCCGGATTTCTGAATTAGCCTACGACATATATATCAGTTTTAAAGTTTCATAAACGAAATGCTTTTCATTTTTTAAATATCCTTTTTTCCGCGTTATGCAAAATTTTGGTTTAGATGGGACTTTACAACTCAGTCGTTTCCGTGTTAGGCAGATTCCGGCTCATGAAGAAAGAGTTAATATTATTTTCTATGGGTTTGTCGGGACTTGAAAACATTTCTGCGGTAGACAGATTTCAGGCTTACATATTGCCCGCCTTAGACATAATTTACTTTACGTTAATTTTAAAAGTAAGTTTTCCTGGGCAATTTCGTCGTAAGTGACGTAACATTTGTTCATCGAATTTTGTTTTCAAATCTATGTAGAACATTTACCAATAAAGCTACATCGAATTTTTACAATTTAAAATACTTCTAACTAAGGACTTAATACCCAAATACCTGCAGATTATTCCAATCTCCCTTTTAGTGGGAAAAATTGCAATTCAGTATTCTATAAGTAACGTAACATAAAATAGACAAAATTTTTTCTGGCTTCATTGAAATGTAAAAAATATCTAAACTATCCCGTTAAACTAAGTGATTTAATGTTCTGAACAACACTAAGTAATTTCCAAATTATAACAGTAACTTGTTTAAGTAATTTCTGAATAATAAAAAAGAAAAAAAAAATGGCAGTTACACGTGTAACTGACGTAACTTTTATTGTGTAATTCACGTAACATTATGACATTACAAAGACAATAATGGTACTTCACACAGTTTGTAAACAGTAATTTACAATGCCTTTTTAATATGGTTTTATTATAGAACATAAAAATATCAAGTTTTTCAATCATACCCTTAAATTAAACATATTATAAATTTTATTCCCCACCCCGCCCACAAAAAACTTTCTATGGAAGTGCCCTCCTACTTAAGAAATCGTATGTAATACAGCGATTTCATTGCCATATTTTTATTTAGTAAGGGAAAATTGTTAAGAATAAACAATACCCAATAAATAAACAATCCATTGTTTTAAAATGAAATTTTGTGCGCAGAGCTCTGATGAATGAAAAGGTCAATATATTGATTTTGTACACATTGTATATAATTCAGAAATGACACCCTATCGAGTTCTGAAGTGCGTAAATACCACGTATTTATTTTTAATTCACCATAAAGAAAGAATGTGAACAAAACGATCCAGTATGCAGTGGAACGCAGAAAAGTAAAACAGCTTCATAGAAGTGAAAATTGACCAAGTTATCGCTACTATTTTATTTACGGTGTATTTTGTACATAAATTTTCAAACATATAGTGCAGTATTGTAATAAAAATTATCGAAGAAGATTAAAGCATCACATCCGTACTAAAAATACTCTATCCCGATACGAATGTTGATCTTGTGTGGGATCACGCAGAACCTCACACAATAAATAAAACGAAACGTTTTACTTTACAACTCTGGATCAATCAATCTTCTTATCATTTTTGGATTAGCATTTGTTTACCTTTTTAATCCTTTATATCCTAAATTATGAATTCATAAAAATTTAATCATCTAACGCATTTTTTGTGAATTTTTGAAACTACATGACACGATTTATACTATCATTTAATAAATTTCAGAAGGATTTAAGCAAATAAAATTAATAATTAAATTTCAATTTATATGTTATATTTTTAACCCCACTAAAATCTTTTATTTAAAATCTTTTTTATAGTATGTCATAGAATTAGAAAATGTACAAATATAATGTTCTTACAACAGAAATATAGAAATATCTCCGAACTGAAACTCCCCCAACCCTCGCCTCCAATCTCAATACGTCAACAAATCTGAAAAGATGCAAATAAAAAAGAAATCATTCCATTAAAGATAATTGTGTTTTGTGCAACCAATAATGCTTTTGGAACAAGATAAAGTAAGGCATCTATAACTCATTCTAGACTGTATAACTACGAATCGATAGATTAAATTAAATTTATAACAAGCTACTTTAATAGTACTTTAATGCACCGTTGGGGCACTAACGGTTAAAGTGTTAGGAAGAGAAAGATTTTACTCGGGTTTAAAACATCATATATATTTTGTACAATTGGTTTTATACAAATCCTAATTCATTTTATTATATAGTAATAAAAACACTCATAATACTATGTGGAAGAAGTAGGTAAATATTACAGAAAGATATATAGAATAAGACCATTTGGATAATTTTAATTACTATTTTTAAATTAATCTATTATAATGTCTCCTTCATATTTTTTTCATTTTCCTAGCATTTATCTTATAAAAAAGATGAATCGAATGCCGCCACGTCAAGCAGGATAACCGAATTTGATTCTTTGTAAAGGTAACTGTGTTCGCTCTCTTAATAATTTTTCTTAAAAGATCGTGATATTTAATTAGAATATGCATAGCGGTCAGCTGTTACACTTAAAATAAAAATAAAGAATCTAAAAATAATCTACAGGAATAGAAGATAAGACTTACTCTAAATCTAAGCTGCTTTGATTTGGGATTATTTTTTTCGTCAGTGTTTATGGGGCAACAGCGTTTGCGAAGTACCAAGGCATACCATTGATAGGGAAGTACAGTCGTGGAAAAAAAAAAGTAAACACCCCTACTAACTCCTCAACAAATTATCATAGACGAAAGTTACTGGTACCGAACGATTGGAAATAAAATCTACTTTTAAATGATGCATATAAAATTTGCTAAGGGGACCATCTACATATTAAAACGAATCCAAACTTAATTTTTTTCAATGGCAATACACAATGTTAACGAGATATTTCAAATCTTCGGTTCAAACTATGCCAAGACACCAAATTTCAAATCATTTGAATGATAAGTTTTTGAATTATAAACATTCAAAATTTAGTGCTTCTAATGTTAAATTATATTTTCATTTTTTATCCGACTGAAAAGAAGGGTTATGTGTTTCACGCGTATCTGTGTATGTGGATTTCTTTATACCCTCCAAACATCCCAACGGCTGGATGCAATTTTATGAATGAGGTCTCTATCGATTCGTCTTAATCTTCCGATGGTTATAGGATAGGTTTTGTTTTTATAAATTGAAAATGGCGGCCGTAAAATAAAAAATGGTGGTAGAGACGAAAAACAAAAATGTACGCACCCTATTGAGTGGCATATCATTGGATAGGTCTTTTAAAATGAAGACGATTTTTCATTGACTATTTTGTAGTCAGAAGCTCCGTTTAAATATGACATAACCTGGAAGTTGTGTACTTTGGATCGCTACCTTTACTGTAACTCTAACCTTCATAATAGACATCTATAGGCCTCATCAAAAGAGTGTTTGTAGATAGGATCTTATAATTAAACACAACTTAAAAGTCATCAATATATGAAATAAAGTAAAAGGTGAGTAATATAAAAAAATAGTTTCATATTGATGAGAAATAATTAATTAGTTCGCTTTTTACGCAGTCGGTTTTTTTGATTTTTTAAATTTAATATATTATTATTTATTTATATCTCCTTAAATTATGCTCCTAATTTGCTAATATTTTTGTAGCAATAATACTAATATACCCAAAGATAAATGCGTTGCATTTGCAATTTTTATAATTTTATGATATGAATTATGAAATTAATATTAAAAAAAATTATGAATTGTAACCTACAATTTTTTGATGGATTTAGATTTTTAAGTTCTGTTTTATAGAAATCCCAAATTTCACATTTTTCTTCCAAGTAGTTTTAAAATTATGCTTAAAAAACTGCAAAATGATGGTTTAAGGGGCCGAAAGTGATAGAAGTGACTAGATATTTTGAAATTTCTTCTGCTATCCTATCATCTAGCAGTCGTCAATGACTACTTGATGTTGTTTAAGATGCCTTGATCAAAAATCGCGTGCCGAACTTCAATTTTGATACAGCACTTAAAATACGCTCGTTTTAAAATAATTAATTTCTCAGAAACTTATGTTACGAATTGCATAAAAATTTGTTTCTAGGCTAATTATAGTGTATAGAGTTCATTTATGCTGTCAGAATTCTGTACTGCTATTGAAAAAAAAACAAAATTTATGGTTTGTTTTATTATATAGATGGGCCCCTAAGCAAATTTTATATACATCATTTAGAAGTAGTCTTTATTTCCAATAGTTTGGTACCAGTAACTTTCTTCTACGATAATTTGTTGAAGAGTTAGTAGGGGGTGTTTACTTTTTTTTTCCTCGACTGTACCTTTCATTCGAAAATTACTGAAGCAAATTCAGTACATTTTTTATTTAAATTTGCAGTATCTAATTTATAACTTGATTACTCGTTAAAAGAAAAAAGAAAAGAACAGAAAAAGAAAAGATAAAAAATTCAAGTTACACGGTATTATTATTTTAATTGTTACACGTTAAATATTATTTTAATTAACGTTACTAAAAGGATATTGAGTTTCCAATAAATAAATCAATAAATAAATCAAAATATAGTTAATTATAGTATCTTCAAGATATCCACCATGTTAAAAGATATTTAGTAGTTCCTTTGAAAGTACTGTGTTAATATCAGCTATTTTCCTAAAGATTTCGCAACTTTTTGTGATTCCTTAATCCTAAAAAGCTAGGTTTTGATAACGCAAACGGTTTAAAGAACCATAAAAGCCTTTTTCGAAATAAATGCTGTGTAAATAATTATTTTACAGAAATTTAATATTTATTCCTTTATATTATAAATTCATTTATTTTCACTTTAATATATTACTTATTTATAATTAATGCATGTGAAATAAATTGGATTTTTCTCATTTTATGCTTTTTTGTGAATAAGACGTTGAGTGCTTATTTTTTAGTTTATGCTTATTTTTTTCACTAACTCTCTTAATTGATTTATACTTGCTTGTGCTAATTTATATTATTATTAGAATTGTAACAACTTATGTGAGTTTTTACAAGAAGATTATAACATAATAAAAGAAACAAATTGTAACAAGGCTCGTATTTGGAATTAGAAATAAATTATCAAAACCTTGGTCACACTAAACAAACAACAACAAAAAATTATGTATACCACTTATTCTGCAAATTTAATTTAAAATGTATGTTAAATGCTACAATTTAATATCCAATATTCATTTAAACAATGAGTCATCTTATACATTTGCAATGACAAATCAATTTACAATTTATAGCAACTTATCCTTTAACTGGCTTTCCATGAAAAGTCGAAACTCTAATATTATATTATCTGTATTTTTTTCTGAAAACGATAAAAGAAAATGGATTAATTCAACATGATATATAAAACGTTATTGCGTTTATGATGAAAAAAAACTTGTGACTGTTATTAATTACTCAATATTATAAAACTGTTTTGAAACTGTAAAATTATATCATGTATTGCAATGAAAGCTGCAATTTAATGAGCGAATTATTTCCTGCTTGGCAATCAGAGGGTTAATAAACCAGAAAAAGATATTTCTGTTAAGGAAAATAGATGTAACTGTAGCATTTTTATTGAAAGAATATACATGGTTTCTAGCTAAACATACTGCCAAATGTTGGATTTCATTTGAAATAATTTCTTTAATGAAATAAATTTAAATAACTTCTACACGACGTCCATGAATCAAACTTCACAGTATTAATAATACATTACATTTAACGCTACTCTTGCATTAGAAAGTCAAGATCGTGCAAGGAAATAACATTTGTAGAGAGAGAAGATATATTGCCTAAGAAAACAGATAAAGCATTATTCCCTGTTGGTTGATTTATATTTTTATGCTTGTTATCAATTTTAAACAGAAGGTTTCCAAGGAATTTAAAAGCCTAGAGAAAATATCCATAAATAAATGCAGATTCATTGAAACCGCATGATTTACAATTCGAAGTTTTAGATATTTATAAAAGGAATATATAAATTTTAGCATCATTTTTCATATAATTTCGCTTAATACTTTTAGAAAAGCATATATTTTCTTAAACAATGAACTCCTAACATCATTTGATTTAAAACGAATTCAAATAAGAGTTTAATAGGTTAAACATCTCAGTGTGCATATTAGCAAATTACAGTTGTAAATTATTGCAACATTGTGTTAAACATGAGCTTTCCAAATAAAAAATAATTATCCTTCTCTTTATATGGATATGGAAATTAACTGGAGCATCAAAATAATTGCATTAAATTACGTGGTGATGCAACAAATACTTGAATAAAACTTAACAATAATGATTTATGTCATAATAAAAAAATATTAATTATACTGAAGTTGTTCCAGACAGAGTAAGTAATCTTTAATACAGTAATATAAATCAATAGTAGTATAAATTTACTTGTTTCCCCATTGAATACGTTTATATATAGATATAGATAAAAAATTGATAAATGCAGGCAGATTATATATATATATATATGCATAACTACTGAATATGAATGACCCAAAATCATGCATTGCAGGCGCTAAATAGCTCTTTTAACACAGAATAATAATAGGGGAGAGTAGTACACAGTGAGACAGCAGCCATTTTGAACTTTTTCTCCTTGATGGCACTCACACATAACTACCTCATCTTACGCAACACGTGGATGTAGTTTCGGCACTTCGGTTACTCATCCAAAATAGTAAGTATTTCTTTATTTTACAGGGCAGTGATGGAACAGTAGCGCAGCAGTTGGGAGATTGTCACCACTAAATTGTTATAGTATTCTTCGCCTTTAAAAGTAGCTGAAATTCGATCCTGAAGTAAGACGAAGAATACTATTAACATTTAGCGGTGTGAATTCATTATTTGGTGCTACACTGTTCCATCACTGACAGGGGTTAAAGTTACATAAACGACCATTTTAGAGTTTATTTCCTTCGTGATGGCATAAGTTTACTTAACCAAATCTAGCTACATCTAATGATAGACTAAGTCGACAAAGCGACACAAGCATTCAAAGAGATGAAATTGATGATGAAACAGATATGGCATCCAATTTGTTTGAACGTAACGAAAGTACACACTGAGACACACAGTTGTGGTACACGTTGAGACATGTCTCACTGTGTACACAGATGGTTCTAGACGATTCTTCTGACGACGATGAATCATTTAGGTTTCAGGAACTAGAACAGGAGCCTGCCGTTCGTGATTATGTTATCGTGCGATTTCTAAACAGTGTGTTCTATGTAGGAAAAATCTTAACCTGTAAGGATGAATATGGTGATTTTAAAGTGATTTATCTTCGAAGATTGTGAAAGCGGCAGGTTTCGCGCATCATGTTTCAGATAAGGTGTCTGTTAATGAATTAGACGCTTCAATGCTACTGTCAGAACTACACTTTATGATAACAAAGCAACTATCAGGATACCACCGGTTTCCGATTTCTTTCGGAAATTTTGATGTACATTGAGCTACAAACTGCTATTGTTAGGCATACTCTTAAGCCTTTATTTATGAAGGATAACTATAGTTTAATTACCAAAATCCACCGTACGTGTTAATTTAAGCTCAAAATGTGGTTGAATTGTTAATAATATCTGTACCTGTAACTATAGAAAATTTCTTTGCATTTTTACTAATGCTCCATCAAAACTACTCGACTCCCAAAATGTCAGATTAAACCGCCAGTTGATAAACACGATTTCAGGCAGTAGTTAAGACATTATTACACTGAAAAAAATTATGGATAGAGTGTAAAAATGTATGATTCATGAAAATGCATACATTGTCTCACTGTGTCACTGTGTACCACTTGTGGTACACAGTAAGACAATTTCCGATACTCCGTTGTCATGCCTCTATGATTTTATAAATAACTTTTTCAAAACCATTAATAAAATTGTGTGTAGCGTATTTGTGTTGCTTTAAGATATAGCAAATTTTTTCAAAAGAATAAAAATACTCGCCATACGTTATGTAATAACATTTTTCGTCTCACTGTGCACTACCCTCCCCTATACATTTTAAAGTTATAACTTAATGTGAGTAAAATGAAATAGGTGTAAAAATAATAAACATGAAAATGTGACTATCAATAAGCGAACTTAAATACTGCCCCCATCTCGTCAGAAAATGGAGAGGAGCTAAATTGCCGAAAAAAAAAACAATGCTAGCAAGGTACGCATAATACATAAATCTTGCATACTACAAATGTGTACCAAGAATTAAAAAGAACACTAGAGAAAATTGATTTAATTAAAGAAAATGAAATTAGCTGAGATAGATTTGCAGAGATTAACATAAAAGTTAATTTCATGGATAAATAATTATTTTGATAATCAAAAGAACGGATTTTTTTTAAATAATTAAAAGTTTGGATGATATAAATACGAAAGCTGTCACAAATGATAAATTTCAGTATCTCAGTTGTTTATCATATTATAGAATTTATTATAGATATCATCAAATGTATCAGCTAACACATTCCATTTATTTACTTTGTTGTAGGTAGCATCCCGTCATATCATCTTGTAACACTGATGCACGCTTAAACATCAAGATTGGATTTTTTTAGCTTATTTAAATTTTTCCTGTATTAAATCATACATATTTTTTATGTTGAAGATAACCAAAATGGAATATAGAAAAAATAGCACTAGTTTTAAATATGAGCCTAATTTTTTATGTTTTTATCACACCATCACCTTTACATTCAGCTGAATATACCCCTTCAGCAAATTCAGAAACTATATTACCCTATAAGCACATTATTTCTTTATTTATAAATATACGCTCTGGCAATTATCTAGATATTTTAAAATTATATTATTCAAAAATAAATACAATTTTATGCTATTTTACATATGGTTCTATAATTCTTATTCTTCATCTGTTGCACCAATATTTTATAAAATATTGCAAATTTTTCAACAGATACGAGAAAAATAGAAAAACCTACCTAAACCCTGTACATTTTAAAGTTGACATAACTCACTGCAACCGTTGTACAATCAATCGGTGGTTATTCTTAGCAGTTAAGAAAGTCGTTGCAATCTCTCTGTTGTTTATTTTTTTTATTTTTTCAAGCGGTTTTTAAATACAGCATGAATAAAAGATATGTTTACAGGTAATATGTCAAGCAGTTAAACACATGAACAGGTGAAAGTTCACGGGGTTCCCTATTTGCGAAGCAAATCCACGTCCTGCAGATGAATAAATGTCATGCACATCATGAAAAAGAAGTGGTAAATGTATACCTGAAGTGCAAAAAAGCGACTACATATAAAAAAAGTGTAATAATATTAGTTAGGAGAGCAAAACAGAGAGAGAAAAACAGAAGGAGGGGCATCAGTAATCCGGAATAAGGAAATCGGGGATTCACAGTACTGTAATGTCCGCAGTAGGAATACAAAGGATAGTACAGAAAAGATGTTCACAAGTTCTAAACAGCCGAAATAAGTTAGGCAAAGCCGATTTCCTTCCAAAAAAGACACTTTTCATTGACCATATATTTTGAAAATAACAAGATTATAATTTTAAGTAAATGGTAAGAGTCATATGCGAACTTATGACTCGCTACAAGAATAGTCAAAAAGCTAGTAACGTTAAAAAACACGTCATTTTATCAAGGCTAATTTTTCTGTATGTTCTTCCGTTTTATGTTGTAGTACGTTTGCTGACGGTCTGGCTGGCGGGAGACATTGAGTTTACCTGCGGGAGAAGCGGTTGTGCAGGTCAAAAAACTTCGTCATTTTAGCATGAGTTTTGTTTATAACACCTGTTTCTACTAACTATTTGTGATATTAATGCATTATTGCCAGACGTTGCCAATGTCATTAAGACCCTGTCAGATCCACATTTATAGGTAACATATTATTCTTTGGCTATCAGACAACCCATATTTAATTTGCAATACACAAATTCGTTTGCAAAGTTAATGCCAGACGGCTCTAAATATGGAAACGAAAGTGCCTGTTTCAAGAGTGGTTTATAGATTAAAAATTATAAGTCATTTTTACGTCATTTTATCAAGCTTAAAAATAATAAGATATTACTCTCTGTCTAATAAGACAACCAATAATTAACTTGCCAGACACAAATTCGGTTGCAACGTTAATGCCAGACGGCTTTAAATATGGCAACGAAAGTGCCTGTTTTAAGAGTGGTTTACAGATTAAAAATTATAAGTCATCTTTACGTCATTTTATTAAGCTTAAAAATAACACGATATTACTCTTTGGCTAATAACACAACCAATAATTAACTTGCCAGACACAAATTCGGTTGCAAAGTTAATGACAGACGTCTTTAACCCCTTAAGGGTCGGTGGGATATATTTTATCCCACCTTCGATTAATGAAGATTTGCACAGGAAACATTTTAAGAAATTTTACTTTTCTAACTTTTGTGAAAAAAAGTTGGAAAATAGCGTTTCTTTATTTTGAAATTTTTTTTATAATTTTTCGGTGGGAATTCAGCATTACACAAACGTAATTGCTTTCCCCTTAAGTGGTTAAATATGGCAACGAAAGTGCTAGTTTCAAGAGTGTTTTATAGTTTAAAAATTATAACTCATCTTTGCCGTCTGGCATTAACTTTGCAACTGAATTTGTGTCTGGCAAATTAATTACAGGTTTTCTGTTAGCTAAAGAGTGCTAATCTTGCTATTTATAAGCTTGATAAAATGACGTAAAGATGAATTCTAACTTTTAACCTATAAACCACTTTCAAAACAGGTACTTTCGTTGGCATATTTAAAGCTGTCCGGCATTAACTTTGCAACAGAATTTGTATCTTGCAAATTAATTATAGGTTGTCTGATTGTCAAAGTGTAATATGTTACCTATAAATGTAGATTTGGAAGGATCTTAGCGACATTTGCAATGTTTGGCAATAATGTATTAATATCACAAATAGTTAGTAGAAACAGATGTTATAACCAAATCTCATGCTAAAATGACGTAATTTTGAAGTTTTTTGACCAGCATAACCCCTTCTCCCGCAGGTAAATGCAACGTCTCCTGCCAGCCAGACCGTCCGCATACATACTACACAATAAAACAGAAGAACATATAGAAAAATGAGCCTTGATAAAATGACGTAATTTTGAAGTTTTTTTACCTGCATAACCCCTTCTTCCGCAGGTAAACACAACATCTCCTGACAGACAGACCGTCCGAAAGGTACAACACCATAAAACGGAAGAACATATACAAAAATGAGCCTTGATAAAATGACGTAATTTTGAAGATTTTTGACCAGCATAACACCTTCTCCCGCAGTTAAACGCAAAGTTTCCCGATAGCCAGACCGTCCGAAAACGTACTACACCATAAAACGGAAGAACATATAGAAAAGTTAGCCTTGATAAAATGACGTAATTTTGAAGTTTTTAACCGGCATAACTCCTCTCCCGCAGGTAAACGCAACGTCTCCCGACAGCCAGACCGTCCGCAAACGTACTACACCACAAAACGGAAAACATACAGAAAAATGAGCCTTGATAAAATGACTTAAATTTGAAGTTTTTTGACGGGCATAACTCCTTCTCCCGCAATTAAACGCAATGTTTCTCGATAGTCAGATCGTCCGCATACATACTACACCATAAAACCGAAGAATATATAGAAAAATATGCCTTGATAAACGACGTAATTTTGAAGTTTTTTGACCTGCATAATCCCTTCTCTCGCATGAAAACGCAACGTATCCCGCCAGCCAGACCGTCCGCAAACGTACTACACCATAAAACGGAAAAAACATATAGGACAATTATCCTTCTTAAAATCAGGTGACGAAAACGTAGCTATCTCTTAGAGTAGAAGAAATCTTAGTATTACCAGCAGACAAAGTTAGTATGTAGTAAATAAAATTAACGTTTTTTCTATATATTTTCTGGTGCATTTAATTTCTCGAGCTGTTTAGTATTGTTATAATATTTTACTTGCTTTTGCATAAATAATAATAAAAAAAGTTTCTCGAAGAGGTGACACCCTTTTTACACAGGTTTAAAATTTTGAAAGTTTTTTCTCGCTTAAAATACTTTTTATAGATTCGAAAATAATGTTTTAAATAGTTAAAATTCGATGTCGTTAGTAATAGGACAATTTTGGAGTTATAGAAGTATAGAGTGCCAGAACGCATAATCATTGTCTGATTATCCAGAAAGCATGTGAAGCACGAGCTTCCCCTCTACAATTTAACACGAATCCGAAAACGACTGAAATATACTGCATATACTTCTCATAAATACATATTGGAGATTTGCGCCATAAGATATTCTTTAAAACTTTGTATGCGAACTAAATAAAACATGCTAAATTGTACACTAAAAATATAAATGCTACTACAAAAGCATTAAAAAGAATTCAAAATCTACGTGTCGAATCGGATCCGCGATTGTCATGAGGATAAAATGATGTTAAAAAAGAATAAAAGTTTAAAAAAAGGTTTCCTAACATCATTTTATTCTGATGACGTTCGCGGATGCGATTCAAAACGTTGATTTTTAATTCATTTTAATGTTTTTGTAATATCATTTATATGTTCAGTGTACCATTTAGCAAGTTGCATTTAGTTTGAATACAAAGTATTTAAATATAATTCCTATTTTTTCTTACTTTTCATTTTTTAATTTTTTGGAGGGGAAACTTTGCTTAAAACAAGATAAAATCCAATCTGCATCAGAAAATTTACCTTACCACAAAATCTGAATGTGATCAACAGACTCTTAACCAGTAATGTGCATCTTCTTGTTTTGGTTTGAAACCACAAATGCATATATAATCTATTCTAGAGTGTAAATACGAAGCATTAAAAAACCTGTTTAATGAACTCTATGTGAACTCGGCTAAGCAATTCCTGGGAATAATATTTTTAGCATGGTTAATTTCCATGCATAAAAATTTTGAAAAATCTTCCCAAATGTAAGGGGCCCCCAAAATGATGCTGTGCTTCCCTTAGTTCCAGTAATTAATCAGTCCATGTGAATAAGCGTGTTCAAACGAACAGTGCAGCCTGCCAAAAAAGTTTCAGCTTACATCTCTGCCGATATGGACATTTAACTGCGAGCAACAAATAAGTAGGAAATAATCTCTGTTAAATGTAAACCCTTCTGACTAAAACTTCGTCTGGTTCTTCTAAGACGGAAACTGTGGGAGATCTCAAAGACCCCAATTAAGTTCATTTTGACAGCTTTACGCTAAAAAATATGTACAGAGAAAGAGACAATACCTAAATAGAGTACAAAATAGAATAATATAGAATAATATTCAATGTCATGCTTAATAGCACAGATAAAATCGAAAAGGCAATACTATTATTAAACAAAGCATACTACTATTAAAACAATATATACAAAACTTTTACCAAGTATCAACAAATACTTTAACAAAGATTATTAAAATTTTCACAATTTTCGTACACTTTTCGAAAATGGAATAATTACAAAAACTATGACAGATTTTCTTCTCTTCCTTTTTATCCAAATTGTAGATATACTTTGAGAAATTCTTTAACATGTAAATAAGCCGTAATGAAAAGTTTAAACAGGTGATTTTTTTTCTTCTTTTTTGGGTTTAGGGAAAGGGATCACAATAGCAATTTCAAAATCGTGATCAACACTCCTTTCTTGACACTTTTCAATCATTCATCTTGTTGAAAATGCATCGTTACATACTTTTCATTCTTTTTTTTTCTATTTCTGCTCTTTTTAGATTTCTTTCGAAATATTGGTAAATCGTTTTTCTGTAGAGTAAGCCTAATTAACGATATGTCTGAGTTAAAATTTACATTTCACTTTGAATATGAATCATGCCATTTAAAATAGATGTCACTAACAATTCATTACTTGTTAAAATGCGTATTAATTAGCTTTTAACTTACTGTTTTGGCTTAAATCTAGGATAATTTATTTTGTAAGTCGCTAGATCTTGCTTTTGCAAGACAATATCTCCTATCATCCGAGAAGCCACCATTGTCTAATACAGGATCGTCACGCTTCAGGGAATTTTCCAAGTGAAATATCAGTATTTGTTTATAGAAAAATAAATCTAGGTTAAACGCACGAAATTTCGTCTTATTTAAGGAAATATTTTCTATAAGAGAATACTGGTACCGAAGAATTTCCTGGTCTGGAAATTACCTGAAGCGTGGCAACCCTGTAATACATAAAAAAAACATGCACAGTTTTATACTTTGTTATGTTTGTGTAATGATTTAGTATAAATGGATTTTCTTTGACACATCATATATGTAAAAAAAAAAAAAAAAAAAAAAAAAAAAAATGTTTCGAAAGCGTTTTTGATTTCAGAGCGTCTCTCAGTGCTGCCAGTGGTTTGTTTTTTTAAATTCAGATTTCTTGAATGCCACCACTATTCTGAAATGGCAAAATTCCCATTGTTTTCGCCTTAATTAATGTGTGATTAAATAAGGCAAATTTCGCTATTTCAAAGATGGTGCCAATCGAGAAAACTGGATTTAAAAAAAGTAGCCCGCTGGCAACACTGAATGCCATAGTGGTTTTACTTTTTAACTATCAATACCCTTATCAAATCAATTCATTTAGATTACTTTTTCTGATAATTCTTTATATACACAATTGAAAGTTTTGCTATTTGTGTTTTATAATCCAAAGCGATAAACTTTCCTGATTAAAAACATAAAAATAGTGGTTTTTTTTTCTTTTTATTTCAGAAAGCATTTTCTCTCATATAAATTTGGAATTTTTAATATTTTTAATTTAAAGTTCTTTGGAAGGGACATATAAGATAAAAAATATCCCACAAAATCAAAAGCTATAGTCATGGTCTTAGTTAGGATAAGGCACACGAGCTTTGACCTTATTCAAGAACAAAATTATTATCTCATTTTTTTTTTTTAAATATTCTATTTAAAAAAATAGTAAAGAACATTAAATAACTGGAATAGGTTTCTTTTTCAACCAATCAACAGCTGTCTGTTACTGATTAGTGACAGATAAATCCTATAATTTTTTTGGCCTCCGACAATTAGAATTGAAAAGAATTTAATTCGTGTTCAATGCAATTCATTTGACTAGGAATAAAATTCATGATTGTTAACAGGTGGCAGCACTATGCATTCAGTGCTGTGTTGTAAAGTCATAATCATTGCTTCAAGTGTTAATAGGTTTTTGGGTTTCTGAAAGTGTGAAGGGTACATAGAAGGTACTCCTGTTGCATTTTTATTTTGATTCTGTTTAATTTATCTGCACCCAGTATAGGCAGGCTATATATTTTATAATGTAATATAAGGCTTTCCTGTGAAGAAAGTATATTAATTAAAATGTTATTTTTAACTAGTGAAGTTAAATTCTGAAACCAGAACTTTTGCAACTGTATATTTCATTGTGTTTGTGATTGTCAAAAACTGCGTTTTTGTGACTGTTTTAATAAATATAAAAAATATCTAGAAAGATTCATTTCTTTAAGATTTATCTACAATTTGGTATTGTAATTGTAACTGTAATTGCAATTGTAATTGCAATTGTAATTTTTTTTTGTAATTTTGTATTTTTAATCTAAAAGTACTATTACTTGTTTTCCCTTTCAGAGTTGAGAAATGAACATTACCTAAAAAAATATGTAATTATTGAATTTTAAACAGTTTTGCATCAAAGTTCTTTCTTGGTATGCTGTCGTTTATTTTATTTTACTTCTGAAAGATATTATTATGCCACTGATTTAGAGTAGAAATAGTATCTTTGAAACAATCTGTGACATACCCAGCACTGAAAATATGATTTTTTAACTATAATATTTTATTAGGATGAGCGAAGCAAATCCTCTACTAGGCTACACAAATTACATTTTGTCGTACAAAAAAAAAAAAAAAAAAAAAAAAAACTATTCAGTATTTTGACTTAAAATTAAACATTAAAATAAATTATGATCTGTACATTTGCACAATATTACTTTTTTTTAATAGAATAACGTTAAAAAAAATTATTATTTTAATTGATTTATTTTACATGTTTTCCCATTATGGACGCATTTTTTAAATTAAAAATTAAACACGTTTATCTTCAGAAAAAAATAAATAAATCATGGGGTTACGATTTCTTTTATGAAATTTCTAAAATACCATTTTTATGAAAATTATAGCATATTTTTAATGAATTAAAATTTGTGAAAATTCAATTATTTACATTCAATCATAAAAGTATTTTTTAGTGTTAAAATTCAAATACACAATTTATTCTTATGTGAAATCATTTACGCAGACGATTCATACGCATTTTAACATAATTATATTATGATTTTTTTATGTATAGTGGCAACAAAAAAATTGTAAACAAATAAAATTAATTGTTAAATTCGTTATATGAATATTTTGTAATTTTTATATTCGAAAATATTTTTATTTATACCAGTCTTATATCATAAATAAAAAATTCCAAAGAAATTCTTATTTATTTGGCTGAATTTACATTTCCGAAATTAAAATGCGAAAAAACATAAAATAACGTTTTTGCTTAATAAATTGCAAGAATAATATTAAAAAATATTGTTACTTTCAAATATTTATCTCATTAAATAATGCTTCGCGAATCCAAATAAAGCATGGCTTTTACTAGGTCTATGTTGCATATTTATAGTAAGTAGTGTATAAAAATTCTCAAGTACAAAAAATATTTTCATGTACACTGCAAAAAAAAAAAAAAAAAAGAGAAACAAAAAAATGACGGAAAAAGAAATATAAAGATATATACAACACATGAGCAAAAATGTGTTTTACTCACCTGTTTCGCAGTAACAGAAGAAAATAGCACATTTTAAAAACGAAACACATTTATGAAAAACTATGTATGTAACGGATATTTTAAAAATGCAATTTAAGAATAAATTAATTTAACCACAAAACTTCAGGACATGCGATGTTTCTTTTTGAAAAAACTCTTTTATTATTTAA
The DNA here is from genome assembly GCA_963932465.1 of Maratus speciosus. Taxonomy (NCBI): domain Eukaryota; kingdom Metazoa; phylum Arthropoda; class Arachnida; order Araneae; family Salticidae; genus Maratus; species Maratus speciosus. The sequence continues at coordinate 243,377,086 of OZ010792.1, forward strand.
ATGCTTTGTTCTTCAGTATCTTCACCACAAATTTTTAACTGCGCTCCTCTTTACATCTTGAAATACTTACATATAATTGTCCATGAGAAAATACTGTTCTTTTAAATACAGTCCAGCTGTAGAAAATGTTTGTACTTGTGCCATATTCAACGTCAGTGCAAATGACAGTGTAACTGGAAATTTCATTCATATCAATTCATTTCGTTCATATCAAATGCGCCAATTCAGTTTATTTGTTTTATGATATTATATTATATTCTATACCTATGTACATATATATATGTGTAAAGTTTGCGCCCACGCTTTTATTATTTTCTTAGACATGAGAAAATGGAACAATTTCTTTTCTGGACCCAAACTTATTTTCGACATTTTAGTGCATTTAAATATACATATGTATTTTCTACATTTTTGTGAATGTTAACGAAAGCATGTCTTAAAAAAAACATGCATTATATTTTCAATTTTTTTCATCATACAGCTCTTTTTTACTCTTATTTTAAATTCATCTTAGCTATATTTAAACTTTTCGTCCTCCCTACACACCGCATATAGTACAAACTATTGTGCAGAGAGTGCAAAATAATGGGGAATTTCGTACTTTTCCACTATAAGGGGCTTGGCGGTTCTTTTTTTAAAGCTTGGAGCAATTCGGGCATCAGACAGTGATATTTGTTGCCAAATGATATAACGAGCTATGAAAACAAACTTGATGAAATTTTTTGTTTGTTTACATATGTATTTTAATTAAATGTATATGATTGTTGTTTCTTAAGTTCAAATTACGGTACAGATGTCATATTCGCCCCATATTGGCACGATTTTTTTTTTCTGTCGCCAATATCATATAGGCAACAGGTACTTAACTTCCGCCAAAGTGTCGTTATTTTGCTTGATGTGGTAACCCGGATTATGTTGTTTATGTTGTTGATGTTTTCGCCAAATTAGCAACCGTAAAAAATCGCGCCAATATGGGCGAATATGATATCTGTGCCCAAATTACTTCTGTATCTGCATAAAATTAGATAAATAGCTTCTTTATATTAAATAAGTTGTATAAATATTGAAAATAAAATACTTGTGTACATGAAATGAAACAGTGAATAGGTTGCTAGAATATATCTTGCCAAATTTCCTTCTTCGCCAAGGCAGTTTTCTCTATTTCGCCAAGGCCCCTATACTGGAAAAGAACCGAGAACTTAATTTCTGTATCCGGTAAGGTAAAGCACATTAAAATTGGATAATTAGGAGCTCAGATAATGCAGCGGCGTCTAGTGGTGGTTATTTTATTAGTAGCATCGATATGAAGATGTAAAGACGTACATTTTCGCATGTTATTCTTTAAATTATGACTCATAGATTAAAAAAAAAAAAAAAAAAACCCTTAAATGCGCTGGGTTTCAATTAAATTGTGGCGAGCTCAATTGTACAGATTAATGGGTTTCAATGGGGATTTCGCTAAATTAGCCAACTATCGCCAAGTTGGCTTCAAATATGGCAACTTATTTTCGTAACCAAATTTTGTTAAATACCGCCAAATTTAACGATATTTTGCAAAGTTGGTCAAAATTTGGAACATACGCTCCAAAAATATGGATGAAAGTCGTTTTTAATTGAAAATCTAATAGATATTTTAGGTTTAGTATATTTTCTTAAATTGTTCAAAACTGCATGAAAAAAGCATTTTTGATAATTTCGTATTACTAGCATACCAGGTGTCAGTCGGGAAATATTTAATTATTTTTGCAACCTTTTTTATTCTAATTATTTAATAAATACATTTCTCATACATTCGTTTTTTATTTATTTCCTAATTTATTTTAAAAGCTTAATTTCCCGTGAAAATTTCTCTACAGAAAATTACAGGCAAGAAAATCATTTCCGAATTATTTAGTTTGCTTTAAATGCAAACGGGTTAATTTTCCGTAATTTTGTTGCACACAGTTTTGAAAATATTTATGTTTGTAAATTATTTTATTGCCAATAACAAAATCAGTAAATTGGGGTACAGTTTTCAAACAAATTTATTCGAAAGAATATTTTTTGCTATTCGACATTATAAAAATTAAAATTGTATAGTATTGAGATGTTAAAAAGATTACGATTGTTAATTTTAAAATTTCAAAGTGTTTTAAAAAAACACATTTGCCTTTCAATTAAATTCCCATTCATTTTTTTTTTAAATTTGATTTAAAATGAGAATTTTAATAAACTACAAAACTCCAAGCAATATGAACAACTGAAAAATAATTTCAATGCTTTTAGCTATTTATTTTTTAATTTTTGTATTACAGTTACTCATTGTAAATTCAATTAACGTATATACTCGCACATAACCCGAACCGTACATTCGAGAAACATTATGTGGAATACCAGTATTTTCAACCAATTATCTTCGCCTTATTAATATCAGAAAATTGCTGAAAAATTTGCGGTTAGATTCGAAGAAGATGACTTTTTTAAATACATGTAACTCATCTGTTATTCCTCTTGAATATGGTGAGGCTTATACGCGAGTATGTACTGTAAATTTATGCAATTTAAACAAGTATAAACATGATTTTATCAAATAAATTGCCATTTAATCGAATAAGCAGAATATATGTTTTACTAGAACATTGAATTTGCGAATGATTCATGTAAAAATAAATGGAAAATTGTTGTTTCATAACTTGTATTCTTGCACGCAAAATTTCAAAGGAACACGACATGTATCTGTAAAATACGATAATCAAGTTGCATTAAGTTTACGTTGCGTGACTAATTCATTTGTTACATCGTATTCGACATGAAAAAGGATGTAAACATTTAAATACTACATTTTCCCAAACACAGAAAAAACATTCAATCATCTCAGTTTGAATGAATTAATGGTCAATGTACACCTTGTTTTATAACAAAAACCTAGAATTTTGAATTATATATACAATAAGAACTGCTTTTTCAGAGAGTATTTCATAACTTATCTCTCTGTGATCATTATGATTGTTACTAATAGAAGATTTAGTAAAAAGCCTGAAGAATAATTTTTAGAAAAATTGAAAGATTAAAACGCATTTCTTGGAAGTGCTAAGAACATTATAATATAATTTTGTTTCTACATCTGTAGTATTAATTACTCATTAATTTTATATAAATATTAACAAACTTTTTTTTTTTAAATAAGAGTATTTTCTATAATACTGTGTTCAAAAAATATTTGATGAATTTCATTTACTCATTATAATATTTCTAGTAGTTTATAATTGTAAAGTAATTTTATTTTTTTTACCCAGAATAAATATGAAATGACATTTCGTTTTATAAAATACAAGACTTTCAGGAAAACTCACTTCTACAGAAATGTAATTTTATGGCTTTTACCAATTCACCGATTTTTTTAGGTAGCTTTCATTACAAAAATCTACCTATTGCAGCCGTTCGGAGGACAGCTATTTCAAAACATTTTGGTATATTTTCATCGATCATGACCCCCATACCCCGAAACCACACTCCGTTGTAATGTTGATATATATATATATATATATATGTATATGATCTTTGCCACACTGAAACTCTCGTATTTATGAACCGATTTGGATGAAACTCAGTGTGTACATAGTACATACCAATGTCTCGACCGAGTTCGTTGGCAAGCTTCATCCGCCATCTTGTTTCAAAATGGCGGCCATTTAAAATGTTTAAAAAAAATTTAAATTTGAAATGTGATACCAAAAATTTGAAAATTGGAAAATGTTTTTTTCTTAAGTGTTTGACTTTGATACAAAGATAACGGAACAGTTTTTGTTTCGTCTATATCTTTAAAAATGGCTGAGTTATAGCACTTTGAATTTCTAGCGTGGCTGACATTTTGAAACGTCCTGATTTTTGTCACGCGATAACAGGCGTATTTATCAACCGATGTGGATGTACCTTAGTGTGTACAAATTACATACCAATGTCTCGACCGAGTTCGTTGGCCAGTTTCATTCGCCTTCTTGTTTCAATATTGCGGCCATTTTAAAAAAATTAAAAAATTTAAATTTAAAATGAGGTATCAAAAAATTGAAAAATGGAAAAGTTTTTTTTCTTATGTGTTTGACTTTGATACAAAGATTCCGGAACAGTTTTTGTTTCGTCTATATTTAAAAAAATGGCTGATTTATAGCACTTTCAATTTCTATTGTGGCTGACATTTTGAAACGACCTGAATTTTGTCGTCACGCGATAACAGGCGTATTTATGAACCGATTTGGATGTAACTTGGTATGTACATAGTACATACCTATGTCTCGACCGAGTTCGTAGGCAGGCTTCATTCGACATCTTGTTTCAAAAGGGAACATTTAAAAAAAATTAAATTTAAAATTTAAAATGAGGTATCAAAAGATTGAAAAATGGAAAAGATTTTTTTCTTATGTGTTTGACTTTGGTACAAAGATTCCAGGGCAGTTTTTGTTTCGTCTATATCTTAAAAAATGGTTGAGTTATAGCACTTTGAATTTCTAGCATGGCTGACATTTAGGTAGCTTTCATTACAAAAATCTACCTATTGCAGCCATTCGAAGGAAAGCATTTCAAAAAATTTTGGTATATTTTCATCGATCATGACCCCCAGACCCCGAAATAACCCTCCGTTCAAAAGTTGATTATATATATATATATCTGATCTTTGTCATACTGTAACTCTCTCTCGTATTTATGAACCGATTAGGATGAAACTCAGTGTGTACATAGTACATACCAATGCCTCGACCGAGTTCGTTGGCCAGCTTCATCCGCCATCTTGTTTCTAAATGGCGGCCATTTAAAATTTTTAAAAAAATTTAAAATTTGAAATGTGGTACCAAAAAATTAAAAATTGAAAAATATTATTTTCTTATGCGTTTGACCTGGATACAAAAATTCTGGAGCAGTTTTTGTTTTGTGTATATCTTAAAAAATAGCTGAGTTATAGCACTTTCAATTTCTATCGTGGCTGACATTTTGTAACGACCTGATATTTGTCACGCGATAACAGGCGTATTTATAAACCGATTTAGATGAAACTCGGTGTGTATATAATACATACAAATGTCTCGACCGAGTTCGTTGGCCAGCTTAATCTGCCATCTTGTTTCAAAATGGCGGCCATTTAAAATTAAAAAAAATTAAAATTTGAAATGTGGTACCAAAAAATTAAAAATTGAAAAATATTATTTTCTTATGTGTTTGACCTTGATACAAAAATTCTGGTGCAGTTTTTTTTTTGTGTATATCTTTAAAAAGGGCTGAGTTATAGTATTTTGAATTTCTCTTGTGGCAGTCATTTTGAAACGACCTGATATTTGTCACGCGATAACAGGCGTATTTATGAACCGATTTATATGAAACTCGGTGTGTACATAATGCATGCTAATGTCGCGACCGAGTTCGTTGGCCAGCTTCATTCGCCATCTTGAATCAAAATGGCGGATATGAAATTAAAAAGTCCTTCCGGCCAGTGCCGGGAGGAAGAGGTAGCTTTCATAATCCTTATTTTAAAAAAGCCAAATTATATCATGCAAACACACGAAGCTCAATTTAGTGGAAACCGAATATAGGAGATTCAATACTAATTTTTATCAATATAATGAATGAGAATTTCGCGAAATTAGTCAGCTTTATCCAAGCTGCTTTTCTTTAAAGTAACTTATATTTGGCTCCCAAATTCGGCAATTTCTTAAAGTGCCTGTCCTTTTAAGACAACATGGTGGATGAGGCTAAGCAGTGAACTTGGTCGAGACCTTAGTAATTGCTGTGCACATGCTCACTCACATCGGAATCGGTAAATATATAGGAGTGCTGTCGCATGCAAAAAAATCAGATTTTTCAAAATGTCACCCACAATAGAAATTGAAACTGCTATATCTGAGCCATTTTTTAAGGTAAAGACAAACAAAAAATGCTCCTGAATCCTTATATCAAGATCAAATACTTAAGAAAGAAACCTTTTTCAATTTCTAATTTTTTTGCACCTCACTTTAAATATATATATATTTTTTTTAATTTAATGGCCGCCATTTTGAAACAAGATGGCTGATGAATCTGGCCAGCGAACTTGGTCGAGGTGTTGATGTATACTGTCCACATGCCTTCTTACATCGAAATAGGCGAATACGTGTGTTATCGCGTGACAAATACAAGATCGTTTCAAAATGTTAGCCATGCTAGAAATTCAAAGTGCTATAAATCAACCATTTTTTAAGATATCAACAAAAGAACAAATTTTCAGAAACAAAAACTGCTCCGGAATCTTTGTATCAAGGCCAAACACATAAAAAAAATCTTTTCCATTTTCCAATTTTTTAATACCTCATTTTGAATTTTAAATTTAATTTTTTTTTAAATGACAAGCCTTTTGAAACAAGATGGCGAATGAAGCTGGCCAACAAACTCGGTCGAGACATTGGTATGTACTATGTACAGACCAATTTACATCCAAATAGGTTCATAAATACGCCTGTTATCGCGTGACAAAAATCAGGTCGTTTTAAAATGTCAGCCACAAGAGAAATTCAAAATGCTATTACTCAGCCATTTTTTTTTTAGATATAGATGAAAGAAAAACTGTTCCGGAATCTTTGTATTAAGGTCAAACACATACAAAAAAAATCTTTTTCATTTTCCAATTTTTTGGTATCTCATTTAAATTTTTTTATTTTTTTAAATGGCCGCCATTTTGAAACAAGATGGCGGATGAAGCTGGCCAACGAACTCGGTCGAGATATTTGTATGTACTATGTACACACCAAGGTACATCCAAGTCGGTTCATAAATATGCCTGTTATTACGTGAGAAAAATCAGGACGTTTCAAAATGTCAGCCACGCTAGAAATTCAAAATGCTATAACTCAGCCATTTCTTAAGATATAGACGAAACAAAAACTGCTCCCGAATCTTTTTATCAAGGTCAAACACATAAGAAGAAAATATTTTTTCAATTTTCAATTTTTGGTACCACATTTCAAATTTAAATTTTTCTTAAAAATTTAAATGGCCGCCATTTTTAAACAAGATGGCGGGTGAAGCTGGCCAACGAACCCGGTCGAGACATTGGTATGTACTATGTATATACGAAGTTACATCCAAATCGGTTCATAAATACGCTTTTTATCGCGTGACAAAATTTAGGACGTTTCAAAATGTCAGCCACGCTAGAAATTCAAAATGCTATAACTCAGCCATTTTTTCAGATATAGACGGAACAAAAACTGCTCCCGAATCTTTGTATAAAGGTCAAATACATAAGAAAAAAATATTTTTCCATTTTCAATTTTTTGGTACCACATTTCAAATTTTAAATTTTTAAAAAATTTTTAAATGGCCGCCATTTTGAAACAAAATGGCGGATGAAGCTGGCCAACGAACTCGGTCGAGAGATTGGTATGTACTATGTGCACACCGAATTACATACAAATCGGTTCATAAATACGCCTTTTATCGCGTGACAAATTTCAGGACGTTTCAAAATGTCAGCCACGCTAGAAATTCAAAATGCTATAACTCAGCCATTTTTACTTTCTTCTATCTTCAATAGAAGAAAGTATTGTAATCGAAATTTTTTTCGACTTCCGGTTTTCGACGGATTTGCATCTTTTAGGGGTCAGAGATTCCAAAAAACATGTTTATAGAAAATGTCTGTCTGTCTGTGTGTCCGTCTGTCCGTCTGTCCGTCTGTCCGTCCGTCCGTCTGTCCGTCTGTCTGTCGCCATTGTACCATCAATAAGTGTATGAAGTTATGTATAGAATTAAACCAATATATTATTATAAGTTTTTGGTTATGGCAATCAGGTCCTCCCGGAATTTGGAAAAAATTCGCCGGTAGGGGGCGCTGATATAACAATTTTTGTGCGATTTTGAATATTGTACCATCCAAAAGTGTATGGAGTTATGCATAGAATTGAACCAAATTTTTAGTTTAAGTTTTTGGATATGACAAGCAGGTCCTCCCTTAATTTGGAAAAAATTCGCCGGTAGGGGGCGCTGTAAATGCGTTTTTTGTGCGATTTTGAATATTGTACCATCGAAAAGTGTATGAAGTTATGCATAGAATTGAACCAAATTTTTATTTTAAGTTTTTGGCTATGGCAAGCAGGTCCTTCCTGAATTTGGAAAAAATTCGCCGATAGGGGGCGCTGTAATAGCGATTTTTGTGCGATTTTGAATATTGTACCGTCCAAAAGTGTATGAAGTTATGCATAGAATTAAACCAAATTTTTATTTTAAGTTTTTGGATATGGCAAGCAGGTCCTCCATCAATTTTCAAAAAATTCGCCGTTAGGGGGCGCTGTAATAGCGATTTTTGTGCGATTTTGAATATTGCACCATCGAAAAGTGTATGAAGTTATGCATAGAATTGAACCAAAAAAAAAAATTTAAGTTCTTGGCTATGGCAAGGAGGTCCTCCCTTAATTTGTAAAAAAATCGCTCGTAGAGGGCGATGTAATAACGATTTTTGTACAATTTTTGTGCCATTTTGAATATTGTACCGCCGAAAAGTGTATGAAGTTATGCATAGAATTGAACCAAATTTTATGTGTTTATTTTTGGTCATGTCACGAAGGTCCTCCCTGAATTTGGAAAAATTCTGCCGGAAGGGGGCACTATAATTGCGATGTCTGTACCATTTTCATTATTGTACCATCGAAAAGTGTATGAAGTTATCCATATAATTTAACCAAATTTTTTGTGCATGTTTCTGGCTATGGCAAACAAGTCCTCCCTGAACTTAAAAAAATTCCGAAAGAAGGGGGCGCTATAATTCCGATCTCTGTGCCATTTTCATTATTGTACCATCGAACAGCGTATAAAATTATGCATACAATTGAACCAAAATGTTTGTGCTTGTTTTTGGCTTTGGCCAACAGGTTCTCCTTGAATTTGGAAATATTGCGCGGTAAAGGGGCTCCGTACTAGCGATTTTTGTATACTTTTCTTGATTTTTCGTAGTTCTATTGTGCATCGGCGGGAACTCGCTTCCTGCTAAGCCGGCTATTCGCAAACAGCTGATAACGACAGAATAAGGAAAAATTAATAATTTTAACAAATATCATGATATAGATTAACTCGTTTTTAGTCCGTTTAATTGACTTGAGCAGAAATTTAAGATGAAAATCAAAGTTGGTATAGTATTGAACTAATAATATTGAAATATTAACATGTGTAACTAGGTTTTGAAATATTAAGATAGAAGAAAGTTTTGGGATTGGCACATCCAACTAGTTTAAGATATAGACGAAACAAAAACTGCTCCGGAATCTTTGTATAAAGGTCAAATACATAAGAAAAAAATATTTTTCCAATTTTTTATTTTTTGGTACCACATTTCAAGTTTTAAATTTTTTTAAAAATTTTAAATGGCCGCCATTTTGAAACAAAATGGCGGATGAAGCTGGCCAACGAACTCGGTCGAGAGATTGGTATGTGCTATGTACACACCGAATTACATACAAATCGGTTCATAAATACGCCTTTTATCGCGTGACAAATTTCAGGACGTTTCAAAATGTCAGCCACGCTAGAAATTCAAAATGCTATAACTCAGCCATTTTTTAAGATATAGACGAAACAAAAACTGCTCCGGAATCTTTGTATAAAGGTCAAATACATAAGAAAAAAATATTTTTCCATTTTTAATTTTTTGGTACCACATTTCAAGTTTTAAATTTTTTTAAAAATTTTAAATGGCCGCCATTTTGAAACAAAATGGCGGATGAAGCTGGCCAACGAACTCGGTCGAGACATTGGTATGTGCTATGTACACACCGAATTACATCGAAATCGGTTCATAATTACGGGAGTTACAGTGTGACATAGGTCAGATATATATATATATATATATATATATATATGTATCAATTTTGAACGGAGGGTGGTTTCGGGGTCTGGGGGTCATGATCGATGAAAATATACCAAAATTTTTTGAAATCGCTTTCCTCCGAACGGCTGCAATAGGTAGCTTTTTTGTAAAGAAAGCTACCTTAAACAAATTATATTTAAAGTGAAGTGCAAAAAATTTAGAAATTGAAAAAGATTTCTTTCTGAAGTATTTGAACTTGATATAAGGATTCCGGAGCATTTTTTGTTTTGTCTTTATCTTAAAAAATGGCTCAGATACAGCAGTTTGAATTTCATTATTTGGGGGACATTTTGAAAAATCTGATTTTTGCCTGCGACAGCACTCATATATATCAACGGATTCCGATGTGAACGAGCGTGTGCACAGGAATTACTAAGGTCTCGACCAAGTTCACTGGTTAGCCTCATCCACCATGTTCTCTTAAAATGGCAGGCACTTCACATATCGCCGAATTTGGAAACCAAATATAACTTTAAATAAAATCAGCTTGGATAAAGCTGACTAATTTCGCGAAATTCTCATTCATAAGGATTCAGTATTGATAAAAATTAGTATTGAATCTTCTATAATAGGTTTCCACTAAATTGAGCTTTGTGTGTTTGAATAACATAAGCTAGCTTTTTAAAAATAAGGAATTTGAAAGCTACCTCCTCCTCCCGGCACTGGCCGGATTGACTTTTTGAAACGATCTGATATTTGTCAAGCGATAACACACGTATTTATTAACCTATTTGGATGAAAGGAGGCATGTGGATAGTATGTAGCAATGTCTCGACCAAGTTTACTGGCCAGCTTCATCCGCCATTTTGTTTCAAAATGCCGGCCATTAAATTAAAAAAAATATATATATATTTAAAGTGAGGTGCAAAAAAAAAAAAAAATAGAAATTGAAAAAAGGTTTCTTTCTGAAGTATTTGACATTGATATAAGGATTCCGGAGCATTTTTAGTTTCGTCTTTATCTTAAAAAATGGCTCAGAGAATTTTGAATTTCTAATGTGTGTGATATTTTGAAAAATCTGATTTTTTGCATGCGACAGCACTCGTATATATCAACCGATTCCGATGTGAGTGAGCATGTGTACAGGAATTACTAAGGTCTCGACCAAGTTCATTGGTTAGCTTCATCCACCGTGTTGTCTTAAAATGGCAGGCACTTCAAGGTATCGCCGAATTTGGCAACCAAATATAAGTTACTTTAAATAAAAGCAGCTTGGATAAAGCTGACTAATTTCGCGAAATTCTTATTCATAATTATTTAGTATTGTTAAAAATTAGTATTGAATCTCCTATAATTGGTGTCCACTAAATTGAGCTTCGCGTGTTTGAATAATATAAGCTGGCTTTTTAAAAATAAGGAATATGAAAGCTACCTCTTCCTCCCGGCACTGGCCGGAAGGACTTTTTTAAAATACACATATCTTTCTTAATGATTGAGTGGAGTTAAATGCTTGTAATTTTAAAGAATTAACTATATATAAATTAAATTTTGAAATAAATTTATATTCGAAAAGTAGAATCATTGGAATCATTCTATAATACTGTTATAAAAATATTTGGTGAATTTCATTTACTCATTATAATATTTATAGTAGTTTATAATTTTAAAGTAAGTCCTTTTTTTTTTTACCCAGAATGAATATGAAACAACATTTAGTTTGATTAAATACGAGACATTAAGGAAAAAACACTTCTAAAGAAATGTAATTTTATTGATTTTATTAATTCACTGATTTTTTTTAAATACACATATTTTTCTTAAGGGGTCTCAGGACTCTTACAATTGTAAAAAATGAAAAACAACATATTAGACGTTTAATATCTTAAAATGTATATGATCTTAAAGTACCATTTTTTTTTTGAATGAGCTTTCTTCTTTCATTTCATGTATTTAAAAAACTGCAAGATGCAAAGTTAACACTTACAGGAGGCTGCAAACTGTCAGATATTTGACAAGCAGGAAATTGGTATAACAGCTTACGCGCACGATTACAAAATAAATATTACAACTAGTATGACAATTTTGGTGCCTACTTATAATTCAGATTGTAGTAATTACAATGAATCTAAATAAATTTGTATTTAAAGCATTTTTTTTTTTTTTAATAGAGAGTTGTATTTAGCTAATATAATATTTTGAAAATTTCAACAGTATAATCACCTAAAACAATATATTTTTTTAACACTAAAAATGAAATTTTAGGTTCAGTTTATACAAACTAACATGAAACATGTGTTTTGAAAATTTCATGAAAAAATATTCAAAAGTTTTTGAAATATTGTGCGCGTTATACCAGAAAACGTCATTTGGGGGAAAAATGACTTCAAAGTCTTAGAAACGCCACTTCAGTTACAGAGCGGGTATAACTCTAAAAGCGATAACTTCTAATCTAACGGGAATTTCAAAAAAACAATTATATCAAAATGTTCAGAAAACATATGAGTTTTACATCTAAAAAAAAAACAAAAAAAAAACGATAATTTGAAGTTTTAAGAGGGTTTTAGACACGCTAACGATTGAGTGGAGTTAAATGCATGAAATTTGAAACAATTAATTAAATATAAATTAAATTTAGAAATAAATTTATATTTGAAATATAAGTAGACCCGCTATTGTACTATAACATTGCATCAGCAAAATTATCCACATACGTTAGAAAACGATACCATAAATTGTATGTTCCTGACTTTTGTGCTCGCGCGTGAAATTTCAAACGAACACGCTACGTAAATTTATGAAATACGATGATCAAATTACATTAAGTTTACATTGCGTGAGTGATTGATTCATTTGTTACATCCGTGTTCTGCATGAAGATGGATAAATATTTAAAGAGTGTGCTTTCTCAAAGTAATGAATTAAACATTACAGTGTACAAGCAGTAATGATCAAAGTACTGCTTATTTTATAACAGAAATGTTGAATTTTGGATTACATATACAATATTAGGGGGCTCTGCCCCCTGCAAGCTACGCTCGCCAACCCCCGTTCAGAGACCGCGGAATCTAAACTCACGCTAATTTGATCGGTTTTTAAAAGATTAGAGAAGATTGAATTATAATGAAAAAACCTATAGCGATCTCCCTGCAAACGGGTTTCCATTCAATTCCCTGTGATTGCGAAAATTTCACGCCAAATCAGTTGCTGTTAAGACATCCAATGGTTGCTTTCGTGCTTGATTAAAGAAGATCAGTTAAACATTTGAAAAGAATGTAAAATAAAATGAATGAAGTAAACGGAGTCTTTGCCGACCGGTATTTTTTAACAGCGCTATAAAACCATTGATATAATACAATTTACTACAATTACTACAATTTACTGCTTTATCTGTTTCAAACGGTGGTTCCTTTTTGGACCACTTAATTTTAATTCTTAAATGCCACATTGGAACCAGAATATTGGAATGAAAATTTTTCTTTTATTAAGTAAGTGAACAAAAGCACTTTCGTATTTCGAAATTTGTTTGTAAATTCCGGTGCCATTCACTGATTTCAACATTTTACGAATAGAAGTACCTTGCCCCTGAAAGGGTTTAACGTATATTAATGTATTTATTATTTTAAAATTTTCTTTCTCTTTTAATATTCATGTGTAAATACAATTTTCTAGACATAATTTTCAATACTTTCCTGCTTTTAACACGTAACTCATTTCATAGTGATTTTAAAGTTTTTTTTTTTCTGTTTTTAATAGCCATGTGAAAATAAATTTGTAATCGTTAGGAAATATTATTCTTTGCGTTGTTTTTAGAATTGAAAACAATCTCTATAATAATAGCCTAAGTCATGTGACTATCATCAACAGTTCCTTCGCTTTTCATAAGAAAGGTTTCCATTTTGATTATTAAAGTTATAAATCAATTAATTAACCTTTTACCCGCCGCACCATGAACTGCTTGTCAAATTAAATTGATTTTTTTTTCAGACGATTTAGATTAATTCTAAGGTTGTGTGCCAAATTTTGGGATGTTATGTAAAATAGAACTGGAGTTACGGGTATGTTTCACTTGTGGAAAGTTGGCGGTATGAATAACATTTGTACATTTTGGCGAATTTTTCTTTCGAAATCATACCAGCACTGAACACATAACAAAACAAAGAAAACAAGGTAAAGTAAAAAATGTTTCTACTTTAGGAACATGTTAACTAGTCACTAACAGCAAAATGTTTATGAAAGGCCTGAAAACATTCTTCATGCACACGCTTTCCATAATATTCACACCCTTTCTTCATGTTTTCCTGTCGATTTGAGAATCTTCTTGAGTAGTAGACGAAAAATAATAGCTACTGAATGAGGTGATAATGTCCATACTTACTGGGGCAGAAGGACTTCTATTCCCTTTCTCAAACATCAAATCCAATTTTTATGGCAACATTTGCAATTTCACGCCGAAGCTCCAAATGGCTTAGGGTTTCATTTGAGACTACTGCATGACAAGTGACAACAACCATATTTAGTTCATTTGCAAAGAGATTTCATCATCATTTTTATCATCGAAGTACTAGACGATATGTTCCAAGCAAATAATTTAAAAATTCTACACTACCCATATCCTAAATGTACAATCTAATCAATCGAGGATATTTGATTGAAACTTCTCGGTTCAATTTTCGAGAATATCACGTTCCACTTTGAGTTAGCAATGTGTAAGCTTCCCAATTTGATATAACAGTAACGGCACTGTTGTCACTCCATCGTACTCTAACAACTTTACTATAACTATAATAATCAAAATCTCCTCCTTCTTGTTTTTGTGACTCTTTTGTATATTTTATTGGCATTTATTAGTTCAAAAATATTTCACAGACACTTTGAAAACAGGTAAAAGTGACATATATCATAAAATGTATTCTTTAATAATACTGGTACGGAAATAATAAAAAAAAATAATCGCACGAGGGAGCCTTGTAAAAATGATCAGGATCCTAAAAAAAGTAACAATAAGATAATTTTGTACTCTAAACCGCCACTGTTCCACATGTGGAACATTGGCATTCAAATGACCGTGAAACAAAAACGAAATAAGGTAAAACATTCATTTATTCATAAAACGTAACAAACAACACTAAGCAATGCAAAAACAATCATCACAGCACTCACATTTGAATTCTAAAGTTATAGAGAGAGTAAAAAGCACAGCCTACTACATTTACGTTTTTTGTTACATGTCAACAAGTTCAAAAATAGAAACCACAAAAAATTATAAAAAAATAATTTTTAATCCATTAAAACACATCTTTAAAAAGATGTATTAAAAATTTCCAACAGATTAAACAAATATTTAAAAAGATACAGCACCACATAGTTTATGTTCCACTTGTGAAGCGTTGGCGGTTAAAAAGTTAATTAATTAAAGTTAGTTATTTGATTTTGAAAGTTATTTTTTCTAATAAAACTACATAAAAGTTGCCATGATCGCAAAGAATTCTTCGTACTTTTATGTTAGCCGGGTTCAAATCTCGCCAATAGCTTTTTTTTTGGTACTTTTCCGTTATACAGACATCATGCCAAAATGGTGCACCAATTATTTCAACCCTGATCGTGAAAAGAAATTTTGGTACTACTTAGTTATCCCGTCGACCAAAAATCTATCGCCAAACTATAAGATTAAATGCCAATAATAGTTGATCGTAAATGTCACATTCACTTGACTTTAAGCAAGTTACACGTGTTTACGTAATCAAGTGATTTTTATTTCGACGTTTTATTTGTATTTTTATTAATGTTATACTAATTTATTTGTTCTTTCGTTATTTGAAATAAAAATTGTGTCAATTTGTATAATTTGGCGAGTGGTTTGGAGATTTATATAATTTGGCGAAATTGGTCGACGGGATAAATAAGTAGCACCGGATTTCTATTGTAAACCATGCGAAACATTGTGATTTGCTATTATTTACTATACTTTAATGTATAACAGTTATTTCTTCACTTATTTTAAGTATATATTTGTGATTTAGTAAAATAGTTCGTAAAAGACTGTAGTTTCCAAATGTTATATTTTTAAAATGCTCACTTTACTATCGATGGTGTTTTTTCTTTTATTTTTCAAATGTTTCAATTCACGTGATTTTCATTTCGCGCCAACTATTACGCTTAGAGACAATGGTGTCCATATAACGGAAACGTACCATTTTTTTTAACTCGTAAGTTAGCATTTTTTTTATTTTTCGAGTGGTAATTTAAAACGGTGCTACTATCCCATTGACCAAAAATTTATCGCCAGACTATGTAAGATTAAATGCCAATAATGGTTGATCGTAAATGTCACAGTCACTTGACTGTAAGGAAGTTACATGTGTTTACGCCATCAAGTGATTTTTATTTCGACGCTTTATTTGTATTTGTATTTTTATACTAATTTATTTATTCTTTCGTCATTTAAAAAAAATTACGCCAACTTGTATAATTTGGCGATTTATATAATTTGGCGATATTTGTCATTTGTTTTGAATTTGAAATGAAATGTCATGATTTCTTGCGTTACTTAATATTTAACACAGATGTCATATAAATGTTTGGCGTGATTTTTTTACGACAATTTGGCGAAAAAATCGTTTTTGAATACCAATGACATTATTTATTTTAAATTATTTTCTATTGCTTTAAATTATTTTCCATTATTTTTAAAATGAAATATCAATAAATAGAAAAAATAATTAATAACTACAGAACAAAGCAATTTGTAACTTTTTTTTTTTTAATAAAAAGAAATAAATGTAAATAAACATTTATTAATGAATAAGCAACAATAGCCGGGTTACCATGTCAGGCAAAATAACGCCATTTTGGCGCGAATTAGGTACCCCGGTGCGAATATGACATCTTAGCCTAATATTTTTCTTTTCGTTTCGCTCAAAAAAAAAAAAAAAAAAAAAAAGTGAAAGCCATTAATTTTAAATGTTTCAGTTTTAAAGGAAAGTTTTGTATTAAATAAAATGATAACGAAATACAAAAAAAAAAAAAAAAGCATTTTTCTTAGGGAGATTTAAGGGAGGCCAAACTGGATTTAAGGGATGCCAAACTGGTCACCAAATTAATTTAAAATTATAAACTTTTCTGAAATCTGAAAAAAAAAAATATCTGTTATGATTGAAACTTGAGATGCCATCATTAGAAAAAAGTATTTAAAATTAGAAAAAAATTAATATTTCGAAAACTAATTCGAATTTAAAAATTCTAATACCAGTTTTGAGATCTGTGGATCAATACGAATTTTTTATGTTAATTTCATCGCAAAGTATTCCATATTTTAGGAGAAATCGCCGTGAAACGTAATCAGTTGTTTAA
Source organism: Maratus speciosus (assembly GCA_963932465.1). Lineage (NCBI taxonomy): Eukaryota > Metazoa > Arthropoda > Arachnida > Araneae > Salticidae > Maratus > Maratus speciosus. The sequence goes on from OZ010792.1 coordinate 243,394,235, forward strand.
TCAGTCGTTTCATAGAATCGTTACTGTTGAAAATAATCACAGCATTACATTAAATTCTTATTAATTTCTTTTTGTACAACTATGTTTATTGTGATTGGTTGTTTAATGTAGCTTTCTTTCACGGCCGCCAATTCTCTGCCATGGGCCTTGCAAAATCTATAAATACCTATAAATTTTCTGTTTTCTTTCAGTATGTTTGTGTAATTGTTCTTGTTAATATCAAATATACTCACTTCGATCCACGTCTTTATGTATGCCTTTTTATTTATTTTAACAGCAGAGCGTTGGTTGCAAGTGTTGAAATGAGCTGCGAGACATACTGACGCCGTTATTTTTCTGTTTTTCATTTCTGCTGGGTTTTTGAGTGAAAAAGATTTTATCTTTCTTTTTATATATTTTATTGAGCAGAATGGATTCTTCAAAAGATGTTTACGGTGTCCCTCTTTTTGAAGGTGATGGAAAAGTTTTTTCGGTATGGAAACGAAGAGTAACGGCAATTTTTGCTGCTAAAGAATTGGAAAAATTCCTGGAAAATGAAGCAGCTCTAGACAATGCCGCCGATGTCGTGAAAGCAAAAAAGGCTTACGCTTTAATATTATCATTATTAAGTGATAATGTTCTTGCATCACTTCAAGATGAAAATACAGCTCATAAAATATGGAATAAATTAGAACGCACTTATGATACAAAGCGTGCAGTGAATCAAATTTTAATTCGGAAGAGATTGGCAACGATTAAGAAAGATCGTACAGTTTCTATGAGAAATCACATTGATGAAATAAATAAATTAATTTCGGATCTTAAGATGTCTGGGGCAGAAGTTAATGAAACGGATACTATTGTTTATATTTTGATGTCATTGCCTCAGGAATTTGAAAATGTTAAGATTGCTTTAGAAAACCAACCGAATTCTGTTTTGACATTAGATTTCGTGACACAAAGATTATTAGATGCTGAAGCACTTCTTTTGGATTCAAAGAAAGAAAAAGTATATACTAAGGCTGCTCATGATAATACTGCATTTGTGTCGACTCGCAAAGAATTCTTTTGCAAAATTTGCAACTCTAAAGGGCGTACAGCGAAATATTGTAGAAAGAAAATTACTTGCCATTCTTGTGGAAAATTCGGACACATAAAACGTAACTGTAAAGCTGTTAAAAATTCAAATGAAGAAAAATTTGCCTCTTCAGCTGTTTCTTTCGTTGCTGGAAATGCTTCCAGGAAAAGGAATGAATTTATAGTAGATTCCGGAGCAACTTCCCATATGTGTTCTAATGAGAATTATTTCGCATCCTTAGTACATTCTTCAGGAACTATTAAATGCGCATCAAAAACAACGAATCTAGAAATCAAAGGTATTGGAAATATTAATGGAAAACTGTCGAATGGAATGGAAATTACTTTAAAGGATGTCCTTTATGTTCCAGACTTAAACGGGCAACTCATTTCCGTTAGGAAAATTGAAAGTGCAAATTATACAGTTATTTTCAAGAACCAAAAAGTATTTATCGAAAAAGGGAGAAACCGTTTTTACTTCGGTGAACGGGATTTGAATGGACAATACGTAAGTGACTTTGTCCCTGTTTACGAAACCGTTCTTACTTCAAAGAAAAATCATTGTGATATCTGGCATCGCAGACTTGGTCATCCGAGTGACAAAGTATTGAAAGATATGAAGCTTCCGGTACCTGACTCTTTTTGTGATATTTGTGCTCGGGCAAAACAGAGTGCAACACCAATGGGAAGAGGACCAAGAAAAAGAGAAACCAAGCCAATGACTTTGATTCATAGTGACATTTGTGGACCTATTTTTCCGACAACCTTTTCTGGCGAGTGCTATTTATGACTCTTATCGATGATTTTTCTCGTTTTACTGAAGTACGTTTACTGAAACATAAAAGTGAAGTCTCAGAAGAATTAAAAATGTTCTTAAAATCCAACCCTACAGTGAAGAAAATTAGATGTGATAACGGGAAGGAATATTTTTCTAATGATTTAGTGAATTTTACTAGAGATCTTGGTATAGTGATAGATCCCGCTCCTCCATACACGCAATCTTTGAATGGAGTAGCTGAACGCTGCAATAGGTCGCTTCTGAATATAGGACGTGCTTTGATTGCTGAATCAAATTTACCAAAGACTTTTTGGGGTCAAGCTATCCTTTCAGCAGCTTACTTGAAAAACCGAATGCCAAGCAGCACTATTGAGAACAAAACTCCGTACTTCCTGAAATATGGAGAAGAAGCCGATTTCAAGCACATACGTGTTTTTGGATGCAGTGCTTACATGTTAATTCCTTCCGTTCATCGAAAGAAGCTTGACGATAGGTCTAAACAAATGATCTTCATTGGTTATTCTTCAATGGGATATAGATTACTAGATCCTGAAACGAAACGCATAACTGTATCAAGAAATGTGAAATTCGACGAAGAGAAAAAGGAAAATGTTCAGTCGAAACAATACATTCTAGAAAATTCAGAACCAGTCGATAATGAAACTGATCCAGATGTTCTAGAAAATACGAGTGATGAATTAGATGATCCTGAAGAGAAAGAAGACAAAACAAGAAAATTTGAAAGATTTAAAAAGCAACCTGTACGGTATCCAGATCCTGAAGTTTACGAAGCATTACTTTGCCAACAAGAAACATTAACGTTTGATGATATCAAATCCCTCCCTAGTGATGAACAACGCTTGTGGAAAGAAGCTATGGACGCGGAGATTGAAAGTATGAAAATCAACGATGTCTGGGATCTTGAAAAATTACCACCTTACAAATGACCTATTTCCTGCAAATGGGTATTTACCATCAAAAGAGATGGTCGACATAAGGCGAGACTCGTAGCTCGTGGATTTATGCAAAAAGAAGGGCTAGACTATAGTGAAACCTTTTCCCCTGTAATAAGTATGCCAGCTTTACGTTTGGTTCTTATTTTGATTTTAAATGAATACTTATATGCATCTGTGTTAGATGTTAAAACAGCGTTCCTGAATGGTAAGTTAAATGAACTTGTTTTTATGGATCAGCCGCAAGGCTATGATGATAAAAGTGGGCGAAAGTGTAAACTTAAAAGAAGTTTATATGGTTTAAAACAAGCCCCACGACAATGGTTTGAAAGGTTTCATGAATTTATTTCAAAGTTAAATTTTAAATCTTGTGATAATGAACCTTGTATTTTTATTCGGTATAATAATGATCATAAAATAATTATTGCTTTGTATGTAGATGATATGTTAATTGCAGGTTCAGATGTAAATGAAACTAATGTAGTTATTTCCCTATTACATAACGAGTTTCACATGTCAAAATCGCAAAGTGTTTCAGAATTTCTAGGTATTCAAATGAAATTCAATTCTGATAGTTTAATAATGGATCAAGAGTCTTACATAATTAAATTGTTAAGTAAGTTTAATATGCTAGATTGTAAACCCAGTGACATTCCTATTTCTCCTAAGTCCACCCCATCTGATTTCAAAAATGGTAAACCTTTTAATGGCCCATATCGTGAACTTGTAGGTTGTTTATTATATTTAGCTTATATTTCTCGACCTGATATTTTGTATGCTATTAACTGTTTAAGTCAATTGCAAGAAAATCCTACTGAAATTGCATGGAAAGCACTTAAGAAAATCTTAAGATATTTAAAAGAAACATTGTCTTTAAAACTTGTGTATAAAAAGCAAAATTCTGATCCTAAATTATCCATGTATGTTGATGCTGATTGGGGGGCTAACACAAATGACCGCAAATCAGTAACAGGTTATATTTTAATGTTTTGTAACATGCCTGTTCTGTGGTGTTGTAATAAACAAAAATCAGTTGCCTTATCGTCAACTGAAGCTGAAGTCATTGCTTTAACTAAAAGTTTGCAAGACTTGTTATGGTTTAAAAATATTGCTAGTGAAATTGTAAATATTAAGGGTTTAGTAATTTTTGAGGATAATCAATCATGTATAAAATGTATCAGTAATGAGAGTAATTATGGTAGAATGAAACACATTGATATTAAATTGAAATTTGTTCGCAATATTATAAAAGAAAATAACATCAAAATTGAATATGTTCCTACGAATATGCAAATTGCTGATTTATTTACAAAGGCATTACCTAAAGTTAAATTTTATGAACTATTATTTCTTTGTTGTTTGTACAAGTAATGTTTAAATTGTGTCATATTATTTTTAATGATTGATTTCAAGAAATTTCTTTGTTTTCTGATGTAATGCTGGATTATGGGCGGGTGTTGAAAATAATCACAGCATTACATTAAATTCTTATTAATTTCTTTTTGTACAACTATGTTTATTGTGATTGGTTGTTTAATGTAGCTTTCTTTCACGGCCGCCAATTCTCTGCCATGGGCCTTGCAAAATCTATAAATACCTGTAAATTTTCTGTTTTCTTTCAGTATGTTTGTGTAATTGTTCTTGTTAATATCAAATATACTCACTTCGATCCACGTCTTTATGTCTGCCTTTTTATTTATTTTAACAGTTACATAAATTCGTTTCAATTCAATCGTTTCATAAATTCGTTTAGGATTTTGCATATATAGGGTATATATATATATGCACATCTATGAGGATGTAATATTTTTTTGTCTCTGATCTGATTAATTTTATTACGATTATAAATTATATGAGATTGTTTAAACAACTTGATGAAATATTTTAGCAAATATTGTAAGATTTAAACATACAAGTTGCAAAAAATTAACTGATATCATGAAACAATTTTAATAAAAATAATTACGTAGCTATATTTGAAGGATTATTCAGGTATTAGTTTTCCATTTAAAAAAAAAAAAAAAAAAAAAAAAAAAAAAAAAAAAAAAAAAAAAACGTGATATGTAACATATATTTTTTTGTTATCTAAAATAGTTATTTATTATCATACTATAAAGTATCTAGGTTTTTAAATACTATGTTCGTTTGTGTCATAATTCTACCTTTTGTTGCGATTTTTAAATTAAAAAATCTAACTGAGACTCTTACGCCAGAAAATATGGTATCTTACCTTATCCATACTTAAAGTGCTCTTACACGAGGCTTCAAAGTTGCCTCTAATTCCGAACGACCCAATGTCAACATATGGACAACATATGACCCAATGTCAATATATGCTTCAAGACAGCTGATTGAAACCAAGCAACTATTTTGTGCGATTTTGACGCCTGAAACGAAACGAGTTGCCAATAACAGCTAATGAAAAGCTTGGAAAACGAAAAAAGCGAAACGTATGTTGCAGCAAAACAGACGAGTCGCAGGCAATTTTTATCGCTTGGGATTTCCACGAGTATTAACACTTTTAGGCTCAAAAAGGATATCGATATATAAAAGCATGTAATTACAGATTTTGTAATTTAATGATTGGCTGTGGACCATGTACTGTTTCTGAAAAACTCTGTATAATATTTACAAGAAAAACAGGACAAATGCATGTAGGACTCGCATCCTGAGGTTTATGTACCGTTATTTTATATTACAGTAACAAAAAATTGAATTACAATATGTTATTTTGGCTTTAGTACCTAATATGAAAATACGCGAGTTTGCCACGTTATTAATCGATGTAGATTTAAGAAAAAAATTGTAATTTTATCCTTTACATGCGCTATATGAGCTCCTCTTCGTGTAAAATGTCATGGTTTTGGTTGACCGAAAGTACCCTATAGCAGGACTGCCCAAAGCAACGCCCTTTGAAAGTATTCATGCTGCCTTCTCGAACGATTCCTGTTACTAGGGATTTTTAGGGTTCCGTACTTAAAAAAGTAAAAACGAAAGCATTATAAGATCTCTCCTGTGCCTGTCTGTCCACCTGATACAGCCATTTTTCTCATAAACTGTGGAACGTCAAAATATCAAATTGGCTGAAATAATAAGGGCTATTGACCCACGTATTTATAGACCATATTGTTAACCATTCACAAATATATTCAGGAAAAATATAGAAGAGCTAATTAACCCCTTAACTGTGACATTTGTTTACTTAAAAAAAAAATAAACATGGGGCTGGACACCACTTTTTCCATACTAAAATATTTACCTTACTTAATCGAAAATATCTGAAAATCAATAAAGATAAATTTACAGTTACAAATTAGTGGTATCAAAATCTTTTAATAACGAAGCAAGCAAAGTGTTCTTACCCGAATCCAGTTCGGGCCACACTGTTAAGGGGTTAAGTTACTTGAAAAAAAATCTTTTCTTTGTAGATCGTGTGGGGTATCGTATGGGAGCTTTCGTAACGCCGAACTCAAAAATACATTTCATTTAATTTTAGGTATTATATTTTCAGAGATATTGTCGAAAATGTAGTGCCAAAATATGTCGCCACCACCCTCTATTTCCGAATCTAATGATTCTAAAATTACGAATCTATTAGGGTTAGTAGAAGTTAATTTAAACCTTCCAGGAAAACTATAACGATTACTCTAGATCACATAGTTTTTGAGAAAATCACATTTTTCCGTTACACAAATTTCTATATACGGGCGTTCAGCAAAGGAGTTGAGGAGTGCTTGATGTACCTATCATCGCAGAATTTTAAAAGGACTGTTGAAAATAATTTTCGAAAACAATTGTTGGTAATTAGTTGAGATATTAACTCTTAAAGACACTGACAGTTTGGACATACATAAAGACACGTGTGGCGTACTCAGTGCGTCACCAGCTTTTAAAGCTTAGATAACAACTTTTTATATTATATTTGTGTAATGAAATACCCAATAGTAGTATAAAATAAATAAACATTAAACTGTTAAAAATAGACTATTTTAATAAGAATTAATCACAAATTTAGTATAGTTTGCAGTGAATGGTTATCTCAATACGCCACCCGTGTATTTTAAGGTTAATTAAAAGCCTATCTGGAATAACGTGGCACGGATCAAGGTGGCGTTGCAGCTTTGCAACCTCCTTTCGAAGCGTGCTTAGCACAATGCTAAGATTAAAATTTGAAAAAGGGTTTTGTTTCTGGTACACTGTAAATAGAAAAAAGTTATTACTATGCTGAATTTGGGTTTATGAAATGCCAAATGAAGTTAAAATATGCACTATTTTTATTGTCGAATTAAGTTCATCATAAATAGATTAGGATAAGATTGAAAAAAGAGTTATACAGAATAGCAATATTTGATACTGTTTAGACTTCATATCTCTGTGAACTTTAATGGTATATTCATTTATACTTTTTTAGTATATGCAGTTGTGCCTAACCCTACGTTTTACAGTTTTTCACAAAGTCTTATTATTCTTTTAGCAACGATCGTTTTGTATTGTATAATGCAGTTACTTAACATATTTATTGTACGGAACAGTCTGTACGCGAGTAATACTCGCACTTGACCATTCATTTTTAAAATAAAATATCACTTAAAAGTACTTCTTTAATATCAATATCGTTCCATATGATTTTTATTACAGGTAGCGATAAAATTTCCTTTCATTTCTCTACAAAATATATTGATAGTAATCTCTCGCAGGAAAATACAATACTGCGATTCGTGTTTTTCTGCATTTTTTTTCACATTGAGCTCGGCATAGTAAAGCGCCATGTGTCTCACACTGTGAGGTGTCTGTGTATTGTAGTAGCTGTACATGTATAACGTTATCAATTTAAGGGAAGGGGATTCTGGCACTTGATATCGTGGGATCGCTAGGTGGAGCTGTGAATTCGTCTTTTCATATCGTTATCACATAGCCTTCATTACAACCACTTTTTCTTTACATAAATATATAGTCTGTTATTTATTTATATTTATTTTTTTTAGTCTGTTATCTATTTTTATGAAAATACAAAGTTATTATTAAAACCATAAATCATTTCATTCCAAAATATGGACTATTCCAACGTTCGCCATTACACTTCTTCTGCTATATCTATAATTCGTTCTTAGAAAAATCAAGTTCGTTCTGATACTTGTTACATTTACTAGTAAAAAGGGGGAAAAAAACCGTTGTCCACATGGTTTCTTCATAAGAAATTCTGCTTACCCCCGTGAAAGGGCAAATACAAGAAGAAAACATTACTCTTGAATGAATTGTATAACAAAACGCTATTATTAAATACTTTTATTGCGTATTTCTTAGTGTTATTTGATTTAAAATTAATTCATAAATAATAGTGATATTTCATAAAAAATAAGCAAATAATAAATTTATTAGCATATCTTTATATATCATTGCAAACGTCTAAAAAGAAATACAAAGAAAATTGTTGTAGAAATAAAAAGAATTTTTAGACACTGATAACGATACCATTAAGGGAGGGGTGGTCGAGGAATGATAACGTTTGATATAGTAAGGGGGGTGGGCGTCCCAAATTGACAAAAATTTGATATCGTTACATATGTAAAGCCTCTTATAAGACGGATGTATAACGCTACTCTCAAACAGGGTTGCCAGTACACTGTAAAAAAAAACGGACTAAAAAACGGAAATACTACTGGCAATCTAGACGCCAGTACTATTTCCGTTTTTTTACGAGAATTTTTACCCATAAATTACAGAAATTTTTTCGTTTTTTTGATTAAAAATGTAATTTTTTCTGTAATTTATGGGTAAAAATTCCCGTAAAAAAACGGAAATAGTACTGGCGTCTAGATTGCCAGTAGTATTTCCGTTTTTTTAGTCCGTTTTTTTTACAGTGTATGGCCAACATTTTTTTTTTTTTTTTTTTTTTTTTTTTTTTTTTTTTTACAGAAAATCCTAATTGATACCAGAAACCTCAATAGCAGTAGTTATTTTATTTAATTAAAAGCATTTGCATTAACACATACTGGAAATTGCACCATAAAATATAATAAATAAAAACACATAATCCTGCTTAATGGTACACAAAACATGATCTTTAATAATAGTCCAGGCAATAGAGACCGTATAGTGACTCTACCTAGCAAAATTAATGGAAGTTCTGGAATTAGGCTTATTTTATGTTTTTTGGGTCGCTCATTCCGAATTTCTAACTTCCCACCAAAATTTCCCCTGGCAACGCCCCCCTCCCAAATTTTGGTAAAATGCCCCCCCCCCCATTTCAAAAAAAGGTTTTTATTAAAAAAAAATCAATTTTTTATTGTTTTAGGGGGAAAGTATCTAGAAATTCAGAAAGTAGACAAAATTTGCAACAAATTAGATACATGGCATTATGATTTAGGATGAAGGAGAGGGGGGGGGGATATGCCTCGGAACATGCGCCGCGGTGCTGCGTGGACTAAGTTGCGCAATTCCACTTAACCACTCACACGTTTACATTCGTCCTCCCATCTCCCTTCCGAACTTTCTCTATAAGGTTTACTTTAAGTTTTTTGGGTCGCTGAATCCGAATTTTTAACTTACCCCCAAAATCACCCCGAACCCCCCCCCCCCCCCAAATAGTTGTTTTTAACTTAAATTTCTTATTGTTTTCGGGGAAAACCATTACGAAATTCAGAAACTAGACAAAATTTGCGTCAAATAGGATATGTGACATTATGACGTAGGATAAACGGGGAGAGAGGGGGCTGCCTCGGAACATTCCCCGCGCGCATTTCTCAAAAACCAAATTTTTTCAAAAAATCAATTTTGGGGGGGAGCTGCTGGGTGAAATTTTGGTGGGAAGTTACAAATTCGGATTCAGCGACCCAAAAAACATAAAGTGAGTCGAAATCCAGAACTAGTATTAATTTTTCCAGGTAAAATCCCCTATTGCCTGGACTTCATAACTTACTGCACGTTGCGCCGCAGTGCATGTTCAGGGGCAGCCCTCTCCCCCCCCCCCCCCCCCCGTTCATCCTACGTCATAATGTCATATATCCTATTTGTTGCAAATTTTGTCTAGTTTCTGAATTTCGTAATGCTTTTCCCCTAAAACAATAAGAAGTATAAGTTAAAAACAACTATTTGGGGTGGGGGAGGTTCGGGGGGCTAAATTTTGGGAGTAAGTTAAAAGTTCGGATTCAGCGACCCAAAAAACTTAAAGTAAACCTTATAGAAAAAGTTGGGAGATGAGATGGGAGGCCGAATGTAAACGTGTGAGTTGTTAAGTGGAATTGCGCAACTTAGTCCACGCACCACCGCGGCGCATGTTCCGAGACAGATCCCCCCTTCCTCTTCATCCTAAGTCATAATGTCATATATCTAATTCTTTGCAAATTTTGTCTACTTTCTGAATTTCTAGATACTTTTTTCCTAAAACAATAAAAAAATTGATTTTTTTAATAAAAACCTTTTTTAGAGGCATTTTACCAAAATTTGGGGGAATTGTCGGGGGAAATTTTGGTGGGAAGTTACAAATTCGTATTCAGCGACCCGAAAAACATAAAGTAAGCCTATTTCCAGAACTTCCACTAATTTTGCCAGATAAAATACCCTATTGCCTGGTCTATAAGCTAAAAGTTAAATTCTACGTTTTGAGATTTCCGACAGTCGTTTTCAGGAAAAATATGATGATTAAATGGCTAAAAGCTCAGAGATGTAGGCTTCCTGTGCGAGAGATAATTTGTCGAACATTGACTAAAGATATGAAAACAAAAATATAGTGGTGCCATTCAGTAAAAGTAAATTCTTATTAACGATGTGAATCCAAATAAATCAAAAGTTCGATTAAAGAAACCACGAGTGTCAGCATCTAAGCATGAGAGCCAGAACCACATTCAACAAAGTTTTCATTCAAGATTTTGGCAAAAAGATTCAAGTTTAAATTGAAATATTGCAATTAGATACAGGATTATGACTTAATGATATTATGCCAGATTTTTGGCATATTATATGATAAGCAAGAAACAATGCCATACACACTGTACAAAAAAGTGTTGAGTTACATGTTTTAAAAAAAAATCAGTCACTTGTTTTTGCTTCTTCCTTTGGAAACACCTTTTATATCTCAAAAATGAAGCTATTCTTGATATGCTCCATTGGAATTTATCATAATAGTCTTCTTTAATTGTTAAATATTTTAATTGCTGTGTTTACGTTTTGTTAATAAAATCAAGACTTTATATCTGATAACATGATTTTAAACATGGCAACTGAATCTAGAAATATTCTTCTATTACTTTCGAATACATGAATTTTTCTGTTTATATTTATCAGTAGGGCTTATCGTATTTTCCTTGCTGTTGGCTTGGATAAAAAATAAAAAAAATCACTTCGCGGATAAACCGCACAGCGGATCATCCGCTCGCGAATAATCGGGGCTTTACTGCATGTCAATTTGCATAATTTGGCTGTTTAAATAATTTTGCGAAATTGGTCGACGGGAGAAGTAATAACATTAAAACGTTGCTTTGAAGTGGAAATTAAATCTCATGATTTGTTGCATTGTCACATACGCACCGGGTTTGGCGTGATTTTTTTTACGACAATTTGGCGAAAACCACGTTTTCAAATACCTTTTACGTATGTATTTTTAAATTATTCTCTGTTATTTTTAAAATGAAATAACAATAAATAAAAAAAATTAAATAATAACTATAGAACAAAACAATTTATAACATTTTTTGTAAATAAAAAGGAAATAAATTCAAATAAACATTTATTAATAAATAAGCAACAGTAGCCGAGTTACCATGTCAGGCAAAATAACGCCATTTTGGCGCCAAATAGGTACCCCGTTTCGTATATGACATCTGTCCCTAATATTTTTCTTTTCGTTTCGTTTAAAAAAAAGAATGAAGTAAAAGCCATTTATTTTAAAGGTTTCAATTTTAAATGAAAGTTTTGTATTAAATAAAATGATAATGAAATACAAATTTGATTATGAATAAAAGTAACATTATGCATTTCTTAGCATACATTTAAGGGAGGCCAAACTCGTCGCCAAATTAATTTCAAATAACCTTTTCTAAAATTTGAAAAAAAAAAAATCTGTTATGATTCAAATTTGAGTTGCCATCATTAGGAAAAAGTATTTAAAATTAGAAAAAAAAATTAATGTTTCGAAAACTAATTCGAATTTTAAAATTCTAATACCGGTTTTGAGATCTATGGATCAATACGGATTTTTGATGTTAATTTCATCGCAAAGTATTCCATATTTTAGGAGAAATGGCCATGAAACGTAATCAGGTGTTTAATCAGTCCTTTCATAGAATCGTTACATAAATTCGTTTCATTAGGATTTTATATATATAGGGTAGATTATCGTTACAAGGTTTATTCTTAACGTGCATTGATTTCAACTGATTCTCTAATTTTACTCTCAAAAGGGTTATTTCACGGAACTATGATTTTTGCCTCATTAAAGTTAATATAGCAGACTTCATTAGCCAAGTAGAACCTAGAAAGAGCTGTATTCTGTTTACGTTATTTAATGTCCCTGCGATGCTCCTTGAGCCTTACTGAAAGCTTACGTTTTGTCATGCCGATGCTGACTTTTTCAACATTATTGGTTAAATATATAGGGATTTCATATATAACAGATTTTTGATCCATTTGGATCCTGTCGATCTTTTCACTGACGATATCAGTGATATCTTCCTCATTGTTTACCTCAATCATTACCTCATTGATATCGTCAGTTATAAGATCGACAGGATCCCAATGGATCATAAATTTGGTATATATGAAATCCCTATCAATTTATCTAATAATGTTGAAAAAGTTTACATCGGAATGACAAAACGTAAGCTTTCAGTAAATATCATGGACCACCGCAAGGACATTAAACAATGTAAACAGAATACAGCTCTTCCTAGGTACTACTTTGGCTAATGAAGCCTGCTACATTAACTTTTATGAGGCAAAAATTATAGTTCCGTGCAATTACCCTTTTGAGAGTAAAATTAGAGAATCAGTTGAAATCATTCCACGTGAGAATAAACCTTGTAGCGATAATTTACCCTATAGTATCCCAAAAACTTGGCATAATATCATAAAGTCATTAATACTGCATCTAATTGCAATATTTCAATTTAAACTTGAATCTTGTTGCCTAAAACTTTAATGAAAACTTTGTTGAATGTGGTTCTGGCCCCCATTCGTAGATGATGACACTCGTGGTTTTTTTAATCGAACTTTTGATTTATTTGGACTCATTTCATTAATAATTATTTACTTTCATTGGATGACACCACTATATTTTTGTTTTCATATCTTTAGTCAATGTTCGACAAATTATCTCTTGCACAGGAAAGCCTACATCTGTGAGTTTTTAGTCATTTAACCACCATATTTTCCCTGAAGACGGCTGTAGAAACAGCTCAAAACGTAGAATTTAACTTTTAGCGTATTAAAGTTCCTATTTTGTGTAGCATTAAGCAAGGTTTTGTGTCTTTATTTAGCATTAGTATTATTAAAAATAAAATTTTAGAATTACCGGTCGGAATTTCTGAGGGAAAAAAAAGACCAAACTGGCATTATTCATAGTTATTCATCCCTGTTGCCCTATTATAGTGACGTATATTCATCAATTTTTCCAAATACATGTGAATAATGGCGCAATTAAGTATTTGTACTTACTGAAAGGTTGGATAGCCATGCCCTGTAGCTTTTGCTCTCAATATTTTTGTCAATTAACTGTTATTAATTAGGTAGTGATCAAACTTAAATAAAGTTTCCAAACAGAGTCAAAAGTATCTTCTGCAGGACTCGATATTTGAATCCACGATTTACACGCTAATTATCTGGACATCGGACCGTAAATAGGAAAGGTACAGTAATGAAATTAATAAAAATCCCAATGAATGTATTTCGACATTTTTTCATATTGTAATTAACTACATCTTGATTGTTTTCTTTTTCTGGAAAATCATTTGCTGATTAAGAAACATTAATTAAAAGTATTAAAAAAAAGTATACATTTTTCTTTGCGAAGGTGCGCAACTATTGATTTTTTTATTTAATTTTTGCCCTAAATATGCAATTAGTTAACGGCAATACAATTAAATGTATATATTGAAATCGCTTTTGTGAATTCTGAGAAAAAGAACAAGAAATAAGAAAAATACTCGTAAAATTATAGAAAGAGGGATCAAAAACTCCGAGAGATACATAGCTTTTAGCCTTGCTTGCTTAATGAAACAAATCGATTTATTTCTGCGATTAAATGAATTTGAGCAAAATCCGGGAAAACCTTGTTCCTATGCACCTTACGTGTACTTGAGAGTTTTTCATTTAAAACTATTGTCGCCCCATAAAAAAAGCTTTATTAACAATTTGAGATTAATTTTGAAATTAGCTTTTGAAAAGCAGTACATATTTAATTACTACAACATTTTCATTTTAGTTCATTGTTATGCAATAAATTCAAGGTTTTATATTAGTCCCTTTTGTAAAATTAATAGTACTACGTAAAATAGAAGCAACAACAGAATAAGAAAGCAACGAAAATAAATAGTAACAAATCGATGTTTAAATTTTATTTATTTATTTTATTTTTTGTGCCGAAAATCAATAAATGGAACTACCTTAAATTATTAACTATAAACATTGTAAACATTTTGTTTAGTGTTTAGATTTAATTACGTAAAATACTGGATATTATGATAGAATTTTATAATGGAAATTTATGGTTATGCATATAAAGATAAACACGTTAACATGAATTATATTCTTCTCACGCAAACAGACACTAAAAAAAAAAATGATAACGTTTAGAAAATGTACTCAGATGTAAAAAGAAAAATTGTTCTGCATGAATAAACAAATTTCTGACATAAGATATTTTATAAACGGATGTTTTCAGAAAGCTTAAATTTTAATATAAATCAGATTTCATATCAATATTTCTGTTTAGTTTATCCGACAATAAATTGATTTAATATGAAATACTGTATTCTTCGATTTTAAAATTTTTCCTTATTTGAATGCAGCTTTGCATTTAACATAAAATATTTCATAAAATATATTATAAAATATTTTATATTGCAATTTTTTTCTTTAATTTTGGCTGATTTTGTCTGCACATGTTTAATTTCCATTTATAATATGATATTTTTATTATTGACTTAATTTTTTATAGTTATTTGATAGAGCTTTATGTAAACAAAATAATTTCATAACTTAGTTTCAAATGTAAAGTAAAAGTGATTTGAAAAAATACATTGAAATATAAATCTAATAATTTAGGAACCATAAAGCTTTGTTGGATTTCCTTCCGTAATAGAAATAGAGTAATTAGCATAATGAATACACCTGTTAACAGATGTTTAGTTAACACTCCTTACACTGTTAAAAATTTCTGTAAAATCACAGAAAAAAATCGAGACTCTCTGTAAATTTACACTAGTTCTTGGTTAAATGCATTCGATCGAGTTTCTCTGTCAAGACTCTCTGTAAATTTACACCAGTTCTTGGTTAAATGCATTTGATCGAGTTTCTCGGTCAAGACTCTCTGTAAATTTACACCAGTTCTCGGTTAATGCATTCGATTGAGTTTCTCGGTCAAGACTCTCTGTAAATTTACACCAGTTCTCGGTTAAATGCATTCGATTGAGTTTCTCGGTCAAGACTCTCTGTAAATTTACACTAGTTCTCGGTTAAATGGGTTCAATTGAGTTTCTGGGTCATCGATTTACAGACATTTCCCTTATATTGTATCTAATTCCCTGTAGGGATTTCCATGTTTTTATTTTAAAATATTTTCAGCTTTGTTAAAACTTGTAATTCAAATACACATGTTTAAAATTCTTTTAAAATTTTATTAGAATTATTAAAGAAAAAAATTTAGTTTCAATTTTTTTATTTAATTTTTCATTCATTTAGTTAGAATCATAATACATTTAAATACATTGCTTTTATATGAATTGTGATAGAACCTTAAAAGTAATTTTGGTTAATTAATCTGATTCTTTTTGTAAATATTTTACAAAAATGTTATAATTACCAATATATTTAACCAGTTTTAATGAAAAAATACACCTAAATTTCACATTATTATTATTTAAAAATTCCAGTATATCTTCAGATATTAAAGAAGATAATTATTGAGAAGAAGCAATTTCTTGATAAATAATTCCTTAAAAAAAGGATTAAAAAATTAAATTTGATTAAAATAAAATAATAGGTATTATGTTTCGGTCCAAACTAAATTAAAACGTTGTTTCGTTTTCTCTTTAAATATTTATATTCTATACGGAAATATATAAAATGCATCTACATCACATGTTATCGCAAAAGGTGGAAACGCAAAACAAAGTTTTACTCTGTTTTATTATACAATCTTATTTTAGAGATATTACTGGCAGAAAATAATCTTTTTTTTTTTATTAATTTAATTCGTATGAAATTGGCCGTATGTTTGAAATAGAATATGAAAAAAAATATTTATATGTTAGTGCTTTTTATCATTTCGTTTGAAATAAACTACTTGAGCAAATAAATTCTATGCAGCACGAGAGAAAAGCATAACAGACTTCCATTTATACTAAATTTCAAGTCCTTGTAAATTCAGATATTTGAAGAACAATGAGCTGATGGAGAAAATGTAAAATTTACATTTCAGTTGTAATAGTTAAATGAAAAATGCAGAGGTATTTTTTTTTTTTCAAAATATTTCAAATCGTGTTGATAGTGTTTAGCAGCTTACGCAACATAATTTCTACATTGTTTTAAAATATAATATAAGCCAATCAATGAAATATGATTACAGCAAGTGATAGAAAACACAAATCGCATGTTAAAATATCCTCAGCAGACAGATGCTTTAGAGTTTCTAAAATTTCATTTGAGAGCAAGTTCAAAGAATCAACACCATATGCGTAAAAAATAAATAGCAAAAGTACAACCCAGACACCCACTTCGCTCTTAATAAGAAGAGACTTTGATAGTTTTCCCTATTTTCTTTTTTTTATATTCATATCTTTTTCGTTTCTTTAAAATTGTACTAACGTTTGAGTTTTGAAAACTCAGAAACAGCTATTTTCTATTAACATTATAAATCGTTTTTTGCATTTTAATACGCTCGTTTATCAAATTCGAGAAAGATAAGAAAGGTTTGTTAATATCCCAAAAATGTTAAACCAAAGTAAAAGAATAAATGGGTAATAGATCCTATGAGGGAAAATTATCAATCTAGCTTTTATACGATTCGGTACTCTGAATCGGAAACTCGGAAATCATATACTCTGTTTTATATGATTCGGTAATCACGGTCTGCTTGGTTATAAAGTTGTTTTGAATCAAAGTTTTATAACAGAAGGTCATAATAAAATATTTATATCAAACCCTATTAAGAAAATAATACGTTATGTAAAAGGTTTACTACTTTATAAATACCTTATAAAAATATTTTAAATTGTGCACCATGTTTATCATAAGATGTTAATCGTTGCATTGAAATATTCTTAGAGCACAGAAATGAAAATCCGTCGATCATAAGATAGATATAATCGATGCATATTTGATCCAAAATTTGTTAACAAATATATTCAATTTCTTAGATAAAGCTATTTTTTATTATTTATAATTTATAATTATTATATATATTTTCATGATTGTTTTATTATAAAGTTTTTTAGAAAATTAACATAATTATATTTCATCTTAATTACATGTTTGTCTCATCTCATCGATATTTTTTAAAGCTATATAAAAATAATTGGAATTTCATTATTAAAATATTATTACCCATTGAAATTCAGGTAGATAAAAATAAGGACAGTAGAAATGAGGAAATTTGATAATTTTGTATCTTTCTTACCAAATATTGACATACAAAACTTGAAGTGTCTTGATAACTAAAATGTGACTACTTTTGTGATATGTTTCTAAGACTTTCTGCTTGTTTTAAACCACAATTTTATATTTTTAAATATGCAGACAATTTTTGAAATTTTGGTTAAAGTAAACCTTTGGATTTAGGTTACTTGAAAATAATGTTTATTTTCACAAAGAAGACGTTTAAGTGAGCGGAAGCTGAATGAGGCCCTATAATCCGGAAACACATTAAAGAGAGACACTTTAAGAAGAAAAAAAATATTAGAGAAAAAATGTTTATTTAACCTTGAAATGTTTTTAGAAAATACATCCAAAACATATCATAAATTGTATAATTCTAAATTAAATATTTTACCAGCTGATTGAGTTTTGCTAACTAGCTCTATTAAGGGAAAATAATTTATTAACAATTTATTTTGAGTTTGAGGTAAAACGATGCCTTTTCATTATTTTCGGTTATGTAATTTTCTTTTTTTATATCACACAACTGACAAATATCCACCATAAAGACCTACTTATGTAAAAATAGACTAGTGTGTCTCCCCTGAACTTAAAGCATTAAAACATTTTTTCTAAATTTTCAGTGGCACAATTTGTGTATTTTCTGCTTCCAGGAAACATTTTAAGATTCGGGATAATTGGGGTGTTGGTGGTTTATATCTGCAAATACATTCATGTAAAAAGCGTATAATCCGTGTAGTAAAACAATGTTTAAAAAAAAAGTAATCCTTAAAAACTACTCTTAGAGAAATACGAAGAAAGAAATTCTGACTTGGGTTATTCATAAGGCAGTTAGAAGTTGGTGTAAGCAACCTGTTATCAAATTAATATTCATTACTTAGAACTTTTACAGTGTTGAGAAAATTTCTGTTTAGGTAACACTGTTCTTATTTTCTTAATGGCTGAATATTAAAAATAAATTTATCTTTGCCTTGTGTGTAAAGTATGCAAAAATGTGGGTTGCGGAAGTTATCATGTCACAGCATTTCGGATTTTCATAATAGCAACATACCTTCAAAAAGAAAAAGACGACAAGCGCTGGAACGTAGCTGTGTACATCAGATGTTATCTAAAGCTATTTACTCTTAACATGTTGGTGAATCGCATCAGTAATCTCATAGTAGACCTAGGACTGATTTAAAAATTTTCTCTTGGAGAGGCGGTCCTAGTAACTTAATTATACGGTATAGCAATAAATATACAGGCATATAGATACATGTTTATGTGCTTTTGTATGTTTTACAAATAGCATAATTTTCTGAAAATATTAAAACATATAAGATAACACATTCAACACGATTTCTGGTACCTTTCAAAGCTTTTTTAAAAAATGTAACTGAAATTTTGCGTAAAATTTCAAACACAGTATACGCAACTATTTTAAATGTGATATGGAATTTGTTATTCGAGAGATAAAGTTTACACTTTGAAAACTTGCGCAAAGTTTGATGAATGTTAAGTAATGTTTGAGTTTAATAATATTGAGTTTAATAAAATTATTCTGCTGAATAAATATTTCACAATGCAAACGTCATATTTATTTATACGGGAAATTTATTTTATATACCATTTTAATGTATATGTTTACTGTTTGATATTATAATAATACTAGACGACTGTGTCTTAGATGGAACAGATAACTGTACTTTTAATATAATTTGAATATTTCTAATATATATTTTTGTTTATTTTAGGCTTGAACAAGAAACGTAAATGGCACTTTAGAAATTATTGAATAAACGCTGTAATGCTAAGCAACATGGTCTGGTTAAAAAAAGTAGGAAGTTCAACTTATTTTCCACTTGATTTATTTGACTGGGTGGATTCTTAAAAAGAAAGAACTAAAGTAAATGTACTCACAAAATGCATAAGTAACTACATCAGAGGAAGATTGGATAAATTTAGAATACAATTCAGAAATTATGCTTTGATATTCACCGTTAGCACTGGATAAAACACTAAAAGATAAATATTTAAACTAGGCTAAATATTTATAAGAAAAATGTACCCAAAATAACTTTCATGTTGTTGTTGTAACATATTTTGAATATTTATTCTTATACATTATGAATATTTAAATTGTCTACAAAATTTTCTCTGTTGTATAGATATATAAACATCGATATGTATATAAATACTACTAATATAAATATAAAAGTCATGCAGTATTACAATAATACCGATGCGTTGAAAGATTCACTATCTTGTGCAAATACAATTACAACAGCGAATTCTTCTGATACAGAACCAGGTGATTTTGGACCACAATATCATAGAACATTAAGAATTGTTCTACTGATAATAATGATATGTATGTCACTTTTTGGGAACTGCATGGTATGCTGGCAATTGATGCCACTTAGAGGAAGAAGATTCCCAAAATCAAAAGTATTATTCCTCAATTTAGCTGCAGCTGATTTACTTGTAACATTCTTCACTATGACCTCTCAAACAGTATGGGAAGTAATGGGTAAAGTATGGCTTGCTGGTGATGCCTTTTGTAGAATAGTAAAATTTTTACAAACATTCAGTCTTACTCTATCAACTTACATGCTTGTAGCAATCGCACTAGATAGAAATAATGCTATCGTTAAGCCCTTTTCAAGAACTCCTGAACCTAAAACATACGCTATTGCAGCTTGGCTAACATCACTCATCCCGTCTTTACCATGCTTTTTTGTCTTTCGTGTGGTGCTAAAATCTGAAACTGTAACTTACTGTGTATCTATATTTTATACCTCAACACATCCTCAATACTGGAGGCAGCTATATATGGCATTCGTATTTCTTTCAATTTTCATCATTCCATTTTTACTGCTTGTAGGTCTATACACACGGATTTTGGCTGAAATATGGACTCAGTCATCAGTATTCTCGTCGAGTGAGCGAAATGTATCAGCATTACCTCGTGCTAAAACTAAAACCTTAAAAATGACCCTCGTTATTTTTCTGATGTTCATCGTCACCAACCTACCGTATGTTGTGCAAGAAATGATCCTAGCTTTCGGCGATGGAAGTCTTCTTAATCCCAATACAGTTGCCTTATCTGGTGTTATATCGGCAAGCAATAGTGCCTTTAATCCATACATATACTTGGCATTCCAGTCAAAAGAGACATGCTTTGGAAAATGTTTAAGATTGTGTATGACAGCCATACGTACCCGGAATTCAGCTGCACTGTTAGCGCACAACGGTCATAGAAGAAATCCATCTTTTGCATCGTCCAAGACTTCGTCACGGATGGATATAAATGCTCATAGCTTGTGCCAACCAACTCAGACTATTAAAGTCTCTTCTTATAACAATGTGAGTAAGAAAGGAGAAGAGACTTTCCTTTAAATTTAAATCGAATATATCTAAATATATGCTATTTATTTCATTTAAATAAATTTAATTTTTCTCTGTTGTCTCTTTTTATTGTCTCCAAATCCGTTAGTATTATAAGCTTTCATTGATCGAGAAATGCTACTCTTATTCTTTCGTATTTTAATTATATCGTTTATTTCAGAAATCCTATAATGGACAAAATCTTCGAAAATGAGTTATCATTGTTTTTTTTTTTTATAGAATCTAGTAACTGGCGCTTCAATTGTTGCAAATTATTTTCATTTTAGATACTTTTACTAGAAAATGCTTCACCTACCCAGCTAAAAATGAACTGCAGTGAAACTTTAAAAAAAATGTAGTTGGAAGACTGCGGTGATTTGGCACAAATCCCTGCAGTGTTTTTGAAGTCGACATAACTATAAATTAACCGCAGTAAATGTGTAGTTGATAACTACACACTCACCGCAGTCAATTTATAGTTATGTCGACTTCAAAAGAACTGCAGGGATTTGTGCCAAATCACCGCAGTCTCCCAACTACATTTTTTTGCAGTTTGACTGTAGCCTTTTAAAAATTTATTAGAAAATATGGGGAGAAATGCCGGATGTGCATAACATAAATAAGTCGTATTAGGCCTTTCCAACAAAATGCCACATGATGGGTGACTCCAAAATTTAGAAAAAGTGCCCCGTTGGGGGGGGGGGGGGCAAAGTGGGGGTAGGGAAACCGGATGTGCATAACATGAATAAGTGGTATTAGGCCTTTCCAACAATATGTTACATGATGGGTGACGGCAAAATTTAGAAAAGTGCCCCCCTTAGGGGGGGTGGGCAAAGTGGGGTGAGGGAAGTTGGATGTGTGCATAACATGAATAAGTGGTATTAGGCCTTTCCAACAATATGTCACAT
Source organism: Maratus speciosus (assembly GCA_963932465.1). Lineage (NCBI taxonomy): Eukaryota > Metazoa > Arthropoda > Arachnida > Araneae > Salticidae > Maratus > Maratus speciosus. The sequence continues at coordinate 243,416,104 of OZ010792.1, forward strand.
GATGGGTGACTGCAAAATTTAGAAAAGTGCCCCCCTTGGGGGGGAAGTGTGGGGAGGAAAGCCAAATGTGCATAACTTGAATAAGTAGCCGTTGGCCTTTCCAGCAATGGGTCACACGAGGGGTGTCGGCAAAATTTAGAAAAGTGACCCCTCAGGGGGGAGCAAAGTGTGTGGGGGGGAGAACCGGATGTGCATAACATGAATAAGTGGTATTAGGCCTTTCCAACAATATGTCACATGATGGGTGACTGCAAACTTTAGAAAAGTGCCCCCCTTGGGGGGGGGGGGCAAAGTGGGGTGAGGGAAGCCGGATGTGCATAACATGAATAAGTGGTATTAGGCCTTTCCAACAATATGTCACATGATGGGCGACTTCAAAATTTAGAAAAGTGCCCCCTTGGGGGGGGGGCAAAGTGGGGTGAGGGAAGCCGGATGTGCATAACATGAATAAGTGGTATTAGACCTTTCCAACAATATGTCACATAATGGGTGACTGCAAAATTTAGAAAAGTGCCCCCTTGAGGGGGGCAAAGTGGGGGGAGGGAAGCCGGATGTGCATAACATGAACAAGTGGTATTAGACCTTTCCAACAATATGTCACATAATGGGTGACTGCAAAATTTAGAAAAGTGCCCCCCTTGAGGGGGGCAAAGTGGGGGGAGGGAAACCGGATATGCATAACATGAATAAGTGGTATTAGGCCTTTCCAACAATATGTCACATGATGGGTGACTGCAAACTTTAGAAAAGTGCCCCCCTTGGGGGGGGGGGGCAAAGTGGGGTAAGGGAAGCCGGATGTGCATAACATGAATAAGTGGTATTAGGCCTTTCCAACAATATGTCACATGATGGGTGACTTCAAAATTTAGAAAAGTGCCCCCCTTGAGGGGGGCAAAGTGGGGGAGGGAAACCTTGATATGCATAACATGGATAAGTGGTATTAGGCCTTTCCAACAATATGTCACATGATGGGTGACTGCAAACTTTAGAAAAGTGCCCCCCTTGGGGGAGGGGGGCAAAGTGGGGTGAGGGAAGCCGGATGTGCATAACATGAATAAGTGGTATTAGACCTTTCCAACAATATGTCACATGATGGGTGACTGCAAAATTTAGAAAAGTGCCCCCTAGGGGGGGGGGGAAACCGGATGTGCACAACATGAATAAGTGCTCACAGGGCTTTCCAACAGTATGTCACAAGGCATGATGGCAAAATTTAGAAAAGTTCCCCCTTGGAGGGGGGGGGGGCAAAGCGGGTGAGGAAAGCCGGATGTGCATAACATAAATAAGTGGTGATGGGGCCTTTCTAACAAGTTACATGAGGGATGTCGGCAAAATTTTGAAAAGTGGGGGGTTGCACCACCTGGAATACATCCTCACTCCTCTATGAAATTTTTATATATTATAAATGACATTTATCGGAGGGCTCTGTAAAAAAATCCAATCTAAAAGGATGAAAATATTAAAAAAGTTCAAAAAGTAAGAGAAATAATGAAATTCTTCGATCGGCCGTGGTGAAAATCTGTGAAATTCATCCATCGACAATATGAAAAAAATCGCACGAGTTTTGCAAATCAATCGCAAGGAAGCTCCCGCACATTTCCCCGATCAGTAGAAATAAAATATTGCAAAACTCGAGAATTGGTACCGTGAAAAAAATTGCAAAAATCATTACTCACTCAATGAAAATATTTATGAAATTCCCCAGTCCATTATTGAAAAGCCCCACCAGTGGCCGAGAGGTTCTGCTCTCGAAGCTGGTAGACGGGAGGTGCTGTGTTCGATCCCAATAGCGCCCGTCGGCTTAATCTTTCAGAGTTTTCTTCGGACCTTGGTTTTCCAAGCATAAATACGGGCTAGGTTCCCTTAGAAAGACCACCCACGGAGGGCACTCCCCCCCCCCCCCCCCCGTTAGGGCCTATATCCCTCGTGCTGATAACTGGCCATCATAAACGCAACTAACAACCATTATTGAAAAAAAACAAAAACAAAAAAAAACAGAACAATTCTTCAGTCGGCTGCTTTAAAATATTGTGAAACTTGTCAACCTGTTGCAGAAATCAATCGTGAAATTCATCAATCGAGACAAAACTCACAAGATTCTTCAGTTGGTGGCATTAAAAAATGTGAAATTTGTCGACCGATTGCAGCTGAAAAACTGCTAAATAAGTCACATTAACTGATAATTGAAAAATAGTTATTGCATAATAACATTAAATGGGGGGAAAATCGCAAAATTCAATCTGTCACAGGAAAACATTGCAAAATTTTATTGATAAAATATAGAGCTGTACTGAGTACTCGGTAAATACTGAGTATTCGGCATACTCGGCGAAATTTTGGCCGAGTACTCGGCCAATATCGAGTAGTTGTAAGAATTTCAAACTGATCAGTAAAAAGTTATTCGAATATCAATGTATAATATATGTAATAATTCATAAAACTATTTACTCAGTATTTAACAATATGTGTACAAAATATAGAAAAAGTTAAGCAAAAACCCCTCATAAAATAATTCAAGATTAAAATTTAGTTTCACACATACAAATAAAAGTAAGTTTTTCTTATTACACAACTACTCGGTATTCGGTCGAGTAGTCTGTGGCCGAGTACTCGGTACTCGGCCAAAGTACTACTCGGTACACCACTAATAAAAAAGGAGTCTAAGAAAACCAATTCAAATTATTTTTTGTGAACAAGGTACACGAATGCAAGAAAAAAATTTAGGTGCCAATGGGCAGTCTCTCACCACTAAATTTTATTTGTTATTTTTTGTCTAATATTTCACCTAAATTTTTTGTAAGAATTTAAGTGAAGAGAACTAATAAAATTTAGTGGTGAGAAACTGCCTGCTGGCGCCTAGATTTTTATACTTCTGTTCTGTGAGTGCCCTTTTTTAAAAATTCGCACACAGCAGTCCTTTTTTCTAGAATCATCACTATCCTAGTGTTGATTCTAGATAAAAAGTGCCACTGAGCGGAAATGTTTAAAAAACAGCACACTTGTACCTTGTCGCTTGCAGGGAAAATCTGAAAAAGTGGTCTGAAAGTCGAAATTCATTCATCGACCATATGATAAAAATCCCACGAGTTTCACAAATCAGTATCAAGAAAAAACTACATTTTACCAGTGGGTAGAAATATAATATTGCAAAATTTGTCAATCAGTTGCATGAAAAAAAAACTGAAAATAGTCATTAAGTCGTCAGAAAATTTGGTGAAATTTGCCAGTTGATTGTTGGACAAAAAAGAGAAATCCTTTAGTTGGGGATTTTGATCAAAAATTTACCTTAACACTTTGGCTGCCCCCATTTTTCAAAATCTGTTCCCAGGCACCGAATGCGTGACTTAGAGATCTGCACGGGCAGTCCCGAGGCCCCAGAGTTGATTTCAGGGGGTGGACGGGGGGACTCTCATTGCTTTGGAAGGAATGTGTGTGTCCCCTCCCCGGACCACCCCCTGAAATCAACTCTGGGGCCACGGGTCTGCCCATGCAGATCTCTTAAGCCACGCATTCGGTGCCTGGGAACAGATTTTGAAAAATGGGCGGCAGCCAAAGTGTTAACGTAAATTTAAGGATACTGTCATTGGTTTAACATTAGCTTGTGAGTATTGTAACATGACAGTGTACTAAGCTCACTGAATATCCTCCTATGCAAAAAAAAAAAAAAAAAAACATTTAAAAGAAAAATTAAGGATATTGTCATTGGTTTAACATTAGCTTGTGAGTATTATAACATGACAGTGTACTAAGCTCATTCAATATCCTCCTATGCACAAAAAACATTTAAAATAATTAAGGATATTTTCAGTGGTTTAACATTAGCTTGTGTGTATTGTAACATGACGGTGTACTAAGCTCACACAAATCAGTATCAAGAAAAAACTAAATTTTACCAGTGGGTAGAAATATAATATTGCAAAATTTGTCAATCAGTTGCATGAAAAAAAACTGAAAATAGTCATTAAGTCGTCAGAAAATTTGGTGAAATTTGCCAGTTGATTGTTGGACAAAAAAGAAATCCTTTAGTTGGGGATTTTGATCAAAAATTTACCTTAACACTTTGGCTGCCCCCATTTTTCAAAATCTGTTCCCAGGCACCGAATGCATGACTTAGAGATCTGCACGGGCAGTCCCGTGGCCCCAGAGTTGATTTCAGGGGGTGGACGGGGGGCTCTCATTGCTTTGGAAGGAATGTGTGTGTCCCCTCCCCGGACCACCCCCTGAAATCAACTCTGGGGCCACGGGTCTGCCCATGCAGATCTCTTAAGCCACGCATTCGGTGCCTGGGAACAGATTTTGAAAAATGGGCGGCAGCCAAAGTGTTAACGTAAATTTAAGGATATTGTCATTGGTTTAACATTAGCTTGTGAGTATTGTAACATGACAGTGTACTAAGCTCATTAAATATCCTCCTATGCAAAAAAAAAACATTTAAAAGAAAAATTAAGGATATTGTCATTGGTTTAACATTAGCTTGTGAGTATTATAACATGACAGTGTACTAAGCTCATTCAATATCCTCCTATGCACAAAAAACATTTAAAATAATTAAGGATATTTTCAGTGGTTTAACATTAGCTTGTGTGTATTGTAACATGACGGTGTACTAAGCTCACACAAATCAGTATCAAGAAAAAACTAAATTTTACCAGTGGGTAGAAATATAATATTGCAAAATTTGTCAATCAGTTGCATGAAAAAAAACTGAAAATAGTCATTAAGTCATCAGAAAAATTCGTGAAATTTGCTAGTTGATTGTTGGACAAAAAAGACAAATTCTTTAGTCGGGGATTTTGATCAAAAATTTACCTTAACACTTTGGCTGCCGCCCATTTTTCAAAATCTGTTCCCAGGCTCCGAATGCGTGACTTAGAGATCTGCACGGGCAGACCCGTGGCCCCAGAGTTGATTTCAGGGGGTGGCCCGGGGGGGGGGGGGGAGGCTCTCATTGCTCTAGAAGGAATGTCCCCCACCCCGGACCACCCCCTGAAATCAACTCTGGGGCCACGGGTCTGCCCGTGCAGATCTCTAAGTCAGCGATCGGTGCCTGGGAACAGATTTTGAAAAAAGGGCAGCAACCAAAGTGTTAACGTAAATTTAAGGATATTGTCATTTGTTTAACATTAGCTTGTGAGTATTGTAACATGACAGTGTACTAAGCTCATTCAATGTCCTCCTATGCACAAAAAAAAACAAACATTTAAAATAATTAAGGATATTTTCAGTGGTTTAACATTAGCTTGTGTGTAGTGTAACATGACAGTGTACTAAGCTCATTCAATATCCTTCTTAATAAATGAAAAAATCATTTAAAAAATTTAAACGCATATGAAAACTCTGTCATGGCGAAAAAAAAACAATTCTTCGATCGCTTGCAGGGAAAATCTGAAAAAGTGCTCTGAAAGTCTAAATTCATTCATCGACCATATGATAAAAATCCCACGAGTTTCACAAATCAGTATCAAGAAAAAACTAAATTTTACCAGTGGGTAGAAATATAATATTGCAAAAATTGTCAATCAGTTGCATGAAAAAAAACTGAAAATAGTCATTAAGTCATCAGAAAAATTTGTGAAATTTGCCAGTTGATTGTTGGACAAAAAAGAGAAATCCTTTAGTTGGGATTTTGATCAAAATTTTACCTTAACACTTTGGCTGCCGCCCATTTTTGAAAATCTGTTCCCAGGCACCGAATGCGTGACTTAGAGATCTGCACGGGCAGACCCGTGGCCCCAGAGTTGATTTCAGGGGATGGGCAAGGGGGGGGGAGGGCTCTCATTGCTCTGGAAGGAATGTCCCCCCCCCCCGGACCACCCCCTGAAATCAACTCTGGGGCCACGGGTCTGCCCGTGCAGATCTCTAAGTCACGCATTCGGTGCCTGGGAACATATTTTGAAAAATGGGCGGCAGCCAAAGTGTTAACGTAAATTTAAGGATATTGTCATTTGTTTAACATTAGCTTGTGAGTATTGTAACATGACAGTGTACTAAGCTCATTCAATGTCCTCCTATGCACAAAAAAAACATTTAAAATAATTAAGGATATTTTCAGTGGTTTAACATTAGCTTGTGTGTATTGTAACATGACGGTGTACCAAGCTCATTCAATATCCTTCTTAATAAATGAAAAAATCATTTAAAAAATTTAAACGCATATGAAAACTCTGTCATGGCGAAAAAAAAACAATTCTTCGATCGCTTGCAGGGAAAATCTGAAAAAGTGCTCTGAAAGTCTAAATTCATTCATCGACCATATGATAAAAATCCCACGAGTTTCACAAATCAGTATCAAGAAAAAACTAAATTTTACCAGTGGGTAGAAATATAATATTGCAAAAATTGTCAATCAGTTGCATGAAAAAAAAACTGAAAATAGTCATTAAGTCATCAGAAAAATTTGTGAAATTTGCCAGTTGATTGTTGGGCAAAAAAGAGAAATCCTTTAGTTGGGATTTTGATCAAAATTTTACCTTAACACTTTGGCTGCCGCCCATTTTTGAAAATCTGTTCCCAGGCACCGAATGCGTGACTTAGAGATCTGCACGGGCAGACCCGTGGCCCCAGAGTTGATTTCAGGGGATGGGCAGGGGGGGGAGGGCTCTCATTGCTCTGGAAGGAATGTCCCCCCCCCCGGACCACCCCCTGAAATCAACTCTGGGGCCACGGGTCTGCCCGTGCAGATCTCTAAGTCACGCATTTGGTGCCTGGGAACAGATTTTGAAAAATGGGCGGCAGCCAAAGTGTTAACGTAAATTTAAGGATATTGTCATTTGTTTAACATTAGCTTGTGAGTATTGTAACATGACAGTGTACTAAGCTCATTCAATGTCCTCCTATGCACAAAAAAAACATTTAAAATAATTAAGGATATTTTCAGTGGTTTAACATTAGCTTGTGTGTATTGTAACATGACGGTGTACCAAGCTCATTCAATATCCTTCTTAATAAATGAAAAAATCATTTAAAAAATTTAAACGCATATGAAAACTCTGTCATGTGGAAAAAAAAATAATTCTTCGATCGCTTGCAGGGAAAATCTGAAAAAGTGCTCTGAAAGTCTAAATTCATTCATCGACCATATGATAGAAATCCCACGAGTTTCACTAATCAGTATCAAGAAAAAACTAAATTTTAACAGTGGGTAGAAATATAATATTGCAAAATATTGCCTTTATTATTTGATTCTGAGAAGTGTCATAATTGACGAAAAAAACTAATTTGGCCCTATTACCATTCAGAAGTGTAAATTTTCTTTTTAAAATAACACAATTCATATGATAGTAAAAAAAGATTGCTTCATTTAAAAAATTTAATATTTTACATAATTAGTGAGTATGTACTCATTAAATAAAAATTATTATTAACACTATGTTATGTTATTAACACAATGTGTCTAACCGCTTTGTATTACATAAAACTGTTTCATTCCTAAAAAGAAAATAAGTTACTTACCTGTGAAATGTTATGCACTTATTGTAGGTATCCTAGGCAGCCATCAATTTATAATTTGAAGTTCAGTATTTATTTTTTGTGTAACTGAACATCAAAACATACTTTAATACAAAGCACAGATAAGTATCTGTGTAAGATATATAAAAATTCTGAAACTTTTAATCTAAAAGAACATACTGATTGAAGCTAAATCTGAAATAAAACATTGTTAATTACTATAAATAGATAAGTGCACTAAATCAAGTAAAATCGAACTATCTGGATAACTATCTGGATTGTCAGAAACAAAATTTTATCAAATGTTTTGGATGACATTTGAATTTAATTAATCCTGTTAATATGAAATGGACCTAATTTTTTTTTTTTTTTCGCATGCATTAACCGTTAATAGTACAATCTCATCTAGATTTGAAATACTAACGATGATTGTACAAAAATTGCGACGGTTTATAAATCGTTATCACTTTATTCAAATTAACTCAATCGTGTGGATCTGAAATTAATTTCTTTCGATTGAGAATGTAAAAATACCCATACAGCCACTTTATTTCAATAAACAGTGGTGATATTTTTCGCCAAACTGCAAAATAAATGAACTTCTTTTAGCAAATCAACGTGGTACTCCGCGCCGATTTTCATAAACAAGCCGGCGTTTCCGTGAGTTGAGGTGTTTCTTTAATGCTTCTCCTGCAGTTGCAACGAAACCATGGGGTTAGACATTCAGCTGTAAGGGGTTGAAAAATAAATCATATGTCCAAATGAGAAATTTAAATAAAATAAAGGAAGAAAATTATACTATTTTTTTGTTGTTCTTCTTTGTTTTTATGAGGTAAAAGTGGAAAACTGGAAGTTATATGTATGTCCGATATGGAAGAAAGACAATTTATGCAATATGCAATGAGTAAACCCATCTGTGTTTCTAATTTCTAATCATGGGCGACATATAAAAGAATGGTTGGGCCACTGTCCCTCTCGATTTTGAAATTTATCTAATTAAATTTCCTTTTTCTTCGATTTTGAAAAACATAGTAAATTTTTTTCGAGTAATTTAAAATAAAAGAGGAACTAAAAACTAGTTATGAAGATAGTGGGGCAGTGAGCAAGGGAGACCTATTGCCCCTACCTTGATTTTAAAATTTAATTAATAAGAATTTCTTTTCTTCTGTTTTCAAAAACATTATGTAAATATTTTGAGTAACTTAAAATGAAAATAAATAAGAAATTTTCAGTTAAGGGGTGTTGTTGGTGTTGTTGTTGGTGGTGTGAGTGTGTGTGTGTGTGTGTGTGGGGGGGGGGGTGAGACTCATTGCCCCTTCCTGGATTTTGAAATTTAATTAGCAATTTTTTTCTCCAATTTACAAAAACATAGTAAAATTTATTCTTTTCGAATAACTTAAAATAAAGGAACTAAGAACTTTCTGTTAGGGGAAGGGGGCATATGTGAGTCATTGCCCCTCCCTCGATTTTAAATTGTAACTATTTTTTTTCTCTGATTTTTGAAAAACATAGTGAAATTTGATCTTTTCTCTTATCTTAAAATAAAAGAATAACTAAGAATTTTCTCATATGGGAACGAAGTTAGAAGAGAGCTATTGCCCCTCCCTAAATTTAAAAATTTAATTAATTAAATATTCTTTTTCTTTTGTTTTCAAAAACATAGTAAAGTTTATACTTTTCGAGTAACTCTCAATAGAAAAATGAGAAATTTTACATTAAGAGGGAGGGAGGGGGGGGGGGGGTGAGAGGTTCATTGCCCTCCCCTCCCTGGATTTTAAAATGTAACTAATAAATATTTTTTTCCACTTTTGAAAAGTAGTAAAATTTATTCTTTTCGACTAACTAAAAATAGGAAGGGGCATAGCTGAGCGATTGCCCCTCCCTTGAATTTAAATGTTAACTATTTTCTTCGCTTTTGAAAAACATACTGAATTTTTTTTTAATTATCTTAGAATAAAAGAGGAATTAAGAATTTTCAGTTAGGGATAGGGTAGGGGGTAGGAGAAAACTATTGCCCCTTCCTGGATTTCAAAAGTTAATTAAAATTTTCCTTTTCTTCTATTTCAAAAACATAGTAAAATGTATACTTTTCGAGTAATTTACAATAAAAAAAAATGAAGAAATTTCTCATTTCCCGCCCCCCCCCCTGGCTTTTGAAATTTAATTAATATTTTTTTTCTCCGATTTTGAAAAAAAAAAAATAGCAAAATTTATTCGTTTAGAGTAAGTTAAAAAAAAAAACTAAGAATTTTCCGTTGTGGGCAGGGGCACAGGTGGGTTGATGCCACTGCCCCTCCCTCGATTTTGAAATTTAACTAATTTTTTTTCTCTGATTTTGAAAATCATAGTGAAATTTAATTTTTTTTCTCTGATTTTGAAAATCATAGTGAAATTTAATTTTTTTTATCTTAGCTTAAAATGAAAGAGGAACTAAAAATTTTGCGTTAGGTAGGAATGTGACTTTCAATTAAGTCCTTAAAAGTCTTGGAAAGAGTATTAATTATCATTAGTATATAAAAAGTGTGTTTCATAACATGCAACTCTCACAAAATCAAAACAATTTTAAACACTTTAGAAAATTCGGGATATATCACACAATCATACAGCATTGTGTATTGCAAAAGTATCTTACAGTAACTGCTGTTATACTGTAGTTACTATTATAATAATCATACTTACAAAATTAAGACCTGTAAAGTTCTTCAGAAACTGCAGTCAGACTGCAGATACATCACCGAAAATTTTTGTGAATTAATTGCTATAAAATCACTTGAAATTCACTGCCGTTTTACTGTAGACATAAAGTCTTACTATTTTTTAAATTTTGGGTTGAAAAAATACTTGTCAATAACTGGAAAATAACTGAAGTTTTTTTACTGTTGATATTGCACTACAAAAAAACTACAGTTGACCGTAGAAAAACTTGAAAAATACATCATTTCTGTAAAAAAACTACAGTTCATTTTTAGCTGGGTATTAAGAAGATCTTTCACAAAGCTAATTATCTGCACTTCATTATTTTAAATTCCTTTGTTTCGTGCTCTGGATAAATTCACTTATTGCAGAAACCAGCCAATCGACATGACTTGAGGATTTAATTTTTTTTTTTTTTCTATTTACATTTTAGATAGTTTTATGAGAAAATGGTTCACTTGTTAAGAAGATTTTTCACAAAGCTATTTATCTGCGATTCATTATTTTAAACTCCGTTGTTTCGTGTTCTTGATATTCGCTTATTGCAGAAACCCCCCATATCTGGCATAACTTGAAGATTTAATTTTTAAGTTTAATTTCAATTTCCATTTTAAATAATTTTATTAGAAAATGCTTCACTTGTTAAGATTTCTCAGAAAGCTAATTATGTGCACTACATTATTTTAAATTCTTTTGTTTCGTGTTCTTAATAAATTTGCTTATTGCGGAAACCAGCCAATCGACATAAGTTGAAGATTTATTTATTTTCTTTATTTCTATTTTCATTTTAGATAGCTTTATTAGAAAATGCTTCACCTGTTAAGAAGATTTTTCACAAAGCTAATTAACTGCAATTCATTATTTTAACCCTTAAATGCCTGATTTTTTAAACATCATTGTAATAATGTTTTTCAGCTTTCATTTTTTAAATAAATCATGGGAAATATATTTAAAAAAATCATATTTTGTTTTAAGTATGGTTTACGGCTAAAAAAACAGTTTGTTACTAATCGGTAATACTGGTCTTTAATTGAAAAAATAATTTTCCTTGATAAAATTATATAATATTAAACACACAAGAGTTTTAGGAACTATAATAAGAAATAAATTTTACTTGCTCAGTGTCTATTGGAATTTTGTCTATTGGAAACAGCAAGGAAGAAATTTTCAGTTCTACATGGAGAATGATTAATGCATATTTTAGCTGCAGTTTCCTATAATATTATAAAGTGATAATAATGCATATGTCTGCTTTTTAATTCTTAAAATAATTTTACAGATGCGTTTTTAGTTAAAGGCAATGTATTGTATTTTATATAAAAGCGAATAATAACAAATTTTCAGTATCACCTATCTAAATTGTAATTTAAAACCTATAAACTATTTACATATAAGCTACGTAATTTTACATATAAATTTCACATATAAATTTTACATATAAATTTACAACTAAACTATGGAACGTGGAAAGTTCGAATTAAGGGGAGTGATAAAGACTATTGAACGACATATTTAAAGATTATTAAACATTCACAAATATATTTCAGAAAAATGTAGAGGAGATAATTAAATTATTTGAAACGAAATCTTTTCTTTGTATATCGTTTGGGATATCGTGTGAAAGCCTGTGTAACGCTGAACACAAAAATACTTTTCTTTTAATTTTAGCCATTACATTTTCAAAAATATCGCTGAAAATGTAGTGCAAAAACATGCCCTCCCCCCACATCTATTTACGAATCTACAGAGTCTAATATTATTAAAAAATTAGAGGTAGTAGAAATTAAGTTAAATCTTGCAGGAAAATTATAGTTATCACCCTAGGTCACATAGTTTTTGAGAAAAACGAATTTTCCGTTAAACACAAATTTCGATTTACGGGCTTCCAGCAAAGGTGTTAAGGTTCGCTGGATGTACCTATCGTAGCAGAAGTATAACAGTATTGTTGATAATGATTTTTAAAAAAAATTGTCGTTAATTAGTCGAGATATTAACCCTTAAAGACACGAACGGTTTGAACATACATACTGACAGTGGCGGCGTACTCTATGAACCATCGGCTTTTAAAGCCTATATAAAAAAATTAATGATATACTTGTATAATGTAATGTCCAGTAGCAGTATAAAAGCAATAGACGTCAATTTGTTAAAAACAGACCAATTTAATTAGAATTAATCACTTAAATACTACGGGATGCGCGACAAGTTTGCATTGAGTGGATCTCTCAATACGCCTCCCGTGTCTTTAAAAGTTAGTTAAAAACCTATCTGGAAAAACGCGGCACGGACCAAGGCGGCGTTGAAACTTTGCGACCCCGTTTTGAAGCACGTTAGCACAATGCCAAGTTTAAACTTTGAACAAGTATTTTGTTTTAGCTACATTGTAAAAAGAAAATATTATTACTGCGCTGAATTTAGATTTATGAAATGCCAAATGAAGTTTAATTATGCACTACTTCTATTGTCAGTGCCGAAATCAGTTCATCATAAACAGATTAGGATATAAGATTTAAAAAAACGAGTTACTGAATAGAATTATTTTATACTATTTATGCTTCATATTTCTTTGAAATTGTATGGTATGCCCATTCATAATTTTCTAGTATATACAAATATACCCAACCCTACGTTGTATAGTTTTTTACAAACTATTATTATTCTACTATTTTTATTTTTATTATTCTTTTAGCAATGATTTTTTTAATAATGCAGTTAATAATTCGTATGTTTATTGTACGAAGCCTCTGAGAGCGAGTAATACTCACACTTGGCCGGGTTTTTTTTTTGTATGTATTTAATTACTATTATCGATCTATCAACAACACGTGTTTTTGGATAATTTTATACAGCTACGATTATTTTGTTTGCAATAGATAATTTATTAACAAAAAATATTATCACTTTTTTTTTTTTTTTTTTTTTTTTTTTTTTTTTTTTTTTTTTTTTAAATTTACAGTTGAACTTTTTTCTATAGAATATACTTATTGAAGAGAATCTTTTATCAACATATTTTTCATATATTTCAAAGCAATGCTTGAAGACGTATAACTTCTGTAATTTTTTTTCAAACGGTTGAGGAACTTTTCTGTTTTCGTTTTATAAATCTCCCATCTCGGAAATGAAAATATTTTCCAAATACTTCTACAAGTGTATTCAACTATGAAGCTCCAGTTTTGAAAATAATCAGTCCCACAAATAAAAATGTCGGTAAAGTTTCCCTGAGGAAAAAAAACAATATGATACGCTGCTTCAGCATGAGCAGTGACAGTAATTTAACTTCAGGTAGTTTTTATAGCGATAAAAATTGTAGTTATCATTTAAATTAATGGTTCGCAATATTCTCATGCTTTTTTCTTTAGCAAGACTGATAAAATACTGTATTAGACCTAAAGTTATTTTATTTTTTGGAGCTTAGCAGTAATTTTATTGGTATGTACTAGATATGAATCACGAATAAATGCAGAATATTTATCCATTCGCCATCTTTTTACCGAAAACAGGCTTTGTCCTGTTGTTATGAGTATGAAATAAGGCCAACTATGTTTACTCGGCGGTATTTTTATGATAATTAATGCATTTCTGCAACAGAAAGGATTAATTATTCCATTAGAAATACATTTATTTAAAATTACGATTGATTCCCCTTTCAAATAGATTTAAAGAGCAATTAAAACGTATAAAACAATTTTTAACGGTTAAAACGTTGTTATGTTCTGTCCATGCTGTATAACAGTCACTGGTATGAATCATATCCGATACATAAACAAAACAAAAAACTATGCATATTTACCCATTGCCATATCTTTACTCCAACTGAACATTGTTCCAGAGCAAAAATACATGCACGTCACAATTCATAGCTTTTATCTCTACGCGATAGTACTGCAATGAAAATTATTGATTTTTTTTTTTTTTTTTTTTTAATATATACTTAGTTTGAAGCAAGTGTTAAAGACATAATCGCGTCTTTAGTTTTTACTTATAAAGAACAAAAATATAAACGTAAAAAAAAAAAAAACCTTGTTAGCATAATGTAATGATATGATTAACAGAATTTAAGAAGGGTGCTTTTGTGATGTCTGTCCAATCCACTCGTGTCACGAATAACAAATATCAATATTTCAACATAAAATTGTTTTTCTCTGAAATTCATTTTATATTATTTTTTACACCGTTCAAAGAGTGTCAATTAATATTTCTTGTAAGAAAAAAAAATGCCATGTAGTAAAGTATAAAATGATATCTCATTATTATTAAATAAAAATAAAAATGTATTTTATTTTTTAATTCGTTCGTGACGAGCGTTATGTATACTTGTATACGTATGCAGATCACGCATACAGATTTCTGCGATTTTCTTACTAATAATTTTCGATTGTGAAATTAGGATTATTTAATTACAGAATACCTACTAATAAATTCTATATGAAAATACCGGGAGGATGTATAAAAATTTTTTTTAAAGACCGTCGCAAAAAGGAAATAACCGATATATATATATATATATTAAGTTTTAAACATTGAAAGATTACATAGAAATAGGCCTATAAAAATGTAAAATTTATGTGAAATTATATTGTTTGTCACCGGAAAAAGTAACTGAATTTTGCCTTTTACAAAATTAGTTATGAAAGAACCATCTGTTAACTTGTGAAGCGTACGTTCGGCAGCCTTAGAAAATAATAAAAATGGAGGCAATCCTTTGAAAAACCCAGTTAATATTGGATAATATTGTAAATAACAATGTTAAATCCTCAAAAAAGAAAACCATGTTTGCTGAAGCCTAGCACTGACTCCTATTTATTTTATAGCCACCATAGGCAAAAGTTAGAGAACCGATAAAAAATTATTTATAAAAATTGTATTATTGATTTTAGAGCAGCATAACTTTCAGAAAAATCACTTTTTGAGACAACTTATTGGGCTACTAATGTAGAACTTATTTTGAAAAAGTACTTTAAAATAAAAATTATTTAATAATAAAATAAGTTTTAAAATTCTTTCCAGAACATGGAAATTTGATTTAGGAAAAATCCAACAGCATTTTGGGCGGTGCGAAATTAGCTTTATTCGTTACCGCAGAATTTTTTCCCGGCAACCCTAGTCGAATGTCATAGTCGTCTGCTGTGTGTGAGTAGTGGTTTGAATTCTACTATAAAATGCAGGGCCAACCTAATTATCTCAAAATTCGATTGGCTTGTTCCACTTTTACCAATAGTCACACTATTTGATATAATAACATTTCTTACATTAGAAACTTGATTTCACTCCAAAGCAAAGTCGTTTGTTCATATTGCATTAAAAAAAATCTATGATAAGGAAAGATTTTTAGAGAAATATATACACTATTTATGCCTTTCGTGTATGCTTTGATAAAAAAAAGACATTTCTTGTTCTATTATTTAACAAACTTATCAA
This sequence comes from Maratus speciosus, assembly GCA_963932465.1. Taxonomy (NCBI): domain Eukaryota; kingdom Metazoa; phylum Arthropoda; class Arachnida; order Araneae; family Salticidae; genus Maratus; species Maratus speciosus. The sequence continues at coordinate 243,431,665 of OZ010792.1, forward strand.
ATAAAAAAAGTAAACTAATTTATTTCTAACATGTGCAATTATGCACGTACATATTGTGTAAGATTAAGGGTTGAAAACTTCATAGTACCATATTTAGTGATTTAACTTGCTTTTGGGATGAAATTAACAATTAAAAATGCATCATTTTAAAATTAAATGTATACAAAAATATACATAATAAGATTTTTGCAGGCAAATTTTATAGGTTCTCTAACTTTGCCCTATAAAGCATAAAATGTGAGAGGTACAAGCTCTAGATTTGAGCTTCACCAATATTGGTTCCAATATTGGTATAAATGGTAAGAATGATGAATCTCGACATCCGGAAAATAAAGATTGGTGAATAACTATCATCTAACTCTCTGCGACTGTCATTGATTTTCCAGCTTAAACGCCAAGTATATCGGGTAAAAATAATTAATATTCAACAACTCATATTATTATTTTTTCACATGATTTTTTAAAATCTTTAATCTACATGCTTTGGGAGTAATTTGTATTGATAAAATTACCTTCTACCGCTGAACATCTTCATCAAGGATACATTTTATACACTGTTTTACTTATAAGAATGCAATTAAACGTAATAGAAATTCATTGTCAATTTTAATCAATTTAGAAAATGTCGACATTAAAATTTCACTACGTCGTATTTTCTTTTTAGCAGAGGACTTTCTGAAGATAGTTAACAAACTTAATTATTTATAGTTTATTTTATCTTACTCTGAGAGGAGGAGAATAAGAGCAAATTAAATTTATTTTACTTACACATTCTAATGAATACACAAAGCTGATATACAAATGAAAATTAGAGTGCATAACATTTTAGAAATTGTAACTTTTTATTTACGACGATAAAGGTTAAATTTGTGTTGGTTACGAACAAACTATCCTCGTAGAGTTCAATAACGTATTCATAATAGTCAATAAACAAGAAAGAAAAATCGTGTGTCGCGTATAGATTATAAAACAATTTCCAAGACATATCAGTTTAATTATATTTGAAATAATGTACAGTAATCCCCCAGCATTAGCTGAATTAACTTTCGCGAATTTTAGTTATTTGCGAAATAAAAAATGAAGAACATTTCAACATTCGCGAATGCTTAACTTGGTTATTCGCGAGTTTTGTTTTATACAGAATATTTTTTTTTTACAAAGTAAACTCGCTTTGTTTAACCATTCCATAAGCTATTTGACACTGTTCAACTGCATTGTACCGCGTAGCCTAAGTTCCGAGGATTTCAACTATTGTATTGAAGCAAAATATAGGTCAGTAATTCCGAGAAACCCGAAACATGATTTGATGCTAAAAATAAAAAATCCTAAATTTTCTAAAATTCAAAATTTTTATGAACAGTTAAAAATTTCCTGAAAGAATTAGATGGAAATTTTTAAATATTCAACAACTACTTATTGTGAAAGCAATAGAATGCGATCCTTCATCAATGAAGAATCTTAAATTTAGAAGAGAAATCAAGACTACGACTTTTCTTTACGTGGAATTTCATGAACAAAAGATCTGTTCTTCCAAACAATCGCATATCAATAATTTTTTTCAGTCATCAACTAGCAATTAAAATTTTTAAAATATGTTTATAATTATGCAAATTTATTTACAGAATGAGCTTTTTATAGCTTAATAAATATATTTTAAAGTTTCAATTGCTTTTTCCGTTAAAAAAAATCATAAAACATAACCCCTTTTATGCAAGGGAAGATAGTCTGACCATTGGCGAATTTGGAATTCGCGGAGGTTTCTGAGAATCTAAAATTGCAAATGTTGAAGAAGTATTGCAATATCATTAAAAAACGCCACAAACTATTTTTCCTGGAAACAAATACTGAACTAGGGTAAGTGCGGTTCTTTATGTGCCCAGTTCTTTGCGTAACCTTGTACATTAATTTATTTATATTCTACAAACATCTCTTAATATAATAAATAAAGTTCATCAGGAAAATCGGTAACACGAATAAAAACCACTCTAAAGCAGTTTACACCCATATAAAGTAATACAGGGTCACCGAAAAATAATGGCTAGATTTAAAAAAATCATAACATCGAAACCTTTTATGTTAAATGAGTAATTCTTTCAGTACACAATAACTGGTGAACTCAAGTTTGGTTTTAGTTCACCAGAATTCGTTTGCGTGTCTGTGTTATGCGCGGATTAGATGCGCAGTCGTCAAGGTCAGCTGACGCGCCAGACTGCAGCTGTTCAGTACGATGTTGACCGCGCAAGAAAACGCACAGTGCGTTATTTGGTATGCGGAGTCAAAGTCAATAGTCAGTTTTTGTTGCACGGCCAACATCGTACTGAGCAGCTGTAGTCTGGCGCGTCGGCTGACCTTGACAACTGCTCAACTAATCTGCGCATAACACAGACACGAAACGAATTCTGGTGAACTAAAACCAAACTTGCGTTCAACAGTTATCGTGTAGTGAAAGAATTACTCATTTAACATAAAAGGTTTCCATGTTATGATTTTTTTAATCTAGGCATTATTTTTCGATGACCCTGTACTTATGTATTCTTTTGTGCAGCCTATTCATTACCTGTACAATTTCTGAACACTGTGGAATACGAAATAAAAAATTAAACTGAAAAACGTTTAGCACATTTTAAAACGCATTTTCGCTTTCCGTTATCGCTCATAGACAATAATTTAATCGAATTCCCGTGTGAGTTCCTATTTAATAAATGATATGTTCTACACACAGTATAATTTACAGATGATTTTGTAGCGCACCTGAGTAATGTATATGAGTTTAATTATATTTGAAATATTGTAACATCATTAAAAAACACCCCAAACGGTTTTTTCTAGAAGCATAAACTAAATTAGGGGGTGTGAGATTCAATAGTAGATGTTAAGATTTTAATTTTACTCTGCTTAACTCAAACAGTTTAATATCATCAAATAAGTCACAGAAACAAAAGGAGGAAATTAGTTTAAATAGGAAAGAGCCAGCTTATAGCCACATACGCCCTCTGCATTTATAATTTCAGATTACACAGACAGCACTTTCCCGTCTCTATATTAGGATTGCCAGCTTATGCTATTTCTGCCCAACGGGGTTACGTATTTAACTTTTAGAAGATACTTTATTTTATTTGCTAATAGAGCGGTAGAGATTTGTATTTTAATGAGTTTCGTTATTATATATGCTTTAGTTGTTATATGCTTTATATTAGTTTTTTAATGCATCATATTGCGAATTGCTCTTCATATATTTAAAACTCTACACATTTAAAATTCATTTATATAAAAGTTTCATTCAAAGAGAAAATTGTTAAATATTGAATTTAAAGGCGAGATACTGGAAAATAAAGATGGATGCAACAAAGGTGTAGAAACTTTTTAGAAATAAAATACGTTAAAAATTGATATCAGAAATAAATAAACGCAAATATTTGTTTTATGAAAGTAAAAATTCATCATATACATATGAACTGAGATGAATCATAAAGCTATCATGATACCTTACTGTAAGTGAAAATCTGAAAGGACGAAAGGAGAAAGCCCATATATCATTTTCCCTCTAAATACGAAAACAGATAGTCATGCATTTAAGGAAATGTGAGTTTTTTCTTTAATAGGCAGTTATGTACGCATGAAATATACTGATTACTGTCTAACATAGTAACTTAGAAGGTAAAGACAAATAAAAGAATTTTCAAAAGTTGAGTTAACCATGTTGAGTGTTGTATTCACTGTGTCGCACACTATGTATCGCAGAAAAATTCATTGCGCACAATTCATCGCACCGTCAGGTCGTCGTGGCATCAATTCGTCGAGGTGTCAATTCGTTGTATCAATTCATCGCAATGTCAATTCATCGCTGCGAAAATGTTTTTAAAGGCGATATGATTATTTTTCCCCATATAGTGAATTATGATAACTAACATTTTACAGGCGGATTTCAGATACAGGTATATTTAAGTTAAAGAAAATATCAATCACTAAAATGGAAAGGAATTTTTTTATATGCTATTTTTGTGAAGTTCCCAATTAAGAAAATGAAAATTCAATAAATTAAAGCAACTCATATCTTACATAAAATAATGATAAAATTGATATTGTTTCAATATTCGGAGCAAAAAATGAATAAAAATTCTAGAAAATTTGCAACGAAAAAAAAAAAAAAACGATTGGCATGCGCTGCAAGGGGAAGAGCTGCAATGCCAATTTTACTGTGTGCCCTCTTACTTATATTTGAAAGAATTGGAATTAAAAGATCTAAAAGAATCCAAACGATAAAAACTTTTTTTCTCATTGTGATTGAACTGAACATTGCTTGATTCAATTTCATTGTATTATATTTGTGTTTTAAAAGATTAATTGCAAAAGAAAACAGTAATTTTATTATGGCTTAATTTTTCCTAAGCTAGAAAGTAACAAAAAAAAAAAGTCCTTCCGGCCAGTGCCGGGAGGAAGAGGTAGCTTTCATAATCTTTATTTAAAAAAAGCCAAATTATATCATTCAAACACACGAAGCTCAATTTAATGGAAACCGAATATAGGAGATTCAATACTAATTTTTATCAATATAATGAATGAGAATTTCGCGAAATTAGTCAGCTTTAACCAAGCTGCTTTTCTTTAAAGTAACATATATTTGGCTGCCAAATTCGGCAATTTATTAAAGTGCCTGTCATTTTAAGACAACATGGTGGATGAGGCTAAGCAGTGAACTTGGTCGAGACCTTAGTAATTGCTGTGCACATGCTCACTCACATCGGAATCGGTTAATATATAGGAGTGCTGTCGCATGCAAAAAATCAGATTTTTCAAAATGTCACCCGCAATAGAAATTGAAACTGCTATATCTGAGCCATTTTTTAAGGTAAAGACAAACAAAAAATGCTCCTGAATCCTTATATCAAGGTCAAATACTTAAGAAAGAAACCTTTTTCAAATTCTAATTTTTTTGCACCTCACTTTAAATATATATATATTTTTTAATTTAATGGTCACCATTTTGAAACAAGATGGCTGATGAATCTGGCCAGCGAACTTGGTCGAGGTGTTGATATATACTATCCACATGCCTTCTTACATCGAAATAGGCGAATACGTGTGTTATCGCCTGACAAATACAAGATCGTTTCAAAATGTTAGCCATGCTAGACATTCAAAGTGCTATAAATCAACCATTTTTTAAGATATAAACAAAAGAACAAATTTTCAGAAACAAAAACTGCTCCGGAATCTTTGTATTAGGGCCAAATACATAAAAAAATCTTTTTCAATTTCCAGTTGTTTAATACCTCATTTTGAATTTTAAATTTAATTTTTTTTAATGGCAACCCTTTTGAAACAAGATGGCGAATGAAGCTGGCCATCGAACTCGGTCGAGACATTGGTATGTACTATGTACAGACCAAGTTACATCCAAATAGGTTCAGAATTACGCCTGTTATCGCGTGACAAAAATCAGGTCGTTTTAAAATGTCAGCCACAAGAGAAATTCAAAATGCTATTACTCAGCCATTTTTTTTAGATATAGACGAAAGAAAAACTGTTCCGGAATCTTTGTATTAAGGTCAAACACATACAAAAAAAATCTTTTTCACTTTCCAATTTTTTGGTATCTCATTTAAATTTTTTTATTTTTTAATTTTTTTAAATGGCCGCCATTTTGAAACAAGATGGCGGATGAAGCCGGCCAACGAACTCGGTCGAGATATTTGTATGTACTATGTACACCAAGGTACATCGAAGTCGGTTCATAAATACGCCTGTTATTACGTTAGAAACATCAGGACTTTTCAAAATGTCAGCCACACTAGAAATTCAAAATGCTATAACTCAGCCATTTTTTAAGATATAGACGAAACAAAAACTGCTCCGAAATCTTTGTATAAAGTTCAAATACATAGGAAAATATATTTTTATATTTTCAATTTTTTGGTACCACACTTCAAATTTTAAATTTTTAAAAAAAATTTAAATGGCCGCCATTTTGAAACAAAATGGCGGATGAAGCTGGCCAACGAACTCGGTCGAGAGATTGGTATGTACTATGCACACACTGAATTACATCCAAATCGGTTCATAAATACGCCTTTTATCGCGTGACAAAATTAAGGACGTTTCAAAATGTCAGCCACGCTAGAAATTCAAAATGCTATAACTCAGCCATTTTTTAAGATATAGACGAAACAAAAACTGCTCCGAAATCTTTGTATAAAGGTCAAATACATAAGAAAAAATATTTTTCCATTTTCAATTTTTTGGTACCACATTTCAAATTTTAAATTTAAAAAAAAAATTTAAATGGCCGCCATTTTGAAACAAAATGGCGGATGAAGCTGGCCAACGAACTCGGTCGAGAGATTGGTATGTACTATGTACACACTGAATTACATCGAAATCGGTTCATAAATACGCCTTTTATCGCGTGACAAAATTCAGGACGTTTCAAAATGTCAGCCACACTAGAAATTCAAAATGCTATAACTCAGCCATTTTTTAAGATATAGACGAAACAAAAACTGCTCCGGAATCTTTGTATAAAGGTCAAATACATAAGAAAAAAATATTTTTCCATTTTTAATTTTTTGGTACCACATTTCAAGTTTTAAAATTTTTTAAAAATTTTTAATGGCCGCCATTTTGAAACAAAACGGCGGATGAAGCTGGCCAACGATCTCGGTCGAGAGATTGGTATGTACTATACACACACTAAATTACATCCAAATTGGTTCATAAATACGTCTTTTATCGCGTGACAAAATTCAGGACGTTTCAAAATGTCAGCCACGCTAGAAATTCAAAATGCTATAACTCAGCCATTTTTTAAGATATAGACGAAACAAAAACTGCTCCGGAATCTTTGTATAAAGGTAAAATACATAAGAGAAAAATATTTTTCCATTTTTAATTTTTTGGTACCAAATTTCAAGTTTTAAAATTTTTTAAAACTTTTAAATGGCCGCCATTTTGAAACAAAACGGCGGATGAAGCTGGCCAACGAACTCGGTCGAGACATTGGTATGTACTATGTACACACCGAATTTCATCGAAATCGGTTCATAATTACGGGAGTTACAGTGTGACATAGGTCAGATATATATATATATATATATATATATATATCAATTTTGGACGGAGGGTGGTTTCGGGGTCTGGGGGTCATGATCGATGAAAATATACCAAAATTTTTTGAAATCGCTTTCCTCCGAACGGCTGCAATAGGTAGCTTTTTTGTAAAGAAAGCTACCTAAAAAAAATCGCTGACGGCCCGGCCTACAGGCAGAGGTAGATTTCGAAGTTAAGTATACAAAATTCACCAACAGAAACTAAATCATTATTAGATATAAATCCGCTTTAACAGTTTTATCTGTCTACTTTTGACGAGGTTTTATTTCCTTTTTTATAAAATAGCTGGTTTTATCAGAATCATGTTAAGGCAATATTAAAAAATATATATTTTTCCATACTCAACAACTCGAAATTTTCTGGCACATTTTCAGATTCATTTTTAATAAAAAAAAATATATATATATATATATATATATGAAACATGTTGACGTGATTTTTGAAAAGATTTTAAAGCGACCTGTGTTTTTATTTTTCTTTCAATTAATTAAAACTTGATTAATAAACAAATATTTTTCTCAATAGGGCAATATTTTTCGTTTCTAACACAATCGCTTCGGGAAATTCTGTTCAAAATGCCCACTTTGACAACATTTTTTGAAATATATTCTGCCTCTATCAAAAAACCGATCATTACTGTACATTATATAGTTTCTGAATAAGAGAATCTAGCAATTGGATGCGTTTGAGAGCAAAAATGAATTTAAAAATGAGTAAGAAAATAGACAGTTTGGAATTGAATGCACCCTTAATAAGATGATTTTTTTCTTCAACCGCTATGTGTTTTTAATTTGTTTTTGCTTTAAGAATTGGCCCTATCAAAAACTTGCCTATATAAATGTTGAGCACAATATTAAGAAGATATATGATAAATTCATGGAGATTTTATATCTTGTGAATTGACGGAGTTATGAAAATTTTCCTTCTTCAACCCCCCTTTTTTGTTTCCGTTTTTAATTTTTTTTGCGGTACGAATTGGTCCTATCAAAAACTTGTGAATATAAAAGTTGTAGATAATATTAAGGAGATGTATAATAAAATTATTGGATTTGATATCTTGAGAATTGACGAAGTAAGGAAATTTTTTTCGCCCCAAAACCCTATTTTTTGCCCCCCTTGAGCCTATTTTAAATTTTATCAAAAATATGTGATGCATAAATTTTTGGCGCTATTTTTAGAAGTAATAAAAACTTTAAACTGATTTTATATGTACAAAAATTAAGAAGTTATGGGTTTTTTTCGGTTTTCGCAAAACCCCTCCCTATTTCCATCCCCTTTGTCCGCTTTTACCCATTAACGAACTTGACCGAGATTTTATATCCCTTGATTTTATGTATCAGTTTGGAAGAGATTTGTGCAGAATTGCGGAAGTTATCGTGTCCAGAAGAAAGTGATAACACAATTGCTTCGGGAAATTCCGTTCAAAATGCCCACTTTGACATGATTTTTTGAAATATATTCTGCCTCTATCAAAAAATCGATCATTGCAGTACATTATATAGTTTCTAAATAAGCGAATCTACCAATTAAATGCGTTTGAGAGCAAAAATGAATATAAAAATGAGTCATAAAATAAGCAGTTTGGATTTGAGTGCATCCTTAATGCAATGATTTTTCCAACACAATCCGCTTCGGGAAATTCGGTTCAAAATGCCCATTTTAACAGCATTTTTAAAAATATATTCTACCTCTATCAAAAAATCAACCATTACTGTACATTATATAGTTTCTGAGTAAGAAAACGTACCAATTGGAAGCCTTTGAGAGCAAAAATGAATTGCAAAATGAGTCAGAAAATACGCAGTTTGGATTTGAATACACCCTTACTTAGATGATTTTTTTCTTCAACCGCTATGTATTTTAAATTTGTTTTTGCTGCAAGAATTGGTCCTATCCAAAACTTGTCTATATAGATGTTGTAGACAATATTAAGAAGATATATGATAAATTCATGGGGATTTTATATCTTTTGAATTGACGGAGTTGTGGATTTTTTACTTCTTCAAACCCCCTTTTTGTTTTCGTTTTTAATTTTTTTTTTTGCGGTACGAATTGGTCCTATCAAAAACTTGTGAATGTAAAAGTTGTAGATAATATTAAGGAGATTTATAATAAAATTAATTGAAATTGATATCTTGAGAATTGACGAAGTTATGAATTTGTTTCTCCCAAAAACCCTATTTTTGCGCCCCTTGAGCCCATTTTTAACTTTATCAAAAATCTGTGATACATAAAATTTTGGCACTATTTATTGAAGTAATAAAAACTTTAAACTGATTTGATATGTACAAAAATTAAGAAGTTATGGGGGGTTTTTGGTTTTCACAAACCCCCTCACTATTTCCATCCCCTTGGTCCGATTTTGCCCATTAACGAACTTGGCCGAGATTTTATGCCCTTTGATTTTATGTATCAGTTTGGAAGAGATTGGTGCAGAATTACAACAGTTATCGTGTCCAGAAGAAAGTGATATATATATATATATATATAGATAGATAGATAGATAAAGTTTTTTACTGAGGGTGGTTTTGTGTTCTAGGGGTCATGATCGGTGTAGATCTGCAATTTTTTTTTTCAGAAATTCCAACATAGGAACGATCCCAATAGGTAGTATTTCATACGAAATCTACCTAAAAATCAAACCTGTAGCCAGGATTCGTTTTTTCCAGGGGGATGGGTAACGATATCTTAAATATTTTGAACGATGCATTTCTTTTAAATGGATCTACACTGTTAAAAATTTGCAGCATTCTGGCAGGTCATTTGACCGTTTTTTTCCGAAAACGGTTACACAACCGTAATTTTAACACTATTCTGACCATATTATTGGCCATTTTATTGTCAGAATATAGTTAAATTATGGTTATGAAACCGTTTTTTCAAAAAACGTTCGAATGACCTGCCAGAATGCTGCAAATGTTTTAACAGTGTATGTATTAATATACTGTTCTATTAATGTTCTATCTGTTCTATCTGTTATGTTAATATATCTTGTCCATGAAATTGATAAAATTAGGTAATACATTTGAAAATACTACAGAATTTTTTTTCGTGATTGGAAGTTGAAAATTTTCACACAACCTCCTTTTCACTAACGAAAATTCTGCATACATTCAAGTAATTTGCAAACCATTTTTACTTGCAGATTGAAAAGTTTCACTAACTGGGCAAGGTATTTTTAAATTTATTCTATCTTTACGAGAAGAAAGTATTGGATTCAGGAAAGTTATCGACTTCCGGTTTTCGACTGATTTACACCTTTTATGTGTCAGAGATTCCGAAAAACACGTTTTTACAAAATGTCTGTCCGTGAGTCTGTGATTCTGTCTGTATGCATGTGACACAAATTTTCTGGCCGCTCTATCCAAAGAACTAATGTACGGAATTTAATAAAATTTATATTCAGGTATTCCCTGCTATAAATGTGTGCCGATTAGTTTTAGGTGTATATCACCCAACAAGTTGTGCTGCTATGCTGCATTTCCCCCTATTCCTGCAATACCTCTATCTCAAGAAATAATACATGGATTTTCATGAAACTTCAGATTCAGTTAGTCCTTCATATGAGTTGGTGCTGATTACGATTTAGTGTAAATCGCCAAACAGGTGGCGTTGCTAAGCTGGATTCTTCAAGATTTCGGCCATAGTTCTATCCCAAGAACCAATGCAAAAATTTCCATCAAACTTCGGATTCAGGTGTACCTTGATAAATAATGGTTCTGATTTTGGTTTGGCGTAAAGCGCCCAACAAGTGGTACTGCTATGATGCATATTTCACGATTTCCGCAATACCTCTATATCATCAACTAATGAACGAATTTTCATCAAACTTCACATTCAGTTAGACGTTGACATAAATTGTTGCTGATTAGGTTATAGTGTAAATCACCCAACAGGTAGCGCTTTTGTTCTGTATTTTGTAGGATGTACACGATTTTAGCGATAGTCATATCTCAAGAACTATTGCACGGCATTTCATATCTTTAGAATTTTCATGATGGGCATAAATTGCCATTTATTTTGAACACTGTGATAGCGAATTTTAAAGTATTAATATGCATGAGATAAAAGAAACTTTTGGGATTTGCGCATCTGACTAGTTAAATTTAACAATTAAAAATTTTTAATAAACTTAATTTCTCTGGCGCGTAAAGATTTTTGCCAGTAAAGCACTTTTCAGATATTTTCTGCATTTTTATAATATTTATATTTTATGTTCCTAAATACGTCTATCGATGTTCTGAAGTACTGGATTTTTTCAATTTAATATAAATAGATCATTTTAATCATCAACGAAATACATGTCACCACTTTTTCGAAGCACTATTCTCCGAATTATTTGTTCTAAAATTTTTGTCATTAAATACACCGATATTAATATTGGAAATAGTGGAAATAATAGACCTGCTACAATATATGATTCTAATATTAATTTCATAATATATAAATTATGAAAGTATTATTTAATATTCGAAAAACCAGCAGCGACCAATAAAAAGTTTAACAGGAAAACCTTTCTTGTAGCTTTTATTATGAAAACCAAAATTTTGGTTCATTCTGAAAAGGTGTTTTTTTTTTTTTTTTTTTAGTTATGTTTAAAAATTTACATGCATTGCAATTTGTTTTGCAACTACTGAAATTCCATTTTTTGTGCTCTTTCGGTTCATTTTTTTTATTTTCCCTTTTTAACCGAGATTCGCAACAGAAAGTCAATCATCAGTCAAAAAATGTTTATTCATATTCAAAACATCATTCAAGACAAGAAACATGAAATTTATATATGTATATATATAATGAAAACGAATATTTACACGAATTAAATATATTCTTTTTATGAATACAGAAGAAAGTAAAAAAATAAAATACATTGTTAAATCTCTAAAGAAGAAAAAATTAAACTTAAGTCATAAAATGGTTAATGTACAAAAAATCTCATAGATACAAATCATTTCTCACATTCTACACCCTTTGTTTTTTCTTGAACATTTCTCATAGTGCCCAATATTTATATTTTATTGAAAAATAATCCAATATTTCAAAGCATCGTAGACGCATTTAATATTATTCACATAATTTGAAAAGCATAAAAAAAAATAATATTATAAAAAAAAGGCAGTAAAAATATGAAAACTGCTTTACTGAATAATTTTATTTCTGCGCTAAAGTAACAAGGATTAATAAATATTTTTATATTTTTAATTTATATTTTAAAAGATATATTTTGCCGGATGGCGAGTCTTTTGAATCTGTAAGTACTACAGACTTTTAATTTTTCCAGTTATATGAATGTATGCTGGGCGTTTTAAAGAGAAGTAGTGAAAAGGAAGTAAAATATCCGGAATATTTTCAAAAGTATCACTTAGTTTTATCAAGTCCAAGACGCAACGAGGCTCAAGAAAAGGCGGGAGTAGAGGGGGAGAGGATTGACAAACTCTACAAAGTAAGTCGGAAGGGGTTTCTTAAGATTATTTTATTTAAAACAAATGCATTGTAGCTAAAAACACGTGCCCCCACCCCTACCTCCTCCCATCAAAATAATCCTGGTTACGCGTTTGAATTTTTCAACTTATTAAGTTTTCTAAGCTGATGACATTAAATAATAACATACAGTAGAAAATTAAAAACATTCACTGTTTATGTTAATCATAATTAGTGAAAGAATATAATAAAGTTATAATTTTGATTTACTTTTGTAATGAAATAAACGAAAAAAATAATTAAAACAAAACTACAGTCAATGACAGTCAGTCGTGCAATAATCCGTTCAATCATAATCACAAACAACAATTTGTGTTTTCATTCTGTTTGTATTTTTCGTATTCTTAATTATTTACAAGTTAGATGGAGCTTACTCATGCCCACCCCCTCCCCTTAGTGAGCCCATGCCAATTGATAATTTGACGTAATTTTTTTAGCATTATTCTTTGCCCTTTCTTTCATGATTCCAGTAATTGTACCACAAATCTCACGCCATTTTCTTCGTTATCGAAAGCAATATCAATTTTATCTCTAATTTAAATAAGAAATAACTTGTTTTTGCCCATTAACACTAGAAAGTCGGGAAATTTACTCAAATTTCATAAAAATATTTCATACCAGAATTTTTATTTTAAATTATTAACTTATTTAGTTAACTAGTTTTTTTCTTTGTACCCTTTAAACTAGTTTTTTTAAAGAAATTTCTGTTCCGAACCGAAATATATTCATTTGGTAGCGGTCAAAATGCCCGCTCGCCGTCTTTCAAGTGTTAAACACTCATGTTCTCAATTGGAAATTTCACAAAAAATCACACATTTTTTTCTTTCCATTTTAATTATTTATTATGCTAATCTGAAACAGTAGGAAGCGAAGTAATATATAAAAATAAGTTAAAATATATCTGTATCTATAAATAGCCTGTAAAATGTTAGTTATCATAGTTTGCTAAATCTGAAAAATAAAGTAAAATAAATTATGATAAATAATTTTACTAAATTTTCGTTACTTTTATTGTCGTCGCCTTTAAAATATTTTCCTTAGGATGAATTATCACCGCGACAAATTGACTACACGACAAATTGTTACCGCGACGAATTGACGCTGCGACGGATTGAAGTCGCGATGAATTGTGCGCGATGAATTGGCGCATAACTGTATTCACACTTACTTTGATGCACGTGTAGTGATCGAATTTGAGTGCAAATGAGTCAATTAAAAAATTTGCTTATAAATATTGCACCAAATATTGTTCCAATCTCTAACTATTACTGTCAGTAAGGTATCATGAGAACATTATGATTTAAATCTGTCTACCACGTATAAAAGGAATTTTTATTTTTAAAAAATAAATATCTGCTTTTATTTATTTCTGGTGTAAATTTTCAACAAATGTTATTGCTGAAATTTTAAACAAAGCTGCTACACCTTTATCGCGTCGCTCTTTATTTTTCAGAATCTTGTCTTTAAATACAATATTTAACAATTTTCATTATCTTTAAATGAAATCTTTGTATCAATTATTTTAAATGTGTAATGTTTAAAATAACAGAAAAATAATTGAGATTATGCTGCATTATAAACATGGTAATAGAATAAAATATAAATAAAACGCAACACATGTTCGAATTACGTAAATAAACCAGTGTTTGTTTGATTTTATTTATGACGGCCAATTATCAGCACGAGGGATATAGGCCCTAAGGTGGGCGTGGTGCCCTCCGTGGGGATCTTTCTAAGAGAACCTAACCCGTATTTACGCTTGGAAAACCAAGGTTCGAATAAAACTACGAAAACTCCGAACGATTAGGCCGACGGGCGCGATTGGGATCGAACCCAGTACCTCCCGTCTATCAGCTTCGAGAGCAGAACCTCTCAGCTACTAGTACATAAACCAGTGAAATGAACAGAATCAAAAATTCTGATTGCAAATACTGATCTTTTACGATTTTTTTTTGGCTGTTAGCTCCTGGAGCGAGGCCAATAACAAAGTGTCTTTTTAATAAATGCCTAAACGTTATTTGAAACCATTATTACTATTTTTCATATAAGTATGATATTTGGTAATGTTGTGTGAATTCTAAATAATCTATTAAATTTTTAAAATTTATTATAGCTATCAATTAAAAAAAAAATGGCTTTCACCTATATACTACATATAATACGGGAAGTCCGGATTTTATCCCCTTGTTTCTTTAAATTTGCAGGCCCCGCTTACCCGAGTGATTAGTATGCTGATTACAAAATGAAGAGATTGGGCCAATGCGCTCAAATTCTATTCTAGCAAAGGTATTAGTAGAGCAACTGCGCAAGGCTTTCAGGTTTTTCTTATGTGAGACTGATAATTCAAGTCATTTGCGATTTAAGAATTTTCCTTAAACGCACCCATCTGATAGGAATATGACGAAAAGTATATGAAGCTTTACGGAATCCCTTGCGTCCTTAAAACTGCAGGTGTTTGGTTATAAATCGTTATTTGAAAATTGTAAATTCTATACTATTTACATGATGTGTATAATTCCGATTACAATTTTTTAAATGCATAGCTAAAATTTTAGACTACTTTGAAAATAGTAGGACATTTTCGGAACAAAAATGCACACAATAAACTTCACTGTCATTAACTTTAAACAAAATAAATTAAATTGGTTTTAATTTATTTTATCATCATTTATATTGTAATAAACTCTTTGGTCGAATATAATTTTCAATTTTAATCTAGAAAAATCAAACTGTTAACTGTTTCTTTTCAGGTAGATTTCATAAGAAATATTACCTGTTACATTCTCCCATATGTTAGAATTTCTGAAACATTTTTGCAGATCTACGCCGATCATGACCTATAGAACACAAAATCACCCGCAGTTCAAAACTTTATATATATATATATATAAATCTTTTATGGACACGATAACATCCATAATTTTGCACAAACCTCTCCCAAACTGATACATAAAATCAAGCTGCAGAAAATCTCGGTCAAGTTCGTTAAGGGCAGTCGGGGGTATGCGGGGGATTGTAGAAGAAAAATAATAACATCTCGAAAAATAACCCACCACTAAGGCGAAAAAAAGAATCATGGGCGTAATGAAAACTCTTAAAAACACTCAGAGATACTGTGTATAGTGTTGCATTATTAAACGCGTGTGTGTCAAAGAATTTAAAATATAGTGCGTGGTTCATTTAATGAAAAAAATCACTACTCGGTTTAAATTTATGATATAAATCTTCATAATATTGTCTTTAAATTTTGTAGTATCAAGTTTATGATAGCATGAACTCTATATATGATATTATTAAAAATATTCTGAAGGAAAGAAAAAAATCGGGGTTCAAGAAAAAAATTATCGCATTAATATGATTCTTATAAAACCAACTGTTACAAAAAATTTTAACTGAAAACCCTTTAAAAGCGACTAGTTAAAATTGTAAAACTGGGCTTGTCTTTAATCTTGTGTCAGTTTCTGTTGGTGAAATTAATAGTAAACTTTGAAATCTACCTATGGCTGAAGTCCGAGCCGGCAGATATTTTTTTTTTTTCAGTTTCATTATGTCATGCATGTTTTATATCAAATATTTTGTTAATATAAAGCGTCAAAGCTATTCGAAATATTATTCAATTTGGTAGTAAAATTTAACCTTCTGTAAGGCGCAGTGTGCCTGTCGACCGCGCTGCCAAAAATCAAAAGATGCGGTCTTAGAAATTGCTCAATATTATGTTTGTATCGAGTTTAATAAATGAGCTTTTGAATCCTGCTTCGAAAATCCTCTTTTTGTACTTTATGATTAAGACCAAGAAACTCTTTATGAGTATTAGAATTGAGTTAATTAGGTTCAAATGGGGATTTTAAATCAGGTGACAATTAATCGCACTGTGCCTGAACCCTGAATTTTAGAGATGTGCCTGATGGATGGTCAATCAATTTTAAGTTCAATCACACACACATACAAGGAACCCATTCTTATACTGTATTCGTCTGTTTAGAATATTGCTTAATCTGTGTTGACACTTATCACTGTTTTAAAACAACAGCATTGCAGTGATAAGCATAGCCACCGTCTTACATTTAACTACAACTCTACGACTAGTATATACATCTTAAAAACAAATAATTAAGAAGTATTGAAAATTGAATACGTTTTATTTGTTGCTAATAGAATAAAAGTTTCTCATTCCTTACTTTAGCTTACGTATCCTATAATAAAAAATAAAATATAGAAAAAAAAATCTTTTTTATGTATAGATAAATTGAAAAGTTTATATAACTGTATAAACTTTTGTAAGTAAAATTTAGAAAACACATACTGAGAAACATGTCTTGCAATCTTTTTTTTTTTTTTTTTTTGCTGGTACGTTATAAACTTCTGTCATTGGTTTAATCCAACAAATTTCCTTTTAGAAGAAGAAACTAATTCCGTATCTGACAGAGAATAATCCATGAAATATCGCTTAGGATTTTGGTATTAAAGAAACTTTTCGAGACATTTTACTTGTTTTATCAAAAATAAAAAAAAAGTATGATCATATCTGATAAACTTACACGTTCTTGATACAAAACATGAGAGTTCCGTTTATCTAGTTCTTTGTTTTCGCCAAATTCTTAAGGAGTATTGGCTTTATGTTGAGCCTTTATCTATACTTTAGATATATAAAGAAAATGTATTAAAGCTTCAATAGAAAATAATAAAAATTTAGAATAATACTGTTACAAAAAAAAATGTTATTAATTTATTTATTACATTTTTATTTTGACAAAACTTTTGAGTAAGTTTTAATCTGAAATTTTATGCTTCGTTTACTTATATGAATTTACTTATATGAATTCTGTATTATTTGTTTGAGAATTTTCGCTTGTATTTTCTTCTTGGGACGTTAAAATTTATTTTAGAAATTTCTTTATTACATTTAAATAGGTACAATTTTGTTTTCAATTAGCGTTTCAAAACATTTTAATTGCTTAAGTCAATTACTGTATGAGATTTACAGTTACACAATTATTACCACAATACGAAATTAATATGTGGGCAGATATTAATTTAAGTTATGTTTAAAAGAGTGGTTATATAATTGTAAAAAGCTTGGATAAATATTACAGCATTTAAATGTTCCTTAAAATTATCAAGTTTGTATTAGTATTTCCAAATGTGTTTATTATTCATGAATGAGAATACTCAAGAGAAATCCTAATAAATATTATCCATATATTTAAAAGGCAAGGATGTTTTTTAGACATCTGGCCTGAGGTTTATAATTAATCTTTTTAAATGAAAGCACAATCGCACTTATATATTTTAATTTTAATGCCCTTTATGAAATTTCTTTACATTGGTGGCAATCGGTTTACTTCCATTTTTGTAGATAGGATAGAAACAATGGAAATTACTATATCATTACGGATGCCATTTTCGTATTAAAATTAAAGATTACTTTTTTAAAACTTTTCGGCAGAAATGACGTCACGATTTCAAATAACGCAATTTTATTCATAAAGCTGTTACATTTCAATATTTTTTTTCAATCCGCTGATATTGAGATTGAGATGGCTTCAGTGGGTGAAAATGATGTCATAGTAAAAAGGAAATGAATATATTTATTAATAATCTATTGCAGGTTAGAATATTTTTTAAATAGTGAATATGAAGATGAAAAGTATTCAAATTTTTCGACGGTGAAAAAGATGTTATTTTTAGATTTCGTTGAAAAGAAAAATTATAATTGTATCATAGTGGCGCAAATTTCATTGATTTGCGTAATACCAAAGATCAAAGCATCAATTAATAACATCAAAATTTCATTATCTTACATGCATGTTACGGATTATGTATAGTAATAAAGTTTAATTTATGAATAATTTGAAAAGTTTCAATAAACTTCAGTCAAAAATACTACTTGTTTTAAGATTTTGGATAGCCAATATAATATGATTAATTATTGCAATTATTTTTTATATTTTTTTTATAAATTAAGTAAATATGTCCTTTTAAACATTTTCATTCGCCGAAAACACGTGTTTCGACTCGTATATATTTTTTAAAAATCAAGTAACTTTAGAGGAGGTTCATATTTTTTATCAAACAATTGTAAGCAAAAAACATGAGACTGCATAGAATGTATTTTTAATGTTCTGTGATGCAACAAAGCAACTGATGTACAAAGCTAGTTATTACAACAAAAGCAGACCCTCTGAAACCCCTCTTATTTCAGAAATAAACTGTAAAATATTGTGTTATTAGGTAGTCACATCATCTGTTCCTTTTTAAATAATAATAAAGTTTTGACATAATGTTTACATAAAACAACCTCTAATGTAATAATGTTTAATCAAATAACCAAGATTACTTTAAAGAATATTAAGAAACGAAACATGAATTTATTAACAAGAAATTTTAAATTTCCTGTGGCAAAGAACGTCATTTGTAAAAGCATGCTATCGCTCGTAAATACCGTTAAATATTATAAATGGTTCACATAACAGCATAAAGAAAAAGATTTATGCTAAACACTATCAGAAATAACTCCCTCTTCCTTCATTAACACAACAACCGTCTAAATAAAGAAGACAGATGGCTGTAATTCTCTTAAGCTAACGTGAGAAACAGATGCATCTAAAAAACAGTTAATGATGGTCATTAAGGCTTTTTTGTTGCTTTTACACTGAATGGAAATTCTACATTGTTAGTATTATGAATTTCCCACCGAATACTAGCGCAGTATATTAAGGATAAATACATTGCGATAAATGCTCTTTATGAGATTTGATTAAATTAAATTTTTATTTGTTTGTTTTGTGGGTGGGAAACTTTAAAAACTGCAGATAGAAATTTATGAATTTATGACATTCATTTCCTGCATTAAAAGATACTAAATTATAATTTAATTAAAGAGTTAGAAATTTTTAAAAAGTCAAAAGTTTTCAAAGATTTTAAAGCTGATTTGCCAACATGCAACATATTACAAAATAATGTACAGGGTGTTCCAAAAATCGACAGACAAATTAAGAAGGGTGATAAAAGGCTTAAAGGATATGAAAAAATACCTTAAAACATGGAATCACAAACCACGTATTTACTCACAAATACGGGGTGTTTCATCCTAACTGAACTTCGTTAACGGTAATAACTTTGAGAATAATCAAAACACTACAACGAAAATGCAACGATATGTACTTTATTTTGTGTGAAATGTCATTATAACACCGAAAAATCTGGAAAAACAGGGTGCTCAAGCAATCCATGATATTGTATGAACTGACAATCGCAGCCCAAAACAAGGGCCGCCAAGTGCATATTGCTGGCGCGCATAACGGATACTACTAGCGCCTTTTTAGATATTATCACAGTTACAACAAAGATGAAAATATCTATTAAATGTTTTATTATAATATACATAAGTTTCCTGAAAGTTATTGCGTCAGCACTATTTAAATTTGGACAAAACACCCTGTATTTTTTATTAAAATCCCATGTTTTAAGGCAATATTTCATCCTTTTGATGCCTATCACCCCTCATAATTTGTCAACCGAATTTTGGAACACCCTCTATTAAATTGCAACGTCAGATATCGTTCATCTCAAAAGTTTAAGCACAAGCATAAAATGTTGATGTTTAATAAATAATAAAAAATTGAAATAAAGAGCATTTTTTTAATTTGTGGATTATGCAATTGCATTTACATAATGATATCAAAAATAGAAAAAAATACATTACATATTTGTAAAAAAATATAATTTAAAATAAGTTCAAACAAAACTGTCTCAAAAGTTCATGCACAATGGCAAAACCACTACATTTATAATTTTTACTACACTGTTACATACAAATTATTTTTCCGTGATTTCTTATTAGTTCAAATAAAAGCGCGTCCATCGAAATTCTTAGTTTTTGTAGTGTTTCTGATGGCAAAAAGTATCATACTTTCTGTATGGCCTCATTGAATTCTTCAAGAGAGTTATACTGATTTCCATTGCTGTCCTGACGGGTTAAAATGTTATATACATTCTCAATCGGGTTTATGTATGGACATAAAGCTACGGCTATGTAGTATGTCTTATCTAGATTGAAGCATTACCTTGTTCAAAGATCCATTCAGGACCTCACACACACCCTCTACCTGCCCACCCCAAAAAATGTCACCGAATGCAAGGAAATGTTGGTTCAGAGTCTCTTGGTATTTTTTGAAATTTTGTCTTCCTTCTAGAAAATCCAGAGAGATCAGCCTGTTGAAGTCGGAAACCCCTTCCTTCTCCCAAACCCAAAACAGTCTTACCGCCTTGCTGCCTGTTGAAAAAACTCCTTGGTTCCTTTTGCAGATCATATCAATACATGTTCCCACCTATCACGACCATCTATGTTTCAATTTTTCTCATCATTGAATAAAACAGTAAGCCACTTGCCCCCCGTAGGACATGTGTTTTATATCCCAGTTAATTATTTCCTGTTAGTAGTGTAGTCTGAGACATCGTTTACAAGCCATTTTCTTTATTTTGATGTAATCATATTATTTAATAAGCCTATGTACAATATCTTTGGACACCTCTACCGCGAAATTATTTTTAATTTCCTGTATGGGAATATTTTATCTGAACACGAATCTACATATCATCCGATCCGTCTTAACCTTCCGTCTACCAGACGGGTCCATTGGACCCGACAGCAATATTTAATGTAAATTTTTCTCATGAAAAATAGCATTCAAAGTTTCGCGATTACATGACTTTTCCTGCAATTGTCTCCTCTATGTATATGCAATTGCGATTAAAATTTTGTTCGAAATTTTTTACCTATTTTTAATTTGTTTCATTGTTTACCACGCGGGTCCATTGGACCCAACATTAAAACAAACGTAATATACTGTTGCTTTCTTTTTCTAGGGTTGCCATAAATCATGAGGAGGAACAGGGTTACCATAATTGGCTGTTTATCGCCCATTTGGCGATGGATTTTTAGCGCCAATCTCGCCAAATTTGGCGACTTTATAATGAAGTGTTGAGAACATTCTAGACTGATCTAGTAAACTTCGTGCTCTATATGTAAAAGGTTACTTCTGGTTCAGAGAGTCATTTATCAACAGACACAGTTAGTGAGCGAATGGTGTCTATTGATGTTTTTGAGTCTTTTCATTGAAAATAGGACTTGATATTTGAAGACAAGTAATAAGAGTAGTTTGTACGTGCTTTGTTATTTTACAAATATTCATCATTTTCTTATTTCCTAACTTATTTTTTGTTAAAAACTGAATTGAAGATGAACAGAAAAAAAGTATTGACTCAAGAGGAAATTCAAAAAATTATGGAAAATCCGGACGATATAGAATTCGACACCGATGATGAAAATCTGTCGTCTGATGAAGGTGAAGTAGATTATGTTGAAATACATAATGGAATTTCTGATTCCTACTCAGAATCTGATAATGATTCCAATGAAGTAAATGTAGCAACCACAAGTACTTCAAATTCTACTTTTGTTTCCAAAAATAATTCACAGATCTGGTATAAGAATGAAGTTGCCAGACCACAAGGAAGACGTACTGAAATCAATATTTTACGTGAAAAATCTGGACCTTCAAGATTTGCAAATCGTGAAGTGGATTCCATATCATCCTCATTTCTTATCTATTTCCGAAAAAGACTTTTGGAAATTATAGTAAAATGGACAAACGCGGAAGGCAATAGAGTATTCGATAAAGAGTGGAAACCTATAGATATTATAGAACTTAAAAAATTCATCGGACTTTTATTACTTATTGGAGTATATGAATCGAATAATGAAACAGTAAGCGAACTTTGGAGCATAAAAAATGGAAGACAAATATTTCGGGACATTATGAGTCGCAATAGATTCACAAGTATATTACGTGTCATAAGATTTGATGATGCTGCTGAGAGGCGTAAAAGAAGATCAACTGATAAATTAGAGCCAATAAGAGAATGCTTTGAATTGTGGAATAGCTATTTACAAGACCCTTATATTCCTAATTGGTCTATGACTGTCGATGAGCAATTAGTTTCTTTTCGTGGAAAATGTCCTTTCCGTCAGTATATGCCATCTAAACCTGGAAAGTATGGATTGAAGTTCTGGGTTATTTGTGACAGCGTAACATCGTATGCTTGGAAACTGGAACTATATACAGGCAAAAATTAAGTAAGAGAATCTCATCAGGGGGAAAATGTAGTTAAAAGATTGACGAAGGAAATTGAAAATTCTGGTCGTAATATTACATGTGATAACTTTTTTACGTCATATGCATTAGCAACACATCTTACTTCAAAAAAATTATCTCTTATTGGAACAATTCGAAAAAATAAACCTGAATTACCCGCTGTGTTCACAAATCCAAAACATCGTTCTGTATATTCTACTTTATTTGGGTTGCAAGAGAAGGCGACCATCATCTCTTACTGTCCCAGAAAAGGTAGAATTGTTACTTTGCTAAGCACAATGCATAACACTTATGATATTGACAACAGCTTAGAAAAAAGCCACAAATAATCCTAGATTATAATAAAACCAAAGGCGGAGTAGATACGATGGACAAAATGGTAAGAGCATATAGTGTGAAACGCATGACACGTCGGTGGCCTTTGATTGTATTTTATAATATGATCGATATAAGTGCGATGAATGCATACATAATATGGTTGTCACTGAATGCTGAATGTGATCCGAAAATGAAAAAAAGGCGGAATTTCATTATTCAACTTGCAGAAGAATTAGTAGGTGAAGGAGGTATCGCCGTCTCAACATCTACTTCAGAACAACTTTACGCAAATAGTTTTGAACCGCCACGAAAAAAATCAAGATGTCATATTTGTCCCTCTAAAAAAGATCGAAAAACACGAACATTATGCAAGAAGTGTACAAAAAATGTTTGCGGAGAACATTCCGTCGTTATTTGTACTTCATGTACAGAATAATTTTATTATGATGAAAAAAGTTTAGTAGTCATTATAATATACTATATACATTACTTTCTTACTGTATGTGTTACTTTCTTACTCTATTACTATATATATCACTTTTATGTATTGTATAAGGTGCATTAATAACAAATATATTCATTGTAGATAAATGGGTGTTTTGTATATTTTGAAATCCTATATATTTTACATATGGGTCCAATGGACCCGAATGGTAGTTCTTGCATATACTTTTTTTTGGTAGTCTGAAGGTTAATAAACATCATACGTGGTCGCCCACATGTCGGTTTCCTGTTGAAATTATCATTTCTAGAGATTACTTGATACAGATACAGCGCTTTGATCTATTTAATTTTTTTGCAATTTGAGAAACAGTTTTATTTTGTGATTTCAATTTAAAAACTTTTAAAATCTCACCTTTTGACAATTTTTCACACTTCGGCATTTTTAAAACGAGTGGAAATATTTTTTTCACTTTTATATTTTAATAAAAATGACATCATACAACCTCATTACACCCGTCCAATTCCATGTTTAAAAAAATGTCAGAAAGTTTCTTAAACTTTTGATACAACGTTTCTTCAAGGGAAAAAAATAATTAAATAAAAATTTGTGTAATTTTTATTTTAACCAACAAAAACTGCTTATTTTATTTGATTTTGATTAAATGTCGGGTATTTATTGTAAATTGGCATCATGTATTTTCTTCTTCAATTATTTTTAGCTATATTTGAAGAGTGCGTAAGCTTTTGAGACGGACTATATTTTTTAAAGTGAAATATTTCCAAAACTTTTTTAAACTATTTTGCCCACCTGCCCAAGACTTCAAAAGAATATTTACTTTAACATATTCTTTTGAAGGCTGGTTTTAAATAAATTAAATTTTTATTATTTTTAGTGTCAGAAGGTGATTATTTGGTTGTCCGCGTTCCGGTTATATTTTCCTCACGAGTGCTACACAGAGAGGGACCTCTTTTCTAAATGGAATTAAACTTACTAAAGACTTATATACTGGGGTCGGGATTCGAACCCACAGATTTTCTTTAGCATTCGGCCACCTTAACCACTAATAAAGCAGGTGGGCTTAGAGTTATAAGTAGATACATACTTATATCAGAACTAGATATATGGACTTCCCGCAAAATAACATTCACATAACTATATCAAGAAAGATAACGCAAGAAAAGTTCTGTTCGATTCTATTTGAATTTAAATGCTGTTTTGATTATATTATCAGTGGTCGTACTCTTAAGGAATTTTTTCAGGACAAATATCACTATTTGTTTATAGAAAAATAAAACTAGGTTAAACGAGCGAAATTTCGCCTTATTTACGAAGAGCTTTTCCCATAAGAAAATACTGGTACACAAGAATTTCCTGGTCGTGAAATTTCAGGACAAGTACGACCCCTGTATTATTAAACAATAATCGAATAAAAACATAATAAATAAACAATGTCACTTCGAAGATAATTTACCCTTAATCAGGAGTGAATTCCTTTAGATCTTAACCCCTTCAAGGGCGTGGTTCATTTTTGGACCGCTTAATTTTAATTCTTAGATGCCACATCGGCACCAGAATATTGGAATGAAAATTTTCCTTTTATTAAGTAAGTGAAGAAAAGCATTTTTGTATTTCGAAATAAATTTGTTTGTAAATTCTGGTGTCATTCACTGATTTCAACATTGTACGAATAGAAGCACCTAGCCCTGAAAGGGTTAAACTTTTTTGTTTATATTTGGAGAAGTCGACACTTGTGAAAAATATTGCTTCTACTCCAACTTTGAAATTGCAGTAATGTTTTTTTCGCTTGAACGAAAGAAATCTATACTTTTATCTAAAGACTTGGTAGCTACAATGAAAGGAAGAAAAATAATTCCGCATGGTATATACCAGTTGATTAACCCTAGAATACTAGACATTGTTAGTATAGCCTTCAAGTTAATATACCATAGTCGTGAGAATTACGAGCGTCTAGTATTCTAGGGTTAAAGAAATCACATAATAAATAAAATGTAAATTTTAAAAGTGCAGATAAAACTACGAAATGGTTCTTTCAGGGGCTATATGGGGTTGTTTAGAATTCATTAGAGGTTATATGGGGTTATTTAGAAATTTGTCGGTAATTTTAAGAAAAGTAAAGTAATTTGTCACCGAGAGTTAGTACTGTAGTTATCGTGGTGTTGACCTTTGCCTCTATTCATATCATTATGTGATTGAAATTACAGCAGCAATCCTCTTAGATGTGTTCAGATGGATGTGTTATATCTGCCGGTTTTCATATGTCTGATAACTTTCACATTAATAAGTTGTAATTTGAGTAACGCTGTGATACTCTATTGTATAAACTACTTATACAGCTAAAACTAACGTTGTTGGTGTTTTATAGCACTTTTCAGACAGTAAATATTTTGTCATTAAAAAGTTCTTGTGACATTTTTCGCATTTTAAAGAAATATGTTCCATGCTGTTGTCTATACTTATACAATTATTGATTTTTTCTTTTGTTTTTTCTTTTGTATTATTCAGTATTTTGATATTTTTTGTAATTTTTTAGACTCTTAATCAAACAAACATGTTTAAAAAGTTTATTTATTTTACACGGTATTCAATCGCTAAATCACTATACACAACACCGGACACTTTCAATTTTAGACATTTTGTCGAATATTTAAAATATACTCGTCGGATTCTTCTGGAACTTCAGGATTATAAAGAATAAGTGTGACCTCGTATTTATCAACGTCGACCTAATAACAAGGACATTTAGGGTCCGACAAAAAATCAAAGAAATATAATTATATATGGGATCACTCTGTATTTTAAATCAGTTCAATATGCTTTAATTATTATAAAAATATTTTTTTAATATGATGTTTAAACAAACCTGTTTAGAAGCAATTGCATGTCAGAGGAGTTTTAAACAGGATTTTGACAAAGCAGGTGTAATTGTACAGCGGGGAAAATTAAATTTTAACATTTAAGACAGTATTCCGTTAGATACTGGTTCCGATTTCATAGGGTGTCATGTATTATTAGGTCCGGATTTAGGAGACACTGTCCCGTCATTGTTTTGTCTCCTTTTCCTACTTTTGGTGACACTCGACCTGATTACTCTAGTTGTCACATGGTTTGGCTTCATCCCACTGTATTCATCCTGGTGAAATATGTCTACATACCTCCCTAAAGTGTTTCAATCAATGCTATGTTCTTTTGCTGCCGCATGAGCACTTAATATATCATTAAAATATTTTAACCCTTTCAGGGGCATAGTACTTTCAGCACTAGCATGTTGAAATAGATGACTGGCACTGGAATTTAGGAACAAATTTAATTAGAAATAAGAAAAAGGCTATATTTCACATGCATATTAAATAGAAAAGATTTCAGCAAAATTCTGGCACCATTGTGGAGTTTGGAAATGAAAATTAAGTGGTTTTATAATTATACCACTGCCTCTGAAAAGGTTAAGACTGCTGCTTTCATGCTTTCCAGTCCTTTCCACTGTTTCTAGTTATCTATTGTAAATAATATTTAAATGGAAGAAAATTCATATCAACTTTCTCATTTACATTTTATTAAAATTTGTCTTGCAGTGGACACTATAGCAATTTTTCATGTCTTTCTTTAATCAGTTTTAGACATTTTCTTATCCACCACCCCATTTTACAATAGCTTTACAGAATAAATTTACATTCACTTTTATACATAACCATTAACCTTTCATTATGCACAGTATACAATGAAAAGATTTCCAAAACCACTTAATTAAGGAAGCCTTGAGCATTTGGTCAAACCTCCCTCACATTGACTGGGTCAAGCTTCTCCACATAGCCGTTTTCTAAAGAATAGCACATTGTTATGTTAAGCCTAACTTACTGTACAGTCTTTATACCTAGAATGAAAGCTCGATATTTCTGCATTTCTTAAAATCTACTTACTTAAGTTCTGTGATATATTTTATGTGACAAAAGGTTAGGGGAGACCGGGGCTAGTAGGCGAAGTTTTTAGTTATTGATTTTTATTAATTTTTTGTTTAAGTTTTTTATGAAACTTTTACTGTGCTTTTAAAGAACAAGCAAGGGTCAGCTAGGTGGGGAGGCCTACCAAATGGCTTAAGCACTCACAAGCCCCACCCATAAAGAACAAGCATTGGGCTATAAAGACCCGGAGTTTTGAGTTTGTAGCTTTTGTAGTTTATGTTTAGCGGAAGCCTACAATAAAGAGAAAATTGTGCGCCAACCTACCCAGTCACGGAGAAAGTTGCCTATACCTATGGGGTAAGTTGGCACACGCTTTATAAAAATTTAAATGAAACTCAAATAAGACACGAAGGTAAGAGAAATCAATTTCATTATTACCAGTTAGTTTAAACAAAGGCGTTATTGCCGTACAATGTAAATTCTAAATTATACAGACATAAAAGTAATGAATAAAACATTAACATTGAGTGACATCTATCCTACTCGATATCATCATCAGAGTTACAGTTTTCAGAAATAGAAAATCTAGTGTCTCTGTTTGGGCAAGCCTCGTGTGCCCAAAATCCAGAATTGCAACCACTTTTCCCGTTGTTTGCTGTTTTTCAAGCCACCAGTACACAACAGACACAGAGCCAAATGGCCCCGTGTTCAATGCGCCTACTAGCCCTATAATACATTTCTTCACAAAAGGGACACATAACCATCTAAGGATAAATAATCCATGTAAATCACATATGAGGTAGGTACACTAAGAAAAACTATCCAAATTAAATTGCAATTATTAAGATAAGTATCATAAATTAGAAAAAAATGAAGCAACAAAAAATTACTTATGAGTACAAAAAAAAAAGAAAAATCGTAATAAATGTCCACTGCACGTAGGTGACGCTGCAAAACTACAATGAGGATTATAAAAAGCAAGAAGAAAGGTACTCTGTGACTGATTGCGCAATCTATCCACAAACAGGCGATTTATGAGGACTGCGCCTACTTACCCCTGTAGCCAACTAGCCCCTTTCTCCCCCATAAGATATAAAAAAAAAAAAAAAAAAACACAACTTTTAGGTTGAAAACGCCTCACAATTGATTTTTTCCGCAGCTATTTTGATTATCTGTATGAAACAAAGAATGTTGTTTGAGCATTCCAGTAGCTTTGGTTGACGCCTATTAAAAAACTCTGAATTTTTTTAAAATATGAAAAGTGATGGGTGGGCTAAGCCTCCCCTATGGTCAACCCTCCCTAGTTTCCCCTAAACTAAAACATGCAAGAATGATTTGAACTTAAAACAAATCGCTATATCCTCATGAATATACATACTATTTTTACAAAAATCAGTAAACATGTTGTACAGTATCCATATATTTGTATTCTGCAGCGATAGATGATTTTGGACATATTAATGTACAGGATGATCCCAAATATTATTATCTTTCTTTGATTATTTATTAAACCCCTAATTATCCTCCTTATCAAATCGGCGTTGATAAATATGAGGTGAAAAATTCTTTTTTTAATCCTGAAGTTTCAAAAGAATCCGACAAGTACATTTCTAAATATTCGACAAAATGTCTAAAATTGAAAGTGTCCAGTGATCAATGGCTATATAGTGTGTATCTACAAAACGTTGTTTTTATATTTTAATCTATCACTCCATTTTTACAATAAATACCTCAAACTTTTTTAATAGTGATTTACAAGTCAGCGAGTATTATCAACGTATACCTTAATGTGTTTGGATATGTCTTAAATGTTAAAACTGAGAATATATTTAAATGAAACTTTACTAAATTCCGATTCTGTATTTAAATTTATTGTAGTTTTATTTAATTTACAAGCTTTTGTATGTTTTATTTATTTAAATGTCTTGTATATATTTAATTCAGCATTCACCAGTAAAGAGAGTTTTATTCAGTGATAATTGGTTTACGTCTTGACTTGGTTTTGTTGTTGTTGTTAATTAGAAGTTAATATAATCTGAAAGCGAAAAACTAAATCATGTCAGCTAAACAGACATGCGTATCGTAGTATGTGTATATTATTTAATAATCACAGTAATGTATTACTGCGTTAATGTATACTTTGAACTTTAACAACAAACAAAAATCATGTGTCAAGCATAGATTATGAAATACTTTCCAACATTTCCAGAAAACTTAAAAAAAACTGCACTGTTTAATAATGTAAAAATAATACCCAAGTAAACAAATTAGAAGACGCATAACACTTTTGGAAAACATAAGGTAAGCTGGGTAACTGGACCCACGAAGTAACTGGCCATAGGCTATTTTATAAAAAAAATAGTTGATGTTTTTTTAAGTTTTAGCTTTTGTCAACATTGCACCTCCATTTCTACTTCTTAAAACAAAGTGTGTCAACTCAATCATAACTCTGCCTTTGCTGTGAAAGGTTGCCGAAAATTTAGGTTTATTTTTTTTTAGAAAAGGTCCATTTGGTTGAACTTTTTCGGTTTTTTATTAAAATACGGTAAGTACTTTTATTAAAAAATCTTTATATTTAAGGATTAGACACATAAATACATTAATATTATTACGTATTTATACATATTTACTTTGTATTTCAAATGTAATGCCGGTGTTCCAGTTACCTCATAAATTTTTCCAGAATGTGGTAAATGGGACACGTATCAGGAGTAACTGGACCATATGGGATCCAGTGACCCCAACAGTTATAAATATATTTTTGATTTCCTCTTACTACTGGAAATTAATTTTTCCATTTTTTTTCCTTTCAATAAAGAAAATTATATAATATCTTGTTAAAATTACATAATTATTTTTTTAAAGTATGTTGGATGTATCAAACCAAATTTCTTAAGTGTGATACCTGTAACTCGAAATTTTACGATACAGATCAAGAGGCGTACATAAGGCGAAGTGAGATTATTAGGAAATTATTGAAATGAATAAAAACCAGTTCTGTTCGATATAAAAATATGGCAACATTCTCCATAGGTTTATTGGACATATCGAACTTCCATTGCGGTAAATAAAAAAGAGAATGAGATGCATAAGTACTTACGTAGCCGTTTGGTCACAGATTTATCCTGTTATTTTTTTAATTAAAGTATCTATGTAACTTTTATACTTATTATATATACTCAAGTACATAAGTACTTACTTAATTTTTAAGTTTTTTGTATAAATAAATCTAATATTTTTATTTTTAGTGCTTTTTTTAGACACACTTACAGAAAAGGTTTCCCTTACAACGCCCTTTAGCTGAAATATTATGTACATGATCTGCCTGGTTTAAAATTTTTTTAGTTGTTTACACTTTTTGAAACATGACATACAACCAAATATAAAAAAAAAAAAAAAAGAAAACGCTTGTGGAACATGGACCCTCCTGTTCCATTTACCCCATTTTCATGGGGAAACTGGACCCACAAGGAAAGAAAGGTGAAATATATATATATATATATATATATATATATATATATATATATATATATATATATATATTATTTTTAGATATTAAAATGTAATTTTGAACATTTCTGTCTGATAGAGGGAATCTAAAGGAACACTTTTACAAAAGTTCAGACTTTAATTCAAATGAATATTAGCCTTTTGAAGCTAAATAGTCAGAATCTCCAGAGTCACATTGTAAAATCATGGCCCAGTTGCCCCACGTAACCTTAGTTCAAAATAAGCCAAAAAGGTACGCTAATAATTTTGTGTAATTCTGTATATATAGTCCATAGATTTACATATATTCTGCTCAGTATTATAAAATTTAGTTTAGTTAGAAAACTCAAAACACAACTGCAAATTCATGTTTAGCATTTTCTACCAATAGACAGATACGTACATGAGTATTTTTGTACAGCCATGCATATTACATGCATATTTTATAAACGCCACATATAAATCTGATTTTTAATCCAGGCAAAAACACTCTTAAAACTAGTGAAATCACACTTGCAGGAACTACTCTTCATAAGTAGCCGTGTATCTAGTTTTTTGCGCAACCCTTTATATGATTTTTTTAATATGTTACAAACATCTGTTAATATAGAAAATATTATTCAGCTGGAAAATTCATACCTCAAATTAAAAAACAGGTTTAAGGAATTCACGCTCATTATCATTAATACTTAGTTATTTTTGTGTAGCCCTGTATAGAATATATAGAATTTATAAACTGCACTTAGTTTGCGAATATTTAATTTAACTTAAAACGCATACCATAACAAAAAACGGACTCTCCGAAATCATTCCAAATACACAATTCTTCAAACATAGTATTGTATCAGAAATATTTTATGCCTTCCTGTAAAAGAACAATAAATATACGATCCACATCACATTCTACTCCAAGCATTTTGTAGTAAATCTCAGTAATGTGTATTAATTTCATCATGTTTGAAATAATGCAATATAATTAAAATAACCTGTGAAAAGTTTTTTTCCTTGTAGATCATTATGTAACCGGACACATTTGTGTGACCCTGTAAAGGAATGATAAATGTTTTGCACCCTATATTCTACAGGAATCTGGTTTTAGTGAACCTCATACATTTATTTCAATTTTATTATGTTTGATCAGAGTAACACCGAAACTAATATAACGAATACTTTTGTGCTCCATTGTACGTCTACTGCAAGTGATACACATAGCATCTTGCATTGTAATCAACTTCTTGAGCACTTCAATAATGTATACAAATTTCAATCTGTTTATAATTGTGTAACACTGTTAAAAATCATAGAAAATGATTTTTCTCCATAGACCATATTTTATGGAATACATTTGAGTGCCTCTGTAAATGTCCCATTACTGCTACGCGCTTCATTCTCAATACCGAACGTGCCATGGCAAACCTCAATAATGTATATCAATAACATGTCAATCGGAGTATATTCACGCGAGTTAAAACAAGAGAAGACAGACAAACCGAAGTCATAAACACTTTTCTACTATGATGGAAAGTATTAAAAATTGCACTTAGAAAATTACATTAATAAACTTCATCATTCTATATTCATCAATATATATTTTTACAGTCGGACCTCTATTTAACGAACCCCTATTTTGTAAATTTCTCTATTTTGCGAACTTTTCCTTGGAACTAAGAGCATTTTGCGAATTTCTTCGTAAAATAACCTCCAAATAGAAAAATGCGTTCTCTATTTAACGAACTCTTTCTTGTGATCAAATTTTCCCCCCCATTTCTCAAAATATTTCTGGACATTTCAAACTTATTCTTTCTTTTAACACATTTTATGATGCTCAATGGTCTTGAACTGGTTATACCAGGCGTCTTCTTTGTCAGCAGTGAGAATTCGGTAAGTACGGAGGACGAAGACGATAATCTCTTAAAGTAACTTTTAAAAAATGTGGATGCAGTGAGAGAAAAAAAAAAGAAATTAACCATGATGTGCTGATTGATGATTGTATATCACTTAATTCTGAAACTGAGACCTCAGAAACACTATCCGAATTGGATATTTTCGACAGTGTGAAAAATGAAAACAATACAGCAATGAATTGCAATGAAGATGAATATGATGATGATAGAAATGATCATTAAGCACGAATTAACAAGACTTCGTATGATAAAATGCTAAAATCATTTGAAACAATCCGACGCGGATTATAGTTAGAAGAAAATACGCATGAAGGGGGTTTTGGTGAATTGCAAAGATACGAGACGTATTATGAGAGAAAGCACCTTTTTAAATAAAAAATTCAGTCAAAATTAACAGAGTTTTTCAGAAATTAAATTTAAGGACGCATATGTTAATGTATGGTTAAAATTATTTGGTATAATAATAATAAATACGATAATGTCGTTAAAATTCGTTAATTTTAATGTAAAACTATTTACTTTAAACAGAAAATACGGTATATTCCCGGATAATGTTTTGTTTTCCTCGCAGATTTCGAAGATTTAAGCACATAGAAAAAATGAATTGATGATGGATATCGGGGGGTAAAATAAATAAAACAAATCGATATAATTTATTTTAAAAAATGCGATTAATTGCTTTTAGTAAAAATTTTTAGTGTTTATGAATTTAAAATCTGTTTTATGTAGCTTAAAGTAGTTTAAAAGGTTAATCTCTATTTAACGAATTTTCCATATAACGAACTTTTTTCTGGAATTTAGCGACTTCGTTAAATAGAGGTTCGACTGTAATATAAAAATGTCTTTTTTTTATTTTAATCTATTATTCCATTTTTTTCAACAAGTCTTTCAAACTTTATTAATAGTGATTACACTATATGGCAATTAATGATCGGACACTTTTAATTTTAGACTTTTGTCGAATAGTTAAAGATTTTTCTGGAACTTCAGGATTAGGAAGAATATATTCGACTTCAGATATACAGTGCGGTACAAAAGTTTAAGCACAATGCAAATATTTTAATAAAAATAAAATTTTACAACGAAAGGCTTTCAAATATCCACTGTAGGTGAATACTATGATCATAAATATATACCTCAAGTTTAGAAAAAAATCATCGTTATGAAAATAAGAAATTACAAGAAAACAGTTTTTGTGGTGTCGCAAAAGTTTATGCACAAATGAGATTTATGCAAATATCTCCTTAAACATGATAGGTGGAGGACCGGCGAGGCTTTTTACCTAGAGTATAAAGTGTAGAGATTGCTGTACGAGTTATATCAAAATGCCGAAATCTCTGCAGCTATCGCCTGAAGAAGTTGTAGAAGTTTGAAAACTTAAAGCTGAAGGTAAATTTTTTTTGCAAATTTCGCTTATTTTAATTCGGTCTAAACGTGGTTATAGTGTTTTGCAACATGGAAAACAATGCAAAAACGCTTATTGCTCAGAGAAGTCGAGTAAAACCACATTTTGTGAGGGTAGAAAAATTAAAAGATTGGCTATAACTAGCTATTTGTCTCTTAATGCGATAAAAAATCGACTTGGATCAAACATACCACGTGACACCATATGCAGACGAACAACAGAATCAGGAATAATCGAATCACAAAAATTATTTCGTAAGCCTTTTCTGAAACAGTTACACAAACAAGCAAAACTTGAATGGGCAAAACAGCACATGGATTATCGTGACGAACGAATTAGTGTTATTTTTTCTTATAAAAAAAGGGAATTTGGATGGTCCAAAATGGCTTCTCATTCTATCGGCGTGCCTTGTGTAAAGATCCGAAGAGCATATTCAGCAGGCAACAACGTGGTGATTCGCTCATGGTATGGGGCTCTTTTGTCTATAATGTATCTGATTGAGCATTTTTGACCATTTAGAGAACTCCTAGGTGGTCCCAACAGGATATTTCAGCAAGATAGCACATCAATACTCACTTCTAGTTGCACAAAAGTATGGATTAGGTCTCAGAATATCAGTGTGATGAACTAGCCACCACTCAGCCCAGATCTCAATCCGATAGAGAACATCTGAGGAATCCTCTCACGATACGGCTACAAGAATGGGAAGCAGTATTACCCAGTGCAAAAGCTCAAATCAGCAATCGAGGCAGCCTGGTACAAACTCGCTCCCAAAACCTTCCTTACTCTCGTGTTATCAATGAAAAATCGTGTATTCGATCTCATCAGGTGCAATGCAAACACCTTAGACTACTAAAGGACTTTTGTGCCTTGTGAAATGTATATATTTCGTTTTTGTGCATAAATTTTTGCGGCATCAGAATTTTCAGTTTTTTATAATTTATTATTTTCCTTACAATGAGTTGTTTCCGAATTCGAAATATAAATTTGTAATCAAATTGTTTAGATACAGTAAAAATTTCAAAGCATTCCAGTGTATATTTTTCAGTTTCTAAAAATTTTTAGCTTGTGCATAAACTTTTGCGCCGCACTGTATCAATGGCGATTTAATCAGAAAGGCATTTAGGGGGCCAACAAAACAATCAAAGAAAAATAATAACGCTTGGGATCATTCTGTAAAATAAAATGCACGATATGATCTATCGCTAGAGCTTACGAATATGTGGATATTGTACATTATATGTATTCATTTCTAGAAGAATAGAAAGCATATTCATGGGGATATATCGATTTTTTTTTTTTAAATCCAAAAGATTGTCGCATGTTTTTTTTTCATATCATGTAGGGATTTTTTACCAAATTTACATCAGCTTTAGAAAATTTGACAATATGTAGTAGAAATAATATGGTGTAATTGGAATTCAAATATATTAAGTATTTGATGAAACATGAGCACTATAATGTAATATTTTATGGGCGCATGCGCGCACGATAACTTTTTTTTCTTCTATATGATTTGACAGCCAACTCTATGGAGCAACTCATAAAAAAAACCCTTCTAATACCGTGAAAATGCAGACAGATATCGGCAATATTGTTAGCGAATTTTTAGTTGTTCTCTAAAAGCTACTGAAGGATAAGGGATTTTCCACAAATTGTCATTTTTATTATTAGGCTTTCAGCAAAGGAGTTTGTACTTAATGAATGCCAACGAGTGATTTTGAAGAAATGCATAGATTTTGATACTTCTTTATTTTTTGGAATTGACTCGTTCTGGTGATTTTCCAAGAAGAACTAAATAACCCATTAAACATTAAAATTAATAAGAGTAAAAATTAAAAACAACAATTTATGGAAAACCCCTTATCATTCAGCTGTCTTTAGAGAACAACTAAAAATCAGCTCAGACTTTAGACAACATTTTAGTAAATTTTAGAAGGATTTTGCGAATTAAAAATTAATTAATTAAATTCAAATGTTTAGGGATTTTGTGCTATATTTATAATTTTACTTAAATCTTTTATTTAAAACATTTTTTTTTTTTATTTAATAGAATTAGGAAATATGCAAATATGCAAATATAACGCTCTTACAATAGAAATGTAGAATTACTTCCTAACTGAAACTTTTCCCCCACAATCTTTCAACGTCAAGAAAGCTGAAAAGATGTAAATGAAAAATAAATCATCCTTTTAAATGTATTTTTCTTTTGTGTAACTTATGGAATAAGATAAAATAAAGTATCTATTACTCATTTTTAACTGCATTACAACTAATCGATGTATTAAATTAATTTTATAACAAATTATTTTAATGGTACTTTAAAGTACCGTTGGGGTATAAATGGTTAAATGTTAAAACGGAGACTATATTTAAATGAATCTATGCCTTTACTAAATTCCCATTCGGCATTTAAATTTATTGTAACTTTATTTAATTTGTAAGATTTTTCATATATTAAGCACTTAAATGTCTTATATATATATAACGTTTTTACGTTATATGGTGATTCGAAAGTGTGGATTAACTTCGATGTCATAGTAGATGAATAATCAATCTGGATATTAGAAGGTAGTTGCAGTCATCGAGTAGAAGGCCAGATAACACATTTC
Source organism: Maratus speciosus (assembly GCA_963932465.1). Classification (NCBI taxonomy): domain Eukaryota; kingdom Metazoa; phylum Arthropoda; class Arachnida; order Araneae; family Salticidae; genus Maratus; species Maratus speciosus. Next base: position 243,468,497 of record OZ010792.1, read on the forward strand.
AATTCGAATAACAATCCAGTGTAGGTTTCTCCGGAATAATCGAGACAATGCATAATTTAAACTCAGGCTTTTATTGAAAAAAACTTTCGGCGTTGCAGTTTCCACCGATTCAAATTTAAATCAATCCATCGCTACGTAGTATTTAAGCATGGGTAAGCAATCTATATTATAAAGGACAAACATATCTGTGCGTAACGCGTACGTCATTTTGCGAATGGCAACACTTTGAAATTTGAAATAAATTTTGGTTTTGCAATTTTCTCTTCTGCAAATTTTTAAGCTTTTAAACATCGCACATTTTAAATTTTTACACCGCCGTATAAGGAAAAAAATGCTCTTTTAAATGCAATTTGTTTGAGAGCTGTATCTCAATTTATTTTTGAGATATTAATTTTTTTGTAGTTTTTAATACCATTTTTCTTATCGTGGCAACAAAAGTACCCCATTTGTATTGAAAATCGTTGAAAGTAAACGAAAAATAGTCAAAAAAATAAGAGATACAATATCTGTTGTTGCCATTTTCTTATAAACCTGCAAAAAAGGTTAAAATTGAAATATGGGCCTACGTCAAGAATATTGTCTGTTATTACGTGATAATGACGTCATATACATACTTTTCTATAGACGAAGTTTAAGACTGGGATTGTAAAAGTGGACTGCGTTAGTGGATGCAAATGACGTCATTTTATAAAAAAAAGCGTGTATTTTAATTCTTAAACCTGAATTATGTTTTGTAGAAGTGCGTCATTTTTACAGCCCAGCTGCTTTCAAATTCTTCACAGGTGCAAATGCATCACTTTTGAAAATAATGTAATCGAAATCGCACACTGATAAAACGCAATGTTAATTTTTCCTAATTTTATATAATCTATATATTTAAAACACAACTGTATTTTTTAGTCATCCGCCCTGATCTTTCTGCTGAACCAATTTTACTAATATATGTTTTTTTTTTTTTTTTTTTTTTTTTTTTTTTTTTTTTTTTTACTTAAAGCTGTTTATTTGTAGGTATGGTCGCACTAGGGTTTTTTTTTTTTTTTAATATCCCCACTTTTATATTTTAATTTAAAAAACACTTTATGAAATTTCTTTAAAATGGTGAAAATTAGATAGCTTTCATTATTGCAGACAAGAGAGAAATAATGAGGTTTTTTTTAACTTTATTCATGCTATTTTCTTATAAAAATTCAAAATTGTTGATAAAAATTGTTGTATAGGGTTTAGTGTCGCAAAATTCCCTTAGGGGCATATTAACGGAAAATAGCATACTGCTTTTGAAAACACGCATTTTTTCTCATACATTTTCTATATTGTTTTTCCTTCTGCATGTGTACTGATACTAAGTTTCAGACACTAGGCGAAATGCTTATTTAAAGGGAAAATAAGTCCTATTTTTAAAAAACGATCATTTTTTAGATAAAACATTTTAACACAAATGCGTCTAAAAAAACATAAATTACGGAAAATCTTTACTCTCCGGAATTGAGATTAGAATCTCAAGTAAAGAGTGCGTCTGTTCACATAAAAGATGTTGCTGACAATCGTGACTTGAAGTTTTGAGTTAAAATGATTTCTAAATGATCAAGCAAAATACAATTTTTTTAAAAATGATGAATATGGATATTAGAAGTGCGTATGCAAATTTTGAGAAGGTAAAAATTGCTGTTTTTCATTCCGGAATACGAAGCATAAGAGCCTCAATTGATAACCACATCCTAATAACTGATCTTTATTATATTTTACTGATTAAGTATCTATATTATAAAGAAGAAACGTATATGTGCGTAACGCTGATGTTATTTTGCGAATGGAAACACTTCACGATCAAATTTCGGTCTTGAAATTTTCGCTACTGCAATTTTATAATCTTCTCACCGTTGTAAATTTTTAATTTTCGTCGCATCCCGTAAGGCATGGTGACGTCACGTCGACGTCGTTGTGAAGTCACGCTGTGACATTGTGACCGTCGATGTGATGTCACGTGACGTCAATGTGAAGTCATTGTGACTAGAATGTGAGGTCGTTATGGCCGTTTTAGAGCTCTTCTGTGACGTCACATTGTGACGACTTTGTGAAGTCACGGTGTGACAAATTTGTGAAGAGTGTGTCATTTGTGACTATTTTGGTATTAACTTTGTGACGAATTTGTGACGAATGTGACAATGCTTTAAAGTCACATTGAGATCAATTTGTGAAATATGTGTCATTTGTGACGAAATTGTCTTTAACACTGTGATGATTCTGTGACGACAGCGACACTGCTTTGAAGTCACATTGTGACAATTTTGTGAAAATTGTGTGATTTGTGACGATTTTATCATTAACGTTGTGACGAATATGTGACTAGTGGCAATGTTGTGAAGTCACACTATGACATACTTGTACAGTTGTAAACACGTATGCATGTCACACATAGTCATAATTATGCATGTTGTAAAATCATTTACATCTATAACGTTAATATACTTCGGCGATACATCGCAATTAAAACTTGGGGGCCGCTATAACAAGGGTATACCAAAAGAATTTTATTGAATCAAAATGCAATGCCCCGCAGACTTCAATTTTTGTTGCACCTTTCTTTCCTATTGCAATAAATGAGAATATTGAAGACAACTGAATGATCAATCTATCACAATTTTTTTTTCAAAATTAGCTATTTGTTAAAAGCATCAAAATTACGAAAGAAACAATTTTTTTTAAATTTTCAAATCTTTATCAAAATAAAATTTGTGTTAAAAATATAATATTTTATAATATATACAGTACTTTTTATATTCTTTAAACTATAGAAAATACTGAATGGAATTAATTTATTTCATTTAATACGCATTACAAACTCGAAGTCACTGGTGAATTTTTTCGATTACACAACATTTATAATAAAAAAAAAAAAAAAAATGAAGGATAAAAAGAAATGCCGATATTAAGTAATTAAATTTTATGTGTTTTATGATATTGATTACCATAAAATATATATATATGATTGTAATTCAAACAAGTTGGGGCTGAGAAAATAGGATACTTCTTTGTTATAGGGGCCCCTATAAATTTGATTATGCAAAAATTGCAGTAACGACATTGCTAAGATCATTGTGAAGTTTATGCATGCGTTATATACATATATATATATATATATATATATATATACACTCGAAACGCTCATCATGTGCCATATAGTCATTATATACGTATTGTTGACGTCTTTTATGCCACATACATGCATTACAAAATTTCCGAAGTACATTTTAGCAATAACCATTTGAAACTGCTCAAATGAAAAATACAGCTTTGGTATAGAAAATTAACTGAGTATCATCAGTATCATTATGTTGAGAATTCTAAGAACAATTTCGGCAATAATTGTTATGTTGGAAGATAGCAGCAATAAATAAAATCGTATTTTTATGCTCACTGTAAAAGTAAGTAAAACTTTTGGGTATGCATAGAACGGTGATACAAAGAGTTAATTTATTTTACATCAGGGTTTGCTTGAAGTAAAATCCATATATAAAACAACTTTTTGATTATTAAAAAATAACTTCAATAATTGATTGCCAAAATTACATTTTTATTTATGAAATTATATATTATAAAAATAACTCTTACTATCTATGATTTTTTAAAACAATAATACCATATTGTTTATAAAACACAGCACCGCAGCTACTCTATTTTGCGTCTAATGTGAAAGTTTTTATGTTTTGCCAAAAATCTATCTGGCTGGATATATGTTGCCATGACATCTATAACTCTGATATTATCATAAATAGTACAAAGAGATTAGAATATACAACGAAATTTTTAGAATAAAGTCTGGTGAAAGTTTTATAAATACAGTAGAATGCCGATTATCGGAACTCCAATTAATCTAACTTCCAATTATCCGAACAGCATATTTCTCTCAAAGAATTCTTTTTTACCGAATTTCCAATTATCCAAATATTTCTCTCTCTAAAAAACAAAAAAAAAACACCTAACTTCCAATTTATTTTTTGCTTAAATTATAATCTCTGAAGTTTAAAAAATGATAAAAAGAGAAAAAAAATTAAATAATAAAAAAGTAAACAAAAAACAATTAAAAAAAACATTTCTTAAGCACTCCAGTATTAACTGGTGCTGTCAGTCCTAAACCTAGATAAAGTGTGAAGGTTTTAGAATAGTCAGAAACATCCCTTAAACTGTCTGCCCATTTATCCGAACTTTTGCTTATCCGAACTAGGGTCGGTACCGACTTGTTCGGACAATCGGCGCTCTACTGTATATATTGTATTAGAAATACAAATAATCATATTTATTTTTATATGGCACAATAAAACAAAATAATGAACACAGTATCAAATGGTTAACTACTTTTTAATGTAAATAAAGTATAAAAATTGAGACCATAAACACAAAATAGAGCCACACATAGGTACATTATTAATTTTTCAACTACATTTCAGCAGTGAAATTACGCTTGAAATTATTATTATTCATTCAATTATGGTTCATTATTATTATTAATATTTTATTTACAAGATTATGGTAATTATAAATAACAAATCCATTTTAATCACGCTGTTTATAAAGAGTGTATAATATGGATACTTTGAAATTTATCTCGATAAAATCATTCAGGAAATAAAATGATAAAATTATCCAGAAAAAAAAGTAAATAATAAAAGATGGTTATTACATTTTAGATTCATACCGTTCAAGTATTTGCGTTATTTTTAAAGTAAAATCATATTTAAACACTTACTGATTGCGTAACTTCTATATTTTCATTTGCCAGCAGACTTCTAGTTCACTTTGAAAACATTTCAGTAAGAATGTTTAACAACTGAAAAGCTTTCACCCGCTATGACTATTTCTTTATAGATTTTAAAACATTTCTCAGGTTGAATAATACATTAAATAATCATTTTTTTTCTTAACATTACATATCAACGATCTCTTTTAATAGTATACGTTTCCGTTGTGTCGTATTTTGTATAAATTCCTCTTCTGAGCAGATGTAATTTTTTTAATAAAAATATGCAATGCAAATTGTTTAAGACCACCACTTAATGCAAAATTAAAAAATTATGTTTGCCAATAATTTTATTCCATAAAAAGACTTTTTTTAAATAATTTAATTATTTTTAAATGTTTATTAATTATATTAATGATTGATTTTAATGCTTGTCCATATACTTTCATATTTATGACACCATGTGGTTTTAACCAAATATTTAAATAAGAAAATAAACCAGATTAAAATGCAATTTAAATCACTAATTTTAATAATCTGATCAAAGCTGTTGAAAAGGAAGTTAGATATTTTAACAAAATAAAAAATAAATGTAATGAAATATTTGTGTTCTATAACATGTTTATTAGAAGATAACTAAAATCATTGTAATTTAAAAAAAAGCAAACAGGGAAAATAATATTTTAGATATTTCAACAAAATAAAAAATAAATGTAATGAAATATTTATGTTCTACAGCATGTTTATGAGAAGCTAACTAAAATTGTTGTGATTAAAAAAAAGCAAACAGGGAAAATAATATTTTTACATACCTAATTTCATTGACGTTGTACGTGATACTTTGATTTTGGGGAACCATTTAAATCCGATAATAAGTACGATAGCAATGACTTGAATCATCTTCAACAAGTCAAAGCTACCGTAATTTTCTCGGGTTTATATTTTGTTAGCTGAACTAACTTGGATCATGAGAACGTTCTTGTTTCAGTTTTTAAATCCGTGTCACCACGTCTATGCTGTCCAGTGTCCACAGAACTTTCCGCGTTTATTCTAAAAAGCTTCACTGTTACTTTTATCCGTTATTCTGCGGTCGAGTCGTAACAACTGAAATAGTGCAGATGCAGACGATTTTTAAGTTTCGAAGTTCGAAGCAGATGTTTTCGGTTTTATTTGTTTTTCTATACAACAGTTTCGGAAGGAAATTAAATGCGTAATAATTTTATCAAGTTGTCTCTAATTCAATTTACTGTTTGAAAATGATTTATTGTATTTCCCCTTTTATTTTTATCAGTTTTATTGAATTGTAAAGTTTCATTTACGTAAATTATGATAATAATATTATCCATAATTAGAGTTTACTAGATAAAACATTGCTTAATTTTTCAAAATGTGTACAAATTAATTTAATGGTAATAATGATGACCCCCTCCTTTTTTTAAAAGTAAAATATGTATCACAGGTAATATATACAAAATATCTGCTTAAAAAATACAACAAGATTATCGAGAAGAGATATGAGTTTTACTTTGTCAATCTGTCATTCTCTTAATATTAATTTTCTGTAGAATAAAACATTTTGTAAAATAATTTTTAAAGATATATTTTGAAAACAAAAAATAAAATATGAATTATCAATTATGTCATGGGCTTTGCATACATTTTGTACATTAGTTTTATATTCGGAAAATGTCAATTTTATTTTAAGCGTCTGAAAGAAATAGAATTAAAAAAAAATAGTTACTTAAAATAGTGAAACACTAAGAAGAAAAAAAATGACTTGAATGCAAATTATAAAGCAAGAAATGCATATATGACTAAACTTTGAAGACGCTTTCTGCGTGCTCATTAAAAGCTGCAGACTTAACTGTAATAGAAAGTTTTTAGATTGAAACCACAGAAATGTTTCGACTACTCTTTGAGAAACTTCTAGTATAACAGATGATCATTTACAAAAATCTTTATAAAAGATAAGTCGAGGTCTGTTTACCTAAAACATTTTTTTAATAATATGAAATTCGCATAATTAGGAAATCTTTTTATGTCGCTTATGAATTAATTACATTTTATGTTATATGAAAATAAAAAGTTTTGGTTAGAGGCACAGAGGCAACTTGGACCACGGTTTAAAAAATTTTTAAATCCGGCAGAAAAATATTTTTTTACAGTAAATAACATGTTTTTAATAATTTTTGTAATTTTTTAAAGTTTTCTAAGAAGTTCACATCTCAGTCACAATGTGACATCACTGAGTGGTGGCATTTTGGTCACAGATGTGACGTGACCACAGTGACTTACAGTGACGTCACAATGACGTCACTGTGACCAAGCATGCTATGAGGGATAGGGAAAAAATTTACTTTCAAATGCAATTTGTTTAAAACTGTATCTTAATTAACTGATGTATTATATTTTCTAAAATAATTTTTAAGCATGATTTTTTAAAAAGTTTATCTTATCACGTGCCGGTTTCAATACATAATAATAATAAACATTTTGCACGTAAAGCAACAAACATTTTTCAGCATTTGTTTGTGACTATTTTTGCACAACGAAATTAATACTTCCTTTATAAAGAAATAAAAGAATAATATTAAAAAAACCACCAATCTAACATATTTGTGAGAGACAAATTAACAAAATTAATACTTCTTTTATAAACAAATAAAAGAATAATATTGAAAAAAACACAAATCTAACATATTTCTGATCGTACAATTTAAATTTTTAGATCACCAAATAGGATTTTTTTTTCAAATGGAATTTGTTTGCAAAGATCATCTCAGTTTACTGATTGTCTATGGCTTTAAAAACTATTATAAAGCATGAAATATTTTTAAACTGATCTATATCGCGCGGACCTCGATTACGAAAGATTAATCCGTTTGCCCTTAAAACAAAATGAAGAGTTCATCATTTTCTTACAGCTAATATCCATTAAAAAAACATCCCTATGAAAAATTAAATAAAATAATATAAATAAACACATATTTAACAGACATGTATAAGCTCTGAAATTATCAGAACATAAAAGGATGCCATAAGTAGCAAAATCTTGGTCAAATAACTCTTAGCATGCGGCTAATAAGAAAATATCCTTTTGATAAATTTCAAAAAACTATTTGATTGTATAATTCGTTTTTTCCATATGAAAAATGCTTTTTTAATGTAAGTGAGCAATCAAAAAAATTTATTGCATATAAAAAAAATATTAGTTTTCAATTACAAAAAAAAATGTTTGACCTATATTCTTTAACCCGGGAAGCCCGGGTACGATCCCCTAATTAGTTAAATAGAAAATACTAGACGGCGACCAGGGGAAGTTATCAAAATGGAAATACGACAAATTCTACTGAAACTCAGCGAGTATCAACTTTTTGTTCCTCACGTGTAAGGATACAAATATGACGTAGGTCGGGCTCTCAACCAATGAATAATTAAGAATGTCACGTCATATAAAGAGTGCGAACAGAGCTAGCGGATGAATTTCAAGGGGAATAGGATAATCTCAGAAATGCGCGGCAAAGTAAAAATGGAAGCTAAAGGAATATTCTCGAAAGAAAAAGCGCGGGAATGGAACATTTATTTTAAGAATACTAAAAGCGTAATATTTAAACGATTAAGACAAGTGAGATATTAAATTAAAGGGAATTAAACAGAGTTAAAGATAGAGATTAATTAAGGATAAGGATTTAGTGAATATAAAGTAGTAATTTAGAATAAGATAAGGAAATCGCGGAATTTGACCTAATAATGGAACATATATAAACATTTAATTTTTCTAATTTTTTTAAATAATTTTTTTGAATAATTTTATATTAGGATTTGTTTAGTCATGCAGTTGATATGTTTTTATTTCTTTAGGTTATGTTTTTATTTCTTTAGTTTTTATTTCAAAATGAATTAACTGAATCCATAAGTTTTAATTTCTGTGTTAACTTAACTGTTTTATTCACCTTAATCTTATCATGCTTATGGATTACATGTGCGGGAATCTGTTTGGAAAATCTACTGGAAATTTATTCAGTAAGTTGTGTAAGATTTCTATTGCTATAAATTAAATATTTAATGGTTTGTAGTGTTTTTTTCCCATTTCATGCCATTTGATAATGTTCTGTTTTCATCTTGAGACTATTCTTTTGGATCTATTGGTTGTTCGAGTAGAGGAGAAAAAGTTTTTCAGCTTTAAGTTTTTTTCTCACAGAAAACAACCGATTTGCTTATATCATTGAATTATGTACTCTTGAAAACGTAATTCAATATATAAGTTTTTCATTTTTTTCGGAATCCATATTCTTCTTTTTTTATTCTTCCTTATTAATTCTTGTAATTAAGTATAAGGTACTTTGTTTTATACATACAGTTCTATATTATAGGTTTGTGGCATCCATTTTTATTGTCAATCATTCACAATAATGCGGTTTTTGATGATGCTCGGTAATGTTTAATTAATGGTTATATATATATAAATCAGCATTCGCCTGCATACACATTTTTATTCAATGATAATTGGTTTACGTTTTGACTTTTTTTTCATTAATTAGAACTTGAAGTAGATTCAAACCAATCGTATCGGCTAACCACATATGCGTATAATTGTATATGTATATTACTTAATAATCACTGTAATATATAACTGTGCTAACTTTAAAAACTACTCTTCGAAAAATATATTATTAAACTTCATCATTATACCAAGAATGCATTCCTTATAAAAATTGCAATTTTATAATAAATTTTTCATGCATTGGAATAAGATAAAAAAAAATTAACTGTTACTAATTCTAAACTGTATTAGAACTAATCGATGTATTAAATCAATTTTATAACAAGTTATTTTAATGGTACTTTAAAATACCGTCGGGGCATAAATGGTTAGATGATGAAACGGAGACTATATTTAAATGAAACTATGCCTTTACTATTAAAATAATAAAACTTTGTAAAAAATCACCATAAAATAAAAACAAAACACAGGACGCGTTTCGAGCTAAAAACATAACAGCTCGTCATCAGCTACAGCATACACGTGTCCGTAAACGAACAAGTTCAAAAATGAACTGAAGATAAAGAATGTTGCAAAGAATGCGACAGATGGCGCTACCTGAAAGAGGGACATGCGAAAGGGAAAGATGTTGCCAAAAAAAGATAGAAGAGAAAATGATATGGAAATAAAAGAAATAAAAAAATAAAAATAAAAGAAGTAAATTAAAAATATAAATAAAAATAATAAATAAAGAAATATAAAAGAACAAGAAAAAAAAAAGATCCAAATTATTATTATTATTAATATTATTATATATATATATATATATATATATATATATATATTACAAAATAAAAAGAAAAGAAACAAGAGAAAAGGGAAAAGAATTACAAAATTAATTTCCACGCAGGATATAGGAAAGGAGATGATGGGAGATCATTGACAAGATTAGCAGAATTTTTAGAAATAAAATATGCTTCATGAAAATCCAAGTGAGAGGGAGAGGCAGGAAAAGAAATAATTTTGGCCATGGAGAAATTGAAACAATGACTGTAAGACCATTTTGTTTTTATTTTATGGTGATTTTTTACAAAGTTTTATTATTTTAATTGCTTTATATCGCCAGTTTTCGGTGCTGTTTCGCTATGCCTTTACTATATTCCTATTCTGCATTTAAATTTATTGTAACCTTATTTAATTTATAAGATTTTATATATATAATTCAGCATTCGCAGCATACACCTTTTTATTAGATCATAATTGGTTTACGTTTTGATTTTTTTTCATTAATTAGAACTTGAAGTAGATTGAAACCAAACGTATCGACTAACCACATATGTGTATAGTTGCATGTGTATATTACTTAATAATCACTGCAATATATAACTGTATTAACTTTAAAAATTAGTCTTCGAAAAGTATATTAATAAACTCCATCATTATAACAAGAACGCATTCCTTATAAAAATTACAGTTTTATAACAAATTTTCGATAAAATTTTGAAATAATAACTCCTATTTCTTCCGACATTTAGTAGCCTTTTTTTTCAAAAATAATCTGTTAAAAGGGATGTTGTATAAAAATATTTTTACAAGTGCTTATTGTAAATGAATGAGTATATACACATATAATACTTTATTTTCAATTCATATCTAACGAGCAAAGAAAGGATTAACTAATTTGTATTTATCTCCTCCTTTAACTAATCGAATGCTAAACGTTTAATATTAAATTGTAGTTTTTATTTTAAATGGAATGATATATGATGCGATTTTTAAAGGCTACATATGTCGGCTAAAATACAGTTTGCTGCAAATAATAATTTATAACAGTGCATTATAACATAGTACAATAGCTTACTATATGACATGAATGTTTGTGAAACAGCTATAATCTTAGTATTTGAAATGTAAAAAAGTATTAATGTAACCACTTCTGTTTTTCTAAAGATGCAATTAAAAGTATTATAAAATATGAAATTTGATTAGATTTTTCGTATCATAGAAATAATTTTCTCCACCAGAAATGCATTTATCTTTTCTTTGTAATAAATATTACAATGATAGATCGAAGTAATGTAAATGTAAACTTTCGTTATGTAAAACAAATTTTAGTAACATCAGAATATTATTTTATAACTTGAAACGACATTGCAGTTTTCATGTCATTTTTAGCTACAAGTTCATTTAAAATTCTGTTTTTGTTCTTTAAATGTCCATGTAAATGAGGTTTTCTTTTCGATATATATTTTACTTCATTCTTAATAGGTTTATAAATGGCAGTTCGATTTCATCGTAAATCGCGTTACTACACTACTTTGGCACGGGATTCATGCTGAAAAAAACACATTTATTTTTGAATGTGGTAAAAGGAAATTTTCAAGGATTTCTTTCTACTATTCAGGTTTTAATTTAAAGAAAAAAAAAATCAAATACTAATAATTTACAATTCTATTTGCAATCTTGTGTTTTATATGTTAAAATAAACTTATTTTTACAGGTTTTTTTTTTATATCGTAGAAGAAGAAATAAATGACATATAAAATCTATTTTTCTCTTTTTTAGCTGTTTTATGATGTATCAATTTTAATATTTCAAGAGAAAATATATCAGTTTAATTATTTTCAAAATTATAGAGTATTTATGTTTTTATACACGAGCCTTAAATAAACAATCCCATTTTTATCCAGATTTGAGGTAAATCCATTTACATTTTCAAAATTTCCTTTAGTAAAAACTTTTAAATTTTATTTTAAAATGTGTGTCCTTCCGTAAGCACATATAGATAACGAAAAGCAAGCTGTTTTCAATTTAAAACTAGTATGTTGTGGCCATCACAAAACTTTCTTCTATATAAATCACGTCAATTAAATCATTTAAATAGTAAAATAAATTACATCAATTTATTCATATAAAAGTATACCTGAATTTGAAATTTGATGAAAATTCGTGCATTAGTTATTGAAATAGAGCTGTAGGAGAAATTTTGAAAAATGTAGCATAGCAGTGCCACCTGTTGAGCAATTTGCACCAAAACACAAACAGTACTAATTCATATACCGGAATCGTAAACCGGAATCGCCAAAACACAAACAGTACTAATTCGTATACCGGAATCTGAAGTTGGATGAAAATCCGTGTATTAGTTCTAGAGCTAAAGCTACTGTGGAAATCACAAAAAATGCAGCACAGCAGCGCCACCTGTTGAGCGATTTACACCAAAAGGTACAAAACATCAATTCATGTCAAGAACTAACTCAATCTGAAATTTGATGAAAATCCGTGCATTAGTTCTGGACATTGAGCTATTGTGGAAGTGGAGAAAAACGCTGAATAGCAGCGCCACCTGTTGAGCGATTTACAGCAAAACATAAACAAGACTAATTCATATCCAGGTATACCGGAATCTGAAGTTTGTTGAATACCCGAGCATAAGTTCTTGAGATAGAGCTATCGAGGAAATCACAAAAAATGCAGCATAGCAGCGCCACCTGTTAAGCGATTTACACCACAAGGTGCAAAACGTCAACTCATGTCAAGCACTAACAGAATCTGAAGTTTGATAAAAATCCGTGCATTATTTCTTGAGATAGAGCTATTACGAAAATCGTGTAAATGCTGCAAAATGCAGCATTGCAGCGCCATCTGTTGGGCGATTTACACCAAAACGTTACCAACACCAATTCATATCAAGGATTAACTAAATCTGAAGTTTGATGAAAATCCGTGCATTAGTTCTTGAGATAGAGCTAGTGCAGAAATCGCGGGAAATGCAGCATAGCAGCGCCACCTGTTGAGCGATTTACACCAAAAACTAATCAGCATCAATTTGTATTAGGTACTAATTTAATATAAATTTTTATTAAATTCCGTGCATTAGTTCTTGAGATAGAGCGCCCACAAAATTTGTGTCACATACACACAGACAGACAGACAGACAGACAGACTCACAGAGTCACAGACAGACATTTTGTAGAAACATGTTTTTTGGAATCTCTGACCCCTAAAACGTGTAAATCCGTCGAAAACCGAAAGTCGAAAATTTTCATGAATCCAATACTTTCTTCTTGTAAAGATAGAAGAAAGTAAAAAAAAATATTATTGGAGGTTGCAAGGACAACGATCGTAGAAAAAGGACGTATTTTGTTAATATGCACATGCGGTCTTCTGTCTGAACGCTGCATTACCTCTCGATAGGCTTGTTATTATTGGCGACAGAACTGTAATTGTCCGTTTTTAAAGATATTTCTCCAATTTGTTTTCTTATTTACTTTGCAAAATAGCTTTAGTTATTAATGTAAACGCTAGTAGAACGATAACAATGCTGTCAAAGAATACCTCAGATGAAAGAGGCTCTGTAATGTGACTCGCTCTCAGGAATTGTTCCGTAGTCTTTTATCTAGCAGGAATCAGGGCTTGTATGCGATACAATTAAAAAATTTTCATAGTCGCTTTTGATCTGTTGAATTTAGATCTAAATAAAAATAATACTATAATTTCTGTTATTATTTCCTCTATGTATTTTTAGATTAAAAAATTTGTATGCCATAAAAATATTTGAACGAAAAAAAAATCTCTGTCTTATATCGGGCCTACTATAAAGTACTAATATGAGACGATTATGAAGTTAAGATGAGACGTCCTTATTTTTAAATGGTTGTAACCATCAAGTAATTGAGATGTCTTTCTCAAAGTTTCCCTGAATCTATACTGAAAAATAAATCTGCCACTGACATCGAGAAAAGAAATTGTGGCTCCAGAAAAAATAGTTCCATATCGTCTTTATAAATTCTAGTTCCCTTAGGTAGAAAGGTCTAGTTATCCCATTAATATTCAAAGGCATTTTACTATATTATCTTGGTCAAAATTATTTAAAAATCTCTGCAAATAAATGCGAACGCAAGAAGTAAGTTTTTGTAATTATAATTCTAGCTTATGAATTAATTCTAGAAATCAATTGATAGTTTGTTGATATTCAAAGGATTCATAATGTAATGTATCGTTTCATCACCTAGAAAACATAGACTAGAAATTTTCGGTCATTTCGTCTATCCAGTTTATTTTGTTTACCTTATTAGCTTAGCACGGAAATCTATATTTCTAGTTTAGGGAATCAGAAAATTACTACTTATTCGTTCTAGATGAAGACAGTACATTTTTTCTTTCAGTGTAATAAGCTGACACACGTATGTATAGTAAAATGAAAACTCCAGGTGTAACAACGGCTAAAACAAAACTTCATTTTAATATTCTCTCGCAGTAATTGTTTCTCATAGAGAACTGGATCGTTTCCTTCACTTTAGATATTTTCAACGAAATTTAGCAATATTTCTTTACCACTGTCACACAGACAAACAAGTCTTTAAAATCTTCACTGTAAATACTGAAAAAAAATAGTAACTTCTTTTTCTTCTTTTTTCATTAGGTTTTTGTTTTTTGTTTTTTTTTGCTAACAGCCTCATTTTTACTTTAGTCTAGCGGTATCGGATCTGCTTTGGATAATATTTTCTGTTTTTATTCACTGCACCTTTGATTTATCCTGTATCATTGTCAATAGTGCAATCGCATTTTAGTATCGTGATTTGGTTTATATTTCCTCTTCCATTATTATTTTTTTTACTTTACTTTATTAGCATTTCTTTTTACTGTACTTATTAAGGAGTTTAAGTTATTTTTCTTTTGATTTTGTCGTACCCAATTTCTATTCTTATTTGCTTTTCAACCTATCCACTATTAACTTGCAATGCTTTTGAACTAATATATTTTCCTTTTATTCTTTGCAACAGCAGTTTTGTTTATTATATATAAAAGCAAAGAGATTTGGAGATACTTGATTATATCTTGCTCACTTGCTTCATACCTTTCTTCTAATAGCAGATTCAGAATGTAGTCTGGTATGCATCGGCATAGAAACAAAAGTTTTGCAAATTTTACAACTTTTAACTAGCCAATATAATAATCCACCATTGAATATCCTGTTTTGGGGTTCATCTAAAATACTTTGTGTATATACTATCTTTGTTCTTTTCGATTTGAAATTACGCACCATTTTCCATTTTCAAAAGTATACAGGCGGTATAAAAGTATACCTTCAAAGTCACCTTTAGTTTGAAGTGCAAAATATATTGTCAGGCTTAGAAGATAAATCATAGCTTGCATAAAAAATGCAACTAAAGATTGATACTTTTTGTTTTATTTTAGTGAATGTTCCAACTATATGATAGAAAAATAATATCACATCACCAAGCATATTGTCATGTTAGCCCAATACACTGTCTCGCATCAGAACCTTGGATTTCATGGTTTGTAACTGAGGCCTCATTACATTTTTAATTTTAAAAGCTAAAACGGCTGAATTATTCTTCAGTGATAAAATGTAATAAAATAATTTACCTAAATTTTTATTTAAGTGTTGCAAAGCACAATTTAAAGTCTGACAAAAAAAAAAAAATGTAATAAAAAATCAAGTTTATGATAATGTATATTTTTAGATCGTTCTTTTAAAATTTGTTGTGTTTTCGTAAGTGATATAAAAAATGATTTTTTACATGCAAAATAATTATAAAACTAACTTTATTACTGTAAAATGTGACAATCTTTTTCGTGTGTTTCACAATTATCCTTGTTCTTGTGTTGTCTCATGTGTTGTCTCATATTTTTATCAATTGATCCTACATTTCTGAAAACAATATATGTATAAATATACACTATATGGCTAAGGGTTGACGACCACTTGCGATTTTAGATGTTTTGTTAAATATCTAGAAAAATACATGAGGAATTAACTTGAAACTACATGTGTGTAAACAGTATAGTATATGTCATATATTTCCGCGAAGAGTTTTCCCGAAACCCCATAGGAGACCGTCAACAAATTGAAAAGAATGAATAACTTTTGGATAACACTGTAAAAACTAATGTAGCAAAAGCGTTCAAACTGTAGATTATGATTAAGTGGCTTATTGTAATAATTTGTGTTTATTTTTATGAGGATAGCATGTATACTCGAAGAGAAATTCACGTTTTCATAAAATCAGTCTCAAATTTTGCCAAATTTTTTGCTTATAATTTCTCGAGTTCTTAATATATAAAAAAAAGTTTGTTTCAAAAAAGATGACAAGCAACATTATACACAATACCCTGCAATCAAAATTAAAATGTAGTAAAAATTGTATGAAAAATGAGTAGGTTTACTAAATAATGTTTCACTGAGCATGCCTGAACGCAATCAAAATATAATGTGCATAATGAGTTAGATAAATGTATAGAGAAACTATTCTGAAAGTCTAAAAAACATACTTGAAAATTCTGAAAATTATCGTTGATAGAATAAGCTCAAAATCCGTTGTTCCCAAAATAAAGCAAAAAGGTGAGGTGGTGTATCCAAATGTACAACAACAATAAGTGTGCAATAATGTGCAACACATTATTGCACATTACGTGCAATAATGTGTACGCTATCTTGGCACTAATCAACAGATATTTGATACAAGTGCTCATCTTTTTGCTTCTTTTTCGGAACAACGAATTTCGAGCTTATTCTATAGAAGATAATTTTCAGAATTTTCAAGCTATGATCTTGAGACTTTCACAAAAGTTGCTCCATATATTTAGCTAATACATTATGCATATTATATTTTTATTGCATTCGCGCATGTACAGTGAAACATTTTTTAGTAAACCTGATCATTTTTCATCCAATTTTTATTATTTTTTAATTCTGATTGAGAGTATTATGTAAAATGTTGTTTGTCATATTTTCTGAAAAGAACTTTTTTTTTGATATTAAGGACCCTGCAAATAATAAGCAAAAAACTTGGCGAAATTTAGGACTGTTTTTATAAAAACCTTTATAGACATTTTACAGTACAAAGTAGTGTTCATCTCGCGCACAAACTCGATCACAGTGAATGTGCTGTATCTTTCTTTGGTTTCCTGACTATATTAAAATGGAAAATACAGTAGTTACGTAAAATTAACAGCACAATGTGCTGGCAATTTGGACGCCAGCAGTTTGAGCTGTCCTGTTTTTGCGTCCAAATTGCCAGCACATTATGCTGTTAATTTTACTCAACTACTGTATTTTGAATCTGAATCTGAATCTGTTAATATAGTCAGGAAACCAAAGAAAGATACAGCACATTCACTGTGATCGAGTTTGTTCTGGCAAATCCATGGTTCATACACTCAAGAACAAATAAAATTCAAGCACTTTTCAAGCACTATTCCAGCACTATTCAAGGACTGTTTAGATACATGCATAAAAATGGCGTAGAATAACACATAGGGAAAATAGCCACCCCATTGATTATCTATTTCAAAGAAATCTTATCAAATCTTTTAATTTTTATAACAGGCATTTTCAAGACATTATTAGAGAATTTTTAAAGAATAATGTGTTTTAACTTATTAAGGTACCATGAGAAGAAATTTCATATATAATAAAAAGTTAAGACAACAGACCTTGATTGATTGAAGATCACTTAAAGAGTGCAAAAATAAATAAATAAATAAATAAATAAATAAATAAATAAATAAATAAAAGGTATGGTATCACTACAAGAGCAGAAAACAGGAGTAAACCAGTTAAATTTTAGGAATTCTGAACACTCATCATGAGTCATATATTAGCATTTCTGAAGTTGTGAACAATATACTTTTTAATAAATATTCTCCGAATTCTCAAACCTTACAGCATTTGCGCTTATCCATACAAAAGTAATTGAAAATTGAAATAAAGGTTAGATAATTTACTTTTACTTTTTAAATACAAAAGATTTTTTTTAAATGAATTTATAAAAAGCAATTAAAATTTTTTTATCAGTTACACAGAGAAAAATTTGGAATTAGTATAATTCGGTGAAGTTTTAACTGATTGACAACATTCGCAATTTTTATAAATGACGGATTGACTATGTTAGAAAGGAGCAAGTTTTTTTTTTTTTTTTTGGGGGGGGGGGGCAATATATGAAATCGGCATCAAACTGGCGAATTATGCGATTTTTTCGACAAATTGATGAAATTTGCATTTTTTATCGATGACCAACGGACGAATTTTGTGGTATTTTTCCCGGCGGATTGTTAAAATTTGCAATTTTTTTTCAATGACAGATTGAAGAAATTAGTGATTTTTTTTCAACGTATAATTGACGAAATTTTCAAGGGTGATTCCAAGTTAAAAAATTTCTAAAATCCACAGATGATTTTCTGAAAGATTACAGCAGATAGCAGAAGGGGTAAACCTCCTCCCCGCACTGGCTATGCATTTTTTTCGAGGCCCTTTGACTAATTAAGTCTTTTTTCATAACCTTTCGATGAAACTTCCCTTTTTTTTCAGGGATCCTTTGACGAATTTTCTGAATTTTCTGAAAAGTTACAGCAGAGGGAGAGAGGGGGGAAATCCACTCCCGACACTAACTATGCGTTTTTTCTGCAGCCCTTTGACGAAGTTCGCAATTTTGTACGATCTTTTCACGAAATGTGCCGTTTTCTCGCGATATTTCGACGAAATTTTCGGTTGTTCGCGATTTTTTGACGAAATTTTCGGTTGTTCGCGATTTTTTGACGAAATTTTCGGTTTTTGGCGATCTTTTAACGAAATATTTTTGGGTTTTTTGTGATCTTTTAACGAAATTTTCGGGTTTTTTCGCAATCTTCTGACGAAATCTTCGGGGTTTTTTGCGATCTTTCCACGAAATTTACAGTTTTCCCGCGTTTTTGTGGATGAAATTTGCGTTTTTTCCGCGATCCTTTGGCGAAATCTGCGTTTTTTCTGAAAACGATTGGCAAAATTTATTTTTATTACGATAGTTTGTCGAAATTCGCGATATTTATGGCCGAATTTTCGGATTGGTGACGGATTTTTTTAAATTTTCGGAAATGAATGCCTTAAATTTACGGAAAATTCGTAACAGAATCACCCCTACACGATCCTTTGAAAAATTCGCAATTTTTTGCAATCTTTTGTCGAAATTTGTGTTTTTTTCACGATCCTTTGTCGAAATTTGCGTTTTTTGCGCGATCTTTTGATGAACACGCGCGGATTTTCGCGATCTTTTAATGCAATTCGCGTGTTTTCCGCGATCCTCTGACGAAATTTGCGCTTTATTCGAGATCTTTTGTTGAAATTCGGGTTATTTCTCTAGTCTTTGACGAAATATGCGCTTTTTTCCACGACCTTTCGACGAAATTCGCGTTTTTCCGCGATCTTTAGACGAAATTCGAATTTTTTAAAGCGATCCTTTGGCGAAATTACCGATTTTTTAATGCGAACGATTGTTGAAATTGATATTTTTCGGCAACAATTTGTCGAAGTTCGCGATATTTTCCAGCACTTTTCATTCCTTGAAAATGAATACTTTTTTTCCCAGCACTTTTCATTCCTTGAAAATGAATACTTTTTTTTCCAGCACTTTTTCTATTTTTTCCAAAGCGTACGAACCATGAAATCTACAGTGATTTTTTTACAGTGCAGGCACTACTGTATTTGGATACAACCTCTCATCTTTTTGTTTCCTTTTGGCAATAGCGGATTTTGAGCATATTCGATCCCCGATAATTTTCAGAGTTTTCAAACTATGTTTTTGAGATTTTCGCAAAAGTTGTTCTGTACATTTAGCTGACACATTATGTAAATTATATTTTGATTACATTCGGGCATGAGCAGTGAGTCATTATTGAAACGTGCTCATTTTTCATGCAATTATTATTATTTTTTTATTCTTATTGCAGGGTATTGTGTAAAATGTTTTTTTGTTTCTTAATTTCTGAAAATAACTTTTTTTTTTATATTAGGAACACTACAACTTATAAGCAAAAACTTAGCAAATTCGGGATTCTTTTTATAAAAAACTGTAATTTTTTTACATAAAGGATTGTGAGGTATAGATGAGTATTATGAGCTTACATGCTATCCTCATAAAAATGAACAGAGTATATTACAATAAGGCACTTAATCATAATCTACAGTTTGAACGCTTTTGCTACATTAGCTTTTGCAGGGTTATCCGAAAGATATTCGCTCTTTTTCAATTTGTTGGTCGTCCCCTATGGGATTTCGGGAAAAAATCCTCACGGAAATGTATGAACTGTACTATTCTGTTTACACACATGGAGTATCAGGATAATTCCTCCTGTAGTTTTTTTATGTACTTAACAAAACATCTAAAATCGCCCATATAGTGTATATATACATATATATGTGTGTGTGTGTGTGTGTAATTTAAATTAAACTTGAAAACTAGAAGTTTTGTAAAAAGATTATCTTCATGGTGTATGGTTGTTTCACGTATAATGTTAATAATTTGTTATTAAATCTTATGAACATTATAAAGTGTCAACATCCTTCATGCCATATATTTTGATAATTTTCCAATTCTGTAAATATAAAAATAAAAACACTACTTTTTTGCTAATTAACTTTTAATGTAAAAATTATTCCTAGTAATTTTAACCTTTTGGCTGCGATTTTTTTTCAACTTTTCTAAAAAAATTACTTTTATGTAAATAAAATTAAAAATAACTATTCAAAGCAGAAAAATTAAAGTTAACTGAAATTGAACCTATATATATATGCCATTTACTGAAATCTAATGAAGATAGTTATTTTACGTGATAATATTTATGTGATAATACGCCAAGGAAAACTTTTGAAGACGTTAGGAAAATATCATACAACAACAGGATTATTTATATACTTTATCTTTTATCATATATTTTTCGCTCTCAAATTTAGTCTCAATTTTAAATTAAAATAGTAAAACTCACATAATAAAATAAATGCACACGATTTAAAGAAATTCAAACAATTTTTTGTTATTGTTTTTATTAAAAAAATAAATTTTAAAATTGTTATAAAAGGAAGTTACATTTTTTTATCAAATTAAAACTAATAAAGTCAATTTTTTTAAATGAAATTTAAAATTCCGAAGTTTTTAAAATTTAGCTTTAAAATTTAGATTTAAATAAAATTTTCAGTTTCTAAAAACAAACAAAAAAAATCTTTAAACGAAATTGAAAATGCCGAAATTTCTCAGCAATTTAGTAGAGGTTCCAGCAAATTTTAATATTTCATTTTTTTTTTCTCAAATCAAAACAAATTGTTTAAACGAAATTAAAAATTCCTAAATTTCAAAAATTTAGCGGAAGTTTAAGCAGAATTTAAAATTTCGCAACTTCTCACTAGCAAGAGTGCTGCGAACATGCTTCAAAATCTGTTAATTCATTTACAACTGCCAGAAGGCGGACATTAAACTAAACAAATCTTATCCCGGACGAAACTCCGTTGTTCAACCTATCAGGAAATATATTGGTAGAGGAGGTAGGAACTAAAATAATAGAAAACTGTTAGTTCAATATTCCACCGCCAGGTGGCACACTTTTTTCTTAACACATCCATATCTGAACGAAACTCCGCTATTCAACCAATTCGTAGATACATTATTCGAAGGGATGGGCGATTCAAATAAGAATTTAAGAAATTTGCTTAAATTACTATTCGGAAATAATGGTAACCACTACTCATATATTAAAGACGCAATGTTCTATACGAACATTGTAACCTAACTTAACTGTAGCGTAATTGTAACTTATACAAAAACCTAACAGTAACCTAACCGTAACGTAATCGTAACCTAACTCTAACTTAATTGTAATCGAACTTTAACGTAATTGCAACCTAACCGCATCCTTTTTTTAATTTTTCGATTTACTTTAAAATATCCCACTATGTGTTTAAATCTGTGGTTTGAAAATGCGATTTCACGAAACACACGTATCAGACATGTGGACTTCTGATTGCCGATGAAAGGAAAATAAATTACCTTAATAAAATTTATTTTTAATTGATATTTCGTGGTCCGTTGGAAGGATTTGCATTTGTTTTAGAAATTCTAAAAGATAAAATTATTTTGCGTGTGTGTCTAAACTTTCACAGTCATAGGTCCAATACTGTTTTGAGATCGGGTGTCTTTGAAAATCAGCTGTCTCTTACCTTTTTGGCGCTGCTTCTAATTCTAGCAAACCTAACCCTGACTTCGAGTTTGAAAATCTGTTTTTTTGCGGGTTTAATAAAAAGTCTATGCTTTTTTTAGGATTTTTTCTTAATGATTTCTTAAAAGTTTTTAACTAATATTTTGCGTTAATTAAGACTTTTCAAAATTTTATGATTTGTCGTGTGACAAGAGGTATTCAGTTGTAAGTACACAAAATTTCAAGTCTATAAATTATACAGTTTCAGACAACGGACTGTGTAACGGCCAGACAGATAGAGGACTGAGAAGAATAGGATTTCCTCTGGTGAACGAATCTTAAAAAGGGAAAATGAAATTGGGAATCAGTTGTCAGATATTCGTTTGAATATACGATATTTTTGTACAAAAATATACCGGTTGTAAGGAAATTCTAAATATACATATGAATATGTAAGACACCCATTGCAATCAGTACACTTACTTATATTAATTTTGTATTAAGTAATGGTAATGTATCTAAATGCCGATTAAGATTGTCCGGGAAAAAAATTTCTGACTTTTTAAAATTATTATCTCTTTACTACCACAACAAACCTTTGTCGCATAAACATCATAATGAGACGGAAAATTTTAAAAGGAAAAAAATGGGAGTCAGTTGTTGAATAATTTGAAAATCTGAGAAAATTATAAAAGACACATAAATGTTTACTACAGTCGCCTACAAAATGTTCGAATATTAATCTAAATACATGCTGAAACTTATTCACATTTGTTTTTCAAAATCTAATATGTTTTGGGTAACAGTTCTTTGAGAAAGCTTCGATATGAAAGAAAATAAATCAACTAATATGAGGCTGTTTGAGTTACAAAAAAACTTTTAGAGACTGTTTTTACTTTGTAATGTGCTAAACATTATTCGATTTTTAATATATTGTATCTTACTTTATACCTAAACACGCGTGATTTTAAATATTTTGCTGCATTTCTTTGAAAATTAATAAGATTGTTCATATGTTGAAATTTTAATTCTTTTGTTACACACACACAAAAAAAATTAAGATTTTAACATACTAAAAAATTTTAGAAAATTTCACTATCTTCAATCATGGAAGAAACTATTTTTATATATTTTAAAATACAACTGTGAATACATACTTGCTGGATCAAATTTCCGTTAAGTACTTCTGGAAGTTCTTAAGATAGGCATATTCTGAAAGCCTTCTAATAAAACTTTAAAATACATCTTCTATTTCGATTTCAAATGACGCAGCATAGAAGTAATAAAAACTACAAAAAATTTTCGCTGTCATGTATAAAACTTTTGAAGATTTTGTAAAATAATAGCATTTGTTCAAATGTTTTTGTTATTTCAATTATAGTACAAAAAAAAAGTATAAATTATGTTAACAATAAATTGCAATTGCTTTAAAAATTTATTCTTTTTAATGGTTAAGTTTTTTATTTTCGAGATGGATAAATTCCAAAAAATATTGATAATTTGTTAGGTGATTCTTGAACAGTATTCCATAGACAATATCACAACAAAGAATATTTAAACAAAGCTAAAAAATGTTGTAAGAGTTATATAATACCTTTATTTAGATTAACTCTCGTTTTATCGCACAAATGACGACATTTTCAAAATCGTTCATGATAGAAATATTTTTGCAAAAAAATTTTAAAAACAATAACTTGGTAAATAAAGTTACGATACTTCATGCATAATGAAAATCCTTGCAAACATAACATAAATGAAATTAGCTATTTGTGAGCGTGGATTAATTTTTACTATTATTACCAAAACAGCCTAGCATCTCTTCCCAAATTTTAGATAACTCAAGGGACACTGAATCATTGCAAATATTCTCGTTGCGTAAAAATGTCTCCGTTGATTCCCGGATAATTGCTGGTAGATAAAATCTTGAAGGATAAATTATTCTGCTATTTTTTAAAACTATTTATCTTATTAAACTATTTGTCGCCGTTTTTGCGATGAAACGAGCGTTAATCTAAATAAAGGTTTAATCTCTTTTAAATAATCTCTTTAATAGCTTTTTTTTTTTAGCTTTGTTAGCTTTGTTAGCTTTTTTTAGCTTTGTTTTTTTAGCTAAGTGATTATCATACATGTTTAAAAGAATATTTAATTATTATAATCTATACATATATATTAAGGGAAAAAATGCTTGTGTATGTTCATTATATAAATCTGCAGTATTTGACTGCTTTGCCCGAAACCAGATACAGATACATTTTTGAACCGTCAAAAATATCGGTTACTTATGAAATTTCCCATATCCCTTTGGTTGCTTTGCTCCATTTGACAACCACCTGTCATACTTTATACAGTTTTACAGTTTTGCAGGACAGATAATTACACCTGTTTATTTTCTATTTAATTTACATCCAAAATTGTTAATTGGTCCAAATCATCCAAGCAACCTCATAGTAAATTGGTATATAATTTTATATACCTTAGATAAATTCAAATAACATAAATGATCGTAATTACATAATTCTAGTAGAAGAGCAACGCGAAGCATTAATAAAATTAAATTATAATTCGCGTCAAAATGTAATTATTAAATTTAAATAATTACGAATAAAATTAAGAGTTTGCGTTGTGAATTATTTAGACGAACTCTTCCACTTATGAATTAAACTAAAATTTAAGCTGTAAAGATAAATTGACACACCTTAAACATTATCAATTAAATAATTACAGAAACTTTTTAAAACTTGATTAAATATTTTATTTACATTGAACACAACTATATACAGAAATACATAATATTAATTCAAAAAAAAAGAAAGTAATACTTTTGTTTGCTTCTCATTATTTTATGTATATTTAATCTTTAAAAAAAAGACAATATTTTCATTTACTCTAATTATTATATATTTTTCTTTTTGCTAAAAGAATAATTCACTTTCATTTTTAAATTACCTTAATTTTATTTAATTATTGGTTTTGTCGGATCTCAGATTACTCTCTACCATAAAATATCAGAAAAGGATATTTATAATTTTTCATATGATTTTAAGTGGTAAAAAAAAAAAAGTTTAAGTTAGTACCTTTTTTTTCATATACGGGATGGTGGCCTTTATTCATCAAATTCAGAGTTGTCGCGTTGCTAAGGATCATATCCTTATGTCATCAGGAATCCACTTCTTATCAGAGCGGCGATATCGGGATGGCAGGATGCATAGCTACGGACCTCTGTAGAACACTCCACTTTATTTTAACATCAGGAAGACATCCTCAATTAGGCTTGCTTAGGCTCACTCCGATATGTCCATCTCGCCTGGGCATTACTAGGGCTTTCTGGATTCACTGCACGGGCTTTCAGGAGAGCTCCTGCGTCCTCGACATCTTTTTTCAGACTCTCTTTTTCAAACCTTATTCTTCTGGCACACCAACTCCTGCAGTGGGTGGAACTATTTTGTCTAGTCCACTCTTATTGGATGTGAGAAGATTTTGCATTATCCTTCGATAGGCCTATTAGCTAACAGTCTGCAAATGGCCCCTTACATGTACTTTAATATTATTATCTGCCTTAAAGTTTGGGTGGTCTGAAAAGCCATAAATTTATCCCAACACTTTTATTAAGGCCATAAATTTCTTCCAACATTTTTATTATTTTACGATTTCTAATTATACATCACTTTCCATTGGCTTGTCATAAAACGACACCATGGCGTCTGGCTATTGTTGTTATCTGAGATCCGAACTCTATTCAACATTATACATTCATTTTACAATACAACAATTTTTTAAAAATATATTTTTAATATTTAAAATCAACTTAATAATTTTTGTATGAACTTACACTCCTATTTTACTTAAATATATAAACATTATAATTTTACACTCATAATTATATTTTATAAAAAATATTTATACAAACAGAAATAACAAATTACGCAATTTTACATTGATTTAACCAACATGGTGCGGGAACATATCATTGTTATATGTTGCCCAGCAAGTTTCAATCAAATTAAACCAAACGTGGCATACATAAATTGTCGGAGCCAACTCACAATACTGCCTACTTTATAAATAACCAGATGGTCCCTTACCCTTTTAACAACCGCCTTAACAGTGCTTAACAGTGTGATAATTTTAAGTGGTTTCTTAGTTAACTTCAGCTTAACACGAAAGATTGAGAAACATGCAAAACATTAGTACACTGTAAAAAAAAAAAAAAAAAAAAAAAAAAAAAAAAAAAAAAAAAAAAAAAATGTAACATTACTCCATAAAATTTGTGGCAACATGCTCCCTCAAACTTTATGGGGCTATTTAATTAATATAATGGTGTAATTTAAACTGCTACAACGGGTGTAATATTACACAATAACGTAATGTAACACTAATTATTGATAAAATTACTGAATAAAATTAGGCAGCTTATTCAACCACCATTATATGGAGAAAAATAATATATATATTTTTGCAGTGTACGTACGAAGAGAAATAGTCATTATTTATCTTTTTTTAAACCTAATTTAACTTCTTTCGTTTTTTTTTTAAATTATTTTTTTACGCTACATCTTGAACGAAGAATCTGTGAAGAATTTAAAATTTAAGAAAAATTTAGGATCTAGCAATTTCTAAATAATAGTCTAAGAGCTAGCAACGTTTTCGTCACCTGATTTTATCAAGGCTCATTTTTCTATATGTTCTTCTTTCTTATGGTGTAGTACGTTTGCGAACGGCCTGGTAGTTTGGAGACGTTGCGTTTACCTGTGGGAGAAGGGTTATGCAGGTCAAAAAAATTTCAAATTACGTCATTTTTATCAAGGCTCCTTTTTCTATATGTTCTTCTCTTTTCTGGTGTAGTACGTTTGCGGGCTGTCTGGCAGTCAGGAGACGTTTTGTTTACCAGTGGGAGAAGGGGTTATGCAGGTCAAAAAACTTCAAAATTAAGTTATTTTACCAAGGCTCATTTTTCTATATGTTCTTCCGTTTTATGGTGTAAGTACGTATGCGGGCGTCTGGCTGACGGAAGACGTTGTGTTTGCCTGCGGAAGAAGGGGTTATGCAAATCAAAAAGCTTCAAAATTACGTTATTTTAGCATGAGTTTTGTTTATAACATATGTTTCTACTGACTATTTTTGATATTAATCCATTATTGCCAGACGTTACCAATGTCGCTAAGACCCTGCCAGATCCACATTTATAGATAACATATTACTCTTTGGCTATCAGACAATCTATAATTAATTCGCAAAACATAATTTCGGTTGCAAAGTTAATGCCAGACGGCTTTAAATATGGCAACTAAAGTTCCTGTTTCAAGAGAGATTTATAGTTTAAAAATTATAAGTCATCTTTACGTCCTTTTATCAAGTTTAAAAACAACAAGATATTAAAATTAGGCTAGCAGAAAACCTATAATTAATTTGTCAGACACAAATTCGGTTGCAAAGTTAATGCCAGACGTCTTTAAATATGGCAACGAAAGTGCCTGTTTCAAGAGTGTTTTATAGTTTAAAAATTATAAGTCATCTTTATATCATTTTATCAAGCTCAAAAATTACAAGATATTACACTTTTGATAACAAACAACCTATAATTAATCAGCAAGACACAAATTCCAGACACACTTGATTGGTTGGTTGGAGTTTTATGGCACAAAGTCCCTGTGGGGACATGCAGCGCTAAGAAAAAGTTGAATAAACATAGTTAAAAATTAAAAGTTACGGCAAAATACTGTCAGAAATATAAAAGTGAAAAAACAAAGTAAAATGAAGAAAGCAATGTGATGGTACATGTAATTAAAATAATGCACAAGGAAAGCGACAATACACAAGGTTTTAAAAGCCAAAAAATAGTTAAAAGACAAGAATATTTAAATTAAAAAAATTCTAAAAGCTCTAAAGTTATGAAAAGTTATAATTAGTCCAAGAAATAAAGCATAAAATGTTATATAATACTGCTTTAAAAACAAAGTTATAATTCAAAATTTTAAAACGAGATAAAGCTACGCAGGATGAATAACTTCAAAAACTTTATTATTATCATCGTTATCAGAGTCATAACTACAAGGGTCCATAGCCTCTTCTGCATAGTTGAGGAGCTGTTTGTTATCTTTAATATTAGTTATTGCTGGGCTAAGACATGATTTATTACCTTTTCTCTTCACAGTTTTCCACTGTGAAGAGATTTGAGTTGGAGGTTTCTTTCTTTCTTTTTGCGCACAAGTTTTTTCATTTGCTTTCTGAGTTGGAGGAACAATAGGTTTAACAAATTTGCTTTTATCTGGAGTTGGCGTTTGTTTAGTCTTATGTTCGGCCGATATTTTTGATTGAACTGATGATGTTCGGGGAGAATTAGGTTTCTGTAATGATATTGGAGATGAAGCAGCCTTAGTTTCAGTCTGATGATTAGATGACTTTTTGGATCCAACTGGAGATTTCTGTGACTCAGTAAGACGATATTCTATTGTAACAGGTTGTGAGGATGGTAGCCAACGTTCTAATAATGGGGTAGCATAACATTTACTACCACAAGATACATCTCGGGTTTCTCTATTTGAAGTGCTCGTTGATTGTGTCATTGGCGGAAAACAAGAGTCTGTCTGGGTGCTTATGTGCCTTATAGATTTTGATTGATGTTTGAGTATACTAGAGTAAGAAACACCAATAGACGGAGTTCTAGACTCAACAAGTTTACGAGCTTCGGGATAAAAAAAAAAATTTCGGTTATTTTAATAGCAATTATTTCATTTTCACGGATCCAGTTAGGACAAGAACGGGAGTATGCTGTATGATCACCCTTACAATTTATGCAGCGTTCGGATTTTTCCCAAGATTTACCGTCGTGGCCTACTTCTGCACAACGAGGGCAGGTAACAGTACCACGACAAGTAGTGTCGTATGACCATATCGTTGACATTTGAAACAACGGAGAGGATTTGGAATATAAGGCCGGACAGGTCAGCTTAGGTAGGCTGCTTTAATTCTAGTAGGTAAGTTAGGACTATTGAAAGTCAGAATGATGTGCTTTGTGGGAAGCAATTTCTCATTCCGACGAATTGTTATACGGCGTACATCGATGACATTTTGATCTTATAAATTTTCTAAAAGTTCTTCTTTTGTAGGCAGTAAAAGGTCAGGTTCCGATATTACACCACGGCAAGTATTCAGAGTTTGATGTTCTGTAACAGAAACACAGAAAGGTCCTACTGCATTAGAATTTGAATGAAGTTGAGATTTTCTGGCTGAAGAGACTTCAACAAGCAAATCTCCAGAATGCAGTTTTTTAAGTGAACAGTTGTCACCAAATACAGAATGAAATGTTTTCGAAATAAGAAAAGGTGAAGTTATCTTAAAAGAACGATCAGAGAGGCTATCAGTGCGTTTAATTACAAAAAACGAGTGAATGAAGAATTTGGTACATTTTGTTACTCTCCACATGGGAGAAATTTAGAAGGAAATAAGTTTTTTCCATTCATGTTAGAAAAAAATGATTCAGACCCCGGCCGCACCACCCACTACCGAGCCCAACAAGGGGATGCACAATTGTGCACCAGTGCTAACCAGGGGCCATACGGTCACAACGCATTCCTATGCCAGTCTCCACCCTTAACAAGATGGCTAGTAAATGCTCTCCCCAGCCAGTGACAAGTCAGCTGACCCGCCGATTGATGCATACGGGACCAATATGCACCTCCCGTCTACCTGAAGCAGTGTGTTGGTTTCCCTCAACTGCCAGGATCCCCCTTTCCAGGGACACGGTATGCCACGCACGGCAAACACGTGGGTGGATTACAATTCTACATGAGTCGATATACAGGATGATGTCGGCCCATACAGAATTGCCCTCACCTCCGAAGAGGAAACCACAACAAGAGTGAAAAAAAGAGGAAAGAAAGATAAGAGAAATAAGAGGAAGAAGAAAAAGAGAAAGATCGCTCAGGTGCCCGGGGTTGCGAAGCCCGTGAATACCTAAAGAAGGTATCCCCCTGGGGGGCCAGACACACTTGAAACAGGCACTTTCGTTGCCATATTTAAAGCCGTCTGGCATTAACTTTGTAACCAAACTTGTGTCTGGCAAATTAATTATAGTTTGTGTACTGGCCAAATATTATATCTTGTAATTTTAAAAAATGATAAAATGACTTATAATTTTTAAACTATAAACCACTCTTGAAACAGGCACTTTCGTTGCCATATTTAAAGCCGTCTGGCATTAAATTTGCAACTGAATTTGAGTCTGCAAATTAATTATAGGTTTTGTGCTGGCAAAAGATTATATCTTGTAAATTTTAGGCTTGATAAAATGGCTTAAAGATGACTTATAATTTTTAAACTATAAACCACTCTTGAAACAGGCATTTTCTTTGCCATATTTTATTCCTTCTGGCATTATGTTTGCAACCTAAATTGTGTCTTGCAAATTAATTATAGATTGTCTGATAGCCAAAAGGTAATATGTTACCTATAAATGTGGATCTGGCAGGGTCTTAGCAACATTGGCAACGTCTGGCAATAATGGATTAATATCACAAATAATTAGTAGAAACAAATGTTATAAACAAAAATCATGCTAAAATGACGTAATTTTGATGTTTTTTCACCTCCGTAACCCCTTGTCCGGCAGGAAAATGCAACGTCTCTCGACTGCCAGACGGTCCGCAAACGTACTACACCATAAAACGGAAGAACATATTGAAAAATGAGCCTAGATAAAATGACGTAATTTTGAAGTTTTTTGACCTGCATAAACCCTTTCCCACAGGTAAACGCAACTCCTCCCGACTGCCAGACCGCCTGCAAACGTACTACACCATAAAAGGGAAGAACATAGAAAAATGAGCCCTGATAAAATGACGTGTTTTTTGACGTTGCTCTTAGACTAGAGGTCTGCACGGGCCGGAATTACCATGCCCGGGCCCGGCCTGTACAAAAATCAGTGAAAACAGACCCGGCCCGACACAATTTCTACAAAAAAAAAAAAAGTTTTTTTTTCAACCTACAATTAAAATTCTTTTAATGAATACTACATACATATTTATGGGAACATTTTACAGTATATTTTACATTGCTATGATGTTAGCAAAACAGAAAACACACAATAGTAAACATTAACGATTACTTAAAGTGTTTTAGTCATCGTGTCTACAGACATTTCAAAATGGAAATAAGGATATTCATTAAAAGATTAATGTAGTTCAGAATAAAGGATTAAAAACATGATAACTTTTGAAGCTGTATAATAAAAAGTATATTTGTGAAAATATTTCTCTCATTTTTAAGGCTTTTCTCAAATCTAAAAGAGCTACATTTCGACACATTTATGAATTCTTTTCTTTTCGGAAACGCGTAAGATTGGTAGGTATTTTTATTCAGATGCTATGTAAATGTCGTTTTTTTTTTCATAGATAAAAGCAATATATCTTTCTGAAAATACTGTCAAAATTAGCGTTTTGAAACGAATTTCCGGAAGCGATAGCACAGAAAAGGAGAAAAACGTACAGTCACGTGACGGGAATCTCTGTTATCTCTGTATCTAATTTATCAAATATGGAAAAAGCTATTCGTTTCCAAATGCCTTCAATAGGCAGGCCTGTCAATTTTATGCCTTTATAGTTAAAAATTTTGTCAGAAAATGTGTCTGAAAGCTTCGCATTGTTGAGGAGTGAATATGAGAACCACCTTAAGGTATATTTCCAAAGATACTGTTAAGAGATGTTCATTATCACTATTTTATCTGATTCGTTTAAATTCTTATATTGGGCCGATAGGCCCGATTAATGTTTTTGCCGGCCCGGCCCGTTTATTTCGTCTGTCAGCCAGGCACGGCCCGTTGAAAAAATTGTCCTAATTCTGCCGGCCCGGCCGGACCGTTTGGAAATTCGCCTTCATTCCGCCGGGCCGGGTACGGGCCTTGGGTCAAGCCCGGGCACTATAACATTATAATGAGAAAAAACAGGGTAAAAGTTCCATATCCTGTTCTGTTCTGTTTTTTTTTTTTTTTTTTTTTTTTTTTTTTTTTTTTTTTTTTTTGCGTTAAATGTTTCAGTGTGGTTGCTGCGACTTGTTGATTGCCTTTGGGGTTGCTTTTTTTAGTACTGGAATGGACTTTATTTATATGTTTTTTTTTTTTTTTTTTATTTGCATTTAACATATTTTTTTCGAAAAAATTTAAAATGGTTCGTTTTTTTAAACGGTAATTTTCTGTAGATGTAGTATTATGTAAATATATTTTTGTGTATTTTAGCATATTTTAAGGTGCATATAACATTAATGTATATAATGTAATTTTATGCCTTAATGTGACATATATAATAAATAGATAAAAAATGAAATATTTAAAATTATAAATATATATATAAATATATAGTATTTATTTATAGTTGTATATATTATGTATTTATATATAAACATCTCTATGTATAAGTAAAATAAACATAAAAATAATACATATTTATATACATATGTACTTATTTCTTAATATATCACATACGTTAAGTTTATTAAATAAATATGTTTATAAATATTTAAAAACCATGCTTTCCCGGGATCTTGAAAAATTTATTAATACAAAGCTAAAACGGCCTTTTGGCGCCGTCGTAGCCAATCGCATCAACCAGAATAGAATATGGAACTCTTTCCAAAAACAGTTACACAGACAACGAGAATATGAATAATACTCTAAGAAAATGCTGAAGTACGGATGATATTAAGACATGATGCTTTAAAAATTTATTTATTTAACTTTCATTCTAAATTATGGTAATCATATTTAATCATGCATACTTTGACTTTTAAACCGAAAAGATTAATATTTTTAATTCATTGCGACATTAGAAATATAGACAAAGAGGCGGCGGGACAAACCATCACCTCACCGAGTTGGCAGCTGAAATTCCAGGATTAATTAAAACTAGATTCGCATATTAAAATGTCTATCAAGTCATATCAAGGTCTATCAAGTCATATTTTGGTGGAAACACGCCTGCAAACACGATTTTAGTAGTTGACTGCAAGGTTTACCATGGTGTTTTCCTGCTCCCAGTCCTCCATATTTCCATACCTTTGAGTGCAGAAAAACACAATAATAAACTTACCGAGAAATAACTAAAATCGGCTCTACCAGCAGTTTCTACCAAGATATGATATGGCAGAACAGCTTCATTTTAATTAGCTAATCGAGTTCAGTCTAATCCTGGAATTTCAGCCTTCAACTCCATGAGGTGATGGTCTGTGCTGTGGCCTCCCTGTCTAATACGTTTTTCTTTAATTGATCCATTGATTTTGAAAATGAGCCCAGTGCATTTTGTGAGAAAAATTGGTACGTAATTATTTATTAGCTAAATTTTATTACAAATTAACACACAATTTACGTTTTTATTAAATTCACAGTGAATGTCTTTAAACATTTTGGGCCGGGAAACGGCAGCACAGACCATCTCCTCATACAGCGCATATTCAAAATATCAGAATAATTCCTTTTTTTAACAAATTGAAAACATCGTTTTGTAATTTAATGTCTTTTAATGCAAATATGCAAACAATATTTTTATTAAGAACTTATTGTTGATTAAACTTATTTATTATCTTAAAATTAATATGATTTTTGAAAAAATAAATTGAAAAAAAAATTAAGCCAAAATATTAGAATATTTATTAAAGGGTTTCAAAATATTAGAACATTTCACATTAATTTTCCTTTAATTATCACCAATTCATAACTGGTAGCATCATAAATTAAATTCAGACGATTTTATTTAAAATCAGTATTCTCTTTCCAGTTTGTTTGCTTTTTCGTCTTAAAATGGGTCATGTGAGTGATATTCCTGAATCTATTAAACTCCGTATAGTTGATCTGTATCGGCACGGTAAAAATCAATGTTATATAGCGATTTGCATTATTCACAATAAAGCGTTAGTAAAATACTAACACAATATTAAAAAAATGGAAAATTTCAAAATAATCGCCGAAATGGCGGCCGTAATACAAAAACAACTGCTAGAGATAACAGGAAGCTGAAACGTATAGTTAAGAAAAACCGTTTTAAAAGTGTGCTATTCTTGCTCCGAAAAGGGAAAAAAGAAGGAGTGTAAGTTTCTGCATCGACAACATTAAAACGTCTCCATAAATTTAAGTTTGAATTTCGTGTATCGAAAACGAAACATCTCATGGCTGCAAAACAAAAGAGTATAAGATTGAATTGGTGTAAATCAAGACGTTTAAGGAGCAAAGAAGATTGGAAAAATATATTATTTAGGATGAAAGTATGTCTGTGTTTCATATGGTAATCAAGGTATTCTAGTTTAGAGAATGAAGCAAGAAGCATTTGATAAAGAATGCTTTAAACGTACTATAAAATTTGCTGCTAGTGACATGTTTTGGGGTTGCATGAGTGCAGAAGGACTTGGAAAGTTATGCATCGTCTACGAAAAGGTTAACTCTCAGATATATCAATAAAGTTTGTAATATTACATGATTCCATCATCACAAGATTTATTTGAAGATGATATCATCTTTCAACAAGATTTAGCGTCATCGCATACCTGGGTGTCAACTAAGGATAATGTCAGACGAACGTCTTTTTGCATGCTTTTCCCCTTACGTACTATCCCTACACAATGGCGCTAGCATTGTGTAGGGATAATACGTAAGGAAAAAAGCGTGCAAAAAGATTTAGTCTTAGAATTGGTTTCGCCAACAAAACATTAAGGTACTTCCTTGGCCACCAAACTCACCAGACCTTAATCTCATCGAGACTTATGGTGTATAATGAAGAAAAAACTCCAAGAAAATCGTTCTTCATGTAAAACTGAGTTAGTAGCACATATAAAGTCTATTTGGGCTAATATTGATAGAAATGTTTGTAAACATCTTGTATATTGTATGCAAGATCGATTGTACACTGCTATGAAAGCTAAAGGGGATGCTAGAAAATTTTAACTAGCATTTACTTCATATTCATAAGGTAATATTGTTGCGTAAAATAAAATATCCTAATATTTTGAACCTATCTAAATTTTATTCTAATATTTTGACGTGTTTCAGAATCATGTATACCTAATTTATTGTACAGAATATTTTATATTTTTTAAATGTTAAAAACATTCCCGATTTATTTTATAAGAAATTTAATTGCATTTACTTAGTATCAAACATAAATAAATAAAAAAAATATTTTTTTCTTATTACCTTTTCTCAATTATTTTAATATTTTCAATATGAACCTGTAGAGTTCACGGATGAAATTCCAGAATCAGTTAAAACTCCATTCGCATATTAAACCGCAATCGGTCTGTCAAGTCCTATCTTGGTGGAATATACCTAAAAACCCGATTTTAGTGCTTGACTCGTAGGTTTACCATTGTGTTTTCCTGCTGTCAGTCCTCCATGTTTTCATACTTTTGGGTGCAGGGAAGCACAATGGTAAACCTACAAGTGAATAGCTAAAATCGGGTTTTCAGGTATTTTTCACCAAGATAGGACTTGATAGACCCATTGCGGTTTAATATGAGAATCGAGTTTTAACTCATTATGGAATTTCAGCCTTGAACTCGATGAGGTGATTGTCTGTGCTGCAGGTTCCCGGTCTATTACTACAAATTTGCTACTAATAATTTATTTGGTCAAAGATATATCAAATGCGCTGATTTTCAAAATGAGACAAGTCCATTTTAAATAGAATTATTTTTTTTTAATGTTGCATAATATTGGCCGAGATCCAGATAGATTTATTGCTGTTAGCGAAATGAGATTAAGCAATCAGAATCCTGCATTTTTGAGAATTTTTCAAACAACGAAAAGTTCGCAAAAATGCAGGCTTGTGATTAATCAATCTCGTTTCGCTGACAGCGAAAAATCTATCTGAATCCCGTCCATTAACAAGTACAACTATAATTTTATTATAAATACTTTAAAACCTTCACTACCTAAATTAATAAATATAATTATATGCATGCAACATTTTGTTGAATATTTTTTCCAATTTTTCCTACAAAATTAAATTTATTTTTTGTTTTATTGTAACTTTTCTAAAATAGAATGAAGTGTTGAAACAAAATAAATAAGTAAATAGAAAAATATTCATTTTTTTGTTATTTTGATTGTATTATATTAGAAGAACATCAACGTTTTCAATGAATCATTGCTTTTGAAATTGAGTCAAGTCCACTGACGCATATCAAAACCATGACGTTTTCCGCTAACTCGGATAAGCATTATTGCATGTTGACTTTACATAAAATAAAACCACAAAAAATATAAAATAGGTCTATTACTGATTCCGAATATTGTATAACTCATTTCAATGGAGACCATTGGATATCTAGTAATAACTTAAAATGGATTTATTTTATTTTTACCCGACTGCCAATAAGGGTTATATCTTTCACGCGTATCTGGGTATGTGTATTTCTTTATAACTTCAAAACATCCCAACGGCTGGATGGATTTTAATGAATGAGGTCTCTATCGATTCATTTTAACCGTCCGATGGTTATAGGCTAGGTTTTGTTTTCATAAATTCAAAATGGCGGCCGTTAAAATACACAATGGCGGTAGAGACGAAAACACTCTTTTATGCACCATATTGTGTGGCATATCATTGGATAGGTCTTTCAAAATTAAGACGATGTTTCATAGATTATTTTACAGTCAGATGCTCCGTTTAACTATTACACCACATGGAAGTTGTGTAGGAAGGATCTCTAGCTTTACTGCAACTCTAACCATCATAGACATCTATATAGGCCTCAGCAAAACTGTGTTTATAGATAGGAAGTAACAATTAAACACAACTTAAAAGTCATTAATACAAGTAAATAAAAAAAATGGGTAAGGAATAAAAAAAAAAAAGTTTCGCATTGATGAGAAATAATTAATCAGTTCGCTTTTTACGCAGTCGGGTTTTTTGATTTTTTAAGTTTAATATATTATTAAAATCAACGTCTCAATTGATAGTTTATTTATTTACAGAAAAATGGGATTCCACATTTAGCATTGAACGTACAGTTTCATATATTGAATTTTAAATTATCTACAGGCATTTTTCACAGTAAAATGAATTTTTGCGTATTACTTTCTTCAAGCTACTTTTATGATTTGATTTTTTTTTTTCAGTTTCTTGATTCACAATTTTTTTTTTCTTCAAGATCAATCTTTAATCAAAATATATTTACTCCTCTTTTCAAAAAAAGTCATATGAAAGTAGAGATTGGCGACTTAATTATTGATTGAAATGACTATCGAATTGAATTTGGAAACGATAAATGGAACGATGACATTAAAACGATTTATGGGCGCGATGCGCACCAGCGTTTTATTATAGCAATTACCTTATAACTGTTTATGAGCATGAATCGCTGTATGTCATGTTGAATGTTGTGGTGAGGCCATCAATGATAGTAATTGTCATTTTAATGGTTTATGGACGCAAATGACACAAGGCTACGTTATTCCAGTTGATGTATCAACAGCACTGTAAAAACAAAGGAGCATTATTACTCTTAATTTGGTGTTTATGAAACGTAAACGTAGGTTTAAATATGCCTTTTTTATCATGTTTACACCGAATTAAGTGTAGGGGGACTTGGGATACCTGACCCAAGGCCTTTTTTACAGAATTGGGAAATTTTTTTAAGTTTAAGTGGCATCATTTCTTTTCTTTTAGTCAGCGAACCACATAATGAAAATAACAACTGAATCATTGTGTAAGTTTTTAAGCTATCAGGTAAAATAAATTTTCATGCTCCAAAAGTAATTTTTTTGTGTTGTAAACTCGGATGTTACATTTTTTTTTCTTTAAAGGCAAGACTTTTTTAATTGGACATTTGTTTTGTACATGCTTTTAGCTCCAATAACGTTTATAATAGTATTAATCTACTTATTAGCAAATGGCTACATTTTAGGGTAATGTAGTAAATATGCAACTAGGGAAATTGACCCAAGTCACCTAAGGAAACTTGACCCAAGATTAGGATTAATACTATTGAAATGCATTTAGCATGTTTTATTTATGGATTATAATATTAAAATATTAAATATTATAAATATATAAGTATAAATATTATAAGTAAATGACTGGGTTCTTGTGAAATATTGTGGGGAACGGAACATAAGAAGATTGTTGGAAATGTTCTTGAAATTAATTCTGAATGGCTTACTATGAAATTTGCAAGAAGAATGGATGATACACGACTTAAATGGTCTGAAAAGAATAATATATCATAAGTTGATCCTTAGCAAATCGAAACTATTCTTCGTCCACCTGACTTTTCGATACAAATGATAGAATTACAAGTTTTTTATTTAAATATGACTATACATTTGGAGTAAAATAAACAGTTATTTTCTTATTCTGGAACATGTTTAGGCACAGAATGAACTTTCAGACTGCTAATATTTTGAGCTTTCTACAATAAAAAAATAAAATTGGGCATATTAATGTTAGGCCTGTGTAATAAAATTTAAAAATATTAATTTTGTTTGATAAAAAAAGTACTAACCTTAATGTTAATTTTGTTCTTATGTAAATGTGTTTTGTTTATAATTTTAAATCATATTCCCAAATCTATGACAAGGATGAAGTATCCCTAATGGGTGTGTTAAGTAATCCCTATACATTGGAATACTTAACCCAAATTGAAAGTTTTGAATATTCTTTTCTTACTTCCTTTATAATTAATACTTCTGAAAAAATAATAAATACTGTGCAATAGTTCATTAAGTATATATATAGACTGCTTTTAGACACACATAAATAATGTAAAAAATTAACAATCCAAACCTAACAATTGGGTCAAATATCCCTAGTTTCCCCTAATCATACATTTGAAACGATTCTTTCACAAGAATCATACACCCAAAATAGTGTGGCTGTAGTCATTAATAGAATTTTTGCAAGCCAGACATCAAAATGTGGGTAAACAATTTGCTCGCTATTTGCTTCGAGTTGTATACGAATTGCTGACTTCAGCAGACCACCAGAATAGGCGTTATTTCATTCTAAGCGAAATAATGATTATTAGATTGAAATTAGCATTTAAAATAGAGAGACATAGAAGATACATAGAGATTACATAAAGGACAAAAACGCAAGCAAAGTAATTATTCTTTATTGATTTTTTTAATAGACTAAATAGTGTTTGTATAAATGCATTTAAAAAATAAAGTCATGCTTTTAAACTCACTGCCATTCTAAACATTATGGCGGCTGAATTTAACGTGAAGTAGTGTGTGTTGTATACTGTTGAAACTAATTGTTTTAATGCAGTTTTGTTCATTTTTTAGTATTTTATGTTAGTAACATAATTTTTAAATAAGTTTACTGTGCTAATTTTACATTTAAATCATTCTCTTTTAAAAATTAGAACTTTCAAAAGCTTATATTATTAAGAAATCATGATTAATTATCATTGATGCAAGTGTGAAAGTTGTCCACGAAAGTGCGATCTTTGTTTAAAAATAATAGTCCTGAAAAAATATGCTACATGTACAATTTAATGTAACACATTTATTAAACTGAAAACATTTTCGTTTTTTAAAGCGAATCTGGTGAATATAACAACTACTTAGAGCTTTGTGTGTTTTTAATTTTAGTTTAGTTTATTTTCATTTACTTAAAACCCTTTCACTATACTTGCGTCCTTGATCAAGGGTGTACTTTTTAGAACATTTTTTAAGACCTTTTATTTTAATGTAAAAGAATTTTATGAATTTTTTCTACATTTTTAAACATTTCACCAAACTAAAAATACAAATATTTAGAAAGCAATCCAATATGAAAGAATACTTTTCAAGATAGAAAATGGATACTCTCGTCAGGCTCGAGTTATTAAAATTATATAATTCTGGTGTAATTTAATGTCAGAAATAGCTAAGTATATTTAGTGTTTCGTTAAGAAAACTGGAAATTTCTATTTAAACTTATCGTAATAGTTACAAGTTACTCCAATTTTGTTTTAGAATTATGTTTAAAACATATTTCCATGACAATTGTCTGTTACCTAACAGAAAAGAATATCAAAATTTATACTTCATAATTTTTATTTTATTTTTTGAAAGTTGGTATTGAAATGATTAGACTTACAGATTGTCATACTTCTACTCCTGTGCTTATTAAATTGGTAAAACATAGTTAAAATGATCAGGGGCGATCATTTGATTTCAATTTGTCAGAAGACTCAGCATTTCCATGGGTTAGAGGGGGAAGGGTGCTAAGTGAGTATAATTATCTTTCAAATACACTAAAAAAGGCTTAATTTTAATGCTAAAAATGCATTAAAAATTTGACTGTATAAGAATGTAGTGGGTTCTCTAGCTCCCCCTTCCCTTCCCTTGTGTGTACACCCATGAAAATGGCATGTTTAAGTACGTTAATACATGAAATGCCATTGCTTTTCAACTAAAATATTCAAAATGTATATTAATAAGTTATCTCAATTATATGGGAGTTTACCAAACTCTCTGTGTAAAATTCTTAATTGAAAATTATTGCTGTTTTCGATTTAAAATGAAATGTTTTAAATCATTTTTTATTTTGATGTTAAAGTACACCAAATCAGCGGTGTCGTCATTTTACACCAAGAATGGTGTTTCTTTACACCAGTTAATTGCTGGTGTTTCATTACATCAGTTAGCTGGTGGTGTTTGCTTACGCCATTTTACGAGTAAAATGACTCCATTTTTTTTAAATAGTGCAGTTATAAGCGCGAAGTGTACGAGCTCCCGTAATTTTGATCGCCATAATTTTTAGGGTGTTCAATTTTTATGAACAAAATCATTCTTTTACATTATCGATAATTTTTTTTATCATTTTTGTAGATTAATAATTCCCAATCTTAAAAAAAAATAATAATATATTTTGCCTAGGCGATCGTTCAAATTAAGGGAATATGCAGTTTAATAATAATTGATTAGTTGTCTGTTTATATTATGCTAAAAGACCATGTCTTATTGGTCATTGCTATTACAGGCTAAATGTTGCTGAACCAGACTTTCAGTATATTTGTGTTACCGTTTTCAAAGTTTGAAAAGATTCATTTTTTGTACAATTGTGTATTATTTTTACATAAGGTAAGCTACGGTAATTGTATCCACGAGGTAATTGGGCCATAGGCTATTTTATAAAAAAACCGTTGATGTTTTTTAAGTTTAAGCTTCTGTCAACATTGCACCGACATCTCTATTTCTTAAAACAACGTGTGTCAACTCAATCAAAACTCTGTCTTTGCTCTGATAGGTTGCCGAAAATTTAGGTTTCTTTCTTTAAAAACAACGTCAATTTGGTTGAACTTCTTCGGCTTTTTATTAAAGTACGGTAAGTACTTTTATTAAACAATCTTTTTTTTTTAACATTAGACACATAAGGTAAGCGTACCGGTAGTGGGCCACATACCTGTAGTGGGTCACAAATTTTCAAAGTTTAAAAACAAGCTCACTATCCTTTTCAGAAAAACGAGTGAAAGAAATCTGATTAGCTAAAGTCCTTAAATGTTAACTTTCCATAAACATTTTGGAATAATTGTTATTTTTCTGTAGATATATTTGTTTATCTTATAGAGTGTCTTCAAACACAGATTTTTTGCAAATTCTTAGTGATTTCATTAAGAGATAAGATTTTATTTAAAGCGTTGTTTCTTTAATATTATATTTTATTTTGAATTAAACTGCCGTTGATATACTCGATTACATTATCAATAAATTGTTAGATTAGCTGAAAAATTAAAATTGAGTATTATATTGATTTTAAGGGGTGGCCCACTTCTGGATCACAACTTCTTAAATTGTACCAGTAGTGAGCATGGGGGACAACTACTGGAGCATATACTTAAAAAAATTATGTTTAATTTATTTTAATTAACTATTTTTTAAGGTTCTAAGTCTTTGTATATAATTTATTTTTTTTTTTTGTTCATCAGAACCAGTAGTGGGCCAGGGGCCCACTATTGGTGCACAAGTGGCCCACTTCTGGAGAAACGAAAATGTAACTTCACTAAGCTATCATACATATGATCATTAACCCTTTGAGTGTCTTGAGGACTTTCCTGCATTTTCATAAAAATGCTCATAAGAATAATGTTAATTAAAATTTTCTTTCCCTGTTTGTTTATAAAATACAGTTCATGCCCCTTTATTTGATAGACATCTTGAAATACAATTCTGTTGAAAAAATTTTTGTCTACAACAGATTAAAGTTGTTTTTGTGAAACGAAAAAATACGTCCAGACCACTCAGAGTGTTAAAAGAAATTAATATTTAAAATAGTTCATACTTCATACTTCAAAGTTGGTGATTGTTTGGTTGGCTAAACTTTCATTATTGAATGCTTATACAATTTTAAATAAAGTAATTGTAAATGGTTATACCTGTTAACTTGTATTAGATTTTTGCTGGACTAAAATTTAGAATTTATTTTATTTATTTCCTACATTGTAAACAAAATCGAGGATCTCCTACCAATAGCTGAGGCCATGCCCATGCCTGCTGATTGAGCTATTGGGAAGTCCGAAAACGGATGGATAACTCATGAAACGTTTATGAGTGTGTAAGAAATATTTTTGAGCCATATTTAAATAAACATTGTATAAAGAATCCTGTAGTGTTATTTATGGATGGACTTACTTTTCCCATATCTTTGTATCGAAGCACCTTCTGTTCGGCTCATGGAATTGAAATGGTAGGTTTGCCCACAAATTTCACACACATAATGCAACCAATCAACGCTGCTGTTTTTCATACACTTAAAAGTGCTTGGCGGCGACAGCAAATAGTGAACTTCAGAATGAGGATGCACTGAATAGTGATTTTAGCCGAATACCGAAGACCGAATATTCGGCCAACAGGAGAACCGAATACCGAATATTCGGCTTGCCGAATAGTAACTGCTAAGCCGAATACCAAATATTCGGATCGTCGAATACTTTTATAATTCAAAGTTTAAAGGCATTAAAATGTTAAATTTTAAAACAATTTTACATAATATTTAAAACAGAAACTTTTATTCTAATAAACAAAAGCTTTTTTCAAGTAAACTTTATGCTAAAAAAAATCTGCTTTGAGTTATTTAAGAAGAGGATAGTTATAAAAAAAATTTTTAATTAATAAAATTTTAAATTTCATGTCTTCTCAGAATTAAAACAAATGAATAAAATTTTCTTAAATTCTAAAACAAACATTTTAAAATCAAAGAGAAATTGTGAAAAAATTGGAAGAAAAATTGTACAGGATCATGTATTTGCTTGCCAGGATGCGACTAAAGTAAAAGTTAGTAAATAATACAATCGATTCAAATTTTATAGGGTGACAACTTAGCATGAATAACTGTTCTACTCCCCTTGATTAAAGCAAGGAATTTTTTAAATGCATCCTAGATCGGTGTCTGGAGTGGGCAATCATTTTCAGAGATTGTAAAAGTTGTTCTTAATATCTTAGCAAGAAACAGATTATTTACTGGACAATATTGAAGAACTTGCATTTGTACATAATTAATTCCTATGAAAATCCTCATGATTGGTTAATTTTCTTAAATTTACTTAATGCATTAATAATTTACTTAACACACAGCAAATAAATAATGTAAAAACATTCTGTTTTATTTAAATATGTTTCTGTTTCTAATTATTCTGAATATCATTATAAGTTGACTGTTAAGCGTAGAAGTTGTATAAGGTTTAAAAAAATATCTTTTAAAAGTTTTCTTTAAATATTCGGTTCGACCGAATATTCGGTAACATGGCCGAATAGGCGGAATACCGAATAGATACCGAATATTCGGTGCATCCCTACTTCAGAATAACCCATGAAGTTAAACAGATGCAGAAGCATGATTTTACACCAGTCCTAAAATCAACACTAGATAATTTAACTCCTGCAACAAT
Source organism: Maratus speciosus (assembly GCA_963932465.1). Taxonomy (NCBI): domain Eukaryota; kingdom Metazoa; phylum Arthropoda; class Arachnida; order Araneae; family Salticidae; genus Maratus; species Maratus speciosus. The sequence continues at coordinate 243,512,539 of OZ010792.1, forward strand.
TTTGAATGGACCAAAGCATGTGTACTAGTTCCATGGGATCCAAAGAAAGTAACTGTTGAATCCAACTAATATCAAAGAAAGTGATAATATCATCAATAAAGGACAGAGAAATGGTTTCTTTCTTGGATGTTCTTGAAGATAAAGTTGGAGAAGAAAAAATAAAATCTTTCTTAGAAAAAAGAGGCAAATAAAAAGGCCCTGTGGAGCAAACATATCTTTACTACTTATGGTTGGAGACGAAGGAGACTTTGAGCATGGAGCCAATTTTCCAGATAATCTGTCGCAAATTAATATGGGTATAAAACACTTGAGTATATTTTTTAAATATTATTTATCCAATTTTTACATTTTACTTGTTATGGAGTACACCAGTCTTATCTGTTGAGGCGGCATACACTGAAGAGTCTATTGACACTGGGGCTATTGAGTAGGAGCAAAGGGCAGTTGTTGAAGATTCTGAGGTAGATCTTTACCTTCAAGAAGAATGAACTGAGACTGGCGGCCATTCAGTGCCAAATGGTGGGCTATCTAAAAATGTACCATTTCCCTTCAAAAAAGTTCTTTTTTGGCCAGAAGGGGGAGATAACATGAAAAAGACTAAAAGAGAGACACTTTTTGCAGTTGTGACTTATCCCCAAATGCTTCAATATTATTAAAAAGGGGAATATCTTAAAAATGCTAAAGATGCAGAAAAGAAAAAAGAAAAACTGGAAGAGAAAAAAGAAAAAATCAAAAGGAAGAGTTTAAAAAAAATAGTCGATGGGAAAAAAAGGAGAGTCAGGAAATGCCCGAGTCTGATGCCTCTCTTTTATTGGAAGTTTTAGCTTAAAGTACTCTTTGTAATAAATTGGCTGTAAACCCCTCTCAGATTTTGAGATGTTTTTCGTTTTTGGATAAATCATTTTGTTTTGCAGTCATTTCAGCTTTTAATTATCCTGTTTATTATATTTGTCTTATTATTTATCGCCACTGCAAAATAACAAATAGGGCAGATTTTTTCAAGTTACAAAATATAACAGACTGTTATTTGGAGAATAAAATATGCAATTTGATAAAAAAGACTGCTAAATTTTCTACTATTATTGTCGATAAAAACTGATGATTATATTTCCTACTATTTATATCATTCTGGTACAAAACACTGAAAATGCATTTTTGATAAAATAAATTGCTGAACATTCACTAAATTTATTGTAGCATAATTCAGAAAGTTTTGATCACAGAATATGGCAATATTTACTGTTTAACAAGTGAAAGAATGTAATAAGATTTTCTAAAAATATCTTATAAATCACAAAATCTGTACAGAAATTAAATTTCGTAACATTAAGGAAATGCAACTATTTTGATAGAAGTGGACTTTAACATGATGAAAAATATGTGAAATAGTTTAGCAATTAAAATTATATCTCTTAAATTAACTTCTTGGGAATTAGCTATTTTTAAACGATAGGAAAGGACACCCTGTATATAATCTAAAAAAATACTTTTCAGATTGTTGAACTTTATAGCTTTTATGTACAGTGAGATAAAATTAAAATTGATATACATAACTGAAGTTGAGGCCCCTGATCCGCAGATTTACTAGTGACATTATTTTACATAATCATCTAAACTTCTATGTATGATTTATTATTGTGTATATTCAATTCTAGAACTGTAAAAAAAGTTTTAACTTCAGCATTTTCAAACTAAGCTTAAAGCTGGAGTGTCGCACTACTGGTGCATAAAAAAATTACTATGCCCACTCTCATGACAGAATCTGTATTCCATGATGTTGATGAGGGAAAGAAAACTGAAGAGATTCAGTGCTCCGATTAAATACATTTAATATGTACATTAGACGACACAGTTACAATATACGCACACATAACACAACTTAATAATAGTTTCAGGATTACGTGTTATTTCACAGCAGCTTTTCGAACACAACACATCCAAGATTTCATCGTCTCTCTCCCTGGCTGTTGCCATTCCGAGTTTCCTAAAAAGTCTTTGGACAACGGAGTATAGGCGACTTTCACACCTTCCCTCCAGTTTCTACATGCTGGACGGTTTCCCACACTGTGAAACTGCTCTTAGAAATCCTAACAGAAGTCTTACTTAAAAAGTCCTATCAAAAGTCCTAATTAAAAAGTCCTATCAAAAGTCCTAATTAAAAAGTCCTATCAAAAGTCCTACTTAAAAAGTCCTATTGAAAAAAAGTTCCATTTAAAAATACTTTACCTGACCGATCGAGAACATTTACTTAAACTACTTAAGATATATAAATTCTTATACACTATATACACTGGTGAAAACAATTAAAGAGACAATGTTCTTTGGGCAATAAAAAAAAACTAACAAAGCAAATAAAACCAAACTTGGCCAAAATATCATTCGATATAAGATCAATATATGGGAATAGAAAAATGGGCACAACCTGCACCCTAAATAAGGAAACTGGTCACGTGTCCACCACAGCAGCTGACCGACACCCTGTCAGTCAGAGAAAACCATGTCTAATAGGGTGTATGATCGCTTGTAACAGCTACACAACTCTCGCATCGGCGTTTCATACTGTTTACCAGGGTCCTTATCAATCCCTGTTTCAACTGCACCCACTCTTGCACCAAGGCACCATAGAGCTCATCGATGGCCATTGGAGCTGGTGTTCGAGCTACAATTGATCGTCCAAGGGCGTCCCATACGTGTTTGATGGGATTAAGGTCATTGGACATCGCAGGACACTCCATTCCTTGAACATCCTCCGATTAGTGATATTCGCTCACCAACTGAGCCCTATGTGGACGCGCGTTATCGTCCATAAGGACGAAATTTGGTTCATATGCCCCGTGGAAAAGTCTGACGTAGGTGAAAGGATCTCGTCCCTGTACCGCTGACTTGTCAGAGCACCTCTATCAAACCCATGAAGCTCGATATGCACGTCTGTCATGATACCTACCCAGACCATCAGGCCACCTGTACCATAGTGATTGTTTTCGACATTCTTAGAGGACCGATATCGACTCCCGGGTTCTCTCTAGATGAGAACACGTCTCGAGTCACTGTCCAGACTGAATAGCGACTCATCACTGAAGAGAACCCGCCCCCAACTATCCCCTGTCCAGGACAGGCATTCTCGGCACCATGTTAGACGGCGTTTTTTGTGGTTCACAGTCAAAAGGATGCAGACTACAGGGCACCTGGCATACAGGCCACCTGCATTAAGTTTCTGGGTAACTGTTATTCGTGAAATGGATGTTCCTGTTGCATTATACAGGTGACGAGACAGTTGTGTCGCTGTCGCGGAACTATCCCTTTTGGCTAGAAGTCTCAAATAACGATCTTCAGCCGGCGTTGTTGCCCTTTTGTGGCCTTGAACAGGTCGGCGGACCACTGTTCCTGTCTCACTGAACTGTTTCTACAGAGTGGACACCATATTTCTCGAAACATCGAGGTCATTACAACAGGTAGCCTGTGATTGGCCGGCCTCGAGTCTTCCAGCAATCCGACAGCTTGTGGCATCATCTAGACGATGATAACTAGCCATACTAACAATGGGTAAACAAAGAAATTCAAAAAACAAGGATTGGGTTATGCTACGATGTTTCAAAACTTCCTTACGCTACAAGCTTCGGCGGTCAAATGAGTTACCTCTGCACAAACGCGATCACAGCGCCACTGCCTTGTGACGACACAGACTACTGCGTTGCAGGTGTGTCCGCGAGGAGCTTAACTATCATCTGATACCTTATTTGCGCATGGGGATAACTTATTTTGTTTCGTTTTTTTTAAAAACCGTTTGTCCCTTTAATTGTTTTCACCAGTGTACTAAAAGTATACATATTACAAATACACACGATGCAATGCATGATAATGAAACAATACAAGATATATACATACATAGATTTTTTCTACTCATAAATGCAAGATAAAGCATCTGCCACTACATTAGAACTTCCTGGTTTATGCGGAATAGAAACCTGATAGCGATAAAGTGCCAACGACCATCTCTGTAATCGAGCGTTCTTAGGAGTTCCCTCTGTAAAGTGTTTTAGGGAATTATGATCAGTATGCAATATTATGGTTGTTCCATAAGTCCACATTTCGTATCTCCCAAGTGCCCAGATTACAGCATATGCTTCTCTTTCAATTGCGCTCCACTTTGATTGAGTTGGAGTAAGCTTTTGACTGGCAAACGTAATGGGCTTTAACATGCCGTCTTTGTCCCTTTTCATTAAACAGGCACCGATACCCGATATGGAAGCATCGATGTTTATTTCAAACGGTTTGGACATGTCTGGGGTATAAAGGTTTGTAACTTCACATAAGCTTTCCTTTAACTTATTGAACGACTTTTCCTCATCTTTCGACCATGGAATATAATTTGGAACAGCTTTTCTTGTCAGATCTGTCAAAGGCTTCGCAAGGTTAGCATAATGCGGAACATATTCTCTGTAGTAGTTAAATAGACCTAATATGGATCTCAGCCCTTTCTTCGTTTTGGGAGCTTTGAGACGATTTATTACTTCCAGCTTCTCGGGAATAGGTCCACGTTTGCCTGAACCCACAATATGTCCTAAATATCTGACTTCAGATGCTGCAAAGGAGCATTTTGTCAAGTTAGCTGAAAAATTCAAAGTTATTAAAGTTTCCAAAATTTCTCTTATATGTTGCAAATGTTCTTCCCAGTTAGAAGAGAAAATTATAATATCATCAAGGAAACTTTCTGCATAATCACTATGCGGTTTTAAGGTCTGATTCATTGTTCTTTGAAAAGTAGCCGGAGCTCCAGACAATCCGAAAGGCATTACTTTGCATTGGTACTGGCCTTTTGGTGACACAAAACTGGTCAGTTCTCCACTATTCTCTTCGAGTGGGATTTCCCAATATCCCTTTAAAATATCTAGCGAGGTCAAATATTTAGCTGAACCAGCTTTAAATTTTAGGCTGTCGGAATTCTGCTTAGGAAAAGGAGAGATCTTGGTGGCGGCGTTTAACTCTATGATCTACACACAGTCTGATTGTTCCATCATTATTAGCTACGCACAGTAATGGATACACGATTTCTACAGAAGAAGGTTCTATAAGATCTTTCCTTAGTAATTCCTGTATTTGGTTTTCTACATTAACTTTCGAAGTTTCTAGTACTTTATAAAGATGTGGTTGTTTTCTTACAATACCAGGTTTTTAATTTATGCTATGTGAGCCAACTTTGGCTCTCTTCAGTTCTCCAGCAAAAACCACTCTATATTCTTGGATAAGTGCTACTAGTTCCTTTTGTTGTTCTGGCGATCAATTGCTTGAATTAATATTTTTCTGCAGTTCTTCGTCAACGACACTGTGTTGTTCTATCGGAGCATGTTGTACTTCTCCGAACTCTTCATCCACTTCGTAAATAACACCTAATCGGTTGAATATACTTTCTTAATTTGTTCTGATGTAGGTGTCGAATACTTCCGTCAGGTAGTTTGACTACATAGGAATGCACCAATTTCTGTTGAACTTTGTTAGTGGAATCGGGGATTAGTACTAATACTTCATCTCCGACGGAGAATGTTGTATCTTTCGACCTTAAATTGTGATGATAAATGTATCGCTGTTGTTGGGTTTCAGCCACGGTCTTTGAGTATCCTGCTGCATCCTTTAAACGTTCCCGGAGTTTCTGCATATAATCTGCTACAGTCTCTCCAACTCCTTGGAGAGGTACCACTTCATCTTCTCAATTTGATTTTAATATAGCTAATGGTCCTACAGGTGGACGACCGTACACCAACAAGATTGGTGCAACACCAGTTGTGGCATTGGGGACTTCTCGGTATGCCCATAACAGAAATGGTAGTTGTTTGTCCCAACCTCTACCGTGAGAGTATATGGCATGATGTAGCATTAATTTCATTGTTCCCACCCATCGTTCAACCAATCCATTTGATTGTATGTAACCTGGAGTAGAAAATTTAGGGACACACCCCAATCGTTTCAAAAGTTCTTTTGTCCATTTTGAAGCAAAAATTTTCTCCATTGGCCGTGGCAATCATTCTAGGAATTCCAGTTCTAACAAAAAATTTCAATAAACGCTTCATAAGCTGTTTTTTCTGTCAACGATTTAATAAGGATTGCTTCAGGCCAACGACTATGTCGATTCATAATAGCCATAACATACCGATGGCCTCGAGAAGACTTCAGCTCAAATGGTCCCAAAATATCTGCATTTACTACTTGAAATGGGAGCTCTGGTCTTCCGACCGCTTCAATAGGAGTTCTGCCCGTTACTTTTGTTGTTTTTTTTGTGCATTTGACAATCATAACAAGCTGTGCATAGTTGTTTTACTTAGTTTAGTATTCCTTCCCACCAAAACGACATAGCAATTCTATCTCTTGTTTTCTTAGCAGCTAAGTGTCCACCAGTTGGTGTTTCATGTGCTAATCTCAAAATTTCTTGTCTTCTACAGGCAGGTACAACACGTTGTACGTAATTTTGTCCTCCAACCTCTTCTCTATGACACAACAAACCGGATTCTACCCAATAATTATTCTTCTGCTGCTTTGCATCTTGAAAGCATTTTTCTAATGTAGAACAAGCCAATTGCTCCTTTTTTAACAGTTGCACTTGTGAAACTGAACAACTTTCCTCCTGGTCCTCGTTATCAACATTTTTGGGCAAAACAGTTGCCTCGACCGGAGTTGGAATCATTTCGAAATCTGAAGCTTCTTTGTCTTCATCTTCTTTCTTTAGATCTGTTTCCAGTTTTCCTTCTGGACACCTTCCGCCCACATTGAATACAGATTTGTCTTCGTTTTCTTCAACCGGGGTGATATCTACCTCATCCTTTAAATACAACTTCTGCTGTTCTTTTAACAGAGCGAAAACCTCGGGAGTGATCAAAGCTTCGTCGTGTAATCCTCCCACTACTGCAACTTGTAATCGTACATACGGAATAACCTCATCTTCTGTCCGAAGAGTGAGCGAAACGGAAACAAGCTTTGCTTCTACAGGACTCCCTATTACGGGTCTCAAGAATACTTCTCCACATGACTGTAAAAACTCTTCCGGCACCACCGACTTCCGCAGCACTATCTATGATTCCCTGAAACTTCTGGTTACCGATTCCTAGATCAACCTTAAGGAGTCTCCCATCTGTTTTTTCAACCGGAATATTAACATTCAGACAAATTGCATTTAGACCCTTTTTCTCAAGATCGCTTTTCGAAGTTTTTCCTCCATCTTGTGTTACTGTATTCAATTTGGGACAACTTTTGACTTCTTCACATATCCTTCCGTGCCACATGCGAAACAGGCATATTTTGTGCGAAATTCTTTTTATTCTCGTTGCACTCCGAGATATGTTTCAATCTTGGGTTCAAATTTCGGTTTACCATCTCTCATATCATTTTTGATTCCGAACTGTAATTATTCCAATTTTGATTTCGAGAGTTAGATAAATTTTTCTTTCAAAATTCTTTTCTTTTAAAACTGTCTGTAATGCTCTCCTAATCATCAAGTTTTTCTGCTAATTCTAACGGAGTGGTAAATGTGAGCCAATTTTCCAAGGAATGTTCTCTTATTTCAGCAGGCACACGAAAGTTTAATTGTTCGGTTACTATTAAGTCTTTTAATTGCTGGAAAGTGTTAATATTTAATTATGTTGTCCATTCAGTAAAGTAAGTTAAAAACTCTTGTGTATAATTCCTCCATGATTTTTCATGCGTTTTGTGATGTCTGTAAAAACATTGTTTCAATTTTTCACTGTTTATCTTGTATCGCTTTAAGATAAGAGTTTTCACAAAATCGTAATTAATTGTATCTTCCGGGGATTCTCTAGCTAGCATATTTACAATTTCCACCGGTAAAACTGCCAATAGGTAAGCTACCTAGTCTTTCTTTGGTACTTGTGCCATTTCCGCTCTTCTCAAAGATTTATCAAAGATAATCCCATCTCATCACGTTTTTCATCAAACTTAGGAACAATCTTTGCTAATAGAATTTTTGGAGCTATCTCAACTTTTGATTCATTTCTTTGTTCCGGAAATTTCTGTAATTGTTCCAGTTTTTTCATTTCCAGTTCATATTCTCTCGCTTCCCTGGCCATTCTCTCTTCCCTTTCGTCTTGACGTATTTTTTTCTTATCTCACTTCCTGACGTATTTGTTCTTCCCTCTCTTCTTTCTATTTCCTATCCTCAATTACAGAAGTCAAAAATCCCTTAACAAAATCTTCTTCATATTCATCCACTTCTAGTATAGCCTTTTTCAGCTCTGCAATTTTTAAATTTTCGACATCCTGAATTCCAAATTCAATCGCCAGTTGCTGTAAGTCTTCTTTTCTACTACCCCGGATTAAGTAAGCCATACTTGATAAACGAAATTTCAAAAATCGAAAAAAAAAATTCAACAATACTTAAACAGTATCTACCCTAATTGGAACTTTCCCTAAGATCGCCTTAAACCAAATTTAATTTAGACTTGAACATTCTTTTGTTCGCAACCCCTCAAATTGAATGAAATTTATTTTATTTAAATACTCATATTAGTATTAATGGCAGAATTCAAACACATTTGCGCAACAATAAAAAATATATCCAGAAAACAATTCTTACAATAATTAAAATGTACTTTTACCAATACGTCAAGTTAAAAAAAAACCTTTGTGTTCTAACAAAATATGAATTTGTCAATGCTTTGCGTATCAATTTTTAAATACATCCTTCAAAAATGCATAATATAGATTATTTTTGTTTTAATTTTCTTTTAACACTTTAATCTCTTATTAAATTATATTTTAAAACGAACCAAATATTTATAAATCACAATCTTAAATTAACACATTTTTGTTAAATTAAATTCTATCCAAGATATGAAAATCTTTCTTTTATCTTGATTTGAAACGCAAATCAAATCTCTTCATGCATTTCACTTTGTAAATCAAAAATAAATCAACAACGAAAAAAAATAAGCAAGAATTTTATCCATTGCCATTCTCACTGAACAGATTACTGAACTTTTATTTCATAATTCAATCCGAATTCATAATATAAACACTTTAAGAATTCCAGAAATGATACGTGACAACATAAAAAAAAAATATTACTTCCTCTTCATACTTTGAAATGGCACCTTTTTTTTTATCTAATCACAAAGCTAAAAGAATAAATAAAAACATTTGCAAATAAATCTGTTTCTTTCATTCTTTTTTTTTCTCCAAACGATAATTCACTTAGCTAACACTCTTTTTTCCCTTTTATTCTTAACGAATAAATAGCTTCACAGACCTATTATGAGCTTTTAATATGATAATTGAAACTCATTTTTTATGTTACTTTTTTTTAAACAACAATAGCTGGAGTATATTTATTAAATAACAAAATTTAAATTTTCACGCTAAATATAATTATTCGATCTGAACATTCGATCAATTTAAGAATCGTAATAAAAAAATTTGCATTCATATTACTAAACTAACTAAACTCTGTGGCTATACAATCCACGAAGGATCTGGACCGACAGTGCCTATCTCTGTTTTCTTGACCCTGGGCCCCGAGGTGCTATGGAGCATGCGTCCAGGACAGGTGGTCAGCCTAACGTGAGACCCTGGGTGTTTAGTTCCCAAACAAGCTTAGTACTTATTTCATCGACTCCAAAGGGATGAAAGGCTGACTTAACCTTGCCCAGTCGGAAGTCGAACTCTCGACGGCAGTCATATGCTCTGACCACTACATCACTGGGCTTCATTCATATTACTGCGCAAGTTAAATATACAATACAATTCTTAAGCATACTTTTCAAACTTAATTACTGAATAAAATACCATGTTTATTCTATTAATTGAATAAATATCAACCCGTTGTTTCGAAACATAATATAAAACACATACACTTTAAACAACCATTTTAATAATGTATATTGAAACTAAACTCTCGATGGAACTTAAAAAATACCTTTATGATAGTCAGGCTAGTTTTCGAATTATCTTTGATGTCAATCAAATACTGTAGACACATCTTTATTGCTGTTAACCACAATATACTACGATGCCATTTAATGCAGTGGTAACACTGCAGATGATTTTTAAAAACTGAAGATCATCATCCTTTCCGACTGTGCCAATCTCATGACCGGTTCTGTATTCCATGATGTTGATGAGGGAAAGAAAACTGAAGAGATTCAGTGCTCCGATTAAATACATTTAATATGTACATTAGACGACACAGCTACAGCACACGCGCACATAATATACCTAAATAATAGCTTCCGGATTACATATTATTTCACAGCGGCATTTCGAAAACAACACATCCAAGATTTCATCGTCTCTCTCCCTGGCTGTTGCCATTCCGAGTTTCCGAAAAAGTCTTTGGACCACTGAGTATAGGCGACTTTCACACCCACTACTGGAACATAGAGGGAGGCAAATTTTTTATTTATTTTTTTTTCCAAAGAATATATTTTGAAACTTTGAGTATTTATTCCGATACATGAAAGTTAGGACTAGGTTAAAAAAAGATATGTCTTTTAGAATTCATTAATACCTTAACAATAATTAGATAAATGTCTTTAAGTGGCCCACTACCGGTGCGTTTACCTTAAATACATTAATATTATTAGGTACCTGTATATATTTACTTCATGTTTCTAATGTAAGGTCGGTGTTCCAGTTACCCCATAAATTTTTCAAGAATGGGATAACTGGGACATGTATCAGGGGTAACTGGATCATATGGGATCCAGTTACCCCTACATTTATAAATATCTTTTTGAGTTTCTCTTACAATGGGAAATTAATTTCTCCATTTTTTTTTTATTTTTTTTTTGTTGCTTGCAATAAAGAAAATTACATAATACCTTATTAAAATTACATAATAAAATTTTTAAAAAGCATGTTGGGGGTATCAAACCGAATTTCTTAAGTGCAATAGCTATAGCTTGAAATTTTACGATACAGATGAAGAGGCGTACATAATGAAAAGTGAGATTATAAGAAAATTATCGAAATAATAAAAAATAGTTCTGTTCGATATAAAAATATGGTTACATTCTCCATAGGTTTATTGCAAATGTCGAACTGCCATTCTGGTAAATAAAAAAGAGAATGAGATACTTAAATATTTACGTAGCCGTTTGTTCATAGATTTATCTTGTTATTTTTTTCCTTAAAATACCCATCTAACTTTTATACTTATTACATATAGGAACATCCACTGTTACTCTTGTGACCATTCGTGCGGTTTTTTACAAATACTTGCAATTATTTTACTATAAAATATAATTAAGATAAAAAGTGATATAACCAGTAAAATACTAATGTGCTCCACTCATTTAATATATATCTAATTTGTAACAAAAAGCATTTCCCTTGTCTATATAATCAATCAAAATTTTGTTACTCTTGTGAACAGAATGTCACAAGAGTCATTTAATATATACATAAGTAATTTTTTTTGTTATAAATTACATATATATTTGTGTGTGGAACACAGTGGTATTTAGCTGGTTATATCAATTTTTATCTTACTTATATTTTGTAATAAAATAATTGGAATTATATATGAAAATTTGCTCTAATTATCACAAGAGTAACGAATGGACGTTCCCATATACTAAAGTACAGAAGTACTTACTTAATTTTTATGATTTTTGTATAAATAAATCTAATATTAAACTTTTAGTTCTTCTTTTAGGCACATTGATAGTAAAAGTTTCCCTTACAACGCTCATTAGTTGATATATAATTTACATGATCTGCCTGGTTTAAATTGTTTTCAGTTGTTTACACTTTTTCAAACAGGACCTGATGTCCAATATAAAAATAATAATACAAATTGTAATTTAATAGATTACAACGACCATTTGAATTTTTTTTTTAATAATCGAATAAATAAAATTCGAAAGCAGTTCAACCGAATCACCCACAGATCGCAACAAATGACCTTCGTAACAAAATTTAACCGAAAAATCTAAATTTCGTCAACCAAATTCCGTCGCATCCTCTTCAACAACAGATCGCAAAGATCAAACTTCAGACGACCAAAACCTTCATTGATAAACTCTCCAAGTATCGTTTCGAGAAGAAAAACAGTTTACAAATCGAAAGCAGTTCCGTCGAATCATCCACAGAGTGTGACAAATTACCTACATTGAGCTCAATTTTTCACGGTTAGAATCGACCGATTGTAAAACGCCATGGCTAGTGGATTGGAGACCCTCGATACATGGCTTTTTACTATAAATCGACTAAACATTAGATTGTTTCCTTTTTCCCGTTCGTCTTTTATTCTGTAATCTTTTTTCAGTGGTACATAATCAGTTGAAGACCTCGATTTTCATGGGCTATATAATCAAATGAAGACCTCAATTTTTGCTTTGGAAGACGATTTTCATTTCGGCGTCGCTCTTTGGCTTTGGATTTTTCCATATCTGATAATTTGCGCCTACCCATTTTGTAACTTTTTCAATTTTTAACGATTTGATGCCTTTCGATTACCTATTCATACAATTTTTAACGATTTTATGCCTTTCTACTACATATTCAAATAAAAAATCTTCTAAAAGTAAAGAACATCGTTGAATTTCATAAAAAAAAGTAAAATGCGAGCATTATTTGGCCCCATCCTCGACCGAAAACAACAACCATTTCCAAATGGTTAAAAAAAAAAAAAACGCGTGTGTAAGACCCCCCCCCTGTTCCACTTGCCCCATTTTTATGGGGCAACTGAACCCATGAGGAAAGAAAGATGAAATACGTATATATTTTTTTTATTTTTAGATATTAAAATGTAATTTTGAACATTTCTGTCTGTCTGATAGAGAACCTAACTGAACACATTTACAAAAGTTCAGTCTTGTTAATGTATCGGAATGAAAATAGATTACAAATTTATATTATTATGCTAATTTCACTCTCAACTATTATTTTTTCATATCTGAGGATCTCATATCTGAGGATATTAGTAGTAAATTTGTACATTTCGCAGCAAAAAAGATGTTTAAACTGTAAAGAGCTTTTAATCGAAGAAGTGTGGGACTTTTCTTGTCTTTCATCTTAGATTAATAGTATATTTTTACTAAATACAACTTATAGGACCGGGGGACTGTATAAAAATTTAAATTTCGTAACTTTTTCAGAAATGTTTTTACTGATCTAAACGGCTATTAAAATAATATGTTATATCATTGAAAACATTTTTGTAATTGGAATTATATGTCTATGACTGACGGTTTAGGAATTAGTCATTGAACATTGTTGAGAGTGGACACTCTGTATAATTAAAAAGCTACAGACATAAAAGATATGTACATAGATAACTGAATGGTTCCTTATTGATGAAACATAATAAAATCCCGTTCAGAAAATCAGGAGAAAAGTTATTTAATTAAACAATGGCAAAACACATCTTAACATCTAAAGTTTTATTTTAACAAAAACATGCTTTAAGATATATCTTAGATAAAGTTATATGAAAGTTACTTAAAAACTTAACCGCAAAAGAAATTTTAAATTAAATTGGAATTCATGCAGGGGAAATTTTTTACCTACACCAATTTTGCTGTACAATAATAATGAAAATCTCAAATATCCAAATTAATATTACACTTTAAAAATTATTTTCTAATTGATTGTGGTTTCTCAAGTTTTATTAAAATTTTAGCATAACTTTAAAACTAATACAGTGCGTCACAAAAGTATATGGACAAACGATTTTTTGAAATAGCAACTCAAAAGTTGAAGCCATAATTACGGACAAAAACAATCAGCATATGGAATCATAATATATGTTTATTACAATAACGAAATGCAGTGTAGGTTTTACAGAATTTTTGCAAAAAATTAAAATTCAAAATATGCTTTCCCAAAAATATAGGGACAATTCCACCGTATCAATGAAATTTGCATTTTTTGCGTACTGTACTTGTGAAGCAACCATTTCGAAATATAAAATCCCTGCTCGTTCTTTAATTATCGAATAGTGGGGAAGTGCAGGGAATCTTTCAAACGGACAAAGAATTTAAGAAAACCATTTTCACCAAATTTATAAATTTGCTAACAAGTCCTAAATGTACCAGCATGGAGAAAATATATTTAAATTTTCTTTTTTCAAATTTCTTGTAAATTTTGTTTAGTATCTAGCTCTATAAGTAACGTATACCGTTTATGTGTTGACAGTTGTTGAACAGTGTGTAACGTACAAAGTTGTATAATAGTACATAGTAAATAGCTTAAAGAAAATTCTGTCTAACTAATTCTTTTTGTGCAGGAATTTTAAATGAGATGATGCTATCTATATTTTATTAATAGGTATTTCACAGAAACGGAAAAATTCTTTTTTGTTAAATAACTAGTTGTCGCCTTTTGTTAAATAACTAGTATCTATAAACCTTCATGGGTTTTTTTTTTATTCAGGAGATCACTAAACAAATATCATCAAGATTCAATGTAAATGAAGGTGTGAAAATGTGAAGCTGTTAAATGTCAATGTTTAACTTAAGAATTGGTATGGTTTTTAGGAATGTTTGGAGCACCATGATTATGAAATCTACAAGAATGTGTAACGATGGAAATCTTTTTTTTCTTAAATAAACGTAAATAATAGAGCTTTAAGCAAATAAACTGAGGCATTCTTTGACATAATTTTAATGTTATTTTACGACATGTTACATTAATATATATATGTACATAGAAATTTATTATTAAAATCTGGGTTTCAAACTAGGCGTCAGTTTTTCTTTTTTTTCATCAGAATAAAGATGATTATCTGTCTTATAACAGTGCTATATTATTATCTTATTATTAGAAACCAAATAAACAAAAATAATGAAATTTTTGAATAACAATAATTTAATTTGAAACTTGGAGTAACATCAATCAGGTACTGAGAAGTTTCCCATTTTTCATAATAATTATAATAATAATTATTATAATAAATACACAGAATTACGACTTAATCTCGCCTTTTTGTAACATGACATAAAAAAATGAAAATCAGATTGACCTATAAAAATTTATTCACATAGATAAATAAATCTTTGCACAATTAAATTCACTTTTATGAACGTTGAAAATAGTAGAATGTCTTTAATAAAGTTTAATATACATAAAAACTAATAACACTGGAAAAAATAAATCATCACTATTTCATTAAACATTTATGTTCGCCTACTTAATATTTTTTTAAGTAATAAAATAACACATGCCTGTTAAACAACGCATTTTGTTTGCAGTTTTAAATGTTTCTGATGTTATTCGGTAATTTCATAAATTCTGAACTTCAAATTCATATCAAACTCGTAAAGTCAAACTCATATATCAAACACCACTTAAATACATCCTGTAATAAAAATTTTATTAATTAGTTCTGCGTGTAATTTCGTAAATGCTATAAAGGGATATAGGTATAACGGAATTAAAAAGCAGCATTAGCAACAAAGTTTTATATCTTCCACTGCTGAATTTTCCGTCGTCATCAGGAATGTGTTCACCACTTTTCTTTGACTGCCAAAAGCGTGTTGTTATTTTTTTGCGTGTTTTATGAGTTATTATTTAGACTTAGCATTTTTTTTATCCGTGATGTAGGATTTGAGCACAATTACTCTCCGAATGAACCAGTTAAAAAAAAAAAAAGTTCTACTTAATTGTTATTACGGATGTTATTAATAGTGTTTTGGATAAATAACAAATTTAAAAACTGTTTGTTTGACAAAAAAATATCATTTTGCTTTTATTCGATGGCGTCCATAATTGGTTCTACTCCAAGCGTTGTCCTTATGACTAAAATGTGCGTTAAAAGGAATGTTTGTTGCATTAAAGGTTTGAGAAGCACACTTGCGCCAAATAACATTTACTCAACATTACCATTTGATTACGGACATGATTGTGGAAGAATTATTGTAAGATTGGATGGACTCTTAGATTTCTGACTTTATTTCTAAACTGAAATCTGTGAACGAAAAAAAAGATTTATATATTATGTTAAACACAAAATTAATCCAAAGTTGAATTAAAATTAAAATGAATTTTTTTGTATACTCTTTGCAACGCTTCATGTACAATAACGAGCAGCACTGTGTTTTGTGGATTACTCTGTGTTGTTTTTGTAAATAAATTTAAAAATTACAATTTAGAAATCATCATGTCTATTTGTCTAAATTTATAATTTAACAAACTGAGTGAATTTATTGAAGTTTCTGGAAGCTGCTTCTAACAAATATATATTCGTATTTTCTCGAAATCAGAATGAAAATATAGGAGCAACTGTTTGCACTCCGAAGTAAAAAGATATCGGAATCCCATCTTATTATTGTTATTTTATGCTAATGAAGTGATAGATTTGAAAGCTAAATTAAACATACTGTACTTTATTCTCAAATGTTTTTAATTTATAGCTACACTGTAGAAAAAAAAATCTATAAAATTACTGACACTTTTCTAGGAAACGGGATGTCTAGAACTGTTTATGTAAACGGCAACAATAAAAATTCGTGTAACAGATACACGTTTGCACTGTAAATCCAAGGTCCACTGTAAATCCTGTAAGGTCTCTAAGTAAGGTCTCTAAGTAAGGTCCTGTAAGGTCTAAGCATCTTTTAGGAAACTGCGATGACTAGTACTTTTTATGCAATTGCAACCCGGGTTACAGATAAAATTTTAGTAAGTTTACTGTAATTTATGTAGATTCTTTTGTAAAACTGTAGATTTCTGTAGCTTTGCAAAAACTAGTTTGTAGATTTTCATCTTTTTTTTTTTTTTTTTTTTTTTTTTTTTTTTTTCTACAGTGTAAAATTTTAGTAAGCATACACACTTCTGCAGGTTTACATTTGTAGAATTACACCTTTTTTTACAGTATAAACATCGATATTTGCTTCGAATTGCTTTTTGTATGTAACAGATATTTTTTTGAATTGAATAACATATCTTTATCTATATTATAAAGGAAAAACCTGTCCGTCCGTAATGCTGACGTCATTTTGACAGTAGCAACAAGAGACGATTAAATTTAACTTTTATTAAATTTATTGCGATTTTTTAAACTTCTAAATACTGAAATACTGAAATTTTCAGTTTTTTACACCATCAAAAAGGGAAAAACTTTACTTTCAAATCAATTTGTTTGAAAACTATATGGCAATTTATTTAAAAACTATATCGAAATTTACTCAGTTTTTATTGTTTTTAAATTAATTTTGAAGCTTGATTTTTTTTTTCAAATCTACGTCTATCACGTGCAGACGATTACGAAATGTAAATGTATTTGCACTTAAATTAATGTAAATACATCATCATTTAATTCCAGCTTATATTCTATGACGAAATTAGAACATTCATCAATCAATAAATAACACATAAATAAAACACAAATTTAAGACTTGGAATCGAATTTCGCGCTTAATGCATTGAAATGAACCAAAAGGACTAAATGTAAATAAAGATTTTGCGATTTCTTCAGCTGTTAACTCATGAGGTGAATACGAGGATGTCGCTTTTAATACGTTTAAAAAAATAAATAAATAAATAAAAAAATAACGCATTATATTATTAACGCATAATTAACGCGCTATTTTTCATATAAATATGATTTTTAATGGGGATTCTAAAATGTATATTAAATGTAAAAAATATTAAAATATATAATGTGAATTTTAAAAAGCCCACAATTTTATTTAAAAAGCGACTAAAGTAATGAAAAAGATGTTACAAGTTTAAAATATGCATTTTATTTAAAACTTCTTAGTACTTTCAAGCTTTCCAAGCTCATCATTAGAGAATATTTTAATAAATATTATATTATAATAATGGTTATTAAAATATTCTCTGATAACCATTATATTATAATAATGGTTATTAAAATATTCTCTGATGATGAGCATGGAAAGCTTGAAAGTACTAAGAAGTTTTAAATGAATTGTATATTTTAAAATAATAAAACCTTTTTCATTACTTTAGTCGCCTTTTAAGTAAGACTGTAGATATTTTAAAGTTCACATTATATATTTTATGTTGAATCAAGATGAAAATTGCGTTTTGTCTGATGATTTTATTTGTAAAAAATCTATTAGAGTTATTAAAAAAAAAAAAAAAAAAAAAAAAAAAAACAGTACAGCCGTGCAAGGCTTTCTAAAAGCAATCTTTAAGGTTATTTGCTGTTACGTTTTTTCATAATTTTTTTAATAAGTGGAATTCTTTTTACCAAACAACATGTTTTAACGATATGCCCGTATTCTATGTCAAAAGTCGCTTGCAGAACCTTTCGAAAAATACCTCAATCATCTCTGTGCATTTTATATGTGATTAGTGAAAAGGATGTTACCATCAGAAATAATGTATATGATCGTTTTCACCTATATTCTGTAAGCCGTTAAGCACGGGTTTATCCCTTTGTTTCATTGAAAGCAATCTATTTTATATAAAATACATCTTGTTTTATTTTAATTAGGAATTGATTTTATTGTAATTACAAATGTAATTACAAATCGTTTCAAACACACTTATCTTGGGAATATAAATTTTTTTCAAACACACTTATCTTGGGAGTATTAACAAATGTTTAATTACTTAAAATACGACATTTAAATGAAAAAGTTTTACTCCTATGCTATTACATTTAAATAATTTTAACATTATAGTTAAAGTTCGTATCGTATTACACAAAATCTACTTTTAAAAATAAACAAAAGTTGTTACAATTCTATTAAGAATGTAAATTAAAGCAAACGAACATCAATTAATCAAAACGGAGAGTTAGTGAAGAATTATTACGAAAAGTGTTGTTAAGAATAGATCATAGAAGAAGTGAAATCAAGTTTATTCAAACCCATTAATTATAATGAAGTATATGATTGTAGTAATAATAACCCATTTTCTAATCTAACGCGCAGAATATTATTAAATTCAGTAAAATAATTAATTGCATAGTTTATAAATTCGAAGTTGCATTTTGCTTCGTTAAAACATTATCACAACGTAATTTCTCAGGACTGAATTTTACAACTTTCAGGGATCTAAGATATTTCGGTATAGATAATTATTCAACTGTCTTGAACATTCACCATATATCGATCAACGTGGTGTAGTAAATCAAAGATTTTAAAATTTATTTTTACTTTCTTCTATCTTTACAAGAAGAAAGTGTTAGATTCATGAAAATTTTCGAATTCCGGTTTTCAACGGATTTACAGGTTTTAGGGGTCACAGAACCCGAAAAACACGTTTTTACAAAATGTCTGTCTGTGAGTCTGTCTGTCTGTGTGTGACACAAATTTTGTGGGCGCTCTATCTCAAGAACTAATGAACGGAATTTAATAAAAATTAATATTCAGTTAGTCCCTGATTTAAGTTGGTGCTGATTAGTTTTTGGTGTAAATCGCTCAACAGGTGGCACTGATAACCAGCATTTTTCACGAACTCCACAATAGTTCAATCTCTAGAACTAATGCACGGATTTTCATCAAACTCCAGATTCCGTTAGTCCTTGACAGGAATTAATGTTTTTCATATTTTGGTGTAAATCGCTCAACACGAGGTGCTGCTATGCTGCTTTTTTTGCGATTTCCGAAATAACTCTATCTCAAGAACTAATACTTGGTTGGATATTCCACAAACTTCAGATTCATGTATACCTTGATATGAATTACTGCTGTTTATGTTTTGGTGCAAATCGCTCAATAGGTGGCGCAGCTATGCTGCATTTTTCAGAATTTTCATTATAGATGTATCTCAATAATTAATGCACGAATTTTCATC
This sequence comes from Maratus speciosus, assembly GCA_963932465.1. Classification (NCBI taxonomy): domain Eukaryota; kingdom Metazoa; phylum Arthropoda; class Arachnida; order Araneae; family Salticidae; genus Maratus; species Maratus speciosus. The sequence goes on from OZ010792.1 coordinate 243,532,249, forward strand.
AAACTTCAGATTCAGGTATACCTTGATATCAATTAGTGCTGTTTATGTTTTGGTACAAATCGCTCAACAGGTGGTACTGTTATGCTACATTTTTCACAATTTCCTTATACCTCTATCTCAAGTACTAATGCACGAATTTTCATCAATTTTCAAATTTAGATATAATTTGATATGAACTGGTGCTAAATTGATGTAATTTCTTGTATTATTTAAATGACTTAATTGACGTGATTTATATAGAAGAAAGTTTTGTGATGGCCACAACATACTAGTTTTTATTTTAATAGGGTGACCTCGATATTAGTTGATAGAGTTCCAGCTGTTGATCAATTTTTTGAAATATTGCGTATTTCAGGTGAAAATGAGTTTTATACGAGGCACTAGACGCAATATATTTTTTTAAATGTTAGTGCACCTGTTATTACACTGTTGTCACCAGTCGGCCGTAAGAGAATCCATTTTATGACATTTTTTTAATAGAAGCAGTAAGCATTTAGTTTTTAATTAGTTGGAGACATTTACCTCAAGTTAAAATATTCCACTTGCATCGTGTTTATTTCAACTAATATTTTTATAAGAATTATTATTAATCACAGCCCAAGGATATTATTTTAAAGACTATTTCTTTAGATTTTTGATTGATTTCTTTCGTCGAATCAACCATCGGGAAAATGGCAATTAAAAAACTATTTATTTATAATTTTGTTCCTATTTAAGGTCAGCAGATTTCATTTTTGCCCATTTATAGTCCATTCATTAAGGGTTGTAGCAATCATGTTAGTTTACTTCTAAAACTTAAATGGAAGGAAATATAATAAAAACCCCGTAGCACTGTCTTTGACCAACTACTGGCGGGGTCACACTTATGTTAACACCATTCTAAGAATGTAACTTAAGTTAGAACAAAATAAAATATAATAAAGACTATTTATGGATAGTGATTCAGTTGTTCTTATAACAAAGGTGTTTTAGTAAGATTTTGTAGGTCATTAGTTTAATTGCCACTAAATTCTATTTTTAACACTTTCCAACAAAGTTGAAAAGTGTTTATGCATTCAGTTTGTCTGTCCGTCTATCCGTCTGTCCATGCTCTAACTCTGGTAAATATATTCGTATTTTCAAGCAATTGATAAAGATTATTTAGGATCACCGAAGCATGTTTGGTATTGTATATGAAGAATGTACAATTAATACTTCATTTACAGGGGCACTCAAAAAGGCATTCTATCATATTGTGGTATATGGGGAAAAATCGTTTGCAGAGTATTTTAATGACATTATGCTATTTCAAATGTATTGAAACTGATATAAATCACTGAATTTCACAATAAACACGTAAGACCAAAGCATTGGCAGCATTTTTTATTCATTTGCAGGGACACACAAAAGAAATCAGTTGCAGTATTGTCTTTGAGTAATAATTACTGGAGTGTACGGTTTTAAATTCGGTATGCGCTTTTAAAGTTAATTAATTTTGCATGTTACTCGTTATATATAAATTATATACCTCATATACAGAACTGCACAAACGTAGTCACGTACCATTCTCCTTATTAAGGTAAATTGCTGAAGGGGATTTTTTAACTGAAGTAGTTTTGTTACATTATTCTGAATGTATTGGAAAGTGTTCCATAATCTGTGCTTTACGCATGATTTTTTTTCTTGTTTTTCATTTGAATCAGCTGTTTCTAATTTAAATACAGCTTTTAGAGAAATGTTATTTAAAAAATATTAATACCTCAAAAATATATTGAGATGCACTTTTCAAACAGATTAAAAGTACCATTTTTTTCCGATACAATGGTATAAAAATTGAAAATGTGCGATTATTAAGTTAAAAAAATTGCAGTAGAGTATTTAACAGTACGACGATACATGTGCTTTGTTTTACAGCAGGCTTATACAACGGAACGTAATTTTTTTTAAACGACACTTTAATTGCTGGGAGAAAGAAATAGCATACCGGGGGCTAATAATAAAAATTAAAAAAAATAAAAACACTTGCATTAGGGTTCATAAAGTCAAAAACAATTCTATTATGAAACGTCTCAGGTCAAAACTAAATTCATTAAAGCCTGATAGAATAAAAATAATTCGTTAAGGAACCTAAGCACAATAAATATAATGATAACGGTATTTCCCAAACTTTCTTTAAGATTTAAAATATATTAGAAATGTGTGATGAAAATGAAGCAGATGCCACGTACATGCTTCGAAAATTAAACGACATTTATGAGGAATTGGGATTGAAGATACATCTGAATAAAACTGAGCATTTAACTGCAGGTCAGAAAGCTGGTATTTTATTTAATGAAACTAATCTTTAAAATGTAGAAGAATTTAAGTAGCTTGGATCTATCATTCATGAAGATTTATCAAACCAAACAGATGTTGGAAGGACAATTGGTGAAGGCAGAAAAGCAATAGCAATGTTGATTTCTGTTCTGTAGTATAATAATATTCTCCCTAAAACGAAGCGTTTAATTTATAATCCTATTGCGCAAAACATTTTGCTGTATAGCTCAGAAACATGGACTGGACATTAAATCTCCGTCTAAAAAAGAAACTCCTCTCTGCCAAAGTGGACTCCGGTGTCAGCGAGAAAGAATAGGCTGGAAAAAGTTTAAAAAAATCAAGAATACGTGAAATAGTGCATGGCAAAAAAGATGTTGTTAACACAATCAAGTATAACAAACATAGATGGCATGGACATATTTGCAGAATGAAAAAAGAACGCCTCTGTAAAATACACTTTGAATGGAGTACGGAAGGCAAGCGTGTGTAGGGCAGACCGAGGATGACTCGTGAAAGTAATATTCGAGAGACAATGAAATTATGTAATTTAACTGATGAGATTACTCTAGACAGAGTGAGATGAAAAGGATCTCCCAGAACTATTTTTATGGATCAAAGAAACCCACTGTTTAGTGGAAACTCCGAAAGAAGAAGAAGAAGAAATGTGTTTCTAATTCCAATTTTCTAAAATATTGCTATAAAGATTATTTAGTCAGGGTTTTATAATGTTTCTTTTAAACACCAGATTCTTTTATTCTAAATACTTTTAAATAATTTTAACATTATTCTTAAAGTATGTTTGGTGCACTATGTACTAATCATTTTTCAAAAATAACATAGCTGTTAGAATTTTGTTTACAATGTAAATTAGTGCAAATAAACATCTATTAATTAAGATGCAAATTTAATGAAATAAGTATTATTACGAAAAGTATTGTTCACAATAGAGTACGGAAGAAGTAAAATATAATTTATTTCAAATTCATTAATTTTAATTACGTGTATAAGTATAGTAACAATACCGTATTTTACTAATCTAACGCAGCAGAATATTATTAAATTCATTAAAATTTTTTTAGTTTATCATTTCGATTATCATTTAGTATTCATTTAGTTTATCATTTCGAAAGTGCATTTTTCTTCTTTATACATCATCACAACATAATTTCTCATGATTACATTTTACAACTTTCAGGGATACAAAATATTTCTGTATAAATAATTATACCACTATCTTGAAAATTTTTGATATATCGAGCAACATGATGTAGTAATTCAAAGATTTTTTTCTTAACACCAGTACACTGTAAAAAAAAAAAAAAAAAAAAAAAAAAAAAAAATCTGTAATTCTATAGATGTAAATTCACAGAAATCTGTATGCTTACTAAAATTTTATCTGTGCACTGTACAGAAAAAGATGTAAATCTACAAAATTAGTTTTGTTAAGCTACAGAAATCGGTAGCTTCACAAAAAAATCCACTAAAATTACAGTAATCTTACTAAAATTTTATCTGTAACCCGGTTTGCAATTACATAAAAAGTTCTAGGCATCCGAGCTTCCTAAAACATTCTTAGTAACCTTAAAGAATTTTTGATTTACAGCGCGACGGTGTATCTGTTACATGAATTTTTGTGGTTGCCGTTACATAAAATGCTCTAGGAATCCCAGTTTCCTAGAAACATTTTAATAACTGGACAGATTTTTTTTTACAGTGTGATAGAATGCAACTTAAGTTAGAATAAAATAAAATATAAGAAATACAAATATTGGGATAGTGACTCAGTTGTGTTGTAAAAAAGTCTTTTCGTAAGATTTTCAAGGTCATTAATTTAATTGCCACTAAATCCCTTTATTTTCTTTCAATCATTTGTTGCTAATTTAAATACATGTTTTAGACAAAGGTTATTAAAAAATAATAAAAATTAAAAACAAATTAATTAGTGTACATAAAAGTCAAATAATAATTATATTAAGAAAAACATGAGGTCAAAACTAAAATCATAAAAGCGTGGTTTGGTTTGGTTTGTATTTATGACGGCCAATTATCAACAAGCGGGATATAGGCCCTAAGTGGGGGAAGTGCCCTTTCGGGGGGGGGGGGGGTCTTTCTAAGGGAACCGAACCAGTATTTACGCTTGGAAATCCAAGGTTCGAAGAAAACCACAAAAACTCCGAACGATTAGGCCGACGGGCGCGATTGGGTTCGAACCCAGCACCTCACGTCTACCAGCTTCAAAAGCAGACCCCCTCGGTCACTGGTGGGGCCCATAAAAGTGTGAGAGGATAAAAATAATTTGCTAAGGAAACTAAGCAGAATAAATATTATGATAACGAAATTTCCTAAACTTTCTTTAACAGTTAAAATGTATTATAAATGGTAGTATAATTCCAATTTACTGAAATATTCCTATGAAGTCTATTTCGTGAGAGTTTTATAATGTTTCTTCTTTCCAAATTTTTTTTTATTCTAAATACTTTAAAATAACTTTAACATTATTCTTAAAGTCTGTTTGGTATACTATGCACTAATCACTTTTCAAAATTAACATAGTTATTACAATTTTATTTACAATGTAAATTAGTGAAAACAAACATCTATTAATTAAGATGCAAAGTTAATGAAATAAGTATAATTACGAAAAGTTTTGTTAACAATAGAGCATGGAAGAAATGAAATCCAATTTATTTCAAACTCATTAATTTTAATTACGTATATAACTATAGTAACAATGACCCTTTTACTAATCTGACGCAGCAGAATATCATTAAATTCAGTAAAATAAGTAATTACTTATCTTATCATTTCGAAAGTGCACTTTTCATGTGTAAACTTTATCATAACATATTATCTTAGGATTAAATTTTAGAACTGCTTTCGGGGATCTATAATATGTGGGTGTAAATAATAATCTCGCTGTCTGGAACATTAATGAAATATAGATCAGTATGTTGTAGTGAACTATATATTTTAAAATTTATTTTTAATTTTAGTATACAGTAACTAAAATGTCAAAAGTTGCAAATTTTATTTAATTTTGATAGAATTAAATTATAAGAAAGAGAATTTACGCTAACTATTCGAAATAAGTTTCTCAAATAACACATCAAACGAAGGATTTTTTTTTCTAAATTTTATGAATAATTTCCTGCCATTTTCCTACCAGTTTCATATTCTCCTGCTTTTATTGCGAAAAGAATATGCAAATTTAGAGTTACTGGAAAATGATCAATAATCAAAATGATAACAAGGTGAATGGTAATAATTATAAATATAAATTTTTAGGAAAATGTTGTATCAATAAAATCTGTAGACAAAGTAAATTTTTAGTATTTTCTCAGCCTTTCACAGAGAAGACGGGCTGCGGAATTAAAAAAAAAAAATTAAACATAAGAAAATTACTTTATCAATAGAGTATATACCTAAAGGATATTTTACATGTTTTCCCAGCATTTCATATAGAAGATGATTTGATGAATGACAATAATTGTAAAAATAAATTGTAAGAAAAGTGCTGTATCAATAAAATCTGCATATGAGTCAGATTTTTAATGTTTTCCCAGAACTTCATAGAGAAGATAGTTTTCTGAATGAAAATAATTATAAAAAATACACATAAGAAAAGTTTTCCATCAATAAAATCTGTCTATGAGAGATTTCTAGCATTATATGAATAAGATAGGTTACTGAAAGAAAATAATTATGATAATATAGAAGGGGAAAATGCGTTGCATCAATATAATCTACAGATGAATCAGATTTTTTATCTTTTCTCAACATTTCGTAGAAACTATGTGCTGCTGGATAAAATCAGTTATAAATAAATATATATATCAGAAAATAATATATCAGAAATAATTATAAATAAATATATATCAGAAATGCACTGAATTCATAATAAATGCAGACTACACAGGTTTTTAATTATATCTCAGTTTTAAATACAGAAGATTGGCTGCAAAATGTAAATACTCAGAAAAAAAATACATAAGAAAACTGCCTTTTGGTAGATAAGGTTTGCTTTTCTAAATTCTCTTCCATTTTCAATTGAAGTTTATAAGGACTTACAATAAATGTAAAGGCACATTTGTCTGAGTCCCTGAGATTAGTGAACACATAATTTCATTTAGTATGTTAAGCTAGCCTCTTACCGCGCAAATATCAGTGAAAACAGTTGATGGAGCTATTTTAAATATCTTAATTTTTTTGTCGCTTCGTCATTTTTCTTAGTTTGCTTTGCAATATTAAGACATCTGCGCCTTTCCCCATGACTTGAATCCATTTTTCACCAAAAGTGATAAACAAAACGTACCTTTTGAAATAAAAATTAAAAAAATGTTATTAAAAAATTAATATAAGAAAAGTATTGTGCTTTAAATGAAAAAGTTATGTCATTCAAAGTTTCATTTTATTGCTCTTAGCTTCTAGTCCAGTCAATCTAGGATTCTGCCAGGAAAGTTTTGGAGAAGTTTCTTTCTCTTACATCCTTTATGTTTTTGGGGGTGCTGAACACGATTTTCAACTTTGCCACCTAGTATCTGGACGGTTTATAAAATTACAAGCAAAAATCGTTTTTTGGGGGTGTTTTCATTGTAGTCGCTATTGGGTTAAACCTTTTTGAAAAAACACTGTGTCACCAAATTAAACTAGAGAAAATTTACTACATTTTTTTATATACAATGTTTTTCCAAGATCGATACTTGTGGTATCATCGATACCAAGATCGATACCAGCAAAGAGAATTTTAGCAATATATTCAAATTGCATCATCGGAGGACGTAAACACAATACCATCACAATGCATCCATTTCAATCACCAATTTGAAGCTTTTTAGTTAATTGTAGTTTTATTTCGAATATGTTAACATTTGCTTACCAAGTTTTAAGCTTTTTATATATTTATTATAAATTGAAATCAGGTAATTAAGGAAAGTATAAATCAAAAACACTCCGAACAGATGAGAGCACCTATTTTTATTTTCCTACTATCTGATTATGACTATTACATGATCATAACTGTACAATTATAACTATTATGAGTTTAATATAATTATGTAAGTGGAAGATTGTAAACAGCGGAAAAAGAGAAATGCAGAGTTGTTCTCCCATTAACACTAGAACGCCCGGAAATTTTACTCAAATTTCATAAAAATATTTGATACTAGAATTTTTATTTAAAATTATTTGACTGATTTAATTAGCGTAAATCTGCGTAGTTAAAATTTAACTTATTTTATGAAAGAATTTCTGATTCCAGTTGACATTTCTCCATATGGTTGGAGTCGGACCGACTCCTTCCGGGCGTTCTAGTGTTAATATCCTTTTGGTAGCTTTGAAAGTCCTGGTTGATGTTCTTCGAAAGGAGGGTGATCATTATCTTGATTGCTCAGTTTGGGTCTTCACTTGGCTTAAATTATCCTAGAGAATTGGCATGTCAACCTCTATTTCCAAGTCATTTTCGGCGATGAAGTAGCTGAGATTGTCACAATGGCCTTCGCAATTCAAACGAAGGAGCGAACAAAACGAACATGTATTCCTATAGCCACACTTTTAACTGAAGTTTGCTTTGCATTTGCAGGATTTTTTTCGCAGAACAACTTCTGGTACGTCAGTTTGACAGTTGTTATTGGTGTGGTGCTTCTCTAGGTTTTATTCCAGCCCCATTTTTTAGTTTCTTTACAGTTACCGAGCCATGGATGTACTGGTGGTAAACTCTTAAACATGTGTATCAAGTTGCATCTTCTATTGGAGGAAGCGACGCTGTATTTGCAGCTGTCTTAAAATAATTCTTAGTCTTGCTTCAGTAATAATGCTGTGAACTACTGCAGTACCCCTGTTCTAGCATTATTTAAGGTCTCCTTTTTCTTTTTCTTAGAAATGTGTTTCTATGAAAATATTTATGGTTTCTTTAATGAGAGACTCGTTCTCTATCAAAGTTCGTCTGGAGGAGGATATTGAGTAGATTTGTAAACCTGAGACCGAATATCTTCAGCCACGATCCTCGCCGTAATCTGAACAATCCGCCGTCATTCTTCCTGGGGAGATGACCATCGTTGTTGATATCAAACGTCACTCAAAATCTTATGACATGTGTTCTTGAAGCAAAGGCCAACTACTTTGCTTGCAGTGCTTGATATAACAATATCTTCTTCACACTTGTTTAGAAGGCGTGATTTTACTGTTTTGACTGGAGGACCACTATTCACCTGCTTTAAGCTGGTCTGTTAATTCTTCTATAAATAATTGGTATTGTTCTTCATTTTACTCCAGATTAAATAATTGACTTGAATAGCTGTGTCTATGTCAAAAGCAAATGGACTTTTCTGCGTCTCTGTGGGTTTCGCGAGCTGATAGGGCTTTTTCATACATTTCACAGGATACTGACTATCAGCAGTAACCAAGTCTGTCATATTATCTAGTCCGTAGATTATAGCAAGCCCCAGTTCATCATCATGATTTTCAGAAAGTAGTTTAACTTTTAAAAGGACTGTCAATGAAGATTATATTCCGTTTTGTTATTACTTTATGAATTTCGTTTGCTTTAAAGTATGATGGGATTTTTTTCCAAGCAAAAAGTAACGACTTTGAAACGAAAACTGTTGTAATGTTGAACAGTTAGCTTTTAGAAATCTTCTTTAAGTTACAGCAATGTGTTTTTCGTTTGCGTACTGTTTACGGCCTTTTTTATGGATCCTTAGTGATTCCTTGTTCAATAAATAATTCTTTTTCCCACCTTTTCGTTTTTTACTTGCTAATCTGATGAACTCCACAGCTTTTGATTTCACTTCTGTTACTTTAGTTGAGCCCATTGAATCTGTCATAGATAAAACGATTTCTCTGCCATCATGATTACCATTGCACATCTCACAGAATCGTTTTAAAACACAAAATTTTTAATTAAATGCACACTACACATACATTAATCAAATGCATAACCGACCGTTGAGACGCCTAGAAACAAAGTGAGAGATGCACTTTCAATTTCAACACGAGTAAAAAAAAAACCTGATGGAGAGAGGAAGGAAGATAAAGGTGAGGGGCTTCTTGTAATAGCATGTGGGTGGCACCATAGAAGTGTTTCAAGGACACACACACTGTAAAAAAATCTGTAAAGTTACTAAAGTTTTTCTATGAAACTGGGATGTATAGAAATTTTTATGTAACAGGAAAAACAAAAATTCCTGCAACTGACGCTGTTACAGGAATTTTTGTTGTTACCGTTACATAAAAAGTCCTAAGAATCCCAGTTTACTAGAAAAACTTTAGTAACTTTACAGTTTTTTTTTTTTTTTTTTTTTTTTTTTTACACTGCATCCACTCGTTTTGCATTCACAAAAATATTACATTAAGCGTTTTCAACTTACGGTTATGGAATTTGACTATATCGATAAAATCCTTTTTACTCGTATTGCCAAAACTATTTATCTTAGAAAGAAACATTGCGCAACAAACAAACAACAAACGCTATACAAATATCTAATAGTATACCACCAGTACAGCTAAGGCTTGGTAACTGTAAAAAAGCTAAGGAATGGGCTGAAATAAAACCAAGAGAAGCACCACACCAATAACAACTGTCAAATTCATTCACCAGAAGCTGTTCTGCGAAAAAAATCCTGCAAATGCAAACAAACTACAGTTGAAAGTGTGGCTATGGGAATGTAGGTTTGTCTTGCTCGCTCCCTCGTTTCAACTGTGATGACCATTGCGACAATTATCTCCTTCATCGCCGAAAATGACTTGGAAATAGAGGTTGATAAGTCAATTCTCTAGTATATTTTAAGCCAAGTAAAGACCCAACCTGAGCAATCAAGATACCGATGAACCTCCTTTCGAAGAACATCAACCAGACCATTCAAAGCTACCAAAACGACATTAATGGGAGAACAACTCTGCATTTCTTTATTTTTCTTGTTTACAATCTTATGTTATTATATTAAACTTAGAATAGTTATAAGTGTACAGTTATAATCATGTAATAGTGATAATCAGGTTGGCAAGAAAATAAAAAATGGTGCTCTCATCTGTTCGATGTATTTGTGTTTTATATTTTTCTTAATTACACGATTTCAATTAATTTTGTTAATAAATATAGAAAAGGCTTAAAACTTGGTAAGCAAATGTTAACATATTCGAAATGCAACTAAAATTAACTAAAAAGCTTCAAATTGGTGATTAAAATGGATGCATTGTGATTGTATTGCGTTTTCGTCCTCCGATGATGGAATTTGAATCTATAGCTAAAATTCTTTTTGCTTGTATTGCAAAAAGTACTGATCTTAGGAAAAAATATTGTATATGAAAAATGTAGGAATTTTTCTCTAGTATAATATGATGTAGCAGTTTATTCAAAAAAGTTTAACACTCTAGCGTATACTATGCAAAACCCGAAAAAAAAACAATTTTTTTATGGTTTTTCACTTATCATTTTTTAATCCGAACAGATACGAGGTGGCAAAGTTTAAAATCGTGTTCAGCACTTCCCAAAAAAATTAAGGAAGAAAAAGAAAAAAAACTTCACCAAAACTTTTCAGGCAGATGCATTTTTTGGTCTAATTTTACTGGATTATTGCATCTAAAGTTACTTTCATTCAACAAATACTGAATATATATCTATACATTTAAATCGAAGAATTTTTCATACTTGGAGTCTTTTATAGTTTTTATAACAGGGGTTTTCCTACAAATGAAAATACTGTCCACTCTCTTGTGAAATTTATATAAAAATATAGAATGGCTTTAAATTTACAATAATCTTTAAATAGATTTATTCAGTTTTAAAAGAAGGTATGTAAAACAGAAATTAGAATTTACATTTTTGATTCAGAATATTTCCTCTTATTTAAAATAAATCATCTGATTCCGTCAACCTCGTAAATTTGCCTTCCTCCCTTTGCTTGTTCTCCAAGAATACAAAGATAAAAATATTTTTAAATATACTTTATTTTGTTCTCTGTTTACTGTTACTGCAAAGTTACAATCTAATAAGTTAAAACGAAAGACGATTTAAGTAAGACCAATTTTGAGCCATATGCGCATGCGCGACAAGCTGGAGGGTCTTTCGATTCGCTGACGCTGAAAACGTGACCACCTGTGAGCTCCAATGGGAGATCAATGACATTCCTGTCTATAGACAGATATCGTCACGGGTATTCGCCGATTTCAACAATACGTATTTGCTATAGTTATATTGTATTAACAGGTTTATAGTTTTTAGGTAGATTTCGTAAGAAATACTACCTATTGCAGTCGTTACCATGGTGCTACTTTTGAAAAATTCCTTCATAACTTTTCATTATAGGACCCCAGGAACCCAAAACCACCCCCACCTAAAAAGTTTATATATATATATATGTATGTATGTATGTATGTACTAAATTTTGTCCGCACGATAAAAGTCGCAATTATGCACGAATCATCTTCAAACTCGCCAACAACTTTGAGATGGCTAATATCTCGGCGGGGATTGAAAATGGGCGAAATCGGCCCAAGAGGGTGGAAATGGGGAGGGTTCAAAATTTTGAATACTGTCTTAACATGATTCTGATAAAACCAGCTTTTACACAACAATGGCAGGAAAAAAATAAAAGTTTTTCGTTATAGCAGTTGCCAACAATTAAAAAAAAAACAAATAATAAAATTCTCACCACAACAATTACTTTTCTTTTGCAAAATTTTCACGTGTAAAATTAAATAGTTTGACAAATTGAAAACAAATTGAATATTACGTCATAAGTTTCCTAGAGCAAGATTTCAGCATGAAAACTCAAAATAAATAGTTTGACGAATAAAAAAAAAATATGTATATTGCGTCATATTGGAAATATAATGGACCTCAGCAGGTGAATATGTAACGCCATGTAAGTTTTAAGAAACGTATTAAAACATGATAAAAACCCGACTATGGAAATATTAACATATTTTAACATTTTAAGGTTCTCTGAATTTTTTGTAGCCATTTTTTAAACCTATTCCATATATATGTGTGTGTGTATTCGTGTATATTACAATTTTCACAAAAAGTTTAGCTCCCTACAGCTCGCTCTTTGTGAAGAAACTGGGTTTTATCTCTAATCTTGATTTAAGTTTTGTTGGAGAATTTAGTACTTAACATCGAAATCTACCTCCGCCTGTAGGCCCGAGCCGGCAGGGATTTTTTTGGATTACACCTTATTAGGTATTTTGTTAATTTATTGTTTGATTTTTTAATCTGATTTACGATTCCATTTTTAACTTTTCTTTTGATTTACTTAGATTTATGTGTCCTTTGAATTTTCCACCGATTTAACCTAACCACGCTATCGTTATGTAGATACTACGAACCGTTCATTCTCTCTTGAAATATCTCTTAATGCTTTAATATCCTGCATCAGTAATTATAGTAAATACAGTACCTTATGGCTTCATAGTTGAAAATTTATCTGCTGAATAATATCTTCTTCTGAAAAGGGCAAGAAAAATTTCTGAAGATTTTTGTTTACATATCGATTACGATGGAAATGTTTTAATATCCAGCAGTAATTATTTTGACAGTGTACCTTATAGCTTCATAGTTTAAAATTTCTCTACTGAATAATACCTTTTTCTGAAAAGGGCAACACATATCGATTACGATAGAAATGTTTTAATATCCAGCAGTAATGATTTTGACAGTGTATCTTATAGCTTCATAGTTTAAATTTTCTCTACTGAATAACACATTCTTCTCAAAATGGTAACAGAAATGATTTTCTGAAAACTTTTGTTTTGGTTACATATCGAGTAACAAAAAATGCTCTTGACTCTTTAGAAAATGCAACTGAAATGATAATTTTAACAATTGAATCATTAATAAAAAATTATATGTTAAATTAAGCCTGAAAAACTTAATACTTGGAAAGGTTGAGACAAATATAAGTTTTTAAAGCAGATATATTACAATGAATGTTTAATCACAATGTTTTAACTAAAATAACTTTACATATTAACAAATTTAAACAAAATGAAGTTCTTAATTCTGATGATTGATTTTTCGCGAAAAAAGGTACTAAAAAACTTTAAACTATTTAGCTAGAAAAGACTACAATGTTTCTCTTGACAAATAAATGGATTTTTCAATGCTTATATTAAAGTAAATTTAAAAGTCAATGTCAGAATTACAAATTAATTAAATTGTTTATTGTGGAATCCCCATTACTCAAAAAATATTTGAAAATAAGTTATCACCGTTTTTCCAATGTTTGTTGACAGACGATTGCGATTTGTGCAAAAAACCACCAAAGTAACATTATCTATGCCCTATCATAAGATACATACAAATAGATTTCTAAAGAGTTTCCACTTGAAAATCTGAAGACCATTAAGATTACTAAATCAAAAGAAAAGTTCATGATTAATTCCCAATAGGTCAGAGTGAATAAATTACAAAATACAAAATATGTATAATCCTTTTTTAAAAAGATCTTTCCATAGAGTAGAAATTCATTCACATATACTGACAATAAAATTATCAATGTTTCGGTTAGTGAGAAAACATTTAATGTATTTTATAAGCGCTGTCCAGCATGGCATGATTGGGGGAGGGGGGCACAATTAAGTTGAGGGGCAAGATTTAAAATACACTGCAGGATTTCATGAATCTTTCAAAAATAGGAAAATGTTGCATAATAAAAAATGCTGTCGCCTTCAATTTTTTTACAGACATGTGACTCGTCCTGATTTTTTTTCCCCGCGAAAGTGATTTTTTTTTTTTTTTTTTTTTTTTTTTTTTTGTGCGATTTCGCAAAATTATTTTCTGAAATTCTTCAAATGATGGTAGAAAAATATTGTGAATTTTGCCAGTGAATCACATATTGAAATGACAAGATTTCCTAATCAACCACAACTACCAATTGACAGATTTTGCGATTTTTTGCAACGACTATTTGGGGAATTTCTGACAGTTTACCGATGAACTTCACAATATTTTAAAGCAACTGATTGAAGGATTTTGAGCTTTTCGGATGATCAACTGGCAATCTTCACGATTTTTTCTGAAAATTGAAGGAAGAATGTTGCAACTTTTCCCCCACAATTGATGAATTTTGCAGTACTTTTCTTTTTCTTCTACGATTGAGTAATTTTTGTGTTTTTTTAAGCGACAAATTTCATGTTTTTTCCCTTACAACCAACTGTGAATTTTTCTTTTTCCTCTGCGACTGATTGTTGAATTTTGTGATTTTTTAAGCGATTTTTTTTTCTTTTTCGCATGACCAACTAAAGAATTTCCTGTAACCGACTGGTGAATTTTTTGATTTTTTTTTTCCTTCACAAGAGCGATTTAGAAATTTTTGTACATACATATATAATCTACGGTAATCATAGACAAAATTCATGCATTAACAAGATTCCTGTTTGCTGAGGATTCTGTTTCCATTATTTTCTCTCTCTTTTATTTTTCATTCCATTAATGCAGAAATTTATAATGCAGAGAATCTGACTTGAACCTGAAAAATTCATTTTACAGACATGTTATTTTTCCGCGGAGTTGCGCCTTTTTAGCACTAAATTTTATAACCCCTTGGATCTATGCAAATATGCATTAAAATTTTTTGACATTTTTATGGTGGGGGGGGGGGGGGGATAACGGAGGAAATACAAGAAAAACGCAAGTACCAACCGTGACAAATTGAGAAAATTTCTTCCAAAAGATCGCGGGAAAAATGCAAATTTTTTAAAGTATCGCAAAAAAAGGTTGAACTTTCACGTCCTCAGGGACTTTTCATGAAATTCGCATTTTCCGCAACATTTTGAGGAAATTTGCATTTATTCTGCGATCCTTTGACAAAATTAGTGTCAAAAGGTCGCGAAAAAGACGCGATTAACGTTAAAGGATCGTCAAAAATAGTGCGATTTTCTTATTTGAGGATGGAGTAGCACAGTTGACGTTTATTCCAACAGAGCGAAAAATGTCCAGACCAGGAATTGAACCTGGAAACGTCAACTGTGCTACTCCATCCTTGAATATGATTTAATCTAGTTGGAAAAAATATTCGTTCCTTTCAGTGAATTTTTCTTTAAAGGATCGAGGGAAAAAATTACATTTCCATCAAAGGATTGCGGGAAGAAATACGATTTCTGCCAAAGGATTGCGGAAAAAAACGTAATTTTTGTTAAATCACGAAAAAGACACGATTTTTGTCAAAGCATCGTGTAAAATATACGAATTTCGTCGAAAGATTGTGGGAAAAAAAGCGAATTACGTCAAAGAATTGCGAAAAAAATGTGAATTTTGTTTAAGGATCGCAGAAAAAACGCAATTTTTGTTAAAGGATCACAAAAACGACACGATTTTCGTCAAAGATGCAATTTTTATAAAAAGATCGTGTAAAATATATGAATTTTGTCAAATATCGTGGAAAATATTCGAATTTCGTCGAAAGATTATGGAAAATATACAAATTTTGTCGAAAGATCTTGGAATAATACACAAATTTCGTCAAATGATTGCAAAAAACGTGATTTTGTCAAAGGATCGCTGAGTAAACGGGAATTTCATTAAAAGGACTGCAGAAAAAGTGCGATTTTCGTCAAATGGTTGCGGAAAAACATAATTTTATCAATGGATCGCAGAATAAATGCAAATTTCCTCAAAATGTTGCGGAAAATGCGAATTTCATGAAAAGTCCGTCAGGCTGTGAAAGTTAACCTTTTTTTTTTTTTTTTTTTTTTTTTTTTTTTTTTTTTTTTTGCTCCGCCGCGTTTGATTTTAAGTCAACACGACCCGAACCTTCAAAAATAATTTTGAAATATGAAAAATATTGTCAATATTTTGTTTTTGATACACAAAAACACATGTATCATATTTTTGATAGTTTATGTAAACATACAGATGTTACATGTGTTTAAATTGAGAGATGCTTGCTATTCAAACTTTTATAGATATTCAAATATATAAATTTTAGGAATTAAAAAGTGTTTGCTAAATAGAAATGTCTGCTTTTCGGGAGAAAAGCCATTATAGAGGTCCTATTGTACATAGATCTTTAATCTGAAAAAATACTTTGGATATCAATTGAAATTCGGGTCGACCCACTAGAGTCAAAACTCAAACCGAAACAATGAAAGAAAACTCGACCTGCAACAAAAAATCTACCATTCATCCGACCCGAACTTAGAGTCGGGTCGGGTAAAAGCAAGTAACCCGACCTGATGCAGTACTCTAATGCAGATATCTTTCAGTTAGTGTAGTAATTTTTTTTACATGCTTCCTCAATTAGCGTGTGAAGCAAAAAACTTATTACACTATTTTTTCCAGCAAGATGGTGATCATTATTCAGCAATTGGTAAGTTTTCTATTAAATAAATTAACCTTTTGTAGGTTTAAAGTAAATAAACTGTAATGCAAAAAAATTTAATCAAGTCGTGTATTTTAAAAAGTACTTTATGATAAATAAGCTAACATAATTAAAGAATTGTTGTAATGCAGATGAAAAATTAAGAGACTTTGTACTGTTTCTTGACTGATTGCTTATATTTTTAAAATTTATACATTAATATGCGAGTGCACTTATGTGTGCACCAGTGTGTGTGGTTTTTTTTTTTTTTTGGATTTGCAGAGTGCACGACACCTAGCCGAAACAGTACTCAGTACAATATTACTCGGAAATAGATTAAAAACATAATAAAATTAAGAAATATTTAAAAATATATATTTTTTAAATATTGCAATGAATAAATATAAAGACATTTGATTTGCATTGTGTAATAAAAAAAAAAAATTAGTGTATTTATACGTGTAAGCATTCGCTGTTTTCTGTGGTAAAAATCTGTATGTATGTACTTCAATGCAAATAACTTAAAAGCGCTTTTCCATCGATCAGCATGATACCGATAGATATTGTACGGTACACTTTTGTCATTATCTAACATTAGTGCACACAGAATGCATTTGTATGCACTACATGCTTTACCATCTACCGATTCTGATAAGGAGTTTATGATCGTAGTATATATTAATGTATTTTATATGAAATTAGTACCAAATAATCACAGATTTACTGAAGTTATGTCAGTAAATAGTCACCAAAGTACACTGACAAACTAGAGATTTATTTACTCTCGAGTGTTTTTAGCTATGTGGCCAGTTCACCGTGTAGCAATGCGTTGGGTGCATTCATTCGAGAACTTACAGGTTCAGACACTATCAAAAAGTAACAAAACACTGTATATAGTGTACAAAGAAGAAAATTAATCTGCAATGTTTGTTTTTAAGCCTTTTACATACTGCAGATCATCTCTTTAATGATTGTTTATATTTTTGAAATTTATACTTTAATATGTGAGTGCACTTACTTGTGCACAAGTATTTTTTAATTCTGTATTTGCACAGTTCATGACACACCTGGCCGAAACAGTACTCAGTATTTTAACCCCCAGTATTTAACCCTCAGTATAAACAATACAGTATTTTAACCCTCTCAGCGGTTTGGGCATATTTTTCAGTTTCTCAAAAACAACTTTAATCTGTTGTAGACAAAAATATTTTCAACAGAATTGTATTTTAAGATGTTT
This sequence comes from Maratus speciosus, assembly GCA_963932465.1. Taxonomy (NCBI): domain Eukaryota; kingdom Metazoa; phylum Arthropoda; class Arachnida; order Araneae; family Salticidae; genus Maratus; species Maratus speciosus. The sequence continues at coordinate 243,550,075 of OZ010792.1, forward strand.
ATCAAATAAAGGGGCATGAAGTGTGTTTTAGAAACAAACAGGCAAAGAAAATTTTAATTAAAATTATTTTTATAAGCATTTTCATGAAAATGCTGGAATGCCCTCAAGATGCTCAGAGGGTTAAAAAATATATATATTTATATATTGCATGCAATAAAGATAAAGACGTTTGATTTATGTTGTGTAATTTTAACAAAATTATGTATTTATATATTTATGCATGTAAGCATTCGCTGTTTTCTGTGGTAAAAATCTGTATGTACTTCAATGCAAATAACTTAAAGACACATTTCCATCGATCAGCATAATACCGGTATATATTGCACAATACACTTTTGTCATTCTCTAACATTAGTGCACACAAAATGCATTTGTATGCACTACATGCTTTATTATCTACCGATTCTGATAAGGATTTTATGATAGTAGTAGATATGAATGTATTTTATATAAAATTAGTACCAAATAATCACAGATTTATTGATGTTGTTATGTCAGTAAATAACATTTTAAAGAGTTAGACATTTTGTTTGTTGCCGTCAAGTTGTTTGCCGTCAAGTTTTGACGGGTTCCATCTAGTCAAGTATATAGTAATAAATAAAAAAAAAAATAAATAATAAATCGGCTAAATTCCCACCACCCTATGAAATGCTTTTATCTTCCGTTTCGCCCCCTATAATATAAAATTTAAAATCTTAATTTTTTAAAGATTTTGATCTTTCTATTTACTACCAACTATTAATAAATCATTTAATTCATTCATTACACGATTTTCTAAATTTTCGACCTCCCCCCAACCCTGACTCTTTAACACTTTCTATCGCACAAAGATTCATACAGCTATCAAACAATCTTTTAAATTTCAATTTAAAAACAAAAGTATTGTTATTTTATTTTGGTGGTGCTAAATAAATAAACAATCATCGAAATTCCCCTTCGACCCAAAAGAATTTTCGCTTCCTCCCTTCCATTTACCCCTTCCACTGGATTCAATGTCTAAAAATTTTAAAAGTATTTTATTTCTTTTATATTCTAATTTCTGTTCTGTTTGCTGTTTTGAGCTGTAATGAATAAATAATAATCAAATACAGTAGACTCCCTCAGCTTGGGACCTGAGGTCATGCGGATTTTAGATTTTTGCGGATTTCTGGTCATTGGTTTGTTTAGACTTTTTAAACAGTAATTTTAATGTAATAATGCAATCAAAATTATAAAGAATCCTTGCAATATAGTAAAATATTAAAATAATTAAGTGAAGTAATAAACTAAAATGATAAAGAGTAAGATAATTTTTAAAAGGATTAAATTATTAAAAGTAAAGGTTAAGTAAATAATTAATAATGTGTAATTAAATCTGCATAATAAAAATAAGATACATTTTCATTGCATTATTGAATGAAACTTGCCTCATAATGGTACCCTATTAATCCACATCAAAATCATAAAGAAAGAAAGTTTCATTTCAGGTTTAGCCAGTCTTAATAACCAAAATATGTCTATTAATGCATAAAAGATTTGGTAAAAAGATTGTGACTACCAAAGATATTATCAATATCTGTATTTTTTTTTTTTTTCAGAAATGAATTGTACTTCCTTCATGAAAAACCATGAGTTCAGTAAAATTACAGAGAATTAATTACATATTAAAATACAAAAGGAATGATTTAAAAGTAAAACATTCTGCAACTTTGCTCCTAAATCTGAACTGAAATTTTCATTGTTTAGATCAGCGATTATATGCGGATTTCAGGCATTTGCGGATTTCAGGGTTGCGGATTAGAGGGAGTCTTTTATAACTGAATTTAACCCTCTGAAAATTTTCGCTTCCTACCACCCTTCTCTGCACTAAAAGCTTAAATTATTTAAATGTTTATAATTATAAAAAGTTATAAATGTTTAATTCTTTGTTGTTATAATAAATAAATAATAATCAATCATGGGATTTTTTCTACTGATTTTGTTTCTCCTAAGTTATTAGCTGCCTAAAATAAGTTATTTTTATAGTCAATCAAAAAATGTGCAATAAATATACATGACAGTACATGATAATTTAAATTTTATTTAACTATATATGTAATTAAATAAAAATAATGAAATTTTGAAAGATCCGAATGATGAAATTTTGTAGTTAGTTAAATTCCCCATGCCCGAATAGTGAAAGAACTTACTAAGATAATTATAAGTAAATTTTTTAATATATGTATTTTTAAAAATCTCATTCGATACAAAAACCGTAGTAGACGAAGTTACAGGGATTTATTTCTCTAAACGAAAGTTATATTCATTAAAAAAAGTAAATTTGACTTTTTTCTTGTATATTTTCTTAAGGTACGGTTAGTAGAAGATGAAATATAATGCATTTATAAGAGATTTCACAGAAATATATAGTGAATGTTGTCTAAACTGGTATCGAATAATGTGTTAGTTTAGAGGTTGCAGTCATATTTCTTCCTGCTTCCTGAGCCACTTGCTGGAGCATCTGTTCCGATCAAGTGGGTGTCTAACTCTTAGTTCCAGAATAGATGGCCAAAATCGTTGATTAAGTTTTTAAATAAATTGATATCTGGTATTTATAGTATAGTAATATTTTTTTATGAAGTTCTACATACAATTTGGAGTACATAGGTTAAACGAACAATACAAAATTAATTATTATAAAACTATTGATTAGGGGGTAATATTAAAAGGGGGGGGGGGGGTAAGCCAACAATCCCTGACTTACCTTACATGGTTTTATAAGATTCATTCTACATTTTATGGTATGAAAGTCTGAGAACTCTTCGGAGATTTTTTTAAAGATAACTTTCTTTTGGAAAAAAGGCAATGGAGGAAAATGGAAAAAATTACCCCCCCCCCCCAAAAAAAAAAAAAAAAAGTCACCACTCTTCAGCCTTCCACTCTAATAAAAAATAATTTTAATCAAAGGTGTTGAATGAATGATAATGTTGCATTTTAAAAAACAGTTAAAGTTTTGTCAGTGTGAAAACTGGAAAGTTCTAAAGCGTTTACTGATTTTGGAGCTGAGCATTATCCAATGTCCAACTTCAAACCATTATTACTAACAAAATCTCAAAAATAGATCTCCTTATATTTGGATTTAGGAGATTCATTCTGCATTTCACGCTGTGAAAGTCCGGTGAACTCTGTGGAACTCTTTTCATCACTTTTCATGAAGAAAAAACGATGAATAATACGTAAATAGAAAACAGCTCTTAACTCCAACTTTCCACCCCTACCGAACTAAAAATATATTAAAACTCACAAGTTTATATTAAACTAGGAACGCCTGCGGCTTTGCTCACGTAATAGTTGAAATATTCCAAGTGATATTTGCATGACTATTTTTTATTAGAAAAACACTTTTTGGAATAATTCAAAAATTACAAATTAAGCCACAGTATGACTAAACTTCATTATAAAATTGCAATAGATAAAAATGAGACTTTAATTAATAAGAAAAACTAAAACTAATTCTAAATAAATGATAATTTAGAAAGTATTTCGTGACTTTTATGCTCATTTCATATGCTCATTTCAGTATTCATTTGAAGTTTTGAATGTTTTAGAAACTATATTAACACATTTACATCTTAAAATTAACCATCATGTGTAATTCCAAGCTTCTTGCTTAACAGTCTACCACCTCTATGGTGTTAGTGGCACTAACATAAAATGCCAAAACAAAGTTGAAATAGAATGTCTCGAAAAACGTTGAAAAAGAGACTGTCACCATTAATTTGTCAACATTAACCTTGAAATCGGTTGGTATTTCCCAATATTCTATAGAAAACGGAATTTAGATGTTTTTAAAGGCGTTCTTGTTCTTCCTGCCCACCAGGTTGTAGTGAAACCGGCATATAATATAGCCCGTATAGGATTAGGGACTATCATCCCTGATTCGCAACCAATGACTTCTGTAATTGGTTTATTATTTCCTGAGATTTCCGTAGAAATCGTAATGTAGCGTGTCACCTAACCCAGGATCTGGCACCATCAATTTGCAACCATTATGTTTGAAATCGGTTTCGTATTTCATGCGATTGCATAAAAAGTGTAATTCAGAACGCTTATAGAACGCTTTTCACTCACTTCATCCTTTTAAATTTGGAATTTTCTTTCGACAATTCTTAGAAATCATTTGCATCTTTGAAGTAATTACCATTTCAAATTTAAAATGTTAGACCCCCTCAGTAAGACAAAAACGCAATTTAGAATTTTTTTTGCTCCTGTAACCCCCATGTGGTAGTGACAGCAACATAAAATATAGTTTATGTTGGAATTGTGACTATCACCATTAATTTGAAACCATTACTTCTGAAATGGGTTTATATTTCCTGAGATTGCGTAGAAATCGCAATTTAGAACGTTTGTAGAACTCATTTCGTTCATTTTCACCCCTTTTAAATTTCAATTTTTTTAAGAAACTGTTCTCAGAGAACATTTACATCTCATAAGTATTTACCATGCCAAATTTTAAGTTGCTAGCCCATCCAGTATCACAAAAATCACAATTTAGAACCTTTTTTTTAAATGCAATCGCAAGTTGGTAGTGACGCCGACATGAAATAGATCCTACATTGGAGCAAAAGCTGTCATCATCAATTTCCAACCATTACTTTTAAAATCTAGTGGGTACTTTCTGAAATTGCATAGAAATCATCATTTAGAACGTTTTTTATCCATTTTCGCCCCTTTTAAATTTCGAATTATTTAGGAAAAATTCTTAGGGATCATTTATATCTTATAAGTCACTAATATGTCTAATTTGAAGTTGCTAGCCCCTGCAGTATTACAAAATATGCAATTTAGATCATTTTTTGCTCCTGCATCCCCTTTGGGGTAGAGGCACCGACAGGAAACACAGCCTATGTTGGAGTGAGGGCTGTCACCATCGTTTTCACACCATTTTTTTTAAATCGGTTCGGTACTTTCTGAAATTGCGTAGAAACCGCAATTTAGAGGGTTTTTAGAACTCTTTTCGCTCATTTTCACACCTTTTAAATTTCGATATTTTAGGAAATGTTCTTAGAGATTATTTGTATCTTATAAATAACTGACCGGCCTAATTTCATGTTTCTTGGCCCTTCATTAACACAAAAATTGCAATTTAGAACATTTTTTGCTTCTGCAACCAATAGGTGGTATTGACATCGACATGAAATAGAGCCCATGTTAGAGCAAGGGCTGTCATCATTAATTTCCAACGATTACTTTTGAAATCGGTTGGATACTTTCTGAGATTGAGTAGAAATCGCAATTTAGAACGTTTTTTAGTTTCGAATTTTTTTTAAGAAATGTTCTTAGAGATCATTTGTATCATATAAGCAACTACCATGCCTAATTCCCAGTTGCTAGACCCTGCAGTATCACAAGAACGCAATTTCGAATGTTTTTTGCTTCTCCAACCCCCTTTGGGGTAGTGGTACTGATATAAAATATGGCCTATGTTCAAGCGAGGGCTGTCGCCATGTTTTTCACACCATTTTTTTAAAAAATCGAATGGGTATTTTCTGAGATTGCATAGCAATCGCAATTTAGAACGTTTTTGAACATTTTCACCCCTTTTAAATTTTGTATTTTTTAAGAAATGTTCTTAGAGATCATTTATATCTTATAAGTAAGAACCATTCCAAATTTCATGTTTCTAGGCCCTTCAGTAACACAAAAATCCCATTTTTAGAACGTTTTTTTCTCCTGCACCCCCTTTTGGCCAGTGGCATGGACATACGATATAGCCTATGTTCTAAATGGGACTAACGGCACCATTTTGATACCGTTACTTTTGGAATCGGTTGGGTGGTTCCAGAGCTTACCTCCTACAAATAAGTAAACTTAACTTTTTTATAATATTAGTATAGAAGATTAGTATGGATAGGATGTTTCATTGTATAAAACATTCTATTTTTGGTGAGTGCTAAAAGCTGAAATGAACTTTTATCACGATCACCGATTTTGGAATATGGGCAATGCCACTGTTAAACTTCAAGCACCTATTTAACACAAAATAAAAACCTCAATATATGTCTTTATATGTTGTTTTAGAATGTTCATTCTCGATTGAATGCTACGAAAATTCAAGGAACGTTTTTTTATCGATAATTTTTTTATCAGTAAAAATACTTTAAAACTGTGTATTTAAAAAAAAAATCCTATTTATTTTTATTTTTGAGATTTCTGCAGTTTAAAAATCAAATTAAACAGTTAATTTATTGTTATTTTAGAGAAGATTAAAGAACAAAATCTGTGAAATGAGCTTATTTAGCGTGCGAAAATAGTGAATTTGAATTGATTCTTGCCACAACAAATATTCTCAAAATATTTTCAAAGTACAAAACACAAATAATATGCAATTAAGATCTTTTTTTCCCTTTCTGCCTAATGTATATATAATTAACTATATTATCCAGAAAAAGGAATGTTGTATGTACAAAAATAATATTTAAAGTTTAAATTTAAAAATTCATCTCAATAACGCGTGAATTAAAATCCTTAATTGCTGTGCGCATGATAAAACTCTAAATTACGCACACAGAATTTTTTTTGAACAAGGTAGAATCATATCGCACCTAATTCTAAATTAAAACAAATATACAAACAAAAAGTTTTGTTTAAAATTTATTTTTTTTCACAAAATACAAAAAACAGAAAAAAAATAACTTCAATTTTTTCAAGTGCAAAAAAAATAAACAACCAAAATATTTGAAATGTTTTGGTTTTAGCACGAAGATTATAAATGAACGCATATTTGCTATTTTTTTCAAGTCCAAATTTACTAATATGAGAAAATGCATTTTAAAGTTTCAATAGCTAGGGACTTTCAATTGTACTCACCGTCTACATATAATTATAACTCAAGAAATAATGCAGATTTTTGAGTGAGAATTTTGCATGTTGTTTAAAAATAAAAAAATAAAAAAAATCAGAATAAAACAAAAACCGTCAAAAGATTTTTTGAAAATTAAAAGGTCATGTGCCCCCTTAATTTTTCGTTGGATACCAAACAGGAAATTACACTGACTAACTTATAATTTATGGAGGTTTAAACTTGTAACTCTAATGTTAAATTTATTAACCATTTGGAAAAGTGGTTTTTGTCCTCGTCAGGGTAGGGAATCAAAAGCATATCTGAAGCTTTTTATTGGTCGAATCCGCATTTTATTCGTTTTCTGATTGGTCTATAACAGTAATCTGTATTTCCCTTAACTTTCAACAGAGATGGATACTTCTGTTGCCACTATGACAAAAAACTAATAAAAACTACAAAAAAAATAATAACTCAGAAACAAATTGAGATACAGCTTTCAAACAAATTGCATTTAAAAGTACATTTTTTTTCGCTATACGACGGTGTAAAAAGTAATATTGTGGGTTGTTTAAAAGTTTAAGAATGAAATTTCATTTAAAATTGGTCCTCAGATTTCTTGGACGATTGAAAAGCCTTTTCCGAAACAGCCAATTAATACTTGGATAATACGTAAGTTTCAGGTGGATAATACTCATCATATTTCCTGACGAGTCGCAGGTGATTTTTGTCGCTTGCAATTTTTACATGTAATAACACTATTAATGTTTAATTCATGGCGTACGTAGTGTATGATCAACTCCGTGCGATTTTTATGTCTTAAATTTCAGTCTTTGAAAAAATCATTTTCCAAATGGTCGTTGTAATTTGTTAAATTGCTTTTTTTATTATTTTTTTTTTAATTCTTGAAAACATGTTGTAATGAGGATATTCAATTTCTGATACACAAACTTCCACAATTTAATAAAGAAATGATTTTGGGATGTTTCATATTTAAATGATTCCAAAATAAGCAAAAGCTGTCTCATGATTATAAGAAAAATTCCTACACAACTCATTTAAGCTTGTAATGTTATGTTTCCTTATTCATTAAAATGGGAGATTTTGTATAATCTAACGTGTCAAGTTTATTTAACCTTTAAAATTTCGCGAACTTATTTGTATTTTCTTAACACTACCAATTAAGATTATATGAAGGAATTTTATATTAGCTACTTTCCAATTCTAGGACATAATTTAAAAATTGCATTACATTTTAGACGCCATTAAAATTTAATACAATGTGGATTTCAATTTAAAGAATTGCAGAACATTATTATATATTTTGTCTGCATATTTTTGGAAACATAAATTCCGCCTTGAATTAACGGTATTTTAAAAATATATTTGTTTTAAATATGTTTCATGGTCAACGAGGTGAACAAAGTTGCATGTTTAAAGTAAAAATCTTTAAACATGTTGCTAAACCTTTGTACTTCACGTTAAAATAAATGCGGAAATATATAATTAAATTTATAAACAATAAAAAACTGCCTTATGAACGAATTTAATTTACACTGGTTAGTAGAAAAAAGTAGGATACTATCTTTGTTTCGGGTGAAACCCTGTATTTCAGTTTTAATGAACCCTATAGCGGAAAGTCGTTAAAATACTTAGCTTTGAGACAGAAAGTGAAGCCTCTATTACAATATATCCATGCATGCATGAAAGTAATTTCTAAGTTTAAAAATTTATTTTATTACGCACTTGTTTTTTTTTTTCACGTTTTCAAAATTCTTAAATATGAACACATTTAAAGTTGCTGATACTTTTTATTGCAATGCGTGGCATCTTTAAAATAACACTCATTTCAGGAAAAACAGCGGTTGTTGGTATTTAAAAATACATTTTTACGGCTTGATATCAGATACACATCGAGACAATACCAGATATCCTACGCTGGATAAAAAGGATAAGGATTATAAAACAATAAGCAAAACCCCCGCAATTAATGTTTGAAAAAAAGTGCAAAAAAAATAATTGAAAAATATTATTATGGTTTTTACAAAGCTTATAATGAGTTGGATTTCTTTTCTACAATTTTTGGAATTGTTATGACAATAATTATTCTTTTGTCTCTAAATATTAAATCATAATTATTGTTATAATTAAAATAATAATATGTCAATTTCTAAAATAATATAAATATATATTGTCCCTTTTTTAATGAAATTCTAAATTGTCTCATTCTCTGTACACTGTTAAAAATATTCTGAAAAATTACCTCTGTTTTTAAAGGCTATCTATTTTCTGACCAATGAGAACGCTCCATAGGCGTTTAAGTAGCGTTCCCATTGGTCCGAAAACAAATAGCCTTTATAAACAGAGGTAATTTTTCACGATATTTTTAACAGTGTAGGATTAGATTCAGCATGTGGCTTTATCCCACGTTGGGGTAAGACCAGATAATTTGACTTTATTTTCTTATAAATAATCATTTATTACTAAAATTGCGAGTAACTAAACATATATTTAAAAGATAGTATGGAAGAATTATGAATGTCTAGTACATATGCAAAAGTGCATTAAACTACTTTGGAAATTCTGACTTCAGGAATCAACAAATAATAACGTATGTGATTTTATTCTTTATTCACCTACATGCAATTTAATTTTTTAATTAACATTCTCGCACACACAATCTTGCTCACACGTTTACATTTAGTGCGAGAGAATGTTTCACACTTGATAACTCAAACCCGGTTTGAAAGCAGGAGAACAGTTTTACAGCAGAGTAGAAACAATTATAATAACAGATGCAGTACGGAAATAGTATTTTCGAGGTTTATACAGACAATTCACGTCAGTGAACCATAGCTGTTATCGCTCGCCGAAAACAGATACTGCGTTTTAGGAATAACATGCAAATAAGAAATATTCCACCATTTGGATGAATCTCCTAAAGAAACGAAGCACATGTTGCAGCCTGTGTACGGTAAGAGAACAATGTTCACTGCAATGGTGTTTTCTAAGATCGCTATTTCATGAGTGCTTCTAAGGTTCAGGAAGTTGTGACGCCTATTATGAAGATTACCTCCCCCGTATGCTTCAAGGTATGTTTCGTCAATTAATCTTGTTAACAGAAGTGCATAGGGCGAGGAGTGGAGAACTTTGAAAGTAGCTGTGTGTATGAGCATTATGTCTATAAATCATTTTTATTAGAAAAGCCAGAGCCCAAAACTTTTAATCCTAGTAGTACATCTATCTTCCGATGGATCCAACATGCATACATACACATATGCAACGTAAGTATATATTCGCATATAAAAATTGCATTACAATATACGATGCTATATAATACAAACATATGCAACTTATAATATATATATTATATGCAGTACTTATGCAACACAATTTGACGGATGAAAGTAACAGAAAACAGTCTGTCCCCAACGAATAATTTTCCAATACACAAAACTTTCCTAATTTTAATTCTAGTAAAATTTAAAAAATATGTTTCCAGTTAAATAAGAAACAATTTCTGATTTGGTGCGTCATATTTATATTTCTATAATTTCCGTTTGAAAAACAAAAACGATACCCACTTTTCGTTTAAAAATATATAATTTTTACAACTAATTTCACAAAAATAGTTTTTGTAACATAAATGCAAAAATCAAAATATATTGTAATATATTGAAATAAGTTACTTGGATTTTGAAAAACGATTTTGAGCATATTTTTCAAGCAAAAAATTGGAAGAGAAAAGTATGTGACATGGTTATTTAAAGGCCACTAAAGGACGTTGCCAGTGGAAGGATCAACAGGTTTAATACCGTTCCGAAATTTCTATGTGGATTAATATGAACCATTCAGTATCAGTCACAAGATAAAAAATAAACCGCAGTCAAGTTTTATAAATTAAAATTCAATACAAGCATATCTTTATTGTTCAATTCCGTGAAGTCACAAAAAGAAATGCAATTTCATGGAAATATTTACACTCCCCTTTGCACTCCGCGTCATTTTGACTGTGGGCTACCAACAACTCCGCGTCATTACACAAAAATTTTATTAGGTCAGCCCACTTTTTAAGAAGTTTCCTTCAAGTACACAATTTCAAAAATGCTTTGATTAAATAAAGCAAATTTTATTTTCCTTTATTACTAGTGTCAAAAACGAATTTTTCAAGGAAAGATGATGTGGCCGCAGCGGGGACAACGGAGTTTTTCACTTACTGTACCATGTCACCGCAGCGTCGACAACGTACTGCAAGGTGTTAAAATTCGTAGAACGGACTACATAACACTTTGGGGACGGGTGATGCATAATATGCATCGTCAAAAAATGCATGTGTAAGTTATATTTGGGACCATTAATAGATAAATGTAATATTTGTCTTTTATAATTAGAGAATTTTTCGATATTTCACAAGTAAAGGGGACTGTTTTAAAAAAGCGATGCTAACCAAATAAAATTTGTGTAAGGAATGCCGTCTCAAAAGGGTTAAAAGCGGATTTCAATATTTCAAATGAAATTTTTTCAGTAGCTTAATATAAAACGTGATTTATTTATTTATTTATTCATTTATTTTTTTTTAATTCACCAGAAAAAAAGACAATTTTACTTCCAAATTTTCATGAACTTAAAGTTTGGAATACATAACTGCTTCAATATTTTCCTCTGTGAGGATATTTTTGATAATAAAATGTTTGAAGAAAGCATCATTATTAAAGATAAACATCATAAAATATTACTAACTGGCACTTATAATTATGTATGGAGGAAGCTGAAACATCACAAATAAAATTCTAAATTTATTTGCATTTGAAGAAGACTCAAAGAATAATTTTTTCTTTGTATTTAAATTTTTGAATTATTTCCATTCACAATATAAGCTTTTAGTAATTAATAAGTCTTTTAACGCTTTCTCTATTTAACTGGTAAAAAAAGAAACGAATAAGAAAATGATAATAAAAATTTCAGCCTACAAATCCCCGTCCGAAATAATTTTCCTGATTACGACCTTGCGTCTTACTCAAATATTAATGAAATGTAAAAAGTAAATACCAACGCATAAGAAAATTAGTTTTGCAAGAAGTTCGAATTTTGTAGGTGATTGTTTTTTATAATAAAGTTAATATTTGATTCAGAATCGAACTATCCTTAATGAGTTTGTAATCTAAGTATACCGTTCAGTAAATATTAGATGAAGCGAAAAACAACCAAGTACACACAAGCACTGGGAAAAATAACCTAAGGGATGGATATTTTCTTACGATAAATATTTTCTGGGTTTTCTTACTTAGAAGACCATAAATCTGAAAGTAATTTCCAGGAAACGATTTTCTTGATTATTTTATCACGTGCGTTACTAAACATAGAATTAGAGAAAAAACCTGGAAACAATCCATAAATTTCATAACATGATTTACAAATTTTGTTAATATATTAAATATTTGATCAACATATTCAACATATAAAAAATAACAGATTATTTAAAATGATTCATTTTTTGAGGTCTTATATTGCATAAAATGTTATTCTAACAAAACATTTTGAAGAAACTTTTTCAATTTCTTAAAACAATTAAATATCTTTCTCTAAATCAAAATTATAATATAATTTAAAGTATAATCGCATACTATTTCCAGAATTAAATAATATTTGTTTGTTCCTTGAACTAATCTAATAGTAATTTTTTTCTACTTTATATTATAATATAGACAGGGTGTTTGAAAATCATGTGTCACAAATGTAAAGGTAGGTAGAGAGGACCTTAGGTAGCAGATTTCGTATAGGAATGTGGGTGCGGAAATGTAGCGTTGAGGCAGTACAGGGTGCTGTTGAGTTCGACGGATAAAAGCGCTTCGCTGACTTGAATAGTCATTCCCTACACGGATTTCGGAAAAAAAAATGCATCGTTACACCAATGCGAAGTTTGCCGATATGCATTTCGTGTATATGGCTGCACAAGGAAATGGCTGAAACCCAATTCACGTTCAATAGTTATTTAGCGTTTCGAATGGCATCCCTCTACTTTGCATAATATTGCTTTTTTTCACTGCAGGAATTCTGCGATAACTTCCAGTGCCCCTGTCGCACATCGAGGCATAAAACGCGCAACTCCCGATGAATACTCGCAAATGTTCAGTGATCTGGCATATTCCTACTTAGAAATCGTTCCATGCACATCCTTTGAACAGCCGCTTTATTTTCTTGCGCAGCCTCATCCTTGAAATGCATGTCGGCAAGCCCCGCATTGGTGTAACAACGCATGTTGCCCGAAATCCGTGCGGAGAATGACGATTTAATTCAGCGAAATACTTTTATCCACTGAACTTAACAGCGCTCTCTACCGCCTCAACGCTTCATTTCCGCACTCACATTCCTATACGAAACCTGCTTACTACAGTCCCTTCTACCTGCCTGTACATTTCTCGCGTATAATTTTGTAACGCCTTGTATAATATTTTCTAGTTATATATTGATATAATTAAAAATATATAATATTTAGAGCTTTCTCGTATAGTTTATAGGTAGAAAACAGACTAATAGAATTGCGTTGTTTAAAATGCATCTTACAGTTAATAATATGGTTTCAATATGAATGCGAAAATACATTAGAGGATGCGCTAAATTTTAACCAAATTACGATGGGCAGTAACTTGCATTAGCATGCATTAGTGGGATGTCCCGTGTTATTAGTTAGACATTTTGAAAACTACGAATAAGATAATAGCGAAACTTTGTTCAATACACAGCAGGAACAAATTATCCCGTTTCTCCCATTTCTGTTTCATGCATGAATCCATCTTATCTTGCATGTAAATAGTTTGTGTGGTTAAATGCATAAAGTTTTATAAGACACATAATCAGTTGTGTAATTTAAAAACACATTTTCATGTTCTTTTCAATACATTCTACTTTATGTAATCTATCAGAAACTGCAGTAACATATGCATTTACATTATTAATTGCCATACTCATAACACCTAAGGGATAAAGGGAACAGGCCTAATATGATTGGCAATTTCCTTCAGTTTACTTTTTTTATCAAGCACCAACAAAAAGAAGCGAAATTTATAACTATATTAATTTTTATTTTTCAACAGTATTCTTTTAAAACTATTTCAACAGTACTTCAAAATTATTTACTGTCTGTTACTAAAATACAGTATAAAGTTTCTTCTATCTGATAAAAAACAAATTGGAAACTTCAACGTCTGATACGAAAGTCATATCTTTATTTTGCTTCAGTTTATGTTAAATGTAAAATATCAGAATACAAATTACAACAAATGTGTGATAAAGATAGGAAATAAGCATATGCACATAGTATGTGTGAGTACGTAGCGTCTGTTTTACATTTTTAAAGCTGCACACAAATTCAAATTGGCTACTTTCTCAAAGATTCACAATGACAATTTTAAATTTAGATGCATGAAGTTAGCGACTATTCTTCTTCTGTGTCTATGAAATGGAGTAGCATTTCCCAGTTTTTTCAAAATTACAAGTGTCTTTCAAAAAGGCTATTAACTTTTACCCTTTTGCTCTATTTCTGAGCGCAACAGACGGAGAAAGATCGTGACGCTGTAGAGATTACTTATCACAATTATAGGCAAACAAAAAACGCTACTCGATTTCAAATAACTTCAGAAGTTATAGACCGCCAATTTCATGATTTTACCTTCCAAAATGAGTCAGTGAATTTAATAAAACTTAAGGCATTCTCACCATTCGTTGCGGGATGAATTTTCCACCGTCTCACTAATTTCTAGTTGATATATTCATGCATATTTTTTGCATATAAATACCGTGTACGATTGTACATATGTTTCATAAAAAATATACACGTACTGTTTTTTCCTGCTTTCCAAAAATTATGTCTGCTTTTTATCATTTTAGTTAAATGACGGCAAGTTTGGCTATTTTTGTATGCCAACACATCAAATCTGATATCCACTGCTATTTTTCGGCAGATTTTTCTACAAATTTATAAAGTATAATGGGCGTCTCCCTGCCCTCTGTATCCATTTAGTTGTTTGGCTATGTTAGTACCTGAAATTGTCGGATACATGTTACCATCATTAAAGATTGTGTTATTTCGCAATACTTACCTATATTTTATTTTTGCTTATTGAATATGTAACTTTTTTATATTTTATGATTACCATAGTTCATCATAAGAATGTTATATTTTTAATGTTATCTAAAGAAGGATTTTTCGCATCGAAGTCTCAGCTGAAAGAATCTCCTTAACACTTAAAACCACAAATTTATTTATCTTGTTTATTTAGCACAAATAAATACGAAGATTTACGGGAAAACGTTCACACTGCAGTCAATACATATTACACCAAACTAATAAAGAAAGAAAATAAAAAATGTGACTGACACATTTTTATCATTTTTATCTCTAGCAACAATGAATAGAAACGGAACATAAAATCAATATACCTGACATCCCTCTCATATATTTTGCCGGTCGTCTTTTTCCTCGTGAAGAGTTTCATCGAAGTCGTGAAGAGTTCAAGAGTTCATATTTAATACAGGTATAGGAAATCTATTAATTAACATGTACTTTTTGTTTCTTTCATATTCCAAACCAACGATATTGATATAAATTGTTTTATTATTTGTACAATATTTTTAATTCAGTGAAGTTCTACGGAAAAAAAAACCACTGGCAAAAAAATCACATAGCTCTCAAATCTTCTGATTTTTGAGCACCACTTTTTACGAATTGAAATATTCGCTTTATTTATTGATAGAAATTCTGTGAATAAATCAGACGGAGATTACTGTAAAAAAACTTACGTGCAAGACGTGCTAGCTATGCAATTAATCTAAGAACACATCTCCCCGTTCGCGGCAAGCCTCTCTAGTGATAGCCGTTAATTACTTTTGTTTAATATGACACATACCATTCAAATTTTAAATTCTGCGTTATCTACATTAATTTTATTTAACTGGATCAAAAAAAATATATAGTTTACTGTTATAGGATTTTGTGTGAATAGACTCAGAGTCTGTGAAATATAATTATACAAAAAAAAAAAAAATATTTTATTTTATTAGCACAAATTTGCATGAACATTTTTAGATAATTGTACTCACAAATGACACATTCAAATACATATAGGGGAGACTAGAGACAGTTAACCATAGGGGAGGCTTGACCCACCCTCCAACTTTCATATTTAAAAGAATTTCTGAGTTTCGTCAATAGATGGAAACCAAACTAGTGAAATGCTCAAACATTAGTCTTTGTTTAATGAAGATAATTGAAACAGGTGTGGAAAAATCAATTGTAAAGAGTTTTAAGCTTAAAAGTGTATTTTTTAGAAACATTTTGCAAGATTTTTTCAGGTAAACTATGTCATAGAAATTAAACTAAGTAGATTTTAAGTAATGCAGAAATATTGTGTATTTATTCCAGTCATATAGATTTACAGAAAATTGGGCTAAACATAACCATGTGCTATACTTTAAAAAGGTGCTATGTTGGGAGGTTTGATCCTATCAAGGTGAGGAAGGGTTGATTAGATGATCAAGTTATGTTCAAGAAATGTCAAGTGTTCATGGCTCTGCAAATAAAACATGACATTGATCAAAATAATTTAGGAAGGTATGTAGACAAATTTCACCAAGATGAACATAATCACATAAAACCAAACTATGTGGAAACGAGTGTTGCCAAGTGTGTCACAAAAAATGGGTGCTTAAAACGAAAATGTTCGTTTGTGCTTTGGATTCCTTCTATACAGGTTTGTTTACACATCACGTTTTCTCAAATAATTTTTAATAATAATTAAACCGTGTAGCATGAAGTTATTTTTCCTTATATTGATCTTAATTCAATTAACAAATATTTAAAGATAAAATAAAGTGGGTCAAGACTCCCATATAATGGGTCAAGCCTTTCATATGTGGGGAGCCTCGTCTCATTATTTTATCATGATTAAGATCAATGGATTTTTAACGTTTCTTATATATTACACTTATGTCGCAATTTTACTTTAATAACTGACTGTATAACGAATAAAATGATACGCGAGACTTTATTTTATGTTCAATATTTAAAAAATAAAAAATCATTTTTCAAAAATGGGTGAACTTTCCCCAGTTTTCTCTACAGACAATTCTAGTTTATGCAAACACAAATGGATGAAGAAAAAAAAGTTTTATTTGCCCTATTCTGAAAAAGAATTTGACTTTTCATTCTCTCTCAAAAGAAAAATCTTACTTCATGCCCACTATCCTTTTATAGAATTTGAATTGTTTTAATCATACTAAATTATACAAAGCAGACAATCCAACACTGGCTATCAGTTTAAAGAAGTCTGATATAGTACCTGAAGTTCGTTTTTACTTAAAAACTCTATTAGATCTTATCCATTTAATATATTTTATTAGATTGCTCAACAACTACACAAAAAAGAATTTCTGAGTCTTTTGTGTTAGACGCATGTTAGCCCGACAGTTCTCAATTTTGATCATTACTATATCCGTATAGAATTATTCTCTTTATTTAGTGAAATAAATTCTGATGGAACTTTAGAAGAAAATTACTGCTAAAGGACAGAGTTATCTGTGCAATTAGTTCATAAAAATATCTTGACGTGCATGGCATGTCTTACCAGTACAAATGTTAATTAATTAAATGTTGATTAATTTTGTTTAAAGCTATGCATTGTATTCAAATTTGTAATGTTGCTTCATATAACTTAATTTTATTTAATTTGAGCACGGAAATCATTCTTTATTTTTTAACATGATTTAAGACAAATAAATATTTAAAAATCGGTTTTCATTTAGGATTTACGTGACAAAAATTCAAATTTAAATTTTGCAAAAGAAGTATAGAACCAATTTAATTTTTATATATTTTTAACAAAAATAACATCCACATTCACAGAGCATTCTCTTTATAAATGCATCTGTGTACTGTTTGCAATGAATTTCATACTAAAATAATAAACGGAGAAGTTTTAAACTATGATTGATAGTTTCTTCAAGATATTTGCTTAAACAGAAACTTCCAGAAAATAAAACATTGAATCAACATTCTGGTTCTTTATCCTGTCATCTGTTTCGATCGAATTCTTTACACCTTTTGGGATTTTTTTAAAGAATAAGAAACCATATTAAATACTAGTACATAAAATATTTCCTAAGATGTATTTCGTCCTTTTTTAAAAAATAATAACCTTAATACACATATTTTATAATTTCGTTATGTGTTTTGTTATGTAAAAGGCAGTGAAATTGATTAAAATTAATTATTTTTGTTTAACGCTTTACACTTCCTTTATATTTAATTAGTTACCTGAAGTAATTAAAAATATATATATATTTAATTGAACGAGAAAAATATTATTTAATTCTGAAACATGACTTACAAACATAGATTTTTTACATTATTTTTCAGGTGAATGACACTCACACTATGTGAAAAGTAACTACATGATTAAAACGTAATTTTATTTTTTAAATAAAGCAAACTATTATGATTACATGTAGAGAGAAAATATGACTAACTTTAAAAATTATAAATTCACTCGCTTAAAAAATACTAGCTGTTTAACACGTTATACGCAGGGGAGTTCATGAATTTAATTCTAAAAGCGAAATTAAAAATAAAACAGTACAACCAAACTTAAGTTATGTATATAAAAATTTTTATGACTATTAAAAATCAGTATTTACACAACCAATATGAAACAAGTATGTACACAAAAAATTAGTTCAATGTCTTAAAAAATAAATAAAAGTAAGTATTTACACAACCGAATTAAAGTTGGGGAATATAAAAAATCCGTTATAAAGTCAATATTTACACAGCCAAACAAAAATTTTAATAAAAAGTGAAATGTACATCGTCATTGCAAAATAATGAAAAAAATAATTTTTAAATGAAAAATATTTGCACTATTTCCAAAGTCACCAATAAAGTAAAGTTATGTAGACTCGTTTTTTAAGTGAGTATTTGCGAAATTAAATTAAGGATTAGGAATATATATATCAGTTGTAAAGTCAATATTTACACACCAGACAAAAATTTGTAAGAAAGAATGAAATGTACATCGTCATTGCAAAAAAAACTGAAAAATATTTATTCAAAATGAAAAATCTTCGCATTGTTTTCCACATCATCCATAAGGTAAAGTGCAGTAGACTCTTTTTTTTTTTTTTTTTTTTTTTTTTTTCTGGTTTGTTAGTTACAATAAAACAAAATAGTTGCAAATTGCGATAAAACTTCACGGAAGACAATGTTTTGTGTAAATACTTTATCAGACTGTGACAAAAGTGTTACTTGTTATAGTCCGTCCTTGACCCAAACATGTACACTTCCTCTAGAAGTTGCTCTTAAAAAGATTACATACAACATCTTATGTGAAAAAAGTAGATGGGGCAAATGGATTCCAACCTTTTAGAAACTTTGACCCTGAGGTTTATGGATAGTCACAGGAAAGGCGGCTTGGAAACTGACGGCGGCGTAACTGGAAAGGTAAACTGGAATCCGAAGGAGTAAGCAGGATTCTCGGTATGAAAACACGGGTGCCTATACTATGTCTTGTCAAAATTTCTACATCTAAAGCATTTTGCGACAACCTGTTGACAGTTAAACGTGTTCCATTACAGAGATCACTGGGCGGATTTATGTTCCTAAGCAACATAACAATAACGCTAATTATAAGATTTAATATATGTGGTGGCATTCCAGAAGGTGTTAGATGAACTACTGATGAAACTATTGATGATACCCATCTGCAAATTGTTTTGTTATTCTTCATCATCACAGAGTATTGTATCAGCACTAAAATACTACTTGACTTCGCCAGGCCCTTTTCATAAAACCTCATCATTCAATCTCAAAGAATCCTCATTTTTTGGACAAAAAATAGCTCTTTCCGGAAGATGATTTAAGATCAGTTTTAGACGAAACACAAATACCATCCACTATAGATTCCTGCACTAAACATTCCCGAGGTATTTCAATAATATCTTCTCCGAGTTCATAATCATCCCAGCAAACACATACCTTTCGGCACGCGATCGGATCGCAGCCGGCAGTGTCGGTAAAGTGTCGACATCGGTACAGTGGTCGGCAGCATGTCGGCAACTGAAACTTTAGAATATGCTTTCTCTACTACCTGTTACCGTAATAGTTCCTCTTATGGTTACATATTGGAAAGCGACATACACCGGCAAGTGACGCAGGACCGATATATGATTTCTAACAGAGGCCCGAGGAGGTTTGCCAAAATCGGTCCGAATTCGGAATTTTTAGTATTAGCCGACATTATTTTCTTTTTCTTAATTTTGTGTGAGTTTGAGTTTTGGTAAGATTTATAGATTTCATAGATTTCATATAAATTCCTAACAGTGATAAATAGAAAAATTGTCAAAAATAGCCTATATTTATTTATCTTAAAAAATTGATTTTAAATTCCTTTTAAAAAGCACTTACAATTATTTGAATAATCAAAAGATTTTATAACCGCTCCTTAAAATTATTATTCATTAAAAACTTAATCGTAGAAAGAAAAAAAAAATACTTCATAAATTAATTCAACTTATTTTCTAATTATATATTCATTTTAAAAGTAATAGCTAAGTTTCTTATTTTATTTAAACAACAGATTATTAAAAAAGTTTTTAAAATTATTTTACAAGCCATAAAACTATCAAAAAATCACCCAACTTTTTAGCATTAAAATTTACAAGAAAGATGAATTTTAACACAATTATTCTAATTGGTAAATAAATCATATTAGATGAAGATTTCCAACTGAGTGAAAAACCGCCCCGGACATTTTTCGCCCAGTTGGAAATTTACATCTAATATAATTTATTTACCAATTAGAATAATTGTGTTAAAATTAATCTAGTGTAATTACGTATCCAGCGATTTCTGGAGTTCCATTACCTGAGATTTATTCTGTTGAGCTGAACCAGGTTTCAGACCAGATGGGGTTAATGACCAGATCTTTAAGGTTTGTTGGGTGAAAACGTTCCACCAGATTCGTCCGGAATAGCTCAGAGTAGAGCACTGGCGGCTTCAGCCAGCAGATCCCTGGTTCGAATCTTGGTCCGGACATTTTTCGTCCCGTTGGAATTTTACATCTAACTAGGGGGCTCTGCCTCCTGCAAGCTACGCTCGCCAACCCACGTTCAGACACCGCAAAATCTAAAAACACGCTAATCTGATCGGTTTTTAAAATATTATAAAAGATTGAATTATACTGAAAAAAGCTGTGCAATTCTCCCTGCAAACGGGTTTCCATTCAATTTCCTTTGATTTCAAAAATTTAAGGCCGAATCAGTTGCTGTTAAGACATCCAATGGTTGTTTTCGTGTTTTATTAAAGAGGATCAATTAAACGTTTGAAAAGTAGCTAAAATAAAAGGAATTAAGTTTACAGAGTCTTTGTCTCCCGGTATTTTAAAACAATTTCTATAACAATAGCCTAAGTCATGTGACTATCATCAACAGTTCCGGGAGAGCCACTTCACTTTTTGGTGCCTGGTGCCATTTTGGTACTTTAACATTAGCCAGGTACAGGTGATAAGTCGCCAAATATTATTCTATTGCCATCATTTCATCTATATTATAAAAGTCCAAGTCATGTAACTGCCATAAATAAATACGCTCTGATCCCTTCGCTTTTCATATGAAAGTTTGGCCCACATATCATATACGGCCCCATAACGGCGCGATTGTTTTCCGACGCTAATTTGGGGAAAGCATCAACAGCATAAACAACAACATCCGGATTATCAAATCAAGCAAAATAACGATACTATGGTGCCATTTAAATACCCGTTGCGTATATGATATTGGAGTCAGAAAAAAATCGCCCCAATATGGGTCCGTATATGACATCTGTGCCGAAAGTTTTCCCTTTTCATTAAAAAATCAAATTTCTTTTTCTAATAAAACTAAATAAAAGTTTCCATGGTTGCAAAGAATTCTTGGTACTGTTACGCTAGGCGGGTGCAAATCTCGCCAATAGCTATTTTTCAACTCGCCAGTTAGCATTTTTTTTCGAGTGGTTAATTAAAACATTGCTTTGCAGTTAAAATTAAATGTCATCGTTTCTTACATCATTTTATATTTGGCCAGATGCCATATACGCACCGGGTTTGGCGTGATTTTTTTTTACGAAAATTTGGCGAAAACCTCGTTTTCGAATACCAGTTACATAAGTAGATTTGGTACTACTTAGTTATCCCGTCTACCAAAAATCTATCACCAAGATCTATAAGATTAAATGCCAATAATGGTTGATCGTAAATGATACATTCACTTGACTTTAAGCAAGTTACACGTCTTTACTTCATCAAATGATTTTTATTTCGACGTTTTATTTGCATATTTATTAATGTTATACTATTTTCTTTGTATTTAAAATAAAAATTATGTCAATTTGTGTAATTTGGCGAGTGATATGGCGATTTATATAATTTGGCGAAATGGGTCGATTGAATAACTAAGTAGTACCGTATTTTTTAATTATTTTCTATTATTTTTTTATTTTTAAAGGAAAATAATAAAAAAAAATAATTAACTATAGAACAAAACAATTTATGTAATTTAAAAAAAGAAAATAAAGTAAATAAACATTTATTATTAAATAAACAACAATAGCCGGGTTACCACGTCAACCAAAATAATGCCATTTTGGCGCCAATTGGGTACCCCGGTGCTTATATGACATCTGTGCCTAATATATTTCTTTTCATTTCGTTTAAAAAAAATAAAAAAGTGAAAGCCATTTATTTTAAATGTTACAGTTTGTTTGATTTTTCAGCTTTTTTCATATTAAATAAAATGATAATGAAATACAAATTGAATTATGAATAAAAGTAACATGATACATTTCTTAGCATACATTTAAGGGAGGCCAAACTTCTCGCCAAATTAGTTTAAATTTGTAACATTTTCTAAAATCTGAAAAAAAAACTGTTATGATTAAAATTTGAGTTGCCATCATTAGAGAAAAGTACATAAAATTAGAAAAAAAAATAATATTTCGAAAACTAATTCGAATTTAAAAATTCTAATACCAGTTTTGAGATCTGCAGATCAATACGGATTTTTGGTGTTCATTTCATCGGAAAGTATTCCGTATTTTAGGAGGAAATCGCCGTTAAACATAATCAGTTGTTTAATCAGTCGTTTCATAGAGTAGTTACATAAATCTTTTCATAATATCCGTTTCATTAGGATTTCTTATATATAGGGTAGATATGATTTATTTACCAATTAGAATAATTGTGTTAAAAATAATCTAGTGTAATTACGTATCCAGCGATTTCTGGAGTTCCATTACCTGAAATTTATTCTGTTGAGCTGAACCAGGTTTCAGACCAGATGCTATAATCAATAAGGTTTGCTGGGTGAAAAAGTTCTACCAGATTCGTCCGGGATAGCTCGGATGATAGAGCACTGGCGGCTTCAGACAGGGGATCCCTGGTTTGAATCTTATTCCGGACATTGTCTTAGATGCCTTATGTTCCCCCAGCCGTTGTTTTGAATTGTTTGGCGATTTTTTGCTGTCGTGTTGGTGGTGTTTATGGATATGTCAACTTCGATATGTGGAACCCCGTGTGACGTGTGTGTTCTGACGTGTTGTGGTCTGGCAACCCCTGAGAAGTGGTGGATTTTGTGGATGTATTTTGATATCGTGTTGTATCGTTCTGTCTTTTTATTTTTATGTTAAATTTATTAGATGTATTTGACTGACTATGGTTTCTGTAATCCGTTTAAACGCTTTTGCTGAAGTAATTAAGAAATATGAGGAAATTCTGACAAGAAAAGTAGGTTTGTTTATAGTGTGTCAATGCGTATTCATAAGCCTATTTTGGAAAATGTCAGTGATGTTATGAGAGAGATTTCGTGCTGGAGCTTTCAAGAAAGCAGATGTTTGTTAACATATTAACCGCCAAAACTATAAAGTAGGAAGTTTCAATTTTTTTGTTGAAAGTCGCTTGTCACCACAAATTCAGAAGGTAATTTTCGCTTTATTAAAATATCAAAATTTCTGCCAATAAATAAGGCAGTTTTTTTTAAATTGTAAAATATTGGTGACAAAGTAATTAATTTAAGCATGAGCAATTATTTTGACTTTTGCATGAATGCCACACCAGCGAGTAATGGGTTAAGGTATGTTGATACTTTTATGTATATTTTGCTGCTTTAATATTTTTTTACATTTTGAGATTGCTAGAAAGCGAGAACTGCTGAATTTTGAGAATGCTACACCGCGAGAACTGCTGAATGCAGTGATTCTTTTTTCGGTTAATGTGCGCGAAGTGCTCATACAAGATTACTGATTGCCACTTTAGCGAGTTTCGTTTTTTATGTATATTTTGCTGCTCTAAGAGTTTTTTACATTTTGACATTGCAAGAAAGTGAGAACTGCTGAATTTTGAGTATGCTACATCGCGAGAACTGCTGAATGCAGTGTTTTTTCGGTTAATGTGCGCGAAGCGCTCATACAAGATTACTGATTGCCACTTTAGCGAATTTTGTTTATTATTTGCATTTTATTTTCGTTAAGCGAAACATGGGTATAAACCGGTGCTTGGCGACATTTACTACATGGCGAAAAAGGGGTTTTCACGCCAAGAAAAATTCCAAGATGGCGGCCGTGGGAACTTATGACATCTGATCCGGGACATTTTTCGCCCAGTTGAAAATGTACATCTAATATGATTCATTTACCAATTAGAATAATTGTATTAAAAATAATCTAGTGTAATTACGTATATAGCGATTTCTGGAGTTCCATTAGCTGAGATTTATTCTATTCAGCTGAACCAGGTTTCAAACCATATGCTATAAATCACTAAGGTTTGCTGGGTGAAAATGTTCCACCAGATTTGTCCGGGATAGCTCAGACGGTAGAGCACTGGTGGCTTCAGCCAGTAGATCCCTGATTCGAATCGTGGGCCGGACATTTTTCACCCTGTTGGAAAATTACATCTAATAAGATTTATTTACCAATTAGAATAATTGTATTAAAAATAATCTAGTGTAATTACGTATCCAGCGATTTCTAGAGTTCCATTACCTGATATTTATTCTGTTGGGCTGAACTAGGTTTCAGACCAGATGCTATAGTCATTAAGGCTTGCTGGGTGAAAAAGTCCCTCCAGATTCGTCGAGGAGAGCTCAGATGGTAGAGCACTGGCGGCTTCAGCGAGTAGATCCCTGGTTAGAATCTTGTTCCGGACATTTTTTGCCCAGTTGGAAATTTACATCTAATATTACATGAAATAGTCAGAAATCTAAAGTCAAAAGTTATTCACTTCAAAAGTTATTTACCAAAAGAAAAAAAAGATAAATTAATATTTCTATTTTATTTTAAGATTAAAAAATGCTGATAAGGTAAATAATTAATATTGCTACATTGTCATTAGAAATATATTCTGCATTAAATCATCAAATGGCATAAAATGAACTCTTATTCTAATTATAAGTGATATTTGTCAACTTATGGTTTATTAAAATAAGTTTTTCCATATTAAAAAAGTATGTTTTATAAATTAACGTAACGATTACAATTATATTATGATTACAAATAAGAAAATTTTATTAACTGAACAAAACCTCAAAAATAATTTATTTCATTAAATATTTAAAGATTCTTAAATTTATAAGGAAAACCAATTCGTTTGCTTTAAGTAATTCGCTAAACTATTTATTTCATTCATTCAAATACTAAATTAACTTTTAAATGCACGCGCATAGGACAATTACAAAAAAAGAAAAAAATCTTTAAAACGCTTCAAAACCCCAATTTTCCCAACTACCATTTACCTACAATGACAAAGCATCGCTTATCGAAATGCCTCCCCCTTATTACCTGATAGAATCCTCTCCTTAACAAGGACCGGTGGCCGAGTGATTAAAGCGTTTATCTTCTGTTCTTGGGGGAGTTAGATCGAACTAGCCTCTTTTAGCGCCAAAATATGTTCCTTTGAAATATTAACAAACATACATGCCAAGAAAGCTCATAAATGGCGCCATCAAAACAGAGTTTTTTTTCGATTTATGTCTGTGTCGGGTTGCGGCCGACATTCATATGGTTAGCTATCGGCGTGCTTTCGGCATAGTATCCTACCGGTAGTATTGCTGATTTTGCCGGCAACCGTCCGACTAAGCGCCAGCCCAACGGACTGACTATCAACCCGGGGGACCACTGAAGTGTTGGAACCGATATCAGCATCTCGATATCGTAACGTTACCGCCAGAATCGGCAAGCGGCAGTCGTCCGATTGCTTCCCGATAGCTCTGTGTTTGTTGGGTTTAGTCAACTGACCATTACCCAGGCGAATAAGCCATTCCACGAAATAAAGTTCCTCCTGTTCCGTTCGCATATTTCTAACTAGACTGAACTGTCGAAATGTTGGCCAGAGAGAAGAATTCTTGATACAACTTGTGTAATCACAGTTAAAATCTGTCTCCAGTCATCTCCAAGAATAAACACTTTGGCCCCCAAACGGGACATCGTTGCCAACCAAATCTCGCAGAAGTCTATCAACAGCATTCAAAGTATGAATAAGTGTCATGTACATTCATCCCTTATAATGAGCTTAGCCAATTACATTAATCTTAATTCAGATGTATTTTGCCGAATTTTTGAAGGTGAATTTTCCAATATGGGGACTGGTAATTTAAATTGAGAATGTGCAGTTCTTCGACCTTGCAAGAGTATAGCTGGAATTCCTGTCCACGCAACGAGAATCGGAGTATGTCCCATTCCTCTAACGTAATGCTGCAAAGTATTGAACAGGAATGTTTTTCTTGGATAGTAGCATAATCATTTTGTGCCGAAACATATCGTGCAAATAAAAAATTCTTCGCCTCATTCCACACTACTGATCCCTCATCGTTCTTTCCAAAAACAATTTTTGCACAATCACGGCCCTTGTATGCATACCTAAAAATGTTCTTAAAGGATTTAAAAAATCTGCATATTTCGACATTAACATGGGCATTTTATTTCTTTGCGAGGTATGGGTTATAAGGAACAACTCAAATGTTGTCTACGTCATTTTCCTTTATCTTTATATGATTCCCATAATCACGCCATCTGTACATTGAATAACCATCCACATTTTCAGCCGTTTCATTTCTGAAATCCTTTGGACAACCCTTTGAGCAAACACCGTCTCCCATGCACACTGAGTTTGAATTTATGACGCCACAAGGTCCACGAATCATCGTAGCCTTGACGATTTCGTGCAATCCATTTTCAATTGTGGTGTCAGATAGTTCAGCGTGTCAATAGTGGCGGGATCTTTTATCTTGTCATCATCAATTAAAATGAATAAAAGGTACATGTGTGGCAATCCTTTCTTTTGGAATTAAATAACATGTGTATCTGTGATTGTGTGTCCCAAAATGCTGCTCTTTTTAAGATCATTCACATTGTTTTCTTCTTCATATCGAACATGCGTGCCACTAAATCTGGACGATCATAAGTTTTTTGTTCTGGGAAAAGATTCTCTTTGATTTCTCGCCAATTTGGATTGAACGTTAGGTTGACAAAAAGTTCAGGATTACCAAATGTTCTAACGATTGCCATCGCATGTTGATAATTTTGCTGCATGGCTCTGGGACTTACTATGAATATAGATTGAAAAATAACTATTACACCTAGTTTCAAACTAGATTGTTCTGCTAAAGCATTAAGGTGATCTGCTACACCTAAGTCAGATTCCACTCTTAATGTTTTTCGGCTAGACGGATAGAATTCAAATGGTTTCCTTCAACCTTGATATGAGAATCAACGCAATACTACTGCAAGAGTTTTCAACCACAAAGTGTGGGATTGAAAACATTCCTTCTCACTGACAACTTATGGTTGTAAAATTGAAGTTCAGAACATCCAGCATCCACACTCCAACCCTTTTCGCCATGTGTGAAAAATAAAACATAAGTCATGGGGTCACAATTAGGATTTTACACAGTTTATTCCCTTTCGGATATATGCAGATATCCCTATTGGTAGATGGTGCACCATCTGAACGATGGAAAACCATAGCTATCTCATTTGACTTTGGTGCACTGTATCTGCCTCGATACTGGTTCGCTGATAAATTTTTATCGAAAATATATTTACACACGCTTTCTTCTAATTCCTGTGCTTGTTCTATGACACGTTCTTCTATTTCATGAAGCATTTGAAATGCATGTGCATAAGTATTAGCTCGCCTGATAACATCGTCAAAGTTGCTCATGGTTTCTTCTTTACATTGTAAATTTTCTCTCCTCTTCATACGCTGCCGATGTGCTATATAAGAATCCAATACATACAATCGAGCATATTTTTCTTGGCCTACTTCAAATGGATGAAGATGAGAAGTATTATGATAAATTTGTCGATGGATTCTAAAACAATACGAGCCGGTACCTGGGAGCGGTGTAACGTGAGCACTCATAGAGGCAAAAGACAACGCACTGCTGTATGATCTTATGTGTTCCTTAACGTGTGCTGACGATCTATCACTGCCATCTATAAGCTGTCTCATCTGATCTGTATATGGTTTAAGAGGTTTCAAAATTGCTTTCCCGTTGTGACAACAGTTAGTATAAATTCCTCTTGTATTCTTCTCTGTTTTGACAAAAAATGCACTACACTTGATGCAAACATTGTTCATATCACCACATTGTTTCTCTTCAACCGTTGGGTGTAACCCGCATTTTCTGAAATTATTTGTACTATTCATTGTTCGACATCGAGCAATGGCTTATAAGCGATTTTCCCTCACAACCAGTGGCTGGGTATTCTCATCGTGACGACTTTGTTGAGCTCGCAGTGCAGCTTCATATCCTCTTCAAGCAGATTCTTCCATCATTTGTGACATTCGTCTTCCCCTGTCTCTTTCTGCCATTGCGAGACTTTTTGCAGCAGCTTCCTTCTGTGTCTCAAAATAGCTCACTTGTTACGCTGCCTTATAGCGCTCAGTTTTCACGAAGAATGGCCAGTTACTGAATTTTTGCGCTTAGGCATCTTATTTTGAAAACTTCAATTCTCAAGGTTATGATTAAATACTAAAAATATGTAAATATTAAATAAAGAAATATGTAATAGTCCTTGAGCGGTTTTATCACTGTTTTCAAACGTAAAAAAAACTATGTGAAAATCTATGATACCCTTTTCACTATATTTTTAAAATTAAAGTCCGTAGTAAAAAGTAGTAGTACGTATAAAAATCACATCAAATAGACATAATAATAATTGAATATGAAAAGAAAATTAGCATGAAAAAACAATAACAACAAACAACTTTACAGGGTGACAAGAAATAACTTGGACACACATGATACGTTATAACTTTAATGATAGTGAAAATATTACGACCAAACTTCAAAATAAATATGAATGCATTATTTTGTCTAACATATTTAGAAAATTTTCAAAGTGGCTGCCTTTAGCCTTAATACAGAGCTTTAAACGAGTCACAAAATTTTCGGCTATGGGCTGCAACTCATTTACTGATATTTTATCCCATTCCTTGCAAAAGGATTTCTTTAGGGATGCCAAAGTTTTATGATATTTAGCACATACCCTTTTCTCCAAGATGCACCAGACAGAATAATCTATTTGGGTTCAAATCTGGGGGATACGGTGGCTATTCTTGAGCTCCAATGAAGTCAGAAAATTGTGTCTTGCACCAAACGTGAGTACCTTTAGCTCTGTGTGCAGGTGCGGAATCCTGTTGTAAGGTCCATCTTTTGTTTCCAAAGAACTCTTGTGACCAAGGTAAGACAACATCTTCCAAAATGAGTTTGCGATATGTTTGTTGATTAATCTTTATCCCTTGATCAAAAAAAGTGGTGTTTTTCCACTAGCACTTATCCCATCCCAAATCATTACAGATTGCAGTCGATGACGCCATTCAATAATGCAAGGAGGTCCAGGTGCTTCTGCTGACCAAACTCTATCATTATGGCTATTGTGAGCTTGTTCAATTGAAAACAGTTTCTCATCCGGGAAGACAAATGTTTGCCAACGATCACCTGCGGCCCGCTTTAACAGTTTTTTTCATCTTTGAAGTCTTGTGCGTTTGTTCTCTGCTGTTAGCTTTTGAGCCTCTTTCATTTTGTAAGGGTGAAGACCAAGCTTTATTCTTGTCATCAAAAGTTCGCTTTCTCTGTTAATCTTCATCTCTCTAGCAACCTTTGTCATTCAAATCCTAGGATTTCGTTGAACTCGCTTTTTGATAACTGACCGGTTTCTTGATGTGTTAACTGTGCGCTTTATTCCTCTTCCTCGTCTATCACCATCATGTCCGAGTTCTTTAAACCATTTGTGTTGAAATGAATGTTTATGAAACCGTCTGCTTAGAAACTTTCAATCGTTGAACAATTTCACATGGTTTCATTCCTTGCTTATGTAATTCAAGTATGGCAGATCGTTTGTTAACCATATTGGTTATCACAACTAACTTACTTACACCCGTTTAGTAGCTTTCTAGAATCAATTCCCTATGGCAATAACTTTATAACTTTAGTGGTAGATACAGATTTTTGGTTTGAAACTTTGTCCAAGTTATTTCTTGTCACCATGTAAAATATCTAGATAAGAAATAAGAATTATCCTGTTAAAGTGTTGAGTTGTTGAATAACTATTTGATTTAGAAAAATATTTCTCTACTAATGTGCATTTTTTTAATGAAATTTTATTTATCGTGTTACTATGGCATCAGTCAATAAAACGATGTCTTTGTAATAAGGGAATAAATTGAATAAAAAGTTTTGTTGAT
Organism: Maratus speciosus; assembly: GCA_963932465.1. NCBI lineage: Eukaryota > Metazoa > Arthropoda > Arachnida > Araneae > Salticidae > Maratus > Maratus speciosus. The sequence goes on from OZ010792.1 coordinate 243,580,645, forward strand.
TTTTATGATAAAATGTTTTTCTTGATTTTTTTTAAAAAAAGGGAATAACTAAGCGCAATTAAATAATCTCTAATTATTTGCATGCGAGGTAAATGAATTATCGTAATACACCCTCCAGCTTCTTAGTATTCCAGATTGGCGTACGTAATACATATAATCTCTCATTGCAATAAACATTTAGAACTGGTTAGAACTCACGCGATTAATAGTTGAACATAAAACAAGTTCAAAATTGCACGTCAAACGTGGTAAATTGTGCATTCGTACTATAACTAGTTTTATAAATATTTTTTGCAAGCATATTGTACTGAATGTATATTTTAGGGCACTTCATAAGTGCATATCAATTTTATTCTGTTCGAAAGGCTGTAATATCATTAAAATGCACTTGAAATATTTTTTTCCAATTGGCCGTAATGTAATGGAAAACTTTTGACTGTAACTGTAATTAAACTATACATCTGATTTTTTTTTTTTTTGAAATTTTTGAACAACATTTTGCATCAATTATATATTTAAAATTTCAGATCATTCGGTTCGGTAGTTTTTGTTCTGAAGAACGGGCGGACGGACAGACAGACAGACGAATTGAAGGACGCTTTATGTGCTACGTATTTATATAATTACTAATGCACCTAAAAATGCAAAAATTCGTCAAAAATATAAAAAAAATCGATTTAAAATGTTCGAATTTTTTGTCCCAATCGATCATGGGACCCCTACCAGCCTGTGCCAAATTTAGAAGCCCTGCTCACTGTGGTTTCCGAGTTTGTAAGGTTACATAGATACGCGCACGGATTTTAGTAGAGTATATGGCTGATAGTTTGTACAATATTTTCTTTTCTCTCTAGATCAACCAAAAGAAAAGGTACATGGAATTAATATTTTTTTTCTCTTACCTATTTTGGCAAATATCTTTTGTTTTTGTTTTTTTGTAATTTAATTTTTTTGCTTTTTTGTTGCACAAAGGATCAAGTTTAAAGGTGTTTACTTTTATTATTATTATTATTATTATTATTATTCAGTATATATGGTTTTAAAAAAGCATTTTTTTTTCTTGATGCTACCCACTTTATTCACATTTCAAAGTTATTTTAGATATCTGAAAATGTATTTTTTCCCCAAGGGAGGTAAATATGCTTTATTTCTGAAACAATGAAATAAAAAAGTTTTTTAGATCAAGTCCAATAAGATATTCATGTAAAATTTAAATCCTCAGTTATTCAGTTTCATATTTTTTTTTAGATGTTTCATTTGTTTACAAATATTTGTTGAGTTCAAGGAAATTAATAAAAAATATAAGAAAACAAGTCATAAAAAGAATGTACAGCTTGCACAAATCGGTACTATAAAACAAAATTGGTTATTGACTGCCGACGTTCTCTTTTTCTTAATTTATAACTGATGAAACTTAAGGAAGGTGAGAAAAAATACTGAGTCTAGTTTGCAGAATTTATTGTTAGAGGAAAAAGAAAATTCAAAATAATATTAAACCGCGAACATTGAACGGAGTTCACTATATACGTTTTCTTATTTTATATGATTATTTTGTGAATATTCCTTTTTATTTTACTCGTATGTTGAGGAAATTTACTTTAGAATCTTCTAAATGTTTTCTTTCGTTTATAACCACAAACACATAGTTTAGCCTTCAACTATGCTCTATTCAGCATATCAACGTAGAAATAAAAACTTTCGATTTTCCAGCATTTTTATTATTCATTTTCGTCAAATATAGAGTAGTATTTTCCACTATTTTTGTCTCATGGCACACATCTACTTCTATTGTTAAATTACACTAGACTGCAAAATGTGGGTTGTGTCATGTTTTGTAGCTTTTAATAATTGATTCTTACGTATTTTGTATAGCTGTTTCCAAAAATGATATTCTTTTTTAACCACCATGTCAGGTTTTTTCGCAAAGAATAAATTTTAAAGTAAAAGATTAAAAAAAAAACAGAATTTTGATGCTATAAAGTAGATGTGATAGTTGTGTGTTTTAGCTTTTCATAAGTTATTTTTGTGTATTTTGTAGCGCTGAACCCGAAAATGACTTCCATTTTTTACCATTACGTCTAGATTTTTCGCCTAACATTTTTCAATTTTTAAAAAGTCGAAATATTGCGAAAATCTAATACTATAAAATAGTCGTAAAATATTTTTTCATAATAATTTATTCATTTTTCGTCTTTTACTGTGTAGTTTTACAGCTGAACATGTAAAATATTGAGTATTTAAAATCATTACACTTTTATTCCACGCGTGGAAAAGATTTTGAACCGTTCATGTTCTGCCTCTCGCTTTACCTTTTATATTCGCTATGGGGTTCATTTCAGTGTCCTCTTTTAACTTAGTAGTTGATAAGGCAATTTGTCGCAGATGTACTTAACACTAGAACGTCCGAAGATTTTACTCAACTTTTATAAAAATATTTCTACCCCACAATTTTCATTAAAAGCTATTCAACTTATTTATTTAACAATTATTTTTATTGTGTCCACCAGTTGCGTCTAAACGTTCTTTTATGGTTCACATTCCATTGAAAAACACACTACCTGTATACCGTTTGAGAAGTTGGAAAGCAACTAGTAAATCCAAAATTCAGTTAACATTGTTCCATCGTTCGTTTTTTCTTATTTACTATGTAGTTTTTAACGACTACACCTTTACTTTTTCTCAATGGCTCATAAATTAGTAACGCATTAAAACTTTAGACTGGGTGTTAAGCTGATAACAGCTAGGTAACGCCTCAACGCTGCTCTACTGCTCAGCTCTGTTTTCTGTTTTGTAATTAATTTATTTTATAAAGAAATTTCTGGTTCGAGTAGACATTTAGGTCATTTGGTTGGTGTCGAATCGACAGCACCTAAACGTTCTGATGTTAAAGCATTAACTTAATTTTGGTAAGACTTTGACAAATTGCTTTGACTGATTTTCGCTGTTTTATTATCTTTTAACTTTGAAGTTTGCGATTTCCGAAACATCTTGATGCGACTGTTAAAAATGAAGGTCATTTTCGGATTCATCGCTAAAACATGCATAAAAATTAGTTATCAAAAGTTACAAAACACAAGCAGCATTTTTATTTTATAGTATGAGAGTTAACATTTTTTGACTTTTTATCTTTGAAATGTACGATTTTCAAAAACCCCTAAGGTGATGATTAAAAATGAAAATAATTTTCGGATTCAGTGCTTAAAATATACATAAAATCAATTATCAAAAGTTTTAAAACTCAGTAATCGCAGTCTTATGTTATTCGACATTTTTATTCATAGATGGAAAGTTAAAATATCATGCTTTTATTTTAGAATTACAAAATACAGAAGAATAAAAAAAAAGCAATTTAACAAATTACAACGACCATTTAGAAAATGATTTTTTCGAAGACTAAAATTTAAGACATAAAATATCGCACGGAGTTGATCATACATTACGTACGCCATGAATTAAACATTAACATTCCTGGACCCATCATGAACAAATTTTAAAAGAAATTTCAGTTTTACAATTATCGCTACTGTAAATTTTTAAACTTCTACAGAGCTGGTCATACATTACGTACGCCATGGATTAAACATTAATATTCCTGGACCAATTTTAAATGAAATTTCATACAATACGTACGCCATGGATTACATTTTTCGGTATTGTAAATTTTTAAACTTCTACGGAAATGGTCATGCATTACGTACGCCATGGGTTAAACATTAATATTCCTGGACCAATTTTAAATGAAATTTTATTCTTAAACTTCTAAACAATAAAATTTAAGACATAAAATTTCGCACGGAGTTGATCATACATTACGTACGCCATGGATTACATTTTTCGGTACCGTACATTTTTAAACTTCTACGGAGCTGATCATACATTACGTACGCCATGGATTAAACATTAATATTCCTGGACCAATTTTAAATGAAATTTTATTCTTAAACGTCCAAACATCCCACAATATTACTTTTTACACCGTCGTATAGAGAAAAATATGTACTTTTAAATGCAATTTGTTTGAAAGCTGTATCTCAATTTGTTTCTGAGTTATTAATTTTTTTTGTAGTTTTTATTACTTTTTTGTCATAGTGGCAACAGAAGTATCTATCTTTATTGAAAGTAAAGGGAAAATACAGATTACTGTATAGACCAATCAGAAAACGACTAAAATTCGGATTCAAATAATAAAACGCTTCAGATATGTTTTGATTTCCTACCCTGACAGAGGACAATAACCATTTTTCCAAATGGTTAATAAACTGTATTTAATATGTGGTAGCTCGTTTTAAATGTTTAATGAGTATTTTTAGTTTTGCATGATTAAAACCAAAAAGTTAACTTTATTAAAAGTATACATATATATATATATATATATATTTATTTATTTATTTAACAAGGTGGAGAGTGAATTAAGAGGTACCAAGAGGCTCATAAATAACTCTTAGGACAACACTAAAACTATGAAAAATGCCTAGATTTTTATCCTGGTGAAAATAAATTCACACCCCTTTCTGTTTCACCGGTCTCATCACAACAATGCTTCTCAGTACCCCGCAACTGCATAGGAACGAAACAGTGATCCGTAAACAGCATTGAAAATATTCTCTATGAAGTAGTTCAAGTTATCCCACCAGCTGAATTAACTTTCGATTACGATAACGCATTACATACAGCATACACACGTAGTTACATAGAGCAACATATTTAAAATACATATCGATAAAAAAATGCAATATATATACAGGGTGTCCGGGCTAAAAGTATCCAAAAGTTATGGCTTATTTTTACGGAACTACCCATTATAAATTAAAAAAAGAAAATATTTAAATAAAAATAGCATCTCACAAAGTTTTAATACCAATAGACTTCGATGTGTGCACCCTTAGTAGCACGACAAACATCTAAACGGTAATCCAGTTCTCCCCAAATGTTTCGTGGCATATCAGTAATTAAGAGACAAATTGCTTCTATGATATGCTTTTTCCACTTATCCACAGTTTCAGTTTTCTGTTTTGTCCAATGTTTTAAAATCTCGGAGGGCTTTTCAATCCACGGAGGTGAACTCTATTATATTCAAATAGGTAGTTCAGTAATAATAAGCCATAACTTTTGGACACTCTGTATAATGAATATATTTTAAACAATCAGTATACAATTTTTTTTAAGAAATGAAAATAAGTGATTATTCTACTGTTAAATGAAAACCTTCAATACAAAAATATTCCAATACAGAAATCATCCATAATGCTAAATCGAATGATGCGGAATAGATACAGGATTTCATTCATAGGATAGGAATAAATACAGGTATATTCGTATTTTCATTAAAAAATATGAATATTTCATAGGTTTCCTTTCAACTATATATGACAATGATTTTTTATTTGGAAAAAATATCAGTAGCTTCCTCTCTAAAACCATTTATTTGTGCACTGAGTGGACTAAACATGGATATATTCTTTTAAACTAAACATGCAAAAATCAAAATATACTTCAATATATTAGTTCGTTATCTGATTGTACCTTTCAGTAAATACCGGATGGAGTGTTAAAATTATCAACGTACACAAACATCAAATAAATAACATCAGAGATTAATGTTTTCTGATGATAAATATTTTCTGAGTGTTTTTACTTCAAAGAAGATAAATATTTTCTGAGTATTTTTACTTCGAAGAAAATAAACCTGACAGTTCTTCCGGGTAAACGACTAACTACCTTGAATGTTTTATTACTAGAGTTACAAAACTTGGAGTTCTAAGAATATTCTGTTCTCAGACAATTATTTTAATTGTAAAAAATAAAAATAAAAATAAATAAATAATTCTAGCTTTTTAAATTATATTCTTCTAGTGATATGTTATATTTGATAAATGCATTCCTCAAAACATACTTCATTATGTAACTTACCTAAAATACATCACATCATTATGTAACTAATCTAAAATATGTCACACCGTTATGTAACTTATCTAAATTCTGTAACTTATCATTATGTAACTTATTTACAATTTCGTATTGAAACACTACTTTTTTATTTCAGAACTCATATAAATACAAAAATACATTTTTATACATTTGTTTTTCACTTTACGATTAGGAATTTTCATAAAGACTATTTTCGCAGCTTGTTTCTTCTATATCTTATATCATCAAAGTGAATAGAGAAATATCATAGAATAAAATTTTTATTAAACCATAATATGAAATATATAGTCTAAAGTAAACGTCGGGAGTTTGAAAAGAGATAACCCACTTAAAAAATAATTAAGTTGCACTTAAGAAGAGTAAATTTTGCACAATATTGCTTATCTTGTACGTTTTATTTTTTAAAAAATTACCTCCCATATCTTCTTTACCAACAGTTGATACGTAAAGGATTTGTCGAACATGGCTCTTACGGAATACGTGGTATCTTCAAATGATCAACTTTTTTCAACGTTATACATATACAAAATTCTAAGTATAAATAATATAATAAGTTAATAAAAAGTATGAATTAGTACTACAGCAATTGAAACGCATCATTTTGACGAATGATGTGTTCGCTTATTGCGGGGTGGGGGTCCTGCCGGAAAAATTTCAAAAACTTATTTTTACTTTTTCTATCTCCAATTGAAAAAAGTATTGTAACCAGTTTTTTTTACTTCCACATTTCAACGGATTTACGCATGTTACCGGTCACAGATACCAGAAAATATGTTTTTACAAAACGTTTGTCTGTTCGTGTGTCTCTGTGTCCTCTTTTTTGGGATGAGCATTATTTAATGTATTAGGATAAATAACACTGTAAATAAGCTGGAATCCATTATTGCATTAATACGTTACTGAAAAGTCCATGTTAAATAAATAACGTACAGCTTTTAAAGTTCAGAGTCTTCCCTCACTTTCCTTAGACAATACTTCAATTATTTCCCTTTAAAAAATAACTGTACTCACTAAAAAACCCTAAATGACTTCTTATGGGGCCTGCTTCCCTAACTTGCACCTTCGATCACTCCCTAGTTATGGTGCTCGGCATCGAAGGTGTGTGGTGCTAATAATTTATTAAATATTTCAATCAATTGCTAATCTATGAGTAATAATAACTTGCAGGGCAAATTAATTTTTCTAGTCAAGTTTGACTTATATAACGCAGCTACGTGTTGTCTAATTTTTTATCTCAGCAATTTCATTTGAACTAAAACCATATTCTCATGCTTTATATTTTCTTTTTTGCTCCTTTATTGAACAAGTAACACTGAAAATGTATATACTGTTTGTTTTTTGAAAAGAAAACCATCCGCGCTTATGCGCATGCGTCAGGTCTGCTTTGATGTTAACAAAATAGGGGTGAGTCGGGTTTCTTTAGCTGCGTTTGGCTAAGCGCCAACCTTAGTGGCGACGTACGAGTGAACGACGAAGTAGAACTTCGGAAAATACCTATCCCAGCGTAACACCCCTTTGAATAGTAAAATCGTCCCAGGGTGCTTAGCGCAGCATTCGAAAAGTAACAGTATAAATTATTTTTTAAAGCACTAGGGGGCTCTGCCCCTACGAGCTACGCTCGCCAACCCCCGTTCAGGCACACCAAAATCCAAAAAGCACGCTTATTTGATCGGCTTTAAAAATATTGAATTAAAATTTAAATTTTTGAAAATAACATTTGAAAATAAGCTAATGTAAAATGAAATAAGTACACAGTGTCATTGTTTCCCGGTATTTTTTAACAGCGCTATAAGATAGTTCTTTTAAATAATTCATTTTAAATTTATCGTTTCATATCTGACGTAATTTACACCAAAGTTTTATTTCTCTCATTAATATTCACGTGAAAATACATTTGTTGTTAGAATGAAATATTCTTTGTGCTGTCTTCGAATTCACGATAATAGTTGAAAATATTATCTCAAAATATCTCGCGCAAATATATTTTTTAATTTAAATTGTTTTGCTATATTTTTTGCCATTTTAAATATGACGTAATTTCCTCAAATTACAAGTTTTAACGCATAATAATGATTTTTTTTTATTTTAAGATTTTGTTTCTCTTATTTTAAGATTTTGTGTAAATATGGTTCGTCACAGATGTCATTTGAGCAATTTTTTTCTGACGCCAATTTCATATACGCAACGGATACTTAACTTGTACTAAAGTGTCGTTATTTTGCTTGATATGGTAACCCGGATGTTGTTGTTTATACAATTGATGTTTTCGCCAAATTGGCGTCGGAAAAAAATTGCGCCAATATGTATATGACGTATATGATATCTGTGCCTATGGTTCTTATGACGAAATTTTCCTGCTTTTAACATGTAATCATTTATTTCTAATTTTAAAGTTTTTTTTCTGTTTGTAATAGAAGTCTAATTTGAAGTAAACATTATTGTTTGCGCTGTTTATACAACTGGCAACAGTTTAAATTAATAACATTTTCTAAAATTTGTAAAAAATATCTCTCGAAATGCTGAAAATTTGAATTTAAAATTGAAATAAAACCTCAAAAAATGAGGCAAATAAGAAAAATAAATACAATCTGCACACCGGGAACTTATAACGTATAAAATGATCTAAAAATGTTTAAATTCTCATGTATAGTTTTCACTCCAATTAAACTTTTTTAATGGAACGATTTTGTCCAACTTTAGCATTAAATATCTCTTAAAATAATTCTTCGATTTGAAAGCTGTCTGCATCAGCGTGTTTATCAAACATTTCTTTATAATATCACCGATTTTCATGTTTTTGTATGCAACAGTTTTTTTTTTAATATTAACGATGAAAGGCCATGCTTAAGCATTCAAATTGGATGCCGATCTACCCGGAATATCTACGCAGATTTTCATTGGTCCATCTCCAAATCAAAACTTTTTTTTGTATATAGAATGGTTTAGTTCTGCTAAACAGGAATTAGTAATAGTAATTACACTGCATTTCTCTGAACATGGAGTTGCAGTAATTAGCTGGGTAAAAAGAAAAAAAAGGTGGTACAACAGCCACTCTGCTTGTTGTTGAAAACTAAAACTTAATAATCATATAAAACTTAATTTTTTAAGTATGCAATTTGTGGAATTTTTTCAGAATAAAAACTGAAATATAGCTGTAATATTCACTGGAAATAGCATAGGATAGAAAACGTCCCGTCTCTTTCTTGCGGCATTTAAGTCAACATTAAATCAACTTGAATTTTATAAATAAGCATAACACATTTTAAGTTATGTGCTACTCCATAACATAGATATCAAAGGCATGAAAAATATATAATAGAAGTGTCACTTTGCAGGACACACAGAATTTAGCAACGCTTTATACCTACATTTATCTAAAAATGAGGTTTTGTGAAATTATGTGTATTAATACTGAATTACAGAGCCACTTTGTGTAACACCGAGATATAATCCAATTCCTTTCAGAATATTCCAAAACGTGTAAACCTATTAAAATTCTGAAGTTGAAAATTTTCACGAATCCATTGATTTTTCGTAAAAGTATGAAGAAGAAATATGTACAGAATACTAGCTTCAATATAATATGTAAAGAAATTTGTCCTTAGATGCAATATACTCATTAAAAAAAATAAGTGTAGAAGCTACAACATTACTTCTAAGTATTTTTACTTTGTATTACACTTATATTACAAATGCATTTTAAATTAATAGAGTCTTATCAGTTATTTTTATTTTCATTCCTTTAAATACTTGCACTGCAAATAGAAGCGTCTTAAATTTAGACACATATGTGACTGAAAAAGAATTTTAGACACTTAAGTGTCTTAATCTGAAAATTAAGACACTATAGATGTCTTAATTTAAGATACATAAGCGTCTTACTATGACCATGGTGTAAACGAACTGAGAATAATGTCTAAAATATCCGCAAACGTCTTATTTTAAGACACTTCATTGCTTTAAACGTGTCTTAATTTTAGACGTTTTGATTCTTCCGACGCAATAACCACCAGGGGGCACTAGCACTCCCAGTTGCGCATGCGTTTTAGATGTCTTCGTTCGAAGTGGTATACGTTGTAATTCAAACAAAGTTTGTTTTTATGTACGCGTGTATTTTAATTCGTTTTTTGCGAAATGTGAAGTACTGTGATTTTAATTCGTATTAACTTGGAGTATTTATTTATTGAATACATACATCTGACCTGTGTGCTCGACATCAAATGTCTCTTAGAAGCTGTCGTCGATACAAGGGCGGGATAGACACAGAACAGAAGTAGACGACGGTTGAAGATTACACCCGGAAATTCTACAAAGCGTGTGCAATGGGCTTAGTGTTAACTCGTATCAATTTATATCAATAATATTGTGTTATTCATCTTCGTCCTGTCGAAGCTGGCAAAAAAAAAAGAAACTTTTGTCTGGCGGGTCCTGTTTTTAGGATGAAACATCTCATTCTTTAAATATGGCTAGTCGGATGTATTATGGGATTACCTTTTAAACTGATGAAAGTCTTTCTCCCTCACTGTGGTTGTGGTAGTTTTTAAAATTTCAAATCGAGGAATATTTCTTACCTCTTGCAGCAACTCAAGTAAGTTTCTTTATAGTAGTAAAATTAGTGTATTTTATGATTTTATTTATTGTACTAAACAAAATCCTGCATGAAATTTAATTAGTTTTGAATCTGTTCGCAAAAAACCCCACTAATTCTAGAAGTATATATTTTTAAACTTATGACGTTCTTTTTTATTACGAATTATATATTCAATGTCAGTTCTTAGTTTCAACGGATAATTTTTATCTCGCAGTAAATGACGGCCACAAGGAAGTAAAGAAAAAAAAAACTTTGAAAGATAACCTAATGCTTTCTTACTTCCTGGCATAAGACCGCAGATTAAAAAAAGATAAATAAAGTAAATGAGACTGGTTTATTATATGAAGCTGCCTGTAAAAATATACATATGCATTTGATTTGCAATCAACTCTAATACTGATTTTTTTATTATTTTTAATAAAAAAAGTAATTTGAAATTTATAATGGGAAAAAGTAAAAACCTCTAACTAGATTTCGTATTTAAAATTGTGGTAACTTTATTTATATGCACTTATACGAAAAATACAAAAATGACAGATGTTACTGTAGGGGAAGACGGGGTACAATGAAACAAAATTTACTAATTTTTTTTTCCTATCCACAATTTTGCATGCACAAAAATATAATTAATGCATATTTTTAATCTTGTATTTTCCCCATCTAAATAAATTTTTATTAGGTTCTAAACAATATCTTTATGCTTGAAAAATAACAAAAAATAAATGTCTTACAGTGTTTCATTGTACCCCGTATGCCGGGGTACAATGAAACACATACTGGGGTACAATGAAACACTCCAAATGATAGAAGCAATTTTCACCCAGTATAGTTTATTTTATGAAAAATGAGATAAATACAAAAACAAAACTTGATTAATAAGGAAATTGATAAAAATAGTATAGTCTAAGATGAAAAATAAGAAAATTCTATCAGTTTAAGAAATACCTTTCATTTTACATTAAATCGGCGCAAGTCAGTTTCAAAAATTAGCATTTCTGTTTATATTTCAGTTGATCCTGAAGGAATATGGGGTGGTAGTTTCAACAGAATGAGTTTTTTTTTTAAATGTAAGTTTCTAAAAAAAAAAAAAAAACCTAGGTTGGAGTCTTTATATCAAGTATTTCACATTTGACTTCATTTAAATGTATGATTTCTCCAACAGTATATATTTCCTTATGTTTTCATTTATACGGATACTGCTTGTGCCATACATGTTGTGTGTGAATATCTCATTCTTAGTACCTCGATGACCAGCTGGGCCTGGAAAAAAATCTGGATCATCATCAGAGTCTGTAGCAGGCAGAGTTTGTTTACAAAACAATCCCTTCTCAGCTTTTTTTCTCTTTCTGTTTTTTAATTGCTTAACAAGAGCATTTTTTACTGACCTGGTTAGAACAAAACTCTTTTTTTTTCTGTTTTCCTACTCCTACTTCTAATATATTCTATTTACTACTTTTATTACTATAATAAAACATGTTTCATTGTACCCCGTCTGCAAGTGTTTCATTGTACCCCGCGCTGAGGTTACTAAATAAAAATTTATTTTCAAACTTCTAATATTTATTTTTTTTAGTTTGGTTTTGGAGGTATGAAGACAACAACCCAAATAAAACAATGTATAGAAAAAATTATATTTACATATAACAACAAGGAAAAATAAACAAAATTACTTTTAGTAAAGAAAGTTACTTTCAATGGCGTAAAAGTAATAATCTTCTATTGCTACTGTTGTAGAAGTGTGAATGTATCCAAATCACATCAGTAATTGGAACATATAGTTGTATAACATATATATAAACTGCAACTCTCTATGACAAATTTGACTGATTTTACAAGTAATGTTTCATTGTACCCCGTGTTTCATTGTACCCCGTCTTCCCCTATATATTTAAGACGAAAGAAGTTTGGAAATCATAAGTTATTTTTTCCTCATGTTTTTAATATAGAATATGTACTTATTTGTTTTTATTGATAGTTGAATAGCTTTTGTGAGTACCCTCTGATCTACATAAAAACTTGCCCATGTGGAAATATAAATTTTTTAAAAACATAATTTTTAAATAAGTATTTTCATTTTTTTTTTTGGGGGGGGGGGATTTTGCATGAATTTTTGTAAAGCTGATATCTTAAATCTTGCACTAATTATAATGAAAGTTTTGAACTTTTAGAGTAGGACAAGTTTAAAAACGCAAATATATTTAACAAAATACCAAAGTCATTTTTCCCCAATGTTATTAAAGTAGAATATTTATTTATTTATTTTCATTATTCATAGTTAAATGGCTGTTGTGATTATCAAGTGATGTATATGTAAAATTGCCTATGTGGCAATATATTTTTTTATATTTTCATTTTTTTTTTTTGGGGGGGGGGGATTTTTGCAATTTTCGTACATCTGATATTTTAAATCTTTTTCCACATTCAACCGAGTATAATAAATATTTTGAACTTTTAGAGTAGGACAAGATTATAAAATATATATATATATTTATCTATGTACCTTAAAAGCACTTAATAGCGAACACTTCGGGGCCGCGGAATTTGTCCGATAATTGGAGATGTCTACTTTTTTGAGGTAAAAATATACAAATATGTATGTCTGCTGATTAAAAAAGTATTCGTTAAATAGAGGTGTTCGCTATTCGAGAATGTCCATTAACCCCCACAACGGATACTCCAGAATACCGGACATCTCAATTTAGACAACTATAATGCAGGGTTGCGTTTTTTGCAAAAGTACTTCTTGATTAAAGGAAGGGCAAACTGGGAAGTGCCCCGTCCCCCTACGACTGTAGTGCCCCCAAATTTGATGTGCAATATTTGTAAAGCTTATATTTTAAATCTGTTTCGAAATTGTACTGATTATAATCAATATTTTGAACTTTTAAAGTAAAATAAGGTTAAAAACAAAATAAATTTAAAAAAATCTAATATTTAGATAAATATTTTTTGTTTTTTAATCTTGTTCTACTCCTGAAGTTCAAGATATTGATTATAATCAGTACAATGTCGTAAAAGATTTAAATTATCAACGTAACGAAAATTGTATACCAAAACTGAGAGCACCAAAAAAATCAGGCTGTATTGGGGGGGGGGGGGCAGGACCACAGCCAAATATTTTTCCAGGATTCAACGTGGTCAAACATGGCTACGTATGATGCTTACAAAAAAATGGATGCGATTCAGACGTTTGAAGTGTCTGAAATTCAGACGCAAAAAGTGTCTGAAAAAATTCAGACATTTTAAAATGTCTGAAAATTGAACACTCCATTTCAGACACTTAAGTGTCTGAATTTCAGACATTTTAATTTAGAGTGTGCTGTATAATCTAGGATATATGATTGTTGCGCTTTGTCAATATATTTAGACTTACATATTTATGTTACACAAACGAGAAAAGCAAATATCCATCCACACTCTACCCTCTAAAAAAATACTGCAAAGTTCGAGTACAGCATTATTAAATTTTAAAAATTACCTTTTTGCATCATTTGAGTGAAATTCATTTATTTATAATTATTATATATTAACGTCTGAAAAACTGTGATTCTTGATTTTGGACAGAAAATCTCAAAAAAAAAACTTTCTTTTGCTACCTTAAAAAAATGCATGAATTTGTAACATTTTAATTGATTAGCGCATTTCAAATGTTTATATTTGAGCTTTAGATTGATTTGAATTGAAAGCTGAAAACAAATCCAGAGAATTCTCTAAAATAATTTTTGCATATTTCAATTATATCTGTAGCTGTGTGCAGTAAATGAAGTTCTTAAGATATAAAATTCAAAATTATTATTTTATTGGTTTGAAATATATAGAACAAACATAGTTACTGGCACGTCATTGCAATTCTTTACCTCTTTAATTCAACTTCTGTTTATTTTTAAACAGTTTAGTACATCAGCGTTTAAATATAAACAAGAAGGAAAAATTATGCGTTAAACATAGATTATGAAAAACTTTCCAACACTTTCTGAAATCTTTAACAAAACTTCGTTATTTAGGGAAATTGGATAAATAAAATAAATAAGTAAACATTTTAGAAAACAGATAAAACATTTTAAAAACTGATTTCAGCAGTTACCGCCCATAGCCAAGTATGTATTCCAATTCTTTTGAAAAGCCCTGTACTTGATCAGTCGGTTGATATATATACTAAATAATGGGAAAATTTAATTTAGCAAGAAAACGCATAACTGGCTGAAAGTTTGCTTTCAGATATACTAATAGTTGAAAACATTCTTGAATACTTTTTTTAGCCCTGTAGTTTACCTAGTACCTTTCTTAACACGCCACTATTTAGCTAAAATTTAATTTCAAATAAACATTCTGAAAACTGCTGAAATCATAATTTTCAGAAATTATAATCCATAAACGGCCATACATCCGATTCTTTGCGTGGCCTTGTATATCATTTTATCTATATTGTATAAACATTTCTTAGTAAACTAAATGCAGTTAAGCGTAAAAATGCATAACTCATTTAAAAACAACCTTTAAGCAATTTACGCTCATACTCAGTCACCTTTAAGAATTCTTTTGTGTAACCCCCTGTATATCAAATATATCATTTATACACACCATATAGTATGCATAAATATATTGAAACTTGAAAACGCGCACCATAATTAAAATTGCATTTCCTTCCATCTTCGCTGATACACAATACGTCGGATAGAATATTCTATCTGAAATCTTTTATGTGTCCCTCTAAATTCTATGCACTTCGTATTATACATGAAATAACTTATAGTAATCCTCAGCGACGTATATCAATTTCATTATATAAGAAACAGTTTAACGAAATTAAAATACGACGTAAACAATTCCCCCACTATACCATTATGTAACGGAATTCTTTTGTGTGACCCTATAAATGAATAATAATTATTATTTGCACCGCACAGTCTTCAGAATGCATATTTTAATGCACTTCGTAAATGCATATCAATTGTATAATGTTTGAAAGGGTGTAACATCTTTAAAATTCATTTGAAACGAATTTTTCTCATTGGCCGTAATGTAACGGAATACTTTTGACTACCCCTGTAAGTAAACTAAACATGCTACAAACTTCATTTGAAATAGGGAATGTGCTAGGGTAAACATAAAATAACATCCAAATATTTCAAGACATTTATCAGAGTTAGAGAGCGGCCAGATGGCCAGACAAACGGAAGGCATAAACCCTTTTCAACATTGTTGGAAAGTGTTAAAAATTGCTGAGTAATAATTTCAACTAGTAGATGGATACGTTTGTTTGTGTGAAAGGCATTCGAGTAAAAGTGTTAATTAACTCTTCCCGTGTTTTTGGGGAGGAATGAAGAACAGAGTTTTGCGTTGAAGATAATGATGCGGTGGATAAATATGGGGCGAAATGAATTTACCTGCGTTTATATAGCAAAATTTGAAAGTATTAAAGCAATTTATGGATTATTAGCTGATTAGAAACGATGTTTTATCGGTATATTGAAGTCGAGTTTAATAAATTTACACGTCTGCGTGAAAGCATTTGAATCAGTAACTTTTCTTCTTCTTATTATTATTTTTTTAAATGCAAAAATATTTCTTAGCTAAATGTTATGCAATACAACGACGATGGAAAGGCAAGTTTTAATGTCGATCTCATTACTCGTTGGGGCAATTTGTGCCGGGAACACCTTGTTCTCAATATCTGCTGGTGTAGTAGATGCATAGTGGTTTCTTTGAATTGTCTCTTTGGAAGTTTAAAAAGGATATTTCTACATACTGATAGAGTTTGTGGGTTTTATCTTTTGATTCTGATTTTAGAATGTTTTTTAAAGTCATGACTTTGCATTTTATTTTCATTTGTTACTTTTTGTCAGTAATGTATTTTTATAAATTAAGATTTTGGAAATTTTTTTCTAAACTTTTCTAAGCTTTTCTTTTATTGAAAAAAAAGAAAACCGCATCTCATTGTTTGTGTGGGCACCTACTTTTAATACAATTGTAATTAATCTGAAAACCGTAATGAAAGTTTGTTTCGATAAATGGTATTTTATAAAAAAGGAATAAATAATGTTTTATTTTTTGATGGTATTAAATGGATACGTTTTAAAAATGTGTTGATAGATATAAAAGGTAATAAAGTCGAAGATCAAATTTATTTTCTTACAAATCATACTCATATAAATGTGTTTTTATTTTCTTACAGGCTGTCTCTTATTATCGTTGACAAATAAGCTTTCGAGATATAGTTCATCTATAGCTTTTAAACGTCGCAAATGATTTTCTTCACCACATGAAAAATCGATTTGCATCAAAATAGCTACTTTTTAAATAGTTATAAAATTAAAAATGTTATGCGATGCCCGGGACCTATACTTTTTATTTAGAATATTTTTCTTCGTGCTTTAGCATGTGAAATAGTAAAAATTTATCCTTCTATGACCAAAACTTACAGAGTTATGATACTTAGAATTTTATGAAGTTTAAGCGTTTTCTATCATTAACCATAAAAAACATTTTTAGTGCCAGAAAATACAGAAAATTCATGAAATTCAAAGTATTATACCTAGGTAAGTTCTTTTACGCAAACTTTTTTACCATATAAAAATATTTTTATGGCGATGTTTATCTCAATAGAAAACAACGCCTACATTAACAAACAACGCCTACTTACCAAAATTAATTCAAAGATTCTGTCTAAAGGCCTTTTAATTAAAGCCACCGTAGCAGATTAGATAGAGATTTTTTACAAAAGTAACAAGTTGTCGAAACCTGTTACCAATGTTACGGTAGAAAAATGTAGCCTGTTAACTTAAAGTAACTGTATTTTCCACATCTAAAAATACTGATGTGTTATATTTGATGAATGCATACCTCGAAAGATGTTTTATTTCTGAAACTTATCTAATATGGTTAGTTTTCAGTTGCAGAATTATAATTGTATAGTACAAAATGCAACATAATTAAAACATACATATGAGGATCCAACTAATCTTTATTTTATTTCACTATTTATACAATAAAAAAATAAAAATATATAGGCTTACTATTTGCTTTAGGAAATTTTCAAAGAGACTATATTCACGAGATTGTATTCCTTGTATGTCTTATATTACAACGTAAATGCGAAAATATCATAAAATAAAAATTTAACTAAACGAACTTATGCAATATCAAGTCTGAAACAAATGTCGAGAGTTCGGAAACAGTTAACCCTTTTAAAAAGGATTAAGTTACATTTAAGAAAAAAAAAAACAGACAGTATTTTATTTTAAAAATTTACCTCGCATATTTTATTAAAAAATAATACGTAGCTGTCACGGAATATGTGTGTATATTTAAGATCAATTTTTCAACCTTATACAAACAGAAAATGGCAAGAATAAAAAATATAAGTTGATAAAAAGCATGGCGTAGTATTACAGCAACTGAAACTCATCGGTTTGACGGATGATATGTTCGCTTATTCAAAAGAGATTCTGCAGGAAACATTTAAAAACCTCCTTTTTACTTTCTTCTATATGTAATATAAGAAAGTATTTTAATTAAAAAAATTTTCGCCTTCCGGTATTCTACAAATTTACACATATTGGCGGTCAGAGATCGCAATAAATAAATAAATAAATAAATAAACAATAATAATAAATACGTTTTACAAAATGTATCTTAAAATATATGTTTTTGGTTTTGGCCGGCAGGTACCTTTTGAAATTGGTTGTTCACGTTTCGAACATTTATTCTGTACAGAATAAGTCTTAAAAATGGAATTTTGTTCCACCCAATATATAAGTGTAAAAACAAAGTGGAACTGACCGTTGTCAGAGCTAACAAAAGGTACGATAAAAAATTTTAAACACGTTTATCTTAAAACAATATTATGTGAATCGCTGTAGATACTTGTGCTAAAACAGTCTGGTGTCTACGGTTTTATTTTTTTCTTAATTAAACTAAGCTTTTTTAATTGGAGGAAAACCCTTTAAAATATAAAATTATAAACATTTGGATTTTTTAAACAGTTAAGGAAAATGTAAATTGAGTTTTAAAATATATGCTACAAAAAATGATGTCATATCGCGGCATACTTGCTGCTATCGACTATCGATGTAATGTTACATGTCGTTGTGCTACGCGGTCGAATTCTGAGACTGATCGGCATTGACGTTTGTTTTGTAGGCTTGCTACGATATTGTTTCGGCCTTCATCTTACGATCGTTTCTTTTTTTGACGATATGCCGCCATACTTTTACGAATTCCCCGCATCTGAAGATGATTGACTGTATTTCACTTTCCGTATTGCGTCATCGTGTCGATGATTTACACTAGTTTCTAATTGGTTGGTTTGTATAACTGTAAGTTTCACTGCTACAAAGCTGACATTGATAAGATGATATACAGGGTGCAAAGGAATGTCCCTTTAACTTGAAAATACTTGCGAATGAAGAGTTCTACAGCTATGCAAGATAGGTAACGGTATAGTAAAGCGAATACGCCAAACGACAGCAGCGCCATTAGTGGCAAAATTTGGAAAATACCCTTTGCAAATCGAAAACGAAAAGAGATAGAGAAAAATTTCCAATTAGAATTTTTTAGATCATCAATTAATTAGTATTAAACGACATTTAGTTTATATGGATAAGATAAATCTTCTCCTGTATACCCCAAAATGTCCGAAATTGATGCACTTCATTTTGTGTAAATCTTTGAATGGAATAGCCAGAAGTATGAAGAAAAACTCACAATTTATGGTATAAATACGTACTCATCTCAATACATTTTGATAACATCACACAAAAAACAAAAAAGGCAAACTGTCTCACTGTGATAAAATGTTAATATACAGTATATTCGAAAAGTACGCCATTGCTCACGATACACGTTTTTTTTTTTTTTTTTTTTTTTTTTTCGTGAGAGTAATTCTGCATGCACATTTCTCAGTGTGGAACGTCTATTGCAAGCCTCTTCAATACGACGACATAGATTTAACGCTTTCAAGAGCGGTGGCTAGACGATCTAGCCACTTTATTTTAATTCCAAGACTGACAAATGGAGAAATTGAATTTTTACAGACATTAAAACACAGTACAATGTCACAATCTGCAATTGTGCACCGTTACATTTCCGGAATGTGAATATCCAAAGTAGAATAAGCCACTTTATTTTAATTCCAAGACTGACAAATGACACCAAAAATATTTTAATAAGATTTTGCTTTTGTAATGAAAGTGCAAATTTGCGAGTTTTTATTTTCTAAGAAATTGGTTTGAATATTCCGGTGTCAGTCAGTTATTTCATCAGTTTACGAACAGAATTCTTCTGCTCCTGAAAGAGTTAATCTAAAATTTTAAATGCATTGGAAATTGAACTTTTACAGACATTACAACACAGTACAATATCACAATCTGCAATTGTGCACCGTTACATTTCCGGAATGTGAATATCCAAAGTAGAATCATCGCTCATCGATTTCGGACATTTTTGGGTATACAGGCAACGATTTATCTTATCCGTTAACCAAATGTCGTTTAGTACTAATTAATTGATGCTCTAAAACTTTCTAACTGGAAATTTTGCTCTATCTCTTTTCATTTTGGATTTGCAATGGCTATCTTCCAAATTTCGCCACCAGGGGTGCTGATGTTGTTAGCATTAGGTCGGGTGTAGTCGTTTTACTATACCGTTATGTCACTTGCATAGCTGCATCTCTCTTCGTTCGCAAGTATTTTCAAGTTAAATGGACTTTCCTTTGCACCCTGTATATTTAAGCGACTTCATGTTCGTATGGCTCTTTTTACACCTTTTATTTTCAGGCTAATGCTTTATTTAATTGAAGACTCATTAAATGAGCGAGTTGATTTGTTATCCGAAGTTATGGCTTTACTTTGTTACATTTTATACATTAAATAATGTTTTTAATTATGTTTAATGAAGTTAAGTTCCAATTATACTTTGAATTATTTCTGCGTAAATGTGTACACCAAGCTTCAAAACTCTGCTTTAAGTAGTTATGGCTTCTAGTCTTAAACAAATTTTCGTCCTAGCAGCTCATTAAAAAACCCATTTTGTGAAGTTTTGCTTATAAATTTTAGGTTTAGACACGGCTAATTTAATATATTTTAATAATCCATGCTATTTTATTCTTTAAGATGATTTTTGAAAGCACAAGGTATTGTGCTCGTTGAGCAGAGTGAACTTTGAAGGAGTATGAAACAATTAAAATATCAGTATTTTCTTATGGCAGTATGCACATACTGTAGAGGAGAGTACAATAAATTCAATACCAAAATCCATGTTCTCTTAGTGCATTATTAAACAAACAATCAAACAAAACAAAATTGCAAAAATGTCGTAAAATCAACCCGTTTTGGTTAATGTTACCTTAAATAAGGTTTTATAAAATATATTTTAAACAAATATTACAGTATAATGAATGGCAATGAATTTATGGCAATGAATTCTCAAAAAAGATTTAGATTATATTTTATCACTGAAAGAAAAAACAAAAGAAATAAGTGCATAATACATTTATTTAACAGCTCTTATCCAGAAATAATCAAAAAATAAAAGCAAAGGACAAAACAAAGGCATTAAAATACACACAAAGTTCACTAGTAATAAATGTTTTATAGGAGAAATTTAAAATCATATCCTGAATCGAACTGTCAATGAGGGGTAGATGTATTTCGCTCAGTAAATATTATATGAAGTGAAAAAGTAACCAATCGCTCGTATCCATTCGGAAAGTAAAATACGGAATTAATGTTGGTTTAGCTTAAGATAAATATTTTCTTGTAATCTGAATCTATCATACTCAGAAAGTGATTTTCTTGACTATTTTTTTATACACTTTGCTAAACGTAGGGAAAACAATTTTGACAGTGGATTACTATATTCGTAAACGAAAATATAAATCTCAAAACAATTTTTGCAAATGTTATTGTTATATTAAAGTCAGATATTTGATAAATGCATATCTAAAAGCAAGTTTAAGTAACTTACTTAACATTCGTAATATAGCTTTGTTCAATGTAAACGTTTATTGTATTTTTTTTTTTAATAAATGATATTAACTCATAATATACAGGATTAATTTGGATTTACGTCTGAAAAATTTCGAAGCAACAATTTTCTCTAGACAGTTTCTTACAGGAGACAAATTTCTCTAGACAGTTTCTTACAGGTTTTATAATTAGGAACATGCTTTTTAACGCGAACGCGAAAATACATAAGAAAAAATGTTTTTAAAATGTTAATATAAAATTTTGGGCCTTAAAATCAAGAAGTCATTCGGCGCTGTAGATTAGAAATACGCATGTGTCTTCCTTTTCGTATCTTAATTTTATAATTTATATATTTATATGTTGTAATTAATATTCGAAACAAATGTAAAATGTAACTTATAATCTATATTATAAAGGACAAATGAGTCCTGCCTAACGCTGACGTCATTTTGACGGTGGCAACAACAGACGATTAATTCTGTCTTTTACTACAGTTTTTTACACTTCTAAATATCGCACATTTTCACTTTTTACACCATCTAATAGCTAAAGAGTCTGTTTTTAGATGCAATTTGTTTGAAAACTGTATTGCAATTACTTTGGGAAATGTATCAAACTTTTGTGATCTTTTATGGTTTTTAAAATAATTTTCAAGCATGGTTTTTAACAATCTAGTCTATCTCTGTCGCGTGAAGACATACGATTACAAAAAATAAATCAGTTTGCATTTTCATTAATGCAAATAAAATAGCACAGCATTTGTTTCCGGATTATATTCCATAAAAAATTTAAAACTTTTTCAATCAATAAATAAAATATAAACAAAATACAAATTTAAGACCTGTAATAGAGATAGGCTTAAACCACTGAAATAATCAGAATAAAAAGGATAGCGATTTTTGGCGATTTCTTAGACTATTAATTCCTGGCGAGGCCAATGCGAAACTATCGCTTTTAATAAATTTCAAACCTTTGTTTGAATACATAATTGCTATTTTTCCTATACAGATGGTAGTTGGTATTGTAATATATATATATATATATATTAAATATAAAAATTATTAGAGTTTTCAATTAAAAATATATACAAGGTGTCCCAGAATTATTGGGACAGACTTTAAGGGGAGGTAGGGGACTTCACAAGGATTCAAATATACATAGCAACCCATGGTCGAAAACGGCTTCGTTCGCCGTTAGGTAGTGTTGTTCACATGACTCACGTTCTTGGACACCACGTTCCCCAAATTGAAGCAGCATAGATTTCTTTCTTTGGAGTGCACTGAAAATTGCTGTGGACGTAACGCCTTTGGATTCTGATATGGATTTTCTTGCAAGACTCGTCTGTGCTGCTGCGAATATCCAACAAAATACAGGTGTATTTGAGCGAGTCAGCCAATCCATGGTAGCACGGTGCAATGCTTGTAAAGCTAGCAATGATGAAAACTTTGAACATCTTTTGTAAAACTTTCACATATCATCACCACAGCACATGTAATATCTTTTACCAATAAATTATTTCACGCGATCTCAATCTTGTGTCTCTTTGTTACTTGTACCTACCATACTACATTCTCGTGACGTTTCCGGCAATGGGTTGCTATGCAAATCTGAATCCTTGTGATGTCCCCTACCTCCCCTTAAAGTTAGTCCCAATAAACCTGGGATTCACTGTATATATGGCTCTCATGTATATACTGTATGCGGGTAACCCGGATTCTAATTTCTTGTTTTATTAATGGACTTGCTTTAAATTTGCTAAAAAAAAATTACTCATCCCATGAAGTACTTTCTAAAGTTTTCTCTAAAACTACCTTTATTGCAATCTGCTTTCTAACGATTAAAAGTGAATTTAGCATTAGGAGTTAAAAATTTATACCTGCATAATTCATAATATGCATTACTCAATACTTTCACGTTTGATATCCAAAGGTAAACTTTAGCGACGAATTCAAGTGGAAAGTCAAAACTATGTTTTAGCATTGAAAATTTTAAACTTTGTAAGATTTCTGTTCATAGATAACCCCGAAACATAATATAATTATATCATTAAGTAGTACTTAAACGTTATTACTAATCGGTTGTTATCAATCAAAATATTATACGATGACTTGCAGCAGAATTAATATGGTGAGTGGGGGTATCTTTATTTTCACGCATGATCAAAAGGATGTGTACACTGTCATCTTTGGGAGATATTTTCAGAAACTATTTTAGGGGGTTGTTTTCCGTTGGAAATGTTTCTTAAAAATTTTTATTGCCTCTACGAACTCATGTTGGTATTACACTACTTTATTTTATTTTATAATAAAATCAGCAGGCAACATATGAATTCAAGAATATTTTTTTTTTTTTTTACATAAGCACATATACACATATAAACGTAATCTTTTTCAAATGTCATACAAGAGAATCTTTTGAATAAAAATATATTTTTATGATAGGAATAATAGAGATTGGATTCTATACGAGATCCCTAAAAATAAAATCGCTTAAGGATAACTCCAATAATTTTATTTCAGTTTTTATAATGAAAGGATTTTATTACCAGAAAAAGTAAAGCAAAATACTGATTAAGAAAACGTAATAATAAGTGAAGTGTAATATCCATAATAGAATAAGAAACCTATCTTGATACCTAAGTGTCCATTAAAACAGGCAGTTTTGAAAAGTACATGAGATAAGAGTACAGAAATACTTAGCTAACGAGTACTTTTCTAACAACTGTTATCGCACGAGCACTAAAATATTGTATTTTATTTGGACGGAAAACCACCTTTAGGTTAACGATGTTTTCGGCCAATGAATATGATTCCAGAACGAATTACATTAATTATCCTATTTATCACAGTACAAATAAGTTTTCCTTTCGAATGCGAAAACTATTAGTAAGATCAAGATGAAAAACAGAAGAGTGTTGAAAAATACTATTTTACCTCAAACGTTTATGTCTTTGGTTGAGTAGCATCTTAACATTACGACAAAAATTTATATTTAAATTTGTTACATATCGAAAACAGGTACGTGAAAAAAGCAAGTTTGTTTTTAACATTCCGTAGTGCTACTTAATATATTCCAAAGAAATGAAAGATTACTAGAATTCGTATTATCTGGATGAGTATTATCAAATTTCACATTTAAATTTTAAAATAATGCCTATAACATATTGTTTTACATTCTTATTTATATATTAATAATAAAGAGTAAAAGTAATATACCAATACATGTGAACGTCATTCATTTCAGACAAGATGTTCGAATTTCACCGATAATAAAAATTCTTGCGATATACTCGTATTTAATATTTCATGTAGAATCGATTTATCACTAACGAGTCTGTAATGCGAAAGCACCGTTCAGTAAATGTTAGATGACGCGAAAAAATACCCAGGGTACATAAGAATGAGAGAATTAACCTAAGGGAAAACATTTTCTGAAGATAAATATTTTCTGAGTGTTTTTACTTCGTAGAAAAAAAAATTTGAAATTTCAGCTTTAAATTAAAAAAAAATGTCTATAACATATTTTTTTATACTCTTATTCATATATTAATAATAAAGAGTAAAAGGGATATACCAATACATGTGAACGACTTTTCAAGCAAGCTGTTCGCATTTCATGGATAGTAAAAATTCTTGCTATATACCCGTATTTAACATTTCATGTAGAATCGATTTATAAATAACGAGTTTGTAATAAGAGTGCACCATTCAGTAAATATTAGATGACGCGAAAAAATACCCAACATACATAAGCATGAGAGAATTAACCTAAGGGATAAACATTTTCAACAGATACATATTTTCTAATTGTTCTTACTTCGTAGAAAAATAACTGAAAATTTTAACTTTAAATTAAAAAAAATCGTCTATAACATATTTTTTTTTACATTCTCATACATACACTGCTCAAAAAAGTAGGGGAGCAAGCAAAAAGTGCAAGACAGCCATGTATGGACATAAAATGGATAGTACACGTGTAACAATGCGCAATGCAGAAAAAAAGATGCAAAAAAATTTGTAAGGGAGCTTTTATTCTTTGAAAAGATGGAAAGATCGGGAAAAGAGGGTTTAGGGCAACGATTTGGTTACATGTAAATGATAAAAAAAGTATTGTTTAGAATTGATGAAAGATGTTTAATATGGCGTGTGATCTCTTCAAACAGCTAATACTGCTGCAAACCTGTTTTCCTTGGATGCGATGAGGTTATCGATAAGATTTTGGGGAATACCGTTCCACTGCTCAAGAATTGCAATCTCGCAGCAATGCGTCGTCTGAGTATGTCCCAAACATGCTCGATCGGATTTAGGTCAGAAGAGCATGCTGGTCATTCCATACGCTATATTGTTTTAGCTTCAAGCATGTTTTCCACAAGACGAACTGTATGAGGTCTGAAATTATAATGCATGGAAAAAAGGAAATCACTAATTGCTGCAACATAAAATACGACTTCAGGTCTCCGTATCTCATCTGAATAACTTCTGACCGTCAAAGTGCCACTCCGAATGATATGGAGGCCCGTACTTCCACCTATGCTGATTCCAGCCCATAGCATAAATTCACCTCGTCTGTAATGTGAGCTGTAACGAACGAATGTGGGATTATTTTGAGTGCCTCTTTCTCTCCATGACAAAACACATCAGATGTCACATCCAAACTGAATCGGGACTCGTCTGTAAACAGATTTTGATTCCAACAACGTCGCCTGCAAATTCGATGCTCAGTTGCCCACATTCTTTGTGCCGCACAGTTGCTTGAGATCAACGGAATACAGATCGTTGGCTTACGTGCGTAGAGACCAACCTGATGAAGCCTATTCCGGACTGTTTGAAACTGTGTCAGAACAGAACAACTGCGTTTGCAGCAGAATAGCATTCCCCGTTCCGTGTCGACGAGCTGTTAACAGGATATATCGGTCATCAATTTCTGTGGTAGCACATGGCCGATCTTGCCCTTATTGAAGTCTACCATTCCAAGTGTCTAGGAATCGATTCCACAGCCTTGCATTGACACTTCTTGGGACTCCAACAGCATCCGCTATACTTCGTTGTGTTTCCCCAGATTCAACAGTCCCGATAACACGCTAAGCCATGAATTCTGGTAAATTACATTGTTGTGACATTTTCAAGTCACCTTTTTTCAAAACATAAGCTGAGAAATTGAATTTTACAGCTGAGACAGTGAAACAGACGTTTCTGCAAAATCTCGATTTCTGCACTTATCTCTTTTTTTACGTCATAAACTTTAATTTGCATGTGAAGTTTTATTTATCTGTTTTCTACAGCACTTTAAATTATGGATGTTTTATTTTACGTTACTTATCGGTGTAAATATTTGCGTAATTCCGTTAAACCCATGTGCTCCCCTAATATTTTTGACCAGTGTATATTACGAATAAAGAGTTAAAAAAGATATACCAATACATGTGAACGTCTTTTCAGGAAAGATATTCGAATTTCACTGATAGTAAAATTCTTGCGATATACTCGTATTTAATATTTCATGCAGAATCACGACCATACAATACCGAGAAAACTATTGCTTTGATTATTTTATTACAAACGTTACTAAACTTGGATTTAAAAAAAAAAAACACACTACAGCCAATTACAAACTTCTCAAAATGAATCTTTAAATTTCAAAATCTGAACTTATTAGTATATTGATATAAGATATTTCATAATTGATGATCTAAATACATGCTTCATTAGAAAACTTATTTTTTGATTCTGTTTTCAGCGTTTTTTATAATCATACCTATATTTAATAAAATCTAGCTTCACTATGACATATACATTTGTTTTCCTAAAGCTTTTTACATTTCATGTGTTTTATATAATTACCGAGTATATTATTCCGTGTACAACGCATCATATAAACTTTCAGACTTCATTTTTCTGTTTTTAGGAATATTCGCCATATATCATGTACTCCATTCTTTGCAGAGAAGGATTAATTAGATACATATCTCAAAAAATATATTGCACATTATATAATAACTGTGTTACTTTGAAGATAATCTGATAGTGAAAATTATTTTATTATAAATAAATAGAGTTTTTATAAAATTAGAAATCTTAGTTGTTATCATCTTTTTTTTTATAATCAATATTTGATAAGCATATAATGCGCATCTCTAAATATCGATGAATATTCTTATATTAAAAGTATGTGTTATATACCGGAATATACGGTAAAAAATACTACGTGCATATTTCCTCATTGATTTATTATTAGACAATTTCAAAAGACTATTTCAGTACAGCGTTTTATTTACATACATTAGATTACATGCGCAGCACAAAAAATATATTGTAAATTATATAATAACTGTATTACTTTGAATGAGATCTGGTTTTGAAAATTATTATATTTTAAATAAGGTAAAGCCAGGAGAGAAACGCTCGGCAAGGGAGATTGCTCACAAAGAGATTCGATGGGAAGAAGTAGCGTGCGCGCGCAGAAACTCCAGGTAGTTGTACAGCAGTATTAGTGCAGTGTCTACATGAATGAGCACATTGATTGTTCCAAGCGCCTTGGATAAAGCATTGCTATATTTATAATAAAACATTCATACTACAATATATATTAAAACACGCATACACACATAAATAACGCCTGCATTCAACAGTTAAAGGTATATATAAATATTATACAGACATACAAACAATAAATACATTAAACCCAACTGGGGTGAAAAATTAGCCAGAGCCAGGAATCGAACCCGTATACAAGGCTGCTGCTCTAACCACTGAGCTAATCCGGCCGATGCCTGAGTCTGCAATTTCTCACTAATAAACCATGTTGGGGAAGTCAGTTGAGCCGGAGTAGCTCAGTGGTTAGAGCAGCAGTCTTGTATACTGTGTCCCTGGTTAGATTCCTGGCTCTGGCTAATTTTTCACTCCAGTTGGGTTTAATGTATTTATTGTTTGTATGTCTGTATAATATTTATATATACCTTTAACTGTTGAATGCAGGCGTTATTTATGTGTGTATGTGTGTTTTAATATATATTTTAGTATGAGTGTTTTATTATAATTATCGTAGATCGATGTAATAGTAAAATCTATTCATCTTTGTCCGATCATCCAAGGCTGTCGTATAGATGACTAGTAACTTCCCCAACATGGTTTATTAGTGAGAAAATGCAGACTGTAGCTCAGTGGTTAGAGCAGCAGTCTTGTATACAGTGGTTCCGGGTTCGATTCCTGGCTCTGGCTAATTTTTCACTCCAGTTGGGTTTAATGCATTTATTGTTTGTATGTCTGTATAATATTTATATATACATTGCTATTTTGTTTTGTTTCTCGAAAGTAAATGCTTCAATTTTCATAACTGTTCGTCAGAATTTTTATAGAATGTCAGTAGTACAAAATATTTTGAAATTAAACGATTTCTTATAAACTACTAACCTAGACTAAGTATGCGAACACCTACAATTCATTTTAGAAGTGGCCATATTTAAATAAAAGCCCTCGCAATCTCTCCTACCAAAATAGAATAGTTTGCGCATCTTCTACTTAGGAGATATGGCGCATTTCCCCATAAGTTTTAGTGTTGGGAGAGATTACGCAGCTTATTGATAAATTTTCATGAATTGCAAATTACGTGTAAAACATATGAATGAATCAATTTTGAAATAATTTCGGAAAATCACATAATTATCAAAACTGAATTCTGGCAACAAATTAATTTGCAAAAAATTACTTTTGCAGATAAAATTGTATTAATAAATTAATAATAAGGTTGTTAGTAAATTAATTTTATGTAATTATTTACGTAATAAATTAATAATACATTTGTTAATAAATTAATTAAATATATATATATATATATATTTTAGTTATGAACAATTAATTTGCAAATAAATTATTTTTTTAACTAAAATAAATTTTCTAATACAATGTTTTGGAAAAGTTTTCAGCAATTCCAACTAGTGTAATGCCATCGAAATCAAAAGGAAACAGATTGCAACTTATGTTAATGAACCACAAAATATGCATGAAAAAAGACTTAAAATGGATGCCGCTCCAAAAAAAAAAAAAAAACAAGCTGAAGATAATGTGCTTCCAGAAAAAGTGGGATAAAAAAAAACAGAAGACAAAAAAAAGAAGGTCAATGACGAGCAATTGACGAGCAATTCAATGAGTGAATTGAATGTCTGGAATTGTACCAGGAGACAACTTCGACCACTGACTGGATTCAATTTTGGATTTTGAAAACTTGATTTTGGAGAAAAAAAGATTTTTCATGTCGTTCTTAAATAAATGCTAATTAAAATACGAAGCTTCTTTTTCGATTCAAAATTTCTTGTAGAAATTGAATTTTAAAAAGCAAACCGCATGACAGAATAATTCATTCGAATAGTAAAATCATTCATACCGCCAATCACTAATTTTCAATATACATACAAAGCGCCCCGCTTATAGGTATCTGCAAAATCTGAAAAACTACATATACAAGTCAAGTCTTCGGAAGCATTTTCAAATAACTAAATTTTGTAACTAGAAATTTATGAAATTCCTATGAAGTTACACAAAATTACATACGTATTTGACAGCGAGAACCGATACTGACGAAAACAGCTTATCGTCCTAAAAATAACTAAACGTTATTTTAATACGGTTTCTTTTATAATTCTCAGAAAATGTGACTATTCCATATTGATCACCAGCACGAAAAAGACGAATGTAGAGTTTATTATTCCCAGGGGTGTAGTGGAGCGTATACGCAGGTAAACACCGTACACCTTCTGGATTTTTTTCAGAAGTTCCTTATATCCTGTGTGTCTCAAAAAAAGCTATAGCGTATACCCTAGGCATGACATTCATAACTTTAGCGTATACCCTCTGGTTTTTTTATGACTACAACACTGATTATTCCCGGGTTTATTTCCAATAGACACGGTTTATTCCCAAATCACCTGGTTCATTCTTACAAAACCTGGTATATTCCCAGCTTTAAACCGGGTATTTTCTACTCTTTGAATATCTAGACACATGTCAAAAGTACTGCATTTTGTAAGAGAATGAAAATAAGGTTAGCTTTTTTTACTGTAACATAAAACTAATAGCACTTATCTTTGAGTATATCTGTAAAAGCGTACATCAAATTAAAAAATCCTTAAGAATGAAAACGTAAAAAAGATAAAGACTAGAAAGCAGGAATTCTGCTTTTTCAGAATTTAGTGACGCCCCCAATGAAAAAAACAATGTATGCATAAATAGTACAAGACATATTTCAATTTTAAGACTTACAGCCACGCTTTTATTTTATTTAAAATGACATCATTCGCATCCGCTTAGGAATTCCACATCTACGATCCACTCTTAAACATCTACAGTAAAGTAGGCATAGGACGTCACAATCGCGAAATAATGCACAAATGCAGCAAAAAGATGTCATCATTAAAGAAACTCGAGCCAAAAAAAAAAAAAACCGGCTGTCTAATGATCCATAGGCCTTCATTTGTTTGCAACATTAATTTAGATATTTAAAATTAAATATAGTTTAGAATAACTCCATGTTTTAGCAGAAATCAGTCGTTTATATTTTTTCAAAATAGCACGTATTTTTACTACATTTTCTTTCAGTTGTTATGAAAAAAATGGCAACAAAAATATATAATTAATATTTTACAACTATTTTTCCTTTATTTTCTGCAGAAATGGAGTACTTCCGTTGCCAATATTAAGCAAATGGCTCCAAAAACTACAAAAGTAAGTTAATATTTCAAAAATAAATGGAGATGCAGTTTTCATACAAATTGCATTTAAAAGTAGTTTTTTTCCACAATGCGACGGTATAAAAATTGCAAATGTGCGATGCTTAGAAGTTTAAAAAATTCCTATAAAATATTTAATCGTACTGCTTTGTTTTACGGCTGGCTTCTGTAAGGTAACGTTATTTTTTGGAGACGACACAAAAGAAGCTGGGAGAAAGAAATAGCATACCGTACCGGAAGCTAAAAAGCAGGGTTGATTGAATTTATCACTTTACACAATGGACTCTATTCAGGTGACGTCAGACGCCAGAGCTGGCGGTATGATGATCTGTTATTCTAGTTACTGCACCGGCAGAATACCAGTATGCGCAGGCGCAAACACCGCTAGCAGACGACTTTATCCTTGACCCAGGTTGAATGCATACGTTTTAACTGAAAATTTGCAAACTTAGGGAATTTTCTCACATAAAGAACAACATTTTGAATTTAGATTACAATATATTAAATATATGCTGCTGCATCAAAGAATTCTTTTGCGGTATTTTTAACAAACAAGCATTAATAACTCACACTCCATAGACTGCTATGCTAAACACCGCCAGTAAATACCGCCAGCAGACGAATTTTAGCCTCAACCTCAGTTCGCGTGCATAAGGTCCATTAACCCTCTTGTGTGCTGACAAAAAGTGACATACAGTGTAACCTAGTAGTTTTCGATATTCACACTTATCACACTTTTCCTGCAGCAAGAATGGAGTTATCAATAAAAAGGAGAAGAGTGTAGTATCTTCCAGTGAAGTAACCGAAGTGGTAGTCGCAAGATGGCGGCTGTTTTTCTTTTTAGCCCCCGATACGGTATGCTATTTTTTTCTCCCAGCTTATTTTGTGCCGTCTCCAAAAAATGACGTTATCTTACAGAAGCCAGCCGTAAAATAAAGCGGTACGATTAAATATTTTATAGCATTTTTTTTTAATTTCTAAGCATCGCACATTTTCGATTTTTTTACCGCCGTATTGGGGGGGAAAATGTACTTTTAAACGCAATTTGTTTGAAAACGGTACCAACATTTATTTTTGAAATATTAATTTTTTGCAGTTTTTACCAAAATTTGTTTAATTTCGGTAACTCAAGAACTCCATTTATGTAGAAAGTAAAGGGAAAATAGTAGAAAAATAGCAATTATATCTTTTTGTTGCCATTTTCTCATAACAACCGAAAGAAAATGTAATTAAAATACGTGCTATTTTGAAAAAATATAAACGAATAATTTCTGTTAAAACATAAGTAACTGTAGACGCTTTCAGTGTAACGTCAGTCATGACGTTTTGGTAGGAAACTGACTCCAAACAAATGGTTGCTATGCGTCTTTTTTTAAAAATATAAATCGTTAAAAATGTTACCAGTACATATTAAGTATTAAAACACTTAGATGTGAGAGATAGATATAAGATTAGCTACAACACACAAACAAAATAGAAAATACAACATAGCAACCGTTTGTTTTGAATCAGTTTCCAACAAAAACGTCATCACTGGCGTCACGACTGAAATCATCTATATTAATGTTACAAAGAAATGAAGACCTATGAATCATTAGATAACCGTTTTTTTTGTCGAGTTTCTTGAATGGCGGCATCTTTTTGCTGCATTTGTGTATTATTTTGCGATAGTGACGTCCTATGCATGCTTTACTGTAGATGTTCAAGAGTGGATCGTAAATGTGGAATTCTTAAGCGGATGCGAATGATGTCATTTTACTTAAAATGAAAGTGTGTGCTTTAAGTCTTAAAATTGAAATATGTTTTGTACAATTTATATATATTTACACACATATATATATATATATATATATATATATATATATATATTTCAGCGGGGGCAACACTAAATTCTGAAAAAGCAGACTTCCTGTTATATATATATATATATATATATATATATATATATATATATATATTACATCGGATTAGCAGTTTCTGATTACAGCCAAAGTGAGCTTCCAGTAAATTTGAATAGATAATTTCGTCTTATTTAAGCGCCTTATTCATGCAAAATTCTCTCACACATATAGCCAAAATTTCTATTCGTTTATACTGGTAGAAGTTAGCCTCGTGATTACAATCTCTTTTACTGACACACACAGAAGATAGTTTAGGTTGTCACAAGGCGGAAACTTAGGGCCTCTCTACCGCAGGGTAAACTTCCACCAGTAAGAAAGAATGTATATTTTTGTCATAATTATGACTGAAATTTTGAATGAATAAGGCGATGAAATAAGGAGATAATTTCTATTCAAATTTACTGGTGGAAGTTTGTCACGGGTGGTAATCAGCCAGCGAAACCGACTACAGCTGAATCATCGCAATATTGAGGATATGGCAGTATTATAGGCCATAATTTCATTATAGCAAGATGCAAATGTGTCAGATCTATTAGTGCAATAATATGGGCAATGAACTTTTTGGAGTTGTTTCACTTACGATATACATGTATTTTAAAAATAAAAACGAAATGTTTGAAGATTTAACGATAGTATGCACCCTTAATTAACAAGAAATTTAAAAGAAAAGAAAAAAAAATTACAAGTATATTAGGCATTTATAAAAGTAATTTCTGCGTATTTATTTATTTTTTTTTCAATTATTGGGGAATATATGTGACAGCAATTCCGAAAAACGATTTGCTTGATTATTTCATAATCGCTCACTATACTTACGCCACTATACTTAAGCGTTTTATAAAAGTTCTTTTATATCCCAAATAGTTATCTTAGAGGCAAAAATACTTATACATAAATTTCAGAGCATTTTTCCAAAACGCTTTCTACACATTTATTACGATCGTAAATAAAATTACAAATTTCAGCGAATAGTTCGCAAATTTTATTAATATATTTCGATTATAATAGGGGATCAACAAGCTTACAATACCTAATACCAATACATTCTTTTAACGAGAACAAAAAATAATGCATCAGACATCGATTACGGAATACTTTCCTACAGTATCAGAATATAATTAGGAAATCACATTTTTACCTACAGTTAAATAAGTACCTAAATAAACAACTAATGAAGATAGAAAAATTGGGCGTCACGCGAATTTTGAAATAGTTTATAGAGATATTTCGGTGTATAGTAATATTATCATTAATAGAATTGCCAACTCTGCCAAATATCCACTGAAAAACAACTTTTCAAAAGTAAAAAAAAAAAAAAAAAAAAAAAAAAAAAAAAAAAGGAAGTCTAATGTTGTGTCTAAAAATGGTGTGATATCAAAATTACAAGCTTAAATTATTGTACTTAATTAACATTTTAAATTAAAAATTTAAAATATGTAAGTGGAGTATCTACGTATTTATTGATAGAAAGCATTTTCTCCTTTACTAAATGCATCATAACGTGTTTCTGAAAAATCGAATTTTTTAAAAAATATTCATGAAGGGCTTGCCGGCCATCTTTCCATATTTTACACAAATTTGTAAGAACGGAAGTACGAACTTAAAATCAGGGCTTCGGAGTCGGACACATTTTTGAGCAAAAGAGTCAGAGTCAGAGTAAATAAAAAACAAGCCGACTCCGACTCCGACTCCAGATTTTTTTTTAGACATTTTACAGTGAAATTAAACTAATTATATCTTATATTATAATACGAGCAAAAATTGTGTGTGTATGTAAATTTTATCTTAAAAACGGTTGCAAGGATTCTGACAAAATTTTCTACTTTACTGTTTTCGGGCATGAGAAGAACATTGGGTTAGGCCACATGTTCGAGAAAATTGAATTAGTGGGTCATTTTGAGCCATAATGGGACAGGGTCAAGCTAATTATATCTAAAAAACTTCTCGATCGATTTTGACTAAAATTTATATCCAACCGTTTTGGGCTTCTGGCTGAGAAAACTATTGGGCTAGGTCACATGTTCAAAAAATTTCTATTATTGGGTCATTTTTGGGTCACTTCGGGTCAAGCTAATTTTATCTAAAAAAGGCTCTAACGATTTTGACGAAATTTTGCTTTCTATCATTTTCGAGCACGAGAATACCATTTAGCTATGTCGCATGATCAAGAAAATTCAATTAGTGGGTCATTTTGGGTAACAGTGGGTCAGGTATCAACCTAATTGAATCTAAAAACAGCCTCAAAATATTTTGACAAAATTTTGTAACATACCGCTTTTGGACATGAGACGACCATTGGGCTAAGTCATATGTTCGAGAAAAATCCATTAGTGGGTCACTATGGGTTTTTCTTTTTTGGGTCACTATAGGTCAAGCTAATTGGATCTAAAAAACGAATCAAACGATTTTGACAAAATTTTGTATTATACCGTTTCTGAGCCCGAGTAGACGTGTGGGCTAAGTCACACGTTTGAGGAAAATCCATTACTGGGTCATTTTTAGGTCACTGTGGGTCAAAGGTCAAGCTAATTGGATCTAAAAAACGAATCAAACGATTTTGACAAAATTTTGTATTATACCGTTTCTGAGCCCGAGTAGACGTGTGGGCTAAGTCACACGTTTGAGGAAAATCCATTACTGGGTCATTTTTAGGTCACTGTGGGTCAAGCTAATCGTATCTAAAAACGGTTCAAAGCATTTTGACAAAATTAATATATCGTTTTTGAGTGTGAGATGGCCATTGAACTAAGTCACATGTTGAAGAAAATTCGATTAGTGGGTTATTTTTGGGTCAGTGTGTGTCAAGCTAATTCTATCTCAAACGATTTTGGCAATTTTTTTTTATTAAATCGTTTCCCAGCACGAGAAGACCATTGGGATAGGTCACATGTTCGATAAATTTAGATTAGTGGGTTAGTCACTTTTGAGTTACCGTTGGTCAAGGTAATTTTATTTATAAAACGACTTTAACGACTTGGACTAAATTTTGTATTCTATCGTTTTCGGGTTTGAAAAGAGCATTGGTTAGGTCGCATGCTCGAAAAAATTCGGTTAGTTGGTTATTTTGGGTCACTACCCGTAAGGCATGGTGACGTCACGTCGACGTCGTTGTGAAGTCATGCTGTGACACTGTGACCGTCGATGTGACGTCACGTGACGTCAATGTGAAGTCATTGTGACTAGAATGTGAGGTCGTTATGGCCGTTTTAGAGCTCTTCTGTGACGTCACATTGTGACGACTTTGTGAAGTCACGGTGTGACAAATTTGTGAAGAGTGTGTCATTTGTGACTATTTTGGTATTAACTTTGTGACGAATTTGTGACGACTGTGACAATGCTTTAAAGTCACATTGAGATCAATTTGTGAAATATGTGTCATTTGTGACGAAATTGTCTTTAACACTGTGATGATTCTGTGACGACAGCGACACTTGCTTTGAAGTCACATTGTGACAATTTTGTGAAAATTGTGTGATTTGTGACGATTTTGTAATTAACGTTGTCACGAATATGTGACTAGTGGCAATGTTGTGAAGTCACACTATGACATACTTGTACAGTTGTAAACACGTATGCATGTCACACATAGTCATAATTATGCATGTTGTAAAATCATTTACATCTATAACGTTAATATACTTCGGCGATACATCGCAATTAAAACTTGGGGGCCGCTATAACAATGGTATACCAAAAGAATTTTATTGAATCAAAATGCAAAACCCCGCAGACTTCAATTTTTGTTGCACCTTTCTTTCCTATTGCAATAAATGAGAATATTGAAGACAACTGAATGATCGATATATCACATTTTTTTTTTCAAAATTAGCTATTTGTTAAAAGCATTAAAATTACCAAAGAAACAATTTTTTTAAATATTCAAATCTTTATCAAAATGAAATTTGTGCTAAAAATATAATATTTTATAATATATACAGTACTTTTTATATTCTTTAAGCTATAGAAAATACTGAATGAAATTAATTTATTTCATTTAATACGCATTACAAACTCGAAGTCACTGGTGAAGTTGAATTTTTTCGATTACACAACATTTATAATAAAAAAAAAATGAAAGATAAAATGGAATGCCGATATTAAGTAATTAAATTTTATATGTTTTATGATATTGATTACCATAATATATATATATATATATATATATATATGATTGTAATTCAAATAAGTTGGGCCTGAGAAAATAGGATACTTCTTTGTTATAGAGGCCCTATAAATTTGATTATGCAAAAATTGCAGTAAAGACATTGCTAAGATCATTGTGAAGTTTATGATGCGTTATATACATATATATATATATATACACTCGAAACGCTCATCATGTGCCATATAGTCATTATATACGTATTGTTTACGTCTTTTATGCCACATAAATGCATTACAAAATTTACGATGTACATTTTAGCAATAACCATTTGAAACTACTCAAATGAAAAATACAGCTTTGGTATAGAAAATTAACTGAGTATCACCAGTACCATTATGTTGAGAATTCTAAGAGCAATTTCGGCAATACTCGTTATGTTGGAAGATAGCAGCAATAAATAAAATCGTATTTTTAAGCTCACTGTAAAAGTGAGTAAAACTTTTGGGTATGCATATAACGGGGATACAAAGGGTTAATTTATTTTACATCAGGATTTGCTTGAAGTAAAATCCATATATAAAACAACTTTTTGATTATTAAAAAATAACTTTAATAATTGATTGCCAAAATTACATTTTTATTTATGAAATTATATAGTATAAAAATAACTCTTAATATCTATGAATTTTTAAAACAATAATACCTTATTGCTTATAAAACACAGCACCGCAGCTACTCTATTTTGCGTCTACTATGAAAGTTTTTATGTTTTGCCAAAGATCAATCTGGCTGGATATATGTTGCCATGACATATATAACCCTGATATTATCATAAATAGTACAAAGAGATTAGAATCTCCAACGAAATTTTTAGAATAAAGTCTAGTGAAAGTTTTATAAATACAGTAGAACGGCGATTATCGGAACTCCAATTAACCGAACTTCCAATTATCCGAGCAGCATATTTCTCACAAAGAATTCTTTTTAACCGAATTTCCAATTATCCAAATATTTCTCTCTCTAAAAAAGAAAAAAAAACACCTAACTTCCAATTTATTATTTGCTTAAATTATAATCTCTGAAGTTTAGGAAATGATAAAAAGAGAAAAAAAATAAATAATAAAAAAGTAAACAAAAAACAATTAAAAAAAAAACAATTTTTAAGCACTCCAGTACTAAGTGGTCTAGTGATCCAGTACCTAAATCTAGATAAAGTGTGAAGGTTTAGAATAGTCAGGAACATCCCTTAAACTGTCTGCCCATTTATCCGAACTTTTGCTTATCCGAATTAGGGTCGGTCCCGACTTGTTCGGACAATCGGCGCTCTACTGTATATATTGTATTAGAAATACAAATAATCATATTTATTTTTATATGACACAATAAAACAAAATAATGAAGACAGTATCAAATGGTTAACTACTTTTTAATGTAGTAAATAAAGTATAAAAATTGAGACCATAAACACAAAATAGAGCCACACATAGGTTCATTATTATTAATAATATTTTATTTACAAGATTATGGTAATTATAAATAAGAAATCCATTTTAATCACGCTGTTTATAAAGAGTGTATAATATCGATACTTTGAAATTTATCTCGATAAAATCATTCAGGAAATAAAATGATAAAATTATCCAGAAAAAAGTAAATAATAAAAGATGGTTATTACATTTTAGATTCCTACCGTTCAAGTATTTGCGTTATTTTTAAAGTAAAATCATATTTAAACACTTACTGATTGCGTAACTTCTATATTTTCATTTGCCAACAGACTTCTAGTTCACTTTGAAAACATTTCAGTAAGAATGTTTAACAACTGAAAAGCTTCCACCCGCTATGACTATTTCTTTATAGATTTTAAAACATTTCTCAGGTTGAATAATACATTAAATAATCATTTTTTCCCCTTAACATTACATATCTACGATCTATTTTAATAGTATACGTTTCCGTTGTGTCTTATTTTTTATAAATTCCTCTTCTGAGCAGATGCAATTTTTTTAAATAAAAACATGCAATGCAAATTGTTTAAGACCATCACTTAATACAAAATTAAAAAATTATGTTTGCCAATAATTTTATTCCATAAAAAGCCCTTTTTTAAATAATTTAATTATCTTTAAATGTTTATTAATTATATTAATGATTGATTATATTACTTGTCCATATACTTTCATATTTATGACACCATGTGGTTTTAACCAAATAATTAAATAAGGAAATAAACCAGATTAAAATGCAATTTAAATCACTAATTTTAATAATCTGATCAAAGCTGTTGAAAAGGAAGTTAGATATTTTAACAAAATAAAAAATAAATGTAATGAAATATTTGTGTTCTATAACATGTTTATTAGAAGATAACTAAAATCATAGTAATTAAAAAAAAAGCAAACAGGGAAAATAATATTTTAGATATTTCAATAAAATAAAAAATAAATGTAATAAAATAATTATGTTCTACTTCATGTTTATGAGAAGCTAACTAAAATTGTTGTGATTAAAAAAAAGCAAACAGGGAAAATAATATTTACATACCTAATTTCATTGACGTTGTACGTGATACTTTGATTTTGGGGAACCAATTAAATCCGATAATAAGTACTATAGCAATGACTTGAATCATCTTCAACAAGTCAAAGCTACCGTAATTTTCTCGGGTTTATATTTTGTTAGCTGAACTAACTTATATCCTGAGAACGTTCTTGTTTCAGTTTTTAAATCCATGTCAACACGTCTATGCTGTCCAGTGTCCACAGAACTTCCCGCGTTTATTCTAAAAAGCTTCACTGTTACTTTTATCCGTTATTCTGCGGTCGAGTCGTAACAACTGAAATAGTGCAGATGCAGACGATTTTTAAGTTTCGAAGTTCGAAGCAGATGTTTTCGGTTTTATTTGTTTATCTATAAACAGTTTCGGAAGGAAATTGAATGCGTAATAATTTTATCAAATTGTCTGTAATTCAATTTCCTGCTTGGAAATGTTTTATTGTATTTCACCTTTTATTTTTATCAGTTTTATTGAATTGTAAAGTTTCATTTATGTAAATTATAATAATAATATTATCCATAACTAGAGTTTACTAGATAAAACATTGCTTAATTTTTCAAAATGTGTACAAATTAATTTATTGGTAATTATGAAGACCCCCTCTTTTTTTAAAAGTAAAATTTGTATCACAGGTAATATATACAAAATATCTTCTAAAAAATACAACAAGATTATCGAGAAGAGATGAGTTTTTCTTTGTCAATCTGTCATTCTCTTAATATTAATTTTCTGTAGAATAAAACATCTTGTAAAATAATTTTAAGATATATTTTGAAAACAAAAAATAAAATATGAATAATTAATTATGTCATGGGCTTTGCATAAATTGTACATAAATTTTATATTCGGAAAATGTCAATTTTATTTTAAACGTCTGAAAGAAGTAGAATTAAAAAAAAAAGTTAGCTAAAATAGTGAAACACTAAGAGGAAAAAAAATGACTTGAATGCAAATTATAAAGCAAGAAATGCATATATGACTAAACTTTGAAGACTCTTTCTGCGTGCTCATTAAAAGCTGCAGACTTAACTGTAATAGAAAGTTTTTAGTTTGGAACCACAGAACTGTTTCGACTACTCTTTGAGAAACTTCTAGTATAACAGATGATCATTTACAAAAATCTTTGTAAAAGATAAGTCGAGGTATGTTTACCTAAAACATTTTTTTAATAATATGAAATTCGCATAATTAGGAAATCTTTTTGTGTCCTGATGAATTAATTACATTTTATGTTATATGAAAATAAAAAGTTTTGGTTAGAGGCACAGAGGCAACTTGGACCACGGTTTAAAAAAATTTTAAATCCGACAGAAAAATATTTTTTACAGTAAATAACATGTTTTTATTATTAGTTGTAATTTTTTTAAGTTTTCTAAGAAGTTCACATCTCAGTCACAATGTGACATCACTGAGTGGTGGCATTTTGGTCACAGATGTGACGTGACCACAGTGACTTGCAGTGACGTCACAATGACGTCACTGTGACCATGCATGCTATGAGGGTATGTCTCAGGATCATGTCAATTGCATATAAATAGCGAGAATGATATAGTGAGAATAAAATATCGAATTGAACACAAGGCTAATTTTCATCTAGCTTAGCTCGGTCATCCCTGCTAGCGTTTAAATAAATTTAAGCGAAGATAGCACTTAAATCGATAATGTAATCTAATAGTGCAGACTGTAGATTGAATCGATAAAATGAATTATTATTGTTATTTATTGACTACACCAGGTTCCTCAAGTAAAAGGTCATCGATTTAGATACGGGGTAGGTACAGAGTAAGGACAGAGTACAACCCGTGTACATAATAGATGAAAACTGTTTTAATTCATAACTGCATTAGATATTTTACATTTAGTGTATAAGTACTTCCCGTCGTATTTTTCGGGTTTGCGGATAGAACCCGATGTACAAAGGTCTGCAATGACCAATGGACCAGAAAACGAAAGCAATTTTTCTAACAGGCCGTGTAAGTATAATTAAGACAATTTATATTAATGAGCCGGATCAAACTGCTAAAAAATTGAGCAGGCTGGCAAGCCGAATATAACAAATTTGAAAGAATCAAACTACGTCGGTAAAATAGGAACAATTTACAATTTGCATGATTGGGGTGAGAATAAATGCAAAGGTATTGCCGAACATTTTATGGGACGAGCCTTAAAATTTCGGTTCATGCAGATCTTTTACCGGAGTTAATGTGAAAATTATAAATTTTGCTATTTTTGAAGGCAAAAAAACTAAGAACCCGGTATAGCATAGTAATAGAAGCCTTTTCGCCTTTTTTCCACCTCAAATTTTTCCGGTATGTATGACCAAAATACAAAATTCAAAAATTACCTTCCTTTATTTATTTATTTTTCTACACAGGAGTCAAAATAAGTTGATATTGTAATTTTTTTTTCTGAATCGGCGGTACCCAAAATAACGATAAAATAGTGAAGTTTCTTTATCTTTCACCTTTTGATTTTCAATTTTTTCAGGTCTGCAGAACCCGAAATAAAGCCAAAATTGTAAAATTAATTAAAAAAGTGTAATTTTTTTTTTCATCAGAATCCACAAAATTCGAATTATTTCCAAAATAATTTCACCAATACAAAATCATTTTTACTTTTCTCATTTTTCATAGAAATTTATCGAGTAGGGGGGACACAGCAAAATAAAAACTAATTGTACGACTGTAACGATTTCGTTTTTTTTTCTCAGTTCACAGATCCAAAATAGTAAAATCTGCATTTTGTGTTCTTTAGACTTCGACTGTTGGATTTTTTGAGTTTGCAGGTGCGAAATTGTAATATTAATAAAGCGAAAGTTATAATATTTTTATTTTATATTTTTGAAGCCCTAAAAAGAGAATCAATGACGAAATAGTGAGATTTTAGCTTTATTTTTCTTATATTTCATCATTATTTTGACCAACAGACAAAACTAGTACATTAACCATCCCAGAGTCGGAATAGGAGTCGGAGTCGGCCATTTTTCTTTCCACCGGCTCCGCAGCCCTGGTTAAAATTGAAATTTCTAAATTGTTACCCAAGCAAACATTATTTTTTTTCTTTATGGAGTTGTGTGCCTAGAAATTTGTGTCTTAAGATTATGTTGATGTATCTTAAGGATTCATTTTATGATTATTGTGGGGATAATTAATTATTTAAAAGCAGTGGAAATAATTTTTTTCTCTCAAAATAAAAGCCTTCTTTAATTTGTCTGTCCGTAGTTAAAACAAGAATTTCGAAATTGTTAATAATGCAAGCATATTACGTTTTTACTACACGAATTTGTGTGCTTTAGAAATTTTTGTAAAATATGGAAATTTAGCCACAAATTCTTTATTCACATTTTCTTAAAACATTGGAATTTTCAGAAACACGTTATGATGTATTTAGTGAAGGGGAAAAGGCTTTCTATCAACGTATACTTGGATTCTCCACATATAAACAGGAAGCCGGCGGCACAGACAATCACCTCATCGAGTTCACGGATGAAATTCTAGGATTAGTTAAATCTTGATTCGCATATTAAAACGCAATCGGTCTGCCAAGTCATATCTTGGTGGAAAACACCTGAAAACCCGATTTTAGGTCCTGACTCGTAGGTTTATCATTGTGTTTTCCTGCTCCCAGTCCTCCATGTTTTCATACCTTTTGGTGCAGTAAAACACAAAGGTAAACCTGCGAATCACCCGCTATATATATATATATATATATATACATAATGCTGACTTATATATATATATATATATATATGTTACCGTAAAAGACCGAAATCTGGAGAATGTCGACTTTCACCGGTGAATGTCAACATTCACATAGTCGCTTGGTGTATGTCCGAACTATTTGCTAAATATCCTTATTTCTCATTTACACCGGCAAATGTCGACTTTCACCATGCACTGATGGTGAATGTTGAATATGTCGGAAATTTGCATTTACTTCTCCGCGTTTCAGGCACGATCATTCATTTTTCAATCATAAAAACATTTTAATTGTCTGTAATCCAAAGGTGTGCTGCACGAATATTCACAATGCCTACTCGGTTAAGGATTCGACACAGGTATCTCCGTATATTTTTCTGGTATGAAATTTTGAATATTCTGAAACACATACACAGGCGATTGCTATCTCACACAAGGTTTGAATTATTATTTAACCGTTTGAGTGAGAAGCAGCGCGATAGCACTCCTCTTGTTATGTTATGTATCAAAATTTCGGGAAGCGCGATAGCGCTACTCTTGTTATGTGCCACAATTGCGGGAAGAGAGATAGCGCTTATTTTGTTTTATACTAAAATTGCGGAGAGGGTGATAGTGCTCCTATTTGTTTTCTCAGTGTGGTGTGCATTTAAGCTGGCTGCACTAGCTAAACATACGATTTAT
This sequence comes from Maratus speciosus, assembly GCA_963932465.1. Classification (NCBI taxonomy): domain Eukaryota; kingdom Metazoa; phylum Arthropoda; class Arachnida; order Araneae; family Salticidae; genus Maratus; species Maratus speciosus. Next base: position 243,624,791 of record OZ010792.1, read on the forward strand.
GTATATATCGTCAGCTTACAAGTATTTTTTTATTATAAATACACCCGTACACATTCGCATTTTTGGCATATATTCACAAGATTTGTTCCGTACTCAAATGGTTAATCCATTCGGGGCCTAACGTCCTATCAAAAGTTTTCTGGTCTCTTAAAGCTTTAACATTTTCGAAATTTTTATTTTATTTATATGTTAAACTCGTATCTTTTCTGAACATTTGGATTTCATTGTTTCCTTGAAATTCCCTTTAGAACAGAAGTTATGGCTTTTAGAATTATACCCCCTTAATAGGTGAAGCGGCGTTTCCGGAACTTTGAAGTCATTTTTCTCTAAATGACGTTTTTGGACATAATGCGCACGATACCTCAAAAACTTCTGATTTTTTTTTTTTTTCATGACATTTTCAAAACATATGTTACATATTAGTCTGTATGAACTGAACCTAAAATTTCCTTTTTATTGTTCAAAAAAATATTTTTTTAGGTGATTATACTGTTGAAATTTTCTAAATTTTGCATTAGCTAAATACAACTTTATATTAAAAATATAAAAATGCTTTGAAAAAAATTTATTTAGGTTCAAGGTAATTACTATAATCTGCAGTGTAAGTAGGCACCAAAATTTTTGTTCTAGTTGCAATTTTTTTTTTGCAATTGTGCACGTAATCTGTTATGCCGTTTTTATGCATCTTTCATCTCAATAAAAATTGTGTCTTAAAATCAAATACATTTTAAGATATTAAGTGTTGAAAATGGTCTTTTTTTTTAATTTTAAGAATCCTGAGACCCCCTTAAGGGATCATGTCTTTCCACTGCGCATTAGTTTGTCTTAACAAGTAGTTTTGTTATTATCTCCATGTAATAATGATAGAATCCTAATTCTAGTAATGTATCCATTATCCATTCAATTCCATCTCTCTCTCTCTCTTTTTTTACAATGCATAAAATTTTTACTTAAGTATATAATTTTACATATTTAAAGGAGTGATTGTTTTTTTGTTGTTGTTGTTGTTGTTTTAATAATCATTGTTTCCTTCTAATAGCATATTTGCCATAAGAATTCTGATAATAAATAAGTCGAAGATTACTATCTCTTTCTAATAAAAGGCAGTGTGACGCAGCCGGGGCGAACCCATCAATCTTACCAGTCTCCGATAAGATGGAGCCATGTTAGGCTTAAATTAGAGTTGAGATGTATATGAGAAAACTTGTCTGCCTAAATACAAGTCTTTTTACCTGAAATCCCTTCTGTTCAATGTAATTTTCTATAAAATATTCAAAACTAACAAATTTCAATGATTTACGCAGCCATTTCAGAAAATAAACGTAGCGCACTTCGTGCGTAAAACGTAAATAAGAAGCTGGGTAGAGTGTCATTCCTTTTTTGATTCATTGAAAAAAAATTAAACCATGGAGCTATGAAGATTAAAGGAGACGACATAAATGACATCACTTGAAGCTGTCCCACCCCTGCTGCGTGACGTCAGTCGCTGGTAAACAGAAGAAAAACACCAATAGGTGTGAAGAACACTTTAACAATGCTTCCCCTTCGTGCTTTCCGATGGCGTTCAACCCGAGATACCTATTTATTAATCAATATACATATAAAACAAATTTTGGAGGGGATGGGGTAAACGATAAAAATACAATTTCAAAGTGTTATTAGAAAATAGTATTATTTCAATAGTTGCAGCAGAGTATTTTAATTACGCAGTTTTATTGCATATTTGTTAAATTTTTGTTTTATTAGTATATTAGCCGGAAAACCTGATTTAAACAGAAATATTGTAAATGCAAATTGTGTGTTTATTAGAACATAAAGTAGCCGAACTTTTCTCATCTAAAAACTTCTATATTATCAATTATTTTTTATCAGTTTTTCAAATTTTAAGTGAAAAACACAATTTTTACCCACCGTCCTAGCACGGGCATTTACACTAGTTTGTTAATAAATATTATAAAAATCTAGAAAAGTAATTAACCGAAAAAATGCTTCAGGTATTTTGGTTATATTGACCAATATATTTAGTCATCGCTAACACAGTTGGCAATTTAGTGGAAATTCTGGATTCAAAATATCTACCACTTTTTTTAAAAGGCAATGATCACTGTATTTATTCGATGAAAGTCTGCCATTAAACTAAGCGAAAATTATTATTAAAAATTCAGGAATTTTTTTACTATCAAAGTACGTTTAGTTTTCAATACTAATCGCTAACATTTCAACAGAAATACCAATATTGATAAAATATTAGGTTTTATAAGTTTTATTTTACCGCATAGAAACAAATAAAATATGTAAATTTTATTAACTTAAGCGAAAATTCTGCACATTAGGAAAAAAATCAATGTAACAGATAATGAATTCAAAGGTATTTAATCATGTGTTTTAATGTTGACTTCAGCCATACCTTTTCACACTTTCACATGTATAATATTATTAGAATTAGAATACTATCATTACTACATGGAGATAATAACAAAACTAATGGTTAAGGCAAAATAATACTAAATGAAAAGACGTGTTCTCTTAACCGCTTGAGGGGCGGTGGAATATATTATATCCCACCTAATTTTAATCAAGATTTGCACCAGAAACAAGTAATTACACATTTATTTTATAACTTGGTGGAAAGAAGTTGTAAAATAACTATTCCTTATTTTGATTTTTTTTTTTTTTTTTGTATATTTCGGTGTGAAATCAACATTACGGAAACACAATTATTTGCCCCTGAAACGGTTAATGGAACACTTCACCCCGAACGAGTCAAATAACAATTTCATGATTCCATGAATAGTGATCGGCTTCATATCATAAATACTTCAAAATATTCAACATTTAATACCAGAAAAATAAACTGAGAAATACATGTGTCCAATCCGAACCGAGTAAGTATTGTGAACATGTGTGCTGCACTTAGTTTTAGCAGAAAACACTTCAGAAAGTATTTTAGAGTACTGTTCTTGAAAAAAAAAAATATATAGAAACAAGTGTTTTCTCCTTTACTCACAATTAATGTAATTAATTTAAAAAAAAGATCACGACTTACCGCAGTATCCATTCAATATAAATTAGGATATCGAATAAAAATATAAAATTTAAGAAAAAGTTGAACGCATCATCAAACCTTGCATAAACCTGACAAAGCTGAGTGACTCGCAGTAGAACAAAGAATTTGGCGACAGACTGTAGCCTCTCTCTTAAACACCACTTTTCTTATCGACCTCCACCAGAACATATTTGTGTTTGTCGACATTCACCGGTGACGGTCCGAATATACAAGGATATAATAAAATATTCGGTCTTTCACCAACGTTTTTGGTATGTGTTGACATTCACCGGTGAAAGTCAACATTCTCCAATTTCGGTCTTTCAGAGTAACATATATATATACGTCAGCATTTCAACAGACGGTGGTTTTGGTATCTGAGTGTCATGATTAGGGATTACAATCCCGAGACTAATTTCCAATCCCGGGATTTCGGGATTGCTTAGATTCAATCCCGGGATGCCGGGATTAGAAAAATTAGAATTTCTCTAATATCATCAATTTTTACAATAGCTAAATATCATAATATTATAGAAAAGACAAAGCAAAATTACAGTCTAATTTACATATGAAAATATACCAAATTAAAAAAAAATTAACTTCAATTAATTATCAAAACTTATAGGATAAATTAGAACAATAGAAAATTAAAAGAAATACGCTGTTGATGTTTGAAAATGCAACAAAAAACATGAAATGTCTATGCTTCATCTTCTAGATAATTTCTTTTATTTCCAGTTAAACAAGTTTTTGAATAGCTTAATATTTACAAAATTAAAAACTAATTAATATCACGAATTAAATTATGAATTATTCCCATAGCCACGTAATTAAAGTTTATAATTCTAGGATATTGTAAATGCAAGATTTTCCCTAACATGAAGATTTTTTTCTTGAAATAAAAGAACTTAGCACACACACACATAGAATAAAATAATACATAGATGTATAGTTTAAATTTCTAAATAGCGATAACTGTTAAAATTCGAAAACGTTGCACAATATAAAAAATTATTACGTACCTCTTGAAAAAAATAAGATTATTTTGAATAGTTCACTGTTTCCTAACTAATCGGTATTCCTTTGAAAATATGTTCTAAGAAATATGACGGCATCTAAAGTTTCATCTCCAAGTCCCAGTTATGATAGCAACATTGTCTGTTTTTAGGGAAATGTCAGATTGGTTTAAGCGCTCTGTTAGCATTTCAATGCACACTTTTGCTGTAAAAGATCCATATATGCGCATAAGGCCTAAATACCTGAATTTGTTCAAATTTAAATTTCTTGAATGGACATTAATATTCATAAATCGCTTGTTTGCAGTAAATGTCCATTCGTCAAAAGTCAAACTAAATTTTTTCCTGAATTTTTAAAAGTTTGAATTTCACTTGTAATTAACTCTTTTATTATAGTTCACTACACGATTTCGAATTGATACTGCAGATTTTGGCAAATCATTTATAGCCTTTAGCTATCAGTAAGTTTCTTAAATCAGTTGAAGTTAAATGAAAAACAGTCTTTAGCTGTCATTCGCAATAAAATTAAATCCAGTGATTCCTTATCACTACTAAAATAATCTTCTATTTTCCGCTTTTTAGAAAGCAATGCATCTTCTATGCAATCTTGACGTGTGGAAGGAAGAGATTATGTATTAAATTCTTTCTAAACTTTAGTACCATGTTTCGTCGATAAATGTGCATGCAACCCTTAGTGGATCCACCTAACGTTTTAAGCACTTGGCTACATCTTTTACGTTTAGCGATTTTTTGACCTTTTGACCTTAAATAGCAGTGCCATACTGAAGATATATCATTTTCTTTCCTATGAGCTACAAAATCCTTTTCATTAGACATCTTTAAAGCAAAATAAGCATAAACGCTCGAAAAGCAAATAAGTTAGCACATAATAATGACTATGAAACTCAAATGCGACGCTTATCAGTAAACTCTAATTCGAAATTTTGTGATTCCCAGTTGCTGAAACGACCGGCTTTCTAAACGCGGCGAAATTGAAATAAACAAATGATTTCATTGTTTCCGAATAATAGCCGAGCGGGTTACATCTGTTTGCAAGTCAAAAGGTTTCCATGTTAAACGATTTAATCGTTTTGAAATATGTAAAAAATACTTGGAATATGTATATTTTTTCAAGGATATATAAATTTCATAAAAATTAATTCTTTTTCTTTCCAAAAGAGAAAGTCTATAAATATATATATATTTTTTTTTTTTCAGGTGAATATTGTTCCATTTAAAAAAAAAAAAAAAAAAAAAAAAAAAAAAAAAAAAAAGACAATCCCGAAATTCACGGGATTTGGCAGACAGCATCCCGGGATTTTCGGGATTAAAAATGATGCGGGATCCTGGGATCTCGGGATACGGGATCCCGGGATTGTAATCCCTAGTCATGATCGGCGAAAATATAGCAAAATTTATCGAAGTGTTACTTTGGACGGCTGCAATAGATAGTTTTTTACTTTTTGTAATGAAAGCTACCTAAAAGTGTCCACAATTTTGGCCATCACTGTATATCTTTCTATCGGATTTCTTTTTTGTGATGGGGGGCAGGTAGAAAGGGCGCCTTTCTAGTTTTTAGATTTCTGAATTAGTCATTCAAAAGATTTACCTATATTAGTCTTCTTGCGGACTTTTCATTAGCTAAGAGTTTCCGCAACTTATACATCATGTGAACATATTAAATATTTTTGTAAAATACTAGATGGGAGCTATTAATATCTTCAGACTATTTGCCTAAATTTTAAACATGAGTCCTTTACAACTGTTCATTAGTTTTCTATAAGAATTAAAGATTTGTAATAGTCAGATTATATATCTAAATTTTCATGAAATATTGCATATTGAATTTTATACTTTTGGTTGTTTGAATGAAAAGTAAAACTTGAGGTTTTTTCTTTCGTATTATGATAAGTACCTTTACCATTCCTAGACAATTTTTTCATTAGGCTTCCAGATTTCCTTTTAGAAAAATACAGTCAGGAACATTTTATGAAGTGCCGTTTATATCATTTTGCATCGCTTTCACTGAAAACAACTGTCTGCCTTCTCGCAGACGGGTTCAAACGTGGTGGAAGTTTTTTTTTTTAATCATAATTATTTAAGGGGGCTCAGGGCTTGATCGATAGCGAAAAACATGTAAACAGAGCTCTCGCTTCGAATCCCTATAAAAACAGAAGTATTCAATGTAACTAATTTAAACTTCCTGATATTTTTAAGGTATGTATGTAGTCTTATAAAATTATAAAATGAAGTACCTCAATGTAATAAAAGAAAAAATACAGCAAAATATATATAACACAATTTTCGAAAAAAAATTATGTGTCATACCACCACCCGCAAGATATCTTAACGTTGAATTGACATAAGAACCTAATATTTGCTTTAAAATGGTCAGGAAACTTTACTCTATAGAATGAATTAAGGATATAACTATTACTCAAAGGAAATCTTATTAAAAAAACTCTCAAATTTGAAAATTTATAAAGCTCTAAAAAATACAAGTTTTTTTCCCTTATAAATACGCAAAATATTAAGCTATCTAAAATATATTAATTCATTCGATAGATAATGATGTTATATGCATTAAATAAAAATAAGCCATTCCATCAAATAGTTTTTTTTAATCTTACGGATAGTCGTCAAAAATCAAGTTTTGAGAAAACGCGATTGAATAGTTTTATTAGAAAGAAAAAATTGGGATTTTTTGGAAATTGGGAAATTGGGGCGACCATGGAAATTTTTATGTAGTTTTATTCGAAAAAGAAATTTGATTTTTTAATCAAAATGGAAATCTTTCGACACAGATGTCATATACGGCCCCATATTGGCGCGATTTTTCTCTGACGCCAATGTCATATACGCAACGGGTACTTAACTTGCGCCAAAGTATCGTTATTTTGCTTGATATGGTAAGACGGATGTTGTTGTTTAAACTGTTGATGCTTTCCCCAAATTGGCGTCGGAAAAAAATCGCGCCAATATGGGGCGACATCTGTGCCAAACTTTTTATATGAAAGGCGAAGGGATTAGATTGTATTTGTTTATGGCAGTTGATGACTTGAACTATTATAATATAGATGAAATGATGGCGATAGAATAATATTTGTCGACTTATCACCTGTGCCTGGCTAACATTAAAGTACCAAAATGGCACCAAGAGTATAAAAAGCGAAGTGGTCTACACGGAACTGTTGACGATAGTCACATGACTTAGGCTATTGTGATAGATATAGTTTTAAAATACCGGGAGACAAACACTTTGTATTCTTAATTCATTTTATTTTAGCTTCTTTTCAAATGTTTAACTGATCCTCTTTAATCAAAAACGAAAACAACCATTGGATGTCTTAACAGCAACTGATTTGTCCTTAAATTTTTGCAATCAAAGAGAACTGAATGGAAACCCGTTTATAGGTAGATCTGCAGAGTTTTTTTTCAGTATAATTCAATCTTCTCTAATATTTTTAAAACCCATCAGATTAGCGTGTTTTTAGATTATGCGGTGTCTGAACGGGTTTTTGCGAGCGTAGCTTTTGCAGGGGGAAGAGCCCATATATATATATATATATATATATATATATATATATATATATATATATATATGTATAACATTCGAATGTATATGGTAGATGGAACGTATATGGAAACATTACAGAATCAGACTCAGATAATTTTAAAGAGATGAAAACATACTGTTGTTATGGCAACCAATGCCTTTCCTCGATGAGAACAAGCAAGATTGTGTTCGGCGTTAGATTTCTACAAGCATTCTACTTCATTCATAGCATAAGAGAGTGACACAAAACATTCCAAATGGCATAGACCGGGATCCAGATAGACTTTGCGTTGTTAGCGAAACGTTATTGACCAATCAAAAGCCTGTATTTTTACGAACTCAACACTGATTTAAGTAAGCAAATTTTCTGATTGATCGATCTCGTTTAGATAACAGCGCAAAATCTATCTGGATTTCGGCCACCGATTTCTTCGATGAAATCATTATAAAAATAAATGGATAGATACTTTATAAAATGTTTTGCTTAAAATCTAGCAACTGCTGATCATTAGCAGCCCACGCTTTTCCGTAATAAAATTATTTGAACTTAATTTTACAACACAAATTTTCCTTGTATTCGATAACAGAAATAAACTTTTTAAAGTGGTTCAGGGCTTTAAATCTTTTTAAAAAATTGATTTTTTCTTTTATCTATTTTGATTGTTCAATTACTTCTAAACACAGTGCAAAAAACCGCATAAAAGTATTTGCATTTTTAACGGAGTTATAAGCATTTATGTAACAATCACTTTCTTAGCCGCACCCATTCAATTGCATAGTCATCATGAATGTTGCATTATGATAAGTCACCAAATAATATCATATTATAGTCACATGGAGACTTTTCCCAAAAGAGCACAATGGTGACTTCACAGTAGTCTCTCTGTCTCCTGAAAGTCATCATATGACTTTAATGTGACATTATTTGGTAACTTAATACAATGCAGCGTTCACGATGACTTTGAAATTGAGTCTACAAATGACAGTCACATGAGTGTCACAATGTAACTACATTGTAAAGTCACATGGTGACTCGCCACAAAGCAGCAGTCACATTGACGTCTCAGTGGAATCACATATAGTGATCATTTGAGACTCATAATGAGATGTATGGAATTTCCTATTTTTTGCTTCACCGTAGTGACTGTGACACTTGTGACCATGTGTGACATGAATGAGATGTTATATGGACTAGCTGTGTTGTAGAGATAGTAATTACTCGAATTATATTATTTCCTTTTGAGTGTTCGCGTATTTGAAAATTAGCATTTTGTGACTTTTCCTTAAATTTTGATAACCAGTGTATCCCGCCAATAGCTTTTTTTCAACTCTCCAGTTAGCCTTTTTTTTTCGAGTGGTAAATTAAAACATTGATTTGAAGTTGAAATGGTTTGTTGCTTTATTTAATACTAGCAGGCTATGCCCGCTACGCTGGTCTGTTTAATTTATTCAAACGAACTTTGAATCAAACAAAATGTATCAGTGCATTTTACATTGTGATTTAAAGCAATGTGGAACCTTACCTGGGATGTCCTTTCGTACTGCTGAAAAACAATATGAACGCCATTGTGCTATTATATTTTCTAATGTGCAGACAAATTTTCAGCTATTAAGGTCTTAACCCTTTTAGCTGATCAATCACAGTAGGATTTGGTAAAGAATGATAGTACAATATGCAATATAATAAAACAAACCCTGAAAAATGATTTAACTAATAATGCAAACAATCAAACTGACAAAATCCATCCAGTAAAACTTTTTTTAAAGGCCGATCTTTCATATTGGGGCCCATCTGATTATAGAACTTTCCCCAATAATTCTATAACTAAGCAACGTAAAATGATACGCAATAAACTAAAACCTCCCTAAACATTGTCTAATCAACAAAGCAAGTAATATCAATATCCGCCATCTAGAACCTTTTGTAAAGTATAATCTTTCATAATCGGCTTCACATGATTATGGAACTTTCCGTCATTACTTTATGACTAAGCAATGCAGAACAATATGCAAAACACTAAAACCATATTTGAATAGGTATCTAACTAACAATGGAATTCCTATCAAAATCCTTTCTGTAGAAGTTTTTAAAAATGCTGAACTTTCATAATCGGGTTCAACTGATTATAGAACTTTCCACCGCATTTCTAATATTAAGCGATTCAGAATGGTATTACATACTAAAACCCTGCCTGAAAAATTATCCAACTAAATATGCAAATTCAATAGAAATCCATTCAGCTGAATCTTTTAAAACGGTTAATCTTTCATAATCGGGTTCGTCTGATTATATAACTTTAAAACATAATTCTATGTATAAGAAATGTAGAACGATATGTTATATGCTGAAATCTTTCCTGAAAAATTATCTAACTATCATTTCGATTCTCATCAAAATCCATTCAGGTGAGCTCATTTTATATGCAGCCGGGACGAATTTCTCATGTGCATTTTACTCTCGTATACATAGTAAAAGCAGAAGTAGATAAACAGATAAGAATGTTGATTTTTAAAATTTATGAAACTGCAAGTTATTTCTCGTTGTCTCTGCTGAATAATTTTAAACATTTTTCAATCGGCGAGTATCGAGATTTACGATCATGTCTACAACAAAAGTATTTCATTTTGAACCAAAACAGTCTTGGTAAAATGAGCCAATTATGTGTGGGTTCCGACATTATAAAATAAAATATTTAAAACAAAATAGCCATTTAAACTACGCACATGACCTTCTAAGTGTCTCTTAGCACTGCAGTAAACATTTCCATTTTTTAATCAGCGAGAAATGAAGTTATAACTTAATTTTACTTAATAATAAAAATACTTTCAATTTCAAAAAATAGTAAATTAAAATGTTTTGCATGGTTATGATTAAGTAATAATTAAAGCCAAAAGAAATTCGTTTTCAATAAATAGCGAGCCACAATGTTTTGCACGGTTTGCAATAAAAATTTGGTAATTTTACTCTATAGGCGACTTGACGGTTTTTTTAAACAGCTTGGCGAAATTCGGGAATCAGAAAGCGAGATTTGTGCCAATTGATATAAACAGTTAAGAAAACAAACTTGATGAAATTTTTTGTTTGTTTATATATGTATATTATTAATGATTTATATATACAAATTACTCCTGTTTCTGTATAAAAATAGATAAATAGCATCTTTATGGTAAATAAATTGTATAAACATTGAAAAAAAAATGCTTGTGTATATGAAATTAAACAGTGAATAGGTTGCCAGAAAACATGTTGTCAAATGCCCTTCTCCGCCAAGGCTATTTTCGCTATTTCGCCAAGATCTCTATACTGGAAAAACACCAAAAAATCTTAGCACGTTTAGGATTGAGATAAATGGCGCAGTAACATACATTTTGGTATGGTGTTGGTATAAAGTAAAAGTAGCGAAGGGTCTCCAGAAAACTTTCTCCCAAATTCCGCCAATTCTGTGTAAATTCCGTTATAGAATATGTCCGTTTTAAAAACACAGAATCAATTTAAACCTTTTCTTAAGTTAATTACGCGCCAAACCACTCCCAGTAACATACGCCGATTGTCTGTAAACTCAATTATGAAACTTATCTGTACCAAATATGCCAATTGTCTGTGGACTCGATTACGTAATTTATCTCCTTAATTAAATGCTTACTTTACAAACTACATCTACTTTCAAATTTTTCTGATTTTAAGACCAATGGGTACTGTTAGATGTTAAAAGCTTGGCGGAATTGGAGCATCAGAAAATGAGATTTGTGGCCAAATGATATGAACAGCTATGAAAACAAATAAAATGAACTTTCATGCTTTTTAAAATATGTATTCCTACATATAAACTTTTTATTTATGAATAATAATATTTTTGTTATATATATACAATTTACTTCCGTTTTTATATAAAAAGAGATAAATGTCTAATTTATAGTAAACAAACTGTATAATTATTGAACAGAAAATAAGCATGAAATCTTTCCTTTTCTCGCCAAGCCGATTTCTTCCACCTCGCAAAGGACCCTATATTGAAAAATACAGAATTTACCCTATTGCTCTATGACTGAACAGTTTCGAACAATACATTGTATATACTAAAACTATCTCTGAAAAATTGCCAAACTAACAATGCAAATTCTATCAAAAACCGTTTATTATAATTAAAACAGGGCTAAATTGTGATAAATGGGTTCACCAGACTACAGAATTTCCCCCAAAACTGTTATGGCTGAGCAACGTAGAAGGATATGTTGTATACTGAAAACTTCCTTGGAAAATTATCTTATTAACAGTCCAAGTTCCGTCGAAATACATTCGGCAGAATCTTTTAAAAAGGCTAATTTTTCATTTAGAATTAGAATTTTTCAAAAATGCAGTCATCTACTTGAAGAATAAACAATATTGTGAACGCCGCTCCAATCGATGCCACGCTTATGCATTTTTGGCTTAAAATTAAACTGTTTGGCGATAAAATGAAATCGTAAAAAATATGTAACTCACAAGTACCGTCTTTTTTATAATTACGTCTGCTCGTTTCTTCTGCAAGTCATATGATAGATGAGTTAAATTAAAAAAAAAAAAAAAAAATGTTACTTACATATTATCTTATCAAATTTTCTGATGCATTTTTCTTAACCTGACGCATGAGATAAATTGCCAAATATAGTTTAAAACTGCAATCTTTCATATTGAAAAAATTTTTAAGCATTACGAACATTCTCTTTTATGATTAAATTCGATATTTTCATTTTATACTATTACCACTCGTCAAAACTGTTTTTCATTTTCTCTTTTTTTTCTTTTTTTCTTTTAAATAAAATTAGTAGCAACTTTTTTTCCGAGATATACAGCCATTTCAATTCATTTATCAACGAAATTAATCACCAGTTAAATAATGGTAACCCTGTCGCTCAAATTAACAGAACTTTCTATCATAATTCTTTAACTAATCTACGCAGAACTATGTGTTATAGCTTAAAACCTTCCCTGAAACAATATCTATTAAACAGTATACGTTCCGTCAAAATCCATGCAGTAGAACTCGAAATATAGATGTTCGGAACGAAATTTGCATTTGGATTTTATATATATAAATAGATTTGGCCAGATGTCATATACGCACCGCAGGTTTGGCCTTTTTTTTAAATGAAAATTTGACAAAAACCTCGTTTTCGAATACCAGTTACATGTGTATTTTTGGTACTACTTGGTTATCCAATCGACCAAAAACCTATCACCAAACTATAAGTTTAAATGCCAATAATGGTTGATCGTAAATGTCACATTCACTTGACTTTAAGCAAGTTACAAGTGTTTACGCCATCAAGTGATTTTTATTTCAACGTTTTATTTGTATATTTATTAATCTGATGCTAATTTATTTGTTCTTTCGTTATTTCAAATAAAAATTACGTCAATTTGTATGATTTGGCGAGTGGTTTGTGATTTATATAATTTGGCGAAATTGATCGACGGAATAACTAAGTAGACCGTATTTTTTAATTATTTTCTATCATTTTCAAAAGGAAATAACAAAAAGAAATAATTGATAACTATAGAGAAAAGTAATTTATATAATTAAAAAAAAGAAATAAAAGTAAATAAACATTTATTATTAAATAAACAACAATAACCGGGTTACCATGTCAATCAAAATAATGCCAATTAGATACCCCGGTGCGTATATGACATCTGTGCCTAATATTTTTCTTTTCGTTTTGTTTAAAAAAAAGAAAGAAGTGAAAGCCATCAATTTTAAATATTTCAGTTTTAAATGAAAGTTTTGCATTTTAACTAAAATGAATGAAAGGATTATATTTTAAATAAAATTAATGAAATATAAAGAAATGCGAAGGGAAAAATGTTTGTCTATTTATCACCTTCGTCTCGCTAACATAAAAATGCCGAGTTCTTGATTTCTCTATCAGAATCTTTCAATTTGGCGAAAGATTGTTCAAGTGAATTGAATTATGAATAAAAGTAACATGATACATTTCTTACCATACATTTAAATAGGCCAAACTGGTCACCAAAGTAATTTAAAATAATAACCTTTTCTGAAATATGAAAAAAATATCTGTTATGATTAAAATTTGAGTTGCCATCATTAGAAAAATGTATTTAAAATTAGAAAAAAAAATAATATTTCGAAAACTAATTCCTATTTAAAAATTCTAATACTAGTTTTGAGATCTGCAGATCAATACGGATTTCTGGTGTTAATTACATCGCAAAGTATTCCATTTTTTTTTATTAGAAATCGCCGTGAAACATAATGAGTTGTTTAATCAGTTGTTTCAAAGAATCGTTTCATAAATTCGTTTCATTTCAGTCGTTTCATATATCCGTTTCATAAATTCGTTTCATTAGGATTTTATATATATAGGATACATTTCTAAAGTTTCGACCAATGCCCGTTCCGAAATACGGATGTGGGAAAAAAACCGAACTTTTGTCTGTTGGCTTTAATTAATATCTTGTCTAATTATCAAAGAATGAAAAATCTTAGCATCAGATACATTAGAACCTTAAAAAATTTTCCCTGCCACTATCCCTATCAAAATTTTCAGACCTGCACGGGAGGTAGATTTTCTTAACCATCACACACATCCACACAGACTGATTCTTTTGTTTTATTAAAATAGATAAAGTTTGTTTCTTTAAAAAGAATGAACTATCTGATTATATGTATTATTTAGTTTGTTCTTGCTGATGTCTAGACAGCAAAATGATGATAAAACGTCATAGAAATGATAAGGTTCTGTAAACTTATTAATTTTCACGACATAAAAACATTCTATACAGTCATAACAATTTATCATCGTTTCAGTCTTTTATGATATCTTGCTACTTAAAAGAACATTAATATCAAAGAATTTTCTTAATTAGAACATCTTGAAAAAATATCAGCATATCAAAATAAATCCACATAATAATTAAATATAATAAATTGCACAATCTTACTGCATTTTTCATAATATCGCTTAAACTTCTTATAAAAATTTCAAATAATAATTATGAAGGATAATTTGTTAGATACAGTTTATTAAAATATTTAAACGAAAACACTCCCGTATCATTTTTTTGTAATATTACTGAAACACATTGACCTTTTCTGGTTTAAAAAATCCGTCTGTATATTGTCGCCTCAGAGGTCAGAGCAGCAGTAGGACATCTAGTAGTAATCGAAAATGAGATGTCTCACTTACTGCTATGAATAACTGTTTCAGCCTATAGTGGAACAATAGGAAAATGTTATAAAACACATCTGAGATATAGTATTAAACATAACTTTGTGTGCCAGAAGTTGTTCCACTAGATGCAAGCACAGTTATTCATAGCAGTAAGTCAGACGTCTCATTTTTTGTTATTACTAAATGTCCTACTGTTGCTCTGAGGCAACGATATGTAATTTATAATCTAATATCATTTGCAGGTAAAATGTACTATTTTTCACAAAACTATCTCAACGGGACTAGGCACACATTAATTTTTTTTAATTATTATTTGAATATCTTATATTAATTTGTTGCACACTATGACATGGTTTTATAAAGGAAAATGGATTAATCAATGAAAAATTCAATACTTATACGTAGGGAAGCACATGCAGAAGAAAGAAAATCTCCGGGACATGCTTCCTGAAGATATGGTAAAAGTTGATTTTTTCATTGAAAATAATTTTCTGGTGAATATTTTTGATGGTGCTAGTGTCTAGCGATGAACAACGAGGACATCATCAAGATTGCAATCGCCAGAGATAAAAAAACAGAGACTATTTCTTTTCCGATTCCGTCATATATAACATATTTAAAAGGTAATTTTATTTTATTGCTAGATATATATTAACCCCCTAACTTACAATGTCGGGCATAGCCCGCGTACGATGATCGAGCCAAATGTAAATTTTTCTTACCACAAAAATTTCACAGTAAATATAATTTAATTTTATCGTCTAAATTTTATGATTAAACAAGGCAAAAATCTCTATTAAATTTTAGTGGTAGCTATGGATTTGCCAAACCGTGGAGCTGTTGATTTTAAATCGTAGGTTAAGGGGTTAATACAAAATAAATTACAATCAGGTACAACATAAATATTATAGCGATTTTTATAACTGGTAAAACTAACTGCAAATAGCAGTGGAAAAACCACACTTAACGAAGCTAAAAATGGTAAAAATAGTAATTATCATTGGGGAATTTTATTTTTTTCTGAGATGTGAATTATATATATATACTAGCAGGCTATGCCCGCTGCGCTGGTCAATATTTCCAAATGAACCTTGGATTAAACTAAATGGTGAATTTGAACTTGTATTTTAAACAATATGGATCTGCAGCTTGAACTTGCACATTACTGAAAACGATGCGAACGCCATTGCCATATAATGTTATCTTAAGCGTTGGACAAAATTTAGCAATTAAGAGGTAATTGTTTTAGTTGATTATAAACAGCGCACTTATGGTCGGGTAATGAGACCGTTATGACAACACTAATTAATACCTCTGTAACTAATCAACATATAATGAAATCGTATATACTAACACCATTCCTAAAAGTCATGCAACAGGGCCACTTGTAACAAAATATGTTCTGTAGATTTTTTTAAAAAGGCTAAACTTTCATAATCAGGTTCACTTAATTTTTGAACTTTTACTGTTGCTCTATAACTAAGTACCCTTGAACAATATGTATACACTAAAACCTTTCCAAAATTATTACCTAACTAATTGTGGTATATCCTACGAAAGTATTATAAACAATCGGAATGAAATACAAATTTCCGTTGTAAATATATAGTAGATGATGATGATGCGATTTTGTGTAATAGAATTCATAGTAAAGTTTTCGCTTCAAACAAAAACGATGCTTTCAACATTAAAGCTAATACACCAATATGTGAAGTATCCGATTACGGAAGGTTAACTTGAATTCTCATGAGCAACTACTCAAAGAAAAGTGAATATGTGGCATTTGTGATACTTTTATGTCAGCCGGGCGCAGGTAATAAATCAATAAAGATTGTTTTCATAGCATATTCTTATTTTATTATTTTCATTTAAAACACAAACCTTTCACTCATTTAATTTAAAATGCATGCCTTATACTAATTTCATTTAAAAAACTGAAAAGATAAACAATAACAGGAAATAATGCCATAATTAAAAGCAAAAAATATTTTTAATTTACATACGCAAAATGTAACTACTGCTACTGGGAATTTTAAAAATGCTATCAGCGAGATGTGCGCACGGTTGTTATAAATGTACCCATTTTTTCTTCTTATCGAGGAGCAATTTATAAATCGCACAATATTATTCCAATTCCAATTTCTTTCATTGAGGAACCTATGACAGGAAAAAATGGAAAAATACTCTTGTAGATTCTTCGGATGACGGCATCTGACGCCATAAACCGAGTTTATATATATGAAAATAATTTTTAAGTCGTTACAAACATTGCTTTCATACTTAAATATTTTCATTGGTACTACTTGTTATCCCGTCGACCAATTTTGCCAAATTATATAAATCGCCAAACCATTCGCCAAATTATATAAATTGACATAATCTTTATTTTAAATAACGAAATAACAAATAAATTAGTATAACATTAATAAAAATACAAATAAAACGTCGAAATTAAAATCACTTGATGACGTAACCACGTGTAGTTTGTTTAAATTCAAGTGAATTTGATATTTACGATCAACCATTATTGGCATTTAATCTTATAGTTTGACGATAGATTTTTGGTCGACGGAATATCTAAGTAGTACCTTTTCCATTTTTGTTTTATAACGCTAAATTCTCAGTAATTTTTTACCTTTTATTTTACATAAAATCACTATTTTTTTAAAAAAACTAGGGGGCTCTTCCCCCTACGAGCTACGCTCGCCAACCAACGTTCAGGCACACCAAAATCCAAAAAGCACGCTAATTTGATCGGCTTTAAAAATATTGAATTAAAATTTTAAAAAACAGTAGCGATCTCTCTGTAAACGGGTTTCCATTCGTTTTCCTTGGATTGGGGATTTTTAAGGCCAAATCTGCTGCTGTTAAGAGATACAATGGCTGTTTTCGTATTTAATTAAAAAAAAATAGTTAAACATTTGAAAATAAGCTAATGTAAAATGAATTAAGTAAACAGTGTCATTGTCTCCTGGTATTTTTTAACAGAGCTATAAGATAGTTCTTTTAAATAATTCATTTTAAATGTATCGTTTCAAATCTGACGTAATTTACACCAAAGTTTTATTTCTCTTATTAATATTCACGTGAAAATACTTTTGTTGTTAGAGGGAAATATTATTTGCGCTGTCTTCGAATTCACGATAATATTTGAAAAGATTATCTCAAAATATCTCGCGCAAATATATTTTTCAATTTAATTTTTTTTTTTTTTTTTTTTTTTTTTTTTTTGCCATTTTAAATATGACGTAATTTCCTCAAATTACAAGTTTTAACGCATAATAATGATTTTTTTTATTTTAAGATTTTGTTTCTCATTTAAAATTCAAGTGCAAATATGGTTCGGCACAGATGTCATATTGGCGCAATTTTTTTCTGACGCCAATTTCATATACGCAACGGGTACTTAACTGGTGCGAAAGTGTCGTTATTTTGCTTGATATAGTAACCCGGATGTTGTTGTTTATGCTATTAATGTTTCGCCAAATTGGCGTCGGAAAAAAATTGCGCCAATATGCGCGTATATGACATCTGTGCCTATAGTTCTTATGACGTAATTTTCCTGCTGTTAACATGTAATCATTTAATTCTAATTTTAAAGTTTTTTTTCTGTTTGTAATAGTCACGTGTAAATATTTTTTTAATTTGAAGTAAACATTATTGTTTGCGCTGTTTATACAACTGGCAACAGTTTAAATTAATAAAATTTTCTAAAATTTGTAAAAAATATCTCTCGAAATGCTGAAAATTTGAATTTAAAATTGAAATAAAACCTCAAAAAATGAGTCCAATAAGAAAAATAAAGGCAATCTGCACACCGGGAACTTATAACGTATAAAATGATCTAAAAATTATTAAATTCTCATGTATAGTTTTTGCTCCAATAAAACTTTTTTAATGGAACGATTTTGTCCAACTTTAGCATTAAATATCTCTTAAAATAATTCTTCGATTTGAAAAATGTCTGCATCAGCGTATTTATCAAACATTTCTCTATAATACCACCGATTTTCATATTTTTGTATGCAACAGTTTTTTTTTTTATATTAACGATCAAAGGCCATGCTTAAGCATTCAAATTGGATGCGATCTACCCGGAATATCTACGCAGATTTTCATTGGTCCATTTCCAAATCAAAACTTTTTTTATATATAGAAGGATTAAGATGCTTGCATTTTTAATTCAAACTCATAGAGCCGTTTTTATTTTTTAGCCAAAAGGGTTGATTTGAATTTTTTCCGTTGCTAGAGTAACGGATGTAATGATAGATATTTTGAGGTTTAGATGCCAAAGACACCGCCAAATTAGAAAAATATGAAATGTGTCATGAACTGTTGGACTTATAAAAATTTATTTGGTAGCATTCGATTCAGCATACAAAGCTACATTAAAATATGCTATCATTTGACGCATAATTTTGATATTCGATTTTTTCCCCTCCCCGTGCAAAAACCATTAGGGGTGACACTTTAGAAAATCCTTTCTTAGCAGAAGTTTATGTCATAAGAAGTATTTTTACCACGATTTTCAAGATTTTAGGTTCAGTAGTTTGCGCTGTGCGTTAATTAGTCCCCTAATCCAGACTTTATTTTATATACTATATTAGATATGCGATTTTGCGGTGAATCGATGATCGAAAATTAGTCCAATATCATTTGAAATATTACATAACAGAGGAGAAAGTATGAAGAAAGACGAAGAAGAAATGACGAATTACAAAAGACTTGTAATTTTTTTTTTTTTCAAAATGTTGAATTTTTCCATAGTAATAACGTATTAAAACATAAATTTAATTAAAAATGATCTTTATTTCCTAGATTTCGAATCTGTGAATTTTCCTATAAATGAAATTGGCGATATGACTTAAGAAAATAGATAATATTTGCTTAAATAAAATGGGTAATATTCGTTGATCTGAGTTCGAGTTTATAAATATCACATGCTTTCGAAATTACGGCGAAAAACATTTTAAAAAGTATGAAATTATTTTACAATATGTATGTGTGGCAGAAATTCACACTGAAATTTAAGTATTCGATTCCATTTTTAAAATATTAACTGATATCTATATAAGTTACAATTGAATATGAAAATGTACTCAAAAAATGATCTCTTTCACCTAAAAAACACCATTTGTGAGAACATCCTCAAGCTAATGTCACGCTTATGCATTTTTGGCTTAAAATCACATTGTTTGGCGACAAAAGAAAAATAAAAGATTGTAAAGAAAAAAAATTGTAATTACACATGTGACTCACAATTACATCTGCTTGTTTCTTCTATAAGTCACGTGATGGGACAATTAGATATTAAAAAAAAAAAAAAGAAAAGAACAGAACAGAAAGAAAATGTCTTTAAAATTTCATCTAATCAAATTTTCAGATTCGTTTCCATATCTAACTCAAGCGTTAAAGAGCCAAATATTGCGTATCAAGTGTAATATTTCTTATTAAATTAATTTTTAAGCATTACAAATATTTCTTTCAGGTTTTGATTAAATGTTTCCGTTTTTTAATATTATCACTCATTAAAACGGATTTTCTTCTTCTTTTTTTTTTCATATAAATAAAATTAGTAACAGTTTTTCTTTTATTTTTCGAGGTTTAATAGCCGTTTCAATTTTTTTTATCAACGATGAATTTCGCCAAGAAATAAAATGGTAACCTTATCGCCCAAAATAACAGAATTTTCCGTCATAATTCTATAACTAATATAGGTAGAATGATGTGTTATAGCTTAAAACCTTCCCTGAAATGATACCTATCTAACGGTATAAGTTCCGTAAAAATCCATGCAGTAGAACTCGAAATCTACGCATTCGGAACGAAATTTCCGTTTGGATTTTATATATATAATAGATAATAGAATAGATAATAGATTTTATATATATATAATAGAATAGATAATAGATTATGTGTTATGAACTATCTCAAAGTTTAAAACAGAGCGCATTGTTAGATTTCCTAATTTTAACAATATCGCGTTATGTTAGTTCCACATTCCACCACCAGGGAGCGCACTCTATTCTTAACGAAAGCGTATCTGAACGAAACTCCTTCATGCAACCTTTCCGTAGATGCATGAATCGGGAGGGTGGTGGTCTTAACCAATAATTTAAGATAATTGCTGAAATTACTACGAAAAATATTTTAAAGGGGCTCTACGCGGGCCCCTAATAGAGTTAGAGGAAATCGGAAGACGGCAAAATAATCGCGGGGAAAAGTTTGCTTGGGTGCGTCGGAGCTACTTTTGGCGCGAGATCTAAGCTCTACGACCAATAGGAGCCCAGATATTTAAGGAAATATGAAGTAACAAAGTCCAAAATAATAGAATTTTCCGTAATAATTCTATAACTAATCTAGGTAGAATGATGTGTTATAACTTAAAACCTTCCCTGGAACGATACCTATCTAACGGTATAAGTTCCGTAAAAATCCATGCGATAGAACTCGAAATCTCGGCGTTCGGAACGAAGTTTCCGTTTGGATTTTATATATATAATAGATAATAGAATTGATAATAGATTTTATATATATATAATAGAATAGATAATAGATTATGTGTTATGAACTATCTCAAAGTTTAAAACAGATCGCATTGTTAGATTTCCTAATTTTAACAATATCGCGTTATGTTAGTTCCACATTCCTCCACCAGGGAGCGCACTCTATGCTTAACGAAAGCGTATCTGAACGAAACTCCTTCATGCAACCTTTCCGTAGATACATGAATCGGGAGGGTGGCGGTCTTAACCAATAATTTAAGATAATTGCTGAAATTACTACGAAAAATATTTTAAAGGGGCTCTACGCGGGCCCCTAATAGAGTTAGAGGAAATCGGAAGACGGCAAAATAATCGCGGGGAAAAGTTTGCTTGGGTGCGTCGAAGCTACTTTTGGCGCAAGATCTAAGCTCTACGACCAATAGGAGCCCAGATATTTAAGGAAATATGAAGTAACAAAGTCCAAAATAATAGAATTTTCCGTAATAATTCTATAACTAATCTAGGTAGAATGATGTGTTATAGCTTAAAACCTTCCCTGGAACGATACCTATCTAACGGTATAAGTTCCGTAAAAATCCATGCGGTAGAACTCGAAATCTCGGCGTTCGGAACGAATTTTCCGTTTGGATTTTATATATATACTAGCAGGCTACACCCGCTTCGCTGGTCCATTTTCCAAATGATCATTGATCAAACAAAATTATGAATTCGACCTTGTATTTTAAATTAATATGGACCTTCACCGGGAAAATCTTTCCGCATTTGCTGAATACTATGCGAACGCTATTTAGCTATTATAATATCTTATGGGTTAGGCAAAATTCGGACTATTCAGAAGAAATTCTTTTTACAGTATATATTTAAAGTAGATGTTGGGAAGAAAATACGGCCGTTGTGATAATCAGAAATGTTAAAATGTTCTCTAGTCACCACACTACTAAAAGGAGAGATAATTACAATGATTGCAGAGAGTGACCACTGAACATTACTTATGTTCGGATTATTCCCTTTCGTTTGATAGTTCTTGAACTCCGGGCTTCTCAGCTTGGTGCTATGTGTGGTTCTGGTAGCTTAAATACAATTTCTCTCTACGTTGTATTATATTTTGTAATACACGTCTTCTAGCAGGTCTACTGCAGTTTTCTATCTTCGGATTACAGCAGAGTAAATACGGTAAAAAAAATGTAATAAATTGTTTGCACACAAAAAGTCTTTAACTTTCATTAAAAGAAATGTGAATCACATAAAAGTGGATTTTTAAAAATGAAGTGTTTGAATAAAATTAAAATAATGTCATTTTCATTACCATTTCCTTTTTATATATATATACCACTTGCAATTATGTAACTGTTAACCTGAAAAAAAAAAAAAAAAAACTCGATAACTCATTATGATAGAAAAATAAACCTCTTGTTTTCATCCAATCAAAATCTTCCCAATCGTCCATAATCGGGTGCACAGCTAAGTTTTACGGCAAACATTAAAAGTGTTTGCAAACTATATGGTTACAAATTTACCAGAGTTAACACACGTAAAACATACGTGATTATGCGCCAGACTACATCCCATTAAATAAAGTCAAATTGCTGTTGGCTGAATTATAGATCTTTCGCCAAAAATACTCTTTGTAAATGACAAATAAAGTCAGTTATACAAAACTTAATAATCTAACACGTTATAATATAACGATATTATCTTTTGGATGCACCGAAGACCTTTTCTCATTTCTCTAAAGAGTGCAATAACACGGAGAAATAAATACACTTTTTATTTTCAAAATTACATTATTCTTCAGTCTGCAGCCTAAATAAACCTAAAATCGTTAATTTTTCCTCGGTTTAGCGAATAGGATTGTGCGTCAGAAGAACTTGCTTTATAATGATTTCTATTTTCAATTTTATCTGCATTTCGGGTACTTTTTTTCTTATCTAGGCTAAAATGATAAATCAACAAATATTGTTCCACCAGCCACCATTGGAATTTCAAATTTTTTCCCAAGTATTTATTTTTTAGTGACAGTAAAATAACTGCAAATAAAAATATATATAATACTGAATCTTCTGTTCTCCGTTTGGTTCATAATGAAAAAACATAAATTTACTAATAGCTAAGTACAAATTCCATGTAATCTTCTACAATCGCGATCACTGTCTGACAGTCACTGTCTGATCACTGATCTGACTCTTTCAAATATAAAAGAAACATCTAAATAGTTCAGTAAATACACTAATTAGCAGGTAACCTGATTACGGAAGATTAATCCAATATAAAAAACCTTAAAGAATTGTGGTATTAATAACGCAAAATTGCATAAATTTTCTTAAGAATAATCTTTAGTACTTAACATTTGAAACAGTAGACTTTTCTAAAAGAAAAATTGGCGATATATGTTAAAAAAAAAGAAAAAAAAAAAGAGTGGACAATATTTGTTGATCTGAGTTCGAGGTTATAAAAGTCATAAGTTTGGGAAAACAAAATAGCATGCATCCGTAGTAAAGTACGCGAAAACTATTTTAAATATCTGAAATTAAATTATTTATAATATGTGTGTGTGTGGGGGGGGGGGGGGGCAAACGTTTGCATTAAAATTTAAATATTTGACTCCACTTTTATAATATTAACTGCTATTTATGTAATATCATTATTTTTATAATTACATCTGCTAGTTTTTTCTGTAAGAGATACATAATAATAATAATAATAATAAAAATTGTTACTCACAAGGAAGGTCTCCTTAAAACGCATACTCAAAATATTTTGAAAAAAGAAATGCTAATAAAATGACTCATGTATTTAAAAAAGATCGGTAAAAATATAGCGGTCGAATCGCAGTAGAAAATCTGTAAAAAAATATTTTTTCGAGTTTTTTTCGCGAACAGACGAACGCTCGACGCTCTTTGGCGAACCAATAGGTTTCCTCACCAAATGCAAGAGATTGAAATGCATTTATAAATTCCTTGTAAAATAAGTAATTAAATGCCTAATGCTCAATGAATTTAAACTTAAACTATGGATTAGTTTACTGCTTTTGCTGTAAGCTTATATAATATAGGCAAATTGCGTGTTACTTGTATTGAGCTATTTAATTTTATACGGTGTCACCGGCTGGATAAGTTTAAAGGATATTTTAATTAAGAATGCTATCATTAAACATTTCGATATTAAATTGTTGTTTCCATGGCAATAAAACTCTCTTGTTGTCTCTGACACTAACAATATCGAAGTCAAATTGCCAATGCTCAGAATCGGACCTTAATTTGAGTTTGAAACACTTTTAATCCATTTAAATTTCATTGTAAACGGCATAAATACGATCGTTAAATTTCATTGTTACATATATAAATGTATATGACAAAACTGCAGTTATAAATATGTATTTATTTAAGTTAAACTTACTTAAACTAACTTCGTATAGAGAGTTGAAAAAGTTTTTCTTAAAGAATATTTATCATAGTATTATTCAAAATTTTATCGTGTCACCATCCAGCGCTAAATCGCAAAAAATGAAATTTTCATTATTTTTTTAGAAATGCTAAATAGAGGTTCTGCCGTTTTTCTTATGGATATATATATATATTTATGAGAAGAATATTCTATAATTTTTTTCAAATAATGCTGAGCATGCGCTTATGGGGAACTTCCTTGATATCATTTTATCAATATACAGATGCATTTTTCTTAACCTGATGCAAAAAGATAAATCGCCAAATATTATTTCAATTGCAATATTTCAACTGAGTAATTCTTTAAGTATTACGGACATTCTCTTTCATGTTTAAATTAAATATATTCGTTTTTTAATATTATCACTCATTAAAATGGATTTCTTTTTTTTTCTTTTTTAAAGATTTTAAATAAAATTAGTAACAGTTTTTTGTCTTTTATTTTTCTAGGTGTAATAGCCGTTTTAATTTTTTCAACAATAAAAAACTTCGCCAAGAAATAAAATGGTAACCTTATCGTCCAAAATAACAGAACTTTCTGTCATACTTCTATAACTAATCTATGTAGAATGATGTGTTACAGCTTAAAACCTTCCCTGAAACGATATCTATCTAACGGTATAAGTTCCGTAAAAATCCATGCAGTAGAACTCGAAATCTAGGCGTTCGGAACGAAATTTCCGTTTGGATTTTATATATATAATAGATAATCGAATAGATAATAGATTTTATATATATATAATAGAATAGCTAATAGATTATGTGTTATGAACTATCTCAAAGTTTAAAACAGAACGCATTGTTAGATTTCCTAATTTTAACAATATCGCGTTATGTTAGTTCCACATTCCACCACCAGGGAGCGCACTCTATTCTTAACGAAAGCGTATCTGAACGAAACTCCTTCATGCAACCTTTCCGTAGATACATGAATCGGGAGGGTGACGGTCTTAACCAATAATTTAAGATAACTGCTGAAATTACTACGAAAAATATTTTAAAGGGGCCCTACGCGGGCCCCTAATAGAGTTAGAGGAAATCGGAAGACGGCAAAATAATCGCGGGGAAAAGTTTGCATGGGTGCGTTGGAGCTACTTTTGGCGCGAGATATAAGCTCTACGACCAATAGGAGCCGAGATATTTAAGGAAATATGAAGTAACAAAGTCCAAAATAATAGAATTTTCCGTAATAATTCTATAACTAATCCAGGTAGAATGATGTGTTATAGCTTAAAACCTTCCCTGGAACGATACCTATCTAACGGTATAAGTTCCGTAAAAATCCATGCGGTAAAACTCGAAATCTCGGCGTTCGGAACGAAATTTCCGTTTGGATTATATATATATAATAGACTAGACTAGAAAGGTAGCCCGTCAAAAATGACGGAAATTTAGATATAGAGATATGTAGAACTCATGTGGAAGAATACGAGTTTTTCTCGCTTGTTCCGAAGGTGATAAGGGAAAATAGCACATTTTAAGAAAGAAACACATTTATAAAAAACCGTGTACAGTAGAAGACCACTAATCTGCACAGTTTGGTTCCAAGTGTTCTGCAGATTTTTGTCTTTTTGCGGTCAGGTCTATTCAATCTTTGTTTACATTTTTGGTACTTCTTAGTTATCCCGTCGACCAATTTCGCCATTATTGGCATTTAATCTTACAATTAATTAATTAATTGCAACCATTATTGGCATTTAATCTTACAATTTGGCGACAGAAATTTGGTCGACGGGATAACTAAGAAGTACCCATTTTTTTTAAATTCATATATTGGACAATTTAGATTGTTAATTCTTAAAAATAAATAAATGGCACACTTGAAGTAAGGTAAAAACTATTGAACTACCGTATACGATTCCATGAAATGGTATTATATGGTATTATACGTGTGTGAATCACGATCTTGGTTACGACGTTGGCGAAATTGGCTGCAACTTCTCATAATCATAATTGTGTGGGCCGCTATAACAAAGAAGTAACCAGTTTTTAATAACATTTTTGATATAGTTTTCAAAAACTTGTGTAAAATAGCCGGCCGTTCTGATGTTATGTCAGTCCTAGGAATAAAAATTGTAACATTGAAGAATTTCCATGTGTATGTGGAATTTATAAAAGCTTCTCCAAAAGAAAGGTCTTGAAATGACATTGTAATTCCTCTAACTTAACTTTCTCCTAGTTAACTTCCTCTAAGTTTTATCGGGCCCTGATGTTGTTTACTGAAATCTAATAAATACAGTTATTTTGAATATTACAACAGAATTAAATAGTTAAACCTATTTAACTTAATCACGCTGTTACTTCAATTTTATTCTTTAGTATTAAGAAAGAAAATTATTTAAATTTTTCAAATCATGCATTTATAATTTTGTATCGTTATTAACCATTTGGAAAAATGGTTATTGTTCTCGTCAGGATAGGAAATCAAAAGCATATCTGAAAGTTTTCATTGGTTTAATCCGCAATTTATTCGTTATCTGATTGGTATATACAGTAATCTGTATTTCCCTTTGGTTTCAACAACGATGGACAACAGATTGTTGCCACTATGACAAAAAAGTAATGAAAACTACAAAAAAAAAATTAATAAATCAGAAACAAATTGAGATACAGCTTTCAAACAAATTGCATTTAAAAGTACATTTTTTTCTCTATCTGACGGTATAAAAAGTAATATTGTCGGACGTTTAGAAGTTTGAGAATGAAATTTTATTTAAAATTGGTCGTGAGATTTTTTGGAAATCTGATGATAAAAAAGCCTTTTCCAGAACAATCAATGAAATGCTTGGATAATACGCAAATTTCAGGAAATCTTGCAATTTTTACGTGTAATAACACTATTAATGTTTAATTCATGGCGTACGTAATGTATGACCAGCTCCGTAGAAGTTTAAAAATTTACAGTACCGAAAATTGTAAAACTGAAATTTCTTTTAAAATTTGTTCACGATGGGTCCAGGAATGTTATCGTTTAATCCATGGCGTACGTAATGTAGGATCAACTCCGTGCGATTTTTTATGTCTTAAATTTTAGTCTTTGAAAAAATCATTTTCCAAATGGCCGTTGTAATTTGTTAAATTGCTATTTTTTTAAATAACTAAATAATGAAAAAATATGCCTTTTTTTCTGTTAGATGTTAGACAGATGTTATATATGCACCGGGGTACCTAACTGTCGCCAAAATGGTGTTATTTTGCCTGATAAAATAACTTGGCTATTTTTTTATTTATTTACTTTACTTTTCTTCTTTTTAATTATATAAACTGTTTTGTTCTAAGTTATTAATTAAACATTTATTTATTTATTGTTATTTCCTTTTCAAAATGATAGCAAATAATTTAAAAATATATATTTAATTGGTATTCGAAAGCGAGATTTTTGCCAAATTGGCTTCAGAAAAAAATCACGCCAAACCCGATGCGATGCGTATATGACATCTGTGGAAAAAAGTACTTCTGTTTTTTTATAAAAATGCGTAAATAGCTTTTTTGGTACTTTTCGGTTATACGGACAGCATGCCAAAATGTATGCTAATGCGCCAATTATTTCAACCCTGATCGTGAAAAGGATTTTTATTGTAAACCATGCGAATCATTGTGATTAGTTATTTATGAAACATGAATCACGTGAATGATTATTATTTAACCTTAACCTTGGAAAGCTTTTTAATTTGCTATTATTAGAATTAAAAATGTTTTTTTTTATATAAAATTATAATTTACTTTTACTGCTGACGCTGAGATGGATTTTACCATTTGGCAATTACCAGATGATGAGAAAGTTGCGATAAAACTGTTTCAGGAATTTGGAATTCTGCATAATAAAAGGTTGTGTTCAAAAAACCATGAAGTGAAATTATGGATGAGTTCTGGAAATCCGAAATGGAGATGTAGCTTTCGATCATGCGAAGAAAGCGTAGGAATACGACAAAAAAACATGGTTTGAAGGATCGCGGTTGTCTTTTCTTAATGCTTTGAGGTTTATATATTTATGGTGCTAAGAGTTGACATCGATTGAGTTTTATGAGCTGCAACTTGATATGAAGCACAACACAAAAGTTGATTGGAATAGTTATTTGAGAGAAATTTGTGCAAATGCTTTATGTTCACGACCAAATAGGAAAATCGGTGGACCAAATAAAATTGTAGAAGTTGATGAAAGTCTTTTTACCAGAAGAAAAAGACTGAGGGCGTGTTCATCCTCCTCGGTGGGTGTTAGGTGGTTTATGCCGTGAAACACGGGGATGTTTCCTTACTCCTATTCCCGATCGTACAGCTGAAACTTTAAAGGCGGCAATAGAAAACAATGTAGCTGATGGAAGTATTATTTATACAGATTGCTGGAAAGGATATAAAACAGATGAACTGCGAAATGCTGGTTATGATCATTTCACAGTAAATCACAAATACAATTTTGTCGATCCTAATACTGGATGTCATACTCAAAATGTCGAGAGATTATGGGGCATCGCAAAATGGCGCAAAAAAAGACATCGAGGAAATGTTCGCCATCATTTAGAGTCGTATCTCATAGAGTTTATGTGGCGACGTCTTCATTCAAAAAATGAAATGTTTACTGCAATGCTAAAAGGCATTTGTAACTTTATGGCAGCAGTTTAATATGATTTTTTTTATTTTATTACTTTATTGTATAACAGTTATTTGTTCACTTATTTTAAGTATATATTTGTGATTTAATAAATTAGTTCGTAAAAGTCTGTAATTTTCAAATGTTATATTTTTAAAATGCTCACTTTACTATCAACAATGTTTTTTCTTTTATTTTTCAAATGTTTCAATTCACGTGATTTTCATTTTGCGCCAACTATTACGCTTGGCGAAAATGCTGTCCGTATAACGGAAAAGTACCCTTTTGGTATATTAAATAAATTGTATACATATGGGAAAAATTGCTGTATGAAACAGTAAACAGGTTGTCAGAAAATACGTTGGCAAACTTCTTTCTCGCCAAGAAACTTTCCTACGAAGTACTGTACATAAGCGATGATTGCTGGAAATGCATTTTTAATTAGGATTTGCGCTTTTATGTTTCACTTAATTTATGCATACTATACTGTATGTATAAATACTATATTTCATATACAGGGCTACACAAAAGAATTCGTAAGAGTTACTGAGTATGAGATTAAATTGGGTACTACTTAGTTAAGCCTTCGAACAATTTCGCCAAATTATACAAATTGACAATTTTTATTTTAAATAACAGAAGAACAAATAAATTAGTATAACATTAATAAAAATACAAATAAAACGTCGAAATAAAAATCACTTGATGACGTAAACACGTATAACTTGCTTAAAGTCAAGTGAATGTGACATTTACGATCAATTATTATTGACATTTAATCTTATAGTTTGGCGATAGATTTTTGATCGACGGGTTAACTAAGTAGTACGTAAATTGCTTAAAGTTAGTTTTTAAAGGAGTTATGCATTTTTACGCTGAACTGCAATTAGTTTACTAAGCAATGTTTGTAGAATATAGATAAAATGATATACAGGGTCACGCAAAGAATTGGATACATAACCGTCTATGGGTGATAATATCTGGAAATGTGATTTCAGTAGTTTTAAGAGTGTTCCAGTTTAAATTAAATGTCATCTAAATAGTGGCGTGTAATAACAGTACTATTGGCTATGGACGGTAACTGCTGAAATCAATTTTTATTTTTTTATGGTTTTTTTTTATGTTTACTTAGTTACCTTATTTACCTTATTTCACTAAATAATGAAGTTTTGTTAAAGCATTCAGGAAATATTGGACAGTGTTTCATATTCTATGATTAACGCATGATTTTTCTTTCTTGTTTAGACTTATTTTGCATTTATTTTATTCTTAATTTTTTAGTCTTATACTGCTTTATAGAAACTTTAATATTTAATGTTTAAACTTTTCACTTCCCTCCCCCTTGCATACAGTGCAAACTATAGCGCAGATAGCGCCAAATAATAGACAGTTTGGTACTTTTCCACTGTAGGGGCTTTGGCGTTTTTTTTTTTTAATTTAAATCTTGGTGTAATTCGGGCATCAAAAAGTGAGATTTGTTGCCAGATCATAGTTATGAAAACAAACTTGATGAGCTTTTTTGTTTGTTTTATATGTTTATTTTATATGTATATTATTGATGTCTTTTATGTACAAATCACTTCTGTTTCTGCATAAAATTAGATAAATGGCTTTTTTATGTTAAATAAATCGTATAGATATCGAAAAAAATGCGTGTGTATATAAAATGAAACAATGGATAGGTTCCGGGAAAATATGTTGCCAATTTTCCTTTTTCGCCAAAGCACCTATTCTGGAAAAGTACCTAAAGCACATTAAAATCGCACAGTTAGGGGCTCAGAGAGTACAGCGTTGTATATTGTGGGTTATTTTATAAGTAGCAGGGGATGACCGCCCCGGGAACCCAGCTTTCGCTTTAGAGTATAAGTGCAATCGGGAGGAAGATGTAAAGATGTACATTTTCGTATATTACACTTTAAATTATCACCCATAGATTTTGAAAAAATATCTTAAAAGAGCGGAGTTTAAATTAAATTAAGGTGACCTCCTTTATGAAAGATTAATGGTATTAAATGGGAATTTCGCCAAATTAGCCATCTATCGCCAAGTTGGCTTCATATATGACAACTTATTTTTGTCGCCAAACTTGGCGTTATTCCGCCAAGTTGGCCAACATTTGGCGCTACTGTGGCAACCCTGCATTAGTATTTTTCAACAATTACACATTTCAATGAGGCGGTCCTACCGGAATCGTGAGGGACACACAGAGACTTGGATTTTATATAAATAGATAGAATAGACTAGGGGATCGTACCCGGGCTTCCCGGGTTAAAGAATATAGGTGAATTTTTTTTTTTTTTTTTAATTGAAAACTAATATTTTTTTTATATGCAATAATTTTTTTAGATTGACCACTTACATTAAAAAAATCATTTTTCATTTGGAAAATACGAATTATACAATGAAATAAATTTTTGAAATTTATGAAAAGCGATATTTTCTTATTAGCCGCATGCTAAGAGTTATTTGCCAAGATTTTCCTACTTTTGGCATCCTTTTATATTCTGATAATTTCAGAGCTTATACATGTCTAGAAAATTTGTGTTTTATTTATATTATTTTATTTATTTATATATAGGGAAGTTTTTTAATGGATATTAGCCGTAAGAAAATGATGAACTCTTTATTTTGTTTTAAGGGCAAACGGATTAATCTTTCGTAATCGAGCTCCGCGCGATATAGATAAATTAAAAAAACATTTCATACTTTAAAATTGTTTTTAAAACCGTAGACAATGAGTAAACTGAGATGATTTGCAAACCAATTCCATTTAAAAAAAAAAAAATCATATTTGGTGATCTAAAAATTTAAATTGTACGATTACAAATATGTTAGATTTGTGTTTTTTCAATATTATTCTTTTATTTGTTTATAAAAGAAGTATTGATTTCGTTAAATTGTCTTTCACAAATGTGTTTCATTGGTGGTTTTTTTTAATATTATTCTTTTATTTTTTAATAAAGGATGTATTAATTTCGTAATGCAAAAATAGTCAGAAACAAATGCTGAAAAAAATGTTTGTTGCTTTATGTGCAAAATGTTTATTATTATTATGTATTGAAAGCGGCACGTGAGAAGATAAACTTAAAAAACAATCATGCTTAAAAATTATTTTAGAAAATTTAATACGTACAGTTTTTAAACAAATTGCATTTGAAAGTAAATTTTTTTTCTATGCGACGAAAATTGAAAATGTACGATGGTCAGAAGATTAAAAATTTGCAGTAGCGAAAATTTCAAGACCGAAATTTGATCGTGAATTGATGCCATTCGCAAAATGATGTCAGCGTTACGCACAGATACGTTTGTTCTTTATAATATAGATACTTAGTCAGTAAAATATAATAAAGATCAGTTATTAGGATGTGGTTATTAATTGAGGCTCTTATGCTTGGATTTCCGGAATGAAAACAGCCAATTTCACCTTCTCAAAATTTGCATACGCACTTCTCATATCCATAGTCATCATTTTAAAAAAAACTTGTATTTTGTTTGATCATTTAAAAATCAATTTAACTCAAAACTTGAAGTCACGATTGCCAGCAACATCTTTTATGTGAACAGACTCACTCTTTACTTGAGATTCTAATCTCAATTCTGGAGAGTAAAAATTTCCGTAATTTATGTTTTTAAGACGCATTTGTGTTAAAATGTTTAGTTTTATTTAAGAAAATGATCGTTTTCTTTTAAATATGACTTCATTTTCACTTAAATAAGCATTTCGCCTAGTGCCTGAAACTTAGTATCAGTAGACATGCAGGAGGAAAAACAATATAGAAAATTTATACGAAAAATGCGTAATTTCAAAAGCAGTATGGCATTTTCCGTTATTATGGCTCTAATATAATATTCTGCTCCTAATGGGATTTTGGGACACTAAACCCTATACAACAATTTTTATCAACAATTTTGAATTGTTTTCAGAAAATAGCATGAATAAAGTTTAAAATACCTCTTTATTTCTCTCTGGTTTGCAATAATGAAAGTTATCTAATTTTCATCATTTTGAAGAAATTTCATAAAATGCTTTTAAAATTAAAATATAAAAGTGGTGATATAAAAAAAAAAACAGATAGTGCGATCACATCTACAAAGGAAGAGCTTTCAATTAAATATATATATATATATATATTTGTAAAATTTGTTCAGCAAAAAGATCAGGGCAGATGACAAAAAACACACTTGTGTTTTAAATATATAGATTATGTAAAATTAGGAAAAATTAAATTAAGCAAACTATATTATTTCGAAAAATATAGTAGAATGTCCAAAAGAATAGCAATAAAATTTTATTATTCAAGAGAATTTTCGACGAAAACTTCAGGAACACGATATTATTTTAAACCACGAACTATTGGTTTGCTTGTCTAACTCGGCGAAGCAAATCCATGCTGGCGAGAATCATCAAATTCTGTAATATTAATCGCTATTATTTGCTTGTCACCTCTCTTTTATAAAGACACTCTAAATTTTTGTAAAGCATTGCGTTTTATCAGTATGTGATTTCGATTACATTATTTTCAAAAGTGAAGCCTTTTCACCTGTGAAGAATTTCAAAGCAGCTGGGCTGTGAAAATGACGCACTTCTACAAAACATAATTCAGGTTTAAGAATTAAAATACACGCTTTGTTATAAAATGACGTCATTTGCATCTGCTAAAGCAATCCACTTTTAAAATTCAGTCTTAAACTTCGTCTAGAGAAAAGTGTGCATATGACGTCATTATCACGGAATAACAGACAATATTCTTGGCGTAGCCCGTATTTTAATTTCAATTTTTTTTTCTCACGTTTTATGAGAAAATGGCATAAAAAATACAGTATCTCCTATTTTTGACTATTTTCCGTTTACTTTCAATGACTTTCAATGGAAATGGGGTACTTTTGTTGCCACGATAAGAAAAATGGTATTAAAAACTATAAAAAAATTAATATCTCAAAAATAAATTTAGATACAGCTTTCAAACAAATTGCATTTAAAAGAGCATTTTTTTCTTTATATGACGGTGTAAAAATTTAAAATGTGCGATGTTTAGAAGTTTAAAAATTTGCAGTAGAGAAAATTGCAAAACCAAAATTTTATTTCAAATTTCAAAGTGTTGCCATTCGCAAAATGACGTATGCGTTACGCACAGATATGTTTGTCCTTTATAATATAGATAGATAGTATATGTACACTGTAAAAAAAAAAAAAAATGTAGATTTGCCAGCACAAACCGCTGGCGTCTGAATTGCCCTCACATTGTGCTGTTAATTTTACGCAACTACTGTATTTTTCATGTTTATATAGTCAAAAAACCAAAGAAAGCTACAGCACATTCGACTGTGATCGAGTTTGAGCGCGAGATGAACAGTACTTTGTACTGTAAAAATGTCGTTTTTAGTCACTGTAACTCCATGAATAGTGAGAGAGATACGAAGTGTACAAAAACTATGGCATCTGCACTCAATGATCAGCGAGAAAGATATTTTTTTGTAGATTTCAGATGAAGAATATAAAATTGAATTCGTTGATGAACTTACGTGATGATGATGCGTTGTTACCAGAACGTAGTCAATCTAGCAGCGTTCAAGATTTTAGGATTTTTAGAAAACTGTTTGCAAGATAAATAGTAATTTAGAACTCAATCCTTCTTTGTATTGATATTGTTTGCGTAAAATATTGGAAAATAGAAAAAATATGTAAATTTTTGTCGATTTCATTTCATAGCTATAAATTTTAAAGACAATTATCTCTCTATTCTAAAAAAAGGTAACTTACGCTGTCACCGCCGCCGCCGGTTTTGAATTTTTTGTGACCGGAGGTATTTCTCCGTTAATATTAAGAAAAATATCGCATACAAAACTATGAAAATTGGCGGTATTATAGAGAAATGTTTGATAAACACGCTGATGCAGACAGTTTTTAAATCGAAGAATTATTTTAAGAGATATTTAATGCTAAAGTTGGATAAAGTCGTTCCATTAAAAAAGTTTTATAGGAGCAAAAACTATGCATCGGAATTTAATAATTTTTAAATAATTTTATACGTTATAATTTCCCGGTGTGCAGAATTCATTTATTTTTTTTAATTTGACTCATTTTTGAGGTTTTATTTCTATTTTAAATTCAAATTTTCAGCATTTCGAGAGATATTTTTTACTTATTTTAGAAAATTGTACTAATTTAACCTGTTGGCGACAGTATAAACAACGCCAACAATAATGTTTGCTTCAAATTAAAAATTTATTTACACGTGACTATTATAAACGGAAAATATACTTTCAAATTAGAATTAAATAATTGCGTATAAAAAGCAGGCATTTATTGAAAATTACTTCATAAGAACTATATTTACACGTGAATTTTAACAGAGAAAGAATATTGTAAAATAATAAATTCATTAACATGCGTTAGAAGTCTTAAATAGGAGAAATTACGTCACATTTACGTCACATTACACTTATTATGTAAAATGAACAAAAAATAATATTGCAAAACAGTTTAAATTTAAAAATTGCGTGAAACATTTATTTGATATTTCGAGATGATCTTTTTCACTATTTTTGCT
This sequence comes from Maratus speciosus, assembly GCA_963932465.1. Classification (NCBI taxonomy): domain Eukaryota; kingdom Metazoa; phylum Arthropoda; class Arachnida; order Araneae; family Salticidae; genus Maratus; species Maratus speciosus. The sequence goes on from OZ010792.1 coordinate 243,660,673, forward strand.
GAAACAGCGCAAATAATATTTCATTTCTAACAAAAGTATCTTCACGTGAATATTAAAAAGAGAAAGAAAAGTTTGGTGAAAATTACATCAGAAAGAATTTTTTTTTCGCTTTGTTAAAAAATACCGGGACACAAAGACTCTGTTTACTTAATTCATTTTATATTAGCTTATTTTGAAATGTTTAATGATTTTATTTAATCAAAGGCAAAAGCAGCCATTGTATCTTTTAACAGCACCTGATTTTTCCTTAAAATTCCCCAATCAAAGAGAAATGAATAGGAACCCGGTTATAGGGAGATCGCCACTGTTTTTTAAATTATAATCCAATCTTTCAAAATCTTTTTAAAGCCAGTCAAATTAGCGTGCTTTTAGAAAATGCGGTGTCTGAACGGGGGTTGGCGAGCGTAGCTCGTAGGAGGCCGAGCCCCCTAGTTATATAAAAAAAAGAATGGATGTTTTTACAACAATAGTTATAGAAAATGAAAGAAATAACTTTATTCTTTCATCAAAATATATGCATGTTAAACGTCCAGTGTGGATATCCTTAATCGTATTGGCTTGAAATTTACTCAATATATATGCCAGACTTCTAAATGAACTTAACATCGTTTTGATGGAATATTGAGCATCTCATTCAAAAATGTAAATTATTTTATATCCTATATTTTTGCCTTTATAGGTAAGTATTTTTTTCTCTTACATTAATAGTTGACTATCTAATATTGCAAATATTAGTATATTAGTATATTAGTACATTTCATAATGTGACAGAAAAAAAAAATATTAAACCAAGTTTACACATTTAAATTTTTATGTCTATAAAGAAATACGTAAAAAGAAAAATTGTTGACTACACATTACACATGAAGGATGAGACATTGAAAAAAAAAGGGGATAAATACATTAACATTCCATTCTAAATCTAACTTATACAAAAAGATTGAGCCATATTTCAAGTAATATATTTTTAAAAATGCAAAGTTTCTGAAATCAGTGACAAAAGCCGAGATTTAGTATAAATTAATGGTTTGTTTTGTTATAATCTTCTGTATGATACAAAACTTAGAAGGACATTTATTATAATTTATTGTAATAAAAACTTATCGTTGGTATATTTTACTGAAGTTTTAATGGAAACCACGTAGTGTGATAAATGAATTGATGGTGAAATTTTCTTTGTGTGGTTCTGAAAGATCAGAAGAATTTTTTCATTCCTAGCGGAATTTTCTGCAATATCTAAATAGTTATTCGACATGAATACCTTTCATTCGTTTGGTGGATTTTGTCCAAATGAACAAACAATAAGGTCAAAAGATTTTCTTTTAAACTTTTAGCCCTATATGAAAAAATATGTACATCAATATATACACCAAGTTAAATTTTTAAAAAGGAATTCATTTTAAAGCAGTTTTATTTTCAGAACAAGGGTAATTAGTGATTAGAATTATTTTTTTAGTCACATAAGGTTTAAATTTATGGCATAAACATTGAGCATTTCTTCATTTCTAATTTCTAATTTCAATGCTAGTCTATATTGAGATGTTGACAGTATTTCCTGCTATGCAAAATAATGACAAAAGAAAGAATTTTAATATGTACATAATGTAAAAAAAGGTAGATCATTGTGTAATTTAATTAAGATAAAAATTAAAAAGTATTATTTATATTACTTTCTTCTATCTTCAATAAAAGAAAGCATTGTAATCGAAATTTTTTTCGACTTTTGGATTTCAACGGATTTACACTTTTTAGGGGTCAGAGTTCCCTAAAAAACATGTTCATAGAAAATGACTGTCTGTCCGTCTGTTTGCCGCTATTGTACCATCGAAAAGTGTATGAATTTATGCATAGAATAGAACCAATTTTTTAAAAAAGTTTCTTGTAATGGCAAACAGGTTCTTCCTTCATTTGAAAAAAAAAATCGCCGCAATGGGGAGCTGTATTAGCGATTTTTAATATTGTACCACCGAAAAGTGTATGAAGTTATGAATAGAATTGAACAAATTTTTTTGTGTATGTTTTTGGTCATGGCAAGAATGTCTTCCCTGAATTTGGAAAATTCCGTCGGAAGGGGTCGCTGGAACAGCGATTTTTGTGCGATTTTTAATATTGTACTTTCGAAAAGTGTATAAAGTTATGCATATAATTGAACCAAACATTTTTTAAGTTCTTTTCTCTGGCAAGAAGATCCTTCCTTAATTTGAAAAAAAATCCGCCGCTAGGGGACACTGTAATAGCGATTTTTGCGCCATTTTGAATATCGTACCATCGAAAAGTGTATGAAGTTATGCAAAGAATTGAACCAAATTTTCTGTGTATGTTTTTTGTCATGGCAAGAAGGTCCTTCCTTAATTTGGAAAAAATCCACCGTTAGGGGTCACTGTAATAGAGATTTTTGTGGCATTTTGAATATTGTACTATCTCAAAGTGTATGAAGTTATGCATAGAACTGAACCAAATTTTTTTTGGTATGTTTTTTCTATGGCAAGAAGGTCATCTCTGAATGTGGAAAAATTCCGCCGCAAAGGGGCTGTGGTGATCTTTTAAATGCTATCGCCCAACGGGCGATAAACGCTCCAGTCTGTTAGTGGTATGGCAACCCCTCCAATGTGGCAACCCTCCAGTGTACAGGTGGATTAGAAATAAGTTGGTTGTTCAAATGTGCAGATTGAAAAAAGGAGTAGTGAAATGTTTTGGTGAAAGAAATAAAACTTATTATTTTAATTTAAGATATGAGTCAGATAATAAATTTATTGAAATACTGAGCAATCACCTCAATGGTGACCAGATGTTTGAACGCATATTTATTTTGTGACTTTATATAGAGAATGTGCTACACTTTTCGCGCCTTCGAATGACAAAACCAAAGTTATTTTGTTCTATGTGTTTATGTTCTACAAATGCAAAATAAATTGTGGAATAATCAGCTAAATGCTGAAATGCTGCATCTGTGCATATATCTGCATATTGTGGAGAATTATGCAACTTCATATTAGGATTAACGATGTCCAGATAAGTTAAAGAAAAATTCTTATTATTTTTAATTTTGTTCTCGATTTTCATTTTAAGCTTTTTTATTTGTCCTATCACCTTAAACTTTTATGTGAGCATTCTTTATTTTTATTTTTATGAATTGTGAATTATATTTTTATACTTGATTCAATTTTGAAATTTTTATTTGTATTTTGTTGGGAGGCATAAATATACAATGTCGGAAGTTAACGCAGTACAAATTCCTGTATATAACAGATCTGACCCTGCTTTATGGTTTATAATGTGCGAAAGCACATTTGCTCTCGCCACCCCAAAACCAATTACTGAATCGATTGCTAAATATAATTATTTAGTATCCCATCTCCCGCACGACATTGCGTCATTAGTTCGCGATGTTCTTATAAAACCTGATGCTACTGATCCTTACACTTAATTGAAAACTGAATTAATTAATCGTTCAGGTAAATCTTCTCAGCAGGAAATTCGTAAACTTTTATCTGGAGAGGAATTAGGAGGCCGCAAACCCTCAGAATTATTGCGCGATATGAAACGTCGTGCCGAATCTCTTAGCGTTCCCGAAAGTTTAATGATGGAATTATTTCTTCAACGTTTACCATCTTCGGTACAGTCAATTTTAGCCGCTGTTTCAAATCTTTCTTTAGATAAAGCAGCTGAAATTTGTGATAAAATACTTGAAGTTACCTCATCACCTGTTGAAAATTTAGCAGTTTCCAAAATAAATGACCAGACACTCGAAAGTAAATTGTTTCTCGAAATTGAAAAATTAAATAAAAGAATTGATCAGCTTTCAACTTCTCGAGGTCGATCCCCATTCCGCGGATATAAAAATCCCCGTAATAGAAGTAATTCTACTAAGAGCGGCTCTTTTGTGTGTTGGTTTCATCGTCGTTTTGGAAATAAGTGTAAGGAAGAAAAATGTGTTAAACCTTGTTCATGGACGGGAAATGCAGACAGCAAAGAATAGAGGCGACTTATTCTTTGCCCCAAGAATCACGTCGCCTATTTATTAGAGATCAGAAGACAAATGTTTCCTTCTTGGTCGACAGTGGGTCAGACGTGTCATTATTATGTGCTAATAATTTTCAAAAGAGAAATCCCTCCCAACAAAGCTCTTTGTAGCAAATTCATCAACAATTAATGTTTATGGACAAAAAACACTCACATTGGACTTTAAATTAAGGAGACAATTTATATGGGCTTTTCTAATTGCCAATGACAGCACACCCATTCTTGGAGCTGATTTTCTCCATTATTTTGAATTGGTGCCTGATCTTCGTAATAAATGTCTTCGGGACATGAAAACTAAATTTCAATCCATTGGCCATAAAAAACATACAAATTTCCATTCAGTAAAATCTGTTTTTAGTGATACTGTTTATCATAAACTGCCACAGCAATTTCCTTCCATCAAGAAATTGTCAGATCCCAATCAACCCGTTAAACATAATACGGTTCATCATATAATAACAAAAGGCACTCCTGTCGTCGCAAAACCACGAAGGTTAGCTCCTGTTCGCTTACAAATTGTAAAACAAGAATTTTAAAACATGATGCAATTAGGACATCTGAGACCTTCTAGTAGTAACTATGCATCTCCTCTCCATATGGTACCCAAAAAAGGTACGTTGGAGTGGCGACCTGTTGGTGACTACAGGGCTCTTAATTCTCCAACAAGTAAAGATAAATACCCAATCCCTTGTATAGCAGATTTTACCAGTTCATTACATGGTTCAAAAATTTTCAGTCAGGTTGACCTTATAAAGGCATACCAACCAAGACGATATTCATAAAACCGCTATATGAAAGTACACGAATAAAATTTGGATTGTGCAACGCATCTGCGACTTTTCAACGTTTTATAGGTGAAATCACCCGTGATTTGCCAGGTATTTATGCCTTTGTTGACAATAATCTTATTGCGTCTAAAAACTCTGATGAACATTTGGAACATTTAAAACTTTTATTTACAAAATTACAAGAATATGGACTTTGTATTAATGTTTCAAAATGCGTATTTGGAAAATCTACAATTGAATTTTTGGGATTTAATCTTTCCGAAAAGGGAATTTCACCTCTTCCTCATAAAATCGAGTGTGTAATAAATATTCCTCAACCAACCACTTTAACCCAATTGCGTCGATTTTTAGGAATGTTCAATTTTTACAGATGTTTCATCCCGAACGCTGTCAATATTCTTTCCCCGTTAGTACAATTATTAGAAGGGCATAAAAATAAGAAAAAACACCCTTCCCGTGTTCAAAAACCAACTGAACACCTTGAATGGAATGATCAAGCTGCTGCAGCCTTCGATGCTGCTAAAAAAGTAATTGCTAACGCTACTCTTTTGAAGCATCCAATTCCTGGCGCTCAACTTAGCCTATGGGTAGACGCGTCCGATGTTGCAGTTGGGGGTACTTTGATGCAGTTTTCTGAGAATAATTGGGAACCAATAGCTTTTTTTTCAATGAAGCTTAATTCAAGCCAACGTAAATGGTCAACGTATAATAGGGAATTATTCGCTATTTACTCTGCCATAAAAAAAAAAAAATTCAGGTATATGTTAGAAGGAAGACATTTTGAAATATTCACGGATCAAAAGCCACTAATTTATGCCTTTCGACAAAATCCAAATAAATGCTCCCCGAGGCAATTACGCCATCTAGATTTAATTTCACAGTATTCGACTGATATTCGGCATGTGAAAGGCTCTCAAAATATTGTTGCTGATGCACTTTCGCGTATTGAAATCGATTCAATTACAGAATCTCCAGCATTAAATTTTCATGAATTTGCAGAAGCACAGAAAAACGATCCTGAAATTCAAAAACTTTCTGAAAATAATACATCGTCTCTTAAATTTGAACTAACACCTTGTCAAACGTCTGACTGTAATTTGCTATGTGACATCTCAACTGGAACTCCTCGTCCAATTGTTCCTAACTCCTATCGAAAGCTTATTTTTGATCATTTTCACAAACTTTCTCATCCTGGTATAGCAGCTACTACTAAGCTCATATGCGCCAGATGTGTATGGCCAGACATGAAGCGTCAAATTAAAACCTGGGTTCGATGTTGTGAACCATGCCAGTGCTCTAAAATACAGAGGCACACTAAGGCACCCTCGGGTACATTTGCTCTTCCGGATGCACGCTTCGATGAAATACATATAGATCTCGTAGGTCCTTTAGCTCCATCCGATGGCTATACTCATCTTTTAACGATAATTGATCGTTTTTCTAGATGGCCAGAGGCCATTCCTATCAAAGATACACTAGCAACGACTGTATGCAGTGCGATATTCAATACATGGATTTCCCGCTTTGGTTGTTCTTCAGTCATTACATCAGACCAAGGTCCCCAAATGCGATCGGCTATATATGCCGAATTTAATCGCATGTTAGGCAAGAATAAAATACGCACAACTGCATACCATCCAATTTCCAATGGAATTATCGAACGGTTTCACAGGCATCTTAAATCATCTCTAAAAGCTCACGAGAATAATAGATGGTCCGAGATACTTCCTGTAGTTCTCCTAGGTATCAGAACAGCCGTTATAGAAGACTTGCATGCTTCTTTTGCTGAACTAGTGTATGGCACAACTTTACGACTTCCTAGTGACATGTTATCTACGTCAGTTATCCCACCTTGTACTGATGATTTCATTACAAATCTTCGCAACAGTATGCGACTTTTAAATCCAGTAGCAAATCTGCTCATTGCACTGACAAGTAATATATTAACTCATCTTTACAAACTTGCTCGCACATCTTTTTACGAGTTGACAGAGTGCAGCCGCCATTATCTCAGCCCTACACTGGTCCATATCCTGTCATTTCTCGCAATAATAAAAACATGACCATAATGATTAAGGGAAAAAAATGCGAATATCAATCGACCGTGTTAAGCCTGCTTATCTGTTATCAGAATCATATGATAATAAAATTCCTGACTCTGTTCAACCTCCAATTTCTACTAAAAAAGATGACAGCAATTCACCTAATTATGTCACGCGTAGTGGTCGTCATGTACATTTTCCCAAAAGACTTCTAACTGTTATTTAATTTTGTTTATATAATTGTATTTCTATATTACTTTATTTGTGTATATATATTTCTTTTTTTTTCTCTGCATGTTACTAATGTTACTGTCGTTCACCTTGTTCACTGGGGGGATACTCTGTGGTTATCTTTTAAATGCTATCGCCCAACGGGCGATAAACGCGCCAGTCTGTTAGTGGTATGGCGACCCCTCCAATGTGGCAACCCTCCAGTGTACAGGTGGATTAGAAATAAGTTGGTTGTTCGAATGTGCAGATTGAAAAAAGGAGTAGTGAAATGTTTTGGTGAAAGAAAATAAAACTTATTATTTTAATTTAAGATATGAGTCAGATAATAAATTTATTGAAATACTGAGCAATCACCTCAGGGCGGTGTAATAGCGATTTTTGTGTATCGTAGCTCTATTGTGCACCAGTGGCTTTTGAATCGACGGGAACTTCCCATCCTGATAAGCCAACTATTCGCGACTATTTTTGATTTTAATAAATATCATTATCTAGATTAACTCGTTTTTACTCCGATTAATTGACTGAAGCAGAAATTTAAGATGAAAGTCAAAGTTGATATAGTATTGAACTAATAAAAATGAAATACTGACATCTGTAACAACATTTTGAAATATTAAAATATATGAGATAGAACAAAGTTTTAGGATTGGCACATCCAATTAGTTTTTTAGAAAATTCTGAATACCGCGTCATTTAAAAAAATTATTCTATATCTGTATAACTAGCTGTACCGCCTTTCTTTGCCTATTTTGAACATGAAGGCCATACAGTTAAAATAAATAAAAATAGAATAATATGGCGATCACAGTAAAGTAGTTCGGTACACTCCCGAACATAAATCGTTAAAAGACAATCAGGAAAAATTTTAAGTTATTTTGATACAATCATAGGAAAAAAAAACCTCCGCTCTATAAATGAGAACGTGTATTTTCTTTAGTGCATGTAGCAGAAAGATATATGCTATTTTGATACAATAATAGAAAAAACAACGACGCTATAAATGAGAATGGCATTTTTTTTGTGCATGTAGCAGAAAAATATACGAATTTCCTGACAATACGCAAAAAAAGAAAAATCAACCAAACGTCGTAGCATCTTGCGAAGTTTTATTTCGTATTTTTTTACTTGGATGAAATTAAGACAAAATCCTTGGAAAAATGTCTTACGCAAAATAAATAATCAAAATCAGCAATAAATGTCTCATTCGCTAATCTTCGTTAATCGGATTCATCACAAATTTTGGTAAAAAATCGTAAACATTGCTCTAAAATCGCTGAAATACGCGTTTAACTAAATTTTTTAGTAGATTTGAGGCACTTAATTTCACGTTCCTACCGGGAACTGCGACTGAGATATCGTGAAATGCTCTAAAACTTTCAAAACACCATTTAACCCGTTTAAGGGCAGAAATTTCAAAAATCCTTTCCCATTGCTTGCCTATGTTATAACACCAGTATACTATCTAAATATCCCGATCCTTCTTTGGTGGTTTCATGTGTGCGTTGATGAGTCAGTGTATCAGACTGTCAGGTTGTCAAGAGCTTTCTTATTAGTACAGATAATATAAATTGTTTGCTAAATATTCACTAGCATAAGCAATGTTGTATAAAAAATTTGTTCAGAAAAAGAAATACCTCTGAAAAGTATTTAAAACCGTCAAAATAATTTTTAAAAAGTTCAATTTTTAACAATGCTTTGATGTTAGATTTGTGTTCGTTGATTTTCAATGTTGCCATTTAAAAAATACTATTTAAATAATATATTTCTAATAGAAAAATGAGAAATCTTTATATTAACTTTCGGTATAGTGCATTAACAGAAAGGATAATTTTTGCATGAGATAAATATTTTCAGCGTATTATTTATTATAAGTATTAAATAAGTATTACGGAAATAACTATTATGGAATGAATAATATGAGATAGAAATTCAGATAAAAATGAATTAATAGAGTCAAACAGTGTATTAAAAAACTAGCGTCGTGTAGTAATTTTCACCTTGTCATTAATATAAACTTTTCAACATACTTATAACTACTTAATAGGTGACACAAACATATAAAAATATTATTTAATACAACTCTGAGATCTTGCGTTCATTTTCACACGCGTTCATTTTTAAAGGGAAAATATGACTGACTGAATACGAAACAAATTTAAAAAGAAAAACGAAAACAAAATTACTACGCATGAGAAGTGGACTTTAGTCCATTTCTCTGCAGACGGGTGAAAAGATCAATTCATATTTTCGGGAGTTCTTGAAATATTTAGGATGTTATACCAAATCGCGGGAGTATTATAAGAAAGGACATCGTTACAAATAGTATCACTCCTAAATAAAATTTCAATGGATTGACGGATTATTGAAAAGTAATGGTTAGATGATGACATGATCAATTTTAGCTTTTTTGAAGTTTATCTTAATATTTTCTCATTGATGCAATCTGGATAAAGCTGTGCTTCGTTTGTTAAAAGTGATATTAGAAAAGTGCTCTTTTAGTTTTATCTTAAATTTTAGAGGTGTCATACCTATGTAAAATAAACTCTCTTGGTGTTCTGTGCTGAATGAGATTATGTAAACTCCTGCATTTTCAAAATCGCGAATTGGATCAATTTTACTGTGAATCAATTATTTCAATAGTTTTGGAGGTTTAGCTATTAAATTAATATTATGTTTTAGTATTGCATATCTCAATCTCTCATAAAGCTGTGGGATATATTCAAATGTGCAATAAATAGACTTGCTCAAACTTAATTCATTCTTATCTCATGGTTGATTTGCTTGACTAATTAATCTATTAGTGTACTGAAGAGGGAAACCATTTTCAATAGCAATCTATTTTATTAAACTAACCTCGTTTTCTAGGTATACAGATAATAACAAAGTTTGTACGAATAAATCCTAGAAAATGATATTAGTATTCTGCAACTAATTGCAATACACGAAAGTTACTGGTACCAAAAGATTGGAAATAAAGTCTGCATTTAAAGGATTTATATAAAGTTAGCTTAGGAGACCATCTACCAACCAAAAACAGACAAATGTTTGATTTTTTTTATGCAATACTCAATTTTCACAATATGTTTTAAATCTTCGTTTCAAACTATGTCCAGAAATAAAATTTCAAGTCTTTTGGATTATAAACATTTAAATTTCAGAGCATCTAATGTTAAATTTTACAATTTTTATTAATATTTCCTTAATTTTGTTGTGATTATATTACCAGAAAATTCAAACAAAAATACTTTGAATTCGTAATTAAAAAAAATTATAATATAAATTACGATTTATGAAATTAATATTTAAAAAAAATTAATTGCAACCTACATTTTTTTTATAGATTTATATTGTTTATGTGCTGCTTTTTGCGAATTCTCAATTTCAAATTTTTCTTCCGAGTAGTTTCCGAATTATGATTAAAAAACGTCAAAATGATAGGGGTTTACGTTAAGGGCCCGAAAATTAAAGCCGATATGCAGAAAAGTATAATTTGAAATATATATATTTTACTCATTTTATTGAAACATTTCGGCTGGCAATAGTCAAAACATATTAAGCGACTGAAATTGTATTATTGGCAAGAAATAATACATTCATAGAAGTTACATACTCATTACGTAGCATTTCAAGAATCAAGTACCGAACTTCAATTTGGATATAGACACTAAAACATGCTCATTTTAAAATAATCAATTTCTCGGTAACAAATCATACCAATTTCATGAAAATTTGGATTTAGGCTAATTGAAGGATGGAGAATTTAGTTATGGTGTCAAACTTGGGTATTTCAATTTAAACAAAATACAATGTTTGGATTCATTTCGATATGTAAATGTCCCCATAGCAAATGTTATATAGTCATTTAAAGGTAGACTTTATTTCCAATCATTTGGTACCAGTAAGTTTCTTCTACAATAATTTTTTACAGAGTTAGTACGGGGTGTTTACTTTTTTTTTTTTTTCACGACTGCAGTTACACAATGCAAAGTAATCACAAATGCTTTTGCAGTGCTGGGCGAAATGTATATAATAATACAAAAATGATTGAAGGATAAGTTTTAAAATATGTCTAACAATTTTCATCAAGTTATATTAATGCTTAGGAACAATAAAAAGAAAAAAATATATATAAAATAATTTGTTTTTACTTCTTTTCTTTGAGAATCTCTTTTCTCTAAAAAAAAAATTATAAAGAACAAGAGCCTTTAATACTGGAAAAAAATACCGTTGTTTGAACCCTCTAAGCGGTTGCTCGTATTTTTCCGTTTTCCTAAAATAACTTAAATCAGCTGCACGGAAAAATATTTCTAGCAGAAGATATATGTAAAATAAAGAAATATGAAGTTTATTTTAGTAACAAATGGGAAAAGAAAAAATTTTACCAACATTTTCATGAAAATGCAATACATTTTTCAGTGTCTTTGATTTTATAACACAACGAATTTTTATCATTTGATGAAAATCTTTCGATATTTAAAATGCAATAAAATATGTTTCATTACTGCAATACATTCTATTCACAATTTAAGTATTGCTTTAAATAAATAAAAAAAATACTTGCTTCAAATTTGAATGAAGAAAACACGTTTCATTTCTGTATAATATAGTGGATTATACGGAAGAAAAATCTCTTCTCTTTCATATTAATATAAATCTCAAACACTGTAAAATATGAATTATTACATTAAAACACAATTCCATTGCAGTTTATTAACAGAAAGCATTATGATTATTTATGATGACTTGTAATCACAAAATAGGTTTGATATATTTTTCACAATGTATATATTTCGCAAGTGATAAAGAGATAATCTATGAAAAATAAACCATAGCTTTCGCATAAGTTTTTGCATCAACAACTCTGAAAAGAATAGAAACATCGAATAATTTATAATAATCCAATAAATTATACTTTTCTTATTTCCTGTCATCTATTTTGACTGTTCTTCTTTTCATTATAAAATATAACAGGAAGCATTCAATACTTGTAAGCAAATTCGATTTCTTAGGCTGCATTTGATGTTTCTTTCGTTTTGAGAAACAATTATCTTAAAAATACATTTGTTTATTATTCAGAAAGCATCTTTACCATATAAAATGGAATGAAATGTCTTTGTTATTTAATGTTAAACATCACGTTTAGATGTGAAAAACGATTTTAAACACTTAAAGATATCTTGTTTGATTTTGGTATACATTCTTTGGTAAAGATGTCACAGACGTACCGGGATTTATTTTTGGCGCAAAAATGGCAATTTTTTGCCTGCCATAGCACCTTGGTGTACCAGATTGAGTGTATTAATTAAAGTCCTCCGGTATTTATAGCTGAGCCCTTTGTATTCTTGACATGTGTGTGTTATAAAACTTAACATTGTGTCTGTTATATAATAAAGTAAACACTGTGTGTGTTTTAGAATAAAGTAAACATTGTGTATGTTTTATAAAAAAAGTAAACATTATGTGTGTATTTTATAATAATATAAATTCTGTGTGTTTATAATAAAATGTTTATGTGCTTATAATAAAAATTGTGTGCATTTACAATAAAAATTGATTGTGCTTTATAATAAAATAAATATGTGTGTTTTATATTAAAATAATTACATATACTTTATAATAAACTATATGTGTTTTATAATAAAATAATCTGTTTCGTAATACAATAAAACTAATATGGTGTTTTCTCACGGTAGAGATAACAAGAATTCAAATAATGAGTTTTATTGCTAAAATGTTGCAAAAAAATCGTGCCATCATCAGTACGTATGCTACATTTATTCCCTTTCTCATATTTATATACATATTATATATATATATATATATATATATATATATGTATAAGCTATTTTTCAGATTTTTTCCTTAATACAGCATAAACCGCGTAAAATGTTAATCAAAAGCGTCTGTAAAGCTTTAATCCATATATCCAATTTAGTAAAACATAATTGATACATATTTATTATTAGTACAGTGAAACCACAATTTAACAATTTTCAAGGGACCATAAAGAAATGACGTTATATGCGAGAAAACTTTAAATCGGGAAAAGACATAACAAAACATCGACCATAAAATAAAGACTAATTTCGGTAAAAAAAAAAACCCTTTTATTCCTTCATTTACAATGGTTTAGATACAAGTTTTTAACACTTTCCAACAAAGTTGAAAATTGTTTATGCATTCGGTTTGTCTGTCCGACTGATCACGCTCTAACTCCTGTAAATATACTCGGATTTTCATGCAATTGATAAAGGTTATTTAGGGTCACCAAAGCATGTTTGGTATTGTATATGAAGTATTTAAGATTAATAATTAATGTACAGGGGCACTCAAAAGTATTCCATTACATTATGTTATATGGAGAAATCGTTTGCCGCGTATTTTAATGACGTTACTCAATTTCAAATGTATTAAAGCTTATATATTTCAGTTAATTTCACTACGAGCACGTTAGAGCAGGGCATTCATAGCATTTTTTATTCATTTAGAGAGACACACAAAATAAATCGGTTACAGTACTGTCTTTGAGTAATAATTGCTGGAGTGTACGGTTTAAAATTCGATATATACTTTTAAATTTAGTTAATATTTTGAATACTACTCGTTGTATATAAATTCTACATCTCATATACAGGGTTGCAGAAAAGTATTCACGTATCATTCTCCTTATTATAGGAAATTGCTGAAGGGGAATTTTCATTTGATTTATACGTATTTCTTAAGTAAACTAAATTTTGGCATGCATATAGTTAATAGATACAAATCTATGTATCACATACAGGGCTTGTGGAAAAATACGGAAAATTTTCCGATTGTAGATGGCAACAGCTGAAATTGGGTTTTGAAATGTGCTCTGCGGTTCCATATGGTTGAATTAGACGTAATATTTTAATATTTTAAACGGAGCAGTTTTGTTGCAATATTCTGAATGCGTTGGAAAGTGTTTCATAATCAATGTTTGACGCATGATTTTTTTTCTTTCTTGTTTAAATTATGCTTTAACAAATCGTTTTTTTACGGTGCATCCTATTTTCAGCAGGTAAATCACAAATCGCATTCTTAACGTATATGAGTTTTTTCAAAGTTTTTCTCTGGGTCTTATCAGTTTTGAAAGCTTCACAGACGCGTTCACAGGATGAATGACTTTTGTCGCAGAAGTAGTTCTTGTCCTCAGCATCATCTTTCTCAATATCAGAACTATTCGACTCTGATTCTATAAAATCACTTGAAGTCTGAATTTCTGATGCCACAACTCGACATTTAAATCGAAACCGCATGCTAAATAATCATCGCAATCTGTATCTGAGCAAAACGTGAACTCATCCATTTTCATTATAATCTATATTTCTCCTATTCAAATTCATCATCTCTGTTCCCTGGAAAAATATATGTTGCAAAAGACTACATTTTCTGGAGGTTTTATCTCATGCTGAAGAAATATGACAACTTTGTAGAATGTTTATCGAAACTTTCCTGCCCCCTCATTTTACACTTATGAAGAAGATCCGCAAGCTTGATAATCTTCGCAATCTGTATCCAAGCAGAAAGAGAACTCATCCATTTTCGTTATTCTTATTTCTATATTCTTCTATCTTATCTCTATCTTATGTTTGTTATTTTCCTTTTATCGTATTCAAATGCATCAACTCTGTTTCCTGGAAAACCGTATTTTGGAAAATACTACATTTTTTGTGGGCTTCATCCCATGTTGAAGAAATATGACGACTTTGTAGAATGTTTATCGATAATTTCCTGTCTCCACATTTTACACTAAGAGTTTTTTTTTTTTTTTTCAAATGTTGGTTTCTGTATTTTACTATGAATGATCACTGATCAAGGAAGAATATAGCAAAACAATCTTGTCTCGGTACTACTGAAAATGCCTCAATCAGAATAGGGTTATAAGAAAAACGTCATCACTCTCGTACAGTATCAGAATCTACTCTAGCAGAATTGCCACACATATACTTGTAGAATAAATTGTATCTCTTTTTAAAGGAGTATATCTATATATTTGATTCTGTGAATAACGAAGCTAGAAGCAATTTATGCTTCCTATTTCAAAAAGGGGCCTTTTATAGGAATGTTTGTTATACACTGGAAAAGGACATTTTTCAGTTCTTCAAACGGTGGCGAGTTCACATTTTTTTTAGCTAGTCCCCCCCTCCTTTCCAAAATTTTGCTCTATTAAATATACCCATAAATTGTTTTCACAATTAAACAGAGATTTCTAAATAAACTAGCAAAACCAGCTTTAATACCCTGTAATCTTTGACTTTCCTGCTAATTCCCGCTTTTTCAAGTAAAGGCAATCGGCTTTTTTGTCGCTTTATTTTAAAGTCTAAAACTAAATAAAATTCCTTAACGATTGCTATCTGCTCCGTTGTACTAAAGAAAGCATAATCCTACTACACAAAAAGGAATTGATGCCGATTGAACAGAGAAGGGATTTCTAATATTGTGCCTGCCGTTGGTAAAAAAAGGACAAACAGAAGGGAAATTTCGAGTTTAGCACGTATTAATAAGAAAGTTTTTTTTCATCACAATTTCTGACAATTTTATGAAAGCGTCATCAAGTTTTTGCACCTGATAAACGTTAAATATGGGATATAATTTAAAATTATAACGTTAAAACCAGGATCTCTTAACATATGTGGAGGAAAATAATTGGGACAAACGAAAAAAGACGTAACATATGGTAAATCGTTAAACACGTGTGACGTTAAATCGGGGTTTCACTACATTATTATTTATTTGTTTTGACATTGTATTTTTAACCATTGGGCTAGATTGCTTATCTAATTTTCGTATAACAAAATATTAATAGAAGATAAGACAAAAAATCATATTATTGAGATATACCAAATAATTAATTACACTCAAGAATTAATATTTTACATCCACTGTTGTGTATGTTCAAAACAATTTACTATGAAAGTGGGTAAGGCTAAATCTTGTAGAAGTTTCATTAACATAAGTCCATTATTTGAAAAAAAAAATAAGTTTTACTCAAACAGTACGAATACTTAAACTCTTCATAATGTGCAGTATACACTTTTATTGTTGAAAAGTTTCATTATTCCACTTTATCGAAGTATTCGAACTGGATATTTGCAATAGTTTCACTTATTTTCTTTATTTCAAAATGTATATCTTACAAACGCAAAATAGGAGACTGGCAAATACAGCCCATGTCATTATTGTTGATAATTGAGCGTGTTAAAATGCTCTAGGAATAAAAATATTTTGCACATTAAAATTTAAATATTACTAACTGGGAATAATAAAATATTGCATCATATTTTCTAACATGCGATCTTCTTGTTATTTTGCTGCTTTTCTGGTATTGGAAAGAGTCACAGTCATTTATGTAACATTGATGTCATTGAGGAAGAATCATTTATGTAATTTCCTCGACATTCTTACTTAATAATGTGTGTACAATTATAAATTAATCAAAATAATTATTTAAATTAAAAATAACATCATTTATTTGAAAGGGATATTTATAGAGATATAAGGAAATAAATTACTTAAAAATATACATAACAGTAAATCAATAGTAAAATTTCACTTTTTAATTTCATTGTTATTTTAGCATTGGAATGAATTCAATTAAAGCATTAAAATGGTGTTTAATGTGAAATAACAGTTTTAAATAATTTTTAAGGTTAAATTTTATTGAATTTTATTAAATAATTTAAAGACCTTCTCCCTCAATAGAGATAATTTCTTAAAATATTGAACCTGTCTCATTATATGCAATATTTATTTTATTCCTGTTAATGTCTAGACAGCGTATTTATAGAAGAAAAAAAAAATTACAAAAATATATTGTCTGAGACATAAAGATTCTTAATAATGATTATAATTATTATCTTTTCAGTCTTTTAGCTGGCTACTTTAAAGAAATTTATTATCAAAGACCTATAGAATTTGCCTCATTATGACTGCCTGAAACATAATTCTAAGACCAAAATAAATCAAGGTTAAAATTAAAATGACAAAATGGCCCAATTTTGGCATGTTTTTAATAACATGGTTTACATCATTTACAAAAAAAAAAAAAAAAAAAAAAAAAAAAAAAAAAACTTTAAAAATATTATTTATGACCATTTACTTGTGGAAAGATGATACGCAGTATATATATGAAGAGATGAAAAGAGCGGAAATAGATAATAATACATGTACAGACAAACAATATTTATCTATAAACAAGATTGCAATCCACTTATTTAATTAAAATTACCGGGTCTCTCATAGCAAGCATCAGCCGAACACTGATTTTTGTTCATAACCATAAAAATAAAGTAGATATTTTAAATAAATTTTAAACAGAATATCTTTCCTTTCTGCCGGTTACATCAAGGGTACACATTGTTAAACATTTCTGTGAAAACACAGAACAAAACCCGACACTCTCTGAAAAGTTTCACTAGTTCTCCTGTAAATGCATTCCATGGAGTTTCTCGATCATCATTTTACAGACCTTTCCCTTTTCATACATGAAATTCCTTGTAGGAATTTTCATGTCTTTATATGTCTTCTGTCTGATATATATATATATATATATATATTTGTTATAACCTGTAGTAAAAAATATCCACTTTTAAAATACTTTTACAATTTTATTAGAAATATTAAAGAAGAAAATTGAGTTTAAAATTTGTTTTTTTGTTTTTTAACCGTTTGGAAATGGTTGCTGTTTTCGGTCGAGGATGGGGCCAAATGATGCTCGAATTCTATTTTTTTAACGAAATTTAACGATATTCTTTACTTTTAGATGAATTTTTATTTGAATAGGTAATAGAAAGCCATAAAATAGTTAAAAATTTTTTGAATAGGTAATAGAAAGCCATAAAATAGTTAAAAATTGTTTGAATAGGTAATCGAAAGGCATAAAATCGTTAAAAATTGAAAAAGTTACAAAATTGGTAGGCGCAATATATCAGATATGAAAAAATCCAAAGTCAAACAGCGACGCCAAAATGAAAATCGTCTTGCAAAGCAAAAATCGAGGTCTTCAACTCATTATGTAGGCCATGAAAATCGAGATCTTCAACTGATTATGTAGCCCATGAAAATCGATTACAGAATAAAAGACGAACGCGAAAAAGGAAACAACCTAATGTTTAATCGATTGATACTAAAAGACCATGTCTCTAGGGGCTCCAATCCGCTAGCCACGGTGTTTTACAATCGGTCTATTCTAACCGGGAAAAATTAAGCTCATCGTAGGTAATTTGTCGCAATCTGTGGATGTTTCGGTGTTTTTGTTCTCGAAATGGTACTTGGAGAGTTTATCAATGAAGGTTTTGGTCGTCTGAAGTTTTATCTTTACGATCTGTTGTTGAAGAGGATGCAACGGAATTTGGTGGACGAAATAAATTCCAAATGGCTCTATTAAATTACCATTTTTTTTTTTTAATTAGAATATTTTATAAAGGGACAGTTCGTCTGTGAGGACTTAACGGTGATTTTCAGCGAGAATCACTTGTTGTTTCGACCATTAGACGCATAGTCCAAGAGCCGACAGCACAAAACCCTATGGTATCAAGCTCAAGAAAAAAACCTTTATTTTATGGAAGAGTAGAAATAGGGGATTCTAATGATCCGTGTCTGCCGGAAGTGAAGTGGTGCATAAGTCAAAAATGAATACCACTTCCTGTGTATTTTTAAAGACTTATCCTAAGGTATAGAGCACAAGAAAAATAAATTATGGAAAACGTTGAGTTCATTTAGTACTATAATAATATCCTGGTCTGCCATGCCGCAGCCAGTGCGAAACACATGCCAGACGTACTTTTATCGAAATTATTTTTAATGAAAACCTAAGTTATCGAGCACCAGGATAATTTGTATTTTAAAATTAAGTTTAAATATAGTTATTACAGAAAATCGATGCCTGCCAAAGTTAGGCTGTTGCTAAGCGTTCGGCAGACCAATTTATAAAATGTGCGTTCATATCATTTTGTATCGATTTCATCAAATAAAATTACGTCATTTGAAAAAGTTTTGCGTCACTTTCTTAATGCCATGGATGATGTGGAATGCTTCAGAAATCCAACGCTGAGATAATTTGATAGACATCCAGATTGGTATTTTGCTACTTTCGAAACCAGACTGACCAATAAAAGGTCTGCATTTTGGAAAATTTTCAAAAAGTGAAAATTTCGAAAAACTCCAACTTCTGATTGGCTCTCGTTTCAAATATAGTTTTAGTAAAATATTTATTCGGACCCCTACAACAGTTTCTTTGTACAAAATACTACTGCAGTTTACCTCATTTTATATAATTAAAAAACTAGGGGGCTCTGCCCCCTGCAAGCTACTCTGGCCAACCCCCATTCAGACATCGCAGAATCTAAAAGCACGCTAATTTGATCGGTTTTAAAAAGATTAGAGAAGATTGAATTATAATTGAAAAGACCTATAGCGATCTCCCTGTAAACGGGTTTCCATTCAATTCCCTTTGATTGCAAAAATTTAAGGCCGAATCATTTGCTATGAAGATATCCAACGGTTGTTTTCGTGTTTGATTAAAGAAGACCAGTTAAACATTTGAAAGGAAGCTAAAATAAAATGAATTAAGTAAACAGAGTCTTTGCCTCCTGGTATTTTTTAACAGCGTTATAAAACGATTGACATAATACAATTTACTACAATTACTACAATTTACCGGTTTAACCCCTTCAAGGGCGGTATTTCACTTTTGGACCACTTAATTTTAATTCTTAAATGCACCAGAATATTGGAATGAAAATTTTCCTTTTATTATTAAGTGAACAAAAGCATTTTCATATTTCGAAATTTGTTTGTAAATTCTGGTGCCATTTACTGATTTCAACATTTTACGAATAGAAGTACCTTGCCCCTGAAAGAGTTAAACGCATATTAATGTATTTATTACTTTAAAGTTTCCTTTCTCTTTTAATATTCACGTGTAAATACAATTTTCAAGACATAATTTTCAATATTTTCCTGCTTGTAACACGTACTCATTTAATAGTAATTTTAAAGGTTTTTTTCTGTTTTTAATAGTCACGTGTAAATAAATTTTTAATCGTTAGGAAATATTATTCTTTGCGCTGTTTTTAGAATTGAAAATAATCTCTATAATAATATCCTAAGTCATGTGACTATTATCAACAATTCTGGGCGGATTCCTTCGCTTTTTATATTCCAGGCGGCCATTTTGGTACTTTAATGTTAGCCAGACACAGGCGATAAGTCGCCAAATATTATTCTATCACCATGATTTCACTTATATTACTATAGCCCAAGTCATGTAACTGCCATAAACAATTACAACACTTCGCTTTTCCTAAGAAAGGTTTCCATTTTGATTAAAGAATCAAAGTTATTTTTTCGAATAAAACTACATAAAAGATGCCATGATCACAAAGAATTCTTGATACTTTTATGTTAGCCGGGTGAAAATCTCGCCAATAGCTTTTTTTAACTCGCCAGTTAGCATTTTTTTATTTTTCGAGTGGTAAATTAAAACGGTACTACTTGGTTATCCCATCGACTAAAATCTATCGCCAGAATATAAGATTAAATGCCGATAATGGTTGATCGTAAACGTCAACTTCACTTGACTGTAAGGAAGTTACACGTGTTTACGCCACCAAGGGATTTTTATTTCGACGTTTTATTTTTATTTTTATCAATGCTAGGCACAGATGTCATATACGCCCTAATCGTCATATCTAATCAACGTCCCAATACGTCATATCTAATATTGGTGCGACTTTTTTCCGACGGCAATTTGGCGAAAACATCAACAGCATAAACAACAACCTCCGGGTTACCATATGAAGCAAAATAACGACACTTTTGCGCCAGTTAAGTACCCGTAACATATATGACATTGGCGTCAGAAAAAAATCGTGCCAATATGGGGCGTATATGACATCTGTGCCCAAGGCTATACTAATTTATTTCGGCACAGATGTCATATACTTCCCATATTGGCGCGGTTTTTTTCCAACGCCATTTTAGCGAACACATCACCACCATAAACAACAACATCCGGATTACCATATCAAGCAAAATAACTATACTTCGACGTTAGTTAACCTTTAACCGGAACCGCTAAATTGTTCCACATTAGTGGAATCTTATGTCCAAAAGGACCCTTTAATTAAAATCCAAGTTATTTTCTAATATATATGAAATTACCACTTAGATGGGTTATAAGCGCATTGAAAAAAGTTTCATGTACTATTTAAATTTTTAAATTTAGTTCTTTAAGCGTTGATGCGCGCGTTTCGAAATTAAACGGGTTTTTTTTTTTTTTTTTTTTTTTTTTTGTCGTTGTCCGGTCAAAATGGACCCATGATTCCGGTTAAGGGCTAAGTACCTTTGCGTATACGACATTGGCGTTAGAAAAACCCGCGCCAATATGGGGCGTATATGACATCTGTGCCTTTATCTGTTCTTTCGTTATTTAAAATAAAAATTACGTCAATTTGTATAATTTGGTGAGTGCTTTGGTGATTTATATAATTTGGCGAAATTGGTCGACTGGATAACTAAGAGTACATTTAAAACATTGCTTTGAATTTGAAATTAAATGTCAGGATTTCTTGCAATATTTAATGGGGTTTGGCGTGTTTTTTTTTTGTTTTTTTTTTTACGACAATTTGGCGAAAACCTCGTTTTCGAATACCAGTTACATATGTATATGTATATTTAAATTATTTTCTATTGTTTTTAAAATGAACTAATAATAAATAAAAATAATTAATTAATAACAATAGAACAAAGCAATTTATAGCTTTTTTTTGTTTTAAATAAAAAGAAAATAAAGGTAAATAAACCTTTTTAAATAAATATATAACAGTAGCCGGGTTACCATGTCAGGCAAAACAACGCCCTTTGGCGATATTTAGGTAATCCGGTGCGTATATGACATATTTTTCTTTTCGTTTCGTTTAAAAAAAAGAAAGGAGTTAAAGCCATTGATTTTTAAATTTTCAGTTTGAAATGAAAGCTTTGTATTAAATAAAATGATAATGAAATAATAAAAAAAAACATTGTTCATAGCATAGATTCAAGTGAGGCCAAATTAATTTAAAATAATAACCCTTTCTGAAATACGAAAAGAAATATCAGTTATGATTAAAATTTGAGTTGCCATCATCAGAAAAATGTATATAAAATTAGAAAAAAAAATTAATATTTCGAAAACGAATTCGAATTTAAAAATTCTAATACCAGTTTTGAAATCTGCTGATCAATATTGATTTTTGGTGTTAATTTCATCGCAAAGTATTCCATATTTTAGAAGAAATCGCCGTGAAACATAATCAGTTGTTTAATCAGTCGATTCATACTTGCGTTTTATACTTCCGTTACATACTTCCGTTTCATAAAATGCGTTGCATTAGGATTTTATATATACGAGTTGCAACCCGTCGAAATTCGACGAATTAAAATGTTTAGCATGGATCTGTTAGATCGAATTTATAAACCTACAAAAATAATTACAATAAAAAATTCATCTTGCATTGGTTATCTAACTCTTAAAACAGATAATGTTTTTAACCTAAAATTACCAAAATATTATTTCCAAAAACTTCAACTGCTTAAATTATTGAAAAATTAAACTGTATTAGAATACGTAATCAAGATAAGTAATTATGTTGAAGTTATTGATTAAGGCTCTTAAATTTGTTTTTACGGGATGAAAAATCAGTAAAAAGGATTTCACTTTGTCACATCATAAAATTTTCCCCCTTAAAATCTAAACTATACGTTAGTTTCACATTCTCAAAATTTACATACGCCCCACTCAAATTCACAATTTAAAAGTATTTTAACGCACAATACATTATTAATTAAGGTATTTCCAAACTTAAAGTCACGTTTATCTGATAAAACTTTTCGTGTGAACTTTCGCATAAAATTTAAGTTCTAATTTCAGTACCCGCGAAAATCTATCATTCAGAAACTTGCCTTTAGTTGCCATAGTATTGGCCATTTAGTATTGGTCAAATATTTAGTTTTCAAATAAAATGATTGTTTTGTTTTAAATATGACATAATTTTTACTCACTGAATCATTTTGCCTAACGTCTCAAATCCAGTATCAGCGTAGTATCAGCGTAGTAATGTAAAAATATTGAAATATCTTCTTCAATCTTTTGATTTATGAAGAAGAATGAGTGTTTTTTTAATGGCTGACGTCATTTTCTGTTCAAAAATTAGAAAAAAGTTACTTTTATTTGTAATGTGAAAATGGCATCAATAAGGATATAGTTATGGTTTAATTATTTTTAATGATTATTTTCCCTTTACTTTTAATAGAAATAGGGTACTTTTGTTGCCACGATTAGAAAAATGGTATTAAAAATTACAAAAAAATTAATATCTCAAAAACAAATTGAGATACAGCTTTCAAACAAATTGCATTTAAAAGAGCATTTGTTTCTTCATACGACGGTGTAAAAATTTAAAGTATGCAATGTTTATAAGTTTAAAAATTTGCAGTAGTAAAAATTGCAAAACCGAAATTTCATTTCAAATTTCAAAGTGTTGCCATTCGCAAAATGACGTATGCGTTACGCACAGATATGTTTGTCCTTTATAATATAGATAGGGTAGATATTCGCAATTTTTATATGAAAAGTACAGCTATTACTGTTGCCGTGCCTTTATAATAGAGTTACGACATACAATGCTCAGACTCTGATAAGACGGATGGGTTTGTCCGAACTATGGAAAATCTAGGCATTTTTTGCCATACTTTAGACAAAATTGACACAAAACTTTCTCAAATGACGTAGTTTTATTCGAGGAAATCGATACAAAATGGTATGAACGCACATTTTATAAATTGGTCTGCCGAACGTTCAGCAACAGCTGAACTTTGGAAGGCATCGATTTTCTGTAATAACTATATTTAAACTTAATTTTAAAATACAAATTATCCTGGTGCTCGATAATTTAGGTTTTCATTATAAATAATTTCGATAAAAGTACGTCTGGCATCAGTTTCGGACTGGCTGCGACATTGCAGACCAGGATATTATTATAGTACTAAATGAACTCAACATTTTCCATAATTTATTTTTCTTGTGCTATATACCTTAGGATAAGCCTCTAAAAATGTACCGGAAGTGGTATTAATTTTTGACTTATGCACGACTTCACTTCCGGGATCATCAGATCCTCCTATTTCTACTCTTCTATAAAATAAAGTTTTTTTTTTGCGTGTGTGCTTGCTAACATAGGGTTTTGTGCTGTCGGCTCTTCGACTAGCAGTATTTCATTCACCATGTGTATGAAGCTTGATAATATTAAAAGGAAATGAAAGGTAAAAGTATTTTACCACTGAATCATAAGACATCCTTTGCATTCAGTAGTAACAACTCCTAAAGATCAGTCAGATGTTCGTCTCCAACACAGAGGACAGCAGATCAAATTACGTGCCAGCTAGAATTAGGTATTATAAAAATGAAATGGTACAGCAGCTCAAATTCACTCGAAAAATTCTATTTCTTCGATGCTCAAAAATTCATAAATTTCGAAAAATAAATAAAGTTATTTTATGATTGAAAACAAATAAAATAAATAAATTTACGGAGTCTTGTGCATTTTTATCGATGTAAATTTACAGAGTCTACTATAAATTTACCGAATAATCTATCTGTTATTGAAGAGAGTCTCTGTTTTTTCTAATCTCTGTAATTTTACATAAGACTTAACGAATTACCAGTAGATTCTCTGTAACTACACAGAAATTTATTTAACAGTGCACTGCATTTTTTATGGATTGCAAGCCTGGTTTCCTTTTCAAAACTGTCTTGTCTTGACATGTGTTATCATCCCTTAGAGTTTTAAACATCTATTTAGACACATGTCTATATAAACAGCAGACATATGTTTGTCCGTGGGTATGTGCATGTGTCCGCGATGGGTATGAAATTCGGCCGTAGCTAAAACTGAAAATTTAAATGATGATAAACGGAGCCTGGTTCAAATGCATCTAAAGCTCACGCTTTTATTTTTTTTATATAATTAGCCGAGATATTAATTAAAAACACTAATAATCATCCTAAAGGTGAACACAATCGCTGATGGCCTGTGTACCCAAGGCAAAAAAGAAAGAAGCAGCGAAATAGTTTGAAACTGGAGCATTCAGTTTCGTTTTCAAAATACGAAAAAAAAATGTCTACTTAATTTTCGTGCTCTACAGGTTCAAACGGTGTTACTCGTCAAAAAAATAAATCAGTACTAAGGGGCTCTGCCCTCTGCAATCTACGCTCGCCAACCGTTGTTCAGACACCGCAGAATCTAAAAGAACGCTAATTTGATCGGTTTTGAAAGGATTAGAGAAGATTGAATTGTAATGAAAAATCTGTAGCGATATCCCTGTAAACGGGTTTTCAATCAAATCCCTTTGATTGCGGAAATTTCAGGCGGAATCAGTTGCTGTTAAGACATCAATGGTTATTTTCGTGTTTGATTAAAGAAGATCAGTTAAACATTTGAAAAGAAGCTAAAATAAAATGAACTAAGCAAAAATTGTATTTGCCTACCAATATTTTTAACAGCGTTTTAAAACGATCGACATAATAGAATTTACTACAATTACTACAATTTACTGCTTTAAGCCCTTTAAGGGCGGTGGTTCATTTTTGGACCACTTAACTTTAGTTCTTAAATGTCACATTGACACCAGAATATTGGAATGAAAATTTTCCTTTAATTAAGTAAGTGAAAAAAAAAATGGGAAAAAGATGGGAAGCTACGATGACCACTGAGATAAAAAGTTAATTTTAACTTTTTATCTCAGTGGTCATGGTAGCTTCCCATCTTTTTTGTTCAAAATTGGGAAAAGAGCTAACGATAAGTGAAACTGCGGTAAAACTGGAGACGTTATGCATTATATATTTGGTAACTGTGTTCTGATAAAGAGCGGGATTAGACTCAACTCTAATTTTACAGTGAGACAGAATTTTAAACAGGTTCTTTTTGATGGAAATAATTATTTCGAGTTAAAGGAAAATTATAACGTTTTGAATGGTCTACATTCATTTATAAAATATAAGTTTTAGAAAGTTATTTTGTATATGATCAGGCTGGTCATGGTGGTTTCATACTGTTATCATTGGTTTTGTTAAAGGCGGGAGATTTATTCTGTATTTTATTTCAATACCTTGATTCGAGTTTGTTAATTCATTTTAAGTATATAATTTTGTGAATGAGCTGACTTAGCATCCCTATACAGATCTATTTTGGTTACTCAACTACGTATACATATACATATTTATGAGAATCGCTTCTTCATCTGAAATGATTTGAGTTACATCATTTGACCTTGGTATTGGTTTTCTGATTTAGATGGTATACTGTGACTAGTTGGAGCCTGGTTTTTTGGAAACTATTTTAGTGACTCTCTCGCTGAAATGTCTTATAAACTTTTTAATAACAATTTTAACTTTGGATTCAATCACATGACTGGGCATGTAGACCACCTTTATTCCTTGGTGTCTGGTTGTTTTCTGACGTTTGTTATTGTTATCTTTCGTGTCTGTTTATCTCTGAGGCAAGTAAAAATGTTCTTATTAAGTGGTTGCTGAGAAACCTTTTGGTAATCTTCTTGAATGACATTTCAGATAATTTCTTAGAAACTGTTTTAATCCTTGGTCATACTTGGTGGTTAACTATGCTAACCATTCATTATGTTCTTGCTCATCATGCCGTGTTATCATGGCGTTCTTCCTGATATCAGTAATTTTTGACGCTGATTATCTCGGATTTGTTGAACTTACTTGCATACTACTTTATTTTATAGACTTTTAAAGAGCAATCATCAAAATATTTGATATCTTGTCTGCGAAGAAATGATTTTTTGTATTGAATTATTAATGGAGACTGTTCGACTGATGACAGACTTTTATCTATATTCTTCTATTGTCTTCTGTTATGTAAATTATTAGTTAATGCTTCTCTCGCTGTGTGTGATTTGTGCTTTTATTCTAGTTTTAATTTAGCTAGGTTTATATAAGATTTAGTTTTATTTTGATGATTTATTTATTATTATTATTATTATTTTAGTTAAACAGCATGTGCTGTGCATTGGCATGTGCCAATTTTTCTTGTATATAGTCTGAATGAGATATTGCTGTATTTTATTTTGTATTATTTGTCGCTGTAACTAAGACGTTCCGGCTTGGCTTTTCTCAGTAGTTAAGCGGGTTTTGCTGCCGGGACATGGGTCCACAAGCCTTTATAGGTTGGCGTCCCGGCTAGCTGATTCAAGTCTTTCAAGTAAGTGAAATTAGAAGCATTTTCGTATTTCGAAATTTGTTAGTAAATTCTGGTGCTATTCACTGATTTCAACATTTTACGAATAGACGTACCTTGCACCTGAAGGGGTTAAACGCATATTAATGTATTTATTATTTTAACATTTTCTTTCTCTTATAATATTCAAGTGTAAATACAATTTCCAAGACATAATTTTCAATATATTCCTGCTTTTAACACGTATTCATTTAATAGTAAATTTAAAGTTTTTTTTTACTGTTTTTAATCGTGACGTCTAAATAAATTTTTATTCGTTAGGAAATATTATTCTTTGCACCGTGTTTCAAATTGAAACCAATCTCTATAATAATAGCCTAAGTGATGTGACTATCATCAACAGTTCCGGGCGGATCCCTTTGCTTTTTATATTCCAGGCGGCCATTTTGGTACTTTAATGTTAGCCACCCAGAGGTGATAAGTCGCCAAATATTATTCAATCGCCGTCATTTCACTTATATTATAACAGTTTAAGTCATGTAACTGCCATAACCAAGTACGGGCTGATCCCTTCACTTTTCATAACAAAGGTTTCCAATTTGATTAAAGAATCAAAATTATTTTTTTGATTAAAACTACACAAAAGTTGCCATGATCGCAAAGAATTCTTGCTACTTTTATGTTAGCCGGGTGCAAATCTCGCCAATAACTTTTTTTAACTCGCCAGTTACCATTTTTTTTTTAATTTTTCAACTGGTAAATCAAAACGGTTCTACTAGGTTATCCCATCGACCAAACATCTACCGCTAAACTATAAGATTAAATGCCAATAAAGATTGATGGCTATAATGTCACATTCATCTGACTTTAAGGAAGTTACAAGTGTTTACGCCATCAAGTGATTTTTATTTCGATGTTTTATTTGTATTTTTATTAATGTTATACTAATTTATTTGTTCTAATGTCAATTTGTATAATTTGGCGAGTGGTTTTGGCGATTTATATAATTTGGCGAAATTGGTCAACGGGATAAATAAGTACTCCTATTAAAATCTTGCTTTGAAGTTGAAATTCAATGTCATGATTTGTTGCATTATTTGATATTTAGCACAGATGTCATAGATGCAAAATATGTGGCGTGATTTTTATTTTTTACTACAATTTTGCTAAAACCTCGTTCTCGAATAACAGTTACATATGCATTTTTAAATTATTTTCTATTATTTTTAAAATGAAATAACAATAAATTTTAAAAAATTTTAATTGATAACTACAGAACAAAACAATTTATAACATATTTTTAAATAAAAATAACATAAATAAAAATAAACATTAATTAATAAATAAGCAACAATACCCGGGTTACCATGTCAGTCAAAATGACGCCATTTTGGCGCCAGTTAGGTACATCGGTGCGTATATGATATCTGTGCCTAATATTTTTCTTTTCGTTTCGTTTAAATAAAAGAAAGAAGTGAAAGCCATTAATTTTAACTGTTTCAGTTTTAAATGAAAGTTTTGTATAAAATAAAATGGTAATGAAATACAAAAAAAGCATTGTTCTTAGCGTGCATTTAAGGGAGGCCAAACAGGTCGCCAAATATGTTTAAAATTATAACCTTTTCTTAAATATGCAAAAAATAATATCTGCTATGATTAAAATTTGAGAAAAGTATTTAAAATTAGAAAAAAAATAATATTTCGAAAATTAGATTTAAAATTTTGATTATTTTTCAAAAAAAATAATATTTGAATTAGAATTTAACAATTCTAATATCAGTTTTGAGATCTACGGATTAATATGGATTTTTGGTGTTAATTTCTTCGCAAAATATTCCATATTTTAGGAGAAATCGCCGTGAAACATGACCAGCTGTTTATTCTGTCGTTTCATATAATCGTTTCATAAAATCATTTCATTTGGATTATATATATATATATACATGATAGATTTATTCTGTAAAAAATATTTTCCTAATGTCGATTTCTTCTTTTATTTTTTTTTTTACTTTTGTATCTTTAGAAGCCTGCATCTCCTTTTCTAAATACGAAATTAAAAAAATTAAACACTCATCTGAAGCCCCTTTTCGATTACGAAAACTATTTGATTGTTTCAAAATATTAATATTAACCCTTTAAAAATATTACCCGCATGCCAAATTCACGATTTATATTTTTTTTCTGAATTTTTTAAATATTTGCATCTGGTTACCAAATAAAAGCACATACACAAAAAAAAAATCTTATAAAAACAGCATCCTTCACGTACCAACGAAGTCTTATTATTATAAAAATATTATTATTATTATTATTTGTTTTTTGTTCACATTTGCAACAATTTTAGATGAGTTTGATTTTAATGATTATAAATATAATTCAGAAAATTTTAATTAATTCCAATTGCCTACTTTCTAATTTTTTTTTCTATTACTAATTTACACACGTATATAAAACATATGTTGTAAACATATGTATAAAGAACTAGTATGCTGTGTGCAACACAAAATTTTCTTCATTTTTTTTCTAATATATTAATTTAAACAGCGTTGTTATCACCAATAATTGCGAAGTGGAATACATTTCTCTGAATGTAAATCACAATTACAATGAACAATAATAATAAACGAAAAGTTTAACAGCACCCCATATTGGGTACTCAAATACAAAATTGGGCAACCATACATACAATATTTTTAATGAATAACTGCAGACATAAAATTTGGTGCATTTTTATCCATTAGAAACTGGGGATAGGGCTATATTGTTCATATTATAAATATTTAATAGCAGTGTCGTCTGGTGAGAGAACAAAGAAACATTAACTAGAAAACAGGAATTCTGCTTTTTCAGAATTTAGTGTCACCCTCGATGACAAAAAAGGTATATAAATATACATAGTGCAAAACATATTTCAGTTTTAAGGCTTAAAACGCACGCTTTTATTTTATATAAAATGACGTCATTCGCATTGGCTAAAGAATTCCACATTTATGATCCAATCTTAAACAAAATCTACAGTAAAATATGGACATGACGTCACTCTCCCACTCTCCACAAATTCACCAAAAAACGATATGTAGGTCATTCAAGAAACTCGACAAAAAAAAAATCGGATATCTCATGATTCATGTGGCTTCATCTGCTTGTAATATTAATATAGATACTAAAATTAAATTTAGTCTATTATAGCTCCATGTTTTATTAGAAATCATACATTTATATATTTTTAAAATAGCACGTATTTTAATTGTTTTTTATCCGTTGTTATGAAAAAAAGGGGAACTAAAGATATAATTACTATTTTTCAACAATTTTTACTTTACTTTCAACAGAAATGGAGTACTTCAGTTGACAACGTTAAAGAAATGCCGCTAAAAACCTCAAAAATAAATTGGGATGCAGTTTTCAAACAAATTGCATTTAAAAGGACATTTTTTCCTCAATACGTCAGTATAAATATTTAAAATGTGGGATGCTTGGAAGTTTAATCTAGTCAAATCTCAAAACTCATACATCAGCGTCTTGGAAAAGAGTAAAATTGTAATGTTGTTTCCTTTGCATTTTGTTTTAAATGCTAAGAAAATATGATGCTTTCAACATAAAAAAAAAAAAAAAAAAAACTCAATTACAAATATGAATGTGATCTTTCAGATTATTAATCATTCTTCAATGTATTTAAAATTCTTTAAATCTATAGAATTATGTTATATTAAATATTGCGCGTATTGCTGTGAAACCTGGAGCTTAGTGAACGGAATATTACGCCCGAAACACTTAGAGGGTTAATATTTCAAATGTAGTTACAGATGTTAATACTACAATATTATTTGTTCAATACTACACCAACTTTGATTTTCATCTTAAATTTTTGCTTCAGTCAATTAATTCGAGTGAAAACGAGCTAATCTCGATCATAATATTTATTAAAATCAACAGTTTTTCTTTATTCAGTTGTGCATCAGCTGTTTGCGAATTGCCGGCTTAGCAGGACGCGAGTTTTCGCATCCGCACGTGCTACTGATGGGCAACAGAACTACGAAAAAGCGAGAAAATTATACAAAAATCGATATCACAGCGCCGCTTTATAGCGGAATATTTCCAAATTCAAGGAGGACCTGCTGACTATAGCCAAAAACATACACAAAAATTTGGTTCAATTCCATTCATAACTTCATACAATTTTCGATGCAACAATAAAGAAAATGGCTCAAGAATCGCTATTACAACGCCTCTTTCCTGCAGATTTCTTTTTTTAATTCAGGGGGGACCTGCTGGCTATAGCTACAAACATACACAAAAAATTTGGTTCAGTTCTATGCATAACTTTATACATTTTTTTGGTGGAAAATAATGAAAATGGCACAGGCATCGCTATTACAGCACCCGCTTCAGGCGGATTTTTTTCAAATTCAGAGAGAACCTACTGGCCATAGCCAAAAATATACAAAAAAAAAAAAAAAAAAAAAAAAAAGGTACAATTCTATGCATAACTTCATACATTTTTTAATAGTACAATAATGGAAATGGAATATAAATTACAATTACAGCGCCCCCTTCCGGCCAATATTTCTAAATTGAAGGAGGACCTGCTTGCTACAGCCAAATAAATACACAAAAATTTTTGTTCAATTCTATGCATAAATTCATACACTTTTCGGTGGTGCTATGGCGACACACGGACAGGCGGACGGTCAGACAAACATTTCGTATAAACATGTTTTTTGTAATATCTGACTCCTAAAACGTGTAATTCCGTAGAAAACCGGGTGTCGGAAAATTTTTTATTACAATACTTTCTTCTATTTAAGATAGAAGAAAGTAAAAATTGCAGTACATATTATCCGTATGTAACACTACGAGGATACATCTTCTTTGTTTTACGTTTGGCTAATATAAACTAAAGTTATTTTTTAGAAACGACACTTCAATTTCTGACCTTAAGAAATAGCATACAGGGGAGCTAAAACATGTAAAAATGATAACTTTTTAATCTAAATCTTATACATTAAATTTGGTGAAGTTCCACCCCATAAGTGTCGAGATATATGTGTTATAGAAATCGTGGAAAGCAAAACACATCAGCGTCCCCTGGTGAATTCACAAATCTGAAATGGAATGAACATTTTTTTTTATGAATTCAGTTTTCCTGTCTATCTGTAAAACTTTACGTGCTCCAACTCTAGTAAATATATTTGGATTGGCGTGCAACTTTTCATATGATAATACAGTTCTCTAAATAATGTTTGTTATTAAAATTGAAATGTGTATCATTTATAGTGTGTTTACATGGTCACACAAAGGATTTCTGTGTGGCGCCTTTTATTAATGCTATGATATTTCAAACATAATGAAAATTATATAGTATGTCACTTAAGTGCAAAACAAGCTGCTTTTGGCAGAAATGTGCAATAAGTCGCATTAATAGTTCGTTTAAAGGGACAAAATAATTACATTACACTATGAAATATGATGGAAATTCATTTGTGGTGTCTTTTAGCAATGTTATGATACTTCAAACCTAATGAAATAATAAAAGATCACTGGTGTTACAACATGTTTTCTATAGATTGTGGAGTGCGTAGCATTTATCGTTTATTTAGAGCAGAATTTCCCAATCTGGGGTGCGTGGCAGGACTGTTGGAGATACGTGAAAGTAATGTCGGTAATGGCGGCAATCTTAAAAATGCTTTAACTAAAAACACATACAGAAAATTAATAATTTTAGATTACAAAGTTAATAATTCATTGATAATGCAATGTCATATTGCATGCATACTTTTATATATTTCCCCCATTTTCACGAAAACTTCAAATTAATCATTATGTAATATTCTTTGACAAAAGAAACATCATTGATTTTTGGATAGAAGTAAAAGAAGAGTAGGGGAGATGGGGGCACATGTGAACAGTTCGCTTAAATATAGCTTTTTCGCATAACTGGATTAATTTCTATAAACAAAAACTACTTAATATAGTAAACATAACTTTATTTTACACATGGTATTTTTTTAAATCACCTGTATAGTTCTTCTTACATTTTTAATAGTTTTATAAATTCAAAAAATTGTTCACATGTGCCCCATCAGCGGGGCAGTTGTGAAAACAAGTGGTGCACATGTGA
The DNA here is from genome assembly GCA_963932465.1 of Maratus speciosus. NCBI lineage: Eukaryota > Metazoa > Arthropoda > Arachnida > Araneae > Salticidae > Maratus > Maratus speciosus. The sequence continues at coordinate 243,694,136 of OZ010792.1, forward strand.
ACACAAGGAAAAATATCCTTTAACATGCTTTTTATTCTGTTATTCATTTGTCATCGTAATAATTAGTTATATTACCTTTTAAATTCACCATAAAGAAAAAAATATATACATATTTCTCTAGTTTCTGGGTGATATGTTTAAGCAAAAGATTATAAAATGAAAATAAGTAGAATTAAGGGGGGGGGGGAGGCTTAGATGATTCATTAAGTATTGTTGCAATAAAATAAAAAAATAAAGAAGCAATTTTAAAAAAGAAATTAAAACTTTTAAATTTTGCTTAAGGGTTTTTGTTTGGGGGAAATTTTAGGGAGGGGGCATTTACATACTATGTATCGGAAATCTGCCGCAATACGAAAGATTCTCACTCCTATATTTGCCTTATTTGCTTGTAAATTATAGATAAAGTAGGGTTTTTATGATAAAAATCTCGACTATAACCCCCCCCCCCCAACTTCTTTTGCTTTTGGAAGAGGGGGGGGGTACAATCGGGATTTTACGGTGGTTATCAGTTACGGTAGTTATCAGTTTAAAATTTTTACTTTCTTAAAATATGACTGGTATCTATCTCCCTTCAAATCATTATGTACATAACTGTTTTAGAGATGGAAGTAAGCCATCATTGCAAGGTAACAATGTACAAATGTAATAGAAAAATTTGCAAAGTTGTTCAAGGTAATACTTTTGTATTAACAATGCGTAAAAAATATTGTTGTAAACTGTTTAGTAAAATAATATATAACACTTATTTCATTTTAGAAAACATTAAATTTATTTAAAGTACAATTGAACGTAAACGAGTTTATTGCTCTTTATTATTTGCTGAAAAATGTGTTTGTGGAAGTTTAAATATAACATCAACTTTGTGTGAGGAAAATATCTTCTATTTCAGGAAAATTGTAGATAATGGAACTGTCATTATTTCTCATTAAGTTAACTGAAAGAAACAGAATCACAGAATGATTACTGGGGCACTTATGGACTATTCACATCTGCCCCAACTAGTCTGTTCAAAAGTGCCCCACATTGCTGCTTTAGTTAAATTGATAAATCATTAACATTTCCCAATTTTAGAAGAAAAAGAACTTTATCAAAAATGTTTATTACTAAGTATATGTTAAAACAGTCAAATTCAAATAAATGAATAAATAAATAAAGTTATTCGCTTATCAACTTGGAAAAAAGATTTTACTTTTAAAATCTAAAAACAGTGTTTTTGCTACAGAGGACAAACAAAATGTCATAGAGCTTCAAAAAAATTTTTCCATATGTCTACAGGTGCTATCATCTTTAGTAATTTTTTTCAAATAAAAAAAAATTGTAATGACTATCGAAAAATTGCGATGTTCACATGTGCCCCCATCTCCCCTACTATGAACTCAGTGATAAGATTATAAAATACATGTTGCTTTTCACAAATACAGATCTTGTCGGCAGAGCATTTTCGTCTTATGCATGAGTTAAGAACAAATATCGCAATAAGATTGATTCTGATTCTAATTTGAGGTTATATCTGTCTTCGATTGAACTTAGTTTTAAGAAACTCATATCCATCAAAACTCAACGATCCCATTCAGAGTATGAAAACCCATGTAGATTATTTGTATATCATAATGCAAAGGTGTTATCAATAATCATTGTAAGAAAATTAAAATTTATTTTAATGTTACATTGATTTATCTTAATGTTTGGCTAATATTATAAAAAGCAATATGAACTTCAAAATGAAAGATAAAAAAATAAAAATTTAGAAATTTCATTGTGATTTGTATCGATTTATTATCTACTTGTGTGGTGGGGGAAGGGGAACGTGTAAGTGAGACATGGGGGTACTCCGAAATCAAAAGCGTAAGAAAGGGGTACATGAAAGGAAAAAGGTAGGGAAGAGCTGCTTTCGACAGACGCAAAAAAAAAAAAAAAAAAAAAAAAAAAAAATACGCTTACAGGACTGATTGAGTTCAATAATTGCTGAAAAAGCATTTTTCGCTATCGAATTTATGCACTTTTAAATTTATCTAATTTTTAGTGCATGTGTATAAATTCTATAGCCCGACATATAGGTTCGAACGACAGAATTTGCACACATTATGGAATATGGGCCTTAAAAATTGCGCTGTGATAGCAAATTTCATCTATTATTGGTATGGTTACGGTAGCTGTTGAAACAATCTAACTGACCCAATCTAGGTTTAATTTACATTTATTGTCACAAGCAACAATTTTCACGTATTTAACACTTTGCAACAAAGTTGAAAAGTGTTTATGTATTCCGTTTGTCTGTCTGTCTGGCCACGCTCTAACTCCCGTAAATATACTAGGATTTTCATGCAATTGATAAAGCTTATTTATTAACACTTTCCAACAAAGTTGAAAAGTGTTGAGCATTCGGTTTGTCTGTCCGTCTATCCACGCTCTAACTCCTGTAAATATACTCGGATTTTCAAGCAATTGATAAAGGTTATTTAGGGTCACCAAAGTATGTTTGGTATTGTATATGAAGTATGTGGGATTAATAGTTTATTTACAGGGCACTCAAAATAATTCCATTACATTATAGTATATGGGAAAAGTTGTTTTCAGACTATTTTAATGACATTACGCTGTTTCAAATGTATTAATTTATATAAATCACTGAATTTTACTACGATCATATTATAACAGGGCATTCATAGCATTTTTTATTAATTTACAGGGACACACAAAAGAAATCGGTTACAAATCTTTGATCTACAAATATCTACAAATCTTTGAGTAATAATTGCTGGAGTGTACGTTTTGAAATTCGGTATGCGCTTTTAAATTTACTAAATTTTTTGCATGATACTCGTTATATATAAATTCTATATCTCGTATACAGGGCCGCACAAAAGTATTCACGAACCATTCTCTTAATTAGAGGAAAATGATGAAGGGGAAATTTCAAGTGAAGTATATGTATTTCTTAAGTGAACTAAATTTTGGCATGCATGTAGTTAATAGATAGAAATCTATATATCATATACAGGGTTTCTGAAAAAAATCGGATAATTTTCCGATTGTAGATGGGAACAGCTGAAATTGGGTTTTGAAATGTGTTATGAGTTTCCATATGGTTGAATTAGACGCAATATTTTAATTTTTTAAGTGGTGCAGTGTTGTTACATTATTCTGAATGTATTGGAAACTGTTTCATAATCTATGCTGGACGCTTGATTTTTTTCTTTCATGTTTAATATATTACACGTTGATTGCACTTCATTACGAAATTTTGTTTCGTGGTTTTGAAGCATTTATTTACACATAACTTGAGATGTAATAAAAATTTATGTGCCGCGGAAGAAAGCTTTGGGATTGGCCCATCCGACTTATTTAACTATCAATATTTAATTTTGATGTTTCAATTAATAATTAAATTCAACGTGTTCTAAACTACTACTTTCTAACTATTGTGCAAAATGTTGAGATCAATAAAGACCACAAGTTAAATGGTTAAAAATAAAATTTAAAATATAATATTAAGAGCAAATTACTTTAATGTTATCATTAGTCTCATGCACATTTTAACGTTCCTAAGAAGTTTATGAGTTCCACAATAAACGTAATAAACATTATAATTTCAGTAAATTCAGTAATATAACTTTATTTTTTTAATAATGTTTTCAGAGAATTTCCATTGTATTCTTTACAAAGTTTTCATATTAATTAGGAAATATACTTTATTAAATATTTTTAGTGAAATTGCCAAAATATATTTTGATGCCATTTGCGTAAATACATTTATCCAAAAGGTTCCGAATTTTACAAACTTTGTGACAAATGCTTCTAAAGTTGTTGATTTACTTCACAGAGTTGAATTATCTTGATTAAAATAAAACAATTCTTGTCAAATGTCAGACATATTTATTCTAATCAGTTTTGTTTATGGATTTCCACTTTTGTTTGCTATGACCTTCGCTTTTTAATAATGGAGAAAGGTTTTCCTTTTCATGTAAGTTTTTTAAAATTCGAAACAATGATATCAAAATAAAAAATACATATTTATTAACCTGAAAATGCTGTTTACTAATTGAGTTTGTTTTCCTCAAGAAATAACCTACTGTATAATGTAGAATTTACATTTTGTATTTACGGTAGATATAATCAAATCAGGAAAATTATCCATAATAATCTGAGTAATTTTGATATTTAATTTGATTTAGGATGATGCATAATGCAGCGGGCTCTCCTTAATTCAAAATCCCAATATTTCTGCACGAAGAAAATTAAGGTCCCTTTTAATTGCATATATAAATACTGATAAATTATTTTCCTCAATTAGAACACAATACCCAAAATATTCATTAAATCCAAAATGAAATTTTAAAGCCTTAGCCTTTTATGCTGAAAATTTATGAGTTTTTTTTTTTTCAGTATGTTTTTCAGTACTGACATAATTGCCTATTTTATCACTCATTCACACAAGGAGTAGCTATTTCTTTTTAGCAATGACCGCGTATTTATATAAATTTAAAAACAACGTAAAAATTCCAGTATATGTAAACTTTGAACTGACTCGTTTCGGTAGCCTTTAACGTAACGTCCCCTGTAATAAGAATAACGGAATCTTACTCCATTATATAGGGGAGAAGGGTATTCAAGTGACAAGTTCATTAACCAATAGGGAAGCAGGAAAATACGGGTCAATAGAAAAATAGTATAGATAATGCTATCAAAAGTGCGAAAAATACAGATACTAATTAATAAAAAGAGAACTTTATGTAATATTTCCAGAAATCTGATAAAGGAGGAATAGCGAATTCACTATTAACTATATTTTCATAATTTTTGTAGATATAAAATGCTTCCAGTAAGTTAAGTTAATGTATAGATGCGGGTTTAGAGATGATCTTGGTTGAAATAAAATCAAAAGAGTGGTCCATCTCTCAGCAATATTTAGCAATTGAATATTTATTGTTTTCCTGTTTTCGAATAGATTATTGGTGTACTTTAATATGAATTTCTAAACATGTATTTAGCATGTTTTCTATGCATCTATTTAGCATTACGCCAAATACATAGTAATGATTGTTGCTTCTATAAAGGTATACTAATAAATATTTTATTCAACATTTTACCAGACATGGTGCCAATAAGTGTTTGTATGGTTGGTTGAATCTTGCGATCTTAAAATGTTAAACCTAGGCCTTCTAAACTGTTAAATCATGATCTTGAACATTGCATGTCCAAGAACTTGTAAAATGTTCTACCGTAAAATAGCAACAATTACCCTTTGCAAAATTGGGTAAAACCTAGACGTCTTTTTAAAATGATGTTGGTGTTTATGTTACGGCCAATTGTTTGTACGAGGAATATTGGCTGGAAGGGGAAATACCCTCCTTGACGGTCGTTCAAAGAGATCCTAATCCGTATTCCTAACCCGTATTCCTAACCCGTATTTACGCAAGTAAATCAAGGTTTTAAGAAAACCTTGAAAAACCCCGAACGAGTAGGCCGAGTGACACGACATGAGTTTAAACCCAACACCTCCTGTCTACCAATATTGAGAGCATAACTTCTCAGCCACTGGTGCGACCCTATTAAGCATAGTACACCGTAAAAAAACTGTAGTTCTACAGATGTAAAGTTACATGCTTACTAAACTTTTATCTGTAACTGTACAAAAAAAGCTGTAAATCTTCAAAACTATTTTTTGTAAAGCTACAGAAATCTGTAACTTAACAAATAAGTTTGCTAAAATTTCAATAACCTTACTAATATTTTATCTGTAACCCTGGTTGCAGTTACATGAAAAGTTCTAGGCATCCCAGTTTCCTAAAAACTTCTTAGTAACCTTACAGATTTTTTGATTTTCGGTACAAAAGTGTATCTGTTAAATGAATTTTTGTTGTTGCCGTTACATAAATTTTCTAGGAATCCCAGGTTTCTAGAAAAATTTTAGTAACTTTACAGATTTTTTTTACAGTGTGTAGGACACTTTATAGTCATAGTAACCTGCGCTACAATTTGAACCTGACAAATATTGACTTGTAGCCAGCATTGTACCGACTCCACTAGAAAGTGCATATCATGTTGAACTACATCAATTTAGAATGTATTGAACTTTTTATTCTGATTGGCTGCTACATTTCGGCATAGAATTCTGAGAAACTGAACCGTTTTCAAAGCTTCACAATACCAAGGTTTCAACCAGGTTCATTGGTTACCTTCATCCACTGTGGTGTTTTAAAATGGTGTGCACCTTAAGCTGTCACTAAATTTTGGGACAGAACATTAAACGCGCTAAATGAAGTCAACTTGGATGTATCTGACTATTTGGCGAAATTCTCGTTCGTATTCAGTATTGAAGAAATCTGGTATTAAATCTTATTTAATCGGATTTCACAAATATTAACTCGTGTATTTGAGTAAAATAAGCTGTATTTTTCAAAACAAAGAACATGAAAGCTACGTCTTCCTCCCAGTACAGGCCGGAAGAACTGTTAGAATTTTCTGCAATATCAACATCTCTGTTATGTTTCTCTTTTAACAGTCAACATCTAGGTTTAACTAGCGGATTCTTTAGTTTCTATGTAAATCATAAGACTAAAACTGTTTTTCTTGGGTGAGTTGTGTTCCTACATAAAGTTTTCTTCTCTTCATCTATAACATTCTATACAGGGTGTCCCAGAAATTCTATCATTGCTGAAAGTAAATAAGTTATGTAAAATGCACAAGTACTGAGAGATTAGTAGGAAATTGAATTTTATTAATGAGGTACGCTTGTCATTGATTTTCAAAAAGCACGTTTTTCAAAATTTTTATACAACCACTCTTGATAAAATGTGCATATTATAATTTTCTTATTTCATCTGAAAGGAGATCATTTCAAAAAACTTCATGTATGTACCTTGAATCCAATTGCTTTACGCTGCATTAAAACATTAACTTTTTGAATAGGGGACAGGTATCAAATCTACCCTATATATATAAAATCCTAATGAAACGAATTTATGAAACAATGTTATGAAACGTCTTAATTAAACGACTGATTAAGTTTTACGGCTATTTCTCCTGAAATATGAAAGTTTTTGCTGGAAATTTAACACCAATTATCCGTATTGATCCACAGAACACACAGATGTCAAAACTGGTAATAGAATTTAAAAATTTGATTAAGTTTTCGAAACATTCTATTTTTTCTAATTTTAATTACATTTCTCTAGTAACAATCTATATTGGCAAAAAAATTACTCCTTTTTTTTTTTTTTTTAAAGGGAGAACAGGGAAAAACTATAGGGATTATTAGATTTCTTCTTTTTCGTGATTTTCCAATTGATAATTGAAATAATAACATTTATTTCAATTGATAATGAAACAATATTGAGATTAAATTATGTTTTTCAGGAAAATTAAGAAAATAAAATTATTTTTTCCCATTTCGATCATCCGGAATCAATTTATTTTAGAAAAGAAAAATTGTTGTTTGTCAATTTCAAATTCCATAGACTGAAAAAAGGTTTTTGTTTCAATTTTAAAGAGAAAATTGAATCAATAATCTTAAAAACAGAAAGATATTTTTAAAATAAAAATTTTATCATCACCTTTTTAAATCAGAAAATAAAGAAAGTTACGCCAAAATGCTTACAGATAAATATTAAAAAAGTGCGAAAACTTTGCAATAATAAAATTATCACACGCGCAACGCATTTAAAGGTGATAAATACGCCATTTGTAAAAAACCTTAGACATTAAATATCTTAAGGTTAAAGTGCCTAAAATAATTAAATTGTTACACGTGAAAAACTTTCAATGATGAATATTAGGTTATACTTAAAAAGCTCAACTAATACATACAAATTCTTTTAAGTTAATATATCTATATAATATATCTAATATGTCACAAACTCTTGTATCATGTCTAATGTCAAGTGAATGTGACATTTACGGCTATCCATTATTGGCATGTAATCTTGTAGTTTGACAATAGTTTTTCGGTCGAAAGGATAATCAAGTAGTATTATACAAACGATATATATTGTAAAAATGACTTGAAAATATTCATGATTGCGTATTAAAATAGGGAAAAGAAGTCACGAATAAGCTATAATACCTTTATAAAATATCGAAAACTCGATCAAGACATAAAATAAAATCATAAAATTTCAAAACACAAAAAGCTATTCCAAAGCAGACGGAGTTTTTTAACCTCAAACCTAAAGGAAGAATATTGTCCATAGCGTTGTTATAAAACTCAGAAAGATAGCGTCATTTTTAACCTAATCCTTTTTTACAGGATAATTTTCAAATGTGTAGTGAAACTTACTTATCAACCCCGAAAACAGACGTGGTTTATTACCACAGCGATGGAGGGGACCATTGTAAACGAAAAATGCCGCATTCAAGTGGAATGCATGGCATGCAATTGCAGAAGATAGCCGCTGTTATACGGATATTGGATAATGCCCTACAATCTTACGTAACCTGGTAATATTGTCTTAACAGGGCACATTATTATATTTTCAGAAGCTGCGAAGGCTGAACGGGGGTTGGTGGGCGTAGTTCGCAGGGGGCTGTGCCCCATAGTTTAAAATGTAAATATTTGCAAGAACGAAAATCACGGACCATATTATATGATAAAATGTGCATATTATAATTGTTTTACTTCATCTGACAGGACATCATTGAAAAGCTAGTCAGATGTACCAATCCCAAAACTTTCTTCTATCTCATACATGTTAATACTTCAAAATTCGCTATCACAGTGCCAAAATTAAATGACAATCAATGCTTATCATGAGGATTCGAAAAAGATGAAATTCCGTTCAATAGTTTTTGAGATATGACTATCACTGAAAGAGTGTAAATCCAGCAAAATGCAGCATAGCAGAACCACCTATTGTGTAATTTACATTAGAACATAATAATCATCAACTTATGTCAACGTCTAACTGAATATGAAGTTAGATTAAAATTCCTGCATTAGTTCGTGAGACATAGCTATTGCGGAAATTATGACAGATGGGGCATAGGAGTGCCAACTGTTGAGCGATAAACAACAAAACATAATCAGCAGCAATATTAATCAAGGTATAATTGAATCTGAAGTTTGATGAAAAATCATTTTTACTTTCTTCTGTCTTTAGAAGAAGGAAGTGTTGGATTCATAAAAATTTTCGACTTCCGGTTTTCAATGGATTTACACGTTTTAGAGGTCAGCGATTCCGAAAAACATGTTTTTACAAAATGTCTGTCTGTGAGTCTGTCTGTCTGTATGAATGTATGTAACACAGACGCTGTGTTAGACAAACGCGCTCTATCTCAAGAACTAATGCACAGAATTTAATAAAAATTTATATTCAAGTAGTCCCAAATATATGTTGGTGCTGATTAGTTTTTGGTGTAAATCGCCCAACAAGTGGCGTTGCTATGCAGCATTTTTTGCAATTTCTGCCATAGCTCTATCTTAAGAACGAATGCACGGATTTTCATCAAACTTCAGAATAAGTTAGTCCTTGACATGAATTGACATTTTGTACATTTTGGTGCAAATAGCTCAACAGGTGGCGCTGCTATGCTGCATTTTGCAGCATTTACACGATCTTTGTAATAGCTCTACCTCAAGAAATAATGCACGGTTTTTCATCAAACTTCAGATTCAGTTAGTCCTTGACACGAATTGACGTTTTGCACCTTTTGGTGTAAATCTCGCAGCAGGTGGCGCTGCTGTGCTGCATTTTTGTGATTTCCGCAATAGCTCTATCTCACGAAGTAACGCTTGGATTTTCAACAAACTACAGATTCCGGTGCACCTTGATATGAATTAGTGCTGTTTGTGTTTTGGTGCAAATCGTTTAACAGGTGGCGCTGCTATGCTGAATTTTTCAGAATGTCTCCTATAGCTCTATCTCAATAACTAATGCACAAATTTTCGTCAAACTTCAAATTCAGATATACTTTGATATGAGTTGGTGATAAATTTATGTAATTTCTTGTACTACTTAAATGATTTAATTCACGTGATTTATATAGAAGAAAGTTTTGTGATGGCCACAACATACTAGTTTAGTTCTTGAGATAGAAATATTGAGGAAATAGTGCAAAAATGCAATACAGCAGTGCCACCTATTTTTTTTATCGGGCGATTTACACTAAAACGAAATCAGCATTATTTAATATCAAGGACTAACTCAATCTAAAGTTTGATGAAAATCTGTGCATTAGTTATTAGATAGAGCTATTGTGGAAATCGCGTAAATCCTTCAAAATATAGCATAGTAGCGCCCCTGTTGGGCTATGTGCACCAAAACGGAAACAACACCAACTCATATCAAGGACCAACTGAATCTGAAGTTTTATGAAAATCCACGCATATGTTCTTGAGATAGAACTATTGCGGAAATCGTGAAAAATTGCTTATTAGCAGCGCCATCTGTTGAGCGATTCACACTAAACATTAATCAGCACCAATTTATATCAGGGACTAATTGAATAGAAATTTTTATTAAATTCCGTGCATTAGGTCTTGAAATCGAGCGCCCACAAAATTTATGTCACATACAGGCAGACAGACAGATTCACTGATAGACAGCTTTCTACATAAACTGTCATTTTGTAAAGTTTGTACTATTTAAGGGAATATAAGACTGGGTTCAATCCTATGGGAGGTATGCGAGCTTTAAGACCCTTTTCCTCGGAAACTACCTGACCGATTTTGATTAAATTTAGAATACCTATTCACTGAATTATGCTCAAGACTTATGGCAGAGAGTTTTTTCTATGGCTAAAAACTTTTAATTTTAGAGCATTGTAATTTTTTTCAGAAATTTCCTATTTTCAGAAATGTTTTTTTTCTGAAATTAATAAATATTTTTTTTATTGTGTTGCACATATGATCTTATATTTATACTCTACCACCAATTTTTTTTTTTAATCGAAAGCTTAAGAGTAGCTTAGAAGTTAATGAGTTTTTTAGCTGAAAAGTAGAATTTTTGCATAGCTAAAAGACAATGATTGCCATATAAACGAAATAAATCACACAATTTTAGGAAGCAGCATAATGAAAATACAAGGTGCCTAGAATTCTGTTTAAATTTAAAAAAAATAGTGTAGAATTACCACGTTTTTGTACGAGAGTGTTATTTTCTTTATTAAATTTGTCAAAGTCTCGTTTTTTTTTTTTTTTTTTTTTTTTTTTGTTTTGTTTTTTGGAATAGCAAAACAGTTTTAATTTTATATAAATGAAAAACAAAAGTTTGTTAATTGTTTACGATTCTTTGAACTTAGAACTTAATTATGGGCCTCTTTAAAATATTTTACTTGTAGTGGTCGTCTAAATAAAACACTCGCTTTTGGACTCTTTTACTTATTTTTATTCATAGAACAATAAGCGCCGATTCTGACTGCGTTAATATTTGAACTCCAAAACGTAATGAAAATATTTTACCGTCTGCGTAATGCTATAGCAACGCTCTGGGCAACTGCCATTCTCAACGAAGAAATATTTTCTCTTTCGCCTTCTGGCGGTTGCCATATACTCATTTGCTACAAAATAGATTCTTTGAAAAATCTTATGGTCCAAATTGCATCCCAAACCAACAATAGGATATTTTTTATGATTTTCTAAAAGCGAACGAATTTAGTAGAATCCCTGTAGTTAATTTCTAGACATTATAAGGCTCTTCGAAATGTACTTTTAATAAAAGATTTTAGTTATTGTTTGCAAGACTTACTATTGTGAAAGTTTCTAAATCTAGTGATAAAAATCTATATTCAACATGTACTACAAATGTGGTTTATTTTAATTGAACTCACAGAAAAAAACCCCTCTAAAATAAGTAAATCGATATACTCGCATCAAATTGAATATGTTTCGAACAAAAAGGAGCCTATGCTTTCTTAATTTTAAAATGTCGCATATTATCAAACAGAAACGAATGCATTATTCTGTACTTTATAATGGTTTATCTAATTCATGGCTGCATAAACTATCACCATTTATAGGAAAAGAATCAGATATAGACTGGACATCATGGGAATAATATTACATTTTAATTCCTCGGACGGAACTATATCTTGCATTTTCTTTTGAATGCGAAAGATTACATAGCGTTGTTCTTTGAGTGAATCGTTAATGTCATTCATATCAATTTTAACCAAAAATGTGGACATAACAATTCATATTTGAATACATCTATGATATCAGAAATGAGTACATAAGGGTTTACATTTTAACACATCTATGGTATCAAAAATGAGTATACATGTGTTTGTCTAATTTGTGTACATTTGTATCGGAGCTATTTTTAGTATGTGACGCACGTAAAATTCAATAAATTTTACTCAATTGTGTGAAGTCATTTTGTTCACTGTCCTTAAAAACTTTAATGAAAAAATTTTTAATTCATGCTATAAATTTTATTCCTAACATATTTTGTTGAAACAAATTAAGTTTCAGTTAAAGTCACGCACCGTGCTATTGTGATTAAATTACTTAGAAAATATTTAAATTGAAGTCATTAGGTTTACACACTTTTGGATGAATTCACGGCAATATTTAAATACTTGCGTAGTGTTAACAGCTTTCAATCTTTCGATATTCCATGCCTAAATAAACAGTCAGCTAAAACCTTTGTTTTACTAGAAAATAAATTATACAGAATGAATTTATAATTTAATTATACAAAGGAATTAATTTTTTGCTGTGCTATTTTATATGCTAGAATTTTTATCGATGGAGATATAATTTCAGTGTATTGATTAAATATGTAACAAAAGGACAATTTATTGTTTAAATAAATTATAATCATAAGATTCTGTTCCAAAGTAATTAGTTATTCGAATTTTTTTAATATAACATTCATTAAGAATTAGTTATTATTCATTCTTATTTAATAATAACTTGTTGTATCGCATTATAATAGTTAATTTACTTAATTTATGATCATTATAAAATTAAGATAAATTAAAGAATGCAAAACAAATTCACGAAGCGAAACTGAAAATTTTAGAAAGTAATATTAACTGAAAAAGAAATTTAATTTTGAGTCATTAACAGAATTTTTCTGTTAAATAGCAGTGTTCTGCAATAATAAAAAATAACAGTAACTTCTCTATTACAACACAAATAAAAATATTGAAACCTTTCTTCACTGAAATAAAAAATATACCACCTTCATCTAAAACAAATAGGTAGTCATTTTTTAATCCCTAAACTAGATTTTAGATTTCCCTGTTTTGCCAATAAGGTAAACAAATAAACTGAATAGACGAAATGGTCAAGAGTTTCTAACCTATAATTTTCTAAGTGTTGAAACGATACGTTACGTTATGAATCGTTTGAATTGAGATAAATTATCACTTGATTTCTAGAATTATTTCGTAAACTAGAATTATAGTTACTAAAACACACTTCTTGTGTTCGCATTTATTTGCAGAGATTTTTAAATAAGTTTGACGACGATAATATAGGAGAGCGCCCTTGAATTTTAATAGAGATAACTAGAAGTCTCTAGCTACGGGAACTAGAACTTATAAGGATGACATGGAACTATTTTTTCCTGAGCAACAATTTCTTTTCTAGATGCCATTGGCAAAATTCTTTTTCATTGTGAGTAACTTATTTTTAAAAATACGATAAAACCAGACAGTTTTCTGATTTAGCAAAGCCCAACACTGTAAAAAAAAATGACTAAAAAACGGAAATACTACTGGCAATCTAGACGCCAGTACTATTTCCGTTTTTTTACGGGAATTTTTACCTATAAATTACAGAAAAATTTCCGTTTTTAATCAGAAAAACGGAAAATTTTCTGTAATTTATGGGTAAACATTCCCGTAAATAAACGGAAACAGTACTGGCGTCTAGATTGCCAGTAGTATTTCCGTTTTTTAGCCCATTTTTTATTACGGTGAACGTTTGTTTGTTTTTTTAAATGCGAGAATAATGAAATTTCTTCACTTATGGCAAGATTTTGTTTTACGCAGGTTCTATTATTACAGGTTTCACAGTACAAGGAACATACGGAAGAACTGCGTGGGGCAATCGTCTCTTCTTTATTGAAGTGCCGAAGGATAGTTTAGTAGATTTTTGTGGATTTTAGAACCCCTTGTCATCCATGCCTCAAATTTCTTACTTGCTATTTTTACAGGTTTTACAGTACAAGGTTTCCAAAGATCAAGACAAAAGAACAGATTTAGCATATAGGAGATAGTAGGGTTAAATCATATACAGGGATACATCGATCCAGCTTGAAAAGAGTAAGGTATACACAAGCACCATCCTAGTAAAGACGCCAAAGATTTCATGAGCATACGGAAGAACAGCATACGGTAATCCTCATTTCTTTATTGGCGTGCCGAAGGATAGCTCAGTAGATTTTTATTGATTTTAGTACTCTTTGTCACCCATGCCTCAATTTTTTTAGTTTCTATATTTACAGATTTTACAGCACAAATTTTCCAAAGATCAAGACAAAAGAACAGATTCAGTATATAAGAGATAGTAGGGTTGAATCATATACAAGGAATGTATCGATCTAGCTTGCAAAGAGTGTGGTATACACAAACGCTAACCTAGTGAATGCGCCAAAATTTTCAAACAAGCAAAATAAGTAAAAACTGCGTGCGGAAATTGTCACTTCTTTATTGGCTTTCCGAAGGATACTAAAATTTTATAGATATACACTTTTATGTACACTTTTATGTACACTTTTTCACCCATACCTCAAATTTCGCGCTTCCTATTTTTTTCAATGTAAAAAAAGGTCTGCTGCCTACAACTGTCTGGCCGAGACTGGACTGTCCATCCGATCTTTTTGCTAGCACTGCATCAACCTATATACCTACATCATCTGTATATAATCTTGGTAGCACGCTTATTTATGTTGTATGAATGGCTCTCGAATTAAACCTATATGCTTTTTGCCCCATTCCCTTACAATTTCTTTTGTAAAAAAGTGTAAAAAAAAAGTAATATTACTACTAATCATCTATTGTACCACATCAATAAAAGTGATACATGCGAAATAATACAGGAAATTTTAGAAAGCAATATAAAAAAAAAATAGTTTTGATTTTTAATCATTAAAATATTGTCGCTCAGATACCCTTAATCAAAATATCGAGCTATTCCTTAAGTAACATATTTTCAGAAATACGATTTTTCTTAAAGTATCGTTAACCGGAGTGATTTTGGTTCTTTTTGTTTTTGCCTCTTGTTGTCTTTAAAGCTCCAAAAATGTTAAAATATTCATTTAAACAATTTCTGATTCTTTTTTTGCTAGTTTAAAGATATCAAATGAAAATTTAAAAATAGACATTTAGTATTTTTCAAGAATAGTTTTAAAAATATAAATTATTTAGAAAGTTGGACAAAGTCACATTTGGCTTCGGTGACATTTTCTCATAACTAAAAAATCATAAAATAAGTATTACAAACTTTGTAAGATAATTCAAACCAACGATTAAGATATGATTGTAAAGAAAACACTGATTTGTAACGAAATTATGCTAAGAAATAAAAAATATATATTTAACCTTTTACAGCATACACTCTAAATCGAAATGTCTTAAATTCAGACACTTAAGTGTCTGAAACGGAGTGTTCAATTTTCAGACATTTTAAAATGTCTGAATTTTTTCAGACACTTTTTGCGTCTGAATTTTAGACACTTCAAACGTCTGAATCGACGCCATTTTTTTAAAGCATTATACGTAGCCATGTTTGACCACGTTGATCCTGGAAAAGTATATGGCCATTATTCTGCCCTACTCTCCCCCCCCACACACACACACAGCCTAATTTTAGGGGCTCCAAAATATGGTATGCAATTTTCATAAAGCTGATAATTGAAATCTTTTTCGACTTTGTACTGATTATAATCAATATTTTGAATTTATAGAGTAGAATAAGATTAAAAATTAAAATATTTGTCACAATACAGTAAAACCTCTCAATAGTAGGCACCTTAGAACCGTGGAATTTGTTCGCCATTCGGAAGTGTCTGTTTTTCTGAGGTAAAAAATATAAAATATGTGCATGTTGTTAATAAAAAATGTGCTTCTTAAATAGTTGTGTCCTCTATGTAGGAGTGTCCGTTATGGAGATTTTACAACAAAACTTTCATAGGACAATTTTCTTCAGCGAACACTGACCTTTTTCAAGATAAATACATTTTTTTTTACCTCATAAAAGCGAACACAATCGAATAGCAGGCAAATTCAACGTTCCAAAACGCGTTCAATTCGCGAGGTGGCCGCGATTGAGAGTTTTTACTGTATTTATTTTTTTATTTAGTTTTTAATCTAATTCTACTTTTAAAGTTCAAAATGCTGATTATAATCAATACAATGTTGAAACACATTTAAAATATAAGCTTTAAAAAAAATCCATTTCGAATTTGGAGCACGTAAAATCGTAGGGGGGGGGGGGGGAGGGTCTGCCCATGCTTTAATCAGGCCCTCCTTCTGGAAAAAGTCCAACCCTGTATTATGATTCGATAAATGTACGTGTCAGTTTTAAGTGCAAAATCTAGCTATATGCAAATAAATATTTTATAAAAATCTACCTCTTTACTTTGTATTCATTTTTAATTTCAAATTACTTTTTAACTAAAAGTAATCAAAAAATCAATATTATATAATTATTTCAAATGAAATATATCTGTATATTTTTACCGCATTCTTACAATTACGTTAACGGTACATGATTACATGAATTTAAGAATCTAAAAATAATCATTAAAATTTAACAAAGTGACTACAGATAACGCGAGATCCTTTTTCTAAATCTTTTTTGACATCAACAAATTTTTTTCTGATTCAACGTCTACATTAGTGACGTCAATTTCCGTTCAAACAATCAAATCGTGAAGCTGTGGTTTTGACTTTTGAATCATAAAAAGATTATATGTTGACTATTTTCAGTATGGCAAATGGGATATTTCTAAAATACTCGGAAACACTAAAATTATAGCAAAGGGAAATCTTTTAATTAGAATGACCGGATTTAATGAGTTTTATCAGTCAAAACATTTTAAAATAAATAAATGAACACAAGTAATTCGCTGTATTAAATATATGGGGGAATCAATGAATGGAAGGATGTTCGAACTATATTCTTTTTTAAAATTTATGATGTACACACTATGAGGCAGAAGAAAACTTCATTAGACAAGAAAAGCATAAATAATAAATAAAATCAGCTATTAACAGGAATGTTTACTATAAATGCTTTTGAATTCCAGTACATAACACATAATAAATCTATCAGAAATGTAAAAATCGATGTAAAAATTACAAATGCTGCCGCATTAAATGCTTATAAAAATATTGTATACGTAAATAAATAATTAAAAAGGGTACTTCAGAGTAATAATTACACCAAAAAATACTATTAAGGTAGTCTTGATGGTAATTAAGAAGTATGAGCCAATCAACAGGCGATGTCACTGCGATTTTTAAAGTAATGGCTACATAAGAAAAGGCTTAGGAAGGTGTAAAATTAATAAATTCAGTAACCGCTAATATACACCATGCAGAGACACCAAAATTTATTTTAAAGATAACATTGGATAGAAAATAATACAGAAATATGATTGCAGATGATTTGAAGAGTAGAAATTTAAATATTAGCAAAATAAAATTTTAACATGGAAATACCATAGGCAAAATGCTTTGAACATATTTAGGCATAACTCAGGAACTAATAAAGCTATAGACTCGTGCGAGGTCTTCATTTAAAGAGAAAAAATCACAGAGAGTTTTAAATACATAGTTAAGACCCCACTTACCTGGGAAAAGGTCTGATTATTCCAAAAGCACATTCGCCCAGAGGACGTCCGGATTGGAGGCTACGTCAGTATCCGTTAGTTAGGCAGACTTGGATATTTAAAAAATAAAATCCCCTTGCACATCCGGCTAGCTCTGTTAAAAGGATGGAAAATTTCCATCCTGAAAACATAGCCTGCCAGACAACAGTTCTCTTTACAAATTTGACGAGATGAAGAACACTGTATTAGTTTTATAGATAAATATTAATACGGAATACCACTATGTCGATAGAAATTAAATCCCGGAACTTCACATTTCGCAAAAAACAATCAAGTCAAAATAAATTATTAGTTAAAATGTACGCGTACATAAAAACAAGCATTCAGTTTGAATTACAAACGAACATCGAGTTCGAAAGGAAGACGCATGCGCAACTGAGAGTGCCCCCTGGTGAATGCGGAGCGGAGTTACAAAGTGTCTTAAAATTAGACACTTGCAGATTTTTTAGACACTTTTATCAGTTCGTGTACACTATGATCATAGTAAGACACTTAGGTGTTTTAAATTAAGACATCTATTGTGACTGAATTTTCAGATTCAGACACTTAAGTGTCTGAAATTCTTTTTCAGTCACATATGTATCTTAATTTAAGACGCCTTTATTTGCAGTGTAAGTATACATAACTTTTCCAATCCAAAGTTTCCTCCATTAAAATCATGCGCGAAATAGTAAACAAAACAACAACCGAAGTTACGCCAAACTCAATTTGTAAAAGGCTAAATTAAATAATTTATGATTAAGCTACTGCCGTAATTTATCAGAATTCATCGTTAATTCATTTAAACAATTTCTGATTCTTTTTTTGCTAGTTTAAAGATATCAAATGAGAATTTAAAAATAGACATTTAGTATTTTTCAAGAATAGTTTTAAAAATATAAATTATTTAGAAAGTTGGACAAAGTCACATTTGGCTTATGGTGACATTTTCTCATAACTAAAAAATCATAAAATAAGTATTACAAACTTTGTAAGATAATTCGAACCAACGATTAAGATATGATTGTAAAGAAAACATTGATTTGTAACGAAATTATGCTAAGAAATAAAAAATATATATTTAATCTTTTACAGCATAAGTATACATAACTTTTCCAATCCAAAGTTTCCTCCATTAAAATCATGCGCGAAATAGTAAACAAAACAACAACCGAAGTTACGCCAAACTCAATTTGTAAAATGCTAAATTAAATAATTTATGATTAAGCTACTGCCGTAATTTATCAGAATTCATCGTTAATTCATTTAAACAATTTCTGATTCTTTTTTTGCTAGTTTAAAGATATCAAATGAGAATTTAAAAATAGACATTTAGTATTTTTCAAGAATAGTTTTAAAAATATAAATTATTTAGAAAGTTGGACAAAGTCACATTTGGCTTATGGTGACATTTTCTCATAACTAAAAAATCATAAAATAAGTATTACAAACTTTGTAAGATAATTCGAACCAACGATTAAGATATGATTGTAAAGAAAACATTGATTTGTAACGAAATTATGCTAAGAAATAAAAAATATATATTTAACCTTTTACAGCATAAGTATACATAACTTTTCCAATCCAAAGTTTCCTCCATAATAATCATGCGCGAAATAGTAAACAAAACAAGAACCGAAGTTACGCCAAACTCAATTTGTAAAATGCTAAATTAAATAATTTATGATTAAGCTACTGCCGTAATTTATCAGAATTCATCTTTAATTCATTTAAATAATTTCTGATTCTTTTTTTGCTAGTTTAAAGATATCAAATTAGAATTTAAAAATAGACATTTAGTATTTTTCAAAAATAGTTTTAAAAATATAAATTTTTTAGAAAGTTGGACAAAGTCACATTTGGCTTATGGTGACATTTTCTCATAACTAAAAAATCATAAAATAAGTATTGCAAACTTTATAAGATAATTCGAACCAACGATTAAGATATGATTGTAAAGAAAACATTGATTTGTAACGAAATTATGCTAAGAAATAAAAAATATATATTTAACCTTTTACAGCATAAGTATACATAACTTTTCCAATCCAAAGTTTCCTCCATTAAAATCATGCGTGAAATAGTAAACAAAACAACAACCGAAGTTACGCCAAACTCAATTTGTAAAATGCTAAATTAAATAATTTATGATTAAGCTACTGCCGTAATTTATCAGAATTCATCGTTAATTCATTTAAACAATTTCTGATTCTTTTTTTGCTAGTTTAAAGATATCAAATGAGAATTTAAAAATAGACATTTAGTATTTTTCAAGAATAGTTTTAAAAATATAAATTATTTAGAAAGTTGGACAAAGTCACATTTGGCTTATGGTGACATTTTCTCATAACTAAAAAATCATAAAATAAGTATTACAAACTTTGTAAGATAATTCGAACCAACGATTAAGATATGATTGTAAAGAAAACATTGATTTGTAACGAAATTATGCTAAGAAATAAAAAATATATATTTAACCATTTACAGCATAAGTATACATAACTTTTCCAATCCAAAGTTTCCTCCATTAAAATCATGCGCGAAATAGTAAACAAAACAACAACCGAAGTTACGCCAAACTCAATTTGTAAAATGCTAAATTAAATAATTTATGATTAAGCTACTGCCGTAATTTATCAGAATTCATCGTTACTAATTAGTTTTATTGTAACAAATTTTATTTATTACATGTTTTATGTTTGTCCGCGTGGTGGGACGAAGTCACCAAGGTTGGCAGTAATGAAAAACACCAAATTAATTAAATATTGTGAGTTTTTCTTTTTATCTCATCATCTTTCTGTTAAAAAAATGTGTGAGACATTCTGTTTTTAATTTATTTAACGCATTTGTTAGATCTTTTGATGAAAGTATTTTAAATTTCAATGAGGTCTCACAAACTTTTAAATGGATGTTGAATTGTTTTAAGTCATTCAGGGAATTTTTTTAAACTTTAGGTATTTAGTCTTGCTCATCGTTAGTGGCTACTGCTGAAACGTTTAAAAAGTTACGCAACATTTATAGCTTTTAACTTTATTTACTGAAGTATTGTTAATAAATTTTTATTTCAATAATTGAGATATCGATAAAGTTGATTTAAATTTATTAAGGAAAATAATGATATGCGGAAGAGATATTTATTACTAGAACGTGGAACAAAGAATCACAGATTATTGAATATGACTGACGTAAAATTTCTAAATTTTTATTTTTTACAAAAGACAAAATATTTCTTTATTATTTTAAAATTGTTTAAAATCTATTCTTCCAAATAATAGAAGCATTTTCTGAAAATTTCTTTCGACAAATTAAAATTGTATTTTGTGCAATCATAAACAATTTTCTATAGTGAAAAGTGTATAAAAAATATAAATAACTTGGAACTTCCAGACGAAGATATCAAAGAAGGAAGATAATCTCATGCAACAGTTTACTAAAATTTGTTTGTTAGTGATAATAGTATAAACACTCGAATGAGTCACAGTAATTTCAAAATTTTACAATAAAAATTGACATGATTTAAACATTTGATTTTCACAAACCATAACAATGAATAAGAAACTCAAATGAATCCGAAGAACTTTTACAAAGCAAGTTTTTTTAAGCAAACCGAATGAAGCGTTATTTCCTAAAACACATACTTTAAGAAACGCAGTGTTTCTAAATATCGTGATGAAACTCAATATGCAGTGTATCGCAAGTTCTTTTTGTTCAATCTGATTTTTTTATTCATATGCTTAGAAAATAACGCTTATTGTAAGACACTTCTGTATAAAAATTTCAATTTTATTGTAAGTCACGTACTGTAATAAGAGAATTCATCCGGAAATTTAAGTAATTTAGAGAATTTTTAACCCGACATCATTAGAGTTTTTTTTTTATTATTTATCATTTTCAGTAGACTTTTCTGCAATACTTTAAAAGTTATGCAACATTAATACATTTAACTTTATCAATATTCTACGACCTAATAACCAGCTAATTAAAACACCTTTGAGAATAAATTACTCACTTAGTTAATTAATAACTTATATAAATAAATTAATTTTGTGGCATATTTGTTCTAAATTCTAAAACATTTATTGAAGTTGCTATAATTTCATTGTAAAGAAAATGATGCTAGAAAGAAGGCAGACAGAATCTTTTGTATTTAATAACATAATTGTGTAAGAAGAGAAAGACGTTTAATTTTATTAGCTTCATTAAAGTTTCCTCAAAAATATAAATAAATATGCCACTATATTACTAATATAGTTTAAACATGCAATGTTTCTTTAGCTTTATTTATTTTTATTATTATTCATGATTAACTTTTTTATGTCTATTATTTGCAACAAGACCCTATTTCTTTCATCGGGGATATTTCTGTCGTTAACAAAGAAGCAAAGTTTTATTTTGGACGCCTGCCTAAAAGGGATAGTTTATTTTTATAAAAATATATGATGTTTCTGACAAAAATCGGTTTACGTCTGTTCTGAGCATCACATAATTTAAATTTTTATATCATTGAATAGGAGAAAAATGTTAACCCACATGAAATGTGTTTGAAAACAGTAGCCTGGTGAATTACATGTAAAATGCATTTAAAAGTTGCAAATTGTGTGCATTCTCTATAATTTGACGATGGAAAAGAAGATCCGATGAGACTCCCCCGGCAAAAAATTGAAGAATTTAAACTCAGGCGAAGGGAGGGGGTCAATTTTATTTTAATATGTTAGTTGGGGTCTCGTTCACCATGTATTTTTTAGTACATATTTCTTGCATTTTTTATCTTGAAAATGTTTTTCTTTATATTCTGCTTAATCATATTAAACTTATTAAATATCCTAAATAAAAATAATCAAAATCAGGATCAACCGCGGCTTTTTCAAGGTTATTAAATTTTCAAAATCGACATTACTGGTCACAGCTATTTTTTTTTTTTTTTAACCATTGTATTGCAAGTCTCACAAATTTTACACGGTGGAGATCTGTTTATTGCGCTTCTTGCTACTCCTCAGAGATGACGAACAGTCATCTTTGCTGGATCAAAATATCAGCTTTTTTTATTCAGTCAGGAGCAGGGCTTAGAGTAATCCGAAAGGATATAAGTGAACATCTTAAAGTGCCTATCCAAACACTTCATATATCAATTTAATTCAACGTTGTTTGATTTCACGGTAGACCCTAAATAAGTGTTGGGATGCACTGATAGAATTAGCGGGGATTATTTCCATCTTGGGTGAGTTTCTTTCCATAGACTTCGGCAAATAAGTGTAGCGAAGCGTATAGAGAGTGGGGTTTTCTGAGTTATATACGTTGATATGAAGGAATAGAGTATTACCTGGATTCTTCCCTTCGTCTGTCATGATATTCTTTGTTTTAATAGTTTCAACACATTACTTCAAGGCACTGTCAGTATCTATCTACTTCATATAGTAGAATTTACCTTTGCAGTGCATAAACACTAGTTGTGCCATACCAGCGAAACACATGTGCAAGGAGGGTGCAAATGTTCATGTCGTTGTGTTAACCTTATAATTATGTAAAAGAATACACTTTTCTCCTAACCTAAAACTTTTTCAGTTTTAAGAAAAGTATAGGCTTTTCATTTCAATAAGTTAAGTTAGAATTAACGTGGCGTCTATGTCTTCAGTAACAATGGTTTCAAGTAGTTACTGATAATACAATACATTTCTCTGAACAATTAGCACATATGCATGTCCAAAAGACTCTCTCACCACAGCAATATTTTTAAAATATAGTAGATTATATAGTGTATAGATATAGTGATGATTAACTCCTTCTTAGTTTAAACATTATTAAACAATCGCTCTGGGTTGGATTGTCATAAACGGGAGTACATTTTGAAATCTGAAAATGCGCTGGTACCTGTGCAACTGTTCACTCTTTTTTGTACTATCTGGCTCCTACAATTTTTATGTGTTTTTTGCAGACATGAAATTCTTTATCAAGTAGTTTACGTACTGTATCCAAACTTCTTGGTATGTTTTAAAAGTGTCTTTGTTCCACAATGCAGTTATCCACAATCATCAGTTAGTCCATCTGGTAACCACCATCAACAACAAAAGCTTCAGTGCGACCCAATACGTGTCCGCCAACATTGTTGAATTGATCCTACAGTGCTCATTTTTTATACATTCCAGAATTCGTAAAAAAAAATGACAGAATGTAAGACAAGGGGGAAGATAAGTTAAAAAAATCAAAGACGGAACAAAGTTCTTATTAAGTATTTAGCATAAGAAAAAACTATATATACAGGATGCAATATGTTATCTATCGTCGACTTTTAATTTCTCAACCGTTGGTCGTAGACATATAGTTCCAATTACAAAAACGTTTCAAATGAAGTAAATATTCATGCTGTGGCATTATTAAAAGTAAAAAAAAATGAAGTTTATAGAAATTACAAAATCTAACATTTATACGGTCCCCTAGTCCCTATAGTTATATTTAGTAAATGTATACAGATATTATAACACATATAACACGAAAAGTTTGACATCTGTACTACAAAAATTGACAGAGTTATTAAATTTAAAATTTTGAGATTTTTACACATGATTTTGTCTTTCATTAAGGGATCGGTTAAAAGATGAATTAAAGTAATTCGAGATAAAAATCAGGGTGCAATGTTCTTTTTACGGCGAAACCACCTTTAGCCGGTATAGCCAAATCGGAGTATCACCAAAGAGGGTTATTTCATCTAAAAATTTGAGCTGACTTTTAGATGTCGTATACAAAGCGAAGAATACGGTACTTATAAGTACCACTCACTTTAAATTTTCATCTCATAGTGAATATCACTAATATTCTAATAGTACTTTGCAAAAACACTCTTTTAACTCCACTTTATCCGTATATATGGCAGCAGTAGTTCTAGGTTTGTTATTTTAGCGAGGAAGGGGGCTAACTTTGAAACAGTCGATGTGTTTTGTGACGACATTTTGTACAGATTGTCACGCTCTTCTTTTTATTGCTGCAAACACAGAAAAGGATATGAGATAAGTGTTGGATTTTTGTACGTGTTCATTATGATTTTCGAATACAATATGACGAGCTATCTTAGGCGATTGGTGTATGTATTTGATTTAACAGTTGAATTACTCTGTGGTACTTATAAGTACCGTCAGTACACTGGGTGTTGGGGAAAAACTTCTTGTTTACTTTTCTTCTGTGTAATTATCCATCGTTTTTATCTGCTTTAAGTTATAATTACTAAAATGTAGTGTAGTAATAATTTTCCTAGTATTTATTTTCTGTTTCACTATTATTTATTTATTTTTTTTTATAGGAAATCGAAAAAGTTGTGGCAAAGGATCTTTTTTGCAATGCTAGAAATGGTATATGTAAATTCATATATTGCACATGTGGAGATGCGAGAGAACGTGTTGTCCCTGAATTTACACGTCGCGTAACAAAAGGACTGCTAACAAGATCGAAACCTAAAAAAAATAGTTTTTTTTAACCCTTTCAGGGGCAAAGGATTTGCAATACTGAAGTGTTAAAATAAATTACTGGCACCGGAATTCGAGAAAAAAATTATTAGTTAATAAGAAAAAAAGGCTATATTTCACATACTTATTAAATCAAAAATATTTTACCAAAATGCTGGTGCCATTTGAAATACCTTGTGTGTTTTCTGTTACGATAACATTTTAGTCATAGTGTACTGATGGTACTTAAAAAAGTACCACTTCCATTAATTACCTCTAACGAATTAAATTTCTCATGGGTGAGTGGTTTTTTTTTTTTAATCCTTTAATTTTCATTGTAGTAACTAAAAAAAATTACATAAAAAAATTGCAGTAGATCATAATGCAGTAGATTAAAGGTTAAAGGGATAGATCTTATCGACTTGTGCGTAGTATCATTCAATTCAACATTTACAAATACTTGGTAAACTATGCCCATCTCTACCAACATCGGAAAAATTGAGTTTTTTTTTATTCTTAAATGCCTCAAATAATAGAAAAACGACTTTTTTTATCAGGAAATTCATTAAATATTCATTTCTATAGCCGAAACGAAGTCCTTTCCAAATTTTCGTGAACGCACATAACCCTTTATGTACTGAATTATGAATTCATCAAAATTTTATTTTCTAAAGTATTTTTCGTGAATTGTTTAACCTGCATTAGAAGATTTATATAACCATTTAATAAATTTTAGAAGGATTTTAGAAGGACTGAAGGATTTAGAAGGATTAATTAAATTTGAATTTATAGGGATTTTGTGCAATATTTATAACCCTACTCAAATCTTTTATTTTAAATATTTTTCTTAGTATTTTGTAGTATTAGGAAATGTACAAATATAATGTACTTACAATAAAAATATAGAAATATTCCTGATTTGAAAATTCCACCCCCCACCCTCCACCCCAAAATGCCAAGAAAGCTGAAAAGATGCAAAGGCAAAAGAAATCACCCTTTTAGAAATCATTTTGTTTTCTGTAACCAATAATACTTTTGGAACAAGATAAAGTAATGTATCTATAACTCATTCTAAACTTTATTACAACTAATCGATGTATTAAATGAATTTTATAGCATGTTATTTTAATGGTACTTATAAGTACCGTCAGTAGATAAATGGGTTACTATGGGTTAATTGTTGTCTAATACTCAACACTTGATTTATTTTACCTGAACAAAGTAGAGTCATTCCATGTCAGTTCAGGCAGGCATGCAACCCACCATCACGTATTTTGATGAAACTGAATGTGTTTGTTCCTATTAATAAGATGTGGTCACCAGTATTTTTTTTTTTTTTACTCCTTGGTGAGATAGTTTCTGAGAAAAAAATTGTCAAAAATTTGAAAAATTGCCGTCAGTTGGCATTCTTGACTGCTCGGTTTTCAAATGTAACATGTCATAAATATAATCATATTTCAATATCTACTCTACAAATCATCTTCAAATAATTTTTGCATAATATATAGGATATGCAGTTTATATAAAAAAATACTGTTACGCTTATAACATTTTAAATGTGTCTAAAAAATGTTTAAACTTTGAAGTCGTGAATTTTTATGAAAAATAATGCATTAAAAAAAAAGCATTATCAACAAAAGTTGGTATTTTTATTAAATTTATTTTTTGTGGGGGATATATTTAAATGTGTCCTTTACTTGATTCTGAAATAAAAGTAGTGGGATTTTGGGTGTTTTTAATAGTATTTCCTATTTAAAAATATTTTGAGGCGCATTTCAAATCAAATTAAGCAGAGTCATTCCATGTCAGTTCCCCTAAGCCATTTAATTCACTGTCACAAATTTCAATGAAAATGAGTATGCTTATAGCTCATTTTAAGACGTAATCACCTTTAATTTTCTTGTTCCTAAGTAACATATTTTTTAAGATAAAAAAATATCAAATTTGTGATTTTTTTTTAAATTTTTAAATGACAGTTCTATATTCAAAGACTGCATTAAAAAAAGTCATTTCAATATAAAATCACTAAATAAGTCTCAAATAATGTATAGGTGACAAATAATCTACAAATAAATAATTCATCGTTTATTTATCCAATTCAACTGCGAATTATAGCAATTTGTACAGAATACATTGGGCTAAAAATCTGGTAATGGTGTAGTTTCCGAAACTAACTGCTTATTGGTAAAATTTAAGCATAAAGTTTCCGGTTTTTTTTCCTAAATTTGACCGTTTACAAGAGGAAATTTTTCTAGCAAGGAATACTGTCAACATGACATACTTTCTTTTACAAATAGGCCAAAAGTACTTGTACTCACACAGTTCCAGATCTGGGACTTGCTTTCTCTTCGCTAAAAAAAATCCCAAATTTTTCAAAAATGACAAAAATCGCACTTTACAGGCTTTGATATCTCCGGTGGGGCACGAGACAAAAATCTGATTTTTTTTATAAGTGTATTGTATAGTAGTGTTATGCACAAGAAATTTCAAGATGGAGATTTGACTACAAGCTGAGATATGGCAAGGGCAACATGTCAAAACAATACAGCCAAATTATTGTTTTGTTGTAGTCACAGCTAAGTATTTATCTCAGAGTGTCATTTAAATTTATGTTTTTGATTATCTTTAAATAATAGTACCAGAAAATAAAGCCCTTTGCAAAGCTTAGCAATTAATAAAAAAAATAATTATGCCTAAGACCATACATTTTGTATGGTTTCAGTAATTTTTGTTGCTTAGTAATTTTAGTAACTAAAAGAAACCTCAGAACTTTTACATAAAGAAAAAAAAAATATTTTTATACAAGATCTGAGACAAAAACAACATAGTGAAAAAGAAAAGCTGTTAATGTTGTCATACTTGTTCAGACATGATCAAACGTGTCAAAACACATTCCTGCTTGTTAGTTCAAAAACCACAATTTTGATCTTTCTCAAAAATTTATTTGTGGGAACCAAGTCTTGTTATCTCTTGATAACTTGATTGAAAATCTTGGCCCTGCTGGCTCATAGAAATATACTTTGAAATCACTATGTGCAAGTCTCAATTCATTAATAATTCCTAGCTTATTTCTTATGAAAAAATGTGATTTTTCTGCAGTATAAATTTTAAAAAGGCTTTGAGTAGCTTTACTTTCTGAAAATTACTTGAGGCTGATGCATGGTAACATCGGATAATGTTTCATTTACAGGAACATACTTATGGTAGGAACAAGTTTCAGGGACTGGCAAGCAGCATTAAAATTGTGGTTTTTAAACCAACAAGCAGGAATGTGTTTTGACACGTTTGATCATGTCTCAACAAGTATACCAACATTAACAGATTTTCACTTTCCCTATTTTTGTCTCAGGTCTTGTATACATATATATATATATATAGTGCTGAGGTTTCTTTTAGTTACTAAAATTACAACAAAAATTACTGAAACCATACAAAATGTAAGTCTTAGGCATAATTATTTTTTAAATTAATTGCAAAAGATTTATTTTCTGTTACTATTATTTAAAGATAATCTAAAAAATAAATTTAAATGATACTCCGAGATAAATACTACAACAAAACAATAGTTTGGCAGTATTGTTTTGACATGTTGCCCTTGCCATATCTCAACTTGTAGTCAAATCTCCATTCTGAAATTTCTTGTGCATAACACTACCATACAATACTCTTATTAAAAAAAATTCAGATTTTTATCTCGTGCCCCACCAGAGATATCAATGCCTGAAAAGTGCGATTTTTGCCATTTTTGAAAAATTTGGGATTTTTTTTAGCGAAGAGAAAGCAAGTCACAGATCTGGAACTCGGCGTGTGAGTACAAGTACTTTTGGCCTATTTATAAAAAAAATTATGTCGTGTTGACAGTTTTCCTTGCTAGAAAAATTTCCTCTTGTAAACGGATAAATTTTGGAAAAAAACTGAAACTTTATGCTTAAATTTAACAAATAAGCAGTCAGTTTCGGAAACTACTCCATTACCAGATTTTTAGCCCAAACTATTCTGTACAAATTGCTTTAATCCGCACTTGCATTGGATAAATAAACGTTGTATTATTTACAATTCCGTAAACCCTTCTTGTGAGAAAATTGCTGCAGACGATGAAACAAAGATGGCCGCCATGCACAAAAAAAATTAATAAAATTAAAATAATAGTCACTTTGAACTTCCATCATGTTAGGGTTGTTGTACAAAAAATTTCAGATTTTTAAAAATTGGTCGAGCAACGAATATGACATTTTCTGGACCACTTGAAATGGATTGACCCCTAGGAGAATATTATTTTTTGTTGTTTGTCATGTTTAAATACTAAGAGTGTCTTTAATCTTGTGCATTTTTAAAATCAAGAATTTTGTGAAAATTAATGTGTTAATCAAAAATTTATTATTAACCAAAGGCGTGGTGTTATTAATTTGTTTAATTGTTTTTAAAATATCTTTTAAATGGTTATAAAAATAGTGAAAATATGAGCAATTTTAACAAAATTTTCATAAAATGTGAATTTTTAATCATAAATATTGAAGCTTTTCATGCTAAGATGTACTATAATGACTAAGATATAGTGTAATACTACTCTTGCTTAAATATAATATATACAATAATAAAATAACAAATATTATTTACAGCAATAAAAATTAAATTAAATAATATTCAAAAGGTTAATAATATTCAAAACTCTTTGTTACAGTAAAAATAATAAATATATGAAAATTCACTTTTTAACATGTCAATTTGTTTATGGGCAGAAAGTATTTTCTTTCCTTTAAAGTAATACATTTTTCCTTTTTTTTTCTAGATGTAGGAATGGCTAACTAAAGAAATCAATTGAGATAAAGATATATGCAATGCATTTTCTTTCTTTTCTGAGTATCAATAAATATTCTCGCAGAATTTTATGGATGCACAAATTTTACTTATTTTTACTCTCTTCATCTTTTGAAACTACCATCCCGTCAATAAAGTGATTGTCACATAAACATATGACATAGGACGTAGCTTTCCTTTCATAAGTGCCAGTAAAATACCAATTTTAACCCCTAAAATTTAAAAACACCACCCGTTACAGGCAAAGTCTGTCTTTCAGTAATTGCAATGCATTCTTTTGTACATATTTCCACCTCTCGTGTATAGCTAGTTTTATGACACATAGTCCCAGTCCCTTTACCAACACTACACAGCTCAACAGCCGACTTAAAATTAACAGCCCACTCTTATTGAAAAATAGTTTGTTGTCCAAGTAATAAATAAACTACATTTAAAAATCTTAATACCAACTTATTATCTTAAGATTATAATAATAACTAAGCAACATAATGAATTTATAAATTGGCTTTTTGTTGAAAATACATGAAATGGTCGCTTTAAATGTAGTTCTTCATCGAGTCAATGAAAAAAAAAAAAAATATATATATATATATATATAAATTAGTGGACCTAATATGTTGACTGCAATGAAGCTTCTAACAAAACTGATTAATTCATGACCATTTGCCGTCAAACCCGAAAGATCAAAAAGAAAAAATCAGTTGTAGTGTGAATGCGACATACTCAGTTGTTGTTGAGATAGGATTGTATTTGTGAAATTTTCACCTGTACTTCAATAAAATATAAACATGTACGCTTTTTTCGTTCATCCAAATTAAGTAAAACTTTTATAAAATTTTGTTGTCATTACACCAGATGTTAAATTTTCCTTACATACTGTTAGATAAGTTCTTTACTTTAAGATCTTATTGACATAATATCATAAAGTTTACCATATGTATTCTCTATAAGTGTATAAACAATATATATGCTTTATTAAACATAAATGAATAATTTATAAATAATTTGTTTGGGAACAGGGATGTATAAACACACATATATATACATATATATATATACGTTAAAAATCAATCTTTCAGCAATATTATGATGAAATAAATCAAATTAAGTATAATTAGAAACTGAATAAAATTACAAAAATGCATCTTATTTAGATTTAAATAGTTTTCTAGATATAGTTATTTGAAGGGTATAAATATAATGGATTATGCATTTTTGCATATTTTTAAAGCACAATATGTAAAAATTTTCTTCAAAAGAGGGAAATTTGGCATTTTTTCATTAACAACAGCTCAATGTAATCCAAATATGAGTTTAAAGATTAGGGGTGTCATTTTGAAAATTTCTATTGGGAGGTGACGAGCAAGTGATTTTTCTCTTTTTGGAAAGGGATAATTGCTCTTCACCCTACAGGTTTTATAAAAAACAATATTGTTTATTTTTTTCCTTAAGAAACGAACATAAAAGAAAATTTGAAAATTAAATAAATGTATAAATAAAAATATTTCCAGGGATGATACATTGGATAAATTTTACATCTGAAAATATTGATAATTTTAAATATGATTTAAATACTACTAAATCAATCAAAATCCCACTATATTTATTTCGGATCCAGTCATAAGGTAGTATTATGTACAAATTAAAATTTAAAAAATTAGTCATAGAAACTCCGCCTTTGATTGATAAAGCTTTTTTAATAATTCCATTATTTTTTGTAAAATATTTTTAATTTCAAAGATTATATAATTTTTAGACACATTTAAATATTTTTTAACATTACAGCAATATTTTTCTTTCATAATCATCATACGTTATTTACCTTTCCTAAATTATTTGAAGATGATTTCGTCATTAGTTATTGAAATATGATTTTATATATAAAATGATGCCTTTGCGAAGCTGAACAATCATTAATGGACACTGGTGGCAATTTTCCAAAACTTTAATAATTTTTTCCCACATCTTCACTATTTTTATTTTATAACCATATAAAAGATATTTTTACGTACAATTAAAAAAAGTAATAACACCCTGCCTTCGGTTAATAATAAATTTTTGATTAACAAATTATTTTTCACAAAATTCTTGATTTTCAAAATTTACAAGATTAAAGACACTCTTAGTGTTTAAAAATGACAAAAAACAGAAAAATAATATCTGCCTACATTATTTGTTACCTATACATTATTTGAAACTTATTTAGTGATTTTATATTCAAATGACTTTTTTTAATGCAGTCTTTGAGTATAGAACTGTCATTTAAAAATTTAAAAAAAAAATCACAAATTTGATATATTTATTTTTATCTTAAAAAATATTTTACTTAGGAACAAGAAAATTAAAGGTGATTACGCCTTAAAATGAGCTATACGCATACTCATTTTCCTTGAAATTTGTGACAATGAATTAAATGGTTTAGGGGAACTGACATGGAATGACTCTGCTTGATTTGATTTGGAAATCGCCTCAAAATATTTTTAAATAAGAAATACTAATAAAAACACCCAAAATCCCACTATTTTTATTTCAGAATCAGGAAAAGGACACCTTGAAGTATATTCCCCGCAAAAAAATAAATTTAGTAAAAATACCGCCTTTTGTTGATAATGCTTTTTTTGTTAATGCATCATTTTTCATAAAAAATTCACGGCTTCAAAGTTTAAACATTTTTTTAGACACACTTATAATGTTATAAGCGAAACAGTATTTTTCCCAGTAAGCTGCGTACCCTATATATTATGCATGAATTATTTGAAGATGATTTGTAGAGTAGATATTGAAATATGATTATATATATGATATCCTACATTTGAAAAACGAGCAGTCAAGAATGCCAACTGACGGCAGTTTTTCAAATTTTTGACAATTTTTTTCTCAGAAACTATTTTACCAAGGAGCAAAAAAATTACTGGTGATCATATTTTAATAGTAAGAACAAACACACGCAATTTTATTAAAATCTGTGATGGTGGGTTGCCAAATGATATTTTACTGCCTGATTTGATGTGGAATGGCCCCAGTAGCGATATTTTATGTTTTTTTTACAAACATCTCAAGCATTATTTTTGATATTATTATTTCATCAATGGCTATATGTTTGTTAAAGTAGTGAAAAACTAGTAGTTAGTAATAGTTACGTTTCCACGATTGGCATTTCATTACCCCGAACATATTTAAACATATTCTTTACTTATTACTTTTCGCAATTCGTTCCAATTTCAAATTTTGTCATCATCCCTAAAGTGTTCATTAAAGTAGATACCACAGAAGATTTATTCAACCATTTTTCACAGTTCACATTCTTTCAGATAGGCTATGGACCCGATTACAGATGATTAATCACAAGATCAGATTAGCCGTAAAATACTCCACTTTGACACCGTCAATGAAAAAAAAAAACAGATTTTAGTTTTGTAGTATTTTGATTTAACGTATTTTGCTTTTAGTATACTTTTGTTTTGCTTTTGTATTCATATGTACAGTCGTGGAAAAGAAAAAGTAAACACCCCTTACTAACTCTGCAAAAATATATCGTAGAAGAAAGTTACTGGTACCACATGATTAGTAATGAAGTCTACTTTTAAGTGATGTATATAAAATTTGCTTAGGGGGCCATCGCATATTAAAACGAGCCATAACTTTGTTTTTTTTTTTTCAATAGCAGTACACAACTCTGAGAGCATAAATTGACTCTACACCCCTCATTTAGCTGAAAGACAAATTTTTATGCTATTCGTAAGGTAAGTTTCCTCGACATTAATTATTTTAAAACGAACGTATTTTAAGGGCTGTATCCAAATTGAAGTTTGTTACTCGATTGTTGACCGAGAGAGTTAACGCCACTTAAGCACTCAATGAAGAGAGCTAGATTACAGGATAGAATAAAAAATTTCAAAATATGCAGGCACTTCTATCATAGACGGCCCCTTATACCATCATTTTGCAGTTTTTAAGCATAAATTGAAAACTACTTAGAAGAAAGATGTGAAATTTTGGATTTCCATAAAGCAGGACATAATAAATCTAAATACGTAAAAAAAAAATGTAGTTTGGAATTCATTATTTTTTCCAATATTAATTTCATAATTCCTATCATAAAATTATAAAAATTGCAAATTCAACGTATTTATGTTTGGGTATTTTGGTATTATTTCTACACAAAAAATTTGCAAATTAGGAGTATAATTTCAGGAGATATTAATGAAAATATGAAAATGTGATTTAACATTAGAAGCACTAAATTTTGAATGTTTATAATTCAAAAACTTATCATTCAAATGACTTGAAATTTGGTGTCTAGGCATAGTTTGAATCGAAGATTTAAAATAACTTTTTAAAATTGTATATTGCTATTAAAAATGAAGTTTGGGTTCGTTTTAATATGTAGATGGCCTCCTAAGCAAATTTTATATACATCATTTAAAAGTAGACTTTATTTCCAATCGTTTGATAACAGTTACTTTCTTCTACGATAATTTGTTGAGGAGTTAGTAGGGGTGTTTACTTTTTCCCCACGACTGTACTTAGACAATCATATCATTTTTATTTGAAAACTAAATCTTATTACATTCAAATTATTTAATTAATATTTAGAATTATCATTTATTAATAATTTAATTTCTTTACCCGTTTCTTCTTCTACTGGGTTACATGACAGAAAAAAATGCAAAATATTAATCAATCAAATAATTTTTACAAGCCGCGCCGCCCCCAATTTTGTTAGAAAGCGATTTTAACTAAAGGTTTGATTTCATTTAATTTGATTTGACTGTCTAAGTGGGACTGCTCAGAGAAGGAATCTAAGTCTGTAGAGCACTGTTACCCTCCCCGTTCCAATTATTGAGGTTTAAAAACATAAAATAAATAAAAAATACATTTTTCAGCCAGAGCTGAAGCCGCAGGAAAACGGCGATATTGGGCGAAATATCCATATCTGGTAGTATGAATGAAACTGGACCTACAGCCGTCCGTACCATGGATATCTCAATCGTGAGCAAGAAACAGGGACTAACTAATGTTTTGCTTGAATATAACAAATAGTTAACCATAATTTAATTACGATTCTCTTTTAAAGATATAAGTATTGAGCTTTTTATTAAGTAACATCATGACCTATTTTCCATGTAGGCAAAGAGCTTCTGAAAAAATTTACTTAAGTATGTGATAAAAATTTAAACATATAAAAAAATAATAATAATAGATTTTAAGCGATTTTTCTTATTTATCTGAAATAGGATTGGATGATTTGACAGATTACCATTGGTTTAAAATTACACTTAGCAATATTCTAAACCCCACTGCAATTAGTGGTATCCCTATCAACAAATATTGTCAACGTGGTTTGTTTAACATTAGTAATCGGGCTACCATTGATTTCAAGTTGTGTTACTTTTAAACCAATGGTAACTTGCCAAGTCACCACTTACTTCATTTCATTACTCTGCCTAATGTAACATACTTTTAACAATACAATTAGTCCCGTAGACAGCGCCTCATTTCGTAAACTAATTTTACCGTTTGAGATTTCGATTTTATATTATTTATTAGATTAGATGGTACATATAACCAAAGTACGAGTGTGGTGGAGAACCACGGTTATTGCCTGAGCAACATCGCACATCCCACTGTAATGCGAAATGATTGTCAGTCCAATTACTGCTAACTGCTAACCACTTGATCTAAAAGTTGTAATCAGGTGGTTATTCATTTTACATAGCGGCAGGCTGTTCCATGTAACTGTTGCAACCCTTTGGAGAGCCACCTGACTCGCAATTACGTTATCTATATCATCTAATCTGGCGATATAGAGAAATTATTAATTCCATTATTTATTTTAAAAATTTGACGCTGCCAACCCGGTCTAAATGTTTTTAAAGCAATGAGAAAAAGACAAAGACTATATAACTTTATCATTTTCTGTGAAATTTTCTGCAGTATATAAAAAAAATATTAGAGTTAAATACTTTTCTAATTTTTGATATCCTGCCCTAAATAAGGAACCAGCAGGAGCAGCGTTAAAGAATTATGTATAAAGATATTTTAATAAGTTTATCCTATCTGATAATAAACTATCAGGGAACGTCAGTAAGTAAGTCACAAACCAATATGAGAATTCGGAAATTAGTAGTAAATAGTTTCCAAGTATGCGAATAGGTTGCAGCACTGACCAACCGTAAGACGTCAATTTCGAATTTATGAGACAACAGTTGTACAAGATGATCAGGGACGTTCAAAAGTTGTTGACGAAGAACAAAGTGGTCGTACTGTTCAGATTGCGACAGAAGAATCAGTACGGAAGATTGAGAAGAAGTTAGATCTGACAGGCGAGCAACAATAGACAGCATTAGCAACTGCAACATGGTTTCGCATGGTTCACATGGTTTAGCCTACAGCCGACTGATGCAGACGTTAAATGTGAGGGACACAGATGGCTGAGGGTGCATTCCAAAGACTTTTATGCAGCAGGTATTAGAAAAATCATAAAGAGATGAGACATATGCATCAATGTAAATGACGATTATATATAGATATAATTAGCCAGAGCCAGGAATCGAACCGGGTCCCGGGTTCGATTCCTGGCTCTGGCTAATTTTCCACTCCAGTTGGGTTTATTGCATTTATTATATGTATGTCTGTAAAATATTTATATATACCTTTAACTGTTGAATGCAGGCGTTATTTATGTGTGAATGTGTGTTTTAATATATATTGTAGTATGTGTGTTTATTATTATATTTCGTAGATCGATGTAATAGTAAAATCCATTCTTCGTTGCCCGGTCATCCAAGGCTGTCGTATAGATGGCTGGTGACTTCCCCAACTTGATTTATTAGTGAGAAATTGCAGACTCAGGTATCGGCCGGAGTAGCTCAGTGGTTAGAGCGACCGCCTGGAATGCAGTGGTTCCGGGTTCGATTCCTGGCTCTGGATAATTTTTCACTCCAGTTGGGTTTATTGCATTTATTGTATGTATGTCTGTAAAACATTTATATATACCTTTAAAAATATACTGTTTAATCCCACTAGAGTTATTAGGATTCTCCTCTAAGCTCAACTTAAATTAATATATATAGCTCTTATATATATGTTTTAAAGTAATGCAACGTTTCTTAAATAGATTTTTTTATATTATTATTACATATTAATATCTTATTTTATGTTTGCTATTTATTTTTTCCTTGTTATTTAAATTTATTTTTAAAAATTCAAATTTTATTATCGTTACATTAAAATAGACCACAGTAAGGAATGCGAAATTTAAATGAATTTAAATATCTCTTTCGAAACCGGACAAAATTTTTATAAAGCAATTCTAAATTTAAAATAATTAATATTCTTTGATAAAAATACTAATGAGGTATTTCATAAGTAGCATATTTTTAAAGAATACAATAATTCTAAAGCTATTATAAAACAGATTCAACGCATATTATACACATCATTTTCTTTTCTTCTATTTACTTTCATTTTCATTTTTTTTTTTTTTTTTTTTTTTTATTGTAAAAATTAATTCTTGCAATAAACACTTTCTGTCAGAAAATTTTGTTTTGAAATTACGTAAGTTTCAAAGAACATTTTTTACTGCGATAAGTAATTTTATAATGAATTTTTCTGTAGTTTATTTAGAAACTTTATTAAATGAAACCATTGGGTTTTTCCTTTTCTAAGGAATTGTATGCAAAACGCAAAGGATTATTCAACATAAAAAGGATTTCATGGTTTAAAATGATGCTGATTTCAATAAACAATAGATTCTAGCAAAAGTTTTATTTTCATACGTTTGTCCTGTTTAATAAAAAATATATATACATTAGAAATTCTTTATTATATGAAGAAATTTATTTTATGGAAATTTTATTTTAAATAATAAATGGAATATGTAATGAAGCTAGTTAAATTTCCTCGTATAGAAAACAAGCTGACACGCCCGGCGTTGTCCGGGCTGCTTTTTCAAGAAGGCTCACGTTTTGAGCACCTTATCGCCAGAGTAAGGGTTCGCGCGGGGATGAATTCAACGCTACGCACCCTTTTTTGTTCGTGACGTCGTACACGTAGCGAACAGCAACCCCATTTCTTTGCTGAGAGGAAGAGATGTGCTTTTTTTCATTTGTTTCTTCCGCAAATGTAAAAAGCTAGACGAAATGTTATTTCACCGTGGTTTGCAATTAGAACCTTGCTTAAAACAAAGATCTTTTTCGGATTAAAATGACTTTTAATTGCACAAATATATATAATTCAAACATAAGTTATTTTTTTCAGTTCTATAATATTCAATTATTTCATTAATTCGCTATATGTTCGAAGAAATTGAGAACGTATTTTAAAAACAGACGTAAAAATTTTCTTTAATAAATATAATTGTATTGATCATGTTTTTATGACACAATTGAACATAGTTTTATTAGTATTATTACTGAATTAATTTAGTTTTTTTTTATTATTAAGCGGCATAATTATGTGATGTGTTGATTGCATTAATAAAACACATTTTCACTGAAATAATTCATTAAAAATTAATTGTTTTTTATTTAATTGCGATTAGAAGTTAATAGGAAGTTGAAACTAAAGTCAATTCGATTATAATTAGATTGAACGATAAAGCATAAATTATTTAGCCGTATCCTGCAATTAAATCTATCAGCTAAAATAACTGCAAGTTGATGCGTGGAATTAAATCAATTACTAGTACATTTTATTATTGTTAAAATTTTATCATTATTTGAGTTTTTATGAAAAAGACATTGGTCTGTCCCTAGTGCACAAAATTAAAAATCTTTAAAATTCTTCAGTTTTTTATTTTAAAATTTTTGCCATATTTTTAAATATTATTTCGCCTTAGTTGTTTTATTTATTATTTAAAAATAATAATTCGTCATATTTGAATAAATCATGTAAATTCTTCTCTCGAATTAAATCCCCCCCCCCCCACACACACACACACACTTTATATTTCGTCATTCTGCACACATATTGCTCTATTTATTAACTTGAAGTGGCAGTAAAATAATGCTCGATCGTCTGAGGCAACATCCCATTTCGAATTTACTCTTCCCACCCCCCTCTCCTCCATCACACTATTTTTTGCCCATTTAAAATTCATTGTTGCCTTACAGAAAAGATCAATCAAAATTGCGTCTGAAATGTTAACTATTCCTTCGCTTATCTATAAAAGTGCATAAAGTTTACTGTTTTGCTCTATCTGTTGATTTTTAAATAACAAATAAATAATTTATCATAAAAAAAGTTAAGGAAACAAATAGAATGAAAGATTTTAAAAATAATAATAAGGATTAACCTTTTGTGCGCACGCTTTCATTTTTTTTTAAATTCTTTACAGTTTTTTAAATTTTCTGTCCTATTTATTACTTTGAAGTAACTATAAATTAAAGACATATTATTCAAATTCTGCGCCCCCCCCCCCCACAAAAAAAGTTAAATATTCCAAGTTTTTAATTTTTTGGTTTGTTTTTTCTATTTGTTAATTGATAAATTTAACTATTTAAATCTATAGCCCCTCACTATCATATACAGTTAAAAAAATTCTCTAATGATTTTATTTGTTACTTTGAAGTAACAAAAGATAGTCATTCAATCTTCCTTCTACCCCACCTCCCCTTAAGAATTTCATATCACATTGAAAAGATAATTTCTAAACATCCTGTTTGGGGGTGTGAAAGGTTTTTTTTTTCTTTCTTGGTTTGGCCTATTTTTACTCGACTTTGGGGGCTGTTTCTGCAGAATGATTTGGTATTAAATTAATTATATAAGTTCATCGCAGAAAATATAGTAATTTTCTGCCACAGGTATCTTTTAAAATCTGTGCTTATATATACATCAAAATGCACTGAAACTGCATTAATTCATGATCCCCATAAATCCATCTTTATATGTAATAAAATATCTAAATATATGAAGGTAATGAGTTTTTGTTTAAGAGGTATGGAATTAATAATGCTCAATTGAATGAAAATTTAGATTTTTGAGGGGATCAAATAATCAAAATTTTAGTCTATATCATCAAAAGTAATAAAGGCCTTCGATAAAACAGAGTATAAGAATTCGTAATACAATTTCTTTCGAAGAAGATTTCTTTTCATCTAGAACACATAACTGAAAATATTTCTTTAATTTAGGTAGGACTAAAATATGCTAGCTCGTCTTCCGCCATTTCGGTTCAAAACAAAACACAAGACGACGATTGGTGTTAGAGCTGCTCTCGCTTTCGCCAACTCGCCAAGGCTGCTGCTGAAAACGTGAGCCTTCTAGAAAAAGCGTCCGGGCTCGTGATAATATTGTTAAATGAACCTTAAATTTGCATGTTTTTATATCTTTAACTATATTATGCCTGAAATATGTGCTTTCTCACTGTGTTAAAATGGGGTAGAAGCTGCTAATTTTTAAGATTTGTTTTGTAGTTTTTTTTTTTTTTTTTTTTTTTTTTTTTTTTTCACAATTATTGGAAAATTGTATCAGGTAGTAATGAACAAATTAAAATATTAAAACGCCCTAAAATATGAGTTAAGAGTGGGAAGTGGGCGCCTATTAATTTGCAGGTCAAAAGCTTTATTGCGGTATGTCACATAAAAAATATATTTCCGCCCCCACCCCTTCCACAGGGAATGCACCCTAGTTATCTGTGGTCAAAAGAGACCTCACCAATCGAAGACCCTTGAGGAATTTCATCTTCAGTCAAGCCTTCAAATGTGGTCGAATCTCGCTATAGCTTAATTAGGAGCTGTGTTAGAAAATTGACCCCTCCCCTGGGCGGCAAATTGGTGTGAGGGGGGGGGGGAGATTCATAATATGAAAGAATGGTCCGAGTGCTTTATAATGATAAATCACATGAGCGATTATGAAAAATTTCGAAAATTGCCCTCCTTCTCCCGCCGTGAGTCCACCCTTGCCCCCAGGAATTTACCCATACCCCCCCCCCCCTCTTTGAAATTTATATATTTAATAAATAATATTTAATGGAGGTCTTCGTAAGAAAACAACGTATTTCGGATACTTATTGTAGAAAACGCTACGGTAAAAAAAAAAAAAAAAAAAAAAAAAAAAACGTAAAATTATTAGACAAACTCTTTTGTACAAAACCGTACGGTCTTAGAAACGTTTTTTAAAGAATGTGCCATTCGCAAGTTTTCTTTTTCTTTAAAAATCAATTTTTTGATAGAATAAAAAGTTCCTTATCAGTTTTAAAGAAAATTAGATACTCGGAAAGAGCGACAAAAAATATTAATAGATACATACCTTTAAAATCTGTAAATGTATTTTTTGTGACAATAATACACACCGCAAAAAAATCCTACTGAATATTTTAACGCCATTTACGTATTTGTAATCAGCAAAAAAAAAAAAAAAAAAAAAAAAAAAAAAAAAAAAAAAAAAAAATACACACAGAGGCATTAAGTTTAAACCTCTGAATGCAATTTTTGTAAAAAAATTATAGGCCAGGAGAAAAAATACTATTTATATTGGCAACAGATGTCTGGGCTGCAAAAGATTACAAACATCTGCGTTCTACGGCTTGTATTCCAATGGAAATAAAGCAATTTTATAAATCGATTTTTTACAGGACTATCGGAATAATTTTTAAAATTTCTGAAAGGGGATTTTTTTTTTGCGTCTGGCTCTGTAATTTTAGAGTTTTTAGGCCCAGTAGATTTTAAAATACGGCAATCTTTAAAAAGGATTAATAAGGGCGATAAATGTACTATTTATCGCCCTTAGTAATCCTTCATTCCAGCGAATCCTCCCCTCTCTTCAATTTTTTTAAAGAAATTTTCTGCGAATTGGTAAAAATCCATGCTCCAGTTCAATTCTGAAAACTTTTCTATTCTTTTAATTGGGGTTTTTAGTTTATAACTATGCTAAATATTAGAAATTTAATATTCTGAGTCTCAGGTGCATTAATATGTACTTTGGGCTAGCCAAGTTTTCAGCCTCGTACGTACCCTAGATTGTGTTAGCTATTGCACATACACAGAGCGAAACTTTCTTTTACTAGTATAGATGATTGTACGAAGGAAAAATTTAATACGATAGCTAGGTAAACAAAACGAAAATTATGTCTATTATTTCTGTTACGCCATCATCACTTTTTCTTCACTAATACATAGCGTACAACGATGAAGAATTATCGTTGGATAGGATTTTTTACCCACATCTGACATCGCTCACTGAATTTAACTACTATGTAGCGTACAATGATGAATGCGGTATCATTATACACTGACGGAAAAAAATCCCAACACCAAGAAAGACTTGCGTTAGATAAATGAAATTGGGTAGGCATGTTTATACATCTGAAAGATGACATCGATTCAAATTTCGCGCTTCGCGCATAAGTGTGGCGCCACTCAGAACTTGCAGATATGGTTTATTTTAAATGCGTGCTGTAAAGTTCGTGGGCGTTATTTGGCTACGAAACGTGACGTATTGAGTTGATGTTAGCCAAGAATGCCTTTAACAAGACGAAGAAGCCACTGTCAACAGCTCCCCACGTTGGAACGAGGTCGCATAATCGGGCTACGAAAAGGTGGATTTTCTTTCCGCGATATTGCAGAAACACTTGGCTGGGATGTATCCACTGTGCATGATTGTTGGAAACAGTAGTCAATGCATGGTTCTGCATCAAGGATACCGGGTTCCAGGCGGCCACGTGCACTCCTGAGAGGGAAGATTGCCGTATTCGGCGTACGACTATGGCGCATCGTACTGCGTCTGCGGAAGAAATTCGAGCTGTATTTGGAACCACAGTTACACAACGAACTGTTAGAAATCGTTTACTTCAAGGACAGCTCCGAATCAGGCGCCCTGTAGCGTGTATTCTACTGACTCCAAGCCATTGCCGTTTGCGACTCCATTCGTGTCAAGCCAGAGCTCATTGGTGGGCGGAGTGGAGATCTGTTGTGTTTCTTTTTCATCAGAAAACACAACAGATCTCCACTCCGTCCTCCAATTAGTTCTGGATTGACATCAATGACGTCGCAAACGGCAATGGTATGGAGTCAGTAGAATGCACGCTACAGGGCGCCTGGTTCGGTGCTGTCCTTGAAGTAACCGATTTCTAACAGTTCGTTGTATCACTGTGGTACCAACTACAGCTCGAATTTCTGCCGCAGCCGCAGTAAGATGCGCCACAGTCGTATGCCAAATATGGTGATCTTCCCTCTCAGGAGAGCACGTGGCCGCCTGGAACCCGGTCTTCTTCAGGCAGCACCATCCCTTGACCACTCTTTCCAACAATCATGCACAGTGGATACATTCCAGCCAAGTGTTTCTGCAATATCGCGGAAAGAAAATCCACCTTCTCGTAGCCCGATTATGCGACCTCGTTCCAACTCGGGGAGCTGTTGACAATGGATTCTTCGTCTTGTTAAAGGCATTCTTGGTTAACATCAACTCAATACGTCACGTTTCGTAGCTAAATAACGCCCACGAACTTTACAGCATGCATTTAAAGTAAACCTGATCTGCAAGTTCTGAGTAGCGCCACTAGCGCCGCACTTATGCGCGAAGCGCGAAATTTCAATCGATGTCATCTTTAAGATATATAAACATGCCTACCAAATTTCGCTTATCTAACACAAGTCTTTCTTGGTGTTGGGATTTTTTTTTCCGCCAGTGTATATGATTTTTTGCACACCATAACTCTTTTAGGTTAAGTAAAATCATAAATATTACTTCTGTTGTCAACATCTCCCCTTTTCTATGCACATACAAAACGCACAACGATTAATGCGGTAGTATACGAAAGCTTTTTGAACAGTCTTTTGACGTTGTACACTCATTTTTGTTAAAACAAGTTGTTTATTAAAAGAAAAATTGCAGTTAATTAGAAATTAATGAAAAATGTATCAGAAAATAAACTTAAAGATTGCAGTGGTAAAGCTTCCGTACAGGTCTGCTGGTGTTCTGTTATTACTTTCTTCTTGCAAAGATAGATTCGTGGATTCGTTGGATTCGTGAAGATCTTCGACTTCCGGTTTTCGACGGATTTACACGTTTTAGAGGTCAGAGATTCAGAAAAATATGTTTTTACAATATGTCTGCCTGTGAGTCTGACTGTATGTCTGTATGTGACACAAATATTGTGGGCGCTCTATCTCAAGAACTAATGCACGGAATGTAATAAAAATTTATATTCAAGTAGTCCCTAATATGAATTGGTGCTGATTAGTTTTTGGTGTAAATCGCCGAACAGGTGGCGCTGCTGTGCTGCATTTTTTGCGATT
This sequence comes from Maratus speciosus, assembly GCA_963932465.1. Taxonomy (NCBI): domain Eukaryota; kingdom Metazoa; phylum Arthropoda; class Arachnida; order Araneae; family Salticidae; genus Maratus; species Maratus speciosus. Next base: position 243,738,389 of record OZ010792.1, read on the forward strand.
TCTGCAATAGCTCTATCTCAAGAACTAATGCTTGGATTTTCAATAAACTTCAGATTTCGGTATACCTTGATATGAATTAGTTCTGTTTATATTTCGGTGCAAATCTCGCAACAGGTGGCGCTGCTATACTGCCTTTTTCAGAATTTCCCCTATAGCTCTATCTCAATAACTAATACACGAAATTTCACCAAACTTCAAATTCAGATATACTTCGATAAGAATTGGTGCTAAATTGATGTAATTTCTTGTACTATTTAAATGATTTAATTGACATGATTTATATAGAAGAAAGTTTTCCGATGGCCACAACATACTAGTTTTTAAAATAGTCTTTCTGTCCAAAAGTAATTAACACTTTTTGTCAGAATACATTTTTTAAAAATACAGTAAAAATACTCTAATCCGGCATCCTACGGTCCGGCACGCTGGATAATCCGGCACGTCTTATGAAAAAAAATAGTATTTATTGTTCCATCGCATCTGGTGTTTATAATACCTGGTTGAACTGGGGTGAGAAAATTATATTTCTGTGGATAATTTGCGAAACTGTTGAAATGAAAAATAAATTTTTATGTCGATAATTAAATACTTTTTCCATTTCAGAAAAAAATGCTCAACTTGAAAAGGAAATTGATACCAGTCATCAAATAATATATAATGGATGTGGATAATTAGATTAAAATGTTTGTTTTATTTTTGCGAAAGATAAACAAAATAATTTGATGAATTTTCGAAGTATATACAAATTTCTATCGAACAAAAGCTACAAAACATCGGAATGCGCGATTGATAGACATCGTGCCGGATATAGTATATCGGCATGTGTGTAGGGTCACCACCTGTTACACAACATCATACGAAATGACGAAGGGAAGAGTACTACCAAACAACCTGATATTCGAAATTTGTTCAACATGGCTTCTACAAGTACGCCTTCTGGGTGGATCTATAGTGCAAGTTTTCATTTTATAATTATGTATATATGTTCATGCTGTACTTTACGTTATTATTTTTTTAATTATATTCAAGCTGTTCAGAGAATAAAAGTCCCTGTTTTACTGTCTTTTTTTTAATTCTAACTACTACACGTTTTTCTCGACATTCATCCTGTAATCCGGAAAATTTCGTAATCCGGCATGTTTCAAGTCCCGAATATGAAGGATTAGAGGATGCTTACTGTACTTAAATTTCAATTGAAAGTACATACTGCGATATTTCCTAACGAAATTTTATTTAACATAGTTAGAAAACTTTTCATATTAGATTATTTGTTTTTCTTCTTTTCTAAACACTTTTGAGCAAAGCTCAAAGGATTATTCAACATAAAAGACTTTTGAAGGCTTTTAATATATAACTCCGAATAAACAACAAACACCATTAAAGGATTATTTAGTATGTTTGTTCTCTTTAATAATAAATTAAACGTAAGAAATTCATAATTTCATTAAATAAAGGAATTTATTTTGTAAGAATTTTATTTTAATTAATAAATGTAATATGTAGTGAAGCTAGCTAAATTTCCTCGTGCAAAAATGATGATAGAATAAAGAGATTGAATACGATAATTATATAAACAAAAGAAAATTATGCTATTTAATTACTTCAAAACGACTCTTTCCTATATTTAAGATAGGTAAAAATGGCGAGCAGTATTAATTTACAAGGATGGTCCAAAAGAGTTTTATGGGTAATAAAAAATTATTTATTAACAATAGACAGAAAATATAAAAGGGGATTAAGAGGCATATATGTCGATCCACAGGATCACCAAATCTACTTAGAATTTTTTCTGAACACAGGACCAATTTGTTAAACCTTTATACTCCGACGTTACTTTACCACTTTACCGTAAAGTACCATTAAAAAAACTTGTTATAAAATTTATTTAATATTTCAATTAGTAGTAAAACAGTTTAGAATGAGTTATATACATATTTTACTTTATTTTGTTCCAAAAGCATTACTGGTTGCACAAAACAAAAATATTTTTAAAATGATGATTTCTTTTGTCTTACATCTTTTCAGCTTTCTTGATGTTGAAAGTTTGGGTGGGTGGGGGGGGGGGGGATCATTTCGGAAATATTTCTGTATTTGTGTAGCAAGAACATTATATTTGTACATTTTAAAATTCTACAAAATACAAAATACAATATATATATATATATATATACATTAAATAAAAGATTTGAGTGGGGTACCTAGAAAAATCCTTCTAAAATTTATGAAATAATTGTAGAAATCTTCTAATGTAGTTTCAAAAATTCATAAAAAAAAAATGCTTTAGAAGTGGAATTTTTCAAGAATATATAATTTGGGACACGGGGGGGAGGGGGGGGGGTTAAGCTGGCTTGATTGAAATCCCGTCCCTGCCTATTGAGCCAGTTCTCGGGAGTTATTTTCACATCACTGTAGGAAGAGAAGCTTGTTTCAGATAAGTTTTTTTTTTTTAATTTTGGAAAAAGAAAATAGTCACTTGGTGTCAAATCTTTGCTATTATGGGGGTGGCTCCAGACTTCCCACTTGAATTTTTAGAGCAAGTTTTGATTTTTGCGAGCAGTATGGGGCCTGGCATTGTCATGCAAGAATTTAAAAGCTTTAACTCAACATGCTAAGGCGTTTGTGACGGATGACTTCACGTAACCGTGTCAAAGTGCCACAAGCGAAACCACTTATCTAAACGTCTTGCCATTTCAATCGCTCTAACGCGTCTGCGAACTTACACTATCACTGTAAGACAAGCGCCATCTATCTCTATTCTGGGGGGGGGGATAATTTCTCCGCAATAATTACTTTTGAAATGTTGCCTTTATTCATACATTTATTTATTTTTTTATTTATTTTGGATCCACCCTCATATTTCAAAAGTTCAATGTTTCTTAAACTTTTTTTATTTTTAATATTTTTTATTAAAAACTAGAGATGGGAAATATAGTTACTTTTGGTTAACAGGTTACATCGTTCCACACTTGTACAGGTAACAGGTTCGAATATCCTGTTATTTTTATAACACATAACTAATCGCTGTGTATCCGGTCGACGGATGTTTTAATTAGAAGGCCTTTCAAAAAAAGTCTGAAATAATTTTTTGGCGTAATTATAATGCTGTTTTATATTCAGAGGAATCAGAATAAGTTTGTGGTTTAAAACTTAATTTTTGAAAGACAAAAACTTACCTAGTTATAATACTTTGAATCGCTTGCATTTTTGGCGTTTTCTATCACTAAAAACATGTTTTTACATTTATGGTGATTAAAACATTGAAAATTCACAAAATTCCAAATATCATAGCTCAGTAAGTTTTGACCATACAAGAATAAATTTTAGCTCTTTACTTGTTAAAACATGGAAAACCTTTTTCTAAATAAAACTTATAGGATCCAGGCATTGTATAAAATTTGTAATTTCTTATCTATTTAAGAAGTAATTGTTGTAATGTAAATCGATTTTTATGTGATGCAAAACAAAATTTGAAATATTTTTGCAACTGGCTATACCTCTAAAAATAAAGGCTTAGAAATTAGTTATTGCTGAACGATAAGAGACACGCGATGTATAATATTAAACACAGTTTTAACAACGCGATTTCTAAAAAACATTGCATACAGCATAGATTATGAAATACATTCCAACACATTCAGAATACGGTAACAAAACTACACAATTTACAAAGGTGGAAGATGACGTCTTAATGAAAAATTTGGAAAATGCAGAATGCATTTGAAAGCACGATTTCAACTATTATCATGAATAGTCGTTAAAATATACGATTTTTTTGAAGCCCTGTATATGATCTACAGCTATGTATGTATACTACATATTATGCTAAACGTCGGTTCAGTTAAACGCATAGCACAGTTTAAAATTTCCGCTCAGCAATTTAAGCTAATAGACGAATGTTGTTGAGAATTTCTGTTCGACCTTGTGTATGATCTAGAATTTATACACAGCAAGTAATATTTAAAAAATAGTTAAATTTAAAAATACATACCACAAATGAAAACGCATTTCCAGCAATTATTGTGCGTAGACTTCAATAGTTCAATTACTGCTCATTTTCTTCTACATCTAAATTATTTTGTGTGTTCCTCTAAATAAACGATAAGTTCTATGCACACCATATTCTATAGTAAGAACCTTGTACTACACATCAGTGATGTATATCAATTTCAATATGTTTTAAATAGTGTAATATCATTAAAATACACGGCAAGCGATTGTCCCCATATACCGTAATGTAACGGAATTCCTTTGAGTGGTTCTGTAAATGAATCAAAAATGCTACACGCTTCCGTTTCAATACCGAACATGCCATATTAAAGCCCAAGGATAACATATATCCATTTCATGGCAATCGGACAATATTTACAAGAGTTAGAGCAAGGACAGACAGACCGACAAACAAACCGAATTCATAAGCACTTTTCACGGGGGAAAGTACTAAAAAAAAAAGAAATTGGATCCCCGACTTTATAGCAGCCCTATCTATCAACGCATATTCAAAGTTAATTTCACAAGAACACTAAAATATTGCTTATATATTTTTAATCAAGTGAAATTCTTCCAAAAATATTTCTTTCGGACAAATATGTTTTTCAAATGAATTGCAACTGTACTAAAATTAAGTTTTCTCACAAATTATAGGAGGCTATTTTCTTTCTTTTTTTATTCAGTGTAATAAAATCTCAGAAATTAAATGTTTTCCTGCTCCCATTAACCTTCTCACCGCCGCGAACTGATATATCCGTTCAATAAGCTGAAGGTTTCACAGCAATGGAAGCAATATATAAATGAATATAATTCTACAAATATAACGTAGTTTTAAAATATTTTTTGATGATTAGCATTCACAAGGCTTATACTCCAATGCGTAATTAAATTTGTTATGTCTGGTTAGAAAAATAATCTTTTTTTAGACTTTTAAAAAATTAGAGAAAACAACATTACAAGTCTGCCCTTTTGTTCGGCGGTCAGGGGGTTAAACGCAATGATAAAACAAAAATATTGATAACACGTGGCCCAAAAGCGAAATTTATGGTGCGAGAATCACCCCCCCCTTCCCCCCCCCCAAAAATTAAAAAGAACATGAGTACCTAATAATAACCCTTTTAAATATTCAAAGAAACTGCCCATAAATATCCCTCATTCAAAGTATCAACACAGATCAAAACATTTTCTATGACTTCCTCATAATAATTACTCGATGTGCAAATACTCTTTCATTCATTCCAAAAAATCACTCAGACAAAATTATCCTTTCAGATAAATTTACGTTTAGCGTATTTTATAAAATTTTAAACACTTTCGTAACAAATGTTTCAAAATAAGCAAATGTTATATTAACAACAGAAAATTTTAACAGATAAATGATTGCAAAGATGTTCTATTATCTTTGTTTATTCAAAAGCTTACTAAACGATAAAAGGTCATTGCATATGTTGAGAACTAGATTTACTGATGGCGTAATGAAAATGTATCCGAATGCTTTAAGGAATTATCTGTGGTTGGTTTTCAATTGAAAACAATCTAAGTTCTAATGCACACGTTTTAAACGCGCTAATCAATTGAAAAATCATACATTCCTGCATTTTATTTGGATGCAGTCAAATAATATTAGACGTAAATTTCCAACTGGGCGAGCGAAAAATGTCCGAACCAGGATTCGAACCAGTGATCTCCTGGCTGAAGCCGCCATAACCTTAATGATTATAGCATCTGATCTGAAACCTGGTTCAGCACAAAAGAATAAATTTCAGGTAACGGAACTCCAGAAATCGCTGGATACGTAATTGCACCAGATTAATTTTAACACACTTATTCTAATTGGTAAATAAATCATATTAGATGTAAATTTCCAACTGGGCGAAAAATGTCCGGACCAGGATTCGGACCAGGGATCTACTGGCTGAAGCCGCCAGTGCTCTGCCATCTGAGCTATCCCGGACGAATGTGGTGGAACTTTCTCACCCAGCTAACCTTAATGATTATAGCATCTTGTCTGAAACCTGGTTCAGCTCAACAGAACAAATCTCAGGTAATTGAACTCCAGAAATCGCTGCATACGTAATTGCAGCAGATTAATGTTAACACAAATTTTAATTATAATTAGTAAATAAATCATATTAGATGTAAATTTCCAAATGGACGAAAAATGTTCGGACCAGGATTCGAATCAGGGGTCTCCTGGCTGAGGAGTTCCATTACCTGAGATGTATTCTGTTGAGCTGAACAAGGTTTCAGACCAGATGCTATAACCCTTAATGTTAGCTGGGTGACAAAGTTCCACCAGATTCGTCCGGGATAGCTCAGATGGTAGAGCACTGGCGACTTCAGCCAGTAGATCACTGGTTAGAATCCTGGTCCGGATATTTTTCACCCAGTTGGAAATTTACTTCTAATATGATTTATTTACCAATTAGAATAACTGTGTTAAAACAAATCTGGTGCAATAAATAATGTTTCGTTATTTTTGAAATAGATTTTCTATCCAAAATCGAGAATTAAAATTTTTAAGCCATATGTTTATAAAAAAATGCATTTTACTTAAACGTTCCAAAAAGGTGCTTTTTATAAATTTAATGATTCTAAACTCGAATTTTGCTGCTTTTTTGGGGAAGAGGGAGGTAGAAATTGATGCCTTTAAATTATATATAATTGTTCAAATTTAGTTTGGAAAAGTGAACAGGGGTGTTGTGCTATCATAAGAAAAAAATCCTGAATCTTTGCAACTTTATGTTCAAGGAAATTCATTGTGATTCCTATTCCTAACTTCTAATGTGTAACTGAGTTATATATTTGGCAATATAATTCATAGGTATATAATTTTTTTAATTTACTCATTGAAAATTAGAAACAAAACAAGAAAAATAACGCAGGAAAATGTATTTTTAGTTGGAAAACACTGGTCAGGTCAAAAGTTTGACAAAACGTTGCTAGGTTTTAGAAAGTCAAACTTGGCTTTTTGTTAAGGAAATGCTAAATGAAAACAATTAATATATATATATACGATTCGTGAGTACAAAGCATGTCAAGCATGAGCTTTTTTTTTTAACAATTTTCAGATGTTTTTCTGATCTACTATTTGTTTCAGTGTTTCGTTTATGCCCTACTTTGCACAATCAGAATCGAAGAAAGTACGTGATGGTGGTGACCTACCACCAGGCACCAAGCCGAAAATGCGTTTAATTAGTGCTGCAAGTTGTTACTATTAATGCATTAGGGATTGATGAAATGTAAAATAATATTTTAGCACCACGCACCTAACAGAGTTGCCAATAACTAGAGAATGAAGCTACGCACGTCTCAAAAGAAACGATTGGGGATGTTTTTACTGAATGTTGTTCTATTTTAGAGGCACGAAATTGAATTCTTGATTAAGGCAAATGAATAAAGACGCTGCTATTTAAAACCATATGTTATTTAATTAACAGGGACTATTCGGTAACATATTAATGGAATATTAGGTTCAAGCATAGTAACAGTGATTTTTAACCTAATACGTTAAATAATGTCCTAACTTTACATTTATTATTTATGCTAATTTATTATCATTATTAAAATAAGATTTATCACAGTAATGGATGCTTTAGGTAGATGATTCCGATTTACTCACTAAACACAAAAGAAAAAAACAAAACAAAGAAAATTTTTAATATTTCATTAAGATCCCATATTAAAACTAATTGAAACAGAAATAATGAGATATTCTTCGATTAATACATTTTAAGAAATACAAAGTTTTTGATGCTAGTATTTACAAAAACCGATTCGGGTAATATATATTACGGATTTGGTTTTTTTGTTTTTTAATCATCTGTTCGCTACAGCTGTCTAAAGTACATTTGTTTTTGTTTTTCGTAATAAATGTTTATTCTTGAAATATTGTGTTGAAGTTTCTGTGGCAGCTACGTAATATTAAACAGGGAGCGCCATAAGTTCGGGCGCGCTTAAAAAAATCATAATAAAGAAATAACGTCCAGAATAAATTTCAGTTTGCTCGATTCTGATCAAAGGGACATTGGATTTTTTTCCCATGTATAATAAAAATACCAAAAAGTAACTGAAAGCGGGCGCTCGCACGTCATACGGAGTCGTTTTATGTAAATCAAGCAAATACAAACAGAAAATGAAACAAATCACAATAATATGGCACTGTGTTTTTATTTTAAAGTAAAATATGTTCAATGTGACCACCACTTACAGGTATTAGGGGGGTGAGACGCTTTTGCGTAACCACTTTGTGCCCGCATTGTCGGAAAGACATGTGTTACCCGTCGTCCCATTCATGTGGGATGGTGTCCCGCCCCATTTTGCGCGCGAAGTCAAGACGATCCTGTTGGACACTTTCCCTGAAGACCGAGTGAATAATCGAGGTTGTAAATTTGTGTGGTTCTCATGATCTCCAGACTTGATCTCGACAGATTTTTGGTCTTGGGGATACTTAAGGCCTCGGGTGTACTGGAGCGCACCAGCTACTTTGGTGGAACTGAATGGTGCCACTCGACGGACCTCTATGGCACCGCATGCTACACTCAGCTGCAATAGACGTATTGACACATCTCACTTGCTTAATACCGGGTGATGGATTCATGTTGAAAATCTTTTAATTTTACATAAATGCACAATGCCATGTTATTTTGACCTGTTTCTTTGTCTGTTTGAGTTTTCCTGATTAGCATGAAACGTCTTAGTATAACATGTTCTTTCGGTTACTTTTAAAATAATTTTTTTTAATGGAAAAAATCCAATGCCCTTCTGATCATGTTCGCGCAAACCAAAAATTTCTCCATGAATTACTTCTTTTATCATGATTTTTTTAAATTTGCAAGAACTTATGACACACCCTGTATATGATTTGATAAAGAAATTTACATAAATATTATAGAACACATTTAGCTGCAATCATTGGGTATTGTAATTTTCATAGAACTTGTTGACAAGTTAAAAAAGTTACGCTTTATAAAAATCTTTTAGTCTTCTGCAAATTCTTACCCGATTAAACCTCCACCACTATCAAAAGAATACTTTAAAATATTTACCATCTTTGAGAATAAATTATAGGATTATTCACAATTTAATTATTTAAATAAACTAATGTTATTGCATTTTTAAATTCAATTCTAGAATAATTATATTGACTAGAGTAGTGTTATTCTTTGATAATAAATTGTCATGCAACTAATTACACAGAATTCGTAATTGAATACAATTAGAACAATAAGTTTAAAACAATGGGTATTAATCTATTTTTAATTTCGATGCTAGAATGTTCAATGAAGTTGACATAATTTGGTTGTGTAGAAAATAATGACAAGAGAAGAAATTTAATACGTGAATTATGTAAAGAAAAGAAAAATACTCTGTTTATTTTCATTAAGATATAAATTTTTTAATTAATTTGTCATTTTATTGAAAAGCCTTTAATTATTAAAAGCAATGAATAGAAAGAATATTTTGCTTTGCCCAGAAAATAATTATAATTTATGTACTGAATTTTTTCTAGGGGAAATAAGATAACGAAAGACATGGGGACACTAAAACTGAGGGGATATTATTCTAATTTTATCAAAATATTTTACTCCAGAATATTTATTTAGAACTATTTTACTTTTCTACTTAATTTATTTCTGTTTGAATGGTATTTTATTTATTTTACAAAGAAATTTCTTGTTTGAATCGAAATATTATTATTTGTTAACGGTGAAATGCCAAATTGTTGGTATATTTAGAGTATAGAATGTTCAATATCATCTGCTTGTTTCTTGAAAGCTCAGTTACAATTTTCAAATTTCATGCGACTTCATCGAATTTTCTTACAATTTATATATACAGTATCTATAAATTTGCTGAAATAAGAAATTAAATCATCTAAACATCTGGGACATTCTCACAATCTCTTGACTCTCAGGAATAAAATTCAGGTGAAATTAAACTTGCCAAAATAACATTTTAATCTGATATACGAATGCCTTAATGATTCAAAATAAAGAAAAAATGGTCAGCAGCGATTTTTTTTTTAATTTAACTGAGGATTAAGTTAAGCTTGCGAGATTAATTTTCCTTACCATTTTACCACTAAAACTTTTTATTTTCTTCTAAACTCTTACTTATAATGAATTTGCATTGTACCCACAGGACATTCAAATAAGAAATAATAACAATGTAGTATTTTTAGTTCAAAATTTTGGTATAACATTCTCTTAAAGGGGTGTTAAAGAAGGGTCGGTAATGTAAAAAGAAAAAAAAAAAAGGAAGGTATAGCGAAAAAGGGACGGTAAGGGAATAAATGAGGTGTTAAGGATGGGACGGTAATGAAAATTACCACCTATTTTTAGGCAAAAAATGTTAAGACTAAGTGATAGCCAAAATGCTCATTGATTTTAGAAACAGTTATTTACATTGGATAAATTTAAAAAACAAATTACCTCGAAAAGTGCAGGAATAAACCTTGGGGAAGGTAAGACTACCAATAAAGCCACGATGCTTTAAATTGATATTTAAATGCTGATTTAAATTATGCAGTAAATTTTCTGTCAAAGAATTTTAGACATTCTTTCTCTAGCATATTTCTGCATGAGAAAAAACTTGAAAAAATTTCTGTGGCTGTAACTGAATTGATTTTCTGTAAAAATTTAAAAGAGGGACGATAAGGAATCTAAAACCTACGGACAGAATTTAAAAAAAAAAAAAAAAAAACGTAAAAAATTGTGCAGGTTAATTTTTTGCTACATATTTATATGAAAAAATAGTCCCAGTTTCGGAAAAAATTACATCGAATTACTTTTATTGAAACAATTTTATGCAGACAGCTCCAAACTTAAAAATCAGCATCAGGGACACGAGACGGTATAGGAGTTTCCTAGATATTTGGACCCCCCAACATCGTTCAAAACTTATTTATCTCGTTAATATTGTTGCGCAGTCATGAAAAGGGATGTTCCTTATTATATGAAAAATAACGCAAGAATATGTACTAAAATAAAAATTATTATTTAGGGACTTAAAAGTCAAAAGATTGTGAGAACGCCCCATATCTCAATGTCTTTTTTTTTCTCTTTGATGATGTAATTATATAAATCGCTGATTATTAAATCTAAGTAACACGTATTAAAATAATTTCGACTTTACTGCACTTTTATTGCCACAAAATTGATATGCATATTATTTCAATGTTTTGTTTTTCATTCCCGAATGAATGTAATTATATTATTTGTTGATATTAGATCCTAGTAATTAAGGGTCGATAATTCCAGCTTTACTATGTTTGGATTGCCACAAAATTGGTATATACTACTTCAGTATTTTCTTTCTTTGATAATGTAATTATATTATTTACTCATGTTAGTATCGATTAACTAGTGGTTTAATAATATTAAATGTACTGTACATGGTTTGCTACAAAATTGGCATATATTTTCAACGTTTTTTTTTTTTCTTAAAAATATAAATATATTAGGGGCTGATATTAGATCCGAATAACTAGAATTCTAATAACTTCAGCTTTACTTTAGTAAGATTGACAGAAAATATATGCCTATATTATTTATATTTTCTATAAAAATATCACAAATATATATATGGAACGTACAGCATTTGTAATTTTTTGCAGATATACATAAATTCCGATGCATTATGGTTTATGCGATACAATTGAACATTTTAATGATGGTACGTTTCTTCAAACATAATGAAAGGAATACTATTTCTTCTGGTACATCACAATAAATATTCTGCAGAATATAGTGTGCGTTTCAAGTAATTTCCAGAAACACACGAAAGCGTTTGTCTACTATACTATCAGCTGGTAATATTTGTTATAGATGTATGTTAACGATGCTTCAATATTTCCAACAAAATGAAAGCGGTTTATACAGGGTGTTGCCGAATTTGACCGAAAAATTCAAATGGGTGATGGAATGTATCAAGTGGAAAAAATATTACCATAGAACAAAGGTTTCCTCACCACCATTTTAATTAAACATACAGGTGTTCTGCCCTAACACATAGTTGGTAGCGGTAATAAAATTCAGAAAACTGAAGTACATTATAATGAAACTTTTAATAGACTTGGTCACCTTTGTGGAAAATATGATAACACAACAGTTCATACATTATCACCGATTGTGTCAGCACCATGTTTTTGCAGAACTTTTTGTTATGTTATTACATTTCATATAAAGCAAGGTACATATCGTTACATTTTTAATACAATATTTCAATTATTCGCTAAGTTATTACCATCTACTCCTTCTGACTTCAGTTAGAGTGAAACACCGTGTAGTTGCGACTAAACATGTGGTTTATTTTCTATGGCAAGTTTTCATACATTTGATGTCTACTATCACCAATCTGAATATGTGGGTCAAATTCGACAGCAGCTTAAATTATTGAAAATCACTACAGTACACAATTTGACACAAAATGATGCATGAAACGTCTATCGTTATTTTGCAAGAAAACACAAAGCGATTCGTATATATCCCCATCTGTTACTGATAATTGCAGGAAATATATTTTAAGCAATATTGCGTGTTTTTAAGTTGAATAAGTTGTTGTATATTTTATAATTCGTGGATATTCTATATATTATATGTAGTCATAATCTGAATACATTTCAAACAATAGGAAAAATTTCTAAAAGTGTGTTTTTTGTAGAAAACGCACTTTTTAACTGTGCTTTTATCAGCTGAATTAATTTTACCATAGCATTTAGTCTAGGTAATAAATAAATGACTTCATATACAGGGTTCCAACAAAAATTATTTAATGCATTACTCATTACTGATGATAAATTCCATAAACGAGTTTTCAGCTACGGTAGGAGCTTCCAGCTGAATTTAATTTAAGTTTTTTATGTGATGTGTATGTATCAATCTTATAAGGGCATCACAAAATAATTTGAATGTATTCCCTGTGTTATATAGATTAAAAAAACTGTGCAATTAAATTAAATAATCGTGTTTAATGTTGTGTATATGAAGTTTCTAGATTATATGAAAGGACCCTGTCTACAACATTATCGTTGAAAACAGTCTTTTCTCGAAGAGCATTTTTCATCTGAACTAAATTACAATATGTTATGTGGTTTGATGAGGTAGGTGTGTTGTTCCTACAGAGTTGGCGGTAAAATTTTAAATACATTAATATATATGCGCAGTTATTGGTTTATGCGCTTTTTACCGATTTTCTACATATATAAATTTAACTAATTATTATCTCTCTCTCTATATATAGATCTAAAAATATTATTTATTACAAACTTTCAGCTGTAAAAATATTTTCTAGGCATCTGTGAATAATAAGATGCAGCAATGGGAATAGCTCATTATGTTTTGAAATCTTTAAACACGTACTCAAAATCTAAAGTGTAGCATCACTTCTCTAATTTAGTTCAAAATTGTTTAATAATATATGCGTGAAGCGCGATCATTCGTTCTTATTTATATTTTAAAATGTAGAGAAACTAGAATTAACATGAAAGTAACAGAAATCAAGAATTTTAGACTTTATTAGACAAAAAAAATGCTAATTAAATTAAAATAGAAAACCAGACACAATAATATAAAAGTAACTTAAGGGGTAGTTTGTACCATAAAATATATATTTAAAAAAGCTCTCAAAATATATACTAAAACACAATTATGTGCTTAAATGACGTCCATTTTAATAAAAACACATTAAAAATATTAAAAATGACATGTTTCGACTGTGTCATTGAGTTATCATCAGAATATATAAAAAACCACAAATACAATGCACATAAAAACTGGAAATGACCATCTATTAAAAAGTTAGCATATACTGTCCCCTATATTTCCAAAAATTCCCGTTGCTCCCTCTATGCTCCGTTACCTAAAGTTGTTTAACCCCTCTATACAAATACTCGGGATGTGAAAATATAATACATTGTTACAGACCTTTTAACCCCTTAAATGAATTTCAATTGACTCCCATATAAATAACGGTAAATAAAAATTACACCTGTAAATCAATCTACACTGTTTAAATAAGATACGTATAATAAGATCGTCAATATTCTCTTTTTTATTCAGTCTTGACAAAGCTGTATTTCCTCTGTTATATCTTATACCTGCAATCCTTACATCATATGCAGAATTTTCTCCTAGTCGTAACTGAATAATGATTTTCGACTTCCCCCTCCCTAATAAATGGAATAATATAAACTCCTGAGAGATCACCCTTATCAAAGCAATCGCATCAATTTTGGTGTTTAAAATCATCTTTAACTTCGGTGAAGGTCTCGCGATTAACCTTAAAAAAAATCTTTTAAAGGAGATGTTATAAATTATAAGAATCCCGGATAATAATTCATAATCACCCTTTTCATACTAACATGAGTTTTATTTCCAGAATCATCTGTGCACATTTTACATAGTAAGCTCTGAATTTATTTATTCATTAACTTTATCCTATACCCATTATTAATAGCAATAAGTTTAATTTTATTTAATTCAACCCCCATATTTACTTCGGAAGATATTCTAAATGAGCTATTAATCAGGAATCAGAAAGTAGATAATTTATAAGAAAATGGAGTGTATGCCTCAAAATTTAAATTCGCGATTGGTTTTCTGTAAACTGAATGAATTAAATCACCCCCCCCCCCTCCCTCGCTAATTAAACATCTAAAAAAGGAATATCTCATCCTTCTGAAGATCAAATGTAAATTTAATATTACTATCGAGTTCATTTAACTGCAGTATGACAGCTGTTACATACAGAAATTTCGAAATCAAACTGAAATCGTTTTTCTAATAGCTATAAGAAAATGTGGATTAATATATATATATATATGTGTGTGTGTGTTTAATTTTTTCTAAGGGGTCATCTGCATACAAAACTGGAGCTTAACCTCTTTCATCTCAGTACAAATACCATATTATAATTACATATTTTAAATCAACTTAAAAGTTTAAGCAAAATAGGAATATTAGTCCACTATAACCCTGCGGTTAGTGAAATACCGAATAGGCAAAAAATCCGTAAAAACTTTAAAAGTTCATAAAAACTGAAAAAAATAACCTAAATAAAAAACGGTGTGCAGGGTTAGAATCAATGGGTCACGGTGATGTTTTCAAGACAGGAAAACAAAACTAAAAAAAAAAAAAACAGCCAATAGTTGGCGCCACATTCCATGAATAATATTGCGTACCGAAAAGGGCGATGAGCCTAAGCGTCTGGTAGCTTCACGAGCACTGCTTCTCCCTGCAGCTAAGTCAAACGTTATCGCTTCCATTTCGATTCGTGCCTTTATTATACACAGTTATCCGTGTCTTACACGATCCTCTAGCATTGTAGTTCTCTCAAACCGAAGAACAAGTTTTATGAGGCCTGTCGCTATTAAAGGCCTTTTTCCAGTCCTCACATTCTTCTATACTCGGAATTTAAGCAAAGCTTTGGTCGCTGTTTCCTGGCTCATGTAAAACAACTTCACCAACTTTTTTATTCGCACGCAGCATCCTTGTTTACATAACTGGTTCATTTTCAAAAAGTGTCGTGTTTTACTGTCCTTTCACATTTGCACAGAAAAATATATATCATAATTTTAATTATTGCATTTTAACTATCATGTTATTTTAATGATAATTTACATATATTTTATTATTTATAAAAAAATTAAAAATAATAAATATATTTTTTTTGTAGTCAAAATGTCATTAAAATAGGTTGTCCCAATGAGCAATTTATCAGGTAAAGATATGACTAGTTTCTATTTAAAACAGATTGGTATAATTTTTATTTATTAAGATGCTACTAGTTGAAAAAATATTTATTTCCATAAATTAAACTTATCTATAATTCTTAATATTTTTTTAAAAACCGTGTCCTAAGAAAGAGTGTCATTACCATGCTTCTGACAAAAAGTTCGCCTGGGATTTTTTAGATGGCAGCTCATGCCACTATATCAAGGCAAAAATAATCCTTAAAAGCCAACTTGTTATCAGGTTTGGATGAATAGAGTAAAGGTAATTAAGAGGTGGAGCTGCTAGAAAAGTACATGAATGATAACTTCAGAAAACAGCTAAAAGACCAATCAAATCTCTAAAAGAACTGACCACAAGGGAACAAAGTTTTGAACAAAAATAATGGTGATAAAACACAAGAAACAAGCATCAGAAGGCTTTTAAAATGAAATGCTCCAGGAAACAATGTACCAATTTTAAATGTACACCTTCTGTAGAATACTTTGAGATAAATTCACAGAGTAATATCATTAGTTAGTGTCCTAGAGTCAGAAAACGAGTAATAAGAGATAGGACATCAGTTGTTCGAAGATGTAAAAAGCTTGTTCAACAACTGAAATTTAAAACGAAAAAAAAAAAAAAAACGATATGAAAACTGTAGAAAAAAATAGTAATGGCTTAGTATGCAAAAGTAGGCAAATGTAGGAAAAATCAAACATCCGAAGATAAAAAAAAATGTAAATAAAATGACAAGATTCAAAAATGAAATTAAGAAAAAAACTGTGAAGGAAGATTCTTTTAACACGAATAAGAACTTTATTTATTGAGAATTTTTTAAAGTAATTATTTCGATGTATTAAACATTTATGAAAATTGTTTATTACTATAGAACATACTTATACTTATACAATTACTATAGAAAAAAATACAGACAAATTAAAAAAATTATGACGTATTGACACATACAGTAGGGTGGTGCGAAAAAAGTCAAGTTCATATTTCCAAATCGCTACAGTGCGAAAAAGTTGCGATTGGTAAATACAAGAAAAACAGAAAAAATTCTTCAAATCGAACTTTATCTTCCAATCCCTCAAACCACCTAAAAATTTTTAAAAAATTGAAAATTTCCCATTTTTTCAAAATTATTTTTTTTTACGTTTATATATTTTTTATCGCTATAGTGAAAAATATTTCCAGATTGTACTGTTTAATAATAATAATAATAATAATTGTGTTTAGATAATATCTTCCAATCGCGCAAACTGAATAAAAAGCGGTAAAATTTCAATTTTGAGTGATTTTCATGCATTAAGAATATAATCAACTGAGGTCAGTTTGCGGTCTCAGGTTAAGATTTTAATATTAATTGGTACTATTGAGCATATTAGCCTTTACACAACCCAGAACTTACCACGAAGATTTCGTTCCAGGTCTGAAAAGTTTAGTTGTTCACCCAACTGCCGCTAGCCACGTTGCAAAACAGCGCTGAAGTCGGCGTACGCGCTCTCACCTATTCACACCTAACTCCGTAAAATTTAGAGCAAAGTCAACTGGATTCGGATGAACAACATGACATATATTTTGACGGAAGAAAATACCCTAGTTAAAGAAAGGATTGGATCTAAACAGGTTCGTCGAACTATTAAAGAGGAACACTATTCTATCGTAAAACAACGTGGCTCAGTTTATTTAGGCAATGTGTCTCCAAACGTCAGGTCTGCTAAGGACATTGTAGCTTTCATAGTATCATGTCTTACTGAACAAGGGGTTTCACTAGAACACTTAGATTTGATAGGCTGTGATGGTACAAATACCAATACTGGATAGAAAATTGGTGCCATCAGACAGCTTGAAGTGCATCTCGGACAAACACTGCAGTGGGTTTTTTGTTTATTCCATTTTGTTTATTCCATCTTTTTCAACATTTGAATGGTGAAACTACTGGCCCAAGATCATTTAGTAGACCATTTGGGCAGCATCTCATTGTTGTGTGAAACTCTCGGTGATAAATTTTCAATTGACTGATTGTGACATTCTAGAAGTGGACGGACAACTGTTGAGCAGGGACCAACGATATCTTCCTGACGTCAGTCAAGCAATTAAAAGTGGCAAGTTTCCAAATGACGTATCAAAGTGTGAACCCGGCCCAATGTCACATGCCAGATGGCTCACTTGTGCAAATAGAGTCCTTCGACTTTGCGCGGGCGCGGAAAACCCATCGGATGCCTTAAAAGCAATATTGACATTTATTTTAAAATCTTACATGCCAGTTTGGTTTGAAATAAAATGCAGCAAGTACATTACAGACGGTCCTATTCATCTGTACAGAGCAATCGAAACATCTCGATGCTTGCGTGACAACCTGAAGAAAGTTTAGTCCCTGAAATTGAACGAAACTGGTTCTTTGCTCACCCGAAAAACCAATTGATGGCAATGGTATTTGGTAAGAGGAGGCACATAAGGGAGCTAGTGCTAATAAGATTGTTAAAAGCCAGGCAGAATGTTTCAAAGGGTAAAGGCATCTGAATCTTTATCACTCCTACTTTAAACTTCGATGCGGCAGACTATACAGAATTAATTCGTTGGAATGTAGCAAAATTATCATATCCACCTCTTTTTCAGAGAATAACTAATGAAGAAATACATTTCTTCGTTCAACCAGGTGATATCTCAGGCTGGGATGATAAAAAATTTCCCTGCCACACGCAAGCTGTCAAGCGGTGCGTCAAATTGGTAATGGAAGCATCGTTTAAGGTATGTGGGCTCCAATCAAGAGATGGATTCATCAGGACCACACTGAAATCAATATCCATGATACCAGGCATTACCACCAATGTGCAGTGCAAAGTTGCGTCTAAAAGTCAGACTTAAACAGATGAAATAACAAACTGTATATCTTATACTGTCACGACACTAGCTTTTTAATACAGTGTTTTGACTCACTGATTATAACAAATAATGTATTTACTAAATGTAAATATCAAACACCCTCATTGGTTGGATGAAAATAAGGGTGTGGGTTGAACTCGAAGTGCAGCTACCATCTCGGCGGTGAGTTCTGGTTTGTTTAAATATTATCAAATATCTAAACAAGCAAAGAGTTGTACAATTTATATGCAAATGTTAACATAGGAACGCAAACTGATCCCAGGTGATTATTTTCTTTATTCATGAAAATGACTGAAAATTGAATTTTTCCCGATTCTTATTGAGCTTGCGCGATCGGAAGATATTCTTTAAACGCAACTGTTTATTATTATTATTATTAAACAGTACAATCTGGAAATATTTTTCCCTATAGCGATAAAAAATATATAAACGTTAAAAAATTTTAATTTTGAAAAAATCGAAAATTTTCATTTTCTTTTGAATTTTAAGGTGGTTTGTGGGATCAGAAGATAAAGTCCGATTTAAAGATTTTTTTGCTTTGTTTTGTTTTCCTTGTATTGACGAATCGCAACTTTTCCGCACTATAGCGACTCGGAAATATCAACTTGACTTTTTTCGCACCACCCTAACATATAGATTTTATTGAAAATAACAAATATAAATATGGGGCAAAAGCTCAAGCAGTTCTCTTTGGTAGAATGGGTGCCACATTTCATACTGCTATTAAGTATTATTTTAGCACTGAAATACAGAAATTAAAAATTGAATCAATTTTCACCATCTCAAGAAATTTTAGACATGATGCTCTTGTAGTCTAGGCACATATTATGCTAATTTTTATCACAATCCGTAGCAAAATACCACTGTTGAAAACATTTATTTTCCTAAGTGAAAGTCCAATAAATCAGTGTTTAAATAAAAAAAGAAATCTTTTATTTTCTATCAAATGAAATCAGGAGATAGTCTCAGCTCTACACAAAATATTTCAGAACTAACTCAGAATACTTTCTGTACAGTTGGGACATGGTGATGTTCTACGTGTAATGTCATCAACCACCTGTACCTATTTCGTCACGATTTTTTGTTGTGGAAAACAATGCCGATATTGGTCAATTGTTTAAGGAATAATAATAAATTAATAAAATGTTTTTGTGCTTATTGCTCGTAATAATATAAAATAACATACATGGATATATATTTTCTATTACAAAGTGTCATTACCGTGCTCATTTATGTCATTACCAAGTTCATTAAAATTTAAAAAATAGTTTAAAATTGTTAAATTAGTAATTTGGTCTCTGCTGATGCTTGTATATTAATGTTTTTGAGGTAAGGTAATTAATTATTTACAAAAAAATTAAACTTTCTGAGTATTTCTAAAAATTTGATTTTCCTTTTCCAAAACATGGACAGATCTTGAAAATGACCCACATGGTTCCTAACGGTGAACTAGTTGTGCATTAGGAGCACAGATTCTTATAACAGTCTCATTTGCGTATTTCCACTGAAGTCGCTTGTACCAGTGCCATCTGGCGGCTGTATTATAAGTTATTTTTTAGAAAAAAATTATATACATATATTTAATAAGAAAATTTCCATATTTTCTTATAACTATTAGAAAAACGATTTCAGCACGATTTCGAAATTTCGTACTATGCATGAAATTGTAACAAATAAAAAAAACAAAACATATTTCTGTTAATACGATTTACGACGCAGAAAAATCATATGGTAGTTAACAGGAAACAGTACTACTGAATTTCTGTCAGTTTGAAATACTAATTGTTTTAAAATTTATAGAACCAATTGGATTTCATATCCCAACAAATTTAAATGGTTTTTTTTTTTTTTTTTTTTTTTTTTTTTTTTACAGTATGAGACAGTTTTTTTCCTATTATAATTTAGCCAAGAATATTTAAAATATCTGCTACGTTAATACTGAAATAAAATTTCATGATTAAATGTTTTTTTATTAAAATACAAAAATTTTCATTTTATATTTTGCTAAAAAAAGAAATAATAATAAAAAAAGACAGTGAAAAAAAAAGAAAGAAATCACTACGAGTAATGTGAACGACAGATCTTTCCTTCCTGTTTAACGATACCGTAAAGGAAATTTTATCTCATAAATATTCGAGAATTGTCACTGAATTTGATTACATGATACAATTACGTTTCTTAGGATTTTTCATTCAATTTCAAGGAA
This sequence comes from Maratus speciosus, assembly GCA_963932465.1. Taxonomy (NCBI): domain Eukaryota; kingdom Metazoa; phylum Arthropoda; class Arachnida; order Araneae; family Salticidae; genus Maratus; species Maratus speciosus. The sequence continues at coordinate 243,759,185 of OZ010792.1, forward strand.
ATTATAAAACAATGGTTGCGGAAAAAATAGTTGTAATATTTTATTTACACTAAAGACAAATATGTTTAATTTCACAAGCACATTTTCTGCTTAAAACTCATTTTTTAAAAATTTTTACGATGAATGGTTTTGGCGTAAATGGCTTCTAATGGATGTCTAGACATATTTTCAATTAATTAGTTTTGATTTACATATATAGCATTTTGAAACATGCCTTACTTTTTAAAAGATAAATAAGTTTTCTAATGGAAGCTTATTAAATAAGATATAGACTTTTTTAGCAATAGTTGCAAGGGAAATTTTAAAATTAAATAGTTTGATGAATTAATGTTACAGGAAATATATTTAATAGGTAGACAATAGAACTTATCTATCCATATTACAAAAAAAATGTAAATAATCAAAAATATTAAATAAACTTCTTCCAATTATGTATATACTTATCTTAACCTAAATCATTATATTTCATGTAAAATCATAACATATTTTTGAAAAAATGTGTAAAATTTACTTATAATTTATAAAAGTATCAATGTTGAAGAATTCGGATAGTTGATGAAGCATTCTCAGATAATTTTGACTTTTAAGTCCCTGAATAATAATTTTTATTTTAGTACATATTCTTATGGGGTTTTCTTGTTATTTGTTAAACTGGAAAACTTCCCATTGCATGACTGTATAAGATTATTAACTAGATAAATAAGTTTTGGATGATGTTGGAGGTCTAAATATATCACGAAATTCCTTACCGTCTCGTGACCCTGATGCTAATTTTAGGTAGCTTTCATTACAAAAAGCTACCTATTGCAGCCGTTCGGAGGAAAGCGATTTCAAAAAATTTTGGTATATTTTCATCGATCATGACCCCCAGACCCCGAAACCACCCTCCGTTCAAAATTGATATATATATATATATATATATATATATATATATATATATATATATATATATATATATATATCCATATATATATATATATATATATATATATATATATATATATAATCTGACCTATGTCACACTGTAACTCTCGTATTTATGAACCGATTTGGGTGTAATTCGGTGTGTACATAGTACATACCAATGTCTCTCGACCGAGTTTGTTGGCCAGCTTCATCCGCCATTTTGTTTCAAAATGGCGGCCATTTAAAATTTTTAAAAAAATTTAAAATTTGAAATGTGGTACCAAAAAATTGAAAATGGAAAAATATTTTTTTCTTATGTATTTGACCTTTATACAAAGACTCCGGAGCAGTTTTTGTTTCGTCTATATCTTAAAAAATGGCTGAGTTATAGCATTTTGAATTTCTAGCGTGGCTGACATTTTGAAACGTCCTGAAATTTGTCACGCGATAAAAGGCGTATTTATGAACCGATTTGGATGTAACTTCGTTTATACATAGTACATACCAATGCCTCGACCGAGTTCGTTGGCCAGCTTCATCCGCCATCTTGTTTAAAAATGACGGCCATTTAAATTTTTAAGAAAAATTTTAATTTGAAATGTGGTACCAAAAAATTGAAAATTTAAAAAATATTTTTTTTTATGTGTTTGACCTTGATAAAAAGATTCGGGAGCAGTTTTTGTTTCGTCTATATATTAAAAAATGGCTGAGTTATAGCATTTTGAATTTCTAGCGTGTCTGACATTTTGAAACGTCCTGATTTTTGTCACGCGATAACAGACGTATTTATGAACCGATTTGGATGTACCTTGGTGTGTGCATAGTACATACAAATATCTCGACCGAGTTCGTTGGCCAGCTTCATCCGACATCTTGTTTCAAAATGGCAGCCAATTAAATAAATTTAAAAAAATTAAAATTTAAAATGAGATACCAAAAAATTGGAAAATGAAAAAGATTTTTTTCGTATGGGTTTGACCTTAATACAAAGATTCCGGAACAGGTTTTGTTTCGTCTATACCTAAAAAAATGGCTGAGTTATAGCATTTTGAATTTCTATTGTGGCTGACATTTTAAAACGACCTGATTTTTGTCACGCGATAACAGGCGTATTTATGAACTGATTTGGATGTAACTTGGTCTGTACATAGTACATACCAATGTCTCGACCGAGTCCGCTGGCCAGCTTCATTCGCCATCTTGTTTCAAAAGGGTTGCCATTTTAAAAAAAATGTAATTTAAAATTTAAAATGAGGTAATAAAAAACTGGAAAATGAAAAAGATTTTTTTTTTTGTGTTTGGCCTTGATACAAAGATTCTGGAGCAGTTTTTGTTTCTGAAAATTTGTTCTTTTGTTTATATCTTAAAAAATAGTTGAATTATAGCTCTTTGAATTTCTAGCAAGGCTAACACTTTGAAACGATCTTGTATTTGTCACGCGATAACACACGTATTCGCCTATTTCGATGGAAGAAGGCAAGTGGATAGTATACATCAATATCTCGACGAAGTTCACTGGCCAGCTTCATCAGCCATCTTGCTTCAAAATGGCGGCCAATTAAATAAAATTATATTTAAAGTGAGGTGCAAGAAAATTAGAAATTGAAAAAGGTTTCTTTCTTAAATACTTGACCTTGATATAAGGATTCAGGAGCATTTTTTGTTTGTCTTTATCTTAAAAAATGGCTCAGATATAGCAGTTTCAATTTCTAATGTGGCTGACATTTTGAAAAATCTGATTTTTTGCCTGCGACTGCACTCGTATATATCAACCGATTCCGATGTGAGTGAGCATGTGCACATCAAATACTAAGGTCTCGCCCAAGTTCACTGGTTAGCCTCATCCACCATGTTGTTTTAAAATGGTAGGCACTTTAAGAAATCGCCGAATTTTGCAGCCAAATATAAGTTACTTTAAATAAAAGCAGCTTGGATAAAGCTGACTAATGTCGCGAAATTCTCATTCATAATGATTTAGTATTGATAAAAATTAGTACTGAATCTCCTATATTCGGTTTCCACTAAATTGAGCTTCGTGTGTTTGAATAATATTAGTTGGCTTTTTTAAAATAAGGAATATGAAAGCTACCTCTTCCTCCCGGCACTGGCCGGAAGGACTTTTTAAGTTTGGAGCTGTCTGTAAAAAATATTTTCAATAAAAATAATTCGACATAATTTTTTTCCGAAACTGGAACTATTGTTTTATATAAAGATGTAGCAAAAAATTAATTCACACACATTTTACGAATATTATTATGTATTTTTTACTCTGTCCCTGGATTTTAGATTCCTTACCGTCCCTCTTGCAAAAGTGTTAAGAAAATCTCTTCAGATGCAGCCACATTTTTTTTTAAACTTTTTTCTCATACAGAATTATACTATAGAAATAATTTCTAAAATTCTTTGACAGGAAATTTATTGCAGAATTTAAATATCAATTTCAATCATTGTGGCTTTTTTGGCAGTTTTACCGTCCCCAAGGGTTTATTCCTGCACTTTTCAAGGTTTTTTTTTTTTTTTTTTTTTTTTTTTTGTAATTTAAACCAATATAAATAACTGTTGTTAAAAATCAATAAACATTGTTGCTATCACTTAGTATTAACATAATTTGCCAAAAAATAAATGGTAATTTTCCTTACCGTCCCTTTTTTTCTCTTAATGTCTTTTTTTCCCCCTAAGCGTCAATTTTTTTTTCGTTACCGTCCCCTTTTTATCACCTTTCCTTCCTTAACATCCCTTTAAGACAATGTTGCACCAAAATTTCGTACTAAAAATACTACATTATTATTAGTTCTTATTTCAAAGTTCTGTGGGTACTATGCAAACTCATTACAAGTAAAAATTTAGAGGAAAATAAAATGTTACAGAGGTAAAACTGTAAGGAAAATTAAACTTTCCAGTTTAACTTCAACAGCAGTTACGTAAAAAAAGAAAAAATAATTGTGGCTGCTGACCATTTTATTTTATTTTGAATCATTAAGGCATTCGTCAATAAGTTTAAAATGTTATTTTATTAAGTTTAATTTCACCAGACTTTTATTGCTGAAAGTTAAAATTTTGTGCGAATACCTCTTATACATTTTTAAGAAAGGATTTCAAATCATACGATTTATAAAATATTATAGCAGATTATTGAAACTAAAATGTGAACCATATTACCGTGTTAATTTATTTTATTTTATTTGCTTTTTACGAAAAAGGTATTGTACTTTTTTAGCATTTACAATCTAGATAGATATAACAAAAGTGCAGCCGAAAATGAAGTTTGTCTCTACTTTAGAAATTGAAGTAAAATTAATAATCTCTCAAAAGATTATAGAAACATTCAAAAGCTTATTATTTTATAATATGTAGTTTGCTGTAATAAACAAATCATTTTAAAACAAATATCCTTATCATATCAAAACAATTTATGCTTAGTGGGGCATCTACTTATTAAAACGAGCCATAACTTATTTTTTCAAGAGCAGTACACGATTCTGACAGCATAAATGAACTCTACACCTTTCAATTACCCTATAAACAAATTTTTATTCAATTCGTATCATAAGTTTACGAGAAATTAATTATTTTAAAAAGAGTGTATTTTAAGGGCTGTATCCAAACTGAAGTTCCGTACTCGATTGTTAACCGAGAGAGCACCTTAAGCACCACTCAAGCACAACATTTGTTTGGTGTTAGCATATTTACAACAAAGGTGAGAATGTCTATTTTTTTTTTATTATAATATAATTCAGTTTTCTGAAGTTATTAACGTAAACCCAAATTGAGTTAGGATGAAACACTCTGTATCTGTGATTAAGTAAGTGGTTTGCAATCCTATGTTCCTATGTGATTTATCATCCTTGTTGTATACCTGATTTGCCATGTCATTTTGTAAACTTTTTTTGAATCACCCTGTATAGAGAGGAAGTTCAGGTATTACGGAATACCATTTACATTTTTATTTGTAAGTCACAGAAAGAAAAAAATTCATACATTAAAATTTAGTAAAGAGCAAACTTTGACTATTCCCTAACACATTTCTAAAGCATTTAAAGTGGAAGGAAAAATGCATATCAATATTTATTTATTTTATATTACACTTTTCTGGAAGTAAAAAAAAAAAAAAAAAAAAAAAAAAAAAAAAAAAAAAAAAAAAAAAAACAGTCCGGCACTATAAAGTAGGGTTATGTGAAATATTAAAATTTCAAGAAAAATAACGTTTTCATAGATTTTCAGACCCGTCTTAAAAGTGATGTCTACACTGTTAAAAATTTGGTACAACGTTACCCCAATTTTTGGTGCTGAAGCAGCTGCCGCCATAAGATGGTGAAACATTGTTCCAACGTTTGGTTGTAAGGATGAACCATAAGTTGGCGAAACGTTGAACCATACGTTGGTGAAAACCTTGAACCATAAATTGGTGAAATGTTGCTGAAGCAATTATTTTTGTCCCCCACCCCTCCTCTTTCATAGGTAAAATATCTTATTTTTTTTAAAGATATTTTGTTTTAATATAATTTAAGGTGAAATATTTACGGTCTCTCCAATTAAATTTCTGTGAAAATAATTTTCAAGATAAGAAACCTTGGTTTATTTAGTAAATTTTAAAATAGTTTAATTATACGATAACATCACTGTTATTTTAAATAACTTACACTATAATTTACATATTAAAATACATAAGAAAGGATACCATTATGTTATGGGGCTCTATACATATATAATCTTACCAAATTAAGGTAATTGAAATGCATTATAATTTGTTCAATAAAGCTATAAAATTGATTTTGTATGACGGATGCAAGCAATCTTTAAACAAAAATCAATCAGAGAATAAGTAACTATTAATCCTAAATTGCATTGAAACAAGGAACCATCTAAAAAAAATGTCAAACGGAGGTGGGGGCAAAAATCATTGCTTATCTATTCGCATCTTTTTTTAAATATGTTCTAAGCATGATTTAAGTGTTAAGAATGTGTAATTTTTTAAAATATGTATGGAGATTGGTGATTGTTTTATTAAATGTGAACTTCAACATGGAGTCTAAATTTTTAAATTCTACGGGATATGTTTATAATTTTCCTTTAAACATATCCCTTAATAATTCTTATTAATACTTATGGAATGACATGATAAGCTATATTTAATTTTAATATTTTATTACCACACACATTGTGTTTTATAAATACAAGCTAAATACATTTTATATATTTTATTAAAGATTGATCAAGGAAAAAGAAAAAAAGAAGGAAATTTAAAAAGAAATAATGATTGCAATGTACTGTTCTTCATTGTTTGAAAAACATTTTGAATGTAAAAAGTAGTTATTAATCACTTTAATAAATATTCAATCCTAAATTATATAAATGAAATGTAAATATAAACTTAAAATATATTAAAGCAGTTTTATACATAAACTTTATATCGTATAAACAACATTTTATCTAAATGCTTAAATATCATGTTTCCTTTTCTCTTCTTAAACTAAAAACTATAATATGTGTAAGGAAATATTCCCAGTGTAAATCTATTTTTCAATCTGAAACCTTTTTTTTTTTATTATCTTAATCAATGAATACCATGTTTCACTCCAAAATATTTATAATTATAAATACTAATTCATTGACTGTTATTCTTTATTATCGGGAAAAGAACACAAAAATTCCAGTATAAATAAACAGTGTTTACATGTACTACTATGAATACAGCCATGAATCAACATATCTTGGTAAAAGCATTTTAAAACTAAGATAGTACTTCACGTTTTGTTTTTGCTTTCGAGCTGCGTCAAATTAAAATACTTCACATCTCACTATTGATTAGGAAGAATAAAACGTTTACAGATATTTTCTTTATTTAAAAAGACAAAACAAATGAAGTCGTGATTAATTTTTACTAAGCACTGTTTGTTATTTAATTGTTAAAACAATTATATTTCAAACCGTTATATAAAGAACGAATATAACACACAATCGCTTGTGAAATTTGACAAGCTAAATCATTCTTTTTCTATAAAACATGAAAACTATTTAACTCTTATACAATATCTAAGTACAGGAATGAAACATTAAAATTAAATAAGACTTATCTTCGCATTCCATAATAAGTATTCCTTTTAATATGCCTTTCGTTTAAATTTTAAATGGCGGGCGAAGTGCAATCGTTTCACTTATCTCATAATGGCGCCATAGACAAAGATGAACTATTCTGATTGGCTGATAAGTAGTGCGAAAACTTGGTTCAACTTATTATCAAATTGTGGTTCAATTCAGCATATCTTCCAAGGTTACACCATGAAATGGAGTTTTTGAAACTTAAGAAGTGCCATATTTTCGTAATCCTCATTATTTTACTCCAAATATTGGTGTAACGTTAAGCGGAAATTTTTAACAGTGTAGCTGGTATTTCATATTAGCCTAAACACATCATCTTGAAAAACGTAAACATTTTACCCATCTACAAATTAGCGTAGAGGAAAACAGACTAACACAGGAATAAATATAACTCTTCCAATTTATACTTGAGCGAAATCTTTAGAAATTTAATTTGGTTTAATAAATGACAGAGATTTATTTTTAAAAAATTTCTTTTTTTCTTTGTAGATCTTTAAAATTATGATTTTATCATCCATTTCTTTCATTCTAAACTGATTTTCTTACTGGATTTTAATTTGAATGCAACTGTCTAATTCAATTTTTACGTAGTGTTTATGCACATAATTGCCTAAATATTCAGTAATATTATTATTTTTCTGTATTCATGAATTTTCAACATAATCGGAATCTAATTTTCCCTTCAAATAACTTCACTTTTCAAACATCGCACAAAAAATTTTGGTTTGACAACCTTAGAATCGATAGGGTTTCCACACTCGAACCCAAAAAATCCATTGAAAGTGAAATAGAAACTCGACGAAAAATTTTCATCAATCCGAAACGGCAAGGAAAGAAAATTCATTCATAATTTAAGAGAACTATAAAATGTAGTCTTCCTTTATATTTTTAAGATCAAGTTTAACACACACACACATATATATATATACATTAATGTATACTCGTTAATGTTCAAGTACTGTAGAACGTCTAAACGACGGACAATGCAGAATGGGATGTCTGAATAACGGGAAAGTAAAATTAGTCTCTTATTCGGAGGTGTGCACTGTATTGAGGCAAAAATATGCAAATATTTGTGATGGAAATTAAAAGGATTCTCTATTCGGGATTGTCCATGTGAAAGTTTAATGTAAATACTATTACTTATGAATAACAGTCAAATTTCACGGTTCCGAGGTGTCCGTTATTCAGTGGTTTTACTATATAAAAGATTGAAAAATATTCCTAAATAATTATTTTGGCGTGTCCGTTATGAAGCTTTAAATGTTTTGCTTTTATCTTCAAAAATATTTAGGCTTTCTTTTGAAAAATTGGGTCAACCCGAACTCTTCTCACGCGCATGAAAACCCAACCCGAAACTGGCCCAAACCCAAAATAATGTATGTCAATCTGCCCCAAACCCAACGCGCGAGGCGCAGCTAAAAAGTGGAAGTCACCCGAGCCGCAGCAAAAATGTAGACGTCAACCCGACCAGCAGTAAAATATATTAGTCAACCGGACCCAAACCCGACCGGCAGCAAAAAAAGTAGATGTTATCCCGACCCGCAGAAAAAAGTAGAAGTGAACCCAACCCGCCGAAATAAAATAGAAGTAAACCGGACCCAAACGCTACCCACAGCAAAAAAGTACAGTTAACACGACAAGTAGGGTGGTTCAGCCATCTATGTAAAAAAATAAACTTTCACTTATATATCGGGCCACCCCTCAATTTTTTTAGACTTGTGTATAGTAATATTTTGGTAGAATTTGAACTTGATATTTCAACTGCAAGAGGATGCTCAACACCCACTAACTTCATAAGCTTGTTTATTTTATTCTATTTTTTCTATAAATTTGTTTAAAAAAATAAAGACCTCTAAAATTAATTTCTTGGAAAAGAATAAAACAATATAGAAGTAAAAAATAGAAATGTAATCATATTTGGTCATTAATTATACAAAATAGTGTCTAAAACTGATTTTTTCATTGTTTCTGATGGAATGCATTTTCTGTTGCCTTCTATGACCTGCAGCAAGAATTGCTTTTCATCTTCATCATTTGTTATGATTTTATTGAAATCTCCATTAAGCTTAACCCCTCGTTCTGCACTTTCATTCACTACTTGTAAATTCTGAAGCTATTCTTTTCCCTTTGGATAGTCATCATTGTCATTTCATTTTTCGGGAGAAGGCTTAACAATGATTTCCTTATATTCATACGAGGTAGGAGTTCTGTTGTTCTTTTTGGGGCAATGTCTGACAGTCGTACACCATTTTTTTAAAAAATCTCAAATTCTCATCTTACATAACGCTTCTTAAGGACATGTATAGCAGTAAATCGCTCTACAACAATTTGTCTTCTTCCATTTAAATTCTGTTAGAAAAGAGAAAAAGTCTTATGAAGTCATCAGAACACTCAGACATGTGATGTTCCATCACTTTTCTAGCAGAAAGCACAATCTCTTTGTCTGTTGATAGATAATTTTCAAGATATTTAACTGTATTGGAATAAATTCATCGTCTGAAGGCTCAGAGTTTTTTATTACACTAGTTAGACAAATATTGGAACAGATGGTAGCTGAAAGTAAAGGGACTCTAACACTTCTTTCTTCTTTTATTCTCCATACTTTTTTTTATAACTCTTTTAAACCCATATACATTTTACAAATGGTTCTTTGATCCTGAAGAAAATTAGAATCTTCTTTAATTCTTACTATTTTCATAACACATTCATGACTAATATAAAAAAAAGGATCCAAGATACCTAACCACTCCTTATCATTAAAAGACCTTTGTTTTCCTTTAACAAAAGCCAATGAGAATGAATATTTTCTAATTTTTTAGTTATGTATGTGTTTCTTTTGTTTTGTAGGAATTTCAGATATCTGTCATATCTGCATTAATTCTTTAAATGTGAAATGACTAACATATTGTACCAATTTTGTTTCTTTCAACTAATAAAAAACACGCGGAAGGATTTGTCTTGTCATAATTAGTTGTTACAAACTTTAGTCAATTGGTCTACTGATCTTAGACCAACCAGAAAAATTTCATTACTAAGGCAAGTTGAAACAGGAATGATTGCAAATTTTTAGCTTTGAAATTTCTTTAAACAGAAAAGAATGGCTATTTTTCATAAAATTAAAGTTGTTGCTTCATACACAAATTTTGTGATTATTTTATTTCATATTAGGCTTAGTGTTTGTCTTATTAACTGTAACCTGAATAATGCTAGCATACCATAACAGTAGATTAATATTTCATATAAGTACCTAATGTAACCTAAATATAATTCTTGATACTTATTTAAAAGTAAAAACCCTTTGCAATAAATAATTAAATGTATTTTGAATATTATTTTCATTTGTCACCTTTCACTTAGGAATAGCCATCAGCTAAATGCAAACAACTTCAGACAGATGTTTGCTGCTGGATGCAGAATTTGAAAATCTGTAATATAATTATTTAAAATAAAAATTATCATGAAAAATTAAACGTTTCACTGAGAAACTGTTTTCAATTGGTTGTAAAAAGAGTTGGTAGAATTCTTGTTTTGGTTTAGTGTTGTCTGTAACTTTATCATGTAAATAATTCTCAGAAATGTTGCTACATATAATAAAATATTTCAGATATATTTAAATAAAAATATATTTAATATAAAAAACTAAATTTCTTCAAAAAATTTCTGGAAAAATGAAATATTTCTGAAGTATAAAATATTGTTGCATTTCCTATGCTTCTGCTAATGTTCAATTGCGGCGTCATTGAGCACCCTCTTAGAATTTGAGTAAGAAGCTAAAAGTTTACCAGTATTATACTATTGACGAGTCTAAAAAACTTAGGGGGTGGCCTGTACTCTAGCTCAAAAAAGTTTTTTTGAACCACCCTAACGACCAGCAGTAAAAAATAGAAGTAAACCGGACCCAAATCCAACCCGCTGCAAAAAGTAGAAGAATCACGACCCGCAGTGAAGAAAATTAGCCCCGACCCCACCCAAAACGCGTATCAGATTGAAATCTCCAAATTTCTGAAATCGCCCTTACCATCTTGACGACTCTCCAGATACGCCCTTGATGTATGATGGAGCTTCATATATTGTCTTTTTATCTTTTTTTTTTAAATTAAATTTTACCCATAGGGATTTGTAGCTGCAGCATTAACAAAGACTACACCATTGCCTTCGCTGCAAAGTCTACACTAGCAGTGAATGAGATAGGAAAAATAATAATAGTGAACAAAAGAAATTAAAATTTAAAAAGTTCAATATTTGAAGTAGAAGTTTTATTCAAAAAGTTCATGATAGATTTATGCTTTAAAAGTAACATCTTTCTTTCTCGTGACCAGATACATCCTGTTATGTTTATCCAGCTGCCGTTACCCTATTTTCATTACCACAGAAATAAGTTAATTAAAATTAAAAAGCTAGAATCATTTAGGTACGCTATCTTTCTTTTCGCAGATGCTTGCAACGTACATAAAAATAACAAGATTTATGATATAATACTTTCCGATCCTATTCATTCGATAAATTTAACCCAGACAGGTGTAATTATTTTCTGTATTAATATAAACATCTCATTAGGCCTGCGGCTCTTAGGTTTACTGTACGATATATTGGCGATTTTAACACTGATTCTATTTCTCGTCAGTAATTTAAAACTCCTGATAGGTTTTCATTTAACTGTCAATTTCTGGCATTAGCTTGATTCTCGGTTTGGCATAAATTTCGTAAGATGTTAGCATGGAATGACTTTGTAATCCCATCATTCTTCTCTTAACTTTCATGCTGTAAGAAAGCTTTTTTGTCATGCAAAAGGACTGCCTCTGCCATTCCATATATTCTTTTGTTTCCATGGAATGGAACCTTTTTTGTGAATCTTAAAAATAAAACCACTAAGTGACATGAAAAATTTGCAGTTTTTTTCAAAATGGTTAAGAGCTCCTTCATGGGTTTTGCGTTAATTTATCTACTAACTATGTACGGGCCCGGCCTTGTTAATCACCAACCGATCTTCGTTTTATAGGCACTCGTAATTATACGGTTATGAGTATGGGGGTTTCCCCATAGCAAGGATGCCTTTTTAGGTTGTTTTTATCATACAGTAAGCCAAAAACAGTAAGATGGTAATAAGTTAGAAAATATGAGACTTTATTTATTAGTGTTATCCTAATAGTTAATTATTTAAATATTTTTAATGCATATTAATGTTTGGAAATTAAATAATATGTTTTTATGACAGTGTTTAGTAATGCCTGTTGATATGTTTATATGAGAGAGTTTACTAATACCTGTTGATATTTTAGACAAATGCCACCAAAAAGAAACTAAATCAATAGAATTTTCCACAAAAAGCTTTTTTCACTAAGATTATCGAAAATTTATTATTGTTACTTGAAGTTTTTGTCTACTAAGCTCTTTGTTTTAAAAAATGTAAAATTAGTAAGTATTACTTAAAGAAAGGAACAATCTAAATTTCGCAGATTATACAGGTTGTTCCAAAATTATTCAGAAAAACTAAAACAGGAGGTAAGTGACGTCACAGGAATTCAGATTTGCATATCATACCATGGTCGGAAACGCTTTCCTGGCGCGGTAGTGACGACACAAAACACAAGAAAGAAAAGACACGAACAGGGAGAAAAGACATGTTTACTATTTTTAGTGTTGCAAAATGCTGAGGAGCTTGTTGCAATCATCGTGGCAGCTGCTGAGGAAGTCCGGAGCACTCCCGGTATTTTCAAGAACATTAGATCTTCCATGCGCTGGAGATGGGTATAGGTCGTAATTTCGAACACCTACTTTGATGACGAACATTGTCCCATTAATGTTCTTTTTTCTTGGTTTTTTCTGTACTAAGGATAATAAACATGTTTTCTCCTCTTATTTGTGTCCTGTCTTTCTTGTGTTTTGTGTCGTCACTACCGCGCCAGGAAAGCGATTCCGACCACAGGTTGCTGTGCAAATCTGAATCCTTGTGATGTCCTCTACCTCCCCTTAAAGTTTGATCCAATAATCCTGGGACACCTTGTATATACTTGCTGTATAATTCAAATACTTTTAAAAACCAACCAAAATAAGTATTTTGTAAAATATTTAAACTAATTGAAATTTAAAAAATATATATATTTGATTTTTTTTTCTGACATAAAAAAAAAAAAAAAAAAAAAAAAAAAAGAGCATTGTGCTAGCTATAATTTTGTTAAGAATGTGTATGGAAGCATTCGAAAACAATTAACACAAACCATTTACGCTTTTCTGGTAATTTTGTTCTAGGAAATTTCCAGCTGGAATAATCTATAATTTAGCAAAGGCGACATGCAGAGAATATAAGGCTCAACGAAGTGACGAAGTTTTATTTTCTTCTTCTTATATTGGACTATTAATTTTTATGTGCTTGTTAATTTATTCACTTTACACAATTGTTCTGTTTAAATTAATGTTTAGGTTAAAATAAATATTTGTAAAAAACTGATTACGATTTATATAAACATGTTTGTATTTTATTGTATCATTTGAGTAAATTCTTACTTAAAGGGTCTTGCACCTTTAAAACACGGCAAAAATAAACTAAAGCATTCGAAGTTTGAATTAATGTATTTTCAAATTCTTTTTATGTAAAAACGTGAAATTTTGACTATTGATTAAACATATTAGTTTTTTTAAGATGCTACCATTTGAAACTGACTACCCTTTTACAGAATTTGTGGATTATTGAAGTTAAAATAACTCCATTTATTACTCTGTAAGTCATCGCGCGCATGATATCTTGAGAACATACTTATGGGTTTTTATGAATTAAATATAAAAGGTGTTATATACCACATATGTGGGTTTATAGTGATTTGCTTTTAAGTATTTGCAATGGTAAGATCTTTAGTTATGACTATTTTTATTCATTAAAATAAAAAATAAAAAATGTTTTCTTTTTTTTAGAAAAATATTTTCTTACATGTTTAATAAAATAATTTTGACTTAAAAGTAAATATTTTTAAAAATACATATATGCTTATTATTTAATAACGATTATTTAATAACAAATTTCATAACGATCCATACATACGCTCTGAAGACATCATCTACTCAATGACTTACGCAGCAATTTTACGGAGCAAAGAGCAATTTTAATTTCAATAATACATAAATACTGTAAACGACTGGTCAGTTTCAAATGGTAGTATAATAAAAAACCAAAATCTGTTTAATTAATAGACAAATTTCATGTTTATACATAAAAAGGTTTTCAAGATGCACTAAATCAAACTTTGAATGTTTTTGTTGATTTTCAGAGAGTTAAAAGGTACAAGACCGCTTAAAGAGTGTTGCAAATTAAAAATGTTATCAAATAATTAGTCATGTGCGAGTCTACATCGAGCACAAAGAGTTCTGTAGAACAAAGGCCTTGTACAAAGTCTAAACTTGGCATTGTGCAAGTGCGCTTCGAAAGGACATCGTAAGATTTCAATGCCAGCTTGGTCTGTGACACTGTTTTTAGAGAGCTTTTTAATAAATATCTCTGCTAATTACCGACATTTTTTTTTCAAAAATTCTTATGAATAATCCTTAGGCGATTCCACGTAGACAGATACCTCGAGTACCTCTCAACTCTACCGCTGTAAAGCAAAGTTTGTGGGTAACGAAAAAATGCGCTAATCTAAAAACCTATGTGACTTATGATATTGGCTATAGTTTTCCTGCAAATTATAAATTAATTCTTACTACCTCTAATTTTTTCCTTATTTTAGTTACAGTGGATTCGGAACTAGGGTATAGGGAACATATTTTTGCAGTACATTGTGGATGACATCTCTAAAAACGTAATGACTAATATTTAAAATAATATATGTTTTTGAATTTTGTACTACTAGATCTTTTGAACTATACCCCACTCGATGCACGTAAACACACATACACACACACACACACACAAAACAAAAGTTTCAAGTATCATAATTGGGTTACCAAATGTTCCTAAAACTATTTGTAAATGATCTAATATATAAAAATGAAAATTCGTGTGTCTGTAATTCTATACAAATCCACAGTTTGGCAGCCAGAATTGTGAAATGTTAGGTACATGTGTATTAAAATACAGCCGAAGTAAATAATGTTATCCGGAATCGAAATAGTTTACAGTTAATTTTTAATTAATAGAAAACCTCCTATTTAACAGCAAGTTCCTAACAAATATAAACATTTTTCGGTATAGCAGTTGTAAAGAATTAAAAATTCTTAATAAAATTCTTACCACAACAATTACTATTCAATTGTATAATTTCCACGTGAAAAATGAAAATAAAACAAACAGTTTGACGGATATTTTTTTTTAAAATGAATATTAGTCATAACATTTTTATTGCAAGATTTCCACGTAAAAAACGAAAATGAAATTAATATAATAAAGCACACATACTACATTATATATTAAAACACACATACACACATAAATAACGCCTGCATTCAACAGTTAAAGGTACATATAAATATTATACAGACATACATACAATAAATACAATAAACCTAACTGGGGTGAAAAATTAGCCAGAGCCAGGAATCGAACACCGGACCACAGTATACAAGACTGCTTCTCTAAGCACTGAGCTACTCCGGCCGATGCCTGAGTCTGCTTAGTGAGAAATTGCAGACTCAGGCATCGGCCGGAGTAGCTCAGTGGTTAGAGCAGCAGTCTTGTATACTGTGGTCCCGGGTTCGATTACTGGCTCTGGCTAATTTTTCACTCCAGTTGGGTTTATTGTATGTATGTCTGTATAATATTTATATATAACATGAAATGAAAAGTTTGACGAATTTTAAAAAAAAGTGAATATTATGTCATATTGGAAATATAATGTATTTCAGCAGGTGAGTATTTAACGTCATATGTGTTTGAAAAAACGAAACATCATAAACACCTGATTGTGGAAATATTAGCATATTTTAAAATTTTAGGTCCTCTGAATTGGTTTTCTCTATTTTTCAATATCTTCCTAAATATACCTGTGTGTATGGCTGTATATTAGAGTTTCCACAAAGGTTTAGGTCCTTTGAGCTCATTCTTAGTGAAGAACTGAAAGAAAGATTTCCGTTTTTTTTTTAGTAAAATTCATAGAACTTTTGTACTTGCCATTTTGCTTTAAGCACGAAAAATTATTTAAATTAAAAATATTCGGAAACAACTTTTCATCAAAAGATTTTAATCTCGATCTCAATTCAGATCACAGATTATATTTATTAAGTAAGTAGGTAATCTTTCGTCCGGATTAAATGCAGAAAAATAGTGAACATTACGTAAATTAACACGAAATTGTTAATTTTTCAAAACAAACATAACATTCTGGGCAGTGCCTGGTACTTTAGCTAGTAATCGATAAATATGTGTGCAACAGCCTTTGTAAGTCTGCAAGCTTGAAATTTCCACATTCCATTGTTTTCGAGAAAAACGGCTGTGACAGACGAACAGACAAACACAGGATTGATCTTATAATGGTTCCGTTTTTACCTTTTAAGCGCTAAAAAACAACAATGTCACAAACATATTTAAATATATATACACATATTTAAAAGAAAGATAAAATTTATTAAAAAGGCAGTTTGCCATCGGTTTAAAAAGGGCATTTTTAATTCTTAGGGTACTTTTTAATTATTAAGCGCCTTTTTAGATTTTTAAAGACTTTTTTACTTTTAAAGCCACTTTTAGTATTTAAAATTCATAGTACTTTTTAAAAGATAACAATGAGCTATTTTTTATGGGAGAAAAAAAAATTGGAAGAATGAGTAACGGAACTTTTAACTTAAGAAGGCTGATAAAAGTTTAAATGATGGGCAAGGAGGGTGTTATTTTGTGAATCAAAAGGGTTTGTTGGTTTAGTAATAGCAAAAAATGATGAAAACCATGTTCTTGTAATATTCATACGGCAAAAGCCTAATCAAAATGTTTTCGTTTTTCCTGATATTGTTGATGAATGGCTTGTAAATGTGAAAAATGCTGTGATGGGTCATCCAGAAACCAACAGTTTCATATCAAAACAGTAGAATTTCAGTAAACAAGAATCTTTTGGTGTATCATTTTCTAATTTTAATGTTCATTTTCAAATCATAGTTTATTACATTATATATATGAACTGAAGCAACGAATTAAAAAACCTTCTACATTAATATATATTTTTTAATTTATTTGTGGTCCATAGAATTCCATATTGTGAACCATTTTACCCAAGAGTTCACTTCGTCACTTACTTAAAAATATATATCATCATCATCATGAACAACAACCGTTTTCAATCATCTGCTGGATGTAGGTCTTTCCCAGATTTTTCCAATGTTTCCTGTCTAATGCTTTGGTCATCCAATTTACACCGGCTACTTTTATGATTTCATCACTCCATCCTACTTGATGTCGTCTTCTTGGGCGTTTTACATCTCTGGGATACCACTGTAAGGTGTTTGTGCTCCATCAATTGTCTTGTCTTCTTGCAATGTGCCCAGCCCGTTTCCATTTTGCCGTTTAATTCTTTCAATGATGTCAAAAACATTCGTCTGACTTCTTATCCAGGTTATTATTTTTCTGTCTCTTCTAGTTATACCTGGCATACATCTTTCCATACTTCTCTGTGTTGTTTGTAATATTTGTAGCATCCGTATTGTTAGCGTCCATATTTCTGGTCCATAAGTTAGCATAGGCGAAACACATTGGTTACACCCTAACCTTTGGCCCTAACCTTTCTTTTCAACAAACAGGCATGTTACTCTTGAGAATAATATTCTTCTTCCCGAAAGCATTCCATCCATTTCTTATTATTCTATTTTTTTCATTCATGATGCTATTATCCGATGACATTTCCTGCCCAGTGTACACATAACTTTGCACTTCTTTAATTTCAGTGTTGTTGTAGACGATTTTCTTTTTCTGATGTAAATGAATTGAACATCACCTTAGTCTTTTCAATATATGTATACTAGCTGGGCACCCGAGCTTCGCTACGGTAAATTCTGTCTCTTTCATAGCTTCCTATTTTGGTGGATTGCTTGTCTTTTTTTGTCTCTTTCTCTATCTGTAACTATAATTTTACATTTTTTATTTAAGTCAACCAACCTTTTATATGTAAAGATGGAATTTTGCAATCATTAATTAATTTTTAACTCACTTCCTGGTATGTTAGAATTATAAACATCATGTTTATAATTCTAACACGCGGGTGTGTTCGCTGGTCCATCGCGACACTTTAATATTAGAAAAGATTAATTATAAATTAATACATTAATTTTAATTTATTTTACTGTTAGCGTGCCTCAAGTGATAACTCACCAAATTATCCGTAACTCGTAAAATTGTATAAAAGTTAAAACAACAATAGATTTAATTATGCGCCGATAAACACTCGCCAAATTATGCCAAATAAATAAAACTGTAACAATGAAATATTTTATAGGCGAAAATGCTGAAAATACATGGAAAATAAAAAATGAAGAATGCAATATTTAAAAAAAAAATTATTATATCAATTATTAATTAATTAATTAATTTAGCGTTATATGTTGAGTAATCCATTTAGAAATCCTAAAAAAGATTATTTAACGTTTCATTTTTTCTTTATTGTCCTAACTTTAAAAAGAAACAGAGAAAAAATTATATATCTTTCAATAATACCTATCTTTTAATAATCATTTGCTTGCGTTTTTTACCAAACATCAGAAAAATTTGTAAATTATTCATAATCGAGTTCAGTGCCCACGAGAGAATAATGAACTGTGACGGAAAGTTTTGAGAAAAAACATGAATTGTGGTCAAACAATTAGGTGTGATTTTTAATATAAACATTGAATGGTCGTAAAACAGTTAAAAAAAAACCATTGTTTTCTTAGTATTTTGATTGTTATGCTTATCTGTTTTGTATCGCTTTCTCTTTTTAATTTTCTTATCTAGCAAACCTTGGTATGGAAATCATTTCGATGGGTAAAAAAATACAGTATGGATATTTTACTTTTCTTGATGCTTTAGGATCTATGAATCCAGAAAGACTAATTTCTGTGCAGAGTCTTCAATTGTTGTCTGGTGCCATTGCATAGTTTGAGGGGAGGGGGATAGACAGCGCAAAAGCATAACAATAGTGCCAACCTTGAGTCAGAGGACATGAGGAAATAATCCTGGTGGGTAGAAAGTGTGCAAAAACTCAACAGGTTAATGAATTCCCTAACAGTCTCCAAAGATTCGTATTTCATCTGCTCAGTCGACAGCTTGTTAAATAGAAAATTATGGATGCGATTGACGGAGTCATTTGTAGGAGTGAAAATAGCTCTTTTCCTTAGTCACAAACTCAGTCCACTGAAGTCTGATGAATGTTGAGGTATATTGTGCCAGTTAAGCTGATCAAATCTGTCGCAACTTCGCAAAGGCTGTTCGGAATTTTGATTCTTCTGTTCTCTTCAAAAGCTCACTGTCTCCAATATCGAGTAATAAATTCTTAAAATCACCCTTTCTTGTTTTTTTCCTGATTTTATCTATAAATCTTTTCCCGTGTCTATACTTATTTTAATTTTAACTGGCATTAAAATTGTAGGATAGGTTTTGTCAGAAATGCACAGGTCAGTGTAAGCAGCAAGTTGGAACTGCGACAATATGCAGGACAAATTCAAGTCGCAAACCATTGGCCCATTGGTGGTCAGCGATTGTTGGATTTATTAAGGTTAGTTGATAGTTTAACGTTATTAGTATTTGTTGTTTCACCGAATGGAATAAGAACATCAGTGTCCTTCATTAAAATCCCCTATTGATAGGATTCTTTTGATTCCATGCGGAGCCTCTCCAAAGATAGCAAGAAGGATGTCACCATGAAATATCTGAAACTCACAAGGACACATCTACCCTGCAGCCTTAATTTCGCAAATAGTTCCGTAGGTATAAGGTTTAGGCATCTTGTTAAGGTATCAACTTTTAGTATTATAAAGAGCCTCAAAGCGTTGTTGAGTGAATGGTTTGAACCTCTGTCAATTGTTTAAAACGTGACGCACAATGTCTGCTCGAATTTTATTAGCCATTGAGACGTTACCGTGCACAAGACATGACACGGAGGAGAACAGGCACGCTCCGTCACCACGGATGTTTACAATTCGTCAAAGGTAAAGGTTCTGTATTTCATTAATTACAACAACTTCTTCATCCATTATGATAGCTTACTTCTTTCAAATCAATATAATTAAATATTTCTAGAAACGATAAGTTGTTATTATAAAAAGGAAATGAAAACACACATACTGTCTAACAAAGTAAACTTTGTGACGATCACCGAAAAAATTGCTGGAACAATAATTTCATACCTTGCTTTACTTTAGAGTTCCATTATAATAGTTTACTTATTTGAAATTAATAAAATGGAATGTTAAGCAACGATAAGTTACTATTAGAAAAACCACATCTGCTGTATAATAACATAATCTTTAGCGATACAATGGAACGATCACCAAAATTATTGCTGGAACAACATAGTAGCACTTTTATTTACATTCAAACATAAGTTTAAAAAAATCAAATTACTATTTTTATAACGTGTGCATACAGATGCGATACTTCAGAAATTGCTCACGTGATCTGCTAATTCGCCGGAGCAAAGAAACCAAGTAAATTCTTCTGATTTTTACATTTCATGAGATATTGCATATTTTTTAATTAGACGCCATAATGCTTCTTTTCAAGTATGTTGCAATTTTTAATTTCTTAAACTATATACGTTACTATAGCAATGGAAATGGAGAGTCCGTGAGGAAAAAACTGCTTGCGTTGTATATTTCGTCACACTATATTATAACCATGAAAAAAAAAATAAATCCTTCTTTTTTATAGACAATATTAATTTCTTCCGTTGTATGCCTATAACACATACCTTTTACTCATTTCTTTTAAAATGATTTAAAATAGGGGTGCACAACCATTTTAAGAGAAGGGCCCCTTACAAAAATGATTGGGTTGTCGAGGGCTACATCAGTAACACAGAGAAAATTCTATATCAGGGAGGTAGGGGGGGGGGAGGGGTAATAAGTCTTTAATCTTGATGAATAATTATCTTTTGTCTATAATAAAAATAAACCAACGGAAATAAATAATTGTATGAAGGAATGCAGGGCTTCTTCGCATCTGTATGAATAACCATTCAACACTTTATGAAGACTGACGGTTTCTTCTTGACAAATAGTAACTTGAAGAAATAAAATTACACAAAATTTCTAAATAATTGAACGCTATTGAAAATTATATATAAAAAAAATTATTGAAGAATAACTTAATTTAAAATAAAAGGAAACTTATTTTTGAAATAACAAGGCATGATGGACTAATTATGCTATTTTTTCTGCGGGCTATTAACAAAACTCGTTTGTTTTCTTTCGTCAATCAAGTGCGACTGATTGACGAAATTCGCGATTTTTTATCAACGACCGATTGACAGATTTCGTGGTAATTTTCCATTGCCGATTGGCAAAATTTGTAACCTTTTCAAACAACCAATTTGCGATACCTGCGATAAATTGACGCAATTCGCGATTTTTTCAGCGATAAATTTTCAAATTTCGCTATTTTTTTCCCACAACGGATCAACGAAAATTGCGATTTTTTTCGTCCCCGATCGAATTGTTTCGAGACTTTTTTGTTGTGCGATCAATCTTCAAAATTTGCAAGTTATTTCCATGAACGATTGACAAAATTCGCTATTTTTTCCATGAGTGATTGGCGAATTTTGCGATATTTTACGTGACAGATTGGCAATATTTGCAATTTTTTTCCAATGACCAATCTACGAGTGATTGTTTTCGATATACCTTGATGTAATTTGCGATTTTTTTCGCGCAATAAATTGGCGAAAATTGTGATTTCTTTTTCGCGCACAATCTTTGAAATTTGTGTTTTTTTTCCTGCGACCAATGGATTTCTATTTCATGATATTTTTTGGGACCGACACACAAATTTTGTAATTTTTTCCATGAGCTATTCACGAAATTCGCGAATTTATGGAAAAATTCACGATATTTTTTCATGAGCAATTGACAAATTTCGCAATATTTTTGCAACCAATTGACAAAATTTATAATTTTTTTCTATCAATTGTTCAAAATTCGTAACTTTTTTCCGCGACAGATTGACAAAATCGCGATTTTCCACCAGTCGATCAACGAAATTTGCGATTTTTGTACCTCATAGACAAAATTCGCGATTTTACTGTGCTCGATTAATAAAATTCGTGATTGTTAACTGACTCATGAAATTTGTAGTTTTCCCGCGGCGAATTGACGAAATTTGCGATTTTTTCTACCAATAAGCTGGCGAAATTCGCGATTTTTCCGTAGCCTATCAAGAAAGTTTGCAATTTTTCCGCATCTCCTCGACAAAATTCACGACTTTTCCGCGTCCGATCAACGACATTCGCGATTCTTAACTGACTCTGAAGAAATTTGTAATTTTTACACGACAAATTGATGAAATTCGACATTTTTTCTCGCGATAAACTGAAGAAACTCACGATTTTTTCGCAGCCGGTCAACAAAATTTGCAATTTTTCCGTAGCTCATCGACAAAATTCGCAATTTTTCTGTGCCCGATTAAAAAAACTTGAGACTTTTCCGCGCCGAGTCGACAAAATTCGCGATTTTTCCTCTCGCGATCAACAAAATTCGAAAATTTTCCGCAACCGATAAACGAAATTTGCGTTTCTTAACTGACTCTGACGAATTTTGTAATTTTTCCGGCGGCAAATTGACAAAATTCCAATTTTTTCTCACGATCAACTAACAAAACTCGAAAATTTTCAGAACCGATCAAGGATTACATAATAGACAAAATTGGCAACTTTTAACGCATTCGATCAACAAAATTTACGATTTTTAACTGACTGTGACGAAAATTGCAAAATTTCCAGCGGCAAATTGTCGAAATTCGTGATTTTTTCTCGCAATAAACTGACAAAGCTCGAGATTTTCCCCATTTGATTAACGAAATTTGAGATTTTTCTGTGACTCATCGATAAATTTCGTGAATTTTCCAAACTCGCTCAACGAAATTTGCGATTCTTAATTTTCTCTGATGAAATTTACAATTTCTTCCGGGCAAATTGACGAAATTCGCGATTATTTCCTGCGACATATGGGCAAAAAATTGCAATTTTTCCAGTTATAAATTGACGAAATTGTGTAAAAAAAAACGAAGAAAAAATATAAATTGTGATCGCGGGCCACAAGTTAACCCATGGCTGGCCACTTTTGGCCCGCGGGCCACAAGTTGTGCATCCCTAATTTAAAATAATATGTTTAACTAATTCCATTTTAATTGATGAAAATAAAAAATAATACTAAGAAAAAATACCATCAACCAAAAATTCTTATTTCAACATTAAAGAGTTTTTTTGAAATTTACACACGCAAAATATAAATACGGCTATTGGTGAAAATTGCGCATATCCAGCACAAAATACTTATATATTTTTCTCACTGCAAGGCTAATGATAAACAACCAAATATTATTTCAATTCCAAAATTTTTTAAGCCTTACAAACATTGCTTTCATATTTAAATTAAAAATATTTCTTTCACAACGTTAATTAGCTCCCGGTACGGTATGCTATTTCTTTCTCACAACTTATTTTGTGCCGTCTCCAAAAAATAACGTTACCTTACAGTAGCCAGCCGTAAAGCAGTACGATTAAATACTCAATAGCAATTTTTTAAAATTCTAAGCATCGTACATTTTCAATTTTTATACTGTCCTATCGGGAATAAAAGGACTTTTATTTGCAATTTGTTTGAAAACTATATCTCCATTTATTTTTTAAATATTATTTTTTTTGTAGTTTTTGGAGCCATTTGCTTAATTTTGACAACGGAAGTACTCCATTTCTGTAGATAGCAAAGGAAAAATAGTTGTAAAATATTAATTATATATTTTTGTTGTCATTTTTTCATAACAACCGAAAGAAAAAGTAATTAAAATACGTGCTATTTTGAAAAAATATAAACGAATGATTTCTGTTAAGACATGGAGCTATTATAAACTATATTTAATTTTAAGTATCAGTATTGATGTTACAAACAAATGAAAGCCTATGAATCATTATACATCCGTTTTTTTTTTTTTTTTTTTTTTTTTTTTTGTCAAGTTTCTTTAATGACGGCATCTTTTTGCTGCATTTGTGCATTATTTCGCGATAGTGACGTCCTATGCATACTTTACTGTAGATGTTTAAGAGTGGATCGACAATGTGGAATTCTTAAGCGGATGCGAATGACGTCATTTTACATAAAATAAAAGCGTGCGCTGTAAGCGTTAAAATTGAAATATGTTTTGTACTATTTATATATGCATACATTTTTTTTCATCGGGGCGACAGTAAATTCTGAAAAAGCAGAATTCCTGTTTTCTAGTTTTTTATTTAATCTTTTTTAAAAATAAAATCAGTAACATTTTTATTTCATTTTATTTTTTGATGTGTTTGAAACTTTTTTTTTTCTAGTTGATACAGCCTAATTCTTTAACCAAAAGAATTGATCAACAAAAATATTTATTTAAAAATTTCCGTTGCTGGATGTATTTTTAAATTATCACTTGGAAATTTGAGGTTTTGGCGACAAAGACATCGCCAAATTAGTAAAATGGGAAATATCTCGCGAACTATTGGGCTTAAAAGAATTTAGATAGTACCATTCGATTCAGCCTGCAAAAATGCACCAAAATATCACTCACCCGCAAGAAAAGTGACACATCTCGCAAAAATTCATTTTGTGTTTTATTCCATAAATATATGTGTCATAGGTTCGTCTTGCTAAAGGCAAGTTATTTTTCGTGTCGTTATACGGAAAACCTCTATCTTACACTATGTGCCACTTTTCCATTATAGGAAATACGCAGTGATGAAACAAGAAAAACGACACATTTCACAAAAAGTTGTTCATAAGCTCATACTCGAGCCATTTATAAAACTCTTTATCGCCTTAGTAATAAATATATGAAAATCTCCTAATTTCGAAAGAAATTCTCTGTTGGTGATTAATATACTGTTAATTGATTAATAGTTAGGCTATAGATTATTAGTTACAACGGTACAATTTGTCAGGAAGGTAGCAATGTTGTTGAATGTCATGTTTGGAATGAATATGAGGGTGAACGCGGAGCGAATAAAATAGGTACTTATTTGTGGATGTATTTACAAGACATTGCTTCACGTGTTGATGTTGAAAATGTGGAATTAACTTTTTACTCTGATAACTGCGACGGACAAAATAATAATAAATATATTATTTCATTATTCATACCTGATGTTAAAAAACTAAATACCTATAAAATAACAATCAAATTCTTGATTTGTGGGCAGACGTAAAATGAAAGCGATGCTGTCTATTCAGTAACAGAAAAAAAAACGGCCAAATTTACATCCCTCGACAGTAGGTGACATTGATTAGAAAGCCAAAAAGACGGGGCGCCATTTTTTCAGTGAATGAGTTAGTTCTTTCTGATTTGTTACGTTTAAAACGATTGAATAGTGAAAAGGGGTGTGCTTAGAAATTATCTGAAAGATAATAAAAGTAACGTTCTTCAGTTTTCAAGAATAACAAATTTTAAGATTTGATAAATCAACACATTTTTCATTCAACGTAAAATATTCTTATGACCAGAGCGATTTTTCTGAGTTTGAAATTGAAGCGAGAGGTAAAAGAGAGCTTTTATCTTAACATAAGCGTATTCAAAACCCTTTCCTTTGAGTAAACGGAAGAAACAAGATAGCTTTCCCTTTAAGTGCTTCCAAGTATATTCCACATTTTTTCTACATTATAACATTCACAATGAAGATACTTACCTAATTCTTCTATTTTCAATTGTTATGGAAAATATTCTAATGACGTAATTACGTCTATGTGAATTATTAATTTTATAATCAGTTCTTGTATAGTTATTTATAATTGTATAATACTTATAAAAATGTTTTGAAATATGCTTTTTAGCTCGCAGGCTATCAAAGCCTGAGAGCTTATGTGCCCACCGGTTCTGTATGTACGTATGTACTTACGTACGTACGTAACGCGATAACTCTTGATAGAAACATCCTATTTGCTTCAATTTTTTTTTTCTAGTTTCATTCTGATAAGGCGCTTCCCTGATTAGTTTTGGGGTTTCATTGGTTAAGGATAAAGGGGGGTTAGTCCACCCCCCTTAATTCAGATAAATGGGTTTTTCATGCAGAATTATTCGATTTGCTCGGAATTTGGTATACCGGTTTATTATGTTAAGGAACTTCCCTCATTAGTTTTGGGGGATCATTGGTTAAGAAGAAAGGGGGGAAAGGGGGGTTAGTCCACCCCTTTTAATTCAGATAAATGGGTTTTTCATGCAGAATTATTCGATCTGCTCCGAATTTGGTATACCGGTTTATTATGTTAAGGAGCTTCCCCAATTCGTTTTGGAGGTTCATTGGTTAAGGATAAAGGGGGAAAAGGGGGCTAGTTCACCCCCCCCCCCTTAATTTAGATAAATGGATTTTTTTGCAGGACTATTCGAATTGCTCCAAATTTAGTATACCTGTTTATTATGTTAACGAGCTTTCCTGATTAGATTTGGGGGTTCATTGGTTAAAGATAAAGGGGGAAAAGGGTAAGGCCATCCTTCCCCCTTAATTCAGATAAATGGGGTTTTCATGCAGAATTATTCGATTTGCTCCGAATTTGGTATACCGGTTTATTATGTTAAGGAACTTCCCTGATTAGTTTTGGGGGTTCATTGATTAAGAATAAATGGGGATAAGGGGGGTTAGTCCACCCCTCTTAATTCGATAAATGGGTTTTTCATGCAGAATTATTCGATTTGCTCCGAATTTGGTATACCGGTTTATTATGTTAAGGAGCTTTCCTGATTAATTTTGGGGGCTCATTGGTTAAGTATAAAGGGGAAAAGGGGGCTAGTCCACACCCCCCTTAATTTAGATAAACGGGTTTTTCATGCAGAATTATTCGATTTGCTCCGAATTTTGTATACCTGTTTATTATGTTAAAGAGCTTCCCTGATTCGTTTTGGGGATTCATTGGTTAAGGATAAAAGGGGAATAGGGGGCTAGTCTACCCCCCTTAATTTAGATAAATGTGTTTTTTTGCAGGATTATTCGATTTGCTCCAAATTTGGTATACTGGTTTATTATGTTAAGGAGCTTCCGTGATTAGATTTGGATGTTCATTGGTTAAGTATAAAGGGGGAAACGGGGGCTAATCCCCCTTCACTTATTTTTTTGAGGGGCATTATTCTTTAAAATAAGAGTATAATATAAAATTAGTGTGAATAGCCTGTAAGCTCAATGCCATCAGTTTAGCCGGGCACTTTTCTTTTTCATTTCTTTTAATTTAATTTCCTGCAAACCTTATTATGATTGTCTGTGGTTAATTCTTACATTGATGGAAACTAATTTTTTTGATAACTGATAATAATATATTGAAGTTAAAACAGTGTGATTTAAAACAAGAACGAAAAATCATGCGTCCAGAATAGATTATGTAACACCTTCCAACACAATCAGTTTACTGTAACAAACTTCACAGTTTATTTAGGTGAAATATCATGGCTAAATAAGCAATTTGAAAAACTCATAAATCTTAATTTCTGCTATCACAATCAAATCGGAAAATTATCAATTTTTGTGCAACCCTTTATATATATGATCTACGGATTTATGTATACTACATATTATGCTAAAAGTTGGTTCAGTGAAAAGCATAGTACAGTTTAAAATTTATATTCAGCCATTTCCGTGAATAAACGGAAATGTGCTTGAGAACATTTATGCAGAACTGTATATGATCTATCGAATTTATCCACACTAAGTAATATTTAAAAAAATAGTTCAATATAAAAACGTGTACCACAACTGCAAACGCACTTCGAGCAATTATTGTTCATAGACTTCAATACTTAAATTTCTTCTTCAGCTAAATTATTTTGTGTGTCCCTGTAAATGAACAATAATTTCTATGCACACCATATTCAACAGTACATGCCGTAGTACACATCAGTGATATATATGAATTTCAGTATGTTTAAAATAGTGTGGTGTCATTAAAATGCACTGTAAACGATTTCCCCTCCATACACCATAATGTAACCCCATGCGCCGGAATTCTTTTGAGTATCTCTGTAAATGAACCGTAAATGCTATAGACTTCATTTACAATAGAAAACATGTCATAGTGATACCCAATAACATCTAAGAATTTCATATCAATCGGACTATATATACGCGAGTTAGAGCACAGACGGATAGACAGACAGACGAACAGATAGACAGCCAGACAGCCAGACGGTCAGAAAGGCAAACAGCCAGACAAACCGAATTCATAAACACTTTCCAACTTTGTTGAAAACTGTTAAAAATCCACATTTTTACACATACTATTTAGAAAGGCGACTGGAATTTGACAAATTGTGTAACAAGAAAAGTGTCAAAACTCAACAATGGGTTATATTTATTAGGGTGGGGGTTATAAATTTACTAAATCCAACCTATCTCTTTTATGTCTTGATTCTTATGGATTTTATGCATTTTTTGTACCCTTTTACCGCAGCATACAAAGTTAAGTACTATCGTTTTATGTTACATTAAAAAAAATGCGAAACTTCATTTGCCTCTCCTGTGAAATTCGTTTTTGTCGAGATGTGTCAATTTTCTTGCGGGTGAGCGATATGTTATCAGTTGAAAAATAACTATAAAATCAGATTTTTAAGAAATACTTTTAAAGTTCGTTCTCTTTTTTACCTCTCCCCCCCCCCCCCTTAGGGGTGGAGTTTTGGAAAATCCTTTCTTAGCGGCTTTCTATGTCATAAGAAATATTTTTAGCCCAAGTTTCGAGATTTCAGATTTAGTAGTTTGGGCTGCGCGTTGATCAATACAAAATCCAGATTTTCTTTTATATATATAGATATATATAAAGTAAAGATAATTAGCATTGTTTTTGCGTGAGAGTCACCTAAACCTTAATATAGAGACAAAATAACATTATTTAAACAAACAACAACAACAAAAAAAAACACCTTTTTGGGAGTAAACAGCCAAAGTTTACAAAAGTGGTCCATTATACTCCAGTATATCCTACATGTATTTGTGATGCGTCCGAAAATCTAAAAAAAGTGTAAATGATTTTTTTCTCAGAAATATTTTGATCATCACCAGAAATTATTTTTTTTATTATCTAGATTACCTAGTTCATTCCTTAAGAATAAGCTTTTAAAATTTAATGTTTACAGCTATAAATAACAATTACTGTTTTTATTAAAAAATTCATTCAAAACGATGTGTTTTAATCTCCACATATTCCAAAAAAATTTTCAAAAATCTGCAAAATCTTTTGAAACCGTTGTTTTACTCTGAAGTATAAAAAGGCCATTTCTGTAATTTGTTATATTTGTTTGTCTACTGATATTCTTTCCTAAATACAATTTTAGTTTATTATCACATATGAAAAAAATCATCTATAAATAGAACCATATTATGCTTCAGTATCCAAAAATAATTTGTTTTGACATATAACATGTGAAATAGTGTGTTAAAAATATCCCTTGGGATTCGGTATAATAGTTTACTGTTGCGGCGTATAAAACAATGCTCTTTCCGTATGAGTATTTTCAAAATAAATTATTTTTCTCTCATGGTATGTTTATATTCAGAAGATATTTTTATTTCAAAACATTGAATTCCTCCGAAATGTTATTTCTAAATAAAAATTTTTGTTGTGTGTTTTGTGTTGTGCAGTTTCTGTGTGATTCATTTATTAAATTATTTGCAGTAGTCTATTTATGGGCATATACAAAGAGTTTATTCTATATTATCTCAGTGTCATCGAGCATATTGACAAATCATTTCAAAATTGTGTTAACTAAACAGTCCATTCTGGCACGAACGTAGTTTAAACTATAGTTTACATTTTAATATAATTAAATTCTGTTGATGATTTCGAAAGCTAGTATTACTGCATGAATATCGGAAAGATATTTTTCATGTTTGACAATATGTATTATATGTTGTAATATACAAAAACGTTTCCTGATTTTATTTTATCTCTCCATTGCTATAATACAGGGTCATCGAAAAAAATGCCTAGATTTAAAAAAATCATAACATCGAAACCTTTTATGTTAAATGGGTAATTCTTTCATTACACGATAATTGGTGAACGCAAGTTTGGTTTTAACTCATCAGAATTCGTTTGCGTGTCTGTGTTATGCGCGGATTAGTTGCGCAGTCGTCAAGGTCAGCCAACGCTTTGTTATCAGGAGCAGTTTGACCTGGATAAGTTCTCCGAAAAAGCCGCTGTACACTGACTATTGACTTTGACTCCACATACCAAATCACGCACTGTGCTTTTTGTTGCACGGTCAACACCGTACTGAGCAGATGCAGTCTAGCTTATCGGCTGAACTTTACAACTAAGCAACTAGTCCGTGCATAACACAGGCACGCAAACGAATTCTGGTGAACTAAAACCAAACTTGCGTTCAACAATTATCGTGCAGTGAAAGAATTACTCATTTAACATAAAGGTTTCCGATGTTATGATTTTTTTTTAATCTAGGCATTATTTTTCGATGACCCTGTACTTGCTCTTATTAAAAACATAGTAAATGCAATTTATTTTATTTATATGTTTTCTCAAGATATTTACCCTTCTAGTATATTCGGAATTACAAATCTCATATTAGTAACAGTTTTAATAATAACTGCTTTCATTAATTTCGCTTACACTTTACTTACAATTTACTTACACTTATAACTAGGTGCGCTATGAAGCCCTCTGTTAAAGTGAAAAGTCTACTTTAATTAATTTTATTAATTAATTGGAAAATTTTTCGGATAAGGAGAGTTTTGTTGCCAAGCTATGGATGAGAAAAGTTTTGATACCATTTTCTTTTAAAAATAGATCGTTAAGAAGTTCGCTGAAAGAAATTAATAGTTTCTATATTTGGTCATCGGTTAATAATATTTTCGATTTAAAAATAATCTTTACGACAGCAAATAAGAATGATTAATATTCAGTATTACATTTTATTATGAAAAAGCAGACTTATAAATAATAAAACAAAATTTATCCTAAATGCTTTATGATTATAATAATTTAGTTATCTTTAAAAAAGAATGTAATGTAATATAACCTATTTGAATGAGGACGTGAATTTCAAAACTCGCCTTATCCAGAAAGTCAAATTTTGGGAAATCGCGAAAAACCTCTAACTGCGATTCCGCGAATCGAATACTTACAATTTATTTATACTTATAACTAGGTGCGCTATGACATCCCACTGTTAAAGTGAAAAGTCTACTTTAATTAATTTTATTAATTAATTGGAAAATTTTTCGGATAAGAAGAGTTTTGTTGCCAAACTATGGATGAGAAAAGTTTTGATACCAATTTCTTTTAAAAATAGATCGTTAAGAATTTAGTTAACAAAATGTATCCTAAATGCTTTATGATTAAGATAATTTACTTATCTTTAAAAAAGAATGTAATGTAATATAACCTATTTGAATGAGGACGTGAGTTTCAAAACTCGCCTTATCCAGAAAGTCAAATTTTGGGAAATCGCGAAAAACCTCTAACTGCGATTCCGCGAATCGAATACCTACAATTTATATATACTTATAACTAGGTGCGCTATGACATCCCACTGTTAAAGTGAAAAGTCTACTTTAATTAATTTTATTAATTAATTGGAAAATTTTTCCGATAAGTAAAGTTTTGTTGCCAAACTATGGATGAGAAAAGTTTTGATACCAATTTCTTTAAAAAAAGCTCGTTAACAAGTTAGTTGAAAGAAATCAATAGTTTCTATATTTGGTCATCGGATGATAATATTTTCGATTTAAAAATAATCTTTACGACAGCAAATAAGTACGATTAAAATTCAGTATTATGTTTTATTATGAAAAAGCAAACTTATAAATATTAAAACAAAATTTAACATAAATGCTTTATAATTAAGATAACTTACTTATCTTTAAAGACGAATGCAATGTAATATAACCTATATAACATATAATACTGTATATGTATATCTAAATAATATAACATAATATTCTTATAAAAGATTTAAAAATAATTATACAGTTATCTCATTGAGTTCTTCTTCTTGGGATATCTTTTTTGCCCTCCTCGTATATTTCCTCCTGTTCTGGTTCTTTACACATGGTATTTTTATAGAAATAAGGTCCTCCATTTCGGACCTATTTTTACCAAAATGTTTCTTTAACAATGCGACGACATTCTTAAGTAAGTTTATCTTACTTCACTGGGACAGAACATGTCAGCCGCTTGAGACTCATGAATCTTAAAATTTTCCCCTCTTGGTGATTGGTTTGAAAAAGCTTACATATGTTTTGTACTGGTATTCACCTTTAATGAAAAAAACTCATCTCTCCTTCAAGAGGCTGATACGCAGCTGGTTTGAAGTTTTAGGGTACAAGACAATACTGAATTGAAATCATAAATGAGAACTTCCTGGCTTACAGTCTGTACCATGCCAAACTGGGAAAAATTTCCAGATAATCTTCAGGGTGGATGATATAGTCCTTGTTTTTTAGCTTTCTCTCAATCCTGCCAAAAACTCTGTCTGGTGGTAAATAAGGAAGGTCCAAAATCGGAAAAATAAAGTCATTCTGTTTAATATTCGAAGTGGCTAATTTTATGAGCCATTTTGCCAGCATCCTTGTCATTTTGATATTTTTATTTTGTCTAGGACAACCATCAGAAAACATCGGAATTTTTTCGAATCCTTCCAAGTTTAAGGAGTTAAGATACAAAAGATTATGGAGATATCTCAATTGATTCTTTCTTGCGTTCGTGTTTCTTCCCAATTAAAGATATTTACTGTTTTCCTGTTTTTAGTGTTTCTTGATTTTCCCGCACATATGGTAAAGTTATATTGGTATATTTATCTGGATTAATAAGTAGTCTGGTGGGGAACTTTGAGTAAAATAAAGTTTTTCTGGCATTCGAATGAAAATTTGTAAACTCCTTCCTTCGTTTCTCTCAACATTTTGCCTTTAATATGTGAACCTTATATTTGACCATGGTCTATACATTTTCCCTCCCGACTTGAATTCTAATTAGTA
The DNA here is from genome assembly GCA_963932465.1 of Maratus speciosus. Taxonomy (NCBI): domain Eukaryota; kingdom Metazoa; phylum Arthropoda; class Arachnida; order Araneae; family Salticidae; genus Maratus; species Maratus speciosus. The sequence goes on from OZ010792.1 coordinate 243,792,280, forward strand.
GCTTTAATCTGATATATTATGAACAAGCATCGATTGCGGTAGATTTAAAATTAGCTTAAAATCATGATTGAAATATCTCTGAAAAGATGTTATTTCACTAGGAATAAAGAACCGTCTGCTTCCTTATTGTACTTCTTTCATAAGCATTTCATGCTCCAGTCACTTGGAAAAATTGCATTTTGCTTTTATCTTATCCGTAATGTGAATCGACGCACTTTAAATTTTGGATGTTACATGGTACTGCGGCTTTTACCTCTGCAAGTTTTTGTGATCTTCTACCCCCCCCCCCCTTTTTTTTTACCTGAAGGAGAATGTCTATTTTTCAGATGTTTCTTGCACATGTTTTGCACTCTGAATTTTGATATTACAAGAATCTTCAGAAATTCACTTCCACAAATTTGAAGATGGCCATGGTTCTTAGTCTTTATATAGTACGTTATAGTAATCCCTTTGGAAGTGCCCTCAAATGAACCTATAATAAATAAATAAGTAAATAAAAATTAGAAAAACGCAACGTGTAAATTTTATTTTTTTGGATGCTTCATGGAAAGAAAACCGATCTGGAAGGTGACTTGAAGAAGTTGTTTGAGATGTAAACTTCAAAATAAAGTTATCTTGTGCAATTTTGTCTTTGCATGAATAAAAAGCTTGGTGAAAGCGTCGGATATCCTGCACTGAGTGAGTTGCACACCTCAGGTTCTTTTTCTGGTGAGTGCCCTTCGAAGAACCGAAAGCGACTTCGGTTTATGAAGGAGAATAAAAATTAAATCTTTTAACACCTTGTGCCAGTAAAAAATGTACAAAACATGACTCCATTTTGAACTTAGCTTTCAATTTTCTTTTGCGTACTTGCGCATGAATTGATATTTTTTTTCTCTTCATCCCCGTTCCCTCACAAAATTCAGGAGTATTTTCACTATCCATTATACATAAGAAATACAGTAATCTTATTTAATCAGTTTGTATGAATAGAACTGATAAAAACTTTATACGAAAATTGCAACAGGTCGCAGAGAAATGAAAAAAAAAAATACTGCGATAGTAGATGATATCTCGCCGTGCACAGGTCTACACATGAGCACGAGCAGGGATAAAGCTAGTTTTGTTTCCAACTCTTCCAACTTATGGATAAGGTGAGTTTTGAAAGTAAGCCAATATTTCATAAAGCCAGAAATACAGGATAAAAGTACTTTTTTTCGCAGACTTTAGTGTTTTTACGGAGCAAGTTTACCAATAGTATAGATTGATAGAGAAAAGTCGTTTTTCTTCAATTTTCGGATAAGACAAATTGTGAATCTCACGTACTCAAATATTTAAGAATATAAACAAAATTTACGTAAATCATATATGCTTTCAGAATAAGGTTTTAATATACATGTTAATTCTTGTGAACGTGGATAAGTAAAAGATAAAAATAATTTTGTTTGTTATTGTTAATTTTTTTCCTTTTTTTATGTTAAATGTATATATTTTTAACAAACAAATTTTAATTCAAATTTTAAGCGCTAATGTGTTTCGATATTTTTTTTTTATGTTATATTTAAACTTTTCTATCATGATATGCACTTTATATTTTTAAATAATAATAGCAATATTGCTATATTTTTTCCTGTACATCGTTCTTGTAGGCAAATAAAATAACCTAAAAAGAACCAGAACTTTTAAACTAATTATTGATTTGTTTCGGTATAATTCAGCATACTGTTATCAGGGTAAACAATGATTCAATTTTTCCCGATATAGATGGATGTGATGCACATTTAAGGAATGGGCTTATTGGCTAATAGAAATAAACGCGTCAGCGAATAACTTTATAAAAGATATAGATAAAGGTATTTTGTACTGAAGAAGGTAAGCCGATAACTAAAGAAAGTTATATGCTATTAGTTAAACATTTCTGGTGCTTAAAACGTTGTTTTATCTGCAGGCATCGCACTGTGTCAAGATTCATTAAAAAAATGTAATTTCTTGCATGATTATTTTTAAAAAAGAGATATTTCTTTCTTTTTTTAACTATAAAACGATTTTTTCAATCAAAATATTTTTATGGATTTGTATTGTTCAAGTATCTTTGTGTTTTTTTGCATCACAAATATCCTGTGTATAACTATATGTCTTATTTCCATAAAATTATATAATTGTCTGTCAAACCATGTTCTGTAAGTTATACAGCGAATGAAAAAGAAACTATTCTTGCGTGATCCCTTACACAGTCAGATACGATCCTGCATATCACATAAAAAAAATCTACTTCATAATATGCTTCCAGCAGCGATATCATACATCATGATATATAAATCACTTTTAACCTTCCTCAAAATATTTATCTTTCATTAAAGTAAAGCACAGGGATCAATCCTGTTTATGAAATGCAGAGAAAAGCTTTGCATGAAAACATTTATCGACAGCGCTATAAAAAAATTCTTATAAAATCTGGTTCAAGGTAAAAGCACTTTATGACTATTTTTATTAAATGCAAAGAGGAATCTGTACAATGAAATATCGTTTAAAAAATCCAGTACCCTAGTAAATAAAATGTCGTTATTGTAAAACGTTAGAAATTTTAATATTTTTAAATTTATTATGCATAGACACTTTTCTGAAAATAATAAAAATAGATTTTAGATTGTTTTGAAGGACGCATATTTTTGAAACATTTTATATAATTTAAAATGGTTTTTAATGGTATTATAGAGCATAGAAAAGCTAATTTTTGCCATACTTGCTTTGCAAATTCGATATTAAACATAAATAAGCTAATGTAGTCAGATAAAAAATAAAGATATGCTTGGATACCTTATATTGTAGTTATTTTCAATAAGTTGAAAAGTACAAAAAAATGTATTTCAATTGCAAAAATGATTTCATAAACTTGTTACTGGATAAAATGCTCTTTTTAATAAAATGTTTGAACATCTGTTGCCATTGGCGTGTAATTGCATTTGGTACGGCAATCGAACATTTTTGGTACAATAACTACGCATTGTATTTATCTTAGAATTCGATTTGATGCATATTTTAGGTGCCAATGAGCGAAAATATGCATTTCTCAGTCAATTTTAAAAACCATTGGTACAGGGAGGAAAAAAAAACTTTATGCTGGAAATAATTTGTTTAATGATTCTCAAGTTGTTGAAATTTACTGTAGTAAAGATTGCAAGCTAGTGGTAAATATTGTAAACAAATTTATTATGATAAAGATTTCAAAACCGAGCGTGATTATGAATGAAATTGGATATAATACATTAAAAAAATTTGCGATCAAATATATATATAATTTACTTCTCTTCATTTTATCTTCAAAAACCGAATTTAATCTATCAAATTCGAAAATGTTTTTCAGTGCATGACATTATGCTTTGTATTAAGTGCTAAGCACTAATGTGTTTACGATATTTTTTTTATGTTATATTTAAACTTTTCTATCATGATATGCAATTTATATTTTTAAATAATAATAGCAATATTGCTATATTTTTACGCTGAAAATAACGATAAAAAATAAATTTGAATTAAATTACACTGAAAGTATTAAATGTAATAGGGCAGTCATAAAACATACGCTAGGAGTTATAATGTTTGTTAAGTGTTCATCTTGAGGTTAATTTTTTATTTTTTTATATTATAATAGTCACTAATAAAGGGCATTTTGACATAAACTATTTGCGACCTTTCAAAACAATCTTTACTAATAAAAGAATCTTTTACTCTGTTTTTGTGTGTGCCTGTGTGCGATGGTTAGCGAAATCTACTGCAAGTAAAAATCTGAAAATTTAGGTGAGGATAGTCCAAGGTACGTCCAGATGCACCGTGGCTCAAATTTTAATTTTTTTAAGGCTCGCGCCCTCTAGGCCCCTTTAAGTTTTATGCCCTAAATTATTAATAACTTGCCTCTATTTATTCGATCTTCTTCTTTTTGGGGACAATTCTCCATTTAATTATTCTCAATTTCTACTTTCTAATTAATACCGAGGACCCTTGTGTGCAGATTTCCTTATTAAGTTTGTACACTATAGCACTGGCAATAAATTTTAATATTAAATGCTTTTCTTGAGAAATTTTTTTATTGGAATCTCCATAAATTTCTAAATATATTGCACGACAGAAAACTGTCCAAAAAAATCTAAATAGATTTCTATGTATTTTTTTTTCAAATATATATACACATATACAAATTACAATAAATTCCTAAAGAATTTTTTTATAATACAAATTTCATAGCAGGCGTCTCCATCAAATACTTCTCGATGAAAACGATAGAAATGGGTGGTCCTTCAGAACTTTCCATTCACTTTGGTCAAGATTACAAACTTCATCTGGTATGCTAAATGTCGATTGATATCTTGAAATGTCTGAAAAATGATATTGTTTTTACGAATGTCGATAGATATCTCTAAATGTTGGAATAATAATATCATTTTTACAAGATTGGCCAATGTGAATAAAATATTAAAAATAAGTCATTAAAAAAGTCAAGTTTTCTAAAAATAGCAAAATTGTTAAATTTTATTATTTATAATACTATTTACGTATTACTATGTTATAAATAATACAAAAAATTCGTTTGGATACTTTCTTTTAAAAACAAAATATAAGTTACAAGGGTCAGCTAGGTGGGGAGGCCTACCAAATGGCTTAAGCACTCACAAGCCCCACCCAAAATATAAGTTACATGTGTGAATATCGGCAGATATTATAAATTTGATGTCTGACATCCAGTGACTTTCGAGATATTGGCCAATATTGATCTGGACATTGGCCGATATCTGTGTGTGCTACCTGTGTCTTACAGCTGTAGATTTCACTTGCCGACGAAGAGTTGGACACACGTCACAGCGCATGCGCTAAGTGCTAGTCCCCAGTGGCGTGCCATATTTCTACCACACAGCATCTTAATTACTCCAATCACCCAGTGGGGTGCCATATTTCTACCACACAGAATCTTAATTACTCCAATCACCCATTGAGAAACCAATCGGCACCCCAACTACATTTCGAAACCTCTTTGTTCCAAATGATGTTTTTTTCACCCCAACTACATTTCGAAACCTCTTGGTTCCAAATGATGCCGTTTTTTTCACCCCAATCTTCCCAACGGCAATGCTTTGTTTTCGGCACGGTTTTCTGCTTTGTTTCTGTGTCTTAATATATCTTCATGTGAAGCGGTGGTATCTACTGAAGCGGTGTATAGGCGGATAGTGCTAAAAGCTTCCATTACTTCAGCTATCGTTGGGATACGCTCTTGAACATCGCCATCAGCAACTTCATCAGTGTTCTCTTCTTCTGCGACATTTTGTATGTACAGTACAGTGGCCCCTATAATGTCGTCAATTCTCCTAACGTTGCTTGTGATAATGTCTTTATCAGTGTTAAGATAGTTCTTAAGGCTGTGTGCGTTTTCTCCAAAAAGCTCGCAAATAGCTTGCCAGTCCTCGTCGTCTATAGGATCCGACCCCTCTTCAGCCACATCCATATCATCGTCGGCGTCCGTTATGAAGCCTGCCTTTTTAAAGCAATTTTGAATTACTTTAGGTTTGGTTGCATCCCAAGCAGCGCTAAGGTGGTAGTTCATGGCGTCGAAGAGAGTTACAGAAGATCGACTACTTTTAATTTCTATTTCATGCAGAAATCGTTTCACTATACGTTTGCAATAAAGTTGTTTAGAAACCTTTATGATCCCTTGATCCATCGGTTGAAGTGCGCTTGTGGTGTTTGCCGGTAAAAATTCCAGAGAGATGTTTGAAATATCTGGTATTTCTTGGGGATGCTCTGCGCAATTGGCTACGCATAGTATGACATGCCTGTTTTGCTTCCGCATCTCGAAATCAAAATCAGAAACATATTTAATAAACTGGGAACCCGGCATCTAAGGCTTACGTTGATGTGCATAGTCACAGAGCAGTCATTTGATGTTCTTGAAACGGCGAGATTTGGCCGATTTTCCAATTCCCAGAGGCTTGCATTTGTTGCTCTCATCGGCGTTGAAACAAACAAGCACAGTCACACGTTCTTTACTTAGCTTCCCTCCATGGCACTGCTCATCTTTTAACGGTAAGGATTTATCAGGCATCGCTTTAAAAAATAAGCAAAATTCATCGGCGTTATAAATATCACAACTAGCATAGTTTTTGATAAGCCTTAGAAGGCTGTTCTTTTTCCAAAATTCTGCATTTTCTATGTCACGGCAGCGGATTCTCCACAAATCTTCTTGTATACAATGCCGTGGCGTGTTCAAAATCGGTCTAACCACCCATTAGATGGAGTAAAATCTTCAATTCTTAGCTTTTGGGCTACTTCTGCAGCTTATTCTTTAACTATGGATCCGCTGATAGGTATGTTACAGTGTCTTGACAAGAAACCACTCGTACATAACTTTTTCTAAATCTTCATATTTTCCTGTTTCACTCTCTTTTTCTTTGAGCCAACAATCGCAGCATTTTTTTTAAATATCTTTTCTGTTTTGAAGAAGAGTCCGAAGAGACGACGGCGCGATATTCACAGATAACGCAATATCTCTCTGGCTCAGAATAGGTGATTTTTTGTCATATTTTTTTAGAATTTCTAATTTTTTCGGAAGTGTCAGCGTCTTTCTTTTCATACTCTTAGCTTCCATGTTGAACCTAATTGGAGTCGGCAGCGATGCTACTTATGTATGTGTAAAGGAAAAAAGCGAAAACAGTTTCTGTGAAGTAAGAGACAGACAAGTGCTGCTGAGATTGACGGCATAAATTCTTTTGTTCTCTGATCCAATGAGAAAAAAACCGCAGCGTGGACTTATTTTTTTTTACATAGACTTTAGGCGTTGGCTGGTAGCCAATTCCACGTATCATCTCTTTCTCTCTCTCTTTGTACGAGTGAGAAAGTGAGAACTCCGGGTGTAAACCAAAGCACCAAAGCGTAATATCTGGGATTTTTGTGTTCAAAGGTCCAATAAGAAGCGCGTTAAAAGCGCGAAAGCGTTAAAAGCGAGAAATTTTTACATTGTTCATATGGGTATGGTTCAAGGGACCGGGACAAATGAGCGTAAAAGGCGGGAAAGCGTTTTAAGCGGTGAGCGTTATATCCGAGTTTTACTGTATTATATCATAGTAATAAATTAATTTTCCTTTTTACCATCATTTATGGCTATACGCATACTTTCGAATTCCTGTACTTAACATAACGATTCTTCTATACATCGTTGTCAGATAATGGTTAGACATCATAAAAAAAGAAAACAGACAAATCAAGATAGAAAAAATCCTGCGTAAAGCATATATTATGAAGCACTTTCCAACACATTCAGAATAATGTAACAAAACTGCACCGTTTAAAATATTAAAATATTAAGTTTAATTCAACCATATGGAAAAGCATAACATATTTAAAAATTCAATTTCAGCTGTTCCCATCTACTATCGGGAAATTATTCGAATTTTTTCAGCAGCCCTGTATATAATATATAGATTTGTATCTATTAACCACACGCATGGCAATATTTAATTCACTTAAGAAATACATATACTTCAGTTGAAAATTCCCTTTCAACAATTTCCTCTAATAAGGAGAATGGTACGTGGATACTTTTGTGCATCCCTGTATATGAGGTATAGAATTTATATACAACGTGAAACATGCAAAAAATTAAGTAAATTTAAAAGGTCATACCGTACACTCAAAGACAATACTCATTATTATGGAAAGACAGTACTGTAACCGATTTCCTTTGTTTGTCCCTGTAAATGGATATAAAAATGAAAGCCCTGCTCTAATGTGACCATAGTAGAATTCAGTGATTTACATCAGTTTCAATACATTTGAAATAGCGTCATGGCATTAAAATACCCTGCAAAAGATTTTCCCCCGTATTCCATATTGTAATGGAATACTTTTGCCAATGTAAATGAACTATTAATCCTACATATTTCATATACAGTACCAAACATGCTTTTGTGACCCTAAGTAACCTTTATCAATTACATGAAAATCCGAGTATATTTACGGGAGTTAGAGCGGGAGAGACAGACAAACCAAGTGCATAATTACTTTCCAACTTTGTTCGAAAGTGTTAAAAACGAGAATAAACACACAGAGAAAACATACATATTAGAGGTATTAAACATTAAAAATACTATTATATTATATCCTAATTTTTCTGATTTTCTGGAATTGCATGACATCACAAATTTTGTCTCGCTAAATGTAACATTTTAATTCCATAGTACTTTCAATCATATTTTGCATTTAAACTTATTAAAATACATTGATGTTTTCAATTATTTTGCGATAATAAAATCCAAAATCTCAGAGACTTTACTCTCAGTTTGTTTTTCCAATTTTATTCCATGTTTGCACGTGCAGAGGATCACTAATACACAGCACTAATCTAAGTGGAGTTTTTTGACACAGGGTGTCTACGGATCAGGGAAAATCACAGTCAAATAAAATAGAAAATACCAATATTTACTTATAGAAAATTCTTCTTATTTATTTAAGTGATTACACAAGACGAATTTCTCTATAAGAAAATACCGGGATTTCACCCTTTATTTGACTGTGTTTTCCCCTGTGACATGTTACAATTGAGTGCGTTACTCAGCAAGACTGGTATTAAAGTATGGTTCTTCCTCCCGGGATATATTTTCTGTATATATATACATTGCTCAAAACAATTAGGGGAGCACATGGTTTTAACGATATTATGCAAATATATACACCGATAAGTAACGTAAAATAAAACATACATAATTTAAAGCGTTGTAGGAAGCAGATAAAGAAACTTCACATGTGAATTAAAGTTTATGACGTCAAAAATTAGAAAATGGAGATAAGTGCAGAAATCGGGATGTTGCAGAGACATCAGTTTCACTGACTCAGTTGTAAAATTTAATTGCTCAGCTTGCGTTTTGAGAAAAGATGGCTTGAAAATGTCACAAAAACATAATTTACCTGAATTCATGGCTTGGCGTGATATCGAGACAGTTGAATTTGGGGAAACAAAACGATTTGTAGAGGACACTGTTGGAGCCACAAGAAGTGTCCATGAAAGGCTGTGGAATCGATTTCATGACTCATGGAATCGTAGGCATCGACAAGTGCAAGGAAATGTGCTAACACAGAAACAGATGACCGATATATTTTATTAACAGTTCGTCGAGGCATAACGGACAATGGGAACAGGCAACGGCGAAAAGAGGAAGTCCGCAATCCTAACTGATACTCCGGTTAAAGAAACCCCCAGACAACAGCAGTTAGAAGCGAAAAACAAAAAAATGATCGCGCAATGAAACAAAAAAGAAGAAATTATGTAAAAAATTACCAGTTTCTATGGCAGCAGAACAAGAAGACACTAAAGGAAAAAGTATGAAACCAAACACTGCAAAGGGAAAAAGTTGATACATTCCGAAAAAAGAAAATATTGAATGAATCTGATGACAAAGATGAAAACTGTGTATGTATTTATTGTTTGAAATTATAGAACCAAGCCAAAAAAGGACAAGACTGGGTTTAATGTCTTAGATGCAAGAGGTGGTCCCATGATAAGTGTGCAAAAAGAAATACTTTATTTTTTGTTTGTAAAAACTGTAACAGTGATGATGAAGATGACTAAATAGTTTCTGTTTTTAATTAGCAATAAACCCTATGTTTTCAGTTTAGCCTATAATATGTTCTTAAATTAATTCTCTCTTTTTTTTTTTTTTAAACAATGTATTACGTTATGAATAAAATATTTCAATTTAATTAAATATTTATTTCATTTACTCCTTGGTATTACTTATAATATGCGTAAACGTGCCCCACTTGATGCGTAAACTTGCCCCGTTCCCGGGACAAGTTTACGCAAAAGACTTGGACATAAAGACCCTGGTCTCTCCGCGTTCTAACTCCCATAAATGTATTCTGATTGTTCTGAATTTTTTGGATATCAGTGACCTTTACCATAGCACGTTCCCTATTTCAAATGAAGTTTCTATCATGTTTAGTTCATTTACAGGAACAGCCAAAATTTTTCCGTTATATTACCGCCTATGGGAAAAAATCGTTTAAAATTATTTTTAATGATGTTACATGCTTTGAAACATAATAAAACTCATATGAGTTGATCCAGTGTGCTACAAGAAACATTCTGTAGAATTTGCGGTGAAAATAATCCTTATTATTCATTTACAGGGCCACACAAAATAATTTAATTAGATAATGAGATAGGGGTGGAGGGAATTGTTTTCGGCGTATTTTAATTATGTTAAATTATTTCATGTATAATGAAATTGATATACGTCGCTGAGGTTTACTATTACTTATTTCATGTATAATACGAAGTGCATAGCAGGGACACACAAACGATTTCAGGTACTATATTGTATCCGAAGTACTGTACATTAGCGATGATTGCTGAAAATTCACTTTTAATTCTATTATGTGCTTTAATGTTTCACTATATTTATGCATAGCATATGGTGTGTATAAATGCTGTATTTCATATACAGGGCTACACAAAATAATTCGTAATGGTTACTTGGTATGATTGCAAATTGCTTAAAGGTGGTTTTTAAATGAGCTATGCATTTTTACGCTGAACTGCATTTAGTTTACTAAGAAATCTTTGTATAACATAGATAAAATGATATACAGGGTCACACAAAGAATTAGATACATGGCCGTCTATAAATGATAATTTCTGGAAATGTTATTTCAGTAGTTTTAGTAGTGTTTTATTTTAAATTAAAATTTAGCTAAATAGTGGCGTGTAATAAATTTACTAGCTAAACTACAGGGTAGTACAAAAGTATGCAGGTATGTTTCCATCTATTAGTATAAACTGCTGAAAGAGAAATTTTAACCTGTTATGCGTTTTCTTGCTAAACTAAATTTCCACATTATATAGTATATATATCAACGTACAGATCAAATACAGGGCTGTTCAAAAGAATAGGAATACATATTTGCTATGGACGTAACTACTGAAATCAGTTTTTCAAATGTTTTATGCATTTTCTAAAATGTTTACTTAGTACTCTTATATACCTTATTTTCCTAAATAATGAAGTTTTGTTAAAGCATTCAGGAAGTTTTGGAAAGTGTTTCATAATCTATGCTTAACGCATGATTTTTTCTTACTTGTTATAATTATTTTTGATTGAAATTCACATGCTCTTTTCTATTTCAACTAATTTATACCATAATATTTATTTTGTATTACATAACTAATTAAATTGCAAACTATTTTAAAATTATAAAACTTGATTATAAAGGTACCATACGAAATGGCTGAAATACTCTTTGTTTATAAAACTGCATTTGATAATTTAAAAATATTACCTAATGCTAAGCAAGTATTAAAACATTAAATAACATAGCAAACATTAAATGACATATATTGGTTGTTTAACTCAAATATTTTAGAAACTTTATTAAAATAGTAAGTATATAAAATGGTTCATGTTTTAAAAATTTCAATAACGCAATAGTGAAGCAATACAAGGTGTCAACTGTAATTTTGTAACGAGCGTATAAGAAAAACACCCACCCGGTAAACAATTAACAGAAACCATTAACATTTTGCTCCTAATTTTGTTTTAGGAAAGTTCTAAACACAATAACCAATAATTTATCAAAAGTTACGTGCAGAGAATTTCGGGCTTATTTCGAGTGAAGTTTATCTTCATTCTTTATTATGATTATTTGTTAAATTTTATATATATGCATATTCATTTATATAGTTTAAGCATGTTTGATTGCTCAAACTTGAATTTTCACAAATATTTCATAAATAGCCACAAAAAAATATTTAAACTGAACAACCCAAAAACATAAAATAAATAAAAGTAAATGTTTAAAAGATATTCTACAATAAAGGGTATTCGTTTGATGGAAAATGTTTACTTAAGACTTTAACGCATGATTGTTTATTTTTTTTGAAGAAAAAATATATTTCAGTCTATTTTTGTTAACTATCCACTAGAAAAATAGTGAACAAATTTATGTTTTTGTTGGACATCATGTAATGATGCCACTTATGAGTTGCATAACAAAAACTGCTCAAAAAAGGATTTGAAAAAGACATAAAAGTGTTTATACTACAAACAATAACAATTTATCAACGATGTAATATTTTTCATAATGCTTTTAGCAGTTTTAAGAATTAATAATTGCTGCCTTATAAACATAGAGAAAAACGCCTGTTGAGCACATTTCAAGCAGTATAAACAAAAGGTGTTATAGCTTCACCGTGATAACAAAATCAGAACAAAAAAGACTTCACGACCCTAAATGCATGTTATCACACGCTTGTTATGACATTTCTCAGAGAAAGAATTATCAGCATTATTTTACATATTTTGACTTTACATATTCCACACGCCCTGTAGTTCGTAATTTATCATGTTTAGAAGACAACCCCATAAATTTATCACAAAACAAACAATGATTCCAACTAGAAACTGGATTCTTATTTTTAAAAATACAGTTTCTTGGGATTTATAGGCAATTTGCTTTACCTTTTGAACTTTCAATACTTTTTTTTATCAGTAAATATCTTTTGATCCGAAACAAAATGTCAATTTTTGCAGTAGTTGCAACAACAACTGTTTTAGGGATTTGCCTGGTGCTTTTTTTTTAATGTAATTGTATTTCTGTTGCGAAAATTAAAATATACCTTTCTCTTTGTTTGATTTTGGTTTCTGAATCACACGAAATTAAATAATTTCTATTTTATACAAGTAAATCAGTTCGAAACAAATGAAAACTGAAATTATTAGATAAAATATTATAAATACAAAACAAATTCAGTAAAATATTACAGTTTTACAAAAATCATAATATGACATCATAAAGTCCGCCATCTTGTAATCTGATTTTAACCCTTTGATTGCGTGGTTGGAACATATGTCATGTCAGCGACTATATCTTTATTCCACTTGCACCACTTTTTGAAATATAATTTCTGCCAAGATATACTAGGATAATTTGAAGAGAAATATACTACAAAGACATTTTTTTGTAAATTGTACGAGTTAATATAAAAATAGTCTCCAGCCATAGCCCGTAAGAAAAAGGTTAATAGTGTCATCCGATTTTGTCTATTTTTTGATGTAGTACTCTGTAATGATTTTTGATAAAAAGTTTTTAGAATGTTGCTGTTGTGCTTTTGAAAGCACACTTGACATATTTATTACCGTTTGGATAGAGTAGAGGTAGATATTTAACCATTTGTATCACTTTGTAGCAGATATGAAGCATACCCAAAAGTCAATGTTACTTACACAGTAAGTTTGAAAGTCGATTTTATTTATTGCTCTTAATCATTTAATATTAATTGATCATGGAATTCTCAACAGAGAGTGATGCAGAGTTTATTTTTCAAGACAATTTTTTTTAATCATTTGAGCAGTTTCACGTCGATATTGCATAAATTAACTTATTAAATTTTGACAAATTAAAAAAGCTGGAAGCGTCTGCAAAAAGAATTTTTGAAAAGTAATTTTGGATATTTAGTAGGTTGCAGATGTGATAAAAGTAACTTATAGTCAATTATTTTTCCGTTTTAAGTTCTAATTTTGTTTTTTTACATGCTTAAATGATGTATTCTAACATCTCAGTAAATATTTTTCAAATCGGAGTTTTTGAGTCCCAAAGGGTTAAATTATATCACAAATATTCAGCTTTCATTAGTATGTTCATCATTCCTTTCATTATCATTTTTCTTAAAACATCAAACTTTTCGAAATTTTATTTTTTAGAGGGTGTATCAGTACAGCGGTTACAAACTTTCAGGACAGATAGAGTACACCTATACAATGGGAAATCACATATCAATGCATGGTCGGAAACTTTTTCCTGGTACGGTAGTGACGACATAAAACACAAGAGAGACAGAGCACGAATAAGAGGAGGAAACATGTTTATTATCCTTAGTGCAGCAAAAAAATAAGAAAAAAGAACATTAATGAGACAAGAATAGTCATAAAAATAGGCGTTCGAAATTACGACACCGGGCAGTGATGTATGGAAGTGCATATCCGGCGCATGGAAGATCTAATGTTCTCGAAAATACAGGGAGTGTCCCGGATTTCCCTAGCAGTTGCCACGAGGCATCAACATGTTCCTCATCTTTTCACAGCATTGTACCAGCATTTTTGCAGCATTAAGAATAATAAACATATTTTCTCTCATTGTTCATGTCCTTCCTTTCTTGTGTTATGTGTAGTCACTACTGCGACAAGATACGTTTCCGACATGCATTGCTATGTGATTTCCCATCATCTAGGTGTATTCTATCTGTTCTAAAAGTTTGTAATCGCTGTACTGATACACCCTGTATGTTAAACTCCTATCTTTTCAGAACATTTTGATATAATCGTTTCTTTGAAATTCCCATTAGAACAGAAGGTATGGCTTTTAGAATTATACCCGCTCAATGGCGAAGCAGCGTTTCTGAAACTTTGAAGTATTTTTTCTCAAAATGATGTTTTTGGGCATAATGCGCAGGATATAACAAAAACGTCTAAATATTTTTTCATGAAACTTTTAAACTGATCATAAAATGTCCTTTTTATTATTAAAAAATATTTTTTAAGAGTTTACACTATTGAAATTTTGAAATTTTTTTATTAGTTAAATACAACTTTGTATTTAAAATATAAAAATACTTTAAATACAAATTTATTTAGTTTCCGAGTAATTGGTAATCTGAAGTATAATTATGCAGCAAAATTTTCATTCTAGTTTCAAAATTAATTTTGTAATATCGCACGTAAATGTCATACCAATTTTCTGCTCGATAAATATCTGACAATTTGGAGCTCCCTATAAATAGCAATTCAGAATTTTATAATATTTTAAATATATGAAGTGGAAGAACCGACTTATATCTTTCATCTCTCTTAAAATTGTGTTTTAAAATCATATACATTTTAAGATGTTAAATGTTGAAAATGGTCTTTTTTTTCCAAATTTAAAAATCCTGAGACCCTTTAATATATTCCTATATACATTAATTTTAATCCAGTAGGATTTTCATGCACATGCTGATGATTGAGTTATTAAACCTTCATATCGGTAGTTTTAGTCCCGGACATTCTTTCACGAATATTCGTTTTGATTGTTAGACAATACGTATGGCAACAAAATGTCTCCATGCTTTTTAACGACCACAAACATTTAATCGAACTAAAAGGCCATATGCCATTTAAAAAGCAGAAAAGGGGGGGAAATATGGACAATCAGTGTCACCATTTTAATTTTTATTGGTGCTAATTTCTACTTTACATTTTGTAAAACTTGCCACTATCATTATTCAGATTTCTTCGATTGTGTACTTGTAATTATTTGTGATTATTCCTTTTGGGTTACTTAACATCTGTCACTGCGTTCTACACTGTAAAAAAAATTTGTAAGGTTACTAAGAATTTTGTCGGAAACTGGGATGCCTAGAACTTTTTATGTAACCACAACGAAAGATAATCATGTAAAATTACAAAAGTTTCTTCAGTAACTGTTACTAAATATTGCTTAGTAAACGTACTAGTGATTTTTTAGGGCGTTTCCCCAAAAAACTCTTGTAAATTTACTAAATATTGTTTAGTGAAGTTACTAATGCTTGTTTAGGGAGTTTACTATATAAGTTTTAGTAAATTTATCAGTGAATATGTTGTAAACGTACAATCCATTTTTAGGGTGTTTTCTAAAATTTTTTCGTAAATTTACTAAATATTGTTCTGTAAATTTACTAACGGTTTTTCAAGGGAGTTTCTCTAATTAGTTTTTGTAAATTTACTAAATATTTCTTAGTAAACTTACTAGCAATTTTTTAGGGAGTTTACTAAAGAATTTGTGGTAATTTTTCCAAAGATAGTTTAGTAAACGTACTAAGGATCTTTTAGAGAGTTTCTCAAAGAATTCCTTGTAAGTTTACTAAATAATGTTCAGTAAACTTACTAACGATTTTTTAGGGGGTTTACTAAAGAATTTTTCGTAAATTTACTTAGGATTATTTAGTCAAGGTACTAACGATTTT
Organism: Maratus speciosus; assembly: GCA_963932465.1. NCBI lineage: Eukaryota > Metazoa > Arthropoda > Arachnida > Araneae > Salticidae > Maratus > Maratus speciosus. The sequence goes on from OZ010792.1 coordinate 243,808,274, forward strand.
TTTAGGTAGTTTCTTAAAGAATACTTTGTGAATTTTCTAATGATTTTTTAGTACACTTACAAAGGAATGTTTAGTACATTGACTAAGAAATTTTTCGTAAATTTGCGAAGGATTTCATAGTACATTTACTATGAATTTTTTTAGTATTGCACCCAAAACTTTACATATACTTTAGCAAAAAATCTTTGGTAAATTTATTAAAGTACCGTCAGAAAAATTACCAATGATTTTTTAGTATTGTATCTAAAATAGTTATAGTATTCTAGCTAGAAAGTTTTTTGTAACCGTACAAGAGATATTGCAGTAAAGTCAAAATCCTTCGATCAAAATAAGTAATATTGCCTGACGTGTTTTTCAGTAATACCACAGCAATTGCCAGCAATTGAAATATTTGTATGTTATGCTTTCAAAAACTGACTGAAGCTTCACTGTAGATATTCAAATAGGTACAAAATCATTTCTATATTAAATGAGCATTATAATAACAGCAGTAAATAAGCAGATAAGCAGAAGCAGATCTTACGGTTTTTAGTTAAATTAAAAAAGCGAATAGAAACAATAATGAAAGTAAAGTATCATTACTGAGTTTATAAAGTATGTCTAAATTTTAAAAAATATGTTATCGAAACACTGTTAAAAATAAAGTGTGATGTTTCACCAAGAAAATGGTGAAAAGTCGCTGAAATTTAGCTGCAAGCAAGATATTGGCGATAAGTTTTACCAGTTTATTGGTGCTTTCTCAGATACCATTATAATCAGTGAAATGTTAAACAATGATTCAGGTTTTTTTATAAATCCACTTTTCTGGTGAAAGGTTGAACCATAAAGGATTTTTTTTAAATCCAATTTTCTGATAAAAGGTTTAACTATAAATCAGGGTTTTTTTTTTAATCCAATTTTCTGGTAACACTTTGAACCAAAATTTAGTTTTTTTTTAATCAAATTTTCAGGTAAAAGTTTGGACCACGAATCAGGATTGTTTTTAAATCCAATTTTTTGGTAAAAGGTTAAATCATAATTCAAGGTTTTCTCTATTCTAATTTTTTGCTAAAAGTTTGAATCACGATTAAGGATTTTCTCTCATCTTTATGGGGAATGGTTACACCGGATTGTAGCTTTCTTTTTTCCCCTTCACTTTGGTTTTCAATTTATCATTTTATGGTGTAATAATAAATAAAATTTCATATTATGGAGACTATCTTGCAGTAGGAAAGCTTTTTTCTGTTGTTGTTTTGTTTTCATTACACCGAAAATTATTTAAGTTTTAATTATTGATTCTATTGTCTTTGAAATATATTTAAAAAACAAATGTAAACCAATTTGATCTAATTTCACAAAGTAATTGCATTCTTTTCCCCCACAAATATTACCATTCTGTCCTTTTACATTTTGGAATATTTCTTCGCACTCAGTTACACTTATAGTCCATTTAGTGTTTGCTTATTCACAAAGACAATAAAAAAAAAAATAATTTTCTTTAGATTCAAATACATACCCTGTTTATATTATTGTTTTAATTTAAACAATGTCTGAATAAATTTCTTCAACCAATATTATTTTTTGCACGAGTTTGAAAAGGTTTTTTGCATAATGCACTTAGCTGCTACTTTCATGATGTTTTTTTTTTCTTTAATTTTTTTGAATCTATAGATGCTGAAATTTTCATATTATACAGTTTTAAAATTTTTACCTTCTTTTCACAAAACAAAAAATATAATAGAAATATTTTTAAATTTTATATTGCAACACAGCTCAATTATGCAAAATTAATTGATTTGAATATAAAAAAACAAAAAAAGTTTAGTATTTGTTTCTGTTTAACATTCAATAATGAATATAACACTTTTGATTAAATAAAGCACAAACATAATGAATACATAATCAAAGTATATGCGTAAACACTGAAATAATCAGCATTAAAAAAGCAGCTATAAGTAGCAGAATCTATTTAACCTCTAATATCTGCTAATACAAAAGTATTACTTTAAACTTTAAAGCTTTTTTTAAATACACAATGTATTTCTATAGTATATTATATACTTACTTTGAAGGGTTAATTTAATAACAGCAGTGTCGCCACCAAGCGACTAATTATTCTTACATATATAAGTATTTTTTCAGTATTCCTAAATGATAATCTATGACGACGATTTATTTATTTTTTAACAATACTCGTAAAAAAGAAAAATATTCACCACCAGCAGCCTTGCAATAGCTGAAAAAGAAATGGTTACAGACACTATTAAATAGCAACACATTTAAATTGGTTTGCGGTATGCCGCTCCATGTATTGAAAATACAAATTATATAACCATTAAATTATATATATAATATGTCAGACTAATATTTACTGTAATATAATATCATTTTACATAGAGTTTCAGGAGGGTGCTACACCCTCTCTGACCATTCAGGTCATCAAATATAAAGAATTCTCGAAGCTTAGTATGTTCTGAATCAGGATTTCATGTCAGGTAAAATGGAATAGATCCAAGCATCAGGTTAATTTCTCGACTGTTTTAAAGGAAAGAGTAAATATTTTAAAGACATAAAATATTTCTTGTGCAGACATAACAATAATCAAATTTCACACAGGGGAATTAATCAAAAAATTAAACAGTATATCAATTCAAATCTCTTTTACAAGGAAATCTTCAGCATTTAAAAAATCAATCAGTGTTCGAAATAATTGGTGGTCCGCTGGTCCGAGAACACCAAAAATTCATTTGGACCACTAATTTGAAAATTTTAGTGGTCAGCAGGAACATTAACTCCCCCCCCCCCCTCTCTGTCTCACAGGGTCACAGGTAAACTTGAATTTTACCGTCTCAGAGAAAACGGCAACCAAACACAAATCGCACAATTTTATTTATTTTAAAAAATAAATAAAACTGCATTAAACCTTAGTCAATTGAAATATTGGAATTAAAATATCTAAATTAATAATTTTATAGTTTTTCTTTATGTGCTGTTTATTTAATTTTTAGTTATAATTTTATATTTTATTAGGCTGAAAATTTTGGATAAATGCAAAGAAAGTTTGTAAGAAAAAGCTGCAAAATTCTTCATTTATTAGGTAGAAGGAAAATATTGTGAAATTCTTAAATCAAATGAGGAAAAATATTGCAAAAAGCGTCAGTTGGTTGAAGGAAAAAATTCGTCAATCAATCGTGATTAACAAAAACTAATGCTTGCCATTTAGCTGCAATAGGGTGTTAATGACTTTAATGAACAATTAAATCATGATTTTAATCAACTGATTTTTTTTAGAAAATTTGTGATTTTAATCAATGATTTTTTATGGTCTATTTCAATAGTCTGTAGGAAAAAATCATTTGTAGTATATTGGAATGATATTACACTATTTCAAACATATAGAAATTGATACACATCACTGAAATGTACAAAAAGATGCTTACTATAGAACATGATGAGCATAGCATTAATCGTTTATTTATGGGGGGAAACAAAAGGATTCGCTTATAGTACTGTATAAATAAACAATAATTGCTGGAAGTTCGTTATCTGTTGTGGTACGAATTTTTTATTATTATTATTATTATTTAAATAATTTAGTTACTTCGTATGTATAAAATCTGTAAATCATATACAGGGCTGCAAAAAAGACGTATACATTTCTGTTTATTGACGAATATGTTAAAGGGGAATTTTCAACTGTGAAAATGCGTTTCTTAAATGAACTAATGTTTAGCATACTATTTGGTATATATTCAAACCTATAGATCATATATAGCATCGCACAAAGGAATTCGGATATTTTTCCGATGACTGATAATTGCTGAACTTTAATTTTCAAATGTGTTACGTGTTTTGTAATTTGCTTACTTAGCCATCATATTTAACTTTATTTAAAGGTTGATTTTTTTTTTTTTACATAATTCTGAATGTGTTGGAAAATTATAATCTGTCGTTGAAGGTTGACTATTTTACGTTATTGTTTAAAAAAATATTTTTATTTGTATGTGTGTATATATATATATATATATATATATGAGTGAGTTGTAAAAAATAGGGTAGGTGGGTTAAACCGGGTAGCGCAAATCCCTCCTTCAGTTGTACTTCTGTCTATCAGCCAACACGAGAAATTACTTCTCTGTAAACATTATGGCATTTATAGCTGATTGAAACGTTACTGTGTGCGGTTTTTTTTTTTTTTTTTTTTTTTTTTTTTTTTTTTTTTTTTTTTAGTGTGAAGGAATTAGTTTCAATTACTCTTAAAAAATTGTTTTATTTGATTCTAGATTTTACGCGTATAACCACTTTTTTTTCAGCATATTAAATATTCCTGAGTACTATATTTAATTCTTTCCTTTCCTGATAATATTTTTAAATTTTTACTGATCTTTTGCTTATAGGATTAAGAGTAGTGACGCCAGGTTTTAAACTCTGTCATGTTGGGGTAAAACCGGGTACTTAAGAGTGGGTCAAAACTGGGTATACCCGATTTTGTCCGACACTCATAGAATGTTTTTTTAGTATAGTTAATAAATTAGCATGGAATTTTAAATTACATTCTTAATGCTGTTACGTTATAATATAATTCTAAATCTATCTAGTTATAATGAAAAAACTTTAATTTTGATTTTGTTTTATATTAAAAAGTGAGTCTAATTTTTAACTTACATTTATGAAATTAAATAATTTGCAATTATTAATGAAATTAATAATGGTACTAATTAAGGCATAATTTTATATTATGCTTATTACATTTTAATAAATAACTTTCTAATCTGAGGTGTAATAACTTGCGTTATGGGTCCACTTAAAATGCAAATATATTTCGTGACTTGTTTCTCTAAATAAAATAATCTGCCCAAAATGACAAATAATCCATAAAATCTCAATCCTATATAACTAAGCTATATAATCTGTAACGGGATTTTCTTTTTATCAAATATTAAACAGGCAAGAAAAAAACCTCTTGATGAATGAAACTTTCTCAGACTCATTTGCTGTATATAATAGGAGTGGATGGATTACGAAAGAGGTCTTTATTTTATTACGAAAGAGGCCTTTATTTTATTTGGTTAAAAAAATGCATAGATTTTTCCAATCCTTGCCCTGAAAAGCCCGTTGTTTAAATCCTTAATAGGTGTTCAATTCATATAAATGAATCCAGTTAATCTAGTAAGAGAAAGCAATGTATTTATATATGCTTCTTTCCTTACGCAACGCATCGATTTCAACCCCTTGATGTGTCATTCATGCATCTCTAAGCTCATACTAAGAACAAGAGGTGAAGAAGTTGTTATTTTCCCACTCTGCGCGATCTGTAACAATTTACCAAATTGGAAAATTATTTAAAACTGCATTTTCGAGAGCAGCAATTGAAAATACTGCAATCAGAAGGTTCGAATAAACAGGGATTCTCCCCTACAACAATTTTTTTCCAGACCATCTTTTTGCTCCTTTCGGAAGTGACAGCCTGTATGCAGCCACAGGTTTGCATAGCTGCAGAAATAAATATTTCTGAAACATTACAGGATAATGGAGCTCAACCTTCCGAACATAAACGAGTTGACAACATCCAGCGTCTTTCACGTCGAGCTGTTTCCAGATGCAGCAGTTAACATCACAATCACAGACGTCATCACTCATTCAAAATGTTACATCTACAGAATACATTAGTAAAATTATCCATTCGACATCTTCAGACTATGTAGCCCAGCAATCTGTATTTCCAATTTCGCCTAAAATGTTATTATCCCCCTTCTAAGGAAGGCTTTAGAATTGAGAAAAGAAAGGGAAAAACTTATTTTGATTTCTTCTCCCTATAAATTACAGATCGAAACAGATATCAAGGAGAAATAAGCCAAACAAACTGCAAGGCGAAAAAAGAAGTTTCTTTAAAAGAAAAAAAAAAGAATCCAAAAAAGATTGCGGACACATCTTCAGAAGAAGAGGATAATGAAACCTGTATGTTTTGCTATGAACATTATTCAAATTCTAAATCCAAATACGATGTTTGAAATGCCACGGATAGGCACACGAAGCATGTAGTAATGCAGAAGAATATGATGACAAATTCATCTGTGATTTTTGAAGCTAAAAGAACTCTAAAACGTATAGTGTAAAGTAAGCAGGCCTATACAACGTAGAAAATTTGCTAACGAATTATTTTTTTTTTACACATTGAAGAACACATGTACAATTTCGTTTTGTTAAAAATAATAAAAATGTATTTTTTACTATATTAAGCAAGACCTTTTTGACCAAAATAAGTTTTCCAGTAGTTTTAAATGGATGCCCAGTTTTACCCAACCAGCGAGGTAAAACCAGATTTTTGCATACGTTTGAAAAAAGCTACTTTTTTTATATAAACAATTACATATATATATTGTTTGAAAAAAAAATTTAATGTAAAACGAATCCTTGGCTATAATAAAAGTGTTCAAAGTTTGTTTTCCCATTTCACAGCATTTGAGACTAACAAACTTTTAAGGTACCCTATTTTGCCCCACCTTCCCTATATATATATATATATATTTAAAGGATGCTGTAGAAGAAAATAGCATGAAACATTTATTAGCTCCTTTCTACATCTGTTTCTACTAAATTTTTTAGTAACATGCCATTTATCTTTTAAAATAAGCAATTTTTCTATTCGCATACACTTTACGGTAGTTATCGCGATATATCACCAATATTAACACGTTGATACATTCCGATATTAAATTTACGATATTCTCCCCACCTAGCAGTTAAAATTTGAAAAAAAAGATCAAAAAAGTTTTTCCGAAAACTTGTAGCAATTTATTCCAGGATGATATTTTAGAAGTATCGGCATATATATATATATACATGCTCTAAAAGTTAAAATCTTCTAACTGATGATGCAATTGATTTTTAAAAACATGAGTTTTAACTCTTTCAAATACATTGGTGAGCGTAGGTCACTTCGCGCCTCACAAAGACTATATTTTTTCTACCATAAAACTAACTAAACGTCCGTATTTTAACACAATCTTTTAGAGCAACTCAACAGGCCAGATTTACATTTACCTACGAAAATTTCGAAACATTCGGACAAATATAAATATTTTTTACTAAATAAAATGTGCAAAAACTTCGACAAAATTAGCAAAAACCAGAGTTACATCGTGGTAAAAATCTTACCAGCCTTTTTTCCACTAAATATTAATATTTGTTCACTCGGGCTACGAAAACATTATGCTTTTAACGTCTAAAAATTTCAAAGAGTCTGGATGATAACGACAAACTTTAAGAATTTAAAATACTGGAAGAACCTTGTCCCTCCCCCACCTCCCTTTCTAGGCATATTTCAAAATTACACATAAGACTCCGATAATCAAATTATGCAGAAATTAATACCAAATAATAATAACAATACCAAAAAGCATATACTTTCAATTCTCTTTGAAATACTGCAATACATTTTTAAAAATACAAAATTAGTCTTAAAAAAAAAATCACTGTCCGAAGTCACTTTTCTGTTTTTCTGCGCATTTTACCGTACGACTCGCATTACGTATATATTATTGAAAAATACACACTTAATGTTATACAGTAGCTTTGAAATGATCGAGTATTGATTTGGTTCAGATATAAATGGATTTAAGGGTGAAAAAAATTAGTTTGAAAAGAAAAAAAAAACACCAAGATTTTGATATGAAAATAAAATCTATATCTATATTATAAAAAACAAATATATATCTGTGCTTAACGCTGACGTCATTTTGCAAATGGCAGCACTTTGAAATCTGGAATGAAATTTAGGTTTTGCAATTTCCGGGTTCAGCTCGTCGTCATCTTAAAATTCCGAGTAAAATGAGAACTACATTTAATATTTTTGTTGAACATTGTCACAATTCTATTTCAAAGACCCGTGATCGGGGGGGATGTAACTCACAATTATGTGGGTGGGAAACTGGAAATTGTTTTAATCCCTTCCGTTTAGGTCTAAAATGAAAGTACTAAGTTTTATCCCACGTACTAGGTGAACATTAGAAAATATGTACCATATTTATAGTCGAAAAACACTTTTCTTAAATTATCTTAACAATATCTCGGAACAATTAATTCTTTCAAAAACATTGTCAATACAAATGTCGTAGAATTTGAAATTCTGAATAAAATGAGTACCTATATTAATATTTTTGCTGAACATTAAGGTCGCAATTCTATTTCTAAATTTTGCCTTAACCGCTAATCAAGAGAGAGACAGAGTTATCAATCCGCCCTGTCTCCGTTTATTACATACATGTATTTTCTTTAAGTTGTTGAGGCCCTCGCGATGTTTCTGCAATTATGTTAATGGGGGTTTTTTTTGTACATTTTGATGATTATAATTTAGTAGTTATCGAGAAAGAGGTACAGTCGTGGAAAAAAAAAAGTAAACACCCCCTTCTAACTCCTCAACAAATTATCGTAGAAGAAAGTTACTGGTACCGAACGATTGGAAATAAAGTCTACTTTTAAATGATGTATATAAAATTGGCCCTCTACATATTAAAACGAACCATAACTTTATTTTTTTCAATAGCAGTACCCAATTCTGACAGCATAAGTGAACTCTACACCCTTTAATTAGCCTAAAGACGAATTTTTATGCAATTCGTACCATAAGTTTCCGAGAAATTAATTATTTTAAAACGAGCGTATTTTAAGGGCTGTATCCAAATTGACGTTCCGTACTGGATTGTTAACCGAGAGAGCCGCCTTCTTGATCAAGGCACGTTTAAGCGTCAATGAAACCTGTTTGATTACAGTACAGCAGAATAAATTTCAAAATGTCTACTCACTTCCATCATAGACGGCCCCTTAAACCATCATTTTGCCATTTTTTAACCATAATTTGAAAACTACTTGGAAGAAAAATGTGATATTTTTGAATTTCCATAAAGCAAGACTTAATAAATCTAAACCCATCAAAAAAATTGTAGGTTGCAATTCATAATTTTTTCGAATATTAATTTCATAATTCATAATTCATATCATAAAATTATAAAAATTGCAAATTCAGCTTATTTATGTTTGGGTATATTAGTATTATTACTAAAAAAAAAATTAGCACATTAGGAGCATAATTTCGTGAGATATAAATAAAAATATGAAAATGTAATTTAACATTAGAAGCACTAAATTTTGAATGTTTATAATTAAAAAACTTATCATTCAAATGACTTGAAATTTGGTGTCTAGGCATAGTTTGAACCGAAGATTTGAAATATCTCGTTAAAATTGGGTATTGCCATTGAAAAAAATGAAGTTTGGATTCTTTTTAATATGTAGATGACCCCCTAAGAAAATTTTATATACATCATTTAAAAGTAGACTTTATTTCCAATCGTTCGGTACCAGTAACTTTCTTCTACAATGATTTGTTGAGGAGTTAGGAGGGGATGTTTCCTTTTTTTTTCCACGACTGTACATAATTGACAGCCGTTTTACATGCAATTTCTCAACTGATATCGTCAACATTAAACCTTAGTTTAAAAAAAAAGTAAAGCTTATAATACTTTTTTTCAATATTACGAAGGTTTTAAAATTTTATGAACTTAAGATGCTCGTATACTAGTCGAAAATAATTTTTATTAAAACCATCTTAGTCCTTTTCGTAAAATATCGAAGTTTAAAATCGTGCTATTGGTTGACCTATAATTCCTCTAGCGACAAGAATCCTGCACACTCATTTGTTCCCTCGCTCCTCCCCGCTATTTTCGACCTCCTTAAATGTGATACATACGCACTGTTATTCACTATATATGTCAAATTAAATGCGACGCATGATTCAAATACAATATCAGATCATAAACAATATTTCCCATCATTTACAAATCCTTTTTGAAATATGCTAAAAATCATGAAATAATGCACTTTTTAAGTTATCTATTTGTTCGTAGCGGCAAAGCCGCACCTAGTAGGGCGGGAAAACTTAGTACGTTTATTTCTGACCTACGTCGAAGGGATTAAAACAATTTCCAGCTTTCCCGTATTTAATTCCGAATTCGGCCTTTTTTTTTCATTTTCTACCACTGGGCTATAATCCGTAATCAAGAGTTTAAGCCATAACTCTCAAAATATCCAAAATAAAGCCTAAAATAATTACAAAATCCTCAAATAATGCCTCAATAAATTAAAAAATATATATAAATTAGAAACAGGGTGAACTGAACCTCGTCTGTTCTGGCTTCAATCACTTGATTTACGAATTAGGCAAAACTTTGCATTATAATTGTAAAAATTCAACAAAAATATTAAGTACACATTTCAATCAGAATTTTAACCTCTACAACATCTGTATTGACAAAGTTTTTGATAGAGTTAGTTTTTTAGATATTGCTATGGTAATTAATAAAAATGTGTTTTTTGACTATAAATCTGTACATATCTTCAACCACTCACCTAGTAAGAGGGAGAAAACTTAGTACATTCATTCTAGACTTAAAATAAAGGGATTAAAACAATTTCCAGCTTTCCCCTAATTAATTCCAAATGCGGCCCTTTTTTCCTCCCCTACCACTGGTCTATGAAGAGTTTTAAAGACTTTAAAATTCTATGTGCTCTATTTTTTTTTTGGGGGGGGGGGTATGCCAATTTTGAGTAGGAAGAAAAATCTCGATTATTTATTGTGACAATAAAATGACACAGAGCAGATTTTTTTATTATTATTTAAGAAGTTTTAAAGAGTTTTGAAACTTTAAGTATTATTACTGTGACAGGTGAAGAAACGGGGAAACGAAACTTTGAAGGTGAAAGTCAGATAAAATTTTAATCAAACGGATATGATGGAATGAATAGTTAATGAAATTTAGAACTGATTATTTATTCACTTAATGTAACAAATACAGTAGAGTAATTTTTTTAACCTTTAACTGATGTCAAAGAAATTGTCACATAACTAGTGTGAAGCGGTCTGTGAGACCGCTCCAACGAAAGATGAATAAAAGCCGCGATAAACTTATAGGATGTTGTTTTTGTACTAAACTTTTTGCACAGGTGTGTGTTATAATTAAAATTCATCTATTCAAAAGTCTCTGGTATTAGTACTAAAGTTTCAAACGAAACAAAATTTCAGCAGTGTTTGTAGATAAACTGAAATTTGCAAGTTAAACTATGAAAATTGAAAAAAGCACTGGTCTGTGAGACCGGTAACATCAGTTTAAATATTTAAAAAAAAATTAAACAGTTTAAACTTTGGTATTGTGGAGAAGGGAGTAAAAAGGGGAGGTGAAATTTCAGAACAAAGGTTAGCACAATGGCGGTTATCTTTATTTTTTAAATCAAATGAAAAGAAATGCAGAAGAGTTCCACCCCCGATTAAGAAATAATATGACAGTAAAGCACTTTTAAGGACTTTTAAAAAATTTTGTATGAAAATAAGCACTTTCAAGCACAAAAAAAAAAAAAAAAAAAAAAAATTCTTTTGAAAAATGCAAGTACTTTTAAGGACCGTACGAATCCTGATATATTGAAAATTTCCTGACTACAGAGTAGTCCTGCACGGGTCAAGTTGCACCAGACACAAAACCGAATATTATACTTAAATCAACCCACAACTCGACCCGAACCCTCCAAAAATATTTCCTCGACCCGCAACCTGGCCAGAATCAGCCAAAATAATTTTTGGCAACCTGCAACTCAACCCAGACTTATTTCAACCCGAACCCGAAATAAAAGGAAAGGAAATTGTGTTTTTTTGATATTGTGAAATGTAATCTACAATTACATCTCTAATAAAAATTTATGTTTTATGTAGGAAAATGGACAAATGTATATACTTTAATATTCAAACATATGTGGGTATCATGCCCACAAGTATTTGAAGTGAGGACAGCTTGTTAAAAAGCGCCATCGATATTCACCATCATGGTTGATCTCAATGGCGCTTTGTGACAAGTTGTCCTCAACATGGCTCACAATCACATGACACACCTAAGTGATGTAGAATAGGTGGGGGCTAAAGTTACGCACTTATCATTAATTTTGATTTTTAACGAACACATTGATCAAAACTTATGTGACGACTGATTAAAATGTTGTATTAAAACCTTAGGCACGTTCCACTATCAAACGACATTCTGTCAAATTATAATTCCGTGAGAAATTGTAATTTTTAAAAAACATTGCTCTGTGTATCTTTGGCCCATTGGTTGGGCTAAAAGTACGCAGTGATGAGGTAAAGATACGCAGTGCGCATTTTTGCCCCATTACGGCCTGATTTTGCCCCATTTTCACTAAAATGAATGAGTAATGTAAAAGAATTATTAAATTTCGATAGTATTTAAACTGAAAATTCTAAACTAGACCATGAAAAAAACAGCGGTCCGCGAGATCGCAAATAGCAGTTAACCTCTAACTGTTGTGACAAAAATTGTTTCATAAATACTGTAAGCGGTCTCCGAGACCGCTTAGTCGTTGATTGAATAAAATGGTTGACTGACTCATAAGAGGCGGTTTCTGCGCTAAACTTTATGCAAAGGACTATTATAGTAAAATTTCCCGCATTCAGAAGTCATTAGCTATACTTCTAATTTACCAAACGAATCAAAATTAAACTAACGTAACTACTTAAATTGAAAATTACAAATTAAACTGTGAAAACTGAATATTGCAGCGGTCGGTGAGACCGTTAACAGGAGTTAAGGATTATGGTTTAAAACAAAAGCGATTCATGAAACAATATTATTGATTTTTAAAAGTAGGTAGGTAGATACCTACGTTCTATATTAAAAAGAAACAACTAGAAAAAGGAAAATGTAGTTTACTAACTTATATTAGTTAAGTAGCTATTATATTTCATATAATACAAATTTAGAAATTGTGGAAATTTTTCCATCTAGCTAAAACGATAGGGCAATGTCCCGTATCTTAAACATGTGCGTCCCAAGAAGGATGCGTACTTTTACCCTATTCTGCAGTATTTTGTTTAACCGGCTACCCATAAGTATAAACAAATGTGATCGAGGCAAACTACCGCATTTAGAAGCTAAAAATCTTTCGATCTCCACTAAAATTTTGGATTTGTAAAAATTCCAGGTACTGTCAGCTAAAGAATAAAGTGAAATTTTAAAAATATTAGATCAAAATTCGAAAATTTAAACTTACCTCATTTTCTTAGCACAAATTGCTACTTTTATCAAAGGTTTAAACAAATAACTAGTATACTTGAAACAAAACTGCCACCTATTGGTCAAGAGAGCCGAAATGTTGCTTCATATGAAATCAGCCGGTGCATATTTTTTCCCCGCTCGTATCTTTACCCCTACCTACCCCATATATCTCTCTTTGCATGAGAAAGTAAAAACTCGGCATTTTACCACTCAGAAACTCACGTAAAATTAAAATGCAAATGTTTATATTTAGGTTTTTCCGAGTCTAAGATTTTCACAAAGTTTGAGCAGAACAATTTTTCAGATGAAATAAATACATATTTCAATATGAATGAGTTATTATTAAATTTACTCCTTAACCTTTAACTGATGTCACAGAACCTGTCACAACTGTGAGACCGCTTTATCGAAAGATGAATAAAAGGCACGATTAACTCATAGGATGGTGTTTTTGTACTAAACTTTTTGTACAGGATTGTTATAATTAAAATTCACCTATTCAAAAGTGTCTGGTGATAATACTGAAGTTCACAACGGAACAAAATTTCGGTAGTGTTTGTAGTTAAACTGAAAATTGCAAGTATATAAAAAATAGCAAAACTATAAAAATTAAAAATGCTGCGGTCTGAGAGACCGGTAACATCAGTTAAAGGTTAAGAAATAAAAAGTATATAAGAAATGTGATAAATTCTTTTTATTTAAGGCACAGTTAACCATTTATTCTTCTCTAGGAATTGGAAAAATATTACCAACATTTCATTTTTCATATACACTCAAACACATGCATAATATTTCTGATAGTTTTAAAACACATACCCATGATACGTGTGTATAGATAGAGAAGTGCCCAATATTCAGAGTTAGAAGCATAGGAGAGAGTATGGAGGAATGGGACACCTTTTACAAAAATAAGAAAATGAACTTTGTTTAACACAAAAACAATATTTCAATTTATAGAATATAAAATGAAACACTTTCTAATGTCCTTTAACAATATAGAAACATAATTTCAGAAACAATTTTATAATTAAAGAAATTGCAAGTTTCAAAATTTGACCCATGCTTAGTTTAATCCATGCTTAGACCCATGCTTGAAGGCTTAGTTTATATTATGGATAATATACAGTATAATGTTCCATAAATAGGGAAACTATTACATCTATGCATAAACAAGTCATTAATATTCAGAAAGCATAAAAAGTATATGAAGCAAAATTACTTCTGATTCTTGAAATAATCTTTTACTTTATACAATTGAAATCTTATGCAACTTTTTTCAACTGGAGATTGGGCTACCATTGCTTCATCTAGTGTGCGATTGATGAAATCTCTAGAATGATCATATTCAAAAATTTTTATTACTACCAAAACAAAAACAAATTTTGCAGGAAATTTTGCAGGAAAGTAAAAGAATATATAAAATTTATTAAGTTAAACCAGCTCTTTGCATGTTCACCAACATAAATGAAAAACAGTGGAACTTCGTAGGATCCCTTTTTGCTTCCTAATTGGTTTGATTGAGAGTATCAACAATAACACAGATTATAAAATATGTAAGCGGTGGGGGAGGGGTGGGGGCTTATGAAGAAAATTTGTAAAGTAAAATTTTTGTTGTTTAATTTTTTTTATAAACAAAAAACTTTGCATTTTATCCATTACTTGCAAATCTGCCCTATACCTAGATTTTGAACCTGAAAAAAAATATTTTGGACATTCTTTTGAAAAATCAGTCAACCCGAACCCGACATACAAGATTCAAAACCCAAACCGTCCCGATCCGAACCAAAAAAGTAAAGTAAACCCGACCAGATGTCGGAATCTAGTATAATAAATACCGATTACACAGCACGACTCTAATATTAAGAAAGATAATTTTGGTATACTTTTTAAGTATTCTGCAGAAGAATGGTGGAATATTTGGCCTTCATTATCAGTCAAAGAGGGGGAGTACAATTCATTGTATAACTAATTAAAAATAAAATATTTAATCTGCTAACCATATTGCAATAAAATTTTATTTATTACATAAAACATTAGAAATTGCATGCATGTAATAAACACTGATTTAAAGAATAGTCATTTGACTGAATGATAAATATTTAACAATAAAATAATAGGATGATTACGCATTAATACCTGCTAAAATCATGTTACATTATAATTCGAAATCAAACGGTCTTACTGTGTAGTTGATTTTTACTTACTAGGAATCAAGGAAAATGGAAATATAACAAAATTTAACTCATAAAGAAGAAATATTTACTTACATCCTTATTTGAAATCATAATCAAGATGGATGCCTTGAACACCTCTGTGTCTGCGTGAACAGTCATTACGTCATCATTGAAGTCCTTTCTCATTGGCTGACAGGTTCGACTAAGATATTTCATGTATTTGTACTATGCGAGTGGTAAATATTTTACCCGGTTACAGATAAAATTCTAGTAAACATACAGATTTCTGTAGTTTTACAAAAACTAGTTTTGTAGGATTACAGATTTTTTTTTACAGTGTATTATCCCAAAACTTTACTCACAGCAGGGTTTGTTTTGGAATTATTTTTGTCCCTGATTTTCTCTATACCCAAACCAATTTATATTATTTTTCTCAACTAGCACCCGTGTGTGATCACCATGGTCATAGTTTTGATTTGACACGGTCTGATTCAAATGTTTATTCAACTCCTCACCTTCTTTTATGTTAATGGTTAATTGCTTCCAGATATAATTGATGAATTTCATAATAATCTTTTGATTAGGGAAAGGTTGGCATTACATTTAATTCACATTGCTTTCTTTAATGTACATTAGTTATGATTGTCAATTGAGTGTGTTGGATCCTTTTAGTAGAAATGGTTGAATATTGTTGATTTGGTAATATCTTTGACGTCTGCTTATTTTCCTCTGACATTTTCAAGAACTGCATCTAACTGAATGACTTTCGAAAATTCTGAATTTTTCATCTCCGTTTGAATTATTACTTGTAATAGTAACTTTTTAAACAATAAAACGTATGCCAGGAAAGCATTAACAAAGGGACGCCTGCAATTGAATTTTTTAATTATTGTTATTCATTATCACATAAATGAGCAACATTCGATAATGACTTTTTAAGTTCTTTTTCCTACTCTGATATAATCTTTTTACAGTAGCTTAGGCCTCAGTTGTAACGCATGAAATTCGGGCGTCTCTAATAAAGTATGTTCTTTCATACAGTATAATCAATTATGTCAACAATTATTTTTGTTATTAATATCTGTTTATACTAATAATGGTATATGAGAATACATTTATTATTATGACTTTTATCTTTTGACTTTAATGATTTATGTTAAGTCTTTGGTAATAATAACAAGAACAAAAGTTTGCTGAATTCCTTTTACATCGTTAGATGTTCTTTTACTTCCAAAATTTGTTTAAATCTTTAAATTTAAATTAGGGTATCCTTTCTCAAACAACTAATTTGTGTTAAATTAATTTTTAACACAGTTATTCCAATGGTTGTGTTAAAAATTAATCTAATATAATTACGCATGTAGCGTTAACTACACTTCCAAATATAACCTTCGATTTATTCTGTTGAGCAGATTCAGATATCAACCATATGCTATGATTGTTAAAGATTAGTTGGGTGAATTAATCCTCTAAATTCGTCTGGAATGGCTCAGTTGATACAGCAATGACGACTTAAGGGGTTTCGAACCTGTGACGGCCTATACTTTAAGCATTTTTGGGGATTTATTTTATTTTTTATTTATTTATTTTTTTTTTGCGACAAATAAAAAAATAAGACTTTGAGTCTTGTATTATACATTTATTGCTATTTCAAGTATATTTAAAACAAATTTCAAGCAAAAATCTTTATTAAAACGTAAGTTACACCACTCTAAAGACACCTGCCTTCAAAAAAGGACGGTCACTTCCTCCACGATTTCAGCTCATTGGATTATCTGAAACTAAAAAAACAAACTGCGTTTTAATCTGTAAGCATAAATGCATCGAATTAACTAGAATCATTTGAAAATATTAAAAATTGGGTTTTTGGCAGACTTTTGAAAAAATTTCATGATTTCTTTTTAATTTTTCGTTACGATAAAGAAATAGAAATATTCTGAATTTTCGGATGATAATAGTTCACTCCATGCGTCTACATGTGCTGAGTCTACTCTATAAATTTCAAGTGAATTGGTCAAGCCGTTCTCGAGATATGATGGAGGAAAGTTTGAAAAACAATCATTTTGATAAAAACGCGTTTAAAGCACGGTTAAAAAGATGAAACTTCCAACTTACCGTCAATCTGCTATGCCTGATCCATAGAGCATTTCCCCCTCTTCCTCTTGGAGATATTTCAATGTGGATTGCTCTGCTCTTGCTTCCATTGTGGCATTTTTCGCAACGCCACTTGTTCGCCGTTCGGAGCGAACCCATCACACGGGGAGAACCCCCTTATGTAAAGACATCCCTGGTTCGAATCCTGGCTCGGATTTTTTTTTCGCCAACTTGGGCATTTACAACAAATTTGTGATAACTCTCTGTTTAACTATGTTGTAATTCCAACATCTTTTATTGTAGTACCAACGTTCCTTTTATTTTTCAAACGTCTACAGAACTATTCCTTTGCCTATTTTCATGAGGATAGTAAGCAAAATAATTATAATCCTGCGATTTCAGTAAATGGCATGTTTATTAAATTTCAATATACCTTGAATTTTGTGATTTTGAAAGCTACATTTAACATTACAAGGTAATTTAACAATGTGTGAAAAGTTTTATATTATGCACAAATTTATAAATATGCACAACATCTTGTCCCAAGTAATGCGACACAAAGATCTTTAAATGTATGCTGATAAATGTAAAAGTATTTTTTCCAAAAATTGAAAACCAAATCACAGGACCCTAAATGATTAACCGGATTGAGTAATATTCAACCTCTTGACTTCACATATGTGTATGTGAGTGAGTCTGTGTTTGTATACATGTTCGTTTGTATTTGTCTCAAAATAAACAAAAATATAGATGATTAGTCGAGTACATGAACTTTTGATTAGATGAATTATTTTCACAAAAAATGTATTATCTATAGTAATAATATTTATATTATTCAATGTCGTTAGTTACTTTATTTATAATAAAAATATTATTTTTGTGATTTTAAATAACAATGCAGAAAGGAAAAAAAATGGTCGTAAACGTCCTTGAAAAAGGCATTTACTGAGTTCTAGAAAATCAAGGAAATACTTGAAATGCAAGCAAAATATTCTAAAGCCGTTATTCCTCTGTGAAATATGTGAACGCATTATTTATAATTTATTATATTTGCTAGTCTACTGATGTCATATATATATTTAATTTATTCGTTTAAAAACATCTACAAACGTTTGTTAAAATTTACCTCAAGCAGTTAACAATTTGCTTTGACATAAAGCTTGTGAGACTTTTTTTAGAATATATCCTTCGAGACCGGATAAAATAGTTTACAGTTATAATTAATTAAAAGTTATATATTATAGGTGATATTTTCCAAATTAGATTATTTTACTGGAGTAAATTAGTCAACTCTGCATTAAAAATTCATTTATCTATTTATTTTACAAATTGCATCTAAAAATTCATTTTGTAAGATTAAACAATTATTGTAACGGAAAAGTTTCATGATTAAAAGAAGACTGGATTAAAAATTTAAACACAACTAGCTTATTTAAGGTACTTTTACTAAGTACTTTATTATCAAGTACCGAATTAGGAAAAAAAAGCATGCGTTTTTATGGGTAATTCCGGGGCAAAACCTCCATTATAAATGCGAACATAAGGTTTCAGACTATGTTCTTATATTTTTAGTTAGTCGTCATCTAGCATTCAAAAATACCTTTTATTAGATACATAGCAAAAGATAAAATAAGGATTAATACGAACTTCCTATTACTATTTATCTAGAGAAATGTATATTTTTGTAAATAAAAAACATGTTCATTAAATTGGAAATCTTGGTTCTTGTTATCATATTTTTTCATATTTTTTTATCTTTCGGTGACGCCGGTTTTCTAACTTAATTTTCGATCAATTTTCTTGTATCAAATTTACATTTTGTATGCTGAAAAAAAAGGTAAACGTTTTTGGAGTGATGTTTATGTGTATGGTGCAGAAATTAGCCTTGTAACTTGAGGACTAATGTCCCTCATACAAAATTTATATTTTGTTGAACCTTCACCTTCAGATAAATTAGTGGTTCACATTACGGTTTACATCACTTAACGCAGGTGGCGCTGCTTTACAGCTGCTATGCAAGATATGGATGATATCTACACTAGAGTGGAATGAAAAAACCAAAAATCAAAATGTAATACCGCGCAAAAGTTGGGTATGGTCCTTAGTAATAAAAATGTACAGATTTTTCGAAATCAAATTTTATCTTCCGGTGCCCCCCCCCCCCCCCAATTTTTGCAAAATTCGACAAAAATCTCTTGTACAACTTATAAATCGAAGTAAACATAAAGTTAGAAAATAAAAATGCCATACTGCTGAAAGGTTGCGCGTGGTAATATGTCTGCAGAGTTTTTTCGAAATCACATAATATCTTCCAGGAAACCGGTCATTCGAAATTTTGAAAATTGTGCCGTAAATCCCACTTTATCTGATATACATGTATAATAAAATACATGTATAATAGATTACACAAGAAGCAAGAGTGCAATGAAAACTGTTGGTTTTGGGGGCACACAGAGTTAGCAGAATAGCTCGACATAAACATTTATTAACACTAACACGAAGACAAAAATATATACATAGCTTAAGTGCGACTAAGCACTGACATGTTTTTAACAGAACAGCATAATCTCGCTCGCAGAGCGGATTTGTAGAAACGTCACTGTACGCGCATGCGCTGAAAGAAAAGGGTAAGATAAATGGACGTTGTATTCCAACAATTCCCCCTTTACAACGTGCATTTTCTTAACAAAACAATGTTCTCCTATTAAGCAAATTACAGAGAAATAGTATTAATATAAAAATTACAAATACAAATTATATACTTATATAAAAAGGATACAGAATAATGCTGAAAAATTTTAAACATTTTGTCCTATCATTTCACAACATTTTTTATGTTTATAAGTGTTTAAAGCTTTGGTTAAAATGTCTGCAGGCATATTTTCTGTCTCTAGGTATTTAACCTCTATTTCGCCATTGTCGTAAATTTCACGCACAAAATGATGTCGAATATCGATGTGTTTGGTGCGCGAATGGTAAACCGGATTTCGTACTAATTTTTGAGCAGACTGGTTATCACAAAATATTATAGTAGGCGCAGTCACTGTTTCAGGAGAAAGTTCACTTAAAAACCGTCTGAGATGCAAAATCTCTTTGGCGGCTTCTGACAATGCCATGTACTCCGCCTCTGTTGTAGATAAGGCGACAGTTCGTTGTTTTCTCGATTCCCACGATATGGCTCCACTGGCGTATTTAAAAATGTAGCCAGTGTACGATTTTCTGTCATTCACATCCGACGCCCAATCGGCATCGGCAAATGCAATCAAGGATTCAGAATTACGCTTAAAGATCAGTCCTTGATCTTGGGTTCCTTTCAGGTATCGCAAAATTCTTTTTGCAGCTATCCAATGAGGTTTACCTGGATTGTTGTTAAATTGACTTAGGAAATTCACAGCGTGAGTTATATCAGGTCTAGTAGCAACTGATAAATACATAAGGGATCCTATTAATTGACGGTAGGGAATATTATTCATTTCAGACTTTTCTTCTTCAGTTTTGGGACACATATCTTTAGTAAGCTTCACGTTATTATCAAAAGGTGTAGATATTGGTTTGGATTCTTGCATATTAAATTTGCTCAGAATATCTTCAATGTATTTCTTTTGTGTAATTTTAATATTGTCCCCGTTTTGCATAAATTCTATGCCCAAACAATAGTGTAAGAGACCTAAATCTTTCATTTTAAATGATTTTGCTAATTCATCTCGAATATATTGATAATCTTCTTTACATTTAGTAAGAATTATGAGATCATCAACATAAACAATGATAATAGCTTCAATGGGAGATTTAGAAAAATACACACATTTATCAGCATTTAGTGATTTAAACTTCATTTGTTTCAATTTTTCATCTAATTTTTTGAACCATTGGCGACCCGATTGTTTTAATCCATAAAGGGATTTTTTTAATAAACAAACTTTGTCATCATTAGATTCATTTTTAAAACCTTCAGGTAATTCCATGTATATTTCTTCAGTTAAATCACCATTTACATAAGCCATAATAAAATCTAATTGATATGCAGTGAACCTATTTTGGATGCCATATGCGATCGCAGTTCTTATTGAACTTAATCTAGCTACAGGAGAAAAATTTTCGTCAAAATCGATACCAGGTTTTTGTGTACAACCTTTTGCTACCAATCTCGCTTTAAATTTCTCGATTGACCCATCTGGCTTATATTTTGTTTTTAAAACCCACTTAGATCCTATAATTTTCTTATGTTTTGGCCTATCTACTATTTGCCATGCATTTTCTTGCATTAATGAATTAAATTCTAAATTCATCGCATTTATCCATTCGTTTTTATACGGACTATTTAGAGCTTCAAATAAT
This sequence comes from Maratus speciosus, assembly GCA_963932465.1. Classification (NCBI taxonomy): domain Eukaryota; kingdom Metazoa; phylum Arthropoda; class Arachnida; order Araneae; family Salticidae; genus Maratus; species Maratus speciosus. The sequence goes on from OZ010792.1 coordinate 243,829,974, forward strand.
TCAGGACAAGAGTCAAAAGAATTATTTACTGCAGTTTGAGATTTTTCTTCTTTCGGAATAATAATTGTTTGATATTCCTTTCGAGGTCTCCCTTTTCTACCTGTTTTTATTTTTCTTGGCCTCCCGCGCGTTCTGAAAGAAGGTATAATAGATTACACAAGAAGCAAGAGTGCAATGAAAACATATTGTCTACACAAACAATTAAAGTTTAAGAATGAAAAACAAGCAATTAAATTTGTTAAAAGAGTTAAAAAAATTTAAAGTTCAATTAAATTCGTTCGTGCTCTTCAATACAAAAATCTAAATATTCGAAATTTTTCGGCTTGGTGTTTATTGTTGGTCCTGTTGGGCCTTAAAATCCGACTTATTCTCCAAATATGGCATAATGGCATAATGGCTCTTGATTGTAATCGAGATCTTATGAAAACTTCCCTGTTGCTTGCACCACAAACTATCACGGCAGCTTCAGTGACTACTAAGACGCACCTTTCTACACTTTGAGTGTAGCATAGGAACTCAGCAAACGAAATGGTGTCTACACGATCACGTTTGTCAATGTACATCTTTAAACCACCGTATGAAAGAAAAGCCAAAATAGGTGGTTACGTAACTTCTACCTTATTCCACTGAATCAGGTCAATATAATCTGCTATGCTAAAAATGATTGCAGGAACCTGGGACTGTCTTACTTCTGCACTAGTGTTCGCACTTCGTGATTTAAGGATTCTACGAAATTACAGCTGGTGGATGTGTTTCCGATCATCAGTTACCATCCCAATCAGCAGGTTTTTCGTATGGGCAAAAAAGGCATTACGCTGGATTACTGGGTCAATTACAACTTCAACTGTCTGAGGCATATCCCTGGGAAAAAAACAGTTTCCCTAAGATGGCTTGCATTTAATTCCAAACCATACTCGTGCGTACACCCTTAACTAGAAGATCTGTCAATATATTCAGATTTGACTTTGGATCCGGAGTTGCCACATAGAGTCTCAAAATTCTGTTGGCGGAGGTAACCCATCTGCTGTGCGAAAGTATACCAGGAAATCTATTTGTAAAGTCTTCCGAACAACTTCCTTCCTTAATAGATAGGATAAATTCCTTCAGGTATTTTTGATAGGTACTGCGATCATCAATAACTCTTTTGAGGTTATATTTGGTGTCGATAGTCTAGAAATATAATAAACCAAAGATAAAAGTCAGTAATTTTGAAATTTTATATCTTTTAAATGATTGCTTTCTCACCAACAATATTATTATTTATCTCAAAAGTTTTATTTGTAGACCACCATTACACTTGGCTGCAATGTTGTTTGTATAACTGAAAAGTATAAAAAAATCTATTCAAAATAAAACATACTATGAGTGGCATCGTTTTTATATATTCAATTTCTGTGCACATGACGCAGAAATGAACAAGATTGTTTCCATGTCAAATAAAGCTGATGATTAACCCTTAAATGCATAGTGGATCCAATTTTTATTTAACTCTTAGTACACTGCAAATAGAGGCGTCTTAAATTCAAACAGATATGTGACTGAAAAAGCAATTAAGACACTTAAACGTCTGAAAATAAAATTTCAGACGTGATAGATGTCTAAATTTAAGACACATAAACGTCTTATTATGATCATGGCATAAATGAACTGAAAAAAATGTTAGAATTATGATTATATGTCTGAATTTAAGACACTTGCAATTTTAGACATTTCAGGAATTCAGCCATTTGAACCACGCACCAAGTAAAATGAACTGAAGTGAGTAGGTTTGTTTGTTGTTGCAAGCATGAACGGTGCGCGAGAAGAACGCGACCGGATTTGATTATTGCTGATTCGGCGGGCAACGGATTTTACTCAACGGATTGGCGAATTTGAATTAAAGTATCTCAGTACAGTAAATTTGTCTGAAGTGTTAAAATTGCTTTTAAATTTATCAACATTTGATAAATTATTTGAAAGTGTGACGATATATTTTTCCTCAATCCGAAATCTCTATAATCACGTTTGTTATTCACATAATAAATGGAATCGCCAATCGTCGTTATAACCTTATAATGCATTTAAAGTTTCTGCTTTATTTCCAAAACATTACACTGATTGAAGATTTGAACTTGGAATTCTCTTACTTGTAAATCGAAGATGAGTCAGAAAGTTGAGTGTATCATCATCAATGAAGAGAAAGTAGTGACGCAGCATTTACTTTCTTTTGTGAAATAGTATGCATATCTACACCTACATCCGTTGGTGTGTTAGTCGTTAGAGAAAAATTTTTTTTAGCATAGTGATCCGATGTCTGTATTTTATATCTTTGTGTCTTCATTTTATACATACTAGACGAAAATTTATATTCGGTTTATTGGAATGGTTTGTCAGTACGGGCTTATAAATGGAGATCGAAAAAAAAAATCAATTGGGAATTATATTTTTCATGGAAATATAAAATTTTCAATATTTCTACGATAATTTTTATTCAAGACTCACCAAATATTCAAAAGAATAGCATGATATTTACAAAAATACAGTGGTAAAATAATATGAATACGCATATATTTTTAAAATGGCGTTCAATATCGTAAAATAATATGTCCTTCAAACTGGATTAGCTGTTACAGTTTTGGATATTTACGCCAAGGTAAAGTATTCCACAGGTTTGGAATGATAATTCACAGAACGTTCTTACATATATATTATTATTTATTTACTATTTAAATTATTCTTATTAGACTAACTTGCATTTTTAATATTTTTGTCTTTTTTTTATCAAATAAATATATTTTGTGTGAAAAGATTTGTTTGCTTATTTCTGATGCTTTTCAATGAGTGCATATGATTTTCAGTATTAATAAATATATTTAATTATCATCTAGATCTTTACTTTATAAATTAAAGTTTCATGTAGTAAATAATCTATTTATTGTTTGAATAATAACGTGAAAAATACAACAGTTTCAATTAGATTTGGTAAGATGTAAAGAAGTTTTGAAATTATAGAATTAATGTTTCCTGCATGCTATTAAAAAAGAATATTTATAATTTTGTTAATGATTGTTAAATAGCTCGTATCATCTGAACAACATATTAAAAAATTGTTCAGTATAAGTTTAAAAAGAAGCTAATTTTTGTATGACTTTGCACAAGTAAGTTCTTTCCTTGCGAATTTCTTTATTTTATATTAGTGATATAATTTTACATACAAATTTTCATTTTTAGTGACAAGAGTGCCATTTATTTATCTTACAGAGTATATTATTGAAGTGATTTTTTTTATATTAACAAATTTAAATTTATCTTTGAGAAACCATCAACTTTTTATTTTTTGTTTTATATGGTGGATATAGAGTATGAAAAGAAATCTCGAAAGTATAAGGGTTTGTGTTATCGTGTATTTCGGAGTATTTGTAAACTTGCAGTTTTTCCTATTGGAAATAAATCACTCTTAATGTATTCAACTGTACGCCGATACTATATATATTTAATAATCCTTATGAAAATTTATTTCAAGATGGAATATACCTAGTATGTATTTCCTGCGTTACATCTCAACACCATACTTAAATTTTAAAACATGAAGCGATCTTGAAAGTAATTATAAAAAAATTATAAAAATCGGCGTAATTAATTAAATATGTGCGGAAAATATTAAAAAAATCAATTTAAATAACATCATGCAAAAAATTTCAATAATATGAAAAAAAAAAAAAAAAAGAAGAAGAAGAAGAAGAAGAAGGGTATAAGAATTCTCGCCCATGACAGTAGGAGATATTTTTCATTTTTGTAATAAAATTTAAGACCTAAATAAACATGTTGTGAAAACGCACTTCTAATGCAAGATTTCAAACAAGTATTGCCAATAATTCTGACTGATTGATAAAGTGTAACTATGCTGATATTTAATATATTTTGAAAAAGTAACATGGTTTGAAGATTAATTATTCTTATAATTACTTTTGCTCCGAGTATGTATATATTTTCATATTATTATAATATTTTTTAATACAAATTATTTTTATTATGATGTTTATGGGAAGAAAAATGTTTTTAGAAGTGTTTTTCAACCCTCAAAGAATTTTTTTAAGCATATCTGGGTGCTAAAAAGAATCCATGAAAATAATAATAAAACAGAAACTCATTAAAAAAAAAAAATTCTGGATTTTAAGTTTTATTTATTTATTTATTTTATTATTTTTTTTTTGGTGTGTGTGTGTGTGCCTGTGTTCGTTAATGACAACGTTAATATCAACACACGTTATCTTTTAAATTTAGTTTGTAGAATATTATTGAATAGTATCAACAACTGGACCTAGAATTTATTTGGAACATATTTCTTATACTGTCACAAAAAAGGTAAATACTTTTTACCCTTTAGAATGTGCATATAAATGAATATACAGCAAAACCTCTGAATAGCGGACACCTCGAGAGCACGGAATTAGCCCGCTATTTGGTGGTGTCTACTTTAAAGAGGTGAAGACGTACAGATTTAAAGGTGTTGGGGATAAGAAAAAAAAAAAAAAAGAGGTGTCCGCTATTCAGCAATTTCCGTTATGGAGGTTTTACTTTAAATACACACAGTAAAACCTGCGTAACGGACATTCCTGAATAGGGGATACGTCTGTTTAGCGAATCATAGGGTTTCTGCTTAAAACATGGGCTAAGGGTACCTGCTCCTTTTTGTTTTTTATTGGGGGGAGGGGGGGACGTTGATACAATTTTCGTAAATCTGCAATTTTGTATACCTTTCAAAATTACGCTGATTATAATGAATATTTTGAACGGTTAGAGTAATATAGTATGATTTAAGAAGGTTTTCGCTACACAGAGATTTCTGGTATTCGGGAATGTTCATTAGCGGACACTTCCGAGTTCCGAATTCTGGTCACTTCTATTTAACGAACCATAACGTTGGGTTGGATTTTTTGCAGACGCAGGATTTTATTAAAGCATTAGCAAATTGGGCGATGCCCCCTTCCCTTTGTATTTTGGTGGCCCCAAATTTGGTATTCTTTTTTTGTAAAACTGATATTTTGAATGTCTTTCAACATTATGCTGATTAATGTGCTGTTGTCAAATGTTTCAATATTTCTTGCTAATGATAAATAATATAACAACAACAACAAAAAAAAGGTAAGAGTTTCATACTTTTTTTTTTTTTTTTTAATGTTGGGATCTCATATACTGAAAATTTTGTGTAATCTAGTGTTAGATTTTATTTAACACACAAATAAAAATGTCACTGGGAATATCTAATTTAAATGAAAATAAAATTGAACAACAAAGCAGGGATAAGATTCTTTCTCAAGGAGTGAATCATTTTTTTTTTATAAATGGGAATAATTTGTTACCATAAAGCAGAGCTGATTGCAGCATGGACAAACTGGGCTGTTTCTGTGTGCCTTTAGCTTTACGTGCTCCTACATTTGGTATGAAATTTCTATAAAGCTGATATTTTAAATTTGTATTGATCTTATACTTATTTTAATAAATATTTTGTACTTTTAGAAAATGATTAGGTTAAGAAAAAGAAATATTTATCCAAATATGTATTTGTATTTAATGGCATTGAATAGGCTTACTTTTTTTTTTGTAACAGTATATGAAAGGCACGGGGGGGGGGGGGAGACGAATGAATACTAGATCTTTGGACTAGAATTAATTTAAAGTTCTCACTGAAAGTAATAAACGTTTTTTATGCGCGCATATATGATATCACATAAATACATTTTTAGGTGATTGTATATATATATATATATATATAATATCCTGTTCCAAAACTACAAAATACTGATTACAATCGTCATAAGTTCAAAAGTGATTTAAAATATCAGCTTTATGAAAAATTTGTACCAAATTTGGGGTACCCTAAAATAAGGGCGCAGATGCTTCAAAGTTTTCCTGCGCTGCGATCAGCTCTGCTTTATGGTAACAAATTATTCCCATTTATAAAAAATGTTTCAATGTGGTCAAATATGGCTGTGGTCAAATATGGTCAAATATGGATTAGAAAGAAAAGTGGTCAAAGATGGCTTCATATTGGTGGTGGTGGGGGGGAGGAAACCGGCTCAAAGATGGCCGCATTTAAGACATTTGAAATGTCTGAAATTCAGATGCAAGAAGTGCCTAAAAATTTTCAGACATTTTAAAATGTCTGAAAAACGAGCACTATTGTTTCAGACACAAGAAGTGTCTGATAATTTTCAGACATTTTAAAACGTCTGAAAATTGAACACTGCGTTTCAGACACTTAAGTGTCTGAATTTCAGACATTTCAGTTTAGAGTGTACCCACTATATTTATATAGAAATATTAATCTTGTAAAAATGCAATAATGTGCTTCTAAATAAAGTTAAAAATCTATCTTAAAATTTCTTGTGTATAATCTTTAATATAAGAACAAAAAACACATTTCTTAAAGAATAATTCATTCATTAAAGGGTTAAGTTTTACAAAATAACAAATTATATAAAATAAGGTATTGAGACTCATACTAATTCAAATATCTACTAATTTCCAATATTTTAGTTATGACAGTAGTTTTTATTTGTATTGCAGATGTGCAGCATAAGAAAAGGTTCAACGAAAGTATATCTCTGATTTTTTTTTTCAATATTTTTTCTGTGAAATAAACCTTTCTGAGAACTATATATATATATTTTTTCGAAACAAAATAAAAAATCATGCATTTAAGGGTTAAAATGTTGTCTGACGATTAAAATATATATCTTTTTCTTTATTATTGTCTAGAAATTTTTTTTTATTTTGTCTGTTTCATAAAATGTTGTTTATCCCCATTAGCCAGCCGAGGCAGAAAGGTCTGTGATTTTCTTTGTAGACCCTCACATCCGGAACTCACCATATATAGCACTTCCGGGAAACCCGGGATTAACGCCAAGGGTCCGGTACACCCGAAGTCCCTGTGGTACTCGGAGTTGTGATCCCAGAACCACGCGATATAATCATTGAGTACAAAAGTTCTATCGCGGCGACCATGACTTCCAATGGTGTTTGGAAGAGTGACGAGCGGGGAGCGGTGCTCTCCCTTGGCCGGTAGTAGGCGTCATGGCGCCATCATACTAACCGTTCCGTTTGACTAGTCATGGCGGCCAGCGTCACGCTGGTTGGTCTCGTCTGACGACTGCGCATTTACGAACTCCTCAAAGTCTATGTCGGCGGAGCAGCCTGCCGTATGGCATGTTAGTTTTATCCCTCATCATTATGCATTAAACCATTTGTCCCATATTAATTATCTTAGTATAAAACTGAGTTTTATATCTTTATAAACATAAAAGATCTTTTAATTTAATTTTGGAGAAATTTTTTATTTGTACTACACAAATATTCAACGGTCATGTAACAAATAAATGTTTCAAAAATGTTGTATTAAATAAACCCTTTCGTTGGAAAAATAATTCGGTTTCTGAAATGTTAAAATGATTTGCTGACACCAGAATTTACGAATAAAATTCGAAAGAAGACAAATGGTTCACGTTACATGCATTATAAAAGGTAATTTTTTTATAAAATGTCTGGTACAATGCCGTTACGAGTTATCATTAAGGCGGCTCGTGACTGAGTGTCCAAATTCCCATCAGTAATGTTAAATCTATGGGCATTTGATACGTTCTTATTTTTGGAATATATCCACGGAAAATTAATATTTTTAACTTCTTTTTTCTGTGCACTCTTCTCAATGGATGTCTCCTTTTTTCTCAATTATCAAAATATTTCTAAAATGTATACTTAATTTTATATAAAGTGTTAAAATTTTACTCTAAGTTCGTTCCCTTTTGACACATAAAATATTAAATTAAGCATGGATTTTAGAAATATTTTGAGAATTAAGAAAAAAAAAAACAGACATCCTTTAAGAAAAGCACACAGAAAACAGAAATATGAAATATTGGGATATCACGAGGAGATATTTTAACACGTTCATGCCGGCGCCAACATTCATGTTTTTCGCTGTGGGACGGCGCTCGAATTCCTATTTCGCTTCATCTGTCGCTTATTCAGACACTGTATGTAATGACCCGCATCTCTGATATTTATTGAATTGAGCTCGAATATAACAAGATGAGTTGACTGTGAATGCCTGAAAGTTCGTAAGGAGTAAGCAAATTATTTATAGACATGATTTTATTTATTACATATGCACGAAATTATATAAAATATCTTACAATCTAAAAAAAATTTGTACATTATGATATAAATGTATTTCTGTAAGGTAGAAGCCACCGCCTTAGTCAATGATATTTTTTGAATGAAAACGAGAATTCTCGTTAGTTGTCTTGAATGTACTAAGTTTCTAATAATGAAATTTTTTACTAATCACTAATCACTAATCACCCACTCGTGGACAGCCAACCTTTCGGTATAGGAGCTGATTAGTCCACGAGGGGAAAACACATATCTACTACCTCGCGGAGACTCCAGTACTTGCGAACAAGCCCGGAAGCTCCAGCAGGCTGGAAGACCCTGCTTAATGAAAATTACATGATTATTACAGATAATTCACAATGGGTTGCACTATTGAGCAAACCCGAGAAATTTTACAGTTATAGTTGATGATGAATAGTTAAAATTATGTTATAAAATAAAGTTAATGTAGGTACTTAATTACATCTCATTATTTAGTAACTTAACATTTAAAAAGTGAGTATTTACACTTAAAATTTAAGATAGGAGAATTATTTAAGGTAAACAATAAATAGTAGAATAATATGACAGAGCTTGATTAAAATGACAAAACAATAAAATGATTATTAAACAATATGACAAAATGTAATGAAATAAAGTAAAATATTTAAACTAAGTGACTTGAAGTAAAAGTTCATCGTACAGATGAGCGTTAAAAGTCTTTTTTTTATAAACGAAAAATGTTTGTTTAAAATATTATAGTTGGCTCTTAACTTGGCATAATTTGTTGGATCAAATAGGGTCCTTTTAAGGTTGAGACGTACAGTTTTGTTTCTTTTAAAGTCAAAGGTATGTGTCATTAATGAACATTTTGAGAAACGGTAATGGATCGGGTCTCCTATCCCCTTGCCACATGGGCAGGATGGAGAGTCTCGTTTCCCTATTTTATTAATAAAGGCGGGAAAACTGCCGTATCCACTAACATAATATGGAATAATATGACTTTTGCAGATAAAATCAGAATCCACTTTATTCAAGATTTTATAAGTAAATCGGCCTTTTTCAGATGAAGTCCAATAATGTTGCCAGTCTGACAACATTTTATCCTTGAGTGCTTTTTTGATCACAGAGACTGGAAAAACTAAACGGATGATTGGTGACGTGGTGGATGTTGTTGTTGATTTTGCTAAGGTGTCGGCTCTTTCATTACCTCTGGTTCCGGCGTGTGCTTTGATCCATTTGATGTAGACTGTTTTATGTGGATAATCTAGTAATGTAGTATATATCTGATGAATAAGTTGATTACGGGGGAAGGCTAGATTAAGGGCATCTTTTGCTGAGTGACTGTCCGTTAGTAGAAGTAGTGAAGAGTAAGATGATGTTAAAAACCAGTCTATTGCTTGGCATATAGCATATAGTTCTGCTTGGTAGATCGAGTTTAAATTATGTAGTCGAAAAGAGTTTTCAAAGATAAAAGATCTGTCTTTTTCAACCGTGAAGGCTGCAGCAGTGCCTGAGTCTGTGACGGAGCCGTCTGTGTAAATTGTTAAATCTTGATTTAGTTGGTTATTGTCCGAAAAGGTATCTTCTAAAATTTGCAAGTTGTTTAATTTGTAATATTCTGGGAAACTGTAGGAAGGAAGCTTGGTCATTAAATTATCTATGGTTAATGAGGTATCTTGGATGATGTAATTTCTGCGTCCTTTTAAAGTGTTGTAGTAAGACAGTTCTTTTGCCAAAGTTATTTGAATAGGTAAGCAACCCGTTAGGACACACAGAGCGTCAGTTGAGATACTGCGATAGACTTTGATAATGCCGAGCAGTGCCATTCTTTGTATCGATTTTACCTTCCGGATACCATGGCAGTTTAGACGAAGGAACCAAATTACTGCTGCATATAGAAGTTGACGAAGGGTAACCGTATTATACCAAGTTTTCAAGATGGGGGGGGTTTATTCCCTTATTAAAAAAATGCAATTTGCCGAAACCAGTGCAAAATTGTTGTATTTTTGTTCGTAGATGGATAATATGATCTTTAAAATTGAGCTTTGAGTCTAATACAAGGCCTAAATAAATTAGATTATTTTTTATTGATATGGTTTGCCCCCGCAGTTTGAAAATTGGGTGGCGTTTTTCTAGTAAAAATGAAATTTTTTACTACTGAATTTTCGAATATTCAAGTATAACCTACCTGTAGTGCACGCCGTCTATAGCACAGTCGAAAGTGACCTACATGTAGTACACGCTTTCTATGGAATAGTCGAGTTAAACCCACCAGTGATGTACGCCGCGCGATGGGACAGGGGAGCGTGACCAATCGGTGATGCACACCGGCGTAAACATGTTAAATATAAGAATGCATCAAACGCCAATAGACTTAACATTACTGAGGGGAATTCGGAAATTGAGTGACGAGCAGCTTTAAGTTGAAAATATATCGGCCACTATCTTTTAAACAATTAAGTAAACTCATTATTGCTTTAAAAATAAGTAATTTCTTGTAAATATGAGTAAATTAAAAAATTAAGTTAAAAATATTATCTACTTCGTTTATTGTTATTAAATATCAACATATTTCGTAACAGAACATTTTATAAGGAACTGAAAAAAAAAGTACGAAAAATCATGCGTTAAGCATAGATTATGAAACACTTTCCAACACTTCCTGAATACGTTAACAAAACTTCGTTATTTAGGGAAATAAGGTAAATAAGAGAACTAAGTAAACATTTTAGAAAACACATAAAACATTTGAAAAACTGATTTCAGCAGTTACCGTCCATAGCAAATATGTATTCCAATTCTTTTGAACAGCCCTGTATTTGATCTGTAGGATGATATAGATACTATATAATGGAGAAATTTAGTTTAGCAAGAAAACACATAACAGGTTGAAATTTCTCTTTCAGCAATTTATACTAATAGATAGAAACATACTTGTGTACTTTTGTAAAACCCTGTAGTTAACCTAGTTAACTTAACCTAGTAACCTTTATTACAAGCCACTATTTTGCTAAAGTTTAATTCAAAGTAAAACACTCTTAAAACTACCGGAATCGCATTTCTAGAAATTATCACTTATAGACGGTCATGTATCCAATTCTTTGCGTGACCCCTGTATGTCATTTTATATATGTTTTACAAACATTTCTTAGTAAACTAAATGCAATTCATCGTAAAAATGCCTAACTCATTTAAAAATCACTTTTAAGCAATTTGCAATCATACCCAGTAACCATCACGAATTCTTTTGAGTAGCCATGTATATTAATTACAGCATTTATACACACCATATACAATGCATAAATATAGTGACACATAAAAGCACATAACATAATTAAAAATGCATTTCCAGCAATCATCGCTACTTTACTTCAGGTAGAATATAATATCTGAAATCTTTTGGGTGTCCCAGTAAATGATCTGCATTTCGTATTATCCATGAAATAAGTTATAGTAAACCTTAGGGACGTATATCAATTTCATTATACACTTAATAGTTTAACATAATTAAAATACGCCGGAAAAAATTCCCTCCACCCCTATATCATTATGTAACGGAATTCTTTTGTGTGGCCCAGTAAATGAACAATAACTATTTTTTGGGCCGCATATTGTACAGAAAATGCATATTTTAGGGCACTTGATAAATGCATATCAATTTTATTATGTTTGAAAACATGTAACATCATTAAAAATCATTATAAACGATTTTTTCCCATAGGCCGTAATGTAACGGAAAACTTTTGACTGTCCCTGTAAATGAACTAAACATGCTACAAACCTCATTTGCAATAGGTTTTGTGCTATGGTAGAGGTCATTCACATCCAAAAATTTTAGAATGATCCGAGTATATTTACGGGAGTTAGAGCGCGTACAGACGTACAGACGGCCAGACGACCAGACGAACCATAAAGTCATAAACACTTTTCAACTTTGTTGGAAAGTGTTAAAAATCATTGTTTTAGTAGAAAATCAAAATTAGAGAACTTTATATGAAATATTTATATCTAAAATAATTGCACGCGTTATATTTAGCAGAAATATCGGCGGTGTATTAATAAGACATTTACATAAAATGAAAAATAATCGATTTCCAGAGCACAATATTTAAATCATGTAGGAAATACAAAATAAACTATTCCCCCACCAACAAATCCTCAGTATGACGTCTCTTTTTACATTCCAAAGAAGAGTTGTAACTTTAGAATATGATTCTAGAGAAAATATCATTTATCATATCATAAAAGAAACTTTTCTCTTTCCTGGAAATATTTATCTTTCATTAAAGAAAAACATACCGATTATTTCTGGTTATGGAATTCAAAGAAATGCTTTCTCTGAAAATATTTATTGACAGTGATATCAAAAATTTCCTATGAAATCTGGTTCAAGGCATATATAAGTACTTTTTATTATTTTTTCTAGAAATACAAAGAAAATTAGTGAAAAAAATCAGAATTCGAGTGAATAATGTAATTAATATACTTATTATTGTTCTTTATCTTGAAAAATATTATATTTACCAACTATACCAAATGAGTTCACCACTTCACAAATTTACCACGCCACTTCAGCCACTTTTGTCTAGTCTAGCCAAAAATGCCAGTTTTTGCAGATAATAAAGTAAGCATATATTTTTAAATTCAATACCTGTTAGAGATTTGGTTGCTGATGAGAATTTATATAAAATATTTCAGTATAAAATGCTTGATAATTGAGTTACTTTTTAATGAAATGTAGCAGAAAAAGGACCTGAGTTGTTAAAAACTTTTAATTCAATCGTAAAAGAAGATTTTTCTGTACAGCCATGGTGTTCAACGGTGATTTAAATCTAAAGGAGACATTTTTTATTGATTATAGTTTAATATATTAATTTTAAAATATTATTTACCGAAATTATACCAATGTTATGTTTCTTGACAGCTTTTTTTAACAACTTCGCGACTCGTGTCCTCTACAGAATTTCCAAACCTTTACCACAGTCATTTTTTAAAAGGACTTTAAAAATTTTTAATTCTAAGTTTACTACAATAGGATACCACTAATCCGAAACTCCGGCTAATCCGAACCGATTTTATTTTTCGAAAATTATACTGGAACAGATTGATTGAAAAGATTAACTTCCGAAATTTTCCGGATTACAGGATGAATGTCAGAAGAAACGTGTAGAACTTAGAATTAAGCGAAAAAATTTCAATAAGCATGTTTTTTATTCTTTAAACAACTTGAATAGAATTAAAAAATACTCAATAATGTAAAAGGGCAACATATATACACGAATACAAAATGAAAACGTGCACTTTAGGCCTACCCGTAGAAGCCATCTTAAAAAGAATCTCAAATATAAATTTGTTTGTCAGTCACTGTAAAATTCGTTTCTAAAATGCAAACAGTATTTAATTTAAATGATAAAATTTATTTTTCATTTCAAGAGTTTGATTTCGCGAATTATCTACAAAAAAGTTTTTCCTTCCCCACTCGTCGACGTGGTGACTGAGCAATTTATAGATACGCGATTTTGAACCGTTTCTAATGTGTTGTTACATAATTTCTCATTCTGTAGTGCCATTGAATTATTATAAACATCAGGAGAAATTAAACAAGGGATACTATTTTTTTTTTCAAAAGTCGTGCCCAATTATATAGCATGCTTCACTTTGGGATGCAGGATTAAAGGATGTTTAAAGTATTACTGACAACTTATAACATAAATTTTTTGGCAGCCATATTTTTTTTTTCTATTTTTATCGAAATTTCGGATAATCCCAATTTTTTGTAAACCGAACAGGTACCGGTCCTAATTAGTTCGGATTAGCGGGGTTCTACTGTATATAAGTTACATATAGTTGATAAATACTTGTGGAAACTATCAAGAATTTCATGCGTCATACACGTAGGCGACGCTCGTCGTGAAGAACTTCACATCTACTCTCTTTCTTCACCATATTGTGAAGTTTTTTTTTCTTTTAGAGTAAAAAAACTAGAAGAGTATAAATCACACAACAGATATATTCTGTGACTTATTTATCCGATGAAGTTTTCCCTCCTTCTAACCCTTCTTTAATGAGATAAAATAATTGTCAGTCTGAAGATAAGTATCATATCCATTATATCCGAGGTATACTCCAATTGCTTCCAGTTCTTTTCGTTCCCAATATTTCACATGGTAGAGGGGTAAAAGCAGCGTTAAACATCGACTTGGGACTTTACCTTTGTGCATAGCTTCCTCTGTAAAAAGTGACAAAAGAAAAGGAGCCAATTTATACCGTATCTATACTTTTAGTTCTGATTGCTTGGCAATGCTCATTTTGTGAAACATCACATGATGATCTATCGCTACTTTCGACTCCTTTATTATTCTACTATTTGTTACTGTAACAAGGGATACTACTGAATCAATTATTTTAAAATGTACGCTTTCAAAATTTTGATGAAAGATTTTTGACATCCCTGTATGTCAGTTTTGCTAGAGCAGCTATAAACCATAAATTAAATTTAGTGGGACTACCACATACTCGCTATGCTACTGAATATCATGCGTTGCAGACATACCTACAAATTCAGACATGTTTGGAAAATCCAAAAGACTCTCTCGAATGTGACTCGAAGTGGGATAGGATCGTGTTAAATTCAGTTACCATGATGAGCGATCCAGCCTCTGAAAAAAAAAATACCCAATTTCATAACTTACCATTGCATAAAAGGTGGCAATACGAAGTTCACTTTTAGGATAACATGCTTGAAGAGCTCATTTGTCTCTGTGCAGTGACACAACAAACTTTGTGGCAATGCTTCTGACATTACACTTGACCTTGAGCACGTTTACGACCTAGAACCAATCGAGTCAAGTACAGACATAGACAATGAAGAACGTGACACGGTGAAATCAATGTCATGGCGAAGCATCAGAAATAAAAAGAACGAAATTGTGAAATTTCTGTTGCATTATATATTAATATACATATATTATATATAATATATCAATATATAATATACATATATATAATATACATATATATAATATACATATATAATATACATATAATATACATATATTAAGAGCATTGATATTTTCCTGTAAAATGCATTGGAACAGATTTAGTCAAGAAAAAGCGAAAAAAATTGCCGAAAATCAAAATATATAAAGGAAAATATAAAATACACAAAAGGATTTTAGATTTTCTTTTCTGTAAAATGTCGATTAACTGAGTTACTAAAGAAAAATCGAAAAAATGTCAAAAACTCTTGCCTTTACGATGTAATAAAACCACACAAGTACTAGAAAGTCGAAAATTTAATTTTTTAATTAGAGGGTCAACCTATGCACCATATCAGTTGACCGAAGGTCTTTTAAAGTGTTCGCATTTTTTATTGGAGAATGTATTTGTCAAAATGTGTTTATAATTTTATATTTTTTGGAAGTGGTACGAAATGAAATAAACATAATCAGTCAATTGCGAATATTACTTGCGCACAGAGAGTTCCGTACAATAAATATATTAATTATTAACTGTAATATTAGAAAAATATGTCGCTAAAAGAATAATAAGGTTTTATCTAGATTTTGAAAGCTGATGGCGCATAGAATACACCGCCCGTGTCTTTATACATGACCAAGCCGTCCGTGACTTCAAATATTTATACCTTGGCTAATTATCGACGATTTTTTTCGAAAATCATTATCAACAATCATTTTATACTTCGGCGTCGATAGGTACCTCGAGCGCCCCTCAACTCCCTTGCTGAGCGCCCGCAATGTGAAATTTGTGTGTAACAGAAACATGCGATTTTCTCAAACACTATGTGAGCTCGGATAATCATTATAACTTTCCTGAAAGGTTTAAATAAGCTTTTACTATTTTCTTTATAAATTTAGTTTCAGTAGATTCGGAAATAGAGGGAGGAACCTATTTTTGCATTACATTTTTAAAGATATCTTTGAAAATATTGTACGAAAAATTAAACCATACACCATACTGCTTTCACACCATACTGCACACAATATATATAAAAAGAAAGATTTTTATTTTAAAGAAACTCAATTAAATCCCTACATTTTTCATAAATATATTTGTGAATGGTTAGTAATAGTAGTAAAACGGTGTGGGTCAATAACATTAATTACTTCTGCCAAATTGGAGCTTTCCGTGTTCCATAGCAAGAGAAAAACGGCTGTGACAGACAGACACAGAAGTGATCTTATGATGGTTTCTTTTTTTTTACTTTTTAAGTACGGAACCCTAAAAATATTCGCTTGTGACAGACTTAAATGAAGTACTCTCACAAGCTTTACTTTAAAAAATTGTAGTCTATGCAAGCACGCAATCACATGAGCGAATTTTGACTTCAGATTCAAATTCCCAAATTTTAACAACATAAAGTTACCAAATATCAAGTAATTTCGACTTTTCTTCTGAACTAAATACAAATGTCTACGAAACACGTCTTTCGTCCAACTATGCGACGTCAGAAATAACCTTATTGAAAAATATAGGACGTGTCGCTGAAATTAAATCCTTAATTTGTTTATCTAAGTCATTCTCGAAAATTACAAATTCTAAAAGTATGCAAAATATTCGTTAAAGTATTTTAATAGAAAGATTCATTGATTTGCATGCAGTTTTGCCAGGGGATTCACTGATAAAAAACTGTCCATTCATCGTATTTTCAATATGACAAAAGCTATAAACTGAATTTATCAGACTCGATCTAGGACTGCGGTAAGGGTTGTCCTTGAAGATGGTTGCAGATAATGTCGAGTAAAAAAAAAAAAAAAAACAATTAAAACGTATTACTTACCAATTTTTGCGGAGGGAGAAAGGAAAACACAAGGAAAAAATTTAAAAGTACAAAATAGCAGTACAAAAAAATGGATTGCAGCGATTTTGCGTTTCCTAGATTTTAAAATTGTTTATGTGCCAAAATAGTCCACAACAGTTCTCTGTGCAATGCACAATATAAATAAAAATTAATTTAAAAATCAGTATTTTTTTTTTCTTTTTTACAAATTTAACTTTAAAACAAACCAGATTTCAAAACTGTTGATGAAACACGCGAATGTCGTTTTAACTTTCTTTTATCTTCGAATTTAATTCTGAAATCGGAATTATGTGCAAAAATCGCTTTCATATATTAATTAAGCTAAAATATCATTATGATGTTTCAAAGTGTAAGCAAAGTTATTATCCAACCAGTCTTGTCATAAACATTTAATAAATTTAGTTATAAAGTTGCGTAATCTTTCTGTAGAATTCAAACACATAAAAATAGAAGCACAGAATAGAATTATAGATTTTATTATTATGTAAAATTATACTGCATTTTTTGCTTATTATATATAGCAATTACAATATAGCAACATACGTACTTGTATCACGTTAGTAAAGAGAGTGGCCTCAATTATTTTAGGTAACTTTCATTACAAAAAGCTACCTATTGCAGCCGTTCAGAGGAAAGCGATTTCGAAAAATGTTGATATATTTTCAAAGATCATGATCCTCAGACACCGAAACCACCCTCCATTCAAATGCTGATATATAGGGTAAATTGGGTGAAGATGCCGTAGTTTTTTAATTTATTGTTTTAAAAATCGCATGTTGTTTTTATTTGTTGTTAATTGATTTCTTGTTAAAGTTTGCACCCTTATCTATCATTGTTAACCTTATTTCATTTTACAGATACTATGGGGCTCGGTCCCCTACGAGCTACGCTTCCGAACCCCCGTTCAGGCACCGCAGTCTCTAAAAGCAAGCTAATTTCATCGGCTTTAAACAGATTTTGTAAGATTGAATTATAATTAAAAAACACTGGCGATCTCCGTATAAACGGGTTTCTATTCATTTCTCTTTGATTGGGTAATTTAAAAAAAAAATCAGCTGCTGTTAAAAGATACAATGGTTGTTTTCGTCTTTGATTAAATAAAATCATTTAAACATTTCAAAATAAGCTAATATAAAATGAATTAAGTAAACAGAGTCTTTGTCTCCCGATATTTTTTAACAAAGCGAAAAGAAAGTTCTTTTAAATGACATTTTAAATGTATTGTTTTTAATCTGATGTAATTATCACCAAACCTTTCATTCTCTTTTTAATATTCACGTGAAAATACTTTTGTTAGAAATGAAATATTATTTGCGCTGTCCTAAGAAAAATAGTTGGAAAGATAATCTCAAAATACCACATAAATGTCTCGCGTATTTTTTAAATTCAAACTGTTTTGCAATATTATTTTTTGTTCAAGTGTAATGTGACGTAAATGTGACGTAATTTCTCCCATTTAAGATTTCTAACGCATGTTAATGAATTTATTATTTTAAAATATCCTTTCTCTTTTAAAATTCACGTGTAAATATAGTTTTTATGATGTAATTTTCAATAAGTTACTGCTTTTTATACGTAATTATTTAATTCAAATTTGAAAGGTTTTTTTTCTGTTTATAATTGTCACGTGTAAATAATTTTTTAATTTGAAGCAAACACAACAGTTTAAATTAATAGCTCTCGTAATGCTGGAGATTTGAATTTAAAATAAAAGAAACCCTCAAAAAATGAGTCAATTTAAAAAAATAAATGCATTCTGCATACCGGGAAATTCCAACGTATAAAATGATCTACAAATGAATTAATTCCCATGTATAGTTTTTGCTCCTATAAAACTTTTTTAATGGAACGATTTTGTTCAACTTTAGCATTAAATATCTCGTAAAATAATTCTTCGATTTTAAAACTGTCTGCATAAGCGTGTTTATCAAACATTTCTCTATAATATCGCCGATTTTCATATTTCTGTATGCAATATTTTTCTTAATATTAACGGAGAAAGACCTCCGGTCACAAAAAATTCAAAACCGGCGGCGATGGCGGTGACAGCGTAAGTTACTTTTTTTTTAGAATAGAGATATTATGTAAAGCATCAAAATTTTTGTTTTTGTAAACACTTGCATTTCGGCGTCTTACCCATACCTATGGGAAATATGGCCAACTAACTAGGGATAAGATGCCTTGTTGTGTTCCAATGTAAACAATAATTTTCGTGAAACAGTATAAAACATAATGGATTAAATAAAAGTAAATTTAATATTTTAGACATATTCTAAAGATGTTAAGATACTTAATAATTGAAATTACAAAATTATGAATGTAACAAACGTTGGCAACTTAATAAAAGGACAAACTAATATTTGAAAAAAAAGTTATGTTCTACATAACATTTAAAAGAATTATGGCTCTTAAGTATGCCTATTTTGAAACATTATAATAAATTTAAATACGATAAAGCCACGGTGATCAAGTGCTTTAGACTGCAGATTTTTTGTTGGTGTTTTTCACATGCCCCTTTGTTCTTCTCAGCTATAACTGAGATCTGCCACAGACTGAACAATTGTTTACGCACATTGATCAACTTTTATATAACCAACAGTTTCACTGAATGCATTTGATCCAATCACATATTTCAGAGGTTTTATTGCACTCTGCTAGACACTCTTAACGCTGATTCTCATTCACTTAAAAAAATCCTCATCTTCTGAATCTTGGTAGGAAATTTAATCAGTTATCTATTCAAAGCAGATCAAATTAGCGTGTTTTTAGATTGTGCGGTGTCTTAATGGAGGTTGGAGAGCGTAGTTCGTAGGGGGCAGAAGACCCTAGTTATCTAAAATTATATTATATACTACCGATATTTATGTTTATTAAAATTATTTATAACTGCATTTTAACGTCAAATTTTTAACAATGATTAAAATTAATAATTATTAAACAATTATTTATAAGGCCAATAAAGTTTATTTATAAAGCAGAATACATATAGAAAACCTTCAAATTATGTTTACCTTAGATCTTAATATTTCTTTATGTTATTTTAAACATTTAGAAAATTTATAATTGTAACTAAAGATTTTTTTAATCAGTTGATTAAAATCACGATTTAATAACTGATTTAAATTATCTGATTAAAATTGCTGACAATGTAGTTAGTTAATATACAAGTGTAATTTAAACAATGAAGAAATAACCAGGTATTTGAACCGAAACGGAAAATAACCGGCATCTTAACCCCAAGGGAAAAAAATCGGCATCTTACCCCCAAAAATGTTTGTCGATTTAACCCAAAGAATTGGGTAAGACGCCGGTTCCCCCCACTGACGTGAAGAAGAGGGAATCAGCCACCATTTATGCTCTGCAGAAAGGCTAGGCACCAGTACTCTCTAAAAACATCAGATTTATTTCTCTGGTGCTTAAACTAAGACTTATATGGGAAAATAAAGAATTTTAGGTAAAAGATTTTTGACACTTACCAGAAGTTTTTACGAAATAACAATAAAATGTACCACTTAAATTTCTTCTAAAAGAACGCAAATGGAAATTAAAATATCGGTAGGGAACCCTCTTCCTTACAACTGAGCGGCGTTTCCCTACAATGCCTGCGTATGTGAAAACTACGTGATTCGTCATCTTGTACAACAGGGCATCTCGTCTCAAGTTACCCCTATATATATGTACCGGGAGTCCCAAACTGACTGATGGATTTTAAAATTCAATAACTTCCAAATGGTGACATATATTAAAAAAATTCTTGCAGGAGGGTTATGTCAGAAGATTTTGTACTGTGATTCTTGAGTTTAGTTGGAATTTCAAACAATAGATGAGAGATATAGGCGCTCAGTCGAGACCCGATTTTTGGTACTTCGGGATCCATTCAATACATTTTAATCTCCCTTTTTCGCATGGAATAAGAGAGATTCTGAAAAATCGAGCCTGGATTTAGCGGTTATTGCTTGCAGCGCCATCTATCGATGCAACTTGTAACTAAAATTGAGAATCGCAGCATAAAAACTTCTGACATCTTACATAACGCTTCCGCAAGAGTTTATCAGTCATTTTTGGGACACCCGGTATATATATATATATCTGATTTTTGTCACATTGCAACTCTCGTATTTATAAACCTATTTAGATGTAACTTGTTGTGTACGTAGTACCTACCAATGTCTCGACTGAGTTCGTCGGCCAGCTTCATCCGCAATCTTGTTTCAAAATGGCGGCCATTTTAATTTTTTTAAGAAATTTAAAACTTGAAATCAGGTGCAAAAAAATTAGAAATCGAAAAAGATTTTTTACTTAAGTGTTTGACCTTTATAAAAAGATTCTAGAGCATCTTTTGGTTCGTCTATATCTTAAAAAATGGCTGAGTTATAGCACTTCGAATTTCTAGTGTGGCTGACATTTTGAAAAGATCTGATTTTTTTTTTACGGATAACGTGCGTATTTACTAATCGATTTGGATGTGACAAGACATGTGCATAGTACATACCAATGTCTAGACTGAGTTCGCCGACCAACTTCATCTTATATCTTTTTTCAAAATGGTGGCCATTTAAAAAATAAAAAAAAATCCTTTAAAATGAGGTACAAAATATTAAAAATCGAAAAAGTTTTTTTTTTTTTTTTCTTATGTGCTTGACCTTGATACGAAGAATTCTGAGCATCTTTTTTTTTTTTCCAACAATATTTTTAAAAAATGGCTGAGTTATAACCCTTTGAATTTCGAGCACAGCTGATATATTGAAACGATCCAACATTTGTAAAGCGATAGCACGCGTATTTATTAACTGATTTGAATGTGACATGGCATGTGCATAATGTATAAATAAAAAAGCCATTAAATAAAATAAATAGCCATTAAAAAGAAATGTAAATTTAAAAACGATGTACAAAAAAATTAGAAATTGAAAAAAAATATATTCTTTAATGTTTGACCTTGATGTGAAGATCGAGGATCATTTTTGGTTTTGCCTTTATCTTAAAGAATGGCAGAGATATAGCAGTTTGAATTTCAAATGTGGGTGACATTTCGAAAAATGTGATTTTTTGCCTGCGACATCACTCGTATATATCAACCGATTCCGATGTGAGTGAGCATGTGCACAGGAATGACTAAGGTATCGACAAAGTTCATTGGTTAGCTTCACCCATCATGTTGTTTTAAAATGACGGGCACTTCAAGAATCGACTTGTAGTGCAACTGTGTACTCAGTGACAAATATCGCCGAATTTAGCGACCAGATATAAATCTCTTGAAATAAAACCAGCTTCGATAAAGCTCACTAATTGCGCGAAATTCTCATTCATATTCAGTATGGACAAAAATTAGTATTGAATCTTCTATAATGGCGTTCCACTAATTTGAGCTTCGTCTGTTTGAATAATATAAGCTGGCTTTGAAAATAAGGAATATGAAAGCTACCTCTTCCTCCCGCCACTGGACGGAAGGACTTTTTTATGCGTAATTAACAATTTAGTGAATAATATATATATATATATATATATATATATACAGTAATGGCTAAAATTGTGGAAATTTTTTGATTTTTTTTTTAATATAATTTTGTGTGCTTGAAGAATATAATAAATTTCACTTAAATACAAATATTTATATATCAAATTCATGGAAATTTAATGTAGAATTTAATAAACAGAACGTAATTAAAATATCTGCATTGCAAAAAAAGTTACGCTTATGTATATATATATATATATATAAAGATCTATCTTAGATAAAGTTACACATTTAGTATTTAGTAGGATAATACTTTTTAGGTTTTCGTTCATCTGACGAAACCCTATTCGTTTCACTCCTCTGTCTGTCTGGCTGTTTGTCTGTCCTTTACAGAGCCCGTTCTCAGAAACTATATATATTGGAGACTTGAAATTTTGCATACTTATACAGGGTCGGATTTATGAAGTGGGGGGCCCCTCTCACTGGAACTTTTGGGGGCCCTTCCATCTTGAAAAAATGGGTATATTTATAATCTATACTAATAAAAGAAAATTTCGCTCTGTGTCTGTGTTTGTGTATTTGTGAAATCTAGCTAGCGATGGCTAGTGAAATCTACCACACATACAAAGCGTACACTACCACACGTACGAAAATTTTTGTGAGGATAGTCCAAAGCCACTTCTGATATATCTGAAACTCAGAATTCTAAAATATCTACTTATAAGCTGAGTTATTCATTAACAATCGCAACGCACTCTCATTAAAAACTCATCTCGGTCAACGAGAGGGAAAAAGTAAGCCTTATTTACGCATCATGAGAAAATGAACATCAAAGAGAAGGAATTCCGGGGGGGGGGGGGAGGGGGGGGGGATTTCGCCATATTATCTGCTATCGGCTTAGTGAAGTTAAAAACGGAAGACATGTTCTAAAAGATCGTACCCTTACGTCTCAAATGTCTTAATTAATTTTTAAAAAAGCAGTTAACCCTTTGGAAAAAAAAAACAATAAAAGAGGGTCGTTTTTCCAAAAAATAAGTTCCCCGGTACCCTCCAGCGTGCAATTTTAGAAGTACCGACAAACCGAAAATATGTTCTTAAAGATAAAAGCTTCTTCTAATCGATGATTTAATCGGTTTTTAAAATTATGAATTTCAACCCTTTCAAATAACTGGTGAACTCGGGTCAATTCGCGCCTCACGGAGACGATTTTTTTTTGTATGCTAAAAGTAACTAAACATCCACATGTGTTTTAACACAGTCTTTTAAGAGAATCTCAATAGACTAAATTTAGATCACCTTCAAAAATTATGAAATGTTCGGACGAGTAAAAATATATTTTACCATTTAAAATGGTGTGAACTTTTTAGCGAAATCTGTAGAAACTTTAGTATTTTCTCGTGGTTTCGCCTTTCCAGGGCGCAATTTTAAAGGTACCGACGAAGCAAAAATATGTTCTTAAAGCTGAAACCTCCTTCTAATCAGTAATGTAATCGGTAAAAATAAAATGTATGAAAAGTTCGACGAAATCAGTGAAAGCCTAAGTGTTTCTTTGCGGTTTCGCTCGCTTTTGTTAAGCATAGGCCCAAAAAATCAAAGTACGCAGAAAATAAAATACAAAATAGCATGTACTTTTAATTCAATATATTTTCATTTAAAAATATAAATTCTGACAAATTGGAGTTAAGGATATAAAATCATACAAATTTGAGGTTCATGTAAGAGTCATTCATCACGGGCCCGGGCAGTGCCGGGCGGGTCAGTTAGTTTAAAAGAAATAGCTATTCAAAAATTTATTACAATAATTACTAACAAAAAAATTAAATGTATTCAGATCGTTAAGAATTAATTACGCGAAATGCATTTCATATTCAAATTACATCAGATTATTTCACACGAACTTGGATACTGTGGCGGATAAATGTGCTAAAATTATGTTTCTTATTTTCCTTTCAATTTTTTAAGAACATAAAATGATAATTCAAACAGAAATTAATCAGACACTGAGGAGATAATATTTTAGCATCTGCTGAGCTACAACTCAAAACCTCCTTTCACTTCTTTTCGCTTTTGGCTCATTTATTTCATGAAATAAGATATTAAGATATAAATATATGGGGTTTTAATGCATGGGACTGCAATGCATCCTATTATCTTGCTTGAAATTTTAATTTCACGTTTTATTAAAACAATTTCAGAAATCAAATAAATCCATCAATTATAACCTAATTAAATTATATTTCTCTCCTTTTCGTTACATAGCTGGGCTTAAAGAATGGCAAATGCTTTATGGATATAAAACGAATTCGAAGCTCCTCGAGTTATTTTATAACCATCTGCACTGCATTTTTATATCAATTCTAAAGTGCTCTGCCCCCTGCAAACGTAAATAATTACGTGTAAATAAATTTTTAATTGAAATGAAATATTATTCTTTGCGCTGTCTTTAAAACTGGAAACAATATAAATAAGTAACATTTTTTAAAATATCAAAAAATATATCTTGAAATGAGGAAAATTTTATTAAAATAAATAAGGAAATATTATCTATTTAATAATAATATTATTATTATTTAATGAATTATTTTTTCAAATTTTCCTGCAAAATATAATTTAATCACAATATTTTTTTTCACTTTCGATTGAAATAAAAGATAATTTCAATTTGAAAATGACGAAAAAGTAAATAAATCTAATAATTCTTATATTTTCCCCTTCCCTCCCATTTTTCTACAAAAATAGAGTCATTTAGTTGCCATCATTACAAAAATATTGTTACAATTAGAAAAAAAATGAATACCTCGAAAAATAAATCAAATTTAAAAATTCTAATACCATTTTTGACATGCGCGGATCAATACGGACAATTGGTACAAATTCACCGCCAAAGGTTTCATATTTTAGGAATAATAGCTGTGAAATACAATCACCATTGTGTTTTCCTTCTCCCAGTTCTCCATGTTTTATACCTTTAGGTGCAGGAAAACACAATGGCAAATCTACGAGTCAACCGCTAAAATCGGACTTTCAGGTGTTTTCCACTAAGACTTGGCTTGGCAGATCGATTGTGTTTTAACATGCGAATTGAGTTTTAACTAATTCTGAAATTCCAGCCGTGTACTTGATGAGGTGAATAAAAGTTACATTTTTCAGGCAATGTCAACTAGACGTGTAATAGGGAACAGGAATAGGGCTGTAATGAATAATAAAATTGTAACAAAAACCGTGATTCAAAATAATAACCAAAATTATTTAATGATTGAACCTTAGTGCATCATCTATAAATCATCAGATTCTTTGAAAAAATATTTTAATTTTTAGTACCCTTTTGAAAGGGTTGTGTATCTGATATTCCATATTACCTGTTACACCACCTTGAAAAGCATAACCTTTTCACTCGTCAACATGTTAAAAGAAAGGAAAACTGAGTAATACGACACTAAATATAAATGTTCAACTTTATATTGAATTTGGTTAACATAACTGAGAATAAGATTTCATAATTAATACTAATATTATAAAATGTACTTGCTAAAGACTTAAAAAAAAGATAAGATTTTATTTCACTTTGTCGCTCCAACAACGGATATCCAAAAAGAACTGAGCACAGTGCTCACGGGAGTACTAGGAAGTCGCATGGTAGATTTATGCTTTGGCTGCAACACCGTTTGCGCCAGATATTGAAGTACTCCATATTGTCCATCTATTCCATTATATCCGAACTTTCACCTTATATGTTTTTGCATGCATTCAATTAATATAAGATTAAAAATAACTAGAGAACAGGAATTCTGCTTTTTCAGAATTTAGTGTCGCCCCCGGCATTTTCATTATTTTATTTTCTTTTGATGGACTGATGGCTTCTATTATTATGAAACAGCCATTATAAATGAAGTGTAAAAAAAATTATGGCCATTTTTTCCCCCATTCTGACCAGAAAATCAGAGGTCTAACTTTTTATGGCTGCTCTTTCATCTTCACCTAACACTTCAATTATAATGGCTGTTTTATAATAATAGAAGCCATCAGTCCATCAAAAGAAAATAACTTGGTGAAAGCAGACACTCTGTTAAGGGGAACTCGGATAATCGGGACTCTACTGTAGCTCAATTTTAAGACTTAAAACACGCGATTTTATTTATATAAAACGACGTCATCCTAATCCACTGAAGAATTTTTTATTTACGATCCCACCATAAACATCTACAATAAAGTATGGGTAGGACGTCAATATCTCAGAATAATGCACAAATGCAGCAAAAAGAAAGAAATTCATTAATATTTTTTCAAAATAGCACGTACTTTAATTACTTTTTTTCAGTTTTTATGATAAAATGGAAACAAAAAGATAAAATTGCTATTTTTCACCTATATTCCCTTTTTTTTCTACAGAAATGGAGTACTTGAGTTGCCAAAATGAAACAAATGTCGCTAAAAACTACAAAAAAATTAATATCTCAAAAACAAATGGAGATGCAGCTTTCAAACAAATTGCATTAAAAAGTACTTTTTTTTCCCAATACGACGCTATAAAAGTTGAAAATGTGCGATGCTTAGAAGTTTAAAAAATTGCTAAAAAGTATTTAATCGTAATGCTTTGTTTTACGGCCAGCGTCTGTAAGGTAACGTTATTTTTGGGAGACAAAATAAGCTGGGAGAAAGAAATAGTATACAATGTCGGGGGCTAAAAACACTTTAAATAAAAAAAAAATACAATCATTCAAAGAAACTGTGATGGTAAAAGAAAAATAAATAAATTAGTAAAACATTAATTTCTTCATGAATGCTTTAATGAGATTTTGTGTTGTATGTAACTATTTGCTTATATGTTCACATTAATGGCAGACTAGAGGGAAAAAAATACTTTTTCAGCGTAAAAACTTCTGCTTGCATTTTCTTATTTGCTACAAGGTAAAAGATCACTGCAAAGAATTAATTTGTAACAGACCTATTTATAAAAAGAAACTACTTAATACTACTTGCTTTACTTTCTACTATTTCACGTTATTCAATTAAAGAGATAGAAAATCAAAATTTGGCAAAAGAATTTTTATTGCCTGACAAATAAAATGCAGATCTTTTTTATATGTTATAAATTTCGCAAGTTACATGTAGTTAAATTAAACTTTTTTAGAAAACGGTGGAATTAAACATTATTTCGTAGAAACTTTGTTTATGAAAGAAAAAGGATGTTCCACACAGAGACCGATAATGAAACTCTGCGCCGCGTTTTATGTAATTATCTTCTTCTGCATTCACTGAAATACCAGATTAAACAAAAAAAAAAAAAAAAAAAAAAAAAAAACTATTACACGGAAAAGTTTTTCTTTTGATGTTTTTGAATTTACTGTAAAAAGAATAAAAAATGAAGATGATTATTTAGACAACTACATATTTTATAAATCTATTTATGGCATGAAATAATTAATAGTTGCACTATTTTTTTCCCTCAAAATAACAAAAACATTCATTTTATAAAATTTATTTCCCGTCTGTACCCAGGTCAAAATTCTTGCTAGTACCAGCATAAAAAATGTGGTAGTTATTGCTATGTATTGCTTTGTTTGCTATATTTTCATGCTATTTTATGCTTTTTTATGCTTGCTAGCATAATGATATGCAATCAGCTTAGGAAGAAATAGCAGGACAATCATTTTATGCTTGTTTACTGCTTATTCCAAAGCATGGAGAGCAAGGTACCTTAACGTGCTATTATATGCTTTTTTATGCTTAACAGTATAGTATGCTATGCAGCCAGCTAAGGGAGAAATAGCACGACAAACTATGTACAAGAATTTTATGCTTGTTTTCTGTTTAAGCTTCTTCCAAAGCATGGAGAGGTAGGAACCTTAACCGTGCTATTATATGATTTTTTAGGCTTTCCAGCATAATATGCTATGCAGCCAGTTTAGGGAGAAATAGCATGACAAGCTATGTACAAGCATGTTATGCTTATTTGCTGTTTAAACTTCTTCCAAAGCATGGACAGGTGCCTGGCATGGACAAAGCATGAACAGACCTTAACATGCTGTTATTTTCTATTTTATGCTTGCCCGCATAATATGATGTGCAGCTTGCTTATTGAGAAATAGCATGACAAGCTATATACAAGCATGTTATGCATATTTGCTGTTTAAGTTTCTTTCAAAGCATGTAGAGGTAGGTACAGTCGTGGAAGAAAAAAAAAGTAAACACCCCCTACTAACTCCGCAACAAATTATCGTAGAAGAAAGTTACTGGTACCGAACGATTTTAAATAAAGTCTACTTTTAAATGATGTATATAAAATTTGCTTAGGGGGCCATCTACATATTAAAACAAACCATAACTTCATTTTTTCAATGGCAATACCCAATTCTGACATCATAGATGAACTCTACACCCTTCAAATAGCCTAAAAACAAATTTTTATGCAATTCGTACCATAAGTTTCCGAGAAATAAATTATTTTAAAACGAGCGTATTTTAAGGGCTGTATCCAAATTGAAGTTGGGTTCGCGATTGCAAACCGAGAGAGCCGCCTTCTTGATCAAGGCACCTTAAGCAGTCAATGAAGTCTGTTAGATAACAAGACAGCAGAAGAAATTTCAAAATATCTACTCACTTCAATCATAGACGTCCCCTTAAACCATCATTTTTCCGTTTTTAAAGCGTAATTTGAAAACTACTTAGAAGAAAAATGTGAAATTTGGAATTTTCATAAAGCTGGACTTAATAAATCTAAATCCATCAAAAAAATTGTAGGTTGCAATTCATAATTTTTTCGAATACTAATTTCATAATTCATAATTCATATCATAAAATTATAAAAATTGCAAATTCAGCGTATTTATGTTTGGGCACATTAGTTTTATTTCTAAACAAAAAATTAGCACATTAGGAGCATAATTTCAGAAGATATAAATAAAAATATGAAAATGTAATTTAACATTAGAAGCACTAAATTTTGAATGATTATAATTCAAAAACTTATCATTCAAATGACTTGAAATTTGGTGTCTAGGCATATTTTGAACCGAAAGTTTGAAATATCTCGTTAAAATTGGGTATTACTATTGAAAAAAATGAGGTTTGGGTTCGTTTTAATATGTAGATGACCCTCTAAGCAAATTTTATATACGTCATTTAAAAGTAGACTTTATTTCAAATCGTTCGGTACCAGTAACTTCCGTCTACGATAATTTGTTGAAGAGTTAGTAGGGGGTGTTTACTTTTTTTTTTTCCCACGACTGTACCTTATCATGCTATTATATTATTATTATTATCATGCTTTTTTATGCTTGCCCGCATAATATTCTATGCAACCGGCTCATGGAGAAATAGCATGACAAGCTATTTACAAGCATTGTATGTGCTTATTTGTTATTTAAGCTTCTGTCAAAGCATGGAGAGTTAGGTACCTTTACATGCTATTGTATCATTTTTTTAATGCTTGCCATCATAATATACTATGAAACCAGCTTTCATAGAAAACAACATGACGTAGTATGTGCCACTAAGATGTGCTAATCTGCTACACAAGTCTCTTCCCAGTAATGGCTAAGGTAGGTACCTCAATGAAGCATTGTGTACTTGTTAATGCTTGCAAGTATCAAATGTTTATTTTCTATTCTTTTTGGTTACTCGAAAAGTATAAATTTGACTATGCTTTGAAAATAGAATAAAAGGAAATTTTAATTGTAAATTGAATTTTCAAATCCGAAGAGAAACAATAGCTCTCTTCCTCCTCCGTCCCCCCTCCGCCCTAACAGAAAATTCCAACTTTCTCTTTTATTTTAAGCTAAGAGAAAAGATTAAATTTCAATTTGTTTTTCAAAATCAGAGAGAAAAATTAGTTAAATTTCAAATTCGAGGGATCACCTAAGTCATCTTCCCTTAACGGAATATTCAGGAGTTTGCGTTATGGAGATTTGACTGTACATTGCAATTTTTCTAGATGTTAAATATAACTTCTATTTTTTTTAATTAACTTTTATGGGGGTGGGTTAAATTATGTGCGGGATTTAACTTCTATGAGAGTCTTCTAGAGAACCCCCCACCCCGCCTATAAAATAATTTTTTTCTCCTGTTTCTTAGAATTTAATTATTCTAACTTACTCGAAAAAAAGGAAGTATGTCTTTAAAAAACGGAGAAAAAGAAAATTTTGTTCATTAATATCTAAAATCCGCGGGGAGGGGCTGGAACTCTCCTGAATTCAATAAAGTCTTAAACCACATATTTTAGATTAGATTTTAACACTTAAGCATCAAAAGAAACAGAGCTAAAAATTAATTTCGAAGCAGATATAGAAGATACCCCCCCCCCCCCCCCAACGGAACATTTTAAACTGATCTTCCTCTTACTGTTAAATTATTTTAAGTTACCTGTAAAATATAAATTTTCTATATATTTAAAAATGGGAGAAAAATAAAATTTTGTTTATTAAATTTCAAAAGCTGGGAGGGGGAGGGCTGTCTCACAGCCACCTGAATTAAACATTGCCCCTTGAACACGTTTGAGATATTTTTTTAACACATATAATTTAAAAAAATAACAAATAATTTCCATGGTAGACTTAAATGGGAAAAGTCCCCCCCCCCCCCTGAATTGGAAGAAAAATCATAGCTGTACTTTCTCTTCGTGTTTAATTCTGTTAAGTTTATCGAAAAGATTAAATTTACTATGTTTATTAAAATAAGAGACAAAATATTAGTTTGTTAAATTTCAAAATCCTGGGGCGGTAGATTTCCTTTTCGAACCACTACAAAGTAAATTCAACACTGCCTTCGTCCACCCGATTTAGATAAAATTTTAACACATATATCTAAAAAAAAAACTGAAAATTAATTTCTATAAAGGATTTATTGGAAAAAAGCGCCCCTCTCCCGGTTAGATAAAATTTTAACACATAAATCTAAAAAAAAAACCTGAAAATTAATTTCCATGAAGGATTTTTTGGGAAAAAGCGCCTCCCCTCCACTCCGCCATCGTAAAATTCTTCACTGTTCATTATCTTAGTGCTTAATCTTATACTATAATGCGAGCAAAAATTGTGTGTTTGTGTGTATATGTAAATTTTATCTTGAGAAATGCTCTAATGATTTTGTTTAAATTTTGCACCCTACCATTTTCGGGCACGAAAAGACCATTAGGAGGGGTCACGTTTTCAAGAAAATTCGATTAGTGGGTCATTTTGGGTCATAATGAGTCAGGGTCAAGCTAATTATATCTAAAGAACGGCTCAATCGATTTTGACTAAATTTTGTATCCAACCATTTTCGTGTACGAGAGGACTACCGTGCTAGATCATTGTGGGTGATATTTAGGTCACTGTGGGTCAAGCTATTTTTTTCTAAAAAACGGCTCTAACGATTTTCACTAAACTCTATATTCCACAGTTTTGAATTACGAGAAGACCATTGGGCTAAGTCACATGTTCGAGAAAATTCGATTAATGGGTCATTTTTGGGACACCGTAGGTCAAGCTAAGTTTGTCTAGATAACGGCTCCAACGATTTTGAAGAAATTTCGTAATCTATCGTTTTCGGTCACGAAAAGGCCATTGGGATGGGTCACGTGTTCGAGAAAATTCGATTTGTGGGTCATTATGGGTCATTATAGTTGAGGGTGAAGCTAATTATATCCCAGGTCAAAGTTCTTGCAAGTACCAGCATACATAATATGCTACTTATTGCTATGCATTGCTTTGTCTGCTAGATTTTCAAGCTAGTATATGCTTTACAATGATAGCCAGTATCACATGCTATTTGCTAGCTTACACAGCAATAGCAGGACACGTTATATACAAGTATTATATGCTTGTTTGCTTTTTAAGCTTCTTCCAAAGAATGGAGAGGTAGGTAACTTAGCATGCTATTATATGCTTTCTTATGCTTGCCAGCATAATATGCTATGGAGCCAGCTTTGGTGGAAATAGCATTATAACTATGTACAAGCATTTTAAGCTTGTTTGCTGTTTAAGCTTTTTCCAAAGCGTGGGGAGGTAAATAACTTAACTTGCTATTATATACTTTTTTATGCTTGCCAGCATAATATGCTATACAGCCAGCTTAGGAAGAAATAGCATGAAAAGCTATGTAAGCATGTTATGCTTATTTGCTGTTCAAGCTTCTTCCAAAGCATAAAGAAATAGGTACCTTAATGTGCTATTACATGCTTTTTATGCTTGCCCGCATAATATGCTATGCAGCCAGCTCAGGAAGAAGTAGCATGACAAGCTATATACAAGCATTTTATATGCTTATTTGCTGTTAAAGCTCTTTCAAAACATGGAGAGGTAGGTACTTTTACATGATATTATATGCCTTTTATGCTTGCTAACATAATATGCTATGCAACCGGCTTTGATAGAAAACAGCATGACGTACTACGTGCCAGTAATATATGCTAATTTGCTGCTCGAGTCTCTTCCCAGTAATGATGAGGTAGGTCTTAAATGAAGCATTGTGTACTTGTTAATGCTTGGCAGCATGAAATGTTTTTTTTTTTTTTTTTTTTTTTTTTTAGTTACTCGAAAAATATATATTTGACTATGTTTTTGAAAATAGAAGAAAAGGAAATTTTAATTATAAATTAAATTAGTTTTTCAAATCCGGGGAGAGACAATAGTTCTCTTCCACATCCGTTCCCAACTTCCATGGTAGACTTAAAGGGAACCCCCCCCCCCCCCTGGAATTGAAAGAAAATTCATAGCTGCACTTTCTCTAATTATTTAATTTTTTTTTAAGTTTCTCGAAAAGATTAAACTTACTGTGTTTATTAAAATCAGAGAAAAAAATATTAGTTTGTTAAATTTCAAAATCCAGGGGCGTTAGATTTCCTTTCCGAACCACTACAACGTAAATTGAATACTGCCTTCGTCAACCCGTTTTAGATAAAATCTAAACACATAAATCTAAAAAAAAAAAAAAAGCTGAAAATTAATTTCTATAAAGGTTTTATGGAGAAAAAGCGTCACCCACCCCCCACCCCCTCGGTTTAGATCAAATTTTAACGCATAAATATAAAAATGAGTAAAAATGATGTATTTAAAACAAAACGATCATTTTTTTTTATAAAACTAAATATTTGACCAATACTATTAATGGCGAATAGTATGACAACTAAAGTCAAATTTCTGAATTTTTTTTTCGCGGGTACTAAGATTAGAACTTAAGGTTTGTGCGAATGTTCACATGAAAAGTTGTATCGGACAAACGTGACTTTAACTTTGGAAATGCATTCATTAATAATCAATTCTTTTGCGCGTTGAAATACTTTCAAATTGTGAATTTGAGTGGTGCGTATGTAAATTTCGAGAATGTGAAAATAACGTACAGTTTAGATTTTATGGGGGAACATTTTATGATGTGACAAAGCGAAATCCTTTTTACTGATTTTTCATCCCGTAAAAACAAACATAAGAGCTCCATCGATAACTTCATCATAATTACTCATCTTGATTACGTAATCTAATACAGTTTAATATTTCAATAATTTAAGCAGTTGAAGTCTGTAGAAATAATATTTTGGTAATTTTGGGTTTAAAATATTATTTGTTTTAAGAGTTAGACAACCAATGTAAGATGATTTTTTTTTGTAGTAATTATTTTTGTAGGTTTATTATAATTTCGATCTGACAGTTCCTTTCAAACATTTTAGTACGTCGAATTTCGACGGGTTCCAACTCGTATATATAAAACCAAACGGAAATTTCGTTCCGAAAGCCTAGATTTCGAGTTCTACTGCATGGATTTTTACGGAACTTACACTGTTAGATAGGTATCGTTTCAGGGAAGGTTTTAAGCTATAACACATTATTCTACCTAGTTTACTTATAGAATTATGGCGGAAAATTCTGTTATTTTGGACGATAAGGTTTACCATTTTATTTCTTGGCGAGATTTATCGTTGATAAGAAAAATTGTAACGGCTATTACACCTCGAAAAATAAAAGAAAAAACTGTTATTAATTTTATTTAAAAGAAAAAAGGAGAAAAAAATCCGTTCTATTGAGGAATAATATTGAAAAACGAAAACATTTAATTTAAACCCAAAAGAAATATTTGTAATGCTTAAAAATTAATTTAATAAGAAAGATTACAATTGATACGTAATATTTGGCTCTTTATTGCTTGGGTTAGATTATAGAAACGAATCTGAAAATTTGATTAGATGAAATTTCAATGACATTTTTTTTCTTTTTGTTCTTTTCTTTTTATCTAATTGCCCCATCACGTGACTTATAGAAGAAACAAGCAGTTGTAATTGTGAGTCACATGTATAATTACTATTTGTTTCTTTACGATTTTTTATTTTTCTTTCGTCGCCAAACAATGTGATTTTAAGCCAAAAATGCATAAGCGTGACATTAGGTTGAGGATGTTCTCACAAATGGTGTTTTTTTAAGTGAAAGAGATCATTTTTGAGTAGATTTTTATATTCAATTGTAACTTGTATAGATATCAGTTAATACTTTAAAAATGAAATCGAATGCTTAAATTTCAGTGTGAATTTCTGCCACACATACATATTGTAAAATAATTTCATACTTTTTAAATGTTTTTCTCCATAATTACGAAAGCATGTGATATTTATAAACAAGAACTCAGATCAACGAATATTACGCATTTTTTTAAGCAAATATTATCTATTGTTTATTTCATTTTTTCTCAAGTCATATCGCCAATTTCATTTACAGGAAAATTCACAGCTTCGAAATCTAGGAAATAAAGATAATTTTTAAGGAAATGTATGCAATAATACGTTATTGCTATCGAAAAATTCAACATTTTGAAAAACAAATTACAAGTCTTTTGTAATTCGTCATTTCTTCTTCGTCTTTCTTCGTACTTTCTCCTCTGTTATGAAATATTTCAAATGATATGGGACTAATTTTCGATCATCGAGTCACCGCAAAATGGCATATCTAATATATTATATGAAATAAAGTCTGAATTTGGAGACTAATTAACACACACCGCAAACTACTGAATCTAAAATCTTGAAAATCGTGGTAAAAATACTTCTTATGACATAGACTTCTGCTAAGAAAGGATTTTCTAAAGTGTCACCCCTAACGGGTTTTGCAAGGGGAGGGAAAAAAATTCCTTAAAAATCGGATATTATAATTATGCGTCAAATGATAGCATATTTTAATGTAGTTTTGTATGCTGAATCGAATAGTACCAAGTAATTTTTTATAAGTCCAACAGTTCATGACACATTTCATATTTCTCTAATTTGGCGGTGTCTTTGGCGTCTAAACCTCAAAATATCTATCATAACATCCGTTACTCTAGCAACGGAAAAATTCTAATCAATTCTTTTGGCTAAAGAATAAAAACGGCTCTATGAGTTTAAAAAAAAAAAAAAAAAATAAATAAAAAAAAAATACAAGCATCTTAGTTAAAAAAAAAAAAAAAAAAAAAAAAAAAAAAAAAAAAGTTATTTTATGTAAAATTAGCATTATAAAACGAAAATGGAAAAGGTACTACTTAGTTATTCCGTCGACCAAAAATCTATCGTCAAACTATAAGATTAAATGCCAATAATGGTTGATCGTAAATCTCAAATTCACTTGACTTTAAACAAGCTACACGTGTTTACGTCATCAAGTGATTTTAATTTCGACGTTTTATTTGTATTTTTATTAATGTTATACTAATTTATTTGTTGTTTCGTTATTTACAATAAAGATTATATTAATCTGTGTAATTTGGCGAGTGGTTTGGCGATTTATATAATTTGGCGAAACTGATGGACGGGATAACAAGTAGTAACCAATGAAAATAAATAATATGAAAGCAATGTTTGTAACGACTTAAAATTATTTTCATATATATAAACTCGGTTTATGGCGTCCGATGCCGCCATCCGAAGAATCTAAAAGAGTCTTACTCCATTTTTTCCAGTCAAGAGTCCATTCCTCAATGAAAGAATTTGGAATTGGAATAATATTGGGCGATTTATAAATTGCTCCTCGATAAGAAGAAAAAATGGGTACATTTATAACTACCGTGCGCATATCTCGCTAATGGCCTTTTTAAAATTCCAGTAGCAGTAGTTACATTTTGCGTATGTAAATTAAAAATAATAATTCTTTGTTTTTAATTATGGCATTATTTCCTGTTATTGTTTATCTTTTCAGTTTTTTAAATGAAATTAGTGTAAGACATGCATTTTAAATGAAATGAGTGAAAGGTTTGTGTTTTAAATGAAAATAATAAAATAAGAATATGGTATGAAAACAGTCTTTATTGATTTATTACCTGCGGCCGGCTAACATAAAAGTATCACAAAAGCGACATATTCACTTTTCTTTGGGTAGTTGCTCATAATAATCCAAGTTAACCTTCCGTAATCGGATACTTCACATATTGGTGTGTTAACTATAATGTTGAAAGCATCGTTCATGTTTGAAGCGCAATTTTACGATGAATTCTATTGCACAAACTCGCATCAACATCATCTACTATATATTTACAACGGAAATTTGCATTTCATTCCGATTGTTTTGTAATACTTTCGTAGGACACACCACAATTAGTTAGGTAATAATTTTGGAAAGAATTTTAGTGCATACATATTGTTCAAGGGTACTTAGTTATAGAGCAACAGTAAAAGTTCAAAAATTAAGTGAACCTGATTATGAAAGTTTAGCCATTTTAAAAAAATCTACAGAACATATTTTGTTACAAGTGGGCCTGTTACATGACTTTTCAGAAATGGTGTTAGTATATAAGATTTCATTATATGTTGATTAGTTATAGAGCTGTTAATTCCTGTTGTCATAACGGTTTCATTACCCTACCAAAAGAGCGCTGTTTATAATCAACTAAAAGAATTACATCTTAATAGCTAAAGATTGTCCACCGCTTAAGATAACATTATATCGCAATGGCGTTCGCATCGTTTTCAGTAATAAGCAAGGTCCAGCTGAAGATCCATATTATTTAAAATACAATTTAATATTCCCCATTTAGTTTAATCCAAGGTTCATTTGGAAATATTGACCAGCGCAGCGGGCATAGCATGCTAGTATATATTATAAAGCAGTAAGCTCTAAAAGTTCCGCTCGAGTGTTTTCAAAAACTACCCGGTGGATTTTTTTCCAAATTGTATCATTCGATAGGAAATATTCCCAGGGTGGTTTATGAGAAAATATACAGTGATAGCTATTATTTTTTATGATAAATTTTGCATTTTACTGCTATTTTGAACGAAAAGGTTGCCAGTGATCATCTTTTGTCGAAAGGCTTGTTTATTAAAGAATTGAAATAGTTATCCGTCCGTTAGAAAATAATGCAAATACCTCACAAATAAGTGAAAAAAAATACTTATATTTAATTAAAAAAGACAACAAAATTTTTTTTTAAATAAGACACAATATTATAAAACTAAAATATTTAATTTAAACACGAAATAAATATCTTTAATGCTTAAAAATGTAATTTATTGTGAAATTTTACAATTTATACGATATTTGGCGAGTTATCGCCTGCGTTACGTTAAAAAATGAATCTGAAAATTTGATTAGACTAATTTTGAATTACATTTTTTTTTTATTTTTAGTTCTATTCTTTTTCTTTTTATCTAACTGCCACATCATGTGATTTACAGGAGAAATAAACAGATGTAATTGTAAAAGTTACTGTATTTACGATTTCTCATTTATGTTTGCCGCCAAACAATGTTTAGCCAATTTTTTTTAAAGCCAAAAATGCATAAGCGTGACATTAGCTTGAGGATTTTCGCAATAATGGTGTTTTTTCAAGTGACCGAGATCATTTTTGGAGTACATTTATATATTCAATTATAAGTTATATAGATATCAGTTAATATTTAAAAAATGGAATCAAATAAATAAATTTTAGTTTGAATTTCTGCCGCACATACATATTATAAAAGAAGTTCATAATTTTTAAAAATGCTTTCGCCGTAATTACGGAAGCATATGTTTTTTATACACTCCAACTCAGATCAAGTATTATTATCCATTTTTTTTCTTTTTTTTTCTTTTTTAGTAAATATTATTGTTTATTTCTTTGGCGATAACACCAATTTCCGTATAGGAAAATTCGGTACTATTTAGTTATCCCATCGACCCAAAATCTACCGCCAAATTATAAGATTAAATCGCAAATGTCACAATCACTTGAATTTAAGCAAAGTTACACGCGTTTACGTCATCAACTGATTTTTATTTCGACGTTTTATTTGTATTTTTATTAATGTTAAACTAATTTATTTGTTCTTTCATTATTAAAAAAATATTATATCAATTTGTATAATTTGACGAGTGATTTGGCGCTTTTTATAATTTGGCGAAATTGGTCGACGGGATGACCAAGTAGTACCAAAAATTCACAATTTCAATATTTAGGAACTGAAAATTATTATTAAGAAAATTTATGCAATCATGTGTTATTACTATAAAAAAAAATCAACATTTTGAAATAAAAATTGCTAGTGGAGAAAAAATTGCAAATCTTTTTTGGTACTTCTTAGTTATCCCGTCAACCAATTTCGCCAAATTATATTAATCGCCAAACCACTCTCCAAATTATACACATTGACATAATTTTTATTTTAAATAACGAAAAAGCAAATAAATTTGTAAAACATTAATAAAAATACAAATATAACGTCAAATTAATGGTTTTATTGGCTATTATTGGCATTTAATCTTACAATTAATTAATTAATGGCAACCATTATTGGCATTTAATCTTTCCATTTGGCGACAGAAATTTGGTCGACGGGATAACTAAGAAGTACCTCTTTTTTAATTTGTTATTTCTTCATATTTTCCCCTCTGTTAGGTAATATTTTAAAAGATATTGGACTAATTTTAGATATTTAAAAGCACATAAATTAACTTCTGAATTCCAATTTTATATTATTATTATTACTTATAAATTGTTGTTATTATTATTTATTTTATCATTTTCGATAATCAAGTCACCGCCAAATGGCATATTTACTATATTACTGGAAGCTTTGGTGGCACACATGTCATATACGCTCCATGGACCTAATGGGTTTCAAAATGGCGTTATTTTACCTGACATGGTAACACGGCTATATTTGTTTATTTACTAATAAATTGT
Source organism: Maratus speciosus (assembly GCA_963932465.1). Taxonomy (NCBI): domain Eukaryota; kingdom Metazoa; phylum Arthropoda; class Arachnida; order Araneae; family Salticidae; genus Maratus; species Maratus speciosus. The sequence continues at coordinate 243,869,477 of OZ010792.1, forward strand.
TTATTTACCTCTATTTTCCTTTTTTAAATTATATAAATCGTTTTTTTTTTTCTATAGATATTAATTAAACTTTTTTTTTTATTTTTAGTTATTTCCATTTAAAATAAGAGAAAATAATTTAAACATATATATGTAACTGGTATTCGAAAACGATGTTTTCGCCAAGTTGGCGTGAAAAAAAATCGCGCCAAACCAGGTATGTATATGATATCTGTGCCTATCAGTTATTTACATTATTGTGATGACTTAGTATTAGACAACAGATTGGAGAGTATTTGGTATATTTTTATTATATGGGCTTTGGCGAGATAGAGAAAAAGGCTTTGGCGAGTGAAGTGAATTTTTTGCATATTTACTGGCAACCTATTTACTTTTCATATACATATAAGCATTTTTTTCAATTTTTATGATATTTATTTACTATAAAGAAGAGCTATTTATCTACATTTAAATACGAACAGAAATAATTTGTGGTACTTCTTGATTATGCCGTCGACCAAAAAAATATCGCCAAAATATAAAATAAAATGCCAATAATGGGTGATCGTCAATGTCAAATTTACTTGACGTTAAACACATTACACGTGTTTGTTACGTCAGCAAGTGATTTTTAATTCGACATTTTATTTTTATTAATGTTTCAATAATTTATTTTGTCTTCCTTTATCTATACTAATAATGAACACATCGCTCTGTCTATCTGCGCGTCTGTCTGTGTGGGATGGATAGCGAAATCTATCGCACGTAGAAGTCTGAAAATTTAGGTGAGGTTAGTTCAAGACAGGTCCTGATGCACCTGTGGCTCATATTTTTAATAATTTAAGGGTCAGGGTCCCTGGGCCCCTTTAAATGTTTATGCACAAAATTGTTAATAACTTTCCTCCTTTTTATCCAATCATCTTCGTTCTGGGAGAGCTTTCACCATATAGTTATTCTCGCCATTCTACTTTCCAGTTATGTCCCTGGATCCTTGGAGCCGATACAGGGTCCTTTGATTTTTTTGCGCTAATAAATTGTTAATAAATGGCTTCCTTTAAATCCGATCTTCATATTAGGGGTCATTTTTCCATTTAGTTATCCTCGCGTTACTACACTCCAGTTGAAACCCTGGGGCCCCCTAGGGAATCGTAGGGCCCAGTCAAGGGCCCCTTGAACGTTTTGAGCGCCAAGCATTTTTCAACCTCTAATTTTCTCATTTTCTAAGCGAATAATTTTATAGTTGAGTCTTGGGTTTTTATTCCTAGACCCACACCCTCATATTTTTATTGGGGCCCTATTTTAAACATTTTCCCAATATTTTGTGCATATCTTTAAAATATTATTGTAACGAATAATTCATACGCTACGCTTAATTTTGACTGAAGTTCTAAAGCGCTAAGTACACAAGACATTTTAACATGTTTTCATGTTAGGGCCCTTTTTTAACTATGAGTTGACCGTTTTTGGGCCTCCTATTGTAGCTCCCTTAAAAATGGTCCGATTCATTAGCTTTTTTTTTCTAACAACTTCCTAGGTCCTCCAGCTACTAAATGTACGACAAAACAATTTCTCAGACTTTAGCTACCACTAATTTTGAATATTAATAGCCTTCTTGGGGCCCTTGGGGCGGATTTTTTTTAAAAGGATCCGAATTTCTTGAAATTTTCTTTAACATAGTTCTAGAATCCTCTGATTGCTTTAATAACTACTAAAAATATCTTTATACCCAACAACATGCCAGTTAAGCTCCTGGTCCTTCGGGACCCGCTATCGGGCCTTTTGAAATTTTTGCATCATAAATAGTTAATTAATTGCCCTCTCTTAATACAATCTTCATTTTTGGAACCCTTTTTTCATTTAGTTATTCTCACGTCTATACATTCCAGTTAAGACCTTGGGGACCCAATGGTTCCGTAGGGCCCGAGGGCTCGGTCCAGGGCCCTTGAACTTTTTGTGCGCCATGCATATTGCACCAACTAATTTTCTCACCTTCTCAGTGTATAATTTTAAAGTTGAGTGCTGGACTCTTCTTCCCGGACCAACACCCTCATTTTTTTATTGGGGCCCTTATACCTTTTCTAAAGCATTTACTTAATTTTTTACACATTTAACTAAAATATTATTGTAACGAAAAGTTAATACCCTATGCTTAATTTTGACTATCTGTAGATCTAAAGACTTAAGTATTAAGATATTTTAACGTTTTCACTTTAGGGCCCTGCATTTAACAGTCAGTTGTGCCCTTTTTGGGCCCTCTATTATAGCCCTCTTAAAAATGGTCCGATTCGCTAGCTTTTTTTCTAACAACTTCTTAGGTCCTCCAACTACTACATGAACGACAAAAAATTTTCAGTCTTCAGTTACCACCAATTTTGAATATTAAATCGCCTTCTTCGGCCCTTTGTGCAGCTTCTTTAAAAATGATCTGAATTGCTTGAAATTTTCTTTAACATAGTTCTAGCAACTTCTGATTGTTTTAAAAACTACTCAAAAGTATCTTTTTACCAAACTGCAAGCCACTTAAGTCCCTGACCCCTTGGAACCCGGTACAGGGCCCCTTGAAGCTTTTGCAGTATAAATTGCCAAAAATTGCCCCTCTTAATCTTCATTTTTGGCTGCTTTATTTTTCCATTTAGTTATTCTCCCGTTTATATAATACAGTTAAAATCTTGGGGCAACGTAGGGTCCTTTTGGCCCGATCCAGGGCCCCTTGAGCATTTTGTGTGCCATGTATTTTTCACCGCCTAATTTTATCAGCTTCTCATTGCGCGATTTTAAAATTGAGTCTCGGACTCTTCTCTCTAGACCAGCACCTGCATATATTTATTGGGGCCCTAGGGCCCTTTTTAAGCATTTACCCCATTTTTTGCGCATTTGTTTAAAATATTATTCTAATGATTAATTCATACTCTATGCTTAATTTTGCCCTGTCTTTCTATATATCTCAGCTAACTCATTTTTCGAACATTAATCTCCTTTTTCAGCATCAACTTGCGTGTACTCACAACAGCCGTAAATTAAAAATCGCGTTACTTTAAAGGTAGCTTTAGATAAGGGATTTCATCCGTTTATTAAATATCGTGTGAATGTTAAAAGTAATTCAAGAAATTTACAAGGTGAGGGGGCATCTCCCACCGTTTGAGGAAGCATTCTTTCCTCGGGTTCTAAGGAGCCAATTTCAACGATATTTGGTTCATCCAACTTAGATTACAATTCAGCTACACTCTGTATTATGAAATTTTGTCCTTAGGCTTCAGTTACCCACATTTTTTAATGATTCTAACGATTCTTAATGATTAATGGTGCATTCTTTTTTTATTCTATCGGCTTGATTACTATGAGGTTTCGTTCACTCAACTTGGTTTTAGATTGTCTCCGGCATGAGAGGGGCACTTCCTGTAAATGGTGCCATACGTAGCGGGGACCGAAGTTACAGGTTCGTTCAGAAACAAATTTGTTGGAAACACACTAGACGCTGGTGAAGGCAATGGGAATACTGAAATTAGGTTCATTTAAAATAATTTCAAAAGATATAAAATCATACAAACTTGAGTTTTGCTTAAGGTTATTATTTACAAACCCCGGGCAACGCTGGGCGGATCTGCTAGTATATATTATAAAGCAGTAAGCTCTAAAAGTTCCGCTCGAGTGTTTTCAGAAACTACCCGGTGGATTTTTTTCCAAATTGTATCATTCGATGGAGAATATTTCCCCGGTGGTTTATGAGTCAAATATACAATGATAACTCTGATTTTTGGCAATAAATTGCGCATTTTATTGATATTTTCGAAGAAAGGGTTGCCAGTGGTCATTTTTTCGGCGAAAAGTTTGTTGATTAAAGAATTGAAATGGCTATATCCGCTAGAAAATAATGCAAATAAATGAAAAAAAAAATACTGGTATATAATTTTAAAAAAATAAGTTTTAATGAGACATAATATTATAAAATGAAAATATTTAATTTAAACATGAAATAAATATTTGTAATGCTTAAAGTATAATTTATTGTGAAATTTTCAATTGATACAATATTTGGCGAATTATCTCTTGCGTTAGGTTAAAAAAAAAGAATCTGAAAATTTGATTAGACTAATTTTAAATGATAATTTTTCTTTAGTTCTTTTTTTTAATCTAACTGTCACATCATCTAACTTCTGACAACGTTTGAATTCCAGTTTTATATTATTATTATTGGCACAGATGTCATATACGAACCGGGGTACCTAACTCCCGCCAAAATGGCATTGTTTTGCCTGATATGGTAATACAACTATTGTTGGTTATTTATTAATAAATTGTTTATTTATTTTTATTTTCGTTTTTAAATTATATAAATAGTTTTGTTCTATAGTTATTAATTAAACATTTTTATTTATTGTTTTTTATTCTTTTAAATAATGGAAAATAAGTAAAAAATATGAGTGTAACTTGTATTCGAAACTAGGTTTTCGCCAAATTGATGTTAGAAAAAAATTGCGCCAAACCACGGTGCGTAGATGACATCTGTGCTTTATTATTATTTATTAGTTATTATTTTTTTTTATTACTAGGGGACTCTGCTCCCTACGAGCTACGCTCGTTCTATCCTAAATACACTTCAAAATCTTTTATTTTTCTGCAACAATTAATTATGACCATATTCAAACCATCCATTAACCAAAGAAAATTCCACTAATAAATTATAATAACCAAGTCATATTCTAATTATCCATTAAATACAGAAAAAACCCCTAAGAATAAATTAACCTTATTAATTGAAACTTGGAGGATAACAGCATCGATAAATTCACCTTCTATCTTATAAAAATATCAACACACAGCAGAATTAGCTCATCGCCCATTACCCGCATTTAAAATCGTTTACAGACACGATCCCAGTAGCGAAGTAAGTAGTTCCCAAACCGTCCCATTCTGTTCCCAAACCGGAGGTAGTGCGTTCTGTCCTCCTCAGAGGAAAAGAAAACCCGACATAAGTTTCCCCTTCTAAAAAATGTAGGTACTTCCAAAATTCTCCAAAGATGGTGGCACAAGCATCTTTTTTTTCTAACTGGGAGAATAGCAAAAAAAAAAAAAAAAAAAAAAAGCAAGCGATGCTAGAAAAGTAATGCCAGCTATCAAAAATTAAAAGCAAGTTATGCTAGAAAAGCAAAAATTAAAAGAAATGTAATTCTAGAATAGCAACAAAAATGTATCTGTTGCTTGTGAATTACTCTTAGAATAGCAGAATTTACAATCATGTGTTGGTCTTGGTTTCTGCTATGCCAGCAACATATTCAGGCAACACAAGCTAGATTATGAATGCTGGCGAAGCAGTAAAGTGTTTCAATACACACCATGACTTGTTGGTAATTATGGTGGAACCAGCAAATGTGTTATGGTAGTTTATGCTATTTTACTTTGCTGGGATACGGCATTTAATGCCTGTCTAGCAAACAAATACCAGCAAGAATTTTGACCTGGGTATTAGGGCGTATCGAAAAAATCGAAATTTCTCAAATCTTTTAGCGGTAGTGTGTAAAATTTGTGAACTTCCTTCATTAAAAATTTTGCGGAATCTTAAAGCAGTGGGTTGATATCTTCTGTCGCCTTATTGGGCCGAAAGTTCCGAAAATTGGACTAAAAATGATTAAAATACAAAAATTAATAAATTATCACAGATTTCGAGGATCGGTTTGAGGTAGTGCTTAAAAGGTACTATTTTTGAACAACAACAACCAAAATTTTTTTTTAGAATTATAGGTTACTATATTCTGCCGCCTCATCGGCATCGAATTTTGGAAATTTTGACGCATTTTGGTACTTTTCTGCATAACGGTTTACTGCTTGCTCAATGCACAATCCAGACAGACTGGGTTTGGCACTCTGACAAAAAAGTGGAAAACCCCTATTTTTATGCCGAGAAACAAATCAGAGCGATCAGTAAATCACTTGACTACTCTCTTTCGTCCGGCTAAGCACAGTAGGCAGGCGCTACCATGTTTTTCAGTTATTTCAGAAATTGTTGGTTTGAAGATGGAAAATTTATACATCGATACATCCATTGCTTCAGTTTTACATAAACGTGTTACTGATATGATACGCGCATACCATGGAAATGTCGACCAATTATGAAAAATATAAAACGTCTTGGAAAAAGCAAAACGACTCTCGAAAATATTGAAAACTTTAAAATGAAAGCAAAAACATCTTTTGACATATCTCCCTGTAAATGAGCGATTTTTAAGGAGTGTATCTCTTCGAAAGAAAGCAAAGTTTCTGCAAAAGAACAGGGGTTCCTCATTGACAATGAACAGAAACAAAAATGTTCGTTGGAAGTGTTAATGTTCCAGAAACAATACGGATCTACAAACGTCAAATTTTAAAGGAACGGGATGCTATTCGATCTGCAAAACAGGCGTCTCTATGCTATTCAGTGGAGAATGAAAGTGAAATTAAAATGGAAGATATATGATGCAGGTGAAGATAGGGCGGGAAATGGGCACACAGGTCCTATACAACGTCTTTTCAGCAGTCAACTGGGAGCGCTCAAATGCGTTTAAAACTGAATAACTTGTCGGTTGATGGTTCTTGTCGGTAAAAGATACGTTGTATCTAACGGAGCCACGGCTGCTATTTCATCGAGTTTTATGCAAGATTTGGGTTTAATATCGGAATCATATACTAGCCTCGTCACAGACAAAAATAAAATATTAAGGGAAAAATCGAGAATTTACCAAAAATTCTTCTGAAAATAAAATGAAAATTGTTCCACTCTATCTGGTCTTTCTTTTGATTGACGGCATAACAAAAATTTAGCATCAGAAACACTTGAGGCCAAACAGTTCCAAAGAACAATTGTAGAAGCGCATTATTGTATTGTATAGGAACCTGGTTCTACGTACATGGTATATATTACACCTGAAAGTGGATGTAGTCTTAATATATCTAATAGCACTTACAAATACGTAAATGGTGCTTTATTGGATGCTTTTAGCAACCTTATTGTTCTCGGGGGTAACGGCACTGTAGTGAACACAATGTGTGTCTAATGGTGTAATTCGCAGGCTTGAATTGAAACTTCAGAGACCAGTCCAATGGATTATCTGTTTATTTCTGCTTATATGCTTATATCAAATATTTACCCATATCTCATCTTAGAAAATAAAGACGAAAAAAAAAAAAAAAAAAAAAAAAAAAAACACAAATTCCTTTTAAAACGACTGCATTGCATGCAATTATAAACACCGCACACTAATTAAAAGTATACTGCTTTAAACGAGTTAAAATCGATTGCTACTTGCAGATGCTTGTAGCACCTGTCTACTGCGCCTAGCCGGACGAAAGAGAGTGGTCAGGTCATTTACTGGTCGCTCTAATTTGTTTCTGGGCATAAAAATAGGGGTCTTCCACTTTTTTGGCAGAGTGCCAATCCCAGTCTGTCTGGATTGTGCATTGAGCAAGCAGTAAACCATTATGCAGAAAAGTACCAAAATGCGTCAAAATTTCCAATATTCGACGCCGATGAGGCAGCAGAAAATATTAACCTATAATTCTAAAAAAAAATTGGTTGTTGCTGTTCAAACTTAGCACCTTTTAAGCACTACCTCAAACCGATCAACGAAATCTGTGATCATTTATTAATTTTTGTACTTTAATCATTTTTAGTCAAATTTTCGGAACTTTCGGCCCCCTGAGGCGACAGAAGATATCAAGCCACGGCTTTAAGATTCCGCAAAATATTTAATGAAGAGATTTCACAAATTTTCCGCGCTACCGCTAAAAGATTTGAGAAATTTTTTTATTTTTTCAATATGCCTACTGTATATAGCCCTTACAAAGCTCTAATAGTCCAAGAGCCGACATCCCAAAAACCTGTGTTATAAAGCACAAGAAAAATAACCTTTATTTTATGGAAGAGTAGAAGTAGGGGAATCTATAATCATCCATGTCTGCGGAAGTGAAGTAGTGCATAAGTCAAAAATTTATACCACCAGTCGTTGACTCGTAGGTTTATCATTCTGTTTATCCTGCAATCAAAGGTATGAAAACATGGTGGATAGTTGTAAGACAAACAAAATGATAAACCTACGAGTAAACCGCTGCACAGTGGGGTATTTTACAAATCTGGGCGGCCAAAAGTCGATTTCACAAAGTACAACGCAGGATCGAATGGATGGATATAAGTTGAAACTGAATGATTGGGGAATCACGTGATGCGATTTTTATCTCTTTTAAGTGAAAGATTACCTCCTGTTATCAGTTGAAACTGGAGTGTTGCGTTAAGTGCATGAGTGTCAAATCGTTCTTCATTGTGACTTTCTATTTTTGAATTTGAATAACTTTAGTTTTGGAAGTATTTAAAATCTAATCGTTATGGATAGTGACGATATGGATAGTGGCAGGTATGTATCATTATTTTTTTTAACTTTGAATTGAGAAAGAAATAGTTTTAGTATTTACAAAATTAACTTAAAATAACGCATATTTTTCTCTTATTTTTTCCCTTGTTTCCCAATTCACGAAGGGTTTAGTTATATTTCCAAACATTTCCAAGCAAAGTTACTTGTTGTACCAATAAATATATACCCTTCTATTTGTGTTTTCGTTTAAAGTAGTTCCGCCTTTGTCCCCTTTTTAAAATGAAGGCGATATAAATATGCTCTTCCAAAATTCTGAGTAAGCATACAAAATTACTATATATTGATTTTTAACTGATATTTATCATATAAATTTTAATATGAAAAAAATTGTTATGATTCAATAGAAAGTGATCAGATTTGTTTATTTTTCAGTTATTCTGATTGAAATTAAATTTATATAATTAAAAAAAATTGCTTTAAAGTAATGTATTCATTCCCTTTTATCTCTTTTTAATCTCTTTTCAGATAATTGAAATAATTTATTGCTCGTTATTAACATTTGTTTATCTAAAAAATAAGTCGAGGCAATTTTCATATGTTTTTGTTAAAAGTTAGCGAAAGATTGTGAGATTTTTTTTTAAAATAAGGGATAAAATGATGTTATCTATCTAAATTGCATATAATTATTATGCATTCTTTTTTGTTCATATTTTGTATTTATTTTTATTTAGGGCCTTCAAATGTCAGAGTAATGACTCGAAAAGAATTTTTAAACATTATGCAACAGCAGAATTTGCCAAACATTAATCATAGATTAAATTTCCTTGAAAATTACTTTCTTAATGGTGATAATTTTGATGATGATGAAATTAGAACCCTCAAGCACAATTTCTCCCAATTTAAATCTCAGTTCAAGAGCAAATGGATCGAAGCCCATTATATGTTAGATAAATTTGTGAAAAATAATAAAGAATGGCTTGAAGGTACAGTAGAAATTTCAAGAAAAATAAATCGACCAGGAAGGCCAGCAAAAGCTTTCACCGAATCAAGTGACAGGTCAAAGCGAAGAAAGTCTGAAAGTTTGAGGAGCTCGACTGATGTGGAAGTACTTACACATACTTTACACAGAAGATTCTTTACTGACCCATCTCTAGCAGCGGAAATTACCGGCATTGATGAAAATTTAATATATCGATTTAAAGTTTTTCTTGAAACCGTATGCAGTGGCCACAAAATTCACCTTGATAAATTTAAGAATATACAGAAAAAACAGCAGAGCTCTACGTCCAGTTATATAAATGGTATCCAATGTCACCCACAATACATAAAATATTAATCCATGGACGCATTGTGATAGAGAAAGCTTTACCAGTAGGCCAATTGTCTGAAGAAGTAGCCGAAGCACGGAACAAACATTTTCGATTATTTCGCCAAAATCTATCGCGTAAATTTTCAAGAATTTCTTGTAACCGTGATGTTCTCAACAGATTGCTTTTGAGTTCAGATCCAGTTTTAACTAGAATAAGACCTACGATAAGAAAAAAATCAAAATTGTTCCGTAAAGAAACTCTAGAAATGTTACTGCCTATGGAATCTTCTGAAGCTCGTGATCCAGAGGATTCTGATTATGAAGAAACAGATTACGATTCTGAATTATTATCTGATTAAAAGATCCCATCTTGGTGATTTACAAACTAATTGTTCTTATCATTAATAATCTGTTTTTATAATTTATTCAATATGTTATTCCATTTTTTATCATGATTATCATTTATTTTATAATACTATTTATCATGATTATCATTTATTTTATAATACTATTTATCATAATTATCATTTATTTTATAAACTATTTATCATAATTATAATTTATTTTATGATACTATTTTTCCTAATTATAATTTATTTTATGATACTATTTATCATATTATCATTTATTTTATAATACTGCTTATCATAAATATCATTTATTTTATAATACTAATTTTGATCAATAAATATCAATACGAAGTTGCAAAACATCCATGATTTTCAAGTTATTAAACAATGTTTATTTCAAAAAGTGCATTTATTTACTGCTTTAAACGTTTAAATTAGTTTAAAAGAAAAAAATAATTTTGGCCGCCCAGATTTGTAAAATACCCCACTGTGCGCTGGTGGTACTAATTTTTGGCTTATGCACCACTTTACTTCCGGCAGACATGGATCATTAGAATCCCCTACTTCTACTCTCCCATAAAATAAAGGATTTTTATTTTGCTTGAATAACATAGGTTTTTGTGCTGTCGGTTTTTGGACTAAAATTAGTGAGTAGATAGAGGTCATCACGTGACAGAATGATGTCGGTAATGGTAACCTGTATTTCGAACTAACATTCTAGTTATATGGTTTAATTTATTGAAATATATTTACCCACCCCTGACTTTTTCAGTTTACGGACTGTTTTGGTATTAATTTTTCGGACCCCTCTTTTTTCCTCTCTGTTTCTTACCGGTGGCGCCTTTAGTTGATATTTTCCCCATGTTTCACTCTTTTGTTTCTATTTGTATTCGAGTTTTCCCTCTATTGAATTTCTATAGTTCAGTCTTGTAATCTCTTGAAAATGACCAAGTTGCCGAAATTGTCGGGAATTTTTTAAACTTCTTTTTAAAGTTTTAAATGGTATGTATATTTTTAAACGTTGTTTACGGTCGTGTTAAAAAAAAAGTAAACAGTAAGTAGTAACTCTGCAACTAATTATAATAGAACATAATTACAGGAACCAAACGATTGGAAATAAGGTCTATTTTTAATTGATGTATAAAAAATTTACTTGGGGATGCAGATTAATAACAGTCCAAACTTCGTATTTTTTAATTGCAACACGCAATTTTGACAAGATATTTCAAACCTTCAGTTCAAACTATGCCCAGAAACGAAATTTTACGTCAATTTGGATGATAAGTTTTTGAATTATAAACATTTAAAATTTAAAGCTTCTTATGTCAAATTGCATTTCATATTTTTAATAATATCTCCTGAAATTAAAACCCTAACGTGGTAATTTTCTTGTTTATTTATAATACCAAAAAACCCAAACATATTTTAAGAATTTTATATTATGAATTATGAAATTGATACTTAAAAAAATATGAATTGCAACATACAATTTTTTGATAGATTTATATTTATTATGATCTGCTTTATGCGCGTTCTCAATTTAAAATTTGTCTTCCAACTAGTTTTTGAAATATAATTAAAAATCGACAAAATGATGGTTTAAGGAGCCATCTATGATGTTTTGAAAAGCATAATTTGAAAAACATATATTTTACTAATTTTAATGAAACATTTGGGCTGGCAATAGTCGGAAATATTAAGCGAGTGAGGTGTTCATATTGGCAAGAAATAATGCATTAGCAGAAGTGGCATAGTTATTCTGTAGCATTTCAACAATCGAGTACCGAAGTTCAATTTGGATACAGTCTCTAAAATATGCTCATTTAAAAAAGGTAATTTCTCGGAAACTAATTATACGCATTTCGTGAAAATTTGGACTTAGGTTAATTGAAAAGTGTAGAACCTATTTTTGGTGTCAAATTTTGTGAAAAAAAATTCGGTTCGCTTTGATATGTAGATGGCCCCTTAAGCAAAATTTATATGCATCATTTAAAAATAGAATTTATTTCCAATCGTTTGGTGCCAGTAAATTTCTTCTACAATGCTTTCCTGCGGAGTTAGTAGAAAGCGTTTACTTTTTTTCCACGACTGTACATTTTATTTCCCAGGAAACACTGTTTTAGCAGATGTATAAATATCAGAGTTTTTTGGTTCATTGTTTATATTCATTTTACAACAAAAAAATTTATTGTTCTATTAATAAAATAGAATTAACGCACCACGTAATTAAAAAACTTCACCATGTTTAATATCGATAATCATTGTATAATGCAATTTCTCTTAAAGTGTCTTAGTACTCTTAAACTCTCAAAAATGACATTTTTGTAAAAAGACTATATGTATTTAAAATTAATTCTTTCTCAACCTTTTCTACTACCCTTAACTTTTGCTAAATATGGAATATTTTAAAACAGATAACTTTGAAAATCATTTTTCTCTAAATCCTTGTTTTGGGTCATTGCGTCCATGGCAATTAAAAGAATTTTCATTATCTTTCCACGCAATTTTCAGCATATGTTCAGTATGCTAGACTCTATAATGTCAACCTGATTTTTTTTTCATCTTTTCCTGAATCATCTTTTATTTGTTAAAAAAAAAAAAAAAAATAAAAATAAAATAGGTAGATTTCGTAAGAAATACTACCTATTAGATTCTCCCATATGTCGGAATTTCTGAAACATTTTTGCAGATGTACGCCAATCATAAACCCTAGAACACAAAAACACCCATATTTCAAAACTATATATATACAGAATATTAAAAAGCAGTAAACCAACGTTTAAAATGCACAAATAATGCGTGATAAGCAGTAATAAACTGCTTGTTTCGAATCTACAGCGATATTCTTGTTCAGTGCAAGATAGGGAAAAAAGGAACAGCGTGCTAGAAAAAGCAAGGCTGAGCAAAATGATAGACAGAGACGCGCTGGCTTATATACCCTCTGCGGGTAGCGAAAACGCCAGAAACAACCAATCAGAGAGAAGCAATGGAAACGACTGGGTGGACAAGTAGCGACATCTACCGGAGAAGGAGAGAAAAAGAAACCAAAAAAGGGGAAATTAAATTTAAGCTTTCCAAATACTTGGAAAATCAGGAGTACTAGATATGTCATTGACTAAAGAGTGAGAATTTTTAATGATGTGGTAAGCTTCCCAAAAATCAAGATCAAGGTTAGAAGAACATTTTAGGATAATGGTGGCTGAGGAAAAATCGAACCTATGTTGAGAAGACCAAGTATGTTGAGCAATAGAAGAACGTTTGAGCTCCTGATTTTTAACATAACCTTCATGCTCTTTTAAACGATATCTAAGAGCCCGTTTAGTCTGGCCAATATAAGAAAGGCTACACTGGCAAGAGATTTGGTAAATACCCCATTTATGTAGGCAGTCAACGGGGTGTTTGAGATTTGAAAAAGTGATTTTGTTAACAGGAGAAAAAATAACATTAAAATCAAACCTTCTTAAGATTTTAGCAATTTGCTGACTGATTTTAGGAAAAAATGGTAACACAACTGAAGTATTAGAGTTGGAATTAGAATGCTTTTCAGAATGGACGGATTTCGTCAATTTCTTATAAATAGAATCAATAATATTAGAGGAATAACCACGATTAACAGCAATAGCTTTGAAGCAATTAAGTTCGGCACTAACTAATTGAGGATTGGAACAAACATTGGTAGCCCGAAAAACAAAAGTATTGAAAGCAGCGAGTTTCTGGTTAGGGGGATGAGAAGAATGCCTGTGAGGTGGGAGACTGATAGCAAAAGGTTTACGAAAGACGGTAGTCTGAAAACTATTTTCACAACGAATAACAAGGACATCCAGGAAAGAAAGACAGTTATTGCTCTCAATTTCAGAGGATTTTAATATATATATACAGGTCATATTTTAAATATTAGAATAATTGAGAAAAAGTAATAAGAAAAATTTTATATTATATATATATTTTTCATTTTTGATACTAAGTAAATGCAATTAAATTTCTTATAAATTAAATCTAGAATGTTTAGATAAGATTTTAACATTTACAAAATATTAGTACAGTGCAATAAATTAGGCATACAGCTTTCTGAAACACATCAAAATATTAGAATAAAATTTAGATTATTTCAAAATATTAGAATATTTTATTTTATGCAACAATTATTACCTTATGAACATGAAGTAAATGGTACTCAATATTTTGTATCATCATAACAGCATACAATCGATCTTGCATACTATATACAAGGTGTTTACAAACATTTTTATCAATATTACACGAAATAGACGTTATACGCGCCACTAACTCAGTTTTACTTGAAAGGGGATTTTCTTGGAGCTTTTTCTTTATTATACACCATAAGTTTTCGATGGGCTTAAGGTACGGTGAGTTTGGTGACCAAGGAAGTACCTTAATGTTGTGTTCGCGGAACCAATTCTTAGTTGACACAGAGGTATGCGGTGACGCTAAATCTTGTTAAAAGATTAAATCATCTTCAAATAATTCTTCTGATGATGGAATTATGTAAAATTCCAAATTTTCTTGATATATCTGAGAGTTCCAGGTAACTTTCCAAGTCTTTTTGCTCTCATGCAATCCCTAACCATGACACTAGCAGCATATTTTACGGAACGTTTAAGGCATTCTTTATCAAATGCTTCTTGCTTCATTCTCCAAACTCGAATACGTTGATTACCATATGAAACACAAAACATACTTTCACCACTAAATAATATATTTTTCCAATCTTCTTCGCTCCATAAACGTGTTGATTTACACCAATTCAATCTTATACGCTTTTGTTTTGCTGTCATGAGAGGTTTTGTTTTCGTTACACGAGATTCAAACTTAAATTCATGGAGAAGTCTTAATGTTGTCTATGAAGAAACTTCAACACCTTCTTCTTTCCCTTTTCTGTGCAAGAATCACACACTTTTAAAACGGCTTTTCTTAACTATACGCTTCAGTTTCCTCTCAACTCTAGCAGATGTTTTTGGTTTTCGGCCGAAATGTTTTTGAAATTTTCCTTTTTTTGAATATTGTGTTAGTATTTTACTAACGCTTGATTGCGAACAATCTAAATAATCCGCTATATAACAGTGATTTTTATCGTGCCGATAGAAATTTACCATACGAAGTTAAAGAGATTCAGGAATATTACTCACACGACCCATTTTAGGACGAAAAAATGAACAAACTGCAAAAAGAATACTGATTTTAAATACAATCGTCTGAATTTAATCAATGATGCCACCAGTTATGAATTGGTGATAATTAAATGAGAATTAATGTGAAATATTCTAATATTTTTAACCACTTGAATAAATATTCTAATATTTTGACTTTTCAAAATAATTTTTTTTCAATTAATCTTCTCAAAAATGATATTAATTTTAAGGTAATAAATAAGTTTAATCAACAATAAGGTCTTAATAAAAATATTGTTTGCATATTTGCATTAAAAGACATTAAATTACCAAATGATATTTTCAATTTGTAAAAAAAAGTAATTATTCTAACATTTTGAATATAAGCTGTATGTATATATATATACAGGGTGTCCTGTCTAAAAGTATCCAAAAAGTGTTGGCTTATTTTTACGGAACTACCCATTGGAAGTTTAAAAAATAAAATACTTAAATAGAAATAACATTCACCAAATCTTAATATTAATAGCTTTCAATGTGTGCACCTGTTATAGTACGACAAACATCTGAACGGTAATTCAATTAGCTCCAAGTGTTTCGTAGCATATCAGGAGTTATTAGACAAACTGCTTGAACGACACCCTTCTTCAAATCATCCATAGTTTCAATTTTTTGTTTATACACAACGGATTTAATGAATCCCCAAGCAAAAAGTCTAATGGAGTTAAATCCGGAGGCCTTAGTGGCCAGACAATCGAACTTCGTGCCGATTGCTGACTACTGTACGCATGCGCGGCTGAACGGCGTAGACCCAAAACAATCTCGGAGGGTTTCCAGTTCTCGGAGGAGCAGTCTATTATATTCTAATAGTTAGTTCCGTAATAATAAGCCATAACTTTTGGATAATTTTATCACGGACAGCCTGTATATGAATAATCACTTTTTTATAGACTCAATAACTTCCATAATTCTGAACAAATCTCTTCCAAACTGACACATAAAATCAAGGGGCAGAAAATCTTTAGTTCGTTAATGGTCAAAATCGGAAAAAAGGGGGTCGAAATCGGGAGGGTTTTTGTGAAAACCGAAAAAAACGTAACTTTTTAATTATAATCATATCAAATCAGTTTAAAGTTATTATTGCTTCTAAGGAAAGGGATAAAATTTATATATCAAGGTTTTTAATAAAATTAAAGATGGGCTCAGCGGATTAAAAAAATAGTCTTTAGGGAGTAAAAAATTCATAACTTCCTCAATTCTCACGATATCAAATTCAATTAAATTTATTATAAATCTTGTTAGTATAACTTTATATAACTTTTATATTAAGAAGTTTTTAATAAGATTAACTGTTACTGAAAAAATATATATATATATATAAAAGCGAAAAAAGGAGGGGGGGGGAGGGGGCTGTCATTCAGTGAGAAAAAAAAATCATAACTTCGTCAATTCACAAGATATCCAATGATCTTAAATTTATTATATATATATTATTAATATTTTCTACAACTTTTATAATGACGAGTTTTTCATAGGGCCCAACTCTTACCTCAAAAACAAATTAAACGAAAATAGGAGTTGAAGAAAAAGTTTTCGTATAATGAATGTGCTC
This sequence comes from Maratus speciosus, assembly GCA_963932465.1. NCBI lineage: Eukaryota > Metazoa > Arthropoda > Arachnida > Araneae > Salticidae > Maratus > Maratus speciosus. Next base: position 243,886,195 of record OZ010792.1, read on the forward strand.
AAATCCAAACTGCTTATTTTCTGACTCATTTCTAAATTCAATTTTCATCTCAAACGTGTTCAATTCGCAGTTTCTCTTATTCAGAAACTATATAATGTGCCGTAATAGTCGATTTCTTTGATAAAATCAGAATATATTTCAAAATATTCTGTCAAAGTGGGCATTGTGAACCGAATCTTCCGAAGCGATAGTGCTGGAAACAAATAAAAATCGCCGCACTGGGAAAATAATTGTTTGTAAATCAAGTTCCAATTAATTGAACAAAAAATTAAAACACAGTTCGCTTATAAATCTCTTTAAAAAATCACGTCACCAAGTTTTATATTTTTACTTAAAAAAAAAAAAAATCCCTGCCGGTTCGGCTACAAGCGGAGGTAGATTTCGAAGTTAAGTACTAATTTCACCAACAAAAACTAAATCAATATTAGAGATAAAATCAGTTTAACAATTGTATCTGGTCACTTTGACAATTTTTTTATTTCAATTAAAAAATGAGCTGGTTTTGTCAGAATCATAATACGGCGATATTCAAAAAATTATTTTCCAACGCTCAACAACTCGAGATTTTCTGACAAATTTTCAGAGTAATTTTTAAAAGAAAAAACATGAAACTTACTGACGTGGTTTTTTTAAATATATTTATAAGCGACCTGTTTTGTTATTTTTCGTTCAATTAATTAGAACTTTATTTGCAAACAATTATTTTCTCAGTACGATCATTTTTTTTCCTTTCCAGCACTATCGCTTCGGGAAAATCGGTTCAAAATGCCCACTTTGACAGCATTTTCATAGCATTTTCAATGCATTTTCATTGACAGCATTTCAAGTATATTCTGCTATTACCAAAATATCGACTAATACAGCACATTATATAGTTTCTGAATACGAGAATCTGCGAACTGGATGCGTTTCAGAGCAAAAATAAATTTTAAAAGGCCAGAAAATAAGTTGTATGGATTTTTTTACACCCTTAATACGATAATTTTTTTCGTCAATCCCTATTTATTTTTTATTTTTTACTTATTTATTTTTTTTTCTATAAGAGTGAATATTATCAAAAATTTGTCGATATGAAAGTTGTAGATAATATTGAGAAGATGTATCATAAATTTAAGCGGACTGGATATCGAATTGATGACGTTATGAATTTCTTTCTTCTTCGGCACCATCATTTTTTTTTGTTTGTTTGTTTTTTGTTGTTGTTGTTGTTTTGCGGTAAGAGTTGGTCCTAAGAAAACCTTGTCAAAATAAAGGTTGTAGATAATATTAAGAAAATGTATATATGTTTAAGTGAATTTTATATCTTAAGATTTTTCAAAGTTATAATTTTTTTTTCTCCCTAAAACTGCATTTTTTTCTCCTCTTCAGCCATTATTTAATTTTACCAAAAATCTGTGATACATAAATTTTCGCACCTTTCCTTAAAAATAATAATAACTTTAAACTGATCTGATATGTATTATAATTAAGAAGTTATGGGTTTTTTTTCGTTTTTACAAAACCCCTCCCTACTTCCACCCCCTTGTTCCGATTTTGCCCATTAACGAACTTGACCGAGATTTGCTACCCCTTGATTTTTTGTATCAGTTTGGAAGAGATTTGCGCAGAATTATGGAAGTTATTGTGTCTATAAAAAATTATCTATATATTTTTATTTAATGGTTATATATACAGATAGATAGATAGATAGATAAAGTTTTTATCTGGGGGTGTTTTGGATGCTAGGGGTCTTGATCGGTGTAGATCTGCAAAAATTTTCATAAATTCCAATAGGTAATATTAATATTTAATAATGTAATAATTATCCAATAGGTAATATTTCTTACGAAATCTACTTAAAATGAGTCAGAAAATTTCGAGTTGTGGAGCGTGGAAAAATATTTTTTGAATACAGGGTGCCTTAACATGATTCTGATAAAACCAGCTTTTAGAGAAAAGAAATTAAAAACCCGCCAAAAGCGGTCATATAAAATTGTTAAACTGGATTTATCTCTAATCTTAATTTATTTTTTCTTGGTTAACTTAGTACTTGACTTTGAAATCTTCCTCTGCATATAGGTCGTGCCGTCAGGGATTTTTTTCTTTGTGTTACATTACTAAAATTTTAACTTTTTAAAAATATACAATTCCTCTTTTTAAAGCAGAAAAATGCTACAAATAAACAATGTTTTAAGTTCAGCGTAAACGTGAGATCCATAAGTATAACTGGATAACAAATATTTTGTTTTTGCATGCAAAAATTCTTTTGTAATCAAGTATTTAACCTGTGATTCCAATTTTCTGATCTACAAGTTTAAAAATCCTTATAAAATCTAATTCTCTTCATTATGATTTGAAAATCATATGGAATGAAAGTATAAACACACCTTTATTACTGACTTTAAAAATTGGTTATTTTGTAAAATATACCTTTTGATATATGGGCGATATGAAATTTGAAATATTTACGAAAATGGCCATTTTTAGGTGCATTCGTAATTAGATAAATACGTAATTAGTAATAAATTCGTAATTAGTACCTATAGTCTCCTGGTCCGTCCGTCTGTCTTCTAATAACAGTGCAAAAACTACCCAACCAAATGGTTTGAAATTGCATATATATAATCGTTGCAAAATTTTGTCGATTCATTTCAAATTTTATAAAAATCGAATTAAAACTTTAAAAAAATATTAATAAAAGTTTTCTTCATTCTATTAAATCTTAGAACACGTAATTAATTCAATGATATCCCATGATAAGCAATGATTCTATGTTACCATCGTGATTACGTCCTATTTAAGATTGAGTCCTATTAATTCCGTATTACTGAATTTAATATATAGAATCGTAATAAATTTTGTATTCATGCATTTTTGCAAAATAGTGCAACAGCTATTGCACCAAGATCTGAATATTTATAAAACTTATTATATTACGAACGCACCTCATTTGCCTCGTTTGACATAAAATTTCCGACTTGTTTTCACTTTTCGTCATTTTAGTCGTCTGCCCCACCAGTGGCCCAGAGGTTCAGCTATCAAAGCTGGTAGACCGGAGGTGCTGGGTTCGAACCAAATCGTGCCCGTCGGCCTAATCTTTCGGAGTTTTCCGTGGTTTTCTTCTAACCTTGGATTTCCTTGCGTAAATACGGGTTAGGTTCCCTTAGAAAGACCCCCCCCGGAGGGCACCCCCCTCTTAGAGCCTATATCCCTCGCGTTGATAATTGGCCATCATAAACACAACCACCTATTTTAGTCGTCTTAAGTCCCCTTAAAGTATTCATCGCTTCATGTTTGTTATTTACACGTATTAAAAATTATTTTATTATTTTCCAAAACACTGTATATAACTAAATACAGTTCCGTAAAAAAAAAAAAAAAAAAAAAAAAAAAAAACTTAAGATGCCTTGCCTGGAATTCGATAATTAAATTCTGTGTCGCATACAATTATATGTTCTCCCAAACAACATATTAAAGGAAAAATTACTTGCTACACATAAAAAAAAATTCTCCGATTTTGTTTACTGAATTGTTCAAGATAATAGATCACCTGCGATAAATAATTATGTTATAGATCTAGTTACAAAAAGAAAGAATAATACATAGTTGCATTATTTTCTATTCTTTCAGATCGTTTATTAATTAAGGGTTGAGAATTCATTTTTGAAAATAATGATCTTTTATTGCTATAAAAACAAAATGAACATAAAGTATCTTATATATTTAGTAATTTCATTATTTTTAATTATAGTGTGTTCCAAATTGTTCTTAGAATATTTAAATTTCCTGTTATTTTTGTGTGTGTAAAATGATCTTTTTTTACATCACGGACTGTGAAATAAACGTTCGTAAAAAAAATCGTGGGAGATTTGTTAATAAAGAAAATTGTATACATAAGGTACTTTCATTTTCAGAATTCATTAATGAAATGCTTCGTCATATGTAATTATTTTTTCTAATAATGACAGAAATTGAATTATTTTTTATAATAGCCGAAACATCAGTTAAGGCTGATAGTGAAGACACAAAAATCATCTGATTAACTTGCAATTATGTAGGTATGTTGATGACATGTATCCGAAAGAAGCTGAATGTTTTTATTAAATTTGGTTGATTCGATCGTAAAATATAAAACGCTTTTCTTTTACTTCATAATATTCTATTTTTTTTATTTTTTTTTTTTAGAATTCATGACATTTTTTAATTTTACTATTCATCGAAAAGGAAATAGCAAATTTTGATAATTTATTTAAATATTAAAATATGGATGCTAAAATGTCCCAATGTGTGTTATAAATTAATTCAAATAAATTAAAAATTTGTCAATACGTGTTTCATATTATTTAAATTAGGTGTATAACTTATGATAAAATTTTATATATTTTTCGGAAATCACAAATTTTTTTTTGTCATTTTATACATTTTTTACCATGAATAGTTAATTTTTTTCTTTTCCCTATAATAATCTCTTACGCCTGGATTCCATAGCGTATATAAAAAAAATAATTAAATAATCCTGATTACGAAAGGTTAAGCATAAAGTCTGGAGGAGGGAAATAAAAGGTTGGTTAATTTTCTCTAATCATACCTACAACTCAGGATTGCATCAAACATGAACGATGACAGTAGCATTACGATTTAAATTAAAGAAGATACTATTAAAAGAGTGAGAAAAAAAATCTTGTAGGAACAAGTATTTTTTCTAAAATAGTCAATATAGTCCAAGAGCCGACAGCACAAAAACCTATGTTATCCAGCACACACACAAAAAAAAACGCTTATTTTATGGAGAATAGAAGTAGGATAATCTAATGATCCATGTCTGCCGATTGTGAAGTGGTGCATAAGCCAAACGTTAATGCCACCGGTGGTTGACTCGTTGCTTATGAACTACTTCACAATCTGCAGACATGGATCATTAGATTCCCCTATTTCTGTTCTTCCATAAAATAAAGGTTTTTTTCCTGTGCTTGATAACATAGGTTTTGGTGCTGCCGGCTCTTGGACTAATATTGGCAGTAGACGGGATTATGCATGATTACCAAATAGTTTTTAGAGTCTACAAATGTGCCTATTTTGAGGCAAATTTAGCATGCTTTTATTATCTAAATAGATTTGAATTAATTTACATCTTAATTTTACATGAGAGATAATAGATCTTACGATCTTATTTTATAGCTTCAGATCTTTCAGTTTTCATTTCGACTACCAAAACGGATTTTTTTGCAAACATACATTGTAAAAACACAAGACAAAATTATGTACGTTTAGTAAATTTATTTTTTTTTTGGCATAAGTATCTTTCTTACATGAGATTTTGTTTAAATTCTCCTTAACCCTTTATCTACTGAATTATGAATTTATGAAAATTTTATCTTCTAAAGCATATTTGTTGAATTTTTGAAACTACAATAGAAGATTTATATAATCATTTATTAAATTTAAGAAATATTTTATAAGGATTGAAGGATTTAGAAGGATTAATTAAATTTGAACTTATAAGGGTTTTTTGCAACATTTATAACCCCACTCAAATCTATTATTTTAAATGTTTTTCTCAGTATTTTGTAGAATTAGGAAATGCACAAACATAGCGTTCTTACAATAGAAATCCAGAAAACTTTTCGAATTGAAAAATCCCCCTCCCCAAAAAAATCCCCCCTCCCCCGCCGTCCCAACGCCAAAAAAGCTGAAAAAATGCAAAGGCAAAAGAAATCATCCTTTAAAAAATATTTTTGTTTTGCGTAACCAATACTGGTTTTGGAACGAGATAAAGTAATGCATCTATAACTCATTCTATACTGTATTACTTCCAATCGATGTATTAAATTAATCTTATAACAAGTTATTTTTATGGTACTTATAAGTACCATCTGTAGATAAAGGGTTAAGCTGCAAATGTTCGAGAATGACAGGTAAGTATGTATTGCGATATTAGTACAACATAAAATTTCTGTCGAAAGTAATGCGTATCCTAGTAAGATTTCATTGTAAAATGAGACTTGAGTAGTCTATCACAACTATAGGAAATTGCGAATATAAAATTAGTGAGACTACTAGAGAAAATTAGTGAGAGTTTAGAGCAGGAACGTCCAACCTTTCAGTAAGCAGGGGCGCACCTCATCTCCATACATTCAATGGAGGCCGCCATTATTGACATGACTGAAATTTTGCAGCGATATTTTCGCACAGTATTAGAGCATACACTCACGTCTTAACATAAGGAAAATGAATCTTACGCGGTAGACAATAGGTCCCAACGGTTCTTGAGTTACATGTATTAAATTTCAAATTATACATTTTTCGGTGAGACGTCTAATTCAAAATATTTTCTAGAGTAAGATGCCAGAAACTTTAATCGTTCCTATAATAACAACAACCATGTTACAGAATCGGCATTATTTAAGTAGTTTAGTTCAAAATCACGCGATCAGTGATGCACAATGTAAGAAAAAAAAAGATTGACTTGAAATGACATTTAATATTTTGTTTTATTGCACGTTCACATGTGATTGTCTCGGGTTAAAGAAAAAAAGAACAAGTTTTGGTGTATTTTGTGGCAACTTGCTATTTTTTTGGATAAAAAAAAATGCTGGTAGTTTTTTTTTTTTCATTAATCATTATTGTTAAGTTTTTGTGGTTATCTCACCGTAGGATTTGTGTAATAGATATTACAACTATACCAGCACAAAGGTTCTAATGTGAGTATTATTTAAGTTTAAGATTTAAAGTTTAGTAAAAGACTTTTATTAATGGGATTTAAAGTCTACATAAATCTGACTTCGTATTACGGTTAATGGATTTGTTACAAACAATAACAAAAAAATTAAATAAACAGTGGAAATCAGAGATATTGCTACGTTTTTTTTAGTATGGGAATATAATCCCTGACATATTTCGAAGACGTGGATTTAGTATTATAAAAGGTACAAAAAATAAGACAAGCATGATAATGACCAATCCATTTGAGTGGTTCCAGGGAAATAGCCTGGAAGTGCTTTCATAGATTGAAATAATTCTGTATTGTTTTATTAATTTTTCTAAGTAAATAATAATAATAATAATAAAACCTAAAATGTCAAAAATCAAGAAGAAAAAAATAATCCCCTTTATCTCCCATATAAAACAGCCAATGGGTCGGTGTGACAACAGCAAAAGGGAAAAAGCTGAAATTTCATGGACATGAGTCTCCAAAGGGGCGGGAGAAGGTGAAAAAAGTTTATTTTTCGGTTACTTCTTAAGTACTAAAAAGAGCTATTTCCAATTACAGTAGAACCTCGATTATCCGAAGTAATTTAGACCGACCCTCTTTCGGAAAATCGAAATTTTCGGATAATCGAGAATGCTTCAATTTTAAGATTAAGGAGAGATATATGCAATATTTCTTATTATGGTAACAAGTGCTTAATAAAAATAAAGCAATAGCAAAATAGAAACAAAAATAAGTTATCTGAATTTTAATTTTGAAATTAAGTACTTTTACATGTATAACAAAGGTTTGAAAAAAGGTTTTCTTTGTCATCGTTTCGATTGCCTTTTCTTTGAAGCTCTATCACGGAGTTTTTTAATTTTATTAGTTCACCAATATCACAGTCTTTCGGCTGCTCCAGCGATGTCAAAGAGTTTGCAAAACATTCAAAAGTTTCAGAATTGTTAATTTGTTCGTTTCCTTTGTTCCACTCCGCAGCTTACGGGAGGTCGAGTTAAATTCAAAGGAACTCTAAGAAAGGGGATCGAAAATATTTACATGTACTGGTTGTTTGGAAAGGACCGTTTGCACACAAGGAATATGATAGTAAAAAAAAAAAAAAAAAGGTTTCAAAATGAATTTTGAACACAAGAATGTGAAAAAAAGAAAAAAAAAACATTAAACAAATTTCGGTTAACCGAGAGTTTCGGATAAAAGAGGTTCTACTGTATTGTCAAATTTAACCATCACAATTACACTTTATAAATAATAACTATAAATCGTGAAAATATTTATGATTAAATTTTTAAAGTATGTTTCTGGATTTTAATGCGTTTCCACGGGTTTTGAAAATATCTCCATGGCACCCGCGGGCGCCGCGTTGGACAGCCTTGCTTTAGAGGAAAGTGTACAGTCTTGGGAAAAAAAAGTACAAACTCCTTACTAATTCTGCAAAAAAATATCTTAGAAGAAAGTTACTGATACCACACGATTGGTAATAAAGTCTACTTTAAAATGATGTACATAAAATTTGCTTAGTGGGGCCATCTACATATTACAACGAACCATAACTTTTTTTTTTCAATAGCAGTACACAATTCTGACAGCATAAATGAACTCTACACCCCTCAATTAGCCTAAAAACAAATTTTTATGCAAATCGTACGATAAGTTTCCAAGAAATTAATTATTTTGAAACGAGTGTATTTTGCGGGCTGTATCCAAATTGGAGTTCGGAAATCGATTGTTGACCGAGAGAGCACCCTTCTTGATCAAGGCGTCTTAAGCGCCCCTCTAGCAGTAATTGAAGACTGTTAGATTACAAGATAGTATCAGAAATTTCAAACTATCTAGTCACTTCAGAACCTTAAACCATCATTTTGCCGTTTTTAAGCATAATTTGAAAACAACTTGGAAGCAAAATGTGAAATTTTGGATTTCCATAAAGCAGGACTTTGTAAATCTAAATCCATCAAAAAAAATTATAAGTTGCAATTCATAATTTTTTTCAAATATTAATTTCATAATTTATATTTCCTATCATAAAATTATAAAATTTGCAAATTCATCGTATTTATATTTGGGTATTTTAGTATTATTGCTACACAGAAAAATTAGCACATTAGGAGTATAATTTCAGGAGATATTAATAAAAATATGAAAAGGTAATTTAGCATTAAAAGCACTAAATTTTGAATGTTTATAATTCAAATATCATTCAAATGTCTTGAAATTTTGTGTCTAGGCATAGTTTGAACCGAAGATTTGAAATATCGTGTTAAAATTGGATATGTCATTGAAAAAAAAATGAAGTTTGGGTTCGTTTTTATATGTAGATGCCCCCCCCCCCAAGAAAATTTTATATACATCATTCAAAATCATAGACTTTATTTCTAATCGTTCGGTACCAGTAACTTTCTACTAAGGTAATCTGTTGTAGAGTTTGTAGGCAGTGTATACTTTCTTTTCCACGACTATACTTTGAAAAACGTTACTTCCCCTGAAAGAAGAAACTTTTATTTAAAAAAAAAGATACAAGAACAAGCAGTTTAAGAAAATCATTCAACGAAATTTTGTTTAATATGTAACACAATATCAGAAATTTTCATTCATTTCCGCTTAATTCATTTTCATTCATTTTCGCATTAATACATTATGAACACTCTGATACATCATTTCGCGTTTAAAAGGATTAAAGAGAAAGTTTTGTGGGACATTTTTAGCTGTGTTAAAAATGTCATATCATACAAACCCCGGGGGTCATTTACAAAAATAAACCGGGACATGGTAGAACGCCTGAGTGTACGCTGCCGAAAGCAGTGGGGTCGCAAATGTAGGTTCCTTTGGATAGATTTTCGTTTCAAAATGTAAAATTATACGATTTTGAAGGTAGTTTGGAAAAACAGACTCGTTCGTGACTTGCACTTCCTTCCAGTGAACGCTTTCGTAGTCAGTGGCGCCCCCAACACTAAATCCCTCCTGGAGAAAAATGCCTGACTTGAACACTGATTTTCGGTATGTAAAATGTTATTGTCCAGGGACCGCGTAAAACCGTGCGCATCAGAGAAGCGCATAAGAATAATTTGGCTTGAGACTTTTTCATATAGGTTCCTTATATGCAGATCTACTTGCAAATATTCTTTTTTCATGAACACTGTTGCCGCTAGAAGCGCCATCTATGTGGTTTGTTTTGAAACTTGTGAGTTGGGTTCGAGACGCCGATCAGAGGAGTAGTGTAAATATCGGCTCTCGATCAATTTATTGTTTGTGAATTAAAATTTAATTAGTAATACAGTCCGCTAGTTTTATTTATGGTGAGTTGTGAGCAGTGATCATTTGTGAATGAACTATCGGCGGGAACACCTTTTTTTGGTCCCCCTCACCGGAAAAAGAACAAGCGTTTAATTAGGTATTTAAAGTGTTTCGATTTTAGAGTCAACGAGTATAAATGTACCGAAACGAATTAAGTGTTTTCCTTTTTATGAGAATTTGTGCATTTTAATACGTCATTATAATATTGCTTTAATAGTGTGGTGTTAAAAATATATATACTTTATTACGAAGAGTTTAAGTCAAGCAGTTGTTTTGATTCAAGAACAAAATAATAATGCTCTTTCAGTGCAGAGTTGCGCAATTGTAAGTGATCATTTAATGAAAAAATAAACGGAGTTATTTTGAAATGCTGATTTTGAGAAGACAAATGAAATAAATAAAAGAAACGAAATATTTTTTCTGCCGTAACTCAGCAGTTTGGTAAAAGTGATTCATCTTTATTTTTGGAGGTATGTGAGATTCATTTATTTATTCATTGTGAACTATATTTATTAAAATGTTCAAAAGCGCGAAAAAAGATTAACAAAGGGTAGCTTTTGAATTAGGGATTGATATTTCTGACACAAAATTAACTCATTAGGATTTAATGAATTTAATAAAGGAAAGTGATAAATATAAAGCAGATTCTAAATTGGTCGAAGAAATGGCCAATAATATTATAGAGGAGAGAAAAAATGAGGAAGCGAAGGTATTAGAACTTGAAAAATTAAAAATTGAACGTACAGAATTAGAGCTTGAGTTGGCCAAGGCCCGTGCAGAAACCAAAAGTGAAAAATTAAATGATTTCGAGAAGGGAGAAAGCATAGAATCTTTAGACTCTCTCATTAAAAGCATAAGAACGCTTACAATCAAAATACCGTCTAGACCGGAAGGTTGGGGGTATTTTTTCTCGTCTTTAGAAAGGGCCTTCATTTCAAAAAATGTCCCAGAAAAGTATAAATCGGAAATTCTTCTAAATCAGTTAGGGGAAAGGGCAACAAATGTTATTACATACATTAAGGATGGGGAATTAGAAGATTATTCAAAGGTGAAAGCTATAGTACTTAGAGAATTTGAGCCAACTCCCCAAACTTGTTTAGAACATTTTAGAAAAGCACAACGTCAACCCAATGAAACGTATGTACAATTTGCATCCCGATTAACAACGAGTTGGGATTATTATTTAAAATTGAGAAATGTGACCGATTTTGAAACTTTAAAAAAGTTAGTGATTTCTGATAAAATTTGTCAGACGCTTGATAAGGATGTTACGTGTTTTATAAATGTTAGACAAGGAGATTCTTGGTTTCACCCAATTGAGTTATCTCGGGAGATAGATTTATATTACACATCAAAGGGAAAACCTGTGGTTGATAATTCTAGGTCGAATAATAAAAATAATTATTCCAGGCCAGTTTCTAAAGTTTTTCTAACTGATGTAAAAAATTCTAAATGTATATTGTCATGTAATGAAAATCATCCTTTGCATAAATGTCCTGTTTATAAAAATATGTCAGTGAGTGATAGAGTTGAGCTGGTAAAGGCAAAAAATCTTTGTTTTAACTGTCTTATGAATCATAAAGTAGTCGATTGTAAATCTAAATTCTCGTGTATTATTTGTAGGAAAAGGCACAATGTAACTTTGCATTTTCCTCGCGAACAAAAAGTAAATAAAGTTGAAAACCAAGAGGTAATTTCACAGGAAATGAGTCATATAAACAAAGGAGGTAATAAATCGAATTTGGATGTTTCGGCTCCAGTATTTCAGCCTTTCCCAGCTAATACTCAAAACAATTTATTTTCAACGACATGTAATTTGGCTAATGATTTAAAAGCTGTGTTACTTAGCACATTTGTTTGTTTAATAAAAGATGAATTCGGTAATTTTCATGAGGTACGAGGTCTATTAGACGTTGGAGCAAACTCTAACTTTATGAGTAAAAAGTTAGTAGATAAACTTAATTTGAAAAGAGAAAAGACTAACATTTCTATTTCAGGCATAAATAATTTATCGTTGAATGTTAGATCTAGGGTTAACACAACTGTTTCAAATAGAGATAAGGATTTTCATTTAAAATTAGACTTTTTAGTCGTTCCGAAAATTACAGAATTTACGCCGTCTAGGCCGCTTGAGACTTCTATCCCATTATTAATTAACATCAAATTAGCCGATGAAAAATTTAATGTCCCAGGTCCGATTGATTTGCTTTTAGGTGCAGAAAATTTCTATGAATGTTTAAGACCAGGTCAAATTTATCCGCAAACATTAAATACTAAAATTGTGTTACAAAACAGTGTATTCGGGTATATTGTCAGTGGAAGCCTTCCGGCTAAGGGTGAAAGTAGTATACATTGTGGGTTAATTGCAGATAATTTGGAATTAGAAAAAACAATTAAAGAGTTTTGGGAAATAGAAAACATAGAGAGAGAATCTGAGATTTCTAAAACTAAGGAAGCAGAAATTTGTGAAGAACATTTTCGGAAAAATTATTCTAGAACTGAAAGTGGACAATATATGGTGAAAATGCCGCTAAATGAAGATCCATCTTGTCTTGGCGAATCAAAACAAAAGGCAATGAATATTTTAAATTCATTATGGAAGCGCTTAGTTAGAGAACCTAAAGTTAATGATCTTTATAAAGCATTTATGGAAGAATATCTAAGTATGGGTCACATGGAAGAAGTGATAGAATCTGAAGAGCCAGAAGTCACTTATTATATTCCACATCATTGCGTATTCCGTACAGAATCAAGTAGTACACCATTACGAGTCGTATATAATGCCAGTTCCTTAACTTCTACAGGGAAATCATTAAACAGTTTGCAGTTTAACGGAGGAACAATCCAGGATGAGTTATTTTCTATAATGTTGCGATTTCGAAAGCATCAGTTTGTTTTTGTAGCTGATATTAAAAAAATGTATCGTATGATATTAATACATCCGAGTCAACGTGATTTATTACGAATAGTATTTAAACCTGGGGTGAATGAGCCAGTAAAAGTGTACAGGTTATGTACTGTTACTTATGGCACAACTATGGCACTTTTTTAGCTACAAGAACCTTAATGCAATTATCCAGAGACGAAGGAAATGAATTTCCTTTAGCTGCGAATGTGTTGTTGCAGGATGTGTACATGGATGACATCCTAACAGGAGCAGATGATTTAGACACAGCGAAGGAGATTCAGCAACAACTGATATCTTTGTTAAATATAGGAGGCATGGATCTCCATAAATGGGCAGTAGATAATTTTGCTCTTTTATGTAACACTTCAGAATCTGAATATTCTTTTTCTAACGAGACAAAAACTTTGGGAATATTGTGGAAGCCTCAACCAGATTGTTTTGGGTTTAACTTAATTATCGAGCAAAGTGAATTATACACTAAACGATCAGTCTTATCACAAATTGCTAGAATATTTGACCCTTTGGGTTTGATAGGCCCAATAATTACAAGGGCCAAGGTGTTTCTGCAAAAATTATGATTGCTGAAAATAGATTGGTGTGATTATCTCCCAGTGAAAGAAAATAAGGAGTGGAATGAATTTCTTACGTCCTTAAAATGTGTAAATCTGATCAGTATCCCTAGATGTACTCTTACTGATCAGTCTATTTGTGTAGAACTACGTGGATTTTCTGATGCATCTGAAATTGCTTATGGAGCGGTCATTTACGTGAAATCTACTAATTTTTGTGGTGATTCTGCTGTTAAGCTACTCACTAGTAAGTCCAGAGTAGCTCCTCTAAAGCATGTCACTATTCTGCGTCTTGAACTTTCTGCTGCAGTCCTGCTATCTAAGTTAATGAAGAAGGTGTTAAGTGCCTTAAAACTAGAAGTTTCTAAAACTTATTTTTGGACAGACAGCACCATTGTACTTGCATGGTTAAAAAAAGAATCCAAGGATCTTAAGACATTCGTAGCAAACAGGATATTAATTATACAAAGTTTAACTTCGGTTGAACAGTGGCATTACGTACCTTCTAATCAAAATTCTGCTGACCTTATTTCTAGAGGTATAGATCCCATCAAGATTCAACAGTGTGAACTGTGGTGGTTCGGTCCAGCATTCCTACAACAGCCTGAGGTGGTCGAGTGTCCCGATAGCAATCCTGCTGAAACCAATGAGCTGTTTTTGCGTGAATTGAAATCACCATCAGTGACTCAAGTATGTGCCTTAGTTAACACTCTTGAACCTTTAGACATAATTAATAACTGTTCTTCGTTCATCAAACTACAAAGAGTAGTAGCATGGTGTAAACGATTCATATATAACTGTAGAAACCCTTTATATCCTACAGCTGGAACTTTATCTAGCAGTGAACTCTCTCAGTCCTTATTGTGCATTGTAAAGAACATTCAAAGGACTTCATTCGTGAAAGAAATCCAGTGTTTAGAAAGGGGTACTGCTATCCCTAACAATAGCAAACTGATAAACTTGTGTCCAATTTTAGACAGTGATGACTTCATTCGTGTTGGTGGTAGACTGAAAAACAGTAACTTATCCGATCACCAAAAATTTCCTATGATTATTCCTGCAAAACATAATTTTACATTTTGTGTTATTAATTATTTTCATGTTTTATATTTTCATGCAGGTTCAGAAACCACAATGTCTCTCATAAGAACTAAATTTTGGATTTTAGCTGGCAGAAATGTAGTTAAAAAAAATCATTTTTAATTGTATTATTTGTAAGAAAATTAATTCTAAAAATTCGCAACAACAGATGGCTGATTTGCCAGCAACAAGAGTAACGGTATCCAGAGTATTTACGCGCACTGGATTAGACTACTGCGGTCCTTTTGAGGTAAAAAATTCCACAGGTAGGAGTAAACAGGTAAAAAAGGTTTTTATTTGTATTTTTGTATGTTTTACTACAAAGGCGTTGCACTTAGAAATTGTCAGTGATTTAACAAGTGCAGCGTTTTTAGCAGCACTTAAACGCTTTATTGCGAGGCGAGGCAAACCTTTTGATATCTTTAGTGATAATGGTCGAAATTTTGTTGGTGCCAATAAAGAATTAAGAGCAATTCTCAGATCTTTATTTAAGGATAAAAGTGAGGAGGAAATTCAAAATTATTTAGCTAATGAAGGAATCAAGTGGCATTTTAATCCCCCTCCAACCCCTCACTTTGGAGGTTTATGGGAGGCAAGTGTTAAATCACTTAAATATCATTTAAAGCGTGTTGTAGGTAAAACTATTTTCAGTTATGAGGAACTCTTGACTCTCAAATCGAAGCTGTTCTTAATTCTCGCCCCCTCTGCCCTCTTTCAAATGATCCAAATGATGTTGAAGCTTTGACACCTGCTCACTTTCTTATTGGCTCATCTTTAACGGCCTTACCTGAACCGAATTATACTGAAATCCTTATGAATAGGTTGAGCAGGTGGCAATTAGTTCAAAAATTGACACAACATCTTTGGAAAAAATGGTCATCAGACTATCTAAATAAGCTCTTAAATAGGCCCAAATGGCATAAAGGAAGAGTAGAGATAAAAGAGGGAGATTTAGTTTTAATAAAAAATTCTGATAATTATAGCCCTTTAAAATGGCATTTGGTAAGAATTGCTAAAATCCATCCAGGCCAAGATGGTATAATTAGAGTTGTAACATTAAAGGATAAGAATGGCACATATAAAAGGCCACTAACAAAAATTGTTGTTTTGCCTCATGTGAATGAAACCACATTAACTACTTGAATTCATACATTATTTTAATTAAACAAAAATTTTGTAGTGTAGTGTATTATTATATTTTTGTGTTTATATTTGTAAATTTAACATTTTATTTAGTGTATATGCTGAAAAAAAAAATTGTATTATTGAGATTGTAATTTAAATTGAAATCATATTTATAGTATTGAATGTTTGAAACATTCAAGGCCCGGCGGTATGTTGCCGCTAGAAGCGCCATCTATGTGGTTTGTTTTGAAACTTGTGAGTTGGGTTCGAGACGCCGATCAGAGGAGTAGTGTAAATATCGGCTCTCGATCAATTTATTGTTTGTGAATTAAAATTTAATTAGTAATACAGTCCGCTAGTTTTATTTATGGTGAGTTGTGAGCAGTGATTATTTGAGAAAGAGCTATCGGCGGGAACAAACACTTTTTATTGTCTTATTCAAAATATCAATTACGGCACCTTAAAATTTAATAAATTCAACATGTGTATTATTGTTGTATATGGATTAATGCATCTTTTTAAAGAAATATTTGTAATTCCATAAATACTATTTGCATGAAGTCAAGTCAAATTATGTTTTTATTTATTTATATATATTTTTTTTCAAAACACTGAAAATAAAATAAACATTAATTCATAGAAACTTTAATGATAAATAAAAAATACGTAAAACATGAATTCAACACAGAATGCAATAATCAATTTTTTTGTCGTATGCAATTACTTGTTTCTCTGTTCAATAAAAGAGATAATAAAGGAAAAACTGTTCCTTACTAAAAAAAGTTTTTCTGCCCGTATTTTCGCATTTTCTTCGAAGATCTATTGCTGGGAATAATAATACTTTTATAGATCAATGTATTAAAAATTTACGAATTGAACTATTTGCACTTTTATGCGTAACTTAGTAAAACGCAGAGAATTAACTGTGACTATTTTTTATTGTTTTATAAAGAAAATCAAAACACCTTGTGTTACAAACTTAATAAATCAACATATTTGCTATTATAAAATTATGCAAGAAAATCTCTTAAAACCATGAAACTAAGCTAATAATTGTTACAAGCGATAAAAAATACTCTTAAAAGGCATATAAATATCTTTATTCAGATCGACAAATGTTTAATCGTTCAGACGGCGACATTCGAAAGATCTCAGTTTGTACACATATTTTCACAATTTTTAAAAAAAACAAGAAGTTGGTAAATATAATCACGAAACCACATGTATGATGTAAGAATACAGCAAACACTTATCCACACAGATTTTATTTACCATCCGTTATCAATAGAGATTTTTTAACGCAGTGAGAATATTCAACCTCCATTGAGTTACCTAAAATTTGGAAAAAGATGCTCTACAGAATAAGAAACAGCAGTAGAAATTAATTCACGTTTACAAATATCCATTTTTATTTTATTTTATTTTATATTTGCACTCGTATATTGAATAAAGGTACTTATATACCTTTTAAGTATATTTTTTATCACTTGTAGCAATCATTAGCTAAGTTTGGATATTTATCATTGGAAATCTTATAGTGCAACTTGTTCTTGAAATTTTAATAATTGTATGAATATTATTTCTATGCAGTGAAACGTTTTTCAAAAGCACTGGAAAAGACTAAAAGAATGATTTAGGGAATCTTTGATTATAAAACTAAAACAAAATTAACAAGAGAGAGATTTTGCACAGAATACAAAAAACAGGAAACTCTGATCCTTATAAAACTCTGTAACTATTTCCTGTTCCCTTTACTTTGATTACGAAAAGAGAAATTTATTAGTCTTTAAAGATAAAACTATTCGTAACAAGACGGAAAAGATTTCTGCTTGTAGTATCTCATTTGCTGGAAGATAATACATCACGGTGCAGAATATATGTCCTATGGATATCGTTTAAAAAAAAACAATTACTACTTTCATTATTTATTCTTTTCGTACAGATTCAGATTTTTTTCTTTTTGGCAACAACAAATTTTACCTTTTTAAAAATGAAATCAAATTGTCTTATTTTAATCATTTAAACGTATTTAACACTGTTAGCTATTGCTTAATGCAATTTTTTCTTGAAATATTCATATTTATAATGACGAGGATGAATATATTTTCCAATCATATTCAAGGCTGGAGTAGTGCAGATGAAGTTTTTTCCAACAGAGCGAAGCATGTCCAGAACAAGAATCAAAAATTTATACTTGACGGGCCGTACCAATGCTTTAACTGTTAAGCTATCTGGACGATACCTGACTGACATTGGATTGAATTATATCAGCCAGGTACCGTCCGGTTAGCTTAACAGGTAAAGCATTGGCACCGAACAGCTAGAAAATGTTTGCAAAAAAGTGTAAAAAAATGCACAAAAAGTGAGCGCATTTGGCACCTCTGCTTATGCATAATAAGTGCAAACTGAATTGCGCACAAAAAGTGCATACCTAAATTGTTCACTTTTTATGCACAATCAGAGGTTCCAAATACGCTCGGATTTTGTGCACTTTTCTTTTTACACTTTTTTTGCATATCTAAATTGTGCACTTTTTATGCACAATCAGTGGTGCCAAATACGTTCAGATTTTGTGCACTTTTTGTACACATTTTTTGCCTATCTAAATTTTATACTTTTTATGCACAATCACATGTGCCAAATACGCTCAATTTTGTGCACTTTTCTTTTTACACTTTATTTGCCTATCTAAATTTTATACTTTTTATGCACAATCACAGATGACAAATACGCTAAGATTTTGTGCACTTTTCTTTATACACTTTTTTTGCCTATCTATATTTTACCACAAAAAGGCTTAATTATTGCAGTTTAAATATATTGCTATCACATACATAATTCACACTGCAACAATAAAATTAATAATAAGACCAAAAAAACAAGTATAAATTTATTGGTGTACCTGTAACGAAACAGTGGGACAACAGAAAGCTGAGCATGAAATTAAAAAAAAAAATAGTTAAAAAAATTAAGTTTCTCTAAATATAACCTAAAATACCTCATAACATACGATGAAGCTGTATTTTAAATTTTAAAACATTATGATGAATTTTTCACAATTTTTTTATTTCTAATTACAGCTGAAGGAAGGTAAATGTTTGTAATATATTTACCAGTGGGGCACCAAGTACTCGTGAGAGTACCAAGTAATTGTGTGCAAGAAAAAAATCACTGATGTGCACACGACGTGAGCTTAGGGATACCCCTCCTATGTGTGCATGTGTTTATAAATACACATAAACATTCATCATGAACATATAATCCTTTTTTTTTAATTAATTTCAATTGAAAGTTTAATTTACAGTATACTTTTTGAAGACAATTTGTTTAAATTCAAAAACTTTAAAACAGTGAGTAGCATTACTTAAAAATATGAAATATTGTGAACAAAAAGTATACACTAAAGGAATAAACCTGCAACAAAAATTAAAAAATATACCCAGTTAGATAATTATTTCAAATAATCTATATGGGGAAAAAAAAGAAATTATTTAACAGAAAAATTTGTAAAGGACACGGCCATTGACTTCACATGATTATGTGTACGGTTATTGAATATATCCTATGCAATATATATATATCTTTAAAAAACTTAAATGCAAATTAAAAATTTGTAAAGAATGCTTCTATTTGTTTAACATTAGCTTGCGAGTGTTGTCACATGACTAAAGTAGGCCCATCAGGCTAATAAAAAAAAAAAAAAATTCCCCAGCAAAATGTAAACATACATTTTTCCGTCTCTGAGAAAACTGCAAACCAAACACTAATCATACAATTTTATTTTATTTAAAAAAATAAATAGAAAAAAATTGACTTTTAAATAAGAAATATATTGAGATTTTTAAATAAAAAATATATTGAAAAATCCTTGATTAATTAGAAAAATATATGGTACTTTTCGGTTAGCCGGGCGCGGTAGGTGTTTGTATATATAACACTGGTGCCTGTTAACAGAAAAGTACCAAATTTTTTCTCCAAATGTCACACACGTAACATGAAATGGCCCTTTAATTAATTATTCAAATTTTAAGAATTTTATGTCTAAATTAAATACAATAGAGCCCTGGTTATCCGAAAATTGGCTTAACCGAAAGACTTTAAAATTCTTTAAAGTCTTTTTTAATGGGAAGAATTTTATTGCCAAGACTATACAGTAGAAGATCTTTATAACGGAAACCTAAAAACGCAAAGTTGTGCATTATATGGATCACATCATTAAATTCACCTTGTAAACATGGCGAAATATGTCTGACAAGGAGAGGGCCAACCTTGTTAATCACAGATTTTGATTATTTTAATATATTTTGTAGGTTAGAGAACCCTTTGTGTCAGGATTTTATCTAACGCTCCTTAGTTCTTGAGAAACCGGGGGGGGGGGGGGGGTTCAATAATAGTACATAAGTTAAGTACTTACTTTGAAATCACAATGATAGGTTTGTCGTAGCTTAGTTGCTATGGCGTTTGCCGGCTGATCCGCGTTCCCGGGTTCGATACCTGAATACACTACATTTGTTTTATACATTTTTTGTTTTAGAAATATACTTGTAAGTATAATTAATAATCTCATTGTCAATTAAAATTTATAATATTGTATATCAATTATAATTTTAACCTATTTAATTTTTTACTTTTAACTAAATAGTTGTAGAAAACATCATAAAACAGTTAATTTTTTAAAAATCTCTTTTAAAATGTGTTTCATATATTCTTTATCGATGCAATGATATTGAGCAATTGTGTCAATCCGTGATTTTAAAGAAACATCATTAATGCATTGCTTTAACAAAGGAAGTGAATGCGATAATACTATTATTCTGTTTTTAAAGTAACAAGCATAATTATATTAAAAATTAGCATAAGAATTAAATTACAACCGATTTTTTGCATATTAAAGCTATTTAAATTTATAATACGCATGCTTGTGCTTTCAATTATTTTGCTTTCACCTTTAACTTCTTTCTGCTTTTATTTTTATTTTATTTGAATATTCTTTTATTTTATCATAACTAGATGGCACCACAACAGATTTTGTCAAGATTGTGTAAATTTTATCATTCAATAATAGATCCAATTTCTTTTTAAACCTCTTTAAAGGATGAGAAATAATAGATTAAAAACAAGTGAGAAAAATCATGCGTACAGCATAGATTATGAAACACTTTCCAACACTCCATGAAAGCTTTAACGAAACTTAGTTATTTAGGGAAATAAGGTAAATAAGATAACTAAGTATACATTTAAAAATATGATTTCCGTAGTTAACGCTCATAGCCAAATATGTATTTTAATTCTTTTGAACAGCCCTGTATTCGATCTGTATGTTGATATATATACTATATAATGTGAAAATTTAATTTAGCAAGAAAATGCATAACAGGTTGAAATTCATCTTTCAGCAATTTATATTAATAGATGGAAACATACTTGAATACTTTTGTACAGCCCTGTAGTTTACGTAGTACCTTTATTACATGCCACTATTTAGCTAAAATTTAATTCAAACTAAAACACGCTTAAAACTACTGAAATTACATTTCCAGAAATTATCACCCATAGACCGCCATGTATCCAACTCTTTGCGTGGCCCTGTATATCATTTTATCTATATTCTACAAATATTTCTTAGTACACTAAATTCTGTTCAGCGTAAAAAAGTAACTCCTTTAAAACCCACCTTTAAGCAATTTATGCTCATACTCAGTAACATTTACGAATTTATTTCTGTAGCTTTGTATATGAACTATAGCATTTATACGCACTTTATAGTAAGCATAAATATAGTGAACAAGTAGGTAATTGTGATCACAGATCGCACAGAGGGTTTCGTTTAATATTCCTTTCAAAACACTTTATCCTTTTGAAAAATCTGTTAGTTCCACATTTCGAAACCAGGGGCGCACTCTATTCTAAACAAACCTCTATCCGAACGAAACTCCGTTTTACATACTATCCATAGATATATTAGTCGAGGGGATTGGGCCGATAGCACCCGAGATAAGTAGTCGCCCACTGGCGGTAAAAAGTGGAACTAAAATATGTAAGGCTATGGTGCATAATATGAAAGAATGATCAAATGGGTGTCGGCAAAAGTTGGAAAAGTGCCCCCCTGGTGAAAAGGGCGGAGGTTAGAAAAATTGCTTAAAATACACAAGTTAGAGCTCGGAGGAGTAAATAATATAAGACTTTTTGAAAATTTTATGATTTGCCGTGTGGTCTGAGGTATTCAGCTGTACGTATGCAAAAATTCATGTCTCCAATTTAATTAGGGGCTCTCTTAGAAAGAAATGCTTAAAGTACATATGTGGTAGCTCAAGGGGTTAAACGCAAGACTTTTTCAAGATTTTGTGATTTGCCGCCTGGCCTCAAGCGTTCTGCTATAAGTATGCAAAATTTCAAATCTCCAATTTAATAAGGGGTTCAGTTAGAAAGAATTGCTTAAAATACGCATGTGGGAGCCCAAAGGATTAAAGGTACGATTTTTAAAATTTTTTATGATTTGTTGTATGATATGTGGTGTTCAGCTATAAGTATGCAAAATTTCACGCCTCCAACCTAAATAGGGGGTCACTTAGAAAGAATTGTTTAAAATACACATGTGGGAGCCCAAAGGATTAAATGTACGACTTTCTCAAACTTTTATGGTTTTTCATTTGGTGTGAGGTGTTCAGCTATAAGTATGCAAAATTTCACGCCTCCAACCTAAATAGGGGGTCAATTAGAAAGAATTGTTTAAAATACATATATGGGAGCTCAAAGAGTTAAATGTATGGCTTTTTCAAATCTTTGTGGTTTGTCATTTGATGCGAGGTGTTCACCTATAAGTATGTAAAATTTCACGCTTCCAACCTAATTAGGGATTCACTTAGAAAGAATTGTTTAAAATACACATGTGGGAGCCCAAAGGATTAAATGTACGACTTCCTCAAACTTTTATGGTTTTTCATTTGATGTGAGGTGTTCAGCTATAAGTATGCAAAATTTCATGCTTCCAATCTAATTAGGGCTCACTTAGAAATAATTGATTTAATTACACATGTGGGAGCCCAAAGGGTTAAATGTACGACTTTTTCAAAATTTTATGATTTGTCATTTGATGTGAGGTGTTCAGCTATAAGTATGCAAAATTTCACGCCTCCAACCTAAATAGGGGGTCACTCAGAAAGAATTGTTTAAAATACACATATGGGAGCTCAAAGAGTTAAAAGTACGGCTTTTTCAAATCTTTATGGTTTGTCATTTGATGCGAGGTGTTCACCTATAAATATGCAAAATTTCACGCTTCCAACCTAATTAGGGACTCACTTAGAAATAATTGTTTAAAATACACATGTGGAAGCCCAAAGGGTTAAATGTACGACTTTTTCAAACTTTTATGGTTTTTCATTTGATGTGAGGTGTTCAGCTATAAGTATGCAAAATTTCATACCTCCAACCTAATTAGGGCTCACTTACAAATAATTGATTTAATTAGACATGTGGGAGCCCAAAGGGTTAAATATACGACTTTTTCAAAATTGTATGATTTGTCGTTTGATGTGAGATGTTCAGTTATAAGTATGTAAAATTTCACGCCTCCAACCTATTTAGGGGCTCACTTAGAAAGAATGGTTTAAAATACACATGTGGGAGCCCAAAGGGTTAAATGTACGACTTTTTCAAAATTTTATGATTTTTCGTATGATTTGTGGTGTTCAGCTATAAGTATGCAAAATTTCATGTCTCCAACATGTATAGTTTCTGAGAACGGGCTCTGTGACAGTCGGACAGACAGACAGAGGACCGAGACGAACAGGGTTTCGTCAGATGAAAGAAACCCTAAAAAAGCGCATATTATAATTTAAAATTCATTTCGTGCAGTCATTACTAATACTAGGGGATCGTACCCGGGCTTCCCGTGTTAAAGAATATAGGTGAAAACATTTTTTTTAATTGAAAACTAATAAATTTATATATGCAATAATTTTTTTTTAGATTGACCACTTACATTAAAAAAAGTATTTTTCATATGTAAAATGCGAATTATACAATCAAATAAATTTTTGAAATTTATCGAAAGCGATATTTTCTTATTAGCCGCATACTAAGAGTCATTTGCCAAGATTTTGCTACTTAGGGCATCCTTTTATATTCTGATATTCTTTTATATTCAGAGCTTATACATGTCTGGTAAGTCTGTGTTTTATTTATATTATTTTATTTATTTATTCATAGGAGAGGTTTTTTTTTATGGATATTAGCCATAAGCAGTGGCGCAGCCAGAATTCGGCTCTAGGGGGGGGGGGGGGTTGAGTTTTTTGATAAAGGTGTTCGCCGGTTATTTGAATCACCTGTTAATATAATCTGTCTTTTTAATGAATCAAATCATAATGCTTTTTACCCGTAGTTACATTGGTTGTGTTTCATTTAAACAGCGTTTACATTATTAGAGTTAGAAAGCATAAAATGCATCAATGAAATAACCCCAAACTAGGTTAGATTTAAAAAGTGTTTAAAGATGATGAGGCAAACTTTAAGAGTTGTAAGTGTACAGTCCATTAAATAATTTTTGCATAGAAAATAACATAATTCCAATCCACTTGTTCAACCAAACATACACAGGATTTCATTCCAAGACAATCTCGAATTCTTGTTTTTAACCTTAATAATAATGAAACCATTTTAACAAAATTTTCAATATACTTACCGTGTTTTTGTCAAATGTAACAACATCACGAAAATTGGTGGAAATTATCATCATTTACGTCCATTTAGTGCTCAGTTAGGTAATCCATATTTTGGAATGTAGTTGATATTAAACATGGTATTTTATTGTTTTTTTTTTTTTTTTATTGTGCACTTCCAGTACTTTACATGACATCGAATTTGACATTAAGTAACGTAAATCTGTTGAAAATTTCGTTAAAACATCTTTATTATTGTTAAAGTTCTCTAAAAATATCCGGGTTCAAACTGAAGTTGTACCTGTACTAATATTATAAAGAAGTAACCCTTTTTTGTAGGGGTTACTTTTGGAACTACCGAACGGATTTAAAAAGATAATCGGTCGTGTGCGAACTTAACTCGCATACAAAGGGTTCCATACAAAATATCAGAACTGTTCAAAGATAATATTTACTTGCGTACATATAACAATACCACATGCCATAATTTAATTCTACTGGAATGAAAACCGATGAATATTTCTCCCTCTAAAACACAGACTTTGTACAAAGTTTAAACTTGGTAGAGAACCAACCACGCTTCGGAAAGAGGTCGCAGAGATTCTTACGAAAAGTCACTTGTAAATCATATTTCATGTAATAGTGGACAATTTTAAAGGAATAAAAAAAGGTACGCTTAATAACGTGAAACTTTTCTATTCATTTTTAAAAACAAAAGCATATTCAGACATAATTATTGAAATTATTTTTAATCGAAAAGTTTTTTTCCTTATAAATGAATTATTTATTGAATTATAAGCAATTTTTGTCTCAAAATTACTGACTTTTAATGTCTTGGAATTATTATATGAATTATCTTTTTAATATTTGCCTTCAATAATTGAATTCAGTTGGAATAAAAAGTGCTGATCACTATGTTTCACCTAACCTAAAACAAAGATCTCATACAAAGTTTAAACTTGGCACTGTGCCAAGCAGGCTT
Source organism: Maratus speciosus (assembly GCA_963932465.1). Classification (NCBI taxonomy): domain Eukaryota; kingdom Metazoa; phylum Arthropoda; class Arachnida; order Araneae; family Salticidae; genus Maratus; species Maratus speciosus. The sequence goes on from OZ010792.1 coordinate 243,911,498, forward strand.
CGAAAGGAGGTCACAAAATATCAACACTGTTTTGATCCGTACCGTTGTTTTCTACATGGGTTTTTAATTAATATCTCGGCAAATTACAGACACATTTTTTCGAAAATCATTACGACAATCCTTGGAAGATTCTACGTCGCTTAGGTACACCAAGTGCACTCAACTCCCCCGCTGACCGCCAGAAAAATAAGACGCACGAATGATCTTATAATAATTCCGATTTTACTTTTTAAGCGTAGAGTGGAAGCTTAATAATAATGGCAAAATGATGGTGACTATCTCCGTTTCAACATAAGCTATATTTTACATCGGTAAAACAATAGCTAGAAACATGGAATTTGGCATGGTTGCTAATTTAGAGACTTAAATGCATGCCCTGAACAGTTTTTTTAAAAATTCGAAATTTTAAAAGGTGCAAGAGCAAAAAAAAAAACACTTTCTAAAATTACGATTTGTGTGATACATTTTGTATAGAATGTTAGAACCTGTCATGGTGATAACTTTTGGGATGCATAAATGCTCAAGAACGGTTCCTAAAAAAAAAAAAAATTCAATTTAAAAAGGATGAAATAAGCGGAAAACGGTCTGAAAACGATCTAAGGCTAATGTCAGACGGACGTCTTTTTGCACGCTTTTTTACTTATGTATTATCCCTACACAATGCTAGCAGCATTATATAGCCTTCATTATGATTTATTAGGAATTGTTAGAGCTAGATAATTAAGTTTGGCATGGCTGTTACTCTAGAAACGTAAATGATCGCCAAGAACAGTTTTCCAAAAATTCGAAATTAAAAGGATGCAAGAGCAAAAAAGTTCTAAAACTGCAGTTTCAGCGACATACAATATATGGCCAAAGGTGACCGATCACTTGCGATTTTAGACGTTTTGTTAAATATCTAGAAAAATGCATGAGGAATTAACCCGAAACTGCAGGTGTGTAAACAATATAGTATAGGTCATATATTTCCGCGAAGATTTTTTTCCCGAAACCCCATAGGGGACCGTCAACAAATTGAAAAGAACCAATATCTTTTGGATAACCCTGTAAAAACTTATGTAGCAAAAACCTTCAAACTCGAGATTATTAATAAATGGCTTATTGTAATATAATGTGTTCATTTTTATGATGATAGCATGTATACTCGTAGAGAAATTAAGGTTTTTATAAAAACAGTCCCATATTTCGCCAAGTTTTTTGCTTAAAATTTGCAGAGTTCTTAATATTAAAAAAAGTTATTTTCAGAAAATATGACAAACAACATTGTTCATAATACTCTGTAATCAGAATTGAAAAATAATAAAAATTGAATGAAAAATGAGGAGGTTTATTAAAAAATGTTTCACTGCGCATGCGCGAATGCAATCAAAATATAATGTGCATAATGTATTAGCTAATTATATGGAGCAAGTTTTGTGATAGTCTAAAAATCATAGAATGAAAATTCTGAAAATTATCGTCGATAGAATAAGCTCGAAATCCATTGTTCCCAAAAAGAAGCAAAAAGATGAAGGGTTGTATCAAATATCTGTTGATTAGTGCCAAGATAGCGTACACAATATTACACGTACTACTATATTTGGATACAACCACTCATCTTTTTGCTTCCTTTTAGGAACAACGGATTTCGAGCTTATTCTATTGACGATAATTTTCAGAATTTCCAAGCTATGATTTTGAGACATTCACAAAACTTGCTCTATGTAATTAGCTAATACATTATGCACATTATATTTTGATTGCATTCGCGCATACGCAGTGAAACATTTTTTAGTAAACCTACTCATTTTTCATTCATTTTTTATTATTTTTCAATTCTGATTGCAGGGTATTATGTACAATAGTGCTTGTCATATTTTCTGAAAAGAACTTTTTTTTATAATAAGAACTCTGCAAATTATAAGCAAAAAACTTGGCGAAATTTAGGACTGTTTTTATAAAAACATTAATTTCTCTACGAGTATACATGCTATCCTCATAAAAATGAACACAGTGTATTACAATAAGCCACTTTTTAATAAACTCGAGTTTGTACGCTTTTGCTACATTAGTTTTTACAGGGTTATCCAAAAGATATTCGTTCTTTTTCAATTTGTTGACGGTCCCCTATGGGGTTTCGGGAAAAAAAAATCTTCGCGGAAATATATGACCTATACTATACTATTTACGCACCTGCAGTTTCAGGTTAATTCCTCATGTATTTTTCTAGATTTTAATAAAATGTCTAAAATTGCAAGTGACCGGTCACCTTCGGCCATATAGTGTAGTTGGTATAAAAGCTTTGTTTTTGACATGGTGGTTACTTTTAAGGTATAATGAGAATGAGAATAATAAAAAATAATGAGAATATTCCACAAGATATTCAAGTAACCGTTTTCTATTATAGCGAGTGACTATAAAGCTAAAACAGCAGATTTTTAACAATGTACTTATTAATTTAAATTAATGCATGATTAGCATAAAATTGTGTATAATTATATTTTATACAATCTAAGAAAATGTTTTACATTTAACCCCTCTCTTTTCAAAATCCATACTCACAGACATAGTATCTATAACTCAATGAAATTACAATAAATGCTTCTTTCCTACGTGACACGGGTGGCAATGCTTCTCCGAGAGAAAGCACCATTACTCATTGCTACATTGCTAACTAATGGAATACATTCTTTAAATTGGTGTACAGATCTCCTAAGGAACAAATGGTTCGAAAGACACACTGATTGTGATAATTTGTTCAATCACAATCAAAAACAGCTTTTTACAACTTTATAGTTATTACTTTTTTAATTCTTATTTTACAAAGATTTTTACTTGTGTACGTAAAAAGCTTGGTCTTAGATATAATTGGGAGCAAAAAGCATAAAACAGGGCGTTTGAAACTGAGAGAGATCTGCAAAGTGTATGTTTCATGTTTTTTCTGAAATTCGGTGGTCTATTATTGTTTCGAACATGGAACAAAGACACAAGTGCAATTAAGAAATGGCCCATTGTATAATACTTAAACTCACAGCGTCTGTGTGGCAGGAAATGGCCATTCTTTTAGCATAAGCCGTCTCGAAAAAGTGACTTAGTCCAAATAAGCAATTTTCAAAAAACCAATGCATGTAATATGCGCTTTCACAGTTTTAAGTAGAATTTTTGCCGTTTAATTGAATCACTTTGCTGAATAGAATTTAATTTCTCAAAGCGGCGGATTTCGAAAAACGCCAAAACGCTTAAATATTAATTTTGGTTTTGATTCATATAAGAGGCAATTATAGTAATTTTTCTTAGCTCTGGGGGGTGTTTTAACCCCCAAACCCCTCCCGTGGCTGCGCCACTGGCCATAAGAAGATGATGAACTCTTTATTTTGTTTTAAGGTCAAACGGATTAATCTTTCGTAATCGAGCTCCGCGCGATATAGATAAATTATAAAATATTTCATGCTTTAAAATTGTTTTTAAAACCATAGACAATCAGTAAACTGAGATGAACTTTGCAAACAAATTCCATTTAAAAAAGAAAATCCTATTTGGTGATCTAAAAATTTAAATTGTACGATTACAAATATGTCAGATTTGTGTTTTTTCAATACTATTCTTTTATTTGTTTATAAAAAGAGTATTAATTTCGTTAATTTGTCTTTCACAAATATGGTAGAATAGTGGTGGATTTTTAATATTATTCTTTTATTTTTTTATAAAGGAAATATTAATTTCGTTATGCAAAAATAGTCAGAAACAAATGCTGAAAAATGTTTGTTGCTTTATGTGCATGTTGTTTATTCTTATGTTTATTCTTATTATGTATTGAAACCGGCACGTGATAAGATAAACTTTTAAAAAATCATGCTTAAAAATTATTTTAGAAAAATTAATACATCAGTCAATGAATACAGTTTTTAAACAAATTATATTTGAAAGTAATTTTTTTCCCTATGCGACGAAAATTGAAAATGTACGATGGTCAGAAGACTAAAAAATTGCAGTAGCGAAAATTTCAAGACTGAAATTTGATCGTGAAGTGTTGCCATTCGCAAAATGACGTCAACGTTACGCACAGATACGTTTGTTCTTTATAATATAGGTACGTAATCAGTAAAATATTATAAAGATCAGTTATTAGGATGTTGTTATCAATTGAGGCTCTTATGCTTGGAATTTCGGAATGAAAACTGCAATTTTCACCTTCTCAAAATTTGCATATGCACTTCTCATATCTATATTCATCATTTTTAAAAAAATTGTATTTTTTTTATCATTTAAAAATCATTTTAACTCAAAACTTGTCAACGAACAAAAAGTCACGATTGTCAGAAACATCTTTTATGTGAACAGACGCACCCTTTACTTGAGATTCTAATCTCAATTCCGGAGAGTAAAAATTTTCGTAATTTATGTTTTTTAGACGCATTTGTGTTAAAATGTTTAGTTTTATCTAAGAAAACGATCGTTTTCTTTTAAATATGACTTCTTTTTCACTTAAATAAGCATTTCGCCTAGTGTCTGAAACTTAGTATCAATACACATGCTGAAGGAAAAACAATATAGAAAATTTATGAGGAAAAATGTGTATTTTCAAAAGCAGTATGTCATTTTCCGTTATTATGTCCCAAATATAATATTCTGCTACTAATGGGATTTTGCGCCACTAAATCCTATACAACAATTTTTATCAACAATTTTGAATTTTTATCAGAAAATACCATGAAAAAAGTTAAAAATACCTCATTATTTCTCTCTTGTCTGCAATAATGAAAGCTGTCTAATTTTCATCATTTTGAAGAAATTTCATAAAATGCTTTTAAAATTAAAATATAAAAGTGGGGATATAAAGAAAAAGAAAAAAAAATTAGTAAAATTGGTTCAGCAGAAAGATCAGGGCAGATGACTAATAAAAACACTTGTGTTTTAAATATATAGATTATATAAAATTAGGAAAAATTAAATTAAGCAAATTATGCTATTTTGATAAAATTATAGTAGAATGTCCTATAGAATAGAATTAAAATTTTATTATTAGAGAGAATTTTCGACAAACTTCAGGAACACGATATTATTTTAAACCACGAGTTATTTGTTTGCTCGTCTAACTCGGCGAAGCAAATCCATCCAGGCGAGAATCAATTTTTGTAATATAAATCGGTATTATTTGCATGTCACCTCTCTTTTATAAAGACACTCTAAATTTTCGTAAAATATTGCGTTTTATCAGTGTGATTTCGATTACATTATTTTCATAAGTGAAGCAGCTGGGCTGTGAAAATGACGGACTTCTACAAAACATAATTCAGGTTTAAGAATTATAAAATATACACTTTTTTATAAAATGTCGTCATTTCCATACGCTAAAGCAAGCCACTTTTATAATCCATTCTTAAACTTCGTCTATAGAAAAGTGTGCACATGACGTCATTATCACGGAATAACAGACAATATTCTTGACATAGCCCATTTTTTAATTTCAACTTTTTTTTCAGATTTTATGAGAAAATGGCAACAAAAAGATACAGTATCTGCTAATTTCGACTATTTTCCGTTTACTTTCAATGACTTTCAATAGAAATTATGTTCTATTGTTGCCAAAATAAAAAAAATGGTATTAAAAACTACAAAAAAATTAATATCTCAAAAATAAACTAAAATACAGCTTTCAAACAAATTGCATTTAAAAGAACATTTTTTTCCTTATACGACGGTGTAAAAGTTTAAAATGTGCGATGTTTAGAAGTTTAAAAATTTGCAGGATAGAAAATTGCAAAACCAAAATTTTATTTCAAATTTCAAAGTGTTGCAATTCGCAAAATGACGTATGCGTTACGCACAGATATGTTTGTCCTTTATAATATAGATACAGTAATTCGGATACAATATAGTATTTGAAATCTTTTCACATACACCGTAAACAATTTCCCCTATACCATTATGAACGGAAATCTTTTGTGTGGCCCTGTAAATGAATAATAACTATTCTTTGCATCGTATATTCTACAGAAAGTATATTTTAGTGCACTTGATAAATGCATGTGAATTTTATTATTTTTGAAAGCATGTAACATCATTTAAATCCATTTTAAACGATTTTTTCCCATAGGCCGTAATGTAACGGAAAATTTTGACTATCCCTGTAAATGAACTAAACATGCTAGAAACTTTATTTGAAATATCGATTGTGCTATGGTAGAGTTCACACATCCAAAAATCTCAGAACGATCCGACTATATTTATAAGAGTTAGAGCGCGGACAGACGGACAGACGGCCAGAGAAACCGAAGTCATAAACACTTTTCAACTTTGTTGGAAAGTGTTAATAAAAAATGATAAATTTAAGATTTTTAACATTATAATTAATGTATGATATTAAAATTTGTAATTGAAATTATTAAATTATAATTACAAGTATATTTATAAAACGAAAAAACAGAAAAACGAATGTAGCGCGTTCGGGTACCGAACACTGGCCCACAGATCAGCCAGCGAACGCCGTATCAACTGAGTTACGACCAACCTATCATTGCGGTTGCAATGTAAGTATTTAAGTTGTGTACTATTGTTAGACCACCCAGTTTCTCAAGAACTATGGAGCGCTGGATAAAATCCGTTGAACCTGGCACTAAGGGGTCTCTACCCTGCAACATATATTAAAATAACCAAAATCTGTGATTAACAAGATTGGCCCTCTCCTTGTGAAATATATCAAAACACATTAAAATATCTTTATACTGCATTTCTTATTACCAAGAGTTATCCAAATTATAAATATTTGCATAATCAGGGGTTGATCCAGGCAAATTTTGAGGCCTATTTAAGGCCCTTTCACAAAAATCTATTTGAGAAAATAGGCCTCTTCACAAGAATATATTTAATAAAAGGGCCCCTTCACAAAAATAAATTTAATAAAAGGGCCCATTCACAAAAATGAATTTAATGAAAGGGTCCATTCACACAAATGAATTTAATAAAATAGGCATCTTCACAAAATTACTTTTAATAAAATAAGCCCCTTTCGTAACATTCTTTTTCATAAAAACTTTTAAAATGTTTAATTTGCAAATAAAACCAGGTCACGAAAAACAAAAACTTTAGCAACAGGATTTAAAGAAGTTTTTGTTAGTAAATTCTTCGTTCGAATTTGAGTAACCGGATTTCGAACTTCGTTACAAAATGTTAATTTTCCCAAAATATCATAAAATTCACAAAAATAACTTTTACTTTTCACAAAATGGGCCCCAAGAATAAAAACCTGTATCGACTCCTGATAATATGTGTCAGACATTATTAAATTTACTTTATAAACATGATCCAAATATAACTGACACAACCATCTCTTATATTACACATTTTCAAAAATGTTTATTGTAATAATAGCATACTTTTTTCAATAAAAAGGTCTTAAATTAGAAGATAAAGTTGAACTAATGTATCAAATTTAATCATCTAGAGAGTAGCAATATTTTACAATGTGAAAATGCAGGTGCTTTTTAAGTGCAAAAAGCATTGTTTACATCTGAGAAGTTGTGCACTATATGGAGTATTGCGTTATATAGAAGAGTGTTATAAAGATCTCCTACTGTATTTAACTATACCAAATGACATCTTTCAACATATTTTGATTTATGATTACTGTTTTATTTGTAAGTTTTAGATCAAAACAATTCTGAATCATTTTTAATACATTGAAGAGTTGTTTTAAAATTTATTACCTTTAAAAATTAGAAACAAAATAAGTAAAAATCAAAATTTTGAAAGGTCATATTGGACAGTGGTAGAAATAGCGTTAAAGCATGTTCTTTATGAAATAAATAGAGTCAACTTACTTATTTCGTCCATTGCATAATTCCGGGCACTATATTAGATAGACACCTACGGCACATCATTTTATTTTATTTTTTTTACAAAATATATTGTGATTTTCTTTTCTTTTTAAACTTTGCATCGTTTCAATGCTGCTTTATCACATGCCATATTTTAAATAACAACACATCTGATGCTGTTGCATCTTCTTGTAAATCAATATATCGAAGTATCACATATAAGATCTTAGTAGCTTCACTGTGTTTAATCCTGGCATTACCAATCTTTTCAGGCTCTTCTTCTTCAGTATCAGCATCATCTTGATTCACCGCAGAAACAATTTCCGCATTGCACAACATTTTTGGCTGCGTTGCCGAGGGCCCACATCAGCAACGCAGAGAGAATTCTATTTCAGGGAGATAATCTGCGGTCTATAATCAGATAAAAAATATGGTTTCAGAGGGGGAGGGTTGTTTTAACCCTCTAGGTTCCCCTACCTAGTCAACAAATACAATTCAGTTGGCAAGGACATATCAAGTTTACATTTGTATATATATAACACAGATATAGCAAGGAGTGATAATATTCCTTGACTTTATTCGTGGGAGTATTTTTATTTTATTTTTTTTAATCATATGGGCTAAAAACAAACAGGCATGAAAGTGGCTAGTGCCAGGAAAAAATGTAAACTTTATGAACGAAGGGGAGAGAAGGAGCAAATTAACTAAATTTAAGATTTGTCCACGCCTGATCAGAGAAATTTTCTATTTTCCTGAACCCGATTAAAAAACTTTGCAGTTCCTACACACCTGATCGACAAAATTTGCAATTTTTCCACACCCAATTGACAAAAATCGCTGTTTTTTCACACCCGATTGACAAAATTCACTATTTTTCAATTTATCCGCACATTATCGACAAAATTCGCAATTTTTTTCATGCCCGATCAAACAAATTCGCTATTTTTCCACGCCTAATTGACTAAATTCGCCATTTTTTTCCTGCCCGATCAATGAAATTCGCTATTTTTTCACACTTGATTGACAAAATTCCCTTTTTTTCCGCGCCTGATTAACGAAGTTCGCTATTTTTCTGTGAATCAACGAAATTTGAGATTTTTCTACTTCTAATCAACAAAATTTACGATTTTTCCACGCCCGATCGACGAAATTCACGATTCTCAACTGACTGACGAAATTTGTAATTTTTTCCCTATGCACATTGGCAAAATTCACAATTTTGACTTTCCAAAATGACAAAATTCGGTGTTTTTTTACACCCGATTGACAAAATTCACTATTTTTCAATTTTTCCGCACATTATCGACAAAATTCGCAATTTTTTCATGCCCTATCAAACAAATTCGCGATTTTTCCACACCAGATTGACTGAATTTGCGTTTTTTTCGTACGCGACCAAAGAAATTCGCAATTTTTCAGAGCCTGGTCGAAAACATTTACGATTTTCTGTACATAATCAACGAAATTTGCAATTTTCCCACGCCTGATCAACAAAATTCGAGATTCTTAAATGGCTGAGGCATTGCCCCTCACTGCATTTTAAAATTTGATTAATTAAAATTTATTCTTCTCCTATATTGAAATACAGAGTCAAATTTATTATTTACGAGTAAAGATAATAAAGATAGATAAATATAAAATAAAGATAAAAGATAATATAAGTATATAAATAAAGATAGACTAAGAATTTTCCTTTGAGGGAAGGGGGCTTAAGAGGGTCATTTCCCCTCCCTCGATTTAAAAATGTAACTAAATTTTATTTTTTTCCGATTTTGAAAAACACAGTAAAATTTATTCTTTCAAGTAACTTAAAATAAAAGAGGAACTGGGGATTTTCTGTTAAGGAAAGGTGGGAGGGTGTAAAAGAGCCCATTTTGCCCCTACCTGGATTTTGAAACTTATTTAATTAAAATGTCTTTTACTCCGATTTTGAAATGCGCAGCAAAATGTATTTATTTCGAGTAATTTAAAATTAAAGAGGAACTAAGAACTTTTACTTGGGTAGAAGGGGTCATATGAGAGCTATTGCCCCTCCCTCGAATTTGATTTAAATTTGATTTAATCTAAATTATTTCTAAATTAAAAATTTTAATAAACATAGTAAAATTCTCTCTTTTCGAGTAACTTAAAATAAAAAAGGAATTAAATAATTTTCTGTAAATTTAGAGGGTTTAGGTGAACCATTACCCCTACCCCAGATTTTAAATTTTAATTAATTAAAATTTCTTTTTCGCTTATTTTGAAAAACATAGTAAAATTTATTTTTTTCAAGCAACTTAAAATAGAGGAGGAACTCAGGAAATTTCCGTTAATGAAAGAGGAGGGTGGGGGAAAGGAGCCCCATTGCCCCTTCCTGGATTTTGAAATTTAAATAATTATTTTTTTTTTCTCTTATTTTGAAAAACATAGTAAAATGTATTTATTTCGTTTACCTTAAAATTAAAATGGAATTGAGAATTTTCATTTAGGGGGGGAGGGGGGCGAATATATATACTAATTAAAATAAAAGTACTAATTTTTACATCCATAAAAAATACATAATTTTTAGAAAATTGAAATCTACAGATTTATGTATTTATTTTTTTTTTTGCATAAAAAACGCACACTTTTCGCAAACACTGAATATTCATTTATTTTATGCAAAAAATGTGCACAGTTTTTGACAACATAGAATATACACTTTTTTGTATGTATAAAAAATACAGACAGTTTGCACACAAAGTGCACACTTTTCAAAGTGTTCAAAAAAAGTCACTTTTTATGCACAAATTGTGTACAATCTATACTTTTTTGCAAAAAAAACTGCAAATATTTTCTAGCTGGGTGCACGCCAAATATCCAGGTTCAGTTCCATGTCTGGACATTTTTCGCTCTGTTGGAATAAACTTCAACTGTGCTACTCCAACCTTGAATATAATATTCATAGTTAGATAAATGTTATTTGCAAGTAATTAAGCCAAACTGCCTTTAATGAAAAACATTGTAAACAAAATAAATGTTATTTCATGGAAACTTTGATTATGAAATAAAAACAATAAACAAAATATGAGTTCCGGCCAGAATTAAATCATATAAAAACTCCATAATAATTTTTTGCTCGGTTGATGATTATAAGGAGAGATTAAATGAATATTATTCGTTACAAACTAGAAAGTTTTTAATACTTGCATTTTCTAATTTTCTGCTGCCTAATATGTCACTGTAAGGAATAGATATTTTACAAATCCCTTTATAGAAAGAAAAAAAAACTAGTATTATTTACTATTATACAGCTTTCATTACAAAGAGTAAGAAACTACTTGCAGCTATCCGGAGGAAAGCAATTCCAGAAAATTGCCATATATTTTCATCGATTATGACCCCACACCATACATGATTTAATATGAATATTTTTTTCCCCATAAAACTTGCATGTAAAATTATACCATTTCTTAGCATTTCGTAAGATGAAATAAGAGTTTGAAACATTTTGATACTTTTAAATTTTGTCTCAAAATTTACGCAAAATCTTGTTTTTGATTCACTTTCTTTTATGACAGGTATTATCTCATCATCGAACCGTGTTAATGTGATGTCATATAAAGAGTGATGATTAGTAATGGTTTTTAATATCATGAAATACAATCTTTGGTAATGATTTTTGATATCCTGAAATATAATCTTTAAGCTCAGTCAGAGTCCAAACAAGAATATACAAACTAGAACGAATGACGCTTACAATATACGCTGAAAACACACTGTAATTGGAATTATTGGTCATGGGACGGTTGTCTTTATTTGAAAAGCCATGCTAGCTAATTTCGGTATCGATTTCATGAAATCCAGTATTTAATTCAATCATATTCAAAACAATCTCGTAAAATTCTTATCGAATGGTGAAAGAACATCAAATGATCTACGCTGTAATAAAAAAAAGTGTTCTTCGGATGTTTTTATTTAATGAAACAGCTAAATTTATATTAAAACATAGACAACGACAGACTTGCGCAAATATTATTAGTTACACTTTTACGTCGAATCTATGTTTTTTTTTATGTTACATTAATGACATTATCCCCGATTTCAATACAATGTTATGCTTCTAAGAGAACTTAAATGATCTTTAGTATCAAGGATAATGGATCCTGCGAATAAAATTAGTGAAAACTCAAATACTATGATTCACAAGAGAAGATGAGCATAAAAGAACAGAATACTATCGCTTGTTAACCCCTTCGAGACGGGAGCCTTTTACGAAATATTTAATCTTTTGTCACCGTTTTTTAAAAACAGAAATTTGTGTCTTCTTGAATCGAGGAAATGCGCTGATTAAATAAGGCAAATTTTTCAGTAAAATTTTACTGGTGAGAAAAAACAAGGATTCTCAGCGCTTCATGCGGCACGTATACGTGCCGCTCGTCCCCAAGGGGTTACGAACATTGTTCCATGTCTCGTGAACGACGGCATATCGTTTCTGATAGTTTTCTGGGTCCTCTTGGAAAGAAGGCACCAATGATACTACATGATGAAACTGTTTTTATATTTTTATTTTTATTTTCAAATGATGTGAGGGAAACATTTTGAATGCATCTCCTGAACAGTTGGTTTCGGGGCGGTATTTCATAAATTATTTGATCGTCATGCCAAGAGCTTTCTAACAACACCATTTTTTAACCCCTTGGGGCGAGCGGCACGTATACATGCCGCATGAAGCGCTGAGAATCCTTGTTTTTTCTCACCAGTAAAATTTTACTGAAAAATTTGCCTTATTTAATCAGCTGAACAGTGCTGAACAGTGAAGCAGCGGTTAAGGGGTTGCCTAGTTGATGTCAACTTTACACCCAGTCTGAATAAATGTGATGTCTTACGTAATATAGAGCCATTGGGAATGTAAGAAATGTGTAGTTGATTGCAACTACTTATAAAATGAAAAAACTAAAGATATAACTAGCATAGGTGCTTTAAAAGTAAGAGAAAAAAGATTAAGAACTTGGATTTACATAATGAAATTATATTAAGATATAGGTTTAGCTGCAGTACAAACTGCTGTAATAAGGATAAAAATAAGTTAGAATAAAAGTTAGCACTAGTTCAGAGAATTACTCACAGCAAGCAAGGGCAGGGTCGGCGGTTAAGGAAGACAGCAAGGCTGCTTACAAAAACAAAAAGGCACTAATCAGGGCAATATATCTTTTTTTTTCCCTATATAATAAGGTTTATATAGAGGTATATATATATTTTTTTTATTATTATTTTTTTCTTTTTAGAAAATAAAATAAAAAGGAGAAAAGATTTTACTTAGCAATCTGATGCGGTGAACACAAAGCTCACGGGGATTCCATTATTGTGGAATATTTCGGGCGTTTGCGATGATGGGGCTCGAAGGCGTCATAGTCAGGGAGCCCTGCTACAATATCATTTGGAAGGTCATATACGGTAGAATAGAAAGTATTTGCAAGGTCTTTAATTCTTTTCCTAAGGGTGATGGTGTTCAGGTCCCTACGGACAGTGGTATTACGTAAATATCTGGAGGCGCCACGGACGATGCGAAGGTTTTTATTATGGAGTCTGCTTAGGTTGTCCATAGAGGATTTGTAGGTAAAGCCCCAAATAGGGCTTGCATAAGTAATGATGGGGAGGATACAGGAATTGTATAGGATGAGCTTGTTGTGGACGGAAAGGGTTTTACTATTGAGAAGTGGTTTAAGGGCAAGAGAAGCTCCGGCGACTTTCCCCCTGACGGAGAGAATATGTTTGCTCCAAGTGAGCCTGCGATCAAGGATGACACCCAGGTATTTGGCCTCATCGGACCATGGAATTGTAGTGTTATTGATTGTTAGTCTAGAAGGAAAGATAAATTTACGGGAGAAATAGACAGCTTTAGTTTTATTTTCGTTGATTAGAACGCGCCATAGGTCGCACCAGTCAAGGAAGTCATCAAGATGAGTCCGCAGGTACCTGTATAGACTATCTGGGTGGTGTGCAGTTTAATCAGCGCATTTCCTCGATTCAAGAAGACACAAATTTCTGTTTTTAAAAAACGGTGACAAAAGATTAAATATTTCGTAAAAGGCTCCCGTCTCGAAGGGGTTAAGAAAACGCAGAGCTTGCAGCTGAGTATGTTCCAATTACTTTAATACAAATAAATGTCTTCTATTTAAAACTTTCCGTGAAACAAGGACAAATATAAAGTGTAGTAAAACAAAGAAGTGCCTTCCGAAATCAAAATTCGTAAATAGCTATTATGATGCAAATGAAACTTCCTAACATTGAAACTTTCTAATTTGTTTTTTAATTACTAAAATGTAATGGTGTAAAATCATTTAAGTTCTTCTAGAAGCATAATATTTTTATGAAATCGAGAATAGTTTCTTTAACGTAAACTCAAAAAATATAGATTCGATGCAAAATCCTAATTAATCTTTTCTTATGCAAGTCTATCGACTATGTTTTAACATAAATGTAGCTAGTTAAACAAAAACGTTCGATGAGCAACTTTTTTTTTTCGATTACAGCGTATTTTCATATGAATTGATTTCGCCATTGTTTTTTAATTTAACGAAGTAGTTTAGAATAGGATTGAAACAAACGATTGGATTATATAAAATCAATAAACAATACTATCTTCATAAGCTAACGTGGCTTTTCAAATAAACAAAATTCGTCTTATGATCAAGAGTTCCAATTACAGCATGTTTTTATAATACACTAGGGGGCTCTGCCCCCTACGAGCTACGCTCGTCAACCCCCGTTCAGACACCGCAGACTCTAAAAGTACGCTAATTTGATCGGCTTTAAAAAGATATCGGAAGATTGAATTATAATTTAAAAAACAGTGGCGATCTCCCTATAAACTATTCATTTCTCTTTGACTGGGGAATTTTAAGGCCAAATCCGCTGCGGTACTACTTGATTAACCAGTCGACCAATTTCGTCAAATTATATAAATCGCCAAAGCACTCGCCAAATTATACAAATTGACATCATTTTTATTTTAAATAACGAAAGAACAAATAAATTAGTGCAACATTAATAAAAATACAAATAAAACATCGAAATAAAAATAACTTGATGACGTAGACACGTGTAACTTGCTTAAAGTCAAGTTAATGTGACATTTACGATAAACCATTATTGACATTTAATCTTATAGTTTGGCGAATGATAGATTTTTGGTCGACGGGATAACTAAGTAGTACCAAAAATACATATGTCAATCGCTGTTTTCGTCTTTGATTAAGTAAAATAAGATAAACATTTCAAAATAAGCTAATATAAAAGGAATTAAGTAAACAGAGTCTTTGTCTCCCGGTATTTTTTAACAAAGCGAAAGGAAAGCTCTTTTAAATAAGACATTTTAAATTAATCGTTTTTAATCTGACGTAATTTTGACCAAACTATTCTTTCTCTTTTTAATATTCACGTGAAAATACTTGTGTTAGAAATGAAATATTATTTGCGCTTTCCTAACAAAAATAGTTGAAAAGTATCCTCTCAAAATATCAAATAAATGTCTAGTGCAATTTCTAAATTTAAACCGTTTTGCAATATTATTTGGTGTTCATTTTATGTAATAACTGTAATGTAACGTAAATATGACGTAATTTCTCCTATTTAAGACTTCTAACGCATGTTAATAAATTTATTATTTTACAAATTCCTTTCTCTCTTAAAATTCACGTGTAATTATAGTTTTTATGACGTAATTTTTAATAAGTTCTTGCTTTTTGTATATAATTATTTAATTCTAATTCCAAATGTTTTTTTCTGTTTATAATAGTCACGTGTAAATAATTTTTTAATTTATTACACGTATAAATATATATATATATTTTTTTTGAAGCAAACATTATTGTTTCCGCTGTTTATACAGTTGGCAACAGTTTAAATTAATATCACTTTCTAAAATCTGTAAAAAATATCTCTAGAAATCCTGAAAATTTGAATTTAAAATAGAAATACAACCTCAAAAAATTAGCCAAATTAAAAAAAAGAAAACAGTCTGCACACCGGGAACTTCAAACGTATAAAATGATCTAAAAATGATTAAATTCCTATGTACAGTTTTTGCTACTATAAAACTTTTTTAATGGAACGATTTTGTCCAACTTTGGCATTAAATATCTCTTAAAATAATTCTTCGATTTGAAAACTGTCTGCATCAGCGTGTTTATCAAACATTTCTGTATAATACTACCGATTTTCATATTTTTGTATGCATTATTTTTCTTAATATTAACGAAGAAAGACCTCCGGTCACAAAAAATTCAAAACCGGCGGCGGCGGTGACAGCGGTAGTTACTTTTTTTTAGAATAGAGAGAAACTGTTTATTTGTAGATGATCCCGCAATAGCTTTTTTTTTTTTTTTTTTTTTTTTTTTTTTTTTAATACTAAGGGGCTCTGCCCCCTACGAGCTACGCTCGCCAACCCCCGTTCAGGCACAACAAAATCCAAAAAGTACGCTAATTGCACGCATTTGATCGGCTTTAAAAATATTGAATTAAAATTAAAAAGAAAACAGTAGCGATCTCTCTGTAAACGGGTTTCCATTCGTTTTCCTTGGATTGGGGATTTTTAAGACCAAATCTGTTGCTGTTAAGAGATACAATGGCTGTTTTCGTATTTAATTAAACACATTAGTTATTTGAAAATAAGCTAATGTAAAATGAATTAAGTAAACAGTGTCATTGTCTCCCGGTATTTTTTAGCAGCGCTATAAGATAGTTCTTTTAAATAATTCATTTTAAATGTATCGTTTCAAATCTAACGTAATTTACACCAAACTTTTATTTCTCTTATTAATATTCACGTAAAAATACTTTTGTTGTTAAAAAGAAATATTATTTGCGCTGTCTTCGAATTCACGATAATAGTTGAAAAGATTATCTCAAAATATCTCGCGCAAATATATTTTTCAATTTAAATTGTTTTACCATATTTTTGGGGCATTTTAAATATGACGTAAAATTCAAGTGTAAATATGGTTCTTATGACGTAATTTTCCTGCTTTTAACATGTAATCATTTAATTCTAATTTTAAAGTTTTTTTTCTGTTTGTAATAGTCACGTGAAAATAAATTTTTAAGTTGAAGAAATAATTGGTATGATAATTTGTTTCGCTGTTTATACAATTGGCAACAGTTTAAATTGATGACATTTTCTAAAATTTATAAAAAACATCTCTCGAAATGCTGAAAATTTGAATTAAAAATAGAAATAAAACCTCAAAAAATGCGTCAAATAAGAAAAATAAATGCAATCTGCGCATTGGGAACTTATAACGTATAAAATGATCTAAAAATGATTAAATTCTCATGCATAGTTTTTGCTCAAATAAAACTTTTTTAATGGAACGACTTTGTCCAACTTTAGCATTAAATATCTCTTAAAATAATTCTTCGATTTGAAAACTGTCTGCATCAGCGTGTTTATCAAACATTTTTCTATAATACCACCGATTTTCATATTTTTGTATGCAACAGTTTTCTTAATATTAACGATGAAAGGCCATGCTTAAGCATTCAAATTGGATGCGGTTCAACCCGGAATATCTACGCAGATGTTCATTGGTCCATTTCCAAATCAAAACTTTTTTTTATATATAGAAGGATTTTTATCATCATTTGATATAGTTTCTACATTGGTGTTTAGACTCCGATTCAGCTTAATGATTTTATTCCGTGATATCAATAAGTCATTACCAATCATCTCTCTTTATATATAGCTTTTTTTATCGCAATAGTATGGTTTTCTGATGGAATATTGCTTCTCATAACACAAAGTGAATAAAAATCAATACTTTATGCAATTTTTGGGACAAAATTGAAAAGTATCAAAGTGATTCAAAATGGCATTTCATCTTATTAAATGCTAAGCGATGGTAGCATTTTAGATGAAAGTTTTATGAATAAAACATATTTGTATCTGCAAATCTAGTAAAATTAATCTATGATAGTTTAAAATAATGTTATACATATTAGTGAAACTAATTTAAAGCGTATATTTTTCAATTGTGTTATCTGAAATGCATACCACAAGGATGAAGTTGCACTAGTAGCTAGAGGTTTCGAAGTCATATACTCTGAATTTTCAGGGATAATTTTTAAAATAATAGTACTAAATTGAACTGTGATGTTAAGGTTCGATGAAAATAGTCTATGGTATTTTATCACTCAATAAAATTTACAAAATAGGTATTGTTGTTTATAGAGATGACAAATTCGTTTAAACATTTATTCGTAAGCAAATTTCTATTGATAGCCCAGTGGTAGGGGAGGAAAAAAAGATCGAATTAGGAATTAATTAGGGGAAAGCTGGAAATTATTTTAATCCATTTAGTTTAGGTCTAGGATGAATATGCTATGTTTTCCCCCTCGTACTAAATGAGCGTTAGGAAATATGTACAGATTTATAGTCAAAAAACACGTTTTTTCACATACCATAACAGTATCTCAAGACAGCTGACTCTGTCAAAATCATTGTCAATACAAATGTTGTACAGCTTAAAATTTTGAATAAAATGAGCACAGTCTAACATTTTTGTTCAATATTAAGGTCGCAATTCTATTTCAAAAATTTTCAAATCAAGAGCTTGAAGCCAGAAGAGACCAAATTAACTTAAAAAAATCTCAAAATTGCGGTCTTAATATAGAACAAAAATATTAAGTGTAGGTACTCATTTTATTCAGAATTCTAGTCTCTACAACTTTTGTTCTGACCATGTTCTAGATAGACTTAGCTGTTTTCAGATATTGTTAAGTTAACTTGGCCTCTCCTGGCTTCAAGCTCTTGATTAGCGATTAAGGCAAAATTTTGAAATAGAATAGCGACATTAATGTTGAACAAAAATATTTATGATGGTACTCATCTTATTCAGAATTTTAAGCTCTACAACATTTGTATTGACAATGTTTTTTATAGAGTTAGCAGTTTTGACATATTGTTACGGTAATTTAAAAAAAAAAAACGCGTTTTTCGAAAATAAATATGTACAGTCGTGGGAAAAAAGAAAACACCCCCTACTAACTCCTCAACAAATTATCGTAGAAAAACGTTACTGGTACCGAACGATTGGAAATAAAGTCTACTTTTAAATGACATAGATAAAATTTTCTTAGCGGGCCATCTACATATTAAAACGAACCATAACTTTGTTTTTTTCAATCGCAGTACACAATTCTGACAGCATAAATGAACTCTACACCATTCAATTATCCTAAAAACAAATTTTTATGCAATTCGTACCATAAGTTTCTGAGAAATTAGTTATTTTAAAGCGAGCGTATTTTAAGGGCTGTATCCAAATTGAAGTTCGGAACTCGATTGTTAAACGAGAGAGCCTCCATCTTGATCAAGGCAGATTAAGACGTCCATGAAGGCTGCTAGATTACAGGACAGCAGAAGAAATTTCAAAATATCTAGTCACTTCTATTATAGACGGCCCCTTAAACCAACATTTTGCCGTTTATTAAGCATAATTTGAAAACTACTTAAAAGAAATATGTGAAATTTAAGATTTCCATAAAGCAGGACTTAATAAATCTAAATTCATCAAAAAAAATTATAGGTTGCAATTCATAATTTTTTCGAATATTAATTTCATAATTCATATCATAAAATTATAAAAATTGCAAATTCAGCGTATTTATGTTTGGGTATATTAGTGTTATTGCTACATAAAAATTAGCACATTAGGAGCATAATTTCTGGAGGTATAAATAAAAATATGAAAATGTAATTTAACGTTAGAAGCACTAAATTTTGAATGTTTATAATTCAAAAACTTATCATTCAAATGACTTGAAATTTGGTGTCTAGTCATAATTTGAACTGAAGATTTTAAATATCTCGTTAAAATTGGGTATTGTCATTGAAAAAAATGAAGTTTGGATTCGTTTTAATGCGTAGATGTTCCCCTTGCTTATTTTACCTTTACATTTCATTATTTCTAAATCAAAATTTTATTTAAAAGAAACTGCAAAAAAGTTTTTTAAAGGTATAACAATAAAAGCGCAATATTTCCTTAAATAATCGTATAAGTCTACTGTACGTTATATGTGTAAACAAGAATTTCATTTTTAACCTTATATGATAATTTTTTTTTTTTTTTTTCAAAACGAATATCTTTCTCCTAAATCTCTTTTTCTGACTAAATTTCTGACTAAATTTATACTTGATCATTAGCTAACAGTTTAGAACAATGTATTAAAATTTTAGTGCGATTTTATTAAGTGCATTTATTATTCAAAATGTGCGTAATGTTAATCCTATGGTGAAATTCACGGAAAAAATCGGATTTCGTCCAAAGTGAATTTTTTGGCGCAGCATGTCTCTAAAGTGGCTTTGCGCCATAAAACCTCATTCGACAAACCAATCAAAGTGATTTTCGGATTTTTTTTTCAAAGATTTATATATATATATATATATATATATATATATATATATAATATGTTTCCGCAGCATGTGTATAATTTCGTGCTAAAATGGTTATAATACATTCTAAAAAGGAGCGTTTTTCTTCTAATATATATATTTTTTCTTTTCCACGTCGAAATCTTATGAGAAAAAAAAATCGCCAAAAGCGATTTTCGAAAATTATGTTTCTCAAAATAAAAAATAATATATGCATTTTTTAAAACGGATTGCGCAGTTGAACTGAAAAATGAATATATACAGGGTGTTTTATGAAAGATGGAAAAAACTGTAAAATGTTATAGTACACCTCCAAACAAACAACTTTCAAGAAAGAATGCATGGTCGGAATTAAAATGCAAAGTTGCTAGAGGGCACCGAAGGTAATGTTGTTATACGAGTCAAAGACACACAAGGAACGATTGAGTGATAAAAGCAAGGTGGGGAACCACTCTCAGTACAACTTTTAAGCCTCTGATCCATTTCCATTTCCAGTTCCGTAAATAAAATGCATATCTGCATTTTTCATATTATTTGAGGACAACATCTTCCGAAACGTTCCCACCGCGATTGACAGTGACACACTCGGATCAGTGACTTTTATGTTTTAATGGAGGTGAAATCTTGCAGACGCGATTTTCATTTTCTATATATCAATTCTGCAAGGAATGGAGCTTTAACGTTTCCATGGAGCATGATTCTAAATGCACCAGCTACTTTTCGTTTTATTTACGAACATGCATTCCTTGATGAAAGTTATTTTTTTTTATGTATACTATCACCTTTTAATATTTTGCCCATGTTTTATGAAACACCCTGTATATATATATTGAAATTTTCATTTCGCAAGCTGATGCGTAACTTTGTCGAAAAAAAAAGTGAGGGCGGTCGTCATGTGCATTAGATGTTTAAAAAAAGTAGGTCATTATTGTACAAAATTCTTCGAATATTTTATGAGTGAAAAATATAATGTTTTCGCAGTTACTTAAAAGTTTGGAAAAATTATTGATTTTTAAAGATAAATGCGCTTGTAAGAAGACTTGTTTTTACACTTTGGCTCGTTTAATAGTTAAATAAACGGTCAAGTTCGAATATTACTCGCGCACAGAGGGTACCGTACAATAATATATGAATTAGTAAGGGTATTATTAAAAAAATACCTTTGCTAAAAGAATACTAAGACTTTGTAAAAACTATAAAACGTAGGAAAGGGTATAGCTGTATAGTATACAGGGTGTAAAGGAAAGTCCCTTTAACCTGAAAATACTTTGGAACGGAGAGAGCTACATCTATACAAGTGAAGTAACGGTACAGTAAAGTGACTACGTCCGACCAAATGCAAACGACGGCAGCAATACTAGTGGCGAAATTTGGAAGATAGTCATTGCAAATCAAAAACGAAAAGAAGTAGAGCAAATTTTCCAACTAGAAAGTTTTAGAGCATCAATTAATTAGCACGAAACAACATTTGGTTCACATGGATAAGATAAATCGTCGCCTGCATACCCAAAAATGTCCGAAATCGATGGGCGACGATTCTACTTTACCTATTCACATTCCGGAAATGTAGCAGTGCACAATTGCAGATTGTGACGTTGTACTGTGCTGTAATGTCAGTAAATATTTAATTTCCAATGCATTTAAAATTTTAGAATAATCCTTTAAGGGCCAGAAGAATTCTGTTCGTAAACAGATGAAATAATTGACTAACACCAGAATATTCAAACGAATTTCTCAGAAATTAAAACCCCACTAATTTGCACTTTCATTGCAAAAGCAGAATTTCGTTAAAATATTCTTGGTGCCATTAGTGAGTTTTGGAATTAAAATTAGGAGGCTAGGCCGTCTAGCCACCGCCCTTGAAAAGGTTAAATCTATGTCGTCGTATTGCAGAGGCTTGAAACAGACGTTCCATGCTGAGAAATGTTCATGCAGAATTACTCTCACGAGTACAAACGTGTATCGTGGGCAATGGCGAACTTTTCGAACATACTGAATATTAACCTTTTATCATTGTGCGACAGTTTGTCTTTTTTTCTGTGTGGGATGTTATCAAAATGTATTGAGATAAGTACGTATTTATAGCATAAATTATGCGTATTTTTACATATTTCTGACTATTCCAGTCAAACGTTTACACAAAATGAAGTGCATCGATTTCGGACATTTTTGGGTAAACAGACGAAGATTTATCTTATCCATGTAAACCAAATGTCGTATTCTATTAATTAATTGATGCTCTAAAACTTTCAAACTGGAAATTTTGCTCTATCTCTTTTCGTTTTCGATTTGCAGTGGCTATCTTCCAAATTTCACCACTAGTGGGGTGTTGCTGTAGTTTTTATTAAATCTGGCGTAGTTGCTTTACTATACCGTTACCTCACTTGCATAGCTGTATAGCTTTCTCCGTTCACAAGTATTTTCAGGTTAAAGGGACTTTCCTTTGCACCCCGTATACTAGAAATGTATAAATTGATATATCACGAAAGTTCAAAGATATATGGAACCTTAATAATAGCAAATATAACTATTCTGTATATTTGTTATTCCATATAGGTTTTTAGTTAACCTTTAAAGACATAGTAGGTGTATTAAGAGAGCCACTCAATGGAAACTAGTCGCGAATTCCATAGTATTTATGTGATTCATTCTCATTAATTTAGTCTGTTTTTAACAATTTGACGTTTATTGTTTTTATACTGCTACTGGGCATTGCATTACATAAATGTATCCTTAAAATGTGTTATCTAGGTTTTAAAAGCCGATGGAGCATAGAGCACGCCGTCCCTGTCATTATGTATGTTCAAACAGCCCGTGTCTTTAAGGGTTAATATTTCGGCTAATTACCGACGACTTTTTCCAAAATTCATGATCAACAATGCGTTTATACTTCTGCTACGATAGGTACCTCCAGCTCTGCTGTACACTTTTGCTGAAGCCCATTAATCTAAATTTGAGTGTAACAGAAAAATGCGATTTTCTCAAAAACTATGTGACCTAGGGTAATCGCTATAATTTTCCTGCAAGGTTTAAATTAATGTCTACTACCTCTAATTTTTTTCATAATTTTAATTTCAATAGATTCGGAATTAGATGGGGGGAACATATTTTTGCACTACATTTTCCACCATAACTTCGAAAATATAATACCTAAACTTAAACGAAATATATTTCTGATTTCAGCGTTACGAAAGCTTTCACACGATATAAAAAGAAAAGATTTTTTTTTTTTCAAGTTACTTAATTATCCCCTCTACATTTTTCCTAGATATATTTATGAATATTTATTAATCTGTAAATATGTGGGTCAATAGTCTTTATTACTTCCCCCATTTTGAACTTTCCACGTTGAATAGTTTACGTGTAAAAGGGCTGTGACAGACAGACAGACACAGGAGTGATCTTATAATGGTTCCGTTTTTACTTTACGTACGGAATCCTAAAAAATACTTCTTAATATCTGAACTGTTTAAATTTTTTTCATTCATAAATATATATATAATGGTTTTGCGTAAAACATTCGTGAAACAAGAAACATATCTAGACAAGAGTGTAAATGAAGTGTGTTTTCTTCTTGCTTTGTTTGCGCATCCAGCCCTTTAACATTAAAAAAAGTAATAGTTCTTGTCGTCCAAACTCAGGAATTTTTCGATTATAAATATAACGATTTTGAAGCACGCATAAAAATTTTGTCAATATATGGATATTACTCGTAAAAATATGAGTCTATGCCGCCGGTGTGTTCGTGATATAAGCAAAAAATTCACTTTTTTTTTTTTTTTTTTTTTTTTTTTTTTTTTTTTTTTTTTTTAATGTTCTAGTGGTTCGAATGTTTTGAGAATTTTATAGGTGAGGTAAATCCAGTCGACTAAGAACGTATATAAAGAGTGTGTCGGAACATAGACCATTAGTTATTTTAGTGAGAATAAAGTGTGTCCCGAAATCTGTAATGTGACGTACAGTTTCCAATTTTTTCGAAGTGCTTAAAACTCGCATTTTTGGAATCGAATTGCACCGTAGAGCGTAGCAGAGCTACGCTCTACGGGGACGGCTCTACGTAGAGAGTAGTAGTACGCTTCAGATTTATGTTATTATTATTATTATTATTATTATTATTATTATTATTATCGGTGTTTCTGAATTGTAGCCTGATGCGAAAGAAACCACAGCTAATCGAACGATTTGAAAGAATGCTTTGAAAATAATATCTTCCGTTTTTCTGTATTTAGAATGGTTTCACCGATGCGGACTTCGACAAAACGCCGATCAAAAAGCGTTTAAAATTATTTATTGCTTCGGTGCTCCTGAGATACAATACGGACGCAACCTGTTATGCTTTGTCGTCGATGCGATTTTTAATTGCGGTTTTTAATTAATTGCCTTGGACTACAATCACACAGATTTCCACACTTCCACCTGCGGTGACGTTTCCTAGCCATCGCCAAGAAACTGACACCCACACGCAGACGCTCTTCTTTTATTTACTACGTGTCATAACGTCCTGATGAAAATTCGATGAAATGATTAAATTTCTGAGAAAAAAGACCTTTTCGTATTGAGGTGAAATAATTTTATAATCTCTAGGCGGAATTACCTGACAGAAGACAGTATTAATATTCTTAGTATATTCATGCGCCTATACAATTTTACTTTAGGGTATTGGAGAATTTTCCGAAATGCTGCTATGGTTATGTTCATAAAAGCAGTCTTAATGCTTAAGATGATTCTATTCTCAAAAGAATTACTTAGAGATATTATACATGTATAATAATATTCGCGTGCTCATGATAATTTCCACTGGGGCTCTAAATTCTTGTGTATTTAACGAAACATGAAAGTTATGTCCTGACATTTATTAAGTTAATTCCTTTGACTGAAACGTAAAACGGAGTAATTCTCTTTATGTTAAACTACTTTTATTATTAAACTATCTCGAGCCCACAAGTGTTTTTTTTTTTATTCTCTTTTGATTATTTGCGTTAAAATACTTTTTAAAAACAATTATTGTGTTTTCAATGCATGTAATGTTGCTACATTTTACATGTCATTAATTAGTTATATTTTAGCAGTTTATTTTTCATCTATTATATATATAAAATCCAAACGGAAATTTCGTTCCGAACGCCGAGATTTCGAGTTCTACCGCATGGATTTTTACTGAACTTATACCGCTAGATAGGTATCGTTCCAGGGAAGGTTTTAAGCTATAACACATCATTCTATCTAGATTAGTTATAGAATTCGTACGGAAAATTCGTTTATTTTGGACTTTGTTACTTCATATTTCCTTAAATATCTGGGCTCCTATTGGTCGTAGAGCTTAGATCTCGCGCCAAAAGTACCTCCGAAGCACCCAAGCAAACTTTTCCCCGCGATTATTTTGCCGTCTTCCGATTTCCTCTAACTCTATTAGGGGCCCGCGTAGAGCCCCTTTAAAATATTTTTCGTAGTAATTTCAGCAATTATCTTAAATTATTGGTTAAGACCGCCACCCTCCCGATTCATGTATCTACGGAAAGGTTGCATGAAGGAGTTTCGTTCAGATACGCTTTCGTTAAGAATAGAGTGCACTCCCTGGTGGTGGAATGTGGAACTAACATAACGCGATATTGTTAAAATTAGGAAATCTAACAATGCGATCTGTTTTAAACTTTGAGATAGTTCATAACACATAATCTATTATCTATTCTATTATATATATATAAAATCTATTATCTATTCTATTATCTATTATATATATAAAATCCAAACGGAAATTTCGTTCCGAACGCCTAGATTTCGAGTTCTACTGCATGGATTTTTACGGAACCTATACCGTTTGATAGGTATTGTTTCAGGGAAGGTTTTAAGCTATAACACATTATTCTACCTAGATTAGTTTTAGAATTATGACGGAAAATTCTGTTATTTTGGGCGATAAGGTTACAATTTTATTTCTTGGCGAAATTCATCGTTGATAAAAAAAAATTGAAACGGCTATTATACCTCGAAAAATAAAAGAAAAACTGTTACTAATTTTATTTAAATGAAAAAAAAAAAGAAGATGAAAATCCGTTTTAATGAGTGATAATATTAAAAAACGGAAACATTTAATCAAAACCTGAAAGAAATATTTGTAATGCTTAAAAATTAATTTAATAAGAAATATTACACTTGATACGCAATATTTGGCTCTTTATCGCTTGCGTTAGATATGGAAACGAATCTGAAAATTTGATTAGATGAAATTTTAACGACATTTGCTTTCTGTTCTGTTCTTTTCTTTTTTTTTTTATATCTAATTGTCCCATCACGTGACTTATAGAAGAAACAAGCAGATCTAATTGTGAGTCACATGTATAATTACTATTTGTTTCTTTACGATTTTTTATTTTTCTTTTGTCGCCAAACAATGTGATTTTAAGCCAAAAATGCATAAGCGTGACATTAGCTTGAGAATGTTCTCACAAATGGTGTTTTTTTAGGTGAAAGAGATCATTTTTGAGTACATTTTCATATTCAATTGTAACTTATATAGATATCAGTTAATATTTTAAAAATGGAATCGAATACTTAAATTTCAGTGTGAATTTCTGCCACACAAACATATTGTAAAATAATTTCATACTTTTTAAAATGTTTTTCGCCGTAATTTCGAAAGCATGTGATATTTATAAACTCGAACTCAGATCAACGAATATTACCCATTTTATTTAAGCAAATATTATCTATTTTCTCAAGTCATATCGCCAATTTCATTTATAGGAAAATTCACAGATTCGAAATCTAGGAAATAAAGATAATTTTTAAGGAAATTTATGTTTTAATACGTTATTACTATGGAAAAATTCAACATTTTGAAAAAAAAAATTACAAGTCTTTTGTAATTCGTCATTTCTTCTTTGTCTTTCTTCGCACTTTCTCCTTTGTTATGTAATATTTCAAATGATATTGGACTAATTTTCGATCATCGATTTACCGCAAAATCGCATATCTAATACAGTATATAAAATAAAGTCTGGATTAGGGGACTAATTAACGCACACTACTGACATTTCGCAAACTACTGAACCTAAAATCTTGAAAATCGTGGTAAAAATACTTCTTATGACATAAACTTCTGCTAAGAAAGGATTTTCTAAAGTGTCACCCCTAATGGTTTTAGCACGGGGTGGGGGAAAAAATCGAATATCAAAATTATGCGTCAAATGATAGCATATTTTAATGTAGTTTTGTATGCAAAATCGAATGCTACCAAATAAATTTTTATAAGTCCAACAGTTCATGACACATTTCATATTTTTCTAATTTGGCGGTGTCTTTGGCATCTAAATTATACGAAAAAAAAATATCTATCATTACATCCGTTACTCTAGCAACGGAAAAAATTCAAATCAACCCTTTTGGCTAAAAAATAAAAACGGCTCTATGAGTTTGAAATAAAAATGCAAGCATCTTAATTTTTTTAAAAAAATAGTGATTTTATGTAAAATAAAAGGGAAAAAATTACTGAGAATTTAGCGTTATAAAACAAAAATGGAAAAGGTACTACTTAGATATTCCGTCGACCAAAAATCTATCGTCAAACTATAAGATTAAATGCCAATAATGGTTGATCGTAAATATCAAATTCACTTGAATTTAAACAAACTACACGTGTTTACGTCATCAAGTGATTTTAATTTCGACGTTTTATTTGTATTTGTGTTAATGTTATACTAATTTATTTGTTATTTTGTTATTTAAAATAAAGATTATGTCAATTTATATAATTTGGCGAATGGTTTGGCGATTTATATAATTTGGCGAAATTGGTCGACGGGATAACAAGTAGTACCAATGAAAATATTTAAGTATGAAAGCAATGTTTGTAACGACTTAAAAATTATTTTCATATATATAAACTCGGTTTATGACGTCAGATGCCGTCATCAGAAGAATCTACAAGAGTCTTTTTCCATTTTTTCCGGTCACAGGTTCCTCAATGAAAGAAACTTGAATTGGAATAATATTGTGCGATTTATAAATTTCTACTCGATAAGAAGAAAAAATGGGTACATTTATAACAACCGTGCGCACATCTCGCTGATAGCATTTTTAAAATTCCCAGTAGCAGTAGTTACATTTTGCGTATGTAAATTAAAAATATTTTTTTGCTTTTAATTATGGCATTATTTCCTGTTATTGTTTATCTTTTCAGTTTTTTAAATGAAATTAGTATAAGGCATGCATTTTAAATTGAGTGAAAGGTTTGTGTTTTAAATGAAAATAACAAAATAAGAATATGCTATGAAAACGATCTTTATTGATTTATTACCTGCGCCCGGCTGACATAAAAGTATCACAAAAGCCACATATTCACTTTTCTTTGAGTAGTTGCTCATGAGAATTCAAGTTAACCTTCCGTAATCGGATGCTTCACATATTGGTGTATTAGCTTTAATGTTGAAAGCATCGTTTTTGTTTGAAGCGAAAACTTTACTATGAATTGTATTACACAAAATCGCATCATCATCATCTACTATATATTTACAACGGAAATTTGTATTTCATTCCGATTGTTTATAATACTTTCGTAGGATATACCACAATTAGTTAGGTAATAATTTTGGAAAGGTTTTAGTGTATACATATTGTTCAAGTGTACTTAGTTATAGAGCAACAGTAAAAGTTCAAAAATTAAGTGAACCTGATTATGAAAGTTTAGCCTTTTTAAAAAAATCTACAGAACATATTTTGTTACAAGTGGCCCTGTTGCATGACTTTTAGAAATGGTGTTAGTATATACTATTTCATTATATGTTGATTAGTTACAGAGGTATTAATTCCTGTTGTCATAACGGTCTCATTACCCGATTATAAGTGCGCTGTTTATAATCAACTAAAACAATTACTTCTTAATTGCTAAATTTTGTCCAACGCTTAAGATAACATTATATCGCAATGACGTTCGCATCGTTTTCAGTAATGTGCAAGGTCAAGCTGAAGATCCATATTGTTTAAAATACAAGTTCAAATTCACCATTTAGTTTAATCCAAGGTTCATTTGGAAATATTGACCAGCGCAGCGGGCATAGCCTGCTAGTTTTTAATATCAGAGATAAATAATTTGATTTTGTATTTATCATTCTTCATATTTATCAAATTATTCTGTGATAATTTGTATAAAGGATGCAGTAAAATACAATGACCTGTCATGCGGAATTTTAAGTAATTACTTTGTAGTTCTACTATTTTATAATAATACTAGCAGGCTATGCCCGCTCCGCTGGTCAATATTTCCATATGAACCTTGGATTAAACTAAATGGTGAATTTGAACTTGTATTTTAAACAATATGGATCTTCAGCTTGACCTTGCACATTACTGAAAACGATGCGAACGCCATTGCGATATAATGTTATCTTAAGCGTTGGACAAAATTTAGCAATTAAGAAGTAATTGTTTTAGTTGATTATAAACAGCGCACTTATGGTCGGGTAATGAGACCGTTATGACAACAGGAATTAATACCTCTGTAAATAATCAACATATAATGAAATCGTATATACTAACACCATTCCTAAAAGTCATGCAACAGGGCCACTTGTAACAAAATATTTTCTGTAGATTTTTTTATAAAGGCTAAACTTTCATAATCAGGTTCACTTAATTTTTGAACTTTTTCTGTTGCTCTATAACTAAGTACCCTTGAACAATATGTATACACTAAAACCTTTCCAAAATTATTACCTAACTAATTGTGGTATATCCTACGAAAGTATTATAAACAATCGGAATAAAATACAAATTTCCGTTGTAAATATATAGTAGATGATGATGATGCGATTTTGTGTAATAGAATTCATAGTAAAGTTTTCGCTTCAAACAAAAACGATGCTTTCAACATTAAAGCTAATACACCAATATGTGAAGTATCTGATTACGGAAGGTTAACTTGAATTCTCATGAGCAACTACTCAAAGAAAAGTGAATATGTGGCTTTTGTGATACTTTTATGTCAGACGGGCGCAGGTAATAAATCAATAAAGATTGTTTTCATAGCATATTCTTATTTTATTATTTTCATTTAAAACACAAACCTTTCACTCATTTAATTTAAAATGCATGCCTTATACTAATTTCATTTAAAAAACTGAAAAGATAAACAATAACAGGAAATAATGCCATAATTAAAAGCAAAAAAATATTTTTAATTTACATACGCAAAATGTAACTACTGCTACTGGGAATTTTAAAAATGCTATCAGCGAGATGTGCGCAGGGATGTTATAAATGTACCAAATTTTTTCTTCTTATCGAGGAGCAATTTATAAATCGCACAATATTATTCCAATTCCAATTTCTTTCATTGAGGAGCCTATGACCGGAAAAAATGGAAAAAGACTCTTGTAGATTCTTCGGATGACGGCATATGACGCCATAAACCGAGTTTATATATATGAAAATAATTTTTAAGTCGTTACAAACATTCCTTTCATACTTAAATATTTTCCTTGGTACTACTTGTTATCCCGTCGACCAATTTTGCCGAATTATATAAATCGCCAAACCATTCGCCAAATTATATAAATTGACATAATCTTTATTTTAAATAACGAAATAACAAATAAATTAGTATAACATTAATAAAAATACAAATAAAACGTCGAAATTAAAATCACTTGATGACGTAAACACGTGTGTTTAAATTCAAGTGAATTTGATATTTACGATCAACCATTATTGGCATTTAATCTTATAGTTTGACGATAGATTTTTGGTCGACGGAATATCTAAGTAGTACCTTTTCCATTTTTGTTTTATAACGCTAAATTCTCAGTAATTTTTTCCCTTTTATTTTACATAAAATCACTATTTTTTTAAAAAATTAAGATGCTTGCCTTTTTATTTCAAACTCATAGAGCCGTTTTTATTTTTTAGCCAAAAGGGTTGATTTGAATTTTTTCCGTTGCTAGAGTAACGGATGTAATGATAGATATTTTGAGGTTTAGATGCCAAAGACACCGCCAAATTAGAAAAATATGAAATGTGTCATGAACTGTTGGACTTATAAAAATTTATTTGGTAGCATTCGATTCAGCATACAAAACTACATTAAAATATGCTATCATTTGACGCATAATTTTGATATTCGATTTTTTCCCCTCCCCGTGCAAAAACTATTAGGGGTGACACTTTAGAAAATCCTTTCTTAGCAGAAGTTTATGTCATAAGAAGTATTTTTACCACGATTTTCAAGATTTTAGGTTCAGTAGTTTGCGCTGTGCGTTAATTAGTCCCCTAATCCAGACTTCATTTTATATACTATATTAGATATGCGATTTTGCGGGGAATCGATGATCGAAAATTAGTCCAATATCATTTGAAATATTACATAACAGAGGAGAAACTACGAAGAAAGACGAAGAAGAAATGACGAATTACAAAAGACTTGTAATTTTTTTTTTCAAAATGTTGAATTTTTCCATAGTGATAACGTATTAAAACATAAATTTCCTTAAAAATTATCTTTATTTCCTAGATTTCGAATCTGTGAATTTTCCTATAAATGAAATTGGCGAAATGACTTGAGAAAATAGATAATATTTGCTTAAATAAAATGGGTAATATTCGTTGATCTGAGTTCGAGTTTATAAATATCACATGCTTTCGGAATTACGGCGAAAAACATTTTAAAAAGTATGAAATTATTTTACAATATGTATGTGTGGCAGAAATTCACACTGAAATTTAAGTATTCGATTCCATTTTTAAAATATTAACTGATATCTATATAAGTTACAATTGGATATGAAAATGTACTCAAAAAATGATCTCTTTCACCTAAAAAAACACCATTTGTGAGAACATCCTCAAGCTAATGTCACGCTGATGCATTTTTGGCTTAAAATCACATTGTTTGGCGACAAAAGAAAAATAAAAAATTGTAAAGAAACAAATAGTAATTACACATGTGACTCACAATTACATCTGCTTGTTTCTTCTATAAGTCACGTGATGGGACAATTAGACATAAAAAAAAGAAAAGAACAGAATAGAAAGAAAATGTCGTTAAAATTTCATCTAATCAAATTTTCAGATTCGTTTCCATATCTAACGCAAGCGATAAAGAGCCAAATATTGCGTATCAAGTGTAATATTTCTCATTAAATTAATTTTTAAGCATTACAAATATTTCTTTCAGGTTTTGATTAAATGTTTCCGTTTTTTAATACTATCACTCATTAAAACGGATTTTCTTCTTCTTTTTTTTTTTTCATTTAAATAAAATTAGTAACAGTTTTTCTTTTATTTTTCGAGGTTTAACAGCCATTTCAAATTGTTTTATCAACGATGAATTTCGCCAAGAAATAAAATGGTAACCTTATCGCCCAAAATAACAGAATTTTCCTTCATAATTCTAAAACTAATACAGGTAGAATAATGTGTTATAGCTTAAAACCTTCCCTGAAACAATACCTATCTAAAGGTATAGATATAGGTTCCGTAAAAATTCATGCAGTAGAACTCGAAATCTAGGCGTTTGGAACGAAATTTCCGTTTGGATTTTATACATATAATAGATAATAGATTTTATATATATATAATAGAATAGATAATAGATTATGATTTATGAACTATCTCAAAGTTTACAACAGATCGCATTGTTAGATTTCCAAATTTTAACAATATCGCGTTATGTTAGTTCCACATTCCACCACCAGGGAGCGCACTCTATTCTTAACGAAAGCGTATCTGAACGAAACTCCTTCATGCAACCTTTCGGTAGATACATGAATCGGGAGGGTGGCGGTCTTAACCAATAATTTAAGATAATTGCTGAAATTACTACGAAAAATATTTTAAAGGGCTCTACGCGGGCCCCTAATAGAGTTAGAGGAAATCGGAAGACGGCAAAATAATCGCGGGGAAAAGTTTCCTTGGGTGCCTCGGAGCTACTTTTGGCGCGAGATCTAAGCTCTACGACCAATAGGAGCCCAGATATTTAAGGAAATATGAAGTAACAAAGTCCAAAATAATAGAATTTTCAGTAATAATTCTATAACTAATCTAGGTAGAATGATGTGTTATAGCTTAAAACCTTCCCTGGAACGATACCTATCTAACGGTATAAGTTCCGTAAAAATCCATGCGGTAGAACGCGAAATCTCGGCGTTCGGAACGAAATTTCCGTTTGGATTTTATATATATAATAGACTAGGGGGCTCGGCCCCCTACGAGCTACGCTCGCCAACCCCCGTCCAGACACCTCAGACTCTAAATGCACGCTAATTTGATCGGCTTTAAAAATATTTCGAAAGATTGAATTATAATTTAAAAAACAGTGGCGAAATCCCTATAAACGAATTTCTCTTCATTACTCTTTGATTGGGGAATTTTAACGCAAAATCCGCTGCGTTACTACTTGATTATCCCGTCGACCCATTTCGCCAAATTATATATATCGCCAAACCACTCGCCAAATTATACAAATTGACATAATTTTTATTTTAAATAACGAAAGAACAAATAAATTAGTACAACATTAATAAAAATACAAATAAAACGTCGAAATAAAAATAACTTGACGTAGACACGTGTAACAACATTTCAAAATAAGCTAATATAAAAAGAATTAAGTAAACAGAGTCTTTGTATCCTGGTATTTTTTAATAAAGCGAAAAGAAAGTTCTTTTAAATGAGACATTTTAAATTAATCGTTTTTAATCTGATGTAATTTTTACCAAGCTATTCTTTCTCTGTTAAATATTCACGTGAAAATACCAGTTGAAAAGTATCCTCTCAAAATATCAAGCGCAATCAATCAATAAATGTCTAGCGCAATTTTTAAATTTAAACCGTTTTGCAATATTATTTTGCGTTTATTTTATGTAATAACTGTAATGTGACGTAAATATGACGTAATTTCTCCTATTTAATATTTCTAACGCATGCTAATAAATTTATTATTTTACAAATTCCTTTCTCTCTTAAAATTCACGTCTAATTATAGTTTTTATGACGTAATTTTTAATAAGTTCCTGCTTTTTGCACATAATAATTTAATTCTAATTCCAAATGTTTTTTTTCTGTTTATAATAGTCACGTGTAAATAAATTTTTAATTTATTTACACGTATAAATATTTTTTTTTTTGAAGCAAACATTATTGCTTCCTCTGTTTATACAGTTGGCAACAGTTTAAATTAATATCACTTTCTAAAATCTGTAAAAAATATCTCTAGAAATGCTGAAAATTTGAATTTAAAATAGAAATAAAACCTCAAAAAATGAGTCAAAATAAAAAAATTAATGCAATCTGCACTCCGGCAAATTCTAACGCATAAAATGATCTAAAAATGATTACACTGCCATGTATAGTTTTTGCTGCTATAAAACTTTTTTAGTGGAACGATTTTGTCCAACTTTAGCATTAAATATCTCTTAAAATAATTCTTCGATTTGAAAACTGTCTGCTTCAGCGTGTTTATCAAACATTTCTGTATAAAACTACCAATTTTTATATTTTTGTATGCATTATTTTTCTTAATATTAACGAAGAAAGACCTCCAGTCACAAAAAATTCAAAACCGGCGGCGGCGGCGGCGGTGACAGCGGTAGTTACTTTTTTTTAGAATAGAGAGATATTTTGTATTATAAATTATGCAATTAAGGTGAGATAAATCAGTTTAAAATCAAATTTCAAAATACCGGTATTAACATAAGTTTTGTATATTGACTGTATATGAAAGATTGTTATATTTGTATTGCTCGCTAGCATCGAGTTTGGCTGTAAAAATCACTGATCAGCGTCCTTTAAGCTTCAATCTTTGGTACGCTTCTTTCGAGAACAACTTGCGCGGTACGATATGCATTATGTGGAGGTTAAGGAAAAAACTGACAATGGGGCTCGAACATTCATATTGCGAAGTGATGTTAGTATTATTCCCCAAGAAAATTAATCATCGAGTAAAGGCTTACATGGATTGAGAATGATGTCTACAAATTAATCTCTCTGTTGCAAAATGTTTCTCGCTGTTAGTTATTTCGAGAGAAAATTATCCAAAAATTGATTTGTTTTCGGTAGAAACTTCTGTACAGCTACAGAACATTCATATTCTTTTGTCTACTTATTTTACGACATGAAAAAAATGAATGGCAGAAAAAGAAATGAAGGCCGTTGAGCTGTTTATATACGAAAATATACTGGAAGCTGTCCAGCATGATTACTTAATTATTTATCATCTCCAAGCATATAGATTAATCACTAACAGAGTAAAGATTTTCTTTAATCTTTTTACGAGAGCATGACTTTTTGCAGTCGCATTCTGGTTTTGCAGTACCTTCACAGTGGCTATCAATCTACTGCTCTAGTATTGTTAGACCAAACAATCAAATAAATAAAATAGGAATAGTATACACGGCTAACAGTTCTTTCCAACTGAGAATATTGGCGTTACATTTGAAAAACAAGCATGATTGTCCCTGGATCTATTTTATTAGGGTCGACCAAATTTCTTTTTTATGTAAAAAAAAAAAAAAAATCCAAAACCATTGTAGCCAGTGAGAAAGAAGAAAATATTTTGAATTGCTCATCTTTTAGAATGTTGAAAAAACACCCTACGCCACAGCCAGGTAAAACCTGTTAAAGGAAAAAATCAAGTCTTAAAACCCTGAATCGATGGTTCGAAGTTTATCATTTTTATTACAAGTGCAATACATACGTCATTTAAATGTCAGTTTGGTCAGAAAATGACAATGGCGACTAAACCGATATTGACAATGTTATATTAGGCCGATTGAAAAAATGGTTGAAATTTCAGACAATATATGACTAAGAGGTTTTATTTAAAGTAAGGAGAGAATGTAAAGTCATGCTAAAATTAATAGAGAAATTAAGCCTGAGATCAACGGCCCGATTGTGCAAAGTTTATCATACTTATTTCTAATCCAATGTGTTTTATATTTGAATTCTGGTTTAAAGTAGACCTGACTATTGCTGCCGAACTCCCATACTCCTTAGCTAATTCTGTTTGACGAATAAAGAATATTTGTAGAATGATATATGAATATATAATTGGGAGCTCGTGTACATGCCTCATTGTGGCAGTGATGGAACATATTTTAAACGCTGTCGGAATTTCTTCTTAAACATCATAATAAGCAACATATATAAACAACCATAAGGGTCAATATCTGAAAATTGGACAAGTTACGCCCACTACCAATAATATTTCATTAATTATACTGAAACCAAAAACTGAAAAATGTAATATATTGTAATATTTCTTATAACAATTACCAGTGATAAATAGACATATAATGATGTATAAATAATTAATTTTAAACTTTAAACAAACGAAATCATCATTTCAGTCCCTGTCCCTATGTACAAATATCCAATATTAATTGTATGCTGTAAACATCTTTATAAATATTATTAACTTCTGCTGTTATATATTTGTACCTATATATAGAGAGTATGGGAAAATATAATTATTCTTTATTAGTATAGATTGTATAGTAAAATATTATAGTAAATATATTTATCCCTGAGGTTGAGCATCATCTCAATCCCTCTAAATCCACATTTAGGTTAATAGATACTAGTTGGCGCTGGCAGAATTATTTCCATTGCAACAGCAATTAAAGTTCAACTAACCACCATGGATGAAGGTAAGTCGTTCTTCTCTTTGTTTCATATTTAGAAATATTTAGTTTTTGTTCTGAATAGGAATGAGTATTTTTTTATAGCATCGTTCATGTCTCCATACTTAATTTTTTATTTATTAAAAAAAATATTGCAACTTTATTTATGTAACATACAAATATCACAAGGCATATTTAATAATTTACATGTGTGCAAAATGATCCAACAAAATGGCTGTACAACTGTTAAGACAAAAACATCAGCTCAGTCCCCATCATCTCAGTCCCAATTCTTAGACACTGATTATGGTGTTAACAGACACTTTCTTCCATAAAAGTGTATCCTACGCATAAAATATACATCCTTGATCTCAAAACTCTACATCACTCAAATGACAAAACATGTATCATAGTATATAATTGTATTTGGAAGTGAGTACATTAATACAAAAAAATAAAAATCCTGGAGTGAAATTGTCCAGTTTTCAGAAATTGAACCATATGAATTCGGACAGTATCTTTATATTAAGAATTCGAAGAGCATTTGATAGATTATATCAATTGTTTGGTTCCCTTTAGCATTTAAATACATGTTGGCCTGTATAAACTACAATGCGGTATAAACCATTAATAAAAAACTTTACTCTTTATTCAGTTACATATTTTATATAAAATGCTCAAAATAGTAAATGTTCAATACTTATATTTACATTTTTTTTCTTTTTTAACTGGGTACAAATTCATTGTACTTGATTGTGGTAATATTTTTTCCAATTCGAGCATATTACATAAACTTTAAAAATAAACTGAAAATATTGATAAATTATTGTTTTTAAACGATACAGAAAAGTCATGAAAAAATGTAACAATTTGATAAGTGGAATTATTCCATTAAATAATAATATTTGTAATAATAATAATAATAAAATTAACATTAATAATACCAATTATGATTGAATATTCAACCTTCAAATACTTTAGTATCTGCTACAATTTTAAAAATGACACACAAGATTTACAGGAAGATGTCTACTTATTTCAATTACATTATTCAAATTACTGATCAATTAAAAAATATTTGGTAAATCTAAATTATTTCATCTGTAGTCAAAAAGGTTTTATCTGAAATATCGTGAAAATTCAGAAAGATGTCGGCGATAGAGTGAGGTAATTTTTCGTTGCTCTCTAAAAGTATCCAAATGATAAGGGATGTTCCACAAAATGTCAATTATAATATTTTTTTTAATGCTTTATTGATGCTTTAGTTCTTCTTGGATAAGCACCAGAACGAGCCTATTCCATGATAAAAAAGAAGTATCAAAATCGAAGCGTTTGTTCCAAATATACTTGTTGATATTTATTAAACACTAACTTTTTTTCTGAAAGTCAGTGAATAAAAAATGACAATTTGTGGAAAATCCCTTATCATTCAGCTGCTTTTAGAGAACAATTAAAAATCAGCTCCCTTTATCGCCGATTTCTTTCTGAATTTTCACGATATCTGACTAGATTTTTTATGAGTTGTTCCAAAGAGTTGAGTATTAAGGGGTCTCAGGACTCTTAAAATTAGAAAAATCGAAAAAAAAAGACCATTTTCAACATATAATATCTTAAAATGTATTTTATTTTTAAGACAAAATTTTATATTGGGATGAAAGATATAAGTATTTTTTTTCATTTCATGCATTTAAAAAATTAGAAGATGCAGAATTGACATGTACAGTGGGCTCCAAAATGTCAGAGATTTGACGAGCGGAAAATCGGTATAACAGATTACGCGCACGATTAAAAAATAAATTTTGCAACTAGAAGGAAACTTTTGGTGCCTACTTATACTTCAGATTATATTAATTACTCTGAACCTAAATAAATTTGTATTTAAAGCATTTTCATAATTTTAATACAAAGTTGTATTTAGTTAATGCAAAATTTAGAAAATTTCAATAGTATAATCACATATTAAGAATATTTTTTTGAACAACAAAAAGGAAATTTTAGGTTCAATTTATACAGACTAACATGAAACATATGTTTTGAAAATTTCATGAAAAAAAATTCAGAAGTTTTTGAAATATCGTGCGCGTTATGCCCAAAAACGTCATTTGGAGAAAATTGACTTCAAAGTTTCTGAAACGCCGCTTCAGCTATTGATCGTGTATAATTCTAAAAGCCATAACTTCTGTTCTAATAGGAATTTCAAGGAAACATTTATACCAAAATGTTCAGAAAAGATAGTAGTTTAATATCTAAAAAAATTAAAATTTCGAAAAATTTAAAGCTTTAAGAGTCCTGAGACCCCTTAAATAATGTAAAATATCTATGTTATCGTTCGCGCATGCGCAAACAGAATTATTTCATATAACTGCTCATATTTAAAAAAAATATTTAATAGAGGAAAAGGTCCAAATACCGGCTACCACTTTTGTTTTCAGTCTAGATCATACAATTTTCAAAATTAATAAAATAAAAAGTGACAGCAGGTACCTTAACACGTCTTACACCTGTTTAGAGAAAAAAAAAATCAGTTTAAATGGCGTTTTCTGTTTATAAGAAGCAAAATTCCGAAAGTCTTCAAATTTTGAGTTTTTAAAATGGGGTCTAAATACCGTCTACCTAAGTCTCTTTTACAAAAGATCACACAAATAGAGCTAATGACAATTATTAAGCAATAAGAATATTATTTTAATAAATTGTATTGATTAATAACATTTCTTATGCACAGAAAAAATACGCAATTTTTAATAAATAAGTATTTTTGTCAAATTTCTAAAATTCTTTACGACTATCTCTCACAGTCTTCTTCCCATTATGTTTCTAATTTTGTGTTTTAGCGTGTAAAAAAAAAAATAAATAGTAAATAAATAAATAAATAAATAAATAAATAAAATAAAATAAAATAAAAAAATAAAAAAAAGCTTGCTGATTGAAATGAGAATTATTTTATCTGAAAAAATCAAAAGCATAATATCTGCGTCGGTATAGTCCCTATCAACCCACATATCTCATTCTTGCATTGAACCAAGCATCCCCTCTCCCATTCTTATCCACAGAGAAAGCACCCATGCAGAAGACACAAATTTATCATCTTCCTCTGTTGGATATTTTCCTTTTTCACTATTTTAGCCTTCTCGCTGCTTAATTGTTTTATCAAAATAGCTTCAAAAATTGCGTATTTAACCCCTTCGCGACGAGCGTCTTTTAAGAATTTTTATTATTTTGTCACCGGTTTTTCAAAACAAGAGTTTTTGTCTAATTTAACCGGGAAAATACTCCGATTAAATAAGGCATAATTTACAATAAAAAAAATAACTCGTGGGAATAATCAAAGAGGGTTAATTAGACGGAAAAAATGCATCCCTGAGAAAATCTCAGGTTGCGCAAATTTTGCTAATTTTACGATGCCCAAGAAGATCTCGGGTTTCGCAGCGAGATGGTTAAAATCAAATTTCTGCCTCTTTCGCCTGGTTTACTCCGTCATTTTTTTCTTTCTCTTCACATTTATTACAGGCAATTATGTAGTGTCCAACAGCTCTTTTTTGGAAAGTGATCCGGTAACCAGTGTCGGTCCTGAAGAATTACGGCTATGGTTGCTTTTTTCATATTGCGAAATCAGACGGGGACTATTTCTGAACCATTTGAATTAATTTATTAATTATGGAACTATTTAAATTAATTTATTTTCCTCCCCTTCAAGCAGAGCAACCGAGAGAGGTCCAAAAACCGTCTATCTGGTATTTAGACCACTCTAGGTAGCAGGTATTCGGACCACTGCTATGTTTAAGTTAAAACCGATATTACTCATTCATATAATAAAATGCCAATACTTTGCGCGCGGCAATTGAGAGCTAAATATGTCTAGAAAATAACTTAATCAAAAATTCAAGCCAATATACGATCAGTATATTTTTTAAAAATGAGAAACACATATCTGAAAAACTTTTGATGTACCAGATTACGTAGATTCGACACTTTCGCATTTACTATTTGTAAATGACACATACTTCAGCGACGTACTTTTCGCAACTTTCTTCGCTCAATTAAATTTACAAACTCTGCCTATCACCGCTAGGCTCCGCTGTGCTCAGCCCTCAGAACACCTAGTAGCCGGTATTTGGACCCTAGCCGGTATTTGGACCTTCTCTTCTATATTTATTTTCCAATTGTACTATATTGTTTCTCCTACATTTTGCTAATTTTTCTGAAAGTGGCGTTGAATTTGGTTGAAAACCTTGTATGATAAATGCTAAAAACATGCAAGAAAATTTTAAACTTAAAAAAAAAAAAAAAAAAAAAAAAAAAATGCTATATCTCCATGTATTTACGTGCTCTTCTTACACAAATCAGTAAATGTTTTGTACGGTATCCACATATTTGTATTATTCAACAATATATCTTGTCGTGCATTTTAATTTACAGGGTGTTTCCAAATATTATTATATTTCTTTGATTTTTTGTTGGGCCCATAATTGTCCTCCTTATTAATCAACATTGATAAGTATGAGGTCAAACATATTCTTTATAATCCTTAAATTCCTAAAGAATCCGACAAGTATATTTTTAAATATTCAACAAAATGTCTAAAATTGAAAGAGTCCTGTGATTAATGGCTATCTAGTGTATTGCACTGAAGATATGAATAAAATATATCAATCGCATCTGACAAAGAATTCGACTCCTTCGCGACGCGCGTCCTTTACAGAATATTTATTATTTTATACCTAGTTTTTCAGAAACGAAAATTTATTTAATTTAATCACAGAAATGTTTTCATTAAATAAGGCAAAAATGTTAATGAAATACAGGGTCATCGAAAAATAAAGCCTAGATTTTAAATATCATAACATCGAAACCTTTTATGTTAAATGAGTAATTCTTTCACTACACGATAACAGGTGAACACAAGTTTGGTTTTAGTTCTCCAGAATTCGTTTGCGTGTCTGTGTTATGCGCTGATTAGTTGCGCAGTCGTCAAGGTCAGCCGACGCACCAGAATGCAGCTGCTCAGTACGATGTTGCCCGTGCAACAAAAAGTACAGTGCGTGATTTGGTATGCGGGTTATTTCATGACAATATTATTGGACCTTCCTTTTTCGAAGAAAAAACAATGTACTGAGCAGCTGCAGTCTGGCGCGTCGGCTGACCTTGACGACTGCGCAACTAATTCGCGCATAACACAGACATGCAAGCGAATTCTGGTGAACTAAAACCAAACTTCCGTTCACCAGTTATCGTGTAGTGAAAGAATTATTCATTTAACACAAAAGGTTTCGATGTTATGATTTTTTTTAATATCTAGGCATTAATTTTCGATAACCCTGTATTACTGGTAAGAATTCTTAGAGTTTGAACTCTTTATGTGTCACCTCGACGCGGATGAGTTAAACAATTCTTAAGTTCTAAATCAATAACTATGTACTTATTTCTAAAAATGAGTGTTTTATATATATTTCACTATTTTTATATAAATACTGTAATTATTGTTTCTTTTTTTTTTTACATCTACAGTGCATTTGAAGAGTAATACGGACGAAATTCTACGATAAATGCTTTTATTTAGGGAAAACATGTATTTTGTGTACTTCAACTATCAAAATGAAATGAAAAATACTTTAAATTATTCGATGTCTACAATTCAGAAAATGAGGCAATTTCAACATTTTTCTTAATGACTGTTATTGTCTGGACACTTATAAAGCAGACAGACTTGTGATGTTATTAGCAGTGTTATACGGAGAAAGATTTTGATTCTTTATTCTAAATTAGTTTCCAGTTCCTATACAGTTTTCTAAATTTTTGTAGTTTAAAAAAAGTATTTATTTGAAGTAGATGAAAGGTAATTAAATTTACCTCAAAAATATTTCAATTTTGACTGAATTAAGATGTTTTAATTAATTAAAGAAATATAATCATGAAAAGTGTGTCGATAAAACTTTTTAAAGTACAAATGATTTTAAACATTTTATGAATTTAAATAAGTATATTTAGTATACACAATTGTAAGGCAAAAGGGTAGTATTAACTATGAATTTTTTTCAATAGTTTAAGAGTTTCTCGAACGTTTTTTTTAAATTTTACGTAAATATAACAAATAATAATTAAATTTATTAAGGAAACCTATTAGTGGGGCATATCTTTACATTTGTTATTATTTCGTCTTAAGGGGCTATACATATATATCGTTATCAACTTTTTGGTAATTTCAGACACCCTCCCTCCCCTGATGATATCATACGTTATCATTCCTCGAACGTGCCCCCCCCCCCTTCGCACCCGGCCCTAATGATATCGTTATCAATGTC
This sequence comes from Maratus speciosus, assembly GCA_963932465.1. NCBI lineage: Eukaryota > Metazoa > Arthropoda > Arachnida > Araneae > Salticidae > Maratus > Maratus speciosus. The sequence goes on from OZ010792.1 coordinate 243,954,594, forward strand.
TAGAAATTCTTTTTCTTTTGTTTGCAGTGGTATATATATATATATATATATGATCACACTTATTATTTGCGTACTTTATTGGTTCGAATGAAGAGGAGTCAGTAAAATATCACTATTATATATGAAATAATTTTATATCAAAAGAAATTAAAAAATGAAATACAGTAGAATCTCTTTTATCCGAAACTCTTTTAACCAAAACTTTCGATTAACCAAAATCATTTTTTAAACTTTTTTTTTTTTTTAACTATCACATTCCTTGCGTGCAAAATCTATTTTGAAAGCTTTTTTTTTTTTTTTTTTTTTTTTTACGTATGTTATTCCTTGTGGGCAAGCGTTTTTCTCGAATCACGAGTGCATATATATGTTTGCGATCCCCTTTCTTAGAATTGTTTTGAATTTAACTTGAACTCGCGTAGGCTACGGAGTGGAACGATGGAAATTAACAAATTAGCAATTCTGAAGCTTTTGTATGCTTTGCAAAAGGTTATGCATGGCTGGAGTGTCAGAAAGACTTTGATGCTGGTGAAGTAATAATATTTAAAAACTTCGTGATAGATATCAAAGCAAAGCAAATCTAAACTGCGACAAACAAAACATTGTTTCAAACTTTTGTGATATATGTAAGAGGTATTTAATTTCAAAATTATAATTCAGGTAATTTATTCTTGTTTCTATTTTGCTATTGCTTTATATTTATTAATCATTTGTTACCATAATAAGAAATATTGCATATATTTCTCCTCAATCTTAAAATTGAAACATTCTCGATTATCCAAAAATTTCGAAAAATGATTTTTCGAAAAATGATGGGTCCCAATTACTTCGGATAATCGAGGTTCTACTGTAGTTACTATTCTATTCAAAATAATTTAATAATACATTTTTGTTACATAATGCATTCAACAGTAACAATGCCTTCTTGCACTTGCCATAGCAAGGGAAGGGGGGAGGGGCAGAACATTTTAACAACAAAACAGGTGCACAACAATATTTCTCTTTTCTTTACTGGTAAACACAATCATCATTTCAAACATACTTCGCACCTGGTTTCTCGAACAGCGGATTATATATGCATACATATATGACAAAAATATAGCAATGCGAAAAATGAGGTATTCCATATTTTGGAATTAAATAATTTTACAATCATTTAATGTTTTTAATAATTACTTTGTATTTCATAAAAATAGATAACAGAGTAAAAAAAAAAAAAAAATGCACACTTTTCTGATGTAAAGAACAAGTTACAAATAAAAAGAGAAAATTTGGTATAAAGAACAAATTACAAATAAAAAGGAAAAACTTTGGTTGGATCAAAAATGATAAAGATATCATGCGCTAGAGCCCCCCTCCTCCCTAATATGATACCGTTATATATGCACAGCCCTAACAACATTTTTTTGTTACCTGCATATAGAAATGATTGCATGTGTCTATGCATTTACTATCATGACTTTATTGCCGAAACTTCACTAAAGGTTCCTGTCCGGACAGACGAAGTCAGTCGCTAGTTAATGCTAAAATTATGGGAAGGTTCATTGCCAATACCTCGTTCGTAATTCGACATTTTAGAATATTGTTTTGCATTGAACATTTGAGGTCAATTCCTATAGTATACCTTTTTTACTTTTTAAATTTTGCTTGCAGATATTTTTTTATAAAGTTACTTAGATCTTCGGAACCAGTTTCGAAAGTGCAAGTGTTATCATAAAAAAAACTGCAATCAAATTAGTAAAAGTAAAAAAGTTCGGCTTTAGAAATTGACCTCCGCTGCTCAATGCAAAAACACTATTCTAAAATGTAGAAACGCAAATGAGATATTGGTAAAAACCTTCCCATATGTTGAGCATTAGCTCGCGACGGTCTACGCCTGACGGGACAGGAGCGTTAAGGCTTACTGTAGAGAACCGAAAAGTTTTTGGTGCCTGTTTGTTTGTCGGTTTAGATTATATTAAATATTAGCGAGTGTGATGACTTGTAGAGGAGATCTGTAGATTGCGATCTGTAGATTCACTTGTCTATAATACAGCGTTTGCTACTTAAAAAAACAACCAGCGCAAAAAAGGCTGAAGCATTACACGCCCTGAAGAGATTATGAAACCCTTTCTAACACTTCCAGAATACTGTAACGGAACTTCACCATTTAGTATGTTGAAAGAAGATATCTTACAGGGTCTGTCCAGTACGTAATGAGACTGATTCCATAAAATTCGTTTATTTGAAGATAATTTTACAGATACTTAATATTCTTTAAAATAGCCTCCTCCTGCATTAATACATAGTTTGCAACAACTTTGCCACCCAATGTATGCCCGCCTGGAAGTATTCAACTAGAATACGCGTAACGTTTTTCTGCAAGTTCTCCAGATCAATCCTTTTCAAAACAATGTCCGGCTAAGCTTGAATTTAACCCAGGGAAGAGAAAAAATCCCGGCAGTGTCGAATTGTGGCTGCACGGTGTATGGAGAAGCGTTGTAATGCTGTATTTTGCCAGGAACTGGGACACTTTGAAGGATGTGCTGGAACCAGTGTGTCACAAATTTTTGCATTTCAAGTTCTTCCGGTACAATCTGATGCACAGTCGATTTCGTAAGTCCCAATGTCTCCGCAATCGTTCGGACACTCATCCGACTATCAGAGACCAAATGTACTTACATTTTAGGCGCATTATCTAAAGTTCAAGAACTTGTTGGGCTCCCAGCGCGTTGTTCACCATCGATGTCCTCTATTCTGTCTTGGAAGGCTTTGTGCCACCTGAACATTTGAGCTTTGGCCGAAGAAACCTTCCCCTAGGCTTCTTGTAACATGGGAAGCATCTCCGTAGCCGATTTGTTTAGTTTTATACAAAACTTTGTGACATATTTCAGCTCGACAGTCCACGTCAATCTGAAAACCTAACGCCTTATTCAAACACGTGTCTCTTCCAGGAGCGATATTTGCGCTGCAAAGGCTGAAGGACAACTGATTTCCGCTAGAATCTGTAGCTGAAAGTTCCCAGTGCACGCATCACTCGAAAAAACCGTTCCTTTGGCCTTCTGCGTGGCGCGAAAAATTCAGTCTCATTACTTAATGGACAGACCATGTAAGTAAACAATTTAGAACAGGGTTAGCAGTTTTGCCTTCATTTTTATTCAAAAAATTAAAATTCGCGCCAGAAATCAAAAATAGTATTTTCTGCTTTACATTATTCATTTATTTATGCCTAAGTAGAAAAAGATCACCAGATCGCTAAGATCCGGGTAGACCTTATTTGTTCCACCCGATAAGTTCCTCGACATGCAGGGATTCACTACAGAACAACAGAAAACACATGCCAACGAAGAGAAAAAAAAACATAGTTACATTAACCCTCTAATTCTCACTATAAGAAATTGCTAAGGAAAAAAATATTTTTTTGTCTTATTTATGTTATTTTGACTAAAATAAAGCAAACATATGAAAAAAAAAATGCGTTTTTTTTTAATAGGATTTCTGTATGATACATGTCTGATATGCTACCTTGGGCAGATTAGGATGAAATGTGAAGGATTTTATCATATTTCAAAAGTATTTTATTTTGTGAAAGTAATTACATTTTTACATATTGTATGACATAAAAAAATTTTATCGGCCGGCCCGAGCCGATGAAAAAATTCGGCCGCATATAAAACTTAACGAAAACAAATTAAGCCAATAAAATATGAAAAGTTTTTAATGGATATTACTTACACTAGGATAAGTATAAATAAACTGCTCGAACCGATGCTAGATTGACATCAGTACAGAAATATAACATGTCCAGCGTAGAGCATCAGTTGCATCGTGTCGAAACCAGGGCTTAATTAATTCAGCAGACTCGATCCGGGCCAGGATCAGGCTTACATTTTCTTTCTACATTCTGGGAGTACATGGCGGGCCGGTACTGGTGCTATTCTGCTTTCTATGTCATGCGAAAATATAGTAATTTCTTATGCTAAATTTTCCGATAAATATGTATGCAGTATTCTAGAAAAAATCTTAATTGTATGTTAAGGAAAATCGGTATTTTCTGTGGAAATTGAGTCGGATCTGTTTTCATTAATCTTTCCACGTTCCGGGACGGACCTCTTTCGACTAATTTTAGCATCGGCCGAGCCGGGCCGTGAATCGCGAAAATGCAAACGTAACGGGCCTGGCCAAAATAGCTTTATTTCGTGCCGGTTCCAGGCCCGGAAATTTGGGCCCGTGAAATCCTCTAGGCTATATATCGTCTGGGTGATCACTGGCAAAGCATTGGTGTGTATAGCGCGTTCGTATCCTCGGCCAGATACTTTTCATTCTGTTCTGGATATTTATTGAACTTTGTCTTAGTTATAAGGTTTGATTTGAATATATCATCGTCTCAGAGGAACGGTAGGACATCTAGTAATAATTAAAAATGAGATATCTGACCTACTGCTATGAATAACTGAGTTTGCATCTAGTGAAACAACTTCTGAAATACAAAGTTATGTTTAATACTATATCTCAGATGTGTTTTATAAAAATTCCCTACTGTTCCATAATCCACTATATTCGGATATTGGTTTTATACATTGGTGTTTTGTGTATTACCTAATACATTATTTAAATAAAAACATACATTTGATTGGATTCTAAAGAAATAAGCATTATTAGATTGCATGTTATCAGTTCAAAATCAAATATTAATATTATATTTACGTTTTCTTACGTCGTTTTTCTGTTGTATGAACACGCTGTAATGACGTTTTAAAAATGCGTTTTAAAACTGTTATTCAGTAATCGATATGAAAGGGCAGATCATATTAAAGAGTGCATAGAATCCCCTTAACTTTTTGTGAAATCATTTCAAATTTGAAAGTTATTTTTTAAGGGAAAATCTTACTTTCCGAAATATATTTTCAGTAACCGCAAGTGATTAACGTTTCTCTTTAAAAAAGATTAAATTTTATTACATTTTTTTTTACTAACATGCACTTTTTTTCCCTTTTTTTAATTTTTTTATAGTGCATAATTTATATTTAGTGAAATTAACATTTAAATAAATAACTACAGAATTAATTGAAAAAATAATCTCTATTATATATGTATTTTTTCAGTTTTATGAATGATATTTTACGTTTGTATTTAATATAATACCATTTCCCTAAGTGACTGTAATATAAAATGTATGATGTACTGTATAATGTACTGTTTTTAAAGCTATATTTGTTTTTATCAACTGCAAAATATTTGTAAGCAATCATACGTCCATTTATATAATTCTGATTATTATTATTTATATCGTATGTTATATTATTATATATATATATTACTATCTTAGCTGTACAATATTAGCATAAATGTATTATTTTTTAGAATATTTTGAACCATGAGGATTATCAAATTTATTCATACTGTATAACTTATCCCCACTGCACATTATTGGAGTTTTCAATTTGTAATAGACCGTAGGTTTAAAATTAAATCATCTCAATTGCTAGTAATTATGTTTGAATAATTACATGTCCCCCCTCCACGTGTATAAAATGACTTTTATGCAAAATAATGAAAGACATTTTTTTGTGTACTTTATTACTGTCGTCAATTAATGGCAAAATTATAATATACTATAATATGCTGAATTATAATTATAATATGCAATGTATAATGATTTAGTATATAATTAATTATAACTATAATATATAATAAATTATACGATTATAATATATAATATATAATGAATTATACTACATTTGTCGGCTAGCTCGAATTAAACTCACACAGATTTCACATATTATTTTAAAATACCAATTCCTTTATATATCAATTCAATATATTTATTTCTTCTTAATAAGACGGCACATAACAAATAAAACGCATAAACATACACAAAAATAATGATACTAATATAACTTTTTACATTTTTCAGTTAACACACCTCAAAAACAGAACAGATCAACATTTCTATTCGGCAAAGCTCACGCAAGCCGGTGACGTGATGTCGGTAAAATCTATTTTTTGGGAGGGGTAGCTCATAAACACACTATTAGCATTTACAATAACTTGGTAAACCAGGCTTTCCGGCTAATATACCATAACAAAATTAAGATTTCTTAATAAATCAAAAATGTAACAAATATGCAATAAAAGTGCGTAATTAATGAAAGTCTGCTGCAACTATTGAAATAATACTAATTTTTTATAACACATAGAAATTATATATATATATATATATATATATATATATATTAAAATAAAAATTTTAAAGGAATAAAACAGATTCAGTGTGTTTTAAATCTGTCAATAAAACTTGAAAGCAAAATACGAACGCTATTTTCATTTAAGTATAAGAATAGTGCTTCGTAACTTTAATTTTTGATCGATAGATGGCGCTATAAGTCTTGTTAACTTCATTTTTCACAAAATCATGAGTTGGTATGAAAAGTGAAAACGCATTTCAAAATATTTAAAAGCATTAATATGCTTTTACAAATATTTTAAGAGCAGAATCAGTTCTTCTTCTTCTTCTTCTTCTTCTTATTATTATTATTATGTGTGAAACGCTCTAATTGTCGTTCATTTATTTCTAGATTTGAATTTGCAGTTCTAAATGGCAACAGGCTTTGTTTGTTTATATCTGGTTTTCCGTTGTATAATAGCTGGCTATCCATTATTTTAATATAGAAGTTAAAACAATGAAAGTGGATAGTTTTGATGGTTTGAGAGAAAATAAAGAAGAACAGGTGTGATACAAAGCAGATTATGTGTATATTTCCATAAGTTGAACAATCGGTAAACTTACGGTCTCTTGAATACTTACGCCTAACATGGCCGCGGTATGTTGCTTTTCAGAAGGATGGGTATGAGCCGGAATTGTTACACTATATTTTATTATATAGAGAGATGTATGCTTGTTTTATTTTGGCAGTATCGAAATTCCTCTAAAAATTAAAAAAAAAAGATCCAGATTTTTATCACGAGCGAAAAAAAAATAAAACCTATATGGATACATTCCTAAAAAATGCATGGTTTTTATAGTAATAATTATAATAAAAACTAGTCGGATGTACCAATCCCAAAACTTACTTCTATATTATGCATGTCAATACTTCAAAATTCGTTATCACGTTGCCAAAATTAAATGCCAATCTATGCTCATCATAAGGATTCTAAAAAGATGAAATTCCGTGCATTATTTCTTGAGATAGGACTATCGCTGAAATCGTGTAAATCCAGAAAAATGCATTATAGCAGCGCCACTTATAGGGTGATTTACACTTAACCTAATCATCATCAACTTATGTCAACGTCTAACTGAATATAAAATTTGGGGAAAATTCGTGCATTAGTTCTTGAGCTAGAGCTATTGCGCAAATCATGATAAAATGCAGCATAGCAGCGCCGCCTGTTGAGCGATTTGCACAAACAAATAATCAATAGCAATATTAATCAAGGTATACTTGAATCTGAAGTTTGATGAAAATTCGTGCATTAGTTCTTGAGATAGAGCTATTGAGGATATCGTTCTAAATGCAGCACAGCAGCACCACCTATTGGGCGATTAACACCAACACGTAGTCAGCATAATTTCATATCAAGGACTAACCAAAACCGAAGTTTGATGAAAATGTGTGTGTTAGTTCCTGAGATAAAGCTACTGCGAAAATAGTGTAAATCCTGCAAAATGCAGCATAGCAGCGCTACCTGTTCGGCGATTTACACCAAAACGTAAACAGCACCAACTCATATCAAGGAGTAACTGAATCTGAAGTTTTACAAAAATCCGTGCAGTAGTTCTTCAGATAGAGCTATTGCGGATATCCTGCAAAATGCAGCATAGCACCACCACCTGCTGGACGATTTACACCAAAAACTAATCAGCACCAATCTATATCAGGCACTACCTGAATATGAATTTTTATTAAATTCCGTACTTTATTTCTTGAGATAGAACACCCACAAAATTTGTGTACATACACACAGACTCACAGACAGATATTTTGTAAAAACTTGTTTTTTGGAATCTCTGACACCTAAAACGTGTAAATCCGTCAAAAAACGGAAGTTGAAAATTTTCATGAATCCAATACTTTCTGCTTGTAAAGACAGAAGAAAGTAAAAACATACAGCACTCTCTTAAGAAATCAATAATATATTTTGACTTTCCTTGTTTAATAAAAGTAAGCGAACTGTGTTGCATAACATATCACGTTTAATTAATCAAATTGTATTCTCCGAAGAAAAAACAACTATTTCAAGAGAGAAATTTTAATTAAAAGCTTTCAGTTAGCTACAATAACGTACTTTTATCTCGAAAAATATATTACGCAATGAATGGGATCTTCAATATTAAGGAAATTACAAAGTAGTATTTCGAAAGGTTTTATGTAACTCAATTCAATAACAAAGAGAACAATAGAGTATTGCATCAATTGGTAGTCTCTGAAGAGGTTATTAAATTGTAAAATTAAGTGTATTTTACTTTTTACTTATGCTAATAAAAAAATTGGTCTGTTCAGTTTTTAAAAAATAGATAAATATAAATTCCTTTTCTTACCAATGCATTACAAACTTAAACTTGCATAGATAAGCGCATCTATCAATTATTAGAATGAGCGAAGCGAATCCTCTACTAGGCTGGACAAATTACATTTTGTCGTACACTTTACTAAAAAACTATTCAATATTTTGACTTGAAATTAAACATAAAATTAAATTATGACCTGTAGATTTGAACAATATTATTTTTTTTTACAGAATAACCTTAAAAAATGCATTATTTTAATTAATTTATTTTACATGCTTTTCCATTACGGACGCATTTTTGCAAATAAAAAATGAAACACGTATATTTTCAGAAAAAAAAAAAAATAAATCATTGGGTTAGTAACTATAGATAGAATCATTATTAATTAAACAGTTTCACGATTTCTTTTATGAAATTTTTAAAATACTCTTTTTTATGAAAATTATAGCATATTTTGAATGAATTAAAATTTGTGAAAATTCAATTATTTACATTCAATTAGAAAAGTATTTTTCAGTGTTAAGAATCCAACTACACAATTTATTCTTATTGTGGGAAATCATTTACGCAGACAATACTTACGCATTTTAAAAGAACATATTATGATTTTTTTTTCTTTTTTGTAAAGTGGCAACAAAAGAATTGTAAATGAGTAAAATTAATTGTTAAATTCGTTATACAGTAAAACCTTCATAACGGACACTGCCGAATAGCGGGCACCTCTATTTAACGGACAATTTACCAATCCCCACTCACAAAATCTAAATTTTTGTATGTTTAACCTCTGAATAACGACTTTCAAAATAGCGGACAGTATTTTGGCGATAAAGGATGAAAAAATTATTTTTAACGAGAAAAAAAATGGAAAAAAGTAAAAAGCCTCTAAATTTATCAGGGTAATGTATCACAAATTTTGTGATCACAGATAAATGTAGGGGGTGGGCTGGAAAAAATTGCCCCTCCCCCACGTCCGATAAAGAAAACATCCCTCCTTAGGATTTTCTGCTGATTAATGTGTAGAAGTACAAATTTCTTTATCCGGAGAATTCAATAATACATATATCATTTTATCTTTCGTTTTAAATGCGCGTAAGATAACTTCGTTTACAATTGGCATGGAAGTTAAGGATGGATAATACGCTGACTAATATTTTTGTTTCAATATACCCAAACTCAAACAATTTTACTGATTTTTTGGTAGGAGAGTTAAAGACGCCAAGAATGCGACGAGAGAAGGGAAAAAAACTATTTCGTAATGTCGAGTACTGTTTGATTCTTGTTTGTGATTAATGCGTATTTCGAGAATGTCCTATAACAGAAAACGACTAACTTTAAAAGAAAAAATTGTTAAATTCGGTATATCTATCATAAATAAAAAATTCAGAGGAAATTCTTAGTTATTTGGCTGAATTTACAATTCTAATATTAAAATGCGCCAAAACATAAAATAACGTTTTTGCTTAATAAAGATGCAAAAATAATATAAAAAAATATTGTTACTTTCAAATATTTATCTTATTAAATAATGCTTCGCGAATCCAAACAAAGCATGGCTTTTGCTAGTTTTAATAATATGCATTTTGAAAAATGCAAAATTTTATCTTGAGATAATATCGTGAAATTTTACTTCATATATTTATTCATTTCGATATCCTGTGAACGTGCTAATAATAAAACGAAAGTAGTATTAAAGTTGAGGAAGATATATTATGCTTTTAAATTTTAAGATTGTGTAATGCGAAAATTCATTCATAAATAAAACAAGATATATATTAATTTTTTAACACAATTTTAAACTCACAATCTACTTAACAGTTACTCAATATTTTTTTTAATCTTTTTCTGGTTTTAAATCATATTTTGTTAGCATTAAGAACGAAAAAAAGATTTCTTAGTTACTTAATAAAACGTCAAATTTAAATATTGGTTTTTACGAAAAGGTAAAAAAAAAAAAAAAAAAAAAAAAAAAATATCGTCGAAAGCTGAATAAATTTAAATAGTCCGTTTTAAAAGTTGTGTTTCATTATTAGAGAATATTTCCAAGTTTTCTGTGCGATTCTCTCATGCAATTCTTCAAAATCTGCTGCCATATTATTCAGCTATACAGAACTTGAAAGATTGATCAGGTCTTGTGATACTGTAATCACATTATATTTATAACTTTCACTTTTTAATTATAAATCTGTAATATTTTCTCTAATTTTAATTTTAGTACTGCATTAATTTTAGCAACCATTTAAAAGAGTAAAATAAAATACAATTAAAATGTTCTTTCAATTTATTACATGCAGAAATGCGGTTTCACAAAATGAAATCGTTTTAGTTTTAATCTTTAAGTAAACGTTATCTGCAAATAATATAACAGTAGTTAAATTCTTCAGACATTACAAAATCAGTTATGGCACTCTGATCAGTTAGATTCGTATGAGCGCTAACATTTAAATACTACAATTTCCCTAAAGTAGATTTTGTCTATTTTAATTTAAAGGTTTACTATTAAATGAAAAGAAAATTACATTTAGGAAAAACATAGTATTTAAAAATAATCAACAGTATTAATTTTGAAGTTGCCGCATATTTAATTCTACTAAAAAGACACAGGAGACTTTTAACTTATTTTAAATGTTGTGTATGCATTATGATTACTGAAACTTTATCATAAGTTGTATCTAAGATTTAGTTTACCTACGTAATGATACTTGAAAAGGTAAAGTTTATTGTTTGAATTTCGGACAGTCTTTAAAAATTTATGAATTCCTCTACGCTAAACCATTTTTAATAGTCACTGGATTCCTCTGGTATTAGTCACAAAATATCTGCTTGGAGTGAAAAGTTTAGAAATGTTGCCATTAGCTATGAGACGTCATTGATGTAGGTTTCAGTGTAAAGTGCAGTATTACATATGCGACGAACATTTCCAATAGACTTATTTACGCTTTGCCTAAACTATGCTAAAATGTATTTGAAAAGAATTTGGTTGTTTATTAAAGGCTTTTTAGGGTACCTTACTTAAATAAAACCGGAACCATTATAAGATCACATCTGTGTCTGTCTGTCCGTCTGTCACAGCCATTTTACTTTAAAATATATAACGTGGCAATTTGAATTTGGCAGAGTCATAATAAATATTGACACACATATTTATAGAATATTAACCATTCACAAATATATTTAGGGAAAAATGTAGAGGGGTCAATTAATTTACTTGAAAAATAAATCTTTTTTTGGTATATAGTGTAAAGCCTTTCGTAGCGCCGAATACAAAAATAGATTTCTTTTAATTTTAGGTATTATATTTTCAGAGTTATCGTCGAAAATGTAATGCAAAAATATGTCCCCCCCCCCCCCTTTTCTATTTTCGAATCTACTGAAAATAAAATTATGAAAAACTCAGTGGTAGTAGAAGTTAATTCAAACCTTGCAGGGAAATTGTAGTGATTACCCTAAGTCACATATTTTTTTGAGAAAATTGCATATTTGCGTTACACACAAATTTCGATTTGCGGTAGTTCAGCAAAGGCGTTGAGGAGCGCTCGAGGTACCTATCATCACAGAAGTGTAAAATGATTGTTGATCATGATTTTCGAAAACAAAAATCGGTAATTAACCGAAATATTAACTAAAAGATACGGAGAGTTTGGACATATATAAAGACACGGGCAACGTACTCTATGTGCCATCGGCTTTTTAATCCTAGATAACAACTTATCTATACTCCTATTATAAAGAGGAAAAAATTTTTATTTGTAGGAGGTAAGCTCTGGAACTACCGAACCGATTTCAAAAGTAATGGTAACAAAATGATGGTTTTCGTCCAACTTAGAACATAGGCTATATCTAATGTCGGTGCCACTACCCCGAAGGTGGTGTAGGAACAAAAAACGTTCTAAAAATACGATTTTAGCGTTACTGAAGGGCCTAGAAATATGAAATTTGAAATATTAGCTACTTATTAGATATAAAGGATTTCTAAGAACAGTTCTTAAACAATTCAAAATTTGAAAGGGGTGAAAATGCACAAAAAGCGTTCTAAAAAACGTTCTAAATGGTAGTTTTTACACAATCTCAGGAAATACCAAACCGATTTAAAACATATTGGTGTCAAAATGATGGTGACAACGCTTGCTCCAAGATAGGCTATGTTTTATGTCGGTGACACTACCCCAAAGGGGGTGCAGGAGCAAAAACTTTCTAAAAATGCGATTTATGTGTTACTGAATGCCTAGAAATATGAAATTTGAAATATTAGCTACTTATTAGATATAAAGGATTTCTAAGAACAGTTCTTAAACAATTCGAATTTTGAAATGGGTGAAAATGCGCGAAAATCGTTCTAAAAAACGTTCTAAATGGTGGTTTCTACACAATCTCAGGAAATACCAAACCGATTTAAAAAATAATGGTGTCAAAATAAGGGTCTCAAAATAACGGTGACAACCCTTGCTCCAACATAGGCTATGTTTTATGTCACTGCCACTAACCGAAAGGGGGTGCAGGAGCAAAAAACGTTCTTAAAATGCGATTTTTGTGTTACCGAAGGGCCTAGAAATATGAAATTTGAAATATTAGCTACTTATTAGATATAAAGGATTTCTATTAACAATTCTTAAACAATTCGAAATTTAAAAGGGGTGAAAATGCGCGAAAAGCGTTCTAATATACGTTCTAATGGTGGCTTCTACACAATCTCAGGAAATACCAAACCGATCTAAAAAATAAAGGCGTCAAAATGATGGTGACAACCATTGCTCCAATATAGGCGATGTTTTATGTCGGTAAAACTACCCCAAAGGGGCTGCAGGAGAAAAACCTTCTAAATTGCTGCTTTTGCGTTACGGAAGGGCGTGAAATCGTGAAATTTGGAATGGTAGTTTGTTATACGATATCAATGATCTCTAAGGACATTTCCTAAAAAAATCGAAATTTAAAAGGGGGTCAAAATGCGCAAAAAGCGTTGTAAAAAACGTTCTAAATTGCGATTTCTATGCAATCTTAGGAAGTACTGAACCGATTTCAAATATAATGGTGTAAAAATGATGGTGACAGATCTTGCTCCAAGATAGGCTATATTTTATATCTCTTTCCACTACCCCAGAGGAAATGCCGGAGCAAAATGAGCGAAAAGCGTTCTAAAAACGTTCTAAATGCCGATTTGTCGGCAATATCTCAGGAAGAATGAACTTTATTTCAAACGTAATGGTAAGAAATTGATGCTGACAGCCTCTGCTCTAACATAGATGCTATTTTATGTCGCTATCACTATCACCAAGACGTTGCAGGAGCAAAAAAGCATTCTAAATTGCGATTTTTGTGATCGGTAGGGGCTAGCAACTTAAAATTAGGCAAGGTGCATATTTATTAGATATAAATGATCTTTAAGAACAGTTTCGAAAAAATTGGAAATTTAAAAAGGGGAGAAAAGCGTCCTAAAAACGTTCTAAATTGCGATTTCTAGTCAATCTAAAGAAACACCAAAGCTATTTCAAATGTAATGGTTGCAAATCAATGGTGACAGTCCCTGCTATAACATAGGTTATATTTTATGTTGCTGTCACTACCATCTGAGGGTTGCAAACGCAAAACATGTTCTAATTTGCGTTTTTTGCACAACTGAGGGGTCTAACTCTTTGAAGTATGGCATGGTATTTACTTACAAGATGCAACTGCTTTCTATGAACTGTCGAAAAAAATTCCAAATTTAAAAAGATGAAGTGAGTGAAAAGCGTTATAAATTACAATTTTTAAGCAAACTTACAAATTACCAAACCGATTAGAAAAATAATGATGACAAATTGTTGGTGATAGAACCTGCTCAAACATAAGCTATATTTTATGTCTGTTCCACTACACCAGAGGGTTGCAGGAGCTAAAAACTTTCTAAATTGCGATTTCTGTGATACTGAAAAGGCTAGAAACTTTAAATATGGCATGGTAGTTACTTATAAAATATAAATGCCCTCGAAGGAACGTCGAAAATAAATTCGAATTAAAAAGGGTTGAAGCGAAGGGTAGGGGCGAAAAACATTCTAAAAAAATTCTAAATTACGATTCTGTTCAATTTCAGGGAATATAAACCGATTATAAAAGTAATAGTTGCGAATGAATGGTAACAGTCTCTGATCCTACACAGTCTATATTTTATGCCGGTGATTCTACCACCTGGGGTTCACAGGAACAACAAACGTTCTAAAAAATGCCTTTAAAAGCTTTTTAAATTACGTTTCTGTGGAATATTAGGAAATAACAAACCAATTTCAAAATTAATGTTGGCAAATTAATGGTGATAGTTCTTGTTTCAACATAGTCCTTTATGTTGAGAGAGGTGGGAGGACTTGGAATTTGACATGATGGTTAATTTTAAGATGTAAGAAGATGGTTTCTAAAAAATTCAAAACTTCAAATGAATACTGAAATGAGCGTATTAATTGAGCATAAAAGTTGCAAAATATTTTCTAAATTATCATTTATTTAGTTTTATTTCGTTTTATTAATTCAAGTCTCATTTCTGCCTTATGCAGTGTAACAATGATGTTTAATCAAACTGTGTTTTAAATAGTAATTTTTTTTAATTATTCCTAAAAGTAATAAGTACCTTTTAATAAAATAAAATATTACCCTTTAATAAAATAAAAATTTAGTTAGCACCTTTTAATAAAAATTAGACAAAAAAATACCGCTTGGCATATTTCAAATATTACGCGAGCAAAGCCGCGGGGTTTGCTAGTAATGATATATTTGTGTAATGCAATGCTCAGTTACTAATTCGTATATTTATTGTAATGAACCATCTGTGCACAAGTAATACTCGCACTTGACAGGTTTATTTATTCAAAACCCATCTTCCTCGTCTACCAATTTCTTTGAGCCCTGGCTTAGATCGAAATATAGATATATATATATAGATATATACAATGTCATTTTCAATTATCAGTGTACAAAGAAATAGAAGTTGGCGTAGAATGTTTGAGGGAGTATTCTATGAAGTGAGTAATCTTGGTTTGTAATTAGCTAGGTCACTAGAGAAGACTCATCCAGGAAAAGTGAAAGCTTGTGACTAAATCACACAGCTCGTCAATTTGGCATTTTATTTAATGTAACAAAATATTGCTGCCATTTAAAGTTTTCCTTGAACAGAAACTTTTAATTTAATTGAGTTTTTTTTTAATTTGCTGAAATTATAATAGTTTAAGAAATGTGTGTGCTTCGAAAGATTCTTTTGTATATTGTAACAGCTTTATATGTTTCTAAAATTTTAAAAGATGGGTATTTTGGTTTATTTGAATAATTTATCATATTGTGGCTGTGATTTAACTGTAAAAAATAACTGCGATTCTATTTAGTTAAATGCACAAATGATTTTTACATTTAATATGTGTTTTCTATAAAGCCTTATTTTATTATTTAGCATAGGGGTTGCTTAAATTATTATTGAAAAAAAAAATCATTTTACGCAATTAAACGTCATGTTCTTAATGTATCTAAAATTTTTAAATCGTATGTTATAATTTTAGGGTGAATTTTATACAAAGTTTATTGTTAAAAACATGTAAGAAAATTAAACATTCATCCTTACCATTAAGGTATTCAAAATATAAAAGTCTTTGATCTTCTAAAACGATAAAGTAACATAGGATTGCAGATAAATAAAAAAAAAAATAAGTAAGTTAAAATACATGTAAGAGAATTAAACATTCATCTTTACCATTAAGGTATTCGGAATATAAAAGTCTTTGATCTATTAAAAAGATAAAGTAACTTAGAAGTGCAGTTAAATTGCATTTTTCTTAACAAAGTTTATTATTGTGATTAATAATATTGGTATAAACAGAATTAAACTTAATGTTTCTTATCTTCTTTCCTTTGTTTGTAGAATAAAAAAAATGAGTTGCTAACGAAACATTCCATTTAATTTTATTCACAATAAAACTGATAAATACTTAGAACAATTCTTTAAATGACATTATAAATTATTTGTATAACAGATAAAATAATTTTCTAGCATTAGCATTTGCCACAAGAAAAAATAGGATTATTTTATTAATAATTAATTGAAAGAATGAAGCGATATTTTAATACTTTTTATATAATAATTAAAATATATTTTTAAAGCTTTTCACACCCCTGAAACGTCTTTTCTTTTTCTCGATTGCTTTTATTATGAATATTGGTGCCTTTTGTAGGTCAATCATGTTTAACAGTAATAGCGTTAACAATCATTTAATTTGTATATAGTGTCCTACATTAGATTTGTCATTCAGATATATTTAATGAGGTGCATTCTTTTATTTGCAGCCTATAATAAATAAAATAATTAGTGTGAAAACTTTTGAATAACTTAGACATTTAAATGTTTTACTGTTCGATAAATAACCTATGTTGCTACCATTCTATTTCAACAAAATATTGAAGAATAAGATATTATCTGAGAATTGAAAATATCCACCTTTATCCTGCTGTATTAGCAACAAATTTCTTTAAATAAGGAAAATAATTTTCGATTATGCATTACTATTCTATTTCCTTTATACTTAATCTAAACATTCATTTCAAAATTAAAACTAGCATCTAGGTGGTTCAGTGTATCTTTTTCTTCGAATAATCAACATTCTTTACGGCACAAAAATAACATTTAATTACAAAACGGAACATAAAAATCTATTAAGCAACATTCGACACATTTCATCTAAAGAATTCTAACATCAACAACGGATTAATTCGTTTCAGTTTAAAATTAGACAGTTCTAATAGGGCATGCGCTGGCTAACTAGCTGTTTAGTGAATTAGCCGGAACATCCCGCCCGGCATTGTACGGTTGTCAAACATCATCATAAAATGGCAAAGGTACTACTCTGGTGATATTTTGACGTAACACACCTGTAGAGGTCTTGTGATCTATTAAGAGGACATGTCCATTGTCACCTTTATAGGTTTTCACAATTCGAGCTAGTTTCTAGCCTATACACTTGTCATTTCCTTCCTTTTATAACACAAGCTGTCCAACTTTAAGATTTTGCAAGGACTTCTTCCATTTACTGCGGACTTGCAGCTCATTTAAGTATTCTCAGCTCCAGCGGTGCCAGAATTGCATTTTTAATCTTTGAACTAGTGTCCACCTAGAAGAAAATGGTAAAGAGTTTTTTCAGGAATTATTTTCAGGAACATTCAAAAGAGAACCTCCAATGAGGAACTGACCAACTGTCAGTGGTTGTAGATCATTAACATCTGCAGACAAGGGGGTCAACGGACGTGAATTAGTAACTGCCTCAATATGCGTCACAATTGTTGACAGCTCTTCAAAATTTAAGATAGTAGATTTAGTTATCTTCAAGAGGATTCGCTTCATGGTTTTTATATTTGATTCCCATAATCCGCCGAAATGTGGGAATGCAGGGGGTATGAAGTTCCATTGAATTCGTTCTTCAGCACTAAATCGTTGAATTTCTTCCGAAGCACAAATCTGATAGAAGGATTTCAAAAGAGCACAAGTACCCTTAAAATCTGTGGCGTTATCACTCCATATCACACAAGGTTTAGATCGTCGAGCAACGAATCTTCTTAAATAGGCTAAAAATGCTTCTGTGGTCAAGTCCGAAAAAACTTCTAGATGAATGGCTTTGGCAGAAAAACAAATAAATATAGCAATATATGATTTTAGGGTTATCTTTGAACATTTTAAATTAGGTTTTGTTATAATAGGACCTATTAGGTCAATGCCTGTTTTCTGAACGGTCTAGATGGTACGATTCTATAACGGGGCAAGTCACCCATCAACTGTTGAAGAGTTTGATGTTTTGTTCGAAGACAGGTCACACACCTATTTATAATTTTCTTTACTTGACTTTGACCAGATGGTATCCAATAAAATTGTCTTAATAAAGATAGAGTTGTCAGAGTACCTGAATGTACGAATTTTTTATGGTAATAATTAATTAAGAGTTCAGTGAAATAGTGAGACTTTGGTAAAAGTATTTGGTGTTTCTGCGATTCTGATAAATTTGAAAATTTCAGTCTTCCACCGACTCTTAACAGTCCATCTACATCTAGAAATACATTTAAGTTCAAAATCTTACTGTTATTTGGGAGAGGACGTTTTTCCTTTAAACATCGAATTTCAGTTTGAAACGCGGAATTTTGAACAATCTTTATCAGCTTCGTGGTCACATTCTGTAACTCATAAGTATCTAATTAATCATATGTTCTAATTACTGATTTCAATTTACAGTTTTTCCGAAATCTTAAACACCATGCAGCAATTCTTATTAACTTCATAAAAGAAGAATATCGATTAATCAAATCAATGTTTAACTCATTTTCATTTACAATAGCTGATTTTACAACAGTGTTTTTCTTTAGTTCTAACTGATCTTTAACTTCAGAAATATCTAATTTATTGAATGTATTATCCAATTTTGGCCAAATAGATCTGTTTTGCTTTAACCACTGGGGGCCTTCCCACCAAAGATGGTTATTTTTCAACTTTGAAACTTTCAAACCTCTAGTAACTAGATCCGCAGTATTATCTTTTCTAGGACAGTGAAACCAATTTAATGGATCACTAAGATTTCTGATTTCCTTTATACAGTTTCTGACAAACATTTTAAATCTTTCTAGCTCACCTCTAATCCAAAAGAAAGTAATAGTAGAGTTGGTCCAAAAGTAGCAAGTTGCAGGAAAAGCTAATTCTTTAGCAATTTTATTACAAAGTCTAGCAGACAAAAGGGCTCCTAAAGGTTCAAGACGGGGTATTGAGACAGTTTTTAAGGGGTGACTCGACTTTTTGCTGCCACAAAACTGGTAACAATGTTCTTATTCTTTAACACTGCTCTAAGGTACACTACCGTACCATATGCCTTTTTTGAAGCATCTGAAAAACTATGTAACTCAAAATAATGAACTTCATCAAGGGCTATATCAGCCAAATAATATCTGGGAATGCTAATAAAATTTAGTTCTTTTATTTCTTCTAACCATTCCTTCCATAAATTGTCTAGATGTTTAGGTATGTTTTCATCCCAATCAAGTTCTAAACACCAAATTTCTTGAATTAAACATTTAATTATAATATTATAAGCACTTACAAAACCAATTGGGTCAAAAGTGCGACAAACAGTTTGCAATAAATAACGTTTAGTACTAAGTTTATTCGAAAGGAAATTTTCTAGATTTTGAGTCGTAAATGAAAACATGTCACTATTTGGGTCCCAAGCAACCCCTAAAACCTTGGAAGGTATCAAATTCTGATTAGTGAGATTTAAGTTATCAGAAATTTCATCAATATGTAAACCATATTCTTTTCATTTCTCACGCAGTTCATGCCAGTTGGTTTTTCATTTTCTGAAAGTCATACTAGCCTCTTGAAATGTTTCATACGCTGCCTTACGAATTTTAAATGCGTATTAAATATTTGGTTGACTTGTAATGAAATAGTCTATGCATAATGATGAATTTAAAATTTCAAAAGATTCAGGAAATGTTTCTACATACCTTTGTAGATGATGCTTGATGTTAGCATCCAGAAGAAAAGGACTTGATTTCATTCCGAAGGGCACTCTCTTTAGTCTGAATATTTTTAATTCCTTACCTGGATCATCAATCCATGGTTCATCGTCCCAAAAAAATCCTGTGAAGTCCCTATCTGGTTCATCAATCTCGACCTGCAAAAAAGCTTGTTGAATATCAGAAGTAATTGCTATGGGAATGTTTCTGAATTTGATTAAATGGCTGAACAATTCGGGAATGAGATTTAATCCGGTATGTAAACAATCATTTAGTGACAGTTCACACTTAGCATAGGCACTTCGGTCAAAGACAATGCGAACTTTAGAGGTGGACTTATCTTCACGAATTACTGTCTATGGGGTAAGTAAAATGAGTTTACATCAGATGTATTGTCAACAGGTCCGATATTATTATCTGCTAAATAACTATCTGAAATAGCTTTATACTCTGAGAATAACAAAGGGTCATTTCTAAAGCTCGTTCTCAATTTCAAAAATCTTCTGTATGCGACTTCGCGATTGTTATTAAGAGACATCAAATTTGTCTTCCATGGAAATTTTACTTTATACCGGTTATCCTTAAAAACAATATTAGACTGAAAATCAGCCATAATGTCATCGTCCGCATTACTAACATTTTGAGTTTCTGATTCAATTCCTAAACTTTCCAACTGCCAAAAATTTCTGATTTGATTGGATATATCCTTTTCTTCAACTATAATTTTCATACTGAACAATTTATTGGCTGACCCCGTATAACCCTGTAAGCACCAACCAAAAAGTGTTTCAGTAGCTACGAGATTATTCTTTAGTCTTTTGATTCTGCCAGTTACAATATTATAATAATTATCAGTGCCGATTAAAACTGCAATTAGCTTACTAGTACATTCATAACTATCAGCTAGTTGTAAACCTTTTAACTTATTATACGTTTTTCTAATGTATTTATCAGGAGTGTGTAAGCAAGCAGCGGCAATTTGATCTGTTTCCAAAGCTTCAACTTCAGTAAGTAAAGAGGGATTTTCTCTATTTGCAAGTTTTACCTTTACTATATTATAAGTTTTCTCAGTTGCCTTTTCGGCTCCAAAAGCATAAACAGATAAAGTTTCTTTTCTAATAACCGGCAATTGTAATTTTTGAGAAATGTCGCGATTTATATATGTTCTCATGCTATCATTATCTAATAAGACACGGACTGGTTCATTATTATCATTTTTAGGATCTTTTATTATAACAGAACAAGTCTGCAAAAATATGTTGTAATGCGTATTTTCATTCTGTACATTACTAGTGGAATTGTTACCACAATGGGAAATAGATACGACACTTTTATCAGCATTTAATTTGGAATCATTTTCAAATTGAAAACAAATAGCCCTATTATGTTTCTTACAGCAAATATCGCACATTTTGGTATTCTCACAGTCTTTAATTCTGTGTTTACACTGTAAACATAAAAAGCATCTTCCCTGCTTTTTTAGTATTTCTTTCTTCTGATCTATGGTTAAAGAACTAAACACTTCACTATTATGATCAACACTATTACAAAATAAACCCGAATTCTTATTTACCGAACTCATTAATTCAGTAGCTGGAACACTATTTTGTTTATATCCTTTCGTATTATATTGATATCGCGGCTTACATTTCAATTGTTTATCTGTAAATTTTGGTCTATATTCAAATTTATTATAATTAGAAAATGATTTCTTACCATCTAAGTCATGGATAGTTGATAACCGTTCTCTACTTTCAACTTCATTTTTTAGAAAACTCATAAGTTTATCTGTATTCCACATTTCTCCGTCTTTTAGATTTCTATTAAAATCTAATGTCAAATCTGGTGGTATTAACTTCAGTAAAATTGGGCAAAGTAACCCACTGTTTGTATCAGATTTTACACCTAACGACTCTAAGTTTCGAATTTGCACTAGTCATTTATCGTACAAATTTCTTAATCCGCCAGTGTCAGAAGAACTTTTCAAACATTTCATATTTAATAAATTGTTTAAGTGAGCATGTACGAGCATGTCATGTCTACCATACCATTGTTTCAAAAGCAATACGGCCGCCGCATAATTATTTTCAGTTAATCCAAAACCACTAATCGTGTTTGCAGCCGCTCCTGCAAACAAACTTTTCAATACGTAAATTTTTCCATTTCTGTTAGACTTGGGTTTTTATCTATCGCTAACTCAAACTGGTTCCAAAATTCTAAAAATTTGTCTTGTTCCCCCAAAATCGGTTTATTTGTAGCTTTGGAAATTTTACTCATTTTAGTTCAGTAGCAGCATGACATGTTCGCACTGAATCAATATTATTACTATGTGCAATATCTGCATTAGAAGATAAACTTTTAATTTTAAAGTTTAATTTATTTCTGTAAGTTATTATTTTCTGGTCATATCCATCAATATTCAGGATTTCATTTTTGACATTTTTCGCATGTATTAGGCTTAAAATGTTGTTATCGTGATCCTTAATAGTCTTACATTTAACGTTTAACTTATCGACTAATTCTTCTAAATTTTCTAAAGAATATTCATTACTAGCTAAATACTGTTCAATTTCTTCAAATAATTTATTTAATAACGTTCGATGCGTATCACGCATTTTTCGCTCCTTGTTTTTGTTCATTTTCAAGAAATAAAATAATAACAAAAATCAACACTCACCAGTTCCAAATCGAAACAAAACAAAAATATTACGCAGTAATCTTTTCACATCTAGACTTAACGGCGCGATGCACCACAAAATGTTCTATTTCTTTTCTACTTAATCTAAACATTCATTTCAAAATTAAAACTGGCATCTAGGTGGTTCAGTGTATCTTTTTCTTCGAATAATCAACATTCTTTACGGCACAAAACCAACATTTAATTACAAAACGGAACATAAAAATCTATTAAGCAACATTCGACACATTTCATCTAAAGAATTCTAACATCAACAACGGATTAATTCGTTTCAGTTTAAAATTAGACAGTTCTAATAGGGCATGCGCTGGCTAACTAGCTGTTTAGTGAATTAGCCGGAACATCCCGCCCGGCATTGTACGGTTGTCAAACATCATCATAAAATGGCAAAGGTACTACTCTGGTGATATTTTGACGTAACACACCTGTAGAGGTCTTGTGATCTATTAAGCGGACATGTCCATTGTCACCTTTATAAGTTTTCAAAATTCGAGCTAGTTTCTAGCCTATACACTTGTCATTTCCTTCCTTTAATAACACAAGCTGTCCAACTTTAAGATTTTGCAAGGACTTCTTCCATTTATTGCGGACTTGCAGCTCATTTAAGTATTCTCAGCTCCAGCGGTGCCAGAATTGCATTTTTAATCTTTGAACTAGTGTCCACCTAGAAGAAAATGGTAAAGAGTTTTTTCAGGAATTATTTTCAGGAACATTCAAAAGAGAACCTCCAATGAGGAACTGACCAACTGTCAGTGGTTGTAGATCATTAACATCTGCAGACAAGGGGATCAACGGACGTGTATTAATAACTGCCTCAATATGCGTCACAATTGTTGACAGCTCTTCAAAATTTAAGATAGTAGATTTAGTTATCTTCAAGAGGATTCGCTTCATGGTTTTTATATTTGATTCCCATAATCCGCCGAAATGTGGGGATGCAGGGGGTATGAAGTTCCATTGAATTCGTTCTTCAGCACTAAATCGTTGAATTTCTTCCGAAGCACAAATCTGATAGAAGGATTTCAAAAGAGCACAAGTACCCTTAAAATCTGTGGCGTTATCACTCCATATGACACAAGGTTTAGATCGTCGAGCAACGAATCTTCTTAAATAGGCTAAAAATGCTTCTGTGGTCAAGCCCGAAACAACTTCTAGATGAATGGCTTTGGCAGAAAAACAAATAAATATAGCAATATATGATTTTAGGGTTATCTTTGAACATTTTAAATTAGGTTTTGTTATAATAGGACCTATTAGGTCAATGCCTGTTTTCTGAACGGTCTAGATGGTACGATTCTATAACGGGGCAAGTCACCCATCAACTGTTGAAGAGTTTGATGTTTTGTTGGAAGACAGGTCACACACCTATTTATAATTTTCTTTACTTGACTTTGACCAGATGGTATCCAATAAAATTGTCTTAATAAAGATAGAGTTGTCAGAGTACCTGAATGTACGAATTTTTTATGGTAATAATTAATTAAGAGTTCAGTGAAATAGTGAGACTTTGGTAAAAGTATTTGGTGTTTCTGCGATTCTGATAAATTTGAAAATTTCAGTCTTCCACCGACTCTTAACAGTCCATCTACATCTAGAAATACATTTAAGTTCAAAATCTTACTGTTATTTGGGAGAGGACGTTTTTCCTTTAAACATCGAATTTCAGTTTGAAACGCGGAATTTTGAACAATCTTTATCAGCTTCTTGGTCACATTCTGGAACTCATAAGTATCTAAATAATCATATGTTCTAATTACTGATTTCAATTTACATTTTTTCCGAAATCTTAAACACCATGCAGCAATTCTTATTAACTTCATAAAAGAAGAATATCGATTAATCAAATCAATGTTTAACTCATTTTCATTTACAATAGCTGATTTTACAACAGTGTTTTTCTTTAGTTCTAACTGATCTCTAACTTCAGAAATATCTAATTTATTGAATGTATTATCCAATTTTGGCCAAATAGATCTGTTTTGCTTTAACCACTGGGGGCCTTGCCACCAAAGATGGTTATTTTTCAACTTTGAAACTTTCAAACCTCTAGTAACTAGATCCGTAGTATTATCTTTTCTAGGACAGTGAAACCAATTTAATGGATCACTAAGATTTCTGATTTCCTTTATACAGTTTCTGACAAACATTTTAAATCTTTCTAGCTCACCTCTAATCCAAAAGAAAGTAATAGTAGAGTTGGTCCAAATGTAGCAAGTTGCAGGAAAAGCTAATTCTTTAGCAATTTTATTACAAAGTCTAGCAGACAAAAGGGCTCCTAAAGGTTCAAGACGGGGTATTGAGACAGTTTTTAAGGGGTGACTCGACTTTTTGCTGCCACAAAACTGGTAACATTGTTCTTATTCTTTAACACTGCTCTAAGGTACACTACCGTACCATATGCCTTTTTTGAAGCATCTGAAAAACTATGTAACTCAAAATAATGAACTTCATCAAGGGCTATATCAGCCAAATAATATCTGGGAATGCTAATAAAATTTAGTTCTTTTATTTCTTCTAACCATTCATTCCATAAATTGTCTAGATGTTTAGGTATGTTTTCATCCCAATCAAGTTCTAAACACCAAATTTCTTGAATTAAACATTTAATTATAATATTATAAGCACTTACAAAACCAATTGGGTCAAAAGTGCGACAAACAGTTTGCAATAAATAACGTTTTGTACTAAGTTTATTCGAAAGGAAATTTTCTAGATTTTGAGTCGTAAATGAAAACATGTCACTATTTGGGTCCCAAGCAACCCCTAAAACCTTGGAAGGTATCATATTCTGATTAGTGAGATTTAAGTTATCAGAAATTTCATCAATATGTAAACCATATTCTTTTCATTTCTCACGCAGTTCATGCCAGTTGGTTTTTCATTTTCTGAAAGTCATACTAGCCTCTTGAAATGTTTCATAGGCTGCCTTACGAATTTTAAATGCGTATTAAATATTTGGTTGACTTGTAATGAAATAGTCTATGGATAATGATGAATTTAAAATTTCAAAAGATTCAGGAAATGTTTCTACATACCTTTGTAGATGATGCTTGATGGTAGCATCCAGAAGAAAAGGAATTGATTTCATTCCGAAGAGCACTCTCTTTAGTCTGAATATTTTTAATTCCTTACCTGGATCATCAATCCATGGTTCATCGTCCCAAAAAAATCCTGTGAAGACCCTATCTGGTTCATCAATCTCGACCTGCAAAAAAGCTTGTTGAATATCAGAAGTAATTGCTATGGGAAAGTTTCTGAATTTGATTAAATGGCTGAACAATTCGGGAATGAGATTTAATCCGGTATGTAAACAATCATTTAGTGACAGTTCACACTTAGCATGGGCACTTCGGTCAAAGACAATGCGAACTTTAGAGGTGGACTTATCTTCACGAATTACTGTCTATGGGGTAAGTAAAATGAGTTTACATCAGATGTATTGTCAACAGGTCCGATATTATTATCTGCTAAATAACTATCTGAAATAGCTTTATACTCTGAGAATAACAAAGGGTCATTTCTAAAGCTCGTTCTCAATTTCAAAAATCTTCTGTATGCGACTTCGCGATTGTTATTAAGAGACCAAATTTGTCTTCCATGGAAATTTTACTTTATACCGGTTATCCTTAAAAACAATATTAGACTGAAAATCAGCCATAATGTCATCGTCCGCATTACTAACATTTTGAGTTTCTGATTCAATTCCTAAACTTTCCAACTGCCAAAAATTTCTGATTTGATTGGATATATCCTTTTCTTTTATTATAACAGAACAAGTCTGCAAAAATATGTTGTAATGCGTATTTTCATTCTGTACATTACTAGTGGAATTGTTACCACAATGGGAAATAGATACGACACTTTTATCAGCATTTAATTTGGAATCATTTTCAAATTGAAAACAAATAGCCCTATTATGTTTCTTACAGCAAATATCGCACATTTTGGTATTCTCACAGTCTTTAATTCTGTGTTTACACTGTAAACATAAAAAGCATCTTCCCTGCTTTTTTAGTATTTCTTTCTTCTGATCTATGGTTAAAGAACTAAACACTTCACTATTATGATCAACACTATTACAAAATAAACCCGAATTCTTATTTACTGAACTCATTAATTCAGTAGCTGGAACACTATTTTGTTTATATCCTTTCGTATTATATTGATATCGCGGCTTACATTTCAATTGTTTATCTGTAAATTTTGGTCTATATTCAAATTTATTATAATTAGAAAATGATTTCTTACCATCTAAGTCATGGATAGTTGATAACCGTTCTCTACTTTCAACTTCATTTTTAAGAAAACTCATAAGTTTATCTGTATTCCACATTTCTCCGTCTTTTAGATTTCTATTAAAATCTAATGTCAAATCTGGTGGTATTAACTTCAGTAAAATTGGGCAAAGTAACCCACTGTTTGTATCAGATTTTACACCTAACGACTCTAAGTTTCGAATTTGCACTAGTCATTTATCGTACAAATTTCTTAATCCACCAGTGTCAGAAGAACTTTTCAAACCTTTCATATTTAATAAATTGTTTAAGTGAGCATGTACGAGCATGTCATGTCTACCATACCATTGTTTCAAAAGCAATACGGCCGCCGTATAATTATTTTCAGTTAATCCAAAACCACTAATCGTGTTTGCAGCCGCTCCTGCAAACAAACTTTTCAATACGTAAATTTTTCCATTTCTGTTAGACTTGGGTTTTTATCTATCGCTAACTCAAACTGGTTCCAAAATTCTAAAAATTTGTCTTGTTCCCCAAAAATCGGTTTATTTGTAGCTTTGGAAATTTTACTCATTTTAGCTCAGTAGCAGCATGACATGTTCGCACTGAATCAATATTATTACTATGTGCAATATCTGCATTAGAAGATAAACTTTTAATTTTAAAGTTTAATTTATTTCTGTAAGTTATTATTTTCTGGTCATATCCATCAATATTCAGGATTTCATTTTTGACATTTTTCGCATGTATTAGGCTTAAAATGTTGTTATCGTGATCCTTAATAGTCTTACATTTAACGTTTAACTTATCGACTAATTCTTCTAAATTTTCTAAAGAATATTCATTACTAGCTAAATACTGTTCAATTTCTTCAAATAATTTATTTAATAACGTTCGATGCGTATCACGCATTTTTCGCTCCTTGTTTTTGTTCATTTTCAAGAAATAAAATAATAACAAAAATCAACACTCACCAGTTCCAAATCGAAACAAAACAAAAATATTACGCAGTAATCTTTTCACATCTAGACTTAACGGCGCGATGCACCACAAAATGTTCTATTTCTTTTCTACTTAATCTAAACATTCATTTCAAAATTAAAACTGGCATCTAGGTGGTTCAGTGTATCTCTTTCTAGGAATAATCAACATTCTTTACGGCACAAAACAAACATTTAATTACAAAACGGAACATAAAAATCTATTAAGCAACATTCGACACATTACATCTAAAGAATTCTAACATCAACAACGAAGTAATTCGTTTCAGTTCAAAAGCAGACAGTTCTAATAGAGCATGCGTTGGCTAACTAACTGTTTAGAGAGTTAGCCGGAACAATTATTTTGCTTAATGATACGGGCGGTTTGGGCATACATAAAGGCACTGGCGGCTTACTCTATGCACCATCGGCTTTTAAAGCCTAGATAACAACTGTTAATGTTATGTTTGTGTAATGTAATGTCCAGTAGTAATATAAAAGCAATAAACGTCAAGTTGTTAAAAACAGACTAATTTAATTATAAATAATCACGTTATTACTTTGGTATTCGCGACTAGTTTGTATTGAGTGACGCTCTCAATACGCCACACTTATCCAAGGCGGTGTTGCAAGTATGCGACCTCCTTTATATGCGCACTTATTACCAATTTTAAAGTGTGAACGAGGTGTTTGTTTTAGAAACACTGTAAAAAGAAAAGAGTATTACTACACTGGATTTTATAGATCTGCAAGATGCTTAATAAACATCGCCATTGAACGTATAAATAAGATCATATTTAAAAGCACAGCTAAGAAATATTATTTCAAAATTTAATTATTGAAGGTGATTTCAATGTCAACTTCAGAAACAATACTGGAAATGGTCTCAGTATTTTTTAACTCTTGGCAAGTCCATTCATTCTACTACCAGGGAAAACAAAATTAATGATAATGAATTCACCAAAATCCCAGTGTAATGTGGCGGTATACATTCATTTTTTAGTCATTATTGCTGGAATTACATAACGTGTCTAGCAGATTTTACTCGAAATTTACATACTGAAGTTCTTAGTTATTATTATGGTTATTTTATGTTTTTAACGGATTTGGATAAGATTTTTAAAATGTTACACAGAATAGCAATATTTGATACTATTTAGGTTTCATATCACTATGCACTTTCATGATATATCCATCCATATTTTTTAGTATATATATAGCTATATCAAACGCTACTTTCTGCTGTTATTTACACAGTCTTATTATTCTTTTACGAACGATTTTTTTTAATATTACAGTTACTAATTATTATATTTGTTGTAGGGAACCCTTTGTGCGCAAGTAATACTCGCACTTCACCGATTATTTTTAGGCTATAATAAAGTAACAGTCATAGAGAATAAAAAGACGGTCAATTATCACAGAAAAATTATCAAAACTTTTATTAAGGTATCAAACTCGCATGGCAACTGGTTGCGCCATTTAACCACGAAATGTTCTGCTGCAGTTTCCTGCATTTCGCAACATGATTTTAAAAACTGAAAAGTATAATGCTCAAATGTTAAAATAATAATAATAATAATATTTTCGGCATCAATTTTCGATTCCAAATTTTTATTATTGTTTTGCAGTTATTCTAGTGCATAGAAGTATTTTTATTTATGAGTAATATTTTCTTCAGAAAAAATAAGGTTGTTGAGATTTTCGAGGGTATACAAGAAAACAATTCCAAATATTTTTAAGTATGAGCACAAAAAAAATGTAACCAAGGACTTACATTTTTGCTTAGTATTTCCTAGGTGGATATTATTAAAATATTTAAAAAAATGAAATTAACGTTTCACAGGACATAAACATTATTGTGAAAAATATAAAATTAAATTTAATTGCAGTAAATTACAGGTGATTGTGATTATTTAATTGCAACTACAATTTTCTTTGTATATGTAAAAGAACAACGCACAAGAGTTTACTGTAAGTTTGTTGAATTACATTTTTTTGTAAAAGGTTAAAATATAAAATCGTAAAATTTTACAAGAATTAAAACAACAAATTTTAAGATTTACACTTTAAATTCATGTCTGATTAAAGATTTATATTAAAAGATATGATACATAGAATAAAAATAATTAATTTTCACATAAATCTAAAAAAATGGTTAAATGTAAACCATACTAATGATACTTTTAAACTATATTGTATGCTTTTATAATAACAAGACGAAAAATAATATTTTTTTTTTTAAATTGCACTGTAATGAACGTATGCGTGTAGAAAATTATCAGATTTGAAGCGTTTTCGTCCCTTTAAAAACACTCCTTTATTATAGGAAATATTACACAGGGGAACAATAAAATCTCCAATTAAAATAATTTAAGTGTATATACGAAATTAAGGTATAAATTACTTATCTATTTTTATTAATGAAATTACTTTATTTTTGAATAAACTAACTAACTAAATATATTATGTTTTTTTAAATGGAGTTAGAATGTAAAATAAGACTCACTTTTTATAACAAACGTTTAAAAGTTTATATTTGTCTTCTTAATCTTCTTTGGAAATTGCTTTTAAAATTGTTAATTGTTTACATAAAACAGATTTTATCCTAAAACTATTTTATTTGTTTATTTTTCCTAAATAATTATTTAAATGATTCTTTCAAAATTGTTCTTTAGTTGTTCAAAAAAAAAAAAAAAAAAAAAAATGTAACTTATATCTTATTTTTATTTTTAGTAAATCAAGATGGACGTTCAGCCATTAACAGTTATAAATCAAATTGAACCGAAATTAATGAAATCACTTGTGTGAAATTAGAAATTATGTAAGAGCTAAATGCATTTTATTGCCATTTACTAATTTCGAAGTACTTTAACTTTAAAGAAATAACTCGTACTAATATATATATTATACAACATACTTTAATAGTAACCTATCTTAAATTTGCAATTTTAATTTATTTAAATACATCCCCATTTACTTGCTAAATTTAATCTCAATTTTCAATTTCAAAAGAAAATGCTATATTTTTTTTTCCTTCTCAAAAAAAAAAAAAAAAAAAAAAAAAAAAACAGATAAAAGAAAAAGCAAAAAAATCTATAAATCTATTTTTTTGTCCTTCTAGCAATGCGCCAGCAATATTTCTCTTTTTCCAATGTATTCAAGTTCTAAATATTTATTACGATACACGAATTTACTGTAATAATTTTTCGCGCGTTTTTGAGATCCTTTTCACACCAAAATTAATTTTTAGCGAGACAGGACCTAAACAGAGTGTCTGGTTGGTTTAAAACCGTTTACACACGGCACTCCTTATAAAGATCTGTAACTTGTCCCGCTGTCTGTATATTCCCTTACGTCAGGTCAGAGCAAAGATTTGTATGGTAACATGCTAAATATTATTGCTGCAAATCAAAGAAGTTTTGCCCTTTTTCGAAATATCGTAAAAGAGAATTATATTGGAGGTGAGTGTTCTTCGAGTATGTGCAAAGTGGTTGCAAGAATAAACGGTCTTCGTTCAGATGCTTCAATTATTTATTCTTAAAAATTCCTTAGCCAACAGACTTTTTTTTTCTCGAATATCCTCGGAAGTATACTTTATGAAAACAATATTAGGTTCATGCTGGTAGTAATGTGTCAGAGTAATATATCTTCGTCGATGTCTTCAACCTTCTTAGTAGTAATATGAAAATTACTACCTTACCTAAAATCCGGATATTTTCGTCGATAACAGTGATCGAGTAATAAATATTTACGGAACCTAATATACAATGTCATACATATATTAAATGTCACGAAAAAATACGAATTGTGCGTAGTTAATTGTGCATTAGTTGCTCGTGTAGCGAAGTGCACTAAGAATCCAAGTAACCCAATGACTTTTGCTGACGGGTCTACCTAGTATCGAAAGGTGTCCCGCGTGAATCAGAGTACCAAATACTTTTGGATATCAGTATTTTAAGGGGTTTCAGAACTCTTAAAGCTTCAAAAATTTTTTACATGTTAAACTCCTATCTTTTCAGAACATTTTAATATAATTGTTTCCTTAAAATTTTCATTAGAACAGAAGTTATGGCTTTTAGAATATCAATAGCTCAATAGCTCAATAGCTGAAGCAGCGTTTTCGAAACTTTGAAGTCATTTTTCTCCAGATGACATTTTTGGGCATAACGCGCAGGATATCTCAAACACTTTTAAATATTTTTTCATGAATTTTTCAAAACATAAGTTTTATGTTAATCTATATAATGTGAACCTAAAATTTTCTTTTTATTGATCAAAAAAATATTTTTTTAGGTGATTATGTTGTTGAAATTTTCATAATTTCGTATTAGCTAAATACACCTTTGTATTTAAAATATGAAAATGCTTTAAATACAAATTTATTTAGGTTCAGGGTAATTATTGCAATCTGAAGTACAAGTAGGCACCGAAATTTTCATTCTTGTTGCAATTTTTTTTATAATCGTGCGCGTAAGATGTTATACCAGTTTTAAGCTCGTTAAATATCTGACAGTTTGAAGCCCCTGTAAATGCTAATTGTGTATATTGAAACTTTTTAAATACATGAAATGAAAGAATATACTTATATGTTTCATCCCAATTAAAATTGTGTCTAAAATAAAATATATTTTAAGACATTAAATGCTGAAAATGGTATCTTGTTTTTCCTTTTTTTCAATTTTAAGTGTCTTGAGACCCCTTAAAGTAATTTTTTTTGCCTCATGTATTGACAGAATTATTTGTCATTAAAGATGGCCAAGTGGGCTGTAATAACTTAGAAGTGACCAGAGCGTTTGGAGCCCTGAATTAGTACAATAGAACAAAACAAAATAAAGGACATGTTAGGGATCATGGCAGAGGCCGAGAGGAATGCCAGTGAAAAAAAAAAGGTACAACACACGCCGCGTTATCTTTGATAGGGAATGCAAATTAATCATCAAACTTCACTAACATAAACATTTGAAACAGCCATACTGAACTGTAAGAGTTACTGTCATCAAGGCGGACGACCTCAATAAATAATGTAACTAACATATTATTTTAGATAATTTTATTGAAGTAAGAAATAAAATTACTTAAGTAAGAATGAAGTAAGAAATAAAATCGAGTGAAATTTACAATTAATCAAATTAATACATCGACCGCCAAGCCGTTACTCGCGGAACAGAAAGGATCGCGCCTGAATTGCAAGTTGGGAAAAAGACACACCGATCACAGAAGTTTTCTCTGGAAAAACATAAAAAGTTATTTTCGATAAATTAAAGACATGGTCAAACTGGTCTGGAAGAAGTGAATCCTTTAACATATGCATTGCTCTGTTAACACATATCTAATTTAGAAATAATCTAGACAATGAGATATCTTAAAATAAAGGAAACTTTCATAAACCTGATGCAATTAAAACTTTAAAAAAATCCATTTCTACTCAGAAATATTTCATAATTAGAGTATGAAATTATATTTAACAAAAAAGTTTCTTTTTTAAAGAAAATAATCACTAAAAATATCACTATTCAAATTAATTATAATAATTACAAACAAAAATGAGAGATGCTAACACGACTCTTGTTTAAAGTGAATGAGTCTACTATGTATTAAATGACGCGTTTGAAATGTGAAGTGCTTAATTACCCGCTTAAAAAAATTATATTTTTGCGTTAGTATAATAAGTTTAATTTTTCACCAATAGCGACGGTTTTTAAATATGTTAAAAAGGGTTAATTTTCCTGAATCAATTCCAGATCATTGTAAAGCGTTGGCAACAAACAAAAATGATAATAATAACATAATAGTTTCAAGTGTATACGCATACTTTATATTAGGAGACAGTGTTGGTCAGAGGATGCTTTAGGGGTGAAAAGGTGTTTCCATCAGAAAAGGGTGAAACACGTTCTCCTTTTTTTTTTCAAAGGAAAATTCAAATCTATTGTCAAACTTTGACACCATAAATGTATTATAGACACAAATGTGAGTTGTAATGGTTGCTGACAAAAGTATAGAAATGACTTATATCATATGGTTATTACATTTTAATATTTGTTTCAAAATAAACAGAAATATACATAAAAAAAGAATCTATTAATATTTTGTACACCGTGTCCTCAAATAGACTAAAACTTTATAAAATTCAATAGCAAAAAAACAGTGACGATTAATAAAGATATTTTTGCAGGATAGTTATGTGTGAAGACAGGAATTTTGGAACTAATACCCATTTGTTTAGTTTCAAATATCACCGATATGTGGTAATGCGATGTCTCAGACTGTAGCATCATTCAAAATAATCTAGAAAATTGAAAACTTAAACCATTGTTGGTACACAACAGCTAAAGAGAAAAACCTTGTAAAGCTGAGTGAAAAATATGACTTTCTATGATAATTGTAGCTTAATTTAGTGATTTTTTAGGAATTTTTAAAATGTTTATGATGATTTTTTCTCAACAGTGAATGGTTTGTTATAAAAATGTAAATTGTAAGACTAAGAAACATCACACTAACCGTAAGATATCAGACTACGGCTCTACTCTAAAATATCTATCAATGAAAAGCTTTCATTTTATGTTGAATATAAAATTATTATAAGGTTAAGCAATATTTTTTAACTCTCCGCCTACCACATGAGTCTAACGGACCCGACAGGTACATTCAAAATATTTATTTTATCCAGAAACGTCTTTAAAATAAACTAAATAAAAAAAACTATACAATAAGTTAAATAAATAATTGAAATAGATTTAAGTTAAATTTCTGGTGTAGAATATTTTTTATAAAACTTCGGTAAAATTTCCGGTAGTTCTAGGGTTAATTATTCCATTCACTTCTTTTTATATGTGCACTTATTACTTTATTGCCTGTTTAGGCTCTGGATGATAAACAAATGTGGGCATTTCCGCACACTATTTCTGATGCGCTAATAATATATAAATTATGTATGAACTAGCTTTTCCATTTTGTTTCGCCCTCGTAGAATATAAGTTTTGCTATTCGAAATGCAAATTTTACTTATATATATATATATATATATATATTGAACTATATATATATATATATTGAACTATATATTGAACTAAATGTGCAATTCCCTTCCGCAAATTAAAACTCAAAATAAAAGATGAACTTCCATAACTATAGAACTTTCTCCCATAGCTCTATAACTACGCAATGTAGAATAACTGTTATACACTAAAAACAGCCACCAAGATTATCTCACTGGCAATGTAAGTCCCATAAAAATTCGCTTTGCAAAACGTGAGTTATAAGCCTTCGAAATGAAATTACCATTGGCACTTTATATATGTAATCGCGGGCTCTGCCCCTTCGAGCTACGCTTGCCAACTCCCGTTCGGACACCACAGACTGTAAAAACACGTTAATTCGATCGGCTTTAAAAATAATACGGAGAATTGAATTATAATTTTAAAACCAGTGGCGATCTCACTGTAAATGGGTTTAAATTCATTTAACTTTGATCGGGGAATTTTAAGGCAGAATCAGCTGCTATTAAGACATCCAATAACTGTTTTGTCTTTGATTAAATAAACTCAGTTAAACATTTGAAAATGTGCTACTATAAAATGTATTAAGTAAACAAAGATTTTGGAAGATGATATTTTTTAACAACACTATATGAAAGTTGTTTTAAATAAGAAATTTTAAAGATATCGTTTTAAATCTGACGTAATTTTCACCAAAGTTTTATTTATGTTTATAATATTCACGTGAAAAGACATTTATTGTTAGAAAGGAAATGTTATTTGCGCTGTCATGGAATTCATAACAATAGTTAAAAAGGTCATTTCAAAATATGAAATAAAAATCTCGTGTAAATATATTTTTAAATTTAAACTGTTTTGCAATATTATTATTTGGTCATTTTAAATATGACGTAATTTCTCCTATTCACTTCTTTTAACGCATATTAATGAATTTACTATTTTAATGTTTTCTTTCTCTGTTTAATAATCACTTGAAAATATTTTTGTTGGTAGAAAGGAAATATTTTTATTTGTGCTGCCTTAGAATTGGCTAACTATAGTTTAAACGATGAACTGGAGATTTGAAATAAATATCTCGTATAAATATATTATTAAATATAAACTGTTTGGCAATATTATTATTTGGACATTTAAAATAGGACGTGATTTCCTCCATTTATGGCTTTTAAGGCATATTTATGAATTTATTATTTCACTAAGTTCCTTCTAAATTTTAAAATTAAAGAGTAAATATTTTTATGGCGTAATTTCAATATTTTCTTGCTTTTAATGCGTAATCATTTAATTCTAATTTGAAATGTTTTTTTCTGTTTATAATAATCCCGTGTTTGAAGTGAATATTATTCTTTGCGCTGTTTTTACAATTGGCAGCAATTTAAAATAATAACCTTTTCCAAAACATGAAAAAAATCTCTCTCGAAATGTTGAAAACTTGAACTTAAAATGAAAATAAATCTTCAAACATTAGACAAATAAAAACAATAATATCTGCATAGCTGGAGCTTCTAATGCATATCCTTAAAAAATATATTAAATTCCTATGTATAGTTTTTGCTGTTATGAAACTTTTTGAATGGGACGAATTTAACCAACTTCAACATTAAATATCTCTTTAAATAATTATTCGGTTTAAAAACTGTCTGTATCAGCGTGTTTATAAATCATTTTTCTATAATACTACCGATTTTCATATTTTTGTGTGCAGCTGTTTTCTTAATATTAACGAAAAAAGACCCCGGTCACAAAGCATTCATTTACCGCTGCGGTGACAGTGTAAGTTACATTTTTTTAGAATAGAAAACACAAGGTGTTGCCGAATGCACTCGATGCTCCACATTTTGCAATATGATTTCCAGTTCATGCTGTATCATCGATTGCTTGAGCACCTTTTTATCAAAAACTTTTCGTGACGTTACAGCATTTCACACAATACAAAGTACATATCGTTGTATTTTCAATATAGTGATTTTACTTTTCTCAAAATTATTACCGTCAATGCAAGTTCTGTTTTGATGAAACACCCTGTATTTGTGACTAAATGAGTAGTTTCGACCCAATTTTCTATGACAAATTTGCTTCTCTTGCCTACTATCACCTCTCTGAATTTGTCTATCGAATTTGGCAACATCGTCTACATAATATGTATATATAAAGTAGATAGAACGTTCGTCTATAATTTTATAACTAAGCAACGTATAAAAGTGTGTTATACGCTAAAACTTTCACTCAAAAGTAACTGTCTAACCGTGCAGGTTAAAAAAAAAATCCACTCAGAAGATCTTTCGTAGTAGGGTTCTAACTGTAGAACTTTTCCCCATAATCCTATAATTGAGCATCGCAGAATGATATGCTATATACTAATACGTCCCTTCAAAATTATCTAACTGACACTGCAAGTGCCATTATAATCCATCCAGCAGAGCTCAAATTAACAGCCGAATCAGGAATTATCCAAAGGCTGCAATTATGGATTGTATTAGAAGGTTAAAAAAGTAGAAGAATGCCATTTTTTCAGCCTCATCTACAATTGAGTGATTAAGATGGGACTTGACCCCATCAAAGATGAGAAGACAGCATCGTTGTGGTTTAAATATTAACCCCCTCACTGACAAGCCCGTGTTAATACGTTCACTAAGCTCCAGGTTTCACTGCAATACAAGCAATATTTAAAGTAATATAATATTATTGATTTAATGTATTTTTAATACATTGAACAATGATTAATACTTCCAAGGATTGCATTCATATTCGTTATTAAGTTTTTTTATAAAATGTTCAAAGAATATTTTTTTTTAGCATTTAAAACAAAATGCAGAGAAAACAACATTACAATTTTTCCCTTTTCCAAGACAGTCGGAGGGTTCAAAAATGACTGATCCATTTAACAAATGTATGTGCTCTCATGCTGCCTTTTGGTGTCATTTCTCATGGAGAATCTACAGGCAAATTATCTACACACACTGGTTTCATTCTTTTGCCTTTACACAAGATCATACAGCATAAACAGGTAGATCTTTATGCAAACAAAAACGACACCCTTTTTCGTCCATATTAAATATTCGTTCGCCATTATACTATTGTCAATTAGAACCTTTCGTAATTTACTACAAAAATTATCAATAATAAATTTATTGAGTTTTGCTGCTCTGGAAGGATTCATTGGTTTACTGTTCCTTCTGGAAAACTTCGGATCTCTTGCTAAAAAGGCTTTCAACCAGTAGCGGCCATCCATGCCTTTTCTAAATGAAATATTTCGTGATATTTCATTTTCACTCCAATACTTAAAAACGCAGAGATTAATTATTTTTGAGGTAATAGGATAGCCGACATCAGCAAGCCTAAAAATTCTTGTGGCGAGATCTTTTCCTTAGTCTGGTGTGAGAACTAGTTTTACACCCAATAGTGATTTATAAGTCTTATTATTAACAATATAACGACGAACAGTTCGTCTAGAAATTCAATAACTTTTTAAAGCAGCATTTTGCGATAATTTACACTCTTTTATTGCTCTCAATCACCCATTTAGGCTTTCCTGGCTCCAAAAGCCTCTTTTCTTCTCGGGATTCATAGTCTAAAACATAAACGAGAGAGAATTTTCAAAAACGAAGTTTAACTAAACTATATTCAATTTTACGTAATCTAATTTAATTTAACATTTTTAGATTTGATTTCTATTGTGTTTACTTGGTATATAATATATATTTTTAAGTTTATTGGTTTGTTATTTAATGCCAGTTAAAATAATTTATATATTAAATAAATTTATTTATATGAATGTAATATTGTCATGCGTGTAGGTAATATGACCATACGTGCAGGTAATATGCCCAATGGGCATATTTCCAACAATAATGATTTTTTTTAAAAAGTGTTCGTAATTCTATCTGAACACTCAGATATTGAAAAGCATTGATAAAGTTAAAAAGACCATTAAACCAGCTAAAATATTATGTATAACAGTAAATACAAAATACTTTGTTCAAATAAGAAAAATAAAAAACTTAACAGAAAAAGAAAATTAATATGAAAACGCAACTAACAAAAAATCAACATTGTCTGCCCCCCCTGTGCACGTGATCAAGGATTGCGGGCAACACGGTACTAAACTATGTTCTTCGGACATCCAGCGACTAGATTCAAGAGCCAGATTTTGAGTTTCACTGAAATTATTAACATTGTTGCGGGTTGGCCATATTACCTGCATTGGCCATATTTGCATCACTTACCTTAATTTAAAATATCTTCCTGCTTTTAATACGTAATCACTTAATTCTCCTTTGAATGTTTTATTCTGTTTATAATAGTCACGTGTAAATAATTTTTAATTTGAAGGAAATATTATTCTATGCGATGTTTTAAAATTTGACAACAATTTAAAATAATACTCTTTACTTAAAGTTGTAAAAAATGCCTCTAAAAATGTTGAAAAATTGAATTTAAAATAGAAATGAAACCTCAAAATATGAGCCAAATTAAAAAATAATAATAAATGTAGTTTGTACACCGGGCACTTTCACTGTATAAAATGATCTAAAAATGATTAAATTACTATGTATAGCTTTTGCTCCTATAAAACTTTTTTAATGGAACAATTTTGACGAACTTCAACATTAAATATCTCTTTAAATAACTCTTCGATTTTAAAACTGTCTGCATCAGCGTGTTTATCAAACATTTCTATATAACAGCACCGATTTTCATATTTTTGTATGCAATATTTTTCTTATTATTAACGAAGAAAGACCTCCGGTCACAATAAATTCAAAACCGGCGGCGGCGGTGACAACGTTAGTTACATTTTTTAAAATCGAGAGATAATTCCGTAAATAAACGGTTAAAATATATGTCATTATTGTGCAGAAATGTAGGGGAAGGTGGCCTAAAACGATCCTTTAAGGGGAAAACTTGTGTGAAATAACATAACTGTTTAAATGAAACTTTGGTCCTATGCTAATATGTTTCACACTATATTTTGCATCAGAAGCATACTTTAATAATATTTGAAACCCAAATTCAGTAATGAAAAAAATAGATTTTTGAAAACGTGTCCAAAGGATCATTTTACCCTCACCCAAGGGTAAAATGATCCTTCATTTAAAAATAATTGTAAATTATTTTTATCGGCAAAATAAAGGATATAAATGTAATTATGACAATACATAATGAAATAAAATAAGTTTTGCAATCACATAGCATACACAATTTATTTTATGTAATTTTTAAAACTAAAAAGTGTCACAAATAATTAAAAAAAAAACAATAAAATGGAATATTTGAAAATTATAATCCAAAAGTAATAGCCCATAAAAAACACAGAAATAAGTTAAACAATTCCTAATTCCGCACCATCCGAAAATTCGGAATATTTAAGCACATATCGCAGAGAAACACATAATCTTCATTCTCATCTATCCCTGCGCATGCATTTTGCGCCCACTTACGACACTTGTGACACTGGATTGAAACTTCACCTGCTGCAGAGGAGGCAAATAGTTCATCGCAATAAATACACTTGTGTTCATCTTCTGAATCTATTTCACTATATTCCAAATATTTGTTTTTAGGCATCCTTTTCCTCTTTATGAGAATCAGTTTTGCTAGTGGGCTACTTTTTTTTAAAATTCAGATTTCTTGATCGGCACCACTTTTTTTGAAATAGTAAAATTCGCCTTATTTAATGACATATTAATTAAGGCGAAACCAAGAGGAATTTTACCATTTCAGAAAAGTGGTGCCAATCAAGATATCTGTATAAAAAAAAGTAGCCCACTGGCAACATTGATGGGAATACGTTTTTGCTTTGACTTCATGCTCTTTTCTTTGCTTGTTCTGGTATTTCGTTGTTCGATTTAGCATATTTTAACTGGATTTTATTAGCTGCAACCACTTTTATCCTCTATTTTTCGTTTCCAAGCACACTTTATTCTTAAAAGGACTGCTCGTTAAAATGGCGCTTTCCATCAATTTCCTTTTTCTCGAAGTGCTTGATTCCGTTTTCTTTGGAGACTGTAGGATAACACGTGGACTCAAAGAGAAAGGTTTGGAGTTGTCACACATTTGGCTTCCATGATGGCTAGGAACCGGTACCGTATTTTCTTCAGCCAATAAAATGGTAGTAAAACGATCCACATAATGGATCATTTTACCGGGTAACATGAATGTCCATTTTAGGTCATATAACTGGATGACGCCTAGAAACATAGCAAACTTAATATGTGCAATTCACATCTAAAAACATACTCTATTAAGTAATCCAAGTAATATTTACGTACATGAAGGACGATATATGTAAATAAATATGAAAGTTAATGCTTATCGTATAACAGATGTTATAAAACTCTATTTTTCAAAGAATTCTGCTCAGACGCGTAATACTGCGATCATTTGAATACCGCCATTGCTTCTTCTTAACTTTGCACAGCTAATTTACGTGTTATCCCATAGATAGCGCAACCTGTCTGGAAGAAAACCTATGTGGATCGTTTTGCTCGGTAGGATAATTTTTGGCCACTTTCCCCTAAATAGCAATATTTGTACGTTTATTTAAAATTATCTTGCCACTTTGTTTTTTTAATAATGTAAATCTGAGGAGCTGCTAACCATTAAATGCATAACTTAAGAAATACTTTTTTTAGCCATTTGGCGCTTTCTGTTGGTCTTTTTGTGAACTATTACGTGTTACTTATGTGTGATAAAATACATTTCAGGTCGTAAAGTCTGGTTTTTCTGATTTGTGGGGATTTCACCGTTATTATTTTTTCGATTACGTTTTATCAAGGGGAGGTAATTTTGTTGATACTGCTTGCAATGTGCTCGACAAGTGTTTTTTTCTCTATCTTTATAAGGTAGTAATTATCAGTTCTGTGAACTATTAAAAAAATTATAAACAATGTTATATCATTGAATAGTTATTATTGCTCAGTGTAAATACTTTAAAGTAAGTATATAATTTAAAATTATCATTTTCGATCAATTTTTGTTATGTAACTCAGGGGTCACATTATGATATTATGTATGTCTAACAGAAAATAAATATTTTTTTTTACTATTTTTCCAGTAGATAATTAAGAAAACTAGACTTAATTATAATGTTTTCTGAACAAAATAAAAAATCATACATAAAAGAGTTAAGCAGTTCTCGTCTTTTCTCTAGTGACTAATGTGTTATATTTGTACTTACAATTCTGAAAAGAAATAATTTGTTTGTCTTCCATTGATATATATTGCCTTTTAGGTAAAAAGTTGTTTATAGCAATTTTCAGTTAAAAAATAATATCAGAATTCATTACTCACTATATGGGAGACTGGATCCCCTTTGTTTTATATTGAAATATTTGTGAAGGGAAATAAAATCAGTTTAAAAAAAGAAAAATAACTTTATGCTACATACCTCAATTATTAAAAAAAATATTTTTGAAAATATGATGCTTAACAAATCTGTTTAGATGCAATCACAAGTCAGAGGAGAAAATTTTTGTTTTAACAGGATTTTGTCTCAACAGGTATACTTGTACAGCAGGGAAAATGAAATTTTAATATTTAAGGTAGTATTCCGCTAGAGACAGGCTCCGTTTTCATAGTGTTTCATCTATTTCTATGTCCAGATTAAGGCGCACTGTCTCGCTTTTTTTCTGTCTCTTTGTTCTACTTTTTACGACACTCGACCTAACAATTCTACACCGTGTCCCAAAAGTTTAGACAGTCAATAAAATTTGCATTAACATAAACAGGAATAAGGTTCAATTAAAATTCGTGAGATAGGTAATAAATAAAAGCAGTTTTGCTGACATACACATATAAATTATGATCAAAGGTATGGAATTATAAAATGTACATTAAATTATACAAAAATGTGCTGTCCCAAAAGTATAGACACCATACATCATTATATGTTTTCATTTGCATTTTTGTTCACAAAATAAAATATTTTTATTTTCGTCTGCTTCTATAAATGCAGAATAATTTTTCCCTTTAATTGAAATATCGTCTGCTGTATTTTAGCATAATGATTTATTGAAATTGCGTGGAATCAAATGAGTTCAATGTATTGTTTTGTTTGTGATTCGGGAAAGACATTTCCGGCGAATTCTGATAAAAATGCCACGTTCTAAAGAATTTCTAAAGATAAAATTATTAAGATTTTACCTTTGAAAGCACAAGGACAAAATCCTGTACAAACATGGAAAAGAATAAAAAAATCCTTGAGCAGTATGTATAGAGTTTTTAGATCAGGTGGAACATGGAATACTAGAAAGCGACTTGGAAGGAAAAAGAAACAATATTACGTGATGATAGAATGTTATTAAAAATGGCTTCAGTTGATAATTTATCTGTGCATGAAATTGCATCAAATTCCAGAATTTCAAAAAGTAGTGTACACAGAAGAATTAAAGCTTCAACAAATATTGTTTATCGGAGAATGAAAGCAAAACCTTTCTTAAAGCAGAGACATAAAGGTGCACGTCTAAAGTGGGCTAGAAAGCATATCTCATACGGTTAAAAATGGATTTCTGTCATCTTCAGTGATGAAAAGAAATGGAATTTAGACGGCCCTAATGGTCATAAATTTTACTGGCATGGCCTGAGAAAAGAACCCAAGAACTGTTTCAGCAGGCAACAAGGCGGAGGATCCATAATGACCTATGGAAGGTTTTCTTTCAACGGCCAAACATTTTAAAGATCTATGGACAGAAAAATGAAATAAGAGAAATCAGGATATTTTACGTACCAATTTATTGCCATTATGGATTTGCTAGCCGGACCGGACTGTGTTTTCCAACAAGATGGGGCATCCATCCATATCTCCACATCATCGAAAACATGGTTTAGGCAAAACAATATCACGCTATTAGACTGGCCAGCACTTAGTCCAGATTTCAATCCCATGAAGAACGTATGGGGAATCTTATCTCGTAAAATATATGAAAATGGAAAGCAATATATATGTGTAAATGACTTAAAAATTTCAATTGACAAAGAATGGTATAAAATTCCTCCTTCCGTAATTCAATGCTTAGTTAATTCTATGGAACAACGTGCATCTGATGTTCTAATGTGTCGTGGCAACACAATTAAATATTAAAAGTAAGTTTTTAGTTACGTTTATAAATGTAAAACTTAAAAAAATACAGGTGTCTATACTTTTGGGGCAGTACATTTTTATATAATGTCATGTATATTTTAAAATTTCAAACCTTTGATCATAATTTATATGTGTCTATCAGGAAAACTGCTTTTATTTATTACTTATCTCACGAATTTTAATTGCACCGCATTACTTTTTATGTTAATGCAAATTTCATTAATTCTCTAAATTTTTGGGACGCGGTGTAGCTGTCACGTAGTTTGGCTGTTTGCTGTTTTCAAACTCATGAAATTTGTCTACGTACCTTCCTAAAGTTTTTTTTTATCAATGCTATATTTTTTCAGCCGCATGAGTATTTAACTGATCATTAAAATATTTTAACCATTTCAGGTATTAATTAGTACTTTCAGTACTAAAATGTTCAATTAAATGAGTAGCACCGGTATTTACGAACAAATTTATTTGGCAATAAGGAAAATGCTATATTTCACACACATATTAAATGGAAAAGATTTTAGCAAAATTCTGTTGTCATTGTGGCATTTGGGCATTAAAATTCAGTGTTTCATAAACTTATCACTGCCCCCGAAAGGGTTAAGACTGCGACTTTCATATTTTTTAGTCCTTTCTAGTCTTTTCCACTGTTTCAATTTACCTATTGTAAGTAATATTTAAATGGAAAAAAGTTCCTATCAACCTTCCAATTTATATTTCATTAAATGTTTTCTTACAATGGATAATATAGCAATTTTTCGCATTTTTCTTTAATCAGTTTTAAAAATTTCTTTTCCATCACCTGATTTTACTGTAGCTTTGCTTAATAAATTTACATTCTTTTTTATATATAACCGTTTTCCTTTCATTATGCACTGTGTATAATAAAAATATTTCCAAAACCACTTAATTAAGGGAGCCTTTAGCATCTGGTCAACCTTCTTTCACATTGACTGCGTCAAGCCTCCCCACATAGCCCTTTTCTAAAGAACAGCACATTGTTATGT
This sequence comes from Maratus speciosus, assembly GCA_963932465.1. Classification (NCBI taxonomy): domain Eukaryota; kingdom Metazoa; phylum Arthropoda; class Arachnida; order Araneae; family Salticidae; genus Maratus; species Maratus speciosus. Next base: position 243,999,578 of record OZ010792.1, read on the forward strand.
TAAGCCTAACTTACTGTAAAATCTTTATGCCTGGTATGAAAGCTCTATATTTCTGCATTACTTAAAACCTACTTACTGAAATATCTATGATGTATTTTATCTGATAAAAGCTTACAAAATGTTTCTAAAAAACACAACTTTTGTGTTAAGAACGCATCACAATTGATTTTTTCCACACCTATTTCGATTGTCTTTCTGAAACAGAGACTGTTATATGAGCATTCTAGTAGCTTTGGTTGACACCTATTGATAAAACTCAGAAATTCTTTTAAATATGAAAACTCATGGGTGGGTCAAGCCTCCCGTATGGTCAACCATCCCTAGTCCCCTATAATAAATTGTTTTTAGATTTGACGTAAGTATTTTCGTGATTGAATGTTTGACAATCTAGTCTTAGGTTTTCAAAGAATTTCAAACTTTCTTCTTTTTTTGGAAAATTAGAAATGTTTATGCTAGAATATTCTTTATTGAGAAACTAAAAAGTTTTATTTTTCTTTGTTTTATACAAAGCATCTCAGCAAACACATGTCTTTGGACACACAAACAGACCGTAGTCGAAAGTCTTGGTTTAATGTTGTCATCAGCAATGCGTTATAAACATCAAGTGTCAGTGTCATGCCGGTCACTGATACAAAAGGAAAACTCTTTTTGCAAAGTCGATTACTGTTATCAGTAATCGTAAGACTAAATAATGGTATGCGATTTATATCGATGAATGATGGCGGAAACGCCCTCTGATAGTATCTGATACTGGTCGAATTAAATTTGAAAACATTGGTTCGAAATTCGAGTATTTCATCTTAGACCGAAAAAGTTCAGATCATTGCTATTAAATATATATACTATACACCATTGTTTTTAAATATATGTATTTAAAAATTATCATAATGTATTTTTTAAATTTTTTTCTTCGACGGATGAATGTAACAATAGCAAATAAAACGTAGTATTATATAGCTTAAAAAAAGTGACGTGGATAAAAGGAATTATTTAAATTTTGGAAAACCAGATGACAAAAAAATATTTTTTGACAGACATTCAACATACATACGTAAATTTCATAAAATTTCCACATATTGCGCATAAATTGAATAATTTACATTAATTTATATTATTCATTGTTTATTTATTGCTACAACAAAATAACAAACGTCGACGCTCGAAACGGAGGGTAGCATTGTTTTTCACTAGGTTTTTAAATTAAATTAAATTAAAATAAAAAATTAAATACTCTTTTTTAATTTCCACTGTCAGACTGTTAGAGTTTCAGTGTCATAAGAAGTCTGCTGCTTTGGAATGGAGCCTGTTTTTCATCGTTGTTAAATCCATGTCTCATCACCCCTAACCATCCTCTTGAGGTACTGGTTGTCCAGATGTTGGTACCAATGCATAGCTACTATATGACTAATAAAACTTGTTTAAGAGGCTACTTCAGTCAACTGAAGTGACCAGCTCACTAATGCTAATTCTATGGAAGAAATATTTAGATATCTCGTTTGCATTTAAGTATTTTTAAACATTTCTTTTTGCATTGACTAGCTGAGATCGATACGTACAAAGGGCTGCTTTACTTTTTCGATTTTGCTTACAGAAATTTTTAATGAAAACTCTTTCATATTCGGAACCGGATTCGAAAGTGAAAGCACCTTCTTGAAAAAAAAATCTGCAAACAAATTCGAAGAAGTAAAAAAAGGAACATGTGGAGATTAATCTCAGCTATCCAATGCAAAATAAATCATTTAAAAATAATAAATTCAAACGAGATATCATAATAAATATCTTCCATAGCATTAGCGAGCAAGTCTTTCCAAGTGACTCCAAGTAGCCCCTTAATGTTACAATAATTCAATAATTTTGCAATAACCTTACTCGCAGTTAGTGCGCTTTTAACACATAAAATATTAAATTATGCATGTTTAAGAAATTTTTGAAAACTAAGAAAAAAGAGACATCCTTTAAGGAGAGTACAAAGAAATAAGAATTTAAAATTATTGATTTCTAGAGGAGAAATTTGAAATATACGAATGCATCTACGCCCATAGGTTTAACATTTGTTAGGGAAATTGATGAGCTGATTGAAGTACACCTTTAAGGTTATAATTATACGTATTTCCGGAGTTCCAAGGGCCATATAAGCGGTATCAAGAAATTTATAAACCCATTTATCTGAAATTTTTGCAGATTCTCAAGAAGAGGTTACTTAATACAGCATGGTAGAATGAAGGTTTTAAGTTGTCTAAGCACTAAAATAAATTAGTATTTAGACTGACTACCTCTAGAAAGGTGAAATGCTTCTTAAATGTAAAACAAGATTTGATTTAATGAAGCATGTAAATTACTAAAATTTAAAAAAAAAAACAGTAAATTATCTTTGCATTACAGATTATAATGCAGTCTTACAAAAAATATTTTAACCTTAAGAAATTTCCCGGTTTGTGTAAAAATTTTATATTCTATCAAAATAAACATATTATATGAATATAGGTTAAGCATACTTAATATGCTAAAAATCAACTTCACATTTTGAGAAGTACATAAATTATAATTTTCGTAAAAAAACGTTTCATTTATTATCATATACAGTATACTCCCGACTATCCGGCCTAATGTGGCGGAAGGATAGGGCGGATAACAAAAAAAAGCCGGATAGGCCGTAGTTCTATAAACATTTACTCACTTCCTGCACCCCCTTCATTATATTAAAACACATGTTATATATTTTAAGATAAATTTTATATATACAGTACATACAGTTTCAAAATAAGCAAAACATTAACGTAAAACGTAAACCTAATTCGTAAAAAATGAGTAAATCTTATTTTACTGTTTATGAATATTGATTGCACAAATATGAAAAGTTATGCATAAGATAAAAGAGTCAAAACTTAGTTTTTAGTTTTTGAAAAAGTAGCTGATAGATGACTGTCTCTTCTATTGCATTCTGTAATCCCTTATTGTTCCTTCTTGTCGTGTGTTAGCACTTTCCTACGGACATGAACCTGCGTGTCTCGGCCGCTTGCAACATTTCTCATTCATTTTTACTAGGCCGGATAGTACGGAGAGCCGGATAGTCGCGAGCCAGATAGTCGGAAGTTTACTGTATATTTCTCTAAATCCATCTCTCATGGAAAAAAATACTGAAAATCCATTACTATATATATATACATTATTATATATCCATATGGGAAATTAAATACGAAAATATTCGAATGTACCGTTCAAGTTATCTTCTTTTAACTTTTTGTCAAAGTAAATAATCCATTTAGCGTTTAAGTAATTAAATTAAAATCTTTTAAATTTCCCTCGTTTATACTAAAGTTTATAAAAAGAGGCTTTAAAGCCTCTTTTTTATAATCCAAGTAGCTTTCTAAAGTTTAAAATGTCATCTTTATTTTACAAGGAAAGCGGTTTTGCTTTTATAATTTAACATGCATCTTGCATTTTCACATCATGAATAAAAGTAAATATTCGGATTATATGAAAAGCTTTATAGAGGAAATGAAAAAGAATATTTTAATTAAAAGTTCAAAAATTAAGTAACATTTTGCAGTGGTTACTTACGTTTTAAGATAATTAACGTTAAGGGTAAAAAAAATTAATTCAAGATATTTCTTAACAAAAAAATTTAAAAGGATTCTAAATCTATTAGCATGTACCGATTTATGTGGAAATAGCCATAAGAATAATGAACTAATTTGTTCCGATTTTTAAAAATAAATTATCGAATTAATTATTAAATATACTTTAATCAAAGCATCCTAAGTTTTTTAGTTCTGTTGAATAATTTTTCATTTTTATATGCACAAACTGCAAACATACCTTGAAATTACCAAGAAGTTTGGCTTCATAATTTCTCATTAAAAATATCTATTTAACCCATTTGGGACCGAATTTTTTTTTTCTAAAATTTGTTGATAAAAGCACTTTGAAATGTTGCAAAATGAACTGAAAAGTGATAAAAAAAAATTGCGCTGAATTTTTGTTGTATTTATTTGATAAAATATAAGCATAGTAAATATGGGAATATGAATAATTTTTGTGACAGTAAAATATGCATAATTATATGTTTTGTCTAAATGTATACAAAATAAGCTTTTAAATTACATATTATATACAATAATTAGTATTTTTATGAACCAGTAAAAAATAAATTTATTTCTTTACGGAGACTAATAACATTATAAGTATCATTAATATTAAACTAAGAATAATCGCATTTGATGCTTATACAATAATTATTTAATAATCATCCTGAAAAGGGCTTTACATAAATAACTGCCACCTACATGACTAATAAAATTATGTACCCAGTCGTGCCTAGCGCCCAATATTTTGTACGTTGCAAAAATGTGTAAAAAATAGGCTTGAACATATCATTTCACAATTTTAAAAAAATACGTGTTTCAAAGAAGTCTACAAGCTAAGATTATGTGTTATTTATTTGGATTCTTGATAGAAAAAACACAAATAAACTTACTTTTTACATTTGACGCCATTTTGAAAAATGAAAAATCTATAAACTGCGAAAAAGCCTTGATTTAATCAAATATATATCCACCCTATGCTGTCATCTGTCGGTAACAGATAAAGACATTTATAGTTGATTATTTCATACAATTTTCATGTTATAAAGAAGAAGAAAATTATACAAATGTATTCAAATTTGAAGCGCCCCAAAAATGGGACGCTAAACTTAAATGGGTTAATATTTTTATCTCAGAATTTACAATTGCCTCATATTTTCATAGAATATGTAATATTTTACAATGATTAAATAAGGTTAAAAATTCTATTAATAATTGCAGTGTATACACCAGGTATATACAAGATAGATTATCCCTTTCGGGACCAGTGTCTCATATACGTATTTTATTCGGTTTGTACCACATTTTGTTTAAGCAGTACTTTATTTTTTAAATCACGAAAACATTGCCCTACTTTAATAAATAACTTTATTACATTTAATTGGGGAATTTCAGTGATTAAAAAAATAAAGATGACTGTTGTTTCTCGCTTTTTTTAGTTAAACTTTCACTTTGTATTGTCTCTTGTTTAATTATTATAAAAGAAATTCTTTGATAGCCTGTTACTTTTATAACTTATCTACAGGGTAGACTGACTGATTTTAAAATTCAATAATTTGCAAATGATGACAGCTATTAAAGAATTCTTGCAGAAGGGTTATGTAAGATGGCATACTTTTATTTTTACTGCGATTCCTGGTTTTAGTTTTAAAAAGTAGCGATAGATGGATCAGCAGCCAGTAGGAGCTAAATCGAGGTCCGAATTTTTGCCTTAGCTCTCCTTCCAGCATGGATGCGAGGAAAGGAGGTTGATTATATGGATTGAGTCTCAGTCAAAAGTGCAATCTTGTTGTTGGCACATACTCCATATATTTAACTCCTTGCATCCCTTTCCTTCACATGCTTCGCATGATTCTATCCATGCTTTGAGAAGAGCGATGTAAAAAATTCGGATCTCAAGTTAACGCCTTCTGCTTGCAGCACCATGTATCGCTGCTATTTGGAACTAACTTAGTAGTCTCAGTGAAAAAATATCCCGGCATCTTATATAAACCTCCTGCAATTTTTTTTTATAGCTGACACTGTGAGATGGATTAGCCACACAGATTGAAAAACAATTACGCAGTTTTATTAAAAAAAAAAAAAAAAAAAAAATCCAGCAAAATTAAAGGTGACGTAGGACATTTATTGCACATTTTTCAGGGCCGTAAAATACAAAAGGAGAGAGCTGCATCGTAGACAAAGAAAAACGCCACAGCGCTAGACTTAGGCGTATACAGTCAAGAGTCAAAGTGCGAAGCGATGCACAAACACTATGACAAGTTACCACCACTTAGCAGGTTAAAGATGTTGACTCACAAATTTCTGGCGACTGTGCGTGGGGACAGACAAAGATTTGGCGACGAATCGATTCCTTTAAACAGTGGTTTACTTACAACATGTAGTAGAGCTTTACAAGGTTCAATATTAAACGGATTTTGTGGTAAGGGATTGCCAAAGATAAAAAATCATGGAATATTGAATCATAGTTTTAAGAGAACGTTAGAGACTTTAGTCAAATTTAACAATTTGTTGCCTTACAAAAAAAGTTCAGCTGGTAAAAGTTAGGTAGAAAAGAAATATCCGTGACTAAAAATATGTGGTAGAGTGCAACAGCTAAAAAAAGTTGCAAACGCGTGTCAAACTAGAATAAATATGACCGTGTTAGCTTTATGAGAATGAAGATGTGAACCTGATTTGATTAACTGTTAAGAGAACGAATGTTTCGTTTCGATTTAATTTTTTTTCATTTCCTTTCTAAAGAAAAGATTTTAACCGGTGAACTATAAGACAGTCAGAAAGAATATTTGAGAAACTAGATGGATTTAATGATTTACTGTCTTCAGCTACTTAAGAGTATTAATTAATTAATTTTTTTTTAAGAAAGGGGCACCCTGAAATTAATAGTTTACTTTATGAGTATTAACTTAAATTTTGTACACGCGAAGGAGGTGGGGAGAGAAGGGAAACAAAAAAAGTAATATATAACAGAATCACTGTTATAGCCACGATTTGCCAGTTATTGAATTTTAAAATTTGTCACTCCGTTTTAGGACACCCAGTATATATCTTCAATTGAAATGTATGGTCACTGAAAAGTGTCTTTTTTGTGATTAGTCAGGGCTAGTCTTCGGTAGCATTCGTCAGCTACGAAACTAATGGAAAATTCTCTTTCTGCTGTTATTTAAAGTTTCCCTTTTAGTTGCGTAATTTTATAAAAAACTAATACCGACAGTCGCTGTCTAGTCTGTCCGCATATCACAGCGCAAAAACTACCCAACCAAATGCTTTGAAATTTAACATATGAAATCGTTGTACAATTTTGTAGAGCCATGTCAAATTTTATGAACATCGAATTAAAACTTATGTAAGCAAAATATATTAATAAAAGTTTTCTTCATTCTATTAAATCGTATCATATGTAATTAATTCAATGATATCCCACGAATGGTAAGGATTCTAGTTTGTCATGGTGTTTACGTCATATTTAAGATGCGATCTTATTATTCATGTGTTACTGAAAATAATATACACTATATGGCCAAAGGTGACCGGTCATTTGCGATTTTAGACGTTTTGTTAAATATCTAGAAAGATACATAAGGAATTAACCTGAAACTGCCTGTGTGTAAAAAGTATAGTATAGGTCATATACACTGCTCAAAACAATTAGGGGAGCACATGGTTTTAACATAATTACGCAAATATTTACACCGATAAGTAACGTAAAATAAAAAATCCATAATTTAAAGGGTAGTAGAAAACAGATAACAACAACTTCACATGCAAATTAAAGTTTATGATGTCAAAAAGCAGAAAAAGGAGGTAAGCGTAGAAATCGGGATTTTGCATAAACGTCTGTTTCGCTGTCTCAGCTGCGAAATCCAATAGCCCAGCTTGTGGTTTGAGAAAGGGTGACTTGAAAATGTCACAAAAATGTGATTTAACGAAATCCATGTCTTGGCGTGTCATCGGGAAAGTTGAATTCTGGGGAAACACAACGAAGTGTAGCGGACGCTGTTGGAGTCGCAAGAAGGGTCAATGCAAGGCTGTTGAATCGATTCCCAAACACATGGAATGGTAGACATCGACAAGGGCAAGATCGGTCTAGTGCCACCACAGAAACTGATGACCGATATATCCTGTTATCAGCTCGTCCAGGCGGAACAAGCAATGCTACTCTGCTGCAAATACAGTTGTTATTGGCTACAGAACAAAGTGTATCCAGCCAAACTGTCCGAAATAGGCTAAATCAGGATGGTCTCTATGCGCGTAAGCCAATGGTCTGTATTCCGTTGATCTCAAGCAACTGTGCGGCCCAGAGAAATTGAGCAACTGAACATCGAGTTTGGAAGCAACGTCATTGGAGTCAAATTCTGTTTACAGACGAGTCCCGATTCAGTCTGGATGTGACATCTGATGTGTTTTGGCATGGAGAGAAAGAGGCACTCAAAATAATCCCACATTCGTTTGTGAAAGATCACATTAAGAGCGAGGTGGGTTGATGCTATGGGCTGGATTCAGCACAGGTGAACATACGGGCTGCATATCATTCGGAATGACACTTTGACGGTCCGAAATTATATAGACGAGATACTAAGGCCTCATGTCATATTTTATGTTGCAGCAATTAGTGATTTCTTTTTTTCCATGCATGATAATGCCAGACCTCATACAGTTCGTCTTGTGGAGAACAATCTTAAAGTCGAAACAATACAGCAAATGGAATAGCCAACTTGCTCTCCTGGCCTAAATCCGATCGAGCATATTTGGACACACACAGACGACGCATTGCTCCGAGACCAAGGCCTTTTTTTGACTGTCCGGGACTTCGAGATTGCAATTCTTGAGAAGTTTAACAGTATTCCCTAAATACTTACCGACAACCTCATCGCATCCATGGAAAAAAGGTGTGCAGCAGTCTTAGCTGTTCGAGGAGACCACACGCCATATTGAAAATCTTGCATTATTCCTAAATAATATATTTTTTTATCATTTACACGAAACCAAATTGTTGCCCCCAAACCATCTTTTCAAAGAATAAAAGCTCCCTTACAAAATTTTTTTGCGTCTTTTTTTCTGTATTGTGCATTGATACACGTGAACTATCCATCTTATGCCCATACATGGCTGTCTTGCACTGTTCTCTTCACATTTTTGCTTGCCCCCCTATTTTTTTCGAGTAGTTTATTTCTGCGAAGATATTTTCCCGAAACCTTATAGGGGATCGTCAACAAATTAAAAAAGAACGAATATCTTTTGGATAACCCTGTAAAACCTAATGTAGCAAAAGCGTTCAAACTCGAGATTTTTCATAAGTGGGTTATTGGAATATACTCTGGTCATTTTTATGAGGATAGCATGTGTACTCGCAGACAAATTCAGGTTTCTATAAAAACGGTCCCAAATTTCCCCAAGTTTTTTGCTTATAATTTGTACAGTTCTTGATATAAAAAAAAGTTATTTTCAGAAAATATGACGAATACCATTGTACACAACACCCTGCAATCCGAATTAAAAAATAACAAAAATTGGATGAAAAATGAGCAGGTTAACAAAAAAATGTTTCACTGCGTATGCGCGAATGCAATCAAAATATGATGTACATAATTTGTTAGATAAATGTATAGAGCAACTTTTGTTCAAGTCTTAAAATCATAGTTTGAAAATTCTGATAATAATCGTTTATAGAATAAGCTGAAAATCCGTTGTTCCCAAAATGAAGCAAAAAGATGAGGGGTTGTATCCATATATCCATTGATTAGTGACAATATAACATACAGAATATTGCACATATTGCACGTACTAATGTATTTGGATACAGCCCCTCATCTTTTTGCTTCCTTTCGGGAATAACGGATTTTGAACTTATCTGTAAACGATTATTATTAGACTTTTCAAACTATGTTTTTGAGACTTTTACAAAAGTTGCTCTATACATTTATCTAGAAAATTATGTACATTATATTTTGATTGCATTCGCGCATGCGGAGCGAAACTTTTTTTCTAAACCTGCTCATTTTTCATCCAATTTTTATTATTTTTTAATTCGGATTTCAGAGTATTGTGTACAATGTTATTTGTCATATTTTCTGAAAAGGACGTTTATCCACTCTGCAAATTTTAAGCAAAAAACTTGGCAAAATTTGGGACTGTTTTTATAAAAACCTTAATTTCTCTACCATTATACATGCTATCCTCATAAAAATAAACACAGTATATTAATTAGCCACTTATTAATAATCTCGAATTTGAACGCTTTTGCTACATTAGGTTTTACAGGGTTATCCAAAAGATATTCATTTTTTCAATTTATTGACGGTCCCCTATGGGGTTTCGGGAAAAAAAATTTTGCGGAAATATATGACCTATACTATACTGTTTACACAACTGCAGTTTCAGGTTAATTGCTTAAATATTTTTCTAGATATTTAACAAATCGTCTAAAATTGCAAGTGACCGGTCACCTTTGGCCATATTGTGTGTATAATCGTAATAAATTTGGTATTCATCTATTTTTAGCATAAGTGTGCAACAGCTATTGCGACAAGATGTGAATATTTATAAAACTAGTTAGAGTACGAACGTGCCACATTTGCCACGTTTGACATACAATTTCCGATTTGTTTTACTTATTCATTTATATTTTTTTATAAATTTAAATTTCTTTTTCTTTTAAATTTATTTTAACAGTAGTTTTTTTTTTTTACAACTTCTCTAATGGCTCTTTTATGTTTTTACAAGTCGCTTACATGTCGCTGGGTATAATGCTCCGCAAGAAGAAAGTCAATCAAAAAGCCTTACATTGTTCTATTGTTCTTAATTACATAAAATAAATATTAGGTACTTTTCATTCTTTTGTTACTGGCACCAAAAACAAATGCTGTACGCATTTTTTTTTTTTCTATTTAACGAAACAGAAAAACGAAATATAAAAGTAAAGTAATGCTTCAAAAATGTTTATTCTAGAAACAAATATCTGAAAATGTATTTTAAACATATAATAGAAGGATTATTTTTTTTTAAGCTTGAGAAAAACTTAAAAGTGCTCGTAATTTATAATGCTTAAATCTACCCTATCTATATTATAAAGGACAAACATATCTGTGCGTAACGCATACGTCATTTTGCGAATGGCAACACTTTGAAATTTGAAATAAATTTTGGTTTTGCAATTTTCTCTTCTGCAAATTTTTAAGCTTCTAAACATCGCACATTTTAAATTTTTACACCGCCGTATAAGGAAAAAAAAATGCTCTTTTAAATGCAATTTGTTTGAGAGCTGTATCTCAATTTATTTTTGAGATATTAATTTTTTTGTAGTTTTTAATACCATTTTTCTGATCGTGGCAACAAAAGTACCCCATTTGTATTGAAAATCGTTGAAAGTAAACGGAAAATAGTAAAAAATAAGAGATACAATATCTGTTGTTGCCATTTTCTTATAAAACTTGAAAAAAAAGTTGAAATTGAAATATGGACCTACGTCAAGAATATTGTCTGTTATTACGTGATAATGACGTCATATACATACTTTTCTATAGACGAAGTTTAAGACTGGGATTGTGAAAGTGGATTGCGTTAGCGGATGCAAATGCCGTCATTTTATAAAAAAAGCGTGTATTTTAATTCTTAAACCTGAATTATGTTTTGTAGAAGTGCGTCATTTTTACAGCCAAGCTGCTTTCAAATTCTTCACAGGTGAAAATGCTTCACTTTTGAAAATAATGTAATCGAAATCGCACACTGATAAAACGCAATGTTAATTTTTCCTAATTTTATATAATCTATATATTTAAAACACAAATGTATTTTTCAGTCATCCGCCCTGATCTTTCTGCTGAACCAATTTTACTAATATATGTTTTTTTTTTTTTTTTTTTTTTTTTAACTTAAAGCTGTTTATTTGTAGGTATGGTCGCACTAGGTTTTTTTTTTTTTTTTTTTTTTTTTTTTTTACTTTTATATTTTAATTTTAAAAGCATTTTATGAAATTTCTTTAAAATGGTGAAAATTAGATAGCTTTCATTATTGCAGACAAGAGAGAAATAATGATGTATTTTTATCTTTGTTCATGCTATTTTCTGTTAAAAATTCAAAATTGTTGATAAAAATTGTTGTATAGGGTTTAGTGTCGCAAAATTCCCTTAGGGGCATATTAACGGAAAATGGTATACTGCTTTTGAAAACACGCATTTTTTTTCATACATTTTCTATATTGTTTTTCCTTCTGCATGTGTACTGATACTAAGTTTCAGACACTAGGCGAAATGCTTATTTAAAGGGAAAATAAGTCCTATTTTTAAAAAAACGATCATTTTTTAGATAAAACTAAACATTTTAACACAAATGCGTCTAAAAAACATAAATTACGGAAATTCTTTACTCTCCGGAATTGAAATTAGAATCTCAAGTAAAGAGTGTGTCTGTTCACATAAAAGATGTTGCCGACAATCGTGACTTGAAGTTTTGAGTTAAAATGATTTCTAAATGATCAAGCAAAATACAATTTTTTAAAAAATTATGAATATGGATATTAGAAGTGCGTATGCAAATTTTGAGAAGGTAAAAATTGCTGTTTTTCCTTCCGGAATACCAAGCATAAGAGCCTCAATTGATAACCACATCCTAATAACTGATCTTTATTATATTTTACTGATTAAGTATCTATATTATAAAAAACAAACGTATATGTGCGTAACGCTGATGTTATTTTGCGAATGGAAACACTTCACGATCAAATTTCGGTCTTTAAATTTTCGCTACTGCAATTTTATAATCTTCTCACCGTTGTAAATTTTCAATTTTCGTCGCATAGGGAAAAAATTTACTTTCAAATGCAATTTGTTTAAAACTGTATCTTAATTGACTGATGTATTATACTTTCTAAAATAATTTTTAAGCATGATTTTTTAAAAAGTTTATCTTATCACGTGCCGGTTTCAATACATAATAATAATAAACATTTTGCACATAAAGCAACAAACATTTTTCAGCATTTGTTTCTGACTATTTTTGCATAACGAAATTAATACTTCCTTTATAAAGAAATAAAAGAATAATATTAAAAAAACCACCAATCTAACATATTTGTGAGAGAAAAATTAACGAAATTAATACTTCTTTTATAAACAAATAAAAGAATAATATTGAAAAAACACAAATCTAACATATTTCTGATCGTACAATTTAAATTTTTAGATCACCAAATAGGATTTTTTTAAAAAATGAATTTGTTTGCAAAGATCATCTCAGTTTACTGATTGTCTATTGGCTTTAAAAACAATTATAAAGCATGAAATATTTTTTAATTGATCTATATCGCGCGGACCTCGATTACGAAAGATTAATCCGTTTGCCCTTAAAACAAAATGAAGACTTCATCATTTTCTTACGGCTAATATCCATTAAAAAAAAAACATCCCTATGAAAAATTAAATAAAATAATATAAATAAACACATATTTAACAGACATGTATAAGTTCTGAAATTATCAGAACATAAAAGGATGCCATAAGTAGCAAAATCTTGGTCAAATAACTCTTAGCATGCGGCTAATAAGAAAATATCCTTTTGATAAATTTCAAAAAAATATTTGATTGTATAATTCCTATTTTCCATATGAAAAATGCTTTTTTAATGTAAGTGAGCAATCAAAAAAATTTATTGCATATAAAAAATTATTAGTTTTCAATTACAAAAAAAAATGTTTTGACCTATATTCTTTAACCCGGGAAGCCCGGGTACGATCCCCTAGTATATATAAAATCCTAATGAAACGAATTTCTGAAACGGAAGTATGAATCGACTGATTATACAACTGATTATGTTTCACGGCAATTTCTTCTAAAATACGGAATACTTTGCGATGGAATTAACACCAAAAATCAATATTGATCCGCAGATTTCAAAACTTGTATTAGAGTTTTTAAATTCGAATTAGTTTTCGAAATATTATTTTTTTTCTAATTTTATACGTATACTCTTCTCTAATGATTGCAACTCAAATTTTAATCATAACAGATATTTTTTTTTCCTCAGATTTTAGAAAAGGTTACTATTTTAAATTAATTTGGCGAGAAGTTTGGCCTCCCTTAAATGTATGCTAAGAAATGTATCATGTTACTTTTATTCATCATTCAATTTGTATTTCATTATCAATTTATTTAATACAAACTGAAACATTTAAAATAAATGGCTTTCACTTCTTTATTTTTTTAAACGATATGAAAAGAAAAATATTAGGCACAGATGTCATATACTCGCGGGGGGTACTTAATTGGCGCCAAAATGGCATTATTTTGGTCGACATGGTAACCCGGCTATTGTTGTTTATTTAATAATAAATGTTTATTTACTTTATTTTCTTTTTTAAATTACATAAATTGTTTTGTTCTATAGTTAATTATTTTTTTGGTTATTTTCCTTTAAAAATAATCTATACTAATCTATACTATAATATTATAAAGAGGTAAAAATTGTTTATTTGTAGGAGGTAAGCTCTGGAACTACCGAACGAATTCCAAAATTAATGGTATCAAAGTGATGGTGTTAGTCCAACTTAGAACATAGGCTATATCTTATGTCTGTGCCACTGGCCAAAAGGGAGTGCAGGAGCAAAAAATATTCTAAAACTGCGATTTTTGTGTTACTGAAGGGCCTAGAAACATGAAATTTGGAATGCTAGACTAAGATACTAATGACCTCTAAGGACATTTCTTAAAAAAATCTAAATTAAAAAGGGGTGAAAATGCGCGAAAAGTGTTCTTAAAAACGTTCTAAATGGCGATTTTTACGCAATATCAGGAAGTACCAAACCGATTTTAAAAATAATGGTGGCAAAACAATGGTGACAACGCTTGCTCCAACATAGGCTACATTTTATGTCGGTGCCACTACCCCTAAAGGGGGTGCAGGAGCAAAAATCGTTTCGAAATTGCGATTTTTGTGTTACTGAAGTGTCCAGATACATGGAATTTGGCATGGTAGTTACTTATTAGATATAAATCATCTCTAAGAACATTTCTTAAAAAAATCGAAATTTAAAAGGGTGAAAATGCGCAAAAAGTGTTCTGAAAAACATTCTAAATGGCGATTTTTACGCAAACTCAAGAAGTACCAAACCGATTTAAAAAATAATGGTGTCAAAATGATGGTGACAACACTTGCTATAATATAAGCTACATTTTATGTCGGTGCCACTACTCCTAAAGGGGGTGCAGGAGAAAAACATTGATCGAAATTGCGATTTTTGTGTTACTGAAGGGCCCAGATACATGGAATTTGGAATGGTAGTTACTAATAAGATATAAATGATCTCTAAGAACATTTCTTAAATTTGAAATTTAAAAGGGGTGAAAATGCGGAAAAATAGTTCTAAAAAACTTTCTAAATGGCGATTTATACGCAATCTCCGAAAGTACCCAATCTATTTCAAAAGTAATGCTTGGAAATTGATGATGACAGCAATTGCTCCAACATAGGCTCTATTTCATGTCGGTGTTACTACCACCTAGCGGTCACAGAAGCAAAAAACGTTCTAAATTGCGATATTTATGTTACTGAATGGTCTAGAATCCTGAAATTAGGCAGGGCAGTTATTTATAAAATACAAATGATCTCTAAGGACCTTTCCTAAAAAATCGAAATTTAAAAGTGGTGAAAATCAGCGAAAAGCGTTCTAAAAAATTTCTAAATTGCGATTTCAACGCAATCTCAGGAAGTACCAAACCGATTTAAAAAAAATAATGGTGTGAAAACGATGGTGACAGCCTTCGCTCCAACATAGGCTGTATTTCATGTCGGTGTTACTAACCTGAAGGGGGCGAAGGAGCAAAAAATGATCTAAACTGCGTTTTTTGTAATACTGTAAGGGCTAGCAACTTGAAACAACATGGTAGTTACTTGTAAGGTATAAATGATCTCTAAGAACATTTCCTAAGTGATTCGAAATTTGAAAGTTCTGAAAATGGACGAAAAACGTTCTAAAAAGCGTTCTAAATTGCTATTTCTACGCAATCTCAGAAAGTACCCAATCGATTTCAAAAATAATGGTTCGAAATTGATGATGACAGCCCTTGCTCCATTATAGAATCTATTTCATGTCGGCGTCACTACCACCTTGCGGTTGAATTTTAAAAAACGTTCTAAATTGTAATTTTTGTGATACTGAAGGGGCTAGCAACTTGAAATTTGGCATGGTAATTATTTATGAGATGTAAATACTCTCTGAGAAGAGTTCTTTAAAAATTTCAAATTTAATAGGGGTGAAAATGAACGAAAAGCCTTCTAAATAGCAATTTTTACGCAATCTTAGGAAATATAAACCGATTTCAGAAGTAATGGTTTCAAATTAATGGTGATAGTCCCCGCTCCAAGATAGCCAATATTTTACGTTGTTGTCACTACCACCTGGGGGGTTACAGGAGCAAAAAATGTTCTAAATTGCGTTTTTTGCGTTACTGAGGGGGGACTAAAATTTTGAATTTGGAATGGTAATTACTTCAAAGATGCAATGGCTTTCTAAGAATTGTCGAAAGAAATTTCCAAATATAAAAGGATTAAGTGAGCGAAAAGCGTTCTATAAGCGTTCTAAATTACGATTTTTATGCAATCGTATGAAATGCGCAACCGATTTCAAACATAATGTTTGTAAATTGATGGTGATAGAACCTGCTCAAACATAAGCTACATTTTATGTCGAGGGTTGCAGGAGAATATAGCACGGTAGTTACTTATAAAATTAAAATGTCCTCTAAGAACAGTCGAAAATAAATTCGAAATTAAAAAGGGGTAAAGCGAAGGGAAGGAGCGAAAAGCATTCTAAAAGGGTCCTAAATTACGATTTCAATGGAATCTCAGGAAATAATAAACCGATTACAGAAGTTATTGGTTGCGAATGGACAGTGATAGTCCCCAATCCTATATGGGTTATATTTTATGCCGATGTCTCTACCACCTGGTTGGCAGGAACAGCAAAAAAGCTTTTAAAAACATCTAAATTCCGTTTGCTATAGAATATTAGGAAAGACCAACAGATTTCAAGGTTAAAGTTGACAAATTAATGGTGACAGTCTCTGTTTCAACCTTTTTCGAGACATCCTATTTCAACTCTGTTTCGGCATTTTATGTTGGTGCCACTAACACCAGAGAGGTGGTAGACTGTTAGACAAGAAGCTTGGAATTTGACATGATGGTTAATTTTAAGATGTAAATGTGTTAAGATGGTTTCTAAAAAATTCCAAATCTTCAAATGAATACTGAAATGAGCATAAAAGTCTCAAAATACTTTCTAAATTATCATTTAATTGGAATTAGATTTAGTTCTTCTTATTAATTAAAATCTCATTTCTGTCTATTGCACTTTTATAATGAAGTTTAGTCAAACTGTGGCTTAATTTGTAATTTTTGAATTATTTCAAAAAGTATTCTTCTAATAAAAAATAGCCATGCAATTATCACTTACCATATTTCAACTATCACACGAGCAAAGCCGCGGTGTTTGCTAGTAGAAAATAATTACAAAATATGGTATTACTTAGTTATTCATTCGACCCATTTCGCCAAATTATATAAATTGCGAAACCACTCGCCAAATTATACAAATTGCCATTCTTTTTATTTTAAATAACGAAAGAACAAAGAAAATAGTATAACATTAATAAACATACAAATAAAAGATAGAAAATAAAAATCACTTGATGACGTAAAGACGTGTAACTTGCTTAAAGTCGAGTGAATGTGACATTTACGATCAACCATTATTGGCATTTAATCTTATAGTTTGGTGATAGATTTTTGGTAGACGGGATAACTAAGTAGTACCAAATAGTTTGGTAGGGATGATTGAATGTGAGTTAGATTAACCAAATTATTTTGTTAATTCAACAAATCGTTTGGTTATTGCACCCAAGATTGGGTCATTCCAACCAGAATATTTGGATGGAGCTATATAAACCAAAATTTAGTCATTTCAACAAAACAGTTTTTTCCGTGTGTAACTTGTATTCGAAAACGGGGTTCTCTCCAAATTTTCGTAAAAAAAAAAAATCACGCTAAACCCTATGCATATATGACATCTGGCCAAATAATAAATAATTCAATAAACCATGACATTTAATTTCAACTTCAAAGCAATGTTTTAATTTACCACTCGAAAAAAAATAAATAAATACTAACTGGCGAGTTGAAAAATAGCTATTGGCGAAATTTGCACCCGGCTAGCGTAACAGTACCACGAAGTCTTTGCCACCATTGAAACTTTAATGTAGTTTTATTCGAAAAAGAAATTTGATTTTTTAATCAAAAGGGAAAACTTTCGACACAGATGTCATATACGGACCAATGTCATATACGCAACGGGTACTTAACTGGCGCCATAGTATCGTTATTTTGCTTGATTTGGTAAGCCGGATGTTGTTGTTTATGCTGTTGATGTTTTCCCCAAATTAGCGTCGGAAAAAAATCGCGCCAATATGGGGCCGTATATGATATCTGAGCCAAACTTTCATATGAAAAGCGAAGGGATCAGAGCGTATTTATTTATGGCAGTTACATGACTTGGACTATTATAATATAGATGAAATGATGGCGATATAATAATATTTGGCGACTTATCACCTGTACCTGGCTACATTAAAGTACCAAAATGGCACTAGGAATATAAAAAGCGAAGTGGTTCGCCCGGAACTGTTGATGATAGTCATATGACTTAGGCTATTGTTATAGAAATTGTTTTAAAATACCGGAAGACAAAGACTCTGTACACTTAATTCATTTTTTAGCTTATTTTCATATGTTTAACTGATCCTCTTTAATCAAACACAAAAACAAACATTGGATGTCTTAACAGCAACTGATTCGGCCTTAAATTTTTGAAATCAAAGGAAATTGAATGGAAACCCGTTTACAAGGAGATCAGCACAGCTTTTTTTTAGTACAATTTAATCTTCTATAATATTTTTAAAACCGATCAGATTAGCGTGTTTTTAGATTCTGCGATGTCTGAACGGGGGTTGGCGAGCGTAGCTTGCAGGGAGCATAGCCCCTTAGTCTTAAATAAATTTATTAAATAAATTTTATGAATTTTAAAACACCATATCTCAGCCAATAATTAAAAAAAATATTTATTCAACATTTCTTCAGCTGTAATATATATTAAATTCAAGCACTGTCTTCAACAAGATAAATATTTAAAAAGTCTATAAAATGCATATTCGTGAATACAATATTTAATTATATATTATTAGGGAAATCGCTTCCATTGTAGAAAGTACGAATCCAAAATAACTTTCAAAAAGTAAAAAAAAAAAAAAAAAAAAAAAAAAAAAAAATCTAATTGTAAAGGAAAAAATAGGTTAAAACTTTGCACTCAAAAATAGTGCGATATCAATTTTCCAAGCTCATATTTTGGTCATTATTTAACATTTCCTATTAAATTAGTTTGCGTATGTAAATAAGTCAAGTTTCTGTGTTTGAAAAGATTTGAAAGATTGCGAAAGATCACCGGACACTTTCGATTTTACACACTTTATGGGATATCTAAAGAAAAACTTGACGAATGCTTCTAAAAATTTAGGAATGTAAAAAAAAAAAAAAAAAATGTTTAACATTATTTTTCAGCCATTAAAGGTTTGATTACGAGAGCAATTAGTTGGGCAACAATAACTCAGAGAAAAAAAAAATATTTGGGATCGCCCTGTCTATTAAAATGATTGAAATTATCTGTACTTGTTGCACATGATTGCGTGTATATTGTATGTTGTATAACGTACATTGTATATTGTACATTGTATAACGTACATTGTGTATTGTATATTGTATATTGTACAACACATGTATGCATTTGCGTAATAATAGCACGCATATGTATGAAGATATATTCATTTTAAAATTTGAAGAAATATTTGCAAGTTTATTTTAGTATAGCATGTAAGTGTTTTGAACAAATTTTAACGACACTTTCCGAAAACATGACAAAATATAAACAAATGAATGCAAATGTTATCCGCAAATGAATCGTAAAGGTTAAAGTGTTAAAAAAACGAAATAAACAAATATTTTAGAGTCAGAGATAAATGATGCTACCTGATAATTAACCATTAATTCAATGCTTCAGTATGCAATTAAGATTAGAGTTGTGTTAAATGGTTAGATTTCTTGGTAATTCAAAATACAACTGTAGATTTGACGCACTTGTGGAAATATGAAACTCTAATGCAGCGTTTTCCCAATGTAAAATTAGCAGATAATAGTTTCTATATCTCAGAACATGTATGCATGTTGTTAGGAGTGGGAATTCTTCATGTGTTTTTGAGACCGCCAAAAATTAGTGTCAGTAAATCCGTTTATATTGTTTAAGTACAGTTTTTGGTTTCCTAATGTCAGATATTTTTTAATGTAGAATACAATCATCACCCATAGGGGGTTTATAAAGTAAGGAAACAACCTAGACAAAACGTTTAAAAAATTCTGAGAGATAGAAATCATTGAGGTTAAAAAAACCTTGACATAAAGTGACTGTTTTGTTAGAAATATTTCCCTAGAAAGATGAACGATATACGCGCGATTAAACCAGCAGATATGAATTTAAAAAGTTCAAACAGAAACCAGTTACTTTAGGAGATTCTGAAAAAATTGCAGCGAAACAAACTAAATTCTTTATAGAATCATTTAGCATTTTAAATTCTCATTATATAAGATTATATTCAGATTTTTAAAAAATATCAACAGTTAGACCATGCGATTGATCTTTACGAATACACGGAAGAAGGGGGACAGTATTACATTCCCTATCCTAAGGTGTTTAGGGAAGTGGAGTAATGTACGTCAACTTCTCTGTTAAAAACAAAAAGAAGCTATCTTTATTCCCTGCAATAAAAGAGGATTGTCGTACAGAATAATTTATTTACAGTTATAAAGAGATTTAGGAATAATATTTTCGTTTTCACTGCAGACATTCAGAAAATGTAAAGAGCAATTTCTAATTTATCCAGATCACAAAAAGATTAAAAAAAAAATATGTTCTGAATTAAAAAAAATAGATTAGGTGGGGGTAAAGATACGCACGGGGCAAAGATACGCACAAGTTGATTTAATATTAAGAAACATTTCTACAATTATGACCGCTAGGTGGTAGTTTGGTCTCAAGTGTAGTAGTTGTGTATATATCTTTAAGGGGGAACAGGACCTTTGAGTTTCTTGAAACGATAAAAAACATCGACTATTTCCAAATACCAAAACAGAAATAATATGCAATTAAGATCTTTTTTCACATTTCTGCCTAAAATATGTATTCTTAGCAATATTATCCAGATAAAGTAATGTTGTATATACATTATACAACATTAATATTTAAATTTTTAATTTAAAAATTCAGCTCTTTAATGCGTTAACTAAAACCATTAAGTGCTGTGCACATGACAAAACTATAAATTATGCATATAGAAAACAATTTTTTAACAAAACAGAATCATAACACGCCTACTTCTAAATTAAATCAATATATATACAAAAAAGTTTTGTTTCAAATTTAACTTTAGCACAAAAAATAAAATAAAATAAAATAAATAAATTAAAAAAGGTTTAAGTTTTTCATGTGCAAAAAAAAAAAAAAAGAAAAAAAAAAAAAAAGCAATTTAACAAATTACAACGACCATTTGGAAAATGATTTTTTCAACGACTAAAATTTATGACATAAAAAATAGCACGGAGTTGATCATACATTACGTACGCCATGGATTAAACATTAATTGTGTTATTACACGTAAACATTCCAAGCGACAAAAATCGCCTGCGACTCGTATTTGGTGTGAAATGTTTATATGCATTCATTCCTGTCCTATTTAGCTTTTTCTTTTTTAATTGGCTTATTCCATTTTTCTTTTGCACGTGAAAATCTTACAAATTAAAATTAAATCTTTGGCAGAAATTGTTATTCATTTTCTTTCATTTTCATTTGTTATTATCCACTTGAAACGTACGTATAATCCAAGCATTTCATTGGCTGTTCGGGAAAAGGCTTTTCCATCCTCAGATTTCCAAGAAATCTGACTATCAATTTTAAATGAAATTTCATTCTTAAACTTCTAAACGGCCGACAATATTACTTTTTACACCGTCGGACAGAGAAAAAAAATGTACTTTTAACTGCAATTTGTTTGAAAGCTGTATCTCAATTTGTTTTTGAGTTATTAATCTTTTTTTGTAGTTTTTATTACTTTTTTGTCATAGTGGCAGCAGAAGGTATCAATCTCTGTTGAAAGTAAAGGGAAATACAGATTACTGTATAGACCAATCAGAAAACGAATACAATGCGGATTAAACCAATAAAAACCTTCAGATATGCTTTTGATTTCCTACCTTGACGAGAACAATAACCATTTTTCCAAATGGTTAATAAATAACAAAAATATGTGAATTATTTTGGTTTTAGAATGAAGACTATAAAGAAACGGATATTTCGTTAACTTTATAAAGCTATAGCTTATATAGTTTGAAAGTAACAGTGCGCGCAAACTCCAAATTTCAATTGTACTCACCGTCTATAAATGATTATAACTCAAGAAATAATGCAAAATTTAACATTTTTTTGTGTTTTTTGTTTATTTTTGATTTTGTTGAAAAAATTTTAAATATTCAGAATGAAGCAAAATACGAAAACGGATTTTTTCAATGTTTAAATGTCTTGTACCCCCTTAAGATCTGCATCAGAGCTCCAATGTCAGTTAACATAAATGTTATAGAGTGGAGGGAGGATGCAACACAAATGGTGTATCAATCATTTGGAATTTTGTTTAATAAAAGACAACATATACCGTTTTGATGAAACAGAAGAATCAAAAGTGATAGGCATTTTATGGAGGTCCAGAAGAGATCTTTCAACGTTAAAAATTGCTAATAAAGTATGATTTTTTTTCCTTAAAAAGGAATCCTGTTTTATTATCTTAGACCGGTTTAATAAATAAAACCGGTTTAATAATCTTTTTAATAAAATTTAAATGGAATTCGAACAGCGATTTTCGACTTTTTCTCAATTTATTTTATGAAAGGTTTGAGGTTTTTAGCTTTTTGCGGCCATATTTTTGACATTCGGTTTCAAACTTCTAGTTCACTATAGTAAATTTTATCCTCTGCGATTTTTTATATTTTTGTGATTTTTAATGCAATTTCCAATGCGATTTTTGACGTTTTTTCGCATTTCATGGCACATTTTGACATTCGTGAAATTATTCCGTTTAAAAGGTTGTAGCATATTATAGTAAATTTTATCCTCTGTCATATTTAAACTTTTTGTAACTTTTGTAGTTTTCTAAAGTTCAGTGAAAGGGGGCTAAGTGGATCAAAATACATAAAAGTATTGGTGTTAGCGTGGAATCACTCGAATCTTTGTTTAACCGGTAATGACTTTATTGAAAAAAATTTGGCCTTCACCAATTAATTGGAAATTACGCATAAAAATTAAATGTTGAATGAACATGGGTCGAAGAGCATAGTACAATGCACAGGCAAAATCAAACCAGTTACGGTAAAAATTCTTATTTGGAATGCAGAACAAATCGACTCATAAAACGTTCGCCGAATGGTCCTGGTTCTAATAATAAACAGAAAAGTTCTCCTGTGATATGGGTGCCTTCGCTGGTTCTATCGAAGAATTAAACGCAGCTTCCACCAGGGGTTGGCTATCAATTAAATACCTTAACTAAATTCTAACTGCAAATATTTGTCTAAGATAGTCTAAAGGCTAATTGATGATGTTCTTTTGGAATTGCCGACACTCCGCTGTAGGTCTTTAAACGTTGGAATCTTTCTCGTGCAATTTTTTGCATTAAAAATGACTGCTGAGTGAAATTCTCCCAAGACTTAAAGGGAAAAGGGGATCATTTGAGATCATTGAATTAAAGCAAAAACGTTCTGATTTTCTGCTTAACTTACTTATTTTCTGACTCATTTTTGAATTCATCTTTGCTCTCAAACGCATCCAATTGTTAGGTTTTCTTATTCACAAACTTTATAATCTGCTTTATAGGTCGATATTTTGATACAGGCTAAATATATTTAAAAAATGCTGTTAAATCCGGCATTTTGAACCGAATTTCCGTAAGCGACAGTGTTAGAAATGAAAAGAAATGGCCGTATTGCGAAAAAAATTGTTTGTAAATCAAGTTCTAATTAATTGAACGAAAAATAAAAACACAAGTCGCTAAAATCTTTTCAAAAAATGACGTCAGCCAGTTTCATGTTTTTACTTTTAAAAATGAGTCTGAAAATGTGTCAGAAAATTTTGGGTTCTTGAGCAAGGAAAAAATATTTTTCCAATACCGCCTTAATATGATTCTGATAAAACACGCTCTTACAGAAAAATGAAATTAAAATTTCGTCAAAACCGGCCAGATAAAATTTTCAAACTGAGCTTATCTCTAATCTTGATTTAGTTTGCGTTGGTTAAATTCGTACTTAGAAATTTACCTCCGCCTGTAGGCCGAGCCAACAGGATTTTTTTCTACTTCAAGCTGTATATTATAAAGGACAACGTGTTGGTACGTAATGCTGTCCGTGACAAAATGAGAGGATTAAGTTGGACTTTTATTAACTTTTATTGCAAATTTTTAAACTTCTAAATACCGCACATTTTCAATTTTTACACCGTCGAATACAGAAAAAATGTACTTTAAAATGCAATTTGTTTGAAACCATTATCGAAATTTACGCAATTTTTATTGTTTTTAAAATATTTTCAAGCATGAATTATTTTTCATTCTATTTCCATCGCGTGCATACGATTACGAAAGAAAAATTCAATTGCACTTAAATTAATATAAACTCATTTGTTTCAATCTTATACAGCTCATATTCAAAATATTAGAATAATTAATTTTTTTTACAAATTGAAAATGTCGTTTGGTAATTTAATGTCTTTTAATGCAAATATGCAAACGATATTTTTATTAAGAACTTATTGTTGATCAAACTTATTTATTATCTTAAAATTAATATCATTTTTGAAAAGATTAATTGAAAAAAAAAATTATTTTTAAAAGTCAAAATATTAGAATATTTATTCAAGTGGTTCAAAATATTAGAATAATTCACATTAATTCTCCTTTAATTATCACCAAATCACAACTGGTGGCATCATTGATTAAATTCAGACAATTTTATTTAAAATCAGTATTCTTTTTGCAGTTCGTTTGCTTTTCTGTCTTAAAATGGGTCGTGTGAGTGATATTCCTAAATATCTTAATCTTCGTATGGTTGATTTGTATCGGCAAGGTAAAAATCAATGTTATCTAGCGTATTATTTACATTGTTCGCAATCAAGCGAGTTAGTAACATACTAATACAACATTAAAAAAATGGAAAATTTCAAAATAATCGCCTAAATGGCGGCCGAAAACCAAAAACATCTGCTAGAGATGACAGGAAACTGAGGCGTATAGTTAAGAAAAATCGTTTTAAAAGTGATCGATTCTTGCACCGAAAATGGAAAGTAGAAGGCGTTGAAGTTTCTAAATCGACAACACTAAGACGTCTCCATAAATTTAAGTTTGAATCTCGTGTATTGAAAACAAAATCTCTCATGACTGCAAAACAAAAGCGTATAAGATTGAATTGGTGTAAATCAAGACGTTGATGGTGCGAAGAAGATTGGGAAAATATATTATTTAGTGGTGACTGTATGTTTTGTGTTTCATATGCTAATCAATATATTCTAATTTGGAGAATGAAGCAAGAAGCATTTGATAAAGAATGCCTTAAGCGTTCCGTAAATTTTGCTGCTAGTGTCATGGTTTGGGGTTGCATGAATGCAGAATGACTTGGAAAGTTATGCATCGTCTACGAGAATGTTAACAGATATATCAAGAAATTTTGGAATATTACATGATTCTGTCATCAGAAGATTTATTTGAAGATGATTTCATCTTTCAACAAGATTTGGCGTCACTGCATACCTCAGAGCCAACTAAGAATTGGTTCCGCCAACGCAACATTTAGGTACTTCCTTGGCCATCAAACTCACCAGACCTTAATCCCATCGAAAACTTATGGTATGTATAATGAAGAAAAAACTCCCAGAAAATCATCCTTCAAGTAAAACTGAGTTAGTGGCACGTATAAAGTCTATTTGGGCTAATATTGATAGAAATGCTTGTAAACACCTTGTATTTAGTATGCAAGATCGATTGTACGCTGTTATGAAAGCTGAAGGGGATGCTACAAATTATTAACTACTATTTACTTGATATTCATAAGGTAATATTTTTCACTGAATAAATCTATAATAAAACAATAAATTATAAATAAAACACAAATTTAAGACATGTAATTAAATTTCCCGCTTCATCTATTGAAATGAACATAATATGAAAGGCTAATTGACAATTAGGGTGTCAACAAGAAATCAAAGAAAAAGGATGATGTTTGGGATCACCCTGTAAAATAATGCACAAATGATCTATCGCTATAGCTTAGGAACATGAACTTACAGAGTCCCGGGAATTTCCCGACCAGGAAATTCTTCGGTATTTTCTTATAGGAAATCTCTCCTTAAATAAGGTGAAATTATGTGCGTTTAACCTAGATTTATTTTACTATAAAAAAAATACTGATATTTCAACTGGAAAATTTCCTGAAGCGTGGCAATTCTGGAATATATCGATATTGTGCAATATATGTATTCATTTGTAGAAGAATAGAACGTATATTGATGGAGATATATCAATTTTTTTTTAAAGTTCAAAAAATTTTTGCTTTTTTTTTTTGTTGTTTATATCATGCAGTGTTTTTTACCATATTTAACAACACTCTAAGAAATTTTTACAAAATGTAGTAGAAATAATATGCTGTAATTGAAATGTAAATGTATTAAAAATTTTATGAAATATGAAATGTTGAATGAAATATTTTTTATCTGCGCACGCGCGCACGATAAAAAATATTTTTTCATGATTTGATAGTAAATTCTGTGGAGCAACTCATAAAAAAACGCCAGTCAAATATCGTGAAAATTTAAAAAGATATCGGCAATAGACAGAGCTGCTTTTTAGTATTTCTCTAAAAAAAGCTAAATGATAAGGGGTCTAACAAAAATTGTCGTTTTTAATTTTTTCTTCTTTTAATTTTCATTGTTTTATGGATGATTTAGATCTTCTGGGAAGATCAGCGGAACGAGCCTATTCCAAGAGAAAACAAGTTGGAAATTGCTCGTCAAACGTGGCAAATGAGGAGCGTTCGTACTATAACTAGTTTTATAATTATTTTTTGCACCCCATATTGTACTGAATGTATATATTTTGCGCTTCATAAATGCATAGTCTGTAACATCATTAAAATGCACTTACAATAATTTTTTCCCCATACCCCGTAATGTAACGGAAAACTTTTGACTGTCCCTGTAATTAAACTATACATTTGATTTTCATAAAATTTGAAATGACTCGACAAAATTTTGCAGCAATTATATATTTAAAATTTCAGACCATTCGGAAGGCTGTAAAATCATTAAAATGTATTTGCAATAATTTTTTCCCATTGGCCATAATGTAACGGAAAACTTTTGACTGTCCCTGTAATTAAACTATACATCCGATTTTCATAAAATTGGAAATGGCTCGACAAAATTTTGCAGCAATTATATATTAAAAATTTCAGATCATTCGGTCGGGTAGTTTTTGCTCTGTTATATGCGGACGGACGGACAGACAGACGGACTGAACGACGACTATAGGTGCTACGTATTTATATAATTACGAACGCACCTAAAGAAGAAGTATCAAAATCTAAACATTTCTTCTAAATCTACTCGTTGACATTCATTAAGTACAAACTCCTTTGCTGAAAGCCAGATAATAAAAAATGACAGTTTGTGGAAAAACCATTATAATTCAGGTACTTTTAGAGAGCAAATAAAAATTAGCTCGCTATATTGCCGATATCTTCCTGAATTTTCACGATATTTGACGGGCTTTTTTTATGAGTTGCTCCATAGAGTTGACTATTGACTCATGAAAAAAATAAAAAATAAAATAAAATAATCGTGCGTGCATGCGCAGATAAAACTTTTTTTTTTTTTTTCATTCAACTACTCATATTTCATAAAATATTTAATACAGTTACTTTCCAATGACACCATATTATTTCTACTACATTTTGTCGAATTTCCTTAAACTGGCGTTATATTTGGTAAAAAACACTGCATGTTATAAACAAAAAACATGCATTTTTTTTTTAATTTAAAAAAATCGATATATCTCCAAGAATATACACAAATGAATGCATATATTGAACAATATCCATATATTCATAAGCTATAGCGATGGGTCATTTCGTGCATTTTATTTTACAGGGTGATCCCAAACATTATTATTTTTCTTTGATTTTTTGTTGCCCCTTGTCCTTCTGATCAAATCGCCATTTATGAATATGAAGTCGAACATATTCTTTATAATCCTGAAGTTCCAGAAAAATCCAAAAGATATATCTTTAAATATTTTACAAAATGTCTAAAATTGAAAGTGTCCGGTCATTAATGGAAAAAAAAAGATTGTACAGAATGTCACCGAATAAGGTGTACAGCTTTAGGTACTAGTGTTGTATCATATGACACTGTGAAACTTTGGCGGAATGGTGGTTATATATAATATTACAGTTAATCATGTATAGTATAATTAGCATTATGTAATGGTGATTTGGCGAAAAACTTTCGTTACATCCTAATATTAAACTTTTTAACAGTATAGTCTTATAATTTTAGAAAATAATAAAAAATAAATTAACACTAGTCTTTTAAAAATTTTGTCATCGGTTAACTAAAAAATAGCAAATACGGCTATTTGACCGCAACCAAATAAAAAATGGCTGATTACTAATGCAATAAAATATCCACAATTCTGTACTGATGGATTATGGCTTATGGAGTATAAAGGATGGCTACATAAAGGGGGGGGGGGTTGTAATATTTCATTGGAATCCAAAAAGAAAACTATTGAAACCAAAAATTCATAACTTATTTTATATCAAAGTGGCCGACTACTGGTGCACTTACACTATATGATGGCTTTCACCTATATTATGTAACCCAAGAACTCAGGTTTATCCCTTTGTCCGTAACTGCTAACAGTTTCAAAGCTTTCAGTTTAAAAACTTTCTTAAAATACTAAACAACAAGAGTAAAAAAAAAATATTCCACATACTTTAAAATACAGAATCCAGTATTTTTTGTTGAAATAAGAAAAAGTGTATAAACCCACTTAAAGAAAATAGATTTTACTTTAGAAAAGAGCATTCGGTTTTCAAAAATATAAATATTGGTAGGTCACCGAGGTTTGTTTTGAAAGATTTTCATTTAAAATTCCAACAAAATCAGGTTAAAGATGTAAAGTTATACAAATTTGAATTTTATTTAGAGTTATCACGGTTCCGGACAGTGACTGACGTGTCAGTTAGTTATTTATATACAATGAATCGTATAAGTTTTATTTTCCAATTAAAACTTTGAATGGAACATATCTTAAAACACAGAAATGAATTTAATTTTTAACGATTACTGTTTTAAAAAAACTAAGTTGATATGGACTAGCCGCCCTTGGGGACCAGTTTGGTCTACGTTAGATGTGTGCTAAGCATTGTATCATGTTACCTTTATCCAAAATTTAATTTACTTTCTCAATACTTCGCCAAATCAGAAGTTTCTATAATCAAGAATTCCGTATTTTTATGGGTACTACTTGGTTATCCCGTCGACCAAAAATATATCGCCAAACTATAACATTAAATATCAAAAATGGTTGATCGTAAATGTCATATTCGCTTGTTTTTAAGCAAGTTACACGTGTTTACGTCATCATGTTATTTTTATTTCGACGTTTTATTTGTATTTTTATCAATGTTATACTAATTTATTTGTTCTTTCGCTATTTAAAATAAAAATTATGTCAATTTGTATAATTTTGTCAATTTATATAATTTGGCGAAATTGGTCGACGGTATAACTAAGTAGTACCTTTTTACGCTAGCCATACGCAAGTGATTAATCATCAAACATTGTCTTTCCAATCGCATTTTTTCATATTTCCTTAAATTCATCTAAAATATAATAATTTCACTCATTTTATTTAAAATACATAATTTTAATTTGAAATTCATGACTTTCACTTTTTCTTTCCCTTTTTTAAGAAAAAGAAAAGAAAAATAATAAATAATACCAAAAACCATGACTTTTAATTTCAATATCAAAGCATTGTTTTAATTTACCACGGGAAAAATAAAAAATGGTCACCTGGCATATAAAAAGCGAAGCGGTCAGCCCGGAACTACTGATGACAGTCACATGACTTAGGCTATTATTATAGAGATTAAAACTTTGAATGGAACATATCTTAAAACACAGAAATGAATTTAATGTTTAACTATTACTGTTTAAAAAAAACTTTTAATTTAAATTGTAAACCAGGAACTTTTATCTTATATTTCTTATTTGGGGTTTAGTGATAACAAATATGACAAAATTCTGTCTTTTATTAAGCCAGAGTTTGCGACTGAAATTTTATACCTGCTTTGTTATTTATCCTCCATGGTAACTTTTAGTTCTTTCATATTGTGCTGAAAAGTTTTCGTTGGGTTTCGCATTTCTGGATGAAAGACTCTGAATGCAGTCGATTTCGTAAGATATTTCTCGATTTCTGTTATGTTCTATTTTTGTATATAAAACAAATAAATAAAATTAATAGGATTTTAAAAAACATAATTTTAATCTATCTATACTATAAAGGACAATCATGTCTGTGCGTAACGCTGACGTCATTTGGACGGTGTCAACATGACACAATTAAATTGAACTTTTATTAATTTTTATTGTAATCTTTTAAACTTCTAAATACCGCGCATTTTCAATTTTTATATCGCTGAATAGGGAAAAAATGTATTTTTAATCCCTTAGATCGCTTAATCGCATTAAATTACGGTTTAAAAATTCAAATTCCTCATTGGCACCACTTTTTTTGAAAAAGAAATATCCACCTTATTTAATGATAGGTAAAATAGCACTATAATAAAGCCAATTACACTGTTTTATAAAACTGCTGTGCATCAAAAAATCTGAGTAAAAGATACAACGCGTGACTATCACGGGAGCCAGAATTAAGAGGTTAAATGCAATTTTTTTTTTTTTTTACTATTGCTATTTATTTGAAAACTATATCGCAATTTACTCAAATTTTATTGTTTTTTTTAAATAATTTTCAAGCATAATTTTGTTTTTCAGATCTATCTCTATCGGGCGCAAACGATTTCGAATGTTAAAGCCTTTTGCACATAAATTAATATAAATTACTCATTCCAGCTTGTATTTCATAACGAAATAAAAACATTACCAATCAATAAATAAAACAATAAAATATAAATAAAACTCAAATTTAAGACATGTAATCGAATTACACTTTCCGTTCCACTGAAATGTACAGAATCAAAAGGGTTTTTGTAAATAGCGATCTTTGGAGATTTCTTCGGCTGTTAACGCCTGACGTGAGGCCAATATGAAAATGTCGCTTTTAATAAGTTTCAAAACTTTAGTTTAACTCATTATTGTTATTTTTCATATGAATATGAATTTTAATATTCTTGGTGGACATTCTAAAAAATACATTAAATGTAAAAAATCTATTAAAGTTATAAATTAAAGAAAAAAAAAAGTAGACACGTGCGAGACTTTTTCACCGAATTCTGTGAGATTATTTACTAATAAGTTTTTTATTAATTTTTGATTAACTGCAATTCTTTTTATCAAACAACGTATTTTAACGGTATATGAATAATTAATGTCAGAAGTCGCTTGCAGAACCTTTCGAAAAATACCTCATTCTCATTCATCACTATTCCTTTAGTATGTTCTGCACATTAGAGTGGAGTGAAAAATACAAATTTTTTTTTTATTATTTTAACATTTCCTGACTCAACAAATGGTGCTGTTTGGCTAAAAAGACACTGTAAAAAAATTCCAGTTCAATCACTCATCGTCTTCAGGTTCCACACAGGGAGCCAAAGAAAAGAATGCTAACTTAAAAATTAAAAAAATCAATTTCTTATATTTAATTTTAATGCTTACAATAGCTTTATTTTCCAACTTATAAACAGTTCTAAAAATGAAAGAGATACCGGAAAACATTTTGCTTTAATCAATCTTCAATTTTGGATTTCCCATGAGATCCAAAAAATTTAACTTTGGTGTCAAACTTTGGAAGTTCCTTTCGTTACTTGATTGCACTGCGAATGTATCTATTCCTGCCTTCTGCTGCAAGTGTTACCAATGATGTTTGAACGTTTCTTATTGAATGAAGAGGAGCTCCATCCTGCTAAAGCTATGCGGATTGGAACCATTGTTCGTGATATGCATCAGGAACTTGGTAATTAATGCTCTTAACCTGCTTGAAGGTGGCTTTTGCATAATTTTAAAAGCACTAGACCACTTTCTGTGTCTTTTTGCAGGTTTTTAGAGACAAGGATAAAACATTTAGACTAAAAATGCACGCTCTTCAAATGCTTAATGGTACATTTTGGAGAAAACAAAATATTTTTCGACAGTAACTAGAGTTCATAAAAATGTTTCATTTGGGTCTCCCTGTGCATGCATGCGCAATTTACCGTCACTAGCTCCACCAGTTGAACAGTTATCCAACTAAGACTTTGGTTGTACGCTGCGAAGAACCCAGTGTATCATTAATCAGTAGAAATAATTTATATTCGATTGGTACTCCTCACATTTATGTACCATGATTTCCGCCAGAGTTAGTAGTGGAAGATGGATGTATACCTTTTTACATAACTGTACTTGGATATATATAAAAGGACTAAATTATGAATAATTAAAAAATTATCATTTATAGAACATTGATGGAGATTAAATGCGCAGAAAAGAACTATTTGGTTATATTATCTAAAACATTGCAGTAATATTATGGTGTTAATATTACGTGGCACCAATAAAAGTAAATTACATGAGAACAATCATATAACCAAGTTCTTTACAAGAATAATTTCAACATCATTTTAAGAACCAGTTTTTTTTTACTCTTATGCATAATTATTTAAGTACTTTGTCAAATGCTGAAATAATTTGAATGGACTTTAATGATACTAGACATCCTTTTAAAAAATAATTTCATTATGACACTTTATATGTATAACAATAAACTAATACAAAATGACATTAAAAGTACTTGAACATTCATAATTTGATTGATGATAAACTATTAAATGGTTTAATTTATCGATGAAAATTTTACAATGTAAGTTTACATTTTTTTATATATTTACGCCATCCAATTTGATTAAAGAAACGTTATTCTAGAAAATAAATATGTGTAAAAAAAAACGTAATTCTTTTGATCATGTATGACGTGATTCGAACGTCACGTATGACCTGTATGACATTCGTTTTATTCAAATAGAGTTAAGTTCAACATTAGATAGATAGTTCGTTTGATTAAAAAAAAATAACTTATTAGAAAAGATTAAAAAATACAATTTTCTCACCTTTAAAAGCTAAATCAAAAAAATATAATGTTATTTTCTTTAAACACAGTATTTTTTCATTAAGTAATTTTTTATTTAATATTTATA
The DNA here is from genome assembly GCA_963932465.1 of Maratus speciosus. Taxonomy (NCBI): domain Eukaryota; kingdom Metazoa; phylum Arthropoda; class Arachnida; order Araneae; family Salticidae; genus Maratus; species Maratus speciosus. Next base: position 244,032,754 of record OZ010792.1, read on the forward strand.
AGCAAAAAAAATTATATGCTGAATTCATTAACTTTTTTTAAAGCGATTTAAACTCTATTATGTTTAGTTGAACTTTCTTTTTGTTATGAAGATCAGTTATCATAATCATCTCTTTCACAAAATAATTTTTATCTGATGGTCAAGGAAAATATAGGGTTTAGTTGAACTTATTAAATTTGAACGAACACCCTTTTTTTCTTGAATCCACAATTTTTTTTCCTATTCATAACATTAATATTAATGATTGTAAGTAAAGAAGTGCTTTTAAGATATAGTTTTATAGAGATTTTAAAGGCAGTAAATAAAGTAAATGTAGGGTTTAAGAGTAACTTTTTTTAAATGAAATTTATTTTTTCTTTGGATTTTGATAACTATATCAGTACTTTTAGATAATGAAATAAATCATATTATATTAAATATATGTTACATTATTAAGAAAACACATGAAACAATCTTGTCTATTTTTTTATTCTAAAAGTTAAAAAGAAGTAAAATATTTTTTTATATATTTTCTTAAGCCAGAATATAGTCATTAAGTAATTTCATATTTGTTATTCATAACCGAAAATGTTTTTACGTAAATCCCTTTAATATTTCCTTCCTTAACTATTTTCTGTTATCTTGAACCTCCCTTCCTTTATAAAACACAGTTATTATGCTTCACTCTTCTATAATATTATTTTTTAAACGATTCTCAAAACAAAATATGTACAGCTGTTCAAGAAGTAAAAAGAAAGAAAGTAGTATATTAAAAAAAACAGATAAAATAATCTTGTTAAATTATTAATTCTGAAAGTTAAAAACAAGAAAAATGTTTTCTAATACTTTCTTAACCCACAATATAGTCATTACGCAATTTCATATCTGTTATTCACAACACAAAATGGTTTTACGCAGATTTCTTTAATATTTCCTTCTTAAGTATTTTATGTTATCTTGAACCTCCCTTTCTTTATACAACACTGTTATTATGCTCCACTCTTCTACAACATTATTTTTTAAACGATTCTCAAGACAAAATGTATAATGCTGTTCAACAAGTAAAAAGAAAGAAAGTCTATTATACCACGAAATTCCCCAAAATGAAAATTTAATGTTTTTAACATTGAGATTAATAGCTCTACGTAAAGAAACGCTTTTGTGATATTAATTTTTTCTGAATGATTTTGAAAACAGTAAAAGAGATAAATACTGTGGTTAACAGTTTTTTTTTTCATTTTAGGTTTAGTTAATTTTATTACTTAAGAAAAAAAAATATCTGTTTTTTTAAAAGTTACTTATAAGTTAAAGGAAAAATGAACGATGATTAAAAGTATGACAAGGGACTGGTAATGGAAAAATAATAAATTTCAGCGAAAATGTTTTGCAAAAGTTAAAAAATAATACATTAGTGAGAAAAACCTTGGGATACGTTTTGAGGAGCATTTGATTTTATTGATTTTATAATAAATTATAATTTTTTTATGATTTTATTTATAATGACACTAAAGTTAAGACAAGAATTTTGTGACCATCACGAAATTTTTATATATTATTTTATAATATGTAAATATTAATTTATTAAACTTTAATACATTAATATATTAATTTATAATGGCATCAAAGATTATGAATATAACGCATGGTGCATATCGAGTTACACTTTTAAAAACTTGTAGCAAACTCTCCAGTTCTTCGACCTCTTATTTTATAGAAAACAGTTACATAAGCGTAATTTAACTTTATTCTGATCGTAATATGATCAATATGGTCAGAATGCCGTTACATTACGATTATGTAACCGTTTTCTATAAAAACAGTCGAATGACCGAAGAGTTTGCTGCTCATGTTTAACAGTGTATAGTGATAGGTTTATGCAATAACTGAACAACAGCACTCCTGTTGGGTAATAAAATAAAAAATTAGATGTATACTTTTACCTTTTTAGATATTAAACGCAAATATAAAATTTTGGAGAATTCCACACAATAGAAAACAAGACGCAACTATAATATTTATCACAAAAAGAATAATACTAATGTACCAAAATTTGGCATACAGAATGAGCGTTTCTTGCAACTACAAGGGTAAAAATGCCTGATAGTTACAAGAATCGAGTTGCTAATACTACAAACTGCGCAATCTAAATTGCAGCAATTGAATATGAACCCGATTACGAATCTTTGCCTAAGCTTAGGATAACATCGTTTACTGTTGAATCGTCAAAAACTAAATTGAATCAGCATCCTTCATGTCAAGATTTAATGGGATATGCATTTTTATGAAATCTCACACGCTAGTTCTTCAGCTAGAACAATCACGGAAATCGTGAAAAACACAACATTGTAGCGTCACCTTTACGGCAATCTACACTCAAATCTAATCAGTATCATTTTATGTTAAAACATCACGAATCTTTAAATTTGATAAAATTCAGTGAATCAGTTCTTAACATATAGCTATTGCATGCATCTTGATAAACACATTAAGCAGTGTCATCTGTAGGGACGTACACAACAAAACCTAATCACAAATTTAAGTTAAGGTCTAACCCAATCTAAAGTTTGTTTACATTCTGTGCAGTACTTCTTGATATAGAATAGCCACAAAATCTTTGTGACACATACACAGACTGCATTTTCCGAAAAAAGTTATTTCATGTTCAGTTATTTCGACAAGACACACCGAAACATGTAAATCCATAAAACAACGAAAGTCGAGAACTTTAACGATCCAATACTTTCTTCTTATACATATACTGTGCTGGAAAAATGTTTAAAGCTACATACTAATTTCGTTGTTTAGAATAAAACTCTAAAAAAAAGATAGATACCATAATTTAGACCCATATATCTGATATAATATTCGGAGCTAATTCAATTGAAAATTTAAAAAAGTATTTTTTTTCTAGAAATGCTAAAGTCTTGTAATATTAACAAATGGAAATAAGTTTAGGACTAGTAGCTTCTTTTAAATTTAGAGCAATAAGATGACGGCATGAGGATAGCATTTTATGCGGTATTGATCTGCGATATTACTTACAGATTACAAGTCTATGGATTTGAAGTTTTGGGATATACTGTTTTGAGCATGGGGTACAGGAAATCGTTGAATGAAGGAGAAAAGAATAAAATCAGGTTTTTTTTAGATTGCGGGTTAAGTGAACATTTTTTTAATGCACGTATTTCTAAATGGCTGTTGTTCCACAATTAAAATTTTTATATTTATAATTATTATTTTTTTAAGATGTGTAGATGCATTTTTAGGTAATAAAATTAAAGTACGGTATAACCTGAGAAAAATAACCTGCTTATGACGGAATCCAGGAATCCCCCCAAAATATGTTGATATACGTAAAATGAGTATATTAGTACAATAAACATCCTCTACTCCGGCACGTTCAGGACTTGCAGCATGCCGGATTACGAAATTTTCCAGATTACAGGATGAATGTGGGATAAAACGTGTAGAAGTTAGAATTAAGCAGAAAATACCAGTAAAGCATGTTTTTTATTTTTCAAACAGATTGAATAGAACATTAAAACACTCAATAATGTAGGTTTTGTACAACATATGTACACGAGTATAAAATGAAAATGTGCACTATAGGTCTACTCGTAGAAGCCATCTTAATCAAATCTCGAAGATCAGTTCGTTTTGTCGTAGTCTTTTCATTTGATTAGGATGTTATTTTTCATGATGTGAAATTTAATACTTTTCGCATAGTTGAACGAACGACTGCGCACAGAAAACCTGATAAATATATTCGAGGCATCAGCTGCTTGATTTCAACTGATGTTGTTTGACTCGTGCACATCATATTCATCCGTGCCAAGGCCTTTAGGGACTGTTAGGTTGATAGCACTCTGAATGATGGCCTCATCAGTCAAAATTTCCACTGTCGGTTCATCAAAATCTTCTTCAACTCACTCCTTTATAATTCTTCGCGATTCAGTTGTGTTTCCGAAATTGCCGGATTATCCAGCATGCCGGACCTTAGGATGCCGGATTAGAGGGTGTTTACTGTACGTAAAAATAATAAAATGCACTTACAACAGATGATGAAACTTCTAATAAGGGAACCTGCCTATAACGGATTTTTCTTCTTTCCTATGCAATTCCGACTTAGAAGATTTTATTGTATGGAATAAAAAAAAAATTAAATTTGTAAGCCACAGAATGTGGATTAACTATATTAATGATTATACAGGGTGATTCAGCTCGTCGGTGACAAACTTTAAGGATCGATAGAGCACACCTAGACGAACATTTTTGAATAGGGAATGTAGGGTCCCTGACGCGATGGTAAGGCGCTAGGCGCTTTCGAAAATTTGGGTGCCGAAATTCGAAACGTCATAAAAACTAGGGAAATGGTTAGATTTTCTTGCTTGTTGCGTCGAAATGATTCTGTTTGTTTAGACTTTCTTCAGTACCAATTTGATAAGCGTATCTCTTAAAACATGGATAGGGGGCGCTGCAGACTTTGGAGAGCTAGACAACAACTTTAAGCCCGTTATTTTGATAATTTAACACATGCTCGCCAAAGTTTATACTCTAACTTAAAGTTTGAACCCAAAAGTAGAGCCCTGCAAAAAGCGTAAGAGCCGGAATAAAATGTCAAAGTACAGGGTGGTCGAAACTCGAAGGCTCCTAAGAGATAAACAAACAGATTTCTTGACTTATGGCATGCATTTTCATGATTCTGTTTGCTGGGGCTCTCTGAAACTCAGTTGAACGGTACAAAAAGAAACATCGATAGGGGGCGCTTTGGGCAAAAAACATAATTCGTTGACATTTCGGACGCTAACTGGAAACGGGGCGCTACGATCAGTTAGTAATAATGAAAACACATTTTCTACCTCTGCTCAACACTTCTGAATAAATTTAGACCAAAAACATCAATGATACTGGAAATTTATTTACAAAAAATAACACTACAGAAGATGCTCGAAATTTCGACCTTGGGCCATGATGCAGGCTTCGCACCTCCGTCGCATTGAGGAGTGTGTGTTTCCAACAATGCCAGGAGTATCTCTGATCTGCCCTGCAGCTGCCACAATGCGCGCCACAAGTTCTTCAGCATTGCTGACAGGTGTATGGTATACCTCGGCCTTCAGGTAACCCCAAAGGAAGAAATCCAAGCAGGTGAGGTCTGGTGATCGGGCAGGCCAGTGAACTGGACCCCCACGCCCGATCCACCGCTGGCCATACCTTGCGTTTAGATGGAGACGCACGTCGTTCGTGTAATGGGCCGGAGCTCCATCGTGCTGGAACCACATCTGGCGACGCGAACCTTCGGGTACGTGCGCCTCATCCAGAAGCTGCGGCAGCACTTGATCCAGGAAAATCAGGTAATTTCCACCTGTCAGCCGTTCAGGTAACAAATAAGGGCCAATGAGGCAATCCCCCAGAATGCCGGCCCACACATTTACTGAGAAACGCTCCTGGGCTGCTCGGCTTCTGGTTTCATGTGGAGTTTCATCACACCACACATGACTGTTGTGGTCGTTCCACATTCCCTCCCGGCTGAAGGTGGACTCGTCCGTAAACAAAATGCTGTTTACAAAACGGGGATCCCTGGATCTCATCGCCAAGTACCATCTTGAGAATTCCACTCGAGGGCCAAAATCCTGCTCTCTGAGCAACTGCACCCGCTGGATGTGGTAGGGGTGCAGATTCCGGGAACGTAAGATGCGCCACGCAGTTGCTTGCGAAATGCCAACATGTCTGGCGATATCTCTCGTGCTAAGACCTGGGTTGTCCTCAACCAGGTTAAGCACAGCCTCTTCGTTGTCGGGGGTGCTCACTGATCGCTCCCGTTCAGGCCTGCCTCCGTCGAAAGATCCCGTTGTGGACAACCTCTGGTGTACTCGAGCGAAGAAGGCATGGCAGGGGATTTGCCTGTTGGGGTAACGCTCGGCGTACAACCGCTGAGCGGCTCGTCCATTACAACCAGCAGCGCCATACGCCAAATGCATGTCAGCCAATTCAGAGTTTGTGTACCGTTCCATCCTACTACCGATCTGCAGACAAGTAACCCGAAGCTTAAGTAGGTACCGCACGTTCAAAAGACGTGTCTGCGCATACAACTACGTCATCTCGCGTTGTCGTCTACGCATTACGTATCTTTTGCATATCGATATGGTACGATATCTTTTGCATAAATCAGCAAAAAGCACCTTATGTAAATTTTATTGCGCGCATTGTGCATGATTGAAACCAGCTATGTTTGTTAAAAAAAACAAACAAACTGCAGTTTTAATAGCTTCTTATGATAAGTAAATTACTCTCTTGTTTTGTTTCTAACTGATCGTAGCGCCCCGTTTCCAGTTAGCGTCCGAAATGTCAACGAATTATGTTTTTTGCCCAAAGCGCCCCCTATCGATGTTTCTTTTTGTACCGTTCAACTGAGTTTCAGAGAGCCCCAGCAAACAGAATCATGAAAATGCATGCCATAAGTCAAGAAATCTGTTTGTTTATCTCCTAGGAGCCTTCGAGTTTCGACCACCCTGTACTTTGACATTTTATTCCGGCTCTTACGCTTTTTGCAGGGCTCTACTTTTGGGTTCAAACTTTAAGTTAGAGTATAAACTTTGGCGAGCATGTGTTAAATTATCAAAATAACGGGCTTAAAGTTGTTGTCTAGCTCTCCAAAGTCTGCAGCGCCCCCTATCCATGTTTTAAGAGATACGCTTATCAAATTGGTACTGAAGAAAGTCTAAACAAACAGAATCATTTCGACGCAACAAGCAAGAAAATCTAACCATTTCCCTAGTTTTTATGACGTTTCGAATTTCGGCACCCAAATTTTCGAAAGCGCCTAGCGCCTTACCATCGCGTCAGGGACCCTACATTCCCTATTCAAAAATGTTCGTCTAGGTGTGCTCTATCGATCCTTAAAGTTTGTCACCGACGAGCTGAATCACCCTGTATTGTAAACCATATTGATTTTTTAATGAATCTCTATTTGTATGTAAATATCTGAATAACTAATAATATCATTAATTTTTTTTACACGACTTGGAGACTTGAAAATCTGAAAATTTTATGTAGAAAAGCCTTCTAAGACGGTATCACATAGGAGAGGAAAAAACTTCGTTGTAGTCAACTTCCTCATTTAGCAGGTCTGTGGTCTCTAGCAAATGTATTATGTAAAATTAGCAAATAAAATTAGCAAATGCTTTTTAATAAATGTATTATGATTTTTTTTTCAAACGGATTAATATATCAAATTTGCACCGATAAAAAAAATCCCATTTAAAACAGGATTTCGTCATACACAGATTCTTCTAATAGGTTTTGCAGTTCTGTATCCCCATCCGTATAAATGTATATGTTCTATTCTTTAATGAGAGTTTTAATTGTGGAATAATGGTAGCTTAAAAATATATGTATTTTAGGCCAAACTGGGACTTCGCCGGATGTTTAAAAATTCCAGATTTTTGAAAGAATACCAAATGTGCTTCTGATATTCTTAATGGTGCATTTATTATGAATAAATGCACCATTAGGAATATCAAAAGTACATTTGATATTCTTTCAAAATCTGGAATTTTCAAAAATCCGGCGAAGTCCCGGTCTCGACGATGCCAGATTTTCGATATTATACTGTACGATATTAATTAATCCTCTAAACACTTTCTCTCCTGAATTTTATGATAACCTCTCATCCCATTCTTTGGTCCTCCAGCACACAATTTGTCATATGGAACATATTTTATAACTACCGGCGGCGGTGAAATGGGGAAGATAGGGGGATAGTATCCCACTCCCCATCGATTAAAACATATTATACAGGGGTGACAGCAATGCTATTCTGCACAAGGTTGACGACGGAGCGGTATTTGGGATCAACTAAATTACGTCAAATTGCATTGGCCTAGGATAAACTAGATCGGCCTAGGACCTAAAGGTTGGCGGCGGGGCGGTCTTTGGGATCAACAAAATTACGCCAAATTGAATTGGCCTAGGATAAACTAGATCGGCCAAGGATAAACTAGTTCGGACCAAAAAATAGCAGGCTAAACTAGTTTATCCTATGAGCGTTAGGCCAAACTAGTTTGGCCTAGGAAAAACTAGTTTATCCTGTGAGCGTTAGGATAAACTAGTTTGGCCTAGGAAAAACTAGTTTATCCTATGGGCGTTAGGATAAACTAGTTTTGCCTAGGAAAAACTAGTTTATCCTATGCGCGTTAGGATAAACTAGTTTGGCCAAGGCCAATCTAGTTTAGCCTAAAATCGGGTTTGGCCGGTAACATATACAAGGTGGTGGCTCAGTGATAATTTGTGCAGGATTTAATGAAAAGGAAAAATAACTTTGGTTTTTACCAAGTTAAAGATGGACTCCTTTGACTAACACGATATTATTGGTAAGGTAAGGCGCACTACTTTCTTACCCCCCCCCCCCCCCTGTTAATTTTAGGTCTTAAATGTTGTAATTTTCAATGAAAACCTACGAAATTTAGATTTTACATAGACTAACAAACCACGCACGTAGAAACATAGGCAAATATCGTACAGAAATTTTTAACAATGCGAAAAATTGTTTTTTGAAAAGTATCTATATATGGCAAAAGAAACAAAATGGTCCAAATTTCGTCCACCTCAAAAAATCCAATACGCCGAAACTTAACTTAAAAGCAAATAAAAATTTATTTCTAAATGAGTAGGTAATTTAATTTACATTAAATTAAGGCACAAAGATATGTACTAATTAGTGGAGAAATAACATAAAGAAACATTAGCCATCCAAGCATGAGGAAAAAATTGTCATGAAAAAGCATTCCTGAAAATAACAACTGCAAGGGCGACGAAATTGGAACCACACTACTTCCCGTAAAACTTATTGTATGTCCTAAAACTCACTGTAGCATCTTATCTATGTAAGATACATGCAATGAGTAAGAAATAAATACTTTCTGTACAGTAAATAACGTTCTACAAACGACGTAATAAGAACTCAGGTCTTCTAAAAATAGGAAATCTTTTAATATATGTATGCTTCTCTTAAACTTTCACTGCTGGCTCCTTTTACTTTCTGTTCCCTTTGCCTTGCGTGATAAGGGGCTCCACTTTCGCAGAACGGAAGAAGTAAAGCGGGACGAAATTAGGGCACTTTACTTTGATAATTTTGTTCCACTTCTAGATGAACTTACTGATCAGAAACCGATTTTGCTTCAAGAAAACGCTTCTATTCATAACTCAGCTTTAGACTGGTTATGTGAAAACATCATTAAAACTCTGGACTTTACAGCTAATCGTACTGACCTAAATCCCACAGAAAACTTCTATGAATTCTCGTTTCGTCAAGATCATGTCAACAGAAAGCAGGTTGATTCAAATGTTGAATAGAAAGTAGCATTTATGGAAACATGAAACCAAATATGCATTTTCACATGCAAAAACCTGGGCATATCCTTCAAAAAGCAGAAATTGGAAGTCTTTTGGATGCCATCCATGTTAAGGGGAAGCCAACAAATTAATTAAAATTAATGTACATACCTTTTGCATGTATAACTTAAATATTAAATATAATGGTCCTAAACATTCTTTCACGAAGTTATGTTATGTGGCAATTAATTTTTGCCTAAAAAATATTATTGTAATTTAAAACAAATAACAAAAGTTGTATAGTTTTATGTGCATAAATTTATAGTGTTATTCATTTGTCATAAAAGTAGAAGCTTTACGGTTTTTATTGGTGGTCGTAAAGCTTTTTTCCAGCGCTGTAGAAGAAAGTAAAAAGTCAAGTGAAATCAAGATTTTGAAATATTATAAATTTATTTATAAATTATTTCAGAAAATAAAATATATATTTCATTAACGCTTATTTAGCTGTTAGTGAATCAGTAGTTGATTTTATAGAAGCCATAAAGCTGCTATTATGATATTTTATTTTAAAAAGAAGTGCAGGTAATTCGAGATTTTGAAATATTATATATTCAGTTATTTTTATTCATCAATTACTTGAGAAAATAAAATATCTATTTTGTAATAATATTTTAAACAATATCTATTTTATTATAATAGTTGCAGTCTACGCCCGCTACGCTGGTCGATTTTTCAAAACGAACCTTTAGTCAAACAAAATGTGAATTTGAGCTTGTATTTTAAAACAATGAGAACCTTCACCTGGGGTATCCTTCCACAATGCTGCAAAAATTATGCGAACGTCATTGCGATATTATATTACCTTATGCATTGCAGAAATTTTGAGCTATTAAGAAGCAATACTTTCAGTTGATCATTTACAGTGCATTTTAGTAGGGAAATGAGGCCATTATGACAACAGGAATTAAAATGTTCTCTAATCTGACACTATTAAATTAGATAGCGTTACAATGAATACAGAGATTGACCCCTGAATTCGGATAATGTTAGAATAGTTAATTTTCGAGTGCTTGTTCTTGAACTCCTGGTCTCTCAGCTTGAGCATATGTGGTTTTGGTAGCTTAAATACAATCTCACTGAATGTTACGTTATACTTCGTAATAAATGTCCTCTCTTGACACTTCTTTTACTACTTTTTCCATCTTTGGAATTCCAATAGAGTAAATATCGTCAAAAATGTATTAAGATGATTGCATGTACTTTAGTATTTGCAGACAAAAAAAGAGTGTTTAACTTTCTTTTTTAACAGAAATGTGACGCATAAAAATGTGTTTTTAAATCTGAATTGTTTGAATAAAATCAAAATAATGTCGTTTTCATTGCCTTTTCATTTTGTAGACCAGTTGAAATCATGTAGCCGTTAACACGGGAAGAAACTCTACGACTTAGAAAAATAAATTTCATGCATCCAATAAAATATTTCCAATCATCCGCGATCGACTTCATTGTGAGGGTTGGGCCAAACATTAAAGTGATGCACCAAAGGTAATTGTAAAACAAAATTACCCGCCAAATTACGTTCCAATAAATAATGCAGTTTTATTGACTCAATTATAGATCTTTTACCAACAAATCTCCATACTTTAAATGAGACTGACAACGATAAATAAAGTTAATTACACAAAATATTTATCAATATGCATTTTGGTCAATACGGATTGAAGATTTATTTTGCATTATTCTAAAGAGCCGAATAACACGGAGAAATAAATAGGCTTGATATTTATATTATAAAGTGTAAATTATTCTTCCGCCTATTGTGTAAATAACCCAGATCATGAAAATAACTCTTAATTTATTGCTACGATTAGCTGCTAGGGTGTGCGTCAGGACAATAGGCTATATGATGATCGAAATTTGAGGTATTTTTATCCTATGTAGGCTAAAATGTTAAGTCGACAGATATTATTACATTTGCCACCATTTGAATAATAAAGTTTTCCCCCTCCATTGAAAGTATTCTTTTTTATGAGAAAAAATAATTTGTAATAAAAAATAAATAATAACAAAACCTCTTTTGTTCGTTTACTTCAGGATGAAACACAATAATTTCCGTAATAATGAAAAACCATAAATTTAATAACCACTAATTATAAATTTCATGTAATCTTCTGCAAACCAATTCACTGTGCAGGGTCTCTTTCAAATATAAAAAGAAACATCCAACTGTACAGTAAATACGCTAATTAGCTAGTAACCTGCTTACGGAAGATTAATTCAATATTTAAAAAAAAAAAACCTTCAAAAAAGAAGAAAAGATATGCCAAAAAAACTGAAATGAGGAAGACGAATTAAAAAGATTATCGAAAATTTATTTCAGTAAGCATTTTTTATTGCAAAATGTTTTCTTTGTGGTATTAAAAACACATAATTGCATAAATTTTCTTAAGAATTATCTTTAGTACTTAACATTTGAAGCAGTAGACATTTATAAAAGGAATACTGACCAACTTTAAAGATCGCTGTAACGATGATGGTGACGCTTAGATATGGTCCATTTATGAAATATGTATATAATATTTAGAAACAAATTCCGAAACAATCATGAGCAATCAACTGCAATTGTGCAAACTGCATCATGAGCAATTGAGGTTGCTCTGACATTTTCACTTTAGTTACTTTACCGTAGCAAACAAATATTTCTTGTTGAAATAGGTTTAAAAAAATAGTTCTTCAAAAAGTTTTAAAAGTCATTAAAAGTGAATTAACCTTCAGTAGTAAAAGATATTTCATTTGAAAGGATATTTTTTCATAGACAATGATCTAAAATATAGAATAATTCGATATTTAGAAGTGATATACGAGCAATAAAAGCGAAAACGATAGCAAGGGTTACATATAAGTACCTTGAACGAACGATATTCATACACATACATATGCTATTAAATTTACATATTTTCCACATTGTTAAAAAAGTTACTACTTCTTTAGATTTAAATATAGTAGACCAATGTTCATTTTTTTCCACAGCACGTATCACTTTCATAGCTCTCAATCGAAGCCTGCTAAGATTTTTAATCCACCCTCTCCTCATTTCTATCTGCTATATAGTCATTCTCTGAAAAGTGTCAATTTTAGGTACCAGGGGTCTAGAAGGCATATTTTTAAAATTACAAAAAGAAAAAAGTGATTTAAACTGTCAATATTTATCAGTTACATATATATAAACAGCAATTATTTTCTTATTGAAATTGAAATATGGTAAATTAAATGTATTTTTTAATGCAAATATCATTCCCTCACTATGTCCCCAGTCACACAAGTAGGAAAGGAAATGCTTTCTCTGCCATTGCAGCACGTATGTTTATAATTTTTTTTCTCACTATATTAAACATACTTCAATAAACATTTAGCCATTTAATTATACTTATATTATATATAATGCAAGGATTAGGGCACTTTTTAATGATGTCCCTAGTATGCGTCACATTCCCTCACATAACTATAAATTTGCCCCTATTTACTTAGTAGAAAGCAGCACACGGTTTATATATGTCTATGACAGTTTGTACATGAGTAAAGTGAAGCAGCAATCTTGTTGTTTGTTCGAAAACATTCCTGAATATCTAGCACATGGCTTTCAAGTACTAGATCAAAGTAAGTATTTTTATTATCCGTCATTCCCTCATCTATTATAAATTTAATAAAAAACTAATGAAATATCTTTTTATCTTGTTATGTTATTAAAAATGTGTTTCAAAAGATATTTAGTATCTGAAAATATACATTAGATTAATCATTTTTGTATAAAGGGTTTTCAGAAGTATTTCATCATTCCCTCACAATCATTCCCTCATAATTTTAATATATGAGGGAATGATCTAAATCCATTTATATATGTACTAAACAGTAAAATAAGAAAATCTAATGCAATAAAATATTCAAATAATAAAAAATATATTATTTATGACAATATGACTTCTAGTTATAATTTCTTTTGTTTTTTAACACTTTCAGTGGTGGTGGTGTGTTTATGAAACCATTTAATTTTATTTCCCAAGCGCCACAATGGCACCAGACTTTTTATAAACTCTTCTGTATTTAACATGAATGTGAAATACATCATTTTTCTTATTTACAAATAAATTTTGATCTTAAATTCCGGTTCCAATCATTTTTTTGAACATTTTAGCAATGAAAGTGCTTTGAAAGTAAAATCGCAGAAGATCTATCAGGTACAGTTTGGTTCATATTATTTTTTGAAAAATATAGCAATAAGGCATTTGTAGGCTAAATTTTGAGATTTTTGAGGCAATTTTATTTGACCACAATTGTTTTTTAAAAAAGCCACTTTTCAGAGAATGACCCATATATTACTAAACAATTCTTTTATTAAAATACAACTGATTTGAAGATCACTTAAATTTAAAAAGATTTTAATGAAAAAAGATTTACCCATACAGAAATATAAAAATAATGATACAAAAGTTGTTACTTTAATGCTTAAATCCGTCTCAAGTCCCAGTCTTTGTTTCTGCATTTATTTTTTGTCCAATATTTGTGTCTATGTGTAGACGTGTAAAATAAGAGCAATATCAGCCCAAAATCATCAGTTTTTATTCGCAATTTTTTTAAATGTTTCTAGATATTTACGAAATAATATCTGAAAAGTCGATTTCACAAGCCTATTTCTTAATTTTATGACATTCAGCTGGATTGTAGTCCTTTTTTCTTGCCTGGTCCATTGGACCCGTCTGCTAGGTGGAGGGTTAATGCTAACGAACGCAAAGCCGAACATGCATCACATCGGAGATAAATTCCATGTTGTATTAAAATATATATCGTTTAAAAACACTGAACAATTTTCTATCCAAGAGACATTTTTGAGGTTTTAGATAGGGAAATAGTATTTCTACATATATCAGTAATGTAACATTTATGATTCTCTTGTAGATCTCAGTATCACTATCTGTGCACCTCACTCCCATTTACTGCATATGATTGTCATATCACTTTGAACTTTCTTTCAAAATATTTCTGCTACTCCAACTGTCTCTAAGACATAGTTACGCTGCTTAGCTACAGAAACAGTTACACCATACAGACTACCGTCCCAGTTTTCTATTTAAAATTTAATATTTTCTTCTGTGTTTTTTCTGGTACATATTTACATAATTTTTAAAGACACTTATACCTGTCACATATTGATGTGGATTTTTCAGCTTCTCGTGTACGGAATAAAATTGGTTTTCTGGAGTGAGTCCTAAGATAGACCGCTCTTAGCAGCTCTGTATATATCGCACACATCGCGTAGCTCGTATGACAAATAAAATGCTTCCTGCACAACTAACTTTTTTATTTGTTATTGTCTCAAATAAAGTATATTACTTGCTCATTTAGTATAATTGTATAATGTAGGTCTGACTATTAATGAACTTTCCGAATACTGTTTTTTATTGTTTTTTTATTGTTGAGTTTAATTTCAGACATTATATAAATGTTTCATGTATATATTTTAATAGTATTTCAGTTATAGAGGGTTTGTTGGGTTTTTTATTACTGAAGGTAAAACTAATTTTACGATTTAAGGAAACATTTAATTGCTGTCTCGTACATTTTTTTTTGTTGTTGTTGTTATATGGATAAATTAAAAAAAAATGAGTGATATCATTATTAAATAAATAAAATCTATTTGTTCCATGTTATTCGAAAAAGTGATCTTTACTATTTATCAAACTTTTTGCCTTCAAGCTGTTTTTAAAGAAAAGGAAAAATTTTTATAACTATCTTAAAAGCAAAAGAATCTTGGAACCACTTCGAATAAATAAAAGGAAATTCATCAATAATTTATTTATTTACTTATTCTTAGAGTGATGTGAAGTTTTTATAGTGTAAAACTTTATAAATATATCATTTGTATCCTATTGTGCAAGACGGAAAAAACATTTAGTACTTGTTTCTAATCCTTTGATAACAAATAATGAATGAGTGAAATTAAGTGTTAAGTTTAATAAAAACACCTGAACGAAGAATAAAATTAAAATACTTCTAAAAAAAACATTACTTTTTTCGCTACGCACTCACTAAAAATTATCTTTTATATGTGGATTTATGTATTGCTTATATCCATTATAACCATTTTATTGTAACAATTTTATTATTGCTTTTTTATCTTTTGTTAAATTAGAAACGACGCAGAAACATGCAAAAATAGTTGCTGTTGTTGCAGTTTAAATTAAATTTCTTTTTGTGAGTATTTTAAGAGATAAATAAAACTGAGTGAGGACCTTGTTAAATTTTGTAATCTAAGAATGTCTTTTTGCTGATTATATCAGGTTGAGCAAAAAGTTCTGGGAAATCTTTAATCTAGCAGTTACCAGAATTTGTATCGTATATAGGAGTACTAGTGGTACAGTCCAGACGTGGCTTCACCCGATTATGGCCTCTTTCGATCAATGCAACACATTTTCAAGGGCCTTCAATTTGAATCCTTTAATGAAGTTGAAGAAGCATGTCAAGAGTTTTTTGATTCCAAGGAGCCGCCATGGTACTTCCAGCAAATCCGGAATCTGACAGAACGGTGGCAGAAAGTCGTGGACTATGATGGTCTCTACTTTGAAGAATAACAAATGTTACTTTTGTTGTTAATTTGAGCATAACAACGCAACATTTACGAATTTCCCAGAACTTTTTGCTCAACCTAGTATAATTTGTTTTGAAGTTTTTTTTTTTGTTGTTTTTTTTTTTTTTTTTTTTTTGTGTGTCCATCACAATTTTTGTTTCCTACGATGACTGATAAAAGAAAAAAATTCAAACACGTTTTATGTAAAGTATGTGCAGTTTTCGATGAAACAGTTACACAGCAGCTGTTAACCAAATAAAAAAGAAAGAAAGAAAAGAAATCATAATACAAAATTATGTCTATTTTAAACGAAAGTTATGCGAGCAAAATAAAACTGAAAAAAAGTCCAGACAGCACACATCAAACTTGGGATTATTGTGGAATATGTGGCAAAAGACTCTAAATAGCAATTCATTGAACAAGTCATAGATAAAGTAGGAAACATGTGCAAAGTAAAATTTATCACGGAAATTGGCCAAAAATATGTATTTCCAGTCATTGACAATGTAGATATATAATTAAAGTTAATAGCATTCTTCAGGTGTTTGAGGACTCAACTTTTGTTAACTAAAGAAGTTATTCATTTTTGTAAATAAATTAAATATTAATTGAAACCCAATTTAATTTAATTTTACTTGGTAGTAGTATGATAATCTATATGCATAATTAACATTACCACACGCGCTACTCACTGCATCCCGCGCAGGGGGTAAAGTAAGCTGTCAAAAAATGTATAATTAGACACTAATAAAAACACTAATTCAATAAATATAGCAAACAAAATCTACTTTCAGGTCTTCGAGAAAACCTCATTGTATATTTTATGGGATAAATTGCAGATTTATCTGTTTCTACTTCTGAAATTTAAATGTAAACCAAAAAATGCGTCATTTTATGTTAGATAATTATATGTAATACTATAATATATTACATATAATATATAACTATATATATATAATTAGCACATTATGTTTACATTGTACTTGACAGAGCCAGAATTTCGCACCATAAACTGAAAATAAACAACAAAAAATCAAAGAAATGTCAACAGATAAAACCTGAACATGAAAAACAAAACCAAAAGCTGTGGCCTCATCGGCAGTGGGTATTGTGTAAAAGCACAGCAATGCTACAGACTAAATACTATACGCAACAAACTTTTGCAGTAGTGGCTGTGGGTTTCGGCCAGAGTGTCGTAATGCATAAATCAAATGTACAAAAACATTTGAAAGCATGTCACAAACACTCTCCCACTGGACCCGACGCCATAATAAACAGCACATCTCCTAATCTGAAGGTACAGCTGATTTAAAACAGATGTATAATATACACTAAAACAGCAATTTTTTTTACCCAAACCTGAGACCCGCAGCAACAAAAAATAATCATCATCCAATGGTCCATAATCCATCAAAGTTCGTTCCGTGTCCTTCTTTTATAAATAAATAAATAAATATATATATAATTGCCTATACTACATATATCTTATATATATATGTGTGTGGGGGGGGGGGGGGTACTTTTAGTTTTATTTATTTACTTATATGTAAGTTTATAATACATATAATTTATATACGTGTGTATTTAATTATATTTAACTTTTTTTTTGAAGGAAAATAATAAGACATGTGAATAATTTTAAGGAATATTATAAATCGCTATATACGTAGTATATGCATTTATAGCATTTAGCGACAACATATTCATATATGCATGCATGTGTTGTCAGTGCGTTTAATCCAGACTCTATTAATTGTAATATGTTTCAACTTATTTTTTGATAAAACTGATTGATTGAAAATGTCTCGCATTATATCAGGTTTTAGATTTGTAATTTTCTGTCCGAATGTTACTTAGAAGTGAAAGATTAGGTGTCGATCGTTACCACACTCGAAAGGTTCATTAACTGAAGTGCGATTTCTATCAAGACTCATCAATCAAACCGGTAATACATCAATCAATTCTGGTCTCTAAATTTTCTAGTGAAGAATATAAATACTTTTATTTTGTATATGATTACGGGATAAAGTTGTTTGCTATATATTGGAAAATTGGTTAAAGAATACCTTTATTAAAAATGGTTTAACCTATCTGTAGCCTGTCATTACCGGTTGAAACAAATTTGTTTAGAACAAACAAACAAACATAGGCTCGCCTTTAAATAGAACCAGTCGCTGAAATTTGATAAATATGTATATGAAGCGGTTATGTATTTTGAAACTGCTGAAAATTATAAATTGGTAATACTTAAAAATCTCCATTATATGGAAAATCATAAATTGAAATAAAGAAATATATTTCACTGTTATTGCAATAAAAAAAAGAATTAATGCTCAACATAATCATTAAATTTCAACACTTATATACAGGGTGTCCAGTGAACAAGACTCTGATTTCAAAATTAAATATATCAAGAACAAAGATCAATAGAATTATGCGGTAAACGGTTTGTTTATTAGCTAAGCTGTAAAAATGTTATACTGAATTTCAAAATTTAGTAACAAAAACGGTTAACAGAGGGCGCTGTAATCGCAATGCCCATAAATTGTGCTTTGAAATCTAGAGCACTAGCGTCTCATTCCTAGATGGTTCCCTATGGAAGGACGAAAAGTTGGAAATCCGCTTCTTCTGTGGTGATGTGCAGAAGCGGAGTTGTGTTGCCAGAATTGAGATTTGCTTCAAATTTTGTTATAAGCTATTTCGGTCTGGATACCAGTATCTCTGTGGTATGTCTTTTCTCTCCTAATTGGTAGATCGTGGAATCGAATCCAAGCAGAGGAGGATTTGAAAAAAAAATTAAATCTTTACTTTTTAATATTTATTTAAATTGTGAAAAAAGTTTGAATAAAAAAAATCCAAAGTTTCTAGTTTTAAAATTTAATTAAGCTAAAAGAAACTCTTTTTTTTTAAAAAAATCATTGAGCATTTATAATAATGATTGACAAATAATTTTTTTTTAATTGTAGAAAATAGTTTAAATGAAAAAATACAAAGTTTCTATTTTTAAAAACTTAATTAAGTTAAAAAAATCATTTGAACTTTAAAAACTCATTTTTTTTTATCATTGATTACAGAAGTATGGTGCAGCTTCTAGCAATATGATCCGAAATTTTTAAAAGGAGTGCAGCCTCCAAAATACCTTTGCTTCGACGTTGATGATGTGACTTATCATCAATTCGTTTTAAAAATGAAATAATTTAAAGCATAATTCCTGTCCCTAAAACTTTGTGTACAAAAAAAAAAAAAAAAAAAAAAAAAAAAAAAGAAGAAGTATATGTGTAGTTCTAAAACCGAAATATTATGCAGTGATTTAAAAATATAAAAAAATAAATAAAAAGTACAAAATTATTTTTTCTAAATATATGCATTTTGATTTAAATAATTATATGGCATTAAAAATTGAATTTAATAAGGTATTTTGATAAGCTCTTATACAATGATTTGTAAACTATTTATTGAAAGTTCTATTAATTGAAATTCTCTAAAATTAAAGCTGGTGCAATAATTCTGCGACCAGATGTCTCCACTTCTGTACATCACCCCATCAAAATAGTGGGCTTCCCACTTTTCATCCTTCGATAGGGAACCATCTAGGAATGAGACTTTAGTGCTCTGGACTTCGAAGCACTATTTATAGACATTGCGATTACAGCACCACCTGATAACGGTTTTTGCAACTAAATTTTGAAACATTTGTATAACTTTTTTACAGCTTAGCTAATAAACAAACCGTTTACCGCATAATTCTATTGATATTTGTTTTTGGAATATTTATTTTTGAAATCAGAGTCTTATTCGCTGGACACCCTGTATATATAGGGTGATTCTAAATTCATCTAAAGCTTTAAGTGTTGGTACGAGATACTGTAACAATCATTTATTGTATAGGAATGTATGAGCGCAAGTGACGCGTTGAAGTACCAGGGGGCCAATTGGGCCCTTTTTCTTAATTTAAAAAATTCTCATTCATACCAGAAAATTCCTATGCTATTCTTTTCTTTATTTAAGAGAGACACTTAATGATTGCATACAGAAAACGTTCTTCTTTGAAAATTTCCGGTATGAAATCCGAATTTTTGAAATTAAAAAACCCCACAAAACTGGCAATTTCTATTTATTTTCATGTATTTCCTGTGTTTGACAGATTTGCCAGTTTTGCGTTTTTTATTTCTTATTTTTTTATTATTCAAAAATTTCGATTTCATACCGGGATTTGACGAATAAGAACTTTTTGTTTGTGTAATCATGTAATTACTTCTAAGCATCGGATAATTTTAATTGTTAGACCGCCAAAAGAGGCAAGAAACCCACTTTAAACTAAACTAACCTCAGTGTAACTTTTGTGAAAATTGTATATAATTTACTCATTTTGACTTTCCTCTAGCTTTACAAGAAAAAAAATAATTTCGATTTACAGTTTCGATGGTGTATACGTTTTAGAAGATCCTGAACACGATTTAATGGTTTTTAGAATGTGTCTGTCTGTGAGTCTGTCTGTATGTGACAAAAATTTTGTGGGTGCTCTATCTATTTTCACAAAACTTGAGATTCAGTTAGACCTTGATATAAAATGATGCTGATTAGTTTTTGGTGTATATCGCCTAACAGGTGACGCTTCTATGCTGCATTTTCCCGATTTTTGCACTAGATCTATCTCAAGAACTAAGGCACGGATCAAATTTCAGATATAGTTACAAGTTGACTTAAATTGTTGCTTATTAGGTTTCGGTGTATATCGCCCAACAGGTGGTGTTGCTGTGTTGCATTTTGTCGATTTACGCAATAGCTCTATCCACTAGCATCAACTTTTGAAAACTATTGGGTGGGCTAAAAATTTTTAAAATAAAGTAACACACCCGAAGAAGGACGGGGAAGGAATCAGTGGCTAAAGATGAAAATTAAATTCGAAGTTAAATTATTTTTTTCTAAATAAAATATAAAATTATTATAATTTAATAAATAGTTCTATTAAATTATATCCTTCCTAATTGTACGTTATAAATAAGACAAAAATTGCTGACTCTTGAAAGTGCAAAAAATTAAATGTCAAGAAAAACGTACATTTGTGGCTTTTATTGATTCAAGGCATTAAATTGAAACAGATGGCAAAATATGCAGAAAATTTGTTTTTGAGAGAAATTTAATTCTGCATCCGCTGGAGGGGCTTTCAGTGATCCTCTAAGTCTAACAGATGTCCTTATTATTTTAGAAAAAAAAATATTTTGAGAATAGTCATAACATCAAATTTTATTTCAGCGATTAAATATAAATAAATAAATGAATAGCGAAAGAAGTCGCAGGAAATTGGGTGTGCCCAGAAATCAAATTATAGGGTGGGCACGCGCCTCAGGGGCCCATATAAGTTGGCGCCAACGGCTCTATCTCAAGATCTAAAGTACGGATTTTAATCAAACTTCAGATTCAGTTAGACGTTGAGTTAAGATATTACTGATAAAGTTTCGGTCATATATACAGGTGGAGCTGCTATGCTGAATTTTTCACGATTTTTGCAGTCCTGCTTGGTCTGAAAAGTGATATCGCACTTGTAAATTGAGGAATGTGCGTGATTCGAGTGTTTCTGGAATATAGTTCTGCTTAGTCAAGCGCAATCGAACCTGCCTTCATAGTATGTTTGATTCGCTGACATAAAAACTGCTGAGCGCCTACGTAATGTTAGACTGATTATTTAATCGCACTTTAGATAAATACAGGGTATATAAAGATGCGAATTAAATTAAATTTTATATTTGAAACGTGGAATCTCGTGTTCAAAGACGTTCATTTTATGCACGAGTTTTCTCACGTGTACGAGCATTAAAAGATGTGAGAGACAAATTAGATGATGTCGAACATTTTTCAAGAGATGGAATCGATGTGGAGCTAACAAACTTAAGAATTGTGACTATTAGAAAGCTATACACTCAACTACAAGCTATCGAGGAGGTGACTCGTCGAATGCTTTTCAAGAAAATACCAGTCTGTTAACAGTACTCAGTATAAAAATTTTGTAATTCCAGACTCAATTGAGAATAATGCAATCAATTGAATGTGAAAATTTGAAAAGTGACATACCTACGTGCATAAAATTAACTAAAACATTGAACAAAATAGCTACAAAACCTTATTTTTGACGTATAATGTTTGCATTATATGTTCATGTTTTTGCATGCGTATCTGTGATATATCATTTGATCGTTAGCAAAGCTATATAAATGCTGTACCATAGCATGCTTTTATTATTAGTTTTGCGCAGTTATGATTTACCAGAGGTCACGTGCTTATAGACGCAATCGTCGCAATTCATCTAAGCCTAAAAGGTGGCGGAGGGGAAGGAGGTGGTCTCCTTGTTTGAACATTGTGAGCAGTGCTTTAAATAACCCATTGGTTCGTGGAATGAATTGCATTCGTATAAGTGTGAACGATTGCGACATCTTTAAGCTGAAATACAGCTTCAAAGACCAACAGACATTCGGTGCTGAAAATGTCCTGAAGTTTTCTACTTCAGTTATTCCTAATGCTTGCAAGAATGCGTTTTTTCGGAACAATCTGAATCGTTACAGATACGTGAAATTCAATTCCTTCGCGTATTCTGTTTACATCGAATGTTTAAAATGGACGCTCACGGGCCAATATAACGTCTGTACAAGGACCGAGCCTTACCATTATCCTGTGGGATTCAACCAAGGCCAACATCCTGCTCGGTTTTGTCATTCCAGAAGCAGTTTTTGATATAGCCTGCTACTGAAGCGAATTTTACGGTATGTTCATCAAACACGACCATGTGTTTGTGGAGTTTGGATCAATTACTGATACGACAGAAGACTACCTGCCGATTACTTTAGTAGGCTCTCTTTGTCTGAAACAAAATATCAATATATTTTTTTTTAATTACGCAGTAAATTTTAAAAAATTGTGATTTATTGTGAAATTACATTTTAAATTTATAATTAAATTTAATTATTGGTTCTGACAAATTTTAACTTGTAAAAATTTTGTAATTATTCTATAAAAATACCTGCATTGCACACAGAACCAATACTCAGCCTACTGATGACAAATCTGAAATCACGTAAACAAAAATTGGACTTTTCATACAAAAACTGGCATATTTGCATAATCAACTTGTGAAATTGCATACATAACCCGCACTCATGTTCTAACATACGAAATGAGTGATCTCGCATATAGGAAATCAGTGATGTTACACTAATTCAAAATGCCTGCATTATACATCACTGTTTTATAAAAGGTGGAGGTGGGAAGTTGTGGTGGTACAAAAAGAGCAATCTGCAAAGTCTAGTGTACACTGTTAGTCTTCAAATTCAGCCGTCCGATCCAGATCTCCTGTTTTTCGCTGCTCCCAATTGGCCTTTATCTGAGGTTACAAGTTCGAATGCCGATGCGGACGGCGAGACAACTTTTTGCCTTGCCCGAAGCGTACTAAATGAGCTTGGAGATGTTCGCCAAGTGCTTGCACGGTAATATACCAGTTTTTATACAAACGCCTGTTTTTTTTCTCGAGAAAAAATATGGATTGGTGGAGCCTACATTCAAGTCCTGCTCTGTCTGAAAAGTGATCTCTCACTTGTAAATTGCTGAATGTGCGTGTTTCGAGTGTTTCTGGAATCTAGTTCTGCTTAGTCAGGCGTAATCGAAACTGTCTTGATAGTATGTTTGATTCGCTTGAATAAAAACTGCTCAACGCCAGTGTAATGATAGACTGGGTGTGTTGATAACACTTGTATATAATGCTAGCTCCAAATCAGCTAAATTCAATCGAGTTTTGTGATTCGGATTAGCATGATATTGTGTTCACGCTGGGTTTTTAATTCAAATGCTAACCGCTCAGAGCCTGTTTTTGACCCTAAAAAGTATACGTATGTTGATCAAACACGACCATGAATTCGTTGAGTCCGGATCAATATTTGATACGACAGAAGACTATCTGTCCGAATACTTTAGTCGACTCTCTTTGTCTGAAATAAAAGGCTGAATTTTTTTTTTAATTACACAGTGAATTTTAATAATCTTTGTGATTTATTATGAAATCACATTTTTAATTTATAATTAAATTTAATTATTGGTTCTGGCTATTTTTAACGTGTTAAAATTCTTCAATAATTCATTAAAAATGCCTGCATTGTACGCAGAGCCAATACTCAACCTGCGGATGACAAATCTGAAATCACGTAAACAAAAAAATGGACGGCGTATACAAAAACCGGTATGTGTTGCATAGTCAACTTGTGATCTTGCATACATAACCCCCAATGATGTTCTAATATACAGTACCAAGTGATCCCGCATCCAAAAAACTGTGATGTTACACTATTTCAAAATGCCTGCATTATGCATCTCTGTTTCATAAAAGGTGGAGGTGGGAAGCGGTAGTGGTACAAAAAAAGCAATCTGCAAAGTCTAGTGTACACTGTGAGTCTCCGAATGCAGTCGTCCGATCCAGATCTCCTGTTCCTGGCTGATCCCATTGGCTTGTATCTGTGGTTAGAAGTTGGAATGCCGATGTGGACAGCGAGGACGACTTCTTGCCTAGCCTGAAGCGTACTAAATGAGCTTGGAGATATGCGCCCAGTGCTTGCACGGTAATATACCAATTTTTGCAGAAAGCCTGCTTTTTTCTCCAGAAAAAAATATGTAAATACGTCTAATTCCTGTACATAGTAATCTAATTTAAATCATATTGTAATATTGTATTTATATATATCTGCGTGACAGTTATTTTAAATAAATCTGTGCAATAGCACTTTTAAAACTTAAAATTTGTTTGTTTCTTATTTAATTAACAAAAAATTTAATTTTCAGATATTTATTAGTTTAATAAACTGCTGTTTGTAATCATACACTATACGGCCAAAGGTGACCGGTCACTTGCGATTTTAGACGTTTTGTTAAATATCTAGAAAAATACACGAGGAATTAACCTGCACTGTAAAAAAAAACCACTGTAGATTTGCCAGAACAAACTCGATCACAGTGAATGTGCTGTATCTTTCTTTGGTTTCCTGACTATATTAACATATAAAATACAGTAGTTGCGCAAAATTAACAGCACAATGTGCTGGCAATTTGGACGCATTTTTTTACAGCACTAACTGCTGGCGTCCAAATTTCCAGCACATTGTGCTGTTAATTTTGCGCAACTACTGTATTTTCCATGTTAATATAGTCAGGAAGCCAAAGAAAAATACAGCACATTCACTGTGATCAAGTTTGTGCGCGAGATGAACAGTACTTTATACTGTAAAAATGTCGTTTTATTTTACCGTGTGAAACGGTGTGTAAACAGTGTAGTTTGGGTTATACATTTCCGCGAAGATTTTTTCACGAAAGCCCATGGGAGACCGTTAACAAATTGAAAAGAGCGAATATCTTTTGGACAACCCTGCAAAAACTAATGTAGCAAAAGCGTTCAAACTTGAGATTATTAATAAGTGTCTTATTGTAATATACTGTGTTCATTTTTGTGAGAATACCATGTATACTCGTAGTGAAATTAATTTTTTCTAACAACAGTCTCGAATTTCGCAAGTTTTTTGCTTATAATTTCCAGAGTTCATAATATAAAAAAACGCTCTTTTCCGAACATATGACAAACAACATTGTACATAACCCTGCAATCAGAAGAAAAAAGTAATAAAAATTGAATGAAAAATTAGCAGGTTTACTAAAAAATGTTTCACTGCACATGCGCGAATGCGATCAAAATAAAATAGGCATAATACATTATCTAAGTATATAGACCAACATTTGTGAAAATCTCAACATCATATCTTGAGAATTATGAAAATTATCGTCGATAGAATAAGCTCGAAATCCGTTGTTCTCAAAAAGAAGCAAAAAGATGAGGGGTTGTATCAAATATTTGTTGATTAGTGCCAAGATAGCGTACACAATATTGCACGTACTTACTGTATTTGGATACAACCGCTTATCTTTTTGCTACCTTTTGGGAACAACGGATTTCGAGCTTATACTACCTACGATAATTTTCAGAATTTTCAAGCTATGGTTTTGGGGCTTTCACAAAAGTTGCTCTATATATTTAGATAATACATCATGATTGCAGAGTATTGTGTACAATGTTGGTTGTCATATTTTCTGAAAAGAACTTTTTTTATATTAAGAACTCTGCAAATTATAAGCAAAAAACTTGGCGAAATTTGGGACTGTTTTTATAAAAACCTTAATTTCTCTACGAGTATACATGCTATCCTCATACAAATGAACACAGTATATTACAATAAGCTACTTATTAACAATCTGGAGTTTGAACGCCTTTTCTACATTAGTTTTTACAGGGTTACCCAAAAGATATTCGTTCTTTTTCAATTTGTTGACGGTCCTCTATGGAGTTTCGGGAAAAAATCTTCGCTGAAACATAAGACCTATAATGTACTGTTTACATACCTGCAGTTTCAGGTTAATTCCTCATGTATTTTTCTAGATATTTAACAAAACATCTAAAATCGCAAGTGACCGGTCACCTTTGGCCATATAGTGTATATAAAATAATGCACGCAATTTAATCAAACTTAATATTCTGTTTCATTTTCATATAAATATATGCTTCTTAAATTTGGGTGTATACAGAACAACAGGTGTTGATTTTGCACTCTTTGGGTTGGAAATTTTGGTTACAGACTTCTAAGAGTCTGAGTTTCGAAATGCAAGAATTTGTTTGAAACAATGCGATAATTGTGTTTCCTTGTGAATTGCATCCAATTCAACGAACCTATACATATTTACAATCCTCGTGAATGGCATAAATAATCATTTAATTCTGGCACCGTCGTGGCTAATTTTGAATTACTAACATGTATGAGATAGAAGAAAGTTTTGGGACTGGCACATCCTGCCAGTTTAAAGTTTTAAAATAATTTTTAATATTAAATTAAAGTAAATGAAAATGTACCCTTTTCGCGTACACCTAGAGTACAAAATATTAATCCATTAGCACTTATGACAATTGGAATAGATTAGCTTTTATTTTCAGGAAACATTTCTTAACAAAATTGAGACGTCATTAATAAAAAATAAATAATATATGAGGATCGACCAGAAATAGGGTACCCATCAAATTTACAATTAGACAACATTCTTTATTCTCATAGAAATTTGCATCGTTGGAAAGAAGAAAGCTTTCTCTATTTCTCTACATAATCGCTATTTTTTTCTAAGCATTTTTTGTAGACGGTGCTCCAATTTCTGTATCCCAATAGCATAGAACTCCGCCGCCAACCCATTGAGGAAGCGTTTCACCATTTCTTTGACCTCATCGTCGCTCCGACCGCATCGGCTACCCAAGTGGTCATTTAACTTGGGGAACAAGTGATAATCGGTAGGTGCAAGGTCCGGAATGTAAGGTGGATGGGGGCATGATAGCCCCCCAAATTGTGTCAAACGTTCCTGGGTTTCTTTCAACCGCCTCTAAGCTCGCTGTACCACTTTCGGACGTGTTGAACGGACATAAACTTCTCGCCATACATGTCTGTCAACTGGCGATGAATGTCCACGGGTGGAGTTCTTTTAGCGTCCAAAAGCGAATTACGGAACGAATCTCGCACTTGGCGGGATCAACAATGGGAACCTCCATTTCGGACGGCTGAATGAGCCACGAATGAGCGGTGCAGCGAAGTGCGTCCGAGGGAATCGCGAGTGCGGGAACAGCCGCGCACGGCGCTGTTGCAATATTTCGCCTGGCACCTTTCCGTGCGTCTGAAGTTCTTTGGGAACCTTATTTCTGGATCGACCCTCGTAAGATAAAAAAACACACAAATTTAGCAGATGTGTAATCAAACTACGTGCTTAAACACTGAAATATAGATAATTAAAAAGACCATTGAAAGTAGCAAAATCTTTGGAGATTTCTTTAGTTAATAAGCTCTCTCATAGCGAAAAATACGAAAGTATGGATTTTAATTAATTCTAAAACTTTGTTTAAATACATAATTGATATTTTTCATATAAAAAAGGCTTTTTGCAGTTCTTAGTGGGCAATGGAAAAAAAAAGTCTTAAGGTATCTGTATGATTTCGTAATAGTTGTTTTTATTGTTTTTAAATTTATGTATAAAATTTCTAATATTATTTAAAATGTCATAAAGATGTGACGTAAATTTACAAATAGATTACTTATATATTTATTTATTTAACACTATAAAACTAACAGAAAAATTGCTATTTTTTAAACTATTTAAATTTAAAAGTATTAAATATAAATACATTTTATGAACTCCGTATTAAATATACTCATGTGATACAGGAATTAGACTATTTTTATGAAAATAACATGAATATTTTAAGGGGACACGGCAACCTTTCATTTTTTTTTCATTTAAGTATTTTAAGGTACATTTTTGTCATAATAAAAAAGGACTCAATGAAGGAAAATGATTCTATCACGAATTTGTTATATTTCCCTGGCAAAATTCGAGAAATTAATTTTTTTGGAAAAATTTAAGGGTGTTCGTGACACAAAAATCTTCAAATTTTCTAAAAACCTTTTATTATATTAAAAATTTCTCTATTTCTTTTGCTTAAAATGATGTTTAAATTATAATTCTATCTTAATTAGAACAGGAAATATTAATATTTTCGTTTTGGTTTGTTTTCAAAATCTAGCTTTCAAGCAATGGTTGTCACGGAAAAGACTTCTTGTGAAAATGCGTTATCTTCATGATGAGTTTTTTTCACCAGTTCTCGTATTTAAATTGTTTATAAATCAAGAACCGTTAGAGATAAATGGTTCAAACTTGGAACATGTCTTATTCAATTGTTTTAATTTTGATTCAGCAAATTTAATTCAACTTTAATTTTGATTCAGTAAATTCGAAAATAAAAATTTATTTTGAAATTACAATTTTTTAAATAAAGTTACACATTTTTTTTTTACTTTAAATATTTTAAATTTTATTTAATCAATATTTTTTAAAATGCTGAGTCGAATTAAACACTTACATATTTCTGTTTATTTAAATGAAAATAAATTGAAATTCTACGTGTAATATTTTGAGTTATAACGAATTTAAATTACCCCACTTTTTTAATAAATTTTAAATTTTAAATTTTTTTGAAAAAATTATGAGAAGTTTTATCATGTGAATTTGTTTAGAAAGGATATGGTTAAAAATCACAAAAAATTCAAAATTTTAACTCAAGAAATATTTTTTTTTTTTAAATGTGTCCCTAACCGACCGCCTTAAGTAAATTTTTTAATTTATCTTCTCATACAATTTTGAACATTTTGAGCTATTTTTTTAAAACTATTCGCAGAAGTGTGCTATATAATTTCAAGTATCGGATTTATCATAAGTTAATTAGTTTGGGAGAAAAATATTAAAATGTGCATCTGCAATTATACGTGTAAAATTGCAGTAAAAACTAGATTTATTTTACATTTTTATGTGTAAAAAAAAAAAAAAAAAAAAAAGTTTCACTTTATTCTAAATTCGATACTTATTTTTACCTAATTGACCATAAGGAACAACCAAGAAACAAAATTTGAGTCAATTGAAAAGACTCAAGATAATTGAAAAGATTGATATACATAAAAGTTTTACAACTTTGGACATGCCTATTTGTCGAAAAAGCACAAACTGTGGAAAATCCTTCTTAAGTGAAGTGGTTTGTGGCATTTAAAGAAACAAAGATGTAATAAAATCTATTGAAACAGTATTTATAATACTCGGATCTTTTCGAAACTTCATCAGAATGTACTAGGGATAATAAAGTATAAAGCAAACTTGTGGGATGTGGCAATCCCAAAACTTTCTTCTATCCCATACAGGTTAATACTTCCTGAAAAATGCAGCATAGCGATGCCACTGGTTAGATCATTTACACCAAAATCTAATCAGCAATAACTTATGTCAACTTCTAACTGAATCTGAAGTTTCGTGAAAATCCGTGCATTAGTTTCTAATAAGAGCTATCGTTGACGATAAGGAAGTAATAGGAAAATGGCACAGATGTCATATACGCACCGGGTACCTAATTGTCGCCAAAATACATTATTTTGCTTGACATGGTAACAACGGCTATTGTTGTTTATTTATTAATAAATTGTTTATTCACTTTAATTTTCTCTTAAAATTATATAAATTACTTTGTTCTATAGTTTTTAATTAAACTTTTTTTTTATTTATTGTTATTTCCTTTTTTAAGTAATAGAACATAATTTAAAAATATACATGTAACTGGTATGCGAAAGCGATGTTTTCGCAAAATTGACATCAAAAACAGATCGCGCCAAACCAGGTGCGTATGTGTGCCAAGAAAATTATCGGATGATACTTTTTATATGTTTTACAATCATACTTGGCATCAAAGGTGGGCAAAGAAATGATCTTCTAGAATATTATTAAGTCTTTACCACACAAAAAACAAACCTGTTTACAACAGTGTATTTACTTTTGCACCAAATTTCTTTCTCTAAAATTAGCAAATTGACTACGAACCCGATTACAGAACATAACCTTTCTATTCTCAGCTATGATCTACCCGTATATGAAAAAATTTCAACTATATAAACTGCGCTTTTATGTTTATAATTTTTGAAATGCTCTTGCTTCAATGCTCTTGCTTCAATGCTCTTGCATTACGCGAGTTTCTCGATAAATTAGGTTTTCGCTTTGATGACATTCCTATCTTTAATTTTTTATAAAATTTTAGGAGTCTCTGTGGCTGAATGGTCAAAGCACCACTCTGCTAATCGCTCGCGAGCGTAAGAGATTGTGGGTTCGGTTCCCGCTGGTTCCATTGCACACATTCATTGTGTGGAACTCCCAGGGTGTATTTCTCTTGTGTTGTAATTTTTCCTTGTGCTATCTTGTCTCCGACTTATAAGCGGGCTCTCATGCCAAGCACACAAGTCGTATGTTTGTTGTTCAATAAATAAATAAACATTTTAAATTCAGTTAGACATTATATTAAAAGCTAAGGCATATTTATCTCAATCTATTATACTTCACAAAAAACTATTATAAAAAAAAATATTATAACTATTAAAACTATTATTAAAACTACTATTAAAACTATTATTAAAAAAAGCTACTTTTTAAAACGTCAACAAATATTTTACCCTTATTTATTTATTTATTGTATAACAAACATACGCCTTGTGTGCTGGACATGAAAGCCCGTGTATTTTACCCTTTTAAAGTTAAAAGAAATGTAGAATTAAAATTCAGCTGCCACACTACGATTTACAAACGTTTTTCCAATAAAAATTTTTATACTGAATGTTACTTTGACGGCGCAATCATATTAAACATTTATGTTCTTTGAACGAAAATGAAAATTTCTTTTAAAAATAAAGTAATTTTTATTTAAATTTCCTGAAATGAACGGCTTTAAGAATTAACACTCGCAAAAAATTGTTTTATTCAGGTAATCTAATTATTTTTTTTTACTTTTTAAGAATAAAAATACATATTTCCTCCTAATCACTACGTCATTTTCGACATTGATAATTTTACCGTGCATATTATTGACATTTGTTATCCATTTGCTCTTCAAAAGATTTTTTTTAATTTTAAATTTTAAATTTAAATTTAAATCTGTTGTTAACCGTGCGCAGACGATAAACCGTAAGCATTGATAAAAATTTTCTTTAAATAATAAGCATTAATACCATAACACAATCTCATTTTATTTCGACGTTAAAGCATATTCGTTTTATTTTCCATATATGACGTCACATTTGCCTTCTTTCCGCACTTACTCAAAATTCATGCACCTTGTATTGTTAAAAATAATTGAAACTTTCCGTTTTAATCTTTCAATTGGAAATTAAATTTTTTTTCTGGGTTTTTATTTTTTGGCAACGGAAAAGGGAAGATGGTTAAAATTTATCGGGAAAATGTCAATTCATTGTGTATGAAAAATAATGAAATTTTGGATTATTAAGCAAAATATTTGAATAAAATAAATTAAACATAGCCCATGTTCATTTCCGAGTTGTAATCCATCTATATCCAAAAATACAAAAGCATTAATCCATCCGTTTAGACGCTGAATTCATTCAAACTTTCGGACACGCATTGACATTTATAATATTATAGGGATTGTGGCTTTATAAAATATAAAAGTAAACACTTGTAATATAATATTATAAAAAATACAGTTCGATTAACATTGCAAATTATTTTCACATGGTGTGTCACAATCTGCACGATAACGTAACTTAAAATAGCTATATTAACATAAAACTTACGTTAAAATGAACTTTAAAATATACGTTATAGAATAAAATAATGATATATAATTATTTGAATGAAAATTATTATTTTAAAAATTCAATTTAATTTAAAAATGAGGAAAAAATTGAAACAATAATTAATTAATAATTAAAAATATATGAAAATATTTATTTATCTTAATAATATTAATTCATTCTAGAAAAATATAGGTTAGAGCTTATTTTAACATAAATTTTTTGTTTATATCTCTATTCTAAAATAAGTTATCGTGCGGATAGTGATATGCCATCTGAAAACATTTAACAATATTAACTGAACTGTATTTTTTATTCTATTCTATTATATTATAAGTGTTTATTTTTGCATTTTATAAAGCCTTAAATATGGTTTTAAAATATTACAGAGATTTGTGTAATTTCAAAAAAGTATTTAGAAAGTTATAAGAACCTGAAATTACATCACTTTTGACCTGGCGACAGAGATTTTAAAAGATATGAGACCCCTTAAAAGTTATAAATACAAAAAAGACAAACAACGCTGAAAATTACTGAAAAATATTAAGATTTCATTAATTAAAACTGTGTAACATAAACTTTTCAATTACTCAGCAGAAGAATAGTCTACCTCTTTAGAATATATATTTAAATCATAATTTAAAAGTTTTGCGGTAATTTAATTATTGAGTTATGACAATATTCCAACAAATTTTACAAATAATAATAATAATAATAATAATAATTTTTCTCAAAAGTGATAATTTTAGATTAGTTTTTAAAGTTTTTAAGAGCTGCAAATGTTTAAAAACTCCAGGATCATAAAATTTACCCTCTATTTTTTCTAAAACAGTAAGTTCCGGATTTGAAATTTCGTTCGAAACTGACGGTTTAAAGTCATAGAAGTACAAGGCATATAATACAAAATTATTATTTTTTCACCCATGTTCGTAACCGAGCTGTATGTTCTGTAAGCAGGAAAGTTCGGTTTGGTTCCAGTTTTATTGAATAAAAAAAATTCCCTTTTATTTCCTGTGTAGAGATAATGCAATTTTTCTTTTCTTTTAAGAAGCATGATTTTACCGTGTTCTTTTTTTTTTTTTAATGAAGCAGGAAAACTGAAATTCTCTGTATCTATTGAAACATATTTGACAAAATGTCTTGGACAAATTTATTGACTGAGTGGTTTTTGAGCAAACACACTCATTTGCATTACTCACAAATTTCTGTATAATTAAAAGACAAGGCTGTTTTTTAGTCATTTGGCCTCACTTTCCTAATACGCCGATTTTGATAATTATTTTTTTAAGTGAAAGCTGTTCATTTGTAGATGTGCTCGCTTTAGCTATTTTTCTAAACACTCTTCTTTTTATGTATTTAATTTAATTTTTAAATCTTTTTATGAAATTTCTTCAAATGGTGGAAGTCGGATTACTTTCATTGTTGAAGAGAAAAGAGAAATAATGCGGTTTATTAATTTTTATTCATTGTATCCTTATTGATGCCATTTTCTCCTTAGAATTAAAAATAACTTTCAAAAGTTTTGAACAGAAAATGACGTCACGCTTTAAAAATTACCCCTTTTACCTCATAAAGCTGTTACATTAATAATATAACATTTCAATATTTTTCACTCCTCTGTTGCTGAGTTTGAGACGCTAAACTAATTCTTCAGTGAGTAAAAATTACGTCATATTTAAAAGAAAACGATCGTTTTATTTTATAAAACTAAATATTTTACTTTTTAAATACGAAAGTTTTAGTTTACAAATCTGAGAGAAAGTTTGGATATACATTTATCAATAACATAATGCATATTAAAATATTTTTTAATAAGTGAATACGGATATGAGAAGGCCTATGTATGTTTTGAGAGCTTGAAAATGACGATTCTGATCGGCATCGATTTTGACGATTTTGACTTATTCACCGGGAAAAATTCTATGATTGTGTCGAAGTGAAATCATGTTTGTGCATTTTTCACCATATAATACAAAGCAGAAGAAACTCAATTGATGACTTCATCATTTTAGATTTTCAATAATTAAAAAAAAATGAAGTTTATGGAAATGGTATTTTGATAGCTTTAGGTTTACATAATATTTGTTTTAAGAGTTAGAATAACCAAAGTAAGATAAACGTTTTATTGTAAACAATTTTGTTTTCTCCTTCTAAGACCTTTTCTTCCTTCGAGATATGTCGGGTTCCACCTAGTATAATATTATGTGAATAATGTAAATAGGAAAGGCTAAAACTGTAAAGATATTTTTCTAATGAAAGAAATAATATACTTGTATAAGAATGCTTATCAGTATATC
The DNA here is from genome assembly GCA_963932465.1 of Maratus speciosus. Lineage (NCBI taxonomy): Eukaryota > Metazoa > Arthropoda > Arachnida > Araneae > Salticidae > Maratus > Maratus speciosus. The sequence goes on from OZ010792.1 coordinate 244,067,211, forward strand.
ATTCTTAGTTTAATAACTACTTTAAGAAATTTAAGGATATATTAAGGAAATAACGTAATATTACAACCCCACGCTATTGTTTTTAAAATTATTCAATCCAATTCATCGATATTTTACATTAAATCTGCCACTAAGGGAAGATACGACTAGGACGCCATGCCCCCTCACATTAATTTTACTCTAACATTTCATACTCGTTTATTATATGTAATTAAATTTTATCCAAGCGTTTATATATACTTTAATTCATGTATTTGATAAAACGGTGCAAGAACTTCATGCAAGCTAGAATTGTCTAAGTTTTTTAGCTCTTCGAAATATTGTATTTTTTAGATAAATAAAACCATTAACTCCTACAGTACTAGAACGACTACGATTTAAAAAAAATGGTGGTAGAGTATAAATATAAGATCATATGCGGCAGACAGTTTAAAAAAAATTAATTAGTTTTAGAAAAAAAAATCTGAAAAATGGGTAATTTCTGAAAAATTGAGATTGTTCTAAAATAAAAAGTTTTAGTCTCATAAGAAAACTGTCTGTAATAAATCTTGCCATAACTGTCTGACATAATTCAGTGAAAAATGGATTCCAAATTTCATCAAAATCGTTCGGATAGTTTCAGAGGAAATGGGTCTTAATGCTCACATATTTCATTAAGTCTTGGTATTTCATAAAGTTTTTCTTCTTTTAAAAGGTATAATTTAAAATTAGCACTGAGAAAAATTATAACACTTGGGAACACACATTTTGTTGACTTAGATCTGACACTTGTTTTTGGCTAATTATTGGCATCTCAATCCAAAAATGACACCACTTTTCTTCTATCACGTCAACTTTTAAGCTAAGGGATACCAGAAAAATCATACTTAATGTGGATGCAAATGAAAATAAAGAAAAAAAAACACCGAATATATTATTCATACAACGACTATATACACTTACTATACACTACATTGTGTTCATACAAGTAGTAATATCTTTTTACAAAACGAAAAAAGTACATATTAAGTTAAAAAGTTTCACTTGTAGACGTTCCTGGAGAGTTAAATTTGTGGACAATCTCGCTTGATGATCCAAGAATAATCAGCCATCACATGTTCATCCCATCTACCTAGATACCGTTCTTCCATGAGCTTCACATCTTGTTGGAATCGCTCACCCTGCTCATCATTGACTGCACCAAGATTTTTCGGGAAGTCATCAAGATGGCAATGCAGAAAATGAAGTTTGATACTCATGTTGCAACCAAGCCTATTAAAGCTCCCTAAAAGTTGCTGGACAATTTCGGTGTAATTTTCTACTCGCGTATCTCCAAAAACGTCTTTGACAATGTTTTAGAATGCCAACTAATCATTATTTTGGAGTTATGTTGTTGTTCCGATGAAATGTTCATCTCTAATGAGCTGCGGAATCTGTGTGACCATTAAATACACCTGCCTTTATTTTTTCAAAAGACAGGCTTCGAAATTTTGAAATGAGATACTTGAAACTGTCTTCTTCAATTGACAAAGTTTTGACGAACTGCTTCATTAGGTTCAGTTTTATATGCAGAGGTGTAAATATGATGTTCTTTCTGTCGGAAAGTGACTGATTCAAAATGTTCGGATCACCAGGTTTGAGGTCAAATCTTGGAGGCAAATTTGAATGGAACTAACGCTTCGCACGAGCTCTGCTGTCCCACATACACAAAAAACAGGGGTACTTGGTGCATCCATGTTGCTGGCCAAGAAGGAAGCACATCATTTTAAGGCCAACACAGGTGATCCAAACGTAAATGTGATATTGCAATAAATCATTGGCTCTCTTCATGTCCTCACATTCTTCGTGCAAAGAAACTGAATGGCGTATTGGGACTGCTCCAAATAAACTTCCATTGTGAATTAGCACGCACTTCAAGCTTGAGCTATCGATGAACAGTCGCCATTCTATTGCGGTATAGGATAGAATTCCTAACTCCTCCATTAAACCATGTGCGTTATGGCAAAAAACAAATCCACCGTTACTTCGAAAGTATTCAAGAAATTAACTTTCTCTTGATCAAAAGTAGGATATATTAGCTCCCTTTTCAAGCAAATATTTTTTTCGTCCAGTCTTGATGCTAAGCGTTCTGAATCTTTTTTATTCCTATGGCTCACGCCCGAATCAGCGTAGAGTGGTCGTATTAATGTAAGCTGTAGAGAAAACACTTGACGTGATAGATGAACAGTAATTGCAGTTTTGAAATCAGCACGCTTTTTTGACTTAAGAACAGCTGAAAAATCGAAGTCAACAGAAATTGAGTTAAAAATTATTCTCCAGTGTAATTGGAAGAACCTGCTAGCAAAAAAATGATGCATTTATCGAAAAGTTTTAAAATGTGTATAATATTTTTTTAAACAATATTATAGGACAGAATAACCCAGGGGAAAGAAACATATTTTTTTTTCTTCAACTTTCCATACCACTATATAAATATACATATTTTTTATTTTACTATGATTACACAAAAATAACCAAGAAAAGCTTATGAAAGGTACAATGTTTTATTTCGTACTGAAGTCTAATAGATTAATTCTTTCCTTGTTAAAATATTATTCATTATTATATAATTAGTAATTAAAAAAAGAAATTAAAATTTTGAATTTTATAGTTAGTAAATTTCTAATTAGCGAAAATTTTTATGTGCCTTTTATCAAAACGAAAATTTCGAGAGTCCGAAAAAAATTGCTCCGGTTAATCGAGGTTACTTATATACAATAGGCTTTTTTTCCATTATTACACACCAAGTACACACCAAATTTCAAATATCTATCTCAATTTTTTCGGGAGATAGAGCGTTTACCGACACACACACACACACAGACGGACGGCATTTTTTTTTTTCTAAGAATATGTTTTTCGGAATCTCCAGTGTTTGAAACGTGTAAATCCGTCAAAATTTGTTTTCAATTTTTAAAACGATAACAAGATTTACCTTATACTACATATGGTAGGTAAGTAAAACATTTAAAATTAAAAAATGCCTTTGGTTTTATACTTGCAAGGTATTTTTTAGCATTATAATAAATATCAGAAATTAAAATGTTGGTATTGTTTAACTCTTGCACGGTTTTAAAGTGACGCATGTTTATTTAACAGCACATTGAATAGACATATTTAAATTTACTGAATATAGTTACTTTTATGTGCATGTATAATGGGAAAAAATGCTATATTAAAAAATAAAACTACTTTAAATAAATTTAAAAAAAAATTCATTTCTTAATTAGTGTAGTTGAATTTTTCTTTGAATACTCAAATAACCCCATTATACATTTTTCTACATGAAAGTAGTCTTTCCTTATCGTAAAAATTGTCACTTTATTCACTTTATTGTCACTTAAATTTAAATTAAGTTCGATTCTAGTTACGTAACTGACAGAATGCACTTTTCTGAAAACTATTTATTAATAGTATTATCGAAAACTCCTTTGTGGAATCTGGATGAATGTAAAATAATCATTTTTTAATTTAATCCACTGTTAGAAATTTGTACATTAACTTAAGTAAAATCAATTCGTCTTGGTATGCTATTCAGCATTATGTTTTCAAAAACACATGTCACATTTTTAAAACCAAATTAATTAAAACCAAAATAATTAAAACCAATTTCTCTTTTATATAATCTCTTATGTAACTTCTTGCTTGCAATTATGGACTTGTTAAACTCCTACATTTCAAAAATTATACATAAAAAACACTTTCGGGATGATACAAAAAAGATTTCAAATGACGATTATATCTTAAATACCTTAGGATTGAAACATAGTTTCAATTACAAAATGTATATAAATCAAGCTTTAAGATATGAAAGTTATGGAAGATAGACATATTAAATTGCGACACTTTCAATCCCAACCGCTTTTCCTAAAATATGTATTTAGATAAATCCTGCCCTTCACAAAGAAGGGCATCTGTAAAATACAATTCTTAAAAAAATACAAACTTGTAACTATCTAAATGGTGTGAATTTTCAATGTTTCCTGGCGCTAAATAGGCAAATCGCTTTTTTTACGTTCAACCGTGAAATATAATGTTTTCAAACTTCAATTAAAACTAAAAAAAAAATAGTAGTAAAAAAAATAAAAAAAAATTCGTAGCAAATTTTAATACTATAGTATAAACATGGTTATAGTAGGCTCTTTTCTTTAATAGATTTTCTGTATATTAGGATATTATGATAATATGATCAGTATGGACCTAAACAGATTTATATTACGAAATCTAAGTTTAAACAAGTTTAGTAGAATTTAAGTGAATAAAATATATATTTTTTAAATTCTCCGCCTTTCATTCTATTCACCCCCACCCCCTTATGCTTTTGACAGATAATGCAATTGTTAAAAATGAATTATTTTTGCTTTTCTCACTTACTTTTAAATCCTGTTAGGATGTTATGATATTATGATCTGGATATTAGGAAATGAACCTAAACAGATTTATATTACGACATATAAGTTTAAAGAAATTTAGTGGAATTTAAGTCAATAAAATATATTTTTTTGAAATTCTCCACCTTTCATTCTATGCACCCCCCTCCCCCCCACACACACACCACTTATGCTTTTGATAGATAATACAATTGTTAAAAATGAATTGTTTTCGCTTTTCTCACTTCCTTTTAAATCCACGTGGAACACTGCCCACATCATTTATTTTATTATTATCTAGAATAGAGGCGTAACAATTCTTTTGAAAGTAAAATGGAAAATTCTTTTACGCTTCAAATCAACTCCAAATATGAATGATGACTCTCAAAATAGACAGAGACATAGCGTTAAGTGCACTTTGCTTACAAAACTGCAATACCGAGCAGCGAACATTTTTACTTAACGATCATATTTGCTTACATAGTAAATATTTTTGTGTAAGACATAAATTAATAGTTTTATTTCAGTTTTGCTTAAACAAATTATTTAACAAATTGCCAAGATGTAACATTTTCTAAGTTTAATATATTATTTATTTTTCAATTTTTAGTAATATTTCCCATTACCTTTAACACTTTCATACATTTTAAACTTGAAATCACTATGTTTATACTCTACAGGAGTTGTTGGCGGCGGGGAGGATACACCACACATGAAAGTAATTTGATTTTTTAGAGGGAAATTTGATAATAATACTTACTCGTTCGATAATGATAATATCTATCTTTTCTAGTACTTTTGTCTAATTTTGGAGAAAGCTAACTTTGTAGTAAAGAATAAAAGTAAAACATGAAAAATAATTTTTTAAAAAATTAAAAAAAATAGGTTTTATTACTCATTTTTTTTTTTTAATCGCCATTCAAAAGTCCAAAATACAGTTGAAAACGGATGCACTCTTTTTAACTTATCGGGTTTCTTCGTAGATTTAGGGAGCACATATTTGCTTGAGAGATTTTTTTAGGGGCTAAAATTCTGTAAAAGTACTTATTAGAAGGAAATAAAATTCCATTCGACTTTACCATACAAAATACAATGTTAAAGTTTGCATATTTCAAGGTTTGGAGGATGTAGAGCCGGAATCAGGATTGACAGTTCACATTGTAAAATTTGTAAGTTATATCATTTAAACAAAATGAAATCGTCGGCATGCAGATAAGTTAATAAATTTGTTACTCTATTCTGTCTGCACCTATACGGGGTTTCCTCTGTTCGTTAGGCACACAGGTGAAAAGATGCCACTTTTCTGCATTTTCAACAGGAGTTACAAGAACAAACAGGGATGATTTGCTGTTCATTTTATAAAGATTTAATATTTACTATTTTCCAAACAAAAAATTGGGAGTTAGATTACGTAATAGTTGTAATTCTTTCAGGGGGTTTTCTGAGGTTTTAATCTGTCATCCTCAAGTTGATGTTAAAATACAAAACAAAACTACTATCTACTTATTCAGGGTACATTGCCGTTTCCAATGGTTTCTCATAAAACAATATTAATATTTAGTATTTCAAAGCTATATTTTCTGAATCTAGATTTCATGGTGATTTACGTATTTTCTGATAGAGTTCACGTTTTCAGATTTTCTCAATATTTTAAACCTGCCATTTCGAGTTTCCAAATGGAAGACAAAATAAAGCAAAAAATACTCACTTACTCATAGTACATTTTCGGTATACTAACGGTATCTTTGGTTTAGAAAAATAAAAATAATTTAAGTTCGTTTTATGAAATCGCCATATACTTCAATTTTCTCAGTGTATCCGTCTTCCCAGATAATTTTTCGCGTTTTAAGAGCGTTCTGCTTTCCAGATAGGTTATCTATAGTAGAAGATATTTAACGTTTTAAAAAAGTGAGAAGTGTGGCCTTTTTTTTTTTTCCTTTTCGTTTTTTCCCAGGAACTTTTGTTCCAAATAGAAAGTTTAATGTATCAAAATGTCCGAATTAAATCGGCAGCCACTATAACTGGAGCCTCTTACTTCGTATGAAAAGATTTTCGTTTCAGAAATATAAAATCTCCTAAATTCGAGGTTCTTATGGAAAAAATAAACCGAATGATATGCTACCGATGTTAAATGGCGTCCCAACTCTGCATTCTTTTGGATAGATATTTAATTAACATTCACACCGCCGCACAGTGGAGTATTTAACCCAAAACTTGACTAAAAATACAAATATTTAGATTTGCTCAACAATTGTAAAAAGCGTATTGTTTAATAGCTAACAAAGTGGTCCATCGATCTATGTCTATTTCAGAAGCATAAGACATATCTGGCGGTTCCTAGCTCAGAAGAAAAGGAAGTTTCTTTGCGAGAAGACGTGCTTTATTGTTAGGTTTTAACTTTGTTATTATGTTTAATTTGCTTTAAATGTATATATTTGTGGCGTTATGAAATTTTGAACACATTAGCTTTAATTTTAATATAATAATAAAAAATTAAAATTAAAAATGTGTTATTTTAAAGCCATTTTAGCTCTAATTTAGATATATTGATTTAGATACACAGCTTTTTAAGGTTGTGTCGGTTTTTTTTTTTTTAAAGTAATATCGTATTGCTCATAGTTTTGAAGGCGAATTTAAAAAAATCTTCCGCCTATAGTTGCCGTTTATAGATTTAAATTGTTTTGGTGATTTTTAATAGCACTCAAAAAACAGAATCTCATATTAAAACTCAACTTTAGCGACTAGACTTGTCTAAATACTAAATGCAAATAATATATATATATAAAAATTGGCAAAAAAACGTTTGAATATGAATTTGGATATTTTTATTCAAAAATTAGTTTATAAATACAATTTGCTTGCTAGCGTTTTCGAGGAATGGAAGTATTCTATTTTAAAAGAATTGTGTAGAAATTTTGAGAGTAACTCTGAGGGGGTTTCGGTAAAATATTATAAGGATTTGAAAGAATCTATAACAGAATTGCAGAATAAATTTATAATAACGTATATAAATAAAGTTAACACAAATTACGCAATTATTTGTAAAACATTATATGGTAAATTACTCAGGGAGGCTTATGATAATGAAATAAACTATGAAATTGTCAAATCAAGTAAACAAGTTATTAGTAATAGAGTAAAAGCATATTATAAAAAAATTAAAATAAAGCAAAATAGTACTAGTTTTCCATATTTGGTAATGGTTCCAAAGTTTCATAAAGATCCGGTTATTTTTAGAGCTATTACATGTGGTTTTGGTTCATATTTGGAAAATTGCAATAAAAAATTGTTGAAATTATTAAAAGAGATTTTTGATGAAGTATTGAAAAATTAGCCGGCTTGTATAATAAAAAACAGCTTTGAGTTAATTAAACATTTAAATATAATGAAAAACATTTCAAGTTTAACAGCGTACGATTTTGAAGATTTGTATAATAGCATAGATTTGCACAATCTTAAAATAAAAATTATGGAGTTTTTCAGTAAATATAATTTCTCAACTATCGGACAGGAATGGTTTACTAATTTGTTTAACTTTGTAGTGAGTGAGAACTACTTATATGACGGGAAAATTGTTTAAAAACAAGTTAGAGGTATTCCAATAGGGGGAAGTTGTAGTTCGATTTTAACCGATATCTACTTATATATGTACGAGGAACAAATTGATATAAATGAGGATATGAGGTGCTTTCATTACATTGATGACGTTTTAATAGTCAGATGCAATGATGTGAAAAAAGAAAAATTTGATTGCTATCCAAATGGTTTAAATTTGAAATTGGAGTCAAAAAGTAAAAACATGGTCAATTATTTAGACATTAATATCGAGATAAAAAGTCCTTCCGGCCAGTGCCGGGAGGAAGAGGTAGCTTTCATAATCCTTATTTAAAAAAAGCCAAATTATATCATTCAAACACACGAAGCTCAATTTAGTGGAAACCGAATATAGGAGATTCAATACTAATTTTTATCAATATAATGAATGAGAATTTCGCGAAATTAGTCAGCTTTATCCAAGCTGCTTTTCTTTAAAGTAACATATATTTGGCTGCCAAATTCGCAATTTCTTAAAGTGCCTGTCAATTTAAGACAACATGGTGGATGAGGCTAAGCAGTGAACTTGGTCGAGACCTTAGTAATTGCTGTGCACATGCTCACTCACATCGGAATCGGTTAATATATAGGAGTGCTGTCGCACGCAAAAAATCAGATTTTTCAAAATGTCACCCACAATAGAAATTGAAACTGCTATATCTGAGCCATTTTTTAAGGTAAAGACAAACAAAAAATGCCCCTGAATCCTTATATAAAGGTCAAATACTTAAGAAAGAAACCTTTTTCAATTTCTAATTTTTTTGCACCTCACTTTAAATATATATATATTTTTTAATTTAATGGTCGCCATTTTGAAACAAGATGGCCGATGAATCTGGCCAGCGAACTTGGTCGAGGTGTTGATGTATACTATCGACATGCCTTCTTACATCGAAATAGGCGAATACGTGTGTTATCGCGTGACAAATACACGATCGTTTCAAAATGTTAGCCATGCTATAAATTCAAAGTGCTATAAATCAACCATTTTTAAGATATAAACAAAAGAACAAATTTTCAGAAACAAAAACAGCTCCGGAATCTTTGTATCAAGGCCAAACACATAGAAAAATCTTTTTCATTTTCCAATTGTTTAATACCTCATTTTGAATTTTAAATTTAATTTTTTTTAAATGGCAACCCTTTTGAAACAAGATAGCGAATGAAGCTGGCCAACGAACTCGGTCGAGACATTGGTATGTACTATGTGCAGACCAAGTTACATCCAAATCGGTTCATAATTACGCCTGTTATCGCGTGACAAAAATCAGGTCGTTTTAAAATGTCAGCCACAAGAGAAATTCAAAATGCTATTACTCAGCCATTTTTTTTAGATATAGACGAAAGAAAAACTGTTCCGGAATCTTTGTATTAAGGTCAAAGACATACAAAAAAAAATCTTTTTCACTTTCCAATTTTTTGGTATCTCATTTAAATATTTTTATTTTTTAATTTTTTTTAAATGGCCGCCATTTTGAAACAAGATGGCGGATGAAGCCGGCCAACGAACTCGGTCGAGATATTTGTATGTACTATGTACACACCAAGGTACATCCAAGTCGGTTCATAAATACGCCTGTTATTACGTGAGAAAAATCAGGACGTTTCAAAATGTCAGCCACGCTAGAAATTCAAAATGCTATAACTCAGCCATTTCTTAAGATATAGACGAAACAAAAACTGCTCCCGAATCTTTTTATCAAGGTCAAACACATAAGAAGAAAATATTTTTTCAATTTTTAATTTTTTGGTACCACATTTCAAATTTAAATTTTTCTTAAAAATTTAAATGGCCACCATTTATAAACAAGAGGGCGGATGAAGCTGACCAACGAACCCGGTCGAGACATTGGTATGTACTATGTATAAACGAAGTTACATCCAAATCGGTTCATAAATACGCCTTTTATCGCGTGACAAAATTCAGGACGTTTCAAAATGTCAGCCACGCTAGAAATTCAAAATGCTATAACTCAGCCATTTTTTAAGATATAGACGAAACAAAAACTGCTCCGAAATCTTTGTATAAAGGTCAAATACATAAGAAAAAATATTTTTCCATTTTCAATTTTTTGGTACCACATTTCAAATTTTAAATTTTTAAAAAAAAATTAAATGGCCGCCATTTTGAAACAAAATGGCGGATGAAGTTGGCCAACGAACTCGGTCGAGAGATTGGTATGTACTATGTACACACTGAATTACATCCCAATCGGTTCATAAATACGCCTTTTATCGCGTGACAAAATTCAGGACGTTTCAAAATGTCAGCCACGCTAGAAATTCAAAATGCTATAACTCAGCCATTTTTTAAGATATAGACGAAACAAAAACTGCTCCGGAATCTTTGTATAATGGTCAAATACATAAGAAAAAAAAATTTCCATTTTTAATTTTTTGGTACCACATTTCAAGTTTTAAAATTTTTTAAAAATTTTAAATGGCCGCCATTTTGAAACAAAACGGCGGATGAAGCTGGCCAACGAACTCGGTCGAGACATTGGTATGTACTATGTACACACCGAATTACATCGAAATCGGTTCATAATTACGGGAGTTACAGTGTGACATAGGTCAGATATATATATATATATATATATATATATATATATATCAATTTTGAACGGAGGGTGGTTCCGGGGTCTGGGGGTCATGATCGATGAAAATATACCAAAATTTTTTGAAATCGCTTTCCTCCGAACGGCTGCAATAGGTAGCTTTTTTGTAAAGAAAGCTACCTAAAAATGGTGAGATAAAACAGATATATATAATAAACGAAAAAGCTTTAACTTTGAAACTATAAAAATGTTAAATTTTGGATCAAATGTCCATATCTCAATATGTAGAATTATTTTTATTAACGGGTTAAACCGTATAGATAGACTGACATCAAATACTGGGGAAAAAAATGAAGAACTTTACAAATGGTATATTCTGGCATTGCACCATGGCTATCCTGAGAGATTTTTGAAGAGTCTGCTGAGAAATTTCGTAAAGTGTAAGACTTATGGCAGAGATTTAGAGGTAATGTGGATGCGAAGAGAGGAGTAACTGTGGCTTTGACTGTTCAGGGATTGCGTGCACGATTGTTTCAGGTTTCACGTTTAGTTGTTGGTTTTCGATGGGTCTAGGCAGCTCATTCGATTTGTTAGATTTTTCTTTTTGGTCTTGACAGGTTGTTGGGAGAGCGTTGTGCACATAAAAACTGGTTTTAACCCCGCAGTTGCAAGCCGCAAGTGCATGCCGCCTGTCTCCATTGATTCAATTTCTTCTGGTTTTAGTTTGACTGATTTTAAAGTTTACCGTTTTTAAAGTAAGTTGTTTTTGAAGTTAGTTGTTTTTAGTTATTTTGTTGTTGTCATTTGGCTTAGTTTATTTATCGTTGGATCAGTTCCGTGGTTTCGAATTTTTGGTTTGGTTTTTGTATATATATATATATATATTAATAAATGGGTTATATAAATTACTAAACGGTTACGTATAGTTAAATTAAACACATTTACTTAAACATTACTTTTAAGTAAAACAAATCTATGAACTATTACTTTCTTCTTACAAACAGCAGAAAGTTACATAAACTTGTATTATGTATTGTGTATATATATATTTCATCAATAAATAAAAATGCAAATACACTATAATTTTAGAAAGAAGGTGTACATCAACAATATTTATAAGATTTAACTATAAAAATCCCAAAACATTCAATTTAAAATTACACAGGTAAAAAACTGTCTATTCTTCATCAGTGGGTGGACAGACATACCTAATTACATCCCTATTGTTAAAAACTTGCAGGTTTCTGAACACACGCCCATCCTGCACTCAAAACAACAGAGAAATCTAAACTATTGACATTTTAGATATAAATTTTAAAAGGTAAATAAACCAAACTTAAACAAAAAAGTACTATAAACAAAGCATAATAAAATTACAAAACAAAAACAAAAAGGCTTTAAAAAAATGTGTTTTAAAATGTTAATTTAAAATTGCAACTTAAATATTATTAAAAGATAAACAAATTATCTTAACATTTATGAATGCAGAAAAACGAGCGTCTACCCAATCCTACAAGAAAAATACAAAAACATGAAACAGAAATACCTGCATAATGTTCTTCACCTGGCAATAACAGAAAACCATTAATTCACTTTCCAAATTCAAAAATTCTCAAATTTTAATCTACGAAACTCCATCTATTCAAACTTCTGTCTAAACCCGTTCTTTTTACAAGACTTTAGGGCCTAAACGTCATATAGAGTACAGTAATCACTTAATATTCGCGAGGGTTAGTTTCGCGGAAACTTCCGCGAATGTTAAGATTATCTTCCCGTGCATAAGAGGGGGTTAGGTTTTAAAATTGTGTTTTAATGGAAGAAAGTAATTCAAACGTAAAAATATATTCATTAAGCATTAAAAAATGCATGCTGTAAATAAATTTGAATAATTATGAACATAATGTTTATTTGCTAGTTGATAGCCGAAATAATTTATTGATGTACGATTGTTTGGAAGAAGAAATCTTTTGTTTATGAATTTCCATGTATGGAAAAGTTGCTTTTTCGACTTTCCTTTTAAATTCGAGAATCCTCATCGGTTAAGGATGACACTCTATTTCTTTCTGAACAAGTTGTTGTTGAAGTTTTAAAAGTTCACAAACAATTTTTGCAGAAAATGTTTCAGCAACAAAAAAAAAAAAAAAAAAAAAAAAAAAAAAAAAAAAAAAAATTGATTTTTAGAAAATTTAGGATTATTTTAGTTTTAGCATCAATTTAGATTTCGGGTTTTTTGGAATTACTGACCTGTATATTTTGCCTCAATAAGGGATGAAGTTCTGTGAACCTAGACTATACAGTACAATGTAGCTGTCTAGTGTCAAATAGTTTTATGTAATTGGTAAAACAAAGCGAGTTTACTTTGTAAGAATATTCTTTAAGAAGCAAAATTTAGGAATAACCAAGTTAAGTATTCGCAAATGTTGAAATGGTCTACATTTTTTATTTCGCGAATAATAAATACTCGCGAATGTTAAGGGATTTCTTGATTCATGAAGCATGCTACCGTAAAATGGTCACCCCGGTGTTGCCATTTATTTTACAAAACTATCTTTAAATAATATTTCAAAAAATTCATAGGATAATTATTATTGTAAAAAAGATTAGCTAAAAACTTAAAAATTTGTCGATAAAAATTAATTTCACTGCCACAAGTTTTATTGAAACGAATTAATTGATTAATTATAACATGTATGTAAATCTTTTTATGTAAATTAGAAAACCAATGTGGCATACTTCTTTCATTGATATACCAGTGGCGCAGCAGTTGAGTGATTCTCACCAATAAATTTTTATAGTATTCTTCGGCTTCAAAAATCTCAGAAATTCTGTCCTGAAGCTAGATGAAGAATACTAATAAAATTTTACGGTGTCAATTGATTCTCTGCTGCTACACTGTTCCATCACTGTTCTTGTAAAAAAATGAAAACTATTTCTTTTATCATGCAAATCCAACATTAATTTATTATCAAAAATATTAAAAGAAATATCTAAAAAATCTTCATTGTAAGCATCACCGTTTGTCCAATACAACTTTAAACATTTTGGATTGGGTTGGGTTGATTTTTGACGGCCAATTATCTACACGAGGGATATAGGCCCGGGGGGAGTGCCCTCCGTGGGGGTCTTTCTAAGGGAACCTAATAAGTATTAACGCATGGAAGATCCATGGCTCGAAGAAAACCACGAAAACTCCGAACGATTAGGCCGACGGGCGCGATTGGGATCGAACCCAGCACCTCCCGTCAACCAGCTTTGAGAGCAGAACCTCTCGGCCACTTAAACATTTTGGATATATGATTCATTATTAAAGTCAAAATTGAAAATCAAAATAAAATCAATATACCTAAAGACCCTCAAAGATTTATTATATTTTGTTGTATACTTAAATTCATGGTAAAATTAAAATAAATTAGCAGCAGTACTAGAATAATTTATCCCTATCCCAATTCCACAAATCTGATTGAAAGTAATGTTGTTAAAAGTTACATAATTATGGTAGCGCTCAAAAGTATTTTGACACCATTATATTCGCTCTCATTTTGTTTAATATAAAAATATAAAAGGAAATATATTCCCTCTGATTAAGAACAATACGACTGAAGTTATTCAAATGTATCAATTTGCAACATGTTTGTTTTCATTCGGCGCCGCGGAAGAAATATGGCTCCTCCTTGGCTCAAAAGTATTTTGACAATTAGTTTGCATTTAATTGTTGAAGGCGTGAGTTGCTCTATAATTTCGATTAGTGTTTATATTGACTTATTGTAATAATTTCTAAATGCCGAAACGCAAAGATTTAGTAATCTAGTGATCTAGTGATTTTTGAAAAGCCGCTGTAAATGCACTTAAGCGAGGACGGACGCAAGAAGAAGTTGTTCGTGTGTTTCGGCAGCTTGTTAGTACATGGATTAAAGTTATTAATAAACGGAAATCTACCAAAAAGAAAAAAAAAACGCAGAAAAGTCAAGGTTATACAGTGGCCAAGTCAAAGTTCGGTCCCATACAGCCTCTGTGGGAGTAGTTAAATCGTAGAGTAAGATGACAAAATTATTCAAATAAGGAAGCTTTATACGTCTCTGAAATGAGTTGGACCTAATTACTTTAAATCGAATAGAAAAGTTAGTCGGCTCGATGCCTGCGTGTTGTGAGGCTGTCATAAAGGCCAGAGGATATGCTACTAAATATTAACTGACACATTACTGTATTTGATAATTATTGTGTTAAAACGATTTTTTATTATAATGTCAAAATACTTTTGATCTATTATTTTTCTGATTTTTCATGGGTTTCACGTTATTTTCTAGCAAATGATAGTTAATTTACTAAAATTCTATAAAACATTGAATATAGTTAAATAAAATATGTGATTGATTTTTGTATTTTATTGTTGTTTTTAATTAAGTCAATTATTATCTTTGTCAAAATACTTTTGAGCGCTACTGTATTCTGAAAATAAAAATGGCATAAATTTAAAAATAATTCTCTATTAATATTCAATTCTTCATGTAAGCAAAATAAATCAAAGATGTCCATTAAAACATTATAAAGACAATCAATAGGTATATTGGTGAATAGATTTTCAAAGTCGAAAACCTGTATTTTCTGAGGAGTAAAAGGCAAAGTGTCCAAAACTTCAATACTATTATCAATCGACCAAAAATAACTATAATTCTTAAATTTACATTTTAAAAACTATAAATCTTTTTGAAGGGTTTTTGCAAACCAATATTGAAATTTCAATTAACACTTTTAGAAATGCTGCAAATAAGCCTAAATTTAATCGGATTTATATGGAACTTGGCTGTTAAAAAATAAATGACAAACTGTGATGGGTATAAACATAAAGATTGTAGTAAGACGTATTTTTACATTTCTTCTTATATGCAAAAAGTTTTTTTTTTTTTACAATAGGAACTTTATCAATATTAATTTTTGCATCAAAATCAGTATTACCCAATTCATTTCCAATTTTTTTAATATAAAATTTCCTACGTACTATTGCATAATTGTTAGCAGCTTTGTCCACAGGGACAATAACAAAACATTTATGTAAAGGTTTTATAAAGTTCACATCTTCATCATTAAAAATTTGATATTAATAAGTATCCAAATTTAAATAATTTTTCAAAAAATTACTGAAATGGCCGCCAAAGTTGAGATTCCAATTCGAAAAATGCTTCCAAAGGCATACTAAACTTATAACTTTGTTTCTTTGTAAAATTATTGACATTATCCTTAATAATCTTTTGTGCTTTACTATAATTTATTTTACTATTAATTGTAAATTTTGTACCTAAATTCATTAAAAATTTCACATTTTTATTTTTAATTATATCAAGATTACCTGTAATTATATGACCATGATAACTATCATTAAAATCTTTATATTCCATATTCTTACAATAACAAACTAAAGAGGTAATCACATCTATAAAAGCTGTTTGTCTATAATTAAAAATCTTAATATTTATATGTTTAGGATAATTATATGCAACTGAAATAATACAAGCTTTAAGAGGAAAAAGGTCGTAAATGTCTTTGCATATTTTATTTAAATTCAAATTATCAAAAGATTTCTTTTGAAATTTCATATTAAAGTAAATGACATTTTTATTAACATTATCTATACTCAATAACTTAAAATTAATTAAATCATATAGCAAATTCTTAAACTGTAAACTCTTAAATTTGAAAGCAACAACACATTTTTAAATTTGCTTAAATATATTAATCTTCAATTTTAAAATTTCAATTTTAACTTTTTTAATACTATAACTTTTAATAAAATTAAATTACATAGCTTTAATCCGTATACTAGGAATTACAAAATTAATATTCTTAGCAAATTTACGTGACCCCCTTTTCCCCCCTGTTTTTAACAATTTTTTCATTAAAATTATAATAGGGGTAAAATTATAAAAGTTTATTATACAATAATTTTTCATTATATATATATATATGTGTGTGTGTGTGTGTGTGTAAAAACAGTTTCAACCCTGCATTAGCGTGTCATAAGCCACGCAGCCTGTCTCTATGTTTAGTTAGTTTGTCATTTTGTCTTGTTTCTTACTTTGGTTGATTTTGTTAAAGTTTGTTATGTTGTGTTTATTAGAGTTAGTTCATTACGTTTAATTACTTTATTATATGGTTTATTTAATATCGTGCTTTATTTAAAGCTTACAGTATCTGGTAAAGTTTGAGATTACATTTGGAATTTTTTAACTATATATATATATATATATATTTAATTAAATACTACATACTTTTATGTGTATATAACATTAATTAAGAGTATTTACTAATAATAAGTCAGCAGCAATGATTTTAAATGTAAAATACACGAAAAATAGTTTTGACCAGGATTTTGCTTCAAATACTCCACTGTACGCCGTGAACTGATATATCCGTTCACTAAGCTGCAGGTTTCACTGCAGTAAGAGCATTATTTAAATTAGCATAATTCGTTAATTTAACCTTCCTACCCTGAATGGATCTAATCGACCCATTTCTATAATTCATTTCATTCGATTCGAACCAGAAATATTTTCATTAAGTAAGATAAGTAAAAGGAACCGAACAACAATGGAACAATGTAGAGGTTGTTATGGACTACCTAGATGAGATCATCTGTACGTCCCGTCTAGACGTGATTCGTCTGGTGAGGTTGATAGGGAGCCATGAAGAAACTTATAGAGAATGTGGTTAGGCCACTTAAAAATAAAGAGGAAAAATAAGGCTAGTAACATAGATAAGTTAAAAAACTTATAATTTAACAATATATAAAAGAAAACGAGAAAGAAAGAGAAAATTATATATATATATATATATATATATATATATATATATATATATATATATATATATATATATATTAAGCAGACAAAACAAGACAAAAAGATAGTTATGTAAAGAGAAGAGTGAGGGAAACTCAGTCTTCGTCATCTAATATAATAGTAAACTTAGGGCGTTTACGATTGGGGGGGGGGGGTCGGAGACCTCGTAGTCTGGTAACTCAGCTACTATTTCATTGTGTAGATTGTAGACACTTTTATAGAATATTTTGGCAAGTTTACTGATTCGTACTTTGAGTGAAGTGGTTTTTAGGTCCATTCTAATTGTTGTGTTTCGGAGGTATCTGTGAATATTTCTGATAGTTCGAATACTTTTATTATGTGCTTTACTGAGATAATCCATATTGGTTTTACAAGCAAAACCCCATATGGGTCTTGCATATGTGAGAATTGGTCTAATACAAGCGTTATATAGCAGAAGTTTATTTTTGATAGATAGAGTTTTACCTTTTAATAAAGGAGAAAATGTTTTAGAAATACCAGCCGCTTGGCCTCTGATGTTGAGGAAGTGATTCTCCCATGCCAGTCTTTTATCCAGAGCTACCCCTAGATACTTGGTGTGGTCAGACCAGGGTATAGTAGTATTATTAATAGTAATTCGTATAGGGTTAGTAAACTTCCTAGAGAAGTAAACAGCAGCAGTTTTTTGTTCATTGAGCTTAATGCGCCATAAAGTGAACCAGAGAGTGAAGTCGTCTATGTGTTTCTGTAAAATTTTGTATTAGGTGTAAACAAAAGGAGCTGAGGCGTAAATTGCCGTGACGTCCGTGTACAGGGCAAGAAAAGTCCTCAGAGTGCGCGGAATATCATTAAAGTAAATATTGAATAATGTAGGGCCAACTAACATAAATAAATACATTAAATAGTTTTTAAAGAAAGTTCTGGTGTGAAATGTTTTTATTAATTTTGAGTAAAATTTTAACAGGGTAGGAAGGTTCAGGCAGTTTTAAAACATTGAGTTATGATTAATACTGTCAAGCTTTATATTCATATCTGTAATTAAGTTTTTTATATCACGTTGTAGAAATAATCTTTTTTTTATCATTAAAAAAAAAGTGACAACATCATTAAAATTTTGTCTTTTTGCTGGGCAGTCAGGGAGTTAAAAATATAAAATTACACGAGTACGAGGTTACACAATGCCGAAAGCATTTTTGCTCTAACTGCATGCTCGTTTAGCTAGATTTTCTTTTAAACATTTCAACATTCAAATTCGAGTGTGTACAATGCAACTACGCAACTTTAATCACTCTGGAAGGGGAGTTAGTTGAGAATACAGTTACATTTTCACTTTTATTTTATTTTTATTAAATTGTCTTAAAAAATAATTTCCAAAACAGGTATTATCTATCGAAACTTTCTTTTTCCTGCTTTCATTCCTTTATTGTTATTTATATTACGTAGGTGAATATGCCAGATGTGACTTGAGCAATATCTAATACAGAGAAACTGAAAACCTACGCACGTCTTTTGTTTTACTTCTCATTGAAGTCGTGGATTCGAAGTGAGAGTGCGTAGTTGGATTTAGCAAATGGTCAAATTTTCAAGCGAAGTCCTTGCATAGACAATAAATGTCAGTCAAGCAACCACACGCGGAAGCGGGGAAAGATGCCAGGGCCATACATTTCTTTTTAATTATATAAATTACATACTTAAAATAAAATAATTACAATTTACTGACCTAGAAATTATACATAAATATAAAATAGAATATATTAGATGGTGAAATATGACCAATGCTAAACGCCTGAGCTGGATGAAATCCAACAGAACATTATATTATTAAGTTAAAAGAGTAATAATTACAAAGTTTGCCAAAAGCATGTGGGTAATGTGAAATTACGGTTACTTTTTTGGCCCAATTATGTTGAATTTTGTAATAGTTATTTTTAAGTGCAAATAATCAGTCTATCATATATAAATGAGGTTATCATTTATACCAGATTCTTAACATATATACAGTAGTGGCCAAAATTGTGGACATTTTTTGAAATTTTCATGTTTTATAACTTTGTGTGCTTGACGTTTATAATAAATTTCACTTAAATACAAATGTTTATATATCAAATTCAAGAACATTTAATATAGAATTTAATAAAAAAACATTATTAAAATATCTGCATTATAAAAATATGTTACGCTTACTTTAGTCAAAAATACAAACACAATTAGTCATGAATATTGAAGTGCATTGTAATAAAAGCTTCCTAGCTAATCACAATGACTGTTCTGAGAACCAGTCAAATGTTAGTAACTAAACTGTAGACTATTTGGATTTGTAAAAGCTGTATTTTGATGGAATGAATTTTGCAGAAAGGTGAATACTAGGTTAACTAAATAGAATAAAGCTTTTTCTAAATATTTATAATTTTTCTTAATGCAAATAATTTTAAACAATGTCATCAACAATAAGAACTGATTGGATGCCTACAAAAAGAAGTAGAATTTTCATATTGAGAGAAAATGGTCTCTCTTAAGCTGAAATCGCAAGACAGGTTGGGGGATCAGTCACTTTATCTGGCGTACAAAAATTGTGCTTACGTTATGAAGAAACTTGATCAGTGATAAATAAGGCAAGATCAGGCCGAAAAAAAATGCACAAGTCCTTCTGACTATAGACATATAAAAAAGATATACCTCAAAGATAGAAGAATTTCATGAAGTTCACATCTGTTATATGTGAAATGAATGCAATGGGTATTTCAGTTAGTTCAGGAACAATAAGGAGAAGATTAGCAGGTTTTGAACTGAAAGGTAGAATTTCGAGGAAAAAGCCATTTTTAAATCTTCAACGACGCATGAAACGAGTTCAGTGGGCAAAAGAACACATTAATTGGTCAGAAAATCATGGTAAACAAATAATCTGGAACGATGAGATTAAAATATCGCTGTTTGGCAGTGATGGACGAAAATATGCGAGGCGTAGAGTAAGGGAAGAGCTGCATCCTGCTTGTATTGAAGCAACTACAAAGAAACCAACAAATTTCATGATTTGAGCCTGTGTGTCTGTAGATGGTGTGGGCCGCATTCAAGTGACTGATAGCATTCTGAATGAAAAAAAAGAAAAAAAACCACCGAAACTGTACTGGAACCAAAATTAATACCTTTCATCAGGAATCTCTTCCCCGATAAAGCACCAATATCTTTCAGCAGGATTCAGCTCCATGCTATACGGCAAAAAATATGCAATGAATGGTTTAAAAATAAAAGCATATAATTATTACCCTGGCCAGGAAACAGCCATGATCTGAATCCTATAGAAAATTTGTGGCGACGTTTGAAAATCCTTGTACAAAAAAGCGTATATCTAATAAAATGCAACTTATTGACACTACTCTCGCTACTATCACTCTCGATATTGTACATCTTGATTATCGTTGTTTTCTTGTTGTTGTAATGTGATGAATGTGATTCAAATCTCTTGAAAGAGGTTAACTGTTGTAAGCCCAGGATTAGGTTTTTGCCGGGATAGTTTTTAAGAGACAAAAACTTTAAGAGAGCTTTGTAAAGAAAGAAAAAAACCTAAATTCACAAGCTGCATGCCGACATTCCTGATTTATTATTCTAATTGAGCTTTTAAAATTGGATTTTGTCAAAGGGTAATAAAGTTGGAAAGAACTTGCATGAAGATAAAGAAAAAATATATGAACTAACCACCCAGATCGAACAGTTCCCGAAATATGGGCGATTTCTGCAGTGACCTTAAGCATAAGGAAACATTAAAAATAAATCCAATTTAGTCAAATGTGATATCGTTTAAAAGCTATTATCATAAGATCAAGAAAAGTTGAAAAACTAACAGTCTGCATTCAACCTTTCTCAAGATATGTGTCTGTTTCTTTCGTGGCGTTTTGCATAAAAAGAAAATAAGCGAGAAAATTCTGTTCAGTTATGTACGTACTCATTTACAAAGTATAACATTTGAGCTTGTTCTCCTTATTAGGAAAATCTGTTATAACACCATTTATATTATCTTGTGAGTGGCGAATAAAAATTAATGTTGAACTTTAATGGTTGGGCTGTACTAAATTAACCCTCTGCCTACCACACGGTTCTAATGCACCCAACAGGAAAAACGGAATTGGATCAAATACAGTAAAATCCAACTGAATATGATAAAAATTAAGAAATTGGATTGCAAACACGTATTTTTGTATAAATTTGTAGAAATGTAGAAATATTTTAAAAGAATATCGAATAAAAATTAATAAATTTTAACTGCTGTTGGATGCATTACTTTATTTTTTGTACGCTGTATTTTCTTTTTTGTAGCCTGAGTATTAAGCAATGTTTGTGCCTGGTGTTGGAAACACTTACATTTTAATATCTTTCACCTGGGAAAGTATTATCATGATTAACTAACTAACAATGTTAAAACCCTTTCGGGACCAGTGATGACAAATGGCATCATGACATTCACGAATTTTTTTTTAATATTTAAAAATTGAATTTTACTAATTCTGTTTGGTGTCATTCAAATGACACTTTTTCTGATTTTTCAGTAGTATTTTTTTATTTCCTTAATGGATGGTAGCAGAGGTTCCAGAAACTGAAAAGTATTGCTTGATTTCCTTTTAAAACGTGAAGGGAAAACATGATAGTGAAAAAAAAATATATTGTTCCCACTTTTCCTTTTTTTTATTACAATTTTTTAAATATAAGTTGTAATAAGTATGATGTACATATTTATGTATTTATAATTCAACAATTGTATTTTTATTTCAGTAACAATGCATAGTAAATATACATAATTCCATATGGCATCACTGGGACTAGATTAATAGTTACAACTCAATTCTCTATTTTGATTTCTTATCTGATTTTGTAGTTTTGTGAAAGGAAAAAAAAATTCCCTTTCTATTTATCATGCCAAAAGCGAAAAAAGGAGCTTGTATCATTAGAAAGAGCCATTTATTTGCTAACGAATGGTGATCTTTCTGATACAGAAATTGAAAAATCTGACGAAGAGAACAGTGAAAGTGCACACAATCTATCAAATGTAAGTGTTTGCGTGCACTATTGCGACAATTGATTGCGTGGTTGCCCAATTCAATTGTCGCGCTCGCCGACGTAACTGTTCGGAGTTTTCCATGGTTCCCCAATTCAATTGTCAATATTCTTGATCTAGATACAAATGATTCAGTCGGTCCTCTTACTATTTCTGAAGCTAATAAGTATTAGAAGTTGAAGTTGAAAATGTAGATCAATTAGAAGATAAGAATATTAAACCATTTGACACGATTTAGATAAACTTCTGCATTGATGAAATTTTAGTCCTTATGAGTATTTTAAATTTTTTTGAGATGAATAAATTACAAATAACTTAGTGTATCAAGTGGATGAGATGTTCCGCTGGCAAAACTTGTAGACTGGAATTGCCGGTTCGGAACCAATCACGCTCGTCGGCCTAACTGTTCGGAGTTTTCCGTGGTTTTCATCGAACCATGGATATCCTTGCATAAATACGGGTTAGGTTCTCTTAGAAAGTCACCCACTGAGGACACTCCTCCCTCGGGCATATATCTCTCGTGGAGATTGTAGGCCATCATAAACAACAGCAACACCACCTTAGTGCATCAAACAAATCTCTATTCTTGCCAAAAGCCTGGAACTTCAATAAATACAATTATACATGAAATGGACATTAAAAATGAATAAACATTAAAAACTGAATCTATATTTTCTTTTCTTTTGATTTCAATGATGCCAAATGACATCATGAGCATTTCGTGAACAATTCCTATTTGGTCCCAATGATGCCAAATGGCATTGTTTAAAAAAAAAAAAACTATTAAAAAATGTTAAATAATTTTTTGAAAATATAGTTATGTTTATATTAGCTAAAAATAGCCTTAATTCCAGAAATTCAGATTTTTCCTCCTGTAAATAAAAATGCGGGCAGGAATTGTTTAAAACGACACTTTTAGCTTCTGATAGTCTTTTTTCTCGCTTGTTTTTTTCTTTGTGCGTGAAATCGATTCATATTTTGGATTTAAACGGATAGTTCATGCGTTTCTCTTTATATTCACGAGATGCTTTTTCCTTTTGAAGAAAACGAAACCATTTTTTATTTTACTTTATGTATGAGACACTATTGTAAGAATTTATTCCGTATGTCGTGCACGGTTGGATTCTGGCGAGTTGTTCCAAGGCAGACTTTTTCAACAATACTACTCTAACTGTTCAGTACCTATGTTCTTTAGCGAGCCGACCAAACAAGAGACTGAGAAATAAAATTTGCTGAGATTAGTGACAAAATGTTTGTTCATAGTATTACAGTATGTTATAATACTATGAAAACATAAAACTTTCACTACTGATTGAAAAATAGCATGTTTTCACTTTCATTATAATTGTAACTCTAGCATTTATGATTTTACGATAGAAAACAAAAATTCAATTATAAATCCTTTTCAATATAGAATCATACTTCTTTATGTATGACACTATGGCATAAGTATTTATCCGGCATGTCATGTACGGTTGTATTCTGGCGACTTTCTGCAAGCAAGAACTCTACTCTAACTGTTGAGTACGTTCTTTAGCGAGTCGACCAAGTAAGAGATGGAAAAATAAAATTTGCAGAGATTATTGACAAAATGTTTGTACATAGTATTACTGTATGCTATAAAACTATGGAAACATAAAATAAATACATAATATTTTCACTACTGAGAGAAAAAAAAAACAAGTCTTCACTTTCATTGTTATGGTAACTCTAGCATTTATTATTTCTTTATAAAAGACAGAAAGTAGAATTTCAATTATAAATCATTTTAAATATAGAATAAAAGATGTCGTATACCAATGACTTTTTCGAAGTAATTCTTTTTCCTTACATCACAATTCATCAAACGTAATGTTTGTACATTGCACTTCATACCAATAACTTGTTATGTGTCATAAGATGGAAATCATTTTTTTTTAACCTGAAAGATAAATAGTTGAAAATGACAGATAAATTTAATATACGAAAACAATATTCCATTTAGCATTGTAGCTATCCTGAACCATATTAAGATATTTAAAGTACCGGTATATTTAATAATATTTACTGCGAATCTTAAGCCTGAATGTAAACTATTTGCTATGGTACAGCGATGATAAACATAAAAGTCTGCAGCAGGTTATGTAAAAGTTTTTTTTTTTTTTTTTTTTTTTTTTTTTTTTTTTTTATGCTTTCGGTAAAATTCCTTTTTTGAAAAAAGAATCTTCCGAAAAAAGGTGGAAACTTAGGATTTTTTAAAAATCAAAACAGTCCTAGTTACTAGATGTTGTTTGTCCTACATCGACGAAATTATTCATCAGTGAAAACTATGGAAGTTGCTATTGGTAATTTTAGTGTTTTTCTTAGCAAGTAGTTGAAAAGTAAATACTATAACTTTAAAAGAATATTTCTTGTTTTTCAAGATCTGTTTAAATTCGATCTCCTTGCTATTTAGAGCATGCACATCACTTACACTAACATCGCGCACTAAATAAAACAATATTATAATGCGTTCATTTACGCATTTTCATCTTGAATGCAAATCTAATTGTAAAATTAAGTAATAATAAAAAATAAGTACATTTTTCAAAAGCATTTTTATACACAATATTTTCGTTTTATTTCCGAGATTAAATAAAGCTGTACTTTTTATTTTATTATTCAAATTAATTACGGGACGAAATTTATTTATATATAGAGTGAGATATCAGAATGAAACAGTTGCAAACTTGTAAATTGTAAAATATAAATTTACACACACGCACTCACATATATACATATATATATATATAGACAGAGAGATTATAATACGAGCAAAAATATTGTGTGTATGTGTATGTGTGTACGTAAAATTTATCTTAAAAGCGGCTCTAACGATTTTGATTAAATTTTGTATTTTACCATTTTCGAGCATGAAAGACCATTGGGCTAGGTCATGTGTTCGAGAAAATTCGATTAGTGGGTGATTTTAGGTCATAATGGGTCTGCGTCAAGCTTATTATATCTAAAAACGGCTCAATCAATTTTGATTAAATTTTATATCCAAATGTTTTAGGGCAGGACAAAACTATTGGGCTAGGTGACACGTTCGAGAAATTTCAATTAATGCGTCATTTTTGGGTCGCTTCGGGTCAAGCTAATTTTATCTAAAAACGGCTCTAACGATTTTGACTAAATTTTGTAATCTACAGTTTTGGATTACGAGAAGACCAATTGGTTGAGACACGTATTAAAGAAAATTCAATTAGTAGGTCATTTTTGGGTCAGTGTAGGTCAGGCTAATTTTATCTAGAAAGCGGAGCTAATGATTTTGACGAAATTTTCCTTTCTATCGTGTTCGGGCACGAGAATACGCATGTTGAAGATAATTTGATTAATGTGTCATTTAGGGTCACAATGGGTCAGGTGTCAAAGTAATTGTATCTGTAAAAATGCCTCAACACATTTTGACAAACTTTTGTACTATACTGCTTCTGGGCATGAGATGACCATTGGGTTAAGTCCCATGTTCGAGAAAAATCGATTAGTGGGTCATTTTGGGTCACTGTGAGTCAAGCTATTTTTATCTAAAAAGAAATTAAACGATTTTGACAAAATTTTGTAATATACCGTTTCTGGGCACGGAAAAGACCATTGGGCTAAGTCACACGTTCGAAAAAATTCGATTTGCGGGTCATTTTGGGGTCACTGTGGGTCAAGCTAATTGTATCTAAACAAGTAATATAAAAATTTTGTTTTTAAAGTCAATTCCTACTTAGGCCATCAAAGAAAAATTTAATATAATCAAGCTAATATGAATTTTTGTTGCATTAAAATATCTCAATTTGTTGATTTTCTATAAGCAAGTAGGTTTACAATGGAACTCTATGGGAATTTGGCGAAATATTACAGATATCGCCAAGTTGGCGTCACTTTTGGCGACTCATTTTGGCCGCCAAATTTGGCGATATATCGCCAAGTTAACGACAAACTTGGCGGTATTTGGCGACAGAACAGGTCCCCCCCCCCCTACGGTAACAGTTATTGAAAATACTTTCATTGAAATTCAATAACCAATGGCGGCCATTTTGTTTCCCATGCAAAACTAAAATTAATTAATTAAAATTTCATTAATTAATTAATATTTGAAAAAAACTTTATTAACATCAATTCTCATCCAGTACAAGTTTAAAAAAATTTATTTCAACCTGATAGGATGAATAATGAGTATTTTATTAACGATTGAAAATTTGTACAAGATAAATAGTATATAAATATATAAATAAATATAGGGAGAGTGTGAGCTAATAGTAGGAATTGAAAAACGACTCAAACAATTTTGACAAAAGTTTGTATTATACAGTTTCAGGGCATGAGAAGATGTGTGAGCAAATCACATGTTTGAAAAATATCGTATACTGGATCATTTTGGGGTCACTGTGAGTCGGGCTAATTGTAACTAAAAAACTACTCAAAATATTTCGACAAAATTTTGTATTATATCGTTTCTGGGCATGAGAAGACATGTGGACTGTCACATGTTCAATTAAAGTCGATTACTGGGTCATTTTTGGGTCACTGTGGGTCAAGCTAATAGTATCTAAAAAACGACTCAAAACATTCTGACAAAATTTTGTATTATATCGTCTCTGAGCATAAGAAGACGTGCGGGCTAACTCGCATGTTCGAGAAAAATCAATTAGCGGGTCATTTTTGGGTCATTGCGGGTCAAGCTAATTGTATCGAAAAAACGGAAACATTTTGACAAAATTTTGAATTATATCGTTTCTGGGCATACGAAGACCATTGAGCTAAGTCACATGTTCGATAAATTTAGATTAGTGGCTCTCTTTTGTGTTACCGTGGGTCAAGATAATTTTATTTACAAAACGACTGTAATCATTTTGACTAAATTTTGTATTCTATCGTTTTCGGGTTAGAGAAGGGCATTGGTTAGGTCGCATGTTCGAAAAAATCCGGTTAGTTTGTCATTTTGGGTCGCTATGTCTCAGGATCATGCCAATGGTGTCTAAACAGCAAGAATGATACAGTGAGAATAAAATATCGAATTGAATACAAGGCGAATTTTGAGCTTGTTTAGGCTCGGTCATCCCTGCTAGTATATAATAATAATAATGTTTCTAAAAATGTGTTTAATCTTTCTTGGAATATTTTAAGTGGAGATTTTTTTTCATTTTCAATACTTGTTGAGATGTAGTATAATTATTGTTCTGAAACATATCCAATTAACTATTATATAATATAAAAGCATTTTAAGTTACATTCAAAACTTCCATAACTCTTAACTTTATACGGTAATTTATTTTTACTTAAAATTAGCTAATCTTCGTTTCTTCAATCCGTTAATAGTTTCTTGAAAAATATAGATACAACACAAGTTAAAAAAAGCAATTTATCAAATTACAACGACCATTTGGAAAATGATTTTTTCGAAGACTAAAATTTAAGACATAAAAAATCGCACGGAATTGATCATACATTACGTACGCCATGAATTAAACATTAATAGTGTTATTACACGTAAAAATTCCAAGCGACAAAAATCATCTGCGACTCGTACGTATTATCCATCTGAAACCTATGTATTATCCAAGCATTTCATTGGCTGTTTGGGAAAAGGCTTTTTCATCGTCAGATTTCCAAGAAATCTGACGACACATTTTAAATGAAATTTCATTCTTAAACTTCTAAACATCCCACAATATTACTTTTTATACCGTCGTATAGAGAAAAAAATGTACTTTTAAATGCAATTTGTTTGAAAGCTGTATCTCAATTTGTTTCAGAGTTATTATTATTTTTTTTTTGTATTTTTTATTACTTTTTGTCATAGTGATAACAGAAGGTATCCATCTCTGTTGAAAGTAAAGGGAAATACAGATTACTGTATAGACCAATCAGAAAATGAATAAAATGCGGATTAAGCCAATAAAAACCTTCAGATACGCTTTTGATTTCCCATCCTGACGAGAACAATAACGATTTTTCCAAATGGTTAATAAATTTAACCTGTATAACTATGCGAATTGTCTTTACGCGTAAGAAGACCGATTGAAAAGTGTTCAATTTAAAATATATAATCGACTGAGTGTTTAAAATGGAACATGCAGAAGACTGATGCCATATGATCTTCAAATAAATATAATTTTAATTGAAATTGCAATGCTCAAAATTGATTTGTGTTTTCATTTGAATGCATACTTGAGTTTGAAATGCCATATTTTTTGTTAAAATTTATTTTTTTAATAAATTTAATGCATTAAAATTTATAATTGTGTGGAGAAGTTTAAAAATAAAAATGATTAATTTTTACAAAGTTCTTTATATATATATATATATATATATATATAACCTTTTCATTTTGCTATTTTTATTTGCTGATATAAAAAAAATCGAAAATTAAATAAATACATACAACATTCGAATACAAACTAGGACTTCCCTCAGAGGGATTAGTCTGAGCGATATTACTGAGAACATAGATTTAATAATAACATGTGGAAGCAAAGAAAATGAGATGTTATCTTTAATTGTCCATATACTGCGAAAAATTGAAATGATGAAAATAAACGAATTGTAGAATTACAAAATCTTATATATAAATTCGTATACACTGTTTAAAAAAATGGGAAATCAAACCATTCAAGACAGCCATGCATGGATATAAAATTGAAAGTACGCAATATATTAAAAGTAAAATAGAAAATGAAACACTAGTTTACTTATATCGGAATTTTAACTATATAAAATGATGTCAAGAGCATAATCAGACGCTCCGCACCAATTTGAGTAACTTTAAATGACAAATATATGATGTTTAAAAAGAATGGACTATACTTTATATGGTGTGTGCTCCCCCGGAATAGTTAATATTGTACAATATCTGTTTTCCACGGATGCAATGAGGTTGTCGATAACATTTAAGGAATTCTCTTCTCAAAATCTAATATAGTATCAAAGTACCGAATACATCAAAAGTGGCATGCAATGCTTCGTTAGAGTGTGTTTTAGATATGCTCGATCTGATTTAAATGATGAGTGTATGCTGGCCATTACATACGCTGTATTGTTTTGTTTTCAAACATATTCTGCACAAGTTGAGCTGTATTTAGCATGTATTAAATAAAAGAAATCGGCAATGATTACAACATAAAGTATGACACAAGATCTGAATATATCATCTACATAACTTTTGAGCTGTCAAAGTGTCATTTGAAGTAATTTACAAATCCATACATATTTATTCAGCAAATCATGCAAGCTAACATACGCCAATATGAACCCGATTACAAAATTTCACCAGAATAAGTTAATATATAAAAAATCTACTAATGATAATTGAGAATATGACCTTATGATAAAATGTCTAGAAAAATGAATCGGATAAAAAATTCATATCACATTTAAAACGGCACTTCCCTTTGTTAGTGGCCTTGGCGAAAGAGAGAAAAGCCTAGAGAAGTAACACTTTAACAAGTACTTTCGGGCAACCTACTCACTGTTTCATACAGATCTTTATTCAATAGTTACACAATTTATTTAATGCTAGGTGGGTATCTATCAGTTTTGTTGCATTTAAATCGCATGTTTTGCGGAGGAAATGCAGCATTATGAAATATTTAAAGTTGCTGTACTTAATAATTCCAAATTAATGGTAATTGAGATCGCTTTCCGTTAATTTCATCTTTTTAAATTTTAAATTTTTTAGAAACCATTCATAGAGACAATTGTATATTTTAAAACTAACCCGAAGCAAAATTTCAAGATTTTGGGATCAGCAGTAACAGAGAAATAGAAAATTTTTGAAAGTTTTTTGTTTCTGCACTGTTTTTTATAGCGACATTTTTAGAAATTGTTCTATTGCGAGAATTTACGTCATGATAAATACAGCCATGTCAATTTTCATGTTTATATTCCTAACAGTTCCATGTTCTTCGTTACTTAGATCATCTTTAGATCTTTTTCCGCTTTGTTTACTCTTTCTATTTTTTAGAATTCGTTCTACAACGAGCATTTACATCTTATTAATTACTACCATGCCAAAGTTCTAGTTTCTAACCCCAACAGTATCCCAAAAATTTCAGTATTCCAAATAAATCATAGTTTAGAACCTTTCTAGAAATTTTTACGTTTATCCGTCAAATTGAACCTTTTAGAGAGCGTTCATTACGAGTATTTACATCTTAAAAGTAACTACAGCACCAAATTTAAAGTTTCTAACCCAATCAATATCGCAGAAATCACAATTTTAGAACTTTTTTGCTCCTGCAGCGATGTAGGTTCTTGCACTGACATAAAATAGTCTTTTTTTCGGAGCAGAGATGGCCACCAACATTTTTTTAAGTTGGCTATGTAGTTTCAGATATAACACCTCACAAACGTACAAGCATTAATAATATTATATACTTTATAATATTATAACGCTTTATAATATTAGCATTAAATGTACAGATACAAAAGCCATTTATCTGTTACAAGCTAAAGTGCCGGCGTTGCCCAGAATTTGAAGGATGTTTGTTCTGAAAAATCAATTTCAAAATTTAACATACAACACAAAACAAACATTAAAAAAAGCAGTCGAAATGTTGTTGAATGAATCATATGAAAACGCTGTATAAAAATGTATAAATGTATATAACAGACGCAAAAGAATACAGCTATAAATGAACTTATTTAAATTTATAATTGGAGCAATAATGTTAAAATACGCCAATATTTCCCTAATCGGGTTTTTATTATGCTTCAATACATTTTTCACACTCATATGACGTTATACTATATCCACCACGTCCTTTATATTTCCAATATGACGTAATATTTTCCTCTTTCACGTGGAAACCTTGAAATAGAAAAGTTATGAAGTTATATTCACTTTCATTTAAATTCGTCAAACCATTTATTTCATTTTCATATTTCACGTGAATATCTTGCAATAGAAAAGTTATGACGTAATATTCACCTTTTTTTTAAATGCGGCAAACTATTTATTTCATTTTCATTTTTCACGTGGAAATCTTGGAGTAGAAAATTAATTGTTGTAGTAATAATTTTATTGTGTTTTTTAATTGTTGGCAACTGCTATAACGAAAAATGTTTAAATTTGATAAGAAATTGCTGTTAAATTGGTGGTTTTTTATTAATTAAAAATTAACTATAAGTTATTTCGATTCCGGATTACTTTAGTTGTCTCGGCCATATTTTAATACACATGTACGTATCTCTAGACAATTTTGGCTTCCAAATTGTGGATTTTTTATAGAATTACAAACAGACAGATAGACAAGTTTTTATTTTTATATATCTCTCTATTCTATGAAAAGTAACTAACGCTGTCACTGCCGCCGGTTTTGAATTTTTTGTGACCGGAGGTCTTTCTTCGTTAATATTAAGAAAGCTATTGCATACAAATATATGAAAATCGGTGGTATTATAGCGAAATGTTAGATCAACACACTAATGCATACAGTTTTCAAATCGAAGAATTATTTTAAGAGATATTTAATGCTAAAGTTGGACAGAATCGTTCCATTAAAAAAAATTTATAAGAGCAAAAGCTATACATGGGAATTTAATCATTTTTAGATCATTTTATTCAATAGAAGATCCCGGTCTGTAGATTTCATTATTTTTTTTTAATTTGACTCATTTTTTGAGGTTTTATTTCTATTTTAAATTCAACTATTCAGCATTTTGACAGATATGTTTTGCATATTTTAGAAAATGGTATTAATTTAAACTGTTGCCAACTGTATAAACAGCGCAAACAATAATGTTTGCTTCAAATAAAAAAAATATTTACACGTTACTATTATAAACAGAAAAAACCCTTCAAATTACAATTAAATAATTAGGTATAAAAAGCAGGCACTTATTGGAAATTACGCCATAAAAACTATATTTACATGTGAATTTTAAAAGAGAAAGGATATTGTAAAATAAATTCATTAACATGCGTTAGAAATCTGAAATAGAACAAATTACGTCACATTATACTTATTATGCAAAATGAACAAAAAATAGTATTGCAAAACAGTTTAAATTTAAAAATTGCGCGAGACAAAATATTAGAGGTTAAATATTAGATTTTTCAAAATTTTATTATTTGTCGTTTGATGTGAGGTGTTCAGCTATAAGTATGCAAATTTTTATGTTTCAACATAATTAGGGGCTGAGTTAGAAAAATTGCTTTAAATACACAAGTTAGAGCTCAGAGGGTAAATATTAGACTTTTTCAAAATTTTATTATTTGCTGTTTGATGTGAGGTGTTCAGCTATAAGTATGCAAAATTTCTTGTCTCCAACTTAATTAGGGGCTGAGTTAGAAAAATTGCTTAAAATACACAAATTAGAGCCCAGAGGGTTAAATAATAGACTTTTTCAAAATTTTATTATTTGTCGTTTGATGTGAGGTGTTCAGCTATAAGTATGCAAAATGTCATGTCTCCAATTTAATTAGGGGCTGAGTTAGAAAAATTGCTTAAAATACACAAGTTAGAGGCCAGAGGATTAAGTAATAGACTTTTTCAAAATTTTATTATTTGTCGTTAGATGTGAGGTGTTCAGCTATAAGTATGCAAAATGTCATGTCTCCAACTTAATTAGGGGCTGAGTTAGAAAACTTGCTTAAAATACAGAAGTTAGAGACCGGAGGGTTAAATATTACTTTTTCAAAATTTTATGATTTATCGTGTCATCGCAAGTGTTCAGCTATAAGTACGCAAACTTTCATGTCTCCAACTTAATTAGGGGCTGAGTTAGAAAAATTGCTTAAAATACACAAGTTAGAGCCCAGAGGGTTAAATATTAGACCTTTTTCAAAATTTTATGATTTATCGTGTTATCGCAAATGTTCAGCTATAAATATGCAAACTTTCATGTCTCCAACTTAATTAGGGGCTGAGTTAGAAAAATTGCTTTAAATACACAAGTTAGAGCCCAAAGGGTTAAATATTAAGCCTTTTTCAAAATTTTATTATTTGTCGTTTGATGTGAGATGTTCAGCTATAAGTATGCAAAATTTCATGTCTCCAACTTAATTAAATTAGGGGCTGAGTTAGAAAAATTGCTTAAAATACACAAGTTAGAGCCCAGAGGGTTAAATATTAGACTTTTTCAAAATTTGATTATTTGCCGTTTGATGTGTGGTGTTCAGCTATAAGTATGCAAATTTTCAAGTCTCCGACATATATAATTTCTGAGAACGGGCTCTGTGACAGACGGACAAACAGACAGACAAAGGAGTGAGACAGGTAGGGTTTCGTTAGATGGACAAAACTCTAAAAACATGCTTCGGATGACAGTAACAACATCCTAAAATTACATTACCATCAGCGATCTACCAATCCCGAATTTAGTTTACATTCGTTTCATATATCCTTATTCTTTTGTGCGGCCCTGTAAAATAATTATCAATATTATATACAGTAAAACCTCTGAATAGCGGACACCCCGACAATGCAGAATTTGTCCTCTATTTAGAGGTGAGCGCTACTGAGAGTAAAACATGTACAGTTATTTAAGAGTTGGTAATCGAAAAAATGTCCGCTAAATAGAGGTATCCGCTAATCGGGTGTATCCGCTATGGAGGTTTTACCAGTAAAACTTCTGAATAGCGAACACCTCGGGAGGGCAGAATTTGTCCTCTATTTGGAGGTGTTCGCTACTGAGAGTAAAAAATGTACAGTTATTTAAGGGTTGGTAATCGAAAAAATGCCCGCTAAATAGAGGTGTCCACTAATCGGGTGTGTCCGTTATGGAGGTTTTACTGCATAATAATATCATCCTTTACAAGAAAATTGCATGCTGTATGATAGACAGATATCCAGAGAAAGATAACCTCCGGATCAATAAACACTCATGTCTTTTGTTTTAATCATCCACAATTGTATGTCATACAACATGCCAGATTTTATACAACAGGCTAAAAACGGTCACCGTGGTACGGAATACTGTATTATTATTTGTTTGCCCACCAAAACTGGTTGCCACGGGTTGTTGCAAGGTTTGTGATCACGTGGTTGAAACTGATCTATTCAATATTGCTGCGTGCGTATTTTTTTTTATTTGCTCCATGTGTTCAAACCAGTTGTCTACGAAAACATCAACCGGTGAAAGTGACGCACACCAAATTTCTGTGACGTATGCAGATAAATTGTGCTTTTTTAAGAGTTTTTTCTATATAATTTTTAAACGGTTTGGAACTTATTTTTCATAGTAGGTGCATTCAGTAGGCGACCCTCATAGGTACCTTCTGGTGCAATCAGAAACGAAATCCGACAAATATTTTTTGAGTTATGCTTGACGAAAGGTTTTTATTAGGCTTTTTTTTTAGTAGGACATGGCGTTAATATCCATCGTAGTAGTAAAGTGTCCGGACAGTAATATTTCGCTGAGTATTAGCCTTCGCTTCGCTCAGACAATTAATATAAAATCTATCCCAAAAGAAAATCTTGTTTCTACGATTAATAAGTATTTAATACTTGTTAATGTTATAATTTAACTACAGTTAATGTTTTTTATATTTACACATTCTAATCGATATTTTCATATTTAAATGTACACTTACTTACCTATTTGCAGTCAAGCATCATAAAATAGACGTACATGATTTCATATTTCTTACAACAATTTGGAATAGATACAACATACATATCTGCATGAGACAATATAAAATACATACAACGTATAAATTTAAAACAAAGTTAAAAACGACAGAATAAGCAAACATTCAGCAGACTAGTTTCGGTAGTGTTTAGCATACCGTCCTAAGTGCAAAGAATAATGGAAACTTGCTCACTTATATAGAGGAGAAGCGGATTCAACTGAAAAGTTCATTAACCAAGGGGGAAACAGGAAAATGCAGGTACCAGCCAATGGGAGAATAGTATAGGTAATGCCACCAGAAATGTGCATTAAAAAAGTTGGAAGTAATTAAGTAAAAGAGGAATTTATGAAATATTTCCAGAAATCTGATAAAGGGGGAATAGCGAATTCACTATTAACAATATTGTCATAATTTTTGTAGATATGAAACGCTTCAAGAAAATTAAGTTCGTGTATAAAAGTGGGTTTAGAGATGATTTTGGATGAATTAAAATCAAAAGAGTGGTTCATCTCCCAGCAACGTTTAGCAATTGAAGATTTATTGGTTTCCTGTTTTTGAATACATTATTGGTGTTCTTTAATTCTAAATTTTAAACTCCGTTTGGTCTGTCCAATATAGGAAAGACCGCACTGGCAATTAATACTTTAGATACCCGTTGAGTTGTGTAACTCAATAGTATCTTTGAGTTTCGAGAGGGTAAAAATTTGTGGTTAGATATTTCGCTAAGCGATACGAGGGCAAGCCAATGTTCGAAACTAATTTGCTAAAACTATTCAGAATTTACGCTCTACCAACCTAACTATGGAATCTTTTGACGTTAAATCGCTATTCACGAATGTTCCGACATGTGACGCCCTCTCGTGTCTTGAAATGAGACTTCGTGAATGCCATTATTCGTTTTTCGAAATTAGTGAGCTATTATCTCTTACTCAAACTTATCTCTCACGAACAACTTTTTCATTTCAGGGCAATTACTACAGACAATCTGACGGGTTAGCCATGGGTTCTCACTTGTCACCTATTCTCGCAGACATGTATATGCATTATTTTGAATGCTCACTTTTTAATAAATTCCCTTTCCTGTTCTGGACTCGCTATGTTGATGATATTTTTAACTAAGTTGACATCTCTCATCACAATATTGATAATATCGTTAACATTATGAACTCAATCGATAGCAATATACAATTCACTTATGAAACTGAAAATAACGGTTCTCTCCCGTTTCTGAATACTCTTGTCACGCGTACTATAGACGGTTTCCCTACATCGATCTATCGCAAAAGTTTTGCAGTTTATCAACCACCATGCTCGCACTTGTCACCATTCCAGCCTTTTTTACTTTGATAAATCGTGCCATACATCTTTGTTCAGATACTCACTCACTTAATAGTGAAATTAAATATCTTACAGCCATTGCGATTGACAGAGGTTACAGCCCTTCTATTATCGAGACTGCTTTACGTAAACTACAGCAACCACGTCCCTCTAACGTAATCAGTTCTCTTCTCTTTCCAGAAGTAGCATTGTGGTACCTTTCTTTCCTAAATCCAGCTTTCCTATTGCCAAAATTCTTAGACAGCATGACTTCAGAATAATTTTTACCCCTACGAATAAGCTTACCCTCTCGAAACTCAAAGATACTATTGAGTTACACAACTCAACGGGTATCTATAGTATTAATTGCCAGTGCGGTCTTTCCTATATTGGACAGACCAAACGGGGTTTAAAATTTCATATTAAAGAACACCAACAATATATTCAAAAACAGGAAACCAATAAATCTTCAATTGCTAAACATTGCTGGGAGATGAACCACTCTTTTGATTTTAATTCAGCCAAAATCATCTCTAAACTCACGTCTATACACGAACTTAATTTTCTTGAAGCATTTCATATCTCAAAAATTATGACAATATTGTTAATAGCGAATTCGTTATTCCCTCTTTATCAGATTGCTGGAAATATTTCATGAAATCCTCTTTTGCTTAATTTCTTCCATTTTTTTCACAATTCTCGTGGCATTACCTATACTATTCTCCCATTGGCTGGTATCCACATTTTCCTGTTTCCCCATTGGTTAATGAACTTTCCAGTTGAATCCGCTTCTCCTCTATATAAGTGAGCAAGTTTCTGTTATTCTTTGCACTGAGGACGGTACGCTAAACGCTACCGAAACTAGTCTGCTGAATGTTTGCTTATTCTGGCGTTTTTAACGTTGCTTTTAAATTTATATCTTTCTGCACAAAGAAGCATCTTAATAGCTACATACAACTTACTTGTAATACATATTATAAATGCAACACTGTTGAGAAATTGTAGTAACAGCGGCAAAACGAAAACTCACAATTGAAAAATAATTGAACCAACTGATACAAAATGAATAAATATTTAAATCAGACGCATTTACAATCGGAGTCCTAAAATTTTAACATAAGGTCTTTTCATAAAAATATTACTCTGCCACTAAAAAAACACGAATATTAAAAAAAAAAAACTTGCTGATCCCCATTCTCATATATATGTAGAAAGACAGGAATGAGAAATATTTTTTATACGCTGCTAATTGTTGATAGTCCCAGAATGCGAAATTCCTTGTGAATTACTTTAAATAAATGTTTTCGTTACTTATTATTGGTGTAATTTTTGATATTGATGACTATTATACATTTATAACACTCATAAACAACAACAAAAAAATTCTTGGAAAGTTTTAACAGATTTAAGTAACCATAGCCTAGGGAATTTAAGAAATATTCACAAAAAGGTGATGTTGGTTTCCGTTTCAGAGATATTTGTGTTTAAATATATCTCATAATGTTTTTATTGCCGTTTAAAGTACTTTGTTTCTATAATCTAATGACCCTGAAAGTGAAAAAAATATCTGCCACTTATAATACATCTAGATGCCAATAAGATGTGTTTCATCCATGTGCAAAATGCAGCACAGCAGCGCCATCTGTTGAGCGATTTACACCAAAACATAATCAGCACCGATGCATATGAAAATCTATTTTAACTTTGTATACTTTTTACAAAGAAAGAAGAAATCAGAAATAGATGTATATAGATAGATAGAATATTGCAGGGTTCGCACACATTTCTTTAAATAAAAATAGAGGACTTTTACCAAAAAAAACAAAAACAAAAAAAAATAAGGACCTACAAATTAAACGAATATATTATAATATGCATTTTTAATAAACGATTTTATTTTTGTAAATACAAGTTTTAAACATTCAAATGGCCGGAAAAGGGGGGGGGGGGATTCAGCGTGTGGCAGTAGAAATTTAGAAAATTTTTAAATAACAAATACAGTGGATGAAAAATCTTGTCGGATCTGCCAATCCCAAACCTTTCTTCTATTCATACATGTTACTGCTACAAAATTCCCTATCTGAGTGCCAATTTTAAATGGCAATCTACATATCCATCATGAGGATTCTAAAGATATGAAATTTCATGCATTAGTTCTTGAGATATGACTATTGCTAAAATAGTGTAAATCTTGCAAAATGCACAATAGCATCGCCACTTGTTGGGTGATTTATACTAAAATCTTATCAGGAACAACTTGAGACAACCTCTAACTGAATCTGAAGTTTTATGAAAATTCATTTTTGAGATAGAGTTATTGCGGAAATCATGAAAAATTCAGCATAGCAGCGTCACCTGTTTGGCGATTTACACAAGAACATAATCAGCCCTATATTTATCAAGGCATATCTGAATCTTAAGTTTGATGTCTTAAATTCATGAACGTTGTGGATTATTTTCATAGGGAATAACATAGCTACAAATTACAAGTGTATAGTTCAAAATATGCCAAACAATTTTAAAAAGCTAACTTGTCAAATGTCATTAAAAATTCATTTGTTAACTCTCACATTGAATGATTTCATCAATAAAGGGTCTAGCTGGATAAGCATAGCGAAATGGCCCACATGGCTGATGTTTGAAATAACATGGGCGGTAATAAGGCTGACCATGAGAATAAATTATAGAGGATTTTTAGACCCCGACCTTGAACTGCCCTTGAGATAATCGGCGAAATATGCGCCGGCGCTACTATTTTTCAAATACGTTTTTCTCAAAAAGTAGAAAAGTTAAAAAAGGAAGTAAATGCCAATTATTGAAGAATATATTAGTTTACATTACATATTTTTTTTACATTTTTACACAAATTTGAACATAAGAAAATAAACAAAAATATTTTTCAAAAAAATTATTAATGGAGTAATTTTATATTTACACCAACCAAAAAATTACAGAATAATGCTCAAAGTATGTACTTTTCAGAAAAAAAAAATTCTTTAAAATCGAAGATGCGCTTTTTGAGTTAAAACGAAACTAATGCTATCAACTTGCTAAAATATTCCTAACTTACCCTGTTTGTATTTACAGAAATATACTGCTATCAATGCATTGGTCGATTCTTGACATTTCCACCCGGGCAGGTTTCGCAGTGCGCCAAAATAAGAGAATGTTTCTATGCATACTACTCTATAGCTTTGTTTCATGTTTGTAAATATTCTGTTATTTTGGCGTACTGCGCATCCTTCTCGCGTAATAATATCAAGAACTGACAAACAAAATGGTACATTTGCCTACCATGATTTTCACATATAAGAAGGCTACGGGGTTGTACAGTAGGGTGGGCCGAAAAAAACTTTTTTTTGATTTTCGATGATGGGTAGTGCGGAAAAGTGGCCACTAGTGGCACCAAGTTCACACAAAAAATTTGAGATTTTTAGGACAATTCCTATATTTGCCGCTTTTGGCTTGAAGTTTTGCTAAAATGCTGATTTTTGAACTTTTTTGGCAAAAATTTAAAAAATGTTAAATTAAACTTATTTTAATCGTATTTACTTGAAAAGGCATATTTAATGTTCCAAATGTATAAATATGCTCTGTTAATGTATTATTTAATTGCTATGTGTATTTTAAATTAGACGATTTTTATAGCCTTTTCGTGTTTAAGTGAGCAAAAGTTGCATGTATTGTTTGAATCTTTAAACAGTTTCTCTCCTTTGTCTTGTTTATGTCCCTAGCTCTTCCTTATTTTTTTCGATGCTTTAAGGGTCATATATTTGGGTGACGGACAGCAGAATCGCCCAGAAACAGATCTGGAAGAAGAGAAGGGGGTGAGGCGAGAACTTAAGCGAACGCAGTGACTCATCGCGATGTTGGGGGAGTGAAGGAGGAAATACAAGAGGGGAGAAAGTGCGATAAGAGATGTTTATTATTTTTCAGTGCTCGGTTTCTCTGTGACATTTGTTTAGTGCAAAAGGAAAACCTTTTTCTCGTGCAATACATTGCTTTTTGGATCGTTTAACGTAACTTTACTGTGTTTTGTGCGTTTTATTACGACGAGTTTAGAAATGGCTAGTACGAAAGTTCATGATCATGTAAAGACATGTGATAGCGTGAAAAGTAGCCATTTTGGGGCACCATGCAAATTGAAAGACTTGCAATTGCCAACTATTGCTGACATCATGCGCCACTACTATTGGTTGCGAAACGATATAGAAGAAAATCGAGATATTTATCTTCAAACAGTGGATGATATTATTAAAATGGCAGGTGAAACAGTTTCCGAAATCTGGATAAAATCTTCCATACCAGTGGTTTCCCAATGAACAATTAACGGAAAGATTAAAAACTATTACAATGAGCAAGTCGATCTGCCAAGATTTTGTACAAAATGCGGAAACCTCTCTCTTTGATATTGCAGCTTGTAAGTGTAGAGGCTTGAACAATTGTAGCTGCGACATCAGACGTAACGTTCCAGATCGGGGGTGAACTTCTTGAAGGATCAAAGAACTGTTCGAAAAATGTTTATCGGAAATATTGATTTA
Organism: Maratus speciosus; assembly: GCA_963932465.1. Taxonomy (NCBI): domain Eukaryota; kingdom Metazoa; phylum Arthropoda; class Arachnida; order Araneae; family Salticidae; genus Maratus; species Maratus speciosus. The sequence goes on from OZ010792.1 coordinate 244,108,051, forward strand.
AAAACAAGCAAAACTCTTGCAAAGAAAATATCGCGGAAAATGAAGAGGGATACAATTTCAACGATTAATAGTGGTTCTGCGACAAAGCCTTCAACGAGTGGAGTTAGATCCAGATGGAAGACAGTTATATTGTTGGAAGATTCAAGTAGTGGGAGCTTTCCAGCAAGCAGTTCGACTGAATCTGAATTTGAACCAGGCCCTTCAAAGAAAAACACTCCTAAACGCATATTCTTGTCTCACACAGCGTCCGCCATGTCTCAGGGAAACGGAACACTGAAAATAATAAGCATCCCTTATCCCACTTTCTCCTCTCTTGTATTTCCTCCTTCACTCCCCCAACATCGCGATGAGTCACTGCGTTCGCTTAAGTTCTCGCCTCACCCCCTTCTCTCCTTCCAGATCTGTTTCTGAGGGATTCTGCTGTCCGTCACCCAAATATATGACCCTTAAAGCATCGAAAAAAATAAGGAAGACCAAGGGACACAAACAAGACAAAAGAGAGAAACCGTTTAAAGATTCAAACAATACATGCAACTTTTGCTCACTTAATCACGAAAAGGCTATAAAAATCGTCTAATTTAAAATACACATAGCAATTAAATAATACATTATCAGAGCTTATTTATACACTTGGAACATTAAATATGCCTTTTCAAGTAAATACGATTAAAATAAGTTTAATTTAACATTTTTAAAATTTTTGCTAAAAAAGTTCAAAAATCAGCATTTTAGCAAAACTTCAAGCCAAAAGCGGTAAATATAGGAATTGTCCTAAAAATCTCAAATTTTTTGTGGGAACTTGGTGCCACTAGTGGCCACTTTTCCGCACTACCCATCATCGAAAATCAAAAAAAAGGTTTTTTCGGCCCACCCTATTGTACAGTGTACATAAGTAATGTATCACTTTAGGGGAGAGTGTGTGTGGAGGCACTTGACATCGAAAGATACCTGCAGGGGAAGGGAGGTTGTCATTTGATATCGTTACCATTTATGATCAAACCAAAATTTACTTTTTGGTATCTTTTTCTTTACATCTGTTATCTTATTTTTTTTAAGTCTGTTTTCTTCTTTTTATGAGAATACAAAGAATGATTGAATGATTATAAAACATTTTATTCCAAAATATGGAATAACCCAACGTTCACCATTTATATTCTCCTGCCATATGCGTATATAATTCGTTGTTAGAAAATCCAGATTAGAAATCATACTTGTTATTTTTGCTAGTAAAAGATGGGGAAGAATGTTGTCCACCTGTTTTGTTTCAAAGAAGTTCTGTTTAGTCCTGTGCAAGGGCGAAGTGCAAGAAGACAATATTACTGTTCAATGTATTATGTAACAATGAACTATCATTAAAAACTTTTAAATAATATTTCTTTAAGATGTTATTCGATATAAAGTTATTTCTTATATAACAGTAATATTTTATTAATTTATTCTGATTATTTAAGTCAGTAAAATATGTGAATAAAAAATGTACAACCATATCTGTATATCATTGTAAACGTATAAAAAGGAAAGAAAGTAAAAACAGTATAAAGTTGATAACCTTATATATTTACAACTCCTATTCAGCTTCACTTGCACAATCGACTAGACTATCGGCTTGATATTATTACGCGAGAAGGATACATAGTACGCCAAAATAACAGAATGTTTACCAATACGAAACAAACCTATATGGAAGTGGCACATATGAAAACATTCTCTTATTTTAGGGCACTGCGCATCCTCTCCGAGTGGAAATGTCATGAATCGACCAATGCATTGATTATAGCGTATTTCTGCAAATACAAACAAGGAAAGTTAGGAATATTTTAACAAGTTGCTAGCATTATTTTTGTTATAACTCAAAAAACGCATCTTCGATTTTAACGAAATTTTTTTTCTGAAAAGTACATAAAAAAGTACATTATTCTGTAATTTTTTGGTTGGTGTAAATATAAAATTACTCCATTAATAATTTTTTGAAAAATATTTTTGTTTATTTTTTATGTTAAAATTTGTGTAAAAATGTGAAAAATACATATAATGTAAAGTACTATATTCTTCCATAATTGGCATTAGTTTCACTTTTTTAACTTTTGTACTGTTTGAGAAAAACGTATTTAAAAAATAGTAGCGCCGGCGCATACTTCGCCGATTATCTCAAGGGCAGTTCAAGGTTGGGGCTAAATATCATCTATATTGGATTATCATGGTCAGCCTTATTACCACACATGTTATTTCAAAGAAAAAATCACTCACGAAATCGGCCAAATCGGCCATGCGGGCCATTTCGCTATGCTTATCCGTCTAGACCCTTTCTGCTATTGAGTCTCGTTATCGATCGCAATGGAATGCAGCAATACTTGCCGATTAATCTTGGATCATTAAGAGAGATGATACTGTACATAAATATAAACGCAAAAATAGGCACTAATGTACTCAAATTAATACACTCAAATTGTGTTCAGCTGCGTAAAATGTGTGTAAAATATGTGTAAACTGTGTACAAGTATACTGCTGGTAAATTTAACATTTATGTATCATTATTATTATGTATTGTTGTACTATCTCCAAAATTGTGATATATCGTAATAACCTATAAATACATATTCTTCGTTTAAAACAAATAAGAACCAAGTAAAAATGTGTAATATCATTTTTATTTTCTCATGAGTGTATATAATTGGAATGTTAACTTTAAATTTAAGAAAAAAATAAAAAGTCAATTTTTTTATCAGTGTAACTGTTAAATTAATAAATTTTGTAGGAAATTTTTTTATAAAGCATGAAACAAGACTACAAAGACAATGGACTAACGAAATCCCCACGAAATTGCATCAACAGAGGAAAAAATTAAATTTTACTTTTGCAAGATCAAATTTTCTGAACTAATGCAACATAAATATAAGACAGCGCAACACTATATTTGTGAAGCTTATTGAGTTAATTTTGCTTATGAAAGTTTTGTAAGGCAAATATAAGATTTTTTTACAGATGAATTCCCATTTAATTTAAAATATTCATGCTAAATAATAAATTTAAACAAAAAATTGATTCTTTCGAACAATTTATGCTAATATGTCAGTTTTATCGGTGTAAGTTTAATGACATAAAAATATTTCATATTATTTAACGTACTCTATAAATTGATAAGAGGAATATGATTGCCTTCTATTTTAATCTAAAACGGAAAATATTTAAAGGAAAAAATTGTGTACTAAATATAGAAACATATACCTTAAGTAATATAGTATTTCTTATTTTAAACTGAAAGTTGTTTTGAAAAGCATTTGTTTAATATTCCTTTAAAAACTTATTAAACAATATCATGTTTATTTAATCTTTTGTTTTTATATAAGACAACTAATATAATATCCCACTATTTTTGAAACATAGTTTTAAAACCATACAAAATGCCAGAATATACACGATCTTGTGCAAAAAATAAGAAGAACGGAAGAACATTACGGTAAGAATTCATAAAAAATTAAAATTAAATTTTCTTAAAGTTGAGATTAAATATCTAAAATAAAGAAGGACTTATATTTTAACTTTTTTTCTGAAAACTTTTGTGGGCAGGAGAAGAAATATATACAATGGTTAACAGTTTATTAATTTTCTATAAAAATATACATTTCTTTAGCCGTAGTTAGTTTTATTTTTTAATTATTTAAGAAGGTAATATATCTATTGTAATATCACGTAATTAGCAGCGAAAAATTTAGGAAAATGAGCACTGATTTGAAGTATGAAAAGAAAATATTAATGAGAAAAAAACATTATTTCAAGAAAACATTTTAAAAAGTAATTAAAAAATATATATTAAGAAGAAAGATTGTATGGAAAGATTTCGAGCAGTACATGATTTTATACAAGATATAAAGCAGCTTACAATGCCATTTAATTTAAAAAGAGTAACGTTAAATCAAATTACAAAATATTATTATCTAATTAACTTTCATTGAATATCCTGTATAAAAAAGTATAGTATTCTAAAATTATTTAGATAGTTTTATTCGATAAAGAGTTTTCTTATCTGGTAACTTCCTTTAAAGAGGTCGTTTTATTCAGTTGTTTCTATTTATAATTTTCGCATTAGGAAATAACTTTGTGTCCAGCAAAGGACTCCCTGATTTCTAAATTAAATAACTCGGAAACTAAGATCGATAGAAGAAAGAAACAAGTAAAGTAGAGTGCCGATTATCGAAACTCCAATTAACTGAACATCCAATTATCCGAACAGCATATTTCTTTCAAAAAAAAAAATTAAGCGAACTTTCAGTTATCCGAACAGCCAATTTCTCCCAAAAGATTTTTAAAGCTATTCCAATTATTCATCGGCTAGGAATAAAATTTTAAATAAAGGGAAAAACTGTTAGTAGATCAGAAAATGAAGGATGTAAAACAATAAAGAATATGGGAAGAATCCTAAGCTATGAATAAAATGAAATTAACGAGTGGTTAGTTAGTGAAGTACAAGACACTGGATATCAGATTATAAATGATGATGAGATTGTGGGTGAGATTCATGATGAAAAAGAAGGTGAAGGAAACGAAAACGAATGCTCTGAAAATAACGCAGGTCCATCACATAACGAAGTCTTTGAACGTTTGTAAACAGATATGAAATGGCTCGAACGGCAGAACAACGTTGATTCTATTCAACTAATGTATTTAAGAAGAATTAGAGATATGGCAGCATTGAAAAGAATGGCTTCGTTGAAGCAAGCAACAATCAAAAGCTTTTTTGTTTAAATTATCTGTGAAGTTCTGAAAATGATAAAAAGTGAAAAAAATATTTAATGATAAAAAAAATTATGCCAGCACTAACTTGTACCGCCAGTCCAAAGCTTAGATAACGTGTAAAAGTTATAGTATAGTCAGAAACATCCCTTAAACTGTCTGTCCATTTTTCCGAACTAAGGTTGGCCTCGACTTGTTCAGATAATCCGCGCTCTACTGTAATATGTTGATTTTGAAAACCGTAAAAATTTAATAGAATAGTTTCAAAATAAGTTACGCATTTTGTCGACAGGTGGCAATGTACGATGAAGTCAGAATTGGAGAAATAATCAGCAGATTATCCTTTGCAAGCAGTCATTTCAATCATCAGCCTGTTCACTAATGTGTCTCGAAAAGTTTGCAAATTGTTTTCTTATCAGGGCCTTTTGCAACTTTGAACTGCGATTAAAATGTGCGCTTTGTTGCCGTAGGAATGCAATTTAACCTGCGATACTCGAGTACTAGAAAAACACGTTGCTTCACAGAATAGATGACTTCATTCATTTCCTTGAGTGAGATGATTGAGCACTCTGTGCTTCAGAGTACTTTAGTTAGGGATCCCTCGGTGACTACAGCGCCCCCTGTCGACAAAATTTGTAACTAATTTTGGAACTATTGTATCAGATTTTTACGGCTTTCATAATAAAAGTACCATTTGTTTCCTTCTTCTATAGATTTTAGTTTGCGAGTTATTTAATTTTAAAATCGGGGAGTTCTTTGCTGGACCCCGCATACATTGTTTATGTAGAAAAAACTTTTTGCAGCGTGTATTAAATAGGTTACACTATTTCCAATATAAGGAAATTGAAATATACATTACTGAAGTTTATTTCGAGATGCGTACTGTAGGATATCATGTGCATAGCATTTATAGTTCCTTTACAGAGAGATAAAAAGGATTTCGAATACAGTATTGCATCCGAAGTACTGTCTGCTAGCGATAATTACTAAAATTGCGTTAATGTATGTGTTTTTAATTTTAGCTACATCTTTGCATACTACGTGTGGCCTTTAAATGTTGTAAAAAATATACAGGGATACATAAAAGAAATCGTAAGCATTGCTGAGTATGAGTGCGAATTACTTAAAGGTGGCTTTTATTTAAGATACGCATTTTCAAGATAAACTTTATTTAGTATAATGAGCAATGTTTCATGAAAACAGGTAAATAGATGTACAAAGCCAACCAAAGAACTAAATACTTGTCCACCTATGGATGATAATTTGTAGGTGTGTGATTTCGATAGTTATATGTGTGTTTTTGCATTAATTAAATTTTAGCTTAATATGTGGCGTGTATGAAAGTCTAGAGGTAATGTACAAGGATGTACAATAGAATTCAGTTACATTTTCGTCTAGGGACAAGAATTGCTGTAGGTGAATTTTCTACTGCATTATGCTTTTTAATTAAATTTTAGTAAGAAAATTTAGCTTAGTAAACTCATTGCTATATGTAATCGCATAAGCCGATCCTACGTTCGAGAGGAATAACAGACTGAATACCAGTATTTAAAAAATATATATCTTCGTCTTATCTAATAGCAAAATTTGCAAAGGTTTTCTGATAATAAATAAGGCGAAACTAACTAGTCGAAAATACTGGTGTTCAACATATCTTTTCTCGAATGTAGGGTCGGCTTATACGCGAGAATATACCGTAGTTATTTATTTGTTATTTTAATAACGTTTTACTAAAATAAATAAATATACCATATGTAGATTATACATATATCTGTACGTCATACACAAGGCAACAGAAAATAATTGGAGTACTTTTACGACTGTGAACGGTAATTAGAGAAAATTGGTTTTCAAATTTTTTATGCATTTTCTAAAATGTTTTCATAAGTATCGTATTTACCATATTAAATAGCGAATTTTGGCTAAAGTATTCTGGATGCGTTAAAATGTGTTTCATAATCTATGCTGGTTGCATGTTTTTTCTGTCTTGTTTAAACCATTTTTTGAGTTATTATATAGTACAAGTAATGCTAGCATATTCAGTATTTATATTTGTATACTATTTCTGTGTTTTGGTTTCAATACAAAAAAAAAAAAAAAAAAAAAAAAAAAAATATTCTTCCTTGTTTATTCATGCCAAAATTGTAAAATGTTAATAACTGCAGTAAGGGGAGATTGGGGAGGATTGACCATAGAGGAGGCTTGGACCACCCTTCAGTTTTCATATTCAAAATGAATTTCAGAGTTTTACCAAAAGGTGTCAACCAAAGCTACTGCGATGCTGAAATAATTGTTTTTGCTTCATGCAGATAATTTTAACAGGTGTGGAAAAATCAATTGCAAAGTGTTTTCAGCCTAAAAGTTGTGTTTTTTTTAAATATTTTGTAAGCATTTTCAAGTAAAATATAACATAAAAATTTAAGTAAGTAGGTTTTAAGTAATGCAGAAATATCGAGCTTACATTCTAGGCATAAAGAATCTACAGTAAGTTACACATAACATAACAATGTGATAATCTTTAGAAAAGGGCGTGTGTGGGGAGGATTGCTCCAGACAATGTAAAGGAGGTTTAACCAGATGCTCAAGGCTCCCTTAATTAAATAGTATAAGTATGGTTGAATTTGTGCCGCGGAAGAATTGTTGGCAATAAATTTTAACATCAGTATTTCCAAACAATAAACTTCAGGACAGATATCTATTGCAAATGTTTTAGAGATATGCCGACATGTGTCGTGTTTGGAAATAGTGATGTTAAAATATTTTGGTGTAATCTTTTTCAGTGACAACATTCAACCGGAAAAAGCAGCATTTGTTATATGACAAGTAAAAAACGCAATACAATGCTGAATTCCCAAGTTCTAAAGAAAAAAATCAGCGGATTGTTTATGGTAAATCAGTTTTTCTCTCAAGTTTCTTTAAATTGTAGAAATATGTTGTGAAAATTTTATTTATTTGGAATAATGCTTAATTAGTGTTAAAGATTAAGAAATGTACATACTTCTGTAACGCAAGTAGGACTATATATAAAAAGAACTTTTTATTAAAAAATGGCATATGGATGTTTTAATATAATTTGAAAGTAATTATGCATAGCAAAACATATTTTGTCTTCTAATGAAAACATTTAAAATAACAGTGAATGTCTTAAATACTTTTATGCATATCTCAACTAATTTTATAAAAATGGATTAATTATTGTGTCTCGGGACGCACATAAAAGGTCACCGGGCCACAAGTTGAGTGTCACTACATTCAACTATACCAATAAATACGAGAGATAAAGCACTAAAAGCACAAACCGAACTCATCGAGAGTTTATTTTTGCCAGAATTTGTTACAAATTATTTATTTTTTGGGGCTGTCGATAAAATTCGAACTCCTACGCAGTTTTTGGAAGCGATCACATTGATTGAAATTGCAATACCATTTGAATATGGTTCCAGTTAAAAACATTGAACGCTAAATATGTTAATTGATTGTACAGTCGTGGAAAAAAAGTAAACACCCCCACAACTCCTCAACAAATTATCGTAGAAGAAAGTTACTAGTACCGAACGATTGAAAATAAAGTCTACTTTTAAATGATGTATATAAAATTTGCTTAGGTTGCAATCTATGCAATAAAACGAACCATAACTTTGTTTTTTTTTTCAATAGGAGCACATAATTCTGACAGCATAAATGAACTCTACACCCTTCAATTAGCCTAAAAACAAATTTTTATCCAATTCGTACAATAAGTTTCCGAGAAATTAATTATTTTAAAACGAGCGTATTTTAAGGGCTGTATCCAAATTGAAGTTCGGTACTCGATTCTTAACCGATAGAGCCCTTTTCTTGACCAAGGCACCTTAAGCGACACTCAAACAGTCATTGGAGCCTGCTAGATTACATGATAGCATAAGAAATTTCAAAATATCTAGTCACTTCTATCATAGACGGCCCCTTAAACCATCATTTCGCCGTTTTTTAAGCATAATTTGAAAGCTACTTGGAAGAAAAATGTGAAATTTTAGATTTCCATAAAGCAGGGTTTAATAATTCTAAATCCATTAAAAAAGTTTCTCGGTTGCAATTCATAATTTTTCGAATATTAATTTCAGAATTCATAATTCATATCATAAAATTATAAAAATTGCAAATTCAACATATTTATGTTTGGGCATATTAGTATTATTGCTACACAAAAAATTAGCACATTAGGAGCATAATTTCAGTAGATATAAATAAAAATATGAAAATGTAATTTAACATTAGAAGCACTAAATTTGGAACGTTTATAATTCAAAAACTTATCATTCAAATGACTTGAAATTTCGTGTCTAGGCATAGTTTGAACCAAAGATTTGAAATATCTCGTTAAAATTGAGTGTTGCCATTGAAAAAAATGAAGTTTTGATTCGTTTTAATATGTAGATGGCCCCCTAAGCAAATTTTATATTACATTTGAAATACATTTATTACATTTGAAAGTGAACTTTATTTCCAATCGTCCGGTACCAGTAACTTTCGTCTACGATAATTTGTTGAGGAGTTAGTAGGGGGTGTTTCCTTTTTTTACCGCGATTGTACATGAACAAATACACTGTGTTGTTGATGGTATTGTCTTCTTTCGTCTAAATGTCTATCGAAATCTCTTATTTGCTGACATAATGTTTCTACTGCGCATGTGTAAAATCTGAGTCCAAACCATATGCTCGTGTGTCCTCTTCTTGAGTTTATCTTGAATTTTAAAGTGTGCCACTTACTTTACGTCAGTTTGTGCTTAACAATGATAATTGTAGTCTTAAATTTTAACAGAAAATATCATCAAACATCAACAAATTTAATTTAATTTTGTAAGATTTTGCAATGAAATATTACTTTAGTCACTGATCAGTAAAATCTATCAAGGCATCAAACATTTCGCAGTAAATGACACACTTTATCCTTATTAATAATGTAAAGTATAAAGTTTACTATAACATTTGATGTAGAAAATTTTATATAATTATTGAATTTAGTAAAAATGATGAAAAATAAACAGTCATACATTTTAAATTCACATTTTAACATATCTATATGATTCCGATTAATGTTAATCAATATATTTTTTAGAAATTTTGGTTTTTAAGGTACGGTATAGTTTGTTTTTTCTTTTCACAAATCATAAAAAATATGGATAACACCTAATTGAACATTTAATTTTTAACTATAACACATTTCAAATTTATGTATATAATTTCAGCTGATTTTGTAAAAAAAAAAAATAATACCTAATTGAACATTTAATTTTTAACTATAACACATTTCAAATTTATGTATATAATTTCAGCTGATTTTGTAAAAAAAAAAAAAAAAAAAAAAAAAAAAAAAAAAAAAAAAATGTTAACACAACCTATTATTTAAAAATAATTATATATGCATTTATTAAGGGAAAAGTTCTGTTAAAACATTAAAAAATCTCAAAGTTTAAATACATTAAACCTAAAAAAGAACAATAATTTTTACTAAAGTGCATCTCAATTGAAATAATTAACCTGTTTAGCGAACTATTTAAATGCGAATGTTTATTTTTCCTTGTAATTTCAGCCATGCAAAAGAAAATAATAGCGACTGCTAGACGAAATTTATAAAATTAACATACGAAACGCACGGATCCAGAAAACAATTAGCACAAGTCATTAAAGCTTTCAAAGTAATTATATTTCAGGAAAATTCTAGACGAAAGTATTACTTTGCATGTGGTTTTATGTTGACAAAATAATGATGTTCTGTGTATTTTATTATAATTATTATTTAACATTAGGTACAGTCGATGCTCGTTAATTCTAAATTTCAGGGGGTCAAGAAATATTTTCGAATTATCTGATTCTCAGAAGGAAAATTTCACACTATCTTGAAAGAAAAATGAATTAATGTAACATTAAGAAAAAGTCATTTTTCTACTATCTGTATTGCTTCCATGTGTATATCAAATTACAAAAGTATATATTATTATTTAAAATAAAGATTTAAAAGCAATATGCTTCCAGAAAAACTGTCTGATCAAAGGTATCCGGACACTTTCAATTTTAGATGTTGTATCGAATATCTAGGGACAAATCTGAAGAATTCTTCTGGAACTTCAGGAGTAAAATTGCAGTTAAAATTACAATATTTTGATATTCTTATTGCTTATTTTGTCTTTAGAATAGACAATATTTAAATAGTATTAATAGATAACATTAAAATTAATTATGCTTATTATATATATATATATATTTAAAACTGACACTTTCACCAAACTTTCAGCTTGTTTTAAAGAGATAAATTCAAAACAAATTTTCATATTACATTACCAATGTTTTTATAATATACTACTTTGAAAGACAATGTTTTTTTACTTTAAAAATTTAAAGTTTATTTATATGTTGGATTCCTTATGTTATTCAAGATTAGATACATTGGTCATTCTCTGAAAAGTGGCAATTTTTTTTTAAAAATTACGGCCCAATAAAATTGCCTCAAAAATCTCAAAATTTAGCTTACAAGTACCTTATTGCTATATTTAACAAAAAATAATATGAACCAAACTGTTTCTGATAGTTCTTCTGATATTTTAATTTCAAAGCACTTCCATTGCTAAAATGTTCGAATAAATGATTGGAACCGGAATTTAAGAACACATTTATTTTTAAATATGAAAAATGCTATATTTCACATACATGTTAAATAGATAAAAGTTTATAAAAAGCCTGGTGCCATTGTGGCGCTTAAGAATTCAAATTAAGAGGTTTCATAAACATACCACCGCCCTTGAAAGGGTTAAAAAAAAGAACAAAAATTATAATTAGAAGTCATACCGTCAGTAAATATTTTTTTTTTTTTTTTTTTTTTTTTTTTTTTTACTCTATGTCAATTGAAAAAATAAAGATAAAGCATTAACAGTTAGAAGAGTTAATGTTTATTTAAATTAGTACAATTGTTTTTTTTATTTATTTATTAATATTGGCTGCAAATATTGGCTAAATAAGGGCAAAATGTAAACACCCCAATTTTGGCGCAATATTGGCTGCAAATATTGGCTAAATAAGGGCAAAATGTAAACACCCCAATATTGGGGCAATATTGGCTACAAATATTGGCGTAATATTGGTTACAAATATTGGCTAAATAAGGGCAAAATGTAAACATCCCAATATTGGGGCAATATTGGCTGCAAATATTGGCTAAATAAGGGCAAAATGTAAACACTCCAATATTGGGGTAATATTGGCTACAAATATGGGGGTAATATTGGTTACAAATATTGGCTAAATAAGGGCAAAATGTAAACACCCCAATATTGGCGCAATATTGGCTGCAAATATTGGCTAAATAAGGGCAAAATGTAAACACCCCAATATTGGGGCAATATTGGCTGCAAATATTGGCGTAATATTGGTTACAAATATTGGCTAAATAAGGGCAAAATGTAAACATCCCAATACTGGGGCAATATTGGCTCCAAATATTGGCTAAATAAGGGCAAAATGTAAACACCCCAATATTGGGGCAATATTGGCGTAATATTCGTTACAAATATTGGCTAAATAAGGGCAAAATGTAAACACCCCAATATTGGGGCAATATTGGCTGCAAATATTGGCTAAATAAGGGCAAAATGTAAACATCCCAATATTGGGACAATATTGGCTGCAAATATTGGCTAAATAAGGGCAAAATGTAAACACCCCAATATTGGGGCAATATTGGCTGCAAATATTGGCTAAATAAGGGCAAAATGTAAACATCCCAATATTGGGGCAATATTGGCTGCAAATATTGGCTAAATAAGGGCAAAATGTAAACACCCCAATATTGGGGTAATATTGGCTGCAAATATTGGCGTAATATTGGTTACAAATATTGGCTAAATAAGAGCAAAATGTAAACATTCCAATATTGTGACAATCTTGTCTGCAAATATTGGGGTACTATTGGTTGCAAACATTGGCTAAATAAGGGCAAAATGTAAAAACCGCAATATTGGGGCAATATTGGCATAATATTGGGTGCAAAAATTAGCTAAAATATTTCAAAATATGAACACGCAATATTGGGGCAATATTTCATAACAATATTGGGGCTATATTTTATACCAATATTGGCGCAATATTGGCTGCAAATATTGTCTAAATAAGGGCAAAATGTAAACACCCCAATATTCATGCCAATATTGCGCCAAGATTTAGCCAAGATAAGCCAATATTGGCCCAATATTGTTTGGCTACTGGGGTTGCAACAACTTTTAATCATTTTAAATGAATTAAAATGTTTAATTCAATATTTCAGTTAATTCATATTTTAAATAATAATTACTATATGTCTTTTAAAGCAAATTTTGTCCATTTATCATTATCTTATTAATTTTCAATAAATAACACAATGCATTTTTCTTTATTATTATAATTTTTTTATTAATTAAGGAATTAATTTAATTTGTTTAAATTAACCAAATAATACGTTTCTAAATTAATAAACTAAAACCTCTAAATCGAAGACAGTTCTGGACCATATATTTTTCCGGTATTTAGAGGTAAAGATATCTATACAAAGAAAATAATATATTCTTACCGTATGTTTGTAAGCAGCCTTCTAAATGTTTTTTTTTTTTTTTTTTTTTTTTTTTTTGTAAAAAATAGTCTAAATCGAGTCCTGATGCACCTGAGGCTAAAATTTTTCATTTTTTGAAAATTATCTAACATATTTATCAAACCCTGTATTTAAAAAAAAAAAAAAAAAAAAAAAAAAGCAAAAAAAAAAAAAAAAACAGACAAAACTATCGCGATTAGAAAAGAGCATTTTTATCTCAGCATATAATACCAACTTAAAGTGAATGCAATTCACGTTAAAATGGCACATTTTCATTTTAAAAAATATAAATATTGAGCGGCACCCCCCCCCCCCCACACCCCCGATACGAGGTTTTTTTTACAAAGATTTTTTTTTTAAATACATTCTTACAAAATCCGTTAAAAGATATAAATTCATGCAAATTTAAGGTTTAATTCAGATTATTATTCCCGGGCCTGGTCAGTACCACTAAGCTAAGCTCATCTGGTATACTTTATATACAGGTGTTGGGAATGAGAATATGTTAACTAAATAGAAGTGTCAATTGTAAGTGTCAGGTCTGGAGGTTTAATGTTTAACCATATTTTGTTTTATTTTATCTTTAATTTATTTTTTAAATATAAGTTTGATTTATTAATTAATTATTTTTATATTATCTTTTTTAAATTACCATACATAATATTATTTTCCCCTCAATAATAAAAGTGAAGTCTCCATTTAAAGAACTTCAGAAATATAAATAAGATTATAGATTCAGAAAATATAGATAAATATTTTTCTGTATTTCCTAAATAACAAATATTTCTGCAGATTTTAAAACTGAAAGGTATTTTGCGTTATATATATAGAGAGAGAGTTAAAACTTCCATTTAAGAAACATATTTCCTATTTAGCAAAATTTTAGTTTCGGATATCTATAAAAAATTATTTTTCACGGAACTCCTTTTCTCTTTTAGCCATGGAACTAACAACATTCTTTTAGCATGCATATGTCCGATAGACATCTCTTTCTCTTCAAGTATCTTTTCTCTGAGATAATCCCTAGCTATGTGTCAGGGAGAATATTATAACTGGATTGACTCTGAATAGAGCGGATCCACCCCCAATCACTTTTGTCAGCTGAGAACGTGTGTGCATGCTTGCTGCAAGTACATAATACATGCGAAAGAAAGTTTTGGAAAGGAGAAAGATTGTGTTATTCCAAGAATTTGAACAAAATCCATTTCTGAAATAACTAAGCGAAAACATTTGTCCATATTTGTCAGACATTTTTAAAGAGGATTTTTTAATTCAAAGGTTTCTAAAAAAAGAAACGAAAAGATATTTATTTAGTTTGGGATTTATACAAAATATTTCGCTTATAAAATAAAGATCTGATATTTTAAATCAAAGTATTCGTACTTTTAGGCATATTAAATTTCCTGAAATATAAGTTTTATTACCTAAAATTAAGTTACATTTCAAGGAATCACTTAAAATGTGTCACATCCTTAATTAAATGAAATATGGTGCATAATGAATGTCTCATGCACAGAAAGCTTTCACACGATTTTAAAGGTCGTTAAATAGAGATTTAACTACAAATTAGTTTTATTTATCACAGTAAGAAAATAAAATAGTTTTGTAACAGGCATAAATTTCATTAATAGTTTCTATTTTTATGTAATTCAGCCTGTTTTTTCATTGTAATGATGGAATATTGCAATCTATTTTCATCCCAGATCCTGATATGACACAATTTCACAAGTTTGTACAAAAATGTGTTTTTGACGACAATACAGCATTTTAATATTTTTATAGAGTTATTATAAAATAATAGATTGATTTTAAAGAATTTTTCAATTCGCCTGCGACAGGTGCTAAATCGCCAAACATCTGATACTCCTACAATGGTATGGGAGTTTGATAAACAATGGATTTAATGATGCGTCTATAAATGCTAGCCAAAATGTGCCAAATCGAAGTGAAACTGCAAGAATGAACTATTTTAAGTAGTAAAAAGTAGAAAATAAATTATAAATGGAAATGTGAATTTTGAAATATAATTTTTAAAATATGCTTTTAACAGTAAATAGTTTCATGATTTGTGATAATACGTTGAACAATCCGTGTAGAAATTCCAAAAAGATGGTTTAAATATTGTTTAAATCCCCCCCCCCCCTCCATCTTAAAAAAGAAAAAGAGCAAAATCTATATGTTTTTTCATAAATTTATTTAATAAGAGGGCTTTTTACCAAGCGTAAAAAAAGTCGACTAAAGTTTCTGTAATTAAAAGAGAGAGAGAAATATTTGCTTTGAAAAGATTCTTTCAATTGGGATTTTATTGTTTGGTAATCGTATAAAAAAATTCATATTTTAAATCAAATTATCCGTATTTTGCATTTTAAATCTCTGGAAATATAATTTTTATTAAATAAAATAAAATTATGTTGCAAGATATCATCAGAAACGTTTATCCTCATTAATTGTATGAAAAATAGTACAGAATGAACTTTCCATGTACAGAATGATTTCAATTGATTTTAAATATTAAAAGCTAAAAGAAAATTTTTGCCATTTAAAAATATAATTTCATGTGGGAATTTGAAAAATCAAAGACATTTATGTTATCTTAAATAATTATTGATAACTTTTTTAAAATTAGAAATTTAAATTTATATTGAATATATAGAAAATGCTACGCATTTAAATTTGCAATAAACGTTAGATAATTCCGGCTTATACGAAGCACAAAAAATATGAATATTTTCTAGTTTAAGGTTTCAAAAAAGGGGAATAAATACAGGTATACCTTACAAGCATTTTTCGTTCAATGGCCCTACAGCTTAATGGATAGAGCGCCGCTCTACAGTTCGTAAGGTACCCTTGTTCAAATTCGGAAGGCAGAATGAAGGTAAGAAATTTGTTTCCAAAAGCGGCTTTTCATGTGATTTCGTGTGCGTTCTTGATAAATGTATTGTCTGTTACATATGAATCTGTCCGATAATTAGTTTTTTAAAAAAAGGTATTTATTTCTGAAAAAATAATAATTTTGTATTAATTACTTTAAACCATAGCTTCAAAAATTTTCGTGGCATATTAAGTGACATTGAAGTTTCCCAAAGTCCTCCAGTATCACTACCTAAAATCTTCCCCAGAACCTCCCGAGGAGGACCGTAAAGGAGGTCCTGGTGAGCTTCCCAGGATGCTGTAAGGCGGACATTTTCTGTTCCTGATGGCCTCCTGGTGACAATTTTCTGCACCTTCAGGGATGCCTTGGGGATGATGCTGTTATACTGTAAATCTTCCTGGGGGCGTCCTGTGGAAACAAATGTGCTATATGGGATGCTGCTTTCTACTAAGTAAATAATGCCAAATATATAGTTATGTGAGGTAATGGCGACAAATGCTAGGGACATCATTAAAAACTGGCCTAATTCATTCATTATATAAAATTTAAATATAATTAAATGGCTAAATATGTATTTAAGTGTGTTTAATGGATTGAGAAAAAAAATAATTATAAATATACGTGCTGCAATAGCAGAGAAAGCATTTTCTTTCCTACATATGTGAATTGGGACTTATTGAGCGAATGATATTTGCATTAAAAATACATTAAATTTATCAAATTTCAATTTCAATAAGCAAATAATTACAGTTCTTATGTATATCTGATTAATATTGATAGTTTAAACCACTTTTTCTTTTTGTAATTTTAAAAATATCTCTTCAAGACCTCTGGGACATAAAATTACCACTTTTCAGAGAATGCCTCATATATAAGTGGACATAAATCCGCTATAAGACTGTTTTAAACTAATTACATTCAGTCTTTTCATTTCACTTTAAATCCCTGAGATACGAATAATTTATTTTGTTTTTATCTACGACGGATGTGTAATTAAAGTATACGGGGCAAAAAAAGAAGCTCTGTTACTCGTCAAACTCTGATCTAAGATCAAGATTTCTTCAATTCATTTTTAGAATTTGAAAAAAATTACGTAGAGATAAAACTTGTCACGTATTGCTTATTTATAAAATGTCTGATAGGTTCCTTTTTCATACATAAGAATTCATATGTTGTCTTCTATTGATCTACATAACAGCCATTCAGTTTATATCCACAGAGAAAGTCAGTTTATTTGGAAATTAAATTTTTTATCTAATAAAAGTTTAAAAAACCTATTTAAAGTTTCACGTTTTAAAGAGATAAAATTCAAAAGGAATTTTCATATTACATTACGAATGTTTTTAAAATGTACTTCTTTGAAAAACAAAGTTTTATATTTGAAAGTTTTTAAATTTATTTATAAGTTGAATTCCTTATATTATACAAAATTGGGGATATATGTGGCCATAAATCCCGTTATAAGACAGTTTTAAACTAATTATTTTCACTCATTTCATTTCACTTTATGACATACGAATCAATTAATTTGCTTTTATCTACGACATATGTGTAACTAAAGTTTACGCGGCAAAAAAGGAAGTTCTATTACTCGTCAAACTCTGATCTAAGATCAAGATTTCTTCAGTTCATTTTTAGAATTTCAAAAACTTTTCGTAGAGATAAGATTTGTCACGTATTGCTTATTTATAAAATGTCTGATAGGTTTCTTTTTCATACCTAAGAATTGATATGTTGTCTTCTGTTGATCTACATAACAGCTATTCAGTTTATATCCGCAATAGAAAGTCAGTTTATTTGAAAATTAAATTTTTTATCTAATAAAAGTTTAAAAAACCTACTTAATGTTTCAAGTTTTAAAGAGATAAAATTCAAAACGAATTTTCATATTACATTACGAATGTTTTTAAAGTATACGTCTTTGAAAAACAAACTTTTATGTTTGAAAGTTTTAAAATTTATTTATAAGTGGAACTCCTTATATTATACAAAATTGGATATATATCAATGGCCCTAAATCCCGTTATAAGACTGTTTTAAACTAATTATTTTCACTCTTTTCATTTCACTGTAAATCCTTGAGATACCAATAATTTATTTTGCTTTTATCTACGACGGATGTGTAATTAAAGTTTACGCGGCAAAAAAGGAAGCTCTATTACTCGTCAAACTCTGATCTAAGATCAAGGTTTCTTTAATTCATTTTTAGAATTTCAAATACTTTTAGCAGAGATAAGACTTGTCAAGTATTGCTTATATATAAAATGTCTGATAGGTTTCTTTTTCATACCTAAGAATTGATATGTTCTATTCTATGATGCATGGTGGAGAATTGATATGTTATTGTATCTACATAACAGCTATTCAGTTTATATCCACAGTAGAAACTCAGTTTATTTGGAAATTAAATTTTATATCTAATAAAAATTTAAAAAACCTAGTTAAAGTTTCAAGTTTTAAAGAGATAAAATTAAAAAGGAACTTTCATATTACATTACGAAAGTTTTTAATATATACTTCTTTGAAAAACAAAGTTTTATATTTGAAAGTTTTAAAATTTATTTATAAGTTGAATTCCTTATATTATACAAAATTGGAGATATATAAGTGGCCATAAATCCCGTTATAAGACTGTTTTAAACTAATTATTTTCACTCATTTCATTTCACTTTAAATCCTTGAGATACGAATCAATTATTTTGCTTTTATCTGGGACGGCTATGTAGTTAAAGTTTTGGCGGTAAAATAGAAAGTTCTATTGCCCTTAAAACTCAGATCTAAGATCAAGGTTTCTTTAATTCATTTTTAAAAATTTTGAAACTTTTGGCAGAGATAACAGTTGTCACGTATTGCTTATCTTCAAACTGTCTGATACGTTTCTTTTTGATACAGAAGAATTCATATGTTATCATGTGTTGCGCTACATAATAGCTTATAGTTCACTTTATATGCTTTGTGGAAAGTCTGTTTATTGTGAAATTAGTTTTTTTTTTTATCGAATAAATGTTTAAAAGACACAGACTAAATTTCGAAGATTCATTTATCAGTGAATGGTTTGAAATAATGCGCAATTATTTTTTTTTTTAAGTTATACCTCTAAAAAAAAATACTTAATCATAATAATCATTAAAAACTAGGGTTGTAACAGTACAACATTTTTTGTCGTAGTCTTCGTACATGAATATTTATGATAAAAATAATGTATTGTAATTAATAATGCATTTTATATAATTACCAAATACTATTAATACACCATATATCCAATATTGCATATTGTCAATTGTACTTAACATTTCTTTATATACTTTATGACATTTTAATGTATGTTTAAAAAAAAAGTTGCATTCTCTTGAAAGTCTATTTAATTTAATTTTAAGCAATCGTAATATGAGGGGCTCACAACCGTAGTAAAGTATGTGAAAACAGGCATGGTGCACAGTGGTAATAGATAAAACAGATTTTATGGTCCTTCTAAATGGACTATCTTATTTTTTTTTTTTTTTTTATGAACTTGGTCTGCTATGGCTGTGAACCCCTCATATATTCCTTATCGCTCATCTTGTTTGGCGCATCATGCCGTTCTTTCTACCACGCAACTATAAAAAGGCAACTAGCCAACTAACCAACCTTATCATTCAATAGCTTCCACTACTTTAAAGCTGGAAATTATGGAAAAGTACATCATAAAATTCATACTCTAAATATCAAAGAACATAATATGAAGTTTAGAGGTTATTGTCAGTTTATAGTTTTGTTTTATCTTAAAGGTAAATCAAATTAATTATAAAAGATAAAACACATTATACAAAAGCATTATCTTTTAAAATACTTTTTTCTAAACTTCTGGCGTCAAATACAAGCTTAATTTTTATATCGTATTATACGAATTAATTACAAGATAGAATTTGATCATGTAGCGATTCAACTTTAAAAATTAAAGATCATACAAACATATAAAATTGATAACTTTAAAAAGAAATTAAAACATTTTTTGAGTGTTTATGACTAACGTCATAATAATATTTTAAAAAGTAATGCCTTCTGTTTGTAAAATATTATGAATAAAGATTTTCTAAAACTCAAAAATCTTTTTAACAAAGATCCAGAAAAGCAGTACTTTTTAAATATTTTTATAACACATGAAGTCCTGAAACATGCGCTGTAATTTGAAAACTTTTAGAACTCTTAGTATGATAAAGTTCAAGAATTTTGTTCATTAGAAATATCTATTCCTTGTAGTTTCCCCGTTTTGATAATTTTTTACAAGATCAATAAATAAATTTAAATAATTGGTGAGCACTTTGTTTACGCCTAAAAAAAACTACTTCAAAATTGTCTTTTTTAAATTATAGTTTATCGTGAGTTTATTATTATTATTGTTGTTATTATATCATGTAGCTTTTTGTTTAAATTAAATTGTTGTCATATCTACAGGTTATTTCCATTTATCTATGTCCGTCTGTAATACCAAAGTCGTTAGTTATAGACGCATATCTCAGAATATAAAAATGGTGCAATAATTTTTATCCAAAACATTTTAAAAGCCATTGACAGCAAAATAAATATTTTAATAAAATTTTAGAAATTAAAATTTTTTTGATCCATGGTTCCTACATGTTCTATTTAGAAAAATGTTCTCAATTCTCTAACAAGTGATTACCGATTTAGCATATTTTGAATTTTATTAATTTTCTGCTTTTTTCGACATTTAAAACGATAAGACGCGCTTTTACAAATTATGTAAATTAAAAAGACTAAACACGATTAAAGTAATTATAGATATAACGTAGATTCAATGTGTTAAATTATTTGAAAATACTTTTCTGATAACTTGTAATTGAAACCTTTTTTTAATTCCAAGTCTACCTAACATACATATGTTTTTAACTTTCTTCAATAAAAGGTGAAGATTCTCAGTTTGACGTGTGTGTATTTATTTTGTATGCTCACCGATTACTCCGATTTTTGGGATTTTTTTATAGCATGAAAGAAAATAGTCTGGAAACGGTCCCATGTAAATTTACTCAAAATTTGTTCGGCACTTTTGGAGAAATTCGACAAAAACTAAAAGCATTAATAAAAATGTAATTTTTTTTTTCATTTTCCGCAATTTTCATCAATTGACGCGGTGTAGCACTATCTGTTTCTTAAGAAATTCACTGGCAAGCGATTTTACAACCTCTTTGTACGGTTTCGTTTCTTTGATTGTCAATTAATAAAGGGTGGACCAACAGTTCCTGATATATTTTTTTAATTTAATATTAAATAATATAATTCCTGTCGATAGCACTTGACAAAAGTGTCAATTTGAAAAACAATTTCTAACTATCCATATAATTGGAGTAAATTCAGAAAAACACATGTGCGCAACTGCCACTTTGGGAATGCGTTGCTTGCCTTTTACTCTGTAGTAGTTTTTTAAGTCCTTTTTGGGAAGGAGGGGCGGGAAGGGGGCTTGAAAAGTTTATACATTCATTGTTCGTAAACACTTCTGATTTACGAAATATCAAGTATTTCGATAACTCAAATGATAAACAATGAATTTAAATATATATCCGAATCTTTAGATCCACATAACATGAAAAACAAATTCAAAGTACAAAATTTTCATCCATTACAACTGACAAAACTTTACTGTTTCAACATTATATTAGTTTCTTAAAGAATTTAGGTACAATAAAAATTTCATTTAAGTGATTGTAAGCTCTTTGTTTACGCTTCAAAGGAGAACTTCTAAGACTCCGATTTAAATACTATCATCTTCTGAATGATTGAACTATTCATGCAGAAAGCTGCTTTAAATGCATGCATTTGACGTATATACATTAAATTGAAATTACTCCTATGATAATTTGTCTTTTGATTTAAATATATGTTTTAGATTGGAATTTCTTTTAAAAATAAGCACAAGTTATTTTAAATAAAATATTTAATAAATCTAATCATTAAATTTTATTTTTAAGTACAGATTTACAAATGGTTAAAGTGATTTCAAGTTTTATTAGGAGACTGAGCAATATGTCCAATAATTGGAACATTTATTTATTTAGTTTGTATCTTACGAAATTTTATCTCTAAATGTAAATACAAATCAACAAAAATATATTCCCCCTTCTGTTTGCTGATATATAAAATGACGACCTACTTCAATCATATCACATCATCTGAATAAAAAATAATGCCTAAAATATACAGAAATATTTAATGATTTAGTGCAGCCTACGCTGTAAAGAAAAACAGACTAAAGTACGGAAATACTACTGGCAATAGAGACGCCAGTACTATTTCCGTATTTTAACTGAACTTTTTCCCGGTAAATTACAGAAAAATGTCCGTTTTTTAGCATTTACGGGGGAAATTTTCCGTTAAAACACGGAAATAGTGCTGGCGTCTCTATTGCCATTAGTATTTCAGTATTTTAGTCAGTTTTTTTTCTTACAGTGTATAAGTAAGTTCCACATTATAAAATGATATTATAATAAGTTATTATAATAAGATATAATAATAAAATTAATTATTGATTCATTTGTACGGGTGGGTATTAACAAATTATTAGATACATTTCATTGTAAATAAGTGAAGTTACTTTAGATTACGCAAAGTTTGAAATGGATATTTATTCCCTCTCCATAAGTTTAACTTTCAAGGAATGTATATCAGTAGGAAGCACTTTAGTAGATTATATAATAATGTTAAGACAGCATAGCAACTAAAGGTACAAGCCTGCAAAAAGAAATCACGAGCAACTAACTTTGCTTTATAAAATTCGCACTTTTGTAAATATGCGACATTTTTGCAACATACTTTGATTCCCTCATAAAAGTCGCAATCATGCGTCGCATTTTAAAAGTTTCTAGAAATCAATTTCTGTTAAAAATTCAGGTGTTACAGTTACAGTTTTATTTTCTGAAGTATATAAGTTATTTGTAACAAACAAGGCCCTTGTCTGAATAATACCATAAGCTTATATCCTGTAGAAAATGAATTAGGGCCTACATATGCAATACATATATAAATCATTATATAAAAACTGACAAGAAATATATTTTTAGTTTTAACGTCTACTAATTAATTTTTTACTTAAAATTTGCGCAGGGGTCATCCACATATAGAAATCATACCAGACATATGTCTTTTTAATACAAACAAATAATTATGTCACTATATTTGAATTTTTGTTACATTTTACATTTTGATATCATACATGAAGTCTGTGTGTGTAGTAGTTTAGTAGTATGAAGAATTAAAATTTAGAACCCCTAATATTAAATTTATTATTAATAGTTTCAAAACAGATTGTAATGTTGCAAAGCGGGTAGTTCTTTAAACATAACTGGGAAACTAGATGACGTAACAAACTGTATTATTAGAATCGCATTTTTGAAGTTTCAAGAAATTGATTTCTGTTAAAAGTTCATGGGTTACAATTACAGTTTTATTTTCTAAAGTATATAAGTCATTTGTACCAAACAAGAATTTTCTTTGAATAAGGCCACATCTTGCAGAAAATGATTTCATGTCTACATATGGCAGCACATACCTGACAATTTATGTGTACTTAACACTTGCGGATAGTATCAAACTTATCCAACACCGGCCTCGTCATCATTTTCGGACCACTAAATCTTTCGACACACTTTTGTTAAAAACAATAAGTAAACTTTCATCTGAACTCAATGAATAATTGATTTAAATTTACAATATTTGCATGGTGTACCAGATAATTTATCAATTTTCCAAAATGTATATCGAAATATTCTGTATTTTTAATACAGTTTGTGTGAAATATGTGCAAACCAGAATTCCTCTAAAAAGGTAATGCTGCATTTGCTTCAAAATGATTGTGGCTCAGACGGGCGCGCAAATGTGAGATTGATTTTTATTTTATTTTTTTATTTATTTATTTTTTTACGGCGGACATTTGGCAACTGGCCAATTCGCATCAAAAAGGCCGGAAGTGGTTGCCATTTGTTTAAGGGCATCCGAAGAGCGGCCATTGCTACACGTGTTGGTCTGGTAATTTAGAACCTTGATCAGGTAACGAGATCTATAATGAATAAAAAATATGAAGAGATGACAAAATAAGTAGGATAGACGCGAATGGACAAAAGTACATTTTTTTTGCCACAAATGATAATAAAATTTGGATTTATAATAAAATAATTATGACTTTATTTCGGATTTTTTATACCAACATATTTCATTTACAAGAGATAAAATGTGCAGTTGAAGAAATTTTGCTTATTTTGTTGTGTTTAGATGTAATGACTGTAAAATATTTGTTACTTAAAGTTAAATCATACACTTAACAAATTATGACTTTATTTCAAAATTATATTCCTAATAAGGCCCATTAAGAGTGTCTTTTATTTTTTTAACTGTTCTAGTAAAAATTCAACCGCGACAAGAGCATAATTCTTTCTCATTTGTAAAAATAAGTATAAAGATTATATCCAACAACATTCAAAATGTCAATACTGATATAACATATATGACTGAATAAACAACGTACACTGTAAAAAAAAATCCGACCAGTTTTCCTGTAGGGATCGTAAAAATAGTTGCCCTTATCGTACCGGAAAAACCCAGCTCGGAATAAAATCCGTAAAAAAAAAGGAAATAGTCAATAAAAAGGTATTTTACGGATTTTATTCCGATTTTACGGATTTTATTTCGAGCTGGGTCGGACATTCTCCCGGTACGATAAGGGCAATTTTTTTTCCGGCCCCTACAGGAAAACTGGTCGTATTTTTTTTACAGTGTACCATTATATCATACAAATAACATATAATATAGTAATAATTTTATTTAAAACAGCATTAATTGTAACTTATTTTTTTCGAAATATATATTTCCAGAAGTTTCAAAAATGCGAATCCACAATTACGACTCATTCTGCAAAGTAATTTTTCTGTTATGTTGCATCTGTTTTGAAAATATTAGTTTTGAAGTTAACACTAGGAATTCCAAATTTTATACCTGCATAATTCCTAAACCGAGGGATGTTATTTTTGAGGTAAGGAAATTTAAAACGAAATAAAACACATAAAAATAATGTTCACTGCCATGATATTGGTTTTATTAAATAAATAATTTTATGCCATTAGTGTCTAAAAATGATTTCGGCCGTGGCTGGCTCGAATGTAAAGCTGTCTGGAAGTCCGATTTTCGACCAATTTATCGAGCTGCTGGTGCCGTCTGTCAGCAATAACGTGATACATGTTGATTTCCAAGTAGTCCAACGTGTGTGGTTTATTAGTGTAACCCAGTGACTTCCTCACAGAAAATAATATTTTTTGTGTGATCACATCACCATTGGGGACCAGTTCGCGGGTTCATTACATGAAATTATGCGCTCACCGGACGTGTCCGCAATAAACTGACGGCTTTATGCCCAATTTGCAAGCGTTTTTCTGGCGTAAGCTTATTAAGGGTTAAATGGCAAAACATACTGAGCATAAGTCATCCGTCAGCTGTCAAATTGACTGTGACTAGAAACGGTGTTGCCAATTTCAAAACAACACCTCTAAAAAACATCCATTAGTTGGAAAAATGAAATCCTTTAATATATTAGCAAAAAAATCGCTTAGCATATGAAGGTAAAATTTACCAAGGAATCCAAATAGGATGTAAAAATTATGTCTTTGAGTTACAAAATTTCACGTTTGGCACAATTTTTGAAGGTAGACGACCCTCTAAGGAAAATTTAGTTGCATAATTATATAATAGACGTTATTTCTAACTAATCGGTACCAGTCGCATTTTTACCCGACTGCCAAGAAGGGTTATGTGTTTCACGCGCATCTGGGTATGTGGATTTCTTTATACCCTCGAAACAACCCAACGGCTGGAGGGATCTTAATGAATGAAGTCTCTATCGATTCGTCTTAACTGTCCAATGGTTATAGACTAGTTTTTGTTTTTATAAATTCAAAATGGCGGCTGTAAAATACAAAATGGCAGTAGAGACGAAAAAAAAAATTTATGCACCCTATTGCTTGGCATATCATTGGATACGTCTTTCAAAATGAAAACGATGTTTATTTGACTATTTTACCGTCAGAAGCTCCGTTTAAACACTACTCAATCTGGAAGTTGTGTGGGCAGGATATCTAGCTTTGCTACAACTCTAATCTTCATCGACACCTATGGCCTCATCAAAACAGTGTTCATAGATAGGAACTAACGATTAAACACAACTTAAAAGTTATCAATACAAGCAAATAAATAAAATGGGTAAGTATTATAAAAAATAGTTTCACATTGATGAGAAATAATTAATTAGTTCGCTTTTTACGCAGTCGGGTCTTTAGATTTTTTAAATTTAATTATGATTTATTATATGATGTACTGCGGCGGATATATAGGGTGTAAGTGCAATTTATCCAACGACTGTACAACATGGTGTAATACTTTGAGATCTTGAATGCGCATAAAATTTTATCTAGGGCAGTGGCTCCCAACCTTTTATTGGTCACGCCCCATCAAAGCCTCTGTAAAGTCACTATGCCACCCCCCCCCCCCCCCTGTTACTCTGTAAATTATGTCTCTTATTATTTAATAAAAGAGAAACCTATTCACACGGTGGAAGAGTAATGGAGCCTTAATAACTGTTCATTTCGCATTTTTTAACTTAACAAAGAAGCCAACCTTCTATCAGAAATGTGTTTTTAACATAATTTTATAAATGCAATGAGATTATGCATCTTCGCCTTTGTGCGAAAAAGAGTTTTGTTGTGCTTTTCCAACTTACTTCAATGTGTAAGAAAAACGTTATAATTCATTTTTGCGACTGATTAAAAGTTGGTTGAAAAGCTTTGGACACTAAATTTTCTTTCTATGGGTAACCCAATACATGAGAAGCATTTCAAGATTATCATCTTTATTAAATTTAAGTATCCTTTAATCCCCATCACAACACATTATTTCTGATTTTTCTTTCCCAATATCGCTAGTTGTATTCCATTTATTATCCGATTTTAAAATTTCAAATCTATATGCCATCATGTAAATTTATTTACTGTGCAGGATACGTGCATTAGAGCCATAGATACTTACTACGTACTCATTTCCTTTTTTAATGCTATTTAAGATTTATAAGTTTTATAAAGTTGGTAATACCTCGTTCAGATACTTCATATATTTTTTAGGTTAAATATGTTCAAGACAGACAAATTTAGATATATTTTTAAGTAGTTTCCCGTGTAAAAGAATTTTCATGATATGTATAACAGAGCGAATAGAAATAGAAAGCTCATTCAGTAAATAATCGAAAGCATTACGAAAAATTGTAAATAGCCCCAAAAAAATTACAGTGAGATTTAATACTATAAAACGATATTAAATTATAAAACAATTATTCCTATAATTATTCTGGAATTAAATCTATTTTAAACTTGACCTTAGAAATATTTTTAAATTCTATTAAAAAAACTGTTTTTTTTTTTTTTAATTTTGCTTGTATTCCATTTATTTTTCGTCTGCAACATTGCATTAAAGAAAAAAAAAAAGAAAAGGAAAGGAAAGAAACTGATAGCGAATGAGTGAGTAACAAATTAACAAATTTCGAATTGCCCCCCTAGAAAGTAAAATCCCCCCCCAGTGGGGCGTACGCCTCACGTTGGGAACCACTGGTCTAGGCTGTGCACAACAAGATATGGAATGTTACGACGACGATCTAGAGCTGCTACATTGAGACTGGATGACCGTAACATGTTAGCGGTGTATCGAAGATGAAAAGAAGTGTTATAGACATTTTTTTTCATGTGAATCTAATTCGTGAACAAAATTATTCCCATGAAACAAAATAAGTCTTCCTTGCACTGAAATATCCCATTTCTCTTAGCCATCTATTTTACTACAATAAACTAATTTTACATTGAGATTAGAGATTAATTTTTTTATAATTAATATACAGGGTGTCAAAAAATGTACCTTGTCATTTTTTCCTTAAAAACTGATTATAGATATATATTATAAATTACGAAGTTACGTAAAAACGTTACAGAATTTTATGAAATCGATTAAAAGTTTAAGGGAATTAAATTTGAAGAAATACAAAATTTTAATTTTTATACGGCCCCACGTACAAAAAGTCCTTCCGGCCAGTGCCGGGAGGAAGAGGTAGCTTTCATAATCCTTATTTAAAAAAAGCCAACTTATATCATGCAAACACACGAAGCTCAATTTAGTGGAAACCGAATATAGGAGATTCAATTACTAATTTTTATCAATATAATGAATGAGAATTTCGCGAAATTAGTCAGCTTTATCCAAGCTGCTTTTCTTTAAAGTAACTTATATTTGGCTGCCAAATTCGGCAATTTCTTAAAGTTCCTGTCATTTTAAGACAACATGGTGGATGAGGCTAAGCAGTGAACTTGGTCGAGACCTTAGTAATTGCTGTGCACATGCTCACTCACATCGGAATCGGTTAATATATAGGAGTGCTGTCGCATGCAAAAAATCAGATTTTTCAAAATGTCACCCACAATAGAAATTGAAACTGCTATATCTGAGCCATATTTTAAGGTAAAGACAAACAAAAAATGCTCCTGAATCCTTATATCAAGATCAAATACTTAAGAAAGAAACCTTTTTCAATTTCTAATTTTTTTGCACCTCACTTTAAATATATATATATTTTTTAATTTAATGGCCGCCATTTTGAAACAAGATGGCTGATGAATCTGGCAAGCGAACTTGGTCGAGGTGTTGATGTATACTATCCACATGCCTTCTTACATCGAAATAGGCGAATACGTCTGTTATCGCGTGACAAATACAAGATAGTTTCAAAATGTTAGCCATGCTAGAAGTTCAAAGTGCTATAAATCAACCATTTTTTAAGATATCAACAAAAGAACAAATTTTCAGAAACAAAAACTGCTCCGGAATCTTTGTATCAAGGCCAAACACATAAAAAAAATCTTTTTCATTTTCCAATTTTTTAATACCTCATTTTGAATTTTAAATTTAATTTTTTTAAAATGGCAACCCTTTTGAAACAAGATGGCGAAAGAAGCTGGCCAACGAACTCGGTCGAGACAGTGGTATGTACTATGTACAGACCAAGTGACATCCAAATAGGTTCATAAATACGCCTGTTATCGCGTGACAAAAATCAGGTCGTTTTAAAATGTCAGCCACAAGAGAAATTCAAAATGCTATTACTCAGCCATTTTTTTTTAGATATAGACGAAAGAAAAACTGTTCCGGAATCTTTGTATTAAGGTCAAACACATACAAAAAAAATCTTTTTCATTTTCCAATTTTTTGGTATCTCATTTAATTATTTTTATTTTTTAATTTCTTTAAATGGCCGCCATTTAGAAACAAGATGGCGGATGAAGCTGGCCAACGAACTCGGTCGAGATATTTGTATGTACTATGTACACACCAAGGTACATCCAAGTCGGTTCATAAATACGCCTGTTATTACGTGAGAAAAATCAGGACATTTCAAAATGTCAGCCACGCTAGAAATTCAAAATGCTATAACTCAGCCGTTTCTTAAGATATAGACGAAACAAAAACTGCTCCCGAATCTTTTTATCAAGGTCAAATACATAAGAAGAAAATATTTTTTCAATTTTCAATTTTTGGTACCACATTTCAAATTTAAATTTTTCTTAAAAATTTAAACTGCCGCCATTTTTAAACAAGATGGCTGGTGAAGCTGGCCAACGAACCCGGTCGAGACATTGGTATGTACTATGTATAAACGAAGTTACATCCAAATCGGTTCATAAATACGCCTTTTATCGCGTGACAAAATTCAGGACGTTTCAAAATGTCAGCCACGCTAGAAATTCAAAATGCTATAACTCAGCCATTTTTTAAGATATAGACGAAACAAAAACTGCTCCGGAATCTTTGTATGAAGGTCAAATACATAAGAAAAAAATATTTTTCCATTTTTAATTTTTCGGTACCACATTTCAAGTTTTAAATTTTTTTAAAAATTTTAAATGGCCGCCATTTTTAAACAAAACGGCGGATGGAGCTGGCCAACGAACTCGGTCGAGACATTGGTATATACTATGTACACACCGAATTACATCCAAATCGGTTCATAATTACGGGAGTTACAGTGTGACATAGGTCAGATATATATATATATATATATATATATATCAATTTTGAACGGAGGGTGGTTTCGGCGTCTGGGGGTCATGATCGATGAAAATATACCAAAATTTTTTGAAATCGCTTTCCTCCGAACGGCTGCAATAGGTAGCTTAACCACCCTCCGTTCAAAATTGATATATATATATATATATATATATATATATATATATGACCTATGTCACACTGTAACGCTCGTATTTATGAACCGATTTGGATGTAATTCGGTGTGTACATAGTACATACCAATGTCTCGACCGAGTTCGTTGGCGAGCTTCATCCGCCATTTTGTTTCAAAATGGCGACCATTTAAAATTTTTTTTAAAGTTTAAAATTTGACATGTGGTACCAAAAAATTGAAAATGGAAAAATATTTTTTTCTTATGTATTTGACCTTTATACAAAGACTCCGTAGCAGTTTTTGTT
Organism: Maratus speciosus; assembly: GCA_963932465.1. Classification (NCBI taxonomy): domain Eukaryota; kingdom Metazoa; phylum Arthropoda; class Arachnida; order Araneae; family Salticidae; genus Maratus; species Maratus speciosus. Next base: position 244,138,802 of record OZ010792.1, read on the forward strand.
TCGTCTATATCTTAAAAAATGGCTGAGTTATAGCATTTTGAATTTCTAGCGTGGCTGACATTTTGAAACGTACTGATTTTTGCCACGTGATAACAAACGTATTTATGAACCGATTTGGATGTACCTTGGTGTGTACATAGTACATACAAATAACTCAACCGAGTTCGTTGACCAGCTTCATTCGCCATCTTGTTTCAAAATGGTGGCAATTTAAAAAAATTAAAAAAAAATAAATTTAAAATGAGATACCAAAAAATTGGAAAATGGAAAAGATTTTTTTGTATGTGTTTGGCCTTAATACAAAGATTCCGGAACAGGTTTTGTTTCGTCTACATCTAAAAAAATGGCTGAGTTATAACATTTTGAATTTCTATTGTGGCTGACATTTTAAAACGACCTGATTTTTGTCACGCGATAACAGGCGTATTTATGAACCGATTTGATTGTAACTTGGTGTGTACATAGTACATACAAATAACTCAACCGAGTTCGTTGACCAGCTTCATTTGTCTTCTTGTTTCAAAATGGTGGCCATTTAAAAATATTAAAAAAAAAATTAAAATGAGATACCAAAAAATTGGAAAATGAAAAAGATTTTTTTGTATGTGTTTGACCTTAATACAAAGATTCCGGAAAAGGTTTTGTTCCGTCTACATCTAAAAAAATGGCTGAGTTATAACATTTTGAATTTCTATTGTGGCTGACATTTTAAAATGACCTGATTTTTGTCACGCGATAACAGGCGTATTTATGAACCGATTTGAATGTAACTTGGTCTGTACATAGTACATACCAATGTCTCGACCGAGTTCGTTGGACAGCTTCATTCGCCATCTTGTTTCAAAAGGGTTGCCATTTTTTAAAAAAAATGTAATTTAAAATTTAAAATGAGGTATTAAAAAATTGGAAAATGAAAAAGATTTTTTTTATGTGTTTGGCCTTGATACAAAGATTCTGGAGCAGTTTTTGTTTCTGAAAATATGTTCTTTTGTTTATATCTTAAAAAGTGGTTGAATTATAGCACTTTGAATTTCTATCATGGCTAACACTTTGAAACGATCTTGTATTTGTCACGCGATACCACACTTATTCGCCTATCTCGATGGAAGAAGGCATGTGGATAGTATACATCAATATCTCGACCAAGTTCGCTGGCCAGCTTCATCAGCCATCTTGTTTCAAAATGGCGGACATTAAATAAAAAAAAAATTATATTTAAAGTGAGGTGCAAAAAAATTAGAAATTGAAAAAGGTTTCTTTCTTAAGTATTTGACCTTGATATAAGGATTCAGGAGCAATTTTTTGTTTGTCTTTATCTTAAAAAATGGCTCAGATATAGCAGTTTCAATTTCTAAAGTGGGTGACATTTTGAAAAATCTGATTTTTTGCCTGCGACAGCACTCGTATATATCAACCGATTCCGATATGAGTGAGCATGTGCACAGCAATTACTAAGGTCTCGACCAAGTTCACTGGTTAGCCTCATCTACCATGTTGTCTTAAAATGGCAGGCACTTTAAGAAATCGCCGAATTTGGCAGCCAAATATAAGTGACTTTAAATAAAAGCAGCTTGGTTGTGTTTATGACGGCCAATTATCTACATGGGGGATATGGGCCCTAGGGGGAGTGCCTTCCGTGGAGGTCTTTCTAAGGGAACCTAACCCGTATTAACGCTTGGAGGACCAAGGTTCGAAGAAAACCACAAAAACTCCGAACGATTAAGCCGACGGGCGCTATTGGGATCGAAAAAAGCACCTCCCGTCTACCAGCTTCGAGAGCAGAACCTCTCGGCCACTGGTGGGGCAAAAGCAGCTTGGATAAAGCTGACTAATTTCGCGAAATTCTCATTCATAATGATTTAGTATTGATAAAAATTAGTATTGAATCTCCTACATTCGGTTTCCACTTAAATGAGCTTCGTGTGTTTGAATAATATAAGTTGGCTTTTTAAAAATAAGGAATATGAAAGCTACCTCTTCCTCCCGGCACTGGCCGGAAGGACTTTTTGTAAAGAAAGCTACCTAAAAGCTACCTAAAAGTACCTAAAAATAATAGAAGAATTTGAAATCGTCAGATATTAAATCTTTACAGCTCTCGCACTAACTGTAGTAGAATTCAATATTCAGACGTATGACATAGAGAGCAAATTTGAAGACACAGTGCTAGATAGCACAATGTGCAGCATTCTATCTTCAGATAAAGCAACTTAAAAATGCAATGTGTGTAACGGAAAATCCAAGGTGGTGAATAACTTATAGTCCGGGCAATAGAGACCGTATAGGGGCTCTACCTAGAAAAATTCATGGTAGGTCTGGAAAAAGGCTTACTATATGTTTTTTGGGTCGCTGAATCCAAATTTTTAACTTCCCACCAAAATTTCCCCCCGGCAACCCCCCCCCCCCTCCAAATTTTGGTAAAATGCCCCCCAAATCTAAATTTATTAAAAAAGTATCTAGAATTTCAGAAAGTAGACAATATTTGCAACAAATTAGATATATGACATTATGACATAGGATGAAGAGAAGGGGGATCTGCCTCGGAACATGCACGCGGTGCTGCGTGAACTAAGTTGCGCAATTCCACTTAACAACTCACACGTTTACATTCGCCCTCCCATCTCCCCTCTGAACATTCTCTATAATGTTTACTTTAAGTTTTTGTGTCGCTGAATCCGAATATTTAACTTCCCCCCAAAATTTCCCTCCGAAAACCCCACCAAATAGTTGTTTTTAACATAAATTTCTTATTGTTTTAAGGAAAAAGGATTACGAAATTCAGAAACTAGACAAAATTTTTAACAAATAAGATATATGACATTATTACGTAGGATGAACGGGGAGGTGGAGGGCTGCCTCTGAACATGCACTGCGGCGCTACGTGCATTAAGTTATGAAGTCCAGGCAATAGGGGATTTTACCTGGAAAAATTAATACTAGTTCTGGATTTCGACTCACTTTATGTTTTTTGGGTCGCTGAATTCGAATTTGTAACTTCCCACCAAAATTTCACCCGGCAACCCCCCTAAAAATTGGTTTTTTGAAAAAAATTGGTTTTTGAGAAAAGCGCGCGGGGAATGTACCGAGGCAGCCCCCTCTCTCCACGTTTATCCTACGTTCAAATGTCATATATCCTATTTGTTGCAAATTTTGTCTAGTTTCTGACTTTCTTAATGCTTTTCCCCCTAATACAATACGAAATTTAAATTAATAACAACTATTTTCGGGGTGGGAAATTTTTGGGGGTAAGTTAAAAATTCGGATTCAGCGACCCAAAAAACTTAAAGTAAACCTTATAAGGAAAGTTCGGAGGGGAGATGGGAGGGCGAATGTAAACGTGTGAGTGGTTAAGTGGAATTGCGCAACTTAGTCCACGCAGCCTCGCGCATGTTCCGAGGCAGATCCCCCCTTCCCCTTCATCCTAAGTCATAATGTCATATATCTAATTTGTTGCAAATTTTGTCTACTTTCTGAATTTCTAGATACTTTTCCCCTAAAACAATAAAAAAATTGATGTTTTTAATAACAACCTTTTTTTTTGGGGGGGGGGGGGCTTTTTACCGAAATTTGGGGGGGGGGGGTGCCGGAGGAAATTTCGGTGGAAAGTTACAAATTCGGATTCAGCGACCCAAAAATCATAAGGTAAGCCGATTTCCAGAACAACCATTAATTTTGCTAGGTAAAATTCCCTATTGCCTGCACTGTTAACAATGATTCGATGATATACGAATAATACTCGTAAGTTTTCTTGGGGCTTATCAGCACTACATATACAATTAAGATTTATAGAGTGCCACTTGCATATTGGTTATAGATTTAATATAAATAAATAGCAGTTCCGAAAACCTGAAGAAAAATGAAGTATCGCAGAAAGAAAAATATATATATAATTGAAAGGTTTATACTTAAAAGGGAATTGTTATTAAAAACTCCAAAACAAGGTTAAGTTAATAGTAATGTAGGAAATAAAAAAAGAAAGACTTTTTAAGGATGCTGTAGTGGCCTCTAGCGTAGCAGGTGTTGATAAGCTCTTCTTGAGCGATTTGATATAATTTTGCATGGCATATGTGAATACAATATAAATATGTCTGTCTTTAAGCATTACAAATAATGACATTAACATCTCAATACAACTATAGAGCGGCTGAAGCACATTGAAGTTTTATTTATAAGTAACATTTATACGGTCACCAAACAATTATTCGTGTTATTTATTATACAAATAATAAAAAAAATAGCAAACAACGGAAAAGGACAGTGATTCAATTTATGATAACACTGGTAACTATAGCAGTATGTAATTAATTAATTACTATTTCTTTAATACAAGAAAACTCTTCTTATTGAAAATAAATATGTACTACATTTTTAAAAATCTGCACTGAATACCACAACACTAGGCAAATGTCAACGTATGAAAATGTCAAAATCTCTTTTTATTATGATTATGATGGCGAAATAACAATGACGTAAATTGTACAATGTAATACGTAAAGATATACCTTCATAATACATAACCATTTTATCTCTAGTAAGATCAATTTTATTACTTTAATATCGATAATTTTCATAAATTGAATTTTGACCCGCTAGATTCGCAAAATCTTACACTGTGCAGCGGTATGAACACTACTATGTGGATCACTGCAAAAGTAAGGCAAAATATCTATTTCTTAATCCGTTGAGTGAAGTCTGAGCCTACCAAGTTCACGTACATGATGCACGCTTCATTTTCGCACGCATTCATGGAAGTAAGCGGGAAACAAATCTCCCAGATGGATGTCCAGAATTGAGAAATGTACGTTGAAATCCCCGTGTAGTTTCTTTAGACTTGCGGTTGTACAAACTGTACAGCATTAGTATTTAAAATTTCTTCGTTGCTGTATTGGGACATAGTGTCTGTACGGGCTAATTACACCCGCAATCAGCAGAAATGTGAAATACATAAGATTCGCTGAAATTATGACTATGCGCGTTACGCTGACACAAGCGATGCTATTGACCAATGGTAGAGCACAAACACCTTTTTTATGTAATGAAGCGTCTGTTACAATTATGTGACGCACCAAAGGGAGGCAGATCATTGCATAAGCAAACATTTCTAAGCTATATTAACGTTGACTGAGCTAATTCCAAGTTTTGTTCTATAATCCATTATGTAAAGTTTTAAGGTACTTTTCAGGAAGCATAGTTTTTTAAATTTGCAAGTAAAACTAAAGATAAGAGGAATATTTTATTTGCTTATGATGCATTTCTGAGTTGCGTCATCTGCACTCTAGATATAAACATTTACATTTTAATTTATTGTTAACCCAGCACCAAAAATGTTTAAACCTATCTCTGCGAATGTTTATGATAAAATGCTGAAATTTTGTACAAGAATTTATTAGTGTATGGGCACATTTTACTCACTGGGAAACTTTTTGTACCAGTGCCTTATAAAAATTTAAATTTTGTACTTCTTCAAATTTAATATCCTGAAAACATTAATTGATTTCAGAAAATTCATTTTTCATAACTTTGTAATTTATAATATACTAGCCGCCTTCGCCCGCTACGCTGGTCGGTTTTTCTAAAGAAATCTTGAATGAAACAAAATATATCTGTGAATTTGATCATGCGTTTTAAAACAGTATGGAAATTTACCTGGTGTATCCAACCGAATTGCTGAAAGTAATATGAATGTCATTACGCTATTATATCTTTTATTGAGTCATACAAAATTTAGACTGTTAAGGACCAATTTCATTAGTTGATCTGTTAGTGTAGGATTCGGTAAAGAACAATAGAACAATATGCAATATACTAAAAGCGTTCATGAAAAATTATCAATGCAAGTCTCATCAGAATCTGTTAATTGGACTTATTCAAAAGGCTGATCGTTCATATTAATTGGGTTCGCCTGATTCTAGAACTTTCATCTATAATTCTACAATCAAGCAACCTAACAACCAAGCAACAGCAAATGATATGTTCTTTATACAAAAACATTCACTGAAAAATTAACTAACCGATCAAGTTGCTTCGAAATCCACTTAGCAGAATCTTTTAAACTGGAAAATATACCGAAAACTTCCCTAAAAATGATCTAATTAACAGTTTAAATCCCATAAAAATTCATTCAGTGGAACCTTTAAAAAAAGCAAATCTTTCAAAATTGGGTTCATCTGATTTAGAACTTTCCCCATTATTATTTAACTAAACAACGTAGAACGTTATGTTTTATACTAACATCTTTTCTGAAAAATTATCTGACTAACAATGTAAGTGCCGTCAAAATCTATTCAGCAGAACTCAAGGTATAAGCGGCCGGAATGAAATTTTGACTTTGCATTATATATATATATTGAGATAGTTAAATATAACTTGCATAATCGCGTTAACCTGATTATAGAACTCTCTGGGAGGTAGGGGTAGGTATATACCGCATCACTTCTGAATTTTTTAAGGAACTCAGCTCAACTTCTATAACTATAGCATATATATTCTCTAGTATACCATCTCTCTGTAGCGTATATCTTCCAATTTTCTTTCCAGTACCACTGAGAATTTTTTCCGCATAGCTCCGTAACTAAACAACACAGAATGATATGATAAATATTGAAAAAATCCCTGAAATGTTATCTAACTTATTGTGCATTTAATTAGTTGACTTGAAATCTTTCATAATCGAGTTCACATAATTTTAGAACTCCCGTAGCAACTTAGAATGATAGTTTTTACATTAAACCATTTATAAACCAAATTTACTATTTAACAGTGTAAGTTCTACAAAATTCAGTTCAGTTAAATCTGAGTTATAGTCATATTTACAATATTTATTGCTCATTAAACCTTTTTTCTTCACATTTGAAATAAAATCAGTAACTCTTTTGGTATTTCCCTGTTATGCCAACACCATTCTCGCCAAGCGTAATAGTTGGCACAAAAATGAAATGGTACATTAGAAAGAAAAAAAAATGTTGATAAAAAAAATGAGCATTTTAAAAATATAGCTTTTGAAAATTACAGACTTTGACCTACCATTTTTTAAATCAATAAAAATAATGGTACTACTTGGTTATCCCGTTGACCAAAAATCTATTGCCAAACTATAAGATTAAATGCCAATAATGCTTGATCGTAAATGTCACATTCACTTGACTTTAAGCAAGTTACACGTATTTACGTCATCAAGTGATTTTTATTTCGACGTTTTAAATGTATTTTTATTAATGTTATACTAATTTATTTCTTCTTTCGTTATTTAAAATAAAAAATGTGTCAGTTTGTGTACTTTGGCGAGTGGTTTGGCGATCTATATAATTTGGCGAAATTGGTCGACGGGTACCAAAATAAATATTTAAAATATAAGAATAAATAAATATTTTGCAAGTAATAAAATATAGTCAATTTAAACTGCAGTCTTGAAATTGTAAATGTCTTTTACTACTGAAGCATGGCGTAATACGTATGTCTCCAATTGCAGTAAAAATTTCATTCTTTCAATGAAGACATTCATGGTTTTTTGAACAAAACATTTTTATATGTATAATTCCTAACTTTTGAAATAATTTTATTGTAGCTTCCTCATCATCAGATAACTGCGAAATGGTAAAATATATATCAGTATCAGTAATAAATATTTTCTATTAAAAAAATAACATATTAAAAAGTTTTGCGAGATTATGATGGAATAAAATAAATTCCATCATTAAAAATTCCCGCATAAAAATATTCACGTTCAATAATTAGCAAATGTTAATGTGTGGCACGGTTTGTAATAAAAATCATTTGCACGATTAGCGTTCAAATAAATGGCGCGATACCATACATTTTGGAGTGGTATAGCGACGAAAATTAGAACGAAAAAGTACCACAGTTTTTTTAAAATTTAGTTTTAGTTTTTGAGGCGTTTGAATTTTTTTTCTAATTGACGAAGTTGTTTTTATTTAACCAAAAGAATTGGTTAAAAAATTATTCAATTTGAATTTTTTTTCCTTGCTATAGTAACAAAATGAAAAGAATGAGTTTTTAGAAATTATCACTTGAAAAATTCAGGTTTTGGCGCCAAAGATAGTGCCAAATTAGAAAAATATGAAATATCTCTCGAACTATTGGGCTTAAAAGAATTTAGTTAGTACCATTCGATTCAACATGCAAAAATACACCAAAATATGTTATCAGTTGAAAAATAACTATAAAAACAGATTTTTAAGGAATTTTTTTAAAGTTCGTTCTCTTTTTTACCCCCCTTAGGGGTGGAATTTTAGAAAATCCTTTCTTAGCGGCACTCTATATTATAAGAAGTATTTTTACTCCGATTTTCAAGATTTTAGGTTCAGTAGTTTTGGCTGCGCGTTGATTAATACAAAATCCAGACTTTCTTTTATATATATAGATGTCTACGATTAACATTTAAAGAATACAAAACGAGGAAAATGTTTTTGGGACATCATGTATATGGGGCATTCTCACAATCTTTTGACTTTCATGTCCCTGAATAATACTTTTTATTTTAATACACATTTTTGTGTTTTTTTTTTAATTTCACATACTGGGGAACATCCCATTGCATGATTGCACAACAATATTAACGAGATAAATAAGTTTTGGACGATGTTGGAGGTCCAAACACCTGGAAAAATCCTATACCATCCCGTGTCCCTGATGCTGATTTTTAAGTTTGGAGCCGTCTGGATAAAATTGTTTCAATAAAAATAGTTCGATGTAATTTTTTTCTGAAACTGAAACTATCGTTTTATATAAATATGCAGCTAAAAATTAACCTGCACAAATTTTTAGGGTTGTTATTATTTTTTAAATTCTGAGCCTGGGTTTTAGATTCCTTATCACCCCTCTTATAAAATTATACACAATATCATTTCAGATGCAGCCACAGAACTTTTTTTAAGTTTTTTCTCAGGCAGAAGTATGCTAGAGAAATAATGTCTAAAATTCTTTGGCAGGAAATTTACTGTAGAATTTAAATCAGCATTTAAATATCAATCTAAAGCATCGTGGCTTTATTGGTAGTCTCGCCGTCCCTAGATTTATTTGTGCACTTTTCGAGGTAAAAAAAAAAATAATAATTTAATCCAATGTTAACAACTGTTTCTAAAAATCAATGAACATTGTGGCTATCACTTAGTCTTAACATAATTTTCCTTACCGTCCCTTTTTTAACCATTTCGTCCCTTTTTCCCAATACCATCCCCTTTTATTACCTTAACGCCCCTTCTTTAACACCCCTTTAAGACAATGTTATACAAAAATTCTGTATTAAAAGTACTACACTGTTATTATTTCTTATTTGAATGTCCTGTGCGTACTATGTAAATTCATTTTAAGTAAAAATTTAGAAAAAAATAAAAAGTCATAGATGTGAAATTGTAAGGAAAATTAAACTCGCAAGTTTAACTTAAACCTCAGTTAAATTAAAAAAAAAATGTTTTATCAGCTTTCTAAAACACCCCACTTTTCAATATTTAAAGTAATTTTACCATATCTAATAAGATTTTAAACTTACCTGTAATTACGCTCAGTACACCATGAAACAACAAGTTTCCTTCCAAATGGCGAAAAGCGCGCTTTTTTGCACTTTCCAGGCTTAATTATCTTTTCAACTGCTTTTCTTCACGGACATGTAGCGCCATCTGTCGATCGAAATTTTTACTTTTAAAGATATTAGGGGTGACAATATTAAGAGTACTGTCCATATTGGGTACAAATACCTTATATAAAATATTTGTACTGCGATAATTGTTGTGAAATATCAGAGCCTAATGTCTTAGATGCCAATATGCTCAATTTCAGAACCGTAGCTTCTATATTCACATAGTTTTTGAGGAGTGACAGGAGGGAAGTGGGGATGAAAGAATGATTTTTAGCTTGTGGGGCTAGAATTGTGACAGTGGATGAGACATAACTACTGCCGTTTGGACTCGGCATCATAGTGATGTAGCCACATCTCATCCACTGTTACAAATGTAGCCTCATAAGCTCCAAACCAGCATTTCACCTTCATCTCCCTCCTTAAAACTCTCTCAATAATAGGTCTTTAAAACTGCACCCATCCTTCCAAAACTATGTTAATATAGCAGCTAAAGTTCAGAAATGTAGCATATAGGTATTTAAGACATTAGACTTTCATATTTCACATCAATAATTGCAGTACAAATAATTTATATACATTAGGGACAATAATTATTGAACCACCCACATATTTTCGAATGCATAAATGAATCTGATATTAATATATTTGGCTTCAAATTTTAAAAACTTTTGTATTCCTAGATAAATACATTCAAGAATATACAGCGGTTACATGTGCGTTCAAATTTGAAAGGTTTCTGGTATATATAAACTCATTTATTATATACACACATAACTGTTCTATAAATCTTTTAAAAGTTTTAAATAGGAGAACTATTTAAACTTTTTTTCAAATTTAACTTTTTGATGCATATACTCACTTTTGGGTAAGTGCATTTAGTTAAATAATTGGGTTATGTATAACGTTAAAGCCGCTGGCAATATATTTTATTAGCAAGTTTTTGAAAAATCACATTTGTTGCCAAATGCTGAACAACATAATTATGACAAATAAAAGTATGAAATTTTACCTTTACAATTGGAACAAATGTCCCCCTCAATAATTTATACATAATACAAAAATTTCCATCAGAAACTTCATTGCTGCATAATTTTTTTTCTTTTTTATAATAGCATGCATATTACTGCAACTATCTCATTATGTTGGAAAGTGTTTCATAATCTATGCGTGATGCATGTCTATAACATGGATTTGTCTACTAAAACATTTTTTCAAATTTTTTCTTCCAATATTTAATATTCATGTGTATCATTTGAAAGCAGAATTTATTGTTCGGTAAATTCATCCTTTCCACATTCCTTTGTTAGGCTATTTTTGGTTATCCTCCATCAAAGGTGTAAAAATGGAAAAATGTATTGGCTCAAGTAGCTTAATAACATCCAATAACGCAAGTTTGCACTAAAGTACTGCTATTGTTAATCGCAGAGTCATACATTCTACTTGTCATTCTGGTTTGATATTCAAATCATAAATTCTCATACGTTAGAAATTCTATATTCAAAACATTTTACTTTCCATTTTCTGTCTTTAGCAAAGAATAGCTAATCTATTTTTGTGTGATGAAGCACATAAAATAGCTGCAAGAACAGGAGGAAAACATATTGCCTTAAACAAAAACTAATTTTACTTTGTAAGGAACTAATTTTTATGGAACGAATTATGTATTATGTAAGGAGAAATGTTATTCCTTAAGTGAAATCTCAGTTTTACTTAGTTTTCTTTTTTTTTTAATTAATCCTTTCGGTACTGGCGTCCTTGATCAAGCTATAAATGCTAGTAAATTTTTATGTTTGTTTAGTTTTGTTGTAACACGATACTTTCCAAAATCTTAAAAAATATCTTCCTCCTACTAGTGTCATGTGAAAAGTACGCAAAAGAACTCCTTTCAGTAGATTTCATCAAATAACATACTTGTTAAATTTCAGTAAACCTTAACATCTGTGATTAGGGCAGTTTTTTTAATTTTATTTATAATTATTTATTATATTATTCTTCAAAAAATTGAAAAAACGTTATGTAACGAAATGTTTAAAAACTAGTCATAGAAAGGGTTAAAAAAATTAGTCTTAATTGTTTTCCAATAAAACCAATTTGAATGTAATAAAAGCAAAATGACTTTAATTACATTTTAAATGCGCTAACTTTAATGAAATTATTATTTATAAGAAACTACAAGCAACACATTCGTATTTAATTTGAAAGCAAGTACTTATTTTTCATCCATCTTAACAAATACAATTAATTACATATGTTTCAAATTATTCAGAAAATCAATGCTTACAAATTAACACCTTTTTTTGGTCCATAGAAATGTTTGGAATTCAAAATTCAAGCAATATAAATATTAATTACACAATAATATTTACAATATCTTTCATTTTAATAAAAAATATTTTTTCACTACTACTATTTTTTTAATTACACAAATACACATTACAAATCGCACTCAACTGCATAATTCTCAACAATATACAGTTTTCAAATTGATATAAGTTTTATTATGAGTAAGGCTACATAATTAAAAAAAAAAGAATTCCAAAAAACTATTTAAATTTCTTACACTTAAAATACTTAGCTGGTTTTATTTATTGGAAATGAAGTCTTAATTTGACATCAAATGTTCTTTTCATAAGTTTTAATTAGCTTTTTGTAAAATATTAAATAACAATATTATAAAAAAGAGGGGGTGGGAGAAATCTAAGTAAGGACTTAACTTTTACTTCATAAATTTTTAATTTATAGTTAGATAAATTTAGATGAATATGACATAAATCCATATTTCATATTACACCAAAATTCCCATTTGTGCAACAAGGTTTTGTTTTCTATCTAATATACATTTTATTATTATTCAGGCAGCCCGAATTTCTAATATATAGAATTACAAAACTTTTACTTCATAGATTTGCTAAACAATAGTTAGGCTAATTTAGATGAATATGAGATAAATCCATATTTTAAATTACTCCAAAGTTCCCATTTGTGCAACAAGGTTTTGTTGTTCTATCTAATTTACATTTTATTATCATTCAATCAGCCCAATTTTCTAATATAGAGAATTACAAAACTGTATAGTTTTAATATTTATAATATTTTTGTTATCTGTTTTTTTTTACTATATACGAGTGAAAATGATTCTCAAATTCCGTTGCCAATGTAAACTACGTAGCTGACTATATGAACTACCGAAACCAATGTAAACTACCTAGGCATTTTCATTGAATAAGAACATTTTAAAAGTTTTCCTAATAAAAGCAATTCATTTTTATGATTGATGAATATTGTCATAAAAATAATAGATATAATTGTTTTTATGATTTTATTCAGAATTTAATAAAAGCATAGTAATAAAACAAACTTCTCATTATCAAATTGCATTTGACAATTAGGATAGCAAAAATTAATAAAATATTTATGATAATTATTCATTGCTCAAATTAGTTATAGTCATTATCACAAGATCAATAAATTATTTTAGATAGATGATTTAAAATACTAAATGTGAATCAAAATGGACATGGAAACTCTCTGTCATAATATATCGGACGCTCTCTCGAATTACAATTATCAAATTATTGAAACAATGGAGATTTTAAAGGGCTTAATTATAATAATTAAAAAAACTCATGCTTGAGTCCACTGATCTGCAGATTTATTAGTTTCATTTTTATTTTAAATTTAATTAATATTACAACATTTGTTACATCTACAGAGTAGTTTTATCAGAGATTTATAATCAAACATATAAGACAGAAAATATCAGAAGATTAAGAACTCCTGGAACTTAAAAAATTGTGTTAAGTTAAATGGGGTGTCCTTGAGTTCATCAGCGCCCCCATCCCTATGCCCTTAAACAATATTTTCTGCTTCCTGATTAGTATGATTTATTGCCACATTATAAAATATGCAAGGCAGAGATAGTTATACAAAAAAATAATTTGATAACAATATTAACCCTCCAGCACTCGCGTCCGGTCTTTTTCGTCCGGGAACTTAAAATGTAAATTTCGTGGTTAAGTAACCTAGTAAATCAAAACAAAAAAACCCTCAGATTCTGTAAAAAGGTTTAATTCTCGTTAATTTGAATATAAAATTTGATGAATAAACACAATGTATATTTTAATTTTGAGAATAAAAATAATAAAAAAGAAAAGTGCCCAGTTAAACAGATGGTATTGAGCTCACAGTCTATTCACACTAATTGTATATTCACTCTTACTTCAAAGAGTAATGCTTTTCTAAAATTAAACTAAGGGGAGGATTAGCCCCCCCCCCCTTTGTTTCACATCTTTATACTTAACCAATGAGCCTACAAATCTCAACAGGGAAGCGCCTTATCAGAATAAACCGGCATACCAAATTTTAAGCAAATCGTATAGAAAAAGCCATTTATCTAAATTAAGGAGGGTATTAGACCCCCATTCCCCCTTTATACTTAACCAATGATCTTTTAAATCTAATCAGGGAAGCGCCTTATCATAATAAAGCGGTATGCGAAATTTGAAGCAAATTGGATAAGAAAACACATTCATCTAAATTAAGAGGTATTATCCCCCCCCCCGATCCCCCTTTTATACTTAAACAAAGAACCTCCAAATCAAATCAGGGAGACACCTTACCAGAATTAACCGGTATGCCAAAATTGAAGCAAAATCTGATAATTTTGCATGAAAAACCTATTTATCAAAGTTAAAGGGGGCGGGATTAGCCCCCTTATCCCTCCCCTTTATAACCATTGAATCCACCCCCAAACTAATCAAGGAAGCACCTTATGAGAATTAACCCAGAAAAAAATTGAAGCAAATCGGATATTTCTATCAAGAGTTATCACCTTACGTAAGTACGTACATACATTCAGGACCTGCGGATTCATTAGCTCTCAGGCTTTGATAGCTTGTGATCTAAAAAGCCATTAACCGGTCACTATGACCCGACGCAAGTACTGGAGGGTTAAAAATGTTATTAATCATATGTAATAAATTAAAAGTTACTATTTCTATACATTTTTTGTTCTAATTACATTCTAGTAAGTGCGGTATAGAAACGAAATTTGTTAATTAGGTTTTGAGTTAAGTGAAAAGATCTTATGCGTTACGGACTTTAATGAAATTCCACTATTAGTAATGTTTAGATGGGGCGTCCATTAATGGAAATTGGCGAGCTAAGCATTCTAGTGATGGTCATTGGTCTTAAAACCCCAAAAATAAATGAAATTCTGTAAATGGCCATTAGCACATAAAATTCAACATTTTCTATTACTACCAAAACAACAACATGTAAATTCTGCAAGTAAATAAAGATTATATAAATTTATAATATGAAGCTAGCTCTTAGCCTATCCATATTATGGTTTTCTTTGAAAAACAGTGGAATTATGAAACATTATCTTCTGCTTTTTGATTGGTTTGAATAAAAGTGCCAACAATAACCAAGATGAAAGGGGGAGTTATAAAAGCTAAATTTTCATTTGTTATTTTTTAGTAAATCTACTACTTTGAATGGTGTATACTCTTGGAGCGGTATCCATTACTGGCACATCTAAACCATGCTCAAAATTAAATCATGCTATATACATTCCAGTTTCTATAAATAGCAAATATGATTTTATAAGGATTCAAAATTAATAATAACAAAACATAAAATAATAATTCGCGAGCAATATTTTATGCTGAATTCAACAAGAACCTTTCAGAGAGTTGTAAGAAAATTATAAACTTATCAAAATTTAAATTCGCAAACATGAATTCGGAAAAAAAGGAAATTTCCTAATAGAGCAGTAACAACAAAAATAAATAAATAAATAAAATTATTAAAATCTGGTATATTTCACTGCAAGGTTCGTGCAGTCATTGAAAGAGTTTAAAATTTTTTAAGTAATTGTTGGTCCTTAAAAGTACTTATTTCTATGCAAAATATTCAAAAATGCTTTAATTTTACTCTTGTGTTATTTCTTAATCAGGATTGAAACTCTTGTGTGTTTCTTTGAATTTCTGATTTAAAAAATCATCTAAATCCCCTCTTCCCTACCCTTCGTCCGAAATTCACTTTACTCCTTTTCCCCCGACTCCCTCCCTCCCCACACACATAGTACTAAAGTTAACCATATTTAAAACTCATTATAAGGAGTTTAAAAAAAATTACATTTTTTTTCTGCTCTGTTTCTTACTTTATAGTGATAATATTTGATCAATCATAAATTTTATTATCAATTCATTCCATCACAACCATTTCATTAAAATTTCATCTAAATTCCCCTCTCCCAAAATTTCATTTACGCTACCCCCCCCCCCCCCCCAATCACAATACCTAAAGTTTAAAAATTATAGAACCCTTTTTTTTAACAAATTTTTGCCCTATTGTCACTTTATTGTAACAATAAATAATAGATCATTAACAATTTTTCTCCTCCTCCATGGCATTATCCCTTACCCCTCCTTAGTAGGCCCATAACATTTAAAGTTTTTACAACTTCTTGTTTTATTTATTTTTTTACCTATTTGTAAATCTCTAGTAAGTTAAATAAATAATAAGTCATCATAATCAGTTAAATAAATCATAACCCCCCCCCCCCAAAAAAAAAAAAGAAATAAAAATAAAAATAGTAAAAATAATCTGCTATTCCTCCTTTGCCTACTCAGCTCACAAAGTAAAAAAAAAAAAAAAAAAAAAAAAAAAAAAAAAAAAAAAAAGTACTACATCTGTTACTTTATTGTAACAGTAAATAATCGATCATATAATTTTACATTTATCCCCCCATCGATATTGACGTTTTCCCCCTACTTTCACTCTTACTAAGCACATAAAATTTAGTCTTTAAAACTCTTTTTTTTACTGCCCCAATTCGAAATCATTAGCAGTAATAAATAACTAAGCAATCATCTAATCAACCCATTTCTCAGTCCCCCCCCCCCCCAAAAAAAACTGCTATGTTTCTTTATTGTGATAATAAATAATTTCTCATCTGAATCTGTTTTCTGCCGCCCCCCACCCCATCCCATAAAATCTGTTTCCCTTTCTCCTTCCCATATAAACTTCACAAAGTTTAAAAAGTTGCAGCTCTTTAACGTTTAATTATTTTTCTGTCCTATTTGCAACTCCATAGTAATGATAAATAAATAATCATCTAATTGAACTTCTAAAACTTCTGTAAAATGTAGTTTGAAGTTTGAAGGGGTAGTGTGTGTATTGAGACTCATCGCGACAAGACTGTAATCCCAAACGATCCGCAAACTGTGAATTGTAAAATTTCTTTAGTTTAAAAGCGCTGTTTACTTCCTATCTTCCAGCAGACGAAAAGTAGCATTCAATTATTGCACTTACGCATGCGCCAATTTTGTGATTCTCAATTGCTACACCGACCGGCTACTGAAAAATATATCACGTGCAACGTATTAACTACTAATTAAGCTTGAATCCTGAAATACAGAAAACAAATTCAGAATAAATAACAATTATTTTCTAATTATTGCTTAAAAAAAGTAAAATGATGTTACTTACTTTCAAAGTTCGTATAAAAATCCATCAGGCGGCACTCTTCTAATTTCTTTTTCACGAAATTCATGGCGAGATTTTTCTGCGAGAACAGTGGAATTCGAATGTGGTTTGTTGATGTGAATGAGCACGTATGTACTCAATTCGCCGGTGTAATCTTTCGCACTATGTAACACATTTCTTCAATATGTAGTTCGAAAATTTGAAGCGTACTGCTTAAATATAATTCGCGCTATAACGTTCATTATAGCATACACGTTCACTAAACAATTTCTATTGATAACTTTAATATGCGAATAGAGTAACAAGACGTTATATTAATATTTAATCACAAGATTACTTTTCTGTCTGGATTATCACTTATATTTGAAAACATCAGGTACTCGTTTATGAAGCAATTCTATTAAAAAAAAAAAAAAAAAAAAAAAAAAAAAAAGACGAGTACATAGAGGTTCTCATTTTTCAGTAGATTATTTTTAACAGTGATATTTTTAACAGTGATTATTTTTAACTGTTAGATAATAATTTTGGTTTATAAATGGATTAACCCTTTCAGGGGCGGTGGCTAGAGGGTCTAGCCACCTAATTTTAATTCCAAAACTGACTACTGGAACCAAGAATATTTTAATAAAAAGTTGCTTTTGTAATTAAAGTGCAAAATAGCGTTTTGTTATTTAGTAAGAAATTCGTTTGAATATTCTGGTGTCAGTCAATTATTTTATCAGTTTACGAACAGAATTTCTCTGCCCCTGAAAGGGTTAATGTATAAAATCATCCTTCAACGTTGCTTAGTAATAGCTACGGGAGTTCTAAAATTAGGTGAACTCGATTATGAAAGATTTAAAGTGTTACTGATTGGATTTTAATGACAGTTGCACAGTTAGTTAGAAAATATTTCAAGGATTTTATCAATATTTATCATTTTCTAATTTTTTTAGTTACGGAGCTATGCGGAAAAAGTTCTCAGTGGTATAGTAAAGAAAATTGCGAGATATACGGTACAGACAGAGGGCATATACACTTATATGGCCAAAGGTGAACAGTCACGTGCAATTTTAGACGTTTTGTTAAATATCTAGAAAAATACATGAGGAATTAACCTGAAACTGCTGGTGTGGAAAAGTCTGATAATAATCGTTTATAGAATAAACTCAAAATCCGTTATTCCCAAAAGGATGAAAAAAGTTGAGGGGCTGTATCCAAATACAGTAGTACGTGCAATATTGTGTATGCTATGTTGGCACTAATCTATGGATATATCGATACAACCCCTCATCTTTTTCTTCATTTTGTGAACAACGGATTTTGAGCTTATTATATAAACGATTATTATCAGACTTTTCAAACTATGTTTTTGAGACTTTTACAACAGTTGCTCTATACATTTAGCTAACAAATTATGCACATTATATTTTGATTGCATTCGCGCATGCGCGGAGAAACCCTTTTTTATAAACCTGCTCATTTTTCATCCAATTTTTATTATTTTTTAATTGTAATGACAGAGTATTATGTACAATGTTGTTCGTCATATTTTCTGAAAAGAACTTTTTTTTATATTAAGAAATTTGCGAATTGTAAGCAAAAAACTTGCCGAAATTTGGGACTGTTTTTATATAAATCTTAATTTCTCTACGAGTATACATGCTATCCTCATAAAAATGACACACAGTATATTCCAATAAGGCACTTATTAATAATCTTGAGTTTGAACGCTTTGGTTCATTCCATGTCAATTCAACCAATTTTTTTATGGTTTGTAACCCGACTGATAGCGATTTTGATGAAACTTGGTGTATATACTAATTCTATCATGATATGCATACATCAGAATTTTTTCCTTCCTAGACCTCATAGTTTGTGAGATATGGGGGATCCAGTTTTTGGATTTATCTCAAATCGCACATTTCTGAGTCTGTATTTTTAGACTGCAGTTCCATTTTCAAAAAATTGTTTCTGGATCTAAAATGCGAATCATCTTTAAAATATCACCGTAAGTACATCAAAAGATGCAGATTTTAACAAAAAATATATTAAAAAAAATTATATATTTAGGGCAAAAAAATTGAATTAAATTTTGATAGTTATGGTTATTTTTCCAAATTTTTGTGACTTTTCGAAAAATGCTCTACGCAAAAAGGCAAATAAAATTTCCAATTTCTTTTTGTTTTAAATAACAGTTTTCGCTTTGGGCTTTCTAGTTATGAAATAAAAATGATGTCTTTCTCATGACTTATGCAAAATTTTGCCCTGTTTTGGGAAACTGCACTGATCAAGAAAAAAAAATATCTGCCTAATTTTAGCTGTGGTACTAAATAACTACTGTGTTTCCTGTGACTTGTTGAATATATTATGCAATGTTTCTTTCTTCCTTTCTATTGCAAAGTAAAGTTTTTGCTTTGTTTTTTTTTCTTATGAGTAATAGGGGGAAAAAAGTCTATGATTGCAGTCTATTCTCCCTCCATTAAATTTTGTGCATAATCCTTACGTTTCCTTTATTTATTCATTCATATATTTTATTTTATTATAAGCATTTCTTTTTTAATTTAAACAATCCCTTAATATTGTTCTTACACTATAACTGTAAACAAAAAAAAAATTTTTGGTATAGAATAAGAAAATACAATAATGACTTTTTATCAATCACATTTTCAATATATTTTTTCTGTATGTGTGTGTATGTGTGTTTGAATTAAAATACTTTATTTGTACTTAAAAAAAAATTTAACTTTTTATCTTATTATCTTGGATAATTTTAATCAATTTAAATATGTTTTTTATAGCTTAAATACCTTATATTTGACAAAGTCTAGTTCATATCTACAGGATGAAATATATTTTTACACCTACCTTGTATAAACAAATTCTCACAAAGGCAGGATAAAAATTTTTAGTAAAGGTAGGTGTTTTCGAATTAGTTAATCAAAGTATTATTATTCTGCTGTTTCTCACAATAGAAGGGTTATCTATTTTTACTTGTGCTGCAAAAGAAAATAATAGATGAATTAAAAGTAACTAATTATGCTGAAAGACCGTCATGATAACTTCTGAGAGAAAAGATAATCTTGTCTATGCCAGAAATACGAAAAGTTAAAGCCACAGCCACAGGTCTAGAAACAATTGAACTAATCGAAATGTTCTGTAATTTTAATGAATATTGAAGAATCATGACTGGAGAAAAAATGTAGTTAGCATTACTAAAAATGTACTATGCACAAAAGCGATTGATATTATATGTACCTATATGAGTTGTATTCTCTTTTTTAATATGGAATTTCCAAAAAACTTGAAGATTAGAACTCTGGGCATTCAACCCAGTATTAGCAGCACTGTTCCTTTAAATGAATTTGTGACAAGCTAAGTAAAATAATTTGAAAATATTATTCCACTTTTTTATAACTAAAGCTAAATTTAATTTCCTAAAAGAAACTAAAGCAAACTTTGGCCCTCAGAAAGATATCGTTTTGTTGGATTTCAGCGAAAATTTACTTTTCTTATTCAAGATGTGGTTTAAACTTACCATTGGACCAAAGAAGCTGCGCTCATCATACAACTGTTATGTACAGTTTACTCAGTCTCTTAGTAGTAGATTATCAGTAAGCAATATGCACATTTTATGTTATAATATGCAACATGATGTCAATCTTGTGTGTTTAACACAGAAGGAAGTGATATCATTTGTAAAAGAGATATTTCCTAATGTAAAGAATGTCTTTTACTTTAGTGATGGGTGCTCTGGCAATATAAAAATTACAAATTTTCTTAAACCTTTACCAAAATGAAGAGAATTTCCCCTTAAGATATTTAACATTTTTTTTTCTGGGGGTTGGGGGGGGAGGAGGAGTGATAGCTACCGATTTTGAAATACAAAGACAATAGTGTTTTAGATACTAAATCACGAAGATCTTCTAATATACTGATGTTTTGTTATGTTATTATGTTTGGAGTTGCAGTAAGATAGGAAAATTGAAATATATATTAGAAGGTTCTTACTGTTTCTTATTCATAATAAATATAAATTTTAAATTGCACAAAGAAAGAATGTTGCAAAATAAGTCTAAGTGATGCTGCAAAAGTACGTCATTTATTCCTATATTTATATTTAGAGCAGTTATATTTTTGAATTTCAATCTTTTAAATATAATATTTATTCTGATTTTTAAGCAGCACTGTTCCTTTAAATGCAAAATTTAAAGGAGCATTATTTAATAATTTGCATATAATTTAACAAACTATTTGTTACATAAAAAAATTACAACAATTTAAATTTTTTAAATATTTATAAGCAATTTTATTTAATGTATTAGATTTAATTAATGATTATCTTTCAATTTTAATAAAAATGAAGTCTTTCTTCTGGCTTATATAAAAATTTTGCCCTGTTTTGGGAAATTGCGCCATTGAAGAAAAAAAATCTCTTGCATGTCTAATTTAAACTGTGTACCTAAATAATTACTGTGTCCCCATGACTTGTTGAATTTATTTAATATAAGTGCTTCTCTTTTTTTTTTATTTACAAAGTAAAGTTTTTGCTTTATTGTTTCTGAGTAAAATGAGAAAAAAATCTATTGTTTCAGTATCCACACCCCCTCCATTAAATATTGTACATATTTTTTACATACTACCATTGTGAATGTATTTATAGAAATACTACACTACTGAATCCAATGATAGATGTACATTTATGTGACAGATTGAGAACACACAATTTTAGATAATGTGTGATATGTACCAATACCATACAACTTTTCTACTGTTATAAAAATAAATAAATCAGTCTGAATTTAAGGATTCACTTTAGAAAATAAATCAAAATGATTAATAAATTTAAAATTTAAAATGTGCAGCAATTATTTAGGTACCATAAGCAAAGTTAAAGATTATTATCCCTTGATAGGTACAGCATTTCACAATAAGTCAAAATTTTTGCATAAGCCATGAGAACAGCATAATTTTTATTTCATAAATAGAAAACAAAAGATTTTTTGTTTTCTCCAACAAAAGCTTTTTTGTTTACAGTTTTGTAAAAACATACACATATTGTAAAAACAAAATTAAGGGATTGTTTAAATTTTAAAAAAGTGCTTATAATAAAAGAAAATATATGAATGAATAAATAAAGAAAACAAAAAAATTATGCACAAAATTTAATGGAGGAAGGATAGACTGCAGCCATAGACTTTTTTCCCCTTTTTACTCAGAAGAAAAAAAAACAAAGCAAAAACTTTACTTTGCAAAAGAAAGGAAGAAAGAAACATTGAATAATATATTCAACAAATCATAGGAACCACAGCAGTTATTTAGTACCACAGCTAAAAGTAGGCAGAGATTTTTCTTTTTCTTGATTGGTGCAGTTTCCCAAAACAGGGCAAAATTTTGCATACGTCATGAGAAAGACATCATTTTTATTTCATAACTAGAAAGCCCAAAGCGAAAACTGTTACTTAAAACAAAAAGAAATTGGAAATTTTATTTGCCTTTTTGTGTAGAGCATTTTTCTAAAAGTCACAAAAATTTGGAAAAATAACCATAACTTTCAAAGTTTGGTTCAATTTTTTTTCCCTAAATATATAAATTATTTTTTTAAATATTTTTTGTTAAAATCTGCATCTTTTGATGTACTTACGGTGATATTTTAAAGATGATTCGCATTTTAGATCCAGAAACAATTTTTTGAAAATGGAACTGCAGTCTAAAAATACAGACTCAGAAATGTGCGATTTGAGAAAAATCCAAAAATTGAACCCCCCATATCTCACAAACTTTGAGGTCTAGGAATGACATTTGACTGATGTATTCATATCATGATAGAATTAGTATATACACCAAGTTTCATCAAAATCCCTGTCGGTCGAGTTACAAGGTCTGGTTGAATTGACATGGAATGACTCTTTTGCTACATTAGTTTTTTAATGGTTAT
Organism: Maratus speciosus; assembly: GCA_963932465.1. Taxonomy (NCBI): domain Eukaryota; kingdom Metazoa; phylum Arthropoda; class Arachnida; order Araneae; family Salticidae; genus Maratus; species Maratus speciosus. Next base: position 244,161,805 of record OZ010792.1, read on the forward strand.
CCAAAGATATTCGTTCTTTTTCAATTTGATGACGATCTTCTATGGGGTTTCGGGAAAAAAATCTTCGCGGAAATATATGATCTACACTATATTATTTGCACTCTTGCAGTTTCAGGTTAATTCCTTATGTATTTTTCTAGATATTTAACAAAACGTCTCAAATCGCAAGCGACCGGTCACCTTTGGCCATATAGTGTACTAGAGTATATATATACTATATATATATAGTATAGTATACTATATATAGAGAGAGTATATATATATATAGCATATATATACATATATATATATATATAGCATACATACATATAGCATATATATACATAGCATATATATATGCTATAGTTATGGACGTTTTGAGGAGTTTCTTTAAAAATTAAGACATGATGCGGCGTATACCTACCCCTAAATCACTGAGAGTTCTATAATCAGAGTAACCCAATTATGAAAGCTATATTTATCTATCTCAATATATATAAAATTCAAAGAGAAATTGCATTCCGGTCGCTTATAACTTGAGTTCTGCTGAATAGATTTTGATGGGACATACATCGACAGTTAGATAATTTTTAAGAAAAGTTGTTAGTATAAAACATAACGTTCTACGTTGCTTAGTTAACTAATTATGGTGAAAGTTCTAAATCAGATGAACCCAATTTCGAATGATTTTTTAAAGGTTTTAAGTTTTTTTAAAAGGTTTCGCTGAATGATTTTTTATGGGATTTCAACTGTTTATTACATAACTTTTAAGGAAGGTCTCGGTACATTTTGCAGTTTAAAAGATTCTGGTAGGTGGATTTCGCAGGAACGTGATCGGTTAGTTAATTTTGAATGTTTTAGTATAGAACACAAATAATTTGCTTGGTCTTCAGGTTGCTTGATTATAGAATTATGGCTAAAAGTTCTAGAATCAGGCGAACACAATTATTATAAACGATTTGCCTTTTCAAAATGAAGAATTAACGGATTCTGATGAGACTTGCATTGATAATTTTTCATGAACTCTTTTAGAATATTACATATCGTTCTTTACCGAATCTTACACTGAATGATCAGCTAAAGAAGTTGGTCCACAACAGCCAAAATTTTGTATGACCCAATAAAAGAGATAATAGCGTAATGACGTTCATATTGTTTTCAGCAATTCGGTTAAAAATTCCAGGTAAATATCCATTTTGCTTTAAAACGCATGACCAAATTCACAGATATATTTCGTTTTAATCACGGTTTCTTTAGAAAACACGACCAGCGTAGCGAGCAAAGGCTGATTGTATATATATAGGGAAAATATTATATACCACTTCAGAAATTATAAAACATATTATTTAGAGGAATTAAAAAATATATACTTTTATAAAACATCTACGTGCTATTTTTACTAAAAGTTTTAGTTAGAAACTTGATCTTACGTGCATAAAAAAAAATAATCTGCAGCGAAAACTTCATTATAATTCTCAGATAATATAAAAAAGGAATCACTCTTACCTTATCAACTTCGCAATATCGTCCTTTATTTCACATTTCAAGAAAAAAATAAAACTTTAGAAAGTGTTTTGAGTGAGAAATCATAAATCATATCAAAAAAGAAAAATTTATCTTTACTAAAACATTTATCTTTCATTTAGAAAGGCTATGGGATTCTTGCCTTGATACGCAGCTAAAAGAAGTGCTTTTTCTAAAAATATTTATTTATAGCGTCATCAAATATTCTTTTATGAAGTCTGGTAACTGTAAAGCTATTCTAAAAATAAAAAATATTTTTAGCAAATACATCAAATCAACTTTAATATAATAATTTTGTAAAGATTTAATTGTACGCTTGAGCATGTAACATGGTTTTATATGCAATCAAACATATTTTTAATATATTTATTTAATATTATCTGTAAAAACATATGTTTTGATTAGACCTGATTTTTATTACATTGCGGCGGAGGGTAAAATAGTCTGGGTATTTGTGGGGGGGGTGCATAAAATGGCGAATAACCAGAGTTTTTCGTTACTCCATATGCACTTGATATAGTTGTAATTGTATCTGTTATACGTAGGAAGATATGTACTCTAAATTTAAAATAATTATCTTCTAACAGTATTTCTCAGACCTGTGTGAATCTGCTTATGCTACACAAGCGTACAAACACAAGCACTACTTCACACACGCACAAACACAAACTCTCATACCCACACTCAGACATTAAATCATATGGCTATTGCTCAAAAATGAAAATTGCCTGCAAAACTTGTATGTATATTAATAAAATTAAGCGTTATGTTATTTTTATAATACAAAATAATGATAAAATAAAAAATTTCTTTTAGAAAAGATAGGAAATCACTGTATCTCGTCATCAAATTCGTTGTTTCAAGCATTTGAAAAAATTCGACATACACCACTATGATTAAATATCTAAAACAATGTCAAGTACTCCTAATTATCATTGTTTCAAAAATTTAATAGTTTGTTAAAAAATGTAGATAATACACTGCTCAAAACAATTAAAGGATATTGCAGTTTTAGGTGGATTTTGTATCTGGTAAACTGTTTAGCTGATTGATACATGGTCGACAGACATAGTAGGTTATATGAGAATAAATTACACATGTTTGGCAGAAAAAATGCATTTTATTGCGCATTTGTGTACTAAAGGAAAAAAACACAATTTGTGCATATGAGAAAAAAAGAATAAGAAAAGGTGTTTTCTTCAAAGAAAATCATTTTCAGTAGGGTGTATGGTTTCCACGGGCGGCCAGCAACGTTGAACACTTTTGAGGCATGGACTCAATGAGGCTATTAATGACGAGTTGGGGTATTCTGCCCCACTCTTCCAGAAGAGCTCTTTCCAGTTCTTGGAGAGTTTGTGGGAATTGTTGGCGGCCAGAAACTCGTCTTCCTAGAGCGTCCCAAACGTGCTCGATTGGATTCATGTCTGGAGAACACGCTGGCCATTCCATTCGAACGATTACTTCCTCGAAAAGGAAATCCTCCACCAGGTTTTCACGATGTGGCCTGCAGTTATCGTCCATTAAAATGAAGTTATCTCCGATTGCTGCAGCGTAAGGGACTACAATAGGTCTGAGGATCTCATCCCTATATCGGCGACCAGTCAGAGCTCCATCTCGAATGATGTAGAGGTCCGTGCGCCTGTCAATGGAGATGCCACCATACACCAACACTCCTCCACCGCCAAATCTGACACTTTCGTGCACGAACGCAGGATTATTCCTACTGCCACGGTCCCTCCAGATGAAAATACGCCTATTATCCGGATGCACAGAAAAACGGGACTCGTCAGAAAACAGAATATTGCTCCATTCATTCCTCCTCCAGTTGACATGCTCGGTTGCACACTCCCTGCGGTCGCGACGATGCCTTGATGTTAATCTAACACATACCATTGGTCGGCGAGCATACAGACCTACAGCATGGAGCCGGTTTCGGACAGTCTGAGTTGAAATCGTGGTGCCTGTAGCCGAGCGAAGGTGTTGTTGGAGAAGAGTAGCGTTCATGGTTCGGTGTCTCCGAGCTGTTAACGCTAAATACCGATCTTAATTGGGCGTTGTTGCCCGTCTACGACCTTGCCCTGGTCTTCGGCCTGCACATCCACTCTCCACAAAACGGTTCCAGATCTGGAAATGACACTTTGTGACACTCCAATGGCTTGCGCTACTTCGGCTTGAGTTTGGCCCCCTTCTAACCTACCAACAATTCTCAAAGCTTCTGAATCTGTCAAATGACTTCGCTGAGACATCGTACTCATCGAAACAAAGCATTCACTGAATGCCGATCATCCTTGTCTTCATTCTCTTTTATCCAGTTGAAAGTCAAATTTCATTCGCTGCCGCTGAAGCGACGTTTTTGACGTCGAACTCAAAATGTGCATACTCCACAGTTTGAAAACCAGAAAAATTTTCATTTGTGATTCTCTTCTTCTATTTTCGGCAAAAAAATTCGTTTATATCTTTATTTTATATAAAACTTCAAATATCCTTTAATTGTTTTGGGCAGTGTATTAAATTTCAAATTTGTAACTACAATTTTGCGTAAGTTTCAGATCATTTTAAACTGTATCATTTTAAGATTGCTCTAATTATATTATATAGAAATTTGTTTTAAATAGTTTGTCTTTAAAAAAAAACGTATATGTATATGTGGGACAAGCTAATTGTATCTAAAAAACGACTCAAACGATTTTGACAAAATGTTTTATTGCATTGTTTTCCAGCACGGGAAGACCATTCGGATAGGTCACATGTTCGATAAATTTAGATTAGTGGTCCTTTTGGGTTAACGTGGGTCAAGCTTATACTATCTATAAAATGACTTAAACGATTTTGACAAAATTTTGTACTCTATCATTTTCGCGTTCGAGAAGAGCATTAGGTCGCATGTTCGAAAAAAATTCGGTTAGTGGATCATTTTGTGTCACTACGTCACAGGATCATGCCAATTGTATCTAAACAGCAAGAATAAAATATCAGTGAGAATAAAATATCGAACTGAACACAGGGGTAATTTTGGACAAGCTTAGCTCGGTCATACCTGCTAGTAAATAATAAAGTGCACTGTTGGAATGTTTATACTTACAGATAAAATTTTATAACATCCACACTAATAACAGAATGTTTCAGTTATTCCATACATTGTTTCAATTACTTAAAGAACATTACACCATTTAAAATATTTCTAAATCTAACTCAAAATTCAAATATACATTAAAATCAAAAGACAAATAACTTAAATTAAATAACTTTTAATTATATATATATATACATATATGTTTTTTAAAAGAGTCACTATTTGAAACAAATTCCATTATAATGTTATTAAAGTACTCTTAAAATGATAGTTTTAAATAATCTTTTGAAGCGTAAAGCAAAATGGTAGTTACAAATTTTGAAATTTAATCTTATCTATATTTTTTTTACAAAGTATTAAAATTTAAAACAATAACAATTACTTGATATTGATTGAGATATTTAAAGGCACAGTGGTGAAAGTCGAAATTTTAAAAATGCTTGAAACAAGATTTTTTAGGACGCGATTCACCGATTTACTATCTTTCTTAAAAGAGCATTTTTATTCTATCAGTATTTTGTATAATAAAAATAGCATGTTGCATAATTTTATTAATAGATACACAAGTGTTGCAGGCCATTTTGATTTTTTAGTAATTACCATATGATTCAAAGATCATCAGATTTTGCAATGATGGCTGCGATGATGTGGTAAAGGAATTGGAATGTTTTGCTGGGATATTTGAACATTGGATTTTATGTGTTTTCTGGCTGTGTGGCTAAGGATTGGGTAAAAAACATATTTGATGTTTACTTTACATTATATATCCGTTTTTTCTTTAGATTTGAATACGTACTTTTTAATGCAACGTCGGGTCAGATGGGCAATATTTGTAACACGCTTCCGAAGGTTTTAAGTATTTGACTTGAGCAATGCGCCACTCTGGCTGAAACGCACAGACACTATAGCACTAATTTATCATATATAATTTTCGTTCTCAAACATGGATATTATTTTACAAAATACTCACTGACGATGAGGCCAGAGCCTTTGGTGTTTGTTTTCTTTATCTGTTTAATTATGGTGTGTAATTTTGTGTCTGCTAAATAATTATAAAATATAATTTACTGTATATCTCTGTCTATATGTATCCATATATATATATATATGTATATATATATATATATATATAGGGTTTTTCAGCACAGTAGTTATAAAATTCAGTTGAGAAATAGTAAACCTAGATGATGGGAAATCACATAGCAATGCGTGGTTGGAAACTCTTTCTTTCCGCGGTAGTGACGACACAAAACACAAGGAAGGAAGGACACGAACAGGGTGAGAAAACATTTTTATTATTCTTAGTGTAGCAAAAATCTAAGAAATAAGAACAAAAAGAGATATAGGATCGCCATCAAAGAAGACGTTCTAAATTACGACACGGCCGTGATGCAGACCTCACACATCCGGAGCATTGAAGATCTAATGTTAATGTTGTCGAAAATACCGAATCGTTTCCCGTACTTTGCCAGCAGCTACCTCAATGCGTTCAAGAAGTTCCTCAGCACAACCCATGTTCAGCACTGCCCCAGCCTTTTTCTTGTACTAAGAATAATAAACATGTTTTCTCAGCCTGTTCGTGTACTTCATTTCTTGTGTTTTCTGTTGTCACTACCGCACCTTGAAAGCATTTCCGACCATGCATTGCTAGGGGATTTTCCATCATCTAGGTGTACTTCATGTCCCCTGAATCGCTGTAACAGCTTGATGAAACATTCTGTATGTATATATATATGCTATGTTTGTGTGTATTTCTCTAAAATTCGAATCAAACGATTTTGACAAAATATTGTATTATACCATTTCTGGTCATGAGAATACCATTGGTCTAAGTCCCATGTTCGAGAAAATTCGATTAGTGGGTTATTTTTGGGTCACTGTGAGTGAAACTAATTGTAACTAAAAACCATTTTGACAAAAGTTTGTATTATATCGTTTCTGAGCATCAGAAGAACATTGGGCTAAGTCTCATTTTCAACAAAATTCGATTAGTGGGTCATTTTTGTGTCACTGTGGGACAATCTAATTGTATCTCAAAAACGAGTCAAACGATTTTGACAAAATGATTTACTACATTGTTTTCCAGCACGGGAAGACCATTGAGATATGTCACATGTTCGATAAATTTAGATTAGTGTGTCCCTTTTGCGTTAACGTGATTCGAGCTTATTTTATCTGTAAAATGAGTTTAACGATTTTGACTAAATTTTGTATTCTATCGTTTTCGGTTTCGAGAAGAGCATTGGTTAGATCGCATGTTCTTAAAAGTCGGTTGGTGGGTTCCTATGGCTTCAGAGAGAAAAAAAGGAATGCGGAAGATAAAATAAAAGGTAGAGAAAAGGTAAAATAAATAAATCGAAATCTCCGAAAAAGCAGAAGTAAAATAGGCGAGTAAGCGAGTCTTCCTCAAGTGAAAAAGTTCTTCTGAATATCAGTGGTGATAGTTTTGATGAGGATAATGGTGATGATTTTTGTGCTGTATGTAACGGATACATTTACGCTAAAAAAAGGACTCAAGTGTGATTGAATTCAGCGCATCAAATACGCATCAAATCAAATGGTTGCACGAAGATTGCAATGGTGATCATTTGCACTAAAGGAAATGTTGTGCAGGCTTGTGCCATTATTCGTATTGGCAAAGTAAATTTGAAAAAAAAAATGATTTCAGTTTACAGATTTGTTTGTTTGACCATAGTTATTGTTAATTCACAGGTAATGTTCCAGTATTAGTCTTATTTTAGGTAGCTTTCTTTACAAAAAGCTACCTATTGCAGCCGTTCGGAGGAAAGCGATTTCAAAAAATTTTGGTATATTTTCATCGATCATGACCCCCAGACCCCGAAACCACCCTCCGTTCAAAATTTATATATATATATATATATATATATATATATATATATATATATATATATATATATATATATATATATATATATATATATATGACCTATGTTACACTGTAACTCTCGTATTTATGAACGGATTTGGATGTAATTCGGAGTGTACATAGTACATACCAATGTCTCGACCGAGTTCGTTGGCCAGCTTCATCCGCCATTTATTTTCAAAATGGCGGCCATTTAAATTTTTTAAAAAATTTAAAATTTCAAATGTGTTACCAAAAAATTGAAAATGGAAAAATATTTTTTCCTTATGTATTTGACCTTTATACAAAGACTCCGTAGCAGTTTTTGTTTCGTCTATATCTTAAAAAATGGCTGAGTTATAGCATTTTGAATTTCTAGCGAAGCTGACATTTTAAAACGTCCTGAATTTTGTCACGCGATAAAAGGGGTATTTATGAACCAATTTGGATGAAACTTCGTTTATACATAGTACAGACCAATGTCTCGACTGAGTTCGTTGGCCAGCTTCATCCGCCATTTTGTTTAAAAATGGCGGTCATTTAAAATGTTAAAAAAAAATTTAAATTTGAAATGTGGTACCAAAAAATTTAAAATTGAAAAACTATTTTTTCTTATGTGTTTGACCTTGATAAAAAGATTCGGTAGCAGTTTTTGTTTCGTCTATACCTTAAAAAATGGCTGAGTTATAGCATTTTGAATTTCTAGCGTGGCTGACATTTTGAAACGCCCAGATTTTTGCCACGTGATAACAGGCGTATTTATGAACCGATTTAGATGTACCTTGGTGTGTACATAGTACATACAAATAACTCAACCGAGTTCGTTGGCCAGCTTCATCCACCACCTTGTTTCAAAATGGCGGCCATTTAAAAAAAATTAAATTTAAAATGAGATACCAAAAAATTGGAAAATGAAAAAGATTTTTTTGTATGTGTTTGACATTAATACGAAGATTCCGGAACAGGTTTTGTTTCGTCTATATCTAAAAAAATGGCTGAGTTATAACATTTTGAATTTCTATTGTGGCTGACATTTTAAAACGACCTGATTTTCCACGCGTTAACAAGCGTATTTATGAACCGATTTGAATGTAACTTGGCCTGTACATAGTACATACCAATGTCTCGACCGAGTTCGTTGGCCAGCTTTATTCGCCATCTTGTTTCAAAAGGGTTGCCATTTTTAAAAAAAATGTAATTTAAAATTTAAAATGAGGTATTAAAAAATTGGAAAATGAAAAAGATTTTTTTTTATGTGTTTGGCCTTGATGCAAAGATTCTGGAGCAGTTTTTGTTTCTGAAAATTTGTTCTTTTGTTTATATCTTAAAAAGTGGTTAAATTATAGCACTTTGAATTTCTATCATGGCTAACACTTTGAAACGATCTTGTATTTGTCACGCGATACCACATGTATTCGGCTATTTCGATGGAAGAAGGCATGTGGATAGTATACATCAATATCTCGACCAAGTTCGCTGGCCAGATTCATCAGTCATCTTGTTTCAAAATGGCGGCCATTAAATTAAAAAAAATTATATTTAAAGTGAGGTGTAAAAAAATTAGAAATTGAAAATGGTTTCTTTCTTAAGTATTTGACCTTGATATAAGGATTCAGGAGCATTTTTTGTTTGTCTTTATCTTAAAAAATGGCTCAGATATAGCAGTTTCAATTTCTAACGTGGGTGACATTTTGAAAAATCTGATTTTTTGCCTGCGACAGCACTCGTATATATCAACCAATTCCGATGTGAGTGAGCATGTGCACAGTAATTACTAAGGTCTCGACCAAGTTCACTGGTTAGCCTCATCCACCATGTTGTCTTAAAATTGCAGGCACGTTAAGAAATCGCCGAATTTGGCAGCCAAATATAACTTTAAATAAAAGCAGCTTGGATAAAGCTGACTAATTTCGCGAAATTCTCATTCATAATGATTTAGTATTGATAAAAATTGGTATTGAATCTCCTACATTCGGTTTCCACTTAATTGAGCTTCGTGTGTTTGAATAATATAAGTTGGCTTTTTTAAAATAAGGAATATGAAAGCTACCTCTTCCTCCCGGCACTGGCCGGAAGGACTTTTTCTTTTTTGCTGTCGTATGGCATCTTCTCCCATAACAGGTGGCATCTTTCCCGTATATATGAGGGAAGATGCTGCAATTACCTGAGTTTATTTAACATTAAATTTCTCAATCATTTAAACACTGGGACAGGAATTAATGAGTGTACATAACAAATTAACTATTAAAGAGACGTAGTATATTTTAAGTATACTACGTAGTATATTTTAGCAACGTAGTATATTATTTTTATTTATCTTATCATTTTAATTTTGGCTCTACTAAGCAAAACAGCCTTATATGTGGCGTTTTCCCCAGAATGTGGCGTTTTCCCCAACACTGCACTTTATAATTCATATGTGTTCGGTAACAAATCATTAGAGATAAGTCTGAAGAGCATATTTGTGATATTTTAAAAACAGAAATTTTTACCATTTCATATTCACAGAATATTTTTGTTTTTCATTAAATTTGTGTTTATCTATTCATAATTTCAGTCAAAGAAATAACATAAAATATTAATATAATATAATCATTCATGTTATTACAATTAAATAAAATTTTACGCATTTGATTTTAATTTCCTTTTCTCATTATTCGTCTCGTCGTCTCAATTGTTTCGTCTAAAATATATCTCTCTCGTCAATATTTAACGAATTATGCATGTATTACTCGTTTATTAGATATTTACTCATTTAGAAACCATCTGATAACTTCCAAGATACATTTTTCAAATTCTATCAGTACCATTTTTTTCGGGCTGTCCAGGAATGTGCACCAATATCATGGGTGCACACTATGTGCACATCGGATAAAATCGGTGCAGTCGTGTAGCACTGACATGTTTGTGTTGTGTCACTAATTTGAGTTTCGAATCTCTATATTTCAAGGGTTATATAAATTTCAGAAAAGTTATAGGGTGTACCATTGATCGCCAAATAATGAGCACCAAATACCAGTGCCAAAAACGAGCAACGCTCCACTTTCACCTCCCTCCTTCATTTACTATATTTTTTGTGATGCTTCTTAAGATAAATCTTTCTTCGGCAACCCCCGTAATGTTAGTCATCCTCAGCGTCACATTTTGTCAACAAATTTTAGCGCCGATAATTTAAGTATATAACATTGATTAGATGGTGCAGATAACGAAACAGCTACTAAAATGACAGTCGTACATCGGTGTTGCAATAGGAACATCACACACACCTGTGCAATGTAAAATGTATCTCCAGCTTTGCGATATTTCTGTGGAAGTACCCTTAGCTGATGCGCTAGCTGGCTGGCAAAAGGGTTATCTGCAACATCTGATGTACCATATATACTAAAATCATACTAAAATAAATTGCAAAAATGGACGCTGGCTGCAATACTATGTTATTGTAACCGGAAAATCTCCAGTGATGTTAAATTTTTTAAATTCTCTGCACCCACGCGGAACCGGCGACTTTTATACAAATTTTATTCGATCTAATTAAAGAAAGCAAATATTAATTTATTTTTTACTGGTGACAAAAACAAGTTAAGAATGCTCTTTTTGAAGGTGAATATATATACACCCATGGCCCCGAATGGGTTAAATTGTTTATTAAATGCCTCCTTTAGACAAGATTAGAACTTCTCTTGTTTTAATCATTTTTAAACTATGTATTGATTTTTTACCTTCCAAAGTCATGTTTCATCTTTAAAGCCATAAAGGAGCATATAAATCGCATCAAAGTATATTAATAAAAATTATATTGCAAAATATACCAAAATATTTAAAGGTTTTATCACAATTCATGATTACTTTATCTTATATATGGAAAAGAAATTGTTAGAAGTTATTTTGGTACATCTGTAAAGACGTATATTCCCAGAATGTTAAATCAGTTGTGAAAGAATAATCTTACTTTATTCAAGATATAGTTGGAAATAAATAATCTATTTATATGCATGTGAAATCAGTTGTGAATGAATGATAGTCCGAGAGCTGTTAAACATTTTATGGTAGGTATTTGAGGCAGCATGGAAATGTGTGTAACACTTCTTTTGCAATGTCTGAATACAAAATGGAATGTTTGGCTGGTGGATCGTGGCACATAGCCGAACCGTGAATTTTTAAATTTGAAAAATTTACGTTGAAAAAAATCCTTGAGGCATTTTGCAATTTTAATACCTTCAAATTTAGTATTTAATGAAATAAAAAATATAAAAGTCAGACACTTTAGGCTGCCCCAAAACTGTGCCAGACACGTGTCAAGTGGTATTTTATAACTACCGGAAAAAGTATTTGAGGCACGGTCAGATTAAGGCAGAATAAAATTTATGTTTGGAAAAAAATATTTTGAAAATGAAAGACAAGTTTGTTGGAACTTTCTACTTGCCAGACAACAGGGAATGTTAAACGTGACGAGTGCCAGTAAAGGTGCGCTTCGAAGAAGATCCGTTCACTAACTTAAGATACAAACAAACCGTAAACCGCGTTGATGTGCCTCGAGAAAACTATCTTAAAAGGGATTTTAACTGGATGCGTGCACAATCACAACAAATCTAACTGCGATAGGCTCTCGCAAGACCATGTGATTGAACCAATTTTAATCAGATTAATTTTTTTACTAACCGTCATTAAACTTATCGTTAAATTTCATTATATGTACATGTAAATGTATATGACAAAATCATTGTTATAAAAGTATATTGATTTAAGTTAAACTTTCTTGAACTAGTTCTATATAAAGAGTTGACAAAGTTTTTTTAGTAAATAGTATTTTTCATAAAAGTTTCCGAAGTTTTCTGAGTATGCGCTTATGCAAACCTTCCTAGTTAATAGTTTCTAAAATTATATGTTGTTAAAAAAATATTTGGTGCAAAGGTTTCTTTACATTCATTGAGGCAGCTATTAAAATTCATGCAGGTAATACATTCATAGATGAGCTAATGCTTCAGCTTTAGTATTAAGATATATAGGTAAAAGATGTAAATATGGTAAACAGGGTGGTTATAATTAAAAATCCGCTATATACAACATCCTACAGCGCCATCGGGTGAACGGAATGCAACAAAATTTAGTATATAGACTATACACGACATGCGCTCACGGAATTAAAAAAAAAAAAAGAGTTAGTTCCAAAATGTCCACCAGAGGGCGCCTTTTCCGGAAAAAACCTTAAATTTAACACAATAAACGGCCAAAACATAATCCAAAAACAGTATTATCATTTATTGACAATTCTGGATTCTGTTTTGGCTGTTCATTGTGTTAAATTTAATGTTTCTTCCGGGAAAACCGCCCTCTGGTGGCTATTTTGAAAATAAAATTTGTTTTTGAAGTTGCGTGAGCGCATCTCGTGTATAGTCTATATACCAAATCTCGTTGCATTCCGTTCACCCGTTTGCGCTGTAGGATGCTGTTTATAGCGAAGTTTAATTATAACCACCCTGTACATAAAAAAATTCTATAGTTAATATAATGAGTGTTTTCACATATATGATAGACAAGATGTATTTTAGACAAGGACTAAGAATCTCTTACGCTATTTGTGAGTATATTACTAAAAGGAATAAAAATAAAATTACCCTATACCTAATGAAGAAGAAGGCACATGGGATTTTCTTGAAACGCTATTGTCATAGTATTTCTTCATTAAAGCGATAAAACTTTTATAGCAATTTCTATGATAACCCTCTTTCAGATTAGCATTGGATGGAAAAAAAATGTCTTTATATTTTAACCTATGTTTTTGTCGAATTTTCGATATTTTTGTAGAGTTTTAAACTAAAAAAAGTGATTTTTCCATCGTTTTTTGTGCAAATAACGCATTTTTTAGGTAGATTTCGTATGAAATACTACCTATTGGGATCGTTCCTATGTTGGAATTTCTGAAAAATTTTTGCAGATCTACACCGATCATGACTCCTAGAACCCAAAACCACCCTCAGTAAAAAACTTTATCTATCTATCTATCTATCTATCTATCTCTCTATATATATATCACTTTCTTCTGGGCACGATAACTTTCGTAATTCTGCACCAATCTCTTCCAAACTGATACATAAAATCAAAGGGCATAAAATCTCGGTCAAGTTCGTTAATGGGCAAAATCGGACCAAGGGGATGGAAATAGGGAGGAGTTTTGTGAAAACCGAAAACCCCCCATAACTTCTTAATTTTTGTACATATCAAATCAGTTTAAAGATTTTATTATTTCTAAAAATAGGGCCAAAATTTTATGTATCACAGATTTTTGATAAAGTTAAAAATGGGCTCAAGGGGCGCAAAAAATAGGGTTTTTAGGAGAAAAAAATTCATAACTTCGTCAATTCTCAAGATATCAATTCCAATTAATTTTATTATAAATGTCCTTAATATTATCTACAACTTTCATATTCACAAGTTTTTGATAGGACAAATTCGTACCGCAAAAAAAAAAAATAAAAACGAAAACAAAAAGGGGGTTTGAAGAAGTAAAAAATCCATAACTCCGTCAATTCAAAAGATATAAAATCCCCATGAATTTATCATATATCTTCTTAATATTGTCTACAACATCTATATAGACAAGTTTTGGATAGGACTAATTCTTACAGCAAAAATAAATTAAAAATACATAGCGGTTGAAGAAAAAAATCATCTAAGTAAGGGTGTATTCAAATCTAAACTGCGTATTTTCTGACTCATTTTACAATTCATTTTTTCTCTCAAAGGCTTCCAATTGGTACGTTTTCTTACTCAGAAACTATATAATGTACCGTAATGGTCGATTTTTTGATAGAGGTAGAATATACTTAAAAAAAAATGCTGTTAAAGTGGGCATTTTGAACCGAATTTCCCGAAGCGGATTGTGTTGGAAAAATCATTGCATTAAGGATGCACTCAAATCCAAACTGCTTATTTTCTGACTCATTTTTAAATTCATTTTTGCTCTCAAACGCATTTAATTGGTATATTCGCTTATTCAAAAACTATATAATGTACCGCAATGATCGATTTTTTGATAGAGGCAGAATATATTTCAAAAACTTATGTCAAAGTGGGCATTTTGAACGGAATTTCCCGAAGCAATTGTGTTATCACTTTATTCTGGACACCATAACTTACGCAATTCTGCACAAATCTCTTAGAAACTGATCCAAACTGAAATCAAGGGACATAAAATCTCGGTCAAGTTCATTAATGGGCAAAAGCGGACAAAGGGGATGGAAATAGGGAGGGGTTTTGTGAAAACCGAAAAAACCCCATAACTTCTTAATTTTTGTACATATCAAATCAGTTTAAAGTTTTTATTACTTCTAAAAATAGGACCAAAAATTCATGCATCACAGATTTTTGATAAAATTTAAAATAGGCTCAAGGGGCGCAAAAAATAGGTTTTTTGGGAGAAAAAAATTCCTTACTTAGTCAATTCTCAAAATATCAAATCCAATAATTTTATTATACATCTCCTTAATATTATCTACAACTTTTATATTCACAAGTTTTTGATAGGACCAATTCGTACCGCAAAAAAAAAATAAAAACGAAAACAAAAAAGGTGGGTTGAAGTAGAAAAAATTTCATAACTGCGTCAATTCACAAGATATAAAATCTCCATGCATTTATCATATATCTTCTTAATATTGTCTTCAACATTTATATAGACAAGTTTTTGATAGGGCCAATTCTTAAAGCAAAAACAAATTAAAAATACATAGGGGTTGACGAAAAAAATCATCTTATTAAGGGTGCATTCAAATCCAAACTGTCTATTTTCATACTCATTTTTAAATTCATTTTTGCTCTCAAATGCATCCAATTGCTAGATTCTCTTATTCAGAAACTATATAATGCACAGTAATGATCGATTTTTTGATAGAGGCAGAATATATTTCAAAAAAGGATGTCAAAGTGGGCATTTTGAACAGAATTTCCCGAAGCGATTGTGTTAGAAACGAAAAATATTGCCCTACTCAGAAAATAATTGTTTATTAATCAAGATTTAATTAATTGAAAGAAAAATAAAAACACAGGTCGCTTATAAATCTTTTAAAAATCACGTCAGCATGTTTCATATTTATTTTTATTAAAAATTAATCTGAAAATGTGCCAGAAAATTTCGAGTTGTTGAGTGTGGAAATTTAGTTTTTTAATATCGCCTTAACATGATTCTCATAAAAACAGCTATTTTATAAAAATGAAATAAAAACTCGTCAAAAGCAGACAGATAAAACTGTTAAAGTGGATTTATATCTAATCATGATTTAGTTTTTGTTGGTGAAATTAGTGTACTTAACTTTGAAATCTACCTCTGCCTGTAGGCCGGGCCGGCAGGGATTTTTTTTATACTTTACATGATTAATATATGTATGTAACGCGTATTATATAAAAAGAAAAATATTTTAAAATAGAAACAAAATAGCACTTTTAAAGCTGCACATGTTTCACTAGGAATAAGAATTTTTTAACTACTCAAAACATTTTCCGAACATCTGCACGCTTGCTATGAATCACGTGGTCTTGCGAGAGCCTATCGCAGTTAGATTTCTTCTGTTTTTGCTCACGCATCCAGTTGAAATTCATCTTAAGATAGCATTTGCGGGGCACTGCAACGCGGTTTTGTTTACATCGGAAGTCAGTAAATGGATCTTCAGCGCGGAAACGCAAGCTCATCTTTACTGGCACTCACGTTTAATATTCCCTGTTGTCTGGCAAGTAAAGAGTTGCAACAAAAGTGTCTGTCATTTTCAAAATGTTTTTTTCTAAGCATAAATATTATTCTGTCTCAATCTCGGCGTGCCTCAAATACCTTTTTTCATTTATTAGTTATTAAAAATAACTTGACACGTGTCTGGCACAGTTTTTGGGCCGACTAAAGTGTCTGGCTTTTACACTTTTTATTTCATTAAATACTAAATTTAAAGGTGTAAAAATTTCAAAATGCCTCACGGATTATTATTATTATTATTTGCAACGAAAAATTTGGGAATTTAAAAATTCAAGGGTTGGCTAAGTGCTACGATCCTTCAACCAGACATTCGATTTTGTATTCAGACATTGCAGAAGGAGATTACACAATTTTCATGTTGCCTCAAACAGCTACCCTAAAATATTTAAGAGCTCTTCTGTTATGATGCTACTGTATTCAAAATATAGCTAAAACTAAATATCTATTTATATGCATAGGTTAACTTTATGTAGATGTGGATTATGACACAATACTGTAAGTAGAAAAGCGAAATTGTTAAGAAAGCCCAGTTAATGATGCTATATATATATATATATATATATATATATAGCATCGTTAACCAGGCTGTCTTAACACTTTCATTTAATAATTGTTATTTTTATAATAGTAATATTTTAAGATCTTGAAGTTGACTCAAATATTGTTTGTGCTGTGCTTACGAACAAGTCATTTATTTTTTATGATACTTTAAAAGAAAAATCTACTCTGTCTATACTTTTTTTTATTATTTCGGTAAAGAATTGTTAAAGTATCCGATTTTAAAAACGGTTTGTAGCATACTCAATTGCATAATTTGAACTGGTTCATAAACTAAATTATTATTCATCAAGGTCAATAAACATTGTTAACAACAAAATATTATACGGTCCATATAATCTGTTCTTCTTTTATAAACTGTGTACAGCTTGAGATTAAGTAGCAATTTTAAATAATTTATAGGTATTAGAACTGGTAAATTGTTTAAATATCTAAATACGTTATTGGCCTATCAGTAAGGTTGTTCAAATAAAAGAAAGTTTGTGAAAAGCGGACATGTATGATGATTCAGAACTTCATTCATTATTCTGAAAATGGACTTTGAAAAGTTTTATCACTAAGAAGTATTATAAAACTTTTCTTATATAAAATTCAAAAATCAATACCGTATAAATAAGAAATACGATTTTTTTTATCCTTCGAGAAATAAACCTACCATTCTGGTCGTATTGCCATGTAACTAAAAATTAAATTTCGTGTTTTTTAACAGATAATTTGCTTGATTTTATGATTGAATTATATGTTTTGATGTTTCATTGCAGTTATCGCAGCTTGATTCTGAGTTTGAGCAAAAAATATAAGAATATAAATATGTATCATTTTAGTTATTCTTTTATCGTGAGAATTTAATGACTGTTTTGTAAAGAGCCATTAGCATATTTATTGAACACATAAAATCCCGAAATTTGATACTTAATGCGCTTTTTTCAAAATTTTGCTGAATATATCTTATACTATAATACGAGTAAAAATTGTGTGTGTATGTGTGCGTGTTTATGTAAATTCTATCTTAAAAACGGGTCTTACGAGTTTGTCTAAATTTGGTATTTTACCATTTTCGGGAATGAGAAGACCATTAGGCTAGGTCATGTGTTCCAAAAAATTCGTTTAGTGGGTCTTTTTGGGTCACAATGGGTCAGGGTCAAGCTAATCATATTTAAAAAAATGCTCAATCGATTTTGACTAAATTTTATATCCAACCGTTTTGGGGCACGAAAAAACTATTGGGCTAGGTCCCACGTTCGAGAAATTTTGATTAGTGGGTCATTTTGGGGTCACTTCGGGTCAAGCTAAATTTTATCTAAAAAACGGCTCTAACGATTTTGACTAAATTTTGTAATCTACTGTTTCAGATTACGAGAAGACCAATGGTCTAAGTCACACGTTTGAGAAAATTCCATTATTGGGTCATTTTTGGGTCACTGTGGGTCAAGCTAAGTTTATCTAGAAAACGGCTAAAATAATTTTGACAAAGTTTTGAACTATACTGTTTCTGGGCATGAGAAGAAGTGCGGGCTATGTCACATTTTCGAGAAAACTCGATTACTGGGTCATTTTGGGGTCACTCTGTGTCAAGCTAATTATATCAAAAAACATCTCAAAATATTTTGACAAAATTTTGTAATATACCGCCTCTGGGCATGAGATGACCATTGGGCTAAGTCACATGTTCGAGAAAAATCTATTAATGGGTCATTTTAGGTAACTATGGGTCAAGCTAATTGTATCTAAAAAACGAATCAGAGAAATTTGACAAACGTTTGTATTATACCGTTTCTGGGCATGAGAAGACCAGTGTGCTAAGTCATATGTTCGAGAAAATTCTATTTGGGAATCATTTTTGGGTCACTGTGGGTCAAGCTTATTGTATCTAAAAATGACTCAAACAATTTTGACAAAAGTTTGTATTATATCGTTTCTGAGCATGCGAAAACCATTGGGCTAAGCCACATGTTCTAGAAAATTCAAATAGTGGGTCATTTTTGGGTCGCTGTGGGTCAAGATAATTGTATCTAAAATTCTACTCAAACAATTTTGACAAAATTTTGTTTTATATCGCTTTTGAGCATGAGAAAACCACTGGGCAAATCACATGTTTTAGAAAATTCGAATAGTGGATCCTTTTTGGGTCTCTGTGGGTCAAGATAATTGTATCTAAAATTCGACTCGAACGATTTTGACCAAAATATTGTATTATATCATTTCTGGGCATGAGAATACCAATGGGCTAAGTCGCATGTTCGAGAAAATTTGATTAGTGTATTATTTTTGGGTCACTGTGAGTGAAGCTAATTGTATCTAAAAAAACATTTCGACAAAATTTTGTATTATATCGTTTCTGAGCATCAGAAGAACAGTGGGCTATGTCACATGTTAGACAAAATTCGATTAGTGGGTCATTTTTGGGTCACTGTGGGACAAGCTAATTGTATCTAAAAAACGACTCAAACGATTTTGACAAAATGTTTTATTACATTGTTTTCCAGCACGGGAAGACCATTCGGATGGGTCACATGTTCGTTAAATTTAGATTAGTGGTCCCTTTTGGGTTAACGTGGGTCAAGCTTATATTATCTATATAATGACTTAAACAATTTTGACTAAATTTTGTATTCTATCGTTTTCTTGTTCGAGAAGATCATTGGTTAGGTCGCATGTTCGAAAAAATTCGGTTAGTGGGTCATTTTAGGTCACTACGTTTCAGGATCATGCCAATTGTATCTAAACAGCAAGAAAAAAATATCAGTGAGAGTAAAATATCGAATTGAACACAAGACTAATTTTGACCGATCTTAGCTCGGTCATCCCTGCTAGTTTTGTTTCAATATGTCGAATTTATCTCACGACATTCTGACTCTCTGTCCCCCCCCCCACCCCACTTTTACCCAGATTTTTCATTTTACTTTTTATTTTTATGCACTGATGATGAAACCTTTGATGTTTCGAAACAGCTGTATGCTTTTTATACATATTTATATTTTTGTTTTTATACGTTGTTTCTCTTTCTTAATATATTGGCACAAAGTACAATTCTTCCCCACTTATATATTATTATATTACATATAAATTTTTCAACAGTTTTTAATATTGTTCCATCCCAGTTGAAAAGTGTTTATTGTTTCGTAGTTTCTGCCTGTTACCTGTCCGTATTGTAACTCTCGTAAATTTACTGGAATTGTGATGTGTTTGATATGTGTTATTTAAGTTTACTATGGCATGCTTTCTATTAACAATGAAGTGTACAACATTTAAAGTTCGTTTACAGGGACACTGAAAATATCCCATTGCATTGTGGTCAATAAGGAGATATGGCTTGCAGTGTATTTTAATGATGTTATACTATTTTAAACAGAATACATTAATATGTATGTATAATGTGGACATACATTCTGTAGAATATAGTGTGCAAAGTATTTTTTCTTGAATTACAGGGTCACCCAAAAAAGAATTGGCCCAAAATAAGTTTTTTATAATTGATGTGCGGCGAAACATAGTTTTCAGCGTATTTAACATATAATAAATTTATGTACATTAATGTTATGTACCACCACATGCTTACTGCAGAAAATGATGTGCATAATTGTTGTCGTTCTATTAAAGACACACAAGAAATATTTCGGATAGAGTACTTTTGATGAGTGATAAAAGTTCGAGATGCATTTATTTACCTTCAAAATAATTTTCGATTTTTCAGTCTTGTTATTCTTATGTAATAAAATGGAATATTTAGATATTAACTTATGCCTAATGTTATTGACGGCAATGTCTCAAAAAATAGTATAATTCCAACCAAACCAAGCTTTCAGAATTCTGATCAATTCTGAAACAATGGTAAACGTAATTGTATGATGTCTCCAAAAAAGCACCATGATCAGTATACCACCAGATGTGGGTGATTTATTGGCCCTCCGCAGAAAATGAATCTTTGAAGAAAGGCAGATGTCCTATTAAGTAACCGGGTATGATTGTCAACGAGACGGTACAATGACATTAACGGTAGCGTAAAGTTAACCTAGAACAAGAGTTCGGTTTGTTATGTTTGTGTGATGTGTTGTTGAGTTTGAATGTGTAACTTTTAAATAGAATAAGTTATATATGAATAATTATATGCACATAAATTCACTGTATATCCATTGGAGCCATCCACGGTTCGCTAAAGTATTAACACAACTTTATAATACACAATTTTCGTTGATTTTTCTTGACGTAATACCAAAGATCAAAGCCTCAATTCATAATGTCACCAATATTTATCTTAATTTCATGTTACTGAATAGGTATAGGAATACAGTTTAATTTTTCAATAATTTGAAGAGTTGAAATTAAACTTTAGTTAAAAAATATATTTGTCTTAAGAGTTAAGTCAACCAATATAAGATTGATTATTTATTATAGTTATTTCTGTGACTTTTTTTGTACATTCAAAAAATAAGTTCTTTTAAACATTTTAATACATAGAATTCGACGGTTTCGACTCGCGTTCATTAACCCCTTAACCTACAATGACGGGCATAGCCCGCGTACGAGGATCGAGCCAAATGTAAATTCTTCTTACCACTAAAATTTCACAGTAAATATAGTTTAATTTAATCGTCGAAATTCCATGATTAAACAAGGCGAAAATCTCTATTAAATTTTAGTGGTAGCTATGGATTTGCCAAACCGTGGAGCTGTTAAAAGTAAATCGTAGGTTAAGGAGTTAAACAACAATAGAGTCGTTTTTATTGTACATACATGAGCAAAGGAAAGAAAAGAAAAATTTATAAATGTTAGTTACGTTTAAAGATGGTACATTCTTTTTGTTTTCATAATTTAAACACATTAACAACCAAATTCAATATTTCTTGACTAACACATTCTTTATACACACACACACACACATATATATAGCAAAAATATAATATAGCACTTTAGAAATTGTAATACATATTATTTAGGTGAATTTCAAGGAAAATATTTTTATAAAACCACTACGTACTATTTTTACTAGAACTTTCACTAAGTACTAGATTTCACATGCGTAAAAAAATAATCTGCTGTCAAAACTTCATTATGATTCACAGATAATATAAGAAAGGTGTTATTCTTACCTTATCAACATTTCAGTATTGTCCTTTATTTCATATTCAAGAAAAAAAGAAACTTTAGAATATGTT
Organism: Maratus speciosus; assembly: GCA_963932465.1. NCBI lineage: Eukaryota > Metazoa > Arthropoda > Arachnida > Araneae > Salticidae > Maratus > Maratus speciosus. The sequence goes on from OZ010792.1 coordinate 244,183,701, forward strand.
ATGAGTGATAAAATTATAAGTCACATATAAAAAGAAATATTTCTCATTTCTAAAACATTTATCTTTCATTTAAAAAGGATATGGGAGCCTTGCCTTGTTACGGCAACTAAAAGAAAGTGCTTTTTAAAAAATATTTATTGATAGCGTCATCAAACTTTTTTCTATGAAGTCTAGTTAACTTAAAGCTATTTTATATAAAAAAAAATATTTTTAACAAATACATCAAACATAATTCTTTTTAAATTGTACCTTTGAATATGTAACAAGTTTAATATATAGTCAAACATATTTTTAATATATATTTATTTATTATCATCTCTAAAAATAGATGTTTTAACTCGAACGGATTTTTATTTCATTACGGGGGAGGGGGGGGGGGGGAATAATCTGGGTAAATATTGCAAATAAACAGGGTTCTTTGTTACTCCATATGTGCTTGATATAGCTGAAATCGTATCTGTGATACGTAGTAAGATATATACTCTAAATTTAAAGTAATTATCCTGTAACCGTATTTCTCGGAACTGTGTGAAACTGCTTATGTTACACACGTTTACACACACAAGCACGCACGCACACACGCACAAACACTTTTATACACATACAGATGTATATTTCAACACACACCTAGTAGTCTCGAAAACTCGGAGTTCCGTTTAATCAGAAATTCCGGAAATCCTTCTCGATCTAACGTGAAAACCACAAAAAATATGAGAATTAATTACGAAGCGAAAGGGTTTTAAGGTACGTAAAACAGCAAGTTGTACCTTATAGGTTGCTTTCTTAAGCATCGATTAATAAGAGTTTTCAGTAATCCGAGAATACAAAAATACACACAAACATAACATATATATACATGCAGGATGTTTCATCACAGCGGTTACTGAGTTTCAGGGGACATGAAGTACACCTAGATGATGGAAAATCCCCCAGCAATGCATGGTCGGAAATGCTTTCCTGGCGCGGTAGTGACAACACAAAACACAAGAAATGAAGTACACGGTGAGAAAACATGTTTATTATTCTTAGTACAACAAAAAGGCTGGGACAGCGCTGAACATGAACTGTGCTGAGGAACTTCTTGAGCGCATTGAGGTAGCTGCTTGCAAAGTACGGGAAACGATTCGGTATTTTCGACAACATTAATATTAGATCTTCAATGCTCCGGATGTGTGAGGTCTGCATCACGGCCGGGTCGTAATTTCGAACGTCTTCTTTGATGGTAATCCTATTTTTCTTTTTGTTCTTATTTCTTAGCATTTTGCTACACTAAGAATAATAAAAATGTTTTCTCACCCTGTTCGTGTCCTTCCTTCCTTGCGTTTTGTGTCGTCACTATAGCGGAAAGAAGGCGTTTCCAACCACGCATTGCTATATGATTTCCCATCTTCTAGGTTTACAATTTCTCAACTGAATTTTATAACTACTGTGCTGAAAAACCCTATATATATATATATGTGTGTGTGTGTGCGTATACATATAGACAGAGATATACAGTAAGTTATATTTTATAATTATTTAGCAGACACGAAATTACACACCATAATTAAACAAATAAAGAAACCAAACACCAAAGACTGTGGCCTCATCATCAGTGATATTTTGTAAAATAATATCCATGTTTCAGAACGAAAATTATATATGATAAATTTGTGCAATAGTGTCTGTGGGTTTCAGCCAGAGTGGAGCATTGCTCAAGTCAAATGCATAAAACATTCGGAAGCATATTACAAATATTGCCCATTTGATCCGACGTTGCATTAAAAAGTATATATCCCAATCTAAAGAAAAAAACAGATATATAATGTAAAGTAAACAGCAAATATGATTTGTACCCAATCCTTAGCCCCACAGACAGAAAACATCTAAAATCCGATGATCAAAAATCCCTGCAAAGCATTCAATTCCTTTACCACATCAGCGCAACCATCATTGCAAAAGCTTGCAAAAAAGCATTAAGTAGCATTAGTCACTGACTTTGAATCGTATCGCAAGTACTAAAAAATGAAAATGACCTGCAACACTTGTCTATCTATTAATAAAATTATGCGACATGTTATTTTTATAATACAAAATACTGATAGAATAAAAATGCTCTTTTAAGAAAGATAGTAAATCGCTGAATCGCGTCCTAAAAAACGTTGTTTCACGCTTTTTTAAAATTTCGACTTACATAAATGTGCCTTTAAATATCTCAATCAGTATAATGTAATTGTTATTGTTTTAAAATTTAATACTTTGTAAAAAATAAATATAGATAAGGTTAAATTTCAAAATTTGTAACTATTATTTTGCTTTACGCTTCAAAAGTATATTTAAAACTATCATTTTAAGAGTGAATTAATTACATTATAAAGGAATTTGTTTCAAATAGTGGCTCTTTTTAAAAAACATATATGTATATATACATTTAATTAAAAGTTATTCAATTTAAGTTATTTGTCTTTTGATTTTAATGTATATATAAATTTGAGTTAGATTTAGAAATATTTTAAATGGTGTAATGTTCTTGAAATAATTGGAACAATGTATGTAATAACTGAAACATTCTGTTATTAGTGTGAATGTTAGGAAATTTTATCGGAAAGTATAAACATTCCAACAGTTCACGTTATTATTTACTAGCAGGAATGACCGAGCTATGCTTGGTCAAAATTATACTTGTGTTCAATTCGATATTTTATTCTCACTGATATTTTATTCTTGCTGTTTAGATACGATTGGCATGATTCTAAGATGTAGTGACCCAAAATGATCCACTAACCGAATTTTTCGAACATGCGAACTATGCTCTTCTCAAACCCGAAAACGATAGAATACAAAATTTAGTCAAAATTGTTTAAGTCATTATATAGATAATATAAGCTTGACCCACGTTAACCCAAAAGGGACCAATAATCTAAATTTAACGAACATGTGACCCATCCGAATGGTCTTCCCGTGCTGGAAATCTATGAATAAAACTTTTGTCAATATCTTTTGAGTCATTTTTTAGATACCATTAGCTTGTCCCACAGTGACCCAAAATTGACCCACTAATCGAATTTTGTCGAACATGTGACTTAGTCCAATGTTCTTCTGATGCTCAGAAACGATATAATATAAATTTTTGTCAAAATATTTTTTTTTTAGATTCAATTAGATTCACTCACAGTGACCCAAAAATAAATCACTAATCGAATTTTTTCAAACATGCTGTCTTCTCATGCCCAGAAATGGTATAATACAATATTTTGTTCAAAATCGTTTGTGTCGAATTTTAGATACAATTATCTTGACCCACAGCGACCCAAAAATGACTCACTATTCGAATTTTATAGAACATGTGATTTAGCCCAGTGGTTTCCTCATGCTCAGAAACGATATAATACAAACTTTTGTCAAAATTATTTCAGTCGAATTTTAAATACAATTATCTTGACCCACAGCTACCCAAAAATGATCCACAATTTGAATTTTCTAGAGCATGTGACTTAGCCCAATGGTTTTCTCATGCTCAGAAACGATATAATACAAACTTTAGTCAAAATTGTTTGAGTCATTTTTTAGATACAATTAGCTTGACCCACAGTCACCCAAGAATGATTCGCAAATAGAATTTTCTCGAACATATGACTTAGCACAATGGTCTACTCATGCCCAGAAACGGTATAAAATATTTTTTCAAATTTCTTTGATTCGTTTTTTAGATACAATTAGCTTGACCCATAGTGACCCAAAAATGACCAACTAATAGATTTTTCTCGAACTTGTGACTTAGCCCAATGGTCATCTCATGCCCAGAGGCGGTATATTACAAAATTTTGTCAAAATGTTTTGAGCCGTTTTTTCATATAATTAGCTTGACACACAGTGACCCCAAAATGACCCAGTAATCGAATTTTCTCGAACATGTGATTTAGCCCGCACTTCTTCTCATGCCCAGAAACAGTATAGTACAGAACTTTATCAAAATTGTTTTAGCCGTTTTCTAGATAAAATTAGCTTGACCCACAGTGACCCAAAAAAGGACCCAATAATCGAATTTTATCTAACGTGTGACTTAGCCCATTGGTCTTCTAGTAATCTGAAACAGTAGATTACAAAATTTAGTCAAAATCGTTAGAGCCGTTTTTTAGATAAAATTTAGCTTGACCCGAAGCGACCCAAAAACGACCCACTAATCGAAATTTCTCGAACGTGGGACCCAGACCAATAGTTTTCTCGTGCCCCAAAACGGTTGGATATAAAATTTAGTCAAAATCGATTGAGCCATTTTTAAATATATTTAGTTTGACCCTGACCCATTATGACCCCAAAAGATCCACTAATCGAATTTTCTCGAACGCATGACCTAGACCAATGGTCTTCGCATTCCCGAAAATGGTAAAATACAAAATTTAGACAAACTCGTAAGAGCCGTTTTTAAGATAAAATTTACATACACACACAATTTTTGCTCGTATTATAGTATAAGGGGTGATGGGTTTCCTAGCTGTTAACAGCTTAACACCCAGACTGAAGATATGACGTCTTACAAATTAATGAGTCATTGGGAAAAAGTAAAAGTGTAGTTGTTAAAAACTACATAATAATAAAGAAATAATATTAAGGATAGAATCTAAAATTAAGAACTTATTTTTAAGAGATAAAAAATTAAAGTTACACTGAAAAAAATGAAGTACTCAAAAATGAGTAAAACGATGTACTCATATCGAATTGAGTATGTTTGGATCAGCATTGGATTCATTAAAATTTTGATAAAAGCGCATTGAGTGTCAAATTTCGGGCTTTTATGTGTTCAATAAATATGCACAATGGCCGTTTACAAAAGAGTTATTAAATTCTCAAGGTAAAAGTATAACAAAAATGATACATATTTATATTCTTATATTTTTTGCTCAAACTCAGAATCAAACTGCGATAACTGCAATGAAACATCAAAACATATAATTCAAACATAAAATCAAGCAAATTATCTGTTAAAAGACACGAAATTCAATTTTCAGTTACATGGCAATACGACCAGAATGGTACTTTTATTTCTCGAAGGATAAAAAAATGTTATTTTTTTTTTTATACAGTATTAATTTTTCAATTTTATATAAGAAAAGTTTTATAAAATTTCTTGGTGATAAAACTTTTCAAATTCGATTTTCAGAATAATGAATGAAGTTCTGAATCATCATACATGTCCGCTTTTCATAAACTTTCTTTTATTTGAACAACCTTACTGATAGGCCAAGAGGGTATTTAGATATTTAATCAGTTTACCTGTTCTAATACTTATAAATTATTTAAAATTGCTACTTAATCTCAAACTGTACCCAGTTTATAAAAAAAAAACAGATTATATGGACTGTATAATATTTTGTTGTTAGCAATATTTATTGACCTTTTATGAATAATAATTTAGTTTATGAACCAGTTCAAATTATGTAATTGGGTATGCTACAAACCGTTTTTAAACTCTGTTACTTTAACAATTCTTTACCGAAAAAAAAGTATAGACAGAGTTGATTTATCCTTAAAACTATCATAAAAAATAAATGACTTGTTCGTAAGCACAGCACAAACAATATTTCAGTCAACTTAAAATCTTAAAATATTACTATTATAAAAATATCAATTTTTAAATGAAAGTGTTTAGACAGCCTGGTTAATGATGCTATATATACATATATCCTATACAGCATCATTAACGAGGCTTTCTTAACAATTCCGTTTTTCTACTTAAAGTATTTAGTCATAAACCATATCGACATAAAGTTAACCTATGCATATAAATAGATATTTAGTTTTAGCTATATTTTGAATACAGTAACATCATAACAGAAGAGCTCTTAAACAATTTAGGGTAGGTATTTGAGGCAGCATGAAAATTTGTGTAATCTCCTTCTGCAATGTCTGAACACAAAATCGAATGTCTGGCTGAAGGATCGTAGCACTTAGTCGACCCTTGAATTTTTAAATTTCCAAATTTTTCGTTGCAAATAATAATAATAATAATCCGTGAGGCATTTTGAAATTTTTACACATTTAAATTTAGTATTATTGAAATAAAAAGTGTAAAAGCCAGACACTTTAGTCGGCCCAAAAACTGTGCCAGACACGTGTCAAGTGGTATTTTAAAACTACCGGAAAAAGTATTTGAGGCTTAGAAAAAAATATTTTGAAAATGTCAGACACTTTTGTTGGAACTTTTTAATTGCCAGGCAACATGGAATGTTAAACGTGAGTGCCAGTAAAGCTGAGCTTTCTGTGCCGCGCTAAAGATCCATTTACTGATTTACGATATAAACAAAACGTAAACCGCGTTGCAGTGCCTCGCAAAAGCTATCTTAAGATGAATTTCAACTGGATTTGTGCGCAAACACAAGAAATATAACTGCGATAGGCTGTCGCAAGACCACGTGATTCATAGCAAGCGTGCAGATGTTCGGAAAATTTTTTGAGTAGTTAAAAAATTCTTATTCCTAGTGAAACATGTGTAGCTTTAAAAGTGCTATTTTGTTTGCATATTAAAATATTTTTCTTTGTATATAATACGCCCCTAGACCCATACTTCCAACTGCAAAGTTTCCTTAAAAACGGTGCAAAATTTAATGGTATAAGTTGCAACTCCATGGGGGGTATATTTGAAAAAATGCGAAAATTAAATTTTTATACGTCCCCCGTAGTGTAAAAATTCGAATGAGGAAGACTTTCCTTATCCATTCCTGAATTAAACACAAAAAATTGCATCTTCATATCTGAAAAACTCGCAGAGTTATGGCCGTTTAAATAATTCCTCAGGTTTTAAGGGATTAGACACAAATTGAAATGCGTGCAATCCAAGAAACAATGTTACTTTAAGAGTTCTAGGAAACGTGTACAAAATATATTTTTTGAGTTAGAATTTTGATTTTTTTTTTCTTCTTTTTTTTTTTTTTTTTTTTTTTTTTTTTTTGTGATGGTTAACCATATAATTTGCAAACAAATTCACATCCTAATATTTCTAATAAAGTTTTTAAAAAATTTAAATGATTAGTATTTTTAAAGCGGATTTAATTTAAAATCTTTATAACTCGCACAATTATTCATCGGATTTCAATTCTTTTTTCATTTAATTAAAGAAGAAAGTATACTTTTGGTTTTGCTTCAGGATTTTTTTTTAAATATTATTTTTAAAAATATTAAAAATATTTATTTAAAAAAAATATGTAACTTATTTTTAAAAAAATCATATTTTCAAAAGTAAATTTTTTTTCAAATTTGCCGAAACAAAATTAATGTAAAATAATCAAAAAAGACATGTTCCAAGTTTGCACCTTTTTTATTTACGATTCTTGACTTATAATAATTTAAAGATGAGAAATGGTAAAAAGAAAAAAAATACATCATACAGAAAAACGCATTTAAAGTTTTAAACATTTCTTGGCTCCTAATAAATTGTTTAAAAACTTTTTTAAAAATTGCGGGTGAAAAGCAACTTCTTTCTGTAGCTTAAACTTCCGATTCCGTTTAACTTTTGCCGTTTCCACTTCCTTTTTGTGCTATTTAAATGTCCATAAATAAATGTTAAATGTGTAATTTGAAACAATGCTTTTTCTAACATGCCGATTAGGAGTTTTTCATATTTTAGCCCTCACAAATTCAGGCTTTTTATCGTCCCGGCGAGGCCGTTTGTATTGTGGGCCGGCCGGGCCAGACACGTGATTGGCGACTTTTTTCTGAAGATTCTGCCAGGCGGGGCCTAACGTATTTTTTCATACCAAGCCGGGTGTTGGTGTGATTTATGACGGCCAATTATCTACACGAGGGATATGGGCCCGAATGGGAGAGTGCCTTCCTTGGAGGTCTTTCTAAGGGAACATAACCCGTATTTACGCAAGGATATCCAAGGTTAGAAGAAAAACCACTGAAAACTCCGAACGATGAGGCCGAAGGGCGCGATTGGGTTCGAGCCCAGCACCTCCCGTCTATCAGCATTAAGACCAGAACCTATCGGCCACTGGTTATACCGAACCGGGACTGGCTTCCTTATTCCTAGGTGTCCCCTGGGCGAAATTTTCAGTCCCAGTCTCGAGACAACCCGTATTAAAATTATTACCTCTGACTGACCTAATCCGTACAAAAATAACTAAAATTTGTCTCAGACCAAAAACTATTACAACAAATGCATGGCCATTATTTTACAATAAATCTTTAAAATTCATATTTTTAAAGGATAGTAGATTTTAAGGCAAAAAAAATTAAAATACAGCAAAATTAGTGAAAAAAATCTGCCTATGACGGAATCCTTTCTTAAACGGAAAAATCTCTGTTTATCCACGGAAAATGAATATAATAATACGTGAGAAAAAATAGACTACATTTACAAGGGAAATTGTCTATAAGGCCTTTTTTTTCTTTCCTATGTGATTCCATCTTAAAAGATTAGCATTTTTATAGCATTTATAGCATTTTTCATTGTCTCCAACACGTGGAATATGGATTAACGATATTAAAGGAGAAGTGAATCATTTACACATAAATAGAGATTCATTAATAAAACAAATAATCACAGCTTTTGGCGCATCTTTAAAAATAATATTTATAAACATGAAAAAAGAAAAGATATAATAAGTATTTTTGGTCAGAACTCCTCCATACGAAACAACTTTTAACCATATCGATGCAAAAAAAACTATGTAGAAATTCAGTTAGGCCGGGCCAGGCTACGATTTGAACTTTTTTCCAGGCCAGACAGGGCCGAACTTTTTTTCCTATGGGTCAGATCGGGACCGGACCTAGATATTTCGACCCGTGCAGACCTCTAGTGCAGACCACCAGCATACTTTGAAAACAGGTTTAACGTAAAATCTATACGCTGCCTATTTTATGTCCAAAAGAGGGGCACTGTTTTATATCGACTTTTAATAATGTACAATTTGTGGATGTTCCCTATCTCGCATTAAAAATGAGTCAAAAACTCGTCGCTGAGAGGTATGGATAAATGGTGTAAGTCACGAATTTTGGATTTTGATATCTCTGCGAATTTTGAAGATATCGAGATGATTTTTTTTGTGTTTAATTCAGGAATGGATAAGGAAAAATTTCCTAATTGGGAATTTTACTCTACGCGCACCGTATAAAAATTTAATTTTTGTATTTTCCCCCATGGAGTTGAAACTTATCTCATCAAATTTTGTACCTTTTTTTTTATGAAACTTTGCAATTGGAAGTATGCGCCTAGGGGCAATATTTAAGGAGATAGCCTATTGTTTCGATATTTATGAATCACCCTGTATATATATTAATCATGGAAAGTATATAAAAATAATGTGTTATTTGCACAAAAAAGATGGAAAAATCACTGTTTTTAGTGAAAAACTCTACAAAAATGTCGAAAATTCGGCAAAAACATAGGTTAAAATATAAAGACTTTTTTTTCCATCCAATGCTAATCTGAAAGAGGATTATCATAGATATTGCTATAAATGTTTTATCGCTTTAATGAAGAAATACTGTGACAACAGCGTTTGAAGAAAATCCCATGTGCCTTCTTATGAGTTAGCACAATGGTCTTCTCATGCCCAGAAATGGAATAATCCAAAATTTTGTCAAATTTGTTTCATTCATCTTTAGATATAATTAGCTTGACCCATAGTGACTCAAAAATGACCCATTAATCGATTTTTCTCAAATATGTGACTTAGCCCGCACTTCTTCTCATGCCCAGAAACGGTACAATACAAAATTTTGTCAAAATTGTTTGAGCCGTTTTCTAAATAAACTTAGCTTGACCCACATTGATCCAAAAATTACCCAACAATCGAATTTCCTCTAACATGTGACTTAGCCCATTGGTCTTGTCATAATCCAAAACAGTAGATTACAAAATTCAGTCAAAACCGTTAGATCCGTTTTTTAGATAAAATTAGCTTGACCTGAATTGACCCCAAAATGACCAACTAATCGACATTTCTGGAATATGGGACCTAACCCAATAGTTTTCTCGTGCCCCAAAACGGTTGGATATAAAATTTAGTCAAAATCGATTGAGCCATTTTTAAATATATTTAGTTTGACCCTGACCCATTATGACCCAAAAAGATCCACTAATCGAATTTTTTCGAACGCATGACCTAGACCAATGGTCTTCGCATTCTCGAAAATGGTAAAATACAAAATTTAGACAAAATCGTAAGAGCCATTTTTATGATAAAATTTACATACACATACATACACACACAGTTTTTGCTCGTATTATAATATAAGATATGTGTTCGGTAACAGGTGATTATAGATAAGTTTTTGAGCTTATTTGAGTTAAGAGCTTAAGTTAAGAGCTTATTTGAGATATTTTAATAACAGATATTTTTAGCCTTTCATATTCACTAAACAATTTTATTTTTCTTTAAATTTGTGTTTATCTATTCATAATTTCGGCCAAAAAAATAAAATAAAATAATTATATAATCAAATCCTTCATTTTATTATGATTAAATAAAGTTTCACGCATTTGAGTTTGATTTTCTTTTCTCATTGATCGTTTCGTCGTCTTAAATAAATCATAATTTTTTCCTCATATTAAATCTGTCTAGTCGATATTTAACGCATTATACATGTATTAGATAAATACATTTCGCTTATTATATCAGTACCATTTTACTTTGTTCAGGATCTCTAGGAATATGCACCAATAACATCGGTGCGCACCCCGGTGCACAAATGTGCACGACGGATAACATCATCTAACAGGTATTAGCCAAAATGTTTGTGTTGCGTCACTAATTTGTATTTACAATCTTTATACATCAAGGGTTAAATAAATTTCAGACACGTTATAGTGCGTGTCAATAATAGCCAAATAACGAACACCAAATACCAGCGCCAAATACGAGCAACGCCCCAATTTCACCTTTCTCATTCGTTTACTTATTTTGTGTGCGGCTTCTTAAGATAAAATTTTTTCGCCAACCCCGTAATGTTAGTCGTCCGCAGCGTCACATTTTGTTAACAAATTTTAACCTCCCATGATTTTGGTACATATTATCGATTAAATGGTGCAGATAACGAAATAGCTTTTCAACTGGCATTTGTGCATGGGTGCTTCAATACAAGCAACATCACACCTACCTCTGCAATGTAAAATGTATGGCAAGCTGAGGATGTTACTGTGGAAGCACCCCTAGCTGGTGCGCTAGCCCTCTGACAAATTCATTATCTGCACCACCTAAAATATCATATACAGTAGAACCCCGATAATCCGAAATTCCGGTTAATCCGAAACGATTTTATTTTCAAAAATTATGCTTGAAAATATTAACTGAAAAGTTTGAAATATTGTATTTAAAAAAAAAAAATACTTTTTACAACGAAATTTTTTGGATTACAGGATAAATGTCGGGAAAAACGTGTAGAAGTTAGAATGAAACAAAAAACGGCAGTAAAGCATGTCTTTTATTCTTTTAACGGTTTGAATAGAACAAAAAAAAATAATACTCAGTAATGTAAAAGTACATACAACATATATACACGAATATAAAGTGAAAATGTGCACTGTAGGCCACTCATAGGCCTACAGTGTTGATACAGGGCTACAGTGCTGGTAGAAGCTATCTTTAAAAAATCTCAAATATCAGTTGCCGGTTTGCCAGTCACTATAAAATTCTTTAAAAAATAACTATAAAAAAACTATAAAAAATTACTATAAAAAATGCAAAAGTATTTATTTTTCCTTTCAGTTGATTTCGCGAATTATTTACAGAAATATTTTTCTTCCTTCCTCGTTGATGTGGGAGCTCAGCTATCTATATCTTCGCAATTTTGAACCGTTGGTATTATTTTGTTACATAATTCCTCTTTCTGAAGTTCCATTAGATTATTATAAACATCAGGAGTGATTAAACAAGGAATACTATTTTTTCCGAAAGTCGTACCGGATTATCCAGCATGCCGGATATTTGGATGTTGGGTTAGACCATGCTTACTATACTACTGAGTACTTATAACTTCCCTTTTATAGCACGCAACTTTTACTTTCCTATTTTTATCAGAATTTCGGGTAATCCGAATTTTTTCTAATCCGAAGACGCACCGGTCCCAATTAGCTCGGATTAGCGGGGTTCTACTATATACCAAAATCATTGACGCTAAAATTGATTTTCAAAACGTACGCTTGCTCCCGTACTATGTTATTGTAACTGGAAAACCTCTAGTGATGTTAAATTTTAAAAATAATCTTAAATTGCATATTAAAAAACTCATTTACAAAGATAAGAACTTTTCTTATTTTAAATATTTTAAAACTATGTATTAATTTTTTTATCTTCCAAAATCATATTTCATCTTTAAAACCGTAAACGGGCATATAAATATAATCACGGTACTTTAATAAAAATTATTCCTCAAAGCACACCAAAATATTTAAAGGTTTTGTCACAATTCATGATTACTTTCCCTTTGTATTGAAAAAAAAAATTTTAGAAAAAGAAAATTGGTACCGCTGTAAAGATGGATATTCCCAGAATGTTAAATCACTTTTGAAAGAATAATCTTACGCTATGGAAGATGTAGTTGAAGTAAATATCTATTTATATGGCTGTGAAATCAGTTGTAAATTAATTATGTTACTTTATTAAAAATACAGTTGGAAGGAAATATCTATTTATATGTATATGTTAACTTTATATCGATGTGGATTGTGACAAAATACTTTAAGAAGAAATAAATAAAATAGATTAATATTTTAAGATCTTGAAGTTGCCTGAAATATTGTTTTTTCTGTGATTAAGAAAAAAACATTTATTTTTGAAGATAGTTTAAAAGACAGTTCAACTCTGTCTATCCATTTTTTAGATTACGGTAAATAATTGGAGAAGTATCAGAGTTTAAAAACGGTCGATAGAATACTCAATTACTCAATCCAAACTGGTTCATATACTAAATTATTATTCATCAAGGTCTTAAAGTATTGTTCACAACAAAAAATGCTTCATAGTCCATATAATCAGTTTTACTTTTATAAACTGATAGCAGGTTCAAATTAAGTACATATTTTAAGTAATTCATATATCTGTTCACGACTGCTAAAATGTTTAAATATTATCAAAATACGGTCTGGGCATATCTGTAAAGTTGATCAAATAAAATAACGTTTATTAAATGTTGAAAAATATCATAATGCAAAACTTCATTTATTTTTCTTAAAATCGACTTAAAAAACTAATATCAGAAAAATTTATAAAACTTTACAGATCTAATATTTAAAATTTAATAATTTTCTATTACAGCATTACTACTCTTTTGTGCTTCGAGAAATAATCCTACCTTTCTGGTCGAATTGCAATGTTATTGAAATTAGAAATTTGTGTTATTTCACTGATAATTTGCTTGACTTTATGATTGAATAATTGTTTTGATCCTTCATTGAAGGTTTCTAACTTTGATGCAAAAAATGTGATGTGTCTGCAAAAAATATGAGAATGCAAATATGTATCATTGTTGTTAACCTTTTATCGTGAGAATTTAGTGACTGTTTTATAAAGATTCATTGTGTACCTACTTTTTTGAACTCAATGACTTTTTTCCAAATTTTGCTTAAAATATTTTATAACAATATGTCCATTTTCACTCAGTAAAATTGACAATTATGTCCTCATTTCATTCCAGACGTACAGTCCAAGAAAGTTATTTGTCTTATATTTTCCAGATGTATCTTATGTGGAGATGCTGTTTTAAAAGTTCGATCAGAAGTAAAATGCAATAAAAAAAATGCAAGTGTTCGGAGTGATCTACGGATTGTAGTTTAATTTTCATCATGATACTCATTTGGTGTGGCATGAAAAAAAAAATGTAAATTCTGAACAGTAGAGGATGCTACTTAAAAAGAAAAATAACAGAAAAGATTATATTTTCAAAACGAGAGTCTTCTCTTATCGTGATTTACATCTGCAAGTGCTCAGTTTTTCAACCACCACATTCTATTTCTGAATACATTAATTGAATTCTGCCTGATATGGCACGGAATGCTACACCAGCAATAACAGCCGCTATATCTTGTAGTATGGTATTTTTTAGTGGAAATAAAATTCGGCTAGTTCTTTAAAAAAATACGTTATTTTACGTATCCACAGGAACAGAAATCATGGGATGTGTTTTGACGTAATCCTAAGTTTGTCTATGCAAATTATATGAATAACAAACGATAATTGCATTGCCTGAAACAGCACTATCTAATATCGATATTTTGGACTAATTAATCTACGAGCTTCAAGGCCCTTAAGTCATTTTTCGCATTTACAATTTTCTCAACTTTTAAAATAGGTGATATGATTTATACTTTATGTAACATATGTACGTAAAAATCAAGTAAAAAAAAATACGATTGTGTATTTCTAGCTCCATCCGTGCCTAGTTTTCATTAAAGGATTCTTTATGTAACATTTTTAAAAACTCAAAACAAACGTGATATTACGGAAATTCTGTGAAAACCGTGAAATCAAAGAACCTCCCTGCTTTTTAAAGTAAATTTATCGTCATGGAATATGTCACTGGTTTAAACACAAATGGCATAATTAATCAAATTGTTAATGATTTTTTTTATAATTCCCGAGAAAATCTGATCTTTCAGAAGTAGGTAATCACCTAAAGATGAACTTTGCCAATGATGTTTAAAGGAGTGCCAATTTCTTAATGAAATTTTCTGAATCTTATAAGCATCATGACCGGTGGTGCTCAACTTCGTTTTCTGTACCATGGGATCTAAGTTGATTATAGCATATGTCTCGGTCAGATGAGCAGCCTAACGAAGAAACTTCTGGTGTTTATTTTTCAAGAAATATTGGTACACATTATATCGACCACAAAGCTGTGGTAGTTGCCCAAGCCGAGGTATGAACCTCGGACTTGTAGTGTGCTAGCGTAATGCGGTTACCACTGAGTTAACGGTCTTCTTCCTATACAAAAAGTACATAAATAATTACCTGTTTAACATTTACATTTATAAATCCTTTGAATCCTATTTCCTGAATATAGTTCATAACAAAGATTTTGATGTATATCAGAATCTTTGAACTTTAAAATCTTGCATTTTGTAAATTTAATAAAATACATATACAGTATGGCTATACAGTGTCAGATTCCAATTGGTTCTGACAACGGATACGGTGAAGAGAATACTAATATGTGTCATTTGTGTTCCGGAATATAATGGTTTAAGATGGTGGTCGATAACCAAAAAGGAGAGAAGGCTGAGATCGAAAAGGCCTTTCCCACTCCTCAACAAGCACCACATCATCCTTCCATCTCGAATCTTGATTAAAATTTTTGAAACTAGCAGTTGTTATTTGAAGGCATGTTTTATTGAAATAAGATGTTATGTTATGTATACAACGTAAAGGGTTTCTCTGTGAAACATACATCATGAAAAACTAAAAACAAGATGACACGTAAACATAGAAAGTAAATGTATATTTGCATGTGATCACGGACGTATTTTCATTCTCACCGCAATCTCATACAACTATTATTTGATATCATATTAAATTTTAAAATGTGTCCAGGATTTTTATTAAGTATTTAGTAGTCCCTTTATATTTTGCAGTCCCTGGATATTTAGTAGACCCTAGATATTGTTAAAACGTTTGCCGTCTAATCGTAATATTAATATACAAATAATATGAACTTTTATTTCTTGATTTTAAAATCTTTATATTTTAAAATTTGGCGAGCCTTTAGGAAATTATAAGCTCATTTAAACTACAGGGTGATTATAAAAAGCTTTGGCGATATGTGGCTCCTAGAGGAAACTTGGTTCAAGGAAACTTGATGCCATTTGGGATAGGCTTCTTTTGGAGGACGGGCTCATTAATGTGGGGAAGAACGGCTGCCACATTGATGGTTAAAATGACAAACGTCTCAGAATTTGAAATGGCGACGCCTAAATTTTTTAATCGCAAAATGGTCGTAAAAACCTGAATAGAGTTTTTAAAAATCTATATTTAGTCGTAGAAATTGACATTCATAACCAATGGAAAGAAGGTTATTCCGTGCTCCATGTATGATGATAAAACAAACTGGTGACATTTTCATCTACTGCGTTTTCGTGTCGGCAGTATCTCCCAAATATACCTCAATTGATTTTTCTCAAGTGATGTATTTAAAATTATTGGTATTCTTGCACATTCACTAAGTGAGTATGACATGCCACCGAAAACGTCACCAAACGTGAAATTCTTATTTATCTTGAAAGAGTGAATTAATGTTGCCCGCTCTCCTGTCATTTTCTGCGAACTTAAACATTAAAATATTTTGTAATTCGATTGAAATTTTTTGTTTTTGACATCTGTGTTTACACATTTGTTCTTCTAACTGCGTTTTTCGCTTATTTTATTTTGCCATTTCCGCTGCTAATTTTAGTCTTTTCATGCTATTTTATATAGATGTCAAGTGTTCTGATTTTCTGCTACCACTAAAACTTAACAGATTTTTTTTATTTGCTTTATCAGCAAATTTAGATTATTTTTGTTCAGTTAATAAAGATTAAATTTTAGTGGTACACTGTAAAAAAAAAATCCGCAACATTCCTGGGAAAAAATGGGCAGCTGAGTTGCCCATTATTTCCAAGAAACATTTCTTGAAAATGACTGGAACTTTACTGTATATGTTAAAAAATTTCTACAGAAATGCTAGTAACTTTCCTGCGAAATACCAGGAATATTTCTGTTGACAGCAAAACATTACTGACATTTCACAGCATGCGGGATCCGCGGACGATTTTTACATTTCCAGTCGACAATTTTCGCTTTATTATCATTATTTGTTAGAATGAAAAAATATTTTGAAATTGAAATCAAAATTATTATTTATAATTTACTCGAAAAAATAAATTTTCAGTTAAAATTCAATAAAGTAAATATGAAATATATATGATATATATGATATATTGTTTCTGAACTTTGCTTAAAATATAAAAATATATAAATGTAAATAATAATTAGAAAAAAATCTAGACATAAAATATTTTGGATTTTCATCAGTAATTATGCTAGTTTACAAGTTAGATAAAATACATATAAATTTTCATGAAAAAAAAAAACCTAAACGTAATTGTATATTTTTTCCGAAAATAAAATAAATTCAAATTTGCAGCAATTCAATGTGTCAAATATATATCAAATTTAAATCAAATTGTAATAAAGTGTTAAAATATAAAATTAATTAAAAAAGAAAAAAAAAGTCAAGAGGTAGCATCGAACCCGGTCCGTACGGGTGGCGTGCGAGCCTTCTGCGTCCACACCACGAAATACACTTTGAGAGCTGAAAACTAATGGGTATTTGAAACGTATGCTAAACCTCGGCATCTAATTTCTGAAAATCTAAGGCCCATTTGAAGAAATCCTTTCACAAGAATAATTAGAGATAAGAACTCTAAAACATACTTTAAATTAATCAAAATCGGTGAGAATTATGTTTGATGGTCCCCTGGTTAATGGAGATCGAAATAATAGGTGTACTTTTTTTAACGGTCTGCTCGTTAAACATTCCACAGACAAGTTGGAGAGATAATCTCTTAGCGATGTCACAGAGGTATTGTATTTTCATCTGAATTGTCTTGACAATAGAGACGTAATGGATTATGTCGTCTATTGATTTATTTGCATTCCATATTGATTTTTTTACATTCATTTAAGGAATTCGTTTTCGACACTCGCGCGCGAGCAACGGATTATAGCAAAAAAATAATAAATGGCGGCCGCAGCGTTTTGCTGTTTCCAACTTTTGTTCAGGAACGTTTCAGATAAGAAAACCAGAATTTCACAGGAAAGAGCTAAATTATTCTGAAAACCTGAGAAAAGGCGAAACGTTCCTGGATTTTACATGGAACGTTACCATTTTTTTTTTTTACAGTGTAAGAAAAAAGCGAAGATGTTGACAACTATACATTTATGTTTTTTTTACCGTGCAGGTTATTTCACGATGGAAACAATTTGGTGGTGCCTATTAAAATTTTCGAAATAGTGTTACTGTAACTATAGATCTTAAAGTTTATTAAAGTTTATAAAAGTAGGATTATTGTTCATCACCTCATACTCGAGACTGCGCCATAAAATAAATACATCCAAATGAACGTTTAATACGGTTTACTAGGGGCTCATATATCGGCAAGTGTTTTTTTACATTTTTCTATCTTTACAAGAAGAAAGTATTGGATTCGTAAAAATTATAAATTTCCGTTTTTTCACGGATTTACACGTTTTAGGGGTCAGTGATCTCGAAAAACAAGTTTTACAAAACGTCTGTCTGTCTGTATGTGACAAAATTTTTGTGGTCGTTTATGAAATTCATGATCAACAATGCTTTTATACTTCTGCTACGATACGTACCTCTAGCGTTGCTCAACACTTTTGCTGAATGCCCATAAATCGAAATTTGTGTGCAACTGAAAAATGCGATTTTCTCAAAAACCAAGTGACCTATGACAATCGCTATAATTTTTCTGCAAGGTTTAAACTAACGTCTACTACCTCTAATTTTTTCTGAATTTCTCAGGAACTAACGCACGGAATTCAGTAAAAAATTATTTTCAGGTAGTCCCTAATATAAGTTGGCGCTGAATAGTTTTTGGTGTAAATCGCCTAAAAGATGGCGCTGCTATGCAGCATTTTTCATGGTTTCTGCAATAGTTCTATCTCAAGAAATAACGCACGGATTTTCATCAAACTTCACATTCAGTTAGTCCCTGATATATATACGATTTTTAACTCTTTCGAAAAAATTCGGGATCTCATGTCAATTTGCAAGTTACGGAGGCCAATCTCTTTTCTGCGGTAAAAGTTGAAAATTCCGTATTTCAACACAAGATATATTTATATTTATATATACAATGTATTATTTACAATTTTTAGAATTACACTGGTTATCAAAAATTAAGGAAAAGTCACAAAATGCTAATTTTCAAATACGCGAACACTCAAAAGGAAATAATATAATTCGAGTAATTACTATCTCTACCACACAGCTAGCCCATATAACATCTCATTCATGTCACACATGGTCACAAGTGTTACAGTCACTACGGTGAAGCAAAAAAGAGGAACTTCCATACATCTCATTATGAGTCTCAAATGATCCCTATATGTGACTCCACTGAGAAGTCAATGTGACTGCTGCTTTGTGATGAGTCACCAGGTGACTTTACAATGTAGTTAAATTGTGACCCTCATGTGACTGTCATTTTGAGACTCAATTTCATAGCCATCATGAGCGTTGCATTATGATAAGTCACCAAATAATATCATATTATAGTCACATGGAGACTTTTCCCAAAAGAGCACAATGGTGACTTCACAGTAGTCTCTCTGTCACCTGGTAACTTTATCACAATGCAGCGTTCACGATGACTTTGAAATTGAGTCTACAAATGACAGTCACGTGAGAGTCACAATGTAACTACATTGTAAAGTCACATGGTGGCTCGTCACAAAACAGCAGTGACAGTGACGTCTCAGTGGAGTCATATATAGTGATCATTTGAGACTTATAATGAGATGTATGGGATTTCCTTTTTTTTGCTTCACCTTAGTGACTGTGTCACTTGTGATCATGTGTGACATGAATGACATGGTATATGGACTAGCTGTGTTGTAGAGATAGTAATTACTCGAACTATATTATTTCCTTTTGAGTGTTCGCGTATTTGAAAATTAGCATTTTGTGACTTTTCCTTAATTTTTGATAACCAGTGTATTTACAATTATTACAATTTATTATATAAAATTTTATATTTATACAAGTCATATTTATAGCCTATTAAAATGTTAGAAAAATTGGACGATAAGGACTATTTTTTGTTTCTGATGCTAACGGAACCGAACCGAAAAAAAGAAAAAAAATGCGAGAAGATTATTTCTTTTTCAATTAAATATCGATATTTTTTCACGGTTGAATCTCACGAGGTGCATAACCCTCACATTTATGACTGCTGAAAATCTCAAAGACTTCAGACAACAAGAACTATTATTTTTAACTAGTGAAATAGAACAAATGAAATGAGTCTATTTAGGAGCCATTTTAACCCCTAAATATCAATACTTTTTACTTTCTTCTATCTTTACAAGAAGAAAGTATTGGATTCGTGAAAACTTTCGAATTCGGTTTTCGACGGATTTACACGTTTTAGGAGTTAGAGATCTCGAAAACCAGGTTTTTACAAAATGTCTGTCTGTGAGTCTGTGTGTCTGTGTGTGACACAAATTTTTTGGACGCTCTATCTCAAGAACTAATGCACGGAATTTAATAAAAATTGATATTCATTTGGTCGTTGATATAAAGTCAGACTGATTAGTGTTTCGTGCAAATCGCTCAACTCGTGGCGCTGTTATGCTGCATTGTTTATGATTCCCGAAATGTCTCTGTCTTAAAAATTAATGCACGGATTTTTATGAAACTTCATATTCAATTAGTTCTTTATATGAGTTGGTGTGTACTACGGTTTGGTGTAAATCGTCCAAAAGGTGGCGCTGCTATACAGCATTTTATATGATTTCCGCAATGACTTTATCTCAAGGACTTTCATCAAACTTCAGATTTATTTAGTCAGTTGACTAGATTTCAGTTGACACTGACTGCGTTTTGGTGTAAATCGCCCAACAGGTGACGCTGCTATTCTACATTTTCCCTGATTACCGCAATCGATTTATCGCAAGAACTAATCCATGGATTTTAGTGAAACTTCAGATTTAGTTACCAAGTTGACTTAAGTTGTTGCTTATTATGTTCTGGTATATATCTTCCAACATGCGGCGCTACTATGCATATTTTTTACGATTTCTGCCATAGCTCTAATTAAAAGCTGAATCACGGATTTTAACGAAACTTCGGATTCAGTTAGAAGTTGACATAAGTTGCTGATTAGATTTTGGTGTAAAGTATCTAACCGTTGTCGCTGCTATGCTGCATTTTTCAGTTAGTATTAACATGTATGGGATAGAAGAAAGTTTAGGGATTGCACATTCCGACTAGTTCTGGGTTGTTTTGCACAGGTTACGAAAATATTATCTGTTTAAGTCCTAAAAATTTCAAAGAGATTGGCCGATAACGAGTATTTAAAAAAAAAAAAAAAAAAAAAACATTTTAAATACAGGACGACGCCCGTCCTCTCTTACATTTTTCCAGCATATTTCAATACACTTCTCATTTCTTTTGCAATACTGCAATATCTTTTTTAAAATAAGAAAATCTACCCTTTGATGAAAATTCATTACACGAATTCACTTTTTGTTTTTTCCGCGCATTTTGCACCAGGATTAATATTTAGCATATTTTAATTAAAAAATACACTTAATTTTATACAACACAGCTTTGAAATTTTAATACTATATGCTAACCCTTTATCTATCGATTTGGTTCTGGTATAGTGATATTTAAAGGAGGAATAATCAGTTTGAAAACAAAAAACATTCCCTAAAGATTTCAATGTGAAAAAAAAAAATAATTCCGCGTAAAACTGTAATTTTTACAGTTAAATATCTATATTTTAGCACAGAAATTATGCAGTCGTCGTTAACATAACCCCTCTCTCGTTTCCTACTGCAGTTATTTTGGGTCTTTTTACCTCTAAATATTATTTTTTATCCGTTTTAACTGATTTTTTACGTAGTCAGCGGGCACGTATTTAAAATAAAACCGAGTTAAAGATATAAAATCTTACAAAGTTAAGGTTCATATACGAATATTATCAAAGTCCGGGCAACGCCTAATGGGTCAGCTAGTTAATGATAAAATACTTAGAAAAAAGGCGTAAAATATATGTAAAATGAAGTAAACATGAACATTATTCAAAATAGTTTATTTACGTAACTTTCCTAAAGTAAATATATAGATGTGAGATTTTGTGTACAAGGTGGCCATAATTAAACTGCAGTACACAGAGTGCTCTGTAGTGCGATCTAACTGCGAGAATGACGCCAAATTTTGTAGGAAGATTAAACAAGACGGGAGACGAAGGATTCTGCGAAAATAAAAATTAGTTCCGAAAATCTCCGCCAGGGGATTTGAAAAAAGAGAGTTTCAAAAAATGAAGAATCAATACTGAAATAAAATTACCGTTTATTTAGTGAATTTAGCAATTTAATCCGAGCTCAAAATGGTAACAGTTTATAAAAGGCCAAAAATTTACATAAATACTACTAAAGTTTCTTTATCTGCAATTTCAGTAGGAGAACCCCCCCCCCCCCAAAAAAAAAAAAGCAACAGCAGAAGAAGAAGTTCTTTATTCAAATTTCACCTTACATCCTTTGGCCCAGTGCCAGCTTTTTCGGCTTTAAATGGTAATGTGCTAGTGTTAGAAGTGATTTCATTGAAAGTTATCTTTCATAATGTCTCCTTCATCAGTCTTGCGAGTTCTACTAGTGAAATTCTTTTACCTCAACCAGTGCAATGCACCAGCCGCTCTTCGTGCTTTTAGAAACCACAAAAAATGCGGAAAGGTAACGGTCCTTTGTCAGTTAATGGTTTAAAAGCAATGGTTGAGACGTTTCAGAAAACAGGTTCTCTAAATGTTCAGTCAGGCAGGGGACGAAAACCCGTATTCCCAGGATACAATCAAAGAAGCGGCTAAGGCGATTGTCGACAGCGCACCAGACAATATTTATGCCACTTCCAGTGCTCGTGGGATAGCTCGGAATCTGGATATGCCTTATTGTACGGTATGGAAAATCCTACGAAAGATTATCCAATTCTATCCGTTCAAGATAAGCCGTGTACAAGAGTTACGTCACGTCGACCATGATAAGCGATTGACTTTTGATCTCACTTTCTTTGCCAGAATGGAGTTGGATGATGCTTGGCCCTGGAAAATCTTATGGGGAGAGGAGGCACACTTTTACCTGAATCGAACTGTAAATAACCAGAACTGCCGAATTTGGGATAACAAGTCACCAAGAGCATTAAAAAAAAATTACTTTGCATTCACCAAACATAACTGTTTGGTGTGGTTTCACAGCAGATATGATCATAGGTTCATTCTTCTATGAGAACATTACTCCGACAGGACCTGTAACTTGTTCTGCTACCGGAGACAAATATCGCCAAATTCTGAACAACTTTGTTATTCTGGCAATTCAGCAAAGACAGAGCCTAGAGAAAATCATTTTCATGCAAGATGGAGCACCTCCACATATTGCTTTGGGGGTGCAGCAGCCGCTACAATTGAAATTCACAACAGAAAGAGTCATTAGCCGCTGTTTTGCAACTGCATGGCCAACTCGGTCCCCTGATCTTACAGCCTGCGACTTTTGGCTATGGAGTTACCTAAAGTCCAATATCTATCACGGAAGTGTCCAGGATCTGGCTACGTAAGGATAATATATCGCGAACTGTACGGGGGATTCCGTTATTCTCTGCTGTTGTAAATGCTGTGCACATAATGTAATATGTGTTCCACAAAAACGGCGGCCACATCGAACCTGATTTGGATGTGCTAAATAAACGGTAGTTTTATTTCAGCATTGATTCTTCTTTTTGAAACTCTCTTTTTCGAATACATAGCGACACATATTTCCCTTGCGGTGATTTTTGGAACTAATTTTTTTTCGCGGAATCCTTCGTCCCCCTTCTTGTTTAATCTTCCTACAAAATTTTGCGCCATTCTCGGAATTAGATCGCACTACAGAACACTCTGAGTACCGTCAGTTTAATTATGGCCACCTTGTATATTAAGATACATCTACACTTGATTTTATTGGAACATATAATTTTCTTTTATTGCATTATCTTAGCTAGCAATTGCTTCGGCGGGCTTAGATGATAAATCGAGCATACGCTATGAGTGCTGAGTATTCATAAACTGTCTTTACAATCTCGATGTGGGGATATCACTTAAGAGGAGCAATAATTTTTTTCAGTAAGCTTTGAGTCGCAAACTACTTATTTTGTCAAAAAAACATTTTGGTGCTTCATTGCAAGCCGAAAATGATTGACAACTGTAACTGAAATTAATGTATTTTAACGATTAAATATATACAACAACACGGCGTTGTATAAAATTTTCTGACACGAGACATGCTAGAAATAACCCCATCAGACCTATGGTATATTGAATTACCTGTTTCATATTTAGAATTTAGTTCAGTGTACACAGATCAAACTATGGTGTACTTGCAGCACATTTGACATAAAAGATGTTTAAAGTGTCTTCTTAGCCCAGTGGTTAATATGCTGAACACAAAATAAAGTGAATGGACTGATGTTGATGAAATTGATACTTAATGAGGCAGATTGGTTTTTTCAGGTGTTTAGGACTTTTTACTTTTTTCTTTCTAAAGAAGAAAGTATTGTAATTGAATTTTTTTAACTTCTATTTTCGACAGATTTACATGCTTTAGGGGTCAGAGGTCCCGAAAAACATATTTATACAAATTGTGAGTCTGCCCGTCCATATGTCCGTACGCTCATGTATTCGAATGTCCGCTTTGAATCATCAAAAAGTGTATGAAGTTATGGCTTTAATTGAACCAAATTTCTTGCACATATTTTCGACAATGACTAGCTGTTCGTCCTTGAATTTAGAAATATTCCGATGAAAGGGGCTGCTGTAATAGCGATTTTTGTGCCATTTTCAATATTGTACCATCGAAAAGTATATGAAGTTGGGCACAGGAATGAAACAATTTTTGTATATTATTACGGAAAGCGTAGCCGGAAGGGGGGGGGGTGTAATTTTTTTTAATAATTTTCTCGATTTTTTGTAGTTTGGTGCACATTGGTGGCTCTTGCAGCGACGAGAAATTTTTAATCCATCTAACTCGACTATTCGTACAAAGCTGACGTACAACAGAATAACGAAAAATATTAATTTTATCAAATATCATGATAAAGATTAACTCGTTTTTACCCCGATTAATTCACTAAAACAGAAATTTAAGATGAAACTCAAAGTTGGTATAGTACTTAACTAATAACATTGATGTATTAACATGTGTAACTACTTTTTGAAATATTAAGATGTATGAGATAGAAGAAAGTTTTGGGATTGGCACATCCAACATGTCTTGATTGAGAACGATAATTCGGGTTACTCACCGTTTAAAATCAACTCTAAAAGTATTCATTTTTTGTCAGAATGGCAAAACCGAAACCATGGTAGTACCAGTCTTTTGGTAGTCTGTAAAGAAACTCATTGCGATATTTTATTATTTTTAAACCTAAGAGAGGAATTTTAGTCTTAGAGAGAGACATCTGACGTACTGGATGAGCCAAAAGTTTGTTAAAACTTTAAAAACTCATAAAAAGGAAGAAATTATGATAAAGGGATGCGGTTTGCAAGAATGTGCTCACAAGATAGTTAGGTTCATTTAGCAGCAAAAAAAAAAAAAAAAAAAAAAAAAAAAAAAATAAATAAAAAATCACATGTAGAGGGCGCTGACAAACCCAAGCACAATGAACAGGACAACAATAAGCTCCATTCATTAGTTCTTCCAATAGCAAATGTTCAACATGACCTCCAGAACATTCTACGACGCAACCAGGTTGTGTCGTAATACCTGTTCATTGTGTTTCGGGTCGTCAGCGCCCTCTGCATGTGATTTTTTAACTAAATTTTTTTGCTGATAAAAAACATTCGACTACCTTGTGAGCCCTTTCTTGCAGACCACATTCCTTTATCATAATTTGTTCCGTTTTTATGATTTTTTAAATTATTAACGAACTTTTGGCCCATCCGGTAATTGATGACTAATGGGTTTGCGACTCTGGTTTCTAATGCTAAATTCATTAGGTTACTGCGTACTTTTACCTCTTTTATTTTGTAAAGCCAGCTTACAAATATAATGTATTTGCGATTGAATTTTACGAAACTGTGCAATTAGCGTAACGTTAACTTTATTTCGGACGACTTTTTTTTTTTTTTTTTTTTTGTCGCCGGATTTTGCGAAATTTAACTATGAAATTCAATAAGGCAAATGTATATTTGTATTTTACCATACCGATGTTTAATGTTTTGTTGAAAATTTATTTCGTATTAAAATATCACATATAAAAACTTTTTTCCATACTACGCTGAAATTATTTTATTTTGCCTAGTGGAAATTATATACTTAAATGTTTTTTCAAAACACTCAATTGCGGATTAGGATCAGGACCGATAGAGCATGAACAAAAATGTTATTAAGTTGATTTTCTTAAAAAAAAAAAAAACCTTCAACCAAATTATTGCTCAGGTATGGTAAAATAATACATACACACTGAAGTGACAAAACAGTATGGCCATCACCACATATTGCAATGAACTCGCCTGGATGACGTGGAGGGAATGGTATTTAAATGTTGCTAGAGTCTGAGGAATCATTTTTGCCCTTACATCTGCCTGTGATGTTAAAGGCTGCAGATCTAAGCGACTTTGATAGAGGGTAACGAATTCAGTCACCCGACGAATCTTCGACAAGTATCTTAGAAACTGCACTTCTCATTGGTTGTTCATAACATATTGTTAGTACTTATACAAAGTGGTTGATTGACGGTGAAACCACCAGTAGAAGCTATTGCGTTGGACGTTTAGGAGTTATCAAATAAAAAGGACGTCAGAGACTACCCCCCCCCCTTGGTAAAGGAAAGTCGATACCGGAGACTGATTCTACTGACATCCTAATACAATGCAGGTCCAAGTAGAATTCTTTCGGAGCACATAGTTTAGCAGACATTGTAGAATGTGCGACTACGCAGGAAACGTCCCACTCACGAGCCTTTGTTGATCAAGCATCATCGCCAAATACTCCTACACTAGGCCCAATAAGATAATGACTAGACTATGGATAATATGGAGTTGTCTCGTCGGAGGAAATACGGTTCATCCTTGAATACGTTGATGTTCGTGTTATGTACTCCGTCTTTTTGGCAAATTGCTACTTCCCTTTATACAACAGGTCATACACAGGCCGATGGTGGCAATATTAAGCTTTCTGGAACATTCTTATGGACGTTTCTAGAACCTGTGGTTGTGGTAGAACAGAACATGAAGGCCGCGGACTATCTGAACATCATTGCGGACAATTTTCATCCTTAAATGTTATGTGTCTTCCTAAATGAACATTGAGTCATCGAGCAAGACAACGCTCCATATCATAAGACTCCAATTGTGCTCAATTGGTTGCAGGGACAAAATAATGAATTCCAATTAATTTTCCTGGCCACTTAATTCGACAAATCTTAATCAGATAGAGCACAATGCGGGCCATATAACGGCAGCCAAGAGCTCAAAAACAACCATTTTGGAATATCCTGGATATGCATGACCTCTGGTTGAACATCTGGTACAATTTATCTCCAGTCATCTACCAAGGACTTGTGGCATCCATGCCAAGGCGGTTTTGCGAGCCAAAGGTGGGCCAATGCATTATTTGATTGGTAGGTGGTCATAATGTTTTGGCTTTTCAGTTTATTTTAATATTTGAATGTATTTTAACTCTATCCATGATAATTTTATTTTAGGCTCAAATAACCTGTAACCTTACGCAAATATAAAGGTTTTTCTTTATACAATATAATTTTAATTTATTTGAAGATAAAGGAATATCGCTTATATTTATGGGAAAAACCACGGTCACTTGTGGGAAAGTTAGACTAAATTTTGATGAAAACTTTTACAATTATGAAACTCATTTAAGGTTTTTTTATTATTATTTTCTGACTCGGAGTAAGTACTCCATTTATGTGATATTATGAACAAAAAATATTTCATTCACGTCTTTAAATTAAAATAAATAATGAATTAGAGCTGTCACACTTGCATGACACATTATTGTGGACAAAACTTTTCAAATGCTTTGCTTCTAACACAAAATCATCTGCATCTGCTGTGTTTACGGAGCTGTAATTTTTTTTACTCTATGCTCAAACTCCTTTCCAACTATTTATTATATTATTTGTTTTAAAAAGTAAAAAATTGTACAAGTGATAATTTTTTTAATAGATATCACGTCTAGGACATTCGTGTCACGGTTGGGACAACGTGCGATTTTCTAATTTTAAGAAAATAGAAATCAAATGGTTATTCATTTAAAAGGGTAATTAAGCATTCATTTATGAAAGTTTCTACATTAACATGAAGAAACATGTATAAAATATAAAGTATGTATTTTTTAACTAAATTTTCTAGTATAGAAATGTATGAAAAAAATACAATTTCAACAAATAATAAAGACACAGTATTAATGATCGAATTTTTTTTAGAAGTTTGAATGCGTAGTTATTTATATCTTCATATCTATAAGAACCTTTACTATTTGCAACAATTTTCATATATATAACTTTTACTATTTCTTCATGTTTGTAGGAAATTTCATCGCGATGTTTTGGCCATTTGAAATAATCTCCGATTTTTTACTCTTCTATGACATTTACAAAAAAATGTATCATAAGATTATTAGTATTTTTTTTTTCCTGGATAAAACTTGCCCTTATAATTCAAAATAATCTATTTTCCAAATTTTAGAACTTCATTGGAAATTAAGATTTTTGAATTGTTTGATTCATTTTTTCCCCTTTAGACACTGAAGGTGGTTGTGACAAATTATGCTTCTTTTCTTCTGATCAATGATGTGGAAACTTGATATTCCTTTGATTTTAGTTACATTTTTCAAAGTATTTTTGTTATGCACCCGTTCTTTAATTTCTTCTTTTCCAATGTAGAGTACTTTCAAGCTTAACAACATTTTTTTCGGCCAAACTTATATGTGGATAGAAATATGTCTTACAAGTATTGTAAATCTTCGAATATATTATATTTACAATAATCACGATAATTACATTTGAGTCTCTGAACATTTATAAATTTCGGTAAACATAAGTTTATTTTCTTTATAAGTTATTATTTTTTAATTAACAGAAAACCGAATAACATAGGGTAAAAGCACCAATAGTCGGCCACTTAAGCGGTTTCTTTTAAAATATAGCTCTAAGCGGAACTTTAAAAAGCAATACAATCTTTTTAACAGTGACACATGTTAATGCAGGCTTTTCTTTTATTGTTTCAGCAATTGATTTTTAAGAAACTAATTATAGTTTTTATTTATAAAAAGTTAAAGTTAAAAGTAGCAATGTCGCTAGTAGTCGGCCACTGAATTTTAGTGTTCGGCCATCACTGGACCAGTTGTCGGCCACTTAAATGCTTTGTTATTGCAAATAACTTAAATATAATTTAAGTATAACTTAAATTCGATTTTTATAAAGAGAACAATATTTTAACTATAAAATGTGTTAATTTATGCTTATCTTATAACGTTTCAGTAATAATTTAAAATATTATAATAGTTTTTAATACTTTTCAACACAGTTTAAAAGTGTTTGGGAATTTGGATTGTCTCCACTCTCTCCGAGCTCTAACACTCGCAAATATACTCGAATCTCTTTGAATTTTTTATATATTATTGTCATTAACAAAACCAGGATCGCTATTGAAAATAAAGTATGTAGGAAGTATAGTTCATTTACAGGGACAGTCAAAAGCATTCCGATGCATTACGCACAATGCGGAACAAATGCTTCAGTTAATCATGTTAGTCATTTCAAACGTAATGAAATTGATATGCATTTATATGAAGTGCACTAAACTATGCTTTCTGGACAATATGGGGTCCAAAGTATTTATTATTCATTTACAGGGTCCCGCAAAAGAATTCCTTTACATAATAGTGTCAGGGGAAAAACGGGTTGCAGCATATTTTAGTTCTGTTACACTATATCAAATATAACGAAATTGATAAACTACATTACTGAGGCTTACTACAATATACTTGTTGTATAACATGATATGCATAGAATTTATCGTTCATTTACAGAGACACACAAAAAATTCGGATACAGTACTGTATCTTTCTATTAGCGATAATTGCTGGAAGTGTGATTTCGTTTATGACATGCGCTTTTAAATTTAATTAAATCTTTGCTTAGTATGCAGTGTGTATAACTGATATAGATCGTATACAAGGCTACACAAAACAGTTTGTAAGCTTTGCGGTGTATCAGCGTGAATGGCTTAAAAGAGGCTTTTAATTGAGTTATGCACTTTCAAGCTCAAAAATATTTAGTATACTAAGAGATGTTTGTATAACATAAATAAAATTATATACAGAGCCACGCAAAGAGCTGAATACATGACATCCCAGGGATAATAATGTGTGGAAATATTATTTCAGTAGTTTTAACCACGTTTTAGCCTGAATTAAATTTTAGCTTAATATGTGCGGCATATAAAAATCTGTTGGTAATATACAGGGCTGTACAAAATAATTCAAGTATCTTTTTGTATAGTGGACGGAATTGCTGAGGGTGAATTTTTGATCTCTTATGCATTTTCTTACTATACTAAGTTTTATCATACTATGTGTAGAATAATGTACATATCTTTAGATTAAATACAGAACTGCACAAAAGAATTGAACTACTTTTCCGGTTAGGGACCGTAATCTGGTTTTCAAAAGTATTATACCTTTTCTAAAAGGTTTATTTTTTTACAGTATTAACCAGCTAAATTTCGTTATAAAATTCTGCAAGTCATGGGAAGTGCTTTTGTAATCTATTTTTGATGCATGATTTTTTCATTTTTGTTTCTTATGGAAAGTAAAGTTAAAAGTACCAAATTATCTAGTAGTCGGTCTTTCAAATTTTGTGTTTAGCCATCGTAGGCTAGGCGGCGGGCAGAGAAAATTTATTACGTTATCTTGTTTCAAAATGAAATTATGATGTAGGACAAGATTATTAACAGAACATAAATATCTGATCTGTCGATTCATATCTTCGTATGATATTAGCAGCAGGGAGCGCCAAATCGTCATTTTAGCGTTACTATCATGTCATCGAGTTTCGGAATGAAATTTTAATATGTCGCATATCTAGACTAGTACAATGAAAATATTTCAATTTGTCTAGGGATTTCGTGGTTAGATATGAGCAGATCGCGGCGCCAATTCTTCATTTTTGCGGTACTATCCCGGCATCGAGATTTGAAATGTAATTTTAATAAGTTGCATATCTCGAATAGTACATTACAAATATTACAGACTGCCTCGTAATATTTTTCAACGATATGATCAGAATGAGGCGACAATTTTAATTTTGGCGGTACTATCTGGTCATCTAATTTCGAAACGAAATTTTAATATGTCTCTTTCAATTAATACGATTTAATTATTTTAGTCTGTTCGTGATATCTGATATACTGAATACTATATAAGCATAATGGGTCGCCAACTCATTATTTTCGAGGTAGTTTCAATTTTCAACATAAAATGTTAATTATTAAAGTTACAGATTTGCATAATACAAATGCTTCAGTCTGTTTTGTGATATCTCTATCAGATATGAGAAAAACGGGGCGCCAGGTCTTCCTTTTAGTTGTACTATCGCATCATCGAATTTCGGAATAAAATTTTAATATGTTGCATATTTAGATGAGTACAGTAAAAATATTACTATCTGCTTCGTGATATCTTTGTACGATACGATCAGAAAAGGGCGTCAATTCGTCATTCTGACGATACTAACAGATCGAGTTTCGATGTGAAATTTTAACATGTCATAGACATCGATTATTGATATTCTGTATAATGTATATTTTAAAGTGCCAGTTCCTTTGAAAATGAACAATGTTAGCTTCATTTTTAAAAATGTAAGTTCTATAGAAGCAGAAGATGAGATTTTAAAACACAATTGTTAGCCTCTAATATATATTATTGCTGACTATTCAGTTAATCAACCAGATAATAAATTTTATTTTATATTATTGAAAAGTTATCACAATCCGTAGCTTTGTGGTTATTGAAATATTGCAAATTATATTTGTGTGCTTATTAACATTAGGAAGAAATTATATTTATGTGCCTATTAAAATTAGATAGAAGTTACATTCCCGCAGAATGTTTAAATTAATTAAATTTATTAATTCAAACGCAATTTGTTGAAATTTTATCCTAATAACCCATTAGATGCGAATTGAATATTTTACAACTGAGCGAAAAAATGCCCAGGCTGGGAATCGAACCCAGATCCTTGGCTTGCAAGGCCAATGATTTACCATATAAACTAACTAAGCCGACAACCAGCCAATATATTTCGCTCAGAAAAAATTATTGGTAGCAACATCTGGTCTATCATGTAGACAGCTCAACATAATAAACCGTAGGTAAAGGAACTCCATATAAACGATGGATACGTAGATGAACTATTATTTTAACACAATCAAACTGATTAATCTGAGCGAAATATTCTGGATGGTTGTCGGCCCAGTAAGCTTAAACGGTAAAGCATTGGCCTTGTAAGTTAAGGATCTGTGTTCGATTCCCAGCCTGAGCATTTTTTCGCTAAGTTGGAAAATATTGAATTCGTCTGATAACTTTAAAAATTAGTTTGCTTGTGTTAAGATAATAGTTAACCCATCAGATGATTGTAAAAAATATTTCCCCGCTTTAAATTTCGAATATCTTATAACCTATTTTGTGAGAGCATTTCTGTTTTAAAAGTAAAACCCATGTAAAATTTCAAGTTTCTAGAAATAGCCCTCACAATTCCCAAATAAATCATCGTTTTAAGTATGCTTTCAGAATATTTCACACTGTAAATTTTCCATATTGAAAAAAACCTGTTCTGTGCGTGTAAGCAATGGCTATGTCGAGTTTCAATCCAATATTTAAATTACATACTTTTACTTCTATCCCTAACAAGTATAACGTTTTTTGATTAATTTATCTTTTTAAATTTCAAATTTATCATAACTATTATGCGCAAAAATTTACGTTTTATAAATAACTGTCATACAATATTTCAAGTCTTTATCCTTAATATTTTGATATTAATCATAATTTTCATCGTTTTTAGAATCGTTTCTACACATTTCAGCCTTTTATATTTAGCCTTTTTTTAGAAACCGTTTTCAGTGGTCATTTATTTCCTTAAAAAACACCATGTCAAGTTTTAAATATGTAACACCTTCAGTATTACAAAAAGGGGATATTTTAGAACGTGTTTTGCTTCTGCAGTGACTGTCACGATAATTGTTTAACTGTTACTTTTAAAAGTGATTCGGCAGTTCAAAGATTTTCTCCAAAAAACAAACAAACGTTTCTTCTTTATAGCATTAGTATATTAGAAGGCTTCATGCTGGTCGATTTTCCCAAACGAAATATATCGGTGAATTTAACCTTGTGAATACAAGGTTATATTCACAGTTTACATATTTTCTATCGCATTCATTACAAATTTTAAAGCAAAATGAGCCTTTGGCTGAAATGTCATTGCGAATTGAATTAAAATATACGAATACCATTGCGCTATTATATGTTTAATTTGTCAGACAAAATTTTCGTTGATAAGAATCATTGAACAATAATTGAGTTGATCATTTACAGTAGGATCTACTTATGATAAAATCTGATTGCAGGAAACTGTCGGAACCAGGCCGGTGCGAACCACTCGGGTCTGCGAATCAACCGTAGCTTAACGCCATGTTAGGCTTAATGAAAAACATATACTAACATATGACACATAAATAATAATTTTTTCTACTTGAATTCATGTCTGTTCAGCATATTTTCACATAAAACATGTGTATCATATCCATTCATAATGTATTAAGTTCTAAATTAAAATTAAGCTATAATAAACATAGAAATCATATCTAAACAAACAATACCGTTGCCATTCAGATTCAAATTCCAGCAAATCTACAAAGAAATGAATGACTCTTTGAATGCTTCATTAAAAAAATGAAGGTTAACGCCGATGCTGGTCTTAAAATATTTGTAAAAGTATTTGTATATTAAAACCTTTAAATATTTAAACGTTGTTTAAAACCTCCAAAGACTCTCGAATTAAGTTCTAAATTTACGGGCCAACTCAACAACAACAACAACAACAAGTTCTAACTTAAAAATAATGGATAACTATCGCCATCTGGTGGAGAAAAGATATAACTTTCGTTCTAGGAAGATCCGTGGAAGCATAATGCATTGCATGTATTTTTAATTTATTCAGAGTGATTGTTCTTTTGTACAATTTCAAATTTCCTGTGACATTTGTGTTCTGTCTTATATGACAATGTAAAAAATATCCAAATTTGCATATATAACTCTTTCAAATGTATTTACAATAAAGAATTATTTCAATGGCACTTTAGCATTATTTAAAGGGAAATTAAAGGGACAATTTTTTCTGTACCGAAGGCTGCGAGAAGCGCCTAAGTAGGCCTTTTTAAGTCCCAATAAATTAAGAGCTTATGTTTCTTGCTAATTCTTTTGACGTCAATTTTCTGTTGTAATCGTAATTTTTTTTTTTTTTTTTTTTTACAATGCATTTTATCAGATTTGAAGACATTGCAAATAAAATGAATATTTCTTATCGGTACAACATATTTTAATTATCTTACAGATAAAATTACGAATTTTAACATAGTTTGTAGCGAAAAAAAAAAGTCACACTAAGCAACAAATTTTGAATGTAGAGGGAACTTAAACAAGCATATCGTCATGGAATGTGTAGCTAGAAATGGCGCGTTTAAGCGCTGGTGACTAAATTGTAGTTTACAGAATTTATTTGTCCTAATCATAAAAAATCAAAGGATAATACTTTTTGATTAACAAAATGCATAAGGCATCTTTTTTTTTTCTTTTCTTTTTAACTCAGAAAAATATTTTTTAACTATTGTTTTGAAGATTTAACATTCCCTTTCCGTCATTTTTGACGGGGATTATATACTATTTAGTAAATAACGGTAGAACAATATAATGCAATGTACTAAAACATCTTTTAAACATTATCTAATTAACAATGAAAATCTCATCAAAATCATCTTGTGTTTTTTTTAATGCTAATATTTCATAATCAAGCTCACCTGATTATAGAACTTTCCCCCGTGATGATATAACTAAGAACGTAGAATGATATGCAATAAACTAAAACCTTTCCTGAAAAATTATCTAACTAACGATGCAAGTTCCATCGAAATCTACTCAGCAGAACTAAAGTTATAAGCGGCCCGAACGAAATTCCCATTTGCATTTTATATCAGGTGCCCTGGGGGTAAAAACACCGGGGTGGGTAATGACGCCAAGTGCTAATATTAGGTACAGTTATAAGGAATCTGGGGAAATGGCACTTCGGCTTCTGCGCTCAAAGGCTCTGTGTCATCTGAATCACAAACAGCAGCTAAAAGTTAATTTGTTACATTTATAGACCTTATCGCTGGAATAAGCTCGTAAGAGCCAACGTCCAATCTAAAATTTGCTAGTTAAGATCTGTGATGTGAAGACTATATCGCTCATCCGTAAGAAAAGTGACACATCTCGCAAAAATTCATTTTGCGTTTTATTCCACTAATATGTCTGTCGTAGGTGCGTCTAGCTACATTAGAAATTCCGTAAGTGCAATTATACGAAAAAACACATTATTACACTATACGTCCATTTGTGACCACAGAAGAGGGATGTATTGTGCAGAGAGGTAATATTATGCAACCCTCCAAACCTTATCCTACGTCTTCATTCTTAAAGGTTTTATACCTTTTTTATTCCTGCATGCAGAGTTAGTGCTATAATTTCATGTTACAGTAAAATCATGAAACTTTTTTTTTGTCTCTCCTGTGAAATTTACTTTTGTAGAGATATGTCACTTTTCTTGTGAGTGAGCGATATATTTGTTAAGGTTAGTTTGGGCAACTGGGCTATGATTTTACAATGTGACTCAGGAGCTTCTGACAATTCAGCTACAAAAAGGTAATGTTTATTTCAATTAAAGTCTGAACTTTAGTAAATGTGTTCAGTTAGTCTGTCTCTATGAGACAGAAATGCTCAAATTACATTTTTGATATTTAAAAATATAAAAATATGTATATTTCATCTTTCTTTCCTCCTGGGTCCAGTTGCCCAATAAAAATGGGGTAAGTCGACCAGGAGGGTCTATATTACACACGCGTTTATTTTTTTTTTTTCATGCCGGATATCAGGTCCTGTTTGAAAAAGTGTAAACAACTCAAATAATTTATACTAGGCAAATCATGTAAATTATATGTCAATAAAGAGCGTTGTAAGGGAAACTTTTGCTGTCGCTGTCAATGTGTCTAAAAAAAGCACTAAAAGTGAAAATATTAGATTTATTTATACCAAAAACATAAAAATTAAGTAAGTACTTATGTATTTTAGCATAGATAATAAGTATAAAAGTCACATGGGTATTTTAAGGGGAAAAATAGCAAGGTAAATCTATGAATAAACGCCTACGTAAGTACTTAAGTACTTTATCTGTATCCAGGGGTCGCATTTTATTGGGAAAATTTTATTGTTCCTACCAGAACCCTAAATTAGTTACCTTCATGATCTTTTTATTTAACATATTGTAAAGAAAGGTGCGATGAAGACATTATTTTCAAAATAGTGGTAGGAACAATAAAAGTTTCCCTATAAAATGCGACCCCTGTATCGTACAATTTCAAGGTTTAGCTATCTCGCTTTCAGGGGCAAAGTATTTGCATTCGTAAACTGATGAAATAATTTAATGACACCGGTATTTGCAAGAGAATCTATTTGAAAACAAGTAAAAGTATATTTTCGCATACTTAATAAAGGTGAAATTTTCATTACAAAATTCCGGTGCCAATGTGGCAATTAGTACTTAAAATTATGGGGCCATAACGGAATCACCGCCTCTCAAAGGGTTAAGAAATTTGGTTTGATATCACTCAATATGATTTTATTTTATTTATTACGTAATTTTAATAAGATATTCCATAATTTTCTTTATTGTGAGCAAAAAACAATGGAGAAATTTACTTCCCGTTGTAAGAGAAACTAAAAAAGATTATTTATAACGGTTGGGGTAACTGGATCCAGCATGGTCCAATTACCCCGGATACATGCCCCAGTTACCCCACTCTTTGAAAATTTATGGGGTAACTGGGACACCGGGCGTACATATGAAAATGATGTAAATATGTATAAAAACATAATAATATTAACGTAGTTATATGCCTAATCTTTAAAAAAAGATTATTTAATAAATGTACTTACAGTATTTTAATAAAAAGCATAGGAAGTTCAACCAAATTGATGTTGTTTTTAAAAAAAGAAACGTAAATTTTCGACAACCTATCACAGCAAAGAGAGTTACGATTGAGTTGACACGCGTTGTTTTGGGAAGTACAGGGCATTGTCCACAAAAGCTAAAACTGAAAATAGATCAACGGTTTTTTATAAAATAGCCTATGGCCCAGTTACCTCGTGGGTCCAGTTACTCCAACTAACCTTATATAAATCTCAAATTACGAAAATCAAATTACGAAAAATGTCAGATTATTAAAAATAGACTCAAAAAAGTGAAATGGCCTTTTAGCCAGTAGTTAATCATGGTGGCCGATTACTGAACGTGTCAGTAAATATAGTACCCAATAATTGGCCACATAAAAATTAATTAATACAAACACACTTATTTAATTTTGATACTGAAAAACATTAATTTATTAAAATTTTTAATAGTACAGTCTTATAATTTTAGAAAATAGTAAAAAATAAATTGATACTAGTCTTTTAAAAATTTTGTCATCGGTTAACAAAAAAAAAAAAAAAAAAAAAAAAGAAAAAAAATAGCAAATACGGTTATTTGTCCGCAACCAAATGAAAAATGGCTGATTTCTAATGCAATAAAAATACCCACAATTCTTTGCTGATGGCTTATGACGTTTAAAAGATGGCTACATATAGGGGGGACTGTAATATTTAATTTGAAACCAAAAATAAGCTATTCATAACTTATTTTATATCAAAGTGACAGACCACTGGGGGGTGGCCGACTGCAGGTGCATTTATCCTATATATATTTTTTTTTCTTCTTCTCGATACCCGTCACACAGTAATATTGTATTTTCTAATACCAAATTTAAAACTTTCCTAAAGTTCTTGTTTAACGCTTTATTCCCCGAAGGTGCCATAAAGTATGATTATTGAAAATTTAATGTACATTTTATTTAATCCGTCTAATAATAAAACTAGATTTTACTTTTCCTACAAAATTTTTTTAACGATCATATGTGGCAAGTAGAGTGAGACAGGCGAAGCAAAATATTTTCAAAGTGTTTATTTTCTCAATCATTTACATACGTGCAGCTTTTATGTTTTGCAAAAATGTTATATAAAAAATCTACAGATACAAAAAAAAAAAAAAAAATCCGTTTACAGATGTAATCACAATTTATTTATTTCTATTATTTTTATAAAAATTGCGAGATTTTTATAGCAGTATTTTTTGTTAGTCTGAATTGACGTAAATGTAAAAAAAAAAAGAACTATAACTACCTATTTAATAAATCAATTTTAAGGAAAGAAATTGCCTAACTTTCATATTATAATTTATAAAATTTCTAATGTAATTCCGCATATTATTTTAGATAATTATTGTGGTGACGCAATTGCTTGATTCATAATTTGGGACTTAAATAGTTAAACATTATTTTTCGAATAACAATATATGTAATATATTCTACTCGTAATTTTAACAATTTGACATCTTAAAATAGGGTATATAATTCATCTTAAATGCACTTTAATTATATTATTCATAATAGTCTCATTTGAGGCGTTACATCCTTGTAAAGGAAAATTAAACATGTGGTTCATTTACAATGCATTATTATCCTAATAATTAAAAATCTAATAAACTCGTGTACTTTAAAATCCTTCAAATATTTAAATATTTTGAACACATAAATTTCTGTAATTTTATAATCTCAATTTGAAATAAATTATTTCAATTAATTTTCTTAAAAATATTTAAAATTTTGCAAGTAAAAAATTGCATATTGTATGAAATATTTAAAAATTTAACCAGAGTTCAATTCTTGAGCAAACAGTTATTTTGTGTATAGCTATGTAGAAAATATTTTACCGTAAAGTTCATCTAAGATAAAATGTTTATCTTGTTGAGTTAATTCCTCTAATCGTTATTTGATTTACGTTAGTTTAAAACTGCTAAAAATTTATATCTGTATTTCATAAAGGTATATCTGTATTCTAAAGCAGTCTGACAAAATTTAGTAAAGAAACAATATTAAACTTTAATATAAATGTTTTATTTTAAGTTATAGTACAGAAAATAATCTACATTAGTAAAATAAAAATGTTTGTGTGTGTGTGTATCTGTGTGTCTGTTGCCGAAAGCTAAGGCAATCTATTTCACGTAGAGATCTGTAAATTCGGATAAAGATAGACAAAGACCTGTTACAATGTTCCTGAGACTAAGGTATTTCATTTTCTGATAGTTATTCGTGATATTACGTAAAATCTGTCGTCGATTGCTAATGAGCAAGTTTCAATTTTTCTCTGATCGGCGGAGTTACGTTCGCCTTCACTCATATACATGTAAAACCTGGTTTTTCAAACACATTTGTTCGTAAACAGGAGAACAACATTGCCTTTTTCAGCATTTTAAAATTGCAATTGCTTGGACCTGGGGGGAGATATAAAGGAAACTTTTTAGTTACATAAATATCGCTATTTTAAAACAATTTATAAAAATAATTATTATATAAAACGTATTTCATCTAAATAATAACTTTTACAATGGGAGTTTAATTAAAGTTTATTTTTATTACAGAATAATTTGTTATATGCAATACCCAAAGGAAGCACCATAAAAACGAACATACAAACGTTCCGTGAGTAACTTGGATTCACATCATCAGCGTCAATAAAAATAAAAATAACTATGGCAACCCACCCAAAGATCTCAAAACTGAAAACGGAACACCCAAATGACAATAGACAACACATCGAAATAGCATCATGTTACAGCAACCAATGAATATAAGCCAGAAGAGATACACCGTGATACAACATATCAATCCAGAAAGATGAGATGTAAAAGTACACTACGAAAATCATTGAACAGAAGATTTCCAAATTTATGAATACAAACAGCTTTAAAAAAGGTATAAATCTGAAGGGGTACTGTATATCTTAGTATTAATAGCCGAATAAAAGTTTAAATTTTGCCCCTCTTTCCAGCAATGACAAGCAATATAGGATTTTTTTAATTTTTTTTTTTCTTAAAATAGTTTATGTGTTCATTGATTCTGTAAAGGGGTTATAGATTATTTTGTTTATATAGGGTAAACCACATTGAATTGGATATTGTAAATGCCTCAAAAGTTTTGAGGTGGAATTTAACTTTTATCGATTAAAAACTTAGTTTATTGTCTGGCTTAAAAATAACTTTAAAATCATAATTTCTGAAAGTAATAGCTATTTTAAATCTAATGCTATTTTAAAATGGTAAAATGATGAGGTTCCAAAAAGAAATAGGAACAACAGAAGAATAATAATTATTAACACATTATTATTAATTATTATTAAGACAATGGGAAATTAAATGGTTGATATGGACAATCTAAAATCGCGATTCATAGCAACAGATGTAATTCAATTCTGCAACAAGAGAATTATTATCCGAACAAATTAAACGATTAAACGTGCTGTATTTATCAAAACATGAAAAGCCGATGCTTTCTGGGAAGGCAGGTGACATGAATTAAAATGGGGTGTTAGTGAGACTGCAAAGGGTTTACGGTAAACATAAGTGTCAAATGTGTCAAACTGTGGATGACTAGCAAATCAAGAAAATTGGATAACAGGATCGATTGAGTTTAAAATAGTTAACACATTTTACATAAGAAATAAATGGGTCTGGGAAATCATCCACATATCTACAATAAAATGGAATATTAATAAGATTAAACAATCTAACTTCAAAGTAGAGTTTATATAAATCAGCCAGAAAAAGGACTTAGAGGATTACCTATCGCTCTTCAACCAGCTGACACGAAATAAAATTTATTTGAAACTGAAAAGAATTTTCATTTAAACAAATACTAAATAACCCAATAATGTGATTTATTTTGTAATATGTATAATGGAACTCTATTAATCTTAGCGTGAGACACCGAAGTTCATCTTGGACAGGAACATTGGTAAACAGAGAAGTAACATCAAAAGAAACCATGTTAGTCACTCATCAGCATAAGACATTTGGCACTTGTGTATACGGTAAACCTTTTACAGTCTCACACCCTGCGTTTTTAATTCATGTCACCCCGCTTCAGAGAAAAATTCGACATTTAATTTTTTTTATCAATAGACCATGTTCAATTCATTCCAAACACGATTCACTTGTTGGAGAATTGAATTATATTAGATCTGTTGATATCACTCGGGGATTGTCTTATATAAACCTTTCAAATTCTTATTATCTTAACAAATGTGTTAATAATCCGGATTCTTCTGTGCTTCCAGTGTCTTTTCCTGTCCTCATAATTTTATCTTTTTCTAATAGCATTAGCTACAAATTAGCTAATATTTTAAGAAATTATGATTATAAATTTGTTTCCAAGCCAATCAATGAACTATTTTTCCCACCGCTAAATGACTGAATTCCACTTTAAAACTTTTGGGATATTTACAATATTCAATGCGAATGTGGTTTTCTCTATATAAAGCAAACTAAAAGGATAACTCTGTTACAGAATCAATGAACACATAAAACCACTCTTCTTTCTGTTTTAAAAAAGCAAGTACCTAACGCCTTGTCACCTCTGACGCCGTAAATGATTTTTTTGTGACCGGACGTCCTTCTTCACTAATATTTAGAAAACTACGACGTACAAAATATGAAAACTGGTAGTATTATAGAGTAGTTTGATAAATACGCTGAAGTAGACAGGTTTGAAATCAACTACTTATTTTAAGAACTGTTTAATGTTAAAGTTGTTCAAATTCGTTCCATTGAAAAAGTTTAAAAGAAAAAAAAAACTATAGATAGGATTTTTTTTTTTTTTTTACTGAAGATGTGCATTACAATCTTGCGGTGTGCAGACTGCATTTTTCTTTTAATTTGAGTATTTTATTTTATTTTATTTATTTATTAATTTATTTATTTTTAGTAAAATTTTTATCATTTCAAGAAATATTTTTTTCATATTTTAGAAAATGTCATTGTTGCCAATTGTAAAAGCAGCGCAAAGCATAATATTTCTTTCAATTAAAAAAAAAGTACTTACTCGTGACATTTAAAAACAGGAAAAAAAAAACTTTAAAATTGGAATTAAACGATAACCTGCTGAAAGAAGGAAAATATTAAAAATGCGTCCTAGAAATTGTATTTTCACGTGATTAAAAAGAAAAAAACTTTAAAATAATAAATGCATTAATATGCGTTGAAAGCTGTAAATAGGAGAAGTTGCGCCATATTTAAAATGGCCAAAAGAATAATATTGCCAAACACTTTAAATTTAAAAATACTTTATACAAGACATTTACTTCATATTTCGAGCTGATATGTTATACTATTGTTGCTAATTCTAAGACAGCGCGAATAATAATATTTGCTATATAATAATAAAAATATTTTCACGTGAATATTAAAAAGAGAAAGGAAACTTTGGCGAAGATCACGTCATGTTTAAAAAAGTACATTTAAAATGGCTTCTTCAAATGCGTTGTTAAAAAATACCGGGAGTCAAAGACGCTGTTTACTTAGTTCATTTTATATTAGTTTATTTTCAAATATTTAACTGACCTTTAATCAAACACGAAAACAGCCATTACATGTCTTAAAAGCAGCTTATTCGGTCTTAAAATTCCCTAACCCAAGAGAAATGAATGGATACTCATTTTCACGGAGATCGCCACTGGTTTTATAATTATAATTTAATCTTTCGCAGTCTTTTCAGAACCGATCAAATTAGCGTGTTTTTAGAGTCTGTTATGTCTATAAACGTGGTTCGCGAACGTTGATAGTAGGAGGCAGTTATCCATAGTGTTAAGAAAAGATAATTACAAAAATCATCAATTTCTTGAGAAGAGGTGCATAATTTTAGCTTTTATTCAGCCTTAGCATTTATTAAGAAATGCAACACTCATTCAGATTTAGACTTTTTTGAATCTGTTTATATTGATAAATTTAGAAACTCCCTTGTTCAACGATTTTTCATTGAGTTTTCATCTCACCTTTCTAAGTTGATATATTGTGTCACGGTGCAACACTTCTGACTTAATTTCATTGGTTGCTGTAGCATGATGATCATTCGGTGTATTGTGTACTATCATTTGGGTTTTCGCTTTCAGTTTTTACATCTTTGGTGATTTGTCATTATTATTCTTCATTGCTTCATTTGGATATTGTGTGCTTAAACGCTGTTTTTTTAGTGACTAGTTTTCCACATAAGTTTTTAATTCATCCTTTATTTTTCAGTTTTGTCTTGTTTTCCTTTTTCAATTTTTATCTATGTTATTGAATATTTGTATTTTCTTGAACAATTTTATTTTTTACATTTTTACGTTTAAATGATTATTTTTTATGTAATTGTTGAGGTATTGTAAGTATGTAATAACGAAATTTTCACCATTATTCTGTGTTAATGTTATAGACAAAATTTATCTCTGAGAGTTATGGCATACATACCTTTGCTTTTTAAAAAATATAATACTTAAAGAAAGTAAATATAGAAGTGTGGTCACTTATTTAGTTTTTGTTCCACAACAGCATTTTTTTTTTATTTTAGAGCATACAATAATTATTGTATTTCAAGTTATTTAAAGAAGTATTGCTTCATACATGTTAATTTTATGCGGTTTGTTCGAGTCTATATCCTACAAGATATTTTTTGATCTTCCATAGACATTTTCTGTAGGATAATTTTTAGATAGAATATGGATTACATTTAACGAATTTTGGTATATTATTTAGTGTATATATTTTCTTCAATTTATTATAAGGTAGTATTTTTAGATATTATGAAAGTCAACTAATCCTAAAAATAATAAAAAAATATCGACCAATTCTAAACAAATAACGTTGCTATAGCAAAACGCAATCATATATTTTTGACATTGTTCTTTACCAACCACAAAATACAAAGTCTTAAAACACTTAAAACCCTTAAAACACTTAAAATTCTTAAAAATATATCGACGGAAATATAACCACGAACAGAACTATACAATAATCTCTTCCGAGATACTTATACATCCGAAAAGCGTTTTGTATTTTTAAAAACCTTAGAAAACCATATCTTTTTTAGATTTAACGAATTATTTATAAAAACAATGTTTCTTTTGCTACCATTGCATTTCGGACACGTTTCGGATATTGTTTTCAGAGTATTAATAAGTTTTCTCAAACCTGGTTATCTTTTTTTGTATGCTAACAATTCTCAGTGTATTGTCAGCTGCGTAATTAGATTTCTGCATGCAAGAGTACAAAAAAATATTAATTTCAATGTTACTATTTATGTATTGCTAATTGGCGTTTATACATGCACAACACAAAAAAGTAAACTTTAAAAAACAATGTTTAAATTATACATATTTTAATGTATTAAACTCTGTGTTTTATAAGTTGGCGAAACTATTTCCAATGTGAATAATGTTTGTCTGTAAAACAGATTTGTATATCATGCAAATGTTTACCTGATACGATCATAAAAACTCAAATTTTGGAGTGAAATAACTAATTTTATACTATAAAAACTACTTGGAAATGTTTCCAAAAGTCAGTGGCTGTAAACATAATTTTGTTTTAATAAATGAGGCTTTAAATGGCAAATTGTTTTCTGAGTTTTCTAAAGATAAAGAACAGAAAGCTTTTCGGGATAGTAGGTAACGAGGAAAATGATATTCCA
The DNA here is from genome assembly GCA_963932465.1 of Maratus speciosus. Lineage (NCBI taxonomy): Eukaryota > Metazoa > Arthropoda > Arachnida > Araneae > Salticidae > Maratus > Maratus speciosus. The sequence continues at coordinate 244,228,354 of OZ010792.1, forward strand.
AATTTACATGTCAGTAGCTGGCGGGTTTTTTTTTTTTTTTTTTTTTTTTTTTTTTTTTTTTTTTTTTTTTCGGTTATGGAAACAAAAATCTTGTTTTTGCGGAATGAGGTGAAAAATAAAATCTCAGAAAATTGTCTTTAAGAATTTAATTTAAAACTTACACCAGAAAATAAAAGGCATGTGATACTTTAATTATAATTAAACTACAGACAACATAGTCTGTACTTTTGTGTAGAAGGAGGGTTTTTTTTCACAAAAATCAGCTACTACTACTTAGCTGATGATACTTCAAGTCATTGCTATTTAAAATACTGTCTTGTTTAAGGCCGTTTGGTACTAAAGTATGTACGACAAAACTATAACAAGGAACAAGGGAACTAACAAGGAAGGTCTCCATACAAGCATATTCAGAAAAATCTAAAGAAATTACAGAATGTTCTTCTCATGTGGATGTATGTGTTTATAAGAAAAATTCGGCTAAACCCCGATAGAGCGTCCGTAAAAAAATGCTGAAAATTTCGTTTATTTGGCGATTTATCACCGGTTTACGACTAAATACAGTTATTAAAAAATACGTTTTCATGTCGAATACTCTTACTTAGGAATACTTAAGGAAATAAAAAAAAAATGATGATGAACTTGTTTAAATAACCTTAATTTAAATAACGTTTGTTTTGTCATTTTTTGTTTGTTTTAACCATAGTTTTGTCAGTTTTCGTTTGTTTTCACTATAGTTTTGTCATACGTAGTTATATGCATTTACAATTACATTTAAATATCATATTTTATGATTTAAAACAAAATTTAAAATGATTTAAATGGTTTCAAGCTCAAAAATAAGTCCGATTGATCACCATCGATTTTATTTTGTTGCTATGGAAACAACGACGTCTTCAATATGGAAATGCATTACGGCAGAATTCTTCATGTAGACTTTATTTTTGAACAGACGTTTAAATTTTTAAAAATCTTGGATTGGAGGATAAAGTAATGGCAAAATTTCATTTAAATTGATAATAAAAATAAAAAAAATAAAACGAAAAGTGCCCAGTTAAACTGATGGCATTGAGCTAACAGACTATTCACACAAAATGTATATTATACTCTTATTTCAAAGAACAGTGTCCCTCAAAAAATAAATTAAAGGTGAATTAGCCCCCACCCCTCTGTTTTCGATCTGTATACTTAACCAATTATTCTCCAAATCTCATTAGGGAAGTGCCTTAACAGAATAAACCGCTATACCAAATTTGGGAAAAATTGGATAGAAAAACACATTCATTTAAGTTAAGGGTATTACACCTCCGTCCTCCTCTTTATACTTAACCAGTGAAGCTCGAAATCTTATCAGGGAAGCGCCTTGACAGAATAAACCGGTATACTAGATTTGAAGCAAATCGGATCGAAAAATTCCTTTATCGAAATTAAGGGGGCTATTACCCCCCCCCCCCCCCCGCCTCTCCTCCGTTCCCTCTTTTATACTTAAACAATGAACCGCCAAATCTAGTTAGTGAAGCCCCTTTTCAGAATTAACTGGTACACCAAGTTTGAAGCAAATCTGATAGTTCTGCATGAAAAACCCATTTATCTAAGTTAAGGGGGTGGGGGGGTAGCCCCCGTTCCCGACTTTATACTTAACCAATGAACTCCCAAAACTAATCAGGGAAGCGCTTTATCAGAATGAACCTAGAAAATAATTGAAGTAAATCGGATATTTCTATCAAGGGTTATCGCGTTACGTACATACATATATACATATGTAAATACAGAACGTGCGGCACATTAGCTCTCAGGCTGTGATAGCATGTCAACTAAAAATGTTAATTATTTATTACTTTATAGACCATTTTTAATTAATATTGCTGAAAATGTAATAATACTAATAAGTAAATATCTGTTTTTTGAAATTGTTAAAAGAAACACATTAAATAATTAAAAAGCAAATACCAGCTGGCTATAACTTAAAATAGATATTTGAAACTTACAAAACATAGAAAATATTTTTCCAGTGTTAAAATTAAATAACCACAGCAACGAACAAAATGTATATGTAATACGATATATATATAATAAACTCTTTCATTGATTAAGTTTAAATTCATTAAATACTGCGCATCCTAAAAAATAAGTAACAAGCAATTATCAGATACATTAAAATCGTTTGCTTTTGGCAATGAAAAATCCTGCTTGCTAAATCGCGTGTGGCTTTCTAATTTTCAAGCCAAATATTCGAAAGAATTTTATTTTTTACAGAATTTCTACTGGAATTCAGCCGCTAAATTTTCCTGATCCTTTATTAGATGCATGAATAGTTTCACTAGCATTTTTTTTCAATATATTCTGAATATGCCTGTAAGGACATCTTACTTGTAAGAGCTTGAGTTTTTCACGCTAGATTTAAGCTGGAGGAGAGGGGGTGAGTAACTAGAGAAAAGTAAATTAAGTAATATCCGAATAGGTCCTCTGTAAACAAGGTTTTAAAATGTAATTATACGATTTTACGGGGTTTGCTGCATTTTATTTGTTTTTAAGAATAGTTAGGATATTTGTAATTCCACGTTAAAATAATTATCATTTCAAATTATTTCATTCCTATACTTACAATAGAAAAAAAAATAAATGTCAGAACTCTTCGAAAAGTGGTCATATGTACACGTTATTAAGATTTATTACTATAGTCGACAACATTAAGATAGTAATTATAAAAGGAGATTTCAAAATTTATGTTTCGTTTACAATGCCACTCAAAAAATATCGAATGCGTTTTACCATAATGATATTAGTTGGGTAAGTGTGTTTGATAACTTCATATAATTTCAATCTCTAAAAAGTTCTATAATGTTTCTGGAAGAGTTAATAATTAATTCAGTTTGTTTGTCTGATAGTCTTATAACTTTTCCATCCAGGCAATTATTTCATTGTTTTACTCTCTTAAAAAGCACACTGTATTTCAAATCTAAAAGTTTCTGCTTAGTTGGAACTATTTTCAAATGTTTTCATATGCCTATTTTTTTTTTCAAAATCCACTAACTTAGCTTAATTTGAAAATATAAATTATTTTTAACTAAAGTAGCAAGGCATAAATTAACTTATTTATGGATGCCCACTTAGAAATAGTGCGGAGGGATAAATAAGATATTTTAACAAGTGAAATCTGTTGAGCTTGATTTTCAACTCATGCTCATAAATTATGGTTAATGATTGAACACATTCAACTTTAGACTTTTTGCCGAATGACCACAGAAATACTTGACCAATCAAAATTCGAGAATTTAAAACCCTCATATTTTAAAGTGAATATTTAGCTACAAAATAAGTTAGGCTACCAATGTTAAATTTAGTAAAAATAATAACATTTCTGATCACATTTATAATATAAAATGATCGAAACGATGTGTCTCTGTGGAGAATGACTATTTCGACACCATATGAATTCTGAATAAATCTGTGTATCTGCGAGCATACTCTTGCAGTTATGTACATTCTTGTAAAAATCCAAATATTAGTTGTTTATAGTATGCAGAGTTTTAAATACATTTGACGATACTTTAAAAATAATATTTTAAATTATCACTAAACGTTTTCAAAACACTGCACACCGTAATGAACTAACATTCGGATATTTACAAAAATGTTGATAACTGCACGAGTATACGCTCGAAGATATAGAGATGCATATATAAAGGTGATTATACTGCAATTACGGATGAATATATTGACATATTTATAAAAATGGTTTCATCTGCATGTGCACGAACGATATACTGTTTATTTTCGGAAAGTGAAACCCTCCGCACTTTTGCACATGCGTCAGGTCTGTTTTGATTTTATCAAAATAGGGATGATCGGAGACTGTTTAGCTGCGTTTGGCTGAGTGCCAATCTTAGTGATAAAGTACAAGTGGAAGTTTGGAAAATACCCATCTCAGCATTAACACCCCCTTGGATTGTAGAATCGTCTCAGAGGGCTAGTCGTGGCTTTCGAAAACGTACAGTATATATATATATATATATATATTGTAGATAGATAAATAGGACAATTTTTGATAAAAGACAAGTTGAATATCAAAAAATCAAAAGGCTATCGGCGAAGTAATCAGATAAATTTCAGTTGATATTCTAAAAGTAGATGTTTTATAAGAGATTACGTTTTTTTCGATACTCTACTGGTTGTGCTATGTAATTTGCCCTAAATAGTTGAGTGTTAAATCCTAAAAAAAGTATTCATATCATTCGCACATGCGCAATTAAAAAATATATAATTAACAAATACTCATACCTCGTTAAATAATCCAGTGATTCATTTTCTATATGCAGTATAGTGTTTATAGCAAACTTTCTCAACTTTTCCTAAAGTTGTTTTAAGTTTGGTTGAAAACTTTGCATGCTATACACAAAACCATTCTTTTACAGAAACTTTAATTTACTGTTTCCCAATAATTGCTCTCACGACTGAAATCATCATTAAAAAAGATCACTACTCATACCTCATTAAATAATCCAGAGATTCATTTTCTATATGCAATATAGTGTTTATAGCAAACTTTGTCAACTTTTCCTAAAGTTGTTTTAAATTTGGTTGAAAACTTTGCATGCTATACACAAAACCATTCTTTTACAGAAACTTTAATTTACCGTTTCCCAATAATTGCTCTCACGACTGAAATCATCATTAAAAAAGATCAAGACAAGCATGTTCTTCACATCTCCAATATTCTTGGACGTTTGAAATTGAATTCTATCTATATTGCCGATAACCTTTTGATTTTTTTCGATACTCCAACGATCGTTCTATATAAGTTGCTCTAAACAGATGACTATTATATTCCGAAAAAACGTTTTGATACCGTTCGCACACGAGCTGTTAAAAACTATTTTACAGAAATCCTCATAACTCGTTAAATATCCAATTGATTCATTATCTCTATGCAGCATAATGTTTACAGCAAACTTTGTCAACTTTCCGGAAAGTGGATTTAAGTTTAGTAGAAATCTCTGCATGCTATAGACAAAATCCTTTTTTTTTTTTTTTTTTTTTTTTTTCAGAAACGTTAATATGTTTAAGAAGTAAGAATATGCGTACTATTCTTACAGAAGTGCATACAAATATTGTGCATGGTCAGTATGGTGATTTACTACATCACTAGATAATTTGGACTATTTTATAATACAGACTGACCTCAAATATGCTTTTATTGAATTTACTATTGCCCCCTAATTGCGCTCATGACTAAATCGTCATTGAAAAAGCTCAGGTTAAATATATTCTTCGCATATCCGATGTACAAGGACAGTTTGTCAATGAATTTTGCAGATATTCTATAAAACGTCGAAAATTGATAGTATCTGTAATTTCAGTCGGTTCATTATCCTTAAATCATGAACATCAGTGTACTAGAATAACTTGGGTTTTAGTTGCAAAAAACCATCTAAAATTTAAAAAATTGCTTTGATTGCAAAACGAAATGGCTGATTGCTTTACAAGTGACCGATAAATGCTATTATTATAGCCAATGAACATTTCAACCAGAGGTAATTGGAAGAAATACGTATTGTTTACAAGTAGACTCTCTTCCATTATGCATATCATATTTTATAAGGATGAACAATAAATATATTTTTTAATTTATGTTATGATACATTATACTATTTGTTGCCTTTGACAAATAATATAATGCCCTTGGAAAGTCATTTTTGACATATTAAAGAGATAAGGGTTATCATCTAATATAAGTAAGACAGAAAGTATGGACGTATCTGTTTATATTTCTATCTACCTATCTATATGTGTGTGCGTATCATTGTACATTAATTAATTAAAACATACTAATACAAATACACTATTATATTCCATAATTTGTACTTAAAGAATCAGTTTAATATTTTTATTTAATTTTTTATCTATATTATGCAGACAAATGTTTGGTAGCTTATTTAATATATTTTTAGAAACTATATTTCATGATGAGTTTTCGTTGCTTTTCTTACTGAACGCATGTAAATTTCTATTACCATTTCTCCCATTAATAACAGAATTTATGCAATGGAGAAACTTTAATTAAATCTGCTAGCATAGAAAATCTTGCTTTTAACTAAATGAAAATGTTTAATTAATTAAACGATCTCATTTACGCAACTTCTTCATTTCCATGTTTTCAAAGATAAACGTTTAATAACGTTTTCTATTTTTTCAATTGTTTATTTTACATATTTTTCAGTAAGTAAATATGAATTAATAGTGTTTTCATTTTTCTTTTTGCACAAACAGTTAAACAACTTTTCAGAAATTCTATTATTTTTATTGCTGTTTTAAAATATCAATACCTTTGAAGTTTAAGAAAGTTTTAGAAGTACATTTATAAAAAAGTAATCATGTTTGCTTTTAAGCATTTAATTTCATTCAGAAGTAAATTGTGTGGTTCCTGTATATAAAATAAATTATTTTTCCTTTTATTAACGTTCTGAACACATAGTATGATCGACACGATGATGATCGTATGATGAACACATAGTATAATGTGATGCAACCAAAAAATGGTACAAGTGTGAGACTCAAGTTTATAGTAAAAAAAAATACTTAGTAATTATTTTGTAAGCAATAAATCATTTCACTTATATAAATAACGAATTAGATGAACAGTTTAAAGGAAAATAAAATAAATTAGGTCAGGTGCCTTTTAAATGCGCCAAAAATCGATTTTTTTAACCCTAGAAAGCTCCTCGGGTCTTTTTAAACCCGTATACATGTTTAAGTTTGTGCTACTCAAAAACTACTCATAAGAATTTTCTGAAATACAATGACTTTTCCTGATTTATTTTTAACTAACACATACTAAAATTTTAAATTAATGCGACTTTTAGTTTTAACACAACAAAAAAAAACCTTAATCTGTCCCTCGGGTCTTTAATGTCCAAGCATACAAATACATTCACATAGTTTTTTGAAAACGCCGATATTGTTTTATTTCTGCTGTACAGCTGCAAAAAAGGTAAGGGGGGGGGAAAGAAGTAGAATTATCTGGGCGGGAAATGAAGTTATGGGACATCTGGAACCGGACAGACAAATCAAAGCGGAAATTCATTTTGTTTGTTGTTTTTCTCTCAGCTAGAAGTAAAAAGTTCACATTTTAGAATCAGTTCGAATATTTATTTGAGAAGAACGTTAGTGCATTTTTTGTTCGTTATATGAAAGCTTTATTTCGCTTTCATGGAACAGATGATGAAAATTTGGTGGAGGAAGCTGTTTCGGAAGAAGAGGATCAGATATCTATTGATAATTATTCTTCATCAGATGAAGAAATATATACTATACATAAAGTACCTGAGATAATGAAGCCCAGAGATGAAAAAATAATGTGGCATGCAAAGCGATATCCAAGTGCTGGTCGATTAGAAAGCAGTAATATTTTGAAACTAACCCCTGGCCCGACTCGATTTTCAACAGCACGAATAGAAGACGAATATAGCGCTTTTGAACTGCTTTTTCCCCATAATTTGAAAACCATGATCATAAATTATACGAATTTAGAGGGGAAACGTGTATATGGAGAAAATTGGACTGATCTAAATATCGTAGATTTGGATGCATACGTAGGCCTTTTAGTGCTCGCTGGTGTGTACAAATCAAGCAAAGAATAAACAACAAGTCTATGGGATGAATTCAAGGGAAGACATTTGTTTAGAGCTGCAATGTCTCTAAAGAAATTTAAAATAATATCAAGAGTAATACGATTTGATGACCGGGAAACTCGACATCGAAGAAGATCAAATGACAAATTTGCCGCAATTCGAGAATTATGAGATAAATGGGTAGAAATTTTACCCAAACTTTTCAATCCAGAAATATGTATAACGGTGGACGAACAACTTAGTGCTTTTAGAAATAAGTGTCCTTTTAGGCAGTACATGCCTAGCAAACCTGCTAAATATTGTATAAAGTTCTAGATTTTGTGCGATAATGACACTTGCTATGTATGGAATATACAGCCATATTTCGGAAAACAACCAGGAAATGCACCCGGAAGAAACCAAGGATTGAGAGTAGTTTTGGACTTGTCATATGGTTTACGAGGACATAATATAACTTGTGACAATTTCTTTACATCTTATGATTTGGGTCAAATGTTGCTAAAAAGAAATGTAACAATGATTGGTACAATAAGAAAAAATAAATCATCTATACCTGTAGAAATTTTAGAAACAAAAGGAAAAGAATGATACAGTTCAACATTCGCGTTTACTAAAGATACAACGCTTGTGTCTTACATTAAAAAAAAATGTGTTGTTCTTCAAAGCACATTGCATAAGAATGAAAAAATTAAAAGAAGTATTCAAAGAAAACTAGAGATCATCATTGATTATAATAAAACTAAAGGAGCAGTTGATACGCTGAACAAAATGGTAGCTACTTACACTACAAAAAGGAAGACAAATCGTTGGCCATTTGTTGTATTTTGTAATATTTTAGACATATCTGCATATAACGCTTTTGTACTTTCTTGCAAAATAAATAAATCATGGAAGAAAGACTGTCCTTATTGACGAAGAATTTTTTTGGAAAACTTGGGTGAAAAACTTGTAAAAAAGCATATGGAGACCAGAGAAAATCTTCCAAGAGGGCAAGGAGCAAAACAGGTGGTTCAAAGTGCGAAGCGAATCTACACAGAAATTGTAGTTCTAGCTAGTACTTCAGCTGAATTGGAAATTGCTAAGAATCGTAGAAGGTGTCACCTATGCGAAAAAACGGACAATAAATGTACATTTAAGTGTATAACATGGCACTGCTTTACATGCAAAAAGCATTTGAATACAGTTTGCCTCAAATGTTATACGGGATAATTACATTTAAATATTTGAAAGATTCATTTGTGTTTTTTGGATGTACCTGTAAACAAGATTTTGTACGTACTTTTTACTTTTATTTTATCTTTGTACTGTCATAATTTATTTTTTGTTTTAGTATTTGTCAACTTTTATTAAAATAATAAATTTATTACTTGTAGATTGCCGGATTTAAGCGCGAAACATGCATGGGTCTTTTTAGACCCCGAGGGACTAATTCGTAGGTACGGAACGAGGAGCGTTCTAGGGTTAAAAAAATAGCTTATAATTAAATGTGATTATTTGGGATAATTTAAAAACAAACCGCATTCAAAAATTCGCACCACAATAGAATTTATGTCAAAAACACTTGGAGACTTCTCTGTATGATCAAAGGATTATTTAATCTTTAGGCTAATGTCAGACGGACGTCTTTTTTGCACGCTTTTTTACTTACGTATTGTACCAACACATTAGCCTTAAAGTCCATTTTCTCAAAATGGCGATTTTGGTCAGTTCGCGCACGATTTCTGAAAAAGGGTTGCTTAGAATTTCACGAAATGTTAACTGAATGTATTAATCGTACAGCGACGCAAAATGACCTATAATTATGTTTCTCAAGGAAGAAGTTTAGAATTCACGACTACTTTTGTATAAAAATCACCTCTATGTATCGAATTTCTTTCTTTTTTTTATGTGTGAGGGATGAAATATATATGGTTTCACATATTGTGTGATTTTTAGAACAACACTACATAGTTTATTAATCTTCGGAAATTACATAAACGTTTCTTCAGTGTCGTTGAAATTCGTCGTTACTGCATACTGTGCACCGTATACGAGTTGGATTTTTTTATGAACCTCTGCGTTACTTATATCGCAACGTTAATTATAGAGTCCAATTACGATCCAGGTATTGCTTATGACTGAGAAATTTAATAATAGGCATGAATGTTATATATATACTATACTGCAAAAAAAATCCATAAAGTTACTAAGAATTTTCTAGGAAACTGGGATACCTAGAAATTTTTATGTAACTGCAACAACAAAAAAATCCTGTAACAGATTCACGTTTACACTGTAAAAAGAAAATCTGTAAGGTTAATAAGAATTTTCGAGGAAACTGGGATGTCTAGAACTTTTTATGTAACTGCAACAAAAAATAAATTCATATAATTATGCGTTACCGATAAAATTTTAGCAAGCATACAGCAGTAGATTTCAAAAACTAGATTTGTAGATAAATTTACATATTTTTTCTGTACAGTATACAGATAAAATTTTAGTAAGCCTACAGATTTCTGCACTTTTTAGAAAAAGTAGTTTTGTAGATATACATATTTTTTACAGTGTAGTTGTCAGAAGCTAATCAAAACCACATTTTATAAAATTCAAACGTTAAAGGGTTGAAGCAGATACAAAAATCATTAAAAATAAACTTCTTGTAGTAATATTTTTTTTTAAGTTTTTTTAAATATTTACGGTCATGAAACTTAAAAATGAGCATCCCATTACTTGTAATATCTATGTGCTTACTCCAAATGGTTCTATAAATAGAATTTTAAAGAGATCAGACAAGAAAAACGCTCAAAATCATTTTTCGTATAGAATAAATTTTTGATGATGATGCTAGTTAAAAATGTTCATGGGTTCTATGTTTCGATCTTTTAAAATTCAAAAAGGTACGGAAAATCAATTTTAGCCGCAGTTAGTGACACATATAATTACTAAGACTTGCAAAAACATTTTTTAAACGAAACCAATAATAACGGAGGAGAATTATTGAAAACTACGTTAACTGTAACAAAAAGCTGTAAAGTTACTAAAATTTTTCTATGAAACTGGGATTCCTAGAGCTTTTTAAGTAACGGCAACAACAAAAATTATGTAACAGATACGTTTTTGCAACGTAAATGAAAAAATATGTAAGGTTACTAAGATATTTTAGGAAACTGGGATGGGTAGAACTTTTTATGTAAAAGCAAGCCAGGTTACAGCTAAAAGTTTAGTAAAATTACTGTAATTTTAGTAGATTATTTTGTAATGCTACAGATTTCTGTAGCTTTATAAAACTAGTTTTGTAGATGCACATCTTTTTTTGTACAGTGTACAAATAAAATTTTAGTAAGCATACAAATTTTCGTAATTTTACTTCTGTAGAGTAACAGAATTTTTTTTACAGCGTACAAATTGACTCATACTTTGCCGCTTTCAGAAAAAAAAACCATCGTTGAATATGCTCTGATTTTCGAAATTGTACATTTTTTATATTTTATTTTGTGTTTTTCAATTAGTTTACTTTGTTTCTAAGATTCGCTGTCCATGTTATCAGTTCTTAGCATAGTAAAATTACAATTGCTAAACTTCTGAATATAGTGGAAAATATGCTTTATAATATAATAAAAATAAGGCACCCACATCATGCTTGGGGGATATTTCCCACATATGATTTTTAAATGCATTATAGTCAGAAATTCACCGAACTGATATGTTATCAAAATGTCCGCCTTCTTTTTCGTGACTTTTGGTGTCATATTTGGCAGTTTGAGCAGATATACACGCGCGAACATATGTAATAGTGTAGTTATATCCACATATACACACGTACTAATAAATTCCGGTACACAGACAATTGGCATATTTTAGAAAACGTAATGTTAATTACACTATTATTAGGAAACTCATCCAGTTTACTACTATGCTTTATTTAGGAAGCTTTAACTCCTCTTTTATAACATAAATGTTTGCTTCAAATCCCCAATGTAATGTGGCGTCCCCAATTATAATTGTCTAAAACTTTTTCTGATATTTCACTTTTTTTTTTTTTTTTGCTTTTGATCGATATAAAATTTAGATTTTGTAACAACATCTAGGCAGTTTAGCAACATAGAATAAAGATTAGGTTAAAATTTTAAATGACGTTCTATTGTTAGTGTGGCTAGATTTTGAAATTTAAAATTTTGTTCCGTATGATAGATAAAATTGAGAATTTTGTGCTAAACTCAAAGTTAAATTCTTCACTGAAGCTTTTCGTCTTTTAGAGATTAGAACCGAATCTTAATATTTGAAAGAAAAAATATTTCACCATGAAAATTCACAGGCATAAAAACTGACTATGTATAAAACTTTTGAACCAATCAAAATTACATGATGCTGAAAAGAGGGAATTTCTATTATATATAAGTTGTAATTTTACGACTGTGCGAAAAATTTCCAGGTGAGAATTCGAACCACAGTTCTCTTCTCTGAATATGCCAGTGCGCTGTCAACCGAGCTATCCTGGAGAAATCTAGAGGACATAATTCACCCAGCTAACCTTATTGATCACAGCATCTGGACTGATATATGAATCAGCTTAACAGAATATAGTTATTATCTCTGTTGATATGTATAATTGCATATCTAAGCCAGCTTATTTATTAGTATTCAAACGAATATCCCATTCTTCGCACGGGGAAATGAAAAAAGAACAAGGCAGAAGGACGTAACAATTAATTGGATGAAAATGCAATGTATAAAAGTATATCGAAAATTAATCGTGTAATTTCTATTTTAGCTTGAGATTATTTTAAAATACAGCAAAATTATTTCACCAAATTTTTAAGAGAGAATGATCATGAAAAAAGTCATTTTAATTTCAACATATAAGTAAGAATTCTAAGACTGAAGCTAATATGACTTATTTTCGTGCATTTGCAAGTAAAATGCTTGAAACACATGCATAAATGTTTAAAAAAATGACCCCGTTTCTTTGTCCACATTACTTGCTTCTCAACCTGGTTTGTTCATGAATCCTCCATCAATATATATTTCTGTTAGTCAAAATTAATTTTAGGTTTGGCTGCAAATAAAATTGAAAAGTGCATTCACTTCAAATAATCGTTATAATATGCTTAAAATGTATGATTGAAACATTCCATATACTTTTACACGCGACATTTTCATCCAATTAACCGTTGCGCCTTACTGCTTTTTTTTTTCCATTCTGCCCGTGCGAAGAATTGGTATATTGTTTGTAATACACATAAAACGGATAGCTTAGATAAATAATTATACATATTAATAGAGATAACTAAATTTAAATAATACACGCACTAAACATGCAGAGAAATAAACCCAGTTCGTTAAAAGAATGTAAGTACCAACTACACAAGCCTCGGTTGGTTCTGTTTTTTAAATTTTAATAATTGATTTTTATGTATTTTTTAGCGTTGAATCAAAAAATGACCTTTAAATTTAACCTTCACTCAGGGGTCGTTCTTGTCCTGAAATTTTACGACCGGGAAATTCTTTGGTACCAGTATTTTCTTATGAAAAAATCTCTTCTTGAATAAGGCGAAATTTCGTGCGCTTAACCTAGATTTATTTTTCTAAAACAAATAGCGATATTTGTCCTGAAAAAAAAATCCCTTAAGCGTACGACCTCTGCCTTCACGTCATGAGTTTTTGAAAATCGTAAATTTCAAAGGTAAAAAGGAAAAAAAATAGAAAGGAAAGTATAATAGATGGTTGTGTTTTTAATTTTTGATAATTTATGTTAATGAATTTCTAATCGCCGAGTCCAAAAATATCCTCATTTTTAACCATCATATCCATATATTTCGTAAATCGTAAATGTCCAAGTTAAAAAGTAATGAAAAAATAGCGAAAATTTAATACTATAAAATCTATGTGATGGTTGTTTTTTTTAAATTTTGATAATTAACTTTTATGTACTTTTAAGCATTGAATCTGAAAATAATCTTCATTTTTAAACATCACGTCAGAGGTTTCGCAAATAGAAAATTTCAACGTTAAAAAGTAAAAATTAACCAAAATCTGATGCAATAAAATAGATGTAAAACTTTTTAATTCAATTAAATTTTATTTGTTTAATTCAATAATTTGTTCAATATTTTAGCTTATACTAAAGATTCTTACAGCTAAACAAGTCAGGAGTTCGATGATGGGGGAGGGGGTCACTTTGAACTTTGAACATTTTAACATTGAAATTTACGATTTGCGAAAAATCCTGACGTGATGATTAAAAATGAAGGATTCATTTTCGGATTCATTGATAAAAAATACATAAAAACAAATTATCAAAAGTTTAAAAAAAAAAAAATCTCATCCATTTTATATTATTAGATTTTCGTTTTTTTTTTTTTTACATTTTAATTTTAAAATTTGTGATTTCCAAAAAATCTTTAACTGATCGTACAAAATGTAGGTAATTTTCAGATTCAGCGCTACACAATACATAAGAATCAATTACCAAAAGCCCAAAAAACATGACACAACCCAAACTTTACAGGCTATTGCTAATTGTAATGAAAAAATAAATTTATCTCTTTAAAATATTTATCGAACATGATATAATACAAGAAGACAAACTTAAGGAAATATATTTTATTAAATAAAAAGATCTATTTTTTTTTAAATGACGTTGTTTTAACTTTTATTTTTCTCACAAACTGTTTCAAACCGTAAAGAACAGTTACAATGTACAATGTTACAATGTTCCCGTTTTTTACCCCGTAGTATATTCCATTTTGCTTCATTTTGTTTTATTCGTAACAATATAAAATGTTTATTTTCACTTGATTTTTCTAAATCGTCGTAAAATATATATTTAATAGAGTGTGGCAATCGATAAGGAATTTATAATGAAAACATAGCAGTAATTGCTTATAGAAAAAAAAATACTCTTTTTAATTGAATATAGAAGGCACATTTTTCTATAAGAAAATACTGCTATCTACTTGCTCCAGCGACCGCGCGAAACAGTTTTATCAGAGACGCACAAACGTGTACTGAACTATGTGAAACTCGTTTTAAATCGAAGGGAACAATCCAATTCCGAAATATAGGCATCAGTTGATAAAGGTGGTATGTGACAAGATAAAAAAAAAAAAAAAGAAAATCATATGATTGAAGAAAATCATGGTCCTCAACTATCTGTTAAATTACCATTTTAAAAAACGTAATGACCACAGAGATTTTAATTGAAGATTAATTGAGAAAGCGGGCATTTGACAATATAAAATTTTAATAATTTTAGTTAATAAAAGTAACTCAAAATCTGTTTTCTCAAACTGATGATTACGTCGCTTACAACATTTACCATCTGAGCTCTTCAAATAACAATGTATTTCAGACAGTTAATGAATTTCAGCTATGTTTGTGAACAGTTTCAATATCACTTTTCTCGTAAACTTTTCGACTCTCTACTGTCTGTGGCAGGATTTGAAATTTTTGTCTTAGGCAAGCTTTCGTTAGCTTCCTATGCAGCAACCAACAGCGGCTTCCGATCATGTTTACTGATGTCTGTTGAAATGTATAACTCAATATTCAATTCGCCAAGCAAAATATCTGGCGTCTTTCCGAAAAAATTCCTAACTTACAATCAAGGCAAAAATTATTGACTTGTGTCTAAACTGTAGATGGTACCACGTTTTGACTTCTGTTCCAGAAATTAGCATAAAAATTACATAAGATGCATTCTTTACTATGAAGCTAAATTTTTAATCTTTGAAAAACGTAGTTAGCTTTTGTATTTTTACAATTAGCGGGAGTCATGCTTTAGATATTATAATGTGTTTTAAACTTTCGAAAGTCAATCTATGTTATGAAGTCATGCTTAAAATACTTTTAAAATTTATTTATTTATATTATATATATATATATATATATATATATATATATATATATATATATATTCCTGTTTTGATGTATTGTTTTCATTTTGGCGATTGCAATACATATGTTGAGAGATATCATCCCCGGTTTAACGCGGTGGCTGCACATATGCAGGATACGAAATACCCAGGGTATGTACGGCTTTATTGTGTGATAAACAATTTTTAATAATGATCACCACCTAATTTAATTGCTGATAAATGGCAAAAATTCTGCAGTAAAATAAATCAAAGATTACTTTTAACAAATGCAAAAAGTATACGCATCCGATGCATGTTATATAATGCGGATATGCTTCGGTATTAAAAGCAGTTCACAAGTTAATTTTTTTTTTTTTCTTAAAGTAGTCCTTTAACCGTTTTGTTCGCACATTGATTCAACCAGAACAATTTAAATTTTTCTCAATGTTTTTAATTTATTAGCTTCTAATTAAAGCAAATATATGTTAATTTCATGTTTGCTTTTTATTGGCTTTTATTGCACACCGCATTGAGCAATGAAGCAATTATTAATAGAAAATTTGCATACAATAACTTCCGAAAGAAAATACAAAAATGTCCTTCCTGCCAGTGCCGGGAGGAAGAGGTAGCTTTTATGTTCCTTTTTTTAAAAAAATCCAGCTTATATTATTCAAACACACGAAGTTCAAATTAGTGGAAACCGATTATAGAAGATTCAATACTTATTTTTTACAATACTAAATATACAATGAGATTTTCGCGAAATTAGTCAGCTTTATCCAAGTTGGTATTATTTAAAGTGATTTATATTTTGTCGCCAAATTTGACGATATCTCAGTCGAAACCTTAGTAATTCCTTTGCGCATGCTAACTCGCATAGGAATCGGTTGATATATACGAGTGCTATCGCAGGCAAAAAATCAGATTTTTCAAAATGTCACTCACATTAGAAATTCTAACTGCTATATCTCAGCCATTTTTTCAAATAAAGAAAAAACAAAAAAGTCTTTGAACACTTAAGAAAGAAACCTTTTTCATTTTCTTATTTTTTTGTACCTCATTTTAAAATTAATTTTTATTTTTAATTTGTAATGGTCGCCATTTTGAAACAAGATGAAACTGGCCAACGAACTTGGTCGAGACATTGCTATATACTATGCACATGCCTTGCCATATCTAAATCAGTTAATAAATACGCATGTTATCGCGTGACAAAAATCAGATCGTTTCAATATGTCAGCCCTGCTAGAAATTCAACGCGCTAACACTCAGCCATTTGTTAAGATATAGACGAAACAAAAAAATGCTCCAGAATCTTTGTATCAAGGTCAAACACATAAGAAAAAATGTTTTTCAATTTCTAATTTTTTAGTATCTCATTTATTTATTTTTTTAATTTTTAAATGGCCGCCATTTTGAAACAAGATGGTGGATGAAGCTGGCCAACGAACTCGATAGAGACATTTGTATGTACTATGTACACACCAAATTACATCCAAATTGGTTTATAAATACGAGTGTTACAGTGTGACAAAGATCATATATATATATATATATATATATATACAGGGTGCTCCGTTAAAGGGGTCCAATATTAATAGGGGTAATAGAGGAGATCACACGGAGCATAAATCAGTATATAATGCCTGGCCGGATCTCAATAATTTTCAAGTTACAGCAAATAGAATGAAAAATCGGAAATTTGTAAAAAAAACCCTCATTGCTAAACTATCGATAATGCTACATAAAAACGAAGCACATATTTAGAAAGAGCAGAAAAAATCCTACGAAATGACATAAGTTGTTTTAGAATATTGAGAATTAATGGCGAGTTACAAGCTCTGAAACAGTGAAAAAATACAAAATCAAATATTTAGCAAAATAGTTAATCGTTAATTCCAAAAATGCAACTCTACCTACATCAAGGAAAATGTTATAAAATTTGGTCCATTCCGAAAGCTTTCGAAGAAGCTGACAATAAACCATATCAGTTTAATTGTATGGGAGAAATCAAGCAGTTCCCTAGTTACAACTCTGTACTGTTGCACGCTCGGAAAGGGCGAAACTCCGCTCATGACGATTGTAAACACCCCGTTTTAATATCTTTCAATTATACATTTCTGATCAACCTCTATCAATACCCTGTCATTATTAAGTCTGGTCAAGTGAATGACATATTGTGCAGCTCTCGCCTTGTCTTAAAGCAAACTCCGTGACTGCTGCGTTTCCTCCATGAACTTTCAGGATGATGAAGAAGAAGTACTTTTTATGCAAATTTTCTATGTGTATAGGAAGAAAAGTGTAATAAAACAGCAGTCATCAGTGGGCGTTATGTTAAAGGGAGGCTGTTGTAAGTGGGATTGTAGTAAGTTGATGTATAATAATTATGCCAGAATACTCTAACGAAGAATATGCGGACATGCATCTGATGTACGGGCAAGCTCATGGAAATGCATGTCTAGCACAGCGCATGTACCGTGAGCAATTTCCAAGGAGACGTTGCCCAAGTTCGAAACTCTTCATAAAAATCGATAGACGATTACGGGAGACTGGATCGTTTAATACAGCAAGCATTAATGCAGGGAAACCTCGACATGTACGAACACCTGCAATGGAAGAAGATGTACTGAATATTTTTAAAGATAACCCCTCCACGAGTACACGAGCTGCTGCGTCTGAAGTCGGTGTTTCTCACCAAAGTGTGTGGCGTATTCTGCGTGCAGAAAACATGCACCCCTTTCATGTGCAGCGGGTACAACTGTTATCAGTAACAGATTGTGCTCAGCGGACAGAATTCGTACGCTGGTTGCTTAATGTAACAGAAAATAATCCACAATTTCTGGAAAATATTTTATTTACTGATGAAGCAACATTTACGAGAGAGGGCGTGGTAAACACGCACAATATGCACACATGGTCATATACAAATCCGCACACTGTTTTCCCGTCGAACGCACAACAAAAGTTCAGTGTGAACATATGGGCAGGTGTCCTCGGCGATTATCTCATAGGACCATATTTACTCCCAGATGTACTCAATGGCAGTACGTACTTGGTTTTCCTACGGGATATCTTACCGCAGTTACTGCAAAATGTGCCAGGAACATTGCGCCACAATATGTGGTTTATGCACGATGGCGCACCGGCACATTTTTTCATAGGTGTTCGCAATCACCTCAATTCAACATATCCTGGGAAATGGATTGGGCGCAGTGGACCTGTTGCTTGGCCTGCACGCTCTCCAGACCTAAATCCGTTAGACTTTTTTGTTTGGGGACACCTTAAATCGCTGGTGTATGAAATGCCTGTGGATACACCGGAGGATTTACTAGCGCGAATCGTTGTCGCTGCAGGAGACATTCCCAACTTCGTCGGAGTTTTTCGGCGTGTTCGCCAATCTTTACGACGTCGCTGTCGGCTGTGCGATTCTGTTAATGGGCGCAACTTCGAACACCTATTATAATAATGTCTGTTCGTCTGCCTTCCGACATTGAACTGTGCAGCGCAGGCCAGAAGACTATGCTTCACATATGTCATAAAGTACGTGGAATGTAATTCTTTATTTGTCATTTTTCTTTTATTTTCAACACTTTTTGGCACAGTATTTTGTAAGTCACAGACTGTGGTGTACTCAAATTGTAAATTACAAAGTTTGTATGAATTAATTTAAAATTTAGTGTCTTTTTTAAATTTATAATTAATAAAATTATTATGCTATTTGTTATTATTATTTCCTATCATAAATAATGATGCACATATACATACAATAATTGTCCATGTAAAACATGTACTGAAACTTCTTGCATAGTTACAAATCGCAATATTTTTAATTATTTCCGAATTTTCACCACCAGTTTAATTTTAAAGAATTTAACTTAAGCTTTATATCAATAAAAGACCACTTTAAAATGTAGACTATTATTGTAAAGTTATTTTGGTTCATTCAACTCTTGAATAATTAAAAATGTTGCATCTCAGAAGAAGCATGATCGAAAATGTATAGTTGAGAGTAATTAAAAAGGCGGTGTTTCCAATCGTGATGGGCGGAGTTTAACCTTTGCTAGTGTCAAAGAAAGCGGAGTTGTAACTAAGAAACTGATTAATTTCTCTCACACAATTAAACCGATATGGTTCATTGTAAGCTTTTTCGAAAGTTTTCGGAATGGACCAAATTTTACTACATTTTCCTTGTTGTAGCTAGAGTTGTCTTTTTGGAATTAACGATTAACTATTTTGATGTATATTGGATTTCGTACTTTTTTCACTGTTTCAGGGCGTGTAACTCGTCAATAAATATTGCTATTTTAATACAATTGATGTCATTTTGTAGGTTTTTTTCTGCTCTTTCTAAATATGTGCTTCGTTTTTATGTAGCATTATTGATAGTTTAGCAATGAGGGTTCTTTTACAATTTTCCGAATTTTCATTCTATTTGCTGTAACTTGAAAACTATTGAGATCCGACCAGGCTTTATATACTGATTTATGCTCCATGTGATCTCCTCTATTACCCCTATTAATATTGGACCCCTTTAACGGAACACCCTGTATATTTCAACATTTGAACGGAGGGTATTTTCGGGGTCTGGGGGTCATAATCGGGGAAAATATACCAAAGTTTTCGGAATCGCTTTCCTCCGAACGGCTGCAGTGGGTAGCTTTTTGTAAAGAAAGCTACCTGAAAATTTTCACTCTAACTTTTCACATGTCACTTTTCATCTTTGCAAATCATAGTTTGGGCAAAACCTAACCAAAACTGAACAATCTCTAGATAAAATGTCACGAGTAACTTTGAAAAGTTATATATTTTTTTAATTATAATAGAATGAATCAAAATGTTTCCCCAGCCATCACTATTTCTAATAGAAGACTATAGTTGGCTTGAACTGTTGGTTTTAAAGAATTTTTTCAAGATTCTTAAGCACGAAGGAGACGCTTTGTGTTACCGGTGGGTTAAGGATGCTTCTCTAGCATCTAAAAATGGTTTGTTGTCTTTCAATATTCTTTTAGAAGGTTAAAGGTAATATTTCCTTTGCAAACTGATATACTGACAAATCATTTTTTTCTTCAAATCGTTTTAAAAAATGTTAAAATCGATAATATGTTTGCAAATATGTTAATAATTGTTTTCTAAATACTGAATAAAAAGCTTATTTTTAAAATATATATATATATTGTCATAATTTCGCTACATAACTTTTTTTTGTTTGAATATACTATGATATGGAACGCATGAACAATTTTCTTAAAACTTCATATTTTTGTTTGGAGTACACGTTCCGATCAATACGGAGTTCATAGAACCTCGTTTGATTTTTCTAAAAGTACTTTCAACAAAACTACTCTAAAAGTAAACACATAAAAAGAGATTACTTAAAAGATCACATTAAGAATATTTTTGTCAGCAACTAAAAATCATTTATTTTTTTTTTAAAGATATATTCTGCTCAAACTGTTTTTTAAGTAAATTTCATTATATTTTATTTGTATTCTATTTTTCATGAATAGCTAGAAATTTTCATCCAACAGCTAGAATAGTTTTCGTTTCATTTCTTAATCACTTTTGGAAGTATAAAACTTCTTATTTCTTTAAAAAATTACCCTGCTTTTTATTCTCTTTTATTATTGATATCTTATTTTCCAAAAAATTATTGTAAAAAATGTTAAAAACGACAGGACATATGCAAGTATAAAATAATTGATTTTTGAACACATGTAACATGAACAACTGTAAAATATTATTTTTGATGTTTTCATTTTGTTATTTTTTTTCATTGAATACCTGAGAGGGGACATAAGAAAGAAATATCTTTCAAACTATGTTTCTTCATTCGAAATAGACATGTCGATCGATACTGAGTTCATAGAACTCTCTTTTTTTGTTCTAAAAGTTATTCACACTTTAAGTGTTATTACTTGAAGTAGCTCTTTGAGAATACTTTTCACGTAGTTAAATGTGATTGATTTTTAAAGGAATAGTTTTTAATGTTTAAATGTTCTTATTTGTTTTTCCTTCTTTTTTCTTACTTTTTGTAGCATAGTTGTTGAAAAAGTATTTTTAAAATGTTGAAGATTATTCGTGTGACTATTTTTATTTACTTTCTAAAGAACAAAGTATTGTAATCGAATTTTTTTTCGACTTCCGGTTTTCGACGGATTTACATGTTTTAGGGGTCAGAGATCCCTAAAAATATGTTTATACATAACTTCCTGTCTGTCCGTTATGGTGCGTTTGTCTGTGTGTCCATTTTGTATTGTATAAAATTATAAATAGTGTTGAATGAAATTTTCTGTGCATATTTTTGGCTATTACCTACAGAACCTCATTGAATTTGGAGATATTCCGCCGAAATGGAGCGCTGTAATAGCGCATTTTTGTACCATTTTCGACATTGTTCAGCATAGAATAGAACTAAATTTTATATTTATGTTTTTGGCTATGGCAAGCACATCCTCCTGTTATTTCGAAATTTTCTGCCGGAAGGGAGCGCTGTAATAGCTATTTTTGTGCCTTTTTCATTATAGTACTATCGAAAACTGTATTAAGTTATGCATAGAACAAAATGAAATTTCTTGTATATCTTTCCGTCTATATGGCAGTAGGTCTTCCATGAATTTGGAAATATTTCGTAGGAAGAGAGGGCTGCAATAGCCATTTTTGCGCCATTTTCATTATTGTACACTCAATAAGTGTAATTAAGTTATGCATAGAATTGAATCGAATTTCTTGTGTATGTTTTCGTCTATGGCCAGCAGGTCCTCCTTGAATTTGGAATTATTTCGAAGGAAGGGACAGCTGTAATAGCGATTTTTGTGTCATTATCATTATTGTACAATAAATAAGTGTATGACGTCATGTATAGAATGGAACCAAATTTCATGTCTATGTTTTTGGCAATAACCAGCAGGACCCAAGGGAATTTGGTACCAATCCGCGGGAAGAAGGTGCTGTAAATGCGAGTTATCTAGATTTTTATAATTATATTGTACATCGGCTGTTCATGCAGCGATGGTCAATTTGCATCTTGCTAACGCGCCAATTCTTAATTAGCTGATGTAGAATAGAATAACGACAAGTATTGATTTTATTAAACATTATGATTGAGATTAATTCGTTTTTACTCCGATTAGTAAAATTAAGCAGGAACTTAAGATGAAAATTAAAATTGGTCTAATATTGGAGCAATAATACTGAAGTATTAACATGCGTAACAACTTATTGATATATTAACATGTATGAAAAAGAATAAATTTTTGGGATTGGCACATCCGATTAGTTATGACTACAAATTATGCTGCTACGGATAATGTAGAAATTACTAATCAAGCCACTGTTTGACTAATTCATCCCTATACTGCATTAGGCGAACATGAGACTTAAATTAATGAGAATAACTAAAGTGAATTATATGTAAATAGTAATATAGAATGTATTTTGATGGTTTTTGCACCTGTTTAATTTTTCATTTGTGATTTCGAATGTTTTAAAAACCGTTCTTCGTAAGCACTTAAATTTCAGAAAAATAATAGTTTAGACCTTCTTTATAACCTTCTATATTTCGATATTTGAGGGGCAAGCAATTATTGCGTTTGTGTAATGCTGAATTCCCACCGGAATTTTTGAATAATTTTATCTCTAATGAAAGAAAAGCAACTTTTCTACCATTTTATCATAAAAGTCATAAAAGTCAAACTTAGGTAAAAGTTTCTCGTGCAAATCTTAATTAAACTTAGGTGGGGTATAATATATCCCACTGCCCTTCAAGGGGTTAAACCATTCTTAGTGAGCTCTTAAATCATAAGAATTACCACCATGCCAAATTTCAAGTTTCTAGCTTAGTAGCATAATAAAAAACGCAATTTTAGACGACTTTTTTTTCGCTTGCATTTTTTTAAATTCCGAATTTTTTAAAAACTGAAGACTGGAATTCTTAAATCTTAATATGTTATATTATGTAATATTAAATGTACCTTAAAAATAACAGACATGTCAAATTTTAAGTTTCTGTCTCTAACAATTCTACACTATTAAAAATCTGAAGCAAACTGTCCAGCAATTTGACCCTTTTTAACGATAACAGCTACTTAGCCACATTTTTAAGCGCAGCTGACGATATTGTTGACCATATTATACTCAGAATAGAAAGTTAAATTACGATTACGTAACCGTTTTCTCTAAAAACGATCAAATTGCTGGACAGTTTGCAACAGGTTTTTAACAGCACTGTTAAAACTTTGCAGCACACTATACAGTCGTTCGACCGTTTTTATTGAAAACGGTTACATAACCGTAATTTAACTCTATTATGACCATTATATAAGCAATAATACGGTCAGAATAGAATTAAATTACAGTTATGAAAACGTTTTCTATAAAAACGGTCAAACGACTGGACAATTTGTTGAAAAATTTTAACAGCGAGAGTAAATAAACCACCATTTAAAACATTTTCCGCTCATTTTATGCCTTTAATTTTCGATTTTGATGAGCTGTTTACACCGTGTATCTGCATCTTTAAACAAAACCAATATACAAAATTTCTAAACGAACAAATCCAACTAACAGGTAAGTTAGATTGTTTTCTGCTCGATTCACCATTTAAAAATTTTAAAAATGTTTTAAACCGTTGTTAGCGAACATTTACATCTGAAAAGTAACATCCATACCAAATACTAACTGTATCACAAACAACAAAACTTTTAGAACGTATTTTCCTCCTGCACCTTATAAATTTCGACTTTTTCGAAATATTATGAATGAAGATTTACGTTTCTAAAGTAACAGAGATGCCAAATTTTAGGTTTATAGCTCTAACAAGTCCAAATAAATCGCAATTTAGAAGGTTTTTAGAACGATTTCTGTTCACTGCATCTTTTTTAAATTAAAATTTGTTTTCAAACCGTTCTTAGCGAGACTTTGCATATTAAAAGTAGCCACCATACGAAATTCTAACCTGAACCAACTGTATCACATAAATCACAATTTTAGAACACTTTTGCAGCAGCACCCTTTTAAATTTCGAATTTTTAGAAAATTGTTCTGTGCGAGCGCTTACTTCTTAAAGGCAACAGCATGTCTAATGTTAAGTTCCTATCATTAACAATTCCAAATAAATCTTAATGTAGAATGTTTTTAGAACATTTTCTGTTCACCTAGCTTTTAAATTTTGGGTTTTTTTAGAAACCGTTTTGAAAAAGCATTTACATCTCAAAAGTAACCACCATACCAAATTCTTCCCTTCTATAAAAATTACATCACATAAATCGCAATTTAAATTTTTTTTCTCCTATACAAATATAAATTTCAAATTTTTGGAAAAGTGATCTGGGTGAGCATTTGCTTTTCTAAATTAACAGCCATGTAAAATTTTAAGATTCTAGTTCTAACAATTCCAACTAAGTCGTAATTTAGAGCTTTTTTAGAACGTTTTCAACTCCTTTTATCCTTATAATTTTCGCATTTTTAGAAACTACATTCACAGCATGTATTCGCATCTTAAATGTTTTCAAAGCGCCAAATTTCAAATTTCTAGCATCAACAATATCACAGAAATACCAATTTTAGAACTGGTATCTCCTTTTATCTCCTGCATCTTCTTGGGGTTTCTATTACTGATATAAAATATATCCTATGTTGGAGCGGAGATAGTCACAAGCGTTTAGCCGCAATTATTTTTAAAATATGTTCGCTAGTTCCAGAGATTAGCCTGTATAAACACACAAACAAATTTGGCTTCTTTGTAATATTTGTATATAGATACAACTGAATACATTTCTTAAATGCCGCACAAAAGCAAACAAAAGCGAAACAAATTTTGAAACAATAAATCTTTTTTTTCTTCAACAACGTGTTTCACCTAAATAACAGAGTAAGACTAAAAAGAAACACATTTGAAAGGAAGAGAATAACAATTTAAAGGGGAAGACGGTAAGATAAATACCATTTCAACTTTATTTCACTTTAAATATTTATTGATTCATTTACTTGTGGAATGGTTATTGCAGATTGACTGCAAATAGAGAGGTTTCGGATGTAGAATATGTTAGAATAAGGTGGCTAAAAAAAGTTATTTAATTTTGAAATGTAGAAAACGTGACAAATAGCGCATTGTACAGTCGTGGAAAAAAAAAGTAAACACCCCTACTAACTCCGCAACAAATCATCGTAGAAGAAAGTTGCTGGTACCAAAAGATTGGAAATAAAGCGTACTTTTAAATTATGCACATAATATTTGCTTAGGGGGACATCTACATATTAAAACGAGCGATAACTTTGTTTTTTTCAGTAGCAGTACACACACAATTCTGACAGCATAAATGAACTCTACATCCTTCAATTAGCCTAAAAACAAATTTTTATGCAATTCGTGCGATAAGTTTCCGATAAGTTAATTATTTTAAAACGAGCCTATTTTAAGGGCTGTATCCAAATTGAAGTTCGGTACTCCATTGTTAACCGAGAGAGCCCCCTTTTAGGTAGCTTTCTTTACAAAAAGCTACCTATTGCAGCCGTTCGGAGGAAAGCGATTTCAAAATATTTTTGTATATTTTCATCGATCATGACCCCCCAGACCCCGAAACCACCCTCCGTTCAAAATTGATATATATATATATATATATATATATATATATATATATATATATATCAATATATATATATATATATATATATATCTGACCTATGTCACACTGTAACTCTCGTATTTATGAACCGATTTGGATGTAATTCGGTGTGTACATAGTACATACCAATGTCTCGACCGAGTTCGTTGGCCAGCTTCATCCGCCATTTTGTTTCAAAATGGCGGCCATTTAAAATTTTTTTTTAAATTTAAAATTTGAAATGTGGTATCAAAAAATTGAAAATGGAAAAATATTTTTCTCTTATGTATTTGACCTTTATACAAAGACTCCGTAGCAGTTTTTGTTTTGTCTATATCTTAAAAAATGGCTGAGTTATAGCATTTTGAATTTCTAGCGAAGCTGACATTTTGAAACGTCCTGAATTTTGTCACGCGATAAAAGGCGCATTTATGAACCGATTTGGATGTAACTTGGT
This sequence comes from Maratus speciosus, assembly GCA_963932465.1. Lineage (NCBI taxonomy): Eukaryota > Metazoa > Arthropoda > Arachnida > Araneae > Salticidae > Maratus > Maratus speciosus. Next base: position 244,254,872 of record OZ010792.1, read on the forward strand.
GTGTACATAGTACATACAAATAACTCAACCGAGTTCGTTGACCAGCTTCATTCGCCATCTTGTTTCAAAATGGTGGCCATTTAAAAAAAATTTTTAAAAATAAATTTAAAATGAGATACCAAAAAATTGGAAAATGAAAAAGAATTGTTTTGTATGTGTTTGACCTTAATACAAAGATTCCGGAACAGGTTTTGTTTCGTCTACATCTAAAAAAATGGCTGAGTTATAACATTTTGAATTTCTATTGTGGCTGACATTTTAAAACGACCTGATTTTTGTCAGGCGATAACAGGCGTATTTATGAACCGATTTGAATGTAACTTGGTCTGTACATAGTACATACAATGTCTCGACCGAGTTCGTTGGCCAGCTTCATTCGCCATCTTGTTTCAAAAGGGTTGCCATTTTTTTTTAAATGTGATTTAAAATTTAAAATGAGGTATTAAAAATTGGAAAATGAAAAAGATTTTTTTTATGTGTTTGGCCTTGATACAAAGATTCTGGAGCAGTTTTTGTTTCTGAAAATTTGTTCTTTTGTTTATATCTTAAAAAGTGGTTGAATTATAGCACTTTGAATTTCTATCATGGCTAACACTTTGAAACGATCTTGTATTTGTCACGCGATACCACACTTATTCGCCTATTTCGATGGAAGAAGGCATGTGGATAGTATACATCAATATCTCGACCAAGTTCGCTGGCCAGCTTCATCAGCCATCTTGTTTCAAAATGGCGGCCATTAAATTAAAAAAAAAATTATATTTAAAGTGAGGTGCAAAAAAATTAGAAATTGAAAAAGGTTTCTTTCTTAAGTATTTGACCTTGATATAAGGATTCAGGAGCATTTTTTGTTTGTCTTTATCTTAAAAAATGGCTCAGATATAGCAGTTTCAATTTCTAAAGTGGGTGACATTTTGAAAAATCTGATTTTTTGCCTGCGACAGCACTCGTATATATCAACCGATTCCGATATGAGTGAGCATGTGCACAGCAATTACTAAGGTCTCGACCAAGTTCACTGGTTAACCTCATCTACCATGTTGTCTTAAAATGGCAGGCACTTTAAGAAATCGCCGAATTTGGCAGCCAAATATAAGTGAATTTAAATAAAAGCAGCTTGGATAAAGCTGACTAAATTCGTGAAATTCTCATTCATAATGATTTAGTATTGATAAAAATTAGTATTGAATCTCCTACATTCGGTTTCCACTTAATTGAGCTTCGTGTGTTTGAATAATTTAAGTTGGCTTTTTAAAAATAAGGAATATGAAAGCTACCTCTTCCTCCCGGCACTGGCCGGAAGGACTTTTTGATAAAGGCACCTTAAGCCACACTCAAGCAGTCATTGAAGCATGCTAGATTGCAGGACAGCATAAGAAATTTCAAAATATCTTGTCACTTCTATCGTAGACGGCACCTTAAACTATCATTTTGCAGTTTTTTAAGCATAATTTGAAAACTATTTGGCAGAAAAATGTGAAATTTCGGATTTCCATAAAGCAGGACTTAATAAATCTAAATCCATAGAAAAAATTGTAGGTTGCAATTCATATTTTTTTCGAATATTAATTTCATAATTCATAAATCATATCATAAAATTATAAAAATTGCAAATTCAACGTATTCATGTTTCGGTATATTAGTATTATTGCTACAAAAAAAATTAGCACATTCGGAACATAATTTCATTAGATATAAATAAAAATATGGAAATGTAATTTAACATTATAGGCACTCAATTTTGAATGTCTATAATTCAAAAACTTACCCTTCAAATGACTTGAAATTTCGTTTCTAGGTATAGTTTGAACAGAAGATTTGAAATATCTCGTTAAATTTGGGTATTGCCATTGAAAAAAATGAAGTTTGGATTCGGTTTAATATGTAGATGCCCCCCTAAGCAAATTTTATATACATCATTTAAAAGTAGACTTTATTTCCAATTGTCCGGTAGCAGTAACTTTCTTCTACAATAATTTTTTGAGGAGTTAGTAGGGGGTGTTTACTTTTTTTTTCAACGACTGTACAAACTTTCATAGTTAAAAGCGGGGACGATTAGTGGCTATTGTTAAAATAAAGTTTTATTCAAATTTCGAAACACCAAAAATATACAAATATAAAATATTTCATTAAAAAATTCTGTACATAGACATTTTTTTAGAGTACATACGAATACCTTCAATTGAGGTAACTTGGGACCAAATTTATTTGTTTCATGGCATGCTCAGCATCTATATTCTCTTATTTAAAAAAAATAATATCTTGTTAATTTTTTGTTTCTTAAGAACATATGGAATCACACCATTCTCATATATTTGTAGACATTGAATTTTTTTTTTCAAAATGTGTATTTGAACAATCAATCTTACCTTAAATATTAACTTTAATTGGGGTAACATTAGCCCATATGTTAAAACGAATGTTATAGGGCCTACAGTATGATGTGGACCAGTTTAGCCTATTAAAAAAAGATGGGGGAGAGAGAGTAAAATGTGTAAACATGCAAAAAATCAGTAAATTAGCATTTATTTTAATACAAAAATTATTACAAAACAAATAAATATTGCTTAACCTGGATTGTTCAGGGCTAGGATCTGAATACTGGCTTCTCTTAGGCATAAATTCAGGTGAACTAATTTTTGCAAAAATATCGTTTCATTCATACACCATCGAGTCCGGTCACTGTGGCCAAAGCCAGCACTTTAACTTATTTTCCCTGCAGTGAACAACACAACCCTCCTTTGATTTCAAAGTAATCCTTCCAGTATAGATATTGCCATTAAACAGCACAAATAAAAAATTTCACGTTACAGTCATATTTGTCAATAGCTCTATTGTTTGTTTCATTTGGAACCAATTCGCTGGCTGCATTTTCAGCAAAATTATTATTTGTATAAGCACAAATGTCTATTTTCACAAGTATACAAAAAATAAACAAAAACATTACCTTAAAAACATCAATGTTTAAATTCAACAGAATAAGAAAAAGCTGCCCTTCATACAAGGTTGGTACCTATCAAAGGATTTAGGGGATTTTAGGTGATTCAGTACCAGAAATTTCGTAATGTACCGGTCGCTATATCTGAAGATAGAATTTTTTTTCATTAAATAAAGCAAATATTGCTTTACAAAAATTCTGGTAAGAAGTCCTTGAAATTCCTTGAAGCTTATGAGCCCTGTTCAAAAATAACATTTTTTATGAATTGACAGGAAGTAAATAAAAAAATTTAAATGATAATTGATTGGGCTAATGTTGCCACAAATGTTGGGTCAAAATTATCCCAACGTAGAAAAATGCTTATCTTTTTTATCTCAGGAAAGACAATGCATAATTCAACATTAGGTCTTTATCTACAATAATGAGGTTATTATAACACGCACTTACCAAGGTTTAAATGAATTAATTTACAGCTTGGCAGACAAAAGCTGTAAGATCTAAATCCTCACGGTCTTCGCATTTTTTTTGTTTGACTGGTGCTCCCACGGTGGAAACATGGTGAATTCCTTACAATGAGCTGCCAACCTCAAGCTAATGCTACCACGTATAGTTTGAGACCAAAACTTTGTCGATATCTCAAGCGATATAGAAAATATAGCAGATTTAATCTTTTTTCTCTTTTGGGCCAAAGTTACCCTTAGTGGGACAAAATTATACCGGTTGACGGTAGTACTTTTCATTGATAGAACGCTTAATGCAGACTATGCTGAGTCTTTTTCTGCTGTATATTTAAACTCAGATCTTAATTATTTCTTATCGAAATTGCATTGACAAATAGATTCAAGGTCAAATTCAAGGTCATGCCTTCCAATTAAATCTTTCTTACAGCTTCAACAACTAAGAATGACGTTGTTATCTAAGATAACAATTGGTAAATGTATTGTTATCATAGCAAAAAATGATTGCCAGTTTCCTTATATGTATACTTTCATCAATACATTACTAAATTGTTCCCAAACAGATCATTATTTCATTACTTTTAAAATTTCTCTTTGTGTTTGAGACCTACTTATAGTGTACAGGATATTTGATAATTGACTGAAAAACGAGGTAATAACACTAAACATTGTTATGTCATGACTACAGGGACTTCCATGGAGGAGAAAGCACTAATTTTGAATTTTGAATTACTTTGATTTTAAGATTTCTTAAATGATAAATTTATATTTATTAAATGCAATGTTAAAAATTATAGTATAATTTTAAATTAGATTTCTCTTACCTTATTTATGTTGACCACTTAGTATATACTAAGAATATTACCAAATGCAGAATAGAACTAATAAACAGTAAAACTTTCAATGACTTCACGGTACAACAAAGAGTTGTATCTGAAAAACCAGGAGGAGACAAAACTACTTTTAAATTTTTAAGTACTTTGATTTTCAGATTGCTTAAATGATAAATTTATATTTATTAAATGGAACGTTAAAAATGTCACTATGATATTAAATTATGTTTTTCTTTTCTTATTTTTATTGACCACTTAGCATACACTAAGAACTTCGACAAACTCAGAATGGAACTAATAAATAGGAAAAATTTCAATGACTTCAAGACAAAACAAAGAGTTGTATCTGAAAAACGAAATGTGTTACTTTCTCTGAAGGTACTTAATGATGATTTGGCATGTACTGCCATCTATGGCAGTACATGCCAAATGGCATCTATTCTTTTATGTTTATTTTCAGTGTCCAAGGTGGGAGAATAATTTAATGAGGGAGAACGATTATAAGTTAATTCCTGAATAAAAATAAAACCATTTAAAAAAACATTAAGTTATAACTTAACGAAATAATTTTACCTAATTATTATTTGAAAAAAAATGTACTAAAAATCCAATGAAAATTATTTTGTGTTTTAGATATAGGGACATCAATGGAACTGAATTTTCACTTTTATTCATTATATAATTAAGGTTAAATATTAAAATACATTTTTCAGAAATTTGTGTGATAGCTTGCTTAAAACTTAAATATATATATTAATAAAAATATTCGGAAATTTCGTACAATTTCTAAAATTTATCCCTTTCTGACCGTAAAAAGCACAATTTTATGAGAACGATCAAAAACTTTTGCATAATACTATAGATATTATTTTGACATCAATTGGTCATTTTGCCTATATTTCTACTATACAATTAGTTACACACTATTAAACTAATTTTTAAAAGTTAAAAAATAAATTTAAGAATATATAAATCCTTTAATTTTTTTCTTTCTAAATTTGAAAAGTTGATTTTCTAAATTATTTGATTTATTGCTGCCGTACATAAAAAGTGTTCTTTTTATATTTACAGAATAACAGTTTCATAACTGTTTTCCTTATTGTTTAGAAACAAAAACCTCAAAAACACTTAAATGCACATAGAACATCTCTTCAAGTTAAATGAACCACTTTTTGGGAAATATGTAACATCATGTATTTTAATTAAAAATAAAGATAGAAATAGAAAAACATTTTTTTACTGTAAATATGCACATTTTAACCAATACATAAATCAAAATAAATTAATTTTGCGTGCATAAATTTGTTTTCAAAAATTAACTTTTTACTTTTTTTGAACAATATGCCTGTTTGGTAAACTTTTCTAAAACTCTGCTGAAGATATCACCTTAAAATTTGTTATTGTGTGGGAAAACATATTACTATTTGAGTATAATAAGAAGCAATTTTCATATCTTCTTAAAAGAAATAAAATTAAAAATATTTTATTAAAAAAATTTTAAAATCCTAAAAATTTCAAGAGCATATTTTCCATTATTAAAAAAAAAAAAAAAAAAAAAAAAAAAAAAAAAAAAAAAAAACACTTAAGCCTATAATGTAAGATATTTTTAAAGAAACGAGTTAATTACACGATTTTGGAAAGTTTCAACTATTTACGTAAAAAAGAATTTTAGAAAAATGTACCAAAGCATAAAAAAAATACATTTCGAGAAAAGGCAAACAATTATATACACACATTGCATAAAATATATTATACTAGAAAGGTAGCCCGTCAAAAATGACGGAAATTTAGATATAAAGATATAGACAACTCATGTGCAAGAATATGAGTTTTCTCATTTGTTCCGCAGTGATAGATGAAAATAACACATTTTAAGAACGAAACACATTTATGAAAAACTGTGTACAGTAGAAGACCACTAATCTGCACAATTCCAAGTTTTCTGCAGATTTTTGCGGTCATGTCTATTCAGTCTTTGTTTACATTTTTTTAAAATTCATATATTGGACAATTTAGATTATTAAGCCTTAAAAATAAATAAATTACACACTTGAAGTAAGGTAAAAACTATTAAATTATCGTATACGATTTCATAAAATGGTATTATATGGTATTATATGTGTGTGCTTCACGATCTTGGTTACGACTTTGGCGAAATTGGCTGCAACTTGTCATAATTCTAATAGTGTGGGCCTCTATAACAAAAAAGTAACCAGTTTTTAGTAAAATTTCTGATATAAAGTAGTTTTTTTAAAACTTGTGTAAAATTGCAGGCCGTTCTCATGTTATGCCAGTCCTGGGAATAATATTTCTAACACTGAAGAGTTTCCATGTATATGTGGAATTTAGAAAAGCTTCTCCAAAAGAAAGGTCCTGAAATGACATTGTAATTCCTCTAACTTCAAAGTTTAATCGGGCCCTGATGTTGTTTACTGAAATCTAATAAATACAGTTATTTTGAATATTACAACAGAATTAAACAGCTAAACTTATTTAACTTAAACTCGCTGTTACTTCCCGGTGTTATTTTTTAGTATTAAGAAAGAAAATTATTTAAATTTTTCAAATCATGCACATTTATCATTTTTTTTCGTCTTTAGTAACTAAATAATGAAAAAATATGCTTTTGTTCTGATCTCATAAATACGACAATAAAATAATGTAACTAAGAGACATAGCAAAATTAAATCTTTGTGATTTCAAACCATAAACAAATGATACCGCCACCATTTTACATACTATGACATCATTAGAATATTGTCCATTGATTGTTGGAGAACTTACTTTGTGAATGATTACCTCAATGATTTAATATTTTTTACGGTTCACGATGAATGAATCACTTGTGTTTGTTTAGGTTTATGGAATGAGATATTAAGCCGTGAACACAATTTCAATTAAAGTTATCCAAAGATATATGCATTTTTAATCGAAATTAAAAACAATGCTTTAATCTCGAAATAAAATGCTTTAGATTGTATAATTGGTTATTTCTGTTAATTATTTATTTAGGTACTTTTCCATTATAGCGCATTTTTAAAAAAAAGCTTGGCGTAATTCGGGCATCAGAAAGTGAGATATGTTGCCAAAATATACAGCTATGAAAACAAATCTAATGAACTTTTATTTTTGTTTATATATGCACTTATATACATAAAAAAATCGTTTCTAAATATATATAATATTTTTTTATATACAAATTACGGCACAGATTTCAGATATGAACCGGGATACCTATGTCGCTAAAATGGTGTTATTTTGCCGGCTATTGTTTTTTATTTATTAATAAATTGTTTAGGCACAGATGTCATATTCGCCCCATATTGGCACGATTTTTTTCCGACGCCGATTTGGCGAAAACATCAACAGCATAAGCAACAACATCCGGGTTACCATATCAAGCAAAATAACGACACTTTGGCGAAGGTTAAGTATACATTGCGTATATGACATTGGCGTCAGAAAAAAATCGCGCCAATATGGGGCGAATATGACATCTGTGCCATTGTTTATTTACTTTTATTTTCTGTTTTTAAATTATATAAACTGTTTTGTTCTATAGTTATTATTCAAACTTTTATTTATTTATAGTTATTTCCTTTTCAAAATGATAGCAAATAATTTAAAAATATATAAGTAACTGGTATTGGAAAGCGAGATTTCTGCCGAATTGGCGTCAGAGAAAAATCACGCCAACCCCGATGCGTATATGACATCTGTGCAAAAAATACTTCTGTTTCTTTAAAAAAATGAATAAATAGTTTTTTTTACATTAAATAAATTGTATACATATGCAAAAAATTGCTTGTGAGTATGAAGCAGTAAATAGGTTGTCAGAAAATACGTTGGAAAACTTCTTTCTCGCCAAGAAACTTTTCTCCGAAGTATTGTACGTACATAAGTAATGATTGCTAGAAATGCATTTTTAATTATCATATGCGCTTTTATGTTTCACTACATTTATGCATACTATACCGTGTGTATAAATGCTACAGTTCATATGCAGGGCTACACAAAAGAATTCGTAAGGGTTCCTGAGTATGGGAATAAATTGCTTAAAGGTGGTTTTTAAAGAAGTTATGCAGTTTTACGCTGAACTGCATTTAGATTACTAAGAAATGTTTGTAGAATATAGATAAAATGATATACAGGGTCACGCAAAGAATTGGATACATAACCGTCTATGGATGATAATATCTGGAAATATGATTTCAGTAGCTTTAAGAGTAGCTTAAATTAAATTTTAGCTAAATAGTGGCATGTAATAACGGTACTATTGCTATGGACGGTAACTGCTGAAATCAATTTTTTTTTTAAATTATGCGTTTTCTAAAATGTTTACTTAGTTATCTTATTTACCTTATTTCCCTAAATAGCGAAGTTTTGTTAAAGCATTCAGGATGTGTTGGAAAGTGTTTCATATTCTATGCTTAACGCATGATTTTTCTTTCTTCTTTAGTCTTATTTTGCATTTATTTTATTCTTAATTTTTAGTCTTATACTGCTTTATAGAAACTTTGGCACAGTTGTCATATATACCCCATATTGGAGCGATTTTTTCCGACGCCAATTTGGCGAAAACATCAACAGCATAAACAACAACATCCGGGTTACCATATCAAGCAAAATAACGACACTTTGATGACAGTTAAGTACCCGTTGTGTATATGATATCTGTGCCGAAACTTTAATATTTAATGTTTAAACTCTTCGCTCCACTCACCTTGCATATAGTATAAACTATAACACAGATAGCGCAAAATAACAGACAGTTTGATACTTTTCCACTGTAGGGGCTTTGGCATTTTTAAAAAAAAGTTTGGTGTAATTTGGGCATCAGAAAGTGAGATTTGGGTACTTTTCCGTTATGCGGATACCATTGTCGCCAAGCGTAATAGTTGGCGCAAAATGAAAGTCACGTGAATTAAGGCATTTGAAAAATAAAAGAAAAAATGTTGTTGTACTAAAGTGAGTATTTAAAAAATATAACATTTGAAAATTCCAGACTTTTACGAACTATTTCATTAAATTACAAATATATACTTAAAATAATTGAACAAATAACTGTTATAAAATTAAGCAATAAAATAAAACTCATATTAAACTGCTGGCATAAAATTACAAATATCTTTTAGCATTTTGAAATAATTGGCGCATTAGCATACATGGTACTTTTCCTTTATACGGACAGCATGCTAAAATATATGCTAATGCGCCAATTATTTCAACCTTGATCGTAGATTTTTATTGTAAACCATGCGAAACATTGTGATTTGTTATTTATGAAACGTGAATCACGTGAATGATTATTGTTTAACCTTAACCTTGGAAAGCTTTTTAATCTGCTATTAATCGAATTAAAAATGCTTTTTTTTATATATAAAGTTGTAGTTTACTTTTACTGCTGATGCTGAGATGGATTTTATCATTTGGCAATTACCAGATGATGAGAAAGTTGTGATAAAACTGTTTCAGGAATTTGGAATTCTGCATAATGAAAGATTGTGTTCAAAAAATCATGAAATGAAATTATGGATGAGTTCTGGAAATCCGAAATTGAGTTGTAGCTTACGATCATGCGAAGAATGCGTAGAAATACGACAAAAAACTTGGTTTAAAGGATCGCGGGTGACTTTTCTTAATGCTTTGAGGTTTATATATTTATCGTGCAAAGAGTTGACATCGATTGAGTTTTGTGAGCTGCAACTTGATATGAATCACAACAAAACAGTGGAATGGAATAGTTATTCGAGAGAAGTTTGTGCAAATGCTTTATGTTCTCGACCAAATAGAAAAATCGGTGGACCTAATAAAATTATAGAAGTAGATGAAAGTCATGTATTATTTATACAGATTGTTGGAAAGGATATAAAACAGATGAACTGCGAAGTGCTGGTTATGATCATTTCACAGTAAATCACAAATACAATTTTGTCGACCCTAATACTGGATGTCATACTCCAAATGTTGAAAGATTATGGGGCATCGCAAAATGGCGCAACAAAAGACATCGGGAAGCTGTTCGTTATCATTTAGAGTCGTATCTCATAGATTTTATGTGGCTACGCCTTCATTCAGAAAATGAAATGTTTACTGCAATGCTGAAAGATATTTATAATTTTATGGCAGCAGTTTAATATGATTTTTTATTTTATTACTTTATAGTATAACAGTTATTTGTTCATTTATTTTAAGTATATATTTGTGATTTAATAAAATAGTTCGTAAAATTTTGTAATTTTCAAATGTTATATTTTTAAAATGCCCACTTTACTATCGAGAATGTTTTTTCTTTATTTTTCAAATGTTTCAATTCGCCTAATTTTCATTTTGTGACAACTATTGCGCTTGGCGACAATGCTGTCCGTATAATGGAAAAGTACCGCATACATTTGGCATGGTGTCCGTATAACGGAAAAATATTGAGAATTGTTGTCAAATCATATAAACAGCTATGAAAACAAACTTGATGAGTGTTTTTTTTTTTTTATATATATTTATTTTATATGTATATTATTCATGTTTTTATGTACAAATTACATCTGTTTCTGTATAAAATTAGAGAAACGGCTTTTTTAATCGTATAAATAAATCGTATAAATATCGAAAAAAAAATGCATGTGTATATAAAATGAAACAGTGGATAGGTTCCGGGAAAATGTTGCCAAATTTCTTTTTTCGCCAAGGCACTTATACTGGAAAAGTACCTAAAGCACATTAAAATCGCGCAGTTAGGAGCTCATACAGTACAGCGTCGTCTATTGGCGGTTATTTTATTAGTAGCATCGGGAGGAAGATGTAAAGATGTACTTTAAATTCTCACCCATAGATTTTGAAAAAATATCTTAAAAGAGCGGAGTTTAAATTAAATTTTGATGACCTCCTTTATGAAAGATTAATAGTTATAAATGGGAATTTCATCAAATCAGCCAGCTATTGCCAAGTTGGCCAACATTTTGCGCTACTGTGGTAACCCTGCATTAGTATTTTTCAACAATTACTCATTTCAATGAGGTGGTCCAACCGGAATCGTGAGGGACACACAGAGACTTGGATTTTATATAAATAGATTAAAACCTTCCAGCACCATAATCTTTTAGCTTTATTTTTTAGGCCGATAATTGAAAACTCAAAAAGTTTAACCATTTTATGTTTCTTGTGCCCTTAATTAAACATGTCTATGTCTTTAACATATATATTATTTAGGAATTACTTAAATTCAGAATTTTCACTTTGAAAGTGCAAATATTATGTACGACTATATACTTTTGAAATGATCTATCTCTCATTTCTTTTAATGCAAATGTGTAAACAGAGGCACACATACACTTATATCAGTTCATAGAATGAGAAAGGCAAACATATCCAAATGTAGGAGCAATGATCTCAAAATGCAAAACTTATTATAATTGGTAAACAACGGTAATTTCTACTGAACATTTAATATTTCGCAAGTTTCTCTAAACTTTTAAAAAGTTAATATTTATTGAAACACTGATTTGCACATTCATAATATGACTATTTCAATTGAATTTCTGAATGCGAAAATGTGTTTCGTGAAAGTGAAACGCAAATATTGCAGTTGGATATAGATAAATATCTACGTTTAGTGATTTTGTTTACTCCTGTTCAATTGAAGAGATAGTTTAAATTTAAACTTCAATCATGTTTAATGCTTTCCTTTCCCCCCCCAAAAGTATATTTTAAAACAGTTGTTACTGGATGAAGAACAAATTTTTAAAAAAGAAATTCAAAGAATATACATGTCTCAAACAAGAATGACTTCCTTATCTGCTTTAACAATTTCTTAATTGCATTAAATGCGTTAAATGTGTAATTTTCCTAACTTAAAACGCAAAACATAACATTTGTCTTTTTCAGTTCAAAGCAAGATCGCGAAAGCCATATAGACATGTTTGTCCTGATCACGTATATGAATTGTGTACAGTGTTATCGCTGGCTTTTGACCAATATTAGCGATTTGGCGAATAACAAATAAAAAACAGTAGCCAAATGAAAATAAATGTTAGAAAAATTGATTCGGCGTGAAACACTGAAATATCTATCTTTAACCCATATTGTATCCATTTTTTAAATATGTTCTAAAATAACCTATTTTTATTACCTCAATAAATAGAAATTCAACTATCCGCTACAGAAACTGTTAAAAAATAAATGCATTCTATACGCTTTATAAATGTATAAATGTATCAGACATCCTTTTAGCACTCTGAATAAAAGTTAAAAACAATTATCTTCGATTTACCGTTCTAAAAACGTATACTAAAAATTGCTATGAAATTTCCACCGATAGGAAAAATTGACCGGTCAATGATACTTTAAGTACAACTAATAAATAGTATGGTTAATTTCAACAACACATTCCAGCAAAACTGTTTAAATATTTGTCACTCGTTGCAAGTAATTTTGTTTATGCTTTTACCAGAGCGACGCCGGCGCAAATACAGTGATTAACTGACAAAAACCTATCGCATAATCCTTTTCGTGTGTTTGACTGTTGCTAAACTGAATTGATACTGAGTCTGTATCTCTATAAATACAGCAATGTAAATGGCACGGTGCGATTGAACATGGAAAGCTACATCAATCTTTCAGAAACGCTGATAAGTCTCGAGAGTATTGTCACACACACGAATAGAGCAGAAATTGAGAACTCGCAATTTGGCGAGTCTGATTGTTAGTTTAATTGCCAAATGAAAGATTTTTTCGCGATTTGGCGCAATGGCGAGCGGCCGCGAGAACCCTGATTGTTTATCCTTTTCGTCTCAGTCTATTAAGTTTAAACTTTATTATTTATGGAAAAGCAAACAAAATAAATCATTTTTTGGCATAACTTTTCAATGAATTATTGGATATTTTGAACAAATAACAACTGTAATTATGAGTGATTATCTGTCGAAATAAATACGTCATATTAAACCTAGTTGTTTGTCAAAATACATCAAAACCTAATCTGCAAAAAATTACGTAAAAGTTTAAATATTTTTTATAACAAAAGACTCTCAGTATATTATCTGTATAAGGATAAAAATTAATATATACATAGATGTTTTCTTTTTCCGAGAGGAATTATAACGGTAATATAAAATCCGACGGAGACCGAAACGAATTGTTTCCAATCTTTCTGTAAACAAGGGGGCACATCAGTATTTGGAAAATATGAAGGTTGTCTTTGTTCACATGTTTAAGAACATGCAGCAAAATCTATATCATTATACTCAGGTCGAAATTCATGCTGTGTATTTGTTTGCTAGGATAGCATTAAATTCTGTATCACACGCTGGTTCCATTAGCATTACCAGCAAGTCATGGTATGAATTGACTCATTTAAGCGTGAAATGCCTGTATATAGCTTGTTATGCTATTGCTGTGTAAGCTAGATGTATAGCATTTGAGGCTTTCTAGCATTATAAAGTAAGCAGACAAACCAATACATAGAAATAATTAGCTTATTTTGTTGCTGGTACTAGCATGAATTTCGACGTGGGTAGTAACGAAAGATAAACATGTGGTAGTGTCTGCATACGTCATGCACATATATCGCGAAGTGGTGGCCACAATAAATTGAAAGGCCCGTTAAAGCAGAAATTGCAGAAAAAAGATAAATCATACTAGTACATTTGCCATTACAATAACCCGATGACGGGTGGGGGGTAACTCAAAGCATTTTATTGGAAAAGGAGAAAGAAGATTAATGACTTTTAAAAAAAGATACATATATTTATTTTAAGCAAAGAATAATTTTAAAATGGACTTTTATTATTCAAAAGTGCAAGTAGATACAAAATATTTGAAGGCTGCCATGTCGCCAGCGAACGTGACATTTTAGAGCTCTGATGTAAAGCATGCGGCCAGTTAAAGATAAAACGCAATTCTATACATATATGCATTTGAGGAGAGTTATTATTATTTCTTTTTTTTTTTATGAAAAAAGAAACTAAATTCTAACGGAGATCTAAAGCATTTGCCTGCATTAAATGCATCAAAAATAAATGCATTTTTCATTTTGTGAAAAAAAAAATCAAGGGATATAAAATCACACAATCAAAAATATCACTTTAATTATGTTCAATTTCTTTCATCAGCACAAAAATATAATAATTGCAACATCTTTAGTTAAAGAATTTAAAATACAGTACTTTTAATAAACTGAGAATTCTTTGAAAGCCTAGCAATAATTGTATAGTTGGTGTTTAAAAACGAAATATTTTCTTTGATTTTAAAAAAGCAGTTATGTGTTTCCCCCTTTTTCAATATTTTAACGTGAATGGATTAGGAGTTTTTTTTTTATAATAATTGCAAAATATTTCCGCAAGATTAAAGTAAAAAATGTATAAAATAGAATTTTTATAAAGAATAACACATGATTAAAAACGAGAAACGATAAAAATGTTACGCTATTCACAAATTTATACGTTTAACGAGCTAAAAGCCTCTGCCGGTATTTTAATTAAAAGCACTTCAAAGACGCTATTTTGTGCACATCGTTAAGCAATAGATTCAAATTGATTTTTAATGATTGCAATTTTTTATAGGCTTCTTGAAATACCTCTTCATATTTAATTAAAAATTGTTATTTAAATAAAGACAAAATAAGTATTTTAAAAAATATTTTCATATAATTGATTTCTGACAAAGTTTTTGCTTTGATTTTGTTTGTTATCTAAATGATTTATTATATTTTTTACGAAATGAATACATTTCGAAATTTTTACGAAATGAATATGTTTCGAAATTTTAACTTTAATTTTCAGCATGTGTACTAAAATATTATTAATGAAAATTAACAGAAATTATTTGCATTGCCTTTAATGGTACTCTGTATTTTAAAAGGATATTGAATTGTTTATATTATGACAACAAATATATCTTCAAAGTTGTGTTCTATATCATGTGTTCAAGAAATAAATATAAAAACTGAATTTTAATGAAAATTTAAAAGTTTTTAAACTTTTAATTATTATTTTTAAAATTTTAATAAGCTCAATTTTATCTATTTTGCCTCTTATCCTTCCTATTTTACTTAAGATAACTTCAATAAAATATTCTCCATTCATTATTCAATCAGACAGATATTTATTTTAAATATATATAAAAAGCATTAAAATATGTTTTGATTAAAAAATCACATAATAAATGTATTTTCTTTTATTTGCAGATCTGAGTAAACCAACATTCCGAAATGGATGAACAGATTTGTTGCAGTAAAACTACAATCCTGGAAAAAAGAAAATGTTAACTCCTTCTAACTTTGCAGCAAATCATTTGGACTGTGACTGGTAGTGGGAAAGTAGGGTAATGACACTCACTTAACGGAAATCTGAATAACTAGTAAAATTTACACTAAAAAATCAATATTTAATTAAAGAAGTATAACTCCAAAGCATAAGGAACAGTTTGCAATCAACTAATTTGTATTAACCCATTTGTGCCTAGCGTCCCATTTTTGGGACGTTTCAAATTTTCATGAATAAGTATATTTTTCTCCTCCTTTATAACGTGACAATTGTATGAAATAATTATTTATAAACGTCTTTATCTATTACCGAGAGATGAAAACATAAGGTGGATATTTATTTGTTTAAATGAAGACTTTTTTCGGTATTTATAAATTTTTAATTTTTCAAGATGGCAAAATGTAAAAAGTAAGTTTATTTGTATTTTTTCAATGAAGGATGCGAAATCGCAAGCCATAATCTTAGCTTGTAGACTTTTTTAAATACGTATTTTTTTAAATTGTGAAATTAAATGTTCAAGCCTATTTTTTATGCATTTCTGTAGCGTCCAAAATATAGGGTTCTAGGCACAAATGGGCACATATTTTTGTTGGACATTTAGGAGACAATTATTTATGTAATCTCCTTTTGAAGATATTTATGAAATAAATTGTTTTAAAGTCAGCAATATGATTATTCTTATTTTATTATTAATAATAGTTATAACGTTATTAGTCTCTGTAAAGAAATAAATATATATTTTTTTTGTAGTTCATAAAAATACTAATTATAGTATATAATATACAATTTAAAAACTTTTTAAATATAAATATAGACAAAACATATTTTCTTTTATTTGCAGATCTGAGTAAACCAACATTCCGAAATGGATGAACAGATTTGTTGCAGTAAAACTACAATCCTGGAAAAAAGAAAATGTTAACTCCTTCTAACTTTGCAGCAAATCATTTGGACTGTGACTGGTAGTGGGAAAGTAGGGTAATGACACTCACTTAACGGAAATCTGAATAACTAGTAAAATTTACACTAAAAAATCAATATTTAATTAAAGAAGTATAACTCCAAAGCATAAGGAACAGTTTGCAATCAACTAATTTGTATTAACCCATTTGTGCCTAGCGTCCCATTTTTGGGACGTTTCAAATTTTCATGAATAAGTATATTTTTCTCCTCCTTTATAACGTGACAATTGTATGAAATAATTATTTATAAACGTCTTTATCTATTACCGAGAGATGAAAACATAAGGTGGATATTTATTTGTTTAAATGAAGACTTTTTTCGGTATTTATAAATTTTTAATTTTTCAAGATGGCAAAATGTAAAAAGTAAGTTTATTTGTATTTTTTCAATGAAGGATGCGAAATCGCAAGCCATAATCTTAGCTTGTAGACTTTTTTAAATACGTATTTTTTTAAATTGTGAAATTAAATGTTCAAGCCTATTTTTTATGCATTTCTGTAGCGTCCAAAATATAGGGTTCTAGGCACAAATGGGCACATATTTTTGTTGGACATTTAGGAGACAATTATTTATGTAATCTCCTTTTGAAGATATTTATGAAATAAATTGTTTTAAAGTCAGCAATATGATTATTCTTATTTTATTATTAATAATAGTTATAACGTTATTAGTCTCTGTAAAGAAATAAATATATATTTTTTTTGTAGTTCATAAAAATACTAATTATAGTATATAATATACAATTTAAAAACTTTTTAAATATAAATATAGACAAAACATATAATTATGCATATTATTCTACTAGAAATACTCATATGTTTTTTTTTTTACATTTTATTAAACAAATACAAAAAAAAAAAAAAAAAAAATAAGTGTAATTTTTTTTAGCATTTTTCCAGTTCATTTTGCAATATTTTAAAGTGATTTTACCAAAACATTTGAGAAAACCAAAATTCAGGCACAAATGGGTTAATGTTTTAGGAACTTTTTAAATCGTTTTACTTAATTATAACATGGACTGTGAGGTAATGCCCCACGTTGTAGGGTAATTGCGCACAAAATTTGGATACAATATTTAAGTTCTACAAAAGTCACATATGTAGTTGTATCGGCGGTTCACATCGTTGAAGGTTTTATGCGACGACTTGCCACATATTGTGCGTTCCACATATTGTGCAGCGAAACCACGAGTGTTATCTCTCCCGAATTCTCCGCAAAAACAGCAGATTTCCGACTTAATAACCTGTCCAATTAGAAACAAATCATATGGGTCATCATCATTATACAGTTCCGACTCATTAATGCCTTCCTCTAAGCTTGTGTCATATATCTTCCTTTTTGAAACCTTACGTTTCGTTAGTTTGAAGTTTTACTTCTTCGAAGCATTTTTCTTAATAACTTTTTTATTGTGATTTCTCAGATTTGCACGTGAACGTCATTAACCTTCATCGCCATGTTGGATTTTAATGCATTATAGTTGGCTTAACAATGCACTACAAAAATAAGTAAAAGCATGAACGTGCAGCTAAATGTATACATTTCATAGACATTATGAGCAAATTAACATTTGAACATAAGAGCACATACCTTCAAGTTAGATACTGTAGAATTTTATAATAAAACAACTGAAAACTAATAATGTGAGGACACAAAATTTCTTTCCTTCCGACGGTCACTATATCCTTACTGGGAACTTAGAATGATGTTCTCTAGGTGTTGGTACCGATCGCGAATTTTCAATTCCATTCTGTTTACAGATATTTGAGTGACCGGGATTGCCCGCTGAGCAGCATTACACCACTTTTCACTACTAGCCGATTTTTAATATCATCTACTAATTAATGCTAAACATAAATTTTCTTAGAGGTCGACTACATACAGAAATTAACACACATTAAAACATTTAATGCTGATATCTAACTTTAACATCATACTTGGACTTCTTGGCAAATGCTACTTTGGATAACAAATCATTCGTTTAAGAAGTTTTTCAAATATGCAGGTTTTAATTTGTAATTTGTTTGATCCTAATGTTGAGGTATCTACAGGCCTACGTTAAAATGGCCGTTTTCGTGAAAATTTTCTTTTTTTTTTAAATTGTTTTATTTAAAAGAGCAATCCTTTACGATTCTAAATCTGTTTTAATTGTATTGCAATGATTAACAGAAGAGGAGGTATCGCCAATTTAAAACACAGGAGGTGATTCAAATAGCGGAAGTGAGCTTAGAAAAGCTAAGAAAGATGTAAACAGTGTTTCTATGAAACCTTTTCTTACGCTTTTAGCTCACAGACAATCAAAGCCTGAGAGCTAATGTGCCCACAGGTTCTGTATGTATGTATGTACGTTGGGGTGGAACTAAAAAATGAAGTTTCGAATTTTATATTCTAATAGTGATTATTTTTTTCTTTTTTAACTCCATAAAAAGAAAATAATTTTCTTTTAATTTTAAAATGATATTTTCCGGTTCCTCAGAGCGTTTGATGTTCCCTAAAAAACAAAAAAAAAGCCAATAATTGCATGAAAAGTTTTTTAAGCTTATTGTTAAATTTATATTTTGCAAAATTAAATTAATTAAGTGTTAATGTCCTGTAATAAAGATAATAATTTAGTTTCAGTGCCTTCGAAAAGTTAGCCCCACTTTATTTGACTTTTGTAGAAGCCAACGTCGTGGGCGTCGGCTTTCATTGTCTCTGATTTATTCGGCTGCGACACATAACAAGTTAGTCCGATTTAACGTGTGTTAACAGTTTCTTTAATTATTTTTCAATAAACATTCGGTGTTAATAGTGACAAAGTCTGTTAACGTACCCAAATCTAGATAATTGTTGAAGTGTCTTGTATTTCGTGAACCAAAACAATTAACATTAGACTGTCATCTTTCACAAACATATGAAGATGTTATGAAACATTATTTTTGCGTTCAATTTAACTTAAAATCTGACAGCTGGAATCTGGTACACACCATTTCTAAAATATCTAAAGCTGTTGATGATAGAATTAAAAGTATATTGCTGAGACCTTCATTTCCAACGGTTTCTGATACACAAATCATAAAAAAAGATTAGAGACTAGCGCGAGAAATGTCAAAATTAGAAGAAAAATATTAAGATTAGAAAGAATAATCCCACATCTAATATAAAATTGCAAAATGTTAGTTAATCCTGCAAAAAACATTTATTTGTGTAAAAGCACTAAATATTATCGTGTATCACAACAAGAACGTCACTTTCTCAAAGACCAAAGAGAGATGGGGTGGTGGCAATAGGATCAATAGATATAAAAACTACAAAAAATGTGTAGCAAGACTGGAAAAGGAAAATATCAAGGAAAAAAGTTATTTTAAAACAAAAAAAAAATATGTTTTGATTGAATGATCGTCAAGTGTAAAAAATAGTTTGGAAGGAAATAGTTCAATCGGTTGTTTTTCTAAACCTGAATTTGATAATCAACAAGGTGAAAGAACCGGAGTATTAAACAGAACTGCAAATATTATTGCAAATGACACCTTAGAAGATATGGGTATTTCTGATGATAATAAAGAAAAGGTAACTAAAAGAAGGACTTGAAGACGACAAAGAGAAAAGAAAAGGAAGAATTTGAAGGAACAGGAAAGACGAAACGAGTTAATTTTAGAAGGTTAGTATTTTGATGGCAGAAAGGATAACATTATGATAACTGAAGCAGAGGGAAAAAATATAACTAAGAATCAATAAAGACGAACACCTGGTCTTAGTTCAAAAACCAGAACAAAAATATATTGGTCATATTTCATTGACATCTTCTTCTTATATTAATATAGCCGCTGCAATTTTGGTGTACTATTTTCAAAATAATAATACAGACATTTCAAGTTTGAAAGTTATTGGGTGAAACAGAAACGCCTTTAATGCATGATGCAAATCTGAAGTTGTTAAAACATCGGAAGCAATACCCTAAAAACTTTATAATGGATAATTTGATTATTACATGCAAATGAACTTTTTTCTTAGATACTTATTTCAACATCTTGCTGGAAAAACTACGGGTACAAAAGGATTTTCTGGACCAGTAGGAAAGCGACTTGAAAAAAAATGCGAACATATTGAAATTATAGACTATAAAAACATTAATCCTATCTTGACGGACTGATCGGATGAAGAACTTTTAAAAAGTACAAACAGGGGATACACCTGAATTTTAGATTTTCCTTGTCATAATCAAACAGTGGAAACGTGCGTCAAAATTGTCCCGTAAGCTGCGTCAACCGTCTTTAAATATTAAGCAAAAGACGACTTAATCTTGGGAGAGTTGCATTCCCACGATGTAATGACAAAGTTTGCCTAAAAAGACAGTAGGTTGAATATCCAATTTAATTAATTCATAACAAAGGGAGGTAAGGAGGGTGGAAGCCGATATTTAACCACCTCCTCGTGGTGACTTCTGGATAGTATTTGCTAAATAAAAGTAGATATGAGCTAACAGCTACGTTGTTTACTTTAAGTTACTTTATACTGAAATTTCAAAATTTGAGCTCCTTGAGGAACCGGAAAACAACTTAATTTAAAAAAACTTTTCAGCCAAAAGTTTAGACATCCAAAAAGGAAAAAAGTTTTCACTTTTACACATTAAAACAAAAAAGTTTTTTTTTTTTTACCCTATACTTAAGTTCCACCCTAATGTACGTACGTAACGCGATACCCCTTGATAGAAATATCCGAATAGTTTCATCTTATTTTCTAGGTTCATTCTCATAGGGCGATTCCGTGATTAGTTTTGGAGGTTCATTGGTTAAGTATAAATGGGGTATGGGGGCTAATCCCCCCCTTAACTTACATAAATGTTCTTTTCATGCAGAATTATTAGATTTGGTTCAATTTTGGTATGCCGGTTAATTCTGATAAGGTGCTTCCTTGATTAGATTTGAAGGTTCATTGTTTAAGCATAAAGGGGGATGTGTGGGGATAATACCCGCTTAATTTAGATAAATGGGTTCTCTTATCCGATTTGCTTCAATTTTGATGTACCTTTTTATTATGATAAGGCGCTACCCTGATTAGGTTTGGAGGTTCATTGGTTAAGTATAAAGGGGGCGGGGACGGGGTCCTAATAACCTCTCCTTAATTTAGATAAATGGGTTTTTCTATCCGATTTGCTTCAGATTTGAAATACCGGATTATTCTGATAAGGCGCTTCCCTGATGAAATTTGGAACCTCATAGGTTATGTATAAAGATGTGAAACATGTGGGGGCTAATACCCTCCTTAATTTATTTTTTGAAAGACATTATTCTTTGAAGTCAGAGTATGATATACAATTAGTGCGAATAGACAATGCCATGAGTTTAACTGGGCACTTTTCTTTTTTATTTATATAGAAACATTATAAACCTTAATTGACACTTCCAGATTAATTTTGTTGTATCTGAAAGATATAAAAGAAATCTTTAAATGCAATTTCTAGAAAACCATTTTTTTTCGTTATCACCATGCTTGATAAACTCCATGACACAAAAACTTTTAAACCTACTTCAGGGTTTCTCAAAATGCTTTCTATGTTAGTCATTATGTTCTGAAATACAATCTAAGCTTTATGTATTAATGCAAGTATTTTATAAGCACTCAAATATTTTTAAAAATGGTCATTTTTAATAAAAAAATATGTTTTTTCACACATATTTTGAAATATTTCAGTTAATTTTGGAGATATTGTACAACTCCTAGTTCATTACCTAGGTCAGAGTAATAGTAGTATGTAGTACAAAGGCAATTAAAATATATTAAGTTGAACTGAGTGTACTTGTCTGGCGAAACCATGAAATTTTGCTAAAAAATGGCAAATAAACCCATTTTTTTTAAAAAATTGTAAAAATATTGCTAGGATTTTATGTTTTTTTCATCATTCTGTGTTACAGTTGAGCTAAAAATATGTGTATTGTACATTTAAAAAAAAGCACACCGAATGTAGGCAGACACTTAAAAATGTTTATAATAGTTGAAAAATAGTTTGGAAAGCGGGTATTT
Source organism: Maratus speciosus (assembly GCA_963932465.1). Classification (NCBI taxonomy): domain Eukaryota; kingdom Metazoa; phylum Arthropoda; class Arachnida; order Araneae; family Salticidae; genus Maratus; species Maratus speciosus. The sequence goes on from OZ010792.1 coordinate 244,277,322, forward strand.
TTTAAGCATAAATCAAAATCTACGTGACAATCTGAACTGTAATTTTTGATTCGTATATCTGAATCGCCTAGAAATGGATTTCTGCTAAAAGATTAATAGATTACAATTCCCATTTTTTAGGGTGTGTGGTACATTTTGGAAAAAAAGTAATAAGTTTTCGAAAGAAATATATGAATTGTAATTTGTAAACTTTTAAAATCAGAAATTGATTTCTTGATGTTCCAGATATGCTCATCCAAAATTACAGTCATTCCACTAAGCAGTTTTTAACTTATGCTTAAAACACTACCCGCAGTTAAACAATTTTTCAACCGTTAGAATAAATTTAACATAAATAGTTCCAAACTTTAAACGAGCCTAATTCTTAAGCTACTTCAACAAATGATTATGTGTTTGATAATTGAAGGTAAAGTTTACGGTACAATCCAGAATTGATATGAAAATTTTGTGTTGGTTTTGGAAATTTAAAAGTGCGTTACAACTTATACATGGTGTCCCCTCTCAACGGTGCCAAATGGCTAATTTCTAAATCGTTAGTCATAGACATAAACTTCCAATTATAAAAATGTTTTAAATGAGGTAAAAATTATATTAAAAATCTTTTTTTTTTATCAATAAAAAAATTTCTTTAAAAGTTACGAAATTTAATTTGTTATACGGTCCTCCGGTCCTATAAGTGATATTTGGTAAAAATTTCCTATTACACTAAAAAGAAAGACTAAGAAAGTCTCACTGATCTACACTAAAATTGACATATTTATGAAACTTTGAATTGCGTGATGTATTCCAAAGTTCTGCATCTGTACACAGATGAGTTGCGCCATGATTAGATGGTTCTTACACAAAGTGCTTAAAGTATTAGAAGAATTTATTTCGCGTGTATATTTCTGATTGCAGTTAAAGGGGGCCACTTCGAAAAAGTTTTATGAGGACTTTAATTTTTATTCATTAAAGTTTAGATTAGATAATCTACATCATTTTTAATTATGTATCATTTTGTAAAGAATTGTGACTGTTGCTTTTCATCATTTCATTTAACAAAATTTCTGTTATTTTTTATCTTATATTTTTGGAACAAGTTGTATATTTTTCTTTAATATGTCAGAGTGAAAATAGATTTTAAATTTATATTGTAATGTTAATTTTACACTCAATTATTATTATTATTTTTTTTAATCTTACGACTATTTATATTTCCAGCAAATTTGTGAACGACCCAAATTTCCCAGCAAAAAATGACGCTTTCATTTAAAACAGCTATTACTCAGTGAGTTTTAATCGTAAAAGAATAGAACTATTTTTGTCTTATTTCTTAGTGTAACAGGATATTTTTACTAAAGAAAACTTTAAATCAGGGGACCGCATAAAAAATTAAAATTCGTAATTTTTTAGGAAATGTATTTATTAACCCAAACCGCTTTAAAAGTAGGGGAGCTGGGGGATGAATGGGACAAGGGATGGATAGGACATTCTCAATATTTCAGGCAATGAACATTTTTTTAGTTGCTTTCTATTCTCATATATGGCACTGCCATAGCGACGTTAGAACCAAAAGCAAAACCACATGGATGTTTTCATTTTTGTGCAAAGTTGCATATTCTGAAACTCTGCTGAAAAAGTAACTTTTTTTTTACATTTGAAGTTGCCAAATATTTTACACTATATAAACAAATAAAATATGTTTTTGTTATTTATTTGAATGTTCAATATTGGTCATTAAAATGAATGAATATTAATCAATGTGACAAAATAATTTCTGAGGCAAAATGTCGGACAATTAAATCTATGTATTATAGGTATGATTGGGAAATTTTCAAATGGGGATGCATGGGACAGTTTCATTCATCCCTAGAAATGTTAAAATATTGATTTATTAACTAAACATATTATATAGTTTTGTAAATTAAGGATTTATGGTAATTATTAGTATTAAACAGCACTCATATTATATAGGTTGTTTATTATTAAAAATTATAATGGATCTTAAAATAGATAAAATTAATAAAAGTAGTATATGTTTATAGATCAAGTGGGTAAATTATTTTGAATTTGGAACTTGTGCTTAAATAAATACCCACTCGCTCTTCCCCTAAAATAATTTCCTTTGTGCATGATATCTAAGATACATTTAATTAATATTAATTTATAAATTGTGAATGAAAAATATAAGTTATGTCGTATTTCAAACACATTTTTCACTATCATTTCATATCTAAAATGTCTCGTAAATGGGAAAAGGGAACAGACAGAGAGTCGAAGTTTGCATTGCAAGTTAAAACTACAGTAAAAGAAGTGATTAGCTCGATATAATAGCTATATTATAAGATCATATATTACAAACATAATTACGTATAAGTTTATAATTATAAATTTAAATTAGGTAACATTGAATACTTGGAGAAAAATATCTGTGTTCCATTCATCCCTATTAGTGTCCCATTCATTCCTGCTATAGGGATGATTGGGACACAGAGTAACGTTTTTAAAATTTTATAATATTTTACTGTATAATAATATTATGGACTAAATATTGTGCAGAGATGTAGCCAAATAGCTAATGTATGAAACGTGATATATAATATTGATAATAACTTAAAAAAAGTATTAAAATAAATATTTTTGTAAAAAAGTCACATTCATTCCCCATCTCCCCTACCTTTTTACCTCGTTTAAACCATTTTTGTAATTGGAACTACATCTCAATGCCTAACGGTATAGGAATTAGCTATTAATCACCATTGAGAGTGGACGCCCTGTATACGTAGACAACTCACAAAACAAATTTAAAGTATAGCTTTACTTAGTAAATTTTATTACTACTTCATTGATATCTGGCAACTTTATACAACGATTTACGGCAATGTTAAAAGGAGTCATCACGTTTTTTTTTCAGAGAATATACCAATATTGGCCTTTGCACATATTGTTGATTTTGAAGAGAAATAAAAATGCACGGATTATTTTATAAAAATAACTTATGTAAAAATAAATAAATAGTCAAATTATCATGACGTTAAAAATCACTCATATAAATCCATAAATATTCAGCGCCTCAAAAGTTTACGCAAAATGTAAAGTAAATCATCATTTTATACTTATACATGATGTTATTTAATAATTGTAGATTTTAATGGCATAACCTCAAATGATTTTGTATTCATTCGATGAGTTTTCTAAATGTTATCGGTGGCCAGAATTCAGCGTTTTTCCTATGGCTACAGGTAAAAGTTCTCTAGTACAGTCAATTTGCTTTTCAGTTTTGTAAACTTCGTTTTGAGATATGTGACATGTTTTGCTTAAAATTTGAAGTCAGGGCTTACTGCTGTACAATTTATAAATTTAAAAGTTTTTATGAAAATCCATTGTTTTGTACTATTTGAGTTACGGTATAAATTATTTTGTAACATATATATCCACTCGATAAGAGAATAGAAATCCCTACCCCCCCTTTACCAAACAATCGCAGATTTTTCTCCAGTGTTTAGTAATACATTGTTAAATTTTGAATCGAACAGAGAAATGTCAACGTAATTTGAGCATTAAAGATGGCCAATCCCCAAATCATCATAAACATAAGACCTGAGGGTCCTCGTCCTTAACCCCTTAATTCTCGATCCCGTCAATATCGCGGGTTGAGGTGTCGTTCTTATTCCTCGCTCCCGTCATATTTCCGGGCTGGAGATTTATTGCTGGAAAAACTACTGAAACCAGAAAAATTTAACTCGTTTTCTGTGTGAAGTCTTTGAATAGTACCGTTTGGGTTTGGCTTTTGCGCTGACTGTAATGTTGGGCTTTGTATTGCATGTTTCGAAATATGTAACACTAAAAAAATTATTAATAATCAAAATTTAATGTATATATATTATTTCAAATATTATTTGTAAAATGTGTGTGATGATGATAAATAAAGATCTAAGATGTGAAAAATAAAGGTTTTATTCGCATTAATTTGTACGGTGTAAAAAGACACAGAATTCTCGCATGATGGCTTTTCTACAAATATGAATTTGTTCTGTAACATCTTTTTTTTTTTCGCCTTAAAAAAAACAAATTGCATATTTTATTTCGAAACCTTATAATTATTCAATTTCTGTAATAAAATAAATAGGTACTTTTTTGATGTTTTTTCCAAATATTAAGCGACCGTGAAAGGGTTAAAAAAGGTCGTTGTTGTTTCTTGAAGTAATGCCAATATTAATTCCAGCCATCAGACACATTCAAATTCTACTTTTATCCTCAATGAAAAGAAATTGGTGAGCTGTGCGTTCGTTTAAGGCGGCTACTTTTGAGCTTCGTTCATTCTGACCCGTTAATCTTTTGATTTGAAGCACAGTGTGTATAAAAATCATTCTTGCACTCTCTGATGTGTCTATGTACTGTGACTTTTGACATATTTACCACAAAAGTATTTTTAATTTGTCTAAAGGATATATATATGGTTTTGACACCTATTTTCCGAATTGTGGCAGATTCCAAATACGTGTTATACGTGACCGTCTAAACACTTCTTTTTTATCGAAATTTATTTTTTTAATAGAAAGGACTTGGTCTATGCCTCACTTTAAACGGTTTCAAATCGTAAAAATTTCAATAAAGGTGATTATTATTCGATTCCAACTCTCAAAGAAACATTGTCTCATCAGGAATTCCGTAGCCTTTGGCATTTTAAGTACCAAACAGGATTAAATATCTCCTTTTGTAATACTGATAGCACAAAGTTGACAAAATTTCGAAACTTTTACTTAAAGTAAAACGGCATTTCATCAAAATTATCTATCATATCTTAATATTTACACGATGTGCTTAAATGTTTGAGATAGCGATGTTTAAAAAAGATTTAAACTAAGCGAATTATTTAGATAAAAAAATTGTAGCCAATGAAATGTATTTGTTTTATGCCATTTCAAATATATTTATGTATTTATTGTGAAAGAATACATTTTACTTTTAAATTTTATTATTAAATGTTAGCAGGCTATTGAACTTTTGAAACTAACTGTACATGAAACGAGCAAAAATAGAAATACGAAGGTTTCGAAGACAGTTTGCAGCATGTGACCCTTGTCCCACATCCCCGACACATACAGTCGTCGCCATAAGTTAAGGACCACGACTGAAAATTAAGATCCAGACAATAAATTGTATACTTACTCGTTAGTAAAATTATAAACTCCGTTTATTACATGACTATTACATTTCCACGCATATAAACCACATACATTAAACACAAATTTTACAGGAAAATCATTATTTTGTTGGTCCGCCGTTAGCTTTCATTACGGCCTGCAAACGTTTTGGCATGCTCTCTACCAGACTTTGGTAGTATGCAGCTTATAATTCTTTCACCCAATCTTCCTTAATTGCTTTTTCCAGTTCCTTAGCACTTGTTGGCTTTTCTCAGAGACCATGTGCTTTAAGAGGATCCATAAGTTTTCAATTGGATTCAAATCGGGACTGTTTCCAGGTCAGTCAAGAATTTGAATTTCCTTCATCTTCGAGAACTGAGTAACAATTTTAGAGCGATAACATGGTGCAGCATCATGCATAAAAATTGTGCATTTATGAACGGCCATGTGTAATTCTAACTTCTCCTTCAACAAATCAATGTATTTTTTGCTCTTCATAGTCGTTCCTGGTGGTAGGAAGAACAATTCAGCCGTTCCGTTCACTGACAGTCCACCAAAAATCATGACACTCGGGGAGTGTTTAACAGTCTGTAAAGAGTAACGTTCATCGAGTCGTTTTCCAGGAGGTCTACGGTCATAGTACTTGCGTGTAGAAAACTGCTGTAAGGTTGATTTGTCCGAAAAAACAAAACCGTTGCCATTGACGAATTGTCCATTTGGCATGTTTCTTGACAAAGTCCAAATACTTAGTTCTCATGGCCGCTGTTAACCTGGGTTTTTTCGCAGGTTTATGGGATTTTAAACGAAAGTCGTCAATCAGAGGCCGACTTACTGCTCTACAACTGACATTCGTACTTTTTGCAAGCATTACTGACCGTAACTTGTTTGCGGAACTCATTGGAGAACGAACTGCTATTCTCCTAATAACATGGCATAGGTGCCAACCTCAAACTAATCTTCCCTAATACGTGCGTTAATTTGACTCTGGTGTAATACGTTTCGAACCAGAATTTTTTTTTTGAAGAAACGGAATTGAATATGGTCCACGAGGAAGCTTTGAATTAAATATATAAAGATTCAAGAAATAAATATTCTGGTTCGAAAGTGCTTAACCTGGGTCAAATTAATCCAGATATTACGGAAGATTAGTGGAAGTTTGGCCGCTATGACATGGTCATGCCTAGGCGTGGTTTTACGTGGTCGACCACACCTTTTGGCATCAATATACGTCCCTGTATATTTAAATTTCTTGATCGATTGTGAACTACATTCTTACTACGTCTTATTAGTTCACTAATTAATCCTTCAGAATATTCTTCATTATGAAGAATAACAATTTGTGCACGCTGAGCTTCAGAAACTGACGATTTTCGACCCATTTTCATAGGTTTTCAAAACTTGCAAAACGAGCAAGAATTGAGTCTGCGACGTTTAATACTCAAAGATTAAACAAAAAGTGAATACAGTGCTCCAGTGCCAGACGGAATGACGCCATCTGACGCAATCGATTTCACTTATGACGTTATCAGTGGTTTCAATTGTAAAAATGCTAGTTTTTGCACGGTGTTTCTAAACTTTTGGCCACGACTGTAAGACGATGGAGGTTAAATGGTATAGCAAACTCATAGCTGGTAGTATTGGGAAAGGAGGGTATACAAGTAAAAAATCATCCAACCCAGCAATACAGAGTTGGGGAGAGACAAACGAGGCAGAGAGTGCGGGTAAATATTAAAAAGTGAAGAAGAATACCCACTCTCAAATGAGAAGATAAACTAAAGCTCATAAATTAATCCCTCGAATACCTGGTGTTCATAGTAGTAAGTGAAAATAATAATTAAAATCTCAATATGTGATCGTCCTGACCCAAGTCAGTCTTTGAAGGTAATGCCCGATCCCATTGTCACAAAAATAATGTGGAAGTCACGCTTCAACACCCCGTTGCGTTGTGTGATTTTACTTGAAAGACAAACGTTTAGGTCCCACAACAACGCGTGCATTATTATTAAAAAATGCACCGCTCTCAATACTCTAAGTACACTAGTTTACAATCGCTAAATTTCTCAATATTTAAAATCTTAATTACATCTGAAAGAAAAGCATATTCATTAATAAAGAGAGAACACTCATGACGAAAAGTAGAACTAAAATTATCATTATTAAATATTTATTTATATTACCTATTTACAAGTTACTGCTAATCTCACAAATCTGCGAGGTATAATTAAATTATCTTTACTAAATTTCATCAACATTATTTTTAACATAATAAGCTGACCATTCATTATTTATCTTAAAATTGGGTATACAAACCCTACGAACTCCAGTACATTTACAATTTAAAATACTATGGAACATAAATAGTAAATAACAATACCTGGGAATCATCATTCATAAGACAAGCATGTCATCATACTGGATGGTCTGGAGGACATGAAATCACAAAGTCTGTAGTATAACCTTATTGCACCCGCGCTCACTTTCTTTGGCATCTCATTCCAATTAGACAATATACTTAATAGGCACCGAAGTACCTTTCTGTAGCATTAAAAGGAATTAAGACATAAGATCAAAAGCTAAGTTTCAAGCCCGATCTATTAGCCTCTTGCTCGGTACTATAAGCCAAATCCGAGCTGAATAAATTAGCCGTCATCCTCTACTTCCGAACATCATGGTTATACTCCTTCCGTAGTTACACGTACAACTTCTTCTTACTTCTCTAACTTCTGTGTCTCTTCATACAATATCTCTTTATATTTCCTTATTTTCTTCGTAAACAGAATGGGGATTCCGACCTTAGACCCCTATGTTAATTCTTTAGCCACTTGTGCGCGTAACATTGCCTTCTCATTAACTCAACGTTTTCTGATTCGATAGTCGACCCTCATATCGATACAATATCGGTTCCTCTTCCGACGTGGGGGCAGCCCTGCGCCCCTGGTCCTCTTCTCGTGAAAACACCACCTGCCTACCATATATCTGGTCATAAATTCGGGGTGACGTAAACTGTCCATCATATTGTATTAGGAGACTGGAACTAGAATCATAAAGATTCCTAAACTGATGAAAGTGGCTTCCCCCAGACCACCATGCTGGTAGGTATGATTACAGAAACAACAACCTTCTTTTTAACTTATATTACAATATACCAGGTGTCATAAAAAGAACTGACTGATTTTAAAATTCAATAACCTGCAAACGGTGACAGATATTTAAAAAATTCTTACAGGAGGGTTATGCATAAGGCCAAAAGTTTTTTACAGTGATTTTCGATTTTAGTTCGAATTACAAAAAATAGATGGCGCTATAAGCAATAGACGCTAAATACAGGCTTGATTTTTTGTTCTTTCTCTTCCTCCATGCTGAAAAAGGAGATAAAAATATATAGAGTTTGTCCCGAATTACCAAAAAGCAAGCCTGAATTTAGCGTTTATTGATCGCAGCACCATCTGTTGTTTGTAAATCCAACTAAAATCGAAAATCACTGTAAAAAACTTTTGACTTCATGCATAGCCCTCCTGCAAGAATTTTTTAAATATCTGTCATAAGTTATTGTGCAAGTTATTGCAAGTTATTGAATTTGAAAATCAGTCAGTCCTTTTTAGGACACCCGGTATATGATTATTAAATACACATTTTATATACATAATGACAATAGCAATAATAATAATAATAATAATAACAGTATTAAGACAATATTTAATGTATAAAATAACCATTAGAAGTTGGTGTAAGATTATCCGACGATAATTCTACAGCACAGGGCGAGGTTCAATAATATAAAAAAGGTGCTTAATTTTATTTAAGGTAAAATGTTTATGTAATAATCAACTTCATTGCTTATTATACATTTAAAGAAAAAATTTTGTATCAATTTCGAAGCTGAAATTTATTCAATTATATGCAGAATATGACAGTAAAAGCATAACATCGTTCTTCTTGAAACTCTTGTTTTACTTTTTTGAACATAAATTGAACATGAATACATGAATCAAAAGTTGAGATAGACATGTAAAAAAATGAAACTTTCGTGCTTTATACTGTGTCATTTATGAAAAAAAAAAAAGAAAAGCTGTTACATGAAACATATTTTCCCCTAGATTTGTGTCTTTTTTTATTTGTGTCTCTTTTTTTGTCTAATACATAAAAAAAATATTAACTCATGAAGAGGTAAATCTATAAATTGAAAAGTTACTGTGTAAAAAAATAAAAATAATAATAATAATAAAAAACTCTTGATATTTTTTGAATTATACTGTCTTGTTTCAAGGACAAATACCTGATTTATATCAAGAAATCTAAAATTTCTTCTTTTATCTTTAGGTCAATATATTGGACAAAAATATCTTCATTTTATTACATAAGCGCATGCAGCTCAACATTTTTCTAAAATTTCTTATTCATTCTCCGTGTTGTATTTTTTGTAAAACTATTCACTTCGTATATTGTCACCTCGTATCATGAAGAATAATATATCTAGGGCTCCTTATTTCTCAAATAAGGAATCTGAATACAAAGAATTGTGGGAAATGGTCTTGAGTTCGTAGTGTATACTATGTTTTTTAAGGAACAAAAGTAAATCTAATTTATAAATAAATAGTAAATTTAATTTATAAATAACGCAAAAGTTCAAGATTTATTTTATGAAATGTTTCAGTTAGTAGTACCTCAGTCATATATTCAAAAGCGTTTTAGTCGTATCTCTTGTACAGAGATCGGTGGCAATAAATCTAACAGAAATTTCTGGCTGTTATTACATGGGTATTTATAGGTCAAGTTTATCTGGGATTTATTATTCTTTAAAATTATTTTCTCTTTGTGTTACTATTGTCAAGACGTATTAAGGTATCCATACACCTATGAAACATCGTTTAAGATCAAACTATATGATTTTCATTATTGCAATAATATTAAAATCAAATTTTTGAACTGTCGAATTATGTTTAAAATTGTGTCGGTATCTTAATTAACCCGGAAGAACTCGCTAGTGAGAATGCCCAATTGCTTTTCTTTTACTTTACATTCATACAATATCAACTTTTTTTTGGTTGGCTTAGTACTTTTATTCACAAATTAGGTAAAATAATTGAAAAACATTTTGAAATTTTAATTAAAATGAAAAATGATTTAAATAAGAGTCTTAAAAAAAGTACGACTGTGAGAGAAAATCTCATGCAGCGAGTTCTCTCGGGTTAAGACCTAAGCAACAGCCGTTTACTCGTAAAGTTACAGCTATTACACCTTTTGAATTGTGTTTAAAAGTTACTTTTAACTTTGTCTCAAAATGGAGATTATAAAATTCTTACTATACATAAAACATCCTATAGCAAAAATTCATGCATGAAATGCCTTGAAATTTTGTATACTTCTTTTAAAAAATGTTTATTGAGCGAATAGACTACACTCATAATAATATATTAAATTTTTTTATATTTGAAGTGGTATAAGTGATAAAGTAGCAATGAATTTTACAAATTTTTCATGATATCAGTACTTTAGCTGCCACAGCATCAGAAATCAAGATGTTATTATAATGCATATAGTCTATGTCCTAAAGAAAGCTATTACCTTTATTATGCAATTTACAAAATTTCAATACATTGGTTTGTATTTGAGTCATCTTGTTTTGCAGAAATGTCAAATTTTCACATAATTTTCACAATTTTCACATTTAAAAAACTGTTATTTTGTAATTGGTAAAATATTTACACATTTTTGAAAGTTTTCAATTAAATGTCATCAGAAAAAATTGCTATAAAGAGAAAATTTCCAAATTTTCAAAAACTCTCCGCCGATGACTTCTGGATATCTTAAAAAGTAAAATCTTACGTAAGATCTGTACGTCTCAATAAATGCATTTAAAAAAAGCATATCCTTATTCTTCGATACAGGATATATTTATAGGATATATTATAGCCTTTCCATTAGCTAATTTCATTACATTTTTCCTTTTCTTAAAAAAACAAATAACGTGCTGAAGGTTTCCACAAAATAAAAAAAGGCAGTAATATAAAGCAAATTTTATCAGTGGAGAAACGCTTTAACCACTTCATCTTACAGCAGCATTAGCGCAATGTCTACATGATTGTTCATATTGATTGTTCCAAGCGTCTTGGATAAAGTAGCGATATTTTGTTTTGTTTTTCCAAAGTAAGTGCTTGAATTTTCAAAACTGTTCGTCAGAATTTTTATAGAACGTCAGTAATACAAAATATTTTGAACTTAAAGGATTTCTTATAAACTACTAATTTGGACTAAGTATGCGAACACAAACAATTCATTTTAGAAGTGTCCATATTTAAATAAAAGGCCGCGCAATCTCTCCTACCAAAATAGGAGAGTTTGCGCATCTGCTACTTAGGAGAGATGGCGCATTTCCCCCATAAGTTTAAGTGCTAGGAGAAATTACACAGCTTATTGATAAATTTGTATGAATTGCGAATTACATGTAAAACATATGAATGAATCTTTTTTGAAATATTTTCGGAAAACACATAATTATCAAAACTAAATTTGGCAACAAATTAATTTGCAAAAAAATACTTTTTCAGATAAAAATTTTATTAATAAATTAATAATACAGTTGTTATTAAATTAATTTTATGTAATTATTTTTGTTAATAATTTAATAATATATTTGTTAATAATTCAATTAAATATATATATATATATTTTTTTAATTATGAACAATTAATTTGCTAATAAATTAATTTTGTTAACTAAAATAAATTTTCTAATACAAATGTTTTGGAAAAGCTTTCACCCATTCCAAGTTGTGTAATGCCATCGAAATATCAAAAGGAAACAGAGTGCATCTAATGTTACTGATCCACAAAATATACATGAAAAAAGACTTAAGAAAGATGCGCTACGAAAAAAAAAAAAAAAAAAAAGCTGAAAACAAGGTGCTTCCACAAAAAGTGGGATAAAAAAATCTCAAGAAAAAAAACCCGAAAGTCAATGAGGATGAGTGCACTGGATGTCTGGAACTGTACCAGGAGACAACTTCGATAACTGACTGGATTCAATATATTGCTTGTTGCAGGTGATTGCACGAAAGATTCACGATTTACAACAATAAGTGCATCCATTGTGGACGACGACAACTTCGGTTAGCAAACAAAATACAATGAAACTGTGGAAATGGAAAGGAAGTAATTTTAAAGTTAAACATGTTATCAACTAGATTAATGTTATTTTGTAATCATAGTAAGGCTTGATTTTTCTGATATTTTAATCTATTTAAATTAAAATTTTTAACTGTTGTTAAAATTCTTTCTTTGATTTATTATTTAAACATTTGGTTGAAATATTCACTCCTAATACAATAATATTTACTCACAAAAAACTTTCAACAATGTTGATTAAGTGTAATTATTATTGTTAACAATTTAATTGTAGTTATTATTAATAACAATCTCTTCTACTTATGCGCGCAATTTCTCCTACCCATGTGCGCATTCTCTCCTACCCTGTAAGAAGAGATTGCACAAAATAGTTTTCTCGGTTTTATTACTGCTGTTCTATTAAATTACAGCATAACAGCAAAATAACGATGGAAATGCATAAAAAACAAATGAAGTTAAACTTATTCATGCATAGTTTAGCAAAATATTAACATTTAGATTTTTTATTATTATTCTTTTGAAATGTGCACAGACTCTCCTCGCTTTACGTTATATATATATATATATATATTTATTTATATATTTATGTTGGAATACAACGTCCATTTATCTTACCCTTTTATTTCAGCGCATGCGCGTACAGTGACGTTTCTACAAATCCGCTCTGCGAGCGAGATTATTCAGTTCTGTTAAAAACATGTCAGTGCTTAGTCGCACTTAAGCTATGTATATATTTTTGTCTTCGTGTTAGTGTTAATAAATGTTTATGTCGAGCTATTCTGCTAACTCTGTGTGCCCCCAAAACCAACAAAGGTTATGGGTACCAGAGACGCTACTCACTGCGCTATAAATAGCAGAAATATATTTTAATTCGAACTTTCGAATTGTAAAGTCTTAAGCCTAAACCGAAATTAAGAACTCTTCTACGTTCTGTCATTAACTGTTTTGATTTGTGGCTGCGAGATATTTTATTTAATCATGTCACATGTTACGACAATTGAAAAGCTCGGCAAAGATAACTTTGATAGCTGGAAACTTCAAATTGAAGCAGTATTAATAAAAAATGATCATTGGGATTATGTAATCGGCAAAGAAGAGAAACCGGCCGAAGGTAGCGCTGATGAAAAGAAATGGCTCCAGGCTGATCAAAAAGCCCGTGCTGATATAATTCTGGCCATAAATCCTAGTGAATTGTGCCACATCAAGCATTGTGCGACTTCAAATTCTGTATGGAATAAATTGAAAGACGTTTATGAATCAAGAGGCCCTGCAAAGAAAGCAACGCTGTTAAAACAGCTTCTGTTTCGAAAGATGAGTTTCAGTGAAACGATGTCTGAACATTTAAATATCTTTTTTGAGATTGTTGATAAATTAAAAGAAATGGAAATAGAAATTGCGGATGATTTGTTATCAATTCTTCTACTCTACAGTGTTCCTGAGAATTTCGAAAATTTTAGATGCGCTATAGAATCGAGAGATGAATTACCTAAACCCGATTCTTTGAAAATTAAGATGCTAGAAGAATGGGAAGCTAGAAAAGGAAAAACCACTCATGATTCACAAAATGCCTATTATATAGAAAACAAGAGAAACAATCAAGAACAGAAGAAAAATGAAAAATGGAAGACTAATACGAATAAAAATTTTCCTGCAGAGAGAAATTATCGTAATTTCAAGTGCAATTATTGCTCCAAAATCGGGCATAAAGCTAACGAATGTAGAAAGAAAATAGCGGACAGAAAGCTTACATCTTTAAATAAAGGAAATCAAGGTTCAATGATTAGTTATGAAGAACCGGTTAGTATGGCATTTAACGACGTATATCATGAATCTCCGGCATGGTGTTTAGACAGTGGTTGTACATCTCATATGTGCAAAGATAAAAATTTATTTACAGAATTTCATCCTCGTGATAATTCTACAATACAACTTGCGGTTGATAAAACAGCAAAAATCACAGGAATAGGAACAGTTCTTATTACAGTGCCTAACGGTAGTGGGACTACTAATCTCACACTTAAGAACGTTCTGTGTGTACCCGAGTTAAAATGTAATTTGATTTCAACGTCAAAAGCAACGGCTAATAATCGTTCTGTGCTTTTTAAAGAACGATATGCTAAAATAATTGAGCCTAATGGTTCTATACTAGTACAAGCTGTTCGTCAAGGTGATTTATATTATGTACATCCAGTCCCCGAAAGAGCTGCAATGGCACAGGTAAGTGATTTTGTAAAATGGCATTTAAAGTTAGGACATTTAAATGAGTCTGATTTAAAGAAACTTAAATCTAATAATATGGTTAGAAATTTAAATTTTAATGATGGTGAGTCTCTTAAAGATTGTAAAGTTTGTATTCAAGGTAAACAAACTGTCCGCCCTTTTCCTAAACAATCAAATTTTGAAAGTAATGATTTATTATTTCGCATCCATTCAGATTTATGTGGGCCCATGAGAGTCCCTTCCCATGGAGGATCGCGATATTTTGTTACTTTTATTGATGATAAATCACGTTATATTGAAGTTAGTTTTCTTAAAACCAAGGATGAAGTTAAGAATGCATTTGTTAAATACAAAGCAGCAGTCGAAAACCGACTAGGAAAGAAAATAAAATTTCTTCGTACAGATAATGGCTTAGAATATTGCGGCGAAGAATTTGATAAATATATCGAAGAATGCGGTATAAAACGAGAATTTTCTTCCCCTTTAACCCCTCAGCAAAATGGCACCCCTGAGAGATCGAATAGAACGTTAACTGAAATGGCAAGGTGTTTACTATTACAAAGTAATCTTCCACAATCTTTTTGGGCCGAAGCTATAAATTGTGCTGCTTACATACGCAATCGCTGCCCGACACGACGTTTAAGAGAAAATAAAACTCCATATGAAGTATTCTTTGGCATCAAGCCAACTTTATCATACTTCAAAATATTTGGGCAAAAATGTTTCGTACTTAATAAAAGGCAAAATAAGGGAAAATTTGATCCTAGATCAGAAGAACATATTTTTGTAGGTTATTCTAATGAATCAAAAGCATATAGGCTTTGGAACAAGAAATCTAGAAAAATTGTTATAAGCCGTGATGTTCGATTTATTAACGAATTTGAAAATGATCCCTCCTGTAACACCGAAATAAAATTAATTTTTCCTTTCTCTCAAAATAATGAAAATACGAGCACAAACACAATTACGCAACAATCAGAAATATTTCCAGTCATGAAAACGGAACCAGACAATTCTAGTGGCGACAGTGAAAGAGAAATTGATTCGCAATCTGATGAAATTTCCGACCCCCCTTCTTTCAGAACGCGCGGGAGGCCAAGAAAAATAAAAACAGGTAGAAAAGGGAGACCTCGAAAGGAATATCAAACAATTATTATTCCGAAAGAAGAAAAATCTCAAACTGCAGTAAATATTTCTTTTGACTCTTGTCCTGAATTATTTGAAGCTCTAAATAGTCCGTATAAAAACGAATGGATAAATGCGATGAATTTAGAATTTAATTCATTAATGCAAGAAAATGCATGGCAAATAGTAGATAGGCCAAAACATAAGAAAATTATAGGATCTAAGTGGGTTTTAAAAACAAAATATAAGCCAGATGGGTCAATCGAGAAATTAAAAGCGAGATTGGTAGCAAAAGGTTGTACACAAAAACCTGGTATCGACTTTGACGAAAATTTTTCTCCTGTAGCTAGATTAAGTTCAATAAGAACTGCGATCGCATATGGCATCCAAAATGGGTTCACTGCATATCAATTAGATTTTATTATGGCTTATGTAAATGGTGATTTAACTGAAGAAATATACATGGAATTACCTGAAGGTTTTAAAAATGAATCTAATGATGACAAAGTTTGTTTATTAAAAAAATCCCTTTATGGATTAAAACAATCGGGTCGCCAATGGTTCAAAAAATTAGATGAAAAATTGAAACAAATGAAGTTTAAATCACTAAATGCTGATAAATGTGTGTATTTTTCTAAATCTCCCATTGAAGCTATTATCATTGTTTATGTTGATGATCTCATAATTCTTACTAAATGTAAAGAAGATTATCAATATATTCGAGATGAATTAGCAAAATCATTTAAAATGAAAGATTTAGGTCTCTTACACTATTGTTTGGGCATAGAATTTATGCAAAACGGGGACAATATTAAAATTACACAAAAGAAGTACATTGAAGATATTCTGAGCAAATTTAATATGCAAGAATCCAAACCAATATCTACACCTTTTGATAATAACGTGAAGCTTACTAAGGATATGTGTCCCAAAACTGAAGAAGAAAAGTCTGAAATGAATAATATTCCCTACCGTCAATTAATAGGATCCCTTATGTATTTATCAGTTGCTACTAGACCTGATATAACTCACGCTGTGAATTTCCTAAGTCAATTTAACAACAATCCAGGTAAACCTCATTGGATAGCTGCAAAAAGAATTTTGCGATACCTAAAAGGAACCCAAGATCAAGGACTGATCTTTAAGCGTGATTCTGAATCCTTGATTGCATTTGTCGATGCCGATTGGGCGTCGGATGTGAATGACAGAAAATCATACACTGGCTACATTTTTAAATACGCCAGTGGAGCCATATCGTGGGAATCGAGAAAACAACGAACTGTCGCATTATCTACAACAGAGGCGGAGTACATGGCATTGTCAGAAGCCGCCAAAGAGATTTTGCATCTCAGACGGTTTTTAAGTGAACTTTCTCCTGAAACAGTGACTGCGCCTACTATAATATTTTGTGATAACCAGTCTGCTCAAAAATTAGTACGAAATCCGGTTTACCATTCGCGCACGAAACACATCGACATTCGACATCATTTTGTGCGTGAAATTTACGATAATGGCGAAATAGAGGTTAAATACCTAGAGACAGAAAATATGCCTGCAGACATTTTAACCAAAGCTTTAAATGCTTATAAACATAAAAAATGTTGTGAAATGATAGGACAAAATGTTTAAAATAATTTTCAGCATTATTCTGTATCCTTTTGTATATAAGTATATAATTTGTATTTGTAATTTTTATATTAATATTATTTCTCTGTAATTTGCTTAATAGGAGAACATTGTTTTGTTAAGAAAATGCACGTTGTAAAGGGGGAATTGTTGGAATACAACGTCCATTTATCTTACCCTTTTATTTCAGCGCATGCGCGTACAGTGACGTTTCTACAAATCCGCTCTGCGAGCGAGATTATTCAGTTCTGTTAAAAACATGTCAGTGCTTAGTCGCACTTAAGCTATGTATATATTTTTGTCTTCGTGTTAGTGTTAATAAATGTTTATGTCGAGCTATTCTGCTAACTCTGTGTGCCCCCAAAACCAACAATTTATATATATTTAACAAATGTCAATAATATTATTACTTTAGATTTCAAAGACCTATTTAATAATATCATTCTAAAATACTTACATTCTATTATCAATACATTATTTATAGAATATTTTCCTTTATTAAACTTACCAGAAAACATTGATACTGACTACTTCACATCTTTGACTAACTTTCTACTATTTCTTAATATTATTTTCCAAGACAATGCTTTATTTTATTCAAATACAGTGAAATCCTTAAAGAGCTGCTTCATCAAGCATGTTATCTGAATTATATCTTTACTTTTATGAACGTAAATTTATTAATAATAATATATTGCTCTGCAGATACATAGGGGATATAATTATCCTTTCTGTTAAAGATAATAATTCTATATCTCTTCCTGTAAAGCACCCTTCTAATGTAGAACATAGTACTACCTTTTCAAATAATTCTAGTATCAATTTTATGGATGTTAAAATTAATATTCTCCCTAATAACACCCTAAAATTGAATATTATGATAAACGTAATGAATTTTAATTTAATGTAATTAATTTTACGAACTTCAATTCCTGCTTACATATTTCAGTAAATAGAAATATTCTGCTTAATCATAGTCTTCGTATCAAACGTTTATGTTCCTCCTAATTCTTACAGCCTATCATTTTTAAATTAAAGCAATTAGCATTGTCTTATAATTATCCCATCTCTTTTATATCTGCATGGCTCAAATCTTAATATTCCCCTTTTTCTACTTCTGACCAGTAACAAAAAAATCGAAAACACTATTATGGAGGGTGGGATGTAAATTGTTGAAAAAATTATAAAAAATCATACACACACAAAAAAATTATATGTATGTATATATAATATATATATATATAGTAAAAAAAAAGTTTGGTGTATGTGTATGTTTTTCCTCACATTATATACTAAAAAACAAAATAAATAAAAAATAAAAATACCATTACGGAGGGTTGAGGTTGGGAATGCTAAAAAATGTTTAAAACCTTATATGTTTTTATGTGTGTGAGCGTGTATATGTGTATGCATATATGCTTATATATTGTATGGACATATATATAAAAAAATACGGGGTATCATGCATTTAACATCATAAGTCTTCACATATTGCTTCATCATATAAGGATATATTTTACTATCTCAACATTCCTCATTACCTTTTAAATTTTCACATTTAGTTACACAAAACAAGGCTATATTTTACTATCTCAAATATTCCTCATAATTTTATATGTTATTTATATTCTCATTTTTTATATTACAATATTTTGTCTTTAAAATAGTTTATTTAATCAATTGCCTTCTTATTTATTTTTATATAATTCTTTCTTTCTTTATTTTATTTGTATTAATTTATACCTATTCTTTATTTTATTTTGTATTCACTCAGTACTTATTAAGTTTATCCCTATTTTTTCATTCTACTTTAACTAAATGTTAATCTAAGTCTTTTCTTGATTTCTTCAATCAAATTCATTCCTTTTATTTTTTTTGCTAAAGATAGCAACACTAAACATTATTGTTATTAATCCAGTTCCAATTTACAATTTTCCTTTCTCACATCAGATGGTAGCACAGTTATGGGTTTCAGTCAGATGCTCAACTGTAGCTCACATGTTAAAATAGTCTTAACTATATTTTCCATCCTGATATGCTGTAGTTTTGACTCCTGGTATGTAATTCGGGTGTTGTGCTCAAGTGATTTTTGATATCCTGTGTGGGGTGTATCTTTCTTTAGATCTCTTATTTGTTATCTGTTTTATGTAGTGTTTCCGTTATAAGGGGCTAAAATTTGTCATTTTAGGCTTAATGCCGACAAAATTGGATGAAATAACGCATCTTCTATGAATGAACTCACAAGCTTCGCTGACAATTCTGTGGGTCATTCACAGTTTCTTATTTTGCATGCTGGTTTCCTGTGTTCATTTCTATATCATCTTTAGAGCTTAACCAATTTCTTCATATATTTGTGATTTCAAATTTATTTTATATATATATATATATTTCCTACACTTCATTAACTACGAACTTTAGTTGACCTCAAGAACATATAAAAAGTACATTTCAATTTGTGTATATTTACGAGAGTTAGACAGCGGTTAGACGACCAGACACACAGACAAACTTTTTTCAGATGACAGACAAACTTTTTTCAATAAGTTTCAATGCGTTAAACAGCAGTAAATAGAAACAAAATGTTTCAGTAAAAAATTATTTTTTTCATGCAGTATTGATACATTGTTTATACGTATATTTTGAAAGTAAATCAACGGCATGAAATAGGACAAAAATCTACCCTTTTTATTAAATCAGAGATTATTGTTTACGTTTATGTGAAATTTGTTATTTTTACCACTGTTTTTTGTTTTTGTGTTTCTATAGTCATTTCATGTTACGAATATATAATTTTCTTGAGTTTCGCACTTTTCGATAAAAGCGCTTATATTCTTGTAATTTTTTATATAAGCTAGTATATTCCATTTTGTGTTTGGTGAGTAAATAAAATAAACACGACTACTAAAACCAAAGAAATTTCAGAAATAATATACAAATAAATAAATAAAATGCTTTTAAAACCTACAGTAATTTGTAAACTATATAATGTACCAAGGGACAAATGTACACACGGTTTAGTATATGCACAATGGCTGAAATACAGGTATTTTTAAAACAATTAGAACTGTAATCGGAAAATACTATTCTTAAATAGCCTTAACAACATTCAAGCAGAAATATTTCTTTATACTATTATAAAATGTGCATGGTAAGCTGTGTAAGTCTATGAGAACGGTTTGCGTTTACTCGACAGTCCAATTGGACATATCAATGATTGACAATTTGTTCAAAGAGAGTTTTCTCATGGAATTATTTTTTTTTATAGCAAGTAAACCTTTAAAGTTTAATTATTTAACCTGCGAATAACATCGACTAGTTTACTCACTTGACCCTGCTTTAAGAGCTGTAGTTCTAAAGCACACAGTGAATGGAACGGATTAAAGATACACACGCAAATCGAACAGAGTCAAATAATTGTTCAGGATTATTCTTTATCACGTAGTAAAACTTTTAATTGTTGCTGGACATATTTTTAATAATCAATTAGCATGTGCGAGTGGGTTTATATAAATGCTTAAATAAATTTGATACATGTAAATGTCTTTATACTTGACTCTCTATGATAGTAACATATGTTCTTCAAAGTAATATGGGGCCGTAGACATTTTCAAGAAAATTATCATACATGAAACGAAATATATTTTGAATAACCTACGAGCGATTAAGGGGGCCCGGGACACATTTTCAAATATTTTTTATTTATTGAGTTAAAATTTCGAAATTATTTATGATGGTTAAGCATATCATTTGTAAACAAAATCACGTGATAAAACGTCTCATATTTTTTTTTTATTTAAAATTTAAATTTTATTAAAAAATTGGGGTAGTTTAAAATCATTGTAACTCGAAATATTATTTGTAGAATTTCATTTTTTTTTCATTTAAATAAACAGAAATGTATAAGTTTTAATTTAGATTCAGCATTTTAAAAAATATTAATTTAAATAAAAATTAAAAATATTTAAACAAAAAAATTAAAAAAAATCTGTTGTTTTTTTTAATCATATTTTCAAAGTATTTTTTTTTTCAAATTTGGTGAATCTAAATTAAAGTAAAACAATTGAAAAAGACAAGTTCCAAATTTGAACTATTTACCTATAGCGGTTCTTGACTTATAACAATTTCAATATGCGAAATGGTGAAAAAAAAAGAATTTTTACAAGAAGTCGTTTTCATGACAACCATTGCTTGAAAGCTAGATTTTGAAAACAAACCAAAACGAAAGAAAAGAATATTTCCTGTTCCAATTAGGACAGAAGCATGATTTAAACGTCATTTTAAGCAGATAAAAAACCAGAGAAATTTTTAATGTTGTATTTTTTTTTCGGAAAATTTGAAGATTTTGGTGTCTAGGACCCCTTTAAACTCTTTCAGACATGACATCGAATTATCACGAGACATTTTCGTCTTTCGAAAAAGACCAAGACGAACCGGAAAAAAATTCAAAAAGCACTTCAAGGCACGGTCATTCAACATAGAATTTTCGGCTCTTCATTGGGAAAATGTTTTGAAGAAATAGTTCTTACCCACATCAATCGCAGTCCCGTGCCAAACGCTGCAAAACTAGAAAATATTTGATCGGACACTAAAGTAATAACGTTGTCTCAAATAGCAAATATTTTGTGCAAAAGGTAGGAAAAGACCAGGTGAAATCTTTTGAAAAGACAAGATGAAACCTAAAACGAGCTGCGAAAAAGAGAGCAAAGGTTGCTCCCAGTAAGAGCTGAAATAAATAGTATTCAGAAAGTAGAATAATTATAGGCAATATTAAATTTGCTGTATGTCGCTGTACGAGAAGACGATGTAGAACAAAACTACGAAAACCAGTTCTTTTTAATATTCATGTATGTTCGCAGAGTACTCTGAAATTATGCGACCGATTTGTGTGATTTTTTAATTGAGAAGAGGATACTTTCGCATTGGTCCCATTTGAATTTCTTCAAAATTGGTTAAGATTTTTTTTAGAAATTCAACAAGATAAAAAATAAATAAATAAATAAATAACCGTCTTTAAAATATTCCATTTTCATTGATCATTTTCCTCGATTTTCCTCCTTCTTTATTTTGTTTGCAGGATTGTTGTAGGGAAAACCAAAAAGGAATGTCTTAATCGTTAATTTATTGACTAAAAAAAATGTAATCCGTTTAAATTCACCCGATATTTCTGCGGTACACAAGCTTCATTTGAAGATCTATACATTTATATTTGAAAGATTTGTATGCTAATTTTGGGTGGGATATAAAAGTCCCTGGTGATTTTTTTAAGGGGTCTCAAAACTTTTAAAATTGCAAAAAAATAATGAAAAGACAATTTTCAACATATAATATCTTAAAATGTTTTTGATTTTAACCCAGATAACATGAGCATTAGCAGCAAGTTTGATTTTTTCTCACATTATCTTGCCGTAACAAATTTGAATTGAGAAATTCGCAGCAAGTTTCCCGCAAGGTATACCATCCCCTACTTGCATTAGTAGTTTGTTTTGAAACTGATGGAAAGACTGTCTTTAATTCACGAAAGTGACGAAAGCAAAAAATCCCTCTGTTGAGAGAATAGACAATCAGTACAAATTTTATTTGGTCGGCACCACTTTTCTACTCTCTGTACTTATCAAATATAAAAAAAGGCTCGTATTGAGAAGTACAGATATTACCTTAACTTGTTTATGGTGATGAAAACGATGCAAGCACCTTCTGACGGTGTGTTCGCATCAACAGACCTGATCAGGTTTATGGACTCATCCGAAGGGGTTACACTTAAAGTGCAATAGTTGTAAACAGATAGTGGGGCGTGGAAAGATTACTACTTTGCAGTACGTTTGCAGTACTTTTGATTACTTGTTTGCCGTTAATTTGCAATAAATTTGATACAGCATGAATTTAACCTGCACGACAAGTTAGCTGCAAGTTCAAAGTGTGGTGACTTCGGCGTTTGCATTTACTTCCTGCAGTCTTGTTATGAACTTTCAGTCTTGTCATGGTGAGCTTGCTGCAACTTCGCAGGTTTTCAAAGCAAGACTACTGCAAATTTCCTGAAAATTAAAAATGCTATCTGGGAAGATACAATTTTATATTGGGATGAAGGATATTCTTTCATTTCAGGTATTAAAAAAAATGTAAGATGCAGAATTAGACTTTACAGGGGGCTCCAAAATGTCAGACGTTTGATGAACAGAAAATCGGCATAACAGATTACGCGCACGATTACAAAATAAATTTTGGAACTAGTATGAAAATTTTGGTGCCTAGTTATACACCGGCTTGTAATAATTACCCTGAACCTAAATAAATTTGTATCTAACGCATTTTTATATTTTTAATACAAAGTTGCATTTTGTTAATACAAAAATTAGAAATTTTCAACAGTTGGTATCACCTAAAAAATATTTTTTTGAACAATAAAAAGGAAATTTTAGTTTCAGTTTATACAGACAAACATGAAACACGTGTTTTAGAAATTTCATGAAAATAAATTCAGAAGTTTTTGAGATATCGTGTGCGTTAAGACCAAAAACGTCATTTGGAGAAAAATAACTTCAAAGTTTCGGAAACGCCGCTTCAGCTATTGAGCGGGTATAATTCTAAAAGCCGTAACTTCTGTTTTAATGGGAATTGCAAGGAAACAATTATATTAATATGTTCACAAAAGATAGGAGATTTAACATCTAAAAAAATAAAATTTCGAAAATTTTATAGCTTTTAGAGTCCTGAGACCATTTAACCCTTTCCAGCGCGGAGTAATTCTGTGTATAATAGTAATTTAACATAAAATAAAGTAGTTTAAATCGTTTTTTTACTTGATTAAAAAGTTTATAATCATAAAATATATATTTGTTCCCATGATTTGATTTTTTTAATTGTAAATATTGCAGTTTTCCGTCAAAAAGTGTTACATTTATTTTTTTATAATTATAATTTCATACATTTATCTTTTTAACTTTTTCGAATAAAACTTTAAATGAAAATTTAACTGAACATAAGTGTGTTTAGAACGTACATATTACTTACGAAGAATATAAACTCTGAGCCTTCAATAAGTAAGTGCAAAATTTACTGATATATTTTTGAAACCATCTATTTATCATTTCCCTGATCATTAACGCATATACCGAACCATGCATATACTTATATAAGTTCACATAATTAGAAATGCAAATATATGTAAATGCAAGAGCAATGATCTCACGATGCAGAACACGGTAAGAATTAAGTAAGCAATACTACTAAGTTTTAAATAATGCTCCACAAGTGTCTCTAAACTTTTCCAAAGTTATGTTTTAGACAAACATTGATTAGCACAATCATAATAAGATTATTTGAATTCAGTTTCTAAATAAGTAAATTACTTTCGTCAAAGTGAAATGTAAATACTCCAAATGAATATTGATAAAGATATACTTTTGCGGCTTTTATTTACTCTCGATACGTTGAAATGTTGTTTTGAATTTGAACAGTAAACATACGTTTTTGCAGCTTTCCTTTTTCAGATAAATATTTTAAAACATTTGTTACAGGTTAAACTATCTATTGTTTCTAATCTAATGAAAATAATATATTATCTGACAATGGATTGACATTTTATCTGCAGTAATCATTTCATTAATTGGGCAATAATTAAACTTTTATAAGTAGACTGTAAATTTTACCACCTTATGACATTAAAAATATCCTTTTTTTTGCAGTCTACAGCAAGATTCTAGATATCATAAAAATGATTGTCTAGAGCACGCATATGAAGATTTCATTCGTCACTCTTGTTGTAAAATAAAAACAAATTGTCGATATGTAGCATATTTTTTTAAGGAAAGATTTAATTATATAAAGAAGGTACAAGCATATAGTATGGTACATATTTAACAGTTTCTCCTAAGTTATCATATGTAAGTCAAAAGCATGCGATCATGTAGATAGAAATCGTTTTATCCTGTACTAAATACATCATAGCGTGTTTCTGAAAACTGAAATTCCTAAAAATTATGCATGAAGGGATTGGCGGGCAGCTTAAAAATAATAAATATATAAAAAAAGTCTAAAATGTTTGTTTTAGTATCAATTTCGAACTTCGGGTTTTAACTACGGTCTTTAGTTCTTAGAAATTTGTGTAAAATGCAGAAAGATGCTGGCAAGCACATCATGCATAATTAAAAAAAATAATATGCAGAAACACTTTATGATATGTTCGATAGAGAAGAAAAGAATGAACAAATACCAACGCACTTGACTTAAATAATTGTTATGGAAAATGTTACATACGTACCTCAATATAAGTTTGGAAATTTGATAACACACCGTTTTTTAGCAACAACTTTCAACCAGTGTTCTATTTTTCTAAGTTTCGTTTTAAATATTGAAAGGTTGTTTTTTGTAGATTTCAAAAAATAGGAGCAATGATCTCACAATATGAAACATGTTAAGAACTAGTAAATCTGCAGATCAGGAGCCTCAACGTCAGCTCTGCAAGTCATTATTTTTAAGCACGCTTTGGGCAATACTAAACTTCCTGCAAACAGCAATTTAAAGTTTTCAAATTACGTAATTATTTATAAGAATAAAAAATACGAAGTTTTCAGACTTTAGAAGTGTTAAATTAAAAACGTTGTTATGTAAGGATATTCTGAAATTTTCATGAGCCATTAATTCTGGTATTTAAATTCTGGTATTCTGGTATGTAATAAATTAGATTACTTAAAGGGGGCTCCGCCCCCCTGAACACCCCGTGGTCTCATTAAATTTACATATGTAACATTTTATTGATTCTGGTAATGGATATCGTAATCCTTAGATATCTTTTTACAATTCCGAGTCTTATTTTTTAACACCGGTGACCAGAAAATGATTTACATTGACGCAATTATATTAAACGTTTAGGTTTTGTGAACGAAAATGCAATTTCCTATGAAAAATAAAATAATTTTCATTCATATTTTATGAAATGAGGCGACATTAAGAAGTGACACTCGTCAAAAAATATTTTTTCAAGCAATCTTGTTAATGTTTGCTTTTTAAGAATGAAAACATTTATTTCCCGACTCAATAACGTCATTTTCGACAGAGATAGTTTTGAGGTGCATAATTTTGACATTTACTATCTATTTGCTTTTCAAATGTTTTTTTTTGCTTATTGAAATTCTCGATTAAAAATTAAACATTTCTGTTAGCCGTGTGCAAACGATAAACCACGAAATATTTGTAACATTTTTTTTTTATATAATAAGAATTAATATCATAACATAAGGCCCGTTCATTTCAGCCAAAGAGCGTATTCGTTTTAGTTTTCATATATGAGGCCAAATTCACCTTCTTTTCGCATTTTAGTTTATTTCCAATATGAAGACATATTCAAGTCTATTTTTTATGTTTATTTTCCTCTTGCACATGAATATCTTTCAAATCAAAATTAACTGTTGAGGATAAATTATTATTCAGGGATCTGATTTTCTTGGCAACTGTAAAAGAAAAAAAAAAGATTGTTAAACTTTGTAGAAAATTGTCAAATTATTCCTTACGAAAATAATGAACTTTTTAATTTATAAGAAAAATATTTGAACAAAATAAGTAGAACATAGCCTGTTTTTATTTCTGGTGTAAAATCCATCTATATGTTATTTGCATGTAACAATATGATATATGCATTAATTCTCCGCTTTTGACGTTGATTTGACTTTAAAAAATTGTACATACTTTCACATTTACAATATTTTTAGGTGTAGTTCCGTTGCTAGGCAACAGTTAAAAGAAAATTAAAACAATGGAATATGTACATTTAAAAGAAAAAAAAAATTATAAAAGAAAATATTTTATATAATTGGAACACATATACAAAATCCCTCCATAAGTTGCACACCGAATTTAAAAACTTTGACAAATGTATAGGCAAAATTTCAAAGTAATATGAATAATGTATTATTCTAATTAGGAAATTTCATCATCCATAATTTACCATTTAAATCCTTCAATCATATGAGCCATTTCCTTTGAACAAATAAAAATGGAAAAATCGTCTGAATTACCATAGAAAAGCATTATTGCGAAAAATAAAATATTCTATATTTTCCGAACGAATGAACCAAATATAACAAAAAACTATACAGCTAAATCCGGGTAATTAAGCAACATATCCACTTAATTTCAAGTTAATCGTATGCTTATTGCAGCAGTTATCGCGAAACAGACAGACATACTAACAAACAGACGGAAACCAAAAACTTTTCGAATCTCCACAGTAAGCCTTCCCTGACGTTTCGGCAATTAATAAAAAAATTCTCTAACTTCTAGAAAGCTTCTAACAATGCTTCGCAAATTTCTCTAAATTCCTACAAAGATATTTTTTGCTGAAACATTCATTAGCACAATCATAATAAGATTATTCGAATTCATTTCTGGAATGAAAAATCAGTTTAATGAAAGTGAAATGTAAATAACTCAATTGAATATGGATAAAATCTTTTGATATGCACTCTCGATCTATTGGAGTGTTGTTTTGAATTTGTACTGTAAAGATTTTCGTATCTTTGCTTAATCTGATAGTTAGAAGATGAACTATAAATCATCTGTAAATCAATAAAAAGAAGACACAAAACTCACAAAAGAATAATTTGATTATGTGAAAAATTCATGTTTCTACTTCGGTTATTATAACTAGACTGTGCATTTTAGCAGTCTATGATATTAAAATTAGTCTTTAGACACTTCAGTCTAACAAGGTCACAGAAATAATAGAAATGATTGTCCAGATTATATGTATGATATTCAATTGTCAAATCTTCATAGAATAAAAAGTAATTACGTTAATTTGTAGTATAATTAGTAACGGAATTATTAGATTAGAAGAAACAGTATCTACACTTATGAATTTTCATCTATTCTGAAAAATAGGGGATGGCAAAGTTATTTACTGTCATGATACCTTTAAAATAAGTTAAAAACGAATCTACAAAAATTCTATTAAAACTTAACTAAATCTAAAGTTTTACTGAATTTCGTACATTAATTCCGACCGCCATTATTTGCGCACTAGGTTGAATTATACTTCATGACTATACTCATATGAAAAGACACTCCGATCATGAAAAATCTCTACAGCGTTATTTGCTTCAGTAGGTTGAATTGTCCTTCATGACTATACTGGTATGAAGGGTACTCCGATCACGAAAGAGCTCTACAGCGTTATTTGCATACCAAGTTGTAAAGGCATTAAATTCAAGATATCGAACAGAGAGTTCGTATTTAATATATTGGATGACATATGCGGCTTCGAGCTCATTCATTTCTATTATGTCTTTACCTTATAGTACACCAAAAATTAGGGTAACTCACTCTCACTAATTAGTTATGATCTTTCAGTTATCCTCTTAAACACGACACAGTTGAGACACTTGTGGGTGAATATACACCGAAATGTAATTTGTACCAAATAAATTAGAAAGATTAACTAAGATATAAAAAGTCATGGAATTCCGTGTCTTAGTTTTTGATTTACAGGGCATAGAAATTTAATGTAATAAACACACAATAGTCGATTTCGAAATATGACAAATAATGTCAAGAACATTCCAAAACTTGTCAATACGTTAAACACCAAAGGACGACATTTTTAAGAATCTAATATTTTTTTCTTTATGAATGTAATAGAAACTATAAAGAAAATAAGGTAGTTTTCCTTAATTACAATTTTAATAAGTAAAATTTATTAATTATCAAATCAATAATTATCAATATATATTAAATTGTTAACATCGTATTAATTAAAAATATCAGAATACTCCTACACTAAAGAAAAAACTTGAATATATATATATATATACAAGGTGTCTCAAAAGGTCGTTTACAAACTTAACATGCCGGCCTATAATATCATGAGGAATAAGATTTACATAGGAACTTGTGTTCGAAAATGCAAAATGCGATCACTAGAGAACAATGAGCGCAGGTGTGGGGGGGGGGGGGAAGAAAGGATATCGAAAGAGGTATTAACAGGACTTTTATTAAATAACATGGTTTAATTTACAGAAGGTTTTCAAAATTCCTTCCATTCGCCGCAATTCATGCTTCGCAACGTCGAAGCATGGATTCACGGACCCGTTGAAAATGGGTGGGTGTGTCGCGGACACGTGTCGCCGCTTCCACGATCCTGGAGATGAGATCTATGTCCGATGTTACGGGCTTCTCGTACACCATGGACTTCATGTGTCCCCACAGATAGAAATCTAGGGGAGTCAGGTCGGGGGATCGCGGTAGCCATGGGACTGGTCCACCTCTGCCAATCCAGCGTTTATGATATGTCCCATCGAGGTATTCTCGCACAGTGTAGCTAAAATGAGAAGGCGCTCGATCGTGCTGAAACCAGATTTGTTTCGGTGTGTAGTGGCTGGAACGTCACCCACATCCGACAAGACTTTTTCTAAGAAAATGCGATAGGTATTCCCGTCGAGCCCCTGAGGTAGTAGGTAAGACGATGGGTGCCCCAAAAAATTGGGACTCCCCACCGAAGGAGGGCCGCCTTCCGGTTCCAGGCTCTTTCAAGCACATTTGTCCCCGCAGGGAACCGCCCGCAAGACAAGCCCCTCGAAGCGTCCCGAAGGTCGCTGCCAGACAAGCCCCGACAAGACGGAACCTCACGAAAACTCCGGCCAAACCGACGCACTGCCCAGTACACATCACACCG
This sequence comes from Maratus speciosus, assembly GCA_963932465.1. NCBI lineage: Eukaryota > Metazoa > Arthropoda > Arachnida > Araneae > Salticidae > Maratus > Maratus speciosus. The sequence goes on from OZ010792.1 coordinate 244,307,207, forward strand.
GTTATTCCCAAGGAAGAGATGAATCGGTCACATACGACAGTACTCACCACCCAGCTAGAAGAGCCAAATGGGCCCTTCTCTTGGTTATCGACCCAGTACGCCCCAACAGATCGCAGGAACCAGACGCCTATAAAGACGTTGGGCCCACGAACCTACACGAGGTTTCCCGAGCCGGAGTTACTTTACGAAAGGCCCACAAGATCAGATGCCATTTTCCGGCAGAGACATTTATGCGGGCCAGCCAATAAGAAAGTTATTTAGAAGAATCTAGCGGGAAGACCCGGGAGGACGGTGAAATTCCCTCCGGACGTAAAGTGTCTCTGCTCCAGGCTTTTCGCCCAGTGTCCCCGAATCGACCGACGGAACCCCTCGTGGATCACGCCGGAGTCAGAGAGACCTGACTAGGTGCCGTTAGCGACACCAGGTGGGCACGGAAAATTCCACCTAGACGGAATATGAGGGTCACCTATAATACCAGACAAATGTTTATGGCGAAACGCTGTTGACGTGCATGGGCACGTATAGACCTTGGCTATTCATGCGCCCATATGTGCATGTTGTGCAGGTTCAGGATACCGTCCTGTGTAAAACAGGATTCTTCCGAAAGCAAAATCCACGATGGAAAATCCGGCTGTGCGACCCGTTGTTGTAAATACCAGCGTGAGAATGCAACGCGTTGGGGATAATCGTCAACGCACAATGCCTGTACTCTTTGTAAGTGGTAGGGTGGTTGCGTGTTCTCATGCAATATACGCATAATGCTGGAACGATGTACACCCAAAACGCGTTCGCTTGCTCGGAGACTTGTTTGCCGGATCCTGTCAAATTCCCGTAGCACGGTTTTCACTACAAAAGGCGTGCGTGTAGTGGGTTCTCGACCGATGTGGCTGCGTACTTGGAAAGCTCCTGCTTCACGCAATCTCCGGTGGAATTGTCCAAACAAAACATGACTTGGCTGACGTCTGCTTGAGAAGCGCTCAAGGTACATCCGTACCGCGGCTCGTGCATTTCCGTCCGCGGCGCCATATACGTGATGCATATCGGCAAATTCTGCGTTATTAAACCGATTCATCCTTCTCCTGCAACGTCCTCGCTTGAAATGATTACGCTTCCCAATCTCCTTAAGCCTGCACTCATCACCCTCTAACGGTCGCAGTGTGCATTTTCGAACAGAAGTTCCTATGTAAATCTTGTTTATCATGATATGAGAGACCAGCATGTCCCAATCTCCGTAAGCCAGCACTCATCGCCCTCTAACGGTCGCAACGCCATATACGTGATGCATATCGGCAAATTCTGCGTTACGAAAACGATTCATCCTTCTCCTGCAAAGTCCTCGCCTGAAATGATTACGCTTCCCAATCTCCGTAAACCTTGTTTATCATGATATGACAGACTAGCATTGTAAGTTTGTAAACGACCCTTTGAGACATCCTGTATATATATTGTATGCCCACTAAAATTTCTTGCCACCCTCTTAACTTCGGAACGGCTGCTGCTATATTCATAAAAGTGGTGTCTAGGTATAGTAAAGCAGTCATGCGCTACTGAATGAAACTGCCCTATGGCGCCACCTGATCGAAAACTGCTGAGTTATCATTCCTATCTTGAAATCGGAGAGATGTGGGGGGGGGGGGGTTAAAAGTGATTTACAAATTTCTAGAGCAGCATCGATTTAGTAAGAAAAGACAAATTAGGGACATTAAAGTGAAGAATAGAACGGTTAAAATGCTCATTTGTTTTTTCGTGATTTCCTACGCTGTGATGCGACGAAACTTGATCGAAAGGAGAAATGATTATCTTTCGGACAAATGTGCATACAAATGTGCATTTCAGTTGATGACGCTGAGAAGTTTGAACATACCAAATAAAGGTATATTGTTATAACTAGTTCTCCTTTCTTTCTAAGATCGTTTTATACGTCCCAGTGTAGGAAATCACGAATAAATAAATGCGCGTTTTAACCGTTTTATTCTTCACATTAAAGTCCACAGGGTGTCTTTTCGTACTAAGTCGACGAAACTCTACAACTTTATAAATCCCCTTTTTCGTCTATCTTTTTCGTTTTTGAGATAGGAATGCTAACTCCTCAGTCCTCCACCAGGTAGCGCCATAGGCGTTTTCGCTCAGTAGAGCATGGCTGATTTACTATACCTAGACACCACTTTTTTGAATATAGAATATACTATGAATATGAATATACTATACATATATTAGATCCATTAATCACCGGACAATTTCAATTTTAGGAATTTTGTCAAATATTTAACACGCTGAGTGCTACGATGACCGACACTGAAGCGCTGAAAATTTACAATGTTTAGAGTAATTTTTAAGAAAGTACTAGGACTTCCCTCAGAGGGATTAGTCTGAGCGATATTGCTGAGAACATAGATTTAATAATAACATGTGGAAGCAAAGAAAATGAGTTGTTATCTTTAATTGTCCATTACTGCGATAAATTGAAATGATGAAAATAAAGGAATCGTAGAATTACAAAATATTATATATAAATTCCTATACACTGTTTAAAAAAATGGGAAATCAAACCTATTCAAGACAGCCATGCATGGATATAAAATTGAAAGTACGCAATATATTAAAAGTAAAATAGAAAATGAAACACTAAATTACTTATATCGGAATTTTAACTGTATAAAATGATGTCACGAGCATAATCAGACGCTCCGCACCAATTTGAGTAACTTTATATGACAAATATATGATGTTTAAAAAGAATGGACTATACTTTATATGGTGTGTGCTCCCCCGGAATAGTTAAATTGTACAATATCTGTTTTCCACGGATGCAATGAGGTTGTCGATAACATTTAAGGAATTCTCTCCTCAAAATCTGATATAGTATCAAAGTACCGAATACATCAACAGTGGCATGCAATGCTTTGTTAGAGTGTTTTAGATATGCTCGATCGGATTTAAATGATGAGTGCATGCTGGCCACTACATACGCTGTATTGTTTTGTTTTCAAACATATTCCGCACAAGTTGAGCTGTATTTAGCATGTATTAAATAAAAGAAATCGGCAATGATTACGACATAAAGTATGACACAAGATTTGAATATATCGTCTGCATAACTTTTGAGCTGTCAAAGTGTCATTTGAAGTAATTTACAAATCCATACATATTTATTCAGCAAATCATGCAAGCTAACATACGCCAATATGAACCCGATTATGAAATTTCACCAGAATTAGTTAATATATAAAAAATCTACTAATGATAATTGAGAATATGACCTTATGATAAAATGTCTAGAAAAATGAATCGGATAAAAAATTTATATCACATTTAAAACGGCACTTCCCTCTTTTAGTGGCCTTGGCGAGAGAGAGAAAAAGTCTAGAGAAGGAACACTTTAACAAGTACTTTCGGGCAACCTATTCACTGTTTCATGCAGGTCTTTATTAAATATATTTACACAATTTATTTAATGCTAGGAGGGTATCTATCAGTTTTGTTGCATTTAAATTGCATGTTTTGCGGAGGAAGTGCAGCATTATGAAATATTTAAACTTGCTGTACCTAATAATTCCAAATTAATGGTAATTGAGAACGCTTTCCATTCATTTCATCTTTTTAAATTTTAAATTTTTTAGAAACCATTCATACAGACAATTGTATATTTTAAAACTAACCCGAAGCAAAATTTCAAGATTTTGGTCTCAGCAGTAACGCAGAAATAGAAAATTTTCGAAAGTTTTTTGTTTCTGCACTGTTTTATATAGCGACATTTTTAGAAATTGTTCTATTGCGAGAATTTACGTCATGATAAATACAGCCATGTCAATTTTCATGTTTATATTCCTAGCAATTCCATGTACTTCGTAATGTATGTAACGCTAGATCTTTTTCCGCTTTGTTTAGTCTTTCGATTTTTTAGAATTCGTTCTACAACGAGCATTTACATCTTAATAATTACTACCATGCCAAAGTTCTAGTTTCTAACCCCAACAGTATCCCAAAAATTCCAGTATTCCAAATAAATCATAGTTTAGAAACTTTCTAGAAATTTTTACGTTTATCCGTCAAATTCAAGCTTTTAGAGAGCGTTCATTACGAGTATTTACATCTTAAAAGTAACTACCGCACCAAATTTAAAGTTTCTAACCCAATCAATATCGCAGAAATCGCAATTTTAGAACTTTTTTTCTCCAGCAGCGATGTAGGTTCTTGCACAGATATAAAATAGTCTTTTTTTCGGAGCAGAGATGGCCACCAGCATTTTTTTAAGATGGCTATGTAGTTTCAGAGATAACACCTCACAAACGTACAAGCATTAATAATATTATACACTTTATAATATTATAACGCTTTATAATATTAGCATTAGATGTACAGATACAAAAGCTATTTATCTGTTACAAACTAAAGTGCCCGGCGTTGCCCAGAATTTGAAGGATGTTTGTTCTGAAAAATCAATTTCAAAATTTAACATACAACACAAAACAAACATTAAAAAAAGCAGTCGAAATGTTGTATGAATGAATCACATGAAAACGCTATATAAAAATGTATAAATGTATATAACAGACGCAAAAGAATACAGCTGTAAATGAACTTATTTCAATTTATAATTGGAGCAATAATGTTAAAATACGCCAATATTTCCCTAATCGGGTTTTTATCATGCTTCAATACATTTTTCACACTCATATGACGTTATACTATATCCACCACGTCCTTTATATTTCCAATATGACGTAATATTTCCCTATTTCACGCGGAAACCTTGAAATAAAAAGTTATGAAGTCATATTCACTTTCATTTAAATTCGTCAAACTATTTATTTCATTTTCATTTTTCACGTGAATATCTTGCAATAGAAAAGTTATGACGTAATATTCACCTTTTTTTAAATTCGGCAAACTATTTATTTTATTCTCATTTTTCACGTGGAAATCTTGCTGTAGAAAATTAATTGTTGTAGTAATAATTTTATTGTGTTTTTTAATTGTTGGCAACTGCTATAACGGAAAATGTTTAAATTTGATAAGAAATTGCTGTTAAATTAGTGGTTTTTTATTAATTAAAAATTAACTATAAATTATTTCGATTACGGATTATTTTAGCTGCCTCGGCCATGTTTTAATACACATGTACGCATCTTTTCACAATTTTGGCTTCCAAATTGTGGATTTTTATAAAATTACAAACAGACAGATAGACAAGTTTTCCTTTTTCTATATCTCTCTATTCTAAAAAAAAAAAGTAACTAACGCTGTCATCGCCGCCGCCACCGGTTTTGAATTTTTTGTGACCGGAGGGCTTTCTTCGTTAATATTAAGAAAACTATTGCATACAAAAATATGAAAATCGGTGGTATTATAGCGAAATATTTGATCAACACGCTGATGCATACAGTTTTCAAATCGAAGAATTATTTTAAGGAGATATTTAATGATAAATTTGGACAAAATCGTTCCATTAAAAAAGTTTTATAGGAGCAAAAACTATGCACGGGAATTTAATCATTTTATTCAATAGAAGATCCCGGTGTGCAGATTCCATTAATTTTGAAGTTTTATTTCTATTTTAAATTCAAATATTCAGCATATCGACAGATATTTTTTACATATTTAGAAAACGGTATTATTTTAAACTGTTGCCAACTGTATAAACAGCGCAAACAAAAATGTTTGCTTCAAATTAAAAAAAATATTTACACGTTACTATTATAAACAGAAAAAACCTTCAAATTAGAATTAAATAATTAGGTATAATAAGCAGGCACTTATTGGAAATTACGCCATAAATCTATATTTACATGTGAATTTTAAAAGAGAAAGGATATTGTAAAATAAATTCATTAACATGCGTTAGAAGTCTGAAATAGAAGAAATTACGTCACATTACACTTATTATGGAAAATGAACAAAAAATAGTATTGCAAAACAGTTTAAATTTAAAAATTGCGCGAGACAAAATATTAGAGGTTAAATATTAGATTTTTTCTAAATTTTATTATTTGTCGTTTGATGAGAGGTGTTCAGCTATAAGTATGCAAAATTTCATGTCTCCAACTTAATTAGGGGCTGAGTTAGAAAAATTGTTTAAGATACACAAGATAGAGCCCAGCGGGTTAAATATTAGACCTTTTTCAAAATTTTATTATTTGTCGTTTGATGTGAGGTGTTCAGCTGCATCAGCAGCAAGTATGCAAAATTTCATGCCTCCAACTTAATTAGGGGCTGAGTTAGAAACAATATAATAGCCAATAGAACAATAGAAACAATACAATAGAATTTACAACAGCCTCTGGTGGTTTCTCAAATGGTTTAAAACAGTATGTTTCCAATCTTTGTAATTCCCATCAAATAATCTTCGATAGCAATCTTAGAATAATATATTCGAAAAGAGCTTGAAGAAATTTACCTATTTTCTCGAAAAGCATATGAAATTTGCTCTAGTTGATACTAAGAATTGTTACCTGTAAAACGTTTCATTCTAATTTCTTGTTTTTTTCTGCATGTTAGAATATGAGATTTTTTTATATTGGTGAATCTCTCATAAGGAAATTTTCTATTGAATGCTAAACCTTGAAGGGTTTTACTCTTCACAACGCTATGTACGCTAAGCCAACTGGTGTCTCTTTATCCCCAATATCTACGACTGCTTCATCTAATGTTAAACTTTGGGATTTATGAATTGTAACTGCAAAAGCTAACTACAGAGGAAATTGTTTTCTTGAGCAATTTACATTTCCATTTTTCCATAATTTAGTTATTGGTGGAATCGGAAAGCAGCCATTCTTATAAATTGAATGACGGTAGTTTTCAAATTTAACCATGATTATTCGCGGAACATCGTCTGGTGGCCCGTGATATTCTTCATAAACAATATCTGCAACATAAGCTAAAGCCTTGCTTTCTAAACTGTTTTTGGCCCACAAATTAGAACGTAACATTACTTTTGACCTTGTTGATGAAACTAAGAAATAGTTCAAGTCCGTTTGTCATTTTAGAATCGGCCAACTTTTCTTTAGTACACCTTTGAAGATCTTGAATCAAGCCAACAGGTTGACGCAGTTCTTTTAATTTTCATTATTATATTCTTTTACGTTTTTATTTGTTGAAAACAGCCTAATTGCATCTTTAAATAAATGCTGTTCGCTTTTTGAAAGAGACTGTAAGCTTCGATTCATTAATGTTTCACAGTCTTCAATAGTGTATTCTCCATTGCTAATTCGATCAAGTATGCTACAAAATGTTTGTTCAGTTACATCTTGCCGGAAGGATGATGATAAAAAAAATATTTTTGAATAGTCGAAGAAAATAACAATTGTCCTTCCAAAAGAAACTAACTTCCTTGATTTTTGTCACTGTAAAGAGGCCTGCCGTTTACTGGAGGTAGTTGTTTGATATCTCCAAATAGATATAAGAGCATTGCACGAAAAGTTTCATCGTCTCGATGGCACAGCACTACGTAATCGTAAATCTATTTTCAGCAAAAGACTGCATCCAACCATACTCATTTCATCTATAATTATGAATTTACAATTTCGAAATCCCTCCTGAAATTGGCCAAGCAAATATGGACTAAGATCTCTGAGCTTTTGATTTAGTCCCAATAAAAGTTTTGAATGAATCGTTGATCCATTTATATTAACTGCGGCAACACCAGTTGGTGCAAGCAATTAAAAAGAATATGGTCCAAATGTTTCATTTAATCGAGTAGTGGAGTAATGTATTAAAGTACTTTTTCCAGAACCTGCTTTTCATTGGACAACAATTCTTTTTATTGGTATTTCTCGCCTATGACCTTGCAAGAAATTGAGCTGTTCTTCAAAAATATTTATTATTTTTTTTCTGTCATGTAAAAATTTGGCAAATTAGAAGGAACAGTGACGCAACCACTCTTTTCACTCCCTTTCGCCTTTCATTTTCAATAAAATTCTGTAATTTATTAAGCAAATCTTGACTTTGAATGGTACGCCAGTTGTCCTTTATATAAATGTCCCTTCTGCCCAAATCTAATTCATCCTGTACATTATTTTGTCTTGAAGCGACATTCATCCAGTCAAATGGTTGCTCTGTTTCAGCTGATTCAATTTCTTCAAATTCTTCCTCATCTCCTAAATTTTTCAACAGATATTCCAAATCCAATCTCTGAATGTCATTATTCTCAAAATGCTGTTCGTATATAACTTTCCATGAAGTATTATTTGGATTCATAATTTGAAAATCACATCAAGGAATATGCAACATAACTTTTGTTAATAGAAATCTTCATTATTTGCATTATTGGGATCACATTTCAATTTCGGTATGATTCTGGGGATAAATTGTTTTTTTTCTGATAGTGAAATATCCATCGCGTTTATAAACATTTTTTAAATAATTCTACAAGGACATATTTCCAAATCTCACTGGGCGTTGCTGGTACTTTCCCAAAATATTTGAAAGGGATATGCTCTCATCGTCCTTATTCATATCTAATTGGTCCCATGCGTTCCTTGCTAAATTAATGGTGACAAACTGACGAGATGACCTATACAAAAGTCATCCCATTAACATACAAAATATTTCATGGGCAGACTAATCACGTTCAGCACACATTTTTATTAAAATCTTCTGAATTATCTGCTGAATTATCTTTCATCCCTTCTGATCTGGGTTCACCTTTGCTAGCATATTTAGCAATATATTTTAGAACTGAGTGAATGGAAATGACTGCTTGGGAATCCATGTTTGCTCGCCAAATTTTTTTAATTTGTGCGCTGTGGCTGTTTAAATAAGGACTATTTCTTTTTGAAGTGTATTCGGGTTCATTATTGAGGAACTGAATTTTATTTTCATGAGAACATTCTTTGGGAAATTTGAAAGGGCATGTGACTTCAGAAGAATCTTTTTTCTTTACCTTACAATAAGTTTTAGAGAATATATGCATTTGTACTGCACGTATTAAGTGATTATAATCAGCAGCTTCATCAGGTACATCCGTAAAATGAAATTTAGATGGATGTATATCATAAGCTTGATTAGGCTTTGGTTGCCAAGTCGATATGAATTCGCCAAACTATTTTACAATTTTACGTATCTTATTATCATCATCTGAACTAAGATTGTTTACATCAAGAGCACCTTCAAAGCAAAAAAGTCCATGCATGTGAGGACTACCTCTATGCCTCTATGTTGAAACTCAACACAAAACCAGAAGTCCTTGATTTTGAAATATTTCTTGAAAACATATTCCTAAAAAAATCTACCGGCTTATGAAAAAAGTAAGCAACGATTAAAGTAGGGGTGCACAACTTTTTTAAGAGAAGGGCCACTTACAAAAATGTCTGGGTTGTCGAGGGCCACATCAGTAACACAGAGAAAATTCTATATAGGGGAGGTAGGGGGTGTGAAGGCGCCTAACTTCACATATTAATATTAAGACCTTTCCTCTTTTCCCCCTTTAAAATTACATTTTTTTAAATTCTTAAATTTAATTATCTGTCTGCATTTGGATTCAATCTGTTTTTAGCGCTCTTTTCCCTTCATAAATTAAGCATTCAATTCTCAGTCTCTTTAATATTTTAACCACAGCGCACTACAGTTAAAAGAAAAGAAATCATTTCCTTTTCTCGCCTAATAACCGGATTCTAATTTTCATCTTTCTGCCTTAGTTTGATGATATGCAGAAATTAGTCAGACATATTACTTCTACATTTTTAGCCGTTGGTCCAGATGTTAGATAGATGTGTCATTTCAGTTATTAACCCTGTCTTTATTTTGTTTTTGTTCTTTTAACGTGCTCTTTCGGCCGCTTCAATCCCATGAGAACTTTAGCAACCCCTATAGAATGTCTTTCGCGGTTTATGAGCTAGAATTGCTACGCAGCCATTGGCGTTAAATATTTCTTATTACTCTTTTACATTCCCCATTCAATTTCAATTATTGTACTTTGACCACATGTCTTCCTCTCTATAATCTCGTCATATAGTATATATATTTGGTGAAATTGTGTATGTAAGCTTGCCAACACTGGAGATTTCGAGAAAGTGTATTTTTGAGGGGGACTAGCTTCTGAACTCGCATGATGTGAATAAAAAAGAAATGTAATCTTCGCTCGCTTCTCCAACATTGGTCGTGTAATTCTAGGCGGTGGTGGAAACGATCCCGGTGCACAATAAAGACCTTCAGAAAATTTCTGCCTTTTATTATCTCAGCAGTTTCTTGCCTCTTTCTTAAAATAATTAACAATTGATTTTTGCCTTAGAGTCCGTATTGAAGCTTAGCAAAATGAACCACCCGTGCAACAACAAACAACTACTTTACAAATTCTGGACATCTACTTTACAGGGGACGGGGGGGGTAATAAGTCTTTATTCTTGATGAATAATTATTTTTGCCTATATTAAAAATAAACAAACGGAGATAAATAATTGTATGAAGGAATGCAGGGCTTCTTCGCATCTGTATGAATAACTATTCAACACTTTATGAAGACTTATGGTGTTATTACACTAGGAGTCAAAGACGCTTGAATTCCCAGGCGTCTAGCGACAACAGCCGCCTCACGGCCCGTCTTTTCCAAGCATTTCATTGGCTGTTCCGGAAAAGGCTTTTCTATTATCAGATTTCCAAGCATTGGATTGCCTGTTACTGACAACTCGCCTCGTTTCTGGCGTCAAAGACGCTCCGACAGAAAAAAGGTGCTCGCTCTCCAAGCGACTCTCCTGCTGCCATACGATATAACATGGAGACGCCTGGAATCTGAAGCGACTTTGACCCCTCTTGTAATAACACCATAACGGTTCCTTCTTGACAAATGGTAACTTGAAGAAGAAAAATTACACAAAATTTCTAAATAACTGAACGTTACTGAAAATCATAAAAAAACAAATAATTGAAGAATAACTTCATTTAAAATAAAAGGAAACTTATTTTTGAAATAACAAGGCATGATGGACTAATTATGCTACTTTTTTACGGACTATTAACAAAACTCGTTTTTTTTTCTTTTGTCAATCAAGTGCGACTATTCACGAAATTTGCGATTTTTTTATCAACGACCGATTGACAGATTTCGCGGTAATTTTCCATTGCCGATTGGAAAAATTTGCAATCTTTTCAAACAACCAATTTGCGATACCTGCGATAAAGTGGCGCAATTCGCGATTTTTTTCAGCGAAAAATTTTCAAATTTCACGATTTTTTTTCCACAACGGATCAACGAAAATTGCGATTTTTTAAGCCCCCGATCGAATTATTTCGCGACTTTTTTGTTCTGCGATCGATCTTCGAAATTTGCAAATTTTTCCATGAACGATTGACAAAATTCGCGATATTTTTTTCATGAGTGATTGGCGAATTTTGCGATATTTTACGTGACAGATTGACAATATTTGCAATTTTTTTCCAATGACCAGTCGACGAAACGTGACTTTTTCCTGATATACATTGATGTAATTTGCGATTATTTTCGCGCAATAAATTGGCGAAAATCGCGATTTCTTTTACGCGCACAATCGATGAAATTTACGATTTTTTCCTGCGACCAATGATTTCTATTTCATGATATTTTTTGGGACCGACACACACATTTTGTAATTTTTTACATGAGCTATTCACGAAATTCGCGAATTTTTGGAAAAATTCACGAGTTTTTTCACGAGCAATTGACACATTTGCGGCCAATTGACAAAATTTGTAATTTATTCTATCAATTGTCAAAATTCGTGATTTTTTGTTAGGACAGATTGACAAAATCGCGATTTTTCCCCAGTCGATCAACGAAATTTGCAATTTTTGTACCTCATCGACAAAGTTCGCGATTTTACTGTGCCCGATTAACAAAATTCATGATTGTTAACTGACTCTGATGAAATTTGTAATTTTTCCCGCGGCGAGCTGACGAAACTCGCGATTTTTCCGTAGTCGATCAAGAAAGTTTGCAGTTTTTCCGCAGCTCCTCGACAAAATTCGCGATTTTTCCGCGCCCGATCAACGGCATTCGCGATTCTTAACCTACTCTGAAGAAATTTGTAAATTTTTCGCGACAAATTGATGAAATTCGACATTTTTTCTCGTGATAAACTGACGAAACTCACGATTTTCGCAGCCGGTCAACAAAATTTGCAATTTTTCCGTACTTCATCGACAAAATTCATGATTTTTCTGTGCCCGATTAAAGAAACTTGAGACTTTTCCTCGCCGAGTCGACAAAATTCGCGATTTTTCCTCTCGTGATCAACAAAATTCGAAAATTTTCCGCGCCCGATAAACGAAATTTGCGATTCTTAACTGACTATGACGAAATTTGTAATTTTTCCCGCGGAAAATTGACAAAATTCCGATTTTTTTTCTCACGATCAACTAACAAAACTCGCGATTTTTCAGAAACCGATCAAGGATTACATAATCGACAAAATTCGAGATTTTTTACGCGTCCGATCAATGAAATTCACGATTTTTAACTGACTCTGACGAAATTTGCAATTTTTTCAGCGGCAAATTGTCGAAATTCGCGATTTTTTCTCGCAATAAACTGACAAAACTCGAGATTTTTCCCAGTTGATCAAAGAAATTTGAGATTTTTCTGCGACTCATCGATAAATTTCGCGATTTTTCCGAACTCGATAAACGAATTGCGATTCTTAATTGGCTCTGATGAAATCTGCAATTTCTTCCCGGGGCAAATTGACGAAATTCGCGATTTTTCCAGTAATAAATTGCCGAAATTTTGTAAAAAAAAAAAAAAAAAACGAAGAAATTATATAAATTGCGATCGCGGACCACAAGTTAACCCATGGCGGGCCACAGGTTGTGCATCCCTAGATTAAAGGATTACAATTAAACAATTTTGATTTTCTGATGAATTCAGAATGTTGGTTACGATTGGTGTAATCATAGTCTGCATCAATGATGCGATACATTTCCGTCCAGTATAAATCAGCTGCACTAAGTGTAATGAAAACAGTAGGAGTTCCCAGTTCCTCAACCATGTATAAGAAGTTTCGTGATATGATAAACCAATAAGAGTTCGATAATCTTAAATTAGCACTGAAAGATAAAATTGACTTGTACATTGTAGGATCTTTCTGCAACCGTTCCTGGAGTTTTTCTATTGTTTCAACATCATGTAGGCGAGAATTATTTTTTAATATAAATAATTCCATTTTGTAATGCTGTCCAACGCATTATGCTATTGAAAGCAAAAAATCTAAATCTTGGATGCCGTGCAAATCTTCCATCGTCATATATCATGAGAAATTTAAAGTACTCTTTTGGTGTAATTTTACGAACTCTAGCATCTCTAAGATCACCTCTTCCTGTTGGAAATAACGTTGGAAGAGCTCTACAAATATATCCATCACATGAAAATTCATTTATAGGCTTAGTATCTCTCTCAGGACAAGAAATGACACTGCAGTCATCATTTTCATCTTTAATTCCTAACATACTATTGCCTCTCAATTACATCTAATAGTCACATTTGGTATTCGGTATTCATGTATATTAACTGTCCATGGACGTTGATCATCTACAGGTTTCAAAAATTTTACAACAGATGGTAAATAAATCTGCTGTTGTTCTTGACTGAGTATTATTCGCAGAAAAATATTTTCATTTTCGTGTAAACTCTGCAAATTATTTTCATCAGTAGTAATATAACGATACCAAGGATTGTTTTCCTTTAGATATTCTAAAGCAGAATTAACGTTCTCACGATTTACTATAAAATTATTGAATCCTTCACCATCTTGTCTTTTAACAAAGATCTACTGTGATATAGTATCTATGGAATGAAGTACTAAAGTGCAAAATTCTGTAATATCTTGATGAAAATTAATAACTTACCCACTCTATCCAACTTGACCACTTTTAACGGTTTTGGACCTAGATGCATATTATTAACTACAGAAAAAATATTTAGTTCATTATTTACTATACATTTATGGCAAGTCTTACAAGACTGAATATGCATGTCCCACCAACGACGATGACGAATTTTACAAAAATATAGTTTAATTTTTTTTTTGTGCATTTTCTTCGAAATTTAAAGCATATTTCCGACCGCATGCTTTCTCTGTCAGAAGAGATTCGTCATGTCGTCATTTTTTTACGCTGATATCTAGCCTCTTGCCTTAAAGCTGAATCATGTTCGCGTTCTTATCGACCAGTAAGTGTACGTTTTCTCGGCATTATTTATAATAGAATTAATACATTCCATAAATTGTTTTTAAACGGCAAACATATTTAAAGTAATACTAATAGCAATCACTTCTTAATAGTAAATATGTTTCATTTGTTTAAATTTTCAACCTTCGAATTGGAATAACACTTTATGTAACAAATTTAACAATTAATTTTATTTCTTTACAATTCTTTTGTTGCCACTTAAAAAAAACAAATCATAATATCTTTTAAACAATAATATACAATATCTTTTAAAATGCCTAAGTTTCGTCTGCGTAAATGATTTCTCATAATACGAATAAATTGTGCATTTTAATTCTTAACACTAAAAAATACTTTTATAATTTAATGTAAATAATTGAATTTTCAGGAACTTTAATTCATTAAAAGTATGCTATAATTTTCCTAAAAAATGTATTTTAAAAATTTCATAAAAGAAATCGTGAAATTATTATATGATTGAAAGGAATGAGCACCAACATATGCGCCATCTCTAACTAATCTTAATGAAGTATTTTACTAAAATGTATATTTTCCTCTCAAATAACATACATTTTTAATATAAAGAAGTTTAATGTAAGTAAATCTTAAGGCTAATGTCAGACGACCGTCTTTTTGAACGCTTTTCCCCTACATATCACCTCTACACAATGCTAGCGGCATTTGCGGGTATTGCGATAATTCTTTTACCTCACATGCTAAATAATTAGAGATATACATAGTACATATGCCACGCTGCAATACTAAAAAGCTCCAGTGTGTATTACGATAATTTTTTTTACTTCATATGCAAATAATTAGAGTTTATTTAATTCCGCTTAATTATTACAATATATATATGTTTTTGTAAATAAAGGCAAACATTTTATCACAAACATCAACAAAACTTTTTATTATATTTATTCCTTATTCCAAAGATACCGTTTTATCGTCTGCTGCCATAGTAACATAATAAATTAAATTTTATTGTAAAAATTCTCAGTAAAAATATTTTACTAAATCGAATAGTTATTTTTAATTTTGGTTTTAGAATTAAATTCATGATCTCCCGTGCATAGAACGGGTTAAACAGATATTTAAATTTAAAAAACAGTTTTTGAGATATTTGGCGGAATAAGGAAAATATATTTTACTTATTTAATTAATCATGATTCTATCTATAATAACTAACTCCATGATTTATTATTTTTTCTTCTGAAAATATACGTGTTTATTTTTTTTTTATTTTTTTTTTTTTGCAAAAATACGTCCCGATGCGTCCGTAATGGAAAAACATGTAAATTAAATTAATTAAAATAATAATTTTTTAAGGTTATTCTATAAAAAAAAAATAATAATATTGTGCAAATCTACCGATCATAATTTATGTTTATGTTTAATTTCAAGTCAAAATACTGAATAGTTCTTTGTAAAGTGTACGACAAAATGTAATTTGTGTAGACTAGTAGAGTAAACAAAATAGGGCAATTGGAATATACATATATTAAATAGTTTGTGAAATATTAGCAGTTGTATGAAAATTTTTATCTGCGCATGAGCGAACCATATCAATTTTTTTTTCTTTTTATATAATTTAATAGTCATCTCTATGGAGCAACTTGTAAAAAATCCGATCAATTATCGTGAAAATTCAGAAATATATCGACGATAGAGTGAGCTGATTTTTAGTTGTTCTCTAAAATCAACTGAATGATAAGGTATTTTCCACAATTTTTTAATTTTTATTTATTTTTTTTATTTTGTTTTTTTAATTGATACTTTACTTGGATTACCAGCAGAACAAGCCTATTACGTGATAGAAAGAACTATCAAAATAGAAACACTTTTTCCAAATCTGCTCGTTGATATTCATTAAATAGTAACTTTTTTCTGAAAGCCAAATAATAATAAATGACACTTTGTGAAAAATCCCTTATTATTCAGCTGCTTTTAGAGAGCATCTAAAAATCAGCTTACTCTATCGCCAATATCTTTGTGAATTTTCACGATATTTGACTGAATTTTTTCCTGAGCTGCTCCATAGAGTTGACTATTAAATTATGTAAAAAAAAAAAAAAAAAAAAAAAAAAAAAAAAAAAAAAAAAAAAAAAAAAATCTTTGTTATTGTTTGTGCATGCGCAGATAAAAATTATTTCATACAACTACTCATATTTCACAAAATATTTAATTTATCTATTTTGCAATTGCCCTATTTTGTTTCTACTACATTTTGCTATTTTTTCTGAAACTGGCGTTAAATTTGGTTGAAAACCCTGCATGATATAAGGTAGAAGCATGCAAGAATTTTTTGAGTTAAAAAAAATCGCTATATCTCCATCAATGTATGTGCTATTCTTACAGAAATACATTAAAACAGTACACATGTTATACAGTATTCATATATGCGTATGCTGCAACGATAGATCATTTCGTGCATTTTATTTTACAGAGTGATCCAAAATATTATTTTTTCTATTTTATTTTACAGAGTGATCCAAAATATTATTTTTTCTATTTTGTTTTACAGAGTGATCCAAAATATTATTTTTTCTATTTTATTTTACAGAGTGATCCAAAATATTATTTTTTCTTTGATTTTTATTTTGCCCTCTAATTGTCCTGCTTATTAAATCGACATTCATGTATATGAGATTTTATAATTCTGAAGTTACAGAAGATTTCGACAAGTATATTTTTAAATATTCGTCAAAATGTCTTAAAGTGAAAATGAGATATATATATATGTTTAGAGTGAGACACAGATAATAGGAGAAATGAATTATAACGTCGATCTGAAATCCCGATTTCATAAATAGCTTCTCAATGATGTAAAGTATTTTTTTATGAAAATAAATATTTAAAACATCATACGTTAAATAACTTAAAAAATCGAGTATGCTTAATAAAATGAAAATTCTTTGATAATATGTTTATAAGTGTATGTGTTAAATGCTTAAAAAAAGCAACATTATCTTTGATTAAAATAAACAAAAAACAATTATTTGTTTTCTTTTTCATTCTTTAGCTTAAAGAAATTTTTTTTATTGTAATTGCGACTTGTTTTCGTGATATTAAATAATATCAAGAAGAACTTTTGCAAATAATATTACATGAATAAAAAAAGTATGCATAAACGATAAATGCGTTATGTTATTTGCCAAGTCTTTTACGCATTAACGAAATCAAATCCTTTGCGGATAAATTAATTAAAAGTATTTCAAAACTTTTTTTCTGTACATCTTTATGCATTAGATATAAATTATTTTTTATTGTTCAGAAAAAAAAATCTTCTTTTATTAAAATTTGCTATTTAATTAAAACAAAGTAGCATATTCAAAATGAAACGCTCATATATTTTTTTTCTTTGAATAATTTCGTTATTTTCTTTATATTAAACACATTTAATATATTTATTTTTTATTTTTACAACAAAATTAATTTATTTTCATTAAGAGAATACCTTATGTTATGCACAATTATCCAAATAAGTTTTTAACATTCTATGTTTTTAATGTAATTTTTTACATGACTTAATAGTCCGTTTTAAAAATTATTCTAATAAAAATAATTTATAATAAACCCTTTTTGGGTCATTCCATGTCTTCTGGCCTATAAGTTCCTGATCAACCTCCTTTAGATTTAATATTGATGTATTTGCTACAGGACATAAAAATATATATATAGATGAAAGATAGACATCTGAAAATTGTCAGATTGATAAGCAGTGTAATTGAGTCAACAGAGGTCATATTTCATAGTCGCGGGAAAAAAAACGGTCAGATCACCAAGATTGTCATCATATTGTTCATGGTATAAGAAAACTTAATTATTAAAAATAGGTAACTTAGTACAACTTTTTGTGCTAAAAACATAACTGCTGTATTGAAGATCACAAATCAGTACCATCGTCTTTACTCTTCCTCAATATAGACCATACGGCCTGCTGCGATGAAGTTTAACCACACTTTAAGAAACTGTAAATTCTCAAAAAATTATTTTAGTTTTTCACTATACCAATTAATTACTTATGAAGATATAGAGCTACTTAAGTTGTTTCTCTCTTGCGTAAATACGCATTAATGTATTAATTACTGAATTCACTTTGAAAAAATCATAAATTCCGCACCAGTTACAGAAGCCCATATCGCAGAAGGAACACTTCGATTTGACTCGGGGATTTCAGTTTCGTTTGTACCACTTGAAAATAAGCACATAATTGATAAGAAAACTTTTGTTTCATTTTGGTTCTCTTCGGAAAAATAAACAAAGCAAGGTTCAAAACATTTGTTTGTGCGAGATTCACAACTATATCTGTCATAGAAATTTGCTCTAAATCTGTCTCTGGAGATTTCTCGAAGACGGAAGACACTGCAATATTGAAATAAGAACATAAAAGTATATAAAGTAGGCGGGTCAATTCATGTGAACCGGCTTAGGGGAGCAAATTTTGTCCCTTTAACTCAAATATCTCTTGAGCATATATAGTTAGAACAGAGGAACAAGTATTTAACTATAGTGAAAGAAGTAAGCGCTGTCATATGGGATTGACTGCAGCTCCTACTAGTGGCTAATTGTAGAAAATGCAACAATATTTTTAAAAATATGAGAGATATTGAAAAAAAATATCCATAACAAAAGTGTAGAATAATTAAAATACTTTACATCAATTTAGTATGAAATGCCGTCTTACGTGAAAGGTATACTTATTGGAAGCTCTGAAAATATCAATGCTATTGTTGGTTAATTAAATCGGTGATTGGCTGTCAAAAGTTAACATTTCAGAGCCTCGTTTACTTTAATTTTTATATGTTAGATATCATTTTATAATAAATTGAAGATGCTCTAATTTTTGCAATTGACACATTTCGCTATCACTGATAGTTTTCGAAACAGGGTCTAATATTTTCACATTTTACAATTACGGAACAACTCTGTAACCACTCTCATATGATAGTGCATAGTCATTTTACTCTGGATAAACACTTGCACCACTATTGTAGCTATATCCGTTCATGAGATATTTGAGGCCGGACCACGCACAACTGGCCAAGAAAGCCCCCTCGGCCATTTGACATGGATGAAATAAGTGACCCACTTATTTCATATACTTTTCTTTATTCTTTCACCTGCTGTGTTCTCAGTTTTCCAGTGAGCTCTAGAGAAATTTTTAGAATAATTTCTCTCGTGGAAATAGTTGCGAATAATACAATATAGATATTTTGAACCTTGCGTTATTTACTTTATACCGAAGCGCACCACAAAAGCTTTATTAATAATTAAGGTGTTTTTTAGGGTTCTATACTTAAAAAGTAAAAACGGAGCCATTATAAGATCACTCCTGTGTCTGTCTGTCTGTCACAGCCCTTTTACTCGTAAACTATGAAACGGGGAAAGTTCAAATTGGAGGAAGTAATAAAGATTATTGACCCACATATTTACAGATTAATAAATATTCATAAATATATTTACGAAAAATGTACAGGGGCTAATTAAGTTACTTGAAAAAAGTCATTTCTTTGTATATCGTGTGGGGTATCGTGTGAAAGCTTTCATAACGCTGAAATCAAAAATATATTTCATTTAATTTTAGATATTATATTTTCAAAGTAATGGTGGAAAATGTAGTGCAAAAATATGTTACCCCCCCCCCCATCTAATTCCGAATCTATTGAAACTAATAATATGAAAAAATTAGAGGTAGTAGATGTTAATTTAAACCTGGAAGGGAAATTATAGCGATTACCTTAGGTCACACAGTTTTTGAGAAAATCGCATTTTTCGTCACACTCGAATTTTGATTTACGGGTTTCAGCAAAAGTGTCGAGCAAAGCTGGAGGTACCTATCGTAGCAGAAGTATAAAAGCATTGTTGATCGTGAATTTCGGAAAACATCGTCGGTAACTAGCCGAGATATTAACCCTTAAAGACACGGACGGTTTGGACATATATAATGACAGGGACGGAGTACTCTATGCTCCATCGGCTTTTAAAGCCGAGATAACACATTTTAAGGATATATTTATGTGTTGCAATGGCCAGTAGCAGTATAAAAGCAATAAACGTCAAATTGTTAAAAACAGACTAATTTAATGAGAATTAATCACATAAATACTATGGTATTCGCGACTAATTTCTATTGAGTGCCTCACTCAATACACCTACTGTGTTTTTAAAGGTTAACTAAAAACCTATATGGAATAAAAAATATACAGAATAGCTATATTTGCTATTATTTAGGTTCCATATATCTTTGAACTTTCATGGTATATCCATTTATTCTTTTCTAGTATACAGGGTGCAAAGGAAAGTCCCTTTAACCTGAAAATACTTGTGAACGGAGTGAGTTACAGCTATGCAAGTGAGTTAACGGTATAGTAAAGAGACTATGGCCGATTTAATGAAAACGACAGCAGCGCCCCCTACTAGCGAAATTTGGAAGATAGCCACTGCAAATCGAAAATGAAAAAAGATAGAGCAAAATTTCCAGTTAGAAAGTTTTAGAGCATCAATTAATTAGTAGAATACGACATTTGGTATACATGGATAAAATAAATCTTCGCCTGTTTACCCAAAAATTTCCGAAATCGATGTACTCCATTTTGTGTAAACGTTTGAATGAAATAGTCAGAAGTATGAAGAAATACGCACAATTTATGCTATAAATACGTACTTATCTCAATAAATTTTGATAACATCACACGCACAAAAAAGACAAACTGTCTCACAGTGATGAAAAGTTAATATTCAGTATGTTCGAAAATGTCACCATTGCTCACAATACACGTTTGTATTCGTGAGAGTAATTCTGCATGTACATTTCTCAGCATGGAACGTCTATTACAAGCCTCTTCAATACGGCGACATAGATTTAACTCTTTCAAGGGCGGTGGCTAGACGGTCTAGCCACGTAATTTTAATTCAAAAACTGACTAATGGCACTATGAATATTTTAATAAAATTTTGCTTTCGTCATGAAAGTGCAAATTAGCGGGGTTTTATTTTCTGAGAAATTCGTTTGAATATTCTGGTGTCAGTCAATTATTTCATCAGTTTACGAACAGAATTCTTCTGACCCTGAAAGGGTTATTCTAAAATTTTAAATG
The DNA here is from genome assembly GCA_963932465.1 of Maratus speciosus. NCBI lineage: Eukaryota > Metazoa > Arthropoda > Arachnida > Araneae > Salticidae > Maratus > Maratus speciosus. The sequence goes on from OZ010792.1 coordinate 244,328,440, forward strand.
CATTGGAAATTAAATCTTTTCAGATGTCACAGCACAGTACAACGTCACAATCTGCAATTGTGCACTGCTACATTTCCGGAATGTTAATAGGCAAAGTAGAATCGTCGCTCATCGATTTCGGACATTTTTGGGTATACAGGCGACTATTTATCTTATCCGTGTGAACCAAATGTCGTTTTGTACTAATTAATTGATGCTCTAAAACTTTCTAATTAGAAAATTTGCTCTACCTCTTTTCGTTTTCGATTTGCAATGGCTATCTTCCAAATTTCGCCACTAGGGTTTCTGCTGTCGTTTGAATTAGGTCAGGCGTAGTCGCTTTACTGTACCGTTACCTCACTTGTATAGCTTTAGGCTCCGTTGGCCAGTATTTTCAGGTTAAAAGGTCTTTCCTTTGCACCCTGTATATTATACAGCTATACCCAACACTACGTTGTATAGTTTTTACGAAGTCTTAGTATTCTTTTATCAGGGGTATTTTTTAATAATACACTCACTAATTCATATATTATTGACGGGAACCGTCTATGCGCGAGTAATACTCGCAATTGACCGGTGTTTTTTTCAGCGATACAAATGGTAATCAAATCTTGATAGTCTCTTTCTAGGCATGGACATCTGAAAATGAAGTTGATTTGAATATTAAAGTCGTGAATTTTGAACTTTGGTAACTAAGCCTAAACCAACAGAATGAAAAATGTCCAAGCCGGGAATCGAACCCGGGCCCCTGGAATAGAGTTCCAGTGTTCTACCACTAAGCCACGAGGACGATGCCCAGCTTGGCATCTCTCACTCACATAAGTCGGTAAGACTGCTGTCGCAGCTATTAGATGGAAAAGTCATCATGAGCACATAATTTTGCGGCGTAACATGATACGCAAATAAACCCAGCATCGGTGAATATACAATTTAATTATTTTTTCAACTAGTTTTCAGAAGTAAAATTACACTTGAAATTATTGAATATTAAAGACGTGAATTATCACTTTGCTAACTAAGCCTAAACCAACAGAGTGAAAATGTCCAAGCCGGGAATCGAACCCGTGTCCCTAGAATAGCGCTCCAGTGCTCCACCACTAACCCACGAGGGGATGCCCAGCTTGGCATCTCTCACTCACATAAGTCGCTAAGACTGCTATAGCAGCTATTAGATGGAAAAGTCAGCATGAGCACAACAATTTAATTAATTTTTCAAGTACCTTTCAGCTGTGAAATTACGCTTGAAATTATTGAATATTGAAGACGTGCTTTATCATTTTGCTAACTAAGCGTAAACCAACAGAGTGAAAAATGTCCAAGCCGGGAACCGAACCCGGGTCCCTGGAATAGCACTCCAGTGCTCTACCACTAAGCCACGAGGACGATGCTCACTTTGGCAACTCTCACTCACATACATCGTTAAGACTTCTACCGCAGTTATCAGATGGAAGAGCCATCATGAGCACACAATCTTGCGGCGTAACATGAGACGCAAATAATCCCAGCATCAGTGAAAAAAAGTCTAATTAATTTTTTAACTACTTTTCAGAAGTGAAATTACGCTTGAATATTAAAGAATATTAAAGTAGATATTTAATTATTGAATTTAATATTGAATATTAAAGTAGTTGAAAATTAATTAAATTGCATATTTTACAAGATTGTGTGCTCATGATGACTTATCCATCTAATAGCTGCGGTAGCAGTCTTACCGACTTATGTGCGTGAGAGATGCCAAGTTGGGCATAGTTCTCGTGGCTTTGTGGTAAAGAACTGGGGCGCTATTCCAAGGGCCCGGGTTCGATTCCCGGCATGGACATTTTTCACTCTGTTGGTTTACGCTTAATTAGCAAAATGATAAAGCACGTCTTTAATATTCAATAATTCCAAGCGTAATATCACTGCTGAAAAGTAGTTGAAAAATTAATTAAATTGAAGTTGATTTTATGAACTATTTTTTGAAGGAAATTCGATGATGAATAAAGTAATGATTATTTAAGCAAAAATAAAACAAATTCAGGAGCTAAGGTATCTTCATACGTGATTAATTCGTTAGGAGACAAGCTTTCTTTTTTCCGTAGTAACAGCTTGTATAGTAAGGCTAAAATTCCTCGGACTGGCATTATGAACCTCTTTGATGCCAAGTAATGAAGAAGGTATTGATTTGTGATCTTTAATACCACTATTATGTTTTTATGTTTTTTAGCAATAAACGTTGTACTAGATCACTTATTTTCAATAAGTAAGTATTCTTGTATCCTGAGCAGTTTAAGGACAAACCTGATGATTAGATTTTTTTTCTATGACTGTGAAATAAGGACACACTTTACATAAGGAGACCTGGAGACCCAACTATAATACGTCTAACTTTGACATTTTGCAGATGTCCATCTTAGATCTATATGTATTTTCTTTTGCGATAGCATTAAAATTGAAAAATATCGAGCTGGAGCTGTATCCAAATTTTGGCCACTTGACATGGAATGACTCTTTTACTTAATATCGTTATTATAAAATGCGATTTCTTATCAAATAATACCATAAAGGATTGCATGAAATATCGAAATTTTAACACAAAATAAATATTTTTTTCGATTATCAAACTTTATATTATTACTGACCGTCCGATATATAATACATATTATTGTTTTTTTACATTTCGCTTTTTTACCCTTTAGTTTAGAAGCACTACTTATGCAAATGTATATAAATGCTTATTTGCCCAATTGAGAATATTAGAGACGTATAAAAATTATCCTTTTACACATTTCCATTAAATGAATATAGTGGTGTGTAGATTAAATAAAAACAAAGTTGTAAAATATTTTGAAAGTTTTATTTTTAAATTCAGACGCATGCATAACTTAAGATTAAAATTTGTAAATTAAAAAACATATATTTTTTAACAAAATAATTATAAACTTTGTGTTTATATCTATATTCCACTATGACCTTGTAAAGTATTTAACTTATTTTTCTGATTACAAACTAACGTTACAGGCTAAGTTACAAGACTGCACATAAAAGATTTTTGTGGAGAGATTGGGAAAGGTGTCTCCGCAGGAAACTATATATTTTTATTACTAAGTCTACCTCTATTTCCAAACAATATTTGTGGTACATTTCTGCTAAAATTTAACACAAAGTTTACTGTTCCGAAACAGTTAGACAAAATAGCAAAAATATAGTTGTCTTTGGAAACCCTATAGAAAGTACACTTATTTTTATATATGCACTATAACTTCTTTTATCCGAAACTGTCGGTTAACCGAAATTCATTTTTAAAGTTTTTTTTTTTTTTTTTTTTTTTTTTTTTAACTATCACATTCCTTCTGTGTGTGTGGAAAATACATTTTGAAAGCTTTTTTTTGTTTTGTTTTTGTTTTTGTTTTAACTATCACATTCCTTCTGTGTAAGAGGTCCTTTCCGAACTACGAGTACATATAAATATTTTCGTTTCCCTTTCTTAGAGTTCCTTTGAATTTAACTTTAGCTCCTGTAAGCTGCGGAGTGGAACGAAGAAAACGAACAAATTAGCAATTCTGAAGCTATTGAATGTTTTTCAAAAGGTTTGTCATGGTTGGAACAGCAGAAAGACTGTGATACTGATAAACTAATAATATTTAAAAACTTTGTGATAGAGCTTCAAAGTAAAGGTAATCCAAAGTGTGACAAACAAAACATCTTTTCAAGCCCTTGTGATATATATAAAAGGTACTTAAATTCAAAATTAAAATTCAGGAAATTTATTCGTGTTTTTATTTTGCTATTGCTTTATTTTTATTAAGCACTTGTTACTATAATTAAAAAAAAAAAAAAAAAAAATTGCAGATATTTTTCTTAATCCTAAAATTGAAGTATTCTCGATGATCCGAAAAATTCGATTTTCCGAAAGATGGTCTGTCCCAATTACTTCGAATAATCGAGGTTCTACAGTATATATATATATTTTTTTTTTCCGTGAAAAAGTTTAAGTACATCATCAGAATTGTCACAGCATTGGATCGTTTAATGATGTTTCCCTTTTTTACGTCTGATGCAATATTTCAAATCAATCTTTTTCTTTAGGATACTAATTTTTCCAATTCAATACAAGCCCCACCAGTGGCTGAGAGGTTCTGCTCTCGAATCTGGTAGACGGGAGGTGCTGGGTTCGAACCCAATCGCGCCCGTCGGCCTAATCGTTCGGAGTTTTCGTGGTTTTCTTCGAACCTTGGATTTCCAAGCGTTAATACGGGTTAGGTTCCCTTCGAAACACCCCCACGAAGGGCACTCCCCCTGGGCCTATATCCCTCGTGCAGATAATTGGCCGTCATAAATACAACCAACCAACCAATTCAATACAAATAAAATTTAGTTTTAAATTATATATCAATTTGCTGTTCTTTGTCGGGAGCAATGTCTTGAAAAAGATTAAAGAACCTTATCTTAGGCTATAAGTAGAATTTCAAACTTTTAGGGTTTCATTCATCTCAGGAAATCCTTATAGTCAATCTTCTCTGTCTCTCCGCTCGACATGGCCTCGTTGTAGGAAACTATTTAAGTTACAGACTTGAATATTTTTTGCATAGAGCTGTATACCCCCTGTCCTTCCAAAAATTATAAGATTTTGAAAAAAAAAATTATTTTAATTAAGCGAATTCGTTCTCTTTCGATTTCAAAACATAATTTTAAATTCAGCAAATATACCCGAGCACCGATGGCGTCGTGGTAACGAAGATGTCTCCCGCGCAGTGGATTGTGGTTCAAATCTCTCAGCGGAACATCAAAATTTTGATTTTTATTCAAACTTAAATCTGTAAATTTTTTGTAGAATTTATTTTTAAAAGTAAATCTGCGAAGTATTATGTGTACCTTCCCTCCCCCCATCCCCCCAAAAAGAAAAAAAAACATTTAAAAAACGGAATTGCATTGAATTGTTTTAACTTAAATGCGTAATTATTTTGACGGAATTTCTTTTTAAAAATAAATTTGCGAGGTATTTTGAGCCATCCCCCCTCCAAAAGAAATTAAAAAAATAAAATAAAAAGGGAAACCCTAAAAAACCCTAAACAAATCTTTTAAAAACTAAAATACAAAAGAAAGAAGGCAAAATAGACAGAATTTTTGTTTGATGTTGCCATCTATAGGCATTTTGATAAATTAACAAAAAAAACGAATAATTTGTAATGGCACATTATTTAAATATAATCGTTTCTAATTATCATTATTTTACTTCAGATTTTATTAATCGATTTTAAAATTTGAGTTGTTTGATAACATTTAAACATTTTAAAGAAGTAGAGGTAGTTTAATTTCAGGGGGTGGGGAGTCAACAATTTTTTTAAATCATTGCGATAAATATAATTTTAGGATAATAAGGATTTAGTAATTTGAAATTAACAATTTTGATTAATTAATTTAAGGATAAAATGTTTTAATTGACATATTAAACGAAACCCTCTGTGCGATCTGCTGTGCAGGCCGTTAATCTTTGTGATGTCTTAACCTAAATATCATTGACTGCAAAACAAAGAATTATCTTCTGGATCAGATTGCAAAGTACGCAGACAATAAATTTTAGAACCGTGACAAAAAACTATTTGCTGTACATCATTGTTGTCAAATTAGTATCTTTCTACTTTCATCAGTTTGTGAATTGTTGATTTAAAAAAATTCTGGCTATTTAACACCCAATACATATATCAGATAGTTAAACATATTAATCTCGAGTGTCAAAAAAAAAAGGTGCCTTTACACACTTTGAAATTTTTCGGTACGTTTTAGGTATAGACTTAGAGAGTGAAACGGATTACCCCAAGCTATTTTATCACGAAATTATCGTATACAGATGTGAGCGGTACTATTGTTCTGAATATTTTTCATACTTTCCAAAAATGAATACAGGCTTTGAAATAAGGGTCTCTATATTATACATTATAGTGCCTTTTAATTTTCAAAAGACAACATCGACTTTTGACACAGCATTTGATTTCAATGGATTAAGGCAGGTTACCTTTTTTTTAAAAATTTTAACAGAATTAGATGTCGTCAAAATTAGTGGATGATATTTTTAAATAAGCGTGATTAACTTTAATTAATACGTTCTCAAAAATCATCTGATTAACTTCTTTGTTGTTAATTACCAGGTGTCCCCAAAAATGACCGATGATTTTAAAATTCAATAACTTGCAAAAGGTGACAGATATTGAACAAATTCTTGCGATAGTGTTATGTAAGATGTCAGGAGTTTGTATGCAGCGATTCTGAGTTTCAGTCACAAATAGCATCGATAGATGGTGCTGCTAGCAATAACAGCTAAATCCAGGATCGATTTTTAAGCCTCTCTCTTCTTCTATACGAAAACAGAAGATTAAAATGCATTGAATGGAACCCGAAGTACCAAAAGTCGGGTCTGCACTGATCACCTATTGCTCTCAGCGCCATCTATTGTTTGAAAGTCGAACTAAAATAAAGAATCACAGTAAAAAAGTATTCTTACATCATACATAACCCTCCTGCAAGAATCTTTTAAATATCTGTTACCCTTTGCAAGGTATTGAATTTTAAAATCATTGACCATTTTCGGGACACACGGTAGATACAATGAATAGAGCAAAACATATTCCAATGAATTTTTGATTTGTAAACAGATTTTTAATTATGAAAATTATTATTTGATTCATCTTAGAAAAATTATGAATTTTGAGATACATTAGTTTTTACGTAGAATAAATCACATTCGTCATAAACATGGATCTGCAAGTGTACAGATCAATGAAATCATTATTTTAAAAATACGAATAATTTTTATTTCAAGCTATCCAAGGGGACCATCTAATGTTATCACATATCCACAGACATGAAAATCTTAATCATTCTGTAGGAGTTTCTTTCACATAAAATAATTTCATTTGAAATATTAAATTACTAGACATTTTTTCCCAGTAACTAATTGATTTTTGCCCTATTCTCCTTGTAAGATCATTGTTTAATTTTCTTAATCTATGGATAAACACTTAAGACATTTTCTTTTCTAACTCTATGAAGATTTTAAAAAAAAGACTTTAAACAATACCATTTTGAGGGCTTATTTGATCCAGACAATAAAATGTGATGTCAAAAGTACACGCTAATTTTAAAAATCCATAATTGGCAGATATTTTCATGTGTAGAGGTTCCCAATTTGAAAAGTTGTATTAATATTCGATACATATAAAATTTGGTTACATATAATAATTGGTTTACCATTTTTCTCAGGATAGTAGTTGCCGAGATCATATTATGACTATTTTAAAACTTGTATTAAAGTTGCCTTTATAACATAACGCCCGGAACATTTGGTTTAGCAATAAAATATACAGCGTTGCTAATCTAAATTTATTGAAGAATCTAAAATACCAGACTTGAATTTAAAAAATAAAATGTATCTATACGTCAGGATTTTTAATATTTAGTTTAGTATTTATATTAAAAAGTGTTTATTAGAATATAATTAATCAAAAAATATCGAGCGGATAACTTTTAATTTACCAGAATTACAAAAAAATTTAATTATTCAAAACTTATAAATATACTTCTTTTAAAACTTGTTGCAAGAGCTTATTTCAAGATAACTTCAGTCATTTTCTTTTTTCATTTTTGCTGAGTAAGCTCGTTAAAAGTATTACTCTTTCAATATCCTCAAAAATGGAAGAAAGGGAACATTTTTCTTTTTAGTTTATATGTATGTACATAAAATAACTTATTTAAGTGTAAAAGTTGGTTTTAACACATTTTCCTTAATGCTTCTGAATAGAGAAAAAAAAAATTATTCTTTTGTAAATGGATTTTCGAGTATGAGTCGGTTTAAAATTTATTTTAGCTACATTAAATTTTTGAAATTTCTTTTTATTTTTAAATTACAAAACGCACTGGAAAAAGTCCAAATTCGCTATATTATATTGCTTTTAAAATTCTACCGTTCACTTTTATCTATTGAAATGTTTAAATAGATGTGTTTTTTTGTATGTGTTTTTTAGAGAGTTCATCGCAACATTAACTAAGGAATCTCCACATTAGGAGCATCAGGGTATCAGCCCTCAAGTCATTTTATTATTATATTTTACTGTATATTATATCTAATAATCACCATTAAAAAACCATCAATTGAATTATTTGGGCTGTATATATGACAGGATAAAAAATAAACTATTTTCCGTATTCAAAATTTAAATTAAAATTTGAAACTAAAAATTAAAAATTCACAGCTCTTTTTTCAAACTTTAAATCTAATGCTTAAAAGCATTTTACCCATCATAATTATCTTTGAAATTGTTTAGTGTTTAAGAAACATTAAATGAGTACTTAAAATCGCAAATCTTAATAAACTTTAATCATCGTGACAATTATTTGGTTCATAAAATAAAATTAGTGTTTGAAAAACGTTAAATGATCACTTCAAATAATAAATCATAATGACCTATCACCATGTGATAGATATCGGGTTCATAAAAACCATTTTGTGTTAAAAAAAAACACTAAATTATCACTCAAATTCTTTAATTATAATCAACTTTCATCATTCTGACAGTTATTTGTCTTATCTCATAAATAGAACTAGATAACTATGTTCAGAAGCTGAACTCAGATTAATATCCAAAGCAGAAACCCAATATTACATTTAAGTCACAAGATTTAATTAAGTATCCTCAGAATGACAGACATTGGATTATGTTTAGACTATAAAATCAAACTGTTGTATTATTCAATCAAATGATTACATTGGCGCAGCATGTCCCTATAGGGACTTTGCGTCATAAAACCCCATACAACCAACCAACCAAATGGTTACATTTAAGACAATAAATTCTAATCACTATTAAATGTTGCAATTACAGTGAGTGATGTAATCAGACCGATGAATTCTCCGGCTAATTTAGCTTCAAATATGAATTTATAATTACATAAAAATTCATTTAGGAATTAGATAACATTAAGAATTTCAGTTACCATGATTGGTTTGCGTTTTTTCTTAATAACATTCTCAAATGAGTTTTCGTCTTCGGTAGCAATATCATCAATATCAGAATCTACAATGCTATCGTTATCGTTGTTATTTGGGCATTTTTAAGAGCAGCTTCATAGTACGATTAAGCTTTGCGTTTTTTACTTTTAAGAAGGTTGGAATTCTCATCAGTATCCATATGTTTCACACTACCGTCCTGCATTTTAGAATTAATGACAAGTTGGATAGCACCCAACATATTTCAAGCTTCGTCTTCTATTTAACTTATCAGAATGTAAAATTTATCCGTTACGTCAACAGAATAAGGACCATCATTAACAATAATTTCACTAGGACCGTTAAATGCATTGGAATATTTGCACAATATACTAGAAGTACTCTCGGAATTAAAAGATCTTACTTTATAAATAGAAGAAATAGAAGACATAGAAGATGTGGGACTCACCACTCCATTACCAGATGCAACAAAGCAAGACCTGGAGGCCTGAGAAGGCATCATTCACAGCAATGGAGCAATCCATCAGGTGCTTACCCACACGCTCGTTCAGCCAATACCGTTGTAGCCTCAGTTGTACACCATCTTTGAAAATATATAAAACCAATGAGAAATAAGTAACATTCCACTTTGATAGATATACTTTTTGAGGTCAAAAATAAACTGCACATGTAGAAGAGGCGTTTAAATGGCTTTTTGCGTTAAGAATAGAAAGACGGCGAGCGGTCATTTTGACCGCTATACCAAATGAATATATCTCGGTTCGAACAAGAATTTTTTTAAATAAAACTAGTTTAATAGGTACAAAGGAAAAAAAATAGTTAAATGAATAAGTTAATGATTTAAGATAAAAATTCTGGTTTGAAATATTTTTTATAAAATTTGAGTAAAATTCCCCGACTTTCTAGTGTTAAAATGATCGTACAGGTACAGAATCACCAAGCTTCTCTCGACTCTGGGCCTGACATAGAAATGGAATATGGAAGTTAGAAGAATTAATATAAAAGTCAGAACCCAGGAATATTTGTGATTAATTTGCTTCGATTACATATTATCAATAATTCGGTGAAGAGGAAAAGAAACGGAACGCCATTCTGTTACATGTATTTTCAAGCATATCAGATTTCCCACAGATTTAAGAAATCTAATCTTTAAAAATTGTTACATTAAGCATGACTTTATCAATGATGTTAATTAGCAGTTTATTGTTGTATTTTTTAATGTCACATGTTTAATGCTTTATTTTTTAATGTTACTAATATTTAAATAAATCGGGTTTTTTCGACTGAAAAATCATATCAAATATCAATTAAATGTGTCATTTTTCTTTCTGTTAATCATAAAATTTTAAAATAGTTCGACTTTGTACAGAAAAGAATTATAACAGGAAATATAATGTTCCACGTTTTTCAAGGAAAAGATTAAATCAAAACTTATACAGGTATTACTTCGGCAAAACATCTTGAAAATATGAAGCTAATTGGATTTTTTTGCGGCAGTTTTCCCGGGACACACATCCTGATAGACACCAAAAGATTTTCGGCTTTAGAAAAAGGCTTTACGTGACGTTTTGATGAAAATTTTCTATTAATAACAGTTTTATAAATGAGATTATTTGATAGTGTTCTTTGATGTCTGAGTACTTTTTTTTGGCATTGGCGCGAAAAATGAAATAGCCGCATTGCGCCATTATCACCACTTTACAACACACAGTTCATTAAGTACATTATATGAAGATGGAATTTATCTAATGCATACTTAAGAAACTATTTATATTTTATATATGTAAAGATAAATATAAAAAATTACCAGGGCTAATAACAAGGAAAATCAGTAATAGAGAGACTGATTGGAAAGAGCCAGGCTAATTCGGAGATTATCTGCTTTTTTCAATCAGCCCGTTAATTTTCAGGTTTACCGCAATGAACTTAAGCGGTTTAGGCTAATTTGAAAATGTCCATTTAATTCCCAGTCAGACTAATATTTTTCAGAATTATTGCAAAGATCCTATGGAGTTTTAGCTTAATTAGAATTAAGCAAGTTGTTTGAAAGAAGAGATGGCAATAAATTCAAAGTAATGAATGTTAGTGCACGAATTTTAACATAAAAAATGCGAACGTTTATTGTATATAGAAAATGTATAAAAAACAATCTTTGAAAGATTTTATTATTGGGTTCATTTGCATATTTTATTGAAACTGAATTTTTTCTTATATTTATGTATTTCACTAAGCAACCGGACAACGTGATGCTGGAAAAAATATTAAAGATCTCATTTTTTAATTTTATTGATTCTTCTACACGGGGTGTTTGGAAAAAAATGCGAAAAAATTAATAATATTACAAACTTAGTCGCGTAATGAAAATTCGTCCATAAGAAAGTTTTCTTTTATTTTTTACAATGCATTAAAACTTGCTCCTATTTTGTGCTAAAAATATGCATTCTATTCATACTTTGGAATTACTGCAATATGCTTGAATAAAATTAGGATGCTTGTACAAACAGGTGGTCATTGTCTAATAAACTTAAAACTGCATACGCTCACTTCAAGGTGTCTGAAATAAAAACCTTTTATAATATTAAATGTTGTATAATATCACATCATATTTGGAATTCCTTCAATAAATTTTATTTGATAAATATTTTGAAGTTTCTAAATCAGAATTTATTACTGTAATACCTTCAGTACGTGACATATTGTTTAAAATGATTGATGATATATACTCTAAAGGACAAATTTCATTTTGTTTAATAAAAAAATTACGTACATTAACTTTATGGCTAATATCTAATTAAAGAGAATATTTACATCAATTCGATAGCCAAATTATTTCGAAACACATGAAGACTATTAAAAAATACAAAACATTGTTTTTGTTTTGATAAACATTAGCAAGTCTTTTCTCTGTGAATTTTCATATAAACATGTTATAGTTTCAAAATGTTTGGAACTTCTTTAATCAGAAATCCTTCCTATAATCGCTTCAATACGTGATAGTTAGTCTTAAATGGATGTCGTTAAGTACTAATTTTGTTTAAAATTATTTATTGTTATGTAAATATCAATATTATATATAAATTTACATATTCTGAATAAACAATATTAGTTTCGGATGTTACGGATTTTAACTCAAACTTGTTTTATAAATTATGTCGTTTTTGTTTTCTAATAATTATGTTTACACATTTTCTAAAATTTACAGCTGCTAACCTATTTTTTATGTTTCATGAGTTTCAGTATAATGTTTATACAGCTGATGTTCGCTTCCTCACTTATTACATTGCGCACACATTGCTCATTTGGTTGTTTTAAACTTTGAGTGTGGCTTTAATGAAATTTACAAGAAATTTATCTTCAATCTCTGTTTTTTTTTATCTAATGATAATGAATCGGAAGCAGATATATCGGAGGACTGATTAAAAAAAAATAATTAAAAATAAATTTCTGCTTTCAACTTACGATAAACTTAATAGTTTCCAATTTAATACTAATCAGCTGGTAGTCCAACATTCATAAATGTATCTACATTGATAGAATTTCAATTAACTGTAACTTTTTTTTAAAGAATTTGTACAGTTAAACACCTGCTTCAAAAGAAATTATTTTATTTTAAAAGTAATATATATTTTTTCAATGAACATCATTTTTTATCTTTTAGTAAGTTCCATGTGAGGTAATCCTTTGATATCGTGACGTAGGTTTAGATGGAGAACATCTGATGTGTAGCTTGCAAGTGTCTAACATTTTGAATTTAATACTTAGTTTTCAGGCCGAAACCCGCTGTCACTAATACATATTTTATGTATATATATTAATCTTGGCCTTCTTTTTAAATATGACCCACTGAGCCTGTTTTTCACTTGGTTTTCTATGTTTTCTTTTTGAAATTTTGAACTTATTAAATTGCTATATTTCGTATTTTATTGTTTTGTGTGGGGCAATGCTAGTTCAGGCCAAATATATTATTTTGTTGGTTTATGTTCAATGTGTGTGTTTCATTGCAGTATTTTTGCGCTATTCTGATAAAAGTGTGTTTGTTTTATATGATTATTCCGATACTTGTTGCTTATACTATATATCTATAGGGGAGAGTAGCCATATTTGGACCACAGCTTTAATTGGACCGTTTCCATTCTGACGTTAATTACAGGAAGAGACTCCATCTACCGCTGAAATCCTACTCATCAGAATGATGTCACTCATGATTAGAAGAAGCAGCCGCCTACCACGTGCTGTTTTCAGACAACTTAAAAAAAAACCTAAAGTTAGCTGTTTTGATCTAATATTTTCCTACTAAACGTAAGTGAATATTTTAAAACTAAGGTAAGTTGTTATGTTTTCATATACATATATAAATTCATCTGTTTACTGCGCATATTTTTCACGCGAATTTGTTTGATTTCGTTTTTGTTCTTAGTCTTGGAATTAACTGTTTTAAGAAATGGCGCAGTTGCCGTAATTGGACCAATTTAAGTTGCTTAAATTGGACCATATATGCGATCTTAAATTTGAAAAGTAAGTATTGCATTTCGATGGTGGTACGCTCTGTACACTATTTTTTTTTAAATATTTTGTAATGGATTACTATCTCAATGCAAGTTTATTTTGTATATCTGGATTATTTTTTTATACAGTTTAGGCCAATATAAACATAAAAATACTTTTACATGTCTATGCAATAAATTTTGTTTGCAATGTGTTTTATCTTGTATATAATTGTATTTATTTTCTTTGAAAACTTTATTCCTACGGCATATTTGGTTTACAGAGTTGAATTCAAACATTTTCCTCCTGCTGAATATCTGTGATCGAAGACTTTTTACATGTTCTGGAGGGTGGAATTATACTTTTTTGCCATTAAAAAGCATAAAATCTCAAACCCTGATGAAAATTTTGAAAAGATATCGACAATCTGTCTGGAAGAAAAACACCCGTGACAGCAAAAGCTGTTAAAGATATAGGGGGAAAAAGCAGACAGTAAGTTGTGAAGAAATTGACCTGCAACAAGGCTTCAGCTACAAATCCTCCCCAAAAGCCCTCATTAGAAATGTTATTTCCTTTGCTAAATTCATGTAAATCAAAATACAGAGGGAGCCAAAAAACAGTTGTGTTAACATCATCGCCATATAAAATAAACCTTGAAGTGAAAAAAAGAAAAAAAAGACAAAAGGGAAGCTTTCACAGCACAAAAGTAATTGGAACATCGAGTTTTAAAAAATAGGCGTAATGCAATTCGCAAGAAAATGATGGAAGAGAAGAACTACAAAGATAATGTAAAGAAAACTTCTGTTGCAAAAAAATGTCTGATAATTTAGAATCTAAAAAGAAAAATTTAGACAGTGATGATTGGTTTTCCCTAATTTATAAGAAAAATAAAATAGCAGAAATGATTCAGTGTTCAGATTGCCATATACGGTTCCATGTTGTGCGCGCTGGAAAACAAAAATAATAAACAAAATTCATGTATAAGCTTTGCATCACTCCTTACATGATATTCAAGTAACTGACAATTAGTTCCATAATTTCTATTCTTAATTACTGTTAACTTTGATTTATATCTTGAATGCATTTTGATTTTAAAAAATTACTCTTATTTTCAGATATTTGATTTCATTATATTTCATTGCTGTTATTTTGTTTGATTGTTTCATTAATCGAAAACTTTGCTTGTAATAAAATTATTTATATTCCCTAGTCATTAAAACAACGTGATATTATTTGGTCCTATTTAGGAGACTGGGGGTCCAACTTAGGCGACCAGTTGCTGAATTTGGATCACTTTTAACAAATTTTTCAAATTAAAATAAAATTTCAAAATTTCAAAAAGAAATTGATCTGAATATTTATTTAGTTAGTAGATGAATAGACTGACCCTGTGTAATGAGTTTTTGCAGATATTCCAAAAATTAAGTGAGTTACACCTGAAAATAAGCGAAGTGGTCCAAATTTGGCTACTCTCCCCTATATTAGAAAATTTAAAATTCCTCCTTGACTTAAAAGTAAACTAAAAAATTTTCCAACATAATTTTCCAACTTTAGTTTATCTAATTCTTCGCTGTCTTTAAATTATTCTAATTATTAATTTTACCTTATTTCCAATTCCATCAAAATGTGTACATTAATATTTTATTTCTATTTTCATACTCCCACTTCAAAATAATTGTGTATTATTATTTTGTTTCAAAGTCTTTTCATTTTTATTTCAATATTAAGTTCCGATATGAATTCTAATAAAATTATTTGTTCTGAAAAACTCATTTTAATTTACCAATTTTTATGTATTCTAAAAGCATTTTTGAGCACTTTATTGGAAGTACCTCATTACCGAATTTTCCTTACGCAGCTCGAAAATACAGTTCGTTTTTAAGCTTTCTCGTTTGTCAGGATACTTTCCGCATTTCAGTAAAAGATCGTCCACCTGTATTATTGTTTAGGCTGTATGAGTTCTGGAGCAAGATTTTTGTGCGTTTTTGACTTGTTACCATGTTTGTAAGACATCAGGAAGTATGTCTAGTTAAAAAAAAAATGTATTACTCATTTACTATCGTTTCATTATCTAAAATTTGATGGACTAGTAACGTAGAATATCGGGGAAATGCCCTAGTTAATAATGCTGCAACAGGAAGTGCTTAGAGTCGTGGAAAAATTTCTGCTTTTTGGGAACTGCTACTAAGAAAATAAATATCTTTCCTATATGGTTATTGACTCAGAGTTCATTTGTGAAAAACACCTTTTGATTATCCGATCGATTACCATATTTCACCAAAGGCGACTGCACTGTGCTTAATATTCTTAATATTCTGTTGTTGAAGATAATTTAATGTTTGATTGGCTGCTGGCTTTGTATCTGAATATGAAAATGATACTTCAAATTGCTTGACATAACATGATGAATTGAGTGTAAGTGCAGTCTTTTTAATATAAAACAAGGATGGAAAAGTTTTGTACGAGATACATAATCGGAGAGCAGTAAAATTATGCCACGAGTGCTTGTACTGATAAAAAATAACACAAATACAACACACACAGATATAGTAGGTATACGTATTATATATATATATACATATATATGCTGTCGATCTGACTAAAGAATATTATTTGATTACAAATCCTGTAAGTGAATAAACCATATATCTAAACTTGAACATCTACAACACCGCCATCACTGCCTATCATAATTTGACACCGTAAGCCAATCTTTGTCATTCTGCCATATATTAAAACAATCATTGGTCGTATGTGTGTCTAGAGAAAGCCCGCATTTCACTTTCCCATGACGGTCCATCCCTTCAGCCCCCCCCCTCCCCCATCCCAACATACCTATAACCTGCCACAAATATATCCCAATAAAATTGCCTTTTCATATTTTTTCCCTTTAAAATAAATCTGCGACGAAGTGGCGCCTCGACAGCCTATAAAAGATCTAAAAGAAAGTTTTTTCTCTAAAATAATTTTGAATTTTTAAAGCAATGAATTTTAACCCTTAAATGGCGTGTGTTGCCTTTCGGTAACACACTCAACTTAGGCTTCTAAAATACTATTAGAATAATATTAAAACTATAATGCCTAATGTTGCTAATAAAATACATTTTGAAAGTATTATTAAATCGATTTTCAACATGCAGAGGGCAATACTTGTGCTGTTTAAGGATAAAGATAAATTTATTTTTCCGATTGTTGTAACATGTTCTTTTTGTCGTGTTTTGAAGCTTGCGAAATACCCTATTTTGTTCTGCAGTAACCAAGTAAAATTTATTTCGGAACAGATGTAATAAGGTCTCGGAGCCGCCATCATGGAATTTTTCTTGGCGTGAAAACCCCTTTTCTGCCAAGTAGTAAATGTCGCCAAGCACCGGTTTATACGCATGTTTGGCTTAATGAAAATAAAATGTAAATAATAAACGAAACTCGCTAAAGTGGCAATCAGTAATCGTTGTATGAGCGCTTCACGCACATTAACAGAAAAAAAAAACATCACTGGATTCAGCATTTCTCGCTGTGTAGCATTCTCAAAATTCAGCAGTCCTCTCTTTGTAGCAATTTCAAAATGTAAAAAACTCTTAAGCAGCAAAATATACATAAAATTATCAACATACCTTAACAGACAACTGCTTTCTTGAAAGCTCCAGTACGAAATATCTCTCATAACATCACCGTCATTTTCCGAAATAGGCTTATGAATACGCATTGACACATTATAAACAAACCTACTTTTCTTGTCAAAATTTCCTCATATTTCTTAATTACTTCAGCAAGAGCGTTTAAATGGACTACAGAAACCATAGTCAATCAAATACATCCAATAAATTTAACATAAAAATAAAAAGACAGAACGATACAACACGATATCAAAATACATTCACAAAATTCTAACCTTTAATGAGCTCCTCAGGGATTGCCAGAACACGACATGTCACAACACATACGTCACACGGGGTTGCCATATCCATAAAAACCGCCAACACGCCAACAAAAAATCGCCAAACAATTCAAAACAACTGCTGAGGGAACATAAAGCATCTAAGCCTTTATTTCTTATCACAGTTCTTAAAATTATTTTGTGTTTAATATTATAGAATTTTATCAATGATAATTATTTTTTCAATTAAAGACCAGTATTGCCGATTAGTAACAAACTATTTTTTAGCCGTAAACCATTCTTAAAACAAAATATGATTTTTTAAAGTATTTTTCCCATGATTTATTTAAAAAATGAAAGCCGAAAGATATTTTTTAAATATTTTTTAAAAATCAGGCATTTAAATGTTAATGTACCTAAATACGTATAATAACTATGTTTATTTAAATGTTTTTTTAGTCTAAAATAGTATTTGATATGTAATCTTCTGTACTCTAAAGCGAACTTGATTTTCTTTAACACTACGTGCCTATGGGCGATACAAATATCAATTAAAAAAAAATACTAAATACAAATTTATAAAACTAATATGTAACACAGATTTCGCACAGTAGATTACATTTATATTTATTTCATACAGCGCATAAACGCATGAGTTAATTACCGATGTAAATATTGTTTTTCGTTGCTTTCATGCAACAATTAAAAGTTTGCTTTCCGGAGAACCAAGAATGCGAGATTTCAACCGAGCAATATATATATATATATATCACATAAACACAAAGCACAGAAAGATGCGTAAAATAAAATTAAAAGAGTAATAAATAAAATGATAAAAGACACGAATTAATATCAGCTATATCAAGATAAACGCCATCAAGTTATTTATCTATCTATTTGTCTATTATTCTATGTTTTTTAATAGCAAATTTAAATGCTTTTATGCTTCGTCATTGATTGAAAAAAAATAAGACTGTTACATGTCTTTTTTTTTTTTTTTTTTTCGCCGTAGTCTTCTATCTGTTATTTTTATCTTTCATATAAATAAACTATCACTTATTTATGATAAGAAAACCTAACAACTCTGAAAAAGGCTTTATTATTTTCATTATACTAAACACATCATACCGTCTTAAAATTTTTTTGCTACTATATAAAATAATTTTTTTATGAATAAAAGACTGAAATTTATTTTTTTATACTTAGATCAGTAGCAACAAATCTGGCAAAAATCTCTTCCATTTCTTTCCCATCAAAGTTTGCAGCTCAAGTTTTATATGCGATTTTTTATTCCTTCTTTTTCTTCTACTTTTTTTGAGAATTCTGTCACTTTACATAGTAAAGAAAAATCTTATTTGGGTTCCCTGTTTCTGAAAGAATGAATCTAATCCAAACAAATATGTGACATATTCTTCAGTTTCTATTGTATACTATTTCGAAAACGTCCATCAGCTGTTAAAGAATCAATAAAGAAACAAACTTCATATACAAATAATGTAAAAAACGTTTTACTGATATTTTTACCCAACTGAAAAGAAGGGTTGTGTGTTTCACGCTTATCTGTGTATGTTGATTTCTTTATACCCTCGAAACATCCCAACGCCTGGATGGATTTTAATGAATGAGGTCTCTACCAATTCGTCTTAACGGCCCGATGGTTATAGGCTAGGTTTTGTTTTTATAAATTCAAAATGGCGGCCGTAAAATACAAAATGGCGGTAGATACGAAAAAAATTACGCACACTATTGAGTGGCACATCATTGGATAGGTCTTTCAAAATGAAGACGATGTTTCATTGACTATTTTACAGTCAGAAGCTCCGTTAAAATATTATACAACCTGGAAGTTGTATAGGTAGGACTCTATCTTTACTGGAACTCTAACCATGATAGACATCTATAGACCTCATCAAAACAGTGTTTATAGATAGGAACTAAAAATTAAACACAACTTAAAAGTCATCAATACAAGTAAATAAAAAAATAGGTAAGTAATATAAACAAGTCAATTCCTACTTAGGTCAATAAGAGAAATTTTTTTTCTTCCATTCTTCTTTTCTCTTGAGTGGCGCTTAAAATGCCTTGATCAAGAAGAGGGCTCTCTCGATTATTTAAAATTAATTAATTTAATTTAATTAATGAATTAATATATGAAAAACTGGATTAACATCAAGTGTCATCCACTACAAGTTTTAAAAAATTTATTTGAGCTTGATTGGATAGTTTAACATTGATCAGAAGTAATCAATTAGTTCGCTTTTTACGCAGTCAGGTTTTTTGATTTTTTAAATTTAATTGTTTATTCTCAAAGGTTTTCCGTAAGAAATATCTCATTCATTTATTGATAAATTTCGTCATAGTATTTTTTTTTTTTTTTTGACCTGTTGCAGTAAATTTTACTAAATCTTGTGCATTTTATCAGATCAAAATTTATAGCTCATGTTTATATGCGATTTCATATTTCCTTCCCATTATTTTATTTTTTTTATAAGACTATTGAATTATTTTCTTTTTTTATGGAACTTTCACTTAGCATCACAAACAAAATACATAAATCATAAATTGTTTTTAAAAATTCTTGAGTGGTTGTTTCTGAAAATTTCAAAAAGAAAAATAAATAAAAATCATTTTGTTAACTATAATTTCTGGAACCTGATGTTCGCCTTGATATTGCATAAAATATTTAAAATAAAAACGTGTGATTTATTTTACTAAAAATGTGCTAAAAATACATGAAATAGGTTTTTCAAACATAAAAACCTTCGAAGATTAACATCTTCAAACGCGACACCCAAATTGTTGAAACCGCACGGATGTCGAGTTCTACCATCTTCGACTTTTTTTTATGTTTGTAAAACTTAATTCATGCATTTTGTAGCACCTTTATAGTAAAATAAATCATAACTTTAATTTAAAAGATGGAACAAGAAATATCTTAATCATATAGTAATGAGTTTTATATTCATACTTTTTCTACGCAGATCTGTGGCAACAAATCTGATAAAAATCTTATATTATTTGATCAGAGTTCACAGATTAAGTTAATATAGGTTTGTTGTTTCTACCAATTATTTGTTTGTACGTTTCTATTGTAACTGTATTACAATTGTCACCTTTATAAAGATATATCTTTCACGAGTTTTGTTTTTCTCGATAAATGATTTTGTACAGAAATATTGTTGTGAAGTTTATCTCTATGTAACATACTTCACTATTTATTTAGTAAGTAAACAAAACAATCTACTGCAAACTAGCTTTAATTATGTGCACGCATTTGAAGGGTTTTAAAAGTTAAACTATTTGGAATATTTGAGAAAACTTTGGTATTTACACTTTTTAGAGTATGCGGAAACGAGTTATGCAATAAAAATGATTAGTTTTAAATTTACCTATAGGCAGCGCTTTAATGCAAGATATGTGTTATTAGCAAATATAAAAAAAACTAACTCATTTTAAATCTGTATCTTTTGGGACGATGATATTATTTCAAGGCAGTGCTATAATTACTACTATCATTTTTATAAAAAATCATAAAGCGAAATTCCCCGTAAAAAAGTTTCAAAATTTAATTCTTAGGAAATTCTCCATTTTTCTATTATATATCTATCGCCATCCATTATATTCTATTTGATACATAACCATGTATTTTATTTTTTCTATTTTTTTTCTCATCCTCTAAATTGAATTAATGGGAAATCTTTTTTAAGCAACCCAAATAGCCTATCTTTTAGAGACCTTCGAATACGAGCAATTTTAACAATCCTACCATGTATTACTAAAAGGAGAAAAATCAGTTTTAAGAACCTAACTGTTTTCGTAAAGAAATACATTAATAATGAAATGTTATATTTATATATAAATACTAGGGGGTCAGCCCCGTGCAAGCTACGCTCACCAACCTCCGTTCAGACACCACAGAATCTAAAATCACGCTTCTTTGATCGGTTTTTAAAAGATTAGAGAAGATTCAATTATAATGAAAAAACCTATAGCGATCTCCCTGTAAACGGGTTTCCATTCAATTCCCTTAGATTGCGAAAATTTAAGGCCGAATCAGTTGCTGTTAATGCATCCAATGATTGTTTTCGTGTTTGATTAAAGAAGATCAGTTAAATATTTTAAAAAAATCTAAAATAAAATGAACTAAGTAAACAGTCTTTGCCAACCGGTATTTTTTAACAGAGTTACAAAACGATAGACATAATGCAATTTACTACAACTACTACAGTTTACTGCTTTAATCCCTTCAAGGGCGGTGGTTCATTTTTGGACCACTTAATTTTGGAATGAAATTTTTCCTTTTATTAAGTCAGTGAACGAAAGCATTTTCGTATTTCGAAATTTGTTTGTAAATTCTGGTGCTATTCACTGATTTCAACATTTTACGAATAGAAATACCTTTCCCCTGAAAGGGTTAAATGCATATTAATGCATTTATTATTTTAAAGTTTCCATTATCTTTTAATATTCACGTACAAATACAATTTTCAAGACATAATTTTCAATATTTTCCCGCTTTTAACATGTACTCATTTAATAGTAATTCTAGGTTTTTTTCTGTTTTTAATAGTCTTGTGTAAATAAATTTTTAATCGTTAAGAAATATTATTATTTGCGCTGTTTTTAGAATTGAAAACAATCTCTATAATAATAGCCTAAGTCATGTGACTATCATCAACAGTTCCTTCGCTTTTCATAAGAAAGGTTTCCATTTTGATTAAAGAATCAGTTATTTTTTTGAATAAAACTACATAAAAGTTGCCATGATCGCAAAGAATTATTGGTACTTTCATGTTAGCGGGGTTCAAATGTCGCCAATAGTTTTTTTTTTTTTTTTTTTTTTTTTTTTTTTTTTAACTTGCCAGTTAGCATTTTTTGTTATTTTTCGAGTGATAAATTAAAACAGTACTACTTGGTTATCCCATCGACCGAAAATCTATTGCCAGACTATAAGATTAAATGCCAATAATGGTTTAATGGTTTATCGTAAATGTCACATTCACTTGACTGTAAGAAAGCTACACACGTGTTTACGCCATCAAGTGATTTTTATTTCGACGCTTAACACAGATGTCATATACGGTTCATCATATACGGTTCGGCGTGGGTTTTTTTTTTTTTTTTTTTTTATTTATTTATTTTATTTATTTTTTTTTTTACGACAATTTAGTGAAAACCTCGTTTTCGAATACCAGTTGCATATGTATTTTTAAATTATTTTCTATTATTTTTAAACTGAAATAACAATAAATAAATAAATAATAACTATAAAACTAAACAATTTATAACATATTTTTAAATAAAAAGAAAATAAATGTAAATAAACATTTATTAATAAATAAGCAACAATAGCCGGGTTACCATGTCACGCAAAATAACGCCATTTTGGCGCCAATTAGGTACCTCTGTGCGAATATGACATCTGAGCCTAATGTTTTTCGTTTCGTTTCGTTTAAAAAAAAGAAAGAAGTGAAAGCCATTAATTTTAAATGCTCCAGTTTTAAATGAAAGTTTTGTATTACATAAAATGATAATGAAATACAAGAAAAAAAGCATTGTTCTTAGCATACATTTAAGTGAGGCCAAACTGGTCGCCAAATTAGTTTAAAATAATAACCTTTTTTAAAATATGAAAAAAAAAATATCTGTTGTGATTAAAATTTGAGTTGCCATCATTTAAGAAAAGTATTTAAACTTAGAAAATAATTAATATTTCAAAAACTAATTCGAATTTAAAAATTCTAATACCAGTTTTGAGATGTGCGGATCAATACGGATTTTTGGTGTTAATTTCATTGCAAAGTATTCCATATTGTAAGAGAAATCGCCGTCAAACAGAATCAGTTGTTTAATCAGTCGTTTCATAGAATCTTTTCATAAATACGTTTCATTTTATACGTTTCATAATATCCGTTTTATAAATTCGTTCCATTAGGATTTTATATGTAGAGAGTAAATTTATATATAAATTTATATTATTATTTTTGCACTTAGATAAGTGACAAAAATTTTGATAAAAATCGCTTATTTTTATTAGATTACAATTTATAGCCCATTTTTATGTGCGGTTTGCTCTTTCTATCACTTATGTATTTTTGTGTTGCTTCTGCCATTTCGTATTATGAAGAAATATTTTTCTTGAGTTCCATACTTTTCAATAATATACATAGCATAAAAATTCTATTTAAGTTATCTCCGTATTCGAGCAACTATAATTATAGTAATTTATAAACTGTACAATGATAAATAGCATTAAATAACTATATTTATAATAATATACTAAAATAGCTGACCTTGGTAAATAATTGTACTAAAATGTAAAAACGTATAATTGTAAACATTGCAATTACAAATAATAATTACAGCAAATGATAAGTATTAAAAATAAATATAAGTAATAATTGTAATAGTAGGAAAATGTAATAATGGTTTAGTTGTAAATATTGTAATCACAATTAAAAACTACAGGAATTACTAATTATGAAAAATAAATATAAGTAATAATTGTAATAGTAGGAAAATGTAATAATGGTTTAGTTGTAAATATTGTAATCACAATTAAAAACTACAGGAATTACTAATTATGAAAAATAAATTAAGTAATAATTACAGTTATAATAATTTTACTTACAATAAAAATGAAAAATTAACTTTAGTTAAAAACTGTAATTAAAGTACATTAATAAAAAGAGTGTAGATATACCTCGTGTTCGAAACTTTAGGGTACTGCATATTGCAGATAAGTTAATAAATCTTAAATTGAAAATGCCTAATTGTTATAACTCTAAAATGTTACAAACTGTTCATACCTAAATGTTTAACGCTATACTCGTATATAAATGTGACATAGTCAAACTTTGGCATTTCAGGAATAACGCGGAACGTTTTTTCTACTAGAATTTTCTAGAGAATTTTCAGTAAGCATTCTTAATTATCAAACTATCACAACAGTTCCTGAACTTTTTGTGACATATTTAACACACTCATGTGAATTCTTAATAAATTTTCATCACTCATTCACGATTATTAGAAATAGGAGAAGGGAATCTCGCCTTCAAGAATAATAAAATTACAATATTTATATTTTTGACAATATAATACTTAATATAATATTATTTTGCAATGATTCTCAGTAACCACTATTGCGTTTTTCATGAATGTGCTTCACTTAAAGAAAAACCAGTTAGCTACAAATATGAAAAAATATTTTTGACAGATCAAAATTTAATAAAATTACTTTTGTGACATATTTAGCACACTCATATGAATTCTTATTAAATTTTCATTACTCATTCACCATTATTAGAATAGGAGAAGAAGGGGCTCTCGCCAATCTTCGACTCTAAGTTGCCAGTTGTGGTTCCCTAACAATTTTTATTTGATTTCGATTATACCCTAAATTTATATATATTACAGAAAAGGTTATTTTAAATTTACAAAATAATTATTTTTAGTTACTTTCTCGGTTCATAGACTGAAAATTTATGTGGTTGAAATACATTATTTTAAATTTACAAAAGTTGGTAAAAATCTAAAACAAACATTATTTAAAAGTGCATTTTTTATTTATCTGACAGAATAAATATTTAAATGATTCTATATTTATAAATGATCACATATGCTGTGGCAAATAGGGACGACGTTACATAGTATTAAAACAACTTCATCTAACTCAATATAATGCAGCATTAGATTATGATGAATCTTGTGTTTAGCGCAAAATATCCGACTGACTATTTACTCTAATAAAGGCTAATCAAACATACAACCATTACGAATATTGCACATATTCAGGCTTAAGTCTGTTCTCAAATCAAAAGGAAATACTTTCTGTCATATTTCTGAATACATTTTCATTCGAAAATGCGTGAAACTGAAAAGTGTTATTATTCTGAAACCATGTAATCGAATATCGTTTTCATTTTTTGGTAAAGGCAAACGATTTTTGACAATATAATGTCAAAACATTTTGACACGAATATCTGGACACTACAGAGTGGGAAAGAATAAAAATGTGTTGTTGTGGGGAAAAATATCACTTATAACTCAATAAGTAATTTATTTATCAAAACAGGGAAAACACTGTTCGATTTCTAATAGATTCAACAGTAAGGCTTGCCAAATCTATGCCTTCAATAATGACTCATAAATTGTGTCACAAAGTTTTGCGTTTGCTAAGCAGGGGATTTGAGAACAGCTTTAAACAAGATCGTGTGCTAATATGTTTCAGAAGCTTATGTTGAGAATTAAAATATTTGAAGGTTAGTTATCACACTGTATAAATCATCATTGTCTATAAGAATTCTTTGGATTATAATGAATATATAACAAGCAGTATTATTCAAGCTATGTTAAAAATTAGTTTGGAGCTGCAAATTCTTCTCACACTCAATCTAACACCACAAAAAGGAAATCCTCTACAAAATACAGCCTCCTATTGTATGTAATCTATCTCTTATTTGCTATCAATATAGCCTCCTAAGCGTAATGAACTAAATTTCAGATATCTTTAGATAATAACAACAGTGCAAAACATCAGTACGAAGATTTGTGATTAAATCTCTTACATATTATTTTTCATCTTATGTAGTAAAAAAATACACTTGAATTTCAAAATTGTAACGGCAATTTTTAAATTATAAATTACACTACTGAAAGATAAGTTTCAAAGACTAAGATGATATTTAAGGGGATCTGGGGCACATTTTAATATAATTTTTATTTATTGAGTTAAAATTTTGAATTTATTTTTGCTGATTAATCATATCATTTGTATACGAAATCCCATGATAAAACTTCTCCTATTTTTTTTTTTTTAATTAAACATTAATATTTATTAAAAAAGTGATGTCATTTAAAATCATTATAACTCGAAATATTATTTGTAGAATTTCAATTATTTTTCATTTAAATAAATTGAAATATATACGTTGTAATTTAGATTCAGTATTTAAAAAAATTATGTGAAATTATATTTTATTGTAATAAATAAAAATTATATTACATCATTTTTAAAAAATGATGCAACTTTTATTTTTTAAATCCTATTTCCAAAAGTAAATATTTTTTTCGAATTTGCTAAATCAAAATTAAAGTAATGCAATTGAAAAAGACATGTTCGAAGTTTGGATCATTTATCTGGAACGGTTCTTGACTTATAACAATTTAAATGCTGAAATAGTCTATCACGAAGAAAAACGCATTTTCACAAGAAGTTGTTTCATGGCAACCATTGCTTGAAAGCTAGATTCTGAAAACAAACCAAAAGGAAAAATATATTATTTCCTGTTCTAATTAACATAGAAACATTGTTTAAAAGTCATTTTTTTAAAGGTTTAATGCAATAATTTTGTTTTTAGTAAATTTGAAGATTTTTGTGTCCCGGACCCCCTTAAACTTGCGAACTAGCGCATACACTTTCTATCATTGTAATATGTATTTTGCATTCTGCATCCGATAATAATTTTACTGTAGCAGTAAGAAGATGTAAAGTGAGATGGTGTAAAGATTAGTTCAAATGTGTCCTCGAGTTTATAATTACTACTATTTACTTTTCATGGATATCATATTTTTAAAATTTTATTTTCGTGATACTTATTTCAAGAATAAAAATATTTACAACATGTTAATTTGTTGTGCATGCACAATTATTCTATTTAAATATGTTACGATATAAGCCAAAAGAAAAGCGTACACATTTTATCAGACCTTTATTCAAAAACACCTACAACTACAACTACAATTGTGAATTGTTGAAAAAAAAAATAACGATCTAGTTAATTAAATCGCAATGCAACTTTTTATGAATAAAATTAAACTTGCATTTTATAATAATTCTCTTTTTTTATGTTGTTAATTAACACAATACTCTTAAAACGTTTTGGCCGAGTAAAACTATATTAGCATTTAATAAACATCTAAAATAAAAGAGTAAAAACATTGAAATAAATTCAAATCTTTAGTTGAGTCATTGGCAAGCCATTTTAATTTTGTGTAAAAAACGCAAGTAAATATTTTAAACCTAGCAATTAAACTATAATTAGCAAAATAATCATTTGTCAGTCTTTTACAACTAGCTTTTTAATTAATAAAGTAAAATTCTGCATGTACTTTACTTAGCTACAACAACATATTTTTCCTTTAAAAAATATTAATTAAAAGAGTTTTACATGGACATGCTGAATGAACTGGTTTACAAGAAATATAGATAAAAATGGATTTAAAAAAAATTAATCTGCTTTAACCAAAAAAGATCTAGCATAAAAAAGCTCAGCCTTACTTTTTCTAGCACTCTGTATCTTGCTCTATCTTGCACTAAAGAAGAATCTCGCTAGTAGGTTCGAAACAGCTGTTTGCTGCTATTCACGAACAATTTGTGCATTTTTGTACGTTGGTTTTCTGCTTTTTAATACGTTTGCTGTTTTCATACCAGCAATTCTCAAGAAAAAAATACAGATTTCTTTGATAAGAGAAAATTCTCAATAAAATAAGACAAAAATTGATATTCTGAAAAAGAGGTGTGAAATGCAAAGTTACCATTTCAAAGCGATAAAATAATTATGTCGTTAATGTTTTAAGGAAGTTTTTCAGCCTTAGAAAATATTATTTTTCTATAAAAACATTCATAATAATCACTTATAAACAGATTAAGTAAAATAATGCTATAAAAACTGATAAAATATCTATATTAAGATTGACGATCGTTTCGTCACACAAACGGCGACATTTTCAAAATCATTCACGATAGAAAATGTTTTCACGTAATTTAAAAACAATAAACATAGTAAACAATATCACGAGACATGATGCAAAATGAAAAATGAAAAAACATTGCAAACATAAAATTAAATTATGTACCATTACTTAATATGATTTTTCTTTTAATTTTGAGTATTTACCATATCACTTTGGCATAGTATTATTAAATGAGATTATAAAAGATAATGTTTTTATCTAGAAAATAGACTATGTTGTTGCACAGTTATAAAAATTAATTTAGAAAATAAGTAAATTGTGAAATCTGTTTTTTCTGCATAAGTCTAAATACCTCATAACAACCTATGATGTATTCGGAAGTTAAAATTTCAAAGCTGATTTGTTATATATTTTTGTGAAACATGATTTTCTGCTTATTGAAGATTTAATAATTGTTTATTTTTTACGAAAACGAACAATAATGTTTTAGGTTAATTCATAAATCAATTGTTATAAAATTACATTTAAGGAATTTGCACAGGGGGTATCTCAATACGGTCTTAGGAGTTTATGTGTACAAAGGTTGCATCTATTTATTGCATTTGCCATTAACCTAATCAAATTTTACACATGTACTTCTACACATTATGATTTTTTTACTTATGAAATTATCATGTAGAAACCGATAACAAATTTTTATTCTTATTGAAATATTTTTTTTTAAATATTATTATGCAAAAAAATAATGCGTATTCGTAATTTAGATTTACTATATTCCCTTAAAAAAAAATGGCAGAAATATTTTACTACTCCATTGTGCCTTTTAAAATGTATCTTAAAAACCTCTCCCTATAACTTAAAAATTTACAAAATATGTGTGATTATTTATACTCACATTAGTTTTTACGAGCACACCTTGCGAAATTTTAGCACGGCAATCTTTGCGATTATTTTCAACATACATTTTTCCATTACTTCTTAACTAATTGTAATTTCTTAACAAACAAGCTGTTTGAAAATTATATTACGTGCCATTTTTTATTACGAACGGCTGCCTATTGAGTTAAAACTATTTTGCAAATTTTCTTTATGAAATGCAAAAATTAAATTATACAATAAATAAATTCCGATAAGCATATATTTGATGTTAAAATATTCATAATTGTATTCATAAAACAAAACTTTGATCAATTATCAAATAAAATACTCATTAGCTTTATCTTCACTGTAAAAAAAATCTGTAGTTCTACAGATGTAAAGTTACATGCTTACTAAACTTTCACCTGTAACTGTACGAAAAAAGCTGCAAATCTACAAAACTAGTTTTTGTAAAGCTACAAAAATCTGTAACTTTACAAATGAATCTGCAAAAATTTCAGTAATCTTACTAAACTTTTATTTGCAACCCTGGCTGCAGTTACATGAAAAGTTCTCGGAATCCCAGTTTCCAAAAAAATTCTTAGTAACCTTACAGATTTTTTGATTTTCGGCGCAAAAGTGTGTCTGTTACATGAAATTTTGTTGTTGCCGTTACATGAAAAGTTCTAGGAATCCCAGTTTCCTAGAAAAACTTTAGTAACTTCACAGATTTTTTTTTTACAGTGTTGAAGAACTATTTTACAGAAATATTATTGAAACTATTATGTCACACTTTCCTTAAGTAGAAGTCATTTCTAAAATTAGATTGTTCCTGAGATAAATATGAGGAAAATGTAAAATTATCATGTGGTTACGATGGAATCTTGTAACGAACATTAATTAAAAGAAGTTCTTACTATATCCAAGAGCGTGATATGGCTTAGAGAAAGATAAATAAGTATCAGTTAATGTACACACTTTACAACTTCTTACAAAGTTTAGAAAAGATTAAATTTGGTTTGAGATTTTGTTCTAACGCAGAGCAAACTATAATCAGTTGATATTGGAGATATAATTTTAACTTATCATTTTTAAACGTAAAAATAAAATCATTGTAGAAAATTTAAAAAAAAAAATATTCAGAAAAGACAATTTAACTAATAAACATAGACAGAAGGGGTACATGGGCATCTCTGCTTAATTTTAGAGTACATTTATATGAAAGAAAGGTTTTAAATATTTTTAAATAGGCATAATGAAATTTTTGTCATGAAGTTTTATGCATTATGGAAATCCTTTTTACCGCTTTATAGTCTCCCTTCAAGAGTCATAGTAGCTATTTTAGAGTAATACTCATGCATCGCTTTTCAACAAATATACAATGTCATCGAAAAAGTTGTCCCTGATTTAAAAAAAAAAAAAAAAAAAAAAAAAAAAAAACTAAATTGCACGGGAAATAAGCAATCAATCGGTACGAAACCAACATGAAATTGTAGAACATCTGAAGGAGTTAGTGTTAGTGTTGATTTCGGTGTCCTTGACGCCGTTTCGTGACGCGATACCATGTCACTCATGAGTCAATTCACAGCAATCATGGGGGTGTACAGCAAAATCACAGTGCGTGTTGTGGTGCGCCGAGTTTAAATCTGGTATTGTGGTACAGCGTCATTTTCGCCGTACGTATGGAGAAGATCCAACTACAAACATAACTATTTTTCGTTGGTTTAACAGGTTTAAAGAAATCGGAAATTTGAACATTAAGAAATCTCCAGGCTGGTTATTGAACAGGGAGAGCTCATATTGATTTTTTCTAAGTAATGTAAAAAAAAAAAAAAAAAAAAAAAAAAAAAAAAAAAAAAAAAATTCTCAGATTTTTTAATCTAACAGTGTTAATGTGAATAATTTATCTTCATTAACGCCTTAGTTATTTTAACTCGAAATCTTGGACACCTTTTTCGATTACCCTGAATTTTAGAATACCGCATAAAAAATAATGATATATATATGGCATAAATAGACATAAAAATGCTTAAATAAAATGTTTCAATGTTGGAGCGAGTTAGATTCTGAACACATTTTATTTAATAGGGAATAAATGGTGTACTTAAAAAATGGCATTTAAAATTGTATTAATCTGTTTTTGAAATAATGTGTTTCACATTATTTTGTAAGCCACAATAAGCCATTTTGTAATAACAAATAATCTATAAATAGTGCGTGATGATATGTACGTTCAAAAGTGTATATTTTCAATACTTACAAACATAATTCAAAGGTATTTACGACTTCCCTTTCTCCGTGCTCCAACTTTCGCAAATACCTCAGATGTCATGCAATTGATATGTGTTGTTAAGATTTACTGTAACATGTTAAAGTCTGAGAAGGAAATCGGGTTTCATATAATTTGCACCTTTCTCAGTTTTTTGTACTCATAAACTGAACACCCTCTATATTATAATTTTCACAATTAAACTGATAGGTTGTGATAAAAGTGAACCCTTTTAAAATAACGATTACGAAATCTATTCACACAATTTTCCTAAATTCTTTTAAATTAGTTTGGTACAAATCTGTTAATATATATTTTATTTATAATATATTTTATATTTCAAAAAAGGGGAAGAGTAGACATATCTGGACCCCTGCTTTAAAAAGACCGCTGCAATTCAGTCGTTAATTACAGAAAGAGACTCCGTTTACTTCTGAAATCCTACTCATAAGAATGACGTCATTCATAATTAGAAGAAGCACGCATCTTTCACGTGCTATTTTCAGACAATTTTTAAAAAAACTTAAAGTTAGCAGTTTTGATCTATTTTTTTCCTTCTAAATGTAAGACAATACTAAGCTAACGTAAGTTGTTATGTTTTCATATTCATGTCAGATTTAAAGTGTTTTTTGTGCATATATTTCACGCGAATTTGTTTGCTTTCGTTTTTGTTCTTAATCTTGATATTATTTGCTTTATAAAATTGCGCAGTTGCCTTAAATGGACCAATTTGGGTTTTTTAAATTGGATCCGATATGCGATCATAAATTTGAAAAGAAATTAATAAATTTCAAAAACGACAGAGACAAGCAGTCTGAAAGAAAAATATCACTGACATTAAAAATTGTCAGAGATATAGGAAATGAAAAAGAAAGAGTAAGTTGCGAAGAGATTTACTCTCAAGAACGCTGCAGCTACAAAACCCCTCTAAAAGCCGAAGAATCAATAGAAATGTTATCTCTCTTGCCAAATTCCGTTAAGGTCAAAGTACAGAAGTGCCAAAAAAGTCTGTGTTAACATCTTCGTCACATAAAGTAAACCTTGAAATGAAAAAAAAGACATAAAGGCAGCTCTCAAAGCATTAACACAAATGAAACATCAAGATTTAAAAAAAAATAGGCATAATTCAATAGGGAAAAAAAATAATGGAACGGAAGAACTACTGTCATAAGGTAAAAAATAAATTCCTGTTGCCAAAAAAAAGTGAAATGATTTAGAATATGAATAGAAAAATCAACATAGCGGTGAAATGTCTGGCCTAATTTGTGAGAAAAAAAAGCAGAAATGATTCAGTGTTCAAATTGCCAAATATGGTTCCATGTTTTGTGCGCTGGAATAAAAAATGAACAAATGAAATTCATGTGTAAGCCTAGCATCACTTCTTACATGATTATGAAGTAACTGGCAATTAGTTCCATAAATTCTATTTTTAATTACTCGTAACTTTGATAAATTTTAATTTTAAACAATTAATTTTATTTTACAACATTTCATTTCATTATATTTCATTGCTGTTATTTTGTTTGATTGCTTCATTAATTGAAAACTTTGCTTTTAATAAAATTAGTTATATTACCTACTCATTAAAACAGCCTAATATTGTTTGGTCCAATTTAGGAGACTGGGGGTCCAACTTAGGCGACCAGGCGCTGAATTTGGACCACTTTTGACAAATTTTTCAGATTAAAATAAAACTTAAAGTTTTCAAAAAGAAATTGTTCTAAAGATTTACTTAGTTAATAGATGAACCACGTGTAGTGATATTTAGCAGATATTCGAAAAGCGAAGTGAATTACACCAGGAAATATGTGAAGCGGTCCAAATTCGACTAATCTTCCCCACATAAAAAAATATAGTCAAATTTTTAAATTTTTATGTTTTAATATTTATCCATATATATTATTTTTTAAATTACATCGAAAAATTGTGTATTGTTGAAATTGTATAAATTATTAATCGGAATTATTTATTTAATACATGAAATAATTTGCGACAGTCAGCTGTTGAATTGAATCATAATAATCCAGTGTAAATAGATACAAAAAGTATACGAAAGATAGTTCGAATCTCCGATAAAACATCATTAACTTTACCCTCAACACTTATTGTTTCTAGAGAAATTGTTGTAATGTTCTGTTTAACAATTTACCTTCTACAGAAGTTTATTCTAAAAATAGATTTTCTATGAAAGGAAGATTAGCTCGTAAGTACGTTGCAATCTTGCAGGAAACAGTAATTAAGAGAAATAGGGGAGAGAATCCTAATTTGGACCACTTCGCTTATTTTCCGGTGTAACTCACTTAATTTTTGGAATGTCTGAAAAATATCACTACACGGGGTTAATCAATTCATCCACTAACTAAATAAAACTTTAGATAATTTTCTTTTTGAAAATCTTAAATTTTATTTTAATTTGAAAAAATTGTCAAAAGTGGTCCAAATTCAGCAACTGGTCGCCTAAGTTGGACCACCAGTCTCCTAAATTGGACCAAATAAAATCAGGTTGTTTTAATGACTAGGGAATATAACTAATTTTATTAAAAGCAAAGTTTGCGGTTACTGAAACAATCAAACAAAATAACAGCAATGAAATATAATGAAATCAAATATCTGAAAATAAGTGTAATTGTTTTAAATCAAAATGTATTCAAAATATAAATCAAAGTTATCAGTAATTAAGAATAGAAATTATGAAACTAATTGCCAGTTACTTGAATATCGTTTAAAGAGTGATGCAAAGCTTACACATGAATTTCATTTATTGATTTTAATTTCCAGCTCTCACAACTTGGAACCGTTTTTGGCAATATGAACACTGAATCATTTCTGCTGTTTTATTTTCTTACAAATCAGGCAAAACCAATCATCACTATTTAGATTTTTCTTTTTAGATCCTGAATTATTAGACTTTTTTTTTTTTCAATATAAGTTTTCTTTACATTATGATTGTAGTTCTCCCCTTTCATCATTTCCTTGATAATTGCATTACCCCTATTTTTTAAAACTTGATGTTCCATTTGCTTTTATGCTGTGTTAGCTCCCTTTTAGTCGATTTTTTGTGTTTTTTCATTTCAAGGTTTACTTTATATGGCGAAGATGTTAACACAACTATCTTTTGGCTCCCTCTGTACTTTTTTAAAACTAAATTTAGCAAAGGATATAATATTTCTAATTATTTTTTGGCTTTTGGGGAGGATTTGTAGCTACAGCCTTATTGCAGGTCAATTTCTTCACAACTTACTCTCTCCTTTTTATTTCCTATATCTTCAACAGCTTTTGCTGTCACCTGTTTTTTTTTTCTTTTTGAGACAGCTTGTCCGTGTCTTTTTCAACATTTTTAACATTATATTATAAAAGTGTTTACAAAAATACGCTCTATTGAAAAATACGCTACGATTAATTATACGCAAACATTATATATTCAACAGTATTGAATTCACCCCCCTCCTCCCGGAAGGTTTGCAGTTTTAAGAGTTTTAATGGCAAAAAAAGTGTAATTTCACCCTCCAGAACTGTAAAAAGTCTGCCCTTCCTCAGGGAATCGCAAATATCCTCCAGGAAGAAAATGTTTGAATTCAACTCTGTAAACCAAATACGCCGTAGGAATAAAGTATTCAAAGAAAATAAATACAAATACATACAAGATAAAAGAAATTGCAAACAAAATTTATTGCATAAACATGTAATTTTTTTTTGTTTATATAGGCCTAAACTGTATAAAAAAATTAATCCAGATATACCCCCCCCTCCCCCCCAAAAAAAACCCTTGCATTGAGATAGTAATCCATTATAAAATATTAAAAAAAAATAAAAAAATAGTGTACAAAGTGTACCGTTCTCGAAATTCATTACTTAATTTTCAAAATTTATGATCGCATATCTGGTCCAATTTAAGCAACTTAAAATGGTCCAATTATGGCTACTGCGCCATTTTTTAAAACAGATAATTTCAAGAGTAAGTATAAAAACGAAATCAAACAAAGCCGCGTGAGAAATATACGCAATTAACAAATGAATTTATATATGTATATGAAAACATAACAACTTACCTTATTTTTAAAGTATTCACTTACGTTTAGTAGGAAAAATGTAGATCAAAACAGCTAACTTTATGTTTTTTAAAATTGTCTGAAAATAACACGTGGCAGGCGGTTGCTTCTTCTAATCGTGAGTGACGTCATTCTGATGAGTAGGATTTCAGCGGTAGATGGCGTCTCTTCCTGTAATTAACGGCAGAATGGCAACGGTCCAATTAAAACGGCGGTTCAAATTAGGCTACTCTCCCCTATACAACTGAAAGATACATTAGTTTCGCGGCATGCGAAACATACAACCCGCTGTTTCTTTCAAGGTTTTTCCAAGATGAAATTTGAATTAACATTATGCCATACACTGTGTGTACTATGACCTATTGGTATTGAAGATTTCAGCCTAATTTATATCTTGTTTATGCAACGCTAAAAATGATTTTAATGAAAATAATTTAAAAAAAAATGCAAATACAAATTTAAGAAATACTCATAGACCAAAGTCAATGCTCAACAGTATTATAAGATGATTCTAGGATATTCTGTGAATAAATTAAATGTCAAAAGTTTCGAAAAGTTTACATGGGCATTATGAAATACTTGTAATGAAGTTCTGTGCATTATGAAACTTTTTTTTATTATCTTATTTGATCACAAAGTTGAAAACAAATTTTATATTCGTCTTGAAAAAATTATTTTAATGCATTATTATTTTAAAATATTTTATACAAATACGTTTATTTATGTTTAAAATATATTTAATTGTAGGCATTTTAAAATACGATTTGACATTTAAAAAATTGTTACAAAATGTTTCTGAGTTTTTTATAGTGTCAGAATGAGTGCTAAAAACATACTGAAACCTACCAAATTTTGAGCACCATAAAAATCGAATTTTCAATTACAAGAATGGTAAAATATTGTCAAAAGTGGTTGTTTAACACCTAATTTCAAAATTTTTCATCTGAGAGAAAAAAAAAAAATGTTTATTATTCTATACTTTTTTATGCTAGAAAATACATTTATTACATTGAAATTCAAAAATTGATTTATTTAGACTTAGAAAACTCAATTTTCAAGGTGGAGTATGTGATGCCCGTATCATTTCGAACTCTTACAGTATTCATATTACAAAATAAATAATGGCATCTACACCTATGATTCTATGCATTATATAGATATTTTGTATTGTCTATGGATGTCTATATGGATTATCTATAGATATTTTGTATTCTAATGTATTAGATAGAGATTTATACATGTATTCAACATATATAAATGATAAAGACAATGTATTTAGGATTAGTTTATCAAAAATAAAAAAAATATATTATTATTATCATATTTATTATTATCATATTTATTATTATCATATTCACTGCTGAAAAGTAGTTGAAAAATTAATTAAAATCGGATTTATATATAAACATTGTGACATTATTCTTTCCAATATTATTCACTAAAATATTTCTCATAATTTTCTATATTTCACGGCGAACGTACAGATATGCATGGTAATCCATATCTCACTGTACTGCACTATTTTTATAGTAAAATTACCATTGGGCACCTGAAGAAAACTTTTTGGTTCAACAGGTAGGTTAATTATATACTGATTCCACAATTTATTCTACCACAAATCGACCTTAGTTATATTGCTCTTCTTTTCGTTTCAAACCTCAATTTTGTTATATTTTCTAGTGTTGTTGTGGTTTGTAGAGATCTAGGTATGAGAAAGGAACTCCGGACTCGGACAATTGATGCAAAAAAAAGAATCATTTTTCTGACAATGTGGTAGCGGCAACAGATAAGGAAATCAGAACTTCTGTCCTTAAGGGGATTCTTCGCGCACTTGAAAACACTCGCTCCGTAATGTTAATCCTACGGACAGGTTAATTTCGAATTTCTCGTTTCAATTTGAATATTTTTGAACAATTTTTCGTGCATAGGATAGCTGAGTTCAATCTTTAATATGACTCTTTTTTACTTTTTCGATTTTGATTGCAGATTTTTTTTAAAAGGTACTTTCAGTTTCGAAACCGGTTTGGAAACTAAAGTACGTTAAAAAAAAAAAAATCTGCAACCAAAATCGAAAAAGTAAAAAAGAGTCATATTAAAGATCGACCTCATCTAGCCTATGCAAAAAAATCGTTTAAAAATATTCAAATTGAAACGAGAAATTCAAAAATAACCTGCCCATAGGATTAACATTACGCAGCAGGTGTTTTCAAGTGCGCGAAGAATCCCCTTAAATAATATTGCCATTGCCGTGCTTCCCAGCCATTCTATAAT
Organism: Maratus speciosus; assembly: GCA_963932465.1. Lineage (NCBI taxonomy): Eukaryota > Metazoa > Arthropoda > Arachnida > Araneae > Salticidae > Maratus > Maratus speciosus. The sequence continues at coordinate 244,365,903 of OZ010792.1, forward strand.
ACATTTCATTTCAGTGGAAATAAACAGTTTTGGGAAGTTTCTTCATTATTAGAACAGTTTCTGTAATATGTTCTTATACTGAATAAGCACGAAGTTGAATCCCATCATATGTAAGTATAAATTAACACAGTTTCAAACATAAATTATAACTCAGAGATTGTGTCATCTTACTGATGTCATATTTCTTATAAAATATAGATTTGGGCTTAACTGATCGAAAATATAGAACTCTGTCATTAGGTATGCATGGTATGAAATGATGAGTATCATCCCTTCTCAACGTGTTTGGGTATTACTCTGTAGAATTTGCATGGACCTTAACAATCTCACGTCTGCATTTGCAAACGCATTATTGATAACGAATCCACTTTTCAACAAGTCATCTGCCACCAAATGAATAAGTTTCTCTTTATTGCAAGAAAAAAGATATGCATTTCGCTTTCTTCAATTTGTTGCTGCATTTAAGCTGGAAGTCTAATTGGTGATTTGCTCTCGGTGTTTATAAGAATTATCCTTGAAAGATAGACCATATTCTTAACTTCCAAAAGGAACAGTTGCTCCTTTAAAATATTTCATTATAGGCCTCACCATATCAGCATGCAAGCATCATATGTTCCGATCTTCTTCAATTACAAGCTATGAAGAATGGAACCACAATAACTTATAATGTTGAGTTTTTGGGGTTGAATAAATTATGGATATATGGATTCCCTGACAGCATGCTTTTCATTCGCATAGTTAATATAAGCTTTGCCACTATTTCTAATGATGCGTTTTGGCTACAAACAAGATTGCTTGGACAGGGCTAAACTTAATAGATGCTCTCGAGCAGTGTTTCTTAAACTTTAGGATCTCGCGGACCCCTCTTGATATTATATGCATTCCGGGAACCCCCAACAAAAGTTTTGTTAATGTAAGATTAATAAAAATTAGTTTTATAATATAGAGCTTATTTATTTTTCACTGCAGATATTACGTGTTTAGTGGTTGAAAGAATCAGTTGCATTAATAAGGAAAATGGCGCATATTTTAAGACAGGTAAAATATACACTACTGTTTCCCATTAGAAGTATGCTGCTGTTTTTTTCCTACGAGATGTGAAATGTCTGGTTCGATATTCGAAACATGTATTCGCAAGTCTGTTTAGACATCCAATCGATTTCTATATTTACTTTTCATGTAACAAGGCTGGAGACTGTCTTTCACACTAATATCTTGTACAGAAAGGACGTAAATGCTGGATAGTAGTGCTGCTACTTCTGCATACATATTTCTCATACACAACCAAAAATTAGGAAGGATATATACTTGGAAAGCAATTTTCATGGATCCATCGCATGATAATTCCGCAAGTTGTTTCTGCTCTAAGATTATTTCAGGATTGCATTTCATTAACATCGTGGAAATGAAATGGACCCCTCATCCCCTCATTTCCTGACTGTAAGGGAATAAAATAATGTCGGGAAGTTTCTTTCAAGTTTTCAGGTGTACAGCGAAATGTTCAACCATACCAGGGGAAATTGTATCGCCAGGGGCTTCTAAGAAATCGAATAATGATGGGAAATATTCCAAATTATTATTTTTAAGTCGATTTGTCCATAAATCAATTTTGTTATTGATGCATCTACTTTGTCATGTCCTGGAAAATAAGTACCAATGTTCCTCGTAAGCTTAAATTCAGCTCATTCAGAAAACCAAAAATATCTACTAAATATGCCACCTTGACAAGCCAGGAGAAATCACTGACACATTCTTTCAAATGGCATTTGGAATTGTGAATCCGAAAAATAACATAAAAGTGTTATAAATATGTAGGTAATTGTGATCAAAAAAGTTTAATATCAAACTCTAAAAACTATGCATATTTATATGTTATAATAATGAATATTTCTCTCAAATTCTCTGCAATTATAGGGGTCATCTGTAAATATTTATTGCACACACTGTCAATAATTGTCATATATCTAACATTGTTATTTCTCCTAAACTGTTAAAAAAAATATATATATATTCAAGGGTTTCCGTAGGTAGTAAAACTTTTCCCTGCCCTGGGCTTGGGGGTTACACCTAACCATAAGCCAAAAGCGGGTTCCCAGGGTGGGTGCTTACTTACTTACTTACCTAAATTAGAAATTCTAGTCCTGCATTTATCCACAACTACAGCTACAGAAATTCCTACCTAAAGAAGGTCTAAATTCAATACTGGGCTTGAGGACCTCGTCTGTAAGCTCGCGGACCCCCAGGGGTCCGCGGGCCACAGTTTAAGAAACGCTGCTCTAGAGAAAAATCTCCATTTTTCAAACGTACAAAAATCGTTGTTAGAAGAAACGGAGATCACTACTTCGCTGTTTGGGAATTTTTATGTTGAACAGGTCGGCAAAGCATTTTGCTTGCCCTTTTCATTTAAATTATACGTGTAATACTATTTTTCCCATCATATTTCGTAAAATAATTTCCTGGAGACAATCCTGACAATCTTTAAATTATACACAATCCCCTTTTAGTGAATACACCTGTAGCAATATTTCAAAATATGAGCATGGCGCTCTAATCAAAGCACTACTAGCAACTGTCGATGTATCATTAAAAAAAATTACCGAACTAACTGAAAATCGTACTGATTGATACAGCATACATCCAGAAAAACTGTATGTTATATATCTTGACAACATCAATTGTTTATGTACATATACGATGCATGACGGTGAATGTGGTATAATTCAAAATGTTTCTAAACTGCCTTTTGACACAGAGTATTCACATTTCGTTAAAATATTTTTGATTAACGCATTTGACATTAAAATGGTAGTTAATTAAAAAAGTCCTTCCGGCCAGTGCCGGGAGGAAGAGGTAGCTTTCATATTCCTTATTTTAAAAAAAGCCAACTTATATTATTCAAACACACGAATCTCAATTTAGTGGAAACCGAATATAGGAGATTCAATACTAATTTTTATCAATATATTGAATGAGAATTTCGCGAAATTAGTCAGCTTTATCCAAGTTGACACAAGCTTGACAAGCTGACTCACATCGGAATCGGTTGATATATACGAGTACTGTCGCATGCAAAAAATCAGATTTTTCAAAATGTCACCCACAATAGAAATTGAAACTGCTATATCCGAGCCATTTTTTAAGGTAAAGACAAACAAAAAATGCTCCCGAATCTTTATATCAAGGTCAAATACTTAAGAACGAAACCTTTTTCAATTTCTAATTTTTTTTGCACCTCACTTTATATATATATATATATATTTTAATTTAATGGCTGCCATTTTGAAACAAGATGGCTGATGAATCTGGCCAGCGAACTTGGTCGAGGTATTGATGTATACTATCCACATGCCTTCTTACATCGAAAACGGCGAATACGTATGTTATCGCGTGACAAATACAAGATCATTTCAAAATGTTAGCCATGCTAGAAATTCAAAGTGCTATAATTCAACCATTTATTAAGATATAAACAAAAGAACAAATTTTCAGAAACAAAACTGCTGGGGAATCTTTGTATCAAGGCCAAACACATAAAAAAAATCTTTTTCATTTTCCAATTTTTTAATACCTTATTTTAAATTTAATTTTTTTTTTTTTTTTTTTAAATGGCAACCCTTTTGAAACAAGACGACGAATGAAGCGGGCCAACGATCTCGGTCGAGACATTGGTATGTACAATGTACAGACCAAGTTACATCCAAATCGGTTCATAAATACGCCTGTTATCGCGTGACAAAAATCAGGTCGTTTTAAAATGTCAGCCACAATAGAAATTCAAAATGCTATTACTCAGCCATTTTTTAAAATATAGACGAAACAAAAACTGTTCCGGAATCTTTGTATTAAGGTCAAACACATACGATAAAAATCTTTTTCATTTTCCAATTTTTTGGTATCTCATTTTAATTTTTTAATTTTTGAAATTTATTTAAATGGCCGCCATTTTGAAACAAGATGGCGGATGAAGCTGGCCAACGAACTCGGTCGAGATATTTGTATGTACTATGTACACACCAAGGTACATCCAAATCGGTTCATAAATACGCCTGTTATTACGTGACAAAAATCAGGACTTTTCAAAATGTCAGCCACGCTAGAAATTCAAAATGCTATATCTCAGCCATTTCTTAAGATATAGACGAAACAAAAACTGCTCCCGAATCTTTTTATCAAGGTAAAACACATAAGAAGAAAATATTTTTTGAATTTTCAATTTTTTGGTACCACATTTCAAATTTAAATTTTTCTTACAAATTTAAATGGCCGCTATTTTTAAACAAGATGGCGGATGAAGCTGGCCAACGAACCCGGTCGAGACATTGGTATGTACTTTGTATAAACGAAGTTACATCCAAATCGGTTCATAAATACGCCTTTTATCGCGTGGCAAAATTCAGGACGTTTCGAAATGTCAGCCACGCTAGAAATTCAAAATGCTGCAACTCAGCCATTTCTTAAGATATAGACGAAACTAAAACTGCTCCGAAATCTTTGTATAAAGATCAAATACATAAGAAAAAAATATTTTTCCATTTTCAATTTTTTGGTACCACATTTCAAATTTTAAATTTTTTTAAAAATTTTAAATGGCCGCCATTTTTAAACTAAATGGCTGATGAAGCTGGCCAACGAACTCAGTCGAGACATTGGTATGTACTATGTACACACCGAATTGCATCGAAATCGGTTCATAAATACGCCTTTTATCGCGTGACAAAATTCAGGACGTTTCAAAATGTCAGCCACTTTAGAAATTCAAAATGATATAACTCAGCCATTTTTTAAGATATAGACGAAACAAAAACTGTTCCGGAATCTTTGTACAAAGGTCAAATACATAAGAGAAAAATATTTTTCCATTTTTAATGTTTTGGTACCACATTTCAAATTTTAAATTTTTTTTTAATTTTAAATGGCCGCCATTTTGAAACAAAACGGCGGATGAAGCTGGCCAACGAACTCGGTCGAGACATTGGTATGTACTATGTACACACTGAATTACATCGAAATCGGTTCATAATTACGAGAGTTACAGTGTGACATAGATCAGATATATATATATATATATATATATAAATTTTGAACGGAGGGTTATTTCGGGGTCTGGGGGTCATGATCGATGAAAATATACCAAAATTTTTTGAAATCGCTTTCCCCCGAACGGCTGCAATAGGTAGCTTTTTGTAATGAAAGCTACCTAATAGCTAACATTAATGTGATATTTTATATAGGCATAGAGATATAAAACTGAAAAAGAAAATCTAATTAAGATAATGTATTTTTTCAGTTATCTGCCCTAATATCTAAACAGAAAGTAACAGGAGATGGATGTTGCTATTAAACAACAAAAAGTACATTCAAACCTCATTAACATGTACAGAATTAACCTGGTGTACTTTTAATATGAATTGTTCCTACAATGCCTGTCAAAATTAATACAACGGTTTTGTTACTAATAATATAAACTATTGATGATAACATGAGGAAAAAAACTTTTAATTTGCATTGAGATTTATGTTAACGAGGTTTGACTGTATAACTACTACAATAGTATTTTAAATTTTGCTTCAATCAGAAATTTATGGATTAATAAACAATCAGTTAAATGTTAAACATTTTAAATATCACGAGCATTAAAGCCTTTGCTTATTCCACTTTATGTGGATTTGTTCGCATTCAACTATTGTGACCTATGCATCTGGATGTATAAGTCTAGGTGTTGAAAATATTTTTCCCTACACTTCCGGAGAATGTTGATCTTGTGCTACTTAATGAAAATGAAGCCCAATTCCATAATGAATATAAATGTATGTAAATGTTTTGAATGAAAAAAATCATAACAGCAGTGTTGTGGAAAAAAAATTATCAGAAAGGCTCAGAAAGTTATTTTCAAATAAATTTGACAATTAGATTGATCAATAATTAGTAAAATATTAATTTAAATAGTTTTTCTGTCAATTTTTCTTAAATCATATTAAAGATACAAATATTTCAGAGGGGGAAAGCCCCTACCTTCCTTACAGGTAGGGTTTTCACAGACAATACAATCGTGAAGTATCAGCATGACATAAGACTAATAGAAAAGAAATTAACCGTAGGTGTGAAAGTTGTGAGTATTAACCCCTTGAGGGGCAATGGGATATATTTTATCCCACCTAAGTTTAATCAAGATTTGCACCAGAAACTTTTAAATAAATTTTATTTTTGGTAACTTTGATGGAAAAAACTTGTAAAATTGCTTTTCCTTATTTTGAAACGGAATTTTTCAAAGATCCCGGTGTGAACTAAACATAACAGGAACGCTATTACTTGCCTCTCAAGGGGTTAAATGATTTGATTTGATCGGGTTTAATGGATTTGACTTAAAAATGGGACTTGCAAAGCTGAACCTAATTCATACATTTGTTTTAGAAATATAATATGTTATTACGGTGTGCTTCTCTTTTTACACTTTACAGATAGGAATTATCAAATATTTAACAAAGAAAATGTGATATACAAATTACCACCTTCCCACGTAGTGAAAGAAGAAAGAAAACTTTAAACCAGAAATTTATTTAATGAAATAAAGTATATTTCAAATCACTACTAAATAGAAGCAAGGCACATTTAATTAAATAAATTTTCTGGTTCAAAGTATTTATTTTTGGGAAAAACGGTTTATTGCCAAATATGGGTATGTGTTTGGACAGTTCGTGTGATAAAAAAAATGGTCTTTATTTAAATGAGGAGGGTGTGATGCCCTTTACTTTTGTACACCTCTTGTCAAGGATCTATGAACAGACCTAAATTCTACCTAATTAGACACCTGAATCCCCCCCCCGCCCCTCCCAATAAAAATCATTAATTAAAAATATATACTCTTTTGAGTTATGAGTGTTTATACAATAGTATAATTTACTGAATTATTCATACGTGTACCTTGGTAGAAAAAGGCCCAATTGCATTTTTCGCCTTTTAAAGTCTAATAAAATGAAAGAAATAACATTTCATATTTTATAATGAAAAATTTAAGGGGCAAAAACTTATCAAAGCAGAACAATAATTTAGAATTAATAAAATTCTTTTAAAATATTTCTATCAAACATAATGATAAACAATAAGAGTGCTAATTGTTAGTCGAATATTAATACATAAAAAATGAATTTTTTTTTTTTTTTTTTTTTTTTTTTTGTAAATCAGTTTGTTGAAAAAAAGCAAACTTAATTGATTTAAAATAAAAGACTTTAGGAAGAGGATAAATAATAGAATTTAATAGGATTATTTAAATGAAGGAGTAGTATTTGTTCAGAAATAAAATAAGAAAATATGGAACTCTTTCTAATTCAGCTTCCCCCCTCCCCCTCCTTCAAAAAATAAAAATAAAATTTGGATATTTTTGTTTAAATATTTTGTTTCAAATGATTGTAGTAAAGCTAATAGAAATTAAAAGAGTGTATTTAAATTTTTAACGCTTAAAATTTTAATGTATGTATATTTCGAAAATAAATATTCTGAAATCGCTTTCATTTATACACCTAACCAACCAATCTATAATTCATCGCTTTCTAATCAAACTTTGCTTGATATCTCATCTAAAAGTCATCGAATTTTCATCGTCATCAAGTAGTACTCCTCGGTGTTTCATCACTTTTTTTTTTAAAATTCATCAGATTGCGATCATCCATAGATCTTAGACCGATGAGACATTTCTGAGTAATTGCCGATGAAATTCACCCATTTCCGATGAGAATACCATAATCGCCACTTATCGTTTCATCGGACTTCGATAAGAGACTATTCAGGGGCCAAATACATTTTGCTACTAGGGTCTGAACTAAATCGACTGCACATAAATGATTAGCTTTTCTAATCCTCGTTTTCAACCACGCCGTAAATCATAACAACCTCTAAAGCCGACAGCATCTACGTCAAAGCCGGTACAATCATATATGTATACAATATATATGCATCAGTGGCGTGGCGTCCGGTCATCGCTGGATGCGGCGATGACCAAGCAATATTTAAAAACTCTTAATAAGCTTTTAAAACTCTACGATCCAGGTTTAGCAGAACATTTGGAGTTCATGTATAAGTGAAGGTAAGATTTAAAGTTTCTTTTTTGAACATTCAACCATTGAATTTTAGAGTTAATAATATGTTAAGAGTTAGAGTTAATAATATATTAAGAGTTAGAGTTAATAATATGTTATAATAAGCGCCTGTTATTACGTGACAAAAATCAGGACTTTTCAAAATGTCAGCCACGCTAGAAATTCAAAATGCTATATCTCAGCCATTTCTTAAGATATAGACGAAACAAAAACTGCTCCCGAATCTTTTTATCAAGGTAAAACACATAAGAAGAAAATATTTTTTGAATTTTCAATTTTTTGGTACCACATTTCAAATTTAAATTTTTCTTACAAATTTAAATGGCCGCTATTTTTAAACAAGATGGCGGATGAAGCTGGCCAACGAACCCGGTCGAGACATTGGTATGTACTTTGTATAAACGAAGTTACATCCAAATCGGTTCATAAATACGCCTTTTATCGCGTGGCAAAATTCAGGACGTTTCAAAATGTCAGCCACGCTAGAAATTCAAAATGCTGCAACTCAGCCATTTCTTAAGATATAGACGAAACTAAAACTGCTCCGAAATCTTTGTATAAAGATCAAATACATAAGAAAAAAAATATTTTTCCATTTTCAATTTTTTGGTACCACATTTCAAATTTTAAATTTTTTTAAAAATTTTAAATGGCCGCCATTTTGAAACAAAATGGCTGATGAAGCTGGCCAACGAACTCAGTCGAGACATTGGTATGTACTATGTACACACCGAATTGCATCGAAATCGGTTCATAAATACGCCTTTTATCGCGTGACAAAATTCAGGACGTTTCAAAATGTCAGTCACTTTAGAAATTCAAAATGATATAACTCAGCCATTTTTTAAGATATAGACGAAACAAAAACTGTTCCGGAATCTTTGTACAAAGGTCAAATACATAAGAGAAAAATATTTTTCCATTTTTAATGTTTTGGTACCACATTTCAAATTTTAATTTTTTTTTAATTTTAAATGGCCGCCATTTTGAAACAAAACGGCGGATGAAGCTGGCCAACGAACTCGGTCGAGACATTGGTATGTACTATGTACACACTGAATTACATCGAAATCGGTTCATAATTACGAGAGTTACAGTGTGACATAGGTCAGATATATATATATATATATATATATATATATATATATATATATATATAAATTTTGAACGGAGGGTTATTTCGGGGTCTGGGGGTCATGATCGATGAAAATATACCAAAATTTTTTGAAATCGCTTTCCCCCGAACGGCTGCAATAGGTAGCTTTTTGTAATGAAAGCTACCTAAAAGTATATAAATGCAATTGCTAAAGAAAAAATTAATAAGCTTAGGCACAAACAATGGCATCATTTTATTCAAATGACGCTAAAGCTTACATAATTAATCAAAATCACAAAGCTTTCTGAATTAATGCCTTTTACTCTTTCTATATTAATGGATTATCACCAAAAATATGTCACAGGTATTATCCCATTATATTTCCCATTATATTATATCCCCATTATATTTTATCCCATCTAAGCATGTAGATTTGAATTAATTTTACATTTTCTTTATTTAAATGCTGATTAATTAACATCGTTCATATTGAATATATTATTAATATGCTGTTAGTCGTATCATAGGCCATCATACGACAAACATCAACAACTAGGAAAACTGTTTTCTTTAAATTTTCAGTTATTAATATATATTTTTTAAATGCAAACATGACGTCATATTTATTTACAAACCTTGCGTCGTTTTTTTAAAATATTGCAAATATATGTGGATTTACATAATAACACTAATTGTTTATAGGTATTATAATGACGTTACATGACGTAATTTCACCTTAGTTTATCTTTCATAAACTTGAAATCAGTTTACATTATTTAAAAGCAGTATTTGTTTGAAAGTACATTTTTAATCCTATTATTGTCATCGTTGTTAAAATATTTAAAGCCGTAAAACGTACAAGATCGTTTATTGTCGACGTAGTACACTCATTTTTCGTTAAAAAACTTTGATTGATAAAAAGATGTAGCTAATTTAAAATTAATGAAATAACTCATTAGCAAATAATCTGAAAGATTGCTGAGCAGATGCATCATAGACTGGTTTATTCTAATAAACTTATCAATTCTATACTAATATTATAAAGAAGTAAAAATTGTTTGTTTGTTAGAGGTAATCTCTGGAGCTACCGAACCGATTTCAAAAGTAATAGTATCAAAATGATGGTGTTAGTCCAACTTAGAACATAGGCTATATTTTATGTCGGTGCCACTAACCCAAAAGGGGTGCAGGAGCAAAAAACGTTCTAAAAATGTGATTTTTGCGTTACTGAAGGGCCTAGAAATATGAAATTTGGAATAATAGTTACTTATAAGATATAAATGATGTCTAAGAACAGTTCTTAAACATTCGAAATTTAAAAGGGGTGAAAATGCAAGAAAAGTGTTCTAAAAAACGTTCTAAATGGTGCTTTCTACAAAATCTCGGTAAATACCAAACCGAATTAAAATATAATGGTGTCAAAATGACGGTGGCAATCCTTGCTCCAACATAGGCTATGTTTTATGTCGGTGCCACTACACGAAAGGGGTGCAGGAGCAAAAAACGTTCTAAAAATGCGAATTTTGTGTTACTGAAGATCTGCTGAAGTTTGTGAATTTTGTGATGCTGAAGATGTGCTACTGAATATCTAAATAAGTATACTTATTAGATATAAAGGATTTCTAAGACCAGTTCTTAAACAATTCGAAATTTAAAAGGGGTGAAAATGCGCGAAAAGCGTTCTAAAAAACGTTCTACATGGTGGTTTCCACACAATCTCATGAAATACCAAACCGATTAAAACAAAAATGGCGTCAAAATGATGGTGACATCCCTTGCTCCAACTTAAGCTATGTTTCAACTCGGTGCCACTACCCCAAAGGGGGTGCAGGAGAAAAACGTTCTAAATTGCGTTTTTTGCGTTACGGAAGGGTCTAGAATGGTGAAATTTGGAATGGTAGTTAGTTATAAGATATCAATGATCTCTAAGGACATTTCCTAAAAAAACTGAAATTTAAAAGGGGGTCAAAATGCGCAAAAAGCGTTGTAAAAATGTTCTAAATTGCAATTCCGATGCAATCTCAGGAAGTACTGAACCGATTTCAAATATAATGGTGTAAAAATGATGGTGACAGATCTTGCTCAAGATAGGCTATATTTTATATCTGTGTCCAAGACCCCAGAGGAGATGCAGGAGCAAAATGCTCGAAAAGCGTTTTAAAAACGTTCTAAAGGCCGATTTGTCAGCAATATCTCAGGAAGAATCAAACTGATTTCAAAAGTAATGGTAGGGAATTAATGCTGACAGCCTGTGCTCTAACACAGATGCTATTTTACGTCGGTATCCCTATCATCTAGACATTGCAGGAGCAAAAAATTGTTCGAAATTTCGATTTTTGTGATCGGTAGTGGCTAGCAACTTAAAATTAGGCAAGGTACATATTTATTAGATATAAATTACCTTTAAGAACAGTTTAAAAAAATTTTTAATTTGAAAAGGGGTGAAAATGCGCGAAAAGCGTTCTAAAAACGTTTTAAATTACGATTTATACGCAATCTCAGGAAATACCAAAGCTATTTCAAAAGAAATGGTTGCAAATCAATGGTGACAGTCCCCGCTATAACATAGGTTATAATTTATGTTGTTGTCACTACCATCTGAGGGTTGCAAATGCAAAACATTTTCTAATTTGAGTTTTTTGCACAACTGAGGGGTCTAAAACTTTGAAGTATGGCATGGTATTTACGTACAAGATGCAACTGTTAAAGGCACTCTAACAACAGGATGAAGTGAGCGAAAAGCGTTATAAATTACAATTTTTATGCAATCTTATCAAATACCAAACCAATTAAAAAAATAATGATGACAAATTGTTGGTGATAGAACCTGCTCAAACATAAGCTATATTTTATGTCTGTGCCACTACCACCAGAGGGTTCCAGGAGCTAAAAACTTTCTAAATTGCGATTTTCTGTGATACTGAAAAGGCTAGAAACTTGAAATATAGCATGGTAGTTACTTATAAAATATAAATGCCCTCGAAGGACTATCAAAAATAAATTCGAATTTAAAAGGGGTAAAGCGAAGGGGAGGTGCGAAAAGCGTTCTAAAAAAGTCCTAAATTGCGATTTCTATGCAATTTCAGAGAATATAAGCCGATTATAAAAGTAATAGTTGCGAATCAATGGTAACAGTCTCTGATCCTATACAGGCTATATTTTATACCGATGATTCTACCACCTGGAGTGGGTTCACAGGAACAACAAACGTTCTAAAAAAGGCCTTTAAAAGCTTTCTTAATTATGTTTCTGTGGAATATTAGGAATTAACAAACCGATTTCAAAATTAATGTCGGCGAATTAATGATGACAGTTCCTATTTAACATATCCCTTTATATTGAGAGAGGTGGTAGACTTGGAATTTGACATGATAGTTAATTTTAAGATGTATGTAGATCGTTTCTAAAAAATTCAAAACTTCAAATGAAAACTGAAATAAGCGTATCAATTGAGCATAAAAGTTTCAAAATATTTTTTAAATTATCATTTATTTTGTTTTATTTTGTTTTATTAATTTAAGTCTCATTTCTGCCTAATGCAGTGTAACAATGATGTTTAATGAAACTGTGTTTTAAATAGTAATTTTTGAAGTATTCCTAAAAGTAATAAGTACCTTTTAATTAAAAAAACCTTTTAATAAAATAAAAATTTAGTTAGTACCTTTTAATAAAAATTAGACATATAAATATCACTCTGCATATTTCAAATATTACGCGAGCAAAGCCGCAGGGTTTGCTAGTATATTATTATAATTTTTATAACCATTTATGCGTAGTAATAAAATATAGTTCTGATATTGTAATTATGTATCATTACAAATTATTTACTCAGATAACATTATTTTTCGACTTACTCAGTGAATGTATATATATATATATATATATATATATATATATATATATATAATGCAAAATGCGTTGTCTTATAATAAGTACATGCCTAAATTTATAAACATTGTAATTACATTTACATAACAATGTTCAAACCTGAAATAAATTAATCCTAACTTTATCTCCATTGTTGTGAAGCGATCATTGCAATATTTTGTTTAACCATTTACATTTTGTAGAAATTGTTTCTAAATATAGGTTATCTATATGAGACATATTTGAAATTGGCATGTGTTTACGTTGGAATCCTGCATCCACCATTAATCAAGAGAAATTGTTTCGGTATCCAAGATAATGACGTGCCGTAGTGAAAGATAAATTATTATTCAGACATATGCACTCTTTCCAGTTTCTTGCAAAGCTTTCTAAAATAAAACTTTAAAATAGATTTCTCATAACATTTAAGAAATATGAGTTATTAGTATTCAAAATATAATGCTAGCATATAAATTTATATGAAAAAAAAATTGCACAACTTTATAGGAGGAAAACATTTAAACCTTTCAAGTTTTAAACATTTATCCCCTTTTAAGCTTTATTTATTTTTAAAAAAGCAAATTATTTATAAATTTATAAAGTTGTATAACTTTTCAAATGTAACTCATCAATGAAAGTTGTGCTGATTTAGCAAATCTTCTCCTAAGTTAAAATCTTTACTATAAAACTGGTAATTGATAAAAGGTTAATAAATACTTTTCATGAAAATTACATAAAAGGTTTACATGTTTACCAATCCTTTTCTTCTTGATCGTATGTTGTACAATTTCACATTCGAAATTAAAATCTATCCCAGACATTAAACATGGAATTAAATTTACATTGATTGTTTCAAGGTTTGATATTGTTTCGGTTAATAAACAGCCAACTTAGCTCATATTTTAAGAATAAATTAAAACAATTCCTATTTGAATAGCTTTTTGTATGTTCCTTTAAGGCAATTTAATGTTAAAAATATATCAGTATACTTATATTATTGACTGTACAACGCAATTGAAGCAAATATCCATTTTCATATTTCTAATGTCTTCTTTTAACTCTCTCTCTAAAAAAAAAAAAAATTATTCTCATTCATTTCTCCTTATTTTTCACCAATTAAAATATTTTTTACTACAAAATAAAATGTATATATACATATTTTCAATTTATCTAAAATTTCAGTAATAACGTTTGTGTTATTCTTCTTCCTTTGATGAACAATATGTAATTAAAAAAGTTATAGGAAGCATTATTCGATTTATTTAAAAAATAAAAACAATTTTAGAATATCTTTTATTGCACAATAAAAGGAATGTGTATAAGCAAAGCACATAAAGAGGTTTGATTAAAAAACGTTTAAGTAAATGGAAATAAAGTCAAATTCTCAATTTATTTTAATCTCGTTATGAAAATTCAATTTTATAAAAAACATTTTAGTGTTTCGGAATAACATTTTGTTTTGTATAATAACCGGCATATGTAAAAAGGTACGCGAATAATCTGTTTCGCCCAATCACCAGCTATTTTTTTCTATTTTAAATTATATCCCTTTGATATAATTACTTTTTATATATTGTATAATATATATGTACTTCTTATTTCTGTCATATGTATTGCTATAAAAAGCGTAACAAAGAACTTTTGAAGCTATATTATAGATAAATATAAAATATTTCTTATTAAGTATCACTATATTTTTAATAAAAATACGGAAGAGAACATAAGATGTAAAGTTTAGCATCATTGTAACATATTTCCACTAATTGTATTTGTTTAACAAAAGTGTTTAACCCTCCCGCTGCGTAAGTAATTCTTCGCGATGAGCGTCTTTTACATAATTTTTAATCTTTTATTACCGGTTCTTTAAAGCAGAAATTTTTGACTGTCATAATCGGGAAAAATGTCCTGATTAAATCAGACAAAGGTTTCACTAAAAAATAACTGGTGAAAATAACCAAATAGCATTAATTAAACGGAAAAATGCATGCCCGAGCATATCTCGGATTGCGCAGCGAGAGGGATAATATTTTGCAGCTCATAATATGTGAAATAAAGCCTTTATCTTCCAAGAAACTGTAAAAGGTACACTCTAAAAAAATTTTATAACTTTTTTTTTCTTTCTTTGTTGCAGAAAAACAAATCAGCATAACCTCATAGTTAAACCCGAATCCGCAAACACCACCGTTACGTTTAGTATCTTTTGGGATAAGAACCAATGTTGAACACCTCATAAGTTTCATACATTTATGGTTAAAGGAGTAACCTACTCAAAAATATAAAACAAGTTTTGTGTTCATTTTTTTTCATAAAATTATTGTACACTAAGTACTGTATAAAATACAAAAACCTATTTTTCTATATGTGCCCTGAAGGTACCCCAAATTCGTTTCTAAAATATGGAGCTTTACGCTCAAAAGTGTGAAAAAAGAAAAAAAAAAGATGAATTCTCGTGAAAAGTAGGATTTTTTTGTCACAGTTTGTACCTCTGTACCTTTCCTCCAAAACCATCTTGATATTTCTTTTTTTACTATTAGTTTGTCTCATTTGGCGTTATTTGAATAGAGGAAATTTCAAACTAGCATTTTTTTTTTTTTTAATACGAAAACAATTCATAAAAAGCGCAAAAGTGCTTCTTTCATATCCTTAATAAAATATAAGTATTTATTCTTTTATAGAAAATACTTAGTTTATTCGACAAACGTTCATTCAATAATGCTATACAAGAAATTTTGTTGCGTTCGAATGAATTGTTCAGTAGAAAAGGTATATTTAGTTAACATAAGAAAACACCTCAATACGTTATCAACTTAATAAATGGATATGTGATTTAAGAAAATTTTGCGTAACTAGTGGATTTTAAATTGTTTCTAATTAGTTCGCTTTCAATTTTCTCCTCAAGATAAAAGCTCTTTGGATTCATTTTTAACTACGAAGTTGCCCTGAAGTTCATACAAATTTCTATTATACAGGGTGTCCGGTCTCAACGGTGTCCAATGGCTAATTCGTAAACCGTTAGTCATAGACATATAGTTCCAATTACAAAAATGTTTTAAATGAGGTAAAGAAGTATTTTTAAAGCGATTTGGGTCGAGCAAAACATTTATTTAAAAATTACGAAATCTAAATTTTTATACGGTCCCCCGGTCCTATAAGTGATATTTAGTAAACCTTTCCTATTCCTCTAACAAGTACGGCAAAAAAAGTCCCATTCATCTAACACTAAAATTGACCGGGTTATGACATTTTCAATTTTATGACTTAAACCACTTTTCTGTAACTGAAAACTGATGAGTTGGACCAAGCTTTCAGGGGTCGTACGCGAAGTGCTTAAAGTATTATAAAGGGCGTCCACTCCAAACGACGTTCAATGGCTAATTCCTAAACCGTTAGTCAATGACATATAGTTCCAATTACAAAAAGGTTTTAAATAATATAAAGAAGCATTTTTAAAGCGATTTAACAGAAGGTGCTTCCCCCGTATTAATATTACGGTAGTATTAATTTTTAGTAATTAACTTTCAGATTGGTTAAAATAATTGAAGAAATGAGTTTCAAAACTCGCCTTATAGAGAAAATCAAATTTTGGGAAATCGCGTAAAACCTTTAAATGCGCCCATTGGTATTCATTGAAAATTTGGAGATTGTAGTGTTTGATTGGTACAGTTATACCAATAGAATAGATTGATAGAGAAACACGATTTTTTAAACTTCGGATAAGGTCAGTTTCGAAACTGACGCCCTCAATAATTTAATATATGTTTTGATTTAACAATATTTTTTCCCTAATGTTTAATTAAAAAATAATTAAAAAAATAACTGATCTAATGAATATTTGCTGAGGGGAGAGACAGTGGAATTTTCAGAAGGGGTAATGTAAAAATAATAATTATTATTATTATTTTTATCGTTACAATAAAATGACAAATGGAACAAAATCTTAAAAAAAGAAAAGTTAATTAAAAAGAGAGAATTTGGCGGTTATATGATGTCCGACCTTTAATGGATAAATCTGTGCTCTATTAGAACAAAATATTAAAATATTGTAACAATTTTGTTATGTTTATTTAAATCATTGAAGTAATCGCACAGGTTGAATCATATAATTCAAATAATTGATGTTTATTGTGAAAGAAAATAAAAGTGATATGAGGATCATTTTAAAAAATGGACATATTAATTTCCTTAACATATTCAGAGCAGCCATTCAAAAGTTATGTATAAAAATATAGGCATACAAAAAAAAAAAACAGAAAAAAAAACATTAAGATGGCACAAACAAATTACTTACAAATTGAGCTTTCTTGTGTCTGTGCTTGGGACGGGAAGGATGGGAGAGGGGGAGATGTAACAATATTTGGAGCAGAGATTTCAGGGGGAATTGATACGGCTGTTTAGTGTTCATTACTACAACGGATATTACTGCATAAAAAAAAAAAAAAAAAAAAAAAAAAAATGTAGTTTTCAGGATTATAAACTTTGTGTGTATGAGAGCCAGTGAGGGAAAAGTTTATATTGCAATTTTAGGTGAAATTTAGATTATGGATTACTTATTAATTATTGCAGTAATAAAGAAGACGTACCTTTTTTCCCCCAAGTTTTACAGCGTGATAATTTTTTGCACATCAGTAGATTTTCGCTTTTTTTTTTTTTTTTTTTTTTTTTTTTTTTTTTAAGACTTCATCTAAATTAATCGGTCCCTTAAATTTCTACTTTCCCCACTTTTTGCTTCACCTGCACGCAAAGTTAAAAATCTATAGAGGTTTATATATATTTTATTACTATTCTACTCTATTTGTCTAATTAAATAATGCATCTTCTAAAACTCCACGCCCGTTAAAATTCGCCCTTTTATTTCCTATTGTCTTAATTATAACACTTAATTATTAGAGCATAAAGAGGTAATAATTTTAAAAATTATTAAATTTAAAATCAGTAAAAACAGATTCAAATTTATAATTTATATAAGCAATTATAGATTTCAATTATAATTTTATTTAAGTATAAATTACTGATTAAATTAAAAATATATAGACATACTTTTAAGTTAAAAAAATATAAAAAAGTATATTAAATTTAAAATTATTAAAATTAATAACTTTATTAAAATGTTAGGAATTTTTTTCTACTTTGTCTTTGTAGTTAGCCGTTACTTTATAGTTATGGTAAGTTACTAAAAATCTCAATCCTTCCTAAAATTTATACTCCCCACCCCCAAATTTTGCTCGTTCAATATATACTGTTTAAAATTATGTATGTATTTTTCCATATATTTTATTTTATTATGCAAGAAATAACTAACCGATCTACCACATCAACCCACCTAGAAATTCCACTCTCTCTTCTCCCAACTTACGCGAAAACACCCGCTCGCTATTGTTAATCCCATGGAAGTATTTTTTTTTTTTTTTTTAAGATAGCTCGTCGCAGAATATCCCCCCCCCCCTTCTGTTGTACATGATACAGATTACCCTTTTTTTTGTTCGAACGTGGGGGCGATATTTACACATTAAAAGTCCAAATAACGCAAGTTAATATTTAGAATTGATTGATTGGATATATATATATATATATATATATATATAAAACAATCCAAATAGAAAATTAATTTAATATAATTCTATTAATTCTAAGATAGTTTAGTTTTTCTGATTCTCCAGGTCCTCATACGAATCACTTTTTTTTATCGAAACTCTATCCTCTGATGGCTTTCGTCCAGCACGATTCCCGCCAAGAATTGTCACTTTCATGCTGAAACTCTGACCAATCAAATTACGAGATACAGCATAAATGGCAAAATGTGATTGGGATAAAAAATATTTTGTTTTAATATGTCAGAATGAACAAAAATCTCAAAATATATTTGTAGTGTTAATTTACTATCAATGTTTAATGTTAAATTTTATATCTGACGATTATTTTTATTTCTAGTAAATTTGTGACTGACCCCTATTTTGCGGCAAAAAAGATACTCCAACTTTAAACATCTATTACTCGGTCAGTTTTAATCGCAGAGGAATGGGACTTTTTTTGTCTTACTTGTCAGTGAAATAGGATATTTTTACTAAATATAACTTATAGGACCTGGGGACCGTATAAAAATTTAAATTTCGTAATTTTTTAAAAAATGTTTTTCTTGACCCAAATTGCTTTAAAAATACTTCTTTACCTCATTTGAAACATTTTTGCAATTGGAACTATATGTCTATGACTAACGGTTTAGGAATTAGCCATTGGACACCTTTGAGACCGGACACCCTGTATAAGAAAACATACTTTGCATTGGTGCTTTCCGGTAAAACATTTTAGAAATGAGACGTCTGTTTAGTAAAAATTTAATGACATTGTTGTCACAAAATCATAAGCATACGCATGTCTAAAAGAAGCATGTCGCTGAATTTATTCATAATTAAAACTATTCAAACATTCTGAAAATCGCCAAACAATTAAAATTATATTAATAAAAATCCTCATTTTTCATTAAAAGCAAACTTTATTATACAAATAAATTAATGCCCACTTTAAATATCAGAAATATAATATTTTAATAGTGTATTTGTAATAATGTATTTGAGAAGTGTTTAGTTGAAAGACTTTCGTTTTTGGTGGTTGAATTAAAAAATATATAAGGTTAGTTGGGGCAACTGGGACATGATTTTACAGTGTGACTCTGGAACTTCTGACAATTCAGCTTCAAAAAGCTAATGTTCATTTCAATTAAAGCCTGAACTTCTGTAAATGTGTTCAGTTAGGTTCCCTCAATCAGACAGAAATGCTCAAAATTATATTTTTGATATTTAAAAATATAAAAATATGCATATTTCATCTTTCTTTCCTCATGGGTCCAGTTGCCCAATAAAAATGGGGTAAGTCGACCAGGAGGGTCTATGTTACACACGCGTTTATATTTTTTCATATCGGATATGAGGTCCTGTTTGAAAAAGAGTAAACAACTTAAAAAAATTTAAACCAGGCAGATCATGTAAATTATATGTCAATAAAGAGCGTTGTAAGAGAAACCTTTGCTGTCCGTGTGCCTCAAAAAAGCACTAAAAGTGAAAATATTAGATTTATTTATATCAAAAATATAAAACTTAAGTTATTACTTATGTACTTTAGTATAGATAATAAGTATAAAAATCACATGAGTATTTTAAGGAAAAAATAGCAAGGTAAATCTCTGAACAAAATGCTACGTAAGTACTTAAGTACTTTATCTTTATCCGGGGGTCGCATTATATATGGAAAATTTTATTGTTCCTTAAAGAAAGGTGCGATGAAGATATTATTTTCAAAATAGTGGTAGGGACGATAAAATATTCCCTATAGCATAGCTACCAACTTTTACGCTTTCTTCTTACCACTAAAATATTATAGTAAATGTTGTCTTATTTATTCGTCAAAATCTTATGATTAAACAAAACGGAAATCTCCATTAAATTTTAGTGGTAGCAAGAAATCGTAAAAATTGGCAGCTATGCCTATAGAATGCGACCCCTGTGTATAGTACAATTTCAAGGTCTAGATATCTGGCTTTCAGGGGCCAGGTACTTGCATTCGTAAAATGTTGAAATAATTTAATGACACCAGTATTTACAAGAGAATCTATCTGAAAAGATGTAAAAGTATATTTTCGCGTACTTAATAAAGGTTAAATTTTAATTATAAAATTCAGGTATCAATGTGGCAATTAGGAATTAAAATTAAGTGATGCCGTAACGGCATCACACAGCCTCTCAAGGGGTCAAGAAATTTTGTTTGATACCACTCAATATGCTTTTTTAAAAATTTCATTACGTTATTTTAATAAGGTATTCTATCATTTTCTTTATTGTGAGCAAAAACCAATGGAGAAATTTACTTCCCGTAGTAAGAGAAACACAAAAAAATTATTTATAACTATTGGGGTAACCGGATCTAGCATGGCCCAGTTACTCCACTCTTGAAACATTTATGGGGTAACTGGGACATCGGGCTACATTTAAAACCTGAAGTAAATATGTATAGATACCTAATAATGTTAATGTAGTTATATGTCTAATCTTTAAAAAAAAAAAAGATTGTTTAATAAATGTACTTACAGTATTTTAATAAAAATCCGAGGAAGTTCAACCATATTGACGGTGTTTTTAAAAAAAGAAACGTAAATTTTTGACAACCTATCACAGCAAAGTGAGAGTTATGATTGAGTTGATACACGTTGTTTTAGGAAGTAGAGATAAAGGGGCATTGCTCACAAAAGCTAAAACTTAAAAAACACCAACAGTTTTTTTATGAAATAGCCTATGGCCCAGTTACCTCTTGGTTCCAGTTACCCCAACAAACCTTATTTATATTAAATTTCTGTTTAGTTTTATCTTGAGATATTTGTTTTTGTGAGATATTATCTTGTAAGATTTTTTTCATCGTTTATCATCCTCATGTTGCGCAAACAGCACTTGGAGTTTGCTTGAGCTTCCAAAATCAAATTAAATCTTGCAGTTTTGGGATAAAGGTTGAACTGTTTAATTAAATAAGCCAAATTTCGACATACTCTACTTTTTGTGTTTAGCATAGAGCAAATATAGAAATTATATTTAATCGGCAGATTATCTATTTAATATTTTATAACACATTGATTATGATTACTGATAAATTTGTAATAAACAATTGCATTATTCTCAAAAATGCCCAATTTGTGTGTTTCACTACAGCATTTTGGCGTTATTCACATAAATGTGTATTTGTTTTTGTTTCTGATTACGATATTTATTGCTTATATAGGGAAGGTGGGGCAAAATGGGGTACAATAAATGTTTGTTGATCGTAAACGCAATCAAATGGAAACACAAACTCTGAATACCGTTTTTAATATTAAATGAATCTTTGACTTTATCTTTATTAAATCTATCTATTCTTATCTTTATTGAATCTTTATTAAATGAATCTTTGAATAAAAATATTCTTTTCAATAAAAATATAATTTATTATATAAAAAATAGCTTTTTTCAGACATCAACAAAAATATAGTTTTACCCCACTGGTTGGGTAAAACCGGGTATGCATTTAAAACTCCTGGAAAACTCATTTTGGTCCAAAAAATTCTTGTAAAATATAGTAAAAAAATGCATTTTTTGTTAATTTTAACAAAACGAAATTCCACATGTGTGTTTCCATGTGTCAAATATAAATCTGTGGCAAATTTTCTACATTGTATATGCTTATCTATTTTACACTGGAAGTCTTAGATTTATTTTAACTGTAAAAATCACAAATGAATTTCTTTTCATATTCTTCTTCTTCCTACATGCTCCGTGTGCCCAACTTTGGCATTTCAAACATTGTATCCAACCTTCTTTGAAATCAGAATTGGAGTAAAGTTCATTACAAAACATTCAGGCTTCATTATCTTCTTCATCTCCTGAGGATGTCTCCTCAACCATTTTTGTTTTCTTTTTCTGTTGATTCTTAAATTCTTTTTTCTTTTTAAGAATCTTCCTTTTTCGATTTCCAGACTGTTTGGATTATTTTTTCTTAATATCTGTTTCCAGCTCAAATTTATAGGGAGAAGAAGTCAAAATAACAGCTTTGTCCCTCCTAATGTCACCTCTTTTCTCAATTCTAAAGCCTTCCTGGGGAGGGGGTAATAACATTTTAGCCGAAATTGGAAATTCAGATTGCTGGGATAGACAATTTGAGATGTCGATGGAAGAGACTGGATGTTGTCAACTGCTGGATGTATCATGTCAACTCTTTTAAATGCGAAAGGATGAGCTTCATTATCATGTGATATTTCAGAAATTATTATTGCTGAAGCTATGCCAACCTATGGTTGAGTAGACCTAGGTGCGTTATCACTGACTTTTATGTATTTCTATGTCATTTACGATGAAGCGAAAAGATGGTCTGGAAAAACATCGTTGTTGTATCGAAAAATCCCTGTTTTTAAAACCGTCCGATTGGTGTATTTTCAAAGCTGGTTTCAAAAATGCAGCTTTGAATAATTTTCAAATTTAGCACATTTTTATAGATTGCCCAGGATTGGAAAGCAACCACTTCCTCACATCTTGTTTACAGTATGAGTTTAGAGGTGCTAAGTATGACACATCATGGTGTTAACAGTACTTAACATCATTAAATTGCAATTTAAAGCTCCATTGTAATTTATTAATTATCCTAAAAATTTCATTCCATGAATGCAGGACAAAACCGGGTATATCCGGTTTTCACTCATTTTTAAGTACCCGGTTTTACCCCAACATGACGCAGGTTTAAAAACATGGCGTTACTACTCTCAATCCTATAGTAAAGCATTAGCGAAACTGTTAAATTACTAGCAGAAAAGCAAAGAATTATATACAATTCTTACCAATATTTAATATGCTGACAAACACTTAATATATAAGTAAAACCTAGAATCAAACAAACCAATTTTTAAGAGTAATTCAAACGAAATTTTTCACAGAAAAAATAACCGCACACAGTAGCGTTTCGTTCAGTTACAAATTCCGTAATGACGTTCGACAAGCAATTTCTTCTGTTGGTGGATAGATAAAAGTTCAAATCCGTGAAGGAAACTGCACTACCCGGTTTTATACGCCTACCCTGTTTTCTACAAAAGCCTATGTATGTATGTGTGTGTATACATACATTACAGAATTTAAAATTCCTCTCTGTCTTAAAAGTATTCTATAATCTTTTCCCATCTAGCATAATTTTACAACTCTAGTTTACCGAATTCTTCGCTGTTTTAAAATTATTCCAATTATTAATTTTACTTTCAATTGCATCAAACTGCATACATTAACATTTTATTCTGTTTTAAACTCCCACTTAAAACCTCTTCCTGCATTATTATTTTAGATTCAATGTATTTTTGTTTATATTTAAATATTAAGCTCCAATATGAATTATACTAAAATTATTTGTTCTGCAAATCTCGTATTAATTTGCCTTTTATTTTATTTTATTTTATTTTGGTTTGTTCTAATTGACCTTTTCACGCGCTTTACCGGAAGTACCTCATTAACGAATTTTTCTTACGCAGATAGAAAATAGAGTTCGTCTTTTTTAAGCTCTCTCATTCGCCAAAATTACTTTCCGTATTGCAGTAAAAAATCGTCCGTCTGTAGTGTATGGATTAGTAACGTAGAGTATCGGTGAAATGTCATAGTTAATAATACTGCAACAGGAAGCACTCAGAGACGTCGAAAAAGGTTCCGATTTTTGAGAACTGTTACTAAGAAAATAAATATCTTTAATATATAGATATTGATTGCGAGTTCATTTGTGGAAAACACCTTTACATTATTCGATCCATTACAATATTTTAAAACAGGTGACTGTACTCTCCTTAATATTCCTCCGGCAAAACGTTTATTCAGTAAAGATTGATGTTTGATTAACTTCTGGCTTTGTATCTAAATATGAAAATGATACATCGAATACCTTGATATAACATGATGCATTGAGTGTAAGTGGAGTCTTTTTTGTGATGAAAAAGTTTTGTGAGAGATAAATAATTGCACAGCAGTAAAATTACGCCACGTCATATTGTACTGATAAAATATGACAGAGACATAGCACAAATACATATATAAGGACTGTTTTCTAAAAATCCACACAAAATTTGCAGTTATGCAAAATAGCAAAGCAATACGAATCAGGAGAAATCTGAGCATGAAGTGCTACGTTATCGTATATAAAGGCACACCATCTAGCCGAGAGTTCATTCAGTAATCTGTGTTTTCCGAGAATTGAGTCGAAATAAGAGTGTTTGCGTACGCCTGTGTACAAGTTTTACGAAGGCAATCTATATTATAAAGGACAAACATACCTGTGCGTAACGCATACGTCATTCTGCGAATGGCAACACTTTGAAATTTGAAATGAAATTTCGGTTTTGCAATTTTCGCAACAGCAATTTTTTAAACTTTTAAACATCGCATATTTTAAATTTTTACACCGTCGTATAAGGAAAAAGATGTACTTTTTAATGCAATTTGTTTGAAAGCTGTATCTCAATTTAATTTTGAGATATTAATTATTTTTGTAGTTTTTAATACATTTTTTGTAATTGTGGCAACTGAAGTACTCCATTTCTGTTGAAAGTCATGGAGGGTTGAAAGTAGAGGGAAAATAATCAACGGAGGAAGGAAAATAATATATTACTATACCTTTTGTTGCCATTTTCTCATAAAAACTGAAAAAAAAATGAAATTATAATGCATGATATGTCAGCGATTTTTTAAGTTTCCAAATATTGCACATTTTAAATTTTTACATCGTCAAATAGAGAAAAAAATATACTTTCAAATGCAATTTGTTTGAAAATTGTATCTTAATTGACTGAGTTATTACGGTTTTTACAATAACTAGCCGCCCGGGGCGACCAGTTTGGTCTCCCTTAAATGTATGCTATCATATTACTTTTATTCATAATTTAATTTACTTGGTTAATCTTTCGCCAAATCGGAAGATTCTGATAGAGAAATCAAGAACTCGGTATTTTTATGTTAGTCGGGCACAGGTGATAAATCGCCAAACATTGTACGCGTCGCATTTATTCATATTTCATTAATTTAAATTAAAATATAATCATTTCACTCATTTTAAAATGGATAACTTTAATTTAAAACTGAAACATTTCAAATTCATGAATTTCACTTAAAAAAATATTTAAAAAAGAAAAAGAAAAGAAAAGAATAAATACCAAAACCATTTAGTTTCAACATCAAAGCATTGTTTTAATTTACCCCTCGAAAAATAAAAAATGCTGCTGGCGAGTTAAAAAATGCTATTGGCGAGAATTGCGCGCAGCTAACATAAAAGTACGAACTTTTTACGATCATAGCAACTTTTATGTAGTTTTATTCGAAAAAAATATTTTGATGAAATGGGTTTCCAGAAAATACGTTACCAAATTTCTTTTCTCGCCATAGACCTTTTCTGTATTTCGCCAAGTACCTATACTGGAAAAATACCTTTATTTATTTATTTATTGTATTTTAAATGAGATGAATAAAAGACGGCACACATGTCATATACGCACCACGTTGGCGCGATTTGTTTCTGACGCCAATGTCATATACGTACCGGGGTATTTAACTGGCTCCAAAGTGTCGTTATTTTGCTAATATGGCAACCCGGATATTGTTGTTTATTTATCAATAAATTGTTTATTCACTTTTATTTTATTTTTTTAAATTGTATAAATTGATTTGTTCTATAGTTATTAATTAAACTTATTTTATTTATTTATTGTTATTCCCTTTTTAAAAATATTACACAATAAACAATGAGACGCATTTCATTCAGGTGTTGTGATTAAACAATTAACAAATAATCGCGATTCCTGTGCCACGTACGATAGCATAATATACATAGATTTTCAACCATAAATTATTTTTAAATTTATCTATTACGTGTAGCTCGATTACGAAAGATTATTCCGATTGCCCTTAAAACAATGTAAAAAGTTCAAAATTTGTTTCTGTGTAATGTTCCATAACAAAATTAAAACTTCCTTTATAGAAAAACAAATAAAGTAATGTAAATAAGAAACAAATTTAACAGTCATGTGATTGAAAACCACGCGCTTAAAGCACTTAAATGATCGGAAAGACTGCCGTAAGTCGCAAAATCTTGGGATAATAACTCCTGGCATGCGGTGATATGTGAAAGTATCGCTTTTAATAAATTTTAAAACTTTATTTGATTGCATAATTGATATTTTTCAGATAAAAATTCTTTTTGATGTTAGTGGGTAATCTAAAATATATATTACATGCAAAAAAATAATTACAATTTAAAAAAAGAATGGTTTTCACCTATACTCTGTATCCCGAGGAGCTCGGGTTCGATCCCCTAGTATTCATAATGGGAACAAGTTCATCGTTAGCCATTTTCCCCCACAAATATTTCCAAACGAACTAAATACGATGTTCTACAACGTTTCTAGAAGGCACTCATGGCCGACAGACAACCCGGAACGGGTAGGTAAGCTCAAAAACGTATCAAGCCAAAGTTACAACAGTTGAAACGGCTGTTTGACAAAAACGACTGGTATTAATCCATTCATCGGTTTCCAAATTAATTTTTTCACAAGGTTACCTACATAAGACAATCACCAAGAACATTAGCATCAAATATCACAACGAAAGGGACTTACCAAAACGAACAGAAAGGCAAATGAGTGTGGTTGCTTGACTCATCTTATCGAGGACTCATCTTATATGACGAGTCATATTTAAAGCGCACTCACTCCACTTTTAACGATAATGGTAGTAACTTCTACACATCTGAGGCCTCTACGATACAACTTATCATCAAATTTTATAGTAAAGCGAAATTCGAAGATGAGATCCTCGTTTGATTGCGATGGGTCCGAAAGACTTTAGTCATTTGTTCATCCGAAAGTCTGGGTTCGCTGTCAAGGGGCAGCGACATTTGAACATGTGCATTCGACGTCGCCTCATCTCCTACATCCGGAGAAATTACAACGGCGGTGATTACGTCTTCTAAATAGATTTCACCAGTAGTTATTTCTTCAAAATATTTCTCAGCCCCTTCCGTCAGAAAAACATCACTTTCGTAGAGAAGTCCGAAAACCCGGCTAACGTTCCCAAAAAATTCGACCAGTTGAGTGGTTCTAGGCGCATCTTAAGACTATGGTGTATGCTAAACGATGGAAAACAGATAACGTCCAGAAATTCATCAATCGAATCAAGTAACATCTCAAAATTATGGACCTAAATTTTGTACAACGTCTAGTAAGTACCACCAAAAGTAAAATCTATAATGTCGTAAAGAAACCTTTTAATTGAAAACCAATAATAGTTTTACATAGTAATGTGGTTATTAAAGATACCTTACAGCGCCCATTTGTGTTCATTGTCTCGTTTTTTCGTAGTTTTCTAGACAAGAAAATTTTGTGCGGATTTCTAGGAAACGGTCCTTTCTATATATATATATGTATTAAATATAGATATAATATGTGCTGGCGAGATCTGAGTAAAGAAGAATAGTTGGATACAAATACTGTATGTAATGAAACCATACATCTAAAATGAACATCTAGAACAGGGCCCTCACTGGCTATCATAATTTTACACCGTAAGTCAATCTTTGCCATTCTGCCATCCATTAAAGCAATCATTGGTCGTTGGTTTGTCTAGAGCAGTAGTTCCCAACCTTTCTTGAGCCGCACCCCACCTTAGCATCTCTAGAATCATGATGTCCCTCATCCTTTCTATATCATATAAATCTTATTACATTAAACATAAACAATTTTCCCAGAAGGATTCGAAAATAGCATTAGAATTTCACATTCTTTAAATTATCAAAATAATATTTTTTTATTACAAGTATGTTTTTAACGTAATCCTATTACAGCAATGAGGCCATGGATTTTCGTATTTACATCGACAAAAGTTTTATTGTTTTTTGGCAACTTACCTCAAATTTAAAAGTGATAAATAGTCTACATTAATATCTTCGTAAAATTTCTTGAAGTCTCTCTCACATTTTGTATTATATACTGATAGAAATCGTTACATTTTATAGTTAATTTTAGTACTGCATTAAGGACAAGAGATATTTGTTTATCACCGAGACTGTATAAATAATATAATTCACAAGTAATAATATTTCTGGATTCGCGGTTTTATTCGTTTTAAGTAACTATTTTTCTTTCCCATCATAAAATACTTCTTTGGTAGCGGGCTCTCTTTTTCCCATTATTATTATTTGGCAACCATGTTTTTTTCCGAATTTAAATTTTAAAATGCATATGCCATGAAGTATGTTTATATGTTATGTATATGGTCTGCAGAAGAGTCAGAAGAAGTTTACTTTCTACCCTTTTCCTTCCGTGATTCACACCGGGATTAATTAATTTCATAAGAATAGTTCCTCATTTAGATAATTCAAAACATTTTTTTAGATTAAACATGTCCAAATAGTCAACTTTAGGTATGCCCCACAAAATTTTATATGTAAATGTTCCATCATGGGGCACATTGCACTATGAATAAGTTTTTAAAATATAAATAGTCAATAAAAGAGGCGTGATTTACTAAAATAATATTAAAGCTACAAGAATTAAAATGCCATTTAATAAATAAAAAAATGTCAAAATATCTAAAAAAAATCACATAATTATTCCGGTCTCAGAATATTTTTAACTTTAAAATGGGAACGTTTCGAAAATGAAATTTTATTCAGTTATTTTTTAATTTTTTTCATATATTAATTTATATTTTTTTACACTACATTCATTAGAAAAAAAACTACATAAAATTTGTTAATAAGAAATCTGAAATTGCTACCCTGCGGGGTACACGCCCCACGTTGGAAACCACTGGTCTATAGAAAGCCCGGGTGTCACTTTTCCATGAACGCCCATCACTACAGCCCCCATTATACTTCTGAGCTGCCATAAAGTGTATTAATAAAATTGTATTTTCATTTTTTTTTCATTAAAAAGAATCTGCGACGAAGTGGCGCATCGACAGCCTATAAAAGGACTAAAAGATATATTTTTTAGTAAAATAATTTTTATTTGTCAAGCAATAAATCGTAATATACCGAAATACGTAATATAACTGTATATCGGTAGTTCTGAAATAAAGTGGAAATTTGAGTCCCAATCAAATTTTTGTACTTTTATGCAAATAATTATTCAACTAAATAGATAATCTATGAAGGTAAACCTAAATCTCGTATTCAAAAATACTTTAGAATAAATTTGAAATTTAAAACTATTTTAATAACTTTAAAATCACACTAAATGTCACCTCCATGGTATGTCCCTCCATGCCTGTTTTTACTTTACAGCATGAATGTATCGCATAAGATAAAGGAAAAGAACCGTATAAAATATATTAAGTTAAAAAATGGATATACTTTATTTACTTTTTAAAAGAAAGTTTTGAAAATTTATATTAAAAAAATATATAGACCAAGACACTTCTGTCCCCAGAATTATAGCTACTTCCATGACATATAAGTTATAGTTATATAAAAATGTACTTGATGGCAAAATAATTTAGAACTTGGGATACAAATTAACTACAGGAAGCTACTTGTTGGATAGTATATTTCTGAAGCATGTTAAGTTGTTATTTCACCTTGTTTTAATTTAAAACTTTTAATTACCATAGTGTATTCTAATTGGATGTCAACTCCAGAGCCTCATTAATTATGTCTGTTTTAAAAATTTCAGAATTCCGTTCATGAGTAGCTTTAAATTGCTTTAGTTAATTTTGTATCCAAGTAGCATTATGTTAATGTTGTGCATAGATTAGAAAATATGAGCTTAAGCTTAGATATGTCACATCCATGGATGTCACCTCCATGCCATTGTTGTAGCACGGAAGTGACATTGATCCATGAATCTGACTTTTATTGATGTAAACAATATTTTAAGGGTGCTTAAAATGTATTTTGATTTTAGGGATAATTTTACATTAATAAAAATATTTTTTGAAACTGAAAATTTTTAATTCTAAAACATTCAAATTTGTATAAGTCTGATTTATTAATGTCTTTCAGCATTTCTTTCAATGCAAGTTAAATTTTAGATTTAATAAAACTTTATTTTAAAGCGTCTTATTGAATTTCCTGATCTCCTAAACTTAAGAAAAAATAAATAAAAATAGAACTAAATTTAAATTTTCAGTTTTCCTATGCTAGGCAATTTAATAACTGAAAAAAACCCCACAAAATGTTTGTTTAATATTTAATATATTTAAATAATATGGCCAAGTGCTGTATTTTCTATTTATCTATTAATCTACTTCTTTTTATCTCAGGACAAGGAAAAGTCGAGAGAAGAAAGCAAATAAAGAAAAAATACAACAAGTTCTTTTAAATTCTACTACACCAGAAACATATGATGATACAGAAATTATGAACAATCCTATTGCGAAAGCTAAAAATGTGATAGGAAAAGCAGGTACTAGTTGGGTAAAAAGTGGTCGAAAAATTGTTACCAGAAACAAATCAAAGAAATACAGAAGGCTTAGATTGCTCGAAAAAAATCTTAAAAATGAAAGTTATGAAATGTTGAAATTTAAAAGAGAAAAGGAAAATATAAGAAAAGATATCAACGCATCATAAGTAAAAGGAAAATAATCAAACAGTCCAAAGTAGAAGGTACAAAAAATATTGAAAAGCAAAAATGTTTCTCCTAAAGTCAGAAAATGCCTTGAATTCGAGTCAGCATCAGAAGTAAAAAAAAAAAAAAGCCTTTGGACTTGTCCTTTCTGGAAAAATAATAAAGAGGTACCACAGTATACACAGGATCCCAGTTAGGTCCTGTTAAGCTGTATTTAGCAAAAGTGATTTCAGTTGAAGATTACGTAGAAGTTAAATTTATGCAAAGATGTTCGGAATCCAAGAACAAATTTGTTTTCGTAAAGAGCCAGGAGCAATCATTAGATATAAAGAATTACACTGGTGTGCAAAACTTAGGGAACAGTCACAAAATGCTTATTTTTGAATAAGGGAATGCTCAAAAGCAAATTCTGTAAACAGAAAGTATAGAAAATAGATACTACCGTAACAGCACAGTCAGTCGATGTGATACCTTTCACTTGTCGCATTCTTACATTCACTTGGTCACTCTATTGAGAAGTTACTACGAGTGCTGTTTTGCGAGGAGTCACCAGGTGACTTTACAATGAAGTTACCTTTTGACTCTTATGTGACATTTGGAGACTGTATTGTAAAGTGACTATGATAGTTGCTTTGTGACGAGCTCCCAAGTGACAGAAAATGAAATCATCTGGTGACTTTTCTCAAAGGAGTGTAATGGCGACTTTACAATAGAGTCTGGGTCACATGAAACTCACCACGTGAATTTATTGGGACACTATTTGGTTACCCATCGTAATTCAATGCTCACTATGACTTCAAAATTGACTCGTCATATGACAGTCACATGAGAATTACTAGGTGACAACGTTTAAATGTGACCTAGTGACTCGTCACAAAGTAATAGTCACGGTGATTTCTCAGCGTGGTCCCCATATGAAGATAATTTGAGAGTAATAATGAGACGAATGAAAGATCCCAAATTTTGTTCTACCGTAGTGACTGTGACACTTGTGACCATCTGTGACGTGCAGAAGATGTCACATCGACTATCTCTGATGTAAGGATAGTACCTATTTGAAATACATTATTATCTTTTGAGTATTCACTTGTTCAAAAATAAGCATTTTGTGACTGTTGCTTAAGTTTTGCACACTAGTGCAATTTGTGTGTTTGAACAGCTGAAAGAGAACTATCGGTTACAATATATCTTTGATTTAATCCTTCAAAACTACAATAATATTTAATAAAAAATTAAGTCTGATTTTTGTTCTTTTTTGTTAACATGTTACTGAAGAGAATGTGTTCTTTACCTGTATTGCAATCCAGTTTTTGTTTTGATCTGTTATTTGAGTATCTGTATTTCATAGAAATAACATATTGTTATACATCTTAAACAATAAAACAACCTAATATCGCAACCATAAATGTTTTTCAATCTAGTAAATGGACAATAAAACTTATATTCATCATTATTATTAAAGGTTGTCACTTCCATGGTATAATGTGTCACCTCGATTTTTATATGAAAAATAAAATTTAATTTTAAATAAAAAAGATTAAGCCTTGACATCTAATCATGATTTATTTATCTTTATAACATTAAGAAAATGTTGGAAACACAACTTAAATACGACACTTTGACTTTTTATTTTTCACAAATTACCTAAGTGAAATTTCCACTTAATTTCAGAACTACCCATATATTTAAAACTAAAAAGACCGTGAAGAGTCATTTGGACACCAACCATATGAATATATTTCGGTTCGAACCAGAAATTTCTTTGTAAAATAAGTTTAAAAGATAGAAAGAAAAAAAATTTAAATAAATATGTTAAACAGATTTAAATAAAGATTACGTTCTAAAATATTTTTATAAAACTTGAGAGTAAAATTTCCGGTCGTTTCAGTGTTACTAGATTGAGCAAAAAGTTCTGGGAAATTTCTGAAAATTGCGTTGTTATGCGCAAGTTAAAAACAAAATCAACAAGGACTATTCTTCAAAGTAGACACCATCGTAGAGACCAAAGTAGTCCACGACTTTCTGCCAAGCGTTCTGTCATATTCCGGATTTGCTGGAAGTTCATAGCGACTCCTTGGAATCGAAAAATTCTTGACATGCTTCTTCAACTTCATTAAAGGATTCAAATCGACAGCCCTTGAAAAAGTGTTGTATTGATCAAAAGAGGCCGTAATCGCCTGTAGCCACGTCTGGACTATACCACTAGTACTCCTATATACGATACAAATTCTGGTAACTATTAGATTAAAAATTTCCCAGAACATTTTGCTCAACCTAATAAATGATTTTTTTTTGTTGTTTAAAATAGGCTTTGACCTACCAGCCACTGTACTCAAAATGGTAATCTATTTTCTTTAACTCTATGTGCGTATGGGCGATACAAATATCAAATAAAAAAAATACTAAATTTAAATGCATAAAACTAATATGTAACACATATTTCAAGCAGTAAATTACAAAGATTTTAATTTCATATCGACACATACACGTAATATTCACTTACTGTTGTGTAAATATTGTTTTACGTTGCTATCACGTAACTTTTAAAAGTTTGCTTTCCGGAGAACCAAGAGTGCGGTATTTCTACCGGGAAATACACTGTAAAAAAAACGACATTTTTACAGTACAAAGTACTGTTCATCTCGCGCACAAACTCGATCACAGTTGAATGAACTGTATCTTTCTTTGGTTTACTGACTATTTAAACATGAAAAATACAATAGTTGCATAAAATTAACAGCACAATGTACTGGCAATTTGGACGCCAGTAGTTTGTGCTGTGCTCCAAATGTGTCCAAATCTGTCAGTACATTGTACTGTTAATTTTATGCAACTACTGTATTTTTCATGTTTAAATAGTGAAGAAACCAAAGAAAGATGCAGTACATTCAACTGGGATCGAGTTGTGCTGGCAAATTTACAGTGGTTTTTTTACAGTGTATATATATATATATATATATATATATACATATATATATAATTGAAACATCAACACAAACACGGACAGAAGCACAAAATAAAATAAAAATACGAATAAAGAAAATTATATAAAAAAAAAACGAATTAATCTCTACTACATCAGGAAAAACGTGATTAATTAATTATTTATTTTTTTAGATATTAATATCTCTATATATTTTAATAGCGAATTTAAATGTTTCACACTTTGTCATTGATTAAAAAAAATAAAATTGTGACATGATTTTTTTCTTAGGTTTCTGTTATTTTTATCTTTTCTATAAATAAACTCTCACGTATTTATGACAAAAAAGACATATCAACTCTTAAAAATGATTTACCAGTTGCATGATACTTAATTCTTCATACTGTCTTAATACTTTATTGTTACTACATAAAATATTTTTTATGAATAGACTGAAATTTATTTTTGTACTTAGATAAGTAGCAATATGTTTGACAAAAATCTCTTCCACTTATCTTGCCACCGAAGTTTGCAGCTAAAGTTTTATGTGCGATTTTTTGTTCCTTCTCTTTCTTTTACTTTTTGTGAAACTGCTGTCACTTTACATAGTAAAAAAGAATCTTTCTCGGGTTCCTTATTTCTAAAGGGATGAATCTGAATGCAAACAAATATATGACATATTCTTCAGTTTATATTTTATACAATTTCGAAAACTTCCATGAGTTAAAAAAAAAACAAGAAACAAATAAACTTCAATTATAAATAATGCAAAAAAGAACTTAGTGATTTTTTTCCTGAAATGTTTTCTGAAAGAAATAATTCATTTGTTGATCAATTTTATGATAATATATTTCTTTTTTTATATTTTGATGATTTGCAGCATATTTGACCAAAATCATTGTTTTTTATCAGATAAAAATTCATAACTGATGTTATATGCGCTTTCATATTTCCTTCCTTTATATTATTGTTTATGACACTATTCACTTATTTAATTTTTTATGAGGCTATTCAAATTTTGAAATTTTTTATGAGTCTATTCACATATTTTCTTTTTTTATGAGACTATCACGTAGCATCACAAAGAAAGCTCTTTTTTATATTCTTTATTTACATATGAATGAATCTGAATACATAAACTGTGTGAAACAGTTTCTATTCCTAGTCTATAATCTTTAAAGAAACCTTGAATCATTTTTATCTGAAAGATTCAGTATAAAAATCTTAATATAATAATAAATTTTATATTCATGCTTTTTGTACGCAGGTCAGTGGAAAAAGTTCTGATAAAAATTTTATTTTATTTGATCAGAGTTCACGTATCAAGTGAGTATAGGTTTGTTGTCTCTATCATTTTTTCGTTTTTACCTGACTATTGTCAGTTGCAGCAAATTTGACAAAACCTTTATTTTATCAGATCAAAATTTACAGCTCATGTTTATATGCGATTTCATATTTCCTTATCCTTACTTTATTGTTTATCGGACTATTTACTTGTTTCTCCTGTTTTATGAGACTATCAATTAGCATAGCAAAGAAACATCCTTTTTGGATCGTTTATTTATATACTAGTAAATAACCCGCGTCAAAAATGACGGAACTTGAATGATAAATCTTCAAAACAATAATTTAAAAAATATATTTTTCGACTTAAAAAAAATTATGCCGCATGCATTTTGTTAATTAAAAAGTATTATCCTTTTATTTTTGAAGATTACAACAAAGAAATTATGTAAACTACAGTTTAGTCACCAGCGTTTAAACGCACCATTTCCAGCTGCACATTCTATGACGAAAATGCTTCTTTAGGTTCCCGCTCCATCAAAAATTTGCTGTTTAGCGTGACTTTTTTTTTTTTTTTTTCGCTACAAACTATGTTAAAATTCATAACTTTGTCTGCAAGATAATTAAAATATATTGTACCAATAAGAAATATTCATTTTATTTGCAGTGTCTTCAGATATGATAAAATGCATTTAAAAAACAGCACGATTACAACAGAAAGTTTCTTTGTTTATATTAATTGCTGATAGATGACGCCAAAAGAATTAGCAAGAAACATAAGCTCTGATTTCTTGGGAATTAAAAAAAAAAACTACAGAGACCTACAGAGATGCTGCTCGCAGCCTCCGGTACAGAAAAACATTGTCCCTTTAATTTCCCTTTAACTAATGCTAAAGTTCCATTGAAATAATTCTTTGTTGTAAATGCATTTGAAAGTTTTAGATATTCAAATTCGCATAATTTTTACTTTGTCATATAAGACAGAACACAAATGTAACAGGAAATTTGAAATTGTGCAAAAGAATAATCATTATGAACAAATTAAAAATACGTGATATAAAGTGCTTGATGCACTGATATAAAGTGCAATAAAGTACTTGCACGGCACTTTCCTGGAACGAAAGTTAAATCTTTTCTCCCCCAGATGACGATAGCTATCCGTTATTTTTAATTTAGAACTTGTTGTTATTGTTGTTGTTGATTTCGTCATTAAATTTAGAACTTAATTGGATAGTTTTTTAAGGTTTTAAACAAAGTTAAAATATTTAAAGGTTTTAATATATTTTTTAAAATATTTTAAGAGCAGAATTGACGTTAACCTGAATTTGTTTTTAATGAAGCTTTCAAAGACTCATTCATTTGTTTGTAGATTTGCTGGAATTTGAAACTGAATGGCAGTAGTATCGATAATCTTGAACTTAATACACTGTGATATGATACACATGTTTTATGTGAGAATATTGAGAACATACATGATTTCAAGTAGAAGAAATCATCATTTAGCTGTCATACGTTAGCATATGTTTTTTATTCAGCGTAACATGGCATTTAGCTAAGGTCGATTGGCAGACCAAAGTGATTCGTACCGGCATGGTTATCTACACTTTTCTGCACTCAGGTTTTATTATAAGTAGATTAATGAATCTGAATACAAAAAATGGTGTGAAATATTTTCTATTTAGTATATACTCTCCTTTAATCGGAAAAATCTAAAAAGAACGTCATGCTGTAATAAAAAATATATATATATTCAATTATAAATAAACTTGAAAAAATTCTTCAGTGATTTTTTCTGACAAATGCAGTAAAAAAAGAAAAAAAAAAAAAAAAAAAAAAAAAAAACTTAATTATGTAATAATAAGTGTTATATTTGTATGCTGATGAGTGGCAACAAACCTGATAACATCTTATTTTATTTGATCAGAGTTCATAAATAAGGTTAATGTTGGTTTGTTTTTCTACCACTTTTTTGTTTTTACGTCACTATTGTCGCTGTGTTACTGCTGTCACCTTTAGAAAGAAATATCTTTCACGAGTTTCGTCTTTCTCGATAAATGCATTTGAGCAGAAATATTATAGTGAAGTTATTCTCCATGTAGCATATCCCGCTTTTTATTTAGTAAGTACACCGAAAAAAAGGATGTTGTTTTTACAGTATAATACTGGCAGCTGTGGTGCCAACTAATATCCGAAAAAAGCAGTAAAATAGCAGTAATATACCGTTGTATAAATGAATTAAACTGTATATTACTGCTTAATGGTATATTAATTGATAACTTTATTGTTTATTACTGTTAAATTTATGGTTTTATACTGACATCCCAACTGCCAGTTTCAAACTGTACAATTAGCATTTTTTTTACTGTATAACTAAAATAATGTACTGGAACGTAGCCATAATTAAAGTACACGTATTTGAAAGCCTCTACAAGTTAAACTCTTTGGATTATTTTAAAAGGTTTGGTACTTATACTTGCTAGAGTACGCTGAAACGAGTTATATAATAAAAAAGATTAGTTTTAAATTTTACCGATATGTGGCGCTTAAATGATATATATGTTTTATTAGCAAATACTAACAAAAATAACTAATTTTAAATCCGTATCTTTTGAGACGATGGTATTACTTTAAAGCAATCCTATAATTACTATAATTCTTATAATAACACTTTATTATGTGAAATTCTCCGTAAAAATGTTTCAAAGTTTAACTGTTAGGAAATTCTGCATTTTTATATAATATATCGCCCTCTATTTTTTAAAAAATATTTTTTTCCGAGTGCTCTGAACTGAATTAATATGGATTTTTTTTTAAATATTTCAAATACTTTCGCTTTTACAGACCTTCAAACACGTGCAATTTAATTATGCCCACTTGCTATTACTAAATAAGAAAAAATAGTAATAAGAAACTAACCGTTTTCGTAAAGAAATACATTAATAATGCAATGCAAAGCTTTATATTTTTATTTTTTGTACGTGGATAAGTGACAACAATTCTAATAAAAAACGCTTCTTTTTATTAAATTATAGTTTATAGCCCAATTTAATACGGTTTGCTGTTTCTACCACTAATGTCTTTTTTGTTGCTTTTGTCACTTCGTATTATGTAAAAATACTTTACTTGAATTCCGTAGTTTTCGATAAAAAACACAACAGAAAAATTCTATTTAGTTATCTCCGTATTCTAGCAACTATAATTATAGTAATTTGTAAACTGTAAAATAATAAATAGAAATAAATATCTGTATGTACAAGAAATTGTTAATTAAAGTAAATGACCGTGGTAAATAATTGTACTAAACTGTAATAATGGTTTAATTGTAAAAATTGTAATTTTAGATAATAAATACAGCAAATGATAATTATTAAATAATAAATGTAAGTAATGATTGTAATAAAAATAAACTGTAATAATGGTTAGGTTGTAAATATTGTAATCGCAGTTAAAAACTACAAGAAGTACTAATTATGAAAAATAAATATAAGTAATAATTACATGTATAATAATTTTATTTTAAATAATAATGATAAATTGAAATTTAATAAAAAACTATAACTATTGTACAATAATAAGAAGAATGTAGTTATGCATACGTCGTGTTATGAATTTTAGGGTACTGTATATTACACATAAGTTAATAAATCTTAAAATGAAACTATCCAATTGCTATGACTCGTAAATGTAACAAACTTCGGACACATAAACTCCTAACGTAACACATTTATATAAATGTGACATTATCAAACTTCTGCATTTCAGGAATAACACGGCACATTTTTCTGTATTTAAAGCGTTTTTTCTACAAGATTTTTCTAGAGAATTTACAATAAGTATCGCTAATTATGGAACTAGGACAACATTTCCTAAATTCTAAGAATAATCCCATTTCATTTTTTATCAAATAAGGTTAAATTACCTCATTGACATCAGGACATTAACAGTCTTCATCTACCGGAAATTAAAGCAGGAAAAGAGATAAGTTTTGAACTAGAGTTATTCTAAATTTTTGATCGAATTTTGTTTCCGATTTTATATACCACCTTTTAAAGACGAAATGAAATATAAAACTTTAGAAAGGGTTTCATAAAGAATACTAGAGTAGATTTAACAGCAGGTTTGCGACGGACGACTAATTTTGGATTATATATTTTAAGGTTCGTGCCACTTATTCCATGTACTTATCATTGTCATATATCTCTAAAATTAAATGGCAAAGCAATCTACTACAAAGAATACTCTTTTATATAGCACTACAACAACAACATAAATATAGTAGTCTGAAGCAACCCTGGTCATGATATTTTTAGATGTAAAATTGAAATTATGACAGCAGAAATTGCGAATAACGAAAAAAGGATGAAGGTTGACAGCTATTACACTACTAGAAGGAACAACTACAGCTTTCCAGGAATTCCTTTACGTAAACCATTTAGCCTCGCTGCGCTTTATATGGGCACTAAAGTAGACGAGTGAGGTTTGAGATTTTACAGATGAATCGCATTTCTCTTTATCATCTCTGCGTGAATGAGTTACTCATATACTCCAGAAATATAGTTGACACGGTTATATTTTTAATTATACGTTAATTACGTACCTGTGGTTGTGTAAGTGCTATACGTAGTGCGGCAATAGATGAATTAAGCTTATTTTGAATGGTAATTTCGACATCTCATTTAGTTTTAATTGCTATAAATGTGGCAAAAATTATATAACTGTGAAAAGATACATATTTGCTTAGATTACAAATGATCAACTAATTTCAAGTTAACAAACTAGTTTAGATTTAAAAGCAGACTAATCATTCCTTTTTGTGCTTTTATTCGATGTTTAATGTTTAATAACATGAAAAATATATCTTTAATGTGATTATAATGTGAGAAATCGTACAATTACCTTATTTTGTTTCACATATTTGACTAAGAATTGTCCTTGTGCTTGAAAATATCAAAAGGTTTTTTTATCTTTAATTTTCACTAAACGATTTTAAAAGTATTCTTCATAGTGTTTGTTATTACTGAAATTGTAACGTTATTCTTACGCATTTTTACATGAATGCGTATAATTACGAAAATAATTATAAAGCGCGCAATACGGATGAGTGTAATTATGTGCTATAAGCTGTTATTACAAGTTATAATTCTTTAACTTGGTGATCTATTTTTTTTTTTTTTTTTGATACATAATCTTTCTAAAATTTCGATATTTCTACTAAGTCTAGAAGAAAAAATATGTAATAAGAAACAAAAATTAACATAAAAGAAATCCTTAAAAATCGTTCTGTAGAATTTAAAATGAAATTAATCCAATTTTAATTAAATTAATCCTATGATCTTTCACGTACGATAAATGCTAACTAAACCACAATGCAATTATTTATTGACACTATGATGATTGTTATAGTTATTCAGGAATAATAATTATTATTTATTTAATAAAACAGAGTGTCCATTTTATTCAATCCTTAAGCTTTATTTCTTAATGTTTGCATACTAAAAATTTTGAAAAATATTTGAAAAATATTTTCACTTATGTTTAAAATATTTTTCAAAAGGCAATTGTAAGTAATTTAATATAAATCAATTGCGAAATGAAATAAAAATAATGAAAAATAGATATAAAATCATAAGACGAAACGTAATTTTTCATCTTGATTCAACATAAAATATATAATGAGAAGATTAAAAAGTCCACAGTCTTACTTAAAAGGCGACCAAAGTAATGAAAAAGATGTTACAAGTTAAAAATATACATTTTATTTAAAACTTCCTTGTACTTTCAAGCTTTCCAAGCTCATCACGAGAATATTTTAATAAATAAATGTTTATTTATACAAATACGTCACTTTGTTTTCAAAATGAGAGAGCCGAAAATTACTAAAGTTGAATGTAGAAGTAGCAGTAGCAGTTCTTGGATTGAATTTAATTAGAGGAAATATATATTATTATTAATTGCAGTTCCATTTATTTTTTGACATCACCCTGTTTCTCATACGTCACTTTTCATGGGTAGAAGAAAATATTTAACTTCTGTACTTTAAGGGGTCTCAGGACTCTTAAAATTGGAAAAAATGAAAAAAAAGGACCATTTTCAACATTTAATATCTTAAAATGTATTTGGTATTAAGACACAATTTTAAATGGGAATGAAAGATACAGGTATGTTCTTTCATTTCATCTCAAATTGCAAGATGCAGAATTAGCATTTACAGGGGGCTCAAAACTGTTAGACATTTGACGAGCAGAAAATCGGCATAACAGCTTATGCGCATCATTACAAAATAAATTTTGCAACTAGAATAAAAATTTCGGTGCCTACTTATACCTCAGATTATAATAATGACACTGAACCTAAATAAATTTGTATTTAAAGCATTTTTATATTTTTAATACAAAGTTGTATTTAGCTAATGCAAAATTTAGAAAATTTCAACAATATAAACCCCTAAAAAAATATTTTCTTTTTACAATAAAAAGGAAATTTTAGATTCAGTTTATACAAACTAACATGAAACATATGTTTTGAAAATTTCATGAAAAAATATTCAGAAGTTTTTGAGATATCGTGCGCGTTATGCCCAAAAACGTCATTTGGCGAAAAATGACTTCAAAGTTTTGGAAACACCGCTTCAACTATTGAGTGAGTATAATTTTAAATACTATAACTTCTGTTCTAATGGGAATTTCAAGATAACAATTATATCAAAATGTTCAGAAAACATAGAAGTTTAACATCTAAAAAAATTAAAATTTCGAAAATTTTAGAGCTTTAAGACCCCTTAAATTTTAATACGTCACTTTTCTCAGGTTTTCAGGATTTATTTTCAGGATACTGAACCATAAACTGGGGATATTGTACGATACGGCGTCGTTACATACTTGATTTTTATTACACGGGATTTCTATGGAGTCTCTTATAGCGGATGCGTAATAATTGGATTATGGAAATATGATTTTTGCATGATCAAAATCTATTGAGATATTCGAATTGAAACTTAAACGAGAGAAAGCTGTGGATTGACGACAAAGTTTTATATCTATGATCTTTTATTCTTTCTTTGAGTTTCCTTTTGGTCATTTCGATGTCCGAAAATTTAATAGCATTTTACACCACAGTCATTTTTATTTATGGCCATAAATTCGACATAATATATTGTTATTTTACCTCCTATAAATTCTACCTTATATAGCCTTTTCTTTAACATTTGACATTACTTATTTCTATTAGTAAGTAATGGTTAAAACAAGCAATTTTAGTTTTGATAGACAAAATGTCATAATCCTGGTATTTCCAACTATTAAATTTTAAACAACATACCCATTTTTCATCGGAACATCTATTATGGCATTGTAATAGATGTTTAGATATTAAATAAATAGGTTCTAAACTATGTTATGTTCCACTGAAAGTTTCATATTATTATGGACATAAATTGGAGAATTGGTTATAAAATTAGAGTAAATAAAATAGAAAGTGGTCTCAGTGCAGATTCCTTATATTACTTTACTTTCATTTAAAAATTTATAAATTCATTTAAGTACGATTGTTATTAAAATGATAAAGCGCGCGTCTGATGAGTATTACCATGTTCGCATAAACACTTAACTTGATCATAAGAGATCAAAATATTGTTTGTGCTTATACATTAAAAAGATTAAAAACTAAATAGGCGATATTTAACTATTAAAGTAGTTGGTAAGAGTGTATATTTAATTCTGAAAATGCTCCACTTGTTTTTTGCGATTTTTGCCATAAGACTTAATAATTCTGCATGAAAGTTTTAGTGAAGAGAAATAAACTTGTGATAGCACTGTCAGGGGGAATCTCTTCTTATACCAGTGTCTTTCATAAAAAATATACCTATAATAAATAAACTTTTTGAAATTACTAATATATCTTATATATGTATATAAATAAAACGCTTCAATCAATCTTTAAACAGATAATCATATACCAATTTTTACACACTCCGATGTCGAATGGGGTTTTGAACCAAATTTTCGTACACTATAGTGTGGGAAAGGAGAATAACTTGTCGTCACGTGGCAACAATCTCTTATAACTGAATAAGTATTTTATTTATCAAAAAAGGGAAAAGCTCCTCGATTCCAAATCGATTTAATAGTAAGAGAAGGATTCAATCCTGCCCTTTAAAATTGTGTCAAAAAGTTTCAAGTTCATTGAGTAGGGATTTGAGAACCGCTTTAAACAAAATTTTGTGCTAATATATTTCGGAAGACTATGTTTAGGATTAAGATATTTGAAGGTCATTTATCTCTCGTTACAAGTCAACCTGCTCTATAACAATTATTTCGGTTATAATGAATATTTAACAAGCAGTATTATTCTAGCAACGTTAAAAATTTGTTACCAATTCCTCAAACTCTCAATCGAACGCAAAACTAAGGAACTTTACTACAAAATACAGACTCCTATTTTATATAATCCATCTCTTATTTGCTGTCAATATAGCCTTCTAAGCGTAATAAACTAAATGTCAAATATTTTTAATGATTTAGAAAATAAGAACAGTGCAAACATATAAGAACTTTTTCCTAGATATCCGCACAAACCTTTCATAACTGGAAAGTTATAAAAAACCAGGCAAAGAACACAAATGGGCACTTCAAGATAACTTTAATAACCACAATACTCTGTAAAACTGTTATCGGGTTTCAATTAAACCGTTACGTCAGACATTATCGATTTTACTTTTGGTGGTACCTGCTAGACATTGTACAGGATTTAGGTCCAAAATTTTGAGACAGTATTTAATTTGATTAATCCATATGAGGATGTTATCTACTTTTCAGCCTTTAGCATATACTTTGGACTAATATGCTCTCAGAAACGCTCAATTCATCAAATTTTGGGAACGTTAACCAAATTGTTGGACTTCTCTACAAAAGTGGTGTGTTGCAGTGGGATGTGGCTGAAAACAATTTTGCAGTAATTAATGCTGGCCATATCTAGCCTTCAGACATAATCATCGCGGTTGTAATTTCTACGGATGTAAGGGATGAGACGAAGGCTAATGTTCAAATGTCGTTTCCCATTAACAGCAAACCCAGACTTTCAGACGAATGGACGGATAAGCCTTCGGATGCATTCCAATCGAAACGAAGATCTTGTCATCGAATTTCGCTTTAGTATAAAATTTGAAGATAGGTTGTATCGTGGAGACGTCAGATGTGTTGTATCCCCATTATCGCTAAACGTGAGTGAGCGTGAAATATGACTCGTCATCCAAGATGAATGCTCGATCAGAGAATTTTCTGGACAAGCGACAACACTTCGTTTTCGCGGCAACTATTTACTT
Source organism: Maratus speciosus (assembly GCA_963932465.1). Classification (NCBI taxonomy): domain Eukaryota; kingdom Metazoa; phylum Arthropoda; class Arachnida; order Araneae; family Salticidae; genus Maratus; species Maratus speciosus. The sequence continues at coordinate 244,410,579 of OZ010792.1, forward strand.
TTCTGTTCGTTTTGGCATGATCCTTTCCATGTGATATCTGATGTTAGCATTCTTGGTGATTTTCTTATTGGTCGGGTGAAACACCAAATTCGGAAGCCTTGTGATGGATTAATAATACTCGGTCGTTTTCGGAAGACAGACTTTACAACTGCTGTAACACTGGCTTGGTGAGTTTTGGGTCCTTCCTACCGATCCCGGCTGTCTTTTGGCCGGGAGTAACTTCTAGTAATGTTTTAGAACATCGTATATATTCCGTTTGGAGATATGTTTGGCAAAAAAAATATAGTTCAAGATGAACTTGCTCTCTTGATAATTATTGCTTAAGTAACACTTGTACACATGCTTACGCAGTCACTCCGCTTTTGACTCCATTTTCGGAAAGTGGTCTTATGTACGATAACGCAACAGTTCACGCGCAGGTGTCGCCTAATTCATATTTCTTTGAAAATTTTGAATACCTGCAAAGTTTGTGCATATTTCTAGGAAACAATCCTTATTTGTGATTATATCCCTTTCATTCTACTTTTCATCTTATGTTGCAAAAAATGTTCTTGAATTTCAAACTTTTAAATTATAATTTACATGGTCGAAAAATAGGTTTCAAAGGCTAAGAGGGTTATTTAAATTTAAAAACTAGCCCATATATCGTTGAAATAAATGTATTCTTTATGATGCTGCATCCATAAATAATGACGCTGTAGCGATAAGAAGATGTAAAGTGAGATGGAGTAAAGACTAATTCAAATTAGTCCTCGGGTTTAAAATACTACATTTTATTTTTCTTAGATATCGCATGCTTAAAATTTTATTTTAGCGGTGCTTATTTCAAGAGTAAAATGATTTATAAAATGTTACTTTTTTGTGCACGTACAAATATTCTACATAAATGTGTTAGGTTATAATAAAAAAAGCATAAAAATTTTAACAGACATTTATTTAAAAAAAACAGCTACAACGTCTACAATACGTATTTAAGAAAATAACCATATAATTAAATAAGGTGCAACTTTTTATCGATAAATTTAAACTTGTATTTTATATTTATTCTCGTTATTTTTCTTTTATGTTGGTATAATTAACACAATAAGCTTGAAACGTTTTGACCGAGTAAAACTATATTAGCATTTAATAAGCATCTAACACAAATGAGTAAAAACTTGGAAATAAATTTAAAGCTTTAGTTGAGTCACCAGCAAGTCATTTTAATTTAGAGTAAAAACGCAAGTAAATATTTTAAACGTAGCGATTAAACTGTAAGTAGCGAAAATATAATTTTTTAGCCTTTTACAATTAACTTTTTAATTGAATAACATAAAATTTTGCATGCATTTAACTTAAAAACAACAGCATCTTTTTCCTTTAAAAAATATTCATTACAAGTGTTTTGCATGAAAATGCTAAATAAACTGACTTACAACTAATATAGATTAAAAATAAAATGGATTTTAAAAAGTAATTCAAATTTCCTCAAACTTAGCCGAACATACGTTTGTTATTTGCATACCTATAGCCAGCTTACTTTCCATAAGTAGACTCTACAATCTTTTATCAATAAACTCATCACTTCAGAAAAGAAACGCCACTCTATGCTTTAGTACAAAGTAAGGTTTAATGAATCTCTGTACTACAAGACATATTATTATTTACAGGAATACTGTACATATTTACATCGCCAAAACTCAGAAGAAATCCGCTGATTGCAAACCATTTTATCATTTTCCGCCTCTCATAAAAAGCTCCGGGGGAAAAAATCAAGCAAGCAGTTTGTATTTCGAACACCTCTACATTCTGCGTCTCAAAAACAATATCCCTGCGTAAAAGCTAATCCGCAATGAATTATAGGAAAAACTATTTGGCAGCCCGCTAAACTGTCGTGTGCTGCCATCTAGTGTATCGGTATTTAAATATTTGTTACAACCTCCCCCTCTGGTTCCTTAGACGTCTCAGCAAGGGACCAGGAACCTTTTTCTTTGGCCTACCACGTTTCCTGAGTGGAATAACTGGTTGGTCAGTAACATTGTTACTTTGTTTTAGGGCCAAAGAAAAATGGTAAGTTCCTAAGGGAAATTTCGGTAGCTTGTAAACTGGCAACTTCATAAAAAGTAGGCAAGCGCTGTGTGAGCACTACATAGGGTCCGTTAAGTCGAGGACTGAATTTGGCGGTTCTCTTCTGACCAGCCTTGCTAACGGGATGGAGATCTACCCATACATGAACACCAGGAGAATACTGAGGTCCTTCTCTCCGGCTTCTGTCCACATACTGTTTTCTTTTGCGTTGTTCGATCAAGTCTTTCACAGCAAATTTCTTTTGTTTCGGGGTTATCTCAATGGAAACTGTACCGATTTCACAAGAGGTCGGAGTGGTTCCGCCCCCTGGCTGAAAGATGGTTTCATACCTTTTCAGCAAGTAATTTAATTCTGACTTCTGACCAGAACATTCAAGAGGCTTTGGAACAGGATCTGAAAAACCATACTTCATATGTGGCATATCGCCGAAGTACCAACGTTTGTTCTTAACGTCTGGTACAAACCCTGATTTATCAAGAAAGTCTCTTCCTAAGAGGGTTCTGTTTTCTTTAGCTTCAGGCAACACAATAAAATCTGTACGAAAGTTTCTTCCTTCAATTTCTACAGTTACAGTCGTGGTCAAACGGTCTTCTTTTGACCGCTGGCCGTTTGCTAAGAACATGTTCAGAGAGGTCTTCTGAAATTTTGCACCTTTTAACACAGAATACAATGATTCTCTACCCAGGCTGTGACTAGATCCGGTATCTACGCAGGCTTTGCCATAGACCCCATTAATGTACAGGTTTACTGTGGTTAAAGGTGTGGTTGTGGTTGAGCATGTGTATATCTGGATTTGCTCAAACTGAGAAGATTCAGTTTTTATCACAGGGTTGTAATTAGGGCACTTAGCACGAATAAATCCGGGAGCACCACAATCATAACATTTCAAGGTTGGGCGATCTTCAATCAGTGGTGAGGGATTCACCTTTCCGTTTTCTGACGGGGTTGTCTTCTTTGAGTAGAAGGATTCATTTTGAAATGAGTTATTAAAAGAGCTCGATGGTACAGTCTCTATTGGTTTTGACCAGCTTTTATTTTTCTGATGGATTTCCCCTACTTTGGATTTTACGGGATTTTCTCTTAGAACATCGTAAGCATCTAGCTTGTCTACTAATATATTTGGATAATTTAAATCAGTCCAAACGTCTAAGAAAATAAGATAAGATAAGAAAAAATAAGATTTTTTAAATCTTCGAAAGAAGTTATGTTGAGCTCAGATAGCCAACCTTCAAAGTAGGTTCTAAGCTCGAAAAAATAGTTTTTCCAGGTACTTTCTGGAATTTTCTTGTGCTGAACGAACAGGATTCTAAATTTTTCAGCGGTCAATTTGAATCGTTTCAACAACATCGCCTTGATGTGTTGGTAGTCCTAAGCCTTTTCTTCCGGTTCCCTAGCAATGAGTCTAGCAATATCACTAGGTAAAACACTTATGAGATACGTAACCCAATTTTCTTCCAGAACCCCTAGGACCTTTAACTGTTGCTCACACAGCGCTAAGAAGATGTTCATATCATCCTCGTTTGGGCGAAAACGGGGAATGAATTTTTGTAGGTCGATTCGCGGTTTTTCGTAAGTGCAACTATTATTTTCTAACTTCGAGTTAGATGCCGAAGCCGAATGGGTAAGGCGTAATTTTTCGAGTTCGAAAGTCCGCTCTAAATTTTCGTGTTCGATTTTACGCTGATTTTCTAAATCTAAGCGCTCTTGTTCAGTTTTCCTATTCTCGACTAAAGTGGTAGGTAGGTTTTTTGTATAGTCTTCGTCGTAATCAGCGTGCGTAGTAAATAAATTACGTAAATCGACCATTTGCATTTCTTCAGTGGCTGTTAAGCCTAATTCATCGCAAAGGACACGTAGATCGTCTTTTTTGCCCTTCCCAAAAAATGCCATTTTGTTTAAATGTAACAAAACTAACAACCAAAATAAAATTTTGATTTAAAAAATTCACTTCAAGAACTAGAATTTGAATTTAAAATTTCAAGCAAAATTTTCAAGAACAAGAATTTTAATTTAAAAATTTCAATTAAAAATTTTCAATTTAAAGAATAAAATTTTAGTATTTTCTACGCAAACCTATCCTTACACTCAGGGATTTCTTCTTTACAGAAATCATAAGACACTAAAAAAATATGTATATATTCAAAATACAATATAAATATAAATGCAAATTAATATAATATCACAAAATATAAAACTTTATTTATTTAACTCTTTCCTTCGGAACGTAACCCAAAATTGAACTATTTCAATTTATCGTTACGTAATACGATATTACTATACTTTTAAGAAAACACAAAAAAAATTCTATAACTTCAATATTAACTCTCAAAATAATACAAAACTAAATTATTATTACACAGTTCTTAACTTTCAATTTCTTTTAAGAAAAGAAAAGAAAAAAAATAATATTACGTTAAGCAAGAATTTTTAAAAACTTTCTTCTCAAAAGCTCCCTTTCTATTTTTGTTCTAAGAATACAATTATTCAAAATTAATTAAAATTACTTTACTAGCAAAATAATTCATAATTGTTTTCAAAAGAACACAATTTACTTTTGTTCCGGGAAACAAAATTCATTCTCTCTCTGTCTCTCTCTTTTTTTACCTTTTAAAACCAATTCAAATTTACATGTTTAACCTATAAGAAAACTTATTCTTATAAAAGCTCTGTTCAGAACTTAATTTCGTCATTTCATAAAAAAACGTTGTTCAAAATGAAACTCAACTTAGTAAGACAGAAAAGAAAAAAAAATATTTATTCTATCGGAAATATCTGCCAAACGATACCATTTTAATAAAATACAGTTTATTAAATTCAAAACGAAAAAGTTTTCTCAAATTAGAACACAAAATATAATTTTCACATCTTATCACATTTTATTTCACAAAATGTAATTTTCACATAATTTTCACAGAACAAATTTTGTTCTTAAATTACCCTTAATCTAAACTGATCAGAGATTTTTGCTTTCAGAATTTAATTCTTACAGAAAACTTTTACGTTATGTAAGATTTATAACTTCAGAACATTTTTACCTCGTCTATATGTCATGCCAAAACACAGAAAAATTATTTTCTTTAAGAGAAAATTATATACTTTCAAATACTATCTTAAACAATTTTAATATCATAAGTTTAATAACATAAAATAATCAATATGAGAATGCAATAAGCAAAATTCACTAAAATAGAATTAAACAATCTTTGGATAGCTGCTATACTCATCCATATTTTTATAAGCCTCCAAGCAGTAAAACTTATTTAAGGATATAAAGCACTTTCTGTTCCGAAATCGACGTTCGGTTAACAGAGCATTAGTAGAACACTTTGACATATATACGTGAAGCTTATGAGGAACAAGCACCTTTCGTGCAACATATTTCACTTCAACACTATGGCGAACACACGGCATTTGTAATTTGCCTTCGCCGATATCACAGAAAGCGACGTCTGATCAGAAGATGCTAAAGCACTACTTTTCCTTCCTCAAAGTACCAGCCATTATAGCACACCATTTGTAGAATACGACACTGTGTATTAAAAACCAGTTTTTAAAAGAAACTCCATCTTTCTACGTTAAGCACCAGCACCTCTTTTTAAATATGCAGAGCACAAGCATTTTTAAAAACTCGCAGTGCATCAGCATTTGTTTACTCGGTCGGTCGTAGATTCAGGGCCCAAAGTTGGGTAGCCATTTATAGCCAGCTTACTTTCCATAAGTAGACGCTACAATCTTTTATCAATCGACTCATCACTTTCATAAGAAAAGAAGCGCCACTCTATGCTTTAGTACAAAGTAAGGTTTAATAAATCTCTGTACTACATGACATATTATTATTTACAGGAATACTGTACATATTTACATCGCCAAAACTCAGAAGAAATCCGCTGATTGCAAACAATTTTATCATTTTCCGACTCTTATAATCAAGCAAGCAGCTTGTATTTCAAACACCTCTACATTCTGCGTCTCAAAAACAATCTTCCTGCGTAAAAGCTAATCCGTAATGAATTATGGGAAAACCTATTTGGCAGCCCGCTAAATTGTCGTGTGCTGCCATCTAATGTATCGGTATTTAAATATTTGTTACATACCAGTAATTCTCAAGTCAAAAATATAACCTTTTTTTATGCGAAAATTATCGATAAAGTAATAGAAAAATTACTATTGTGAAAAGGAAGTGTGAAATGCAAAATTGCCATTTTAAAGGGGAAAATATTTTCGGCGTTAATGGGTGCAGCAGCCTTAGACCATATATTTATTTTTAAATTTAAGTATTTACAATATCATTTTGGCATATTATTAAATGATGTTATAAAATAAAATGTTTTTATCTAGAAAATAAACTATGTTGTTAGCACACTTATAAAAATTAATAAAAAAAAAAATAAGAAAATTGTAAAATGCCTTTTTTCTGTATAATTCTAAATGCACCAGAGCATTTTATGATGACTTCGGAAGTTGAAATTTAAAAGCTGATTTGTTATATCATTGTGTGAGACATGATTTACTGCATATTGAAGATTTAAAAAAGTTTAGATTATTAATGAAAACTAACAGTAATTTTAAAGTTAATTTATAAAGACAATGTTTATAAAGTTACGTTTAAGGAAATAGCACATGGTAAATACTGATTCAGAGTATACCAGTACGGTTCCAGGAGTATTTGCAGAGAAATATCGAATCGGTTGTTGGTATTTAGCATTCACGTAATCACATTTTGCACATGTAGTTCTACACATTATGAAAGTACTTTAATAATATAGTTATCGTTTACGACTATTTAACAATTTTTTATTCGTGTTAAACCATTTCTTAAATATTATTATTATTAAAAAAGCTAATGCATATTTTTACTTTCGATTCACTATATTCCTTTAAAAGAGTGATTATTTACTACTAGATTGAGCCTTTTAAATGCATCTTAAAATCACTCCCTATAACACAATAATTCATATATTTTCTGTGATTATTTACCCTCATATTATTTTTTAAGAGTACATCTTTGCGAGATGTTTGCACGGCAGTCTTAGCGACTATTTTCTTTTACGTTTTTTTCATTACTATTTAACTTGATGTAATTTTCTAACAAATAATGTGATGTAATGCGAGTGTACTGAGTCGAAAGCGTGTTCAAAAACCTATTGCATAATACCTCATTCATCATAATAGCATTTTTTATGTCCACAGGCAAATATAGTCTGTCATTAGAAATAAGGTTTATGGATCTTACTTCTATTAATATTTACTTTCTTCTTAAACTTAATAACAGTATAAATATTGTTTTATTAAGTGTCATGAACAACTACCCATTCAGTGTAAGTATGTTGTAAATTTTCTTTATGAAAAGAAATTACACAATAAATGAATTTCCATGAGAATATATCAGATGCTAAAATATTCTTAATTATATTCATAAAACAAAATATTGGTCAATTATCATATAAAATACTCATTAACTTTATCTCCAAAAACTATTTTTACGGAAATATTGTTGAAACTATCCTATTACTATTTTCCTTACGTAGAATTTGTTTCTAAAAATAGATTGTTCCTGAAAGAAATATGAGGAAGATCCAAAATTATTATGTGTTTACGCTGGAATCTTCCAACGAATATCAATTAAATGAAATTCTTACAACATCCAAGGGAATGATGTGGCGCAGCGAAACATAAATTAATATTATGAAATGTACACATTATACAATTTCTTACAACGTTTAGAAAAGATGGAATCTGACTTGAAATTATGTTATAACATTAACCGAACTACGATCAGTTGATATTGAAGATATAATTTTATCTATAATTTTAGCTTATCATTTTTACAAGTAAAAATAAAATTCTTTTAGAGAAAAAAATATTTAAAAAACAAAAAAATATCTTCAAAAAGATAATTCAAGAAATACAGACAAAACGATGCAAAAGGGCATCTCTACTTAATTCTAGAAAACTGTTATATGAAAATTGCTTTTAATATTTTTACATATTCATAATGAAATTTTTTAATCTTATACTATAATGCGAGCAAAAATTGTGTGTGTATGTGTGTGTGTGTGTATGTAAATTTTATCTTAAAAACGGCTCTAACGATTTTGACGAAATTTTGTGTTTTACCATTTTCGGACATGATAAGACCATTGGGCTAGGTCACGTGTTCGAGAAAATTCGATTAGTGGGTCATTTTGGGTCGTAATGGGTCAAGATCAAGCTAATTATATCTAAAAAACTGCTCAATCGATTTTGACAAAATTTCATATCCAACCGTTTTTCGACACAAAGAAACTATTGGGCTAGGTCACATGTTCGAGAAACTTCGATTAGTGGGTCATTTTTGGGTCACTGTGGGTCAAGCCAATTTTACCTAAAAAACGATTTTCACTAAACTCTATATTCTACAGTTTTGGATTACGAGAAAACTATTGGGCTAAGTCACATGTTCGAGAAAATTCGATTAGTGAGTCATTTTTGGGTCACCGTGGGTAAGCTAAGTTTTTCTAGATAGCGGCTTTAAAGATTTTGACGAAATTTTGCACCCTACTGTTTTCGGGCACGAAAAGACCATTGAGATGGGTCTCGTGTTCGAGAAAATTCCATTAGTGGGTCATAATGGGTCAGGGTCAAGTTAATTATATCTAGAGAACGGCTCAATCGATTTTGACTAAATTTTGTATCTAACCATTTTCGGGCACGAAAAGGTAATTGGGAAGGGTCTCGTATTCGAGAAACTTCGATTAGTGGGTCATTTTGGGTCATAATAGGTCAGGGTGAAACTAATTATATCTAGAAAACGGCTCAATCGATTTTGATTAAATTTTGTATCTAACCATTTTCGGACACTAAAAGACCATTGGTATGGGTCTCGTGTTCAAGTAAATTCGATTAGTGGATCATTTTGGGTCATAATTGGTCAGGGTCAAGCTAATTATATCTAAGAAACGGCTCAATCGATTTTGACCAAATTTCATATCCAACCGTTTTTCGACACGAAGAAACTATTCGGCTAGGTCACATGTTCGAGAAACTTCGATTAGTGGGTCATTTTTGGGTCACTATGGGTCAAGCCAATTTTATCTAAAAAACGGCTCTAACGATTTTCACTAAACTCTATATTCTACAGTTTTGGGTTACAAGAAAACTATTGGGCTAAATCCCATGTTCGAGAAAATTCGGTTAGTGGGTCATTTTTGGGTCACCGTGGGTCAAGCTAAGTTTATCTAGATAACGGCTTTAACAATTTTGACAAAATTTTGTACCTAACCATTTTCGGGCATGAAAAGATCATTGAAATGGGTCTCGTGTTCGAGAAAATTACATTAGTGGGTCATTTTGGGTCATAATGGGTCAGGGTCAAGTTAATTATATCTAGAGAACGGTTCAATCGATTTTGTATAAATTTTGTATCTAGCCATTTGCGGGAACTAAAAGACCATTGGGATGTGTCTCGTGTTTGAGTAAATTCGATTAGTGGATCATTTTGGGTCATAATGGGTCAGAGTCAATCTAATTATACCTAAAATCGGCTCAATCGATTTTGACCAAATTTCATATCCAACCGTTTTTCGACATGAAGAAACTATTGGGCTAGGTCACATGTTCGAGAAACTTCAGTTAGTGGGTCATTTTTGGGTCCCTAATGGGTCAAGCCAATTTTATCTAAAAAACGGCTCTAACGATTTTCACTAAACTCTATATTCTACGGTTTTGGATTACGAGAAAACTATTGGGCTAAGTCATATGTTCGAGAAAATTCGATTAATGAGTCAGTTTGGGGTCACCGTGGGTCAATCTAAGTTTATCTAGATAACGGCTTTAACGATTTTGACGAAATTTTGCACCCTACTGTTTTCGGACACGAAAACACCATTGGGATGGATCTCGTGTTCGAGAAAATTTCTTTAGTGGGTCAGTTTGGGTCATAATGGGTCAGGGTCAAACTAATTATATCTAGAGAACGGCTCAATCGATTTTGATTAAATTTTGTATCTAACCATTTTCGGGCTCGAAAAAACATTGGGATGGGTAACGTGTTCAAGAAAATTCGATTAGTGGGTCATTTTCGGGTCACCGTGGGTCCAGCTAAGTTTATCTAGATAACGGCTTTAACGATTTTGACGAAATTTTGCACCCTACTGTTTTCGGGCACGAAAACACCATTGGGATGGGTCTCCTGTTTGAGTAAATTCGATTTGGTGATCATTTTGTGTCATAATGGGTCAGGGTCAAGTTAATTAAATCTAGAGAACGGCTATATCGATTTTGACTAAATTTTGTATCTAACCATTTTCGGGCCCGATAAAAACATTGGGATGGGTAACGTGTTCAAGAAAATTCGATTACTGGGTCATTTTCGGGTCAACGTGGGTCCTCCAACGTGGTCGTCGTGGGTTATCTAGATAACGGCACTACGATTTGATGAAAATCTGTAATCGTTTTCGGGCACGAAAAGACCATTAGGATGGATAACGTGTTCGAGAAAATTCGATTAGTGGGTCATTATGGGTCAGGGTCAAGCTATTTATATCTAAAAAATGGCTCAAGACATTTTCACAAATTTTTTTTGATATACGGCGTTTCTGGTCATGAGAGGACATTGGGCTAAGTCACATGTTCGAGAAAATTCAATTTGTGGGTCATTTTGGGTCACAACGGGCCACGTCAAGGTAATTGAATCTAAAAACATGCTCAAAACATTTTGACCAAATTTTATATTACCTATACCGTTTCTGGGCATGAGAAGAGAATTGGGCTAAGTCACATGTTCGAGAAAATTCGATGAGTGGGTCATTTTTGGTCACAATGGGTCAGGGTCCAGCTAATTCTATCTAAAAAACAGCTTAAATGATTTTGACTAAATTTTGTATTCTATCGTTTTCGGACTCAAGAAGACCATTGGGCTAGGTCGCATGTTCAAGAAAATTCGATTAGTGAGTCATTTGAGGTCACAGTGGATCAGGGTCAAGCTAATTGTATTTAAAAAGCACTACAAAACATTTTGACATAATTTTGTATAATACCGTTTCCGTTCATGATAAGAGCATTGGGCAGGGTCACACGTTCGAGAAAATTCCATCAATGGGTCATTTTGGGTCCTAATGGATCAGGATCAAGGTAACTGTATGTAAAAACCGCTCAAAAGATTTTGTCAAAACTTTGTACTACACCGTTTCTGGACAAGATACAACCATTGGGCTGGGTCGCATGCTCAAGAAAATTATATTAGTGGTTCATTTTGGTGATAATGGGTCGGGGTCAAGCTAACGGCATCTCAAAAATGTTCAAACAATTTTGGCATTTTTTTATACCGTTTCACAGTACAAAAAGACCATCGAAATAGCTCACATCTGTCGATGAATTTCGATTAGTGGGTTTTTGAATCAACGTGGATCAAGCTTATATTATCTAGAAAATGACTAACGATTTTCACTAAATTTTGTATTCCATCATTTTCAGGCTCGAGAAGAGCATTGCGTTAGGTCGCATGTTCGAGAAAATTCGGTTAGTGGGTCATTTTGGGTCACTATGTTTCACGGTCAAGCTAATTGCATCTAAAACAGCAAGAAGGATTGAGTGGGAAAAATATATCGAGATAAACAGAAAGCTAATTTTGACCGAGCTTAGCTCGGTCATTCCTGCTAGTGAAGTCTTATGCATTATAAAAACCATTTTTTCCAGTATATACTCTCATGTTTTAAAATCTTATTCGATAATTTAGTATAGTACTTATGCATCTCTACAAAAATATTTTAGAAAACCGCATGAAAAATAACGATGTACGTATAATATAAATAGAGTTGAAAAGGTTAAATAAAAGGTTTCATAGAAAGAGTTACAGCCTGAACACATTTTATTTAATAGGAAAGAAAATGTGTACTTAGGAAAGTGATATTTATAGTTTTATTGATCTTTTTTTGAGATCTAGTTTGTTCACTAGTTTGAGAGCCATAATGAGTCATTTTGCAATAACAAGTAATATCGAAATTTTACGTGTATATAAATACGGTCACAAGTGCCCATTTTTAATGCTTTTCAAGATTATTGAAAAGAGTTTATGACTCTTCTCTAATTGCTGTCTGTCCGTGCTCTAATTTTTTACCAAATATTTCCAGATTGCTATGTAATTGCCATGCCTTACAGCGTTTTTCTTTAACATGTTCATTATTGAGAACGAAATTGGGTATCACATACAAATATTCTTTTCTATAATTTTTACCTTTCTCATTTTTTTACCATATTACCTGAATCCCGCTATATTATAATTTCCACAGTTAAACTAACTGACTTTGATAAAAGTAAAATCTTTTAAAATAACGGTTATGAAATCGATTCACAAAATTTTCCTAAATTCTTTTAAATTTGTTTGGTACAGAAAATCGGTTAATATGTTTTGTTTTTCAAAATAGGTAAAAAGTTCTTTTAAATTTAAACATTCTTATGTTTTAATAATTATTCTTATTTATCCTTTTTTAATTATAAAATTTCGATTAAAAATTCGAAAAATACTGTTTTATTGAAATTGTATAAATTATTATTTGAAATTAGTTATCATTAATTATTATTAGAAAACTTATTTAATTAGAAATAATTTGCAACAGTCAGTTTTTGAAAATAAACATAATAATTAAAAGTTAATGAATTCAAAAAGTATACGAAAAATAGTTCATATCGCTAATAAAACCTCCATTAACTTTACCTTCAACACTTATCGTTACTAGAGAAATTGTTGTAATGTTCTCTTTAGCAATTTACCTTCTATAAAAATTGTTGCTAAAAATAGTTTTTCTGTGAAAGGAAGATAAATATTACAACTTGTTTAAGTTGGAATCTTGCAACAAACATTAATTAAGAAAAACTCTTCAATACTAAGAATTTGTTGTAACTTACTGAAAGATAGATTATTTTCATGGCATGCAGACAATTCGCTGTTTAATGCAAATATTTGCTAAGATGGAATTTAAATTAACGTTATGCAATACACTATGTGAACTATAACTTATTAGAATTGAAGATTTTAGCATAATTTATATCTTACTTATGTGACACTAAAAGTGATTTTACTGAACAAAAGAAGATTGTAGAATATTTTGTTTATAAAAGAAATGTCAAAAGTTTCGAAAATATTACTTAGGTATTATCAAATTCTTGTAATGAAGTTGTATTCATTATGAAAATTTTTTATTGTGTTATTTGATCATAAAAATATATAATAATTTTACATTCTTCATCAAAAAATATTTTAAAATATTATAATTAAAATATATTTTATGTGAATCCGTTTATTTATGTTTAAAATATCTTTCATTATAGGCGGTTCAAAGTACAGTTTGGAATTAATGAAATGTTGTAAAAGGTTTCTCTTTTTTTTTCTTTTTTGCAGTGTCAGGAATGCTGAAAAACATGCTGAAAGTTTACTAAATTTTGAGCACCGAAAATATCTGATTTTGAAGATCTTGACAAAAGTAGTTGTTAAATACCTAACTTCGAAAGTTTTATTCTCAGAAAAATAATCTTGGTGTGTTACTCTATTTTTTTTTTAGTTAGAAAATACATTTGTTACATCTAAATTCAAAAATTGATTTTTTCTTCCTTAGAAACCCAAATTTTCCCGATGGCGTCTCTGATCGCAAATTTCGAACACTTGCAATATGCATACTACAAAAGATACATCGGTATCTACACCAACATTTCTATGGTCACAGAAGTATTCAACATATCTAAATTATAAAGATATTATATTTAGGCTTAGTTTATCAAAACATTTTAACGTACAGTTGTGACTTTCTTCTCTCTAATCAGAATCATTGAAATGTTTTTCACAAATTTCTGTTAGGCACGGCCAACGAACAGAATTTGTATGAAACATGGAAGAAATGCATGAAATGCACAGAAATGCATGGTAATTCTTATATAATGGAACTGCCCTATTTTGATTGTAAAATTGCAATGGCGCATCTGAAGAAAACTTTCGGGTTCAACAAGTATATTAGTCTTATACTGTTTCTGCTATATATTCTTCTAGAAATTGACTTAATTCCTATTGCAATTATTTCGAATTCAAACCTTGATTTTTTGTATTGTCTAATGTTGTGGTGTTTTGTCGAGAACTTGTTAAGAAGAAGGCACTCTGGACTCACACAATTGATGGAAAAAAAGAATTATTTTTCTGAAGACGTACTAACGCCAACAGATAAGGAAATCAGTACATCTCTCCTCAAAAGGCGTGGCATTATCTTGCTTCTCAGGCATTCTATACTAGATTTTGTTTCTGTGGGAATGGGAACAAAAAACTAAATAATTCTCAAAAGTTTGTTCACTACTAACAAAGTTTCTGAAACATGTACTTCCACAAATGCGCAAAGTTGAATGGGCTTATCCGAGCGAAATTATAGGTATCTGCTGTAGAGATATGCATATTACTCTCAAAAAGACTTTCTTCAATTCACGTAAATTCTACTGTCAGCAGTGCTGTCGGTATTTTCCCGTGAATAAACAAATATATGTTCTTTTTCCTCCGTTACAGGCGGTAAAATATCCGTCAAGTGACGAAAGTTGGGTAAAAGCAGAAGCGGTGGTCGTTGGATTCGAACCAGTCATCTCAGCTGTAGTTGTACAGCAGCAAAACGCTTTGCAGTAAATATGTTCGCTTCAGATGGGTGTGGCTTGATCAATTTCTTTAAAAAGTTTTTAATTTTGAAGTTCATTTCGGGAACATTTTGAATTTAATGAGATTGTGGGTGGAGTTTTTATAGTTTAGTGTTTATATACTCGTAGTATTAAAATATGAATTTGAAATATTTTTACGTAGATTGCTAGAGGTAAAATACAAATATTATATTTTTATTCGATAAGATATTTTTTTTTATTAATATCGATTTTTTTCATTTAATTTTTTTAATTAAAATATCCTTTAAATGTGTTCTTTTAAAGTATAATTTAAATGCGAATCTTTATTTATAAACAACTTTATAAATTCAACTTTACTTAACTTTAAAAAATAAATTGTGAGTACTTTTGAATGAATGAGAAAAGTAATTATTATTTATTTTTAAATTCAAAAAATTTTTCTTTTTTAATTAAATTAGAAATCGTAATTGATACAATTTTTGGTTTTTCATTTTAAAAATAAATTCGGATTTATTATTAATAGGCCCAATACGCATCTGCTAGGAATAAACGAAATTTCTCCCTCTTTTTTAGACGTTCGCGGAGAATTCGCGGTTAAAACACGTTTTCTAGGAATTCAGAAATAATTTGTCAGGAAAGGAGGAATAACGTAGTGTGATTAAATGACGATACAGCTTCCGTAATCAATCAAAATCGCAAAACTTTCTGTATTAATGCGTGTTAAACTTTCTATGTAAATGGATTATCATTCAAAATATGTCACAGGCTAATTTTTATCCCATCTAAGAAGGTAGATTAGCATTAAAATTACATTTCCGTTATTTAAATGCTTAAAATTTTCCGTTAAAAATTCCGTTATTTAAATGCTTTATTATTTAAATCGTTTGCACAGTATTTTAATGACATTACGCTATTTCAGTGTATTGATACTGATATAAATCACTGGATTTCACTAAGATCGCGTTAGAACAAAACACTAATAGCATTTTTGATTCTTTCACAGGGACACACAAAAGAATTGGGTTACAGTACTGTCTTTGAGCAATAATTGCTGGAGTGTACGTTTTAAAATACGGTATGTGCTTTTAAGTTTGACTAATTCATGTTACACGTTATATATAAATTCTATACCTCATATACAGGGCTGCACAAAAGTATTCACGTACCATTCTCCTTAATAGAAAAATTTACTGAAAGTAAATTTTCAAATGAAGTGTATGTATCTCTTAAGTGGACTAAATTTTGGCGTGCATGTAGTTATTAGATTCAAATCTATATATCATATACAGTGCTGCTGAAAAAATTCGCATAATTTTCCGATTGTACATGGACATTTGAAATTGAGTTTTGAAATGTATTGTGCGTTTCCATACGGTTGAATTAGACGTAATATTTTATTTTTTTTTTTAATGGTGCAGTTTTCTTACATTATTCTGAACGTGTTAGAAAGTGTTTCATAATCTATGCTTGAAGCGTGATTTTTTCTTTCTTGTTTAAAATATTGTAACGCAGTGTGGATATAATTATAACACTAATGGTATTATAATGACGTTATGTGACGTAATTTTCCCTTAGTGTATCTTTCACAAGCGTCAAATCAGTCTACCTTATATTAAACGCAGTATTTGTCTGTATGTAAAGTTTTTATTCCTGTTATTCTTAAAATGCAATGTATGAGAGCTTTTGAAGTAAAACGTAGAAAATATAAAAATAGAGATTTGAACTATTGTTGACGTAGTACAGTCAAATGTCGTTAAAAAACTTTTATTTACAAAAAAGATTAAAAATTAATGAAAAAAAAAAAACGCATGAGCAAATAATCTCAAATATTGACGCGCAAGGTCGCAAGAGCATCGCACTGGTAGACTGGCTTATTTCTATAAAATCATACATTATTATATTTTTTTATAATTTTTATAACTATTTATACGCAATAATAAAAACATCGTTCTCATATTTTAATTATGTATCATTACAAATTATTTACTCGGCTAAAAGTATTTTTCAACTTTCTCTGTGAATATACCTATCTATCTATCTATCTATCTAAGCATATATATATATATATATATATATATATATATATATATAACAAAATAACTCTTATAATAAGTATATGCCTAAGTTTATGAAGATTGTTAATTACATTTACATAACAAACAATCTTCAAATCTGAAATGAATGCATCTTATCTCCATTGAAGTGAAAAGATCATTGTTATATTTTGTTTAACCATTTACATCTTGTAGAAATTGTTTCTAAATATAGGTTGTCCATGTGAGCTATATTTAAAATTAGCATGTGTTTATGTTGGAATCTTGCATCCACCATTAATCAAGAGAAATTGTTTGAGTATCCAAAAGAATGATGTGATGTAGCGAAATATAAATTATTAAGCAGAAATACGTACGCTTTGCATTTTCTTACAAGGTTTTAGTATATTACAAAGTGTATTGGTTTTTCAAAAGTGTTTAATATTTTGCAACTCATAATATGTAAAATAAAGCCTGTATCTGGCAAGAAACAGTAAAAATACATCGTATTTAAATCAGATTAATTTTTTTTATTATTATGAGAAAAAAATCAGTATAACCTTATAGTTACAGACTAATCTGCAAACATGACTGTTACAGTTAGTAACATTTAGGATAAAAAAAAAAAAAAAAAAAAAAACATGGAACACCTCATAATACAACTTAGTTCCGACATTTATGGTTAAGGGGTTAAAATATAAGAAATCCATGTTGTTTTTGCATAATATTATTATAGAATATGTACTGCGCAAAATGCAAAAATCCTCATATGGAAGTACCCTAAATTTGTTAGTCAAGTAGGGCGCTTTACGCTCAAAAATGGGTTTGTTGGAGACATATGTTCCAATTTCTTAAATTATACTTTGCGACGACATATCTACACAAATCTATTTTAATAATAAGCAAAAAAAATATATTTATTTTTCTTATAGGAATTTCCATTGTCTCAAATAATTTCTTAAAGTATAAAAATAAACATTTTAATATTCAAATGGTGTTTAGATTGCGAAACGAAAAAAAAAATTGTTGGTGTTGTTTTTGACGGTCAATTATCTGCACTCGGGATGTAGGCCCGAGAGGCAATGCCGTCAGTGGGGCCTCAAAAGTGGGAAAAAAGAAAAGAAAATCAGTATATCGGTAATTCTTATATTTTCTGTTAATTTGTCTCATTCGGCATCATTTGAATTGAGGGAATTTCAAACAACCCTTTTTTATTTCTTTTCATTTTTTACACAAAAACAATTCATAAACAGTTCAAAAGTGCTCTGTTGAAAACCACAATAAAGTAAATCTTTTATAAAAGAAAAATCCTTATTTCATTGCATAAATAAAGATTTAAGGAGATCCGGACACATTTTCAAATAATATTTATTTATTGAGTTAAAATTCTGAATTTTTTCTTATGGTTAACCGTATCATTTGTAAACAAAATCACATGATAAAACTTCTCCTATTCTTTTTTTAAAAATTTAAAATTTATTAAAAAAGTGGGCTAATTTAAAATCGTTATAACTCGAAATATTATTAATAGAATTTCATTTTCTTTTCATTTAAATAAACAGAAACATATAAGCTTTGATTTAGATTCAGCATTTTAAAAAATATTAATTTTTTAAAAAATTAAAAATATTTAAAGAAAAAATTTCAAAAAAATTGGTGCAACTTTAAAAAAAAAAAATTATATTTTTAAAAGTAAACATTTTTTCCAAATATGCTGAAACAAAATTAAAGTAAAACAATTGAAAAGGACATGTTCCAAGTTTGAACCATTTATCTTTAACGGTTCTTGATTTATAAGAATTTAAATACAAGAAATGTTGAAAAAACCCTTCATGAAGAAAAACGCATTTTTACAAGAAGTTGTTTCCATGACAGCCATTGCTTGAAAGATAGATTTAGAAAACTAACCAAGACGAAAAAATTAATAGTTCTTGTTCTAATTAAGATAGAAACATGATGCACAAGTCATATTAAGCAGGAAAAAACTAAGAAATTTTTAATGAAATAAAATGTTTTTACAAAATTAGAAGATTTTTGTGTCCCGGAGCCCCCTTAATGAAGTTATACAAAACATTTTTGTGGTGATCGGATGTGTTCTTTAGGAGAAAAGGTACATTTAGTTAACACGAAAAACACCTTAATAGGTTATCCTTCTAATAAACGAATATTTGATAATATAAAAATTTTGCGTGACTAGTGGATTTTAAATTTTTTCTATTTCTTGTCTCCAATTTTCTCCTGGGGATAAAGGGTCTTTGAATTCATTTTTAATGCGAAGTTTCACAGAAGTTCCTATAATTTTTTTCTCTATAAGGAGACATATTTTGCAATTTCTTAAATTATACTTTGCGACCACATATCTACACAAATCTCTTTTAATAATAAGCAAAAAAAAATATATTTAATTTTCTTATAGGCATTTCCATTGTCTCAAATAATTTCTCAAAGTATAAAAATAAACATTTTAATATTCAAATGGTGTTTAGATTACGAAACGAAAAAAAATTCGGTCATTTAAGAGCGGAAGGTTTTTGGTCGAAATGAAAAGTGTTGGTGATTTCCCCTAATTAATAGGATCATATTTGATTGAAACAAATATTTGAAATTAAATTTAAGAAATCAAAAAACCCGATTGAGTAAAAAGCGAACTAATTAATCATTTCTCACCAATGTGAGACTATTTTTTATACAATTTACCTATTTTTTTTATTTACTTGTACTGATGACTCTCAAATTGCGTTTATTTGTTAGTTCCTATCTATAAACACTGTTTGATGAGGCCTAAAATGTCTATGAGGGATAGAGTTTCAGTAAAGCTAGAGATCCTACCTACACAACTTCCAGCTTGTGCAATATTTAAACGGAGCATCTGACTGTAAAATAGCCAATGAAACATCGTCTTCATTTTGAAAGACCTGTCCAATGATATGCCACTCAGTAGGGTGCGTACATTTTTTTTTCGTCTCTATCGCCATTTTGTATTTTACGGCCGTCATTTTGAAATTATAAAAAACAAAACCTACCCTATAACCGGCGGACGGTTAAAACAAATCGATAGAAACCTCATTCGTTAAAATCAATCCAGGCTTTGGGATGTTTCGAGAGTATAGAGAAATCCACATACCCAGATACGCCTGAAACACATAACCCTTCTCGGTAAAAATACTCGATTTCAGGTTATGAAACGCAACTCTGTAGGTACTTTACGTAGTACAAAAAGAGGAATTATTTTTCTTTTTCTTTAGGATCACTTACACAGTTGTATAGGTCAGGTCTTAAAGGGATAAATGAGACAACTGTTTAGTAAAAATTGGATGGCATTATTGTTACAAAATCATAAACATCCGCATACCTAAAAGCCTGTCGCTGGATTTATTCATAATTTAAACTACTCAGACATTCCAAATAAACACACACGTGCAAAATTTTACTGATAATCTGACAACATACCTTTTCTTTCTGAAAACTCACGAACAATTAAAATTATATAAACTAAAAATTTCATACTTCATGAAAAGCAAACTTCATTATTCAAATATAAATAAATACGTAATTTAAATATCAGAAATAAAATGTTTTAATAATATTTTTGTAGTAATGTTGTTAAGAAGGGCTTAGTTGAGAAAGCTCCAGTTTCATTTTTGTTTTGTGCTGAAATTAAAAAATACACTGATATTCAAGTTTGGTTTAGTCTTGTATTGAATTATTTCTTTTTCTGAGATATTAGCTTCTAAGTTTTTTTTTTTTTTTTTTTACATTGTTCCTCACCCTTATGTTGTGTAAACAGACCAGGAGTTGTACTTACTGGGCAGATCATCTGTTTAATGTTTTATAATGCATTGGTTAAGATGTCTGATAAAATATTACTTAAGAATTGCATCATTCTTTAATAAAAAGTAAAATCTGAGAAAAAGTATTTGAATTTCAAAAGAATGTGATAACTTACCAGTAAAATTATAAAATTTGTTTATCAATTCTATAACTCTGACTTTTAATTTAAACAAGTGTGATTTTTTTATCTATAAACTTTCACCCAAAATTAAAGTTTACAAATATTCTTGAAATTTCTGAAGAATTCTCTGTATCTTTTCTCAAGAAAAAGCGGAAAATTATTTTTTGGAAATCGATCGCTGATAAATTTAATTAAATTATTTGTTTTAGTTTTCATTAAAAAAAGGGACAATTTCGAAAATAATAATTGAAGATAGATCAGTTAGATAATGTAAGCAAATCTGAAATGATTTACACACAAATTTATTATATATTAAATGTATTATCTTATATATATGTTAAAATTATACATTAAGCAAATAAGACAACATATTTCAAATATCTTTTAAAAATTATTCTTCCAAAAATTATTAATGCACGTGCATTTGTGAAAAATAATTTTAGATTTATTTTTCTGATTCTACATATCTTTTTTTTTTTTTTTTTTTTTTTTTTTTTACTCTGGCTCAAATATTTTTAACGTTTAAAACTTAAAGGAAATTTTTTATTATATTTCGAGAACAAAAGTCATATAACAGAAAGTTGAAATGCTCTTTGGGGACAAAAGTAAAATATATTTTTAACATCAATAAGAATGACTTTTCAAAATAAATTTTTTTGGATTTGTTTATAGAGTAGAAATTCGTAACTAATAATCTGAAGCTTTTCAGAATTGATAAAAGTTAGATATTAAAATATAACTTAGACATAAATAAGTAAATATTTTAACGTACATACACTTAATCTCTAAAATACTTTATAATAAAAGTATTATTTTCGATGATATTCTAGGAATTCAAAATTATTTATATTACTGAAAATGAAACACATTTATTCGGGAGATTGAAGTTGCATAA
Organism: Maratus speciosus; assembly: GCA_963932465.1. Lineage (NCBI taxonomy): Eukaryota > Metazoa > Arthropoda > Arachnida > Araneae > Salticidae > Maratus > Maratus speciosus. The sequence goes on from OZ010792.1 coordinate 244,432,150, forward strand.
ATAAATTTACGCATGTTTGCGTTTAAATTTAGCTATATCTTTATTGAAAAAGAGTAACTAACGCTGCTGTTGACGCAAATGCATGTATTTCGATCTTTACAAATTCTTGTCTTTTCCTGAGAAACGTATTGGATATAAAAACATTAAAACTTGTTGTCTAATAAACACGCTGAAGTAGACAATCTTTTATTCAAATAATTATTTTAAGCACTATTGAATGTTGAACTCAGTCAAGTTCGTTCAGTTTTATAGTATCAAAAACTATGCATAGCAATATTTTGACTCAATTTTGGTGTCCAGAGCAAATCTTTTTTTTTTTTTTTTTTTTCCATTTCTTAATTGAAAACTTCATCATCTGTACAAAACCATCAATATCTGTATAGTTTATTCATAGTTTGAAATAGCTTTTTTTATTACTGTTGCCAAACCAAAAAAGCCTAAACAATAATTTCCAAATATTTTCAATTGAAAAATATACATACACATAATTATAAAAAAATAATGAAAATTTTAAATACTCAAATTATTATTCACGAAAAACGTTTAATTTTAACAATTGTGCATCATTTAAAATAGTATATTTAAAACAATTCTCTTATAGTGTATAAAAGAAAGCTGTTCTTCTTTAGGTTACAGACGTTCGGAAGTCAGAGACAATATATATTTAAAAATTTTATACAAGCTGATTTTGAAATATGTAAATAATCTTACTTAATCAATGCCGAAAACAGTCGTCAAATATTGCAACAATGTTTGGTCCCCGAAAAAGCCCGAGTCAAAAGGAATATAATGGCAACCCGATTGCAGAAGATCATCACTGATCGTGATAATAACAGCATTCTGTAAACGGGTAATCTTTGTAAACTGAGCAAATTAGCATATTTTTAGAAGTAGACGAGGGTTCGCGAGCTTAGATCGTAGGCGTACATTTCCTTATTCATGTCAATGAATGTACACATTTTTCGACATTGTATTCTTTCTTTATAAAATGTAATCCAATTTATTAATTATTTTAATTTATGAATTGGAGTATTTATTTATTATAAATTCAGAATTAGTTGAAGAAATATGTGCAAAGCTGAATTATAATTTAACAATTATGCGGAAATCGAAGAAAGCTATCACTAAGACAGTTTGTATATAAATCTATTCGACACAAATGATTTCCAAAAATACTTATGCAAGATAAAAGTATCTCTAATTTTGGTATTTATATATATGAAAATGTTCTAAATAAAAGAACAGTATGGTACAGAAGATTTTCAAAAACATTTACGGTTAATTTTTTAAAAAATAGAAAGAATCTTAAAAAAATAATAATAATAATCAAATTGTATTATAAAATGCACATTTTAAAGGAATCTTTAAGTTTCTGATCTAGAACATATTTTGAGAAGCAGCACTGGACTTTCAACGACACATTTGACTAGCAAAATGTGTTGTTGTAATAAAGATTTAAGCTAACATTGAACTGAAGAACATTGGAAAAAAAACATATCCGCCATTAACAACTTGCAAAAAGGAAATCTCCTAATTGCCAAGAATAAATTTCTTAGGTTTTTTTTTCTTTTTTGTAGAGCATGAAAAAGAATACATTGATGTAAATATTACAAAAAATGCAAAATATTTAAACTAATGTTAGGTCGGCTTGAAATGAAATAAATAAGTATGAGTTATGTCATATCTAAATGAAGTTTACAGACCATTTGAAAGCTGGAAAAGACAATCTCTTTAAATATTAAGTTTTATTTATATAGGGGAGAGTAGCCGTGTTTGGAGAGCCACTTTAAATGAACCGTTGCCATTCAGCAATTAATTAGAAAAAGAGACACCATCTACCGCTGAAATCCTGCTAATCAGAATGACGTCATATATTATTAGAAGAAGCACCCGTCTACCACATGCTGTTTTCAGACAATTTAAGAAAACTTAAAATTAGCTTTTCTGATCTAAATTTTTTCTACTAAACGTAGGTGAATACTTTAAAAATAAAGCAAGTTGTTCTGTTTTCATATACTTATCTAAATCCACCTGTTTATTGCGCATATTATTCACATGGTTTGTTTGATTTCGGTTTCGTTCTTAGTCTTGAGGTTATCTGTTTTAAAAAATAGCACAGTTACTTTAATTGGGTGTATTTAAGTTGCTTAAATTGGACCAGATATACGATCATAAATTTGAAAAGTAAGTAATGTATTTCGAGGGCTGTACGCTTTGTACACTATTTTTTTTTATGGGTTACTATCTCCAAGCAAGTTTTTAATTTTTTTTATTATTCTTTTTTTATTTTTATTTATTTATTTATTTATTATTTTTTTTTTTTTTTGTATATCCAGATCAATTTCTTTATACAGTTTAGCCCTATATAACAAAAAAAAAAAAAAAAAAAAAAAAAAAAATACATGTTTATGCAATAAATTTTGTTTGCAATTTCTTTTATCTTCAATGTATTTGTATTTATTTTCTTTGAATTCTTTATTCTTATCGGCATATTTTATTTAAAGAGTTGAATTCAAACATTTTCCCCCTGGAGGATATTTGCGGTTCCGTGAGGGCGGGGCATACTTTTTATCGTTCTGAAGGTTGTAAACACCTTTTTGCCATTAAATCGCTTAATTCTCAAACGTTCCGGGGGGGGGGGGGTGCTGGTTATTTCAAGGCTCCGGTGGCGATCCCCTAAATTCAACACTGTTTGAATATATAATGTTTTTGTTTGATTAATCGTAGCGTATTTTTTTTTCAATATAACATATTTTTCAAACACTTTTTTAGTATAATTGAAAAATGTTGGAAACAACACAAACAAACTGTCTGGATGAAAAACAACCATGAGAGCAAAAGCTGTTAAAGATACAGGAAACGAAAATAACCCAGTAAAGAGGAAATTGCTGGCCAGCAGCAAGATAGGTGCTGGCAATGATGGAGAAGTACTGGCTAATGGTCTATCACTGATTGACCAATGCTGGACTGCTTCACTCAACTTTGCTGTTGGAAATCATCAGATAAATTTCTGGTGGGCTTCCGTTTTATCTCATGCGCTGGCCCACCACTACATGGAAGTGCACGAACTTTTTCAGTATCATTGCTGGGAACCCTTACGCTAGGTGGCGTTGCTAATATTGAAGACATTGAGTATTTGAGCACAAATCTGAAATGAATATCTTAACACAATTTAAGCTATGAAGCTAATTTTTTTTGGAACTGTAAAAAATATAGCACCACTGCCACCAACAAAATAAATAAGTAAATGAATAAATAAATAAATTCTTTACTACAACGCACTTTTTTTTCTCCTTAAATCTGGTTTTACTAAGTTACAAAGGATTTCGGTTTTCACAATTTACACAGTTGAGAATCAATAAAAAAGAAAAGCGTACGAAATATATAGGATTTCTATACAATACAATAATTTCTATACCAGTTTAATGATTGGGAACGTAAATCACAAAAGAAACAAACTTCAAATAGTGTAATGAGAGCTCGAAAACTACGAGCGCTCGTAGGATACGTTGAAAGTACCTGTTTATGTCCGATCACGAAAACCAAAACGCATCGAGCACGCTTAGTACTTTGGAGAGCGACCACATGGAAACCGCTGCAAGTTCAAAAGTTTCTATAGACATTTCTGTTATAGACACTTGTAGCTCTTGGTGAAACTAGCTTATAGAAAAAAGGGCCATAATTCTATAATGCTTTGTTCTTTTATAGAATTCTATAAGAAGTTTTTATAAGAGACAGTGCTGGGCCAGCAAAGGAATAGCAGTGGGATCGGTGCTAGCACTGCAGGAAAAGTGCCAGATTGAAGTAATGTGATGGCATACCAATGCTGACCTTCTGTTGGCCATAACTGATGGGCCAGCTGCATTCCGCACGGACACATTTGTACTGGTTTAAGTAATGACACAGTTGCACTTCACCGCTGATGGCAGTGCTGGCAGCCATCTTTTTTCCAGCTGATGGCCCACTGTTTCTTTCTTTGCTGGGAAGAGAATAAGTTGCGAAGAAATTGACCTGCAAGAAGGCTGCATCTACAAATCCTCAAAAAATACAAAGAATCGTTAGAAATGTTATATACCTTCCTAAAATCAGTTAAATCAAAGTACAGATGGAGACAAAAAACAGCTGAGTTAACATCTCCGCCGTATAAAGTAAACGTTTGAATGAAAAAAAAGAATCTTTCACAGCACGAAAGAAATTGGAACATCAAATTTAAAAAAAATAGGCGTGATTCAATTGGAAAGAAAATAATGGAAGGGAAGAACTACAAACATAAAATAAAGTAAACTTCTTTTGCAAAAAAAGAATGTCTAATGATTCAGAATCTATATAGAAAAATCTAGACAATGACGATTGGTTTTGCCAATTTATAAGAAAAATAAAATAGCAGAAAAGATTCAGTGTTTAGATTGCCAAATGCGGTTCCATGTCGTGTGCGCTGGAATAAAAAATGAAAAAACGAAATTCATGTGTAAACTTTCGATCACTTCTTAAATGGTATTCATGTAATTGGCAATTATAGTTCCATAATTTGTTTTCTTAATTACTGATAACTTTGATTTGTATTTTGAATACATTTTGATTTGAAACAAAAATATGATTAGTTACTTAAAACAACCTGATATTGTTTGATCCAATTTAGGAGACTAGGGGTCCAACTTAGGCGACAAGTTGCAGAATTTGGACCACGTTTGACAAATTTTCAAATTAAAATAAAACTGAAGACTTTCAAAAAGAAACTGATCTAAAGATTTATTTAGTTTGTAGATGAATAGATTGACCACGTATAGTGACATTTGCAGATATTCCAAAAATTAAGTGAGTTACACCTCGAAATAAATTTTAAATTACGGAATTCTCAGATTTCAGCTTTAGTAGAATTGTCGAAAGAGTTTTTAATCAAGTTACGTGAAAATAAAATTTAAGAAACGAAATACCCCTTTCAATGTACATTTCTAAATTTCTAAATCAAAACGCAAAACAATCCATTAAACCAACTCGCTTGTTACAAATAAAGTTTTTTTTTTCCATATGTGATAAGTACTATTTTGATTCAAAACATTAGTTAATTTGTGCTCCAAAATTAAAAATGTTTTTTATTAAGAACTCGTCTTATATGTTTTTTTCTAATAATAAGTAATATTTTCGTTGAAATCTAAGCTATGCTAAATTTGACAAAATAAAATCTGTTTTTTTTTTTTTTTTTTTTTTTTTTTTATGTTTGGTTGTTGCCATGTGTCTTTATTGTATTTTAATTTTATGAATACTATAAAGGGTATGGTGAACGTTCAAAAAGGGAAATTTCTTGCTTTTTATTTAAAAGCTCTATAAATTAGGACGGAAATCGAAACAAGCACTTCCTGCGTATACATATAGCATTTGAAATAAAATATACAGGGTGTTCCAAAATTTGATCGACAAATTAAACCTCTCGCTGCACAACCCGAGATATTCTCGGGCATGCATTTTTCCGTCTAATTAATACTATTTGGTTATTCCCACCAGTAATTTTTTAGCGAAAACTTTGTCTTATTTCATCAGGACATTTTCCCCGATTACGATAGTCAAAAATTTCTGCTTTAAAGAACTGGTGATAGAAGGTTAAAAATTCTGTAAAACACGCTCATCGAGAAGAATTACTTACGTAGCGAGAGGGTTAAAAGGGATGATAGAAGGCATCAAGAGGATGAAAAATTACCATAGAACATGGTGTCGCAAACCACGTATTTTAGCGACAGATAGAGGGTGTTTCATCCTAACTAAACTTCCGTTGACGATAATAATTTTGAGAAAAAAAACAAACATTACAAGGAAAATGCAACGATATGTATCTTATATTGTGTGAAATATTATAACATCATGAAAAATATTGGAAAAACAGGGCGCTCAAGCAATCATTGATACGGTATGAGCTGGTAATCGCAGTCCAAAATGTGGACCTTTAAGTGCATACTGCTGCCGCGCATAATAGAATATTCTACCCCTTTTTTTGATATTCTCACATTATCAACAAAGGTGAGAATGTCTATTAACAGTTTTGTTGTAATATATTTCAGTTTTCTGAAAGTTATTACCGTCAACACAAATTGCATTAGGGCAGACTGTATTTTTGATTAAATACGTAGTTTGCGGCCCCATGTACTTCGGTAATATATCATACGCTTGAGGCCATCTATCACTCTCTTAAATTGTTGGTCGATTTTTTTAACACACTGTCTAACACTTTTGCACGTAAAAAGTTATCATTAAAGCAAATAATGCATATAAAACTCAGATTTAAAAAATGCTCCATACATATTCTGAATGAGGTAAAAAAAAAAAAAAAAAAAAAAAAAAAAAAAAAAAAAAAAATCATTAAATTAATATACTACTTTGCATACATGTATTTGCATTAGTTTTTATAAACACAAATTATTGCAAAAATAACAGCAATTTTATTTACTCTTGTTGTGCAAGTTTTTAGGAATTTAGCTCTTATTATTTAATTTCGTGTCTATAAAATTGTCAATTCATCCTTGTTTTGCAAACGATGCGCATTTATTTAACAAACCATTAAAGTGATCTAATAATATGAAAGGGGTTAAAGTAAAATTGTTTAGCAATGTATATTCTAACCATCCATTGCAAGTGAGATATTTTCTGTAATAAAAAGTTTCTTTGGAGTGAAATCACACTAGGATTGGTTTAAAGTTAATATAGATAATTAATCAGAGAAAATTAAAATCAGACAATGATTTTTTGGCTTTTTATTAGCCCCAGATACGGTATGCTGTTTCTTTCTCCCAAATTATTTTGCGACATCTCCAAAAAATAACGTTACCTTACAGAAACCAGCCATAAAACACAGCAGTTCGATTAAATACTCTATAGCAATTTTTTTAACTTCTAAGCATCGCACATTTTCAATTTTTATACCATCGTATTGGAAAGAAAAGTACTTTTAAAATCAATTTGCTTGAAAACTGCATATCCATTTATTTTTGAAATATTTTTTTTTTTTTTTTTTTTTCTTGTAGTTTTTGCAGACATTTGCTTAATATTGGCAAAGGAAGTACTCCATTCCTACAGAAAGTAAAGGAAAAATACTTGTAAAAATTAATTAAATATTTCTGTTGCCATTTTTTCATAAGAACCAAAAGAAAATGTAATTAAAATACGTGCTATTTTGAAAAAATATAAACGAATGATTTCTGTTAAAACATGGAGCTATTATAAACTATATTTAATTTTAAGTATCTATACTAATGTTACAAACAAATGAAGGCCTATGCATCATTAGACAGCTTTTTTTTTTTTTTTTTTTTTTTTTTTTTTTTTTTTTTTTAATGATGGCATCTTTTTGTTGCATTTGTGTAATATTTCGCGTCAGTGACGTCCTATGCCTACTTTACCGTAGATGTTAAAGAGTGGATCGTAAATGTGGAATTCTTAAGCGGATGCGAATGACGTCATTTTACATAAAATAAAAGCGTGTACTGTAAGTCTTAAAATTGAAATATGTTTTGCACTATTTATATATACATTTCTTTTTTCATCGGTGGTGACACCAAATTCTGAAAAAGCATGATAAATATTTTCTAGTTTGATTTTTTGTTTTTGTGTTGTTCATTTCCAAAGTCCATTACTTTGTTATAAAACGACTAAAAATGCTTTAAGCGACTCAAGAACTTTTCACATTACAATCATCCATTTACAAGAATAAGGTCTATATGTTTCTACACCGTTTTCTTCAACAACGTGTTTCAGCTCATCTGTCATAAAAATAAATTTATCTTGCCTCATATGAGACAGCTGTTGTTTATTACAATATATATTACTTATAGTTAGACATCCAGAAACAGACATTTATTATAACACATATATCTCTAGATGATTCTTTTTAAAGAATATGATATTTACGTCATAAACAGAAATTAAATTTATCGCCTATTTTTCGTTAAACAATTTAGTTTTTATTATCTTTCAGTTAATTTTTTTATATTAATTCACGTTATCACATTTAAAAAAAAATTCCATTTTTTAAGATTTTAAAGCAAAACCTTTTTAGTTCATTTTCATAAAATTTTGTAAATGAAGCATCTAGAAGCATGTAAAAAACAAAATCGGAACATTTTTAAAACATCATTCGTATTTTTCTAATTATTTAATAAATGATAATGACTCCGCGTCTTAAACTGTAGTTATACAAGATAATGATAAAAAAGTATGTAGTTAGAAAGAAGTGTAACGAGAATTTTTATACATATGGTGGATACTGCTTGGGGTATTTTAAGTTGTGTGTAATTTCTTTCCTTAAAGATTTTTAAATAAGCATTAAACAATTTTCTTTTCTAAATAATAGAAATTAAGTGTTTATTTATTTATTTATTTTATTCTAGAATCTTGTGATTTAGGGAGCAAATTCGAATAGAGGTATTTTAAACTGAGTTTATCCTAATTTCTTATTTTCAATTTTTGAATTTTGTATATTTTACATATCAATCTATCTCTCTCTATATATAGGGTAAAGTGCCCATATTTCGTCCCTTTTCCTAATTTCGTTTTCCTTAACTTCCCCGCTTCTGCGAAAAGGGCGCAACATGTGACGCAAGGCACAGGGGACAGAAGGTAAAAGGGTTTTGAAAGCTTCGTTCGCCATGGCGCATGTATAAATTAAAGTTGCCGAATTTCCTTTTTTTAGACGACCTGAGTTCTTATTACGCCGTTTGTAGAACGTTATTTAATGTACTATAAGTATTTAGTTCTTATTTAATGCATGTAGTTTACGTAGGTAAGATGCTGATAGTAAATTCACAGAATACAGTGAGTTTTAGGACGCCCAGTTGATCTTACGGGAACTGAAGCTCTGCCATATTGGGAAGTAGCTTGGTCCCAATTTCGTCCCCCTTGCAGTTATTATTTTCATCCCGGGGACGAAATTAGGAATGATTTCATGAAAACTTTTTCAATTTTTTCGTCATATTTCGATGACTAATGATTCGTTATGTTATTCTTCCGCTGATAATTAGTACATTTATTTGCGCCTTACTTTAATGTAATTAAGTCACTTACTCATTTAGAAATAAATTTTGATTTAGTTATAAATTAACCCTCGGAGTATTGGATTTTTTTTTTTGGGGGGGGGGGGCGAAATGGGGCCATTTCAATTTTTTGCATTTTTTAGATACTTTTGAAAAAACTTTTTTTCGCATTGTTAAAAATTTTTTGTATGATATTTGCCTATGTTTCTATGTGCGTGGGTAGTTAAGCTATGTAAAACCCAAATTTGGTAGGCTTTCATTGAAAATTACAACATTTAGGGCCTAAAAGTGACTGGGGGGGACGAAATATGGCTCCTTTACCATATATATATATATATACACTAGCAGACCCGCCCGGCGTTGTCCGGGGTTTGTAAATAATAACCTTAAACAAAACTTATGTTTGTATGATTTTATATCTTTGGAAATTCTTTTAAATGAACCTAATTTCGGAGGCCCCATTGCCTTCCGCAGCGCTGTGATCCCATCAAACTTCTTTCCGAAAGAACCTGTAATCTAGATCCCCACTACCTATGACAGCATTTACCGGAAGTGCCCGCACGTGCCGGAGACAATCGAAAACCAATTTGAGTGAGCCAAACCTGGTAGGAATCAAGCCCGCAGAAAAAAAAGAATGCACGATTAATGTTAGAAAATGTTGGTAACTAAAGATTAAGATAAATTTTCATAATACAGAAAGTAGCTGATTTGTAATCTAAGTTGAAGGAAGCAAATCCCGTTGAAATTGGGCCCTTAAACCCGAGAAAATAACGCGCCACCAAGGGGTGGAAGATGCCTCCTCAACTTGTAAATTTTACGAATTACTGTTTGCATTAACATGATATTTAATAAACGGATGAAATCCCTTATCTAAAGTTACCTTTAAAGTAACGCGATTTTTAATTTACGGCTGTAGTGAGTAGACATAAGTTGATGCTGAAAAAGGAGATTAATATTCGAAAAAGGTGGTAGCTGAGGTATAAAGAAAGACCGGGCCCTAAGGGCCAGGGTCTTAACTGGAATGTAGTTGAGTATAAGAAAAATTTTGTATAGAGTTTTGAGTATAAGAAAAATTTTAGTCTTTGAAAAAATCATTTTCCAAATGGTCGATGTAATTTCTTAAATTGCTTTTTTTTTTTTTTTTTTTTTTTTTTTTTTTCCTATTATCATTTAAAAAATAAAATCTTTGTAATATATTCCTTTGATATCTGCATGAGGAATGGACTTAAAGAATTTTATTTTGAATTAGGGGTATTACAGATAAAAAGTTTTAACAACGCTGAACGTATATTATTAAAGTTATTCTATCACACTACGCTTTATATTTCGAGACTTTATTTTTACTAATTTAAAAACATGCGTTTAGCCTTTTTACAAAATATTTGTGTTACACTCACACATACACACACACACGCGCGCCCATATATATATATATATATATATATATATATATATACATATATATATATGTATGAAAGGATAAAAACTCTTTTAAAATTCATATATATATATATATATATACATATATATATATATGTATGAAAGGATAAAAACTCTTTTAAAATTCAAATTTCAAATTCCATTTTAAAAATTTAAATTAAAATCCGAAGTCTCTTTCTTCTAACTTTAAAACTCATTCTAAAACAAGGTTTTACCCCTTATAACTTTGTTTCCCAGCAATACATCTTATTACTTTCAGATATCATTTTCGGTCAATCTTTGTGAGTAAATATAGCTAAGTTGCTAATTTTGTAGCCATGTGGTTGTTAGCTGATTCCCGGGCTAACCAAACTCAGTTCTGGCACCTGAGCCCGGACAATCAATCAAAAGCTAATCAACCAAATAAAAAAATGTTACTACCAAATTTACAAAAATGCCCTCTGCTAGAAAATATGATTAAACAAAAACATAATTTGAAGAACAAATTAAAAGAAAAAAATTTATTTCCTACATCGTTTAAGCCCGAGAAGGGACAGATATTAATTTATTTCATTCAATTAGTTCTACATTTAATGTTAAATTTTTGTAACAAATTAGTTAAGCCAATTGAAGATTAAAAAATAAAATTAAAATTCATACAATATGATACTTAAAACACCCTAAAAAATTAGATTCCGTTCAAATGAAATCGAAATAAATCTCAGACTTCTTACATTTTCATTTGAAAATATTTCGATTGCGGATTTTGTATTATATTTATGACAATTATGCATAAAATGATAAGATGCATGCAAAATACATAACCTTAAAAAAAGTCTAAGATGTATTTCGATTTCATTTGAACGTAATCTAATTTTTTAGGGTGTTTTAAGTATCATATTGTATGATTTTTTTATTTTTTAATCTTCAATTGGCTTGACTAATTTGTTGCAAAAATTCGACATTAAATGTAGAACTAATTGAATAAAATAACTTAATATCTGTCCCTTGTCGAGCTTAAACGATGTAGGAAATAATTTTTTTTTAAAATTTGTTCTTCAAATTATGTTTTTGTTTAATATGTCAAGTTTTTAAATAACTACTGCATTCAGATGAACGCATTTCAAAATTAATAGAGAGTATCATCATCAGGCTTTGATGTATGCGGTATTGCATCACAATGTGGAATGCACTTTACCAATGTGTAATTCAAAATGTTTCACCACTGTAGTAAGGCAGGTTGCGGTAGTTTGGACAAAACTTCAAATCTGAACGTAAAAAATCTATAATCAAAACATAAAAAATTAACTTCACTTAAATTTAGATACCCTATTTCCCACTCAGGAACGCTATGAATGTAAATGTAAATTGTTTTGTATCCTTACTGCTAATATTTAACAATATTATAGCTGTGATACAGTAAAAAATAAAAAATAAAAGTTTTAATTAAAATTTTAAACCTTATTCTCTCCCAAGGGGTGATGTAAACACATCAGAAAATTATTACCTAAGTTTTACTTGGGGTATAAATGATTCTCATCTTGGAAAAAAAAAAAAAAAAAAAAAAAAAAAAAAAAAAAACATTTAAAATTTAAGTTGTGTAATTCCCCACTAAGTTCGCTATACCTGCGTAAAAATAGCTATCCATTAGAAACTTTTTACTAAAATATAAACTTGACCAAAGCAAAAACTTATTCTGAAAATATGCTTTTTATTTCCACTATGACGATATATCCACCTTTTTAATTTTTGAAAAAAAAAACTAGCTGAATTTAATATTTCACGTGAAAATCTTTCAACTAAAAAGAAATAAATTATTATTACGGCTTTTGAAATTTTTGCAACAATGAAGTAAAAATGTTACATCTTTTATGAAAAATGTCCGTTGATTTTCAATGAAAAAAGCAAAAATTGGAATTATTAAGGAAAATATTTGAATAATGTAAAAAAAAAAAAAAAAAAAAAATGTTCTATGTTTCTCTCTGGGTTATAATTCACCCATATCCAAAGGCATTTTACCATTCGTTTTGACCCTGATATCAGGCAAACTTTTTACATTTTAAATTTATAATATCATTAGAATTAGTAAAGAATAAAAAATGAGTGGCATCAGGGACAAAAAGGTGGGAAGAAAAACTGAAAAAGTTATGATCTCCATAGGCTTTTCCATGTTAAATTAACATTGAGAAGTGACACTGGAAATAAATAAGTATTGCCCTGCCGCGCAATACTTAAAAAAGCCCCAAGATATTAGCTAAATCGCCCTTGAAAAATGCGGAGATTTTGCAGATTTGAAATACCTGCTAAACCGATGACCATGAAACTCGTAAAATCAGCGACGTAAGCGACTCGAGGAACCTCCTATCGTACTCGCGGATCGGGACTGTCAGATGGAGCATGAAATAAATGAGATCGATCCACCAAGAGGTTCCCGAGTCCAAACTATTTATTCCACCAGTTTTGTCAACCCCAAGATGTATTTACATATGAAAAGTTGGCTGTACGATCATCATGGCGGGTCATCATGAACGTATCGCGACTCCTCTACAGGTCCGGGATGCGCTATATATTACATATATACTAAGGGGCTCGGTCCCCTGCGAGCTATGCCCGCCTACCCACATTCAGGTTTCATATACTCTAAAAGCATAGTAAGGTGCCCTGTTTAAAAAAATAGGTTACGGAATACTGAATGATATTATAACTATAACAGCGGTTTTTTTCTGTAATCGGATTTCCATGCTTTTAAATGGGGGTATTTTTCGGTTACCATAGTCTCATCCATCTTTGTCTTAAGAACTGTTGTTTGTTTTCAGAATTAATAAGTAAGATCAATTACACATTTCAAAATCAGTTTGTAGGAAATGGTTATGTTAAAAATGTCGTTATCTTCCTGACTTTTAAGACGAAACTACTGATGATATTCTTCCTTTAGTTTCGAGGTTAAAATACTCCGCCTGCTTGGGAATAGCTTTCAAAACCACGCTATTGAAAAGTATTGTGTTTTGAAATTTTTAAGGTTATATTTAATATTTTGATCGAGTTTTAGATATTTTCAGGAGCGGCTATAGCTTCTTGAATTTTTTCCTTTATTTTAATACAACATCATGCAAATTTTAAAACGTATATTGTTTATATTAAGTATTAAAAATATCCCAATTTTCTAAAATGCATTTATCGAATAGTCATTCGCACAAAATAAAACGAAAGTATATTGCGCATACATTTACCTGTATATACGCTGTATCAAGTGATGTAATGTATAGACAAATTTGCTAGTGGCACTTCTTTTATACCATGTGCCGTAATATTAAAACTCTCCAGAATGAAAATCGTTATAAATGTATCGTTTTAATGTAAGACGTACTTTTCATTATTAAATGTATTTCTCATTTAATAATTTTAGGTAGCTTTCATTACAAAAAGCTACCTATTGCAGCCGTTCGGAGGAACGCGATTTAAAAAAATTTTGGTATATTTTCATCGATCATGACCCCCAGACCCCGAAACCACCCTCCGTTCAAAATTTATATATATATATATATATATATATATATATATCTGACATATGTCACACTGTAACTCTCGTAATTATGAACCGATTTCTATGTAATTCGGTGTGTACATAGTACATACCAATGCCTCGACCGAGTTCGTTGGCCAGCTTCATCCGCCGTTTTGTTTCAAAATGGCGGCCATTTAAATTTTTTTTAAAAATTTTAAATTTGAAATGTGGTACCAAAAAATAAAAAATGGAAAAATATTTTTTACTTATGTATTTGACCTTTATACAAAGATTTCGGAGCAGTTTTTGTTTCGTCTATATCTTAAGAAATGGCTGAGTTATAGCATTTTGAATTTCTAGCGTGGCTGGAATTTTGAAACGTCCTGATTTTTGTCACGTAATAACAGGCGTATTTATGAACAGATTTGGATGTACCTCGGTGTGTACATAGTACATACAAATATCTCGACCGAGTTCGTTGGCCAGCTTCATCCGCCATCTCGTTTCAAAATGGTGGCCATTTAAAATAATTTAAAAAATAAAAAAATTAAAATGAGATACTAAAGAATTGGAAAATGAAAAAGATTTTTTTCGTATGTGTTTGACCTTAATACAGAGATTCCGGAACAGTTTTTGTTTTGTCTATATCTAAAAAAATGGCTGAGTAATAGCATTTTGAATTTTTATTGTGGCTGACATTTTAAAACGACCTGATTTTTGTCATGCGATAATAGGCGTATTTATGAACCGATTTGGATGTAACTTGGTCTGTACATAGTACATACCAATGTCTCGACCGAGTTCGGTGGCCAGCTTCATTCGCCATCTTGTTTCAAAAGGGTTGCCATTTAAAAAAAATTAATTTAAATTTTAAAATGAGGTATTAAAAAATTGGAAAATGAAAAAGTTTTTTTTATGTGTTTGGCCTTGATACAAAGATTCCGGAGCAGTTTTTGTTTCTGAAAATTTGTTCTTTTGTTTATATCTCAAAAAATGGTTGAATTATAGCACTTTGAATTTCTCGCATGGCTAACATTTTGAAACGATCTTGTATTTGTCACGCGATAACACACGTATTCGCCTATTTCGATGTAAGAAGGCATGTGGATAGTATACATCAATACCTCGACCAAGTTCGCTGGCCAGATTCATCAGCCATCTTGTTTTAAAATGGCGGCCATTAAATTAAAATATATATATATATTTAAAGTGAGGTGCAAAAAAATTATAAATTGAAAAAGGTTTCTTTCTTAAGTATTTGACCTTGATATAAGGATTCAGGAGCATTTTTTGTTTGTATTTATCTTAAAAAATGGCTCAGATATAGCAGTTTCAATTTCCATTGTGGGTGACATTTTGAAAAATCTGATTTTTTGCATGCGACAGCACTCGTATATATCAAACGATTCCGATATGAGTGAGCATGTGCACAGCAATTACTAAGGTCTCGACCAAGTTCACTGGTTAGCCTCATCCACCATGTTGTCTTAAATTGGCAGACACTTTAAGAAATCGCCAAATTTGGCAGCCAAATATAAGTTACTTTAAAGAAAAGCAGCTTGGATAAAGCTGACTAATTTCCCGAAATTCTCATTCATTATATTGATGAAAATTAGTATTGAATCTCCTATATTCGGTTTCCACTAAATTGAGCTTCGTCTGTTTGAATGATATAAGTTGGCTTTTTAAAAATAAGGAATATGAAAGCTACCTCTTCCTCCCGGCACTGGCCGGAAGGACTTTATTTATTTTAAACCTTTTACTCTTTCAAGATTCACTGGTACATATATTATTTAATTTAAAAGTATTTCGAAATATTATTATTTGAGCTTCTTAAACATTACTTAATATTCACCATTAAAAGTTTTTTACGCGCAATAATTTAATTATTTTATGCATTTTAGATGTGACGGTATTTAATACTTGGAAATTTTAGATATGGCGTAATCATCATCTTTAAATGCGTTTCGCATATAATAATTTTATTATTTTAAAGTTTTCGCACTTTTTAAATATTTATGTGTAAATATTTTGACGTGATTTTCCCTATTTTCTGCTTTTAGCACGTGATCATTTAAATCTTATTTTAAAATTTTCTTTGTTTTTAATAATTTCATTTTCAATTCGAAAATGATAACAAAAAACAAATTTAATTTTTAATTTTTCAAAATTTCCTAAAAAGCATAATTTAATCACAATATTGTTTCACTATCGTTTGAAATAAAAGATAATTTCAATTTCAAAATGAAGAAAATAAGAAATCTAATAATCCATATAGTTGTTCCCTGTTCTTCCCTTTTTTCACAAAAATGAGGAATTTAGTTGCCATCATTAGCATCATTAGCATCATTAGCATCATTAGCATCATTTCTGATTAAAATCAGAAAAAAAATATATTATCTCGAAAACTAATTCAATTTTTTTTTAAATTAATACAAGTTTTGACACATGTGGATAATTACGGAAAATTGGCGTTAATTTCACTGCCAAACTTTTCATATTTTAGGGGAAATAGCTGTGAAACATAAACAGTCGTTTAATCAATCATTTCGTAAAATCGTTTCATAAAATCGTTTCATGAATTCGTTTCATTAGGATTTTATATGTATAACGTAGACATTTTTCACTAAGCAAACCGTCTTCTCTACGTAATGCTGGAAAAAATATTAAAAATATGCCTCATCTTCAGATTTTAATGATATTTTTATAGAAGGTGTTTGCGAAAAATGCATATTAAAATAAAAATGATGTATTAACTAACTCAGTCGGGTAATGAGTTCCGCCCGTAAGATAATTTTCTTATACGTTTTACAATTTCTTTGACAACACAGTGTAAATAATTGGTGTAACGTTATTCCATAAAATTGGTGGCAGCATGTATTTATAAAATTCAATCTTTATGTAAAACTTATTCAAAATTTTCATATATTCTTTGATAAAAATATTCTTAAATCATTTTTTTTTTTAATCTAAAGAGAAATTGGACATTATTATTCGACATTTTAGGTATTTAAAAATTATTAACAGGACGTTTTTTAAGACTCTTATTTTTAAGAAATGATTTTCAGAATGTTAGCAAGATATATATACAGGGTGATTCAGCTCGTCGGTGACAAATTTTAAGGATCGATAGAGCACACGTAGACGAACATTTTTGAATAGGGAATGTAGGGTCCCTGACGCGATGGTAAGGCGCTAGGCGCTTTCGAAAATTTGGGTGCCGAAATTCGAAACGTCATAAAAACTAGGGAAATGGTTAGATTTTCTTGCTTGTTGCGTCGAAATGATTCTGTTTGTTTAGACTTTCTTCAGTACCAATTTGATAAGCGTATCTCTTAAAACATGGATAGGGGGCGCTGCAGACTTTGGAGAGCTAGACAACAACTTTAAGCCCGTTATTTTGATAATTTAACACATGCTCGCCAAAGTTTATACTCTAACTTAAAGTTTGAACCCAAAAGTAGAGCCCTGCAAAAAGCGTAAGAGCCGGAATAAAATGTCAAAGTACAGGGTGGTCGAAACTCGAAGGCTCCTAAGAGATAAACAAACAGATTTCTTGACTTATGGCATGCATTTTCATGATTCTGTTTGCTGGGGCTCTCTGAAACTCAGTTGAACGGTACAAAAAGAAACATCGATAGGGGGCGCTTTGGGCAAAAAACATAATTCGTTGACATTTCGGACGCTAACTGGAAACGGGGCGCTACGATCAGTTAGTAATAATGAAAACACATTTTCTACCTCTGCTCAACACTTCTGAATAAATTTAGACCAAAAACATCAATGATACTGGAAATTTATTTACAAAAAATAACACTACAGAAGATGCTTGAAATTTCGACCTTGGGCCATGATGCAGGCTTCGCACCTCCGTCGCATTGAGGAGTGTGTGTTTCCAACAATGCCAGGAGTATCTCTGATCTGCCCTGCAGCTGCCACAATGCGCGCCACAAGTTCTTCAGCACTGCTGACAGGTGTATGGTATACCTCGGCCTTCAGGTAACCCCAAAGGAAGAAATCCAAGCAGGTGAGGTCTGGTGATCGGGCAGGCCAGTGAACTGGACCCCCACGCCCGATCCACCGCTGGCCATACCTTGCGTTTAGATGGAGACGCACGTCGTTCGTGTAATGGGCCGGAGCTCCATCGTGCTGGAACCACATCTGGCGACGCGAACCTTCGGGTACGTGCGCCTCATCCAGAAGCTGCGGCAGCACTTGATCCAGGAAAATCAGGTAATTTCCACCTGTCAGCCGTTCAGGTAACAAATAAGGGCCAATGAGGCAATCCCCCAGAATGCCGGCCCACACATTTACTGAGAAACGCTCCTGGGCTGCTCGGCTTCTGGTTTCATGTGGATTTTCATCACACCACACATGACTGTTGTGGGCGTTCCACATTCCCTCCCGGCTGAAGGTGGACTCGTCCGTAAACAAAATGCTGTTTACAAAACGGGGATCCCTGGATCTCATCGCCAAGTACCATCTTGAGAATTCCACTCGAGGGCCAAAATCCTGCTCTCTGAGCAACTGCACCCGCTGGATGTGGTAGGGGTGCAGATTCCGGGAACGTAAGATGCGCCACGCAGTTGCTTGCGAAATGCCAACATGTCTGGCGATATCTCTCGTGCTAAGACCTGGGTTGTCCTCAACCAGGTTAAGCACAGCCTCTTCGTTGTCGGGGGTGCTCACTGATCGCTCCCGTTCAGGCCTGCCTCCGTCGAAAGATCCCGTTGTGGACAACCTCTGGTGTACTCGAGCGAAGAAGGCATGGCAGGGGATTTGCCTGTTGGGGTAACGCTCGGCGTACAACCGCTGAGCGGCTCGTCCATTACAACCAGCAGCGCCATACGCCAAATGCATGTCAGCCAATTCAGAGTTTGTGTACCGTTCCATCCTACTACCGATCTGCAGACAAGTAACCCGAAGCTTAAGTAGGTACCGCACGTTCAAAAGACGTGTCTGCGCATACAACTACGTCATCTCGCGTTGTCGTCTACGCATTACGTATCTTTTGCATATCGATATGGTACGATATCTTTTGCATAAATCAGCAAAAAGCACCTTATGTAAATTTTATTGCGCGCATTGTGCATGATTGAAACCAGCTATGTTTGTTAAAAAAAAAAAAAAAAACTGCAGTTTTAATAGCTTCTTATGATAAGTAAATTACTCTCTTATTTTGTTTCTAACTGATCGTAGCGCCCCGTTTCCAGTTAGCGTCCGAAATGTCAACGAATTATGTTTTTTGCCCAAAGCGCCCCCTATCGATGTTTCTTTTTGTACCGTTCAACTGAGTTTCAGAGAGCCCCAGCAAACAGAATCATGAAAATGCATGCCATAAGTCAAGAAATCTGTTTGTTTATCTCCTAGGAGCCTTCGAGTTTCGACCACCCTGTACTTTGACATTTTATGCCGGCTCTTACGCTTTTTGCAGGGCTCTACTTTTGGGTTCAAACTTTAAGTTAGAGTATAAACTTTGGCGAGCATGTGTTAAATTATCAAAATAACGGGCTTAAAGTTGTTGTCTAGCTCTCCAAAGTCTGCAGCGCCCCCTATCCATGTTTTAAGAGATACGCTTATCAAATTGGTACTGAAGAAAGTCTAAACAAACAGAATCATTTCGATGCAACAAGCAAGAAAATCTAACCATTTCCCTAGTTTTTATGACGTTTCGAATTTCGGCACCCAAATTTTCGAAAGCGCCTAGCGCCTTACCATCGCGTCAGGGACCCTACATTCCCTATTCAAAAATGTTCGTCTAGGTGTGCTCTATCGATCCTTAAAGTTTGTCACCGACGAGCTGAATCACCCTGTATATACATACACTGGTGTGCAAAAATTAAGGACGAGATGGTTTTTTGAATGTATCGTCGTGCAGAAGATTTCCACATCGACCGAAATCATACCCATTACCATAAGGTCTCCAAGATCTGAAAATATGGTACAACTGATCAAAATTACTTAAACAATCCGTTCCGTTGCGATGTTTGAATTTTAATTTATCTGCTTCGTCCTTAATTTTTGCAATATATATATATATATAAATGGTATATGTATCCATCGAAACTTTTATATTTTATTAGAATGGAATACAAGCGTTTCCATTTGATAAACCATAAAATTGTTCTTTTAATATATATAAAGAACATGCTGTGGCATTTTAATTAACCTCTTACTATTTGAAACAGTGTTTCAAATAAAAAAAATCTATGTGGTCAACAAAAAATAGTTAGTGACAAAGACAAAAGAAACTGACTCATGTAAAAAATGGAATGTTTTTCTTTCAGAAAGTTTGTCTGACTAATTTAAAAAAGAATCTTGAAGCACGATAAATAAATAAAATGTTTACCGCAGTCGGAATGAAAATGCAATTTTGTTTATTTTCTTTTTTAGAAGTAGAATTTTTTTTTCTTTTTACATTTTTTAATAATGAATTATTTCATACTTTGCTTATATATTGAGAATAAGTAAACACGAACATAAAAATGAAAGTTCGGTTAGTTAATAAACAATACAAATTTAATAGACATAATAGACATACACACACACGCATGCACACGCACGCGTACACTTACACACATGCATATATATATATATATATATATATATGTGTGGACGTGAGTTTTAAAACTCGCTATATCCAAAAAATCAAACTTTAGAATCTTGCGAAAACCCTCCGACTACGTCCAATGATTTTCATTGAAAACCAAACTTTTACAATGCCAGAAATACACGATAAAGCTAATTTTTGGCAGACTGTAGTGTTTTTACGTGCGGGTTCACCTATAAAATAGATTGATAGAGAAAACTCAATTTTTCAAATTTTGGATAAGGCGAGTTTTGAAACTCACGTCCTCATATAACATATATGTAGTGGTACATGAGTGGTACATTTTAAGTGGATATTCCTTGCGAGTAATTATGCACCGTGCTATTTTTAAGGGGATGTTCGACTTCTTTGGCCTACATATCACGTGCTTTTTACGAAATTCGCCCTGGTTGTATTGCATTTAGTAACGCTTCAGTTACATAGATTTAAATTTTTCTCTGCAAAAAAAAAAAAATAAATAAATAAATAAATAAATAAAATAAATAAATAATCATAATAATAATAATAATAATACGTCTTTTGCGACTGGGATTACCTGCAGGATTGCGTCGTATGCATCCAATCAGAGGAACTTTATCATCAAGTCACATGCATGTAAAAAAAATTCGCCACAAGATTTTCAAAGGACCTTAAAAAATCTAAAGCTTAGGACAACATTTAGTTTTAAAAGTTTATTTTTGACAAAATGGCGGCCATTTGTATTAAAAAAATCTTTTTTTTTTTTTTTTTTTTTTTTTTTTACTTGTTACGAACTCGAAAAAATAATTAATGAATGGAAATTACGCTTGTTGGTTGTATAAGATTGAGTAAAAACGAAAAACTTTTTTTTTTAAATGACGGAAATCGGTCGAATAGTTCTCTAACAAATGTCACTCATTTTCAAAAACATGGATTTGAGAGAAGTAAGTTTAATGTTTTACTATAGCGATTAAGTTCAACGAATATCGTTACGTTCAACGATTAAAAAAGTTTGTTAGGAATGAAAATATTGCAAAACCTCTTTAAGGCAGCGATTTACACTTAAGGATGCAACAGTTATAAAGAATAAAAAATCGGCAATTTTGACGTTTTTCACAATTTTGACAAAGTAGAAACTCCCCTTAAAGCTGTGGCGTTTTACTTAAAGGAAACAGTTTTCTCATAGTTGAAGATTTTAACTCGGTGTTATGAATAATATATTGCATTTGCAATATGGCAAGATTTGCATTTTCATTAACTCGTGGACTCCAAACTTTCGGTTCTGCAGCAGTGCATACAACAGTGTTTCAGCTACGCATAATTTCTCGGGAAATGTAGTGATAATAAAATATAGCACATGATTTCTGCACAAAATGCTGTCAGGTGTCTAGCTGGGATATTCGTTTTTGTTAAGAAAAAACTTCCTTTTGTTAATGAAAAAGGAAAATTAACAAAAGATCAGAAGAAAATTAGTGATATTTGAAATTTTGCTGGTTGCGAATTAGCTTTTGTGTGGAGTTAACGAGTTAAAGTTTATTTAGGAAATAAGATTATGATCTCAGTATTCAAAATAATTAAAAATCGTGGGTCCAGTTAACAGGCCAAAATGTTCCAAAGTAAGTTTTTCCTGAACCGCAAAAAGTAGATGGTTAAGTTCAAGGCATTTATTACGGTATTCACATCTTAAAGGCTTGACGGGAAGACTGGCAGTCTCACAAACACACACAAGAAAAGACTGCACTTCGGCATATTGAACATTGAACAGCAGACAGTTCCAGGGGCTACTCATTTGTAAGTCAAATCCACGCCCTGTCGATGAATTTGTGTATAGCACATCATAAGTAAAAAACAGGAAATGTTAGTCTAACTGTAGTGAAAACACTACTGTAAAAGAGAGCGCCGTTAACTCCCAGCATATCTGCCGGGAATCAAAGACAGAGTGAGAGAAAAAGAGAGAAGAAAGTCTATTTAAGTAAGTGGTCGAACAAGCAGCCAAAACGAAAATAGAATGCGGGGCTTCATTGTTACATGACGTTCGCAGTAGAAAATCGATCGATAGAATAAGAAAAATATGTTCAAAGTTCATGAAGCCGTATAATCGTAAGCCAAGCCAAATACCATTCCAAAAAAGACACTTTTCAGTGACCACACATTTAAATCACAGAATTTAAGAGAAATAAAAAGTTAAATGAGGGTAGGAGCCATAAGCGAACTTATGACTCGCTACTAGAGAGATTAAAATTACTCGATATCATCACGCTAAAGGCGAGAATTTTAGATATTGGATCCTTTTTAAGATTGTATCTCTTCTAAAACACTGTTGAGTTTAACGGGTATTTCGTTAAATGAACTTACATTTAGTTATTCTTTAATTTTAGTTAAAATTTCAGCTATCGAAGGGATAGAACCTGAATATTCCTGCAACTCATGAAGCTGCTGAGAAGGAGGCGGAGCCTTGGGCACAGAAGGAATTTTATTGGCAGGTGGTAAGATGACGTCCTCAGACTGTTTCTGGGATTTTTTGGAAGAATTTTTTTTCTTTTTTACTTTCACCAGCTGCTTTAGCATAGGTTTTTTTGAATTGGTGTTTAAGAGGAAATTGCGAACAAACCTTTTAAGATGAAGGGTGTTCTAGGGAGCAGTTGGCGCATTTAGGAGGTGGTTTAGGGACCTCAGTAGACTTTTCTTTAGCAATTGCTGCATCTTTTTTAACTTGGCAGTCTGGGAACAGGTGGGGACCACCACATTCCACACAATTGGGATTTAAATGACAGTTCGCACTAACGTGGAAGAACTTTTGGCAGCGATGACATTGAGTAGCTTTTTTTGACGGGCGAAATTTTTCAACTTCAACACTTAAGCTATAAATAGCACTTAGTTTGAATATCTCATAGGAGGTCACATTTTTAGGTAGTTCCAGTAAGTAAAGAGGGAGGGGAACTTCGGCATATTATAATCTTGTGATTATTTCTACAGCAATTTTCTATAACTTTTCTGGTTTTAATTCTGTTTGTCCATCTCATATAACTCACCATACAATTCTACAATTTCTCTATAACTAAGAAAACAAGCTTCTAGATCTGAATGATGATTGCGTGTGGATGTGAATAACAATACAAAAAAGCAAAAATTCTAGATCTGAATGATGATTGCGTGTGGATGTGAATAACAATACAAAAAAGCAAAAATTCTAGCTCTGTGGACAAGAATTATCTTTTATCGGTGAGTACGTAATAACATGGAAACACAGAAAAACCGCATTGTGTCATAACATCGCCCATTCAACATAGCTACTGGAACACTTTAATGACGTATGTAGGAAAATGATATAATAAGGTACATGGATTGGCGCAAAAAATCCTGAACACGTGTTTTTGAATGTGAAAACTAAGCGTATGACAGAAAAAGAAGTATAAAATTAAATGAATTTTGATGAAGAAAAGGTAAGAACCAGGCGTAGAAATAATTTATTCTTGGCTAGCAAAAGAAAAGAAAAAGTTTTTTATGATGGGAATAAGTAAATTAAATTGAAAAAAACCTGGAAATTAGATATATATTATCTGGGTCGGTGCAAAATAAGTATATGTGTTCGGAGTCGTCTGTACATTGCACCCGACGAATAGGTAAAGATCTTCTTCACCAAGAATAATAATAAAAGGCTTTTGCGAAATATATTTTCTTTTGTTTTCTTTCTTTTTCTTATTAAGTGTACCTTAAACTAGCGCTTTAAATCTTTTTCATTCTTTCAATTCAAGACAGAAATATGCATAGAGTGTCCATATTCGTATAGAGATAAAAGGAAAATTCACAAAAGTTTCAGTTTTACGGGGATTTACCATCGTAACCGTGACGTCAGTATACAATTTTCAGATTATTTTCCCAACTTCGAAGGTGAAAATTTAAGACTAATTACAATACGATACAGAGGTATGCGGTGTGAGACATGCTTTGTAATAATATCTGCTTTTCTTCATTTAATCCAAATAATAATATACATGCTTTTTTACTGTTTGCGTTTTGTTTTAATGTTCTGATTCTTTAATTTAAAATTATCAGTCATTGTAGTTCGGATAAAAATAATTTATCGCAGTTATTTGTGATTCTTTTTCACTTGTATGATTTGTATAGCCAGCTAATAATATGAAAGTTTATCGAATTATATCCCGCTATATTTTTAATTATAACATTATAATTTATCCTGCTTTAATAACTAGAATTATTTTATGTGTATCAATCGAATGTTTAGAAGTATTGGATTATTTTTAAATTTTATAAAATTTTTAAGTTTTACATTATGATAAACGCTAGAAATGACAGTTTTATGTTCGTTTTCATATAACGTTTCTAATATTATGACCGAGTAGTATTTTCCATCTCAAAAAATGAAGCAATCTTTCTCTTATACCTTCTATCTGTTTTAATCAATATAAATAAATTTTGATTTTTAATCGATTTTTCAATTTCAGTTAATTTAAGGAGTCTAAAAATGAGAAATCATT
Organism: Maratus speciosus; assembly: GCA_963932465.1. Lineage (NCBI taxonomy): Eukaryota > Metazoa > Arthropoda > Arachnida > Araneae > Salticidae > Maratus > Maratus speciosus. The sequence goes on from OZ010792.1 coordinate 244,457,158, forward strand.
TATGTAATGAGATCTTTCTCAGATTTACTATTTATTCCACTCGGTTAAAACATTTCTGTTTATTTATAAGACCTATTTGAAGAAGCACTTGTTTCTAAATCCAAAAAAGCTGCTAATGACGATTTTTGGTATAAAATAGACGATGGTGCCTCTCATCAATCTGGACACTTAATAATGCACTTTGGGAATATTCTGAAATGCTTATTATAAATTAAAACTACTTCTTTGACTGTGTTTATTACAAGAGATCATGCGTTAAACACTTAAATTCTACAACATAATGAATATGTTTATTACAAATACAGTAAAACCTCCAAAAAACGAATATCTCGGAAAAGCGGAAATTTTCTGCTATTCAGATGTGCCCTGTATTGCGAAAAATTTAGAGATTCTCAAAATCGCTAAGAAATGCTTAATAGTAGGAGAGCTGTTGAACATTTTTGAGTAGGTATTTGAGGCACCCTGAAAATTTGTGCAACACTTCTTTTGTAATGCCTGAATACAAAATCGAATGTCTGGCTGAAGGTTCGTGGCCCAAAAACTGTGCCAGATACGTGTCAAGTGCCATTTGGCAATTGACACGTGTCTGGCACAGTTTTTGTGCCGACTAAAGTGTCTGTCATTTTCAAAATATTTTTTCTAAGCATAAATATTATTCTGCCTCAATCTCAGCGTGCCTCAATTACCTTTTTTGGGTAGTCAAAAAATGGCACTTGACACGTGTCTGGCACAGTTTTTGGGCCGACTAAAGTGTCTGTCGTTTTCAAAATACTTTTTTTCTAAGTATAAATATTATTCTGTCTGAATCTCAGCGTGCCTCAAATACCTTTTTGGGGGGGGGTAGTCAAAAAATGGCCCTTGACACGTGCCTGGCACAGATTTTGGGCCGCGATTCTTCAGCCAGACATTCGATTTTGTATTAGCCATTACAAAAGAAGTGTTGCACAAATTTTCAGGGTGCTTCAAATACCTTCCCTAAAATGTTTAACAGCTCTTGGACTATAATGTTTCAGTAATTGGTTATGATGTTTCCGAAAACTTCTATTACATGATTAATCAGAAATAAAAATTATTTTTTTAAGCAATAAAATGAAATTGGAATGAAATTGTTCATACATTTTTTCACTGTTTATTACATTCTCAGGAAAAAATCCGTTACAAAAGTTTGCTTTTGGGTGAGATTACATGTAATTTGTTTTTCATGTGTAGTTTTAACGCTGCCAGGAATTTTAATCCTCCTGAATCATATTTTTGTACCAAAAAATGTTTATGACTTTTTAGTGTATTTTGTGCCACATTGAAATTCTCAATATTGCAGGAAACATCTCGTTTCATTATCTGATTCACTTATCACTAACATCTCCTTTCATTATGTGATTCACTTATCACTAACATTTCCTTTCATTATCTGATTCACTTATCACTAACAGCGTCAGCTTTTATGGAAAATTCTGAAGGAGTGTATAATCGCATAGATCAACTGATTCTCCTTCCGTAGGTAATTTATCATCAACGTGAAAATTTCGTCAGTTTCTTCATTCCTGATTTCATTAATTGTTTTATTTCGCTTAATACTTCATTTGTGTCAGATTTAATTGTTTCATTCTTTTAATATAAAGTCTGCTTTTCTGAAACATTGTCATACGCTTTCCGGCTTCATGTTTTTACATGTGAGGAAATCTAAATTATAGAATCAAGAACATTATCTAATTTTAGACCGTTCTCAATATCTTTCTTAAGCTATTACGTTTCTCAATGATAAAACCGAGACGCCAGATCATTTCGAATTTTTTTTTTTTTTTTTGCCATTCTTTTTTCATTTCTTATTACATTATTAAGTTTTTCAATTTGCGATCATTTCATCGGCGAAACATTTTACTACGGTTTTTGCCCGATTCTCGAAATTAAGTCCAAACGCTCTCATTGGATTTTTAGCCGTCGCCGATTTCTCATTCGCCCGGATGGGTCGGTAACCTTCCGAGCTGGGCCTCCTTAAATTAGATTACATGAGTTCGGAGAGCAGAATTTTGTCGTATTTTTTATTGTTAAATTAACCTTCAATTGTTTTGGAGTGATGTCAACGTGTTGAAATTAACAGATGCAATTTAAACAACTACTTTTTATCAGCGCAACTGTAGTGTCTCAAAAATATGAGTGTATTGTGCAAAGAGGCCCCTTCACGTGAAATATAAGAATAAACAGATTTGTTCTACTAACAAAGAGAGGATCCGAGGTTGGAGTCACCGAATACGATGAAAGTTTGTGTATCGATACAGTATAGTTAGTATATAAATATATGACAGTCATAGGGCGCAACACCCAGCTGTTCTTGAGGAAATAAGTCGCAAAATTTAGTTTATAATCGGATAAATTTCCTTCTTTGGCAAGCGGTTCAGTAGCATGGTCTTTAGCATACCGGATTTGAGATTTTTCTTTGTCAGTTCGAATCCCGCTAGGACTTATTTTTCGGAATGAAGTATTTCAGTAATTGACTATGATATTTCCGAAAACATATTATAGTATGATTAATCAGAAATGAAAGTTATTTTTAAGCAATAAATCTGAAATAAAATTGTTTATACATTTTTTCACTGTTTATCATTCTTAGAAAAAAATCCGTTACAAAAGTTTGCTTTGGGGTGAGATTACATGTAATTTATTTTCTATGTATAGTTTTAACTCTGCTTGTAGTTTTAATCTTTCTGAATCATCTTTTTGGAACAAAAAAATTGCATAACTGCTCACTGTACTTCGTGCTTGATTGGAATTCTCGATATTGCAGGTAAAACATCTCCAGTTTCAGTATCTTATTCATAATCGTTAACAGCGTCAGCTTTTATCGAAAATTCTTAAGGAATGTAATCGCATAGATCAACTGATTCTGCTTCCGTAGGTAATGTTTCAGTCAATGAACAATGTTCATTGCCATCCGCAATGTGAAAATTTTGGCGGTTTCTTCACTCCTGATACATTTCATTAATTGACTTACTTCGCTTAAAACTTCATTTGTGTCAGAAATAAATGTTTCATTCTTTTAATATAAAGCCTACTTTTCTGAAACATTGTCATACGCTTTCCGGCTTCGTGTTTCTTACATGTGAGGAAATACAAATTATAGAATCGTGAAAATTAAATAAATTTAGGCAGTTCCCAATTGTATTCATACTGCCTAAATTTGAAAGAAAGAGGGGTAATAAAAGCTATCTGTACCAGGCTTTACAATTGTGAATTACGCCTTGATAAAGAGGCTGGTATATAGCAGTTATGTCCGAGGGAAAAACACAATTTTAACATTGTCCCATTTTAAATGTTTTGGATGAGGAGTTGCATACTGTAGGAAATAATGAATAAACTGTGTTTCATCTGAGAAAAATGGTTTTTAAATATGCTCGCGTATAGTGTCAATAGGTGTCTCTACCTGTCGGCCTCATAACCCAGGAACCTATACAAAATTTTCGAAAACTGAGTTTGATCCAACAATGCAAGATGGAAGCACCACGAACATTACAGCGAAGGACACAACGATTAGCGAAAGACAATTGAAATTAACTGAATCAGCTAATTTCCTTTGTAAAATTATTATTGAACATTTAACACAAACTTTTCAGTAACTTTCGAAGATCCGTTTACTTTGAGCGATGGCTATCACGTTGAAAGTACACATATAGCTTGGTCTAAAAACTTTATTTGGGAAGCACAAAACTAACTTCCATAAGTTAAAGCACACAGTCAGTTTTAAACTCTTAATTTATCTTATTTAACATATAATTTTAACCCAGAATTGTGTTCTATTAATAATAATTTCATCTTGTATCAAAGTAATCAAGAATTTAACTTCTGATGTATTTCGCAGTATCCAAGGCAGGTTTTTTTTTTTTTTACAAAAAATTACAAATACATGTTACAGCATTGCCTGATGCAATTGTTAGGTGTCAAGGATACACGCTGTTCAAAGGTAAGCAAATTCTCTTACCTCTTCATTTTAAATATTATAAAAATGAAAAAATAGAGGTTCGAATTGAATATATCTGACGATCGCTCCTTCTTAAACATTATTTTCCTTGTTGCTTTAAAAATGTATTCCTTTTCATAAGTTTCACAAATTGATTTCAGTCGTTCATACCAAGCTTTCACTTCTATAAGATCTACAGATTTTGCTTTTCCACATGGTGTTTTGAGAGCATTGTTGTGCCAAGACAGGAACGTTTCCATCCAATCAAAGTCATATAGTTAGGTAATCCTTTTTACTGACTTCTAAAGCCTTTTTATAAATGAAAGGCTCACTGATAGTAATGCTTTTTGAACGAAATGAAGTAAATCCTTTCGAATTATAAAATCAATTTCCATGGAATCAGTCGTCTTCAATTTCACATTTTTTGTGTTCTCGTTACATTTAGTAATCCACTAATAGGAACGTCTTTTGAACGAAGTGAAGTAAACCATGTCAGAACTGTAGATTCAATTTGAATGGTATCAGTATTTTTCAATTTCACTTTTCTGGTATTCTCGTTAGAGTTAGTGATACAGATGTCACATATTTCCGTAGCCGCCATCTTGGATTTTTTCTTGGCGTGAAATGCTCTTTTCCGCCAAGATGTCACCAAGCAGCGATTCATGCGCATGTTAGGTTTAACGAAAATAAAATGCAAAACATCGCCAACAAAAAATCGTCAAAAAATCTTAAAAAATCCAAAATGTCGGCCGTGCGAATATACGGTGTCTAAGCCGAGTTATTATTCCACAAATTCCTATCTATTCTTTAATTTGTAAAGCCTGTATTACTTGTAATCTACAAATGTTCAGCAAGTATACGTAAGCTAAATGCTTTTTCTTTTTTAGATACAATTACAATTACATTTTTTTTCTTTTAAAGTTAATCGTTGTTTGAGGTCATTCTCGAAATATTAATCATAAAGAAATGACATTAAATTCAGATAGAGCTCAATATTTTCAGAAAGCGATAAACATAGAGTTAAATATTTTCCCTCTTTGAAAAATGTATTTTGATAGTCAATCGTGTCTCAAGAATCAAACACTATTCAATACAAAATGCATTGTGCAATCGGTTTCTTTTCCTGTACTTGTCGCTTTCTTGTTAATTTAATTCTTAATTCCAACAAAAACAATACACAATTCCCAATAAAAAAATAAGGTACTTTTTTCCGTTATACGGACACCATGCCACAATGTATGCTAATGCGTCAATTATTTCAATCCTGATCGTTAAAAGTATTTTTATTGTAAACCATGCGAAACATTGTGATTTGCTATTTATGAAACGTGAATCACGCGAATGTTTATTATTTAACCTTAACTTCGCAAAGCTTTTTAATTTACTATTAATCGAATTAAATATACTTTTTTTAAATAAAGTTATAATTTACTTTTACTGCTGACGCTGAGATGGATTTTACAATATGTCAATTACCAGATAATGAGAAAGTTGCGATAAAACTGTTTCAGGAATTTAGAATTCAGGATAATAAAAGTTTGTGATCAAAAAACCATAAAATGAAATTATGAATGAGTTCTGGAAATCCAAAATGGAGAAATTTTCAAATGTTATATTTTTAAAATGCTCACTTTACTGTCGGGAATGTTTTTTCTTTTATTTTTCAAATGTTTCAATTCACGTGATTTTCATTTTGCGCCAACTATTACGTTTGGCGACAATGGTATCCGTATAACGGAAAAGTACCAAAAATAAAATTGAAAAAACTTTCTTTGTTTAAAAAAATGTATAATGAATAAATAAAATCGCATGTTATATTTTCAGTAGTTATTTACTTTTATTTTACTTAGATTATATCAATCACCTTTCCAGTATCGTCAAATGACGTCTGCTTTCTCTGTTCTATGTTATGCAATAATGCAGTCCAGTTAATAACGGTTTGGATTTCATAAACGAACTCCATTAAAATGAAAAGATAATCACTTTTTTAAAACTTTCCAACAAAGTTGAAAAGTGTTTGTGCATTCGGTTTCTCTGGCCATCTGTCCGTCTGCCCACCATCTAACTCCAGTAAATATACTCGGATTTTCATGAAATTTATAAAGGTTATTTAAGGTCACCAAAGCATGTTTGCCATTGTATATGACGTATGTGGGATTAATCGTTCATTTTCAGGGGCACTCGAAAGTATTCCATTACATTATGCTACATGGGGAAAAATCATTTGCAGAGAATTTTAACGACATTACGTTATTTCAAATGTATTGAAACTGATATAAATCACTGAATTTCACTTCACTACGATCACGTTTGAATAGGGCATTCATAGCATTTTTTATTCATTTACAGGGACACACAAAAGAAATTGATTACAGTGCAGTACTGTCTTTGAGTAATAATTGCGGAGAGTACGGTTTAAAATTCGGTATGCGCTTTTAAATTTAATTAATTTTTTTGCATCTTATTCGTTATATATAAATTCTATACCTCAAATACTGGGCTGCAGAAAAGTATTCACGTACATTTCTCCATATTATAAGAAATTGCTGAAGGTAAATTTTCAACTGAATTATACGTATCTCTTAAGTGAACTAAATTTTGACATGCATGTAATTAATAGATACAAATCTATATATCTTATACAGGGCTGCCGAAAAAAATCGGATAAATTTCCCATTGTGAATGGGAATAGCTGAAATTGGCTTTTGAAATGTGTTTTGCGTTCCCATATGGTTGAATTAGACGTAATATAATTTTGTAAACGGTGCAGATTTGTTACATTATTCTGAATGAGTTGGAAAGTGTTTCATTATCTATGCTTGACGCATGATTTTTTCTTTCTTGTTCTTTATTTTTTCGCAGTTTATAAGTATATTGGTGCACACAAACAAAAATAGTCAGTCTTGGAATTTATCCTCAAATTCCAAGCCAGTTGTAAACAAGGTTATCTTAGAGAAGATGAAGTATGGTGCATTAAGGAATTCTGGGGATGTAGAAATTTGTACTTCCAGGCATTAATCAGCAAAAAATCCAAAGTTTTTCAAGGAGGCACGCTTTCATTCTCCAGTGGTGGGAAGTGGGATTTTTCCCAGGCCACATACTATAGTTATCTGTAGTCACAAAATTTGTGACATATTGACATTGCCTTCATAATATTATAGGCCTTACCCTTTTTTTTTTGTCCATTTCCTTTCTAGCCAAAAAATTATTATTCATCCTTTATTGATAAATTTACTGTTCGGTACACGTATTTATACTTATTTTACCAGCATCATTCAAACGTATGTTTGCCGATTATTGCTGTTTATTCCATCCTTAAAATACAGATTCTTTACATCACAGAAAAAAACGCAGCTTTTCTAGCAAAGAAAAACTCACTATCACATTTATATCTAATGCAAATAAAGGAATTTTTATCTATTTTAATATAATACTTTTAAATTATCGATTCATCTTTTTACACTTACTTTATTAGTCTTATACAAATATTTTATCTTTCTTCTAACATTTCAAAATATGTAAATATAAACCTTATAAATTATCATTTATACTATTAAAATATATGATTGCAGCAGATATTGAAAATGTATTTTGAAATACTTCCCTGATATTCTATTTCCACAAACGCTATATTTGAAAGATATACTACACTATTTTCATCAAATTGAAAATATGTAAATTTAGTTATGCGGGCGATATCCATTGAATATAACAATATTTAATTTTTAAAACCGCCATTTATGCGTACAGTAGATTTTTATTTCTATTGTGAAATATTTACAACATTAGTTTAAAATATTAAAATAAAATATAGGGTAAAAGCACCAATAACCGGTCTCTTAAGCGCTTTCTTTTGTATAAAATATATCAATAAAAATGATTGAATCTGAAATTGGGTCTGCAAATGGTTTCCACCAAGATATGGCGCTTGGCAGACCAGTTTGATTTTAATATACTAATTGAGTTCTACCTAAGCCTGAAATTTCAGCCGATCACTTGATGGATGATGGTTTGTCGCCACAGTCGCCGGCCGCACTAGCATACCCTCTTCTTTCCTTTTTCTCTTTCATTCTTTAATAAATATATTCCTACCTAGTACTTGTTTTCAAAAGAAGAAAAAATATATTGATAAAAAGACATTTTTATTTATACTGACATTATTATTAAAGTCTAATTGACATTTTTTAAAAATAATAATAATTTAAGTACTGCGCAGCAGCCCAATACTTATTTATTTCCAGTGTCACTTCTCAATGTTAATTTAACATGGAAAAGCCTACGGAGATCATAACTTTTTCATTTTTTCTTCCCACCTTTTTGTCCCTGATGCCACTCATTTTTTATTCTTTACTAATTGTAACGATATTGTAAATTTAAAGTGTAACCCCCTGACGTCAGGGTCAAAACGAATGGTAAAATGCCTTTGCATATGGGTGAATTATAACCCAGAGGAAAACATGGGCCAATTTTTTTTTTACATTATTCAAATATTTTTCTTAATAATTCCAATTTTCGCGTTTTTAATTGAAAATCAACGGGCATTTTTCATTGAAAATCAACGGGCATTTTTCATTGAAAATCAACGGGCATTTTTCATTGAAAATCAACGGGCATTTTTCATAGAAAATGAAACATTTTTACTCCATTGTTGCAAAAATTTCAAAAGCCGTAATAATAAATTATTTATTTTTAATTGAAAGATTTTCACGTGAAATATTAAATTGAGCTAGTTTTTATTTTTCCAAAAATTAAAAATGTGAATATGGCGTCATAGTGGAAATATTTTCTGAATATGTTTTTGCTTTGGTCAAGTTTATATTTCAGTAAAAAGTTTGTAGTGGATAGCTATTTTTACGCAGGTAGCGAACTTAGTGGGGAATTACATAACTTAAATTTTAAAATGTATTTTTTTTCGAGATGAGAACTATTTATACCCCAAGTTAAACTTAGGTAATAATTTTCTGATGTGTTTACATTACCCCTAGGGAGAGAATTAAGTTTAAAAATTTAAGATAAAACTTTTATTTTTTTATTTTTTAGTGTATCATAGCTATAATATTGTTAAATATTAGCAGTAAGGATTCAACACAATTTACATTTACATTCATAACGTTCCTGAGTGGGAAATAGGGTATCTAAATTTAAGTGAAGTTAATAATTTATGTTTTCATTATAGATTTTTTACGTTCAGATTAGAAGTTTTTCTCCAAACTATCGCAACTGGCATTACTACAGTGATGAAACATTTTGAATTACACATTGGTAAACTGCATCCCACACTGTGATGCAATACCGCATATATCAAAGCCTGATGATGATACTCTGTATTAATTTTGAAATGCGTTAGTCTGAGTGCATTAGTTATTAAAAAACTTGACATATTAAACAAAAACATAATTTGAAGAACAAATTAAAAAAACAAAATTTATTTCCTACATTGTTTAACCCCGAGAAGGGACAGATATTAAGTTATTTCATTCAATTAGTTCTACATTTAATGTTAAATTTTTGTAATAAATTAGTTAAGCCAATTGAAGATTAAAAAATAAAAATAAAATTCATAAAATATGATACTTAACACACCCTAAAAAATTAGATTCCGTTCAAATGAAATCGAAATAAATCTAAGACTTTTTTTTAAGTTTTGTATTTTGCAAGCATCTTACCATTTTATGCACAATTGTCATAAACATAATACAAAATCTGCAATACAAATATTTTCAATTAAAAATGGAAGAAGTTTAAGATTTATTTCGATTTCCTTTGAACGGAATCTAATTTTTTAGGGTGTTTTAAGTATCATATTGTATGAATTTTATTTTATTTTTTAATCTTTAATTGACTTAACTTATTTGTTACAAAAATTTAACATTAAATGTAGAACTAATTGAATGAAATAACTTAATATCTGTCCCTTCTCGGGCTTAAACAATGTAGGAAATAGAATTTTGTTTTTTTAATTTGTTCTTCAAATTATGTGTTTGTTTAATATTTTTATATGTATCATAAGTTATATGTGTGATTTGCAGACGATTTTTTCATTTCTATTTAACAATTTTTGTTTTAATTTCATAATTTGTTAGAATGAAAGAATATTTTGAAATGTAATTTGTCCATTTTTATTCATCTAAAGATACAAATAGGAAAATTACATAAGATTTATTATTTATGATTCACACGAAATAATAAATTTTCATTTAAAATTCCATTAAGTAAAGTAATATGAGGTATTATTTCAGAACTACGCTTAAACTATAAATATATATAAAGGTAAATAATAGTTACAAAATAATCTACACTTAAAAGAGTTTGGTTTTTCATCAGTAGATATGTTAAAGAGATGTTAGATAAAATATAAACTTTAACAGAAAATATAAAACATTTCAAAGTTGCAGCAATTCACAACCATGGTTAAATGTTGTAAAGGGTCAAAATTCAAAATATATTAAAAGTAAAATAAAAAGTCAAGAGAAAGTCATCGAACTCTGGACATACTTCTTGCGAACGAGCACTTTGCGTTCACGCTCCGAAGCACACGTTGAAATCAGCTAATTAATGGTTATTTAAAATGTATGCTGAACTTTGACCCCGAATTTCTCAAAATCATAAGTCACATTTGAAGAAACCTTTTCACCAGGATAATTAGGGATAAAAGCTCTACAACATAGCCTAAATTAATCAAACTCGGTGAGCATCATGTTTGGTGGTCCCGTTGTAAGATCAATGAGTTGGATAACTACAGGCGACTATGGTTTTACATATAGGTGACTAAATGTTAACTTTTAAAGTAAACGTGGCTCTTATATTTCAATTACTGAAAAAAAATCCTTTTTGTTTACATTGAAACCTGCACTTATGTCAAAAATGAAAATTTTTGATTTCTTCAAATAATGTAGCCAATAAGAAACAAACTTAAGTATATATTCACAATGATCCTTTATGTGGCATTACGTATCAACAAAAATGTATCTAAATAAAATCTGTACAAAATGTCAATTATACTAAATAATTTCTTCACTAGAAAAACTCGCAAAAAAGAAAAACAAAATCTTATAGAAGAATATTTACTAAAAATATTGCACGAGACTGTATTTTTCAATAGTATTTATAATTATACATTTTCTTTCATGATCTGAAAATAAGAAAAAACGGATGTTTGAAAGTAAGCACACGGACAAGTGGCGACATTTGTGATCGAAATTTAAAACTAATTATTTACATTCGCTTGTAGAAAACTTTTTATCACAAAAGCATTTAAGTCGAAACCGCAATCCTGTACGACAATTACTTGAATTTATATTCAGTTTTAAAATGTGTCAGGGAAATTTCGGACGAGCATTATGTTTCTCATTATGAGAATATTGAATATTTTACTAACATAATGATACCTGTGATATCCATTTGCGTATTTTTCACTGGGTGTAAATTTTGTTTCTGATACATTTTTAAATCTACCAATGCCAATTACCCCCTATACTGAACATAAATTGATATCGGCCCTATCCTAAAAATATTATATGTCTTTTATAGAGTTTATTTTAACTTTTTAAAGCTAAAATTAATCTTTCTCATGAAATTGACAAAAAAAATTAAGGAATACAATCGAAATCGAATGAGTAGAGTTTTATGTTACAACTTAAATTATTGTGGGAAAGTTTGGCAAAAGATTTGAACCATGTAACTTACACTGACAGATTTTTTAATATTTTGAAGTGTGCAGAAAAACTTTTGCAATATATATATATTTTAGGAACTGTTGTGTCAAATAGAATCGGTTCTGCTACAAAAAACTAAGAACTGATAAAGTAGGAAAAGAGAAGAGTAGGATAAGGTTGTTACAGTTAGAGACGAGATTATGAGCTCTAGATTTGATGTTCTAAAGGGAAAATATAACAAATCAGTTACATATTATCCAACATGTGTTGGAAGTGAACTAACTTCTACCTGATTAAGATGGTCGAAAAAGGATTTAAAAAAAAAGTTTTACAACTAGCTATAACAAAGATGTTAAACATATCTTTGTGTGGTACAGATCTTTGTGATTGGTACCTAGCCTATTATCGCTGTGCAGGAAAAACAAACAAATGCATCTTTACAAATTTCTATGTGTTTTTCATGATTAACTACAGGAAATGTGTTATGTTTTGCTATTTAACCTTTATTTTTTTCTTTCTTGTACTGGATAGTCATTTCGCCTCGGCTTTAAGGAGAGATGACCATCTGCCATTTTAATTTCAACTTTGTCTTCCACATATTTTTGTCGACATTTAATTATTTTTTGTCCGAAATATGATGAGGATATGTGTAAGAATTTCAAATATGCATAAATATTTCTTGTATTTGCATTCTAAGAATTCTTATTTCAATCTTTATAAAATTATGGCCATCTATCCTAGAGTTACAATAATTTAATAATTCCTATTTCATATTATAATTTTTTTAATTACAAATTCAGTGTATCTGTGTCTGGTTTTTTTAGTATTATAACCACACAAAAACTTAACACATTTATAATTTCAGACGACATTAATAAAAATACGAAAATATAATATAACATTAGAAGCTCTAACATTTTAATGTTTATAGTTCAAAAACTTATCATCCAAATGACTTGAAGTTCTGTTTCTGGGAAAATTTGAAACCAAGATTTAAAATATACCGTCAAAATTGGGTTTTGCTATTGAAAAAAAAAAAAAAAAAAAAAAAGTTTGGTGTGGTTTTGATTTATAGTTTTACACTAAGCAAATTTTGTATACATCATTTAAAAGCAGACTTAATTTCCAATCTTTTAGTACCAATAACTTTTTTTCTATTATAATTAGTTGCAGAGTTAGTAGGAGGTGTTTACTTTTATTTTCTACTACTGTACATTTAGTCCGAGTGCTACACGACCAAAATAAGGTGAAATCTGCAAATCTTGATAAGAATATACCGATTAATCAGTATCTACTTTATACTAATACAATGCATTTCAGAGGGGGAGGCATCGCGTAAAGTCGTGGGGATTCAAGATGGCGGCTGTTATTCAAAATTTCCTGAATTTTCTTACTATCCATCATATAAATGTATGTTTCAAGTCGATTTCGAGGTTTTTAACATCAAAAATTTCGTTTTTAATACTTTACGTCATAGTTGAATGAGTTTATGAATTCAGTTTGTCTGTTTGTTTGTCTCTCTCCCTGCTTGCCATTCCATGCTCTAACACACTTAAATATCGCTACTCGCTTAAATTCACTCAGATTGTCATATAATTTACATGTGTTATTGAAGTTTACAATAACATGTTCCGAATAAAAATGAAGTGTATAAGTTTTATAATCCGTTTACAGGGCCCTCAAAAGAATTCCATTATCTTATTGTCTATTAGTGCGGGTGCTGCGGTTGAGAAAACTGGAAATCATGAGAGGAATATACCGATTGGTGGGTATCTTTATATTAATACAATCCATATAAGAGGTGGAGGCATCGCGTAAAGTCGTAAGAATTCAAGATGGCAACTGTTATTCAAAATGGTGTCATTTTCTGGAATTCTTTCAATTTTCATACTATTACGTTTGATGTAAAATGTAAGTAAAAGATCTGTAAAAATAAGTGTGGCTGTAAAAAGGTTGGACTTTCTTGCACATTATTGTGCAACTGCAAAAACGAATGTGAGAAATATGATGATACAAAGTGAAGTTTTTATATTCTCTAACTTTAAATGTAACATGCAATTTTTTTAATATCTTGATAAATTAAGGTATTAATAAAAATGCATTTTTGTTATTTATTTATTCCTTTCATTTTCCTGACTATAAAATGCAAAAATACTTGTCCTGATTTCCTTTAAAGCGTATTTCTGATTTTAAAAAGGGAATTTTTCATTAACACATACTGGACAATTGCACCGTTATATATAATAAATAAAGACACTCAACCTTGCTTAATGGTGCACAAAACACGAACTTTAATAAACTAAAAGTTAAATTCTACGTTTCGAGCTGTTTTACAGCCGTCTTCAGGAAAAAGTATGATGGTATAATGATTTTTCATTTTAAAAATATCGAAATTGATATCATAGACACTTTTATATGATGTATAGGAATAAAAATGCAAATAATTTTGAATAACAGCCGCAATCATGAATTCCTACGAATTTGCACGATGCCTCAACTTCTAATATGCATTGTATTAATATGAAGTAGATATTGGCCATTCGGGATATCATTAAATCAAAGTGCAGTTTTTTATTACCTAGCAGCTCCACTAATAACAGTTGATTTAACTGATGATCTTTATAGAATTTATACACGGGTTACAAACACACGTATTCTTTTTTTGATGTATCACTGTAAATAAACGATAAATACTATCCACACCTCATTCTATAGTAAGTACCTTGTAGTGCATCTCACTGATGTATGTCAATTTAAATGTGTGAGAGTATAACATTATTAAAACACATTGCAAACGATTTCCCCCACCCCTAGACAATAACGGAATGGAATTCTTTCGAGGGCCCTGTAAACCGACTATAAAACCTATACAATTGAATTTTTATTCAGAACATGTTATTGAAAATTCAATGACATATATAAATTACATGACAATCTCAGTGGATTTAAGCGAGTAGTGATATTTAAGCGAGTTAGAGCACGGAATGGCAAGCGGACAGACAGACAAACAAACAGACAAACTGAATTCATAAACTCATTCAACCATGGCGAAAAGTATTAAAAACGAAAGTTTTGACGTTAAAAACATCGAAATCGACCTCGAAAACACAGTTATATGATGAATAGTAAGAAAATTCAGAAAATGACACTATTTTGAATAACAGCCGCCATCTTGAATTTCTACTACTTTACGCGATGCCTCCCCCTTTTATATAGATTATATTAATATAAATTAGATACTCACCAATCGGTATATTCTTCTCACGATTTGCAGTTTTCTCAACCGTAGAACCCGGATTAATAGGCAATAACATAATGGAATTCTTTTGAGGGCTCTGTAAACGGACTATAAAACCTATACACTTCATTTTTATTCGGAAATTGTTATTGTAAACTTAAATAACATACATAAATTATATGAAAATCTGAGTGAATTTAAGCGAGTATCGATATTTAAGTGTGTTAGAGCATGGAAGGGCAAGCAGGGAGAGAGACAAACAAACAGACAAACTGAATTCATAAACTCATTAAACTATGGTGGAAAGTATTAAAAACGAAATTTTTGACGTTAAAAACATCGAAATTGACCTGAAACACACACTTATATGATGGATAGTAAAAAAATCCAGAAAATGACGCTACTTTTAATAACAGCTGCCATCTTGAATTCCCACGACTTTACGCTATGCCTCCCCCTCTGAAATGCATTGTATTAATATAAAGTAGATACTCACCAATCGGTATATTCTTATCACGATTTGCAATTTTCTCAACCGTAGCACTCGGACTAATTGCTGCATCCTCTAATCAAATATGATGAAAGGAATTTTATCATTTAACATTTTATCATTAACATTTTTAAAATAAAAATATTTTTTCTCATAAAATGGACAAAGACATTTATAAATACAATCGACATTGAATGAATGAAGTTTTATATTACAAATGAAATATAATTTAAACCACAGGAAATCACGATTAAATATTTAAAAAAAAAAAAAAAAAAAAAAAAAAAGAGAGAGAATACTTATTTCATCCTAAAACAATCCTGAATATTCTACAGAATATACTTATCCCCCGAAGTAATGTCTGTAATTTATACTTATTAAAGTTGTGTATTAAAATGCAAAAGTTAGAACGAAATTTATTGCAAGTATCTCGGATGCATAGATTTCATCGCAAATATGGTACACTATAAATAGAATGCTAGTTCAAGTATTCTTCAGGGAATTGAAAATCATTTACACTGATGCTGATTAAGTTCCTTTAGTTGGTACTGATAAGATGCATAATGCGAACTGATTTACATTTATGTACAAATTCAAATAATTTTAAAATAACTGTATATCATAGAATATTATTTTGTTAAATAAATTTGCAAGCTCATTTAAAATAATTTTTATGATTATCTAAATTTGTGCAGTCTAAAAAATAAATGCGTAAATTTGCACATTGAAACAGATATACTGATGATGGAAAAACGATTTCTTTATATGTGTAAAGTGGCGTGTAAATTTCCAAATACACGCCTGGTGTGTCAATTTCAAAATAGTACACATTGTGTAGTGTAAATAGATAACACATTAAGCTGCTTAAGTGTGTAAAAGGTTATCAGAGAACTCTCAAATACACAGTTTAACGTGTAAATTGCACATGAGTACACATATATCTGTGTAATATGCCAAAACAATGGATTTTACGTACATATTACATAACCTGATAGATTAGGACGTACATTTTGAGCTAAATATTATTATGGTTGCAAAACAAATTTGTATAAAGAAAACACTCATGCGCTTGGTGTATTTCTTCTCTTTGCAGCAGGTTTGTTTTAAGACCTCAAAATATTGTAACATTAATTTACGAGAAAGAGGATCGTCTCAAGTTATATTTATTACATGTCATCTCTCCGTTAGAGTTGATTTGAAGTCGTAAAACCGTATCCACAATTTATGCACAAAACATTTATAATCTAATAAAATGCACAGTAGAATAAGATTTTGTTAATACAAAAATTGTGATGCCAGTACTATTTCCGTATTTTGTCGGATTTCTTTTTCTATCAATTTCAGTCACATGTTTTCAAAGATACATCTACATCAAGAGGTGAAATTCTTTATTTAATTCAATCAACGAACAATACTTGGCGAAATGAAATACGCCCTGAGGTACTGCAACTTTCCAAAGCACCACCTTGACCATTCAACTACTACTGCATAACCACGTTTTCAAGGATCAAATTTTACTGTGTTGACATAAGTATACACACTATTAAAAATACCCCACCCAGTAAAATTACGGGCAGAGACCGGCAGCAGAGATTCCAGTCATACCCCGTAAAAAAAAAAAAAAAATCCATGCCCATCATTTTGAGCAGCCCGTAATTTTACGGGGCAAAGTAATACAATTCCTTAAAACAGGATATAATGCACTTTAAAACACAATAACACTTTACTTACAGTTCTGTAGCACGTAGCACGTTAGGTAATCATCACAGAATCGCTTTTTTGGCGGGTTAAAAAACATGTTACGGTCGCGGTTAAGTGACATTATTTTTCGGAACACGACTAAAATGAAGGGTTACACCCTAGCGGAGAAAAAGGTATGGGCTCGTATCGTATTTTTGCTAACAGATGAGCTAGAACAGAAAGAATATGTGGATTTCCCTTAATTTCTTTGGTATCTAAGGGATAAGGTCGCTTATTAAATGAATCAGACAAGTTTTTCATCAAATAAGGCTGTTGCCCATAAAAATTGAAGGGCAACATAAATGGCTCATAAATTTACAATTTTTTCTGAGAGTGCATATTTCTGTGCAGTATTCTGCTGTTATACATATAACTGTGTAAAATTTGTACGCATATATCTGTGTAATAGTCTTGAGCATATTTCGGTGTCATATGCAAAATATACAACTTCACAAATTTACACATGTATTTATGTAAAAGTGGCCAATTTACACATTTATTTTTTAGAGTGTGGAACATGTTTCTTTGACCAAAAATTACATTTCAAATATTCGGAAACACATTTTGAAAACACACCAATAACAAGACTACGTACGTTCATATGACGTTTCAACGACACTTTGACATTTTTGCCAAAAGTTCTTTTACTCGTTCCTTTTGTTCAGCGGACATTCCAGATTTAAAAAATTCTTTATTTTAATTTATGTGTTTTAGTTGCAAAAGTAAACCACAATTTAATAAACCGAATATAAACTTTTAAAAGTCCTTCCGGCCAGTGCCGGGAAGAAGAGGTAGCTTTCATATTCCTTATTTTTAAAAAGCCAACTTATATTATTCAAACACACGAAGCTCAATTAAGTGGAAACCGAATGTAGGAGATTCAATACTAATTTTTATCAATACTAAATCATTATGAATGAGAATTTCGCGAAATTAGTCAGCTTTATCCAAGCTGCTTTTATTTAAAGTCACTTATATTTGGCTGCCAAATTCGGCGATTTCTTAAAGTGCCTGCCATTTTAAGACAACATGGTAGATGAGGCTAACCAGTGAACTTGGTCGAGACCTTAGTAATTGCTGTGCACATGCTCACTCATATCGGAATCGGTTGATATATACGAGTGCTGTCGCAGGCAAAAAATCAGATTTTTCAAAATGTCACCAACTTTAGAAATTGAAACTGCTATATCTGAGCCATTTTTTAAGATAAAGACAAACAAAAAATGCTCCTGAATCCTTATATCAAGGTCAAATACTTAAGAAAGAAACCTTTTTCAATTTCTAATTTTTTTGCACCTCACTTTAAATATAATTTTTTTTTAATTTAATGGCCGCCATTTTGAAACAAGATGGCTGATGAAGCTGGCCAGCGAACTTGGTCGAGATATTGATGTATACTATCCACATGCCTTCTTCCATCGAAATAGGCGAATAAGTGTTGTACTTCGTGACAAATACAAGATCGTTTCAAAGTGTTAGCCATGATAGAAATTCAAAGTGCTATAATTCAACCACTGTTTAAGATATAAACAAATGAACAAATTTTCAGAAACAAAAACTGCTCCAGAATCTTTGTATCAAGGCCAAACACATAAAAAAAACCTTTTTCATTTTCCAATTTTTTAATACCTCATTTTAAATTTTAAATTACATTTTTTTTAAAAAATGGCAACCCTTTTGAAACAAGATGGCGAATGAAGCTGGCCAACGAACTAGGTCGAAACATTGGTATGTACTATGTACAGACCAAGTTACATTCAAATCGGTTCATAAATACGCCTGTTATCGCGTGGCAAAAATCAGGTCGTTTTAAAATGTCAGCCACAATAGAAATTCAAAATGTTATAACTCAGCCATTTTTTAGATGTAGACGAAACAAAACCTGTTCCGGAATCTTTGTATTAAGGTCAAACACATACAAAAAAAAAATCTTTTTCATTTTCCAATTTTTTGGTATCTCATTTTAATTTTTTTTTAAATTTTTTTAAATGGCCACCATTTTGAAATAAGATGGCGAATGAAGCTGGTCAACGAACTCGGTTGAGTTATTTGTATGTACTATGTACATACCAAGGTACATCCAAATCGGTTCATAAATACGTCTGTTATCACGTGGCAAAAATCAGGACGTTTCAAAATGTCAGCCACGCTAGAAATTCAAAATGCTATAACTCAGCCATTTTTTACGATATAGACAAAACAAAAACTGCTCCCGAATCTTTTTATCAAGGTCAAACACATAAGAAAAAAATATTTTTTCAATTTTCATTTTTTTGCTACCACATTTCAAATTTAAATTTTTCTTAAAATTTTAAATGGTCGCCATTTTTAAACAAGATGACGGATGAAGCTGGCCAACGAACTCGTTCGAGACATTGGTCTGTACTATGTATAAACGAAGTTACATCCAAATCGGTTCATAAATACGGCTTTTATCGCGTGACAAAATTCAGGACGTTTCAAAATGTCAGCTTCGCTAGAAATTCAAAATGCTATAACTCAGCCATTTTTTAAGATATAGACGAAACAAAAACTGTTACGGAGTCTTTGTATAAAGGTCAAATACATAAGAAAAAATATTTTTCCATTTTCAATTTTTTGGTACCACATTTCAAATTTTAAATTTTTTAAAAATTTTTAAATGGCCGCCATTTTGAAACAAAATGGCGGATGGAGCTGGCCAACGAACTCGGTCGAGACATTGGTATGTACTATATACACACCGAATTACATCCAAATCGGTTCATAAATACGAGAGTTACACTGTGACATAGGTCAGATATATATATATATATATCAATTTTGAACGGAGGGTGGTTTCGGGGTCTGGGGGTCATGATCGATGAAAATATACCAAAATTTTTTGATATCGCTTTCCTCCGAACGGCTGCAATAGGTAGCTTTTTGTAAAGAAAGCTACCTAATAATTTATGGTTACAGTTAAAGGCAGAAGAAAATTTATTTGCAGATTTTTTTGGTTTTCGAATAATTGTTTATCTAAACAAAGTAAAACCTACAAAAACCAATGATGTCCATAACATACTCACAACATACAGAATACAATGCAATTACACCTGTTAAGAAGAAAGCACCTTAGTGTATCCGTTTTCCTAAGATTTGCTGTATAACAAAACTGCTTTTAATAATACTTCTTTCTTAAGAAATTTAATTAATGGTTAAAAATCAAACAGTTTGTTTTTCAAAAAGAAAACTTCAAATGTGTACTTAAAAAAGCTTGCTTGATAGTAAGTTTAGATTGCGATAACTGGGATGTTTCAAAAGTTCATGGACCTGGAAGTTAAAGTTCTCTCGTCGAAATTGTTTATTTAACAGCACTTAATCAGAGAAAAAATAAATTCTTTTTTTGGACACAAATCAAATATAAATTAACAAATCACGTCTAAATACAGTATAACCTCCAAAACTCAGCATTCGGAAATTCGGCACTTTAAAAATCCAGTATCAAAATAATCTTCCTCACTCACTTTGTTTTTACAGTTCCAACTTAACGGAGAAAGAGATATAGCAATTGTTTACGAATTAAAAACTTCGAAGATCAAAATCGACGGATTAGCGGACAGCGAGATCGCAGACGCTTTCTAAAATAGAACCGCCTATAAAGCTGATACCAGATCACAAGAACAAGGACGAGGAGCTGGCAGAAAGAAAATGTGTCACTGGAAAATGAATAAATTTGACTGGAAAATTAATATATGCTTTAAAGAAACAAGACTGTATTTCCGAAATCGATATTCTTCACTTGTATAAAATCCAAGGAAAACTTTTTAAAGAAAAGACTAAAAAATTGTAGCAAATAAAATTGACATCGAAAAGAAATGACATCACTCTATTAGATATCTTTTATATTTTTAACATAGAAAATATCAATTAAAGTAAGTTATTTTTTAAATACCTAATTTTCTCTTTTTCTCACATAAATATCACTTGGCTATGAATTAAATTATGAATAACGGCACCTTTAAGAATATCGGAAGAGATTTTAATATTCTTTCAGAATTCTGGAATTTTCAAAAATCCGGATTTGTCTAGTTCCAGACGATGCCAAATTTTCGAGGTTATACTGTATTGGAATATTCCTTTAAACGTGAATGATCCTATACGAAAACAAACCATTTGTCTTCCAGTGCTCCAGTCCATCGTAAACATTATCATAAAAAATAAAAACTAATATTCATTCAATTACATAAAGTAAATTCCAACTATAAAACAAACACAAATTCAGAGAGCATATTCGTCAGAAATTATTCAAAAGTTATTTATTTTTTGCTTTGGAGATTTTACAAAGCTGATTCTAGATTTCTGGCAAACACAGTGTAGTCTATTTTGTATCTCTGAAATTCTCATAATATAAATCACATTAATCGAACGAAACCACAAATCTAATTTCACCTAGTACAAGTCGAAAATTTTGTTGCAATACATGAAAACGCACCCAATTTTGACATTTTAAAAAACGCTCAGAAGCAAATTCTTTTCTCTCTCTCTCTTTTTTTTTTTTTTTTTTGCAATAAAATTAAACAACAAAATTTAAAATTTTAGTAAACATTTGCATGTATCCAAAATTAATTCAAAGTATTACTAAGCAATCAGTTTTAGCGACTAGGCATTTTCGAAGTAACTTCCTTTATAACGAAACAAGGAATACACGTGATTGGGCTACATAAATAAATGGGTATCCTTTGAAGTATAATAGATTTCAATAAAGAACCAGATATTTTTTACTTTTTTAAAATTCATCATAGATGTCCCAAATGGATACATCTAGTGTAAAGGCGATGTATCTTATCTAAGTGGGGATATATGTTTATAGATAGACAGCGCTGTGGTTTTAGCTGTTTTCAATATTAGCAAACACCTTCGATTTCTGTTTCGTATATTACGGTATGTCGGTTTGTGAGGTCAGGTGCTCAGAGATTCCTCTAGTTCAAAGCAAACAGCTGTTATCTAGTTTGTTCGCGGTACTGCACCGCTCTGAAGGAAAATTACTCCTGGTTTTTCTAGCATGATGACATGATACATTGACAACATAATTTACGAACAAGTTTATTTTTAAATAAATGGAATCTTTTATTTACGTATATTATAAAAGCAAGCTTTATTCCCGACTTCTAGTGCCATCGTGGCATTTCCGGATTAAAACTAAGTAACATAAATATATATTATGTCGCCCTTCAAATGGTTAAACAGGACATCAAAAGCTAATAAGGGAAGTTCTCTAAAAGGATAGCGCTGTAGGGTAAAGCTCGAATACCATCGACTTGCCGAAATCCATTCGAGCGGAAATATACTACATAATACGGCGAATTCTCACCATTTGACTCCTTTATCGTCGGCCCAGAAAACAATCACTGAAATGCTAACGGTTTACATGTGATAAGGAAGTGGAGTGCATTGTCAAAAAATGGATGAGTAAGCAAGCAAGAGTTCCATACACAAGCCACTACTTCCCTATTCGTTGCCATCATTGCGTTAAAATCAATGGTGGTTTTGCGAAACAAAAATATTCTGTAATTTCAATAATCTGTAACTAAAATATTATTTAGGTATAAGAGCAGTATTTTTTTCATTTAGGTAAACCATAAAAATTTTTCAATGGATAAAGAACGATGTTAGTTACGTATTGACAAACTAAAATTCCTGCACCACGTGTATAAAATGTACGATTTCTATGTTTTTTTCTAGAAAATTACATATTTCTAATTATCATTGTACTAAAATCTTATATTAACTATTATCTTTACTGAACATAACGTCTAATTATTAATTTCGGGAATACCAGTATGTAACTTAACTATTTCTCAAGCCCCATAAGGAAGAAAGAAACTACTTTATACAGCTAAAAACTTTTCTTATTTCATCATCTATTGCCAGGTTCAGGTTAATGTGTTTCTGAACCTTTTTGCGACAAGTGTTTTAGCCCATCTATCATAAAAAGAAACTCAATTTGTCTCGCATCGCACAGCTGTTACACAAAAGAAATAAGTTTCTTATTTCCTGTTTATTATAATTTATTTTATGTTTCGGGATCTTGAAGAAAAAATGTTTTATCTATACTTAAAAAAGCAACAAATTATTTTCTGGTTAAAAGAAGCTAGTGTATCTTAAAAATAAGTTTAATAACGCAGTTTTTTCACATGGAAATTTTTAATTTGAATTTTCATTATTTTAATATAATGTTACAAATTAAATGACATATAAAGCGACATTTAAAGCGACATATTCCATGATATATTAAATTGATTTTATTGCACATTTCCTTTGAATTTTAGGGCATTTAATTTAAAGAATTTGAATTAATGCAAAACAATTACTCAGTCAATGCGAGTATTTCAGTTAAAAACAACTCAAACATAAAGGTTTTCTTATTTTTGTTTTTTTGTTGTTTTTTTTTTTGTTGTTTTTTATTTCTTTCCCAAAAGACGCGACGCTAAATTTTAGAAGCATCAAGAGCAAAAAATCATATGTCAGGTACAGGTTGTGAAGCACTTTTCAACTGAAAATAATATTACAGTACAGTACAGTATATAACAGTAACATAAAAATTTCGTTTTTTCATAACATAAAATAATATATCTGAAAAAGCAATTTAAAAAAATACATAAATCAGATAAAATCCATTTTCAGCAATTGCTTCCCACATGCGGTTTGACATGCGAGTTCTAATGCGCTGCACCGTATATGATCAATAGAGTTTATGCACATTACGTAATACACTAAAAATAAGATAAGTTGTGTAATGCACAACCACAGCGGAAAGCACACTTTCAGCAATTACCGATCTTAGTCAGTCGTGTAACCGATTTTTTTTTTGTGCTTTTCTGCTAATTAACGATAAATGCTTCGCACTCAATAATCTATAGAAAACATTTTGTAGTGAACATCAGTGCTCATTTTAAATTTCAGTGTATTTGAAGTATCATAACATTACTAAAATGCTCTGCAACCGATTTTTCACCAGGCATTGTAATTGAATGGAATTAGTGTAAATCAGGTATTGTTGTACCTTTACCTTCCCTTAATATTTATATTTTATAGTACTGATTTTTGTAATGTCCATTTAACCTATGTACTCTAAGTTTCATATTGATGATAATAAAAAAAATTACTGCAATACAAATGCCAGATAGAATGAGATTTTTATCAAAAATCTTAAACAATTATTTTATAATCTATCGCCGAACTCAGGGTTTGACGCACCACTTGATCGGAATGATCTGGACAGTAGCCCTAGAAGTAAAAGAAGTGTGGCTGCAATCTATAAACACATTATTCAGTGCTTGTTTCAAAAATATTCATTTAAAAAATTCAACCAAAAATCTCTAATAAAAACATTATATTTCATCTGCTACTATCTCTATCGTATAAAAACATGCAACAAAGCCCAATTTCATTCTTTTTATGAATATAACTTTTCTTGAAGAAAAAAACACTGCAACTTCGTCTACTACGTTTTTTTTTTTTTTTTATAACGACTGAGAGTAGAAGAATGACCAATATCTCAAATACCATTGATTGGGGTATCTAACCTTGATTTACCATATTTTGTGTGATCATGCAAATGTACTATAAATGCAAATTATTCTATACCCCTGAGAAAGCATATTATAGTTCATCTCAGTTATGCATGTGAATCTCATTATACATGAAATATTGTAAAAAAATCAAAATGCAGCGTAAACGACAACCCCCCTCCCCCCAAAATTGATCATAATGTAATGGAAATATTTTGAGCGTCCCTATATACAAAATATAAATATGCTACACACTTCATTTCCAATGCCAAACATTCAAGACTAAACCTCAGTAACATATAAAAAATTAGTATGTTGTGACCATCACAAAACTTTCTTCTATATAAATCACGTCAATTAAATCATTTAAATAATACAAGAAATTACATCAATTTAGCACCAATTCATATCAAAGTATATGGGAACGTCCATTCATTACTCTTGTGATAATTAGAGCAAATTTTCATGTATAATTCCAATTATTTTATTACAAAATATAAGTAAGATAAAAATTGATATAACCAGCTAAATACCACTGTGTTCCACACACAATCATATACCTAATTTATAGCAAAAAAAATTACTTATGTATATATTATATGATGCTTATGACACTCTGGTCATAAGATTAACAAAATTTTGATTGATTATATAAACAAGGGAAATGTTTTTTGTTACAAATTACATATATTAAATGAGTGGAGCACAATAGTATTTTACTGGTTATATCACTTTTTACCTTAATTATATTTTATAGTAAAATAATTGAAAGTATTTGTAAAAAACCGCACAAATGGTCACAAGAGTAACAGTGGACGTTCCCATATCTGAATTTGAAGTTAGATGACAATTCGTGCATTAGTTATTGATATAGAGCTATAGCGGAAATTCTGAAAAATGTAGCATAGCAGCGCCACCTATTGAGCGATTTGCACCGAAACATAAACAGCACTAATTGATATCAAAGTATACCTGAATCTGAAGGTTGATGAAAATTCGCGCATTAATTATTGAGATAGAGCTATTGTGGAAATTCATAAAAATGCAGCATAGCAGCTCCACCTGTTGAAAGATTTGCACTAAAACATAAACAACAGTAATACAAACCAAGATATTCCTGAATCTGAAGTGTGTTGAAAATCCAAGCATTAGTTCTTGAGATAGAGCTATTGCAGAAATCGCAAAAAAAGGCAGCATAGCAGCGGCACATGTTGCGCGAATTACACAAAAATGCATAAAACGTCAAATCCTATCAAGGACTAACTGAATCTGAAGTTTGATAAAAATCCATCAGTTCTGGAGATTCAGCTATTGTGGAAATCGTGAAAAATGCTGCATATCAGCGTCACCTGTTAGGCGATTTGCACCAAAAACTAATCAGCACCAAATTATATTAGGGACTACTAGAATATAAATTAAACAAAAACATAATTTGAAGAACAAATTAAAAAAACAAAATTTATTTCCTACATTGTTTAACCCTCTGTCTACCAGAAGGGTCCAATGGACCCGACATGTATATTCAAAATATCTATTCAAACCAGAAAATTTCTTCAAAACAAACTAAATGTATAAATCAGACAATAATAAGTTAAATAAACAAATTAAATAGTTTTAAGTAAAAATTCTGGTGTAGAATGTTTTTATAAAACTTGAGTAAAATTTCCGGTAGTTCTAGGGTTAAGCTCGAAAAGGGACAGATATTAAGTTATTTCATTCAATTAGTTCTACATTTAATGTTAAATTTTTGTAACTAATTAGTTAAGCCAAATGAAGATTAAAAAATAAAAATAAAATTCATACAATAGGATACTTAAAACACCCTAAAAATTTAGATTCCGTTCAAATGAAATCGAAATAAATCTTAGACTTCTTCCATTTTAAATTGAAAATATTTGTATTGCAGATTTAGCATTATGTTTATGAAAATTGTGCATAAAATGATAATATGCATGAAAAATACAAAACTTTTAAAAAAGTCAATAATTTATAAAGTAACAATAATTTATTTAATTTTGTGGCTTATACAGGGTTTCTTACAGCTAAACAACTCAGGGGTCTGATGAGGCTGGGAGGGGAAGGGGGATCAATTTTAATTTTTAACTTTTTAACTTTGAAATTTGCGATCTGAGAAACATCCTGACGTGATGGTTTAAAATGAAGGTCATTTTCGGATTCAGCGCTGAAAAATACATGTGAATCAATTTTTAAAAGCTAAAAAACATGGCACAACCCAAAATTTGAAAGACGGTGTATTCTAACAGCATTTTAAAATATGTATCATTTTTGCAAAAAATTGAGGCTGTTGTTTTTCATCCTTTTATTTAACAAACACTCTGTTATTTTTATCCTCTTATAAGTGCAGTAAAAATTGTATATTTTGAAGTAATATACCAGAATGATTAAAGATTTCAAATTTATATTGCAATGGTAATTTTACTCTCAACCATTTCTTTAATATATCTGACGAAATTATATTTCTACTAAATTTGTGAATGACCCCTAATTTGCAGCAAAAAATATGCTCCCACTTTAAACAGCTAATACTCGGTCAATTTTAATCGTACAATAACAGGACTTTTTGTTTTTGCCTTACTTGTTAGTGTAACAGGAAAATTTTACTAAATATAACTTATAGGACCCGGAGACCGTATAAAAATTTTGATTCTGTAATTCTTCGGTAAATTGTTTTTTCGCTTCAAACATTTTTTACCTTAACTCTGCACCTAATTCTGACCACTTTTGTAATTGGAAGTATGCATCTAGGACCAACGGTTGCCAAAATAAAGGTCGGTCAGGTTATACGTGCGCACACTGAATATACAGTGAACTCGCTGACTTTTAATGAACGTTAGCAATTTGGCTAATCAAAAATGAAAAACAGTAGCCAAATGTAAAAACATTTAGCAAAATAAATTCGTCGTGAAAACCTGAAAAATCGATTTTTAGCCATCTACCTTTCTTCTATTATATTCTAAACTAACCTAATTTTTTGTCACATCTTATGCATCAGTTATTCATCTAAATTCAACTATTCGCTACAGCAACTATTAAAAATAAGTGCATTTTAATGTTTTGCGTATTCAAGAAAAAAAATACAAACCGGAATTAACTCATTAAAATCTTACGAAAACAATCTTTACAACACAAGTTAACTCTGGATTTTTTAAGATATTACATTAAATGAATTCTGAAAGATTTGAAATTCAAACAAAAAATATATATCACATTAAAAAAAATTGTATTTGTTTCTAGAATTCTTTGGCTTTTCATCGAAGCCCATACTTCAAAGAGAGTTAGAAAATTGTACTATTACATGGTGCCATTGAACATGATAAGCGGTAACAATTGTTCAGTAATGCTAATATAAGAGCGCCGCCTATACTGACACACACGCTCAAAAAAATGAGTAATTATTGAACACTCGGAATTAGGTGAATCTAATCGCTCCTTTACTCGCCGAATGAAGCATTTTGTCGCGATTTGGCGCAATTGTGACCAGCAGCGAGAACCCCCCCCCCTCTCTCTCTCTATATATATATATATATAAGTTTATATATATGCTATGTGTATAATAGATATGCTTATAGATTTATGGTTATATATAACTCTATTCTGATTAATTTGTTCCCAATTGTAAAACGTTTTTGTTTGAATTTATACTTAATCATCTTGACTAAGTGTAGATTAACACTGAAAGGACCGTGAGGGGTCATTTGACACCTACCAAATGAACATATTTCGATTCAAACTAGAAATTTCTCTATAAAATAAGTTTAAAAAACAAATACGAAGATAAATGTCAGGTAAATAAGTTAAACAGTACTGAATAAAAATTCTCAAGTGACAAATACTTTTATAAAACTTGAGTAAAATTCACGGTCTTTTTAGTGTTAAACCATTTTTAATAGATAGTTTTGACACTTTGAACAATTTGAATAGACATACATTTAAAAATATTTATATAAACCATGCTATTAATAACTGGAATGATTTAATTGTTATTTATATATAAATATTAAACCTAATTATTAAACTGTTTTGATTTACACTAATGCAAAATTGGAGATTTCGTACTCGCCAACCATCCAACGAGTGCGATGGATGCAACACCACACAGCTCTCATTTTGAAGGAAAAATAAATAAATAAAAAGGAAAAACACATGGCAATAGCAGTACTAAATTGTAATTAACTATCTTATTTTTTAAATTATTAAGTAAAGTACGCTTTTAAGCTAAAAATATCTTGCTTAACAATGTTTACTTCTAGCATGGTAGGTTATGAATGAGAAATGGGAAATATGTTTTTTGTAGGGGGAGGGGGAGAATTATAAAAATTCCCTGTAAATGGCTGAGAACTGTATTAAAGAGAATACAATGTTTGCAATATGCTTCAGTCTTTTAAAACTAAATTGAAGAAAGTGAGTCAAACTTCCCGTATGTTCACACATTCCTAACTTCATACACGTAATTCGTCAGTATATATATATACATATATGTGTGTGTGTTCGTATATTGGTGTGTTTTTGTTTTGTGCGTGTTAATGCCATTAAATTATACTCCAAAATTACATTTCTTACTATTGTCAAGTGCAAATTCCGCGAAGAGATAAAAATATTCAGAATACACATGATTCTAATATATTTTATTATCATTTTTATATTATTTTGTCAGTCAAATAAATCTGTATGTAAGCTAAAATAATATTAGTATATTCGCTCACAAAGCGCCTTTGAATTTGAGACATTATGTCTTCTGGTTATCTAATTGTTTAGAGAATTTTAGAGGTAAGATTTTTTTTTTCCTCCTTGAAATGCAACTTTCGAAACTATATAGCATAAATTCTGCATAATCACCTAGCAATTACAAATTAATACACAAGTGTATAAACAACACTTTATGCACTCTGTATATAAATATGCAATTGATTGGGTAACATTTAAGCTATGCGTATTTTCAGACATACCTACTTTTAGATTTTTGACTTGTTTTTCTAACTTATATTTTTCAATTTATATAGATTTACCGTACAGCCACTAATTTCAAATACGTTGAAGGTAATAAAATGAAATGACAAACAGGAGATGATTTTCAATCCTATGATCTAAAAAATCCAAATCCATGTTAATTTTAAAAAATGTTTACAGAATTTTTTAATGAAATTCCTTTACCTTTATTTGTATAATTACATTCTGTGTACTATTTCCGATATTTTTAAAAATGCAGTAGAATTCATTTCTTCCAGTTATATTTGTTTATCATGGCTTTATTGAATTATACAATTGCATTCATAATTTAAATACAAGTTTCCCTCTTTTTAACTTCCCTATATATATATAATAAATTGCATTAACAATACTCCCAATTTATAAAGCAGTAAGTATATTCCTTAAATTCATTATGTAAACATATTTAAAAAATATGTTGAGGAATTTTAATTAAAGTATGCTTCAAATATTTGAAAGGAAAAAAAAAACTTCGTGTTAAACAAAAAAAATACATATTAACAAAGACAAATGAAACTGACTCATAAAAAAACAGAAACATTTCACTTTTCAAAGAAGTTTGTTTGTCTAATTTTAAAAAGAATCTGGAAACAAGACTCATAAATAAGAAAGTTTACCCTAGTTGGAAAAGTATTACAGCAAAAGACAAAATTGTTTAGACTTGATTTTTTTTTTAGACATGAATCTTTCAAACATGTTCCAATTTTTTATAATGATGCATTACTACGTTCTTTTACCAGTTATTTAGTATAACTATTCGTAACAAAGAAAAATGGAAGATGATTTGGGGAATATACAAATTATAGTTTACGAAATATTTTCTTAGATTTATATTCATGTGAAATGTTAAAAAAATTCCTTGTCGATGTTAATTTCAGAATTTATTATAGACTCCAATCGACATTTATATCATTTTGTTCTTATATATAATTCTTATATATAAGTATATAAAAGTATAAGTTATATATAAGTATATAAAACTATAAATAAGTATATATACTTATATATAAGTATATAAAAATATAGTTCTTATATTTTTAATGTATGAAATAAATGACAAGACATTTATCTTTAAATTATAAAATTTTACTTTCATTAGCGTTAACTATTAGAAGAAATCTATTACTATGATAATTATTAGTTTGATGTATTTACTTATTATTTTATTATATTGAGACAATATTTATGTCATTTAAAAACATGAAATGTGTTGTATTCCCAATAGACAAAAATTTCAGAATTTATTACAAATGTTTGAAATGTATTTCTAGTGATGGAAAACTCTGAAAATCATTAAAATTCAAAATATTTTTACTTAGTAACTTTCTGTCAAAACAAATATATTTATTCTTTACTTTTCAAAGTATGGAGAATGATTTTTACAAGCTTTCTTTTAACGTACAATTATGTTTGTGTGCGGTTTCATGCTTTATTTTAACTTACAATTATGTTTGTGCGTGGCAGTCAAATCATGTGAGTTATTTTTCAAAAATTTCCTGTTGATATTGAGCTTTGAAATTGGGTATATATGTGTATTCCTGGGGGCATTACATGAAATGGACATTGATTTTTTTTTTTTTTTTAAATTCGATCCCTAAGAGGAGCAACGGTAAGGGAGGAACGGTTGATTTCCTATGGAGGAATCAGTTTCAGCTTCAACAATGAGTAATTGTTGAAATATACTAATGGCTAGGTTACCAAAATAGCGCCAAATTTTGACCAACTTGGCGCAACCGCCAAATTTCGCGACAAAAATAAGTTGCCATATTTGAATCCAAGTTGTTGATAGCTGGCTAATTTGGCGAAATTCCCAATTCTACTTTTTAGTGTATTTAAAAAATGTTTTTTTTTTCTCTACACTTTTGTGAATTGTAATGAAAGCATATTTTTAAAAATATATGTTTTTACATTTATACTTATATAAGTATAAATTATAGAGAAAAGTTTAAAAAATAATTATTATTTGACATAAATGGATTTTAAGAAGATAGAAAGTAATATTTATAACATTTTTTTCAATTCAATGATTACCCTCTAAACCTTTTTTTTTAATTAGCCATTGGTCAGCGACGAGATTATATGTTGCATATTCAATTGTGCAATCTGTTTAAATATTTACGCATACACTAAAATACGATAAAAATTTGGAAGGAGATATTTATGGAATAACCTTCCGATATATACTTATAAATCAACTGAAATAAAATAAATTAGATATATTACAATTGTTCATCAATACTATTTATCTAAAAATTTCGCCTTTTTTATTTTAATTACAAAACCACTATCTCAAAAAAATTCGGCACATAATGCCAATGTAAACAACAGTTGAGTTGGATCCCCCCCCCCCCCAACTGTTTACCATGAGCGATTAAGAACGAACTGTCAATTTCGTTATTTACTGAAAATGCCGAAGTCTCCGGCATTTACAGAAGAGGAAATTTTAAGCATTTTTACGTTAAATTCGAAATGTAAGCCCTGTATTGACATTTGTAGAAATTTAAAACGTTCTAAGCGAGAGATATGCCAGTTAGTTACGTGCTAAAAATAACCATTTCGACCGAATATCATAACTCGGGCAACCACGCATAACAAGTGTAGAGACCAATGAAAAAATAGAAGGATTGGTGTCAAAATAAAGTATGTCCATATAACAAATATATATATATATATATATATATATTTTCGGGTCAATGTCTTAAAGGATATAATACATAGATGGATAAGAGGCATGAACAATGAATAGATAAAACAATTCTTGTAATCCGCGCCTAAACTCACACTATAAATAGAGCAGAATAAGATTGCTCTAGAAACTACAGATCGAACGGGAACAATTGACTCATTATAGCATTCAACAACGAAAAGAAATGGAATTTGGAAGGCAGTAACGGCTGGAATTGCTACTCACTCAGTCATCTTCATTAGCAAGCGAAAAAGCTGTGTGTTTCTGCTCATTTGAAGAGCAATTGGATTTAATCGCAATACTTCCTGGACTTTCACCATCGGATACAAAATTCAAGAAAGTATCAGGAAGCAATTGTATGGAGGCAACATGTAGTGGCGGGATGTAAAAGAGAAACCACAACTACTCAACAAGATCATACAATGATGAGGTTTATAGAAACAAACGAGTACATCTTTTCCAATCCAGAGCCATTCTAGTCCGACTCCATCACTAGGGTGTAGCATGGAGGGAGAAACGGGTTATTAGCGGGTGCCAGAAACTTCTATCACTTTTGAATTTTTATCTTGTGCATCTCTTCAAACTCTTGTATGCGCAAATTGTAAATAGTAGGTGTGTTGCAATGTGTTTCTAATTGTGATGTTCAATATTGTGTGTTTAATGTACTGTGAAATACCTGTAAATCCATGAAAAATGTAAATAATTATGCAATCACATTCAAATGATCCTCATGTAATCACTACACACAGTCATGTAAATAGTAGGTGTTTGATATTGTGTTGTAATGTGTTTCTAATTGCCATGTTAAATATTGTGTGTTAAATGTACTGTGACGTATATATATCCAAGAAAATTGTAAACAATTATGCAATCATATTAGGTGAAATTATCCTCATGTAATCACTACATACAGTCATATATCTCGATGTGAAATCTTCGGTTCGCCCAGAAAAATTGGGTAACCAATTGTGATTGTAATTGTAAATCTCACAGTAACCGAAATAAATCTCAGCAGCTTGATCAGGGACCCGACGCTCCCTCTCAGACTCTGGTTGAGAGTCGGGAGGAGTGGATGTGGTCTACCCCTCGGGATTGCACTAACACTCTAAAGCGAAAGCTGAGTTCCCGAGGTGGTCATCGCTGTCCTAAAGTATTGAAAAAAGATAGTATTCTCTGCCACCTATAATGTTTGAAAACTAAATGATTCTATAAAACAAACAAACTATTCCAATTTATTTTGAAGTAATTAAAACCTGAAAAATACTATTCCTAAATAGCAAAATGTAAAAGTATTAGTAAATCATGGGTGTTTTCCCTTACACATAAACTTTTGAGACACTGTATAGTTAAAGATTTTCATCAGTTTTATTAAAGGTATGATAATGTAACCATTTATACATTTTTATATGATTTATTTGAATACTTTTATAGGATCTATTAAGAAAATTACATATTTTTGTTTAATTTTGTATTCTTGTTTAATAAACATCGTTTTGTGATTATACCTATACATTTGAAAAACGCTTTAAACACACACACACACACACACATATATATATATATATATATATATATATATATATATATTACATATAAAGCACAAATTCAAATATATATTTCTGGTTTCTTAATTTATAAATTTAGATAATTACATTTGCACTGCAATAACTATAACTAATGTAGTTTAAATTTTATTTTTTTATACAAGCTAAAGATAAATTGTTAAGTAATTTCTTAAAAATTACTCAGATTTCTTTAAATGTTTTTTGTTAAAAGTAGAGAGATTATTTTATTTTTTAGGGTTCCGTACTTAAAAAGTAAAAACGAAACAATTATAGGATCACTCCTGTGTCTGTCCGTCTGTCACAGCCGTTTTACTCGTAAACTGTGGAACGTGGAAAGTTCAAATTTGGGGAAGTAATAAAAATTTTTGACTTAGATATTTACATATTGTTAAGCATTCACAGATATATTTAGGGGAATGTAGAGGGACTAATTAAGTGATTTGAAAAGAAATCCTTTGTATATCGTGTGGGGTATTGTGTGAAAGCCTTCGTAACGCTGAACTGAAAAATACATTTCTTTTAATTTTAGGTATTATATTTTCAGACATATAGTCGAAAATGTAGTGCAAAAATATGTCCCCCCCCCCACCATCTATTTCCGAATCAACTGAAACTAAAATTATGAACAAGTGGGTAAGTGTGATCACAGATCGCAAAGAGGGTTTCGTTTAATATTCCTTTCAAAATATTTTATAATTTTACAAAATCTATTAATTCCACATTTCGCAACCATGGAGCGCACTGTATTCTAGACAAACCTCTATCCGAACGAAACTCCGTTTTACAAACTATCCGTAGGTATATTAGTCGAGAGGATCGAACCCATAGCACCCGATATAGGTATGCGCCCCCTGACGGTAAAAATTTGAATTAAAACATGTACGGCTATAGTGCATAATATGAAAAAGTGGTTAAAGGAGTGTCGGCAAAAGTTAGAAAAGTGCACCTTGGGTGAAAAGTGCGGAGGTTCGAAAAATTGCTAAAAATACAGAAATTAGAGCCCGGAGGGGTAAATAATATAAGACTTTTTCCAAATTTTATTATATATCTTTTGATGTGAGGTGTTAAGCTATAAGTATCCAAAATTTCAAGTCTTCAACTTAATTAGGGGCTCAGTTAGAAAAAAAATAATCAAGTAAGAGCCCAGAGGGGGTAAATATAACACCTTTTCAAAATTTTATGATTTGTCGTTTGATGTGAGGTGTTTAGCTATAAGAATCCAAAATTTCAAGTCTTCAACTTAATTAGGGGCTTATTTAGAAAGAAACGCTTAAAATGTACAAGTTAGAGCCCTGGGGGGTAAATATAAGATTTTTTTCAAAATTTTATGATTTGTCGTTTGATGTGAGGTGTTCAACTATAAGAATCCAGAATTCCAAGTCTTCATCATATACAGTTTCTGAGAACGGGCTCTGTGACAGACAAACAGAGAAGGAAGACGAATAGGGTTTCGTCAGATGAACGAAACCCTAAAAAATTGGAGACTGTAGACGTTAAGTTGAACCTTGCATGAAAATCATAGCGATTACGCTGGGACACATAGTAAATGAGAAAAACGCATTTTTTCGTTACACACAAATTTCAATTTCCAGGCATTCAGCAAAGGTGTTGAGTAGCGCGTGAGGTATCTATCGTGGGAGAAGTATAAAAGCATTGTTGGTAATGGTTTTAAAAAAAAATCGTCTGTAATTAGTCGAGATATTAACCTTTAAAGACACGGACGGTTTGGGCAGACATAATGATCGGGACGGCGTGCGCTGTGTACCATCGGCTTTTAATGCGCAGATAGCAACTTTTAATGATATATTTGTGTAATGCAATGCCAAGTATATAAACGCCAATTTGTTAAAAACAGGCTAACTTAAATAGAATTAATCACATAAACACTATGAGATTCCCGGCTAATTTGCACTGAGTGTATCTCTCAATAGGCCTCCCTTGTCCTTAACAATTAATTAAAAACTATCTCAAAAAACGCGGCATGGACCTAGGCGGCGTTCCAAGTTTGTGACATCCTTTCGAAGCGCGCTTGGCGCAATGCCAAACTTAAACTCTGAACAAGTGTTTTGGTTCAGCTGCACTTTAAAAAGAAAAGATTTTTACTAAGCTGAATTTAGTTTTATGAAATTCCAAATGAAGTTTAACATCTTGCGCTATATGACGTACGCAGAGTACGTCATGCTATTTTGGCCATTTCCGACAATGATACGTGGATAATTTTTTAATTAGACATTCCGAATTCTCACCAGAAAGTTTTAAGTCTGATTTTTGTTTTACATTTGATTTTCCATAAATAAAGTAAACGAAAATTACCAAGAAAATTTTTGTTGTGTAAATTCAAAATTTCTAAAAAAAAAAAAATCTGCCTGATACGGCAACACTGGTGGCTAGTGACATACATCCGCTAACAGCGCCAAAGCGCAAGGGGTTAAATATGAACTGCTTTTATTGACAGTACCGAATTACGTTAATCATAGGCAGATTAGGATAAGATTTAAAAAAAAAGAGTTATACAGAATAGCAAAATTTGATATTATTTTGGCTTCATATCTCTTTAATCTTTTATGATACACCCATTCATACTTTTCTAGTATATACAGCTTAATTTTTAACAAAGTCTTATCATTCTTTTAGCAACGATTTCTTTTAAATAATACAGTTAACTATTCATATATTTATTATACGGAACCTTCTGAGCGCGAGTAATACTCGCACTTGACATTTTTTTCTAACCCGTAGATTGCATATAGACATACAGTTTCTGTTGAGTTACAAGCCAAATCCTCTACCAAATAAATCAATAAAAATATTCTAAATCAGCAAAATAATTAACATCCGCTTAAAGGAAAATTGTATATCTTACAAGGAAAAGACCAACCTTGTTAATCACAGATTTTGATTATTTTAATATATGTTGTAGAGTAGAGACCCTTTAGTCTCAGATTCAACTGATTTTATCCAACGCTCTTTAGTTCTTGAGAAACCGGGGGGTCTAATAATAGTACACAACTTAAATACTTAATTTGTAACTAAAAGGGTAGGTTGGTCGTAGCTCAGTTGGTACGGCGGCTGTTTGCTGATCAACGGGCCCGGGTTCGGTACCCGAACGCGCTACATTTGTTTTTCTCATTTTTTGTTTTATAAATATACTTGTAATTATAATTTAATCATTTCAATTAAAACAATATCATACATTAATTATAATGTTAACAAACTTAAATTTATCATTTTTTTATTTTTAAACTATTATTCCTCATCCTTTAAAGAGGTTTAAAAAGAAATTGGATCTATTATTGAAAGATGAAAATTCCAAAATCGTGACAAAACCTGTTATGGCGTCATCTAGTTATGATAAAATTAAAGAATATTCAAATAAAATAAAAATAAAAGCAGAAAGGAGATAACGGGGAAAGCTCAAATAATTGAAAGTGCAAGCATGCGTATTACAAATTTAAAAATCTTTAATATGCAAAAAGTCTGTTGTAATTTAATTATGAGGCTAATTTTTACTATAATTATGCTTGTTACTTTAAAAACAGAATTATCGTATTATCGCATTGACTTCCTTTGTTAAAGCAATGCGTAAATGATGTTTCTTTAAAATCACGAATTGACACAAATGCTCAATATCATTGCATCTATAAAGAATATATGAAATACATTTTAAAAGTGATTTTAAGAAAATTAACAGTTTTATGATGATTTATACAACCATTTAGTTAAAAGTAAAAAATTAAATAGGTTAAAATTATAATTGATATACAATATTATAAATTTTAATTGACAATGAGATTATTTAGTTATACTTACGAATATATTTATAAAACAAAAAATGAGAAAATCAAACGTAGCGCATCCCGGTATCGAACCCGGGCCCACAGATCAGCCGGCAAACGCCATGCCAATTCAGCTACGACTAGCCTCTCCTTTTACTTACAAAGTAAGTATTTAAGTTGTGTACTACTATTAGACCCCGCCGGTTTCTCAAGAACTAAGAAGCGTTGGATAAAATCCGTTCAACCTGAGACTAAGGGGTCTCTACCCTACACCATATATTAAAATAATCAAAAACTGTGATTAACAAGGTTGGCCCTCTCCTTGTTAGTGCAAGCAACTCCTCTAAAGGAAAGAAACATATTTTGAAAAACAAATTAAGCAGAAAAAGACTATAAAGGAAATTAAAATCTACTAAAAGGAGAGAAAATAAGGATAGTGTCCTGCAATTTAAATTTCTAATATTTATAAGCACCAACAAAATGCTACCTAGGCAGGAAAGAAATATATCCAGGAAAGATTTTATGTTGAAGTATAAAGCGCAAATCACAAGACTTTTGGAAATTCTTTAGTCCATTTTGAGGTTTAGTTTTGCACCTGAGAACGGCTATTATGAATTTTTATAATAATAATTTCAGATATTATTGCAGATTTATAAACATAATTGGGATAATTGCAGTTCCGTAAAAACATTAAAGGGATTTCATTAAATATTTTATACAGTTAAAATTTTAGAAATATATATTCTTCGTTCATATAATTAACGAGAAAGTATTTTAAGAAGATATTTTTAGAAAACAAAATGTGCATTTTACATTTACGCGAAACCGGATCAATCACATTACAATAATTTCACTGTATTCTTCTACACTTTTATGACTCCGTACTCATCCATATAGCTTTTTTTTATTGAAATATTACTTTATCTCTTAATTTTGTAAAAATTAACAATATTTGTTTTTTACACTTGTATGGCTACATCTGGCTAGCCCATCCTGATTGCTTTTGTCATTGTTCTTTTTTTTATTTTCCACTTATAATGACAATGTTTTAATCCCATTTTTTTGTGTTTTCCTGTTTTTATATTTTGGTGTGTAGCCTGTGTCCTACGGGATTTTGTGCCATAAAACCTCATACAACCAACCAATCTCAATACCCACTTTGACAAACCTCATTGCGGAAACATCTCATGGGGTTCACTTTACTTTTTTTAAGCATTGTAGGCTTTAATTTTGAGAAATAAGATTTTCCATGCTTCATAAGTTTGACAATTTGTTTGGCAAACTTATTGAATCTCATGGATAGGAATCTCATTCAAATAACATTTTTTTTTAATCTTTATACTTTTCTGCTTTACTGGTTTACTAATTCACAATAATGTTTTCTGCACTAGATAATACGTTATTTTCCATTTTAACATAATTATTTTAATCTCAAAGTCTTAATCTCATCTTTTATATGTATTTAATGTTCTCTTTCTGGCACAGCCTGAACCTAAAGGGATTCTGAGTCAAAAAAAAAAAAAAAAACATACAGTCAACCAGCCAATATAATATATACAAAATATTGTTAAAACATGTACTCCCGATTTGATTATAAAACATAAAATTTACTCGTTAAAGATTTTTTAAGCACTAAAAAAGCCTATTTAGTCAAAATAAAATCGGGATTGTTTTGTTAAGTGGGCCAACAATTTTAACCATCTTTAGACACGCGCAAAACTTTTTAGATTTTAAAATCACTATAAGATCCAACACAGGTTTATCGAGTTATAGAAAAAAATGTGTAAACTATTGTTGTTGTTTTTTTTTAATTGAAAACTCTAATAACGCTTTTGTATTATTATTTTTTTAGATTGAAAACTAACAATACAAAAAAGTATTTTTAATAAAAAATGTCATTAATTTATGCAAATAAATTTTTGAATTTTACATAAAACAGTACTTTCATATTAATTGCATTCCACATTAATAAATCATGATACAGCTTTTAAAAAACTTGCATTTGAAAAATATGTTTTTTACACATTCGAAGGTGTGAAAATTAAAATTGCACGATAATTAGATGTAAAAAAAAAGTACACTAAAAACGGAATTTGTGGTCAGATGTTCCCGCCGTCAATGTTGCGTCAACATTTCTCACAGATATGCTTAAGATTTATAATTTATATTTTACACTGACATCAAAGAAATAATCAGTCTTATAAAATATTCTGCTGCCTCTTCTTATACAGATATAGCAATTGCTTTAGCAATTTTAACAGTAGAAAAAAAATGAAAAGTTATTTATTAACAATATTCCAGTTATATAAGGTGATGCCTCTTACAAAACACCTTATTTAAAATGAAAATATAAATTTATTGTCCAGAAATCTAAGAAATCTCTATTAGGTAACTTTAAAACGCAAGTTTCAAAAAGAATCTATATAACGTCATTTTTAACACTTTCCAACAAAGTTGAAAAGTGTTTATGACTTCGGTTTGTCTGTCCGTCTGTCCGTATGGGCGTATGGCCGTCTGTCCGCGCTCTAACTGCCGTAAATATACTCGGATTGTCCTGAAAGTTTTGGAGATTATTGAAGTTTACCATAGCACGTTTCCTATTTCAAATGAAGTTTGTAGCGTGTTTAGTTCATTTACAGGTACAGTCAAAATTTTCCCGTTACATTAGGGACTATGGAAGAAATCGTTTAAAAGGATTTTTAATGATGTTACACGCATCCGAATAGAACAAAATTTATATGGATTTATGAAGTGCATTAAAACATGCATTCTGCATAATATGCGGTGCAAAGAATAGGTATTATTCTTTTACAGGGCCACACAAACAATTCCGTTGCATAATGATATAGGGAGGAAGGGGGGAATTGTTTGCGGCGTATTTTAATTATGTTACACTATTTTACGTACAATGAAATCGATATACGTCGCTGAGGTTTACTATAAGTTATTTCATGTATATTACGAAGTGCATAGCATTTACAGGGACACACAAAAGTTTTCAGATAGTATATTGTATCAGAAGTACTGTACATTAGCGGTGATTGCTGGAAATGCATTTTCAATTATGATATGCGCTTTTATGTTTCACTATATTTATGTATACTATATGGTACGTAAATATTCTATTATTCATATACAGGGCTACACAAAATAATTCGTAAGGGTTACTGGGTATGAGAGCAAATTGGTTAAATGTTGGTTTTAAATGAGTTATGCATTTTTACGCTGATCCCCATTTCGTTTATTAAAAAAAGTTTGTAGAATATAGATAAAATGATATACGTAAAGAATTCGATGCATATCGTCTATGGAT
Source organism: Maratus speciosus (assembly GCA_963932465.1). NCBI lineage: Eukaryota > Metazoa > Arthropoda > Arachnida > Araneae > Salticidae > Maratus > Maratus speciosus. The sequence goes on from OZ010792.1 coordinate 244,498,112, forward strand.
GATATTTTCTGGAAATGTGGTTTCAGTAGTTTTTAGTGGGTTTTAGTTTGAACTAAATTTTAGCTAAATAGTGGCGTGTAATAAGGGTACTAGGTAAACTACAGGGCTGTACAAAAGTATTGAAATATTTTTCAATTAACTGTATAAATTGCTGAAAGAGAAATTTCAATCTTTTATATGTTTTCTTGCTAAACTAAATTTCCCCATTATATAGTATATATATCAAGATACAGATCAAATACAGGGTTGTTCAAAAGAATTGGAATACATATTTGGCTATGGGCGGTAACTGCTGAAATCAGATTTTTAAATGTTTATTTAGTTATCTTATTTACCTTATTTCCCTAAGTAACGAAGTTTCGTTAAAACTTTCAGGGAGTGTTGGAAAGTGTTTCAAAATCTATGCTGTACGCATGATTTTTCTTACTTGTTAATCTAATTATCTGTATATTTTCATCCGTATAAAGTGTCTATTTAGTTCTTTTAGAAATAATATTTCAAAATATTTTTTAAATAGTTGTTGAAACTATATATATTGGCTTCTTTATAACAAAATTTCATCACTGCAGCAGAAGTTGAAAACACATTTTGAAATATTTCACTAGAAATCAATTTCCACAGAGACTTTAGTTGAATGTGTTTCTCAAACATTTCCATCACATTTAATAGGTGTAAACTTCAATAAAGGCGGATGATATCGATTTTCGATTCGGTACAGTTTTCTTTTAATTTCACATTTTCGATTGGATTTTCTATTCTATCTGTACATTTATAAATTGTGAAAAACTTATGTCAAGAATTATGTATATTAGCAGGGAAAATGCACTACGCGATTTATTTTAGTAGATTAAACATCGGCCATAAGAATAATACAAATATATCATATTATATTGGTGAACAGTTATTACGAGATCTCTTTTAAGGGGGCCGTGGGGATTCATTTGAGGAAAAATCGACACAAAAATCAAAAATTATTTTTGTATATATTGTTATTCTCCAGTTTATTCTGAGTCATTTGCGAAAAACCGCATGCAGATGCGAAGATTTATCACAAATTTACAAGCTTTTAAATTTTGTACACAAACAGTTTTTCAGCCCTTAAATGTACTTTAAATCAGTTTTTCTTAAAACTGTCTTTTAAACGTTTTTAGATTTTTGAAATGCGCCATGCGTCTTGTTTTTTTTTTTTTTTTTATATACAAAATCGTGAAATTGATAAGAACGAATCCTGATATTACTTAGAAAGAAACTGTGTATGCATTTTAAAATTCGACTTCATTAAGATAGTTAAATTTGAATTTTAACTTATTAAAAGACAAAATTTTGATGGAAATCTATTTGGAATTCAGAAAAATCTCTTTAAAACATTAATTTTTCAAGGGATTAAAACAAGCGATACACAGATTTCTTTGCAATAGAGTTTTACGTGATTAAAATGCAAAATCGAAAAAGTATCTCAAAAAGTAAGACGCAAGGAGCATTTTAAAATTTCCTTTGAAAAATTAAATTTTTGTTAAAAATCTTAAAATTATAATAAGACTGGAAATTTCTTTTAAGATGTTCTATATACTTAGGGTGAAATGTATATTTCTACAAAACTTCATATCTCTATGAAGAAAATGAAATAAAAATAAAATAACGTCCGCCGTCCCCTTAACACTCTACAGAGCTTTATCCTCTTTGATGCAAAAAAGTTCCCTAAGATGCGAATTCTCCTGCGATATCTGCTACGAAAGTATCCAGAGAATGAATCAATTGGAGCAAAAAACTTGCAAATATGATAAAGTAAGGATATTGTTCAATTTAAAACTGTCCAATCCGCGGGAGCGTTACAGTAGACCAAAATTTCCATAGTCCTTAAATGAGTGCCTTTTTTATTTTGTTTCGAAAAAAATATCAATTAATGTTTTCGTCTGTTGCACATCTGCAATATAAGTAAAAACTACTATCGTGTGTCTGTTTTACGCTAAAATATTGCAAATTAGTAAATATTTTAATAAGTATGTATCCAAATGCCTTATTTTATATATTCATTTATTTTATAAAACTTAACCTTTAACCCTTTAATTCGCATGATATAATACGTTCTAGAAATTAAGTAGTTTAAATAATCTGACTTTACACCAGAAAGTTTAACCCGTTAATAGTCGCGCGTTGGTCTTTTCCCCGCCCGAAATTCGTTATCTTCCTGTAACCCATTTCCTGTTAAAGTTACGATAGCCAAATTCCGTGTAGCTGACTTTGAGTGTTCACACACTTGTGTAGTAAAATTGCAAGTCATTCCTGCTATTTCTTAGCATTTTATCACATTCTTAAGTTTCAATCGGTCTAAATGACCGCGTTGCGACCACTTGTGTTAGTTGAATTTTTCCCCCTCGTGTTCATCCTTTCCCATTTCCGCGAAATCTGCGGGGGAAAGTTTCTTCGAAGTACGGACTCTCTGTCTGTTGTTATTTCGTCTTTTTTCTTTCTGCTATTTTACCCGTTCATAGAGTACATTTTTTAGTTTTAGAATGTTACTTAAAATTGTTTTATTATATTAGTTGTGAAGTCAGTTCGCACAAAAAACTGATTGATGGTCACTTACATTTTTTTTTTTTTTTTTTCATTGTCAAACATTGCGGAAATAAATTCTCAAATTGATAATCGTTTAAATATGGAAAACAGGGAAATTCATCATCATTATTTGAAAGAAGTTGCTTTCCATTTATTACCGGAACATATAAATGAAAAAAAAACAGACAATAACACAGCCAGACCATTAAAAAAAAAGAGAAGAGAATTTTGTTGGAATCAGTAAAAAAATTGCCGTATCTCCAAAATCTGAAAAGTATCGTTTTTGTACAATAAAACAAACTCGAACGATAAAACAGTTTTCTCAGAAATGTAGTATGTATATCTGCGAAGAACATACATATAATTTATTTGCACAATAATGAGAATTTTATAATGTAGGTTAGAAATTACGCAAATAAAAATCTCTTTTGGCTAATTCAGTGAATATTTATACTATGATTTAAAAAAATTATTTTAAGTATTTTTCTAAAATTTATCTATTTTTAAATTTTCATACTGTAAGTAAAAACACATTTTTTTTTTTAACAATGCCGCAGAGAATGTTTTAATTATTATTACTATTATTATTATTGAAATCCAATAGAGGCTTGGGGACGGTATCTAACAAATTTAAATTTGTTGTCCTTCATCAATTGTTCAAACTATTTTTCAGAATAATGTTTTTCAGGATACGAGAGAAAATTCATTTAAATAAAATTATTGCTGCATATTTATAATTTCGGAGAAAAATTTCTTATTGTTTTTATTATTTTAATGAATGTTATTATAAAACAATAAATTATAACAATAATACCTTATTATGAAATGTACAATTGAATATTTATTTTAATTAAATAGTTGCTGTAAAATACATCCCTATTAAGATGAACCTTTCAATGGTTCTATTAATTAAAATAATTTATCCATCTTAGGATTTAAATCTACAATTGCAAATGTATTTAAATTAAATATATAATTTCAATAACTTATTATTTACTTTATATAAGCGAAGTTCGTATCCAGAGTTTTTATTCAGGGGCGATGCTCCCACCCTGAAATAAGTAGAAAAACTACAAATCGTGCATTTTCATTTGAAAAATGGATTTAATCATAAAATCTCGAGAGCCTCCCCCCCCCCTCCTCTCCCCCCTCATACACACATAGACACCCCACAAAATAAATAAATAAAACGTAGTTACAACATTTACATTTATAATTTCGAAATTAAGTATTTTTTATCTTTTTCTTTATTATATATATATATATATATATATATATATATAATATGCTGGTGAATTAGTGGTATTGTATTTGATTTTCTATTGCATGTCATAGGTTCCATTTTATTTCCAGTTTAATTGTTCAATTTAATGTCAGTGTAATATATTGATGCTAAATTTATTAATTTTATTTTATTAAATGGATATAGAGTGCAGGAGTATCATAAAAATCTACCTGACTCTGATTCTGTCTTTCGAAAAAAAAAATAAATATACCCCTATCACGAATTTAGATTCATATTCGTAAATGTTTCCCTACTAATTATTGATTCATAGTAACATCAGAAATTCAATCAAATCATTTACCATTTACTTTTAAGTATTTATGCAAAACGAAGAAAGAGTTATTAAAAACATTTATCTAGATGCCAACTATGATATATACTTAAGCGAAATAAATAATTTTCTGTAAAAGTTTGTAAAATGAATAATTGCTGTAATCTTTTAAAGTTCAGTCAATATTTTCACCCTACGTTATCCGTTTTCGATCATCTGATAACACCGGCAAGTTTCCCCTTCGTTTTCGGCCTGCTGGTAACGGCGGCAAATGGACCGAACGCGACTACTAACGTTCTAAAAAATGTCGCGACTACTCTCGGGTTAAATGGCTAGTTTCGCTTTACTTAAATAGTTAATGTCTGTTGTTAATTAAGACAAATATTACTATTTTAATTTTCTGTTCTAAAATAGGTATATACGAATAAAAAAATCTATTAAATTTAAAACACTATTGTTTGCATATATGCAAAGCTGCGCACTAAAGAGTTAAAGAAATGGAATTTTATCTAGATAACCCGTTGGTTCCAAAATATATTTATTCAAAATATTGCAACAAGATGTTTGAAATATAAATATATATTTCGAAGATTGCATTAGATTTTCTGTGTGAAACTGATTAGACAAACATTATAATAAGTTCCTATGAATATAAATGAGTTCTCCTCGGTGACATTTAAATGCGCTTGACAAGCTAGAAATGTAACGTAAAAGGTTTTACGAATGCAATGCTATGATATCGTTAAATCAGAGTAATTTAACGGATAAGTTTTCCAATTTTATTTTCGATAAAGGCCAGTTTTTCACTTTTCTACAGCTCTCAATGCGAACATTTAAAAGCGCATAGCTAATGTTTCCAAAAATATTAATGTATACTGGAAGAAACTGTAACAGAACTTGTATAAATACCATTCATGAAATTTCTGAAAGGCTACAGCTTTTCCATTTCGAAAAAATTACTATAATATAATTTAGAACTGATTTCTCACTGATTATAATTCATGCCAGTGGTTTTTTTTATTTATTTATTTACTTAAATTCAATAACAGTAAAGTGTATGTAAGTCCCGAAAAAAGAAATTCCACTTTAATACAGTACAATATGTTTTTTCTTAAATTCGCCCATGGATTCAAAATGGTTAGACACCAAAGGTTAGTTTAACTAGCTTACTCAAAAGCAAAGCTTGACTATAACTCCTTATGAGCCAAAAGCGAATTCGACGGATTTCCAAATGGCATATACTCATAAAAACGGAACAGGAACCATCAAGTGAATGATTGGAAAGTTTCAAAAGTCGGTATGGAAACAATTTAAACACGTTTCCGAAAAAGTGGCGACATTTAATGCCGAATATGTAAAGTTTTGGAAAATAAGTGTGCTTCCACAAATTAAGAGTTTATATGTTAACCACTATATCTCCAATGTGGACAGACTTCAATTTAACGCCTGGTAAAACATTCGCTGTCAAAAGAGTGAAATCCATTTCAAGCAATTTTTTTAAAAATCATCCAGTTATGGTGCTTAATCGAGGAAGTGCAGACGACGGGGAAGCAATAAAGCCTCTATTAATCTGTAAGCGACGAAATCCCCGGTATTGTGAAAAGGAAAGCTATTTCACTCTGAAAATGAATGATAGCGACCTTAAACGACTGTAGATTTTTGGCCTTATGGTGCAGCTTCGACTTCCAATGTAAATAAATTCCACGGTTGTAGAGTTTATTTGTAACTTAACAGAATACCCGAAAAAAGGCCTAGGTTTCCAGTTCTAGTTCACTGGATGTTCAACGGCATGAAGCGCCAGAAAAATGTGCAACCACCATTTCGTCAATTTGATATGTATTCAGATATGCACCTCAGGCTGAGCGTTGGATAACTTACCATCCGGAACAAATGTGGAATGCACCTTAAAGACCGGACACCACAAACAAAGGTGGTGTTCAAACGGAGCAATTGAATGTCTACACACTGTACAGTCAGTAGATAGCACCAAGAGAAAGTATTTGGAGGGAAAATCATCCAAATAGGACATTGACATCGACGATAGTCCTAGCGAACAGTGTAACTTAGTATCAAAGATACAAATATATCTTAATGTATTGTTGGCATCTAGTGTGACACAGATAAAGATAAGTAGAAATCCGAATCTCAACTTGTTTCTAATTTAACTGGCGTTGTAACTACCTTCGACGTAATCCACAGGCACGTAGTAAAAATAAAATGATTAGTGGGGTTTTATTTATTGTAAGCGAGTTTTTTGAAAAATATTTGTAATACGACCATTGCGCAGATATACATTTGACTTTTATAAAGGAAAAGCAGATAAGCTTTCCCGAATGATCAACAAAAAAAACAACAAAAAATCTGTGATTTGAAGCGCATTGGTGAAAGCACGCGTTACATTGATTGCAGTCGCGTGTTATATCAGAATATACAGCTTTTCCGGACATAAACGCCTCAGTATGAAAATTCAGTTATTCTTTAACTATGATAAATCTGAATATGAAATAAGCGACATTTATATCTGGTGGCTCTTAAATTTTATTTACTATAATTGTAAAAATAGTTCAAATTTCCGTCAATAGATGGCCCTGCACCGTCTCAAATTAAAATAACGTTCAAACTAGCGTATAAAAGTGCGTAAAAAATATTTCAAGTTGCAGTGTTTATTCTATTTAACGATGAAACACGAAATACAATTGAATTTTTATAATGTATTAAAGCATTTTTAACGTTTCAGACTATGCAGGGATCTATTGAAGGAAATTTGAACTGTTTTAAGAAATACAGCACATGAAATTTAAGAACCACTAGATGTAAATTTCACTCATTTCTATTTTCATTTTTATTATAATTAATGAATTATTAAATTTTCAGATCGGGGCGTTTATTTCTCGTCACCCTGTACAATTTATATTAAGAGAGTCAGGAAGCAAAGATTGAAAAAAAAAAAATAATATGACTGCGATTGTACTTTCTTTTTAAGGTTTCTATGTTTTGAATACTTTTTTAACGAAAGATAAGCAAGTTTTTTTCATATGAAAAGTTGAAGGACTAGGGATATTTAAAAAGTTACAAGGCTACACATTTTCAGAAATGCAATGTGGGTACACTCCTTCGTATTTCCTTTGTATATGACACCACAGTTTCATATTAGAAAATATTTTTTCTTCAAATTAAAAATCATTCAGCTATTAATCTCACAATTTATAATAGTTTTCTCTATTAATAAAGTCAGAAAATTATATCCGAAAACTGATTGAACCGTACTTACCCTGGCAAACGGTAATTTTGTTTCTGGCTGGAAACTATTAAATCAAATGGGTTTGGTAGAAAAGTTATTGCTAGCGAAAAATGTATTTATTTTTTGTTTTATATGTTTTTTGTTTAGGTTTTAAAAAAATAAGGCCTTAATTGAATCCATATTATTTTTCAGTCATTATCCCAATCAGAGCTATAAAAACAATTAAAAGGCTTGGATATAGATAAACTTTAATCTAAATAGCTATAAAAAAAATACAACTGTTGATATCAACCGTATAATTGAAAACTCTAATGTTCAATTAGTTTATTAGACGTGTAAATGTGTCGATTTTATGCAATAATATGCAAAACAGTTCATACGCGTTTTTAAGCGTAATAAATGAGTTTTGTTAAGTTCTTTTAAATGCTTCTTAACTGGGTTCAATCCATTAAAATTTTAAATTAGAACTATTAGTTGTTAAGTACGCTACGAATTGTCGTAAACACCGTTAAAACATCTTTTTAACCAACTAAAATTATTAAAAAATGTAGTGTTTTCAGGAAAAACACTTTTAAACATAAAAATAATTAATCATATACAAGATCGTTTCTTTGCAAGTGGTTCAATAAAGGCATAGAGTTGTATATTATAGAATAAATATTTCCCATATAATATTATAATTCCTTCTTTTCTTTTATTGATCACTTGTAATAATATGCATTTTCATTTTATTATTTTAAAAGAGAAATTTCATGAAATATAATTTAAGAAATAAAACGGAAAAGTTCAATAAATTTGATATCTTAATTTACTTTGCTTTGCATTTATTGAGTAGGCATACATCTGTTTCAATGGCTCACGTTTAAAAAAAATAATAATAATATTTTAATATTAGTATTATTTAAATTTAAAAGAAAAGTTTAATATTTTAATATTAGTATTTTCTTTGAGAATGATTTTAAAATTGACAGAAGAATACATACATTTTCCAGTTAATATTGAATATTTTCTCGAATATCTTGATTTATTTATCTCGCATTAATTATAACTATCTCTTCATTATTATACGAGTGTTTTCAGTTTGTACTAAAGTTTTCATTTTCAACATGAAAGTTATTACGTAAAGTTGTTAAGTTTCATAACCAATTTAGTGTTCGATATTTTAAAGTTAGTAATATGAATTACATCCTTAATCTCAGATATTACGAGAAATTATAAAAATACAAAAGATTAATACCAACATTAAATGAATTTCAGATAATATTAACTTTTCCTCTGTATGTCTTGCCTTATTTAGTTTGAGTAAGTGCAAATAATTTATAATATACGCATGCATAATTTGGCTGAAATTAATTCACATTATAATGGTATAATAAATCTGCATATATTTATTCTAAACGTTTATCGCTTAATTCAAGTAGAAATCTAATTTTATGACAAAATATAATATTGAAATTCGAATATATATTATTTATTGCGACAAAATTGTAAATTATAATTTCCATTTCATAAATATAGGTTTAATTCTCTATTTAATATATTACTATTATAATATTGAAATATTTCAGTATAAAATTGATTATTTGGAGTATTGAAAATATGAAGATGAAATTTCTTTTAAATGTCCTTTTCTTGTGCAATTTAGACTTTCATCAAACGAAAAAATCAAATAAAAAAAAGTAAAAAATTCAATACTAAACTAAATACATTAGAAATTTTGTTATAATAAATTATTGCGACAATATTCATGTATAGAAATTTTAATAAATAAATACTTTTGATAATTAAAATAATTATGTATGGATTAAAATGAAATAGCCACACTTTTTTCTAGATTTTTGTTTCAGTCAGTCAAATCCAGTTGCTTTACACAAAACTAAGAGTTAAATTTTTTTACATCCAAATCCATTCTGAATATCTGAAACATTTTAACTGTAAAAAGCAAAAAACATTTTAAATACTTATCATTCGTAGTAAAATACCCAAACATTTTCTAATGATGTGTATAAAACAGCATGAAATGATAGTAGTAATTTCTTTTTCAAATAAAACTTTATCAACGTTTTTTATTATATTTAATAACAAGTAACGTTTCATTCCAAAAAAGTATACTATTTATGATAGTGTTATTAGACTATGAAAGTTGTTATTACTATGTTGTTATTACTAAGTAGTTATTTACTATGAAAGTTGTGTTTAAAATTATTTAACGGTTTTTCAAATTATCTACATTTGATTTTTTAAACTCTCGAATAATTTTTAAGCATTTTTAAAAAAATTCGTGCGCATAACTTTTTTACATAAAAGTTCAACATTTTCTCATAATAATCCTTAAGTACATAAGAATGAAAAGTCGCTAATTTTTTTGTTTATTTTATAAATAAATCTTTGAAAATAAACTTAATTTGAATTCTATAGATTTTAATTAAAGAAATATCCAAAATTTTATTCCTTAATTTTTTTTTATTTCATTAATACTAAATGAAATCATATTTTGTAACTTATATTTATAGTACATATAAACAGATTATCTGTGAAAAATTTTAATAAAATCGGAAACAATAAAATGCGTATTGAACTTTTTTAAACCAAGAAAACAAAAAAATCAATCTGTAAAGAAAGAAAACAGTCTTAATGAATAAATGAGTTAAAAATTATCAATATCTTACATTAAAACCATTTTAACTATTTGAAAATTCAGATGCGTCCAAAACGTAATTTATGCCTGAAATTTGCACCGCAGCTGTTCCACAATTTTTCGCCGAGTAAATTATATCGACCACTGTTCGAATGGACAGCAGTGCAGATACTTCATAGTGGGTCCCGATATTCTGTTTCTTACAGACAACAATTAAAGTGTCCTCACTTAAAAATAACGTTACGCCTAACCATAAGTCACCCGTAAAAATAAGCAGTGTATCATTGTACGATTAAATACTGATAATCTACTGCAATTTTTTTAAACTCCTAAATATCGCACATTTGAAATTTTTACACTGTTGTATAGAGGGTAAAAGTACTTTTAAATGTAATTTGTTTTAAGACTGAATCTAAATTTATTTATTTATTATTATTATTATTTTTTAAACACGTAATACATCATCAATTGAAGCATATCGTGTGTGACACTTTGGTTAGGAGAGGGGTTCGACAGTTTAATGGACAGATCCGACGGAGTGTAGTAGTGACCAACCATTCCTTGATGGATTTTCATATCCATCCTATATCCCAGAGCCTTATTATTTTCTGCACATAAAAGTTTAACTTGTTGGCAAATAATTTTTTATGTCAAATAATATTTATTATAATCAAAGTTGGCATCATTTTTGGGGAACAAAATGCAAAGTATGGTGTTTTGCCATGACAAATGTCTGTGTAAAAATGTTATATAAAGTAAAATATAGTCCAAGACACGCAACTCATTATTCACAAAAAATTTCTGATGTATTCCTTTTTGTGTTTTTTTCAGTCGACGATGGTACTACTCTGGATTCCTAATGAATAATATGGTGTTTAAAAAGTTGCAAGATATATTTCCATAATGTTATTACTAAATTACATCACAATTTATGCATGTTTTTTCAATCACAGCTTTAAGAATTCATATACTTAGAAACCACTTAATTTGTGTATTTCTGCAAGCTAAACACAGCTTACGTAAGTTTATGGGTTTCGTCCATCTGCCATATTCGTCTCTCATTCGTCTATCCGTCATAGAGTCCGTTCTCAGAAACTATATATATTGGAAACTTGAAATTTTTCATACTTATAGCTGAACACCTCACATCAAACTACAAATCATAAAATTTGGAAAAAATTTTATATTTACCTTTTTGGGCTCTTTAATCTTTTTGTTCGAACTGAACCCCTAATTAAGTTTAAGACTTGAAATTTTGCATACTTATAGCTGAACACCTCACATCACACGACAAATCATAAAATTTTGAAAAAGTTTTATATTTACCCTTCTGGGCTCTTTCATTTTTTTGTTCTAACTGAGCCCCTAATGAAGTTTAAGACTTGAAATTTTGCATACTTATAGCAGTACACTTGCGATCACACGAAAAATCATAAAAATTTCAAAAATCTTATATTATTTACCCTTCCGGGATCTAACTTGTGTATTTTAAGCAATTTTTCTAACCTCCCCTCTTTGCATCCGGTGGGTACTTTGCTAACTATTGCCGACACCCCTTTGAGCACTCTTTCATATTATGAACATAGCCTTACATATTTCAGTTCCAGTTTTTACCGCCAGGGGGTGTCTACCTATCTCGGGTGCTATGGGTCCGATCCCCTCGACTAATATATCTAAGGATAGGTTGTAAAACGGAGTTTCGTTCGGATAGAAGTTTGTATAGAATAGAGTGCGCAGGGAAAGTGTTTTGGAAGATATTAAATTAAACTCTCTGTGCGATCTGTGATCACACTTACTCACTTGTTTTTTCATTTATCCAATTATCCTCACTCGTCTTGTATTATTAGTAACAAATGAACATATAATAGTGTAATTTACCCATTGCTATTTCATTATGTTTATATTGGCTTTTAACGGAAAACTATCGCTTAAATTTAACATAGTTCTAAATAAATATTCACATATAACTCAGACGAAAAAAGGACAAGTACACAAATCAAATTTTTTTTTGGTATAGGCGCAGGGGAGATTAGCAATTTGTAGTATTAAGAATAATGTCAAATACACTGGTGTCCAAAATTAAGGACCAATCACAAAATGCTAATTTTCAAGTACGCAAATACTCAATAGGAAATGATATAATTCGAATAATTACTGTCTCTACAGCACAGGTGGTCCATATAACATTTCATTCCTGTCACACATGGTCACAAGTTTCACAGTCACTACGGTGAAGCAAAAAAATAGGAAATTCCATACATCTCATTATGAGTATGAAATGATCACTATATGTGACTCCACTGTGATGTCACTGTGACTGCTGCTTTGTGACGAGTCCTCATGTGACTTTACAATGTAGTTACATTGTGACTCTCATGTGACTGTCATCTGTAGACTCAATTTCAAAGTCATCGTGAACGCTGCATTATGATAAGTTACCAAATAATGTCGCATTAAAGTCGCATGATGACTTTCAGGTGACAGAGAGACTACTGTGAAGTTACCATTGTGAAAAGTCACCATGTGACTATAATGTGATATTATTTGGTGACTTATCATAATGCAACGTTCATGATGACTTTAAAATTGAGTCTAAAAATGACAGTCACATGAGAGTCACAATGTAACAACATTGTAAAGTCACCTGGTGACTCGTCACAAAGCAGCAGTCACAATGACGTCTCAGTCGAGTCACATATAGGAATCATTTGAGACTCATAATGAGACGTGTGGAATTTCCTATTTTTTGTTTCACCGTAGTCGCTGTGAGACATGTGATCATGTGTGACATGAATAAGATGCTATATGGACTAGCAGAGCTGTAGGGATAGTAATGATTTGAATTATATTATTTTCTTTTGAGTATTCGCTTACTTAAAAATTAGCATTTTCTGACTGGTCCTTAATTTTGAACACCAGTGTATATTTCGTAAAACTTACAGAAACAGTAGAAAAGTGTATTTTTGCGTTTTTTAGAATTTTACCGTGTTTTAAAAAAATTTTGTAAACACGCACTGACTTTGCTCCGTATAAATTAAATATACTAATTTACGTGTTCATTCCATAAAATCCATTATCACATTTATTCACATATTTTTTAAACTAGCAAAAGCCATGCTTTGTTTGGATTCACGTAGCATAATTTAATAAGATAAATATTTGAAAATAGCAATATTTTTTATATTATTTTTGCATGTTTATTAAGCAAAAATGTTATTTTATATTTTGGCGCATTTTAATTTTAGAAATGTAAATTCAGCCAAATAACTAAAAATTCCCTCGGAATTTTTTATTTATGATATAACGAATTTAACAATTATTTTTATTTTTTTACAATTCTTTTGTTACCACTTTATAAAAAAATAATCATAATATAATTATTTTAAAATGCGTAAGTATCGTCTGCATAATTGATTTCGCATAATAATAATAAAATGCGTATTTGAATTCTTAACACTAAAAAATACTTTTATAATTGAATGTAAATAATTGAATTTTCACAAATTTTAATTCATTAAAAATATGCTATAATTTTCATAAAAAAATGGTATTTTAAAAATTCCAAAAGGGAAATCGTGAACTATTTAATTAATCATTATTCTATCCATAATTACAATCTGCATGATTTATTTTTTCATCTGAAAGTATACGTGTTTCCTTTTTTATTTGCAAAAATGCGTCCATAATGGAAAAACAAGTAAAATAAATTAATTAAAATAATAATGTTTTCAAGGTTATTCTGCACAAAAAAAACAAATCTACAGATCATAATTTATTTTTATGTTTAATTTCAAGTCAAAAAACTGAATAGTTTTTTTGTAAAGTGTACGACAAAATGTAATTTGTGTAGCCTAGTAGGGAGAGCTTAATAAAAATATAGTCAGAAAGGGGGTTAAAAACTTCAGATACTTTCCTGAGTTTTTTATCCATGCTCGTTGATAAATTTTTTACTCTTGATACTAATAATAAAAATATTTTACGATATGTCCTTTAATTTGATTTCCAATAGATATATCATTTTTGATCAACTTTTTTTTTTTTATACAGCATTTAAGAAATGATTTGATTACACGTACGACATAAATTTAAATTTCAAGCATCGACAAATCACATACAGCAAGTACAAAAAACTTTACATGAAATAGCTGAAGAACGAAAATACTTAAAATACTTTATCAGAATTTTTCGAAACATTTAATTCAAATGCAATAAATAAATTTATTTTGTCATTTAAAAAAATCAGTTGTATAGTTTTCTTTTATAACACGGGCAAAGTTAAATATATATTGAATCATTATAAAAAATATTTATATATACTTGAGGGGACAAACTATGTGCTTTTAATTATACACAATTCAATTAACCCTTTAAGACCCGGAACATTTTCACTTTTAAATATTACATTCTTCTTGTTATTTACTCTATACTGACTCTAATGACACTTAAAAAAATAATTAAAAAAATTTTCGTCACCCCTGGAGCGTGGAGAGTACCCGCACGAACGTGCGGGTTGGGCTTTTTCTGTGAAAGCCACACCCGCACGATCGTACGGGTTGGGCTTTTCCTGTGATATCATTACTTATAAGATGATTTGGGAAGTATTGGCTGAAATACTGCAATGGAATCCTTACTGGCTCTAAAGCTTAAAAAAGAAGAAAAAAAGTTAATATTCGAGATATACTCATCGACTTCAAGAAATTCATATTTTAATTAATTTAAAAATGTTTGCCATATTTTTAAAGCTTTTTTATAATATCGATTTTATTTTTTCTATAAGTCTATAACTTTTTAAAATTAAAATTTAAGCAATGAAATACATACCTGCAATTGCGTGAAATCTAGGATGAGGTACAGAAATGAACGTCTTAACATCCTACTTGTATTGCATTTTTTTTTCTTTTTTCATTCTCTTTGGTTTGGAGGTAGAACTTTGGGGAATGAGTTCCGAAGACTTTGATGAGAAAGAATGATCCAAAATTGTCGTTTCTTTAGAAATATTCGTAAATTTTTCTTCATCGAGCTCATCTGAACTTGATTATCCTTCTAATAAATCTGCTTCAAATGTTTTGTCCGCAACCTCGTCATCATCCGAGAGATTACTATATTCAGAGTCTGATTTATTCATCAATTGCAATATTTCTTCTTGTGTGAGAATTCTTTCTCGGTTTAGACATCTGAAAAAGCGTTTTATTTTGCTTTGTTACAAGTTAACAAAGTATTCCATAAAAAATAATAGAATGTATTAGAAAATTTTATTAATTGAAAAGAAAAAAAAAAAGTAAAAATTAATTGAAAAAAATAATTCATCCATTACAACACCCAAGAAAATAATACGACATTAATTATATAACAACATAAATTATCTTTAATCTGGCTGTCACCAAAATTATTGAAACAGAAATGAAGATGAACATTCAAAAAGCTCTTAACTTTGCGGTAGCACTGACTGACATAACGCCCAAGTCGCACGATTGTGCGAGTAACGACATATTGAGTCCTATGACCAACATAAATAGTGTATAATTAATGTTTTTTAATTATATTACACTTATTTAGACATTAAAGCAAAAATATTTATCTAAGCAATTAGAAATATACTGATAATTACATTTTTACGACAGATAAAATAATGAGCTGTATCCGTTGCACTTGTAAACAAAGCTAGTCATGCCGGCTAAAAGTAAAACATGTACCACAACCGTCATCTGTTCATAAAAAATGATACTTTATTCATTTAGCAAACTAGAACAATCTTTCTATTCGGTTTTTTATTACATACGACTGTTTCAGAAGCAAAAATTTACATGAATGTCTAACCCGCACGATCGTACGGGTTGGGTCTTAAAGGGTTAACAGCAAGTTCAAAACGATTTATTGTAACATCCAAGTAAAATTATAAGGAAATAATTCACTTTTGAAGTAATAGTTTCTGTAGATAACTATTCAGTATCTCGTGATTAACCTCGTGATTTTCGAAAAAAATTACCTCAAAGGAGGAAAAGCAATTTATTAATTTTTTTTCCACCAAAGTTAAAATAGTAAAATTTCATTAAAATTTTCTGGTGCAAATCTTCATTAAAATTAGGTGTAGAATTCATTTGAATTTATTATTATTATTATTTATTATTTTTATTATATTATTAAACGTAAAGAAATATGCAGCTGTTTGAATTAATTATCTATTTAATCAAATACGTTATTATTTTATCAGTGTTGCGCGATCTATGTGCTCGAGAAAGCGAAAGCCTTCGTTTACATTATGGTGGTGGTGGGTTCAACCACTGAGAGCAAACTTCCTATTCTGATACATACTTTGAATCCTGCGTTTCACGAATACGATGCCAAAAAATTTCAGAGGAAAATTTTTGGCAAAACATACATTTCCTCCCATAGTTTAGTATGGAGTAGATATTTTCAAATTGGATTTTCTTTTCAAAATAAAACGAAGTTGCTACAATTTCCACTGATATATATTTTCTATTGAAAAAACTATTGATTTTATTTAAATGCATCGCAAATGTTTGATATTCGTTAAAAATGCAATTTTAGCTATGATTAAAAAAAAGAACAATATGTTAAATATTCCTCATAACAAATATTAAAAAAGGTGTACAAATAACCAAAATTTATAAAAAAGTATACGGTGAAGTTTCAAAAAAAGGCCTTTATATTAAGAAAAGTGCATATTTCATTGCTTCTTTACACTGAAAGTGTGATGCGGTCGCGGCAGAAAACGGACCGGTGAGTTAGCTCTCCGTACTATCATGGAGGTCAGTGGGTTCAACTGCAGGTGGCTCCATTGTAAAGCTTTCTAGGTTGTAATTCTCCCCGCTCACCATGCAATGTATTCTGTCTTGTACTATCTGTTCTACGGATTATCTGTAACATGGATTACCAACTTCTGTATAGATTTCTAAAGAGCTGGCAATACGCGCACTTCGGTCTCTGGATTGTGTGGACCATTATTTTCTGTATTGCTGAATATTGTGTTGAGAAGGAATTATTATTAATGAATAAATTATGAAATATTAGAGGTTTAATTAACTGTCAACGTTAAAATGTATAATGTTGCTATATGTAAACAGAGTCCACATGGAGAGGGGGTTTACAAATTCTGCATTGATATACGGAAATGTTCAGTAGCATTAGTTTATTTATAGCTATTCAACGTAAATCAGAGAATGAAATGCCGATTTAAAAAAAGGAAACAAAAAAAAAAAAAAAAAAAAAAAAAAAACCTTTCTCTAATATTTCAACACAACTGTTCTCCGAGCACCTAATTATCATATGTATGTTTTTATCTTAAGTATTATGCGTATAAACGTGTATATCGAAATATATACATCAAAATGTAATCTTTTTAAAAGTTAATCATTTAAAGTGATTTTGGGATTGTTTTTTTAGTTGTTTCCATATGTAATCTAAAACAACACATTGAAGTATAAAAGTAAAGAAAACGTTTCGGCATACTACGAATATTACAAAGCTTTTAAGTATATTTTTAGTTATTATCTATAATGCATTATAATGATCATTAACTTTAAACTTTTCAATTATAAATTTTGTTAATACTATAAGAAAATATATTAAATAATTTGACGGTTAAATCAAAGGGAAACTTAATTTTTTTAATTTTTTAATTTCGTACATAAATGTTTGAGAAATTCATTTATATTATACAAGAAGTACGTTTTTTTCTTTTACACGGAAATTCTTTTTATGAATCCTTTGAATAAAGGATGCTTTACCTTCGAAGTACTTCAAGGTAGCATAAACATACAAGTTTGTTTATTCTGTTTCTAAAAACAAATTTCAAAAGTTTAAATTTTAAACATTTTTACGGATTCAGAAAAAAATCATGTCGCAAGTTTTATAAATTAGATTTCTCAGATTCTCTTATTCAAGTATGTATTCTCATTGTATTTTTACTTTAAAGATCCTTGTAGTATGCAAATCTTTTGAAATTTTTATTCGGTGATTTCGCCATGTATTTTAGAGATTATACTCGTAAAAAGCAATAAAAGGCATTAATAGAATACAAGCCGAAATAAAAGTATATATTTTTATTTGTAAATTTGCTTGAAGTACTAATAAAAAATTATGCAAATTCTTTTTATGCATAAATGTGTTCAACATACCTTAAACTTAAAACAGCGAAGTGAAAACATAATCTGATTCCTAAATATAAATTTATGTTATGCTTTTTAGATAAATGCATGCCATATTTTTTTTTTCAAAAATGTCTTTTATTTCAATAAATCTGAAGTTTGATTAAATTCCGGGTATTAGTTATTGAGAAGGAGCGCCAACAATAATTGTGCGTATAATTACATACAGACAGACAGAATGGCAGAATCACGGGAAGACTTTTCTTAATAACAGTCGAATTATAGTCAGAACTTTCTAAAATGCATAAATCTGTCGAAAATTTTCATGAATGCAATATTTTCCTCTTGCAGATAGAAAAAAGTATAAAAAAAAAAAGTAAATGTGGGGAATACGTCACTTTTGGAATCTCCTGATATAACTAAACTAACTTTGGAAGGTCTCAATTATATTTTTTTTTTGAGAAATTTAATGCATTTATTGTGTTATTTTCCAATAAATATACTTTACATTTAACTTTTTTTTTCCTATCTACAAGAAGAAGGTATTGAATTCGTAAAGAATTTCCATTTCCGGATTTCGACAGATTTATAAATCTTAGAAGGTCTTGAATATGATTTGACTGTTTTTGGAGAATGTCATCCCGTGAGTTTGTCTTTCTGATTGTCTGTCTGTCTGTCTGCTAATGACGCAAATATTGTGGCCACTCTATCTCAATAACTAATACCCGAAATTTAATGAAATTTCAGATTTATTTACACTTTGACATAAATTGATGTTGATTTGGTTTTGGTGTACATCGCGCAAAAGCTAACGCTGCTATACTGCATTTTTCACTTGTTCCGCGATAGCTATACCTCACAAAATAATTAAATGAACTTCATCAAACTTTATATTCAGTTAGATCTCGACATATAAAGACGCTGATTAGATTTTGTTATAAATCGTCTAACATGTAGAGGTCCTACGTTGCATTCTGTACTATTTCCGAGATAGCTACATCTTAAAAACTAATGCACTTATTTCCATCAAACTTGATATTCTGTTAGACTTGTGCATATATAGAAGCAGATTAAGCTCGAATGTATATCGCCCAACAGGTCCCTATGCTCTGTTTATGACTATTTTCACGATAGAAATGTCTCATTAACAAATGTACTATCATTTAATTTTGATTGCAGACGATTTGATTGACGTAGATTAGAAGAAAATTTTATTGTTTCCACAACATACTAATTTAGTTATTAATTTGATCGGTCTTCTGGGCTCAACCTCTCGTATATATACAACGATTTCTATAACCATTTTTATTTATTCGTGCGTTTGAGAATGATTTTTATTTCATGTGGTTAAAATTGCACTCTTACTGGTGCAATAAAATCCTTTTGAGTAAATTTAGATAGATGATTTTTCAAAATGTGCAGCTAGTACCGACAATCCGAAGTGACTGCGATATGTAACATTTTCTCCAACGCCTCTTGAGAATCTTTCAAAAATCTTCTTAGTGTTGTGAATAGCATTTTTCTAACGTTCGTTTAAAAAAAATACACATAGCTGGTAATAGATAAAATATGTAGTAATTATGGATGAAACATTGATTTATACAAGCAATTGTAGCAAAAAACAGTAATTTTGCATCAAGTAATTGAAGAAAGCAAAAAAGTAATTTGTATGTTAATGTGAAGTGATTTTTTTGCAAAAATATTCATGTATACTACTCGAATTTCTTATGAAGTTACAGAAGATTAAATTACAAATGTGTATTTAATATAGCTATATAAATTCCTTTATTGTCAGCTACACTAATAAAAAAAATGAAGTAGTCAAAAATGAGTAAATCGATGTACTCATATCGAATTGAGTATTTTGGGATCAAAAATGAACGTATGCTTTCTCAATTTTGAACCATCACATGTTATCAAATACAAGCAACACGTTAATTTTGTACCCTGTAATGGTTTATTTTATTTATGGCGGCATAAAAATGTTTGTTACTAATGTAAATATTAAATTATGCACAGTATTTTAAAATAATTTAAAAGTGCTTGCAAATAATACTATTGTCATAAAAATATTGCCCTGGACTTGGGGGCTTGCCCTGACCATATGCCACAAGCGGGTTCCCAGGGTGGGTGATGTCATAAAAATATTCGATTTGGGTATCTTGTTAATAATTTTGCTATTTTTCTTAATAAATAATCAATTAAACATTTCTTGTTAATAACTTTGAACAGGAAATATATGTCAGTACATTTTTATTGTAATTTTTAGGTTTAGGGGAGGGGGGGGGAGGTCAGTACATAACGATTCATATGTGAACACAGGCATGGAATCAAAAATTAGTACACGTGTTTCTCAATTTTTAGTACATTTGTATCGGAGCTATTTTGAGAATGTGACGTATTTAAAATTGTGTATTTTTTACTCAATTTTGAGTACCCATTCTTTTCAGTGTAAATACTTTAGAACCCTCTTTAAATGTAAATGGCTCCAACGGAGCTTTTTATGAACAAAACCTTCAATCACTCTCCCATAAATCAATTACCGCATATTTAGTCAAGAAATAATCAAAAACGGATGTAAATTGTGTCTCATTTCAAAACATACATGTGAAAATCAACTGACGTCCCCCATGGACTTTTCAGCATTTGATTCGCTAAAGCGAAATCGCGAACATTAAAAATAGTTTGAAAACTTTCCAATTGCTGTCGAAGATTATTAATACGACTGTACGAAAGATTTTAAATGGATGGACATTTTGAGCTACAGTCTAAACTAAGAATCAAAGTATCCAATGGAGATAAGTTGTTGTAAATAATATGGCATGTATGTGTAGAAATTAACACTGAAAATCTCTTTCAAAAACTGTGAACGACTTTCTGCTAAAGAAGCAAGAAATGCATTTATATTTACGCTATCTCTTCTCAAGCAGCGGAATATGATAGGTAATCCTGTCAACCAGTTACTGGTATAAACGGAAAATCCAGGCACTTGAAAATTCCTGGTGAGATTAGCGAACAAGTAAGGTTTTATTTGAGTTCTACATGGATTTTTCAGAAACTCTAGCAAATTCAACATTTTATTAACGGTTAAACCGAAAATTTCTATAAATATCTCAAGAAACTTAAAGCATTCAAAAAATCGGAATTTAAAATATTTAGCACATACTCCATGATTTTTATAGAAATATTTTATGTTATTTCGTTGGACACATTGTATATATTTTTAATAGTTTCATGAATTATTTTATTTGTCCAATATTTATTATATTGGACGATGAAAACTATGTATATTTAATAGCACAGTTTCAATTACAGAAAACATATGTTTCTGTCAAAATCTCAATTTAAAAAAAAAAATGTAGAAATTTACTGAATATAAATGTGTAAAATGCATGTCCTAAAAGATCTTTTTAAAAAAATCATGTATTTTCAGTAATACAATAAAAAAATATTAAAATGACTTTTTAGGTGTGTTCGTAATTATATAAATACGTTATCACCTATAGTCGTCGTTCAGTCCGTCTGTCTGTCCGTCCCTCCGCATATAACAAAGCAGAAACTAGCCAACCGAATGGTGTGAAATTTTAAATATATAATTGTTGCAAAATTTTGTCAAGTTATTTCAAATTTTATGAAAATCCGGTGCATAGTTTAATTACAGGGGCAGTCAAAAATTTTCCGTTACATTACCGCCAATGGGGAAAAAATATTGCAAGTGCAATTTAACGATGTTACAGCCTTCCGAATGGTCTCAAATTTTAAATATATAATTGTTCTAAAACTTTGTCGAGTCATTTCAAATTGTATGAAAATTGCATGTATAGTTTAATTACACGGACAGTCAAAAGTTTTCCGTTATATTACGGTCAATGGGATAAAATTATTGCAAGTGCATTTTAATAATATTACAGCCTTCCGAATGGTCAGAAATTTTAAATATATAATTGCTGTGCAATTTCGTCGAGTAATTTCAAATTTTATGAAAATCGGATGTATAGTTTAATTACAGGGACAGTCAAAAATTTCCCGTTGCATTTATTCCAACGGGAAAAATTATTTCAAGCGCATTTTAATGATGCTACAGCCTTTCGAACAGAACGAAATTGATATGCACTTATGAAGTCCACTAAAATATATA
Organism: Maratus speciosus; assembly: GCA_963932465.1. Classification (NCBI taxonomy): domain Eukaryota; kingdom Metazoa; phylum Arthropoda; class Arachnida; order Araneae; family Salticidae; genus Maratus; species Maratus speciosus. Next base: position 244,520,349 of record OZ010792.1, read on the forward strand.
TTCAGTACGTACAATATGCGGTGCAAAAAATATTTATAAAAGTAGTTATAGTACGAACGCACCTCATTTGCCACGTTTAACGAACAATTTCGAAATTGTTTATTCCTTTTATCTATAATTTCTTATCCAATTCCTCATTTTTATGAAATTAGTGTTTAGTCTAACTAATAATTTCAGAATATTTAAATATAACAGATATAATTTGCACATATAACTGCGATATGTATCATTTTTTGAAAAATTGCTAATAGATTTTTAAATGTTTCATACCAGTTTTCTATTTTCAGCACAGACTATAGTTAAACGTGTTTCTTAAGTATTTCTATCTCATTCAGCAAATGTAATCTTCCATATATAATCCAAATATAATCTTCCATGCGGGTGCTATAGATTTTTAACTCGTTGTAGTTTGCTTTAACATTATTCTTTTTCATTGGATTTTCTATTTTAAAAAACATTTTTAGGGAAGAACTCTTATTTGTGCGGAATATATAGCGGTAAAATAAAGATAATATACAACTAAATGTTTTAAGCGGTCTCAGGACTCTTAAAGCTTCAAAAAAAATTTATTTGATTTTTTGTAGATGTTAACCTTCTATCTTTTCAGAACATTTTAATATAATTGTTTCCTTCAAATTCTCATAAGAACAGAAGTTATGGATTTTAGAAGTATACCCGCTCAATAGGTGATGCGGCAGTTAAGAAACTTATAAGTCATTTTTCTCCAAATGACTTTTTTGGGCATAACGCGCTCGATATCTCAAAAACTTTTGGATATTTTTTCATGAAATTTTCAAAACATACGTTTCATATTAATCTGTATAAACTGAACATAAAATTTCCTTTTTATTGCTCAAAAACATATTTTTTAAGTGATTATGGTGTTGAAATTTTCAAAATTTTGTATTAGCTAAATACAACTTTGTATTAAAAATATAAAAATGCTTTAAATACAAATTTATTTAGGTTCAGGATAATTATTACAACCTGAAGTATAAGTAGGCACCAATTTGTTTTTTCTAGTTGCCATATTTATTTTCTAATCGTGCTCGTAAGCTGTTATACCAATTTTCTGCTTGTCAAATGTCTGACAGTTTGGAGCCCCCTGTAAATGCTAATTCTGCATCTTGCAATTTTTTAAATACATAAAATTAAAGAACGTACTTATATCTTTCATCTCAATAAAAATTGTGTTTTAAAATGTCATACATTTTGAGATATTAAATGTTGAAACAGGTCTCTTTTTTTCATTTTTTTTTTCAATTTTAAGAGTCCTGAGACCCCTTAAAATATATTAGTAATAATAATAATAATAATTAAAAAAAAAAAAACACGACGGTGAAAAATGGCACATGGCATTACATCAATAACATGAAGTTTAATGAAAACAACTGAAATGAAAAGAAAAAAGATTCAACTGTTATTATATTATCAAATTAATTCCATATTTGGAGACTCACGACTTCATGTTTAATTAAATCGTACACTATGGAATGGGGTGGTTCCGAATCTCGAACCTTCTGTTTTTTCCGAGTCGCTATAGCTGAGCCACAGAAACTTATTGATTTCGCTACAAAATACTTTTTAAAACAACAAACGCATATAAAGATTTTTTATATATCTGATCAATCAAGGAAACATAAGCTGTATACGAGGCGTATTTTTTTTAAACCGTTTTCATTTTTAAACAAGAAAGAAAAATCATCCGTCAAGCATAGATTATGAAATGCTTTCCAACACATTCACAATAATGTAACAAAAATGCACCGTTTAATAATTTAAAATATTATGTCTGATTCAACCATATGGAAATGCATAACACATTTGAAAAACCAATATCAGCTGTCTCAATCTACAATCGAAAAAATATCCGAATCCTTTGAGCAGCCCTGCATATGTTATAATGACTACTTATTAACTGCATGCTTGAGAATTTAGTTCAGTTTAGAAATATATAAACCTCTGTTGAAAATTTGTCTTTAGCAATTTCCGCTAATAAGGAGATTGGTACGTGAATTCTTTTCTGCAGCCTTGTATATGATGTATAGAATTTAAATGCAACGAGTACATGCAAAAAATTATTTACATTTTAAAACACATACAGATTTATAAAACGCATTTCCAGCAATAATTATTCAAAGAACCGATTTCTTTTGTATGTCGCTCTAAATTAACGACCAATGCCATGAAGGCCCTATTCTACCGTAATCATCTTGTAGTGCAATTCATCAGTGATTATCAGTTTCAATAGGTTTGAAATATTGTAATCTCATTAAAATACTCTGCAACCAAATTTCCCCCATATACCATACTGTGATGGAATTCTTTTGAGTGCCCCTGTAAATGAACTCTTAATCCCACATATTTCATATACAATACCACACACGCCTTCGTGACCTTAAATTACATTTATTAATTGCATGAGAATCCGAGTATATATACGGTATTTAGAGCGTGGAAGGACGGACAAACGGATAGAAGGACAGAAAAACAGAATGCATAAAAAGTTTTCAACTTAGTTGGAATGGTTTGCAATTCAAAATAAAAGTCTTGACTTTCTTATTAGAGGAATCTTTTTTAATGACAATAGTCGTTCCCTCACGACTCAGGATAACATCGCGTCACATAGTTGGGAACAACTTCATCATCTTTGACATAGCCCTGACAAAGCGTAAAAGGGTTTTCACTTGTTCCTGCACTTAAAGAAGCACCTTAGTGATCAATGTATAACGAGGACGTCGACGTCAAAACGACGGCGGTTATGCACAGCAGGCGGCACATTTCTATGAGGACGGGATAAAAAGCTGGTCGAACATCTGGTCTGCCTTCATTTAGGGGGAATTTATGTTGAAAGGTAGATTAACATCCAGGCTTTCGCGCGAACATATTTTTTTTTTTTTAAATGGTCTTGTGGATTTCTTTAAACAATAATTACTTAAAGAAACACACCTCGTATCTATAGCCTTTGGCACTGTTGGACTAAAAACAAATGTATCACATTTATTAAAATTAATATTCTCGTTTCCATTTTATTCTGAAAAAAATAATCTTATATTGTCCATAGTCAAAAACATTATTCTCCGTTTCTGCTGTATTACCAGTAATAATTAGCGTGAAGAACATAGATTAATTGGTGTATGACTAAGAGGTAATGGTGTGTAATTAAAAATATTTTAAAAATGTTTTTTGTTGCATATTCTCAATTAAACGTAATGTAGAAATTTATGGAAAATAAATATGAGAAATGCCTGTCGTAATAAATATTTTTTTAAAAATCCTATGCTTTTCCGTAATAAAAAAAATAATCTAAAGGGTATTTATTCATTTGTATTTCTTTGTCCTGTCTGTCATCTTTATGACAGACATCATAATTATCGACTGCCCTCATTGCCTTATCTATCTTATCATCATCCTGTTTATTTTTTCTCTAAGTGGATTTCGGAATATTTCAATAGATAATGTCTGTATAATTTCTCAAAAATAATATCTCCAAAAAATAAAGTTAAGCTAACCAATTTTGTTTTAAAACATCTATATACATACTACATAGAATCCTAAAAGTTAGTTCAGTTAAACAATTACAACAGTTGAAATTTTTCATCCAGCAATTTCCGTGAATAAACGGAAGTGTATTTCAGAACTTCTGTGCAGCCCCGTATATTATTTATAGAATTTACACACCAAGTACTATTTTAAGAAATATGTTTCCGCTTAAAAACTCGTGCCACATTTGAAAAACCACTTCTTGCAATTATTGCTCATAGGCTTCAATAGTTTTCAATTTCTTCTGCACCAAATTCTTTTGTGTGTCATTGTAAATGAACAATAAATTCTATGAACACACTATACTACAGTTAGCTCCGTGCAATACACCTCAGTGGTTTATATAATTTTCCGCATGTTTAAAATAGCGTAATATTATTCAAAAAAAGCAGAAAACGATTTTTCTCGAAAGACCGTAATGTAACGGCATTCTTTTGAGCGTCTCTATAAATAAACTGTACATGCTACACACTTCATTTTCAATGCCGAACAAACCATAGCCATAACCAATAAAATCTAGAGGTTTCATAGCAATAGGACTATATTTACTCGAGTTAGAGCACGAAAAGACAGACAGATGGCAGACCGATGTACATGTCGAATACATAAACACTTTTTAACTTTGTTGGAAATCGTTAAAAACACCTTTAAGCAATTCACGCTCATTCTCAGTAATGGTTTCGGATTCTTTTGTGTAGCGCTGTATATGGCCTTTAGAACTTATACACATCTCGTAGTGTGCAAAAATTTAATTAAACTTAAAACGCATATCATAATTGAGAACATTATATCAATTTCATTATGTTTGTAACCGAGTAATATCATTAAAATATGCCGTAAACGAATTCTTTTCATAGACAATAATATAAAGAAATACTTTTGAGTTTCCCTGTACGCGTACTGTACGTGTTAAACATAGCACATTCGATATTAAACATCTTCTAGTACACCTCGATAATATGTGTAAGTTTTCCTATATTTAAGATTGTATAACACTAATAAAATACACTGCAAATCATTTCCCCCCATAAACCATAATGTAACGGAATACTTTTGAGTGCCCTGTAAATGAACCATGAAGGCTACGCACTTCATTTTTAATACCAAAGAAGCCATGGCAATACTCAAAGACCTAAATCAATAACATGTTAATCCGAGTATATTTACTAGAGTTATAGCAGGGACAAACAGATGGCAGATAGACAGACAGAAAAGCTGAATTCATAAACACTTTTAAACTTTGTTGGAAATTGTTAAAAAAGAATTTTAAGCCGTTCTACAAATTGTGTTTGCCAAGGAATATTAACAGACACTTACGTCTAATGTATTCTAATAAAGAAAGTTTCGCTCTGTCTTTTTGTGCGAGAAGGATAGGAAAATCTACGTCACGGTCGAGGCTGAAAATTTGTATGAAGGTAGTTCAAGGCGTCTCCTAATGAAACTGAGAATAAGAATTTTAAATTTCTAATGATTAGCAAAGTCATTAATTAAAACTCGCAAGGCTCTCTCATAAAAAATCAGAATTTTTCATCTCCTCGCGCATACATAAAATCCCACATACGCATTGGAAGGAAATAGAAACTTTATTTAGTCATTTCTTTTCGATCATGGTAGCTACGTGGTACAGCGTATGTCTTCTAAAAAAAAGGTCCTTGATTCGGAACTCTAAGGACGAAGTTGAAATTTTCTGTTTATAAATTTCATTGTCCAATGCATCTAACTGAAAGAAATTTCGTATGTGTTTGCTATTTTAAGGGTTTCTTTTATCTCTACTAATAAAAGAAACTTTCGTATAACGATTTTATGGCAATATATGTATATATATATATATATATATTGTATTGTTTTCTACTTTAAAACAATTCAATTATTTTTTAATGCACATAAATGCATCAAGAAAAGAATTCTAAAAAAATTGCATCTTATAAATTTCATTGTCCAATGGATATAATTAAAAGAAATTTTGTTTTGCAATTTTAAGTGTTTCTTTTATCTATACTAATAAAAATTCAAATAAAAATAAATCTTCAATTATAATTCTTTCACTTATAAAATCGTAGCAAAATGCGTCAAAAAAATATGCGCTGCCACTCGGGAAGTATTTATTAAAAGTTTCTCATAGAGCGAAATTTCTGAGGTATCGATAAACAAAAAAATGAGGGTGTGCAGCTCACAAGGAAAGTCTCCATACAGTCATACTAAACAAAATCTGAAAAAAATTACAGGACGGTCTTCTCATGAGGATATATATATTTAAAAAAAAATGGCGGAACCTCGATAGAGCGTCCGTAAACAAATGATGAAATTTTCGCTTATTTGGCGAGTTATCATCGATTGACGATGAAATCAAATTTAAAAAAAAATACTCTTTTATGTCGAATAACTCATTAAGGGAACAACTTTTTTATGTTGAATTTGTTTATAAAAGTTTAATTTAAATAACTTTAGTTTTGTCATTATTAGTTTATTTTGACTACAGTTTTGTCATATATATTTATATATATTTATACTTAAATTTAACTATCATATTTTATGATTTAAAACAAAATTTTAATTGATTTAAATTGTTTTAAGCTCAAAAATAAGTCCAATTGAGCACTATCGATTTTATTTTGTTGCTATTGAAACAACGACTATTTCGATATGGAAATGTATAACGGTGAAATACTTTATGTGGACTTTATTTTTAATAGCAGTTTAAATTTCAAAACTATCGGATTGGAGGATAAAGCAATTGCAAAATTTCATTCAAATCTGTAATAAAGGAAATAAAAGCGTGAATTATTTATTACTTTAAAGAACATTTTAAATTAATATTGCTGGAAATGTAATAATACTCATAAGTAAATATTTGCAACTTAATAAACTTAAACTAAAAGAAACAAATTAAATAATTAAAAATCAAATTACAGCTGGCTATAACTTAAAATATATATTTGTAACTTGAAAAACGTAGAAAATACTTTTCCAGTGATAAAATTAAATAACTATAGCAACAAGCAATAATACATAGTACAATATGAACTACAATATATATATATATATATACAATAAACTCTTTCATTGATTAAATACCACACATTCTAAAAAACAATTAACAAGCTTTTTTTCAGATGCATTAAAATCGTTTGCTTTTGACGAAGAAAAATCCTGCTCGCCAAATCGCGCGTCACTTTCGTCTTTTCGAACCAAATATTCGAAAATATTTTATTTTTTATAGACTTTCTACAGAATTCCTCCCCGAAATTTACCTCATCCTTTATTACATACATGAGTACGTTCTATAGTTTTTTACAAAGTCTCATTATTCTTTTAGTAATGATATTTTAAATAATACAGTTACTATTTCATATATTTATTTTACGGAACTCTCCGTGCGCCAGTAATACTCGCACTTGACCGTTTATACAAAGTTAGTAATGCTGACAAATATTAACACAGCTTTAACACAGTAAAAGTGTTGACGCCTGGACAAAATAACGCGTTTGTGAATGTTGCAGTCGACAAAAGAACTGTTTATGATTTGTGTATAGTACAGTTCATATCTTTCTGTATAGCACAAGATGTACTATTGAGGAACCATATTTGTAGTTTTTTTTTACCTAGATCTATCCAAATGGCATTGTTTGCAATTTCATTTATGATGACGCTGAAGACTTCTTTTAATACTAATTGATGATACACTGTACAGTCATTCAGGGTAACTTTGAACCATGGGGTGTAACTTTGCACCACCTCCTAATTTTCAATATTTTTGACTCCAAAAGACTAAATAAACTCCAGAACTGTGCTCTGTTGGCAAGGTTCTAAACTGGGATTTCTACTCTTTAATTTTAGAGAATAAATTAGCAACATTATGCGCAATTAATTGCATCATTTAACTATTTTTGTAAAGTACAGTTTTCAAGTTAATTTTGAATGCTGTTTTGAAGTTATTGTAATCCAATTAAATTTTCATAGTAAGTAGCAATCTACTCATTTATCAGACATATTATTATCTAAATGTTGTAAATGTGTTAATATTTTGTGATTATTTATTTATTAGTAGTTAATAAAATGTAAAATAAGAAGGCACTAAAATTTTACCGCATTTTCAGGGTAACTTTGAGCCAGCTCAAAGTTATACTGATCTTTATAATTTACTGTCAAAAATTTCCCATATTTGCACGTATATTTTATATAAATGCCAAAAGTGTGCATTAGATATAACATGTAAATATTTTCACAAATATGTGTAAAATACATAAAATTCATTTAGAGGTGTGATTCGGGGAGGAGCTACTCAAATTTGACATTTCATACGTTCGACGTTTTTTATTCTTGTTTCAATAATACTAGTACTAGTATGTATTACTGTAACTATGGATATATTATTAAGTTAAAACATTGAAAATTGTTTTTCACTGCATTTTTATGTTTTATATGAAAAATAAACATTTTTTTTTTCTAAATATTCATGAAATTTGATGTGAAAGTTTTTGTTGTCAATTTTAATGATTTATTTTCTGTTTGATACCATGTGTTTAAAATATTAACAGGTATGTTACTGAACTCTATCAAAAAAACTTATTCATATTTAATTTTTAAATATTAAAAAATATTAATATTATTTACATTATTAAACAATAAAAAAATAAAATATTAATGAATAATGTCATAAATCTTCAAGGCTAAATAGAATTTTGGTATTTTAGCTTTACCATGTGATGGAATACCTAATAACGCCTTCGTACAAAAGATAAAATAATTTTTAAGAAAATGTAGCATAACATGTTCTTCCACCCAGCTCTTTAATTATAAAGTTTCAGACACAGGTTTTATTCCATTTTTATAACTATCCCTAGTACTGATTAGAATGAATCTTAGGACAAATCCTGCGATAACTATAAAGAGTAGTTTGACGCCCGCGCTGTCAAATTTTAATGTTTGTTTTTAATTTTGTTTTAAAATGCGATATGTTCGGAGAACTGTATGCCATTGTTCAACACCGCAACATTGACTTTATGTAGCTACACGTTAACAAGAAACTCACATTCTGTTTGACGATTTCAACCTCTCTAACTGATTTACATAGTTAGTCAGCCAGCTCAGTTAAACATATTATGTCAATTTTCAAATTATTTTCCATTTTTTTTTCAATATTTTATAAAATTATATGTAAACTTTTCTATTATGGTGATAAAATTTTAAATAATATGTATATTTGTTCTGTTAAATATTTTTAATACAAAAATACCCAAGAACATTTGAACTTCTATTCAGAGACCTTCTATGTTTCAAAATTCTCTATTTCAAAAAAAAATCGTGGGTTCTTCATTTTCAACAAAAAAGACCTAAGAAAAGAACGTTTATATAACGAAGAGTAGTAATTTATGTTTTATGTTTTTTAAACCAAAGTTTAAAAGTTCTAATTGTTTTCATCATATCAAGGAAAACACTTTGAAATGCTTTTTTTTTTCATTTTATTTGTCATCAGGGTCATTTCATTTATTTGTCAACATTTTATTTTTCATTTGTCATTTTATTTGTCATCAGGGTGCATCATCAGCTTCCCTTACTTACGAATATTTGTTAATTTACTTCGCCTTTTAACAATAAAACACAACTCAGAATAACGTGTGATTTTTTTGCCATGAAAAATACTTCAATCGAATTTTATATTTAACGTAAATCTATATAAAAGCCGTTCTCTGTGTCTATGTCCTTTATACAAATCTTTAATTTTTGACCGATTTGCACGAAACTTGATGTACATACGTTTTAGAACGTGGAAAAGATCACTGTCTACTTTAAAAAAATTATCAGACCACTATTTATCCCTTTTTTCTACCACTTCCATAATTTAACATTATAGAAATATCTCTTTTTAAATCTTTTTTAATTCAAACGTTTCTTTCCTTTTGCCAAACCCTAAAAAATGACACAATAATGTGAAAAAAATAAGGATAACGCGTGTATTTTATTTTTATTTGCCAATAAAAATTCAGATTTTCTTGCTATATTTTTGCGTGTTTGATACTGACGTCATTCTAAACAGAAAATTTACATTTTTTTGTATATAAAAAAACTTTAACTATAAGAGCGGGAAAATAACGTGGCACCTCAATTTGAATGTTTTTTTTTTTTAATTAAAACATCTATTTTAATACAAACAGTCAAATTTCATAAAAACATTTAAGAAAAAGAAAAAAAGGCTAGATATGACGGCACATTCTATCAAATCTTTTCAACGCGTAATCAAATTCATTATAAACATATGGCTCCTATATTTTGCTTACTACTTCGATTGTATACTACAGCCATATCTTATAGCTATACGTTATCGATAAGTGTTGTATTGGTTTAGATTCAGTGCTAACATTTTCCGTGATTTATAGCAAAAAGAGAGAGGTTATTTACATTTTCAAAAAAAATCTTGACAGATGTCTTGATTTAAAATTTATGGAAAGTGACATTATTTCATCTAATCTTTGTAGATTTAATTTCAATAAAATTTCAAATTTTCCAAATAAAATTTTAGTAACTACTACCTCATTCGGATGTTGTTTTTTTTTGCATTTCCGCTCGTATTGTGAAGATATTGTGTACTTCTGTTACGCGCGTCACAGAAAACATGTATTTTAATTTTTAAAGTTAAAAAAATTACCACAATGTGTCGAAAGAACATCCTTTTTCTGAATTTAAATTTTGCGAGTTCCAAAATTAAAACTAAAAATGTGAGTTTTTTCATAAACTTCAAGTTAAGGCTGTTCATAAAGTTAAGGCTGTTCTCAAATCCAAAGGAGCTATTTTTTGACATATTTTTTAATTATTTTTTGTTCGGAAACGCATGAAATTGACAGGAGTTCTTATTTAGAAACTATGTAATCGAAAGATAGTTTCCATTTGTTGGTAAAGGGATCTTTCAGTTGGTTTTTTGAACTGAATTTCGGACGCAACAGTGCAATAAAGGATAAAAACCGGCCGTCACGCAACCACAATTGCTCATAACTCGATAAGTAATTTATTTATGAAAAAAGGAAAAACTCATTTCAATTCCAAATCGCTTTAATAGTCAGGCCTACAAATTTTAAGCCTTTACGTTTAATGAGTCAGAAAATGTGCCAGAAAGTTTCGCGTTGTTGAGCAGGGAACTGGAGAAGCACCTTAAGCATTTGCAGGTTAGTATTTTGTAATCAAGTTGCATGTCAGGTAGTCGCTTAAAACATATTAAACTATATTGTTTTAAACAAAGGTGCATGCCATAATAGGTGTCAGGCACACTCACTAAAATAAGAATACCCTAGAGCACAGCCCCATTACCGAAGATAAACCCGTCAATATACTTAGAGATAAAAATATTTCTGCATTTTTCATTCAGCTAATAAGATTAATCTTTAATAATAGGGTTCACATGATTATATAACTTTCCCCTATAATTCTATGACTAAGCAACGGAAAACAATATGTTACGCACTAAAATCTTCCCTAAAAAACTAATAGGTCAAGTCGCATGGAAATCCGTTCTGAATAATTCAAGGTATATGCACCCGGAACGAAATTCCCATTAGAATTTTATATACTTATCACGTTATTTTGAGTAGTTTGATTTGATATCTGTTAAATTCGTGTTTTATTTTATTTTTGGCGTTTTAATTTCGTTTGCCAATTTAGTTATTGAATATTACGCGAAAGCAAACAAATTCTGAATTATTTACAATGTTTTTGAACAATTGAGTTAATCTTTTGTATTTGGGTTGTAAGCATATTTAAAAAATATGCATGCTTAAAAATTATTTTAAAACCTATAAAAAATTCGTAAATTGAGATAAACATTACAAACAAATATCACTGAAAGTACTTTTGTTTTCTATAATACGTTGGAACAATCGAATGTACAATGTTTAGACGTTAAACTGCAATAAAATGAAAATTTGTTGTGTTAGGTTGTTGCCACCGAAAACATGATACCAGCGTTACTCATAGACATGTCTTTTCTTTATACTATTGCATTAAGTGTAAACAGGTTCATCTTTCGTAATCGGGTTGCACTCAACTTTAAAAATATCCATGCTTAAAAATTACTTTAAAATCCATTAAAATCAGAAAACTGAGGTACAATTTTCAAACAAATATCATCTGAGAGAACTTTTTTCTATTCGACTTTGTAAAAAAAAGAAATTGTGTGATGTTTAAAAGTTAGAAAAATTGCAGTAAAGACACATTTTATGGTTACAATTTATGGGGCACAATTTATGGGCACTGACATAGTGTTTTTACTTTATAATGTAGATAATACCAAACAAACGAGAATTTCACTAAGTGCTGCGTGATTTGGAGGAATTTCTTTTTTTCGTATTGTCAGAAAAATCCCATATTTTTCTCTTATATCCGCCAAAGAAAACGTGCATTCTGTTATTAAAGCTCAGGGATTTCACTATGGTTGCAAGACAATAAAGCCATGTTTTTTGATTATCTTTATAACGATTTGTGGATGGGAAGGCAAAAATTTCAGTTATTGTGATTGCCGTATTATTTCGTTTTAATTTATTTTACCTCGAAGGCTTCTTATAATTATCACGGGCGAAGCCGGGTAGTTCTGCTAGTTCTATATAAAGAAGAACTTTGAAGGAACCATAAGATTCGCTGAATAAAATTCAAATATATATAAATTTATTCAATTTTCTGTATCCTTTTCGTGAAAGAAATAAGTTTTGTATTCCAAATGAATGTCAACGAGTTTTTTATTCATTTTTTATTGTAAAAGTCTTTGTTCCGTATGTCTTACAAAATCCTAAGCTGGACATTAAAGTACAATTATCTCTTATATATACGTATGTTGTGGTTTGTTATACAGTTACTATATTTTATAATGATATACTCGTAGAATATAACTAGATAAAATCTGGCTGATATTTCTTGTGACTTTAATTTTATATCAAAACTAGCAAACCCCGCGGCTTTGCTCGCGTAATAGTTGAAATATACCAAGTGATATTTGCATGACTATTTTTGGCACTTCTTAGTTATCCCGTCGACCAAATTACTGTCGCCAAATTGTAAGATTAAATGCCAATAATGGCCAATAAAACCATTAATTTAACGTTTTATTTGTATTTTTATTAGTGTTTTACTAATTTATTTGTTCTTTCGTTATTTAAAATAAAATTTATGTCCATGTGTATAACTTGGCGAGTGGTTTGGCGAAATTGGTCGACGGTGTAACTAAGAAGTACCCTATTAGGTAGCTTTCATTACAAAAAGCTACCTATTGCAACCCTTTGGAGGAAAGCGAGTTCAAAAAATTTTGGTATATTTTCACCGATCATGACCCCCAGACCCCAAAACCACCCTCCGTTCAAATGTTGATACATATACATATATATATATATATATATATATATATATGTATATGTATATATAGATCTGATTTTTATCACGCCATAACTCTGGTATTTATGAACCGATTTGTATGTAACTTCGTGTGTACATAGTAAATACTAATGTCTCGTCCGAGTTCGTTGGTCAGCTTCATCCGCCATCTTGTTTCAAAATGGCGGTCATTTAAAATTTTTTTAAAAAAATTAAAATTTGAAATATGGTACCAAAAAACTGAAAATTGAAAAATATCTTTTTTCTTATGTACTTCATCTTGATACAAAGATTCCGAAACAGTTTTTTATTCGTCTATATCTTAAAAAATGGCTGAGTTATAGCACTTTGAATTTCTAGCGTGGCTGACATTTTGAAACGACCTGATTTTTGTCACGCGATCACAGGCGTATTTATGAACCGATTTGGGATGTACCTTGGTGTATACATAGTACATACCAATGTCTCGACAGAGTTCGTTGGCCAGCTTCATCCGCCATCTTGTTTCAAAATGGCGGCAATTTAAAAAGCTTAAAAAATTTTTAATTTAAAATCAGGTACCAAAAAATTAGAAAATGAAAAATATTTTTTTTTTCTTATTTGTTTGACCTTGATACAAAGATTCTGGAGCAGTTTTTGTTTTGTCTATATCTAAAAAAGATGGCTGAGTTATAGCATTTTGAATTTCTATTGTGGCTGACATTTTGAAACGACCTGATTTTTGTCACTCGATAACAGGCGTATTTATGAACCGGTTTGAATGTTACTTGGTGTAGACATAGTACATACCAATGTCTCGACCGAGTTCGTTGTCCAACTTCATTTGCCATCTTGTTTCAAAAGGGCTGCCATTTAAATAATTTTTTAATTTACAATGAGGTATCAAAAAATTGGAAAATGAAAAAGATTTTTTTATGTTTTTGACCTTGATTCCCCTATGTTTTGACCTTGATTTCCCCTATGTTTTGACCTTGCTATAAAGATTGCGGAGCAGTATTTGTTTCGTCTATATCTTAAAAAATGGTTGAGTTATAGCATTTTGAATTTCTAGCATGGTTGACATTTTGAAACGATCTGATATTTGTCACGCGATAACACGCGTATTTTTTAACCCATTTGGATGTAAGAAGGCATGTGGATAGTATATAGCAATGTCTCGACCAAGTTCGCTGGCCAGCTTCATCCGCCATCTTGTTTCAAAATGACGGCCATTAAATAAAAAATATATCATTTTTAAGTGAGGTGCTAAAAAATTAGAAATTGAAAAAGGTTCCTTTCTTAAGTATTTGACCTTGATATAAGGATTTCGGAACATTTTTTTTGTTTTGTGTTTATCTTAAAAAACGGCACAGATATAACAGTTTGAATTTCTAATGTTGGTGACATTTTGAAAAATCTGATTTTTTGCCTGCGATAGCACTCTTATATATCCTCCAATTCCGATGTGAGTGAGCATGTGCATAGGAATTACTAAGGTCTCGACCAAGTTCACTGATTAACCTCATCCACCATGTTGTCTTAAAATGGCAGGCACTTCAAGATATCTCCGAATTTAACAACCAAATATAATTTACTTTAAATAAAAGCAGCTTGGATAAAGCTGACTAATTTCGCGAAATTCTCATTCATAATGATTTAGTATTGATAAAAATTAGTATTGAATCTTCTATAATCGGTCTCCACTAAATTGAGCTTCGTGTGTTTGAATAATATAAGCTGGCTTTTTAAAAATAAGGAATAGGAAAGCTACCTCTTCCTCCCGGTACTGGCCGGAAGGACTTTTTTTTATTAGAAGAACACTTTTTGAATAATGCAAAAATTACAAATTAGGCCACAGTTTGACTAAACTTCATTATAAAAGTGCAATAGACAGAAATGATATTTTAATTAATAGGAAGAACTAAAACTAATTCCAAATAAATGATAATTTAGAAAGTATTTTGAGACTTTCATGCTCCTTTCATATGCTCATTTCAGCATTCATTTGAAGTTTTGAATTTTTTAGAAACCATCTTAACACATTTACATCTTAAAATTAACTATCATGTCAAATTACAAGCTTCTTGTCTAACAGTCTACCACTTCTCTGGTGTTAGTGGCACCAACATAAAATACCGAAACAGAGTTGAAATAGAATGTTTCGTAAAATGTTGAAACAGATACTGTCACCGTTAATTTGCCAACATTAACCTTGAAATCGGTTGGCATTTCCTAATATTCTATAAAAAACAGGATTTAGATGTTTTTAAAGGTTTTCTTGTTGTTTCTGCCAACCAGGTGGCAGTGACACCGGCATAAATTATGGCCCGTATATGATCAGTGACTATCACTCATGATTCGCAACTAATAACTTCTGTAATCGGTTTATTATTTACTGAGATTCCATAGAAATCGTAATTTAGGACTCTTTTAGAATGCTTTTCTCTCCATCCCTTCACTTCACCCGTTTTTAATTTTGAATTTATTTTCGACTGTTCTTAGAGGGCATTTATATTTTATAAGTAACTACCGTGCTATATTTAAAGTTTCTAGCCTCTTCAGTACAGCAGTAATCGCAATTTAGAAAGCTCTTGAAAGCTTTTGCTCTTGTAACACTCTAGGGGTTGTTGCACCGACATAAAGTATAGCTTATGTTTGATCAGGCTCTATCACCACCAATTTGCAACCATTATGTTTGAAATCGATTTCGTATTTCATACGATTGCATAAAAATCGCAATTTAGAACGCTTATAGAAGGCTTTTCGCTCACTTCATCCACTTAAATTTGGAATTTTCTTTCGACAATTCTTAGAAAGGATTTGCATCTTTGGAGTAATTACCATTCTAAATTTAAAATATTAGCCCCCTCAGTAACACAAAAAACGCAGTTTAGAACATTTTTTGCTCCTGTAACCCCCAGGTCATAGTGAGTGACAACAGCGTAAAATATAGGCTATGTCGGAGCGGGGACTGTCACCACCAATTTGAAACCATTACTTCTGAAATCGGTTTATATTTCCTGAGATTGCGCTGAAATCGCTATTTAGAACGTTTTTAGAACACTTTTCGCTCATTTTCACCCCTTTTAAATTTCAAATTTTTAAGGGACTCTTCTCAGAGAGCATTTACATCTCATAAGTAATTACCATGCCAAATTTCAAGTTGCTAGCCCCTTCAGTATCACAAAAATCACAATTTAAAACGTTTTTTAAAATGCAACCACAAGGTTGTAGTGACTCCGACATGAAATGGATCCTATATTGCAGAAGGGCCTGTCATCATCAATTTCCAACCATTACTTTTGAAATCGGTTGGGTACTTTCTGAGATTGCGTAGAAATCGTAATTTAGAACGTTTTTTAGAACGTTTTTCGTCCATTATCACCCCTTTTAAATTACGAATTATTTAGGAATTGCTCTTTGAGATCATTTATATTTTATAACTACCATGCCTAGTTTCAAGTTGCTAGCACCTGCAGTATTACAAAAAACGCAATTCAGATCGTTTTTTGCTCCTTCACCCTCATTGGAGTAGTTGCATCGACATGAAATACAGCCTATGTTTGAGCGAGGGCTGTCACCATCGTTTTCACACCATTATTTTTTAAATCGGTTCGGTACTTCCAGAGATTGCATAGAAATTGCAATTTAGAAAGTTTTTTAGAACTCTTATCGCTCATTTTCACTTTTAAATTTCAATTTTTTAGGAAATGTTCTTAGAGATAATTTGTATCTTATAAATAACTGCCCTGCTTAATTTCAGGATTCTAGGCCTTTCAGTAACACAAAAATCGCAATTTAGAACATGTCTTGCTTCTGCAACCGCTAGGTGGTAGTGACACACGAGCCTATGTTGGAGCAAGGGCTGTTATCATCAATTTCCAAACATTACTTTTGAAATATGTTGGGTAATTTCTGATATTGCGTAGAAATCGCCATTTAGAACGTTTTTTAGAACTATTTTCGCACATTTTTAACACTTTTCAATTTTGAATTTTTTAAGAATTGTTCTTAGAGATCATTTATATCTTATAAGTAGCTACCATTCAAAATTTCATGTTTCTAGGCCCTTCAGAAACACAAAAATCGCATTTGCATTTTCGAACGTTTTATTGCTCCTGCACCCCCTTTTAGGGATAATGGCACCGACATAAAATGTAACCTATGTTGGAGCAAGGGTTGCCTCCATCATTTTGACACCATTATTTTTTAAATCGGTTTGGTACTTCTTGAGATTGCGTAAAAAAGACCATTTAGAACGTTTTTTATAATGCTTTTTGCGTAATTTCACCCCTTTGAAATTTCGAATTTTTTAAGAAATGTTCTTAGAGATCATTTATATCTAATAAATAACTATCATGCCAAATTCCATGTATTTGGGCCCTACAGTAACACAAATCGCAACTTCGAACGTTTTGTTGCTCCTGCACCTCCTTTAGGGCTAGTGGCACCGACATAAAATGTAACCTATGTTGGAGCAAGTGTTTTCACCATCATTTTGATACCATTAATTTTGAAATCGTTTTGGTACTTCCTGAACTTACGTAAAATTTGCCATTTAGAACGTTTTTTAGAACGCTTTTCGCGCATTTTCACCCCTTTTTAATTTCGATTTTTTTAAGAAATGTCCTCAGAGATTAGGATCTTATAAGTAACTACCATTCCAAATTTCATTTTGCTAGGCCCTTCAGTAACACAAAAATCGCACTTTTAAAACGTTTTTTGCTCCTTCACCCCCTTTTGGCCAGTGGCACGGACATAAGATATATCCTATGTTCTAAGTTGGACTAACACTATCAATTTGATACCATTACTTTTGGAATCGGTTCGGTAGTTCCAGAGCTTACCTCCTACAAATAAACAATTTACCTCTTTATAATAGGAGTATAGATTAATGCAAGAATGGAAACGGACTCCAAACACGCGGTTGCTATGTTGTATTTTCTATTTTGTTTGTGTGTTGCAGCTATATCTTATATCTATATCTCAATCTAAGTGTTTCAATACTGGATACGTACTGGTAACATTTTTCACGATTTAAATTTAAAATAAATAACGCATAGCAACCGTTTGTTTGGAGTCAGTTTTCAACCAAAACGTCATGACTGACGTCACACCGAAAGCGTCTATAGATACTTAAAATTAAATATAGTTTATAATAGCTCCATATTTTAACAGAAATTAATCGTTTATATATTTTCAAAATAGCACGTACTTTAATTACACTTTCTTTCGATTGTTATGAGAAAATGGTTGCAAAAAGATATAATTGCTATTTTTCAACTATTTTTCCTTTACTTTCTTCATAAATGGAGCACTTGAGTTGCCAAAACTAAACAAATGGTGCTAAAAACTACAAAAAAAATAATATTTAAAAAAGAAATGGAGATACAGTTTTCAAACAAATTGCATTTAAAAGTACTTTTTTTTCAATACGACGGTATAAAAATTGAAAATGTGCGATACTTAGAAATTAAAACATTGCTATAGAGCATTTAATCGTACAATGATGCATCTGATTTGTTTATTGCTAAATTCTGGAAGGTAACGTTATTTTTTGGAGATGACACAAAATAAGCTGGGAGAAAGAAATAGCATACCGTACCGGGGGCTAAAAATATAAAAATGAATTTTAAGGTCCCTTGTCCCCTTAAGTGATAAACTTTAAAGAAAATCTTCCTAAAAATCGTGTCACTTACATGTTGCATTTTTAATAAAATACAATCATTGGATCCAAACGTAAATTTGCATTTGTTTCTATTAAAAAACATGGTTATAATCATGGGCATTAAATAATTTCATATTTAAAATTATGACGACTTACATTATTTTCGCCCAAAAGGAAACACCTTCGTCAGACATTTTTTTGCCTTAGCTTGCGTCTAATCTTTCTAAAATTGAGGATGATAATGTTAAACTTATGTGACAAACATTAAAGTACATCATCCAAAAATCATGTCATTTAAATGCTTCTTTTTTAAGAAAATGCAATGATTGGATACAAATATATTTTTGCATCTGTTTTTATTGAAAAAAATCTGTTATAATTATGGACATAAATAATTTCACGTTTAAAAGTGTGAAATCTGACCTACATTAATTTTTACACTAAACGAAACACCTTCGTCAGACATTTTTTACATTAGTTTGCTTATAATACCTTCTAAAATTGGGGATTCTAATGTTAAATTTTTGTGATAAACATAATAGAGAAGGGTAGTACACAGTGAGACGGAAATTATTATTACTGAACAAATGGCGACGATTTTTATTCTTTTAATTTTTTTTTTTTTGCTATATATTTAAGCTACACAAATGCATTACTCATTAATGTATAAATGGTTATAAAAAAGTTATTTATAAAAGCACAGAATCAGCATAACGGAGTATCGAAAATTCTCTCACTGTGTACCACAAGCAGTACACAGTGAGACAATGTATATATTTTCATAAATCATACATTTTTACACTCTATCAATAATTTTCTGAAGTTTATGATTTCTAATTAATATTTCTACATTTTCAAAATATTAAGAATATGAGTCTCGAGTGGACAATAGCAGACCTTGGGCTACCTCCATGCAAATTTTCAGCCTCTTACGTTTAGTAAATTCCCTTAGCCATCGCACACCCACACACACACAGAGAAAGAGAGAGAGAAAAAAACTTTCTTTTAGTAATGAATAACTTTTTAACATCAGAACCACATAGTAAGTACACAATAAGACACGTCTCACTGTGTACCACAACTGTGTGTCTCACTGTGTACTTTCGTTACTTTGTAACAAAATGGATGCCACATGTGTTACATCAATTTCATCGCTTTAAAATTTTATGCCGTTTGGACGAAATAGTCTATTATTAGATATAGATAGGTTTGGTTAAGTAAGTGTATGTTATATTGAAGGAAATAAACTCTAAAATAGACATTTGTGTAACTTTAACCACTGTAAAATAAGGAATTATTTACTATTTTGTCAGACGAGTAACTGAATAACCGTAACTACATCCACGTGTTGCATAAGATGAGGTCGTTATGTGCATGTGCTACGACTATATGTCAATTTGTCTGCTGTCTCACTGTGTACCATGTCTCAATGTGTACTCCTATACCCTATATTCCTAAAAATCATGTCACGTTAAAATTGCTAAAAATCCTAAAATTCCTAAAAATCATGTAAATGTTTCATTTTTAATAAATTACAATGATGCTATTCAAACGTAGTTTTGCATTTGTTTCTATTACAAAACATAGTTATAATTAGGGACTTTAATAATTTCATATTTAACACTGTAAAATATGAGCAACATTAATTTTTGCACAAAATGCAACTACTTCGTCAAATAATTTTTTCCATTAGTTTGCATCTAATCCTTTCTATCATTAATTTTTATGAGATAGAGAAATTTTATTTTTTATTGGTGAAAGTGAATTGTCTCATGCTACCATTTACAAACACAGTAACGAAAATCTTGGAGCCTACAGTCAAAGCAATTAAAAAATATATATATTCCGATGGAAGGAATTTCATTTCACTTTTAGATTTAAAAAAAAATCCTTTTAACTTTTTGAAAGAATTTGGCATTATTCCCTGTAAGTTCCTTTTCTTTTAGTTATGGGTTAACGCCTGACAATTTTCTTTAAAATCTCTGCGAAAATTTAAAAAAAATGCATAAACAATCTAATTTTTATAGCTCGCTTTCATCAAAGGGGCTAATAAAGAAATTGTCAAAAGTGGATGTTACCATTTGAAAAAACGAAAGTTTGTGATATTGCCCTAATGTATACAACGACAGTATCGAGAATTGATGTTATTTTTAAAAAGTAGTCACATTTCTCTTACAAATGATACCTAACGTATCAATATGAGACAATTTGGTGATAGAATGGCATGGGTGCATCTATCTTCCTTTCCAAGATTGTACATTATTTTAATCATTCATTCAAGGTTTAAAAAATTAATTAAACAAGTTCCGAAAACCAGCCGAACATCAACGAAACTGTTTTAATTGTATAATACATCATTTTCTGTTCACTATATGTTTAATGTCGGTTTTGGGAAACTTAAATTAAGCAAATATAATATATTTAATCTAAAATTAAATCCATTTTACGCTGTATTAAATTTCTTTCAGGAAGTCTTCATTCATTAGCATTCATTATGTATTAACTGTAACTATCTCCGATAGAATTCCGGTATACATCATTTGCCCAAAATATAATGTGATTTCAGTAATGTATTAGGCAACATTTTAGGTTACTAATGCTTTATCTTTTAATTCCAATTGACATTTAATCAGGCAATGAAATTGCATTTAGAAATTTAAATATTTAGGAATTATTCGACTGAATCCTGTGTTATAATTTCAATTTCAAAGGGATTTTGATTATTTTACCTTTATTGTTTTTGTATTATAATGAAATCTTACAGCATATGAATTTTAAATTTATGAATGTAAAAGGTTTTTTAAAGAATTTTATATTATTGTCAATTATAATAAACACAAAATAAATCTTAATACTAGGTAATTTAAAATAGACGCATTACATATTTTAATAATAAAATTTTGTATTAACCCATTTATGACAGAATTTTTGTTTAATTCAAATTTGTTGGTTAAATCACTTTAAAATGCTGCAAAATAACTGGAAATATTCTAAAATTATGCTAAAATGTTTTTGTATTTATTTGATAAAATGTACACTTACTAAATATGGGAATATCCATATGTGGCAAACTGCATAATTATATGTTTTGTGTAAATTTATATAACTAAAGCTTTTATATTGTATATTATGTACTATAATTAGTATTTTTATGAACTATTAAAAAATATATTTATTTCTTTACAGAGGCTTATTACATTATAAGTACTATTAATAATAAATTAAAATAATCGAATTTTAGGCTAAAAAACTATTTATTTCATCTTGAAAAGAACTTTACATAAATAACTGCCCCCTAAATGGCTAATAGAAATATGTACTCATTGGCGCCTTGCGCCCTAAATTTTGTTCGCTACAAATATGCATAAAAAATAGTCTTGAAGATATAATTTCGCAATTCGCTTTTCAAAGAAGTCTACAAGCTAAGATTATGACTTATTTATTTGGATCCCTGTTACAAAAAATACAAATAAACTTACTTTTTTACATTTTGCTATCTTGAAAAATGAGAAATCTGTACACCGAAAAAAAGGCCTTCATTTAAGCAAATAAATATCATTCTTATGCTGTCATCTCTCGGTAATAGATAAAGACATTTATAGACAATTACTTCATACAATTTGCATGTTGTAAAGAAGAAGAAAAAATGATAAAAAGTTATTAAAATTCGAAGAGTCCCAAAAATGGAAAGCTATGAATCAATGGGTAAATCACCATCAAATGAAAGCACACACAGGACGCGTTTCGAACTGGAAATTTTACAAGCCCGTCATCGGCCAAAGTAAACATATTTTCTGTAAGGGTATAAGGTCACCAATGAGCAGTAAGGGCAGCATGTGCCCTTACTATTCTTTCGTGTCTGATGATGGCCTTTTAAGATTTCCATCTCGAAACGCGTCCTGTGTGTGCTTTTGTTTTATGGCGATTGATACAAAGTTTTATTATTTAATTGTGAGTTATTGCCAGTTTTTCAGTACTGTTACAACAATATATATTTCTTAAATAAAATATTTTTTCAGAGATATATGGCCTTTTTAAATTTAGAAAATAACTAGAACACATTTTTAAAATGAATAAAAAACTATTTTGTTTTGAAATTTATTTTTTTGTCAAATTGGTCCATTTTTACTTAAACTGGGCAGTAAATATTTCCATATTTGATTAAATTTTTAAAGTCAAAACATTTTAGGGTATTTTTCTAACTTCAAAGGTGATTTATTTAAAAAAAATTAAAAATGGATACCTAATGTACAATATATTATAAAATATGACCAAATATTTTGAAGAAAATGTGAAGAAAAATTTATATTTTAAAACACTTTCATTAGCTTACAAATTATCAAAGCCTGAGAACTAATGTGCCCGCAGGTTCTGTATGTACGTATGTATGTACATATGTACATATGTACATACTATATAACTAATGTAATATATAACTTATAACTAATGTAATAAATACATATAACTAATGTAAAACGATAACTCTTAACAGAAATATCCGATTTGCTACAAATTTAGGATGTAGTTTCATTCTGATAAAGCGCTGCCCTGATAAGTTTTGGGGTTCATTGTTAAAGTATAAAGGGTAGAACGGAAGGCTAATCCACCCATAGACTGATTTTTCATGCAGAATTATCCGATTTGCTTCAAATTCCGGTTTATTTTGAAAAGACGCTTTCATCATTAGTTTTGGAGTTTCATTGGTTAAGTATAAAGGGTATAAACGGGAGCTAATCCCACCCTTAATTTAGATAAATGGATTTTTCTTGCAGAAAAGTCCGATTTGCTTAAAATTTTTGATATAGGTTGATTATGATAAGGCGCTTCCCTGTTTAATTTTGGGGGTTCGTTTGTTAAGTATAAAGTGGAGAACGGGGGCTAATCTCCCCTCTTTAATTTAGATAAATGGGTTTTTCCTGCAGAATTATCCGATTTACTTCAATTTGGTATACTGGCACATTATGATAAGGCGCTTCCCTGATTAGATTTGGAGGTTTATTGGTTAAGTATAAAGGGGGGGGGGGAATGGGAGAGCTAATCCCTTCCCTTAGTTATACTTAATTTTTTTTTTTTCGATTTCCATATTTTTCGAGGGACATTCTTCTTTGAAATAAGAATACAATATGCAATTAGTATTAACAGCTTGTGAGCTTAATTGGACTTTTTTCTTTTTGTTTACTTATTGTTGCTCAAAATCAAGATTTATCCATCCATTAATCCCCTTCCGGTAGATAAAAAGAATACCAAGCTGACTTGGAAACTAAACACCAAATGTCCCAAGTTTGGCTCACCAACTGGTCGGGACATAATGTATAACACTCCAGGGCCTAGTGTAAAGAAAACATGGATGTGAACTATAGACCAAAATCCTTATGATTTGTAGCGCCGCAGGTTCAGTTTAGTTTAAGTTGTTCAGAATATTTAAAAAAAAATAGCAATCAGATTTACTTATGCTAAAAGCCATTATTAAAATTTAGATCAAAATGATTCATCGTGAAAGACATCTAATGTTGACTTAAAACGTTTTAAGTGAATAATCTGCCTTCATAACTTTAACTTTGCTTTTTGAAATGTTATTTAAGTTATGAACACATGTAATTTTTTTTTAATTTGACAATTCAAAACATATGTGGTTTTATTTGAAAATGTATTACTCAATAACGTAAGCATGAAATACTTGAAATGCTGGCGCTGAACCTTAAGCAATAACAAGCATTTAACATTACCAAATGTAGAGAAAAAATAACTAGAACATTTAGAACAATTAGCCCTTGTTGGTTGCATAACACAAAATAAATAGTCCTTCCGACAGATGCCAGGATAAAAAGGTAGCTTTCATATTATTTGATTTTAAAAATCAAGATTATGTTACTCAAACACACGAAACTAAAATTAGTAGATCCATATTATAGATTATTTTATGTCAGTTTTTGTCAGTCCTGAATATGAAACATAATTTCGCTAAATCAGCTATATCCAGGTTGGCTTTATTTAGAGCAATTTATGGTTGGTCAAAAATTTGGCAATATCTTGAAGTGCTTGCCATTTTTAAACTACATCGTGGAGGAAACTAACCGATGAACTTGGTTGATACCTTGATATGTCTTGTACGCATGTCAGTCACATCGAAATCGGTTAATACATACGAAAGCTGATGCATGAAAAAAATCTAATTGTTTCAAAATATCAGACAACCTAGAATTTCAGACTGCTATGTCTCAATCATTTTTTTAACCCTTTATGCGGAAACGTGAAAATCCCATGCAAAATCAGAACAATTAATAATTTACCAAATAGTGAACTTAAACATTTAATCTTTAATAGTAATGCATTAACAGGACCAATTTTTTAATATAACAGCATAAAAATAAGTCTGGAATGTCGGAGATAGAAAATATTAAGGGCAGATATGTAGAAGCAAACATCTCACAGACGTACGGTTCCGGTTACGGATTAAGGGAAAGACAGAAAATGAACTGGAATCATTGTATAGGGGTCAAACACTTAAAATAAAAAGATTTTTAAATTTGTAACTTTTTGTACCTCTTCTTGAATTAAAAAAAAATAATAATAATGGCCGTTAATTTGAAAGAGGATAGCGTATAAAGCTGGCTAACGAACTCAGTTAAGACCTTGGTATTTAATATGCTCAAGATTTGTCATATCGCAATCGGTTAAATAGACGTGCTATTGCATGACAAAAATCAGATTGTTTCAAAATGTCAGTAATCCTAGAAAATCAAACTGCTTTAGGTCAGCCATTTATTAAGATACTGACGAAAGAAAAAATGCGCCGGAATGCTTGTATTAATCTCAAACGCTTAAAAAGATGTTTTTTTTTCAATTTCAAAGTTTAAAAAAATAAATGGCCGCCACTTTGAAACAAGATGGCGGAAGAAGCTGGACAATGAACTCAATCGAGAAATTCGTATATTCTATGCACATACTAAGTCACATACAAATTGGCTCTTAATTAAGAAAATTACAGCAGGAATAAAGTTAAATATGTTATATACGTTACAATACTTTCCTGATTTGCTTTCCTCCAGACGGCTGCAATAGATAGATTTTTACTTTCTGTAATGAAAGCTCCCTAACATAAGAACTTGGATTTGTACGTTTACAATATCCATTACTATATCATTAACTAACATCACTCAAACTGTTTCTAAAAGTCAATTTTACTATACATTCTCCTTTTCAATTGTTTTTGTTTCAACTGCAAAAGCGGTGGTGTGTTGGTCCATCTTGTTGGCTATGCTGAAAACTCAAGCCCGTCTGCTTCACTGTTGGAAAATCTCTTCTATATACACTAAAGTATTCGTAATTTATTAACAAATTATTTCCGTACTCCTAGAAAACATATTTTATCCGTGAATTCTTCCCGAAAATCTAAATAAGATGTAGAAATTCCGTACGTTCCTACCACGGATGCGTATTAGCTCTACTAGTATTAAAATCCGAATTCATTTTAAAAAGAAATGTTTTATCAAATAAGATTTCTATTTTTTTTATATATATATATATAAAAAAAACTAAATTAACAACACTGAAGAAAAAACGTTTTAGAATGTAAAACTAAATAACAATTAATTATCTCATCCATTTAAAATTATTCGCAATTTATTTGTTAAAAATACAAAAGCAAATTCGCGTTTAAAATATATTTTAAATGAACACATTTAAAATAGATAATTTAATTAAAATCTTAAATGGAAAACAATCGATTTTACTCTCGCGTAAAAATATAAAATTAATATTTTACAACTAGCTGCCTACATAAAAATACTTATAATTCATATTTTTTATCCTATTTTAATACTAAAGTATTAAATCCCCAGCCACAATCTCATTAAAGTCGAAATTTTCCCGAAATTAACTTCAAAATTCAAAGTTTTTTAATGAAATTAACCAAGCTCTACCCATGTTAGTAGCTGGTTCGATCCCTAGGTCAGCAACTTTGATTTCATCCCCATTTCATAGAATTGACGTATATTTTATATCCTGTAAGGGAAGAAAAAGAAACGAATATCCGTCTATTAACGGAAAAATCCTGGTTTCATTGCTGCCAGCACAGATTCAGCGAATTGAAAAAGAATTTCTGAGAGTGTTAGGTGCAGGCTGTAGGGAACTAATTTTTGCGTTATTCAGAATCTTTCCCTAATTTTTTAATATTGATCCCAAATGTATACAGCAAAAATCAAATTTAAACATTTTCATACTGTTCGTACAACTCATGCCGTGCTTTTAAGCACTCGTTGTATACATTCCAGCATATTTAACGAATTTCTAAAATACTATTGACGTTATGTTTAATTGAAAGGAAGAGGAAATCCATTTTTAATTAATTTTTCCCTCACTATATAGGCTTAGGGACCTAAAAAAGCAGCTTTAATATACATTTGATTAATTTAGTATTAAAAAAATCTGAAAAGTTAATCACGACTATTCTCTAAATTAATTACTCACTTCACTGCAAGTAAATTTGACTTTTTATGTTCATTTATAACAGATTTTCTGCGATAAAAATATTTTACATTTAAGATAAAGACAAAAAGGAAACGAAGAGTTTTGTTTTTCAAATTCAAAAATGTTATACCTATAATCTCGAAAAATATATTTTATAAACATGACTTTAACGTAAAAAACATTTTGAGTTACTATCTTTAATTTCATTTCTATATTTACAAATGACTCATTGTCTTTTTATTATAAAGAAATTGTGAAACAGAAATAATTGTAAATACATCTTAAGTTTGTAATGCTATTATGATCTGCTAATCCATTGGTTGTATTTTTTAAGGTAAGTGTCGACAAAAAGATCTGAATAAGTTGAGAATCCATGACTTGATAAATACAAAAATTCATTCCTTCTAAAGTGAATGCAAGAAAATTACATCTCGAAATACATTTGAGGAAGGCTAGGCTTCTTCTGCTTCTCAATTTATTTTTATTTTTTTAAGTATTAAGGTAATTTTAAATTAAAGATATGAGTTTCTTAAGTTTTATTCGACTTGGAACATTGTAATTTTCAATCTTGTTAAGCAAGAGAAAAGCACGTTTTGTTAATTTTAAAGTTATCTGAAGAATAAGGTAAGACGGCAAAATCTCTCTTTCTGAACTCCAAAACAGTCAACAATGCTCAACATTATCTGAGATCTAAAAGACTCTGCCTTTCTAGAAATCTTAACTTTTCTATTGCCTAATTAACCACATCTAAAATTAAGTTTATAGATTATAACTTCTAATATGAACTTTTAAAGGTTTTCTTCTCTGATGTCATTCGATATTCGAAAATTCGGCATCAACAAAAATTTGCAATTCATATGAAACATAACGATTACATATGAAGATAATCTTTTACCTTTTTTCACATTGTTGAAGATCACTCATGATAACACTGATTTGGTGTAAACGAATTTAATATTACAGTATGAAACAGAATGTAAAGCAATTTAGAAAACTATGAAAAGTACGCGAAGATCGAAAATGAATTATTCAGAAATTTTAAAGGAACTATATAATAATTATTAATATAATGTTTATTATATATAATGCCACATAAAACATATTGACTGAAAGAAATGTTTCCCGATTAAATATAGCACACATCGTAAGATATATGCTTAATAGCATTTGAAGTGTTAAAAGAAGGAATCATTATGGAATTTTTAAATAAGACATATCAACAGTAGATTAACGTTTGAGACATCTACACAGAACAATTAATAAATTGATAATAATGCCTTGAATTGCGCGAATATAATATTTATTCAATATTTCACTTTTAAAAGAGACGTCATTTGTTAGATACAGTTCCTTCCCTTTGGATTAAGGTATTTTTTATCAAGTGCATCAATTGTGCGTTCCAGAGCTGTGAGTTCCACAAGTCAAACTAAAAAGAAACAAGAAGGAAAAACCCTGTGTACAGCATAGATTATGAAACACTTGCCAATATATTACAAATATAAGAAGCACTACTATAATATAATAATCTTTACTAAGGTGAAAGATCACGTCAAATGAACAACTTGGAAAACACACAGCGCATTTGAAAATAAGATTCGTGCTATTCACATAAATAGTCTCTAAAATATACGATTTTTTTGCAGCCCTGTATATGATCTACACATATGTATGCATGCTAAATAGTATGTAGAAAGTTAGTTTAGTTAAACGCATAGCACAGTTGAAAATTCTCGCTCAGCAATTTTAGAGAATAAACGAATGTCGTTGAGAACTTTTATGCGATAATGTATAGCATCGGTATAATTTATACATGCCAAGTAATATTTAAAAAAAATAATTAAATTTGAAAACGCATACCACAATTGAAAATGCACTTCCAACAATTATTGTTCCTAGGCTCCAATAGTTCATTTATTGTTCTTTTATTCTATAGCCAAATACGAGGGTAAGTCAGTAAGTAGGTTGATCGCAAACTGATATGAGAGGTCGTAAATTAGTAGTAAATTGTTTACAAATTTGCCAATAGGTGGCAGCATAATCCAACTATAATATGTTAATTTCGAATTTATGAGACAGCAGTTGTACAAGATGAGCAGGGTCGTTCAAATGTTGTAGACGAAATGGGAAGTACAGTTGAGATTCCGACAGAAAAATCAGTGCGGAAATTTGAGAAAATTGTTCCTATGATGTCTATTGTTGTTCGCATGTCAGCTCTAACCATTTCCAACAACCTTCCGCTCTCATTCTTCTGTCGCAATCTCAACAGGACGACCACTTCGCTCTTCGTCAACAACTTTTAAACAACCCTGCTCATCTTGTACAACTGATGTCTCATAAATTCGAAATTAACATATTATATTAAAAAGTGGAAAAAACAGTTTTTTCTGCTTTTTAATATTGTTGCACAAAAGCTTTATTTGTTATTTTTATAACATTTTATAGTTAAGATTATATTGTCACCTATTGGCCTATTTGGAAACGATTTACTACTAATTACCAGTTTGTGACTTACTTACTGACTTACCCTGGTACTTTTGCGTGTCTCGGTAAGTAATCGATAAGTTATATGCCAATCATATTCTAAAAACCTTGTAGTACACCTCAGTGATGTATATCGATTTCAATATGTTTTTAATACTGTAATATCATTAAAATACACGGCAAACGATTTTTGACCATAAACCGTAATGTAACGGGTTTCTTTTCAGTATCCTTCTAAATGAACCGAAAACGCTACACACTTAATTTTCAATACCAAACATGCCATAGTAAACCGCAATAACCATATATCCATCCATCGAATAATATCCATCAAATTAATATTCTCTGAGTAAAACTGACCAAATTTACATTTTAAAGATTAATAGAAAATCAACCAGTAAACACAAAATTATGTAACTTACATTTTATTAAATCTGCTAATGTGTAGTTTATCATTTGTAAATATTATATTTATGCAATATTTTCTTATGTATTGGACAATCTATTTTGTGTTAATAATGCATTATTTTTCGCCAATACTTCAAGCTTGTTTAAGGAGAAGGGAATGGCAATCTATACACTCTAGCTCTATATCTCCAATTCAGACAGTTTTCCGAAATGGGTGAATGCAGAGATTTATTAGAGTTCTGTGAAAGGTACTATTAATGATCATACAATTACAATTATTTTTTGCTATGGCTTGAACCAAAATTTTGCTTATGTCCTGCCCAGATCGAGTATCTTTATATAAGTCATCTGACCATCATAAAAAATATAATGAGTTGAATACTAAGACACAGCTATTCTATCTTAAAGCAAGCTATTCGATCCAATTGAAACCATTAATGACTTAGCAACTTTATGCTGCTTATAGTAAATGACACAATTATTTATTCTTATTCTTATTCTGATTTTGAGAATATTTAATCTCAAAGAGAAATTAATCCTATAAATACCAGCGAAAAATGCTGGGAAGTAAAATACATTTCTATCTTTAATTAGGGAGCAAAATTTAATTCTTCTACGTTTGATCTATTAAGATCAATTTAAAACAATTTGTAACACTGTGTCTATTATGCTTTTCCAATGACACTCACTTTAGGTAGCTACTTAAGTTGAAGGACCTGACTTTACTCAAAAAGACCCCCTGATTACAAATATAATTACTGTTAAAATACTTTTAAATTATATATAATGGTAATAAAAAACAACTTAAATCCTGTAATTTAATATTGCTTAGTAAAGTAATTATTTCAGCAAATGAGCTGGAATTAGCTTTTGAAAGTTTATACTTTTCTTTTTCCATGTATTTTCTACTTTCGTAAATAAATTTTATGTACTTTAATTTACCTTACTTTTCAGTTTTTAATTGACGCAAATCATGTACGTGCCTTTAGGTTGATTTCGTTTTTAGGTGGATTTCGTATGAAATACTACCAATTACATTCTCCCCTATGTTGGAATTTCTGAAAAAATTTTGCAGCCCTACACCGATCATGACCTTTAGACCCAAAACCACCCTCAGTAAAAAAATTTATATATATATATAAACCACTTTCTTCTGGACATGACAACTTCCAGAATTCTGCACAAATCTCTTCCAAACTGATACATAAAATCAAGGGGCATAAAATCTCCGTCAAGTTCGTGAATGGTCAAAATCGGACCAAGGGGATGGAAATAGGGAGGGGTTTTGTGAAAACCGAAAAAACCCCATAACTTCTTAATTTTTATGCATATCAAAACAGTTTAAAGTTTTTATTACTTCTAAAAATAGGGCCAAAAATTTAGGTATCACAGATTTTTGATAAAATTGAAAATGGGCTCAACGGGCGCAAAAAATAGTGGTTTTGGGAGAAAAAAAACTCATACCTTCGTCAATTCTCAAGATATCAAATGCAATAAATTTTATTATAAATCTCCTTAATGTTATCTACAACTTTTATTCTAACAAGTTTTTGATAGGACCAACTTTTATCAAAAAAAAAAAAAAAATAAAAACGAAAACAAAAAGGTGTGTGTGTGTGGTGGGTGGGGGGGTGGGGGGGTTGAAGAAGAAAAAAATCCATAACTCCGTCAATTCACATGATATAAAATCCCCATGAATTTATTATACATCTTCTTAATATTGTCTACAGCATTTATGCTGACAAGTTTTTTATAGTACCAATTCTTACAGCAAAAACAAATTAAAAATACATAGTGGTTAAAGAAAAAAAATCATCTTATTAAGGGTGTATTCAAATCCAAACTGCTTATTTTCTTGCTCATTTTTAAATTGATTTTTGCTCTCAAATGCATGCAATTGGTAGATTCTCTTATTCAGAAACTATATAATGTACCGTAATGATCAAGTTTTGATAGAGGCAGAATATATATTTTAAAAAATGATGTCAAAGTGGGCATTTTGAACAGAATTTCCCGAAACGATTGTGTTAAAAACGAAAAATATTGTCCTATTGTGAAAATAATTGTGTATAAATCAAGTTTTAATTAATTGAACGAAAAATAAAAAACACAGGACGCTTATAAATCTCTTCAAAAATCAAGTCAGCAACTTTCATATATTTTCTATTAAAAATAAATCTGAAAATGGTGCCAGAAAATTTCGTGTTGTTGAGCATGGAAAAGTATTCTTTTGAATGCCGCCTTAACATGATTCTGATAAATCCAGCTATTATATAAAAATGAAATAAAAACTCGTCAAAAGCGGCCAGATAAAATTATTAAAGTGGATTCACCTCTAATCATGATTTAGTTTTCGATGGTGAAATTATTATACTTAACTTCGAAATCTACCTCCACCTGTAGTCCGGGCCGGCAGGGATTTTTTGCAATAGAAAATTCCCTTTCAGATATTTTTAACCAGTATATTCCCGTAAATGTCAACTATAATTTAGTTCTTTCATATATTATTAATTTTGATTATACTTATTCTCTGGATGTCTTTTACGTAATGGCGTATTTCTGAATATCACGTCGCAGTATTAATTCTTACCTTAGTTAGATTTTTTTTTTATTAGCACGAGGGCATATCATTTCGCCGTTGGCCTTTAGCATTCCGCGCCGCACATTCCCATTGCAAAAGCATTTTTCTATTTTTATATGTTTACGATCACGTCTTTCTTAGTTATTAATTGTTTAAATAACATAACAAAATCGTGGCTTGCTGATGGACAGTTCTGTTAATTCAGTAATCATGATTCACAAGTGCCAGAATCTGTCCAGCAGTGGTTATAAGTAATTCGACAATATATGTAGAATACTATGTTTTAATAATACAGCTTCCACGAAATTTGATGCGTGATAAGAAAACCAACGAAGATTGATTTATATGACTTCTCAAAGAACTAAGATGCTTTTTACAAATAGTCAACAATAATTAAAACTGTTTTCAAAGCAATTATGATAAATTTCCAAGTATGCAATTTTTAACAGCTTTATCATTTCAGGACATAAGTGAAGGAGATAATTTAAGATAGTGATTTGCATTATTGCTTCTAGCGCATTTTATATCATCGGAAGTTAGTTTTTTTTTACAGGAAAGTTAAGGATAAATTTCCAAAAGAGGAAAATTCAGAAGAATTAGGCGAGGAAGAGGAGGTTTTAGAAAATTTAGAGGAATGTTGTTATTGTAAATTGTATAAAAAAAATATTTATATTTTGCAGATATTCTTCACTATTGAACGTTTGCTTTTCGACGTCAGTGAATGACTCACAGTGCCTAAAGGCTTAAGGACGGTTTTATGATGATATGCTGTGTTGATTGGCACCAGACCTGGATCGAATTTGGATTGGTGGTTCGGAAGATGGGTTTTGATTGTTTAGTTTGTTTTATGTTTTATATTTTTTGTGTGGCAACGTGGCTAAGTTGGTGGAGGGTGGTTTTATTTAACGAGCATAATTTTGCAACATTTACTATGTTCCAAGTGAGGGATTCAATTAATAATGGTGCGTAGGGTACGGCGAAAAAAACTGCCATATGTAGCCTTCGGATGTTTAACATTTGATTTTGCTACTCACAATTCTGGCCGA
Source organism: Maratus speciosus (assembly GCA_963932465.1). Taxonomy (NCBI): domain Eukaryota; kingdom Metazoa; phylum Arthropoda; class Arachnida; order Araneae; family Salticidae; genus Maratus; species Maratus speciosus. The sequence goes on from OZ010792.1 coordinate 244,553,875, forward strand.
AACCCACAGCCACTAATACATACTTTATATACATTTTTTGAATGCTCGGCTGCTTTTGAAAAATAACCCACTTCCGAGGATGCCGCAGCCTGTTTTTCCTAGTTTTTTTCTGTATTTTCTTGTTGAAATTTCAACTTTTTAAAAACAGTTATAATTTTCTTTGTCCTGTGAGGGGGTTGCGCTAGTTCATGCTAAATATAATCTTTTACTGGTTTATATTGAGTTTATGTGTTTTACTGCAGCATTTTGACGCCTTTCACATGAATGTAATTTATTTTTCCTCGTGATTTTATACTTAGCGATTATATGTATATAACCATTTGTTCAGGTATCTTATAAATTTCTTCAAAAATCACGCCAGAAAGTTTCATGATTTTTCTTTTAAAAATGTTTCTGAAAATGCGTGAGAAAATTTAGAGTTGTTGAGTATGGAAAAGTATTTTTTTTTTAAATACCACCTTAACATTATTATGATAAAACCAGCTCTTATATAAAAATGAAATTAAAACTCTAAAAGCGGCCAGATAAAATTGTTAAAATGGGTTTACGCTAATCATGATTTAGTTTTTGTTGTCGAAATTAGTACTTAACTTCGAAATCTACCTGCGCCAGAAGGCCGAGCCGGCAGGGATTTTTTGTATATCGAATGGGGAACAAAAACCAGAAACCTGTAATTTCTTCTTTTTATATATCGAACTTCGTGTTATAGTCTAGAAAAAAAATTACAGCAATGTGCGTTAAAATAATAAAGATCCATTACTTTTTGTCATCCATTATGAAAGTACCCTGTCAATGTGAACAAACCTATTTAATATTTACTGAATGATGTCATTCATGTATAAATTTGGCTTAGAATAGTAACACGCTTTGAATAATTTGCCATTTCATGAAGGAAAACTTAATTTTTTAAGTCAAGGAAAATGTTTATGCAAAATGCCTATTTCTTAATTGGCTTTTTACATAAACTGTTAATATTTTACACGATATGTTTTCTTTGCGACTCGGATAACCACAAAAAATATTTCAAATATAGAAATTTTTACTTTCAATGTGAATGTTCAAATAAAAATTTCAAATATTAGTTTTACCTTCAGTGTACGGCAATACTGTTACGACAATAACAACGTAAAAGCCTTCATTTACATTGTTTTCAAAAATAAACTGCCGAAGCTTATTCTAAAACTTTTTACGGATTGAAAAAAATAACATGTTGCAAATTTTACTTGTCTGGATTTATCAGCTCTTTATTCAAGTACGCTTTTATACTTCGATATATATATATATATATATATATATATATATATATATATATATATATATATATATATATATATATATATGTATATATATATACTGACACGTATGTTCATATATCAAAATATTTTCTTTTAAATATAATAGCGGAAAATTTTGGAAAAACTTAATTTTGTATAATTATTTACAATATAAATATATGCATGAAACGATTAATCAAGCAGTAAGAAATCACTCATTAATATAATATGATTGGCAGACATAAAGTTATATTACAGGGCTACCACAGGCAACTATTTTCCTATTCTATTCGCACCTTTATTTAAAAAAAGAAAATTTTGTAGTATATTTCTTTGGCAAATGTCATCAACTGTATGTTAAAGATTTTTTTTTTTTGAGAAAGTGGTGTGAAGTAGAATAAAAAAAAAAATTGCAAAGTTAAACTGATGGCATTGAGCTCACAGGCTATTCAAACTAATTGTATATTATACTCTTATTTCATAGAATAATGCCCCTCGAAAGATAAATGAAGGGATTAGTCGCCGTTGCCCCCCTTTATACTTAACCAAAGAACCTCCAAATCTAATCATGGAAGCTCCTTAACATAATAAACTGGTATACCAAATTTGAAGCAAATTAGATAATTCTGCATGAAAAAACCATTTCGCTAAATTAAAGGGGGTATTAGCTCCCCCATTTCTCCCTTTATGCTGAACCAATGAACCTACAAATCTAATCAGAAAAGCTCCTTATCAGAATGAACCTAGAAAAAAAAATTAAAATAGATTAGATAATTCCGTATGAAAACCCATTTATCTAAATCAAGGAGGGGCAATTGCCCCCCTTTCGCCCTTTTATACTTAACCAATGATCCTCCAAACCAAATGAAGGAAGCCATATCTGAATAAACTGGTATATCAAATTTGAAACAAATCAAATAATTCTGTATGAAAAACCCATTTATTTAAATTAAGGGGAGACTAGATCCGTCCCTCCTTTATACTTAACCAATAAATCTCCAAGTCTAATAAAGTCAGTTCCTTAACATAATAAACCGGTATACGAAATTTGGAGGAAATCGAATAATTCAGCGTGAAAAGCCCATTTATATAAATTAAGGGAGGGGTTCCAACCCCCCTTTCCTGCCTTTATACTTAACTAATGACCCTCCGAATCTATTCAGGGAAGCTCCTTAACATAATAAACCGGTATACCAAATTTGGAGCAAATCGAATATTTCTGCATGAAAAACACATTTATCTAAATTAAGGGGGGATAGCCCCATTTCCTCCCTTTATATGCAACTAATGAATCTCCAAATCTAATCAAGGCAGCTCTTTAACATAAAAAACCGGTATACCAAATTTGGAGCAAATCGAATATTTCTGAATGAAAAATCCATTTATTTAAATTAAGGGAGGGGGGACTAGCCCCCCTTTCCCCCCTTTATTCTTAACCAATGAACCCCAATAACTATTCAGGGAAGCGCCTTATCAGAACGAACCTAGAAAAAAAAATGAAGAATATCGAATAATTCTAAATGATAAACCCATTTATCTAAATTAAGGGGGGTAGCCCCCCCTTTCCTCCCTTTATACTTAAGTAATGAGCTTCCAAATCTATTCAGGGAAGCTCCTTAACATAGTTAACCAGTATAACAAATTTGGAGCAAATCGAATATTTCTGCATGAAAAACCCAGTTATCTAATTTAAGGGGGTATAGCCCCCTTTCCTACCATTATATATAACTAATGAATCTCCAAATCTAATCAAGGCAGCTCTTTAACAAAATAAGCCGGTATACCAAATTTGGAGCAAATCGAATAATTCTACATGAAAAACCCATTTATCTAAATTAAGGGGTGTAGCCCCCTTTCCCCCCTTTATGCTTAAGTAATGAACTTCCAAATCTAATCAGGGAAGCTCCTTAACATAATAAACCGGTATACCAAATTTAGAGCAAATCGAATATTTCTGCATGAAAAACACATTTATCTAAATTAAGGGGGTGGGACTACCCCCCCTTTCCCCCCTTTATACATAAGAATGATCTCCAAATCTATTCAGGGTAGCTGCTTAACATAATTAACCGGTATACCAAATTTGGAGTAAATCGAATATTTCTGCATTAAAAACACATTTATGTAAATTAAGGGGGGTAGCCCCACTTTACCCCTTTTATACAGTGGGGGACATAATTATAAGACACCTACCTAATTTGACATTACACTGAAAGAAAAGATTCAGAGCTTAAAAATGCTTTATCAGATACGACAAAAACATAAATTTATTCTGTTATCACACGTAATTGTTTTACAGAAATCATATTTTCATACAATTTAATGAAAAAACTTAAAAACATAATGGACAAAATTATAAGACACCAAACTTTTTTTCCAAATACAGTGGTCAACATAATTAGCAGACACTAATGGTTTAAAAGAAAATCCTCTAACATGGTTATTCAATATTTGGTGGAGCCGCCATTGTTTTTTATAACATGAAAGATACGATTCGGCATCGAATCTATCAATTCTAACAAAATATCGCAAGACAATTCTTCCCAAGCATATTTTATAGCATTCTTTAGGTCTTCGACACATGTAAACTGCCTCCCATTTCGGTAAACCTCACGAGCTAAGATCCTCCACAAGTTTTCGATGGGATTTAAGTCTGGGGAGCGAGAAGGCCACGGAAGAACATTGATACTTTGCTCTGAAAGCCACTTTTTTGTCACGTGTGATGTATGAATCGACGCGTTATCGTGCTGGAAAGTGTAGTTTTCGCCACAAAGAAGTTCACCGTATATGGCTAGTTGATCTTTAAGAAGATTCTTATACTTTTCGGAATTCATTCTTGAATGCACATAAACGATATCGGTTTTCCCTTGAGCCGAAAAACCAACCCAAACCATTACTGAGCCTCCACCCATTTGGCGGCTCATTTGTACATCAGGAGACTTCCGTAAATCATGCCAATAATAGTGAAACCCGTCAGGACCATCCAGGTTAAACTTTTTTTCATCAGAAAATAACACAGAGTACCATTTGGAGGTCCAGGCCATACTTTGTTTAGCGAAGTTTAAACGGTCCATTTTGTGCCGCCTTAGAAGAGGCGGTTTTTTCTTCAATTTTTTAAAATTCACATAGGAAGCATTATGCAACACCCTGCGAATGGTTCTCCTTGAACAATTCAGTTTCAAAGCATTTTTAATGCCTGTAGTGGTCATCTTATTCTGTGTAGCGAGCGAAAACACATGGCGTCTGTCTCTCGGGGACAAGCAAGGAGTACGTCCAGATCTTTTAATCACAGATCCATTAATTCCTCTTTTCAAAACATTTGAAATTGCACATCTTGAGCGTTTAATAACTTTTGAAATATTATTAACTGAAGCACCAGTTCCATTTAATCTCCAAATTTCGCGAATTTCACATTCTTTTAATTCTGTACCTCGTGGCATGTTTGTAAATGCGTGAAGTCGGTTATCGTCTGCTTTAGTTAACTGCTGACGTCATAACAGCGTGCAGAAAATTTGCATATTGCACATTATTTTCGAAAAAAAAGCAGGTGTTTTAATTAAAATGTTAGGGTGTCTTATAATTTTGTCCATGGTATTTATAATTTTTTTTTATTAAACTCTATAAAAATATCATTTCTGTAGAACAATTACGTGTGATAACAGAATAAATTTATGTTTTTGTCGTATTTGATAAAGCATTTTTAAGCTCTGAATCTTTCCTTTCACTGTATGTCAAATTAGGTAGGTGTCTTATAATTATGTCCACCACTGTACTTAAATAATGAGCTTCCAAATCTAATCAGGGAAGCTCCTTAACATAATAAACCGGTATACCAAATTTGGAGCAAATTGAATATTTCTGCATGAAAAATCCATTTATCTAAATTAAGGGGGGGGTAGCGCCTCTTTCCCCCCTTTATCCTTAACCAATGAACCCCAAAAACTAATCAGGAAAGCGCCCTATCAGGATGAACCTAGAAAAAAAATGAGGCAAATCGAATAATTCTAAATGAAAAACCCATTTATCTAAATTAAGGGGGGTACCCCCCTTTCCTCCCTTTATACTTAAGTAATGGGCTTCCAAATCTATTCAAGGAAGCTCCTTTAAATAATTAACCGGGATACCAAATTTGGAGCAAATCAAATATTTCTGCATGAAAAACTCATTTATCTAAATTAAGGGGATATATAGCCCCCTTTCCTCCCTTTGTATGTAACTAATGAATCTCCAAATCTAATCAAGGCAGCTCTTTAACATAATAAACCGGTATACCAAATTTGGAGCAAATCGAATAATTCTACATGAAAAACCCATTTATCTAAATTAAGGGGTGTAGCCCCCCTTTCCCTCCTTTATGCTTAAGTAATGAGCATCCAAATCTAATCAGGGAAGCTCCTTAATAAACCAGTATACCAAATTTGGAGCAAATCGAATATTTCTGCATGAAAAATCCATTTATGTAAATTAAGGGGGGTAGCCCCCCTTTCCCCCCTTTATCCTTAATCAATGAACCCCAAAAACTAACCAGGGAAGCGCCCTATCAGGATGAGCCTAGAAAAAAAAAATGAGGCAAATCGAATAATTCTAAATGAGAAACCCATTTATCTAAATTAAGGGGGGTACCCCCCTTTCCTCCCTTTATACTTAAGTAATGAGCTTCCAAATCTATTCAGGGAAGCTCCTTTAAATAATTAACCGGGATACCAAATTTGGAGCAAATCGAATATTTCTGCATGAAAAACGCATTTATCTAAATTAAGGGGATATAGCCCCCTTTCCTCCCTTTGTATGTAACTAATGAATCTCCAAATCTAATCAAGGCAGCTCTTTAACATAATAAACCGGTGTACCAAATTTGGAGCAAATCGAATAATTCTACATGAAAAACCCATTTATCTAAATTAAGGGGTGTAGCCCCCCTTTCCCCCCTTTATGCTTAAGTAATGAGCATCCAAATCTAATCAGGGAAGCTCCTTAATAAACCGGTATACCAAATTTGGAGCAAATCGAATATTTCTACATGAAAAATCCATTTATGTAAATTAAGGGGAGGGATTAGCCACCCTTTATCCGTAACCAATGAACCCGAAAATCTAATCCGGGAATCGCCTTATCAGAATGAACATAGAAAAAATAATGAAGCAAATCGAATAATTCTACATGAAAAAACCATTAATCTAATTTAAGGGGGTTTAGCCCCCCCCCTTTCCTCCCTTTATACTTAAGTAATGAGCTTCCAAATCTAATGAGGGAAGCTCCTTAACATAAGTAATCGGTATACCAAATTTGCAGCAAATCGAATATTTCTGCGTGAAAAACCCATTTATCTGAATTAAGGGGGTGGGGACTATTCCCCCTTTTCCCCCTTTATCCTTAACCAAAGAAGCCCAAAAATAATCAGGGAAGCGCCTTATCTGAATGAACATAGAAAAAAAAATTGAAGCAAATCGGATATTACTATCAAAAGTTATCGCGTTACGTACATACGTACGTACGTATACACGTGCGTACATACACAACCGCCGGGCACATAAGCTCTCAGGCTTTGATAGCCTGTGAGCTAATTAAAAAACAGTCGCCTGTGGCAGACCTGTGCTGTGATTTATTTAATTTATATGTTTAATATTTTAAAATATGTTTCTTGACATATTCTCGGTGTTGCGTCATTTGTGTTTATTATCGTATTTTTGCTTAGTGTTTACATCTTTTTTTTTGTCTAAAAGTCATACAAAAAATGGAAAAAAAAAAAAGCACGTTTAATACATAGTATGAAAGGGAAATCATGCCACCCGAAAATATTATGAATTACTACCAGAATACTATTAAAATTTTCATATTTTTATCCGATAAAATGATGCATAAAATTAAGCAGTTTAGCAAATCGATTTCACAGCTGAAACGCCTTTTCCTCATTTGCCATCTATAGACCGTAATATATTTAAAAGAAATTTTTAACATTTTATATGATCTGCGGATTTTTATAGACACCACAGAATGTAATCCTCGGATCTTTATTTTAATCAAAAATGACCTAAGAGAATAATTTGAATATGACGAAGACTAAATTTTATTTAATAATGATTTTAAAATGAAAATTTTCTAATTCTGATAGCTTTCAACCTACTAAGGAATTCACTTTCATAATATTTTGTTACGTTTTATTCGTGAATCGTCATGATACACCATTAGCACATTTTACTTACGGATATTCGTTGATCTACATCTTTTTTTTTAATTGCAGGTCATCTAAAATGATTGAGGAAATCATCCTTTAAAACACTAATAAAGAAAAATGGTCAAATTTTCTAGGCAATTCAATGTAGGAGGAAATTCTTAGATGTTTTTACAATTCATTTCAAATATGTCAAGCATATTACGAACGAAAATTCATTTTTCAAAATTGTGTTCAAAGCCAGAGTACGGATTACTTTAGTTCGGATATCGTAAATTTGAAAATATACACTAAATTGTACTCTTCTTTTCATTTAATAAAAAATCTGAGTTAGTAGGTAAAAATTGCTAGCAATTATTACCACATTAAAATTTATTAATACAGAACTAAGAATAATGTCTAAATTTTCTCGGTGAAAAATACGTCACTTTCTTTTTTATTTAGCGTAATTTCTGTATAATGAAGTATTTTGCAGGAACAATAAGATTCCTTGAATAGAAGTTCAACTGCATATAAATTTATTTTAATGTTCAATACCTTTTTTCTTCAAAAGAAACGGTTTTGTGTTCCGATTAATTTTCTCCTTTTCATTGCCCAAACGGTACTTTAGAAAACAGTTAACTCTTATATACATGTGCTGGGTTCGAACCCATTCGTGCCCGTCGGCCTAATCGTTTGGAGTTTTCGTGGTTTTCTTCGAACAATGGATTTCCATGAGTAAATACGGTTTAGGTTCCCTGAGAAAGACCCCCACGAAGGGCACTTCCCTTCCTCTGGGCCTATATCCCTCGAGTTGATAATTGGCCGTCAAAAATCAACCCAACACAACCCAACCCTTATATACATACTGTTGTTTTCATACAGTTCTTTTTTAATTGCATACATGTGCAATACATCATAAGAAAATTTGACTGATATTTCCGGAGCCTTTAATGTCTGTTCTAATTAAATGCAAGAACAAAATAAATGTACCGTTGTAAAAAGTTGTCTATATATTAAAGACTGTAATAAGTGTCAATTCTGAAATGTTGACAAATACTTTTTGAAAATATATTTGAGTTTCTTAGATCAAAAGCAACACGGAAAACTTTAGTTTATGCATTTTTTTAAAATTATAATTAATTCATGGTAGAGTTCCAATAATTCAAATTTGAGGATGCTAATCTTCAACTCACGTGACAAACATTAAAGAATATCTTATTTAAAATATGGGATTTACATGTTTAATTTTTAATAAAATACAATGATAAGATCCAAAAATAGTTTTGAGTTTTTGTTTCTATTCAAAAACAAGTTGAAAATTTTATGATTTGTCGTGTGATCGCAAGTGTTCTGCTATAAGTATGCAAAATGTCATGTCTCCAACTTAATTAGGGGCAGAGTTAGGAAAATTGCTTAAAATACATAAGTTAGAGACCGCAGGGATAAATAATATAAGACTTTTTGAAATTTCTATGATTTGTCGTGTGATAACAAGTGTTCAGCTATAAGTATGCAAAATTTCAAGTCTTCAACTTAATCAAGGGCTGAGTTGAAAAATTGCTTAAAATACACAAGTTTGAGACTGGGGAGGTAAGAATTTCAAGGTAAATTTTGCGTAGGAAAGGTAAGAATAAGACTTTTTGAAATTTTTATGATTTGTCGTGTGATCGCAAGTATTTAGCTTTAAGTATACAAAATTTCAAGTCTTCAACTTAATTAGGGTGTCCCAGTTATAAAAAAAAGCTTAAAATACACAAGTTAGAGCCCAGACGGCTAAATATAAGACTTTTACAAAATTTTAGGATTTGTCGTTTGATGTGAGATGTTAAGCTGTGCAAAATTTCAAGTCTCCAACATGTATAGTTTCTGAGAACGGACTCTGTGATGGACAGACAGACAGAGGAGTGAGACGAATAGGGTTTCGTCAGATGAACGAAACCCTAAAAAAAGGCTGGTGCAATTGTCCTCAAATAGACCATTTCTGTATAATTTTTTTTTTCGTCTTTAGAAATTACACACAATCACCATTTAAATGGTGCCTCTCGCACCTGACTGAGAAAATTTTGTGATATGAAGGCACGATGATGCTTCTATCTTCTTTTCCACTAATGTGCATTGTGTTACTCAGTCATTTAAGGTTTAAAAATTAATTAAACCAGTTTTGAAAACTAGCAGAAAACAATGAGTCAGTTTTAATAAAACACATCGTTTTATGTTCAATATAAGCTTAAAGTTGGTTTTTTGACGATGAAATTATACGAATACAACATATTAAAACCGTTATTATATCCATTTTACGTTGTTTTAAATTTCCTTTCACGTGTCTTGATTCATTAGGTGTGTATTAAATGTAACTATGAGAACTCACGTTTATGTCATTTGCTGAAAATCAGTGAAATTTCAGTAATATATTATGCAAGTATTTGGTCTGTTACTAATGCTTTGTCTTTTCATTCAAACTGACATTTAATTAGGTAAGGAAATTGCATTTTGAAGTTTAATTAAATATTCAAACGAAATCTTAGGCTATAATTTCAATTTCGGAAAGATGTAGATTACCGTTTCTTTATTTTTTTTCAGTAATGAAATCGTATTGTTCATTATATGCAATGCCACATCAACTGAAAGAATGCTTCTCTATTTAAATAATCATTAGCACATATAGTCAAAAATATGTTTAATATCATAGGAAAAGTTAAAAGGTGGGAATTTATATGAAATCATTAAATGAGACATAATAAGTGAAGATTAACTTTTGGGATAACTACACCGAACAGTTAATCAATTGATAAAAATGTCTTAAAGCAACGGAATATAATCTGTATGGAATATTTCACTTTTAAACTAGGCATTTGTTAGACACAATTCCAATCCCTAGGATTAAGATATTTATTATCAAGTGTATCAATTGTACGTGCCAGTGCTATAAGTTGCACAACTCAACCTCAAAAGAGAAAAGGCAAATGTTGAACACAAAGAAGCATGCGACTATGAAGTTGTGTCTATCGTATAAAAATGTTAGCCATTTTTAGAAAATCAAATTATTTATTAGTTAAATTTAACAGTTATGTTTCAAGAGCTATGTCCATCCTTATTCGATCTCCGCATCTTCACTCTTCGAATTATAATTCTTTGCGTAAAACGGACCAAATTCACATTTTAACGATTAATAGAAAATCAACCAGTAATTAGAAAATTGTGTAACTTACATAAAGGTGTGAATATGTAGTTTATCATATGTAAATATTACATATATGGAATATTTCCTTAAGTAATGGAATATCTATTTAGGGTTTATTATAAATTATAGTTAGTCAATATTTCTGGCTTGTTTAGAGGAAAGGACAGTAGAAACATACTCCCTGTCTCTAGGTATCCAGTTCAGACAGTTTTTCTGAATCGATGAATTTAGAGATTTACTTGGGATCTGTAAAAAATTCTCTCATAAAATCTACTTTTTTTAATGACTTTAACCTAAATTTTGCTTATGTTCTGCTTGGATAGAATATCATCCTACAAGTCATGCTACCACCATATAAAATGCAATGCGTCCAATACTAAGAGACATCTATTCTATCTAAAAGCAAGCCATTTTATCCAATTGTAAAGTAAAAACACTCTATGGTGACACCAACATAGCAATATCATGTCATGTAACAAACTATAGTTACAACGACATTACGAAATTTTACAATGAAATCATTCAAAATTTCCTAATTCGATCTTCAACGTTTGAGATGATGGTTTCGAACTTGTACCATTAATCATATAGCAACTTTTTGCTGATTTAGGTAAACCTGTTAATGTGTACATTCTCACTATCATTTCGAGAATATTTAATATCTAAGAGGAATTCGAACTATTTAGATCCATTTATCAGACAATTTTTAACATTGTCTCTACATTGCTTTTCTGATTACTCCAAATTCAATTACTTATCTAAGATGAACCTGGGTTTAGTAATCAAGTACATCTACTATCCGGTAATTCTCTATTAAAATCGTTTGTTCCAATAAATATCTATCTTTGCATCGTATTGTAGGGTTTCGCAATATTTTCATAAACCAAACAGTATTTCATAAAAAATATAATTAAAATTAAAATACTTTAAAAATTATAATAAAAAATAATGTAACTGTTGCAATTTAATGTTCCATAATAAAGTGATTATTTCAGCGAAAGAGCTGTAATTAGCTTATGAAATTACATCCATTTCTTTGGTATATAATATCGATTATTGTAAATAAATTTTATGTATTTTAATTTACTTTAGTGTTTATTTTAAATCACACAAATCATGTATGGGCCTCTTTTTCTTTTAAAAGAAAATTCATTTTAAGATATTTTAAACCAGTATATTCCCGTAAATTAATTAAGGTTAGTTGGGGTAACTGGGCCATAGGCTATTTTATATAAAAAAAACTATTGATGTTTTTTAAGTTTTAGCTTTTGTGAACGATGCACCTTAATCTCTACTTCCTAAAACAACGTGTGTCAATTCAATCATAACTCTCACTTTGCTGTGATAGATTGTGAAAAATTTACGTTTCTTTTTTAGAAACAACGTCAATATGGTTGAACTTCTTCGGCTTTTTATTAAAATACTATAATTACTTTTATTAAACAATCTTTTTTTTAAAGATTATGCATATAACTACATTAATATTATTAGGCATCTATACATATATACTTCATGTTTCAAATGTAAGCCCGATGCCACAGTTATCCAATAAATTTTTCAAGAATGGGGTAACTGAGACATGTATCCGGGGTAACTGGACCATGCTGGATCCAGTTACCACAATAGTTATAACTTTTTTTTTGAATTTCTGTTAATGCGGGAAATAAATTTATCCATTGATTTTTGCTCACAATAAAGAAAATTATAGAATACCTTAATGAACTTACGTAATAAAATTTGAAAAAAGCATATTGGGTTGTATCAAACCAAATTTCTTGACTCTTTGAGCGGCGGTGATGCCGTTATGGCATCGCATAATTTTAACCCCTAATTGCCACTTTGGTACCGGAATTTTATAATGAAAATTTCACCTTTATTAAGTAGGCAAAAATATACTTTTACTTGTTTACAAATAGATTATCTTGTAAATACTGGTGTCATTAAATTATTTCAACATTTTTGACAAATGCAATTACCTTGCCCCTGAAAGCAAGATAGGAAACTCCAGAGTCACATTGTAAAATCATGGCCCAGTTGGCCCAACTAACCTTAGGTTCTTCCATACATTATTTTTTTTAATTATGCTTATTCAACTAATGTCTTTTACGCAATGGCTTACTTCTAAATATTGTTATATATTATTTCTAAATATTCCTCGTAATGTTTACCTTAGTTAGGTTTCTCTTTAATTAGCACGAGGACAATAGCATTTCACCGTTTTCAGGTTACCATTGCTAGAGCATTTTACTACGTTTACAGTCACATCTTTTCATAATTATAAATGTTTAAATATATCTAACATAAAGAAATGGAGGCTTTGTGGTGGGAAATTAAGTTAATTTAGTAACAACGACTCACAGAAGCCAGAAATTTTAAAGCAGTGGATAAAAGTAAATCGACATTATATGTGGGATGCTATGATTTGCGAATTTGAAACGCCACGAAAGTTGATCCGTCAAAACAAGACATGAGCAGGTTTATTGCCTTCTCACAGAATTATGGCGCTGTTTTAATGAAATCAACAACTATCAAATCTGGTTTCAGAGCATTATTATAAATTTCTAATTTTAAAAGGCTTTATTATTTTTGGATATAGATGAGTGAGATCTTTTAAGATAATGGTTTGTATTATAGATTCTGGTCAGTATGCACATTTTATATCTTCAAACGTTAGTTACAATATTTTTTACTTTCTTTAAAGCAACGAAGCAAACTATTTTTTGTAATGATAAACAAAATGACATAGGCCGAGCAAAGCTCTGAAATAATTATGAGAAAGATCCTTATCCGATGGCCTGCTAGAAACTTAAAGATCGTACATCAAAAAATAAAGCGAAATGTTATGACTACAGTAAAAAAAATGGATTAGCTCGGTCATCAATTTGAAAAAAATATTTCGAAGAGACTTTTCAACACAGATAAAGTATTACACTAAACTTTAAAATATATCCTTCGATATATAAATGAAAGTAGCGCTTTGGAAATGGACCAATGAAAATCTGCGTAGATACCGCGAAATGAATCTGATTGGTCAAAGATTTCTCACGCTATAAGAAGGGTTACCAAAGGGAGGGGGGGGGATCCGGCTCTGTCGCCAAATTTGGCGACTAAAATAAGTTGCCAAAAGTGACGCCAACTTTGTTCTATTTCTAGTATTTCGCCAAATTTCCATAGACTCCCATTGAAATCCAATAGGTTTTACTTGCTTGCAAAAAATCAAAAAATTGAGACATTTGAATGCAACAAAAACTAATATTAGCTTATGGATAGAGCTTAATTGACCTATTTACATTATTGTTAAGCACAAACACTAACTATTTACAATATTCCTAAGACTATATATATAATTTTATATTTAATAACTCTTATAATTATGAAACTCTGTAAGCTCTAATCATTATGTGCATGGAGATAAGGAAATAAAATTGTCAGGAGTTGGGTAGGAGCACGTTTTTACCAAGTGGAATAAAAAAATTGAATGCATAGAAAACAAGGGATCGCGAAGCGGTCCAGGAAACAGATGTCATATACACTCCATACTGGCGCGATTTTTTTCTGACGCCAATTTAGCGAAAACCGCGTTACCATATCATGTATATACGGGTTACGATTTCAAGCAAAATAACGACACTTCGGCGCAAGTTAAGTACCCCGTGCGTATATGACATTGGCGTCAAAAACAAATCGCGCCAGTATGGGGCGTATATGACATCTCTGACCGATCCAGATTGGAAACGCGAAACAATTACATCTGGGCTTGGCTAGAAAATAGGGATTACTTCGCGATACCGAATGGAATCCGGGACCCGATGGAATGGAATGTATACCGAGGTGATTACTCGGGGGTTGGTGAGCGTTCGAGCAGGGAGGTGGAGCACTCTAGTGACGTAAAAAAATAAAACCTAACATGAGATGTGCAGTGTGAGAGATCGCAGTTATTTACGAATTTGCTAATGCCTCAATGAATAAATATTAGGGTGAAATCATACAATTGTGTGTTTTTAACACTCAATGTACGATAGAAAATAAGAAAAAAAATCAGAATTTTTAAAACATGGTAAGTATTTCATGGGAAAATCCTAACAGACATAGTTTACACAGAGACCACATTTCTGCAGTCGAGGCTTAATTTACCCTTTGACTCTTACACAGATACACAAAATTACACGGTTTACTGCATGACAAGTTTTGAATGCTGTCGACTTTACTTTTATTTACTATTTTTTATAGCTTACTTCTGATATAAAATTTTAAGACTAATATTTATAAACGTTGAAGTGATTATGTGTCAAAAATTTCGATGACTTCTGAAAATGACAAAATGCATTAAAAAACTTACGAGCTGTATTTTTTAACAGTTATTAGAAGTTACTTCTAAAAGTAATTAATATTACACGTTTTATTTTACTAGAAAGTATTATTAAAATGCATTTAAATCTTAAATAATTCCTGTTCGTTAATTTTATTCAAAGAAATTAAGACGTTAATAGTGAAGGAAATTCTTCTAAAGTTTATTCTTCCATTTTGTAAAAAGTGAAAATTGACATTATACACAAAAATACTCGTACGTATTTATTTACTCATACAACATGTTTTCTTTTGACGTTCATATTGTAAATTGATAATTTTTAGGTATTTCTTTAGTTTAATTTAACCAAGATCTATTGTTATTTTCTATCTCGATTGTGGATTTATATTAATACGAAGATGTTAATTATTTACTGAGAAACTTGCAGAATTAAATTTAGTTTTGCATTACAAAAATGCGCATTCTGCACCATCTATGTTTGTACCTTAACTCCTAGTATCATCAAAAACTCGTGAAAGGTAATCGGCGAATTTAAAGTGACTGAAGTGTACAACGAACCCGGTTATAGAAAAATGTAGTACATGTGTAGTTGAAATGAGAGGATATACTGCTGATGAGTTAATAAAATAAAGGGCAGTGTGGTAGTAGCACAAAAAAATATGGATGTTAAAAAAGCAGACAGATGATTCGGAGTTTCTAAAGTTCGATCATTAGTGCGATGGTTGAAATTACAAAACAACAGAAGCACGAAACCATAGAGGATACAAGAAATGCACTCGTGTTTAACAGTGAAATAGAGTATGTGTGAAAAAAAGCGAAATGAAGAATTACTTAATAGATATCCTGACCAACGTGAAGGGGAACGTAGGAGAACTATAAAAAATGAAGCAAGACATTACAAAATTTCTTAGTAAGAGGAAGTAATTTACCAAACTGTTAGAAATATTCCTAATGTTTTAATCTTCTTAAAATTCGAGGTCGCATATTGATGGGCATTGCTGAAATATTGAGCCTTCAAGAAAGTCAAAATTGTGATGATAGACCAGCAATAGTTAGCAATGGCAGGCCGATTAATATCCCCATTTTAAACAAAGTTTTTTGCTCCCCTGATTGAACCTCAAAACGTCGCGTCGCTTCGTTTCATATATACACAGTTTATCACACTCACGAGTGAGTGTGATAAAATCGATGGAATAATTCTAGTAGTTTGGTACCGTCAACCGGGGCTACTTTGGTCCTTCCCATAAAAAAAAAACGTTTTTATTATTTGTATTGAACAAACAATACAAGATAATTCGGAGTTTTTGCCCTTGAAAAATATTTTATATCCTACTATATTATATATCCTACTATATAGGATATTATAATTGTTTGGGGGTAATTTAAATTTTTGTTAGTGACAACACTGAATGTGTTTTTAAACAAATGATTTTGTGTGTAGATTTTAACTCCTCAAACTTTCTATAGTGAGACAATCTGGATAAGATATACAAATGAGGTAAGTATCAAAATATATTACCTTTAGTAACCTGTAACCCATGTGTGATCATAATTTTTCCTTTAACTTTTTATTTTGACAGAAAATGTTTACGTTTTAAAAAAGCTAACATGAAAACTAGTTTACCGGGTCTACTTTGTGACAGGCTTTTTTTGGTCCCAAAGTAGCCCCAGTTACTTAGAAATGCCTTTTATACAATCAAATTTCTTAAAAAATGTATTAACATTTTTTTTTCAAATGTTACTGTAGCAAAATGTTACATTAATTATTTCTGTTCCAGTAGCTGGGGATAACATGATGAAAACTGTTTCTCGTGTCTGTAATATTAACAATTGGTTTATTGTGTTTAATTTTTTAAAAATAAACATTTGTTTATCACGTTTGTAGTGTTAATTTATTACCAGATCTTATTTCAAGGGGGTTTCAATATTTCAACATATGAAATGTATTAATTTTATATGAAAATAAGTGAATGGACCAAAGAAGCTCCCAGTAGGGGCTACTTTGTTCCAATAAAAATAGTTTAAAAAAAAATAAAATAAAAAATTGCCTATTTAAAACCATTCAGTTTGCTTCATTGTTTCATATTAATTGCTTACAACACAATTTCGACGTTGAAAAATCATATAATAATGGAAATGTTAGTGGAACTAGGAAAAAGTGGCCCAAAATAATCATGGTTTACGGTAAATGGTTTGACCAGTCCGCCAGATTTTATGATATATTTCTGTTTGTCATTTCTTTATTTCTCCCACTTCTCTACCTCTTCTCTTCCTCAACCTTTTCCTTTTCATTTAATTTATTCCTACCTCTCTCTGAATTAATTAGGCACTGTTTTGGCCAGGTCATCTATCCGTGAATTCTTGATTCCGTTGTTTTGACACTTATTGCCCTTTCGGCCTTCACCGCGTGTTTCATTTCTTGCACAGTCTGTGGTTTTATGAATTTCTTTTTTGTAATTTTAACCATTTCACTGATGAAGAATATTTTCAAGCTCCGAAATAGCTTTCTGTCTTTTTAATATCCGGATTTTCGTGTGTCCTCTTATGACGCTTTCTTCTATTCTGAACAACATTTCTAAATTGTTAAGTGTTTAGTCCGCTATAAACTCTATGTTACAAAACGTATGTGTTCATTCAATAAATCCAATGTTGACAAATAAAGAAAAGTAATTTTTCTCTCCGTTTTTTGAATGAATATTTAAGCATGAGTTTTTTATTTATTAGGAAATATATAGCATTATGTGGCAATAAAATTAACCCCTTGGGGAAGAGCGACCAGTATTCGTGCGCGTAAGGTGCTCAGAATCAGGGATTATTCTCACCAGTAAATATTTATTGTAAATTTAGCCTTATTTAATCCGAGCACTTACCCTGTTCAATTAGGAAAAAAAAATGTTGTTTAAAAAAACCGGTGATTAAGGATTAAAAATTATGTAAAAGACGCTCGTCCCGAAGTGGTTAAGAACCAATTATTTTTGCCATTCTATTGTATAGCAAAGAGAAATATTTAGAGAATGATTTCAATCATTAGTTTGCATGGTATTATAAATAGGTTTGAATAATTTTATGATTTTTGCAGCGAAAGTGAAATTAATGTTTGAACTTAATGTTCCGAATACTTAGTTGAATGTTTAAAAGAACATTTAATAGTTTACATAGGTACGTTTTCCTTAATAATCCGAAAATTCTTCAAATATGTTTTTCGTTCACTAAGAATATTTTATCTTCGTAGAACTTTATGGTCTCAGAAACACCTAAGGAAAAATCTTTACATATATTTTCTTTCTGAAAATAAATCTCCAGAACGTATTTTAAATCTTTTTAAGGCTTCTGCAAACAACATGTTGTGCAGTTCCCTGGTTTGCTTTTATAAGATTCTTATTTAGTGCTCTTCTCTCCTTTTATGCTCAATTTTCAAAATATCCTAAGATTCCAAAATTTTTGAAATTTATGTTGTATAGTTTCGCGATCTATTTGTGCTTCTTTTTTCATGAAAAAGTAATAAACACCAGAAATAAATGTATGCCCGAAATTATAGTTCTTATTAAACAAAAGAATTTTTTTGAATAATAATAAAGAAAAATGCGTTAAATGTCTGGTAGCGCACAATTATTAGCAAGCTAAGTTAAATTTGGTAAAACGAATCAAAAACAATAACAGTTTTTGATTAATCTAATATTATTATACATATAAATCTGTGCTACCATTTTAATTAAAATTTTAATATTAATTCGTACACATATAGAGACATACGGGTATTATTCTCTACTTCTCGCAATGTTAAGAATTTTGTGGTAAGTTGAACCATGTTTTGATGCTGCAATAGCTGCAGTCATAAGATAGTAAATTTTGTTCCACTATTCCTAGCTATGGATCCATTGGAGCTACAAATGGTCGAACGCTATTTAACCCTTTCAGGGGCAAGGCATTTCTGCTCCAAAAATGTTCAAATAATTAATTCACACCTCAATTAATGAACAAATGTATTTGAGAATAATTAAAAGCTTTTTTTTCACGTATATTATGAGATCGGAGTTGTACTAAAAATTACTGGTGCCATTTGGCCATTTAGGCGCTAAAAGTAGCCATTTGCAGACTGCAAATGGCGCTCCTCAAGGGGTTAAATATTTTAATGTTGCAGCTATTGTAACATTTGGTTCAAACCAGCACAAAATATTTAACTGAGTAAAACTACTGTAAAATATAATGTGAACTTTAGAACGTTCACTGTCTTACTTAAAAGCTGACTAAAATAATGAAAAATATCTTACAAGTTAAAAATATACATAAATATACATTTTATTTGAAATTTCTTAGTACTTTCAAGCTTTCCAAGCTCATCATCAGAGAATATTTTAATAACTAAATGTTGTTTATTTATACAAATACGTCATTTTGTTTTGAAAATGAGACAGCCAATAATTATTATTAGAGTTGAAAGTAGATGTAGCAGTTCCTTGGATTATATTGAATGAGAGAAAATATGTACTATTATTAAATGCAGTTCCATTTATTTTATGACATCACTCTGCTCTCATACGTCACTTTTTCATAGTTAGAAGAAAATATATTTAACTGCTGTACCTTAAATTTCAATACGTCACTTTGCTCAAATACTAAGAAGTTTTAAATAAAATGTATATTTTTAACTTGTAACATCTTTTTCATTATTTTAGTCGTCTTTTAATAAAACAGTGGACTTTTTAAAGTTCGAAATATACATTTGATGATTGAATCAAGGTGAAAATTGACGTTTCGTCAAATGATTTTATTTGTAAAACTACTGCCTTCTATAAAGCCTTCTATAAATAAAAAGTTCCTCGAATATTCTTTTAAACATTTACTACACTGTAAATAAGATAAATGTTTCTTAATCTAGCAGAAATGTTTACAGGAATGTTCTATATCCTGTTTCGAGTTCTCGACGATTCCAAAAAGCATCCATTTATCTTTAGAAACCTCTGAAACTAATATTTATAAAAGCGTTGGACATTCCATGAAATGCTTTCGTTTGTCTTTTCACTTTATTTATAGACTAATTTCGACTTACATAATTTTTTCATGTTAAAGTAAAGTATTTAATTAATTTTTATTGACAGAAATCACTGTCTTATGTAATACCCGTATTATACTTGTACTTATCCTAGACCATCTCTTCAGGCATTATTATCATAGCTATCACAGTATAGACATTTTCCCCTTATCTGTTATTACAGTTATATATATATATAAAAAAAAAAAAAACCCAGCCGGCCAGGCCTACAGGCGGAGGTAGATTTCGAAGTTAAGTATACTAATTTCACAAACAAAAACCAAATCATGATTAGAGATAATATTTTATCTGGTCGCTTTTGTTTGAAATGTTTTATTTCATTTTTATATAATAACTGATTTTATCAGAATCATGTTAGGGCGGTATTGAAAAAAAATACTTTTCCATGCTCAACAACTCGAAATTTTCTGGCATAACTCCAGATTCATTTTTAATAGGAAATTTTTAATAGGAAAAACATGAAACTTGTTGACGTGATTTTTGAAGAGATTTATAAGGGACCTGTGTTTTTAATTTCCGTTTAATTAATTAAAACTTGATACATAAACAATTGTTTTCTCAGTAAGACAATATTTTTCGTTTCTAACACAATCGCTTCGGGAAATTCCGTTCAAAATGCCCATTTTGACATCATTTTTTGAAATATATTCTGCCTCTGTCAAAAAATCGATCATTACGGTACATTATATAGTTTCTGAATAAGCGAATCTACCAATTGGATGCGTTTGAGAGCAAAAATGAATTTAAAAATGAGTCAGAAAATAAGCAGTTTGGATTTGAATACACCCTTACTAAGATGATTTTTTTCTTCAACCGCTATGTATTTTTAATTTGTTTTTGCTCTAAGAATTGGTCCTATCCAAAACTTGTCTATATAGATGTTGTAGACAATATTAAGAAGATATATGATAAATTCATGGGGATTTTATATCTTTTGAATTGACGGATTTATGGATTTTTTTCTTCTTCAAACGCCCTTTTTGTTTTCGGTTTTTTTTTTTTTTTTTTTTTTTTTGCGGTACGAATTTGTCCTATCAAAAACTTGTGAATATAAAAGTTGTAGATAATGTTAAGGAGATTCATGATAAAATTAATTGGATTTGACATCTTGAGAATTGACGAAGTTATGAATTTTTTTCTCCCCAAAACCCTATTTTTTGCGCCCCTTGAGCCCATTTTTAACTTTATCAAAAATCTGTGATACATAAATTTGAGCCCTATTTTTAGAAGTAATAAAAACTTTAAACTGATTCGATATGTACAAAATTTAAGAAGTTATAGTGGTTTTTCTGTTTTCACAAAACCCCTCCCTATTTCCGTCCCCTTGGTCCGATTTTGCCCATTAACAAACTCGTCCGAGATTTTATGCCCCTTGATTATATGTATCAGTTTGGAAGAGATTGGTGCAGAATTGTGGAAGTTATCGTGTCTAGAAGAAAGTGATATATATAGATAGATACATACATAGATAGATAGATACATAGATAGATAGATAAAGTTTTTTACTGGGGGTGGTTTTGGGCTCTAGGGGTCATGATCGGTGTAGATCTGCAAAACATTTTCAGAAATTCCAACATAGGAACGACGCCAATAGGTAGTATTTCATACGAAATCTACCTAAAAACCATGACACAAGTATATTTTCATTTAAAATATTCTTTATCTTGTTTGTACGCTTTTACATTAAAATCAATTTCTATAAGACATATTTCGTATTTTTTTCATAAAAACACTAAGACATTATTTTTCTTAAAAATATATATTCTAATAGGTTTAATGTATGCTATACAGCAATCATATTATGCAATGCAACGTCTATACTTTCCAGCTCTTTTTCAATAAAAAAACCCTTTCATCCCTCTCCGGAGGTTTACTCAGTTTAGAAAGGAATCCTCAATGCACCATGTGTTTAAATGGATATGGTAGAGTTAGCATCATTTAAATACATGTAAAAATATCATAAAAAGTGAATAAACACCTACATACCTACATATATATTTTTGTTTAGTCAAATAATGTCTGATATTCAAAAGTTTAATCTTCCATTTGGTTCTCAACGATACCATTAAAATTAAAATATTAGATGCATTTTGCTCGAGAAGAACTAACTTCAGGTTCAGAGTTTATCTGCAAAGTAAAATTTGGTTCCATCATAATATATTTAAATAATCTGCTTCTCATATAAATATATTTATGATGGGATGAAAATTTAAAATTTCAGAAATATTGCTTTTTATCTAAAACACTAATTGAAGGGTTTTAGGCATATTAATTATTTTGCGGAGATTCTTAAAGTTTTCAGTTGTTGAGTTATGCATGCGTCTCTTTAAACATAAATGTTATCTAAGAGACGATGAGATATTTTGTATAGGAAAAGATTTTGGTCTAATCTAATATTACATGATTTTATTATGGCAACGGCATTATTTCTTAACATTATTAATTGAAAATTAATAACTTTATCTTATTAATATTAATACACCAAAAAATTGAAGTGGATTTTGAAGTGAAATTGAAGTGAATTGAAGTATAATTGAGGTGATTTAAATATTGAAATTTATGTGATTCAAGTTGTTAAAAATCTGCAGCAAACTGTTCAGCCACTGGTCATTTTTAAATATAACGGTTATTTCACCATATTATTAATTGTATCTGACCATACCATTGACCATATTATGGTCAGACCATAATACGGTTTTCAATTAAAATGGTCAAATGACTGTCCACTTTGTTGAATATTTTTAACACTGTAGTAGTGTAAGTTGTACTAAAGGCCTTTAATTTTTTCTCTTTATATACAGCTTTTAGTCTTATAGCGGTTCTTTTACCACACTGAGAGGAAATTGTCAAGATTTTGCAACAGAAATGAGATATCGCAAAAATCACCATCTTGTTGCCTGTCATTTTAATGCTGAATAGCCGTATTAATATTTAATTTTTACAGCTGTTTTTTTTTTTTTTTTTTTTTTTTTTTTTACAGCTTAATAAGGTGGTGTGCGAGCAAAGCGGGTAAGGAACAATAAAGGATGCTATTATTAATATCACTTGAAAGGTGCAAGAGTATTATCTCATAAATAAAAGAAGCGATACACACGTGTTATATAAAACAAATATATCGCATAGTGGTAGACATAAAGCATACAGGGTTAAAGAACTCTACGTAAAAATAATTTGAAAAAAAGTATATTAATAAATTATAGTAAATTTAGAATTACGATTTTCAGAGAGTGGATAGGAAGGGGGGGGGGGGGGGGTATGGAACATTAAAAAATTTTCTGCGGCGACCACTGGCGCCCCTTCGTTCAGCCCTGATCAAGAAAAATTGATTAGTACTTTAGACAGTTTTATGTTAAAATAATTTTTGATATTTATTTTAAAAATCCATGCCGAATATTTTTATAATTTTTGACATTAAAAGTATGAAGATTCTTTTAAAGTATCCTTTATGCAGGGGTCCTAATGCCCAACTATGCCATTTATTTTGAAATCAAAACTGGCATTGCACATAAAATGTATATGCTTATATGACAAAAAAAAGTTTCTGTTCTGTATAAACTTCCTTAAATTTACTGAATTTGTTTATAAAATAAAAAAATCCAACTTTTTAAACATTATTTTTTAATAAATGCTTTAAAAGAATATTACTCTTTTTACTTAACTTCAAATAATTGCTAGAAAACACACATACATTAAAAATCACTGTTCAATAAAAATTTTAAAAGAAATTAGAAACAGCATTAAAAAAAAAAAAATACATTTTAATAGTCAATCATGTGGCAAATATAAGTATGCATTAATGATTGGTGATTTTTATCATATAATAAAAACTGAAAAAAACATTATGCAATTTTTATATAATATGATTATATTTCACACTGCATTAATTAACTGGAAAACTAGTCTTACCCAATATTAAATTATAAGAATGAAATAAGTCAAAGCTATTATGAAATAGTACAATATACTGGAATAACTATATAATCTTCAAATAAAGAATTATGTACTTAAATGTAAAATATTGTTGTGCAGCAGAGAAAATAATTGGAAAAATGCTTTTTAATACAAAAGTGAAAACATTTAAATAAACATTGCAATTAGCAGTTAGTTTCGATATTATAATACACAATAGAAACAAACATAATGAAAGCGAATAGAGATTTTATTTTCGTGATAACAAGATTTTCCATATAAAGATCAAAAACAGACTGAAAAGATTATAAAAACAGCAATCCGAAAAAAACTGCAAGTTATGAAAAAAACTCGGTATTACTCTGGAAGAAGAAACTGCTTTCTAAACAAAGGTACAGACAAAGTACCCTTAAGAACATGTAATATATTGATGAAAAGTTTTGAATAAAATAGAGGCATTTAGTCAAATGTTATATCATGGCAAAAAATTATTTTGCACGCTTCTTTGTCCTCTGGAGCAATTTGCAGATTTTAACCCCTTCAGTCCGATTATTTTTTAATTTTCAGAAAAAAGTACATTTACGTTAATAATGTTAATTTTCGAATACATTCGAATGTTAATATTCGTGGCTATGTAGTTGTACGTGCAATATTTAGTACGCTATCATGGCACTAATCAACAGATATTTGATACAACCCCTCATCTTTTTGCTTCCTTTTGAAAACAACGGATTTCGAGCTTATTCTATCGACGATAATTTTCATAATTTTTAAGCTATGATTTTGGGACTTTCACAAAAGTTGCTCTATATACTTAGCTAATACATTATGCACATTATATTTTGATTGCGTTCGCGCATGCGCAGTGAAACATTTTTTAGTAAACCTGCTCATTTTTCATCCAATTTTAATTATTTTTTAATTCTGATTACAGGGTATTGTGCATAATGTAGTTGGTCATATCTTCTGAAAATAACTTTTTTTATATATTAAGAACTCTGTAAATTATAAGCAAAAAATTTGGCGAAATTTGGGACTGTTTTTATAAAAACTTTAATTTCTCTACGAGTATACATGCTATCCTCATAAAAATGAACACAGTTTATTACAATAGACCACTTAATTATAATCTCCTATTTAAATAATTGGCTACATTATTTTTTAAAGGGTTATCCAAAAAATATTCCTTCTTTTTCAGTTCGTTTTTGGTATAAATCGCCTAACAGGTGGCGCTGCTATGCTGCCTTATTCACGATTTCCGCAATAGCTATATCTCAAGAACTAAATCAAGGATTTTTATAAAACTTCAGATTCCGTTAGTCCTTGATATAATTTGGTGCTTATTACTTTTTAGTGTAAATAGCCCAACAGGTGGCACTGCTAGGCTGCATTTATCACGATTTTCACGATATGTGTATCTCAAGTACTAATGGACGAATTTTCATCAAACTTTAGATTCATTTTGTCCCTGATATAAATTGTTCCTGATTAGTTTTTGGAGTAAATCGCCCAACAGGTGGGGCTTCTATGTAGAATAATTTACTATTTCTGCAATAGCTCTATCTCAGAAACTAACGCATGGATTTTATCAAACTTCAGGTTCAGTTAGAATGTGACATAAGCTTTTGCTGATTAAATTTTGGTGTAAATCACCTAACCGGTTGTGCTACTATGCTGCATATTTCTGGACGTGTTAACATTGTATGAGATAGAAAAATGTTTTGGGATTGCCATCTCCGGCTACTTTCATATATGTCATCTGATTACAGGCTTGGTTTGCTCTGACGGTGGATAAAAGAGATTTTATGCACTTTATAAATGTACTACCTCGTATTTCTTTCTAAATGGTTTTTGTCTACTATGCTTGAAGGAACTAGTCAAGCAGTAATAAAGTACCAATTTACAGAATATGATCGCCTGACGAGAATATATATTATAGTTTGTTTGATTTATATGATTAAAAATTTTATATTTCTTCATGGGTATATTATTTATTATAGTTATTTGACGTGTTGTCGACATACTGTCATTTGTGTTTATTACATGTTTTAATTTATTGTTTACATGTTTATTGGCATATTCAAGTTGCACTGTATTTTGCCTAAAGATAAAGAGAAAAAAATTACAAAAAATGAAAAAGCATATTTAATGCATAGTAAGAAAGGAAAATCATGGATTACGAATAGGCTATAAATCACTACCATAATATTGTTAGTATATGTCTTGTTTTTATACGATAAAAAGAGACATCAAGTGAAACAGCTTAGCAGACGCATTACACAGCTTAAAATGCTTTCTTTTCAACTGACATCCTTAGACCGTAATACATTCAAATACTTTTGTGTAACAGAGTATATAATCTGTAGACTGTTATAGATACCGCATAGTAAAGCTTAATTCAATTGGAAACATCAAAAGACATCAGAAAATGAACTTCCAGCAGCAACTGGCATACAAAGACAGTAATTTATTAAAATTCTTTGGTGCAGTACTGTTTATTAATATATTTATCTTATACACACAGCATAGTACAGTAAAATTTCTTTAAGCATGCACAGGCATTCTACAACTGAAAATACACTTCCAGCAATTTTTATAGACCTTTATATAGGGTACCACGTATAACCTGACCGAACTTTATTATCACAAGCGTTGGTCCTATATTCATACTTCTAATTACAAAAATGGATTAAATAAAGTAACTAATTATTTTTAAAGCGATTTGGCTCAAGAAAAACATTTATTACAAAATTACAAAATTTAAATTTTTATACGGTCCCCCGGTCCTATAAATTATATTTAGTAAAAATTTACTGTGACACTAACAAGTAAGACAAAAAAAAGTCCCATTCATCGAACATTAAAATTGACCGAGTTATTAAACTTAGAAATGCATCACTTATACCCATTTTTGCTTCTCAAAACAGATTATTTCGGCCATGCTTTCAGTGGTCGTATATGAAGTACTTGAACTTATTTCTAGGTATCTGCGCTTTGAAAGAAATCGTACAAATATTACGTTTAAGTTAAATTTTAATAGTTAAGTTTCAGATTAGTTAAAATAAATGTATTTTAACATATGTTTTATTTTGTAAGGAATTGAAGCCATGATTTATTTTAACAAAAATTATATTATTTTCATAAGGTTTTATTTAACTTGCAACAATCGTCTTTCCAGTTTAAAATTTGTACTCGAATTTTCACTCCCTTTCAAATGTACGATCGAAGTTAAATTTTATATACTGACTTAAATCCGATGACAATGTAATATTATTATGATTTCCGACGCTTTCCATCTTATACATACTTATATTAGAGGATAACATTTAAAAAATCTGCTGTATTACCATCAACATGTTTAAGAAAGAGTTTTAGATTAGACAACATAAACCTGCGATGGTTGTATTTCTTAAGTTTTATAATTACGTTTTATGTATTTTTTAACGCTGAATAAAAAAAATTCCTTCACTTTTAACCATCATGTCAGGACGTTTCGCAAATCGTAAATTTCAAGGTTAAAAAATAGCAAAAATCTGATACAATAAAACAGATGTAAGACTTTTTTATCAGTTTAATTTTATTTAATTCAATAATTTATTCATTTTTTTGACTTATACTGGGTATCTTACAGCTAAACAGCTCAGGGGTCCGATGAGGTTGGGAGATAAGGGGAATCAATTTTAACTTTAAGCATTTCAACTTTGAAAGCTTCAGCGCCAAAAACTACCTAAGAATCAATTTTCAAAAGCTAAAAAACATGGCACAACCCAGCATTTGAAAGACAAAGCACAGCATTTTAAAACAGCATTTTAAACATACAGCATTTTAACTAACAGCTAACAGCATTTTAAAATATGTATCATTTTGTAAAGAATTGAGGCTGTTGTTTTTCATCCTTTTATTTAACAAAAAATTCTGTTATTTTTATTCTCTTATATGTTCAGTTCAAATTGTATATTTTGCAGTAATATGTCAGAATGATTATAGATTTCACATATATATTAGATTGCAATGTTAATTTTGCTCTCAACTATTTTTTGATTATATCTGAAAATTATTTATATTTCTACTACATTTGTGAATGACCCCTATTTCGCAGAAAAAAATACACTCTAACTTGAAACAGCTATTTGCCGGTCAGTTTTATTCGTAGAGGAAATCTGTCGAGTATGCATGATTAAATCCCTTGTAAAATCTCTCAAGCCTGGGCAGATTCACGCTGTGGTGTTGTGTTTCATGGAGTTAGTTTTAAGCCAAAACGCGCTCCCATCACTTTGGGTGGCTCATTTAGCCGCTATAACACTAAAAGTAGGCTTTCGTTGAGTTCGAAAAACTGAAGTTAAAGTAAGATTAGTCGATTTTACTTTGCATTAACGATCTAACTATTAACTCAAAGAGTAATCGCTTGATTTAACCCAATGACCACAATTATTTGAAGACGAAATCGCGTTTTGAAATTTCCCTATCCTTATTATGTCAAAGCAGTACGCAGTACTGCTGGATTTGTTCCTATGCAAATTTCCGTCACTGCATGCCGATTGGCAGACAAAAAATGACGTTAGTCCTTCATCGCTGAATAAACTGACTTACACCATATGTATTTAGTTGATTCGTCCGTCAATACTTGTAGTTAAAATGTACACACGGAACAGTACGTAGAAATGATATTACTTTATGGCCAGTATAATCGGATAAGGCGCTTCCATAGTTACATTTAGAGGTTTATTAAGTAAAAAGGGGAGAACGGGGGGCTAATAACCCCCTTAATTTACATTAATAAGTTTTTCTACCCAATTTGCTTCAAATTTGGTATACTGGTTTATTCTGATAAGGCGATTCCTTGATTAGATTTGGAGATTCATTAGTTAAGTATAAAAGAAGGGAATACTATCCCCTTAATTTAAATAAATGGGTTTTTCTATCCGATTTGCTTCAAATTTGGTATATCGGTTTATTCTGATAAGGCGTTTCCCTGGCGATATTTTGAGGATCATTGGTTAAGTATAAAGCGGGAAACCGGGGAGGGAGAGAGATAATCCAGCCCTTAATTTACTTTTCGAAGGGCATTATTCTTTGAAATAAGGGTATAATATTCAATTAGTGCGGATAGCCTGTGAGCTCAATGCCATCAATTTAACTGGGTGCATATATCCTTTTATTATTTTTTTTAGCGTTCCTTACTCAAAAAGTAAAAACGGAACCATTTTAAGATAACCCCTGTGTCTGTCTGTCCGTCTGCCACAGCCAATTTTTCTCGTGAAATATGGAACGTGGAAATTTCAAATTGAATCAATTAATAACGGCTATTAATCCACACATTTATAGGTTATTAACCATTCACAAATATATTTAGGAAAAAAGTAGCAGGGCTAATTAAATTACTTTAAAAAAAATCTTTTCTTTGTATATCCTGTGAAAGCTTTCGTCACGCCGAACTCAAAAATACATTTTATTTTAAGTATTGTATTTTTAGAGATGTATTCGAAAACGTAATGCAAAAATATGTCGCCCCATCTATTTCCGATTCTACTGAAACGAAAATTATGTAAAAGTTAGGGGTAGTAGAAGTTAATTTAAACCTTCCAAGAAAACTATAGCGATTATCCTGAGTAAAATAATTTTTGAGTAAATCGCATTTTTACGTTACACAGAACTTTCGATTTGTAAGCATTTACAAATGAGTTAAGGGGCGCGGGAGGGCGCAGAAGTATAAAAGGATTGTTGGTAATGATTTTCGAAAAACATTGTCGGTAATTAGCCGAGATATTAAACCTTACAGACAAGGACGGTTTGGGCATACATAAAGACTCGCACGGCGAACCCTATGGGCCGTCGACTTTTAAAGCCTAGATAATAACTTTTAATGATATACACTATGACGCAAAAGTTTAGACAATGAAGAAATTCTTACATACTTTGAAAAATATTTATTCAATTTTCAAATCACTGCTTGAAATTAATGTGCTGTACATATAAACAATATTTATAACAAAGAAAAGTGGAATTGTGCATATTGCAATAAATTAAATGGTAACAAAAATAAACTGCTGTCTCAAAAGTTTAGACACAAATTAAATAAAATCGAAATAAACAATTTTTAAAACCTGGTTGCGCATCCATGCTTATGTATTACGTCATATACACGAGATTGCATGGAAGAAACTAAATCTTGCATAGTTTGTGGATCGATATCGTACCATGCATTCTCAATAGATGTCTTAAGTTCCTTTTCAGAAGAGTATTGTCTAGCGTTGCTATAAACTTTGCGACACATGATGCTCCAAAGGTTTTCTATAGGGTTAAGATCTGGGCTACATGCTGGCTAGCCGAGAACTCTTATATTATGGGAATTAAACCAAGATTTTGAATGTTTTGCAGTGTGAATTGAAGCATTGTCTTGCTGAAATTCCCACTGAGGACCCCCTAGAAGCTCAGCAAATGGCAGTAGGTTTCCTTCTAATGTCTGTGTATAATGCTGTGAAGTTTGACGACCACTGGTGAAGGTCAGAGATACTTGTCCATTATAGCAAAAGGCTGCCCAAACCATCACCGAGCCCCCTCCTTGTCTGCGACTAAAAAAACGTCGAGGTTCCTTCCGCAAGTCATGCCAATACGATAAACAACCATCTGGACCATCCAGATTCCACTTTTTTTCATCGCTAAATATGACTGACTGCCATTTCTCTCCATATGACATATGCTTTCGAGCCCACATAAGTCTTTGTAACTTATGATATGGTTTCAGAGCTGGTTTCTTCTGCATTTTGCTATAAACGATTGTTCCTTTTTCCAAAATTCGTCTACGAATCGTATCCTTTGATACAGAGAGTCCCGATGAGCTTTGAACTCCACGTACGCTCATTTGTTGAGTACTCGCTAGTCTTTGTATCAGGCGATCCTCTCGTACATTTGTCACACGTGGCCTCCCAGACCGACATTTTGCTTTATATTCGGAACCACTCGATAAAACTCGATAAATAGATTTTTTTGACCTATTAATAATAGCAGAAATTTCAGAAACGCTCTTCCCTTCACCTTTCAACTGCCAAATCCTTGAAACCTCATTCACTTGAATTTGTTTAGCTCTCGGCATGTCGACTATGAAGCGCAATCGTTTGCAGAACTTAAGTACTCCAAATTTGTGACATCATCGATTCTAAATTTGCATATGCCAGCGAATATTCAAAGAAATTTAGAATAGTGTCTAAACTTTTGCGACAAGCACATTTGAATTTTTATGAAAAAAATTAGCATTATAGCAAATAAAACGACTGTCTTTTGTACATAGCATTTTAAATCAGTTTTTGAATATATTTACAGGTTTTTGTAATTCTGACGTCATAATTCTACATTTTAAAGCTGAATGACGTCATTGTCTAAACTTTTGCGTCATAGTGTATTTTTGTGATACAATTTCCAGTTACTGATCCATATATTTATTTTACGTAACCCTCTGTGGACGAGTAATGCTCACACTTGAACGTTATTTCCCTAATTTCCCTAATATTTTTCATAATATTTTCATGCATAATGAATGTTTTTTAATGCAGCCAAGAAAACAAAAAATCAACTCTTTTTCTTTTTCCCACTCTACAAATATTCTCAGCTACAAAATTCAAATTGTAAAAATATTTATAAAATAATGATAAATGAAATTTCGTAAAGTTTACAAAAATTATTTGACCTATCATTTCATTTATAGTTTGTATCATCTTTGACAAATTTACATGTTGCGTAAAGTTACATAGATACAAACATCTTTGTATTTTAATTTGTGTCTAATTTTAGATAACATACAAACGAAATATAATAAAAAAAGAAAACAATACCCAACTAAAGTATTAAGTCGAATAGCGTCTGCCATAAAACAGCTTTAAATTTATTAAAATAATCTAATTTTAAATATTTATTCATGAATTTTCTTTTTAAATATCATAAATATTACGTAAATAACTAAAATATAACGTCATACTTTTATATAAAACAAACCGCGACATCAGCAATTTTAACATTTTTATATTTTATTCTGCATATCTAATAATATAAAATAAATAATGCTTTGAAGCATTTTTACAGCATTTTTCAGCTTTACGATTTTCAATTAACTAACATTTACAAACAATAAAAAATAATATATCTTCTCATTAAGAAATAAAATTAAATGAAATGTAAAAGGATTCTGAAATTATGCTCTATTGTGAAGCTATTTTTAATAATCCGTATCATTATATATATTTTTATGAAAGAAATATTTTGAGCTATTTTTGGAAGATAATTTATATGAGTTTTTAATTGCATAAAAATAAAACAATGAAACATATTCATGCAAGTGTGTGTTTTACAAATGTTTATTTGATATTTATTTTAGATGAAATATACCCTTTTATAGTAATGTAATTCCTGGTAAATATTTACACTAACTAATGAAATCATTGCATTTCAATTTAACTTAAAAATTTGAAATTGAACTTTAACATAAAAAAGCAAAACAAAAAAGATTTGCTTCATTGCATGTAACAAAAATTGTTTCATTATGCATGCCGTCTCAAAATTAGTTGTAACACATATGCACGCAGAAACACTCAAAAATGCATGGCCATAACTAGAGCAGTGAGGTGCTGGACGGAGCTTTCTGATTGTTGAGAGATCTGTTTACTGGGTATTATCGAAAAAAGTGACTGCCGATTTTCGTTATGCAAAATATTTTCAACAACTATAATACGAGGGTTACTCTGAAATTATTGAGATACGCGCAGACGAGAATTTACAAAATAAAAATAACGGTTTAATTTTAAAATACAAAGTATTTTAACACAGCAGACCATTTTTTACTGACTTACTTCAACTTGTTTAGCGTATAATAAATTTTAAACAGAAGAGAAAATGGAGTTGACGCGAGAACATTTTCGCGCTATGATTTTCTACGATTTTAAAGCAGGATTAAATCAAGAAGAATGCGTTGAACGGTTGAAATTAGCATTTGGTGATGAATCTCCAGCTTGTGCTACTGTATTCAGATGGTTTAAAGAATTTAACAGAGGTTGCAATTTTCTTCAGGATGAAGAACACACAGGAAGGCCGCCGTCGGCAGTAATCCCGGATAATGTGTATGCCATACGAAAAATGTTAATGGATGATAATCGCTGTAACGATCAAATGATACAGAAGGAACTTACCATTGGATCCGTAGCCATACACAAAATTATTCATGAAGAATTGCATATGAAAAAAGTAGTTTGCCGTTGGGTTCCCCATAATCTAACTGAGCACCAAAAAGAGGAGCGTGTCAGAATCAGTAAAGAAACTCTTAAATTGCTAAATGATGGTGGCCACCGCATCATTTCTAAAATTGTAACGGGTGATGAAATGTACATACCGTTTTTTGACGTTCCAACACGTCAAGAAAGCAAAGTATGGGTCTTTGAAGATGATCCCACGCCGACAATGGTGAAAATACAACGCGCACTGAAAAAAGTGATGTATGTCGTTTTCTTCAGAAGTACGGGATTGGTCAAATCCATCAAGTTGGAAGGACAGAAGACAGTAACAGCAAACTGGTATACCACTAAATGTCTTCCAGAAATTCTACAAGAAGTGAATGTTTGGGGACTAATGCTTCACCATGACAATGCATCTTCACACACAGCCGGATTAACAGTTGAGTTTCTTAAACAAAAACGAATTAAAGTGATAGAACATCCACCGTATTCACCTTATTTAGCTATGTGTGACTTTTGGTTATTCTTTAATCTAAAAAAGAACTTACGTGGACGTCGTTTTCATTCAGAAGAAGAGATAGATGTGGCTATAAGTGCATTTTTTTCATCTATTCCAAATAATGAATGGCTTGAGGCATTTAATCTGTGGAAAATTCGTCTACAAAAGTGCATTGATGCTAGAGGAGACTATTTTTAACACACTTAAAATTTTGTAAGTATAACTTTAAAAACCTAGTTGTATCTCAAAAATTTCAGAGTGACCCTCGTACAATTTGTTAGAACTTTATGAAAATAAATCGACGAATTGTAATGAATGGTTATTTTGTTTTACTCCCAATTATTCCCAGGAGAAAGATGGAAATTAAATAAATCTTCGAGACCGGTTGGGTCATATTTCCTTAGTTAAAATCATTGTCCATTTCAACCATCTC
Organism: Maratus speciosus; assembly: GCA_963932465.1. Lineage (NCBI taxonomy): Eukaryota > Metazoa > Arthropoda > Arachnida > Araneae > Salticidae > Maratus > Maratus speciosus. The sequence goes on from OZ010792.1 coordinate 244,587,905, forward strand.
TGCCATCTCAACATTTTAGAGATGGCCAAGGTCAAAAAATCAAATTGCAACATATGCAAAAGCCGTATTTTCCTGGAGGTTTACTAGAAAGACCAAGCAAAGATTAGGTAACGATTAAGTGAAGATTCAGAAATATTGTGCCATTCTTTTACAATAGCTACTTCTATTTCATTGGCAGATAAAAACTGTTTATTACTAGCATAAACGTTGTGACTTAATACGCTCCAAAGATTTTCCATAGGCTTCAAGTCTGGACTTCGACTTGGTCATGACAAAACAAGATTTTTTCTTTTTTAAACCATTGCTTGGTGGATTTAGACACATGGTAAGAAGCATTGTCCTGCTGAAACATCCATTTAGCATCACCTAAAAAAGGTCCAAACGGTATCAAATGATCATATAACGTAGCCTAAAATTGAGCAGACTTCATACGTCCAGAAATTTGTGTTAAATCGCATAATCCATCGTGACTAAAAGATCCACAAACCATTACTGATTCTCCTCTCATTTGTCTACAGAAGCATTGTTTCAGTTACTTCCTCAAATCATGCCAAAAGTGTTTATAATCATCCGGACCGTCAAATTAATTTTTTTTAATCTGAAAATATCACTTTCTTCCATTTCCTGTCTCATGACATGACATTTTTAGCGCATTTCAATTTTTCTTCATTGTGATGTTTCATTAACGTCGGATCTTTCAACAGTTTCATACATTTTGCATTAATACTTGATTTCAGACTCTTCCAAACTGTTACGTGTGAGATTCTTTTGCTCAAACAGTCCGAAATTCCCCGAGTTGAAAGACCTTTTTGAGTTGATATAATCAAAATATTTGTCGATCATCCCGTACTGTCAAAATTCATTTTCTTCCAGATCGTTTAATTTTATTTGAATCCTTTTTTCTAATTATTTCATTGCGAATGGCAGTTTTAGAACGTTTCATAAACCGAGATATTTCTTGTTCAGATTAACCAGCGCCCTTATAAAAGCAATTTTTTTCTTATTTCGGTCAGACACAACTTTTTACCCCGCGACATCTTCAAAGATATCATAAATAACGCTATCTAAAACTGCACCTTTGCTTCTCGGGAATGCTTTCACGATATACAAACGCATACGGTTTATAATGATTCTGATGTGACGTATAATATTCTAATTTCCTCAATTGGTCTTATAATTTATTAACTATCACCTTATTTATGTTTTAAAAAAAATGGAAGATTTTAATAAAATGTGACTTAAGTTTTAATGTAGCAATTATAACAGAAAACGTTCTACGATCAATTTTAAATACACATGCTAAAACTTTGCATATTGTGTTTTCTTCTTCAGAAGTGCACCAATTCGTTAATAGTCTTATAATTTCTTAACGCACTGTATTGGCAAGAAATAATACATTAATAGAAGTGACATAGTCATTCTGTAGCATTTCAACAATCAAGCACCAAATTTCAATTTGGATACAGCCCCTAAAATAGGCTCGTTTTAAAATAATTAATTTCTTGGAAACTAGTGGTACGAATTTCATAAACTTTAGATTTAGGCTTGTTCAAGGGTGCAGAATTTATTTATGGTATCTGATTTGGTTTATTGCTATTGAAAAAAAACAACAAATTTTGAGCTCCTTTTGATATGTAGATGGCCCCCTAAGCACATTTTATATACATCATTTAAAAGTAGACTTTATTTCCAATCGTTTGGTATCAGTAGCTTACTTCTGCAATAATTTGTTGCAAAGCTAGTAGGGGGTGTTTATTTTTTTTTCCACGATTGTACATATGTGTGCATTTCATACTAACTTGAACATAGTTTATGGAATAATAATAAAATTAATAAATAGTACTTCATTCTAAAGAAAACTTCAGCCACTAACATTGCACCTTTTGGTTTATCTCACATTTTTGAATTAAGGTGTAGTACCAACAAATGCAAAATTCAAAAGTTTTCAAAATTATTTATGTCATGAAACTAAAACATTAAATAATGTTCCATGTATAACAGATCTCAGCATATTTACATGTATACGTCTTACTTTGTCACATTAGTACGATTTAGTGTATTGCAGAAGTTACGCACTTGGTACAAGTGTACCGTAAGATGAAAAAGGTTGACGAACCTTTCTCTAGGTCGGTCGTTCCCAAAGCGGGGAAGCCACCGCAATGGAAAGCAATTTGATTTTTAACCCTTTCAGGACCATGGGTGCATATATGCATCTGTAAAAGACGCTTTAGGTAGGGCCTTACTTTAGGTACCAGTAAAACAGAAAACTAAAATTTACCTTATTTGTGTAAGACATTTCCGTGATTAGTAAAGTAAAGTTAATTAAAAAAAAAAAAAAAAAAAAAACTTGTAAAAGATGCTGTTTTCGAAGTGGCTAAGGGCGCCATTTACAGATTTGTTATGAGCTTAATCCCTGTCAGTTTTTTTAATAATGTTATGGGCTGAAAATAAAAGCAAAAAATTAAATGAAATAAGAAGGTAATAGCGATTGAAGACTGCACAAGGCCTTCGTTTAGTATTCATTTCTAAACACTGTCCTTTAATTAGTTAATCCAAATCGTTAATTTATAATTATTAAATCCTTAATCTTCTTTAATAAGAATATAGGTGGCAGTACCATTAAATTTAATTCTACAATTACTATAAGAGGAAGCGATTTTTTATTCAAATTAAGAATATTCACAAACTGCTTTTCAGACAATTGTAACACCATATGTTTGTATATCTGAAAAGCATTTTTCATTACATTTAATTTTATCTAAAAAAAAAAAAAAAAACTATTAAAATGTCTAAAAAATACGAAAGTCATTTTAATTAAATTCATCTGACAATGAAATGTAGTGAATTAAAAATATCTCTATTCCTCATTATAAAAGGGGAATTTTTGAATTAGAAAATTAATTGATAAAATATTTTCAAAGTTTGTGCCTTAAAATGGAAAAATAAAATTTCAAAAATTTTGTAAAATTGAATCTATAATCTAATGAAATATATTCCGATTTTTTATTTATTTATTTATTTATTTATTTATTTTTTACTTCGACGTTGAGTTTTCAACGGGGACCTTTTGATTAGCACGCAAACGCGATAAAACGGAGCTATCTATTCCGTGCAAATAGACTAAAAAAAGTTTTTGTTTCAAAATCTATATTTTAAAAATGATCGGATGTCATTAAAGTGATTCATTTAATTAAAATAATATAAGATTTTTCGAAAATTTTATGATTTGAGCCTGAGCGGAGGTATTTGGCTATACGTATGCAAAATTTGAAGTCGAACTTATACAGTTTCTAAAAACTAGCTCTGTGTCAGACAAAGAAGTCAGGCGAATTGGGTTTCATCACATGAACAACACCTTAAAAATAATCTTTTTATTCGACTATCATAAGATCCCATTCCAGAGATCAAAATAGCTTTTATGGCTTTAACTTTTATGGTTTAAAACTATATATACCCTCATGAACATCACGGATAAAATGAGCAGACAGCAATATTTTTATAGGCATATTTCGTACACTATTTATATACTGCGTGCAATAAGTTATCTATCCCCGTCCTTTAATTTCTCAACCGTTGGTCAAAAGCATATAGTTCCAATTACAAAAACGTTTCAAATGAGATAAATATTCATGTTGTGGCATTATTTATAGTAAAAAATCAATTTTATAAAAATTACGAAATCTAATTTTTTATACGGTCCCCCAATCCCTATAGTTATATTTATTAAAAGTTTACACATATCATACCAGATATAACGCAAAAAGTTTGACATGTTCACTACAAAAATTGACACAGTTATTAAATTTCAAAGTTTGAGATTTTCGCATGTGGTTTTGTCTTTCATTGAAGGATCAGTTAAAAGATGAATTAAAGTAATTCGAGATCAAAATCAGAGTTCAATTCCGCTACCATTTATCTAATCCATAGTGTGTATGTTTATTTTCATGCTGTCGAATACACCTACTTTGACGTTTGAATGTTGTTCGACCCATAAAAGTTAGCACAAATTTTGAGATGAAATAACCGTCTTTGATGATTCCCCGATTTGGAGATACCAGCTAAAGGTGGTTTTACCGTAAAAAGGACATTGCACCCTGACTTTGATGTCGAATTGCATTAATTCATCTTTTAACTGATCTCTCAATGAAAGACAAAATCATGTGCAAAAATCTCAAACTTTGAAATTTAATAACTGTGTCAATTTTTGCAGTACAGATGTCAAGCTTTTTGTGTTAAACCTGTTTTGATAGGAGTAAACTTTTACTAAATATAACTATGGGGACTGGGGGACCGTATAAAAAATTAGATTTCGTAATTTTTATAAAATTGATTTTTTACTTTAAATAATGCCACAACATGAATATTTAGCTAATTTGAAACGTTTTTGTAATTAGAACTATATGTCTTCGGCCAACGGTTGAGAAATTAAAGGTCGGTGAGAGATAACGTATTGCACCCTGTATATATATCATGGATTATACATTTAATACAATAAAAATAGACTATACAAAGAGACAAGCTGACAGGTATATGATATAAAATGTCCACTAAATAACAAGTGTGTTATCAGTGAACAGAAAAAGTGCTATAAACATTATAAATGAAGGTCCATAAATGCTCCTCGTGTGTTATGTTTTTCATATAGAGAATTTAATACCCAATTACTTACCACTTGTTAATAATGAGGTACTAATGCAGTAGTAAAATATATCAATGCTAGTAGATATAATGTGAATTGTGCTTTTAAGAAATGTCTTGAAAACAGCAATGCAGAAATTAAAAACATTAGTTTCACATTGTGATAAGTTATCTAAGTATAACAAAACTCTTTTATATATAGACGTAATATATGTATGGCCTCATTGCATTTCTAGAGTGAAGTTAGCGCAATTGCTAAAAACATTTTTTTACAGAAACTAGCCAGCCTTGGCGATCAGTTTGGTCTCCATTAAAATTTATGTTCGGGAAAGCATGCCAAGCATTGTATTCCATGTTACTTTTACTCATAATTTAATTTACTTGGGCTCCCTTAAATATAATTAATATAATCCCTTAAGCTAATATTAGTTTTTGTTGCATTAAAATATCTCAATTAGTTGATTTTCTGTAAGCAAGTAAACCCTATTGGTTTAGAATGGATGTATATGGGAATTTTGCGAAATATAAGAGGTAGCGCAAAATTGGCATTACTTTTGGCGACTAATTTTGATCGCTAAATTTGTCGAAAAACTTGGCGGAATTTGGCGATATAACAGCCCCCCCCCCCCCTATGGTAATCCCCTTATAGTTAGGGAGATGCATTAAATGCTGTTCAATAACCAATGAAATGCGTTTCATTCGAGCGTTGCCATTAAATAATTAACAAATCATCAGGATTTCTGTGCCACGTACGATAGCGTAATATATATATGGGTGTTACATTATTCATAAGCAAAGAATTGTGAAATATTTTGTATTTTTTTTATGCTCCTTTATCCCTGCTTCATGTGAATGAATTTTTAGATGATAATAATTTTGTATTACATAGGAAGAGTTTTGGGTGAAGGGGTAGTATGATTTTTAAAAAGGTTTGGTGGCGCGTAGCCAGAAAAAGGTTTGAAATCACTGCGCTAGAGGTTGTAGAAGTTGTTTGTCGTAGAAGTTGACTGTTTGAATTACGATCATGCATTTTGTGGTGATTTTTCTTAACGTTCTTTAACCTACTCTGCACATTTGTATCAATAATTTATAGATGCCCTGGACATATATTTCGTACCAAAATCTATTTCATTTCTGATTATTCATATATTTAAATATAAATTTGTATATTTATGGCTTTGCGTTTTTCTATTACATCCAGTACTGCGTCTATTAATCTATCAAATGCATCTGGCAATCTAAAAGGCCATTCATATGCACTAAATTTACTCGGAAGGAGTTCCAAATGTTGAACAAAATGAATTATAGCGAGAAGTATGAGTTGGAAGCCTGCCGTGCGATAAATAACTTTTCTCCATTTCATTGTATTCCAAATTCGAAATGCAGGTTACCCGTGAGATTATATCTCCATATACTAAGAAATATGTTTCGTCCTTTCTTGAAACGTTAACTGGACAAGTACCTTGTGTTCTATATTCGTAAAAAATCATTCTTGCTTTGGATATTCTTTTGTGAAAAGGTAGTGAACACGTTGAAACTTATGTAGTTTCCATTATAATACAGGGTGGAAGAGAGAAACGGAAAATTTTGAAGCACCTCTTACAAAATTGAAAAAAAAAATGCAATTAAAGTTTTATGTTTGAAAACAAAAGGTAAATCACATTTCATTAAGCGTCGCAACGCATTACAAGACGAAACAAAATCAATTCTAAAAACCAGTATTCATAAGATGGCGACAGTTAGATGATGTCATGTTGGTTTGTTCCCGTTAACTTCAATTTTTTATGGATAAAACTATGAATTTAGTTTTAATGCAGCTGCGTGTCTCATTCCAGGGCATTGTAAGCTACATCTTTTTGATGCTGGTCATAAGCCTGGATGTTTTCTAGGGTTCGTTGATGTCTTGAAGTTTCCCCTTTTAGAACTGAACCCGTCTCCTCAAACTTTGTAACCCATGTCTTGAAGCCGTGGTATGATGAAACGCGACCATCAAGTCCTCAATTGGGATTAGATGCTGTATATTCCCGCGACCGCCATCTTGGATTTCTTGATGATTTTTTTGCGATCTTTATCGATAAGGCAATCCCTTTATATTTTATTATTTACATTTGATATTCGTTAAGCCTAACATGCGCATAAATCGCTGCTTGGCATTTACTACTTGGCGAAAAAGGGGTTTTCACGCCAAGAAAAAATCCAAGATGGCGGCCGCGGGAAATATACAGCAACTTTTCCCTAAATTATAATGACGTTTAATTTCCCTGTGGGCGTCAGTCAGACTGCCACCATTCTTTTAAAATGCCTTCACGGAAAATGCACGTTTTATACCGACCCACTGATAAATGACAGGAGGTTGTGCCAGTGTGCACTGAAGGATTTTACTCCCATATTTTTACTATGTAGAAAGAGCTATCACAACTGCGTTCAATGTTATCCATTTCCCCGTGTTATCCAATAACCAGTAGAGAGCTTATCGCTCTTTTGTCATAGCTTTGTCTGAGATACACGAAATTGAACGAGCACTCGTTTTTCTGCATGATGATGATTCAATGAAATTATACGAACGTTCTTGTATGGCTGTGACTGTAATATGTATAAATAATCGAATACTTTGAAAAACAAAGTATCATTAACATTTGTTTTGTATTTGACTTATTTTTTAGTAAATTGTGATCACAGACAAACATTGTATGAACAAGGAAGCAACATAAATTTTTCTCTTGATTAAAAGTCAGTTTTTTCTTCGCTTTGAAATAAACATTTTTAACAACTTACCAGCGCTATCTATTTTTCGTGATCTAAACACAGCCATCATTTCTTTATATACTATAATTATTTCTACTGGAAAAAATATTACTTATTTAATAAAACTTCAGTATAAATAAAGAAAAAAAGAATTTTAAACGTTCATATAAAGTATTAATCCATCAGACCATCAAGGATGAAATTTGTAGAAAAAAAGGGAAAGTTTGTTGATAAATTACAAATATAAGGAATTATTTTATTCTAACTTAAGAAATTAATTTTAACCAAACATCAACGATGATTCATAGACACTCTGAGATCGGTCAGACTCAATGGTGACCTTTAGATCGGTATTATTGACCCTCGATTCTGGTCGACCGCGGGGCTCACTTGTGAGGTGAAAGCTACATGCACGAAATTTGGCGAACCAATTTTATATTGTCTGCTGCGTAGCAAAGCTAAGACCAAACACATTATTAATGTTTCGTTCGGTCTGGGATGCCATAGTTCCATGTAAGAATACATATTTCATAATAGTGCAAATTTCTTTAAAAAGGCGAGATGTGTACCTTTCCAAAAAAGAAAAAAAACAGACCGGTAAAATATTAAACAAATATCAAATAATAAGCTATTACAGTTGGCAATGTTATCAACTAGAAATTTCATCCTTGACGACCTAATATATTATGCGCAAGAAATTAAATCTGCACTGAAATGAAATAAAAAAAAAAGTCTAAATAGCAGGAAATTTACGTATTTTAAATGCAGGTTTTGCTATAGTCAGCAGACAAACAAAACAGAAATGAAATAAATTCAAGCAGCTGTTGTTTTGAAAAGGGAAATATAAAATATACTCTAATATTCTCACATTTTATTAAAATACATATCTCAGTAAATATAACATTACATTTTCTGGAGAAGAAGTTTATTTTACACATTTTTAAGGATAAGGATACAAAACATTAATTAAGGCTGTTCTATGAAAGCATGCAAAATTTAATAACTTAAAAAAATTTTTTAAAGTGGATTCTTATTTTATAAAAAATGACAACACAAAGAATATGAATGTGCAAGAGAACTTCCGAAAGCCGCTATTTCGAAAGTCTGACCGTACTGCATAACTTAAGAAAGAAACAATCTTTGTAAATTGTCCTTACCAACTTCAGTAAATTTTTGATATTAAAGAAAATCCCTAAGGAAATACGAAATCTTTATTATAAAGAAAAACATATGTCTGTCAATAACTCTGATGTCAAATCGACGGTTGCAACAATCTAAGCAATCTATTTCCCTTTTTTCGCAAGTTTAATTATTTCTAAACGTCAGCTAATTTAAATTTTTACACCATCGAATAAGGGAAAAAAAGGGTACTTTCAAAAGCAATTTATTTGTAAACTGTATTTTAATTTCTGCATTTTTAGGGTTTTTAAAATGAATTTCAAAAATATATTTTTTAATATTTTACGAGTAGCTCTATTACAGGAGATTAACCCGTTTGCACTTAAAAAATATAAATAATTCAGCCTTTGTTTCCGTCTAATATTCCGTAACAAAATTAAAAGCTTATCAATATTTAAATATGTAAATAAAACGCAAATTTAAATGTTTAAATTCCGTACTTGAGCATTCAAATAACTTGAAATGAAAAGGCTGCAGTAAGTTAAAAAAAAAAATGACGATTTCTTCCGCTATTAAATCTGGCTAGCAGCAAATACGAAAGTATCGCTTTAAATGCATTAAAAAAAATCAATACCTAATAGATATTTTTCTTCTAAAAACACTTTTTGGTGTCATTAGTGGGCAATCTAAAAAATATATTATCCGTAAAAAAATTATTAGAGTTTAGTTTTCAATTGAAAAATAGTTTCCACCTATGTTGTGTAGAACAGCAGTATCTTCCATAACACTGAAATCCTGCGATGATCCTCTGGTCATCTTAAAAATGATTGAAACCGGAAAATTCTCAAAATAAATGCGGTAAGGAGAATTATTTTTATCTGCGTAAGACAATCCTAGAATAACAGAAATATTGATACAGAAGCTAGCAACGCCGCCGATAGTTTTAACAGGATTAATTTGCGATACGATTAAAAGCTAATTTCCGTTCACTTCGTACTGCTTTTAAAATCAGTACATTTATTTCAGACAGATATAACAAATATTCTATGATCTTGCTGTCACATATTATTTTTTTTCTTTGTTTGTTTAATGTAATTTTTAACTGTTTTTCCTAAATTTTCCTAATTTTTTTTAATTAATTGCTTTCAAAAATTTAATTAATTCTATTTTTAATTCATTTACCTACATGGAAATATCTGTGCGGCCGCATAAATGAATAATAATAAAAAATAAGCTACTAGCTTGCAGAATCATTTTCTAAGAACTAATAAATAGTATTTCTTGAAACTATTTTTATTTAAACTAGGGAGCTCTGCCCCCTACGAGCTACGCTCGTCAACCCCCGTTCAGACACCGCCGATTCTAACAGCACGATAATTTAATCGGCTTTAAAAAGATTTCGGAAGATTGAATTATAATTTGAATCTGAGAATTATAATCTGATGTAATTTTCACCAAACTTTTCTTTTACTTTTTAATATTCACGTAAAAATACTTTTGTTAGAAATGAAATATTATGATCACCTTAAAATATCAAATAAATGTCTCGAGCAATTTTTAAATTTAAACTGCTCTGCAATATTATTTTTTGTTCATTTTATATAATAATGTGACGTAAATTCTCCTATTTAAGACTTCTAACACATAAACATTTTACAATATTCTGTCTCTTTTAAATTCCACGTGTAATTATAATTTTTATGACGTAATTTTCAATGAGTTCCTGCTTTTTACAATTTCTGTTTATAATAGTCACGTGTAAAATAAATTTTTAATTTGAAGTAAACATTATTGTTTGCGCTGTTTATACAAATGGCAACAGTTTAAATTAATAACATTTTCTAAAATTTGTAAAAATATCTCTCGAAATGCTGAAAATTTTAATTTAAAATTGAAATAAAACCTCAAAAAATGAGTCAAATAAGAAAAATAAATACAATCTGCACACCGGGAACTTATAACGTATAAAATGATCTAAAAATGATTAAATTCTCATGTATAGTTTTTGCTCCAATAAAACTTTTTTAATGGAACGATTTTGTCCAACTTTAGCATTAAATATCTCTTAAAATAATTCTTCGATTTGAAAACTGTCTGCATCAGCGTATTTATCAAACATTTCTCTATAATAACACCGATTTTCATATTTTTGTATGCAACAGTTTTTTTAATACTAACGATGAAAGGCCATGCTTAAGCATTCAAATTGGATGTGGATCTACCCGGAATATCTACGAAGATTTTCATTGGTCCATTTCCAAATCAAAACTTTTTTTATATATATAGAAGGATTTAATTGTTTATGTATTTCTAAACGAGATAGGCTGTTGGCACGCTATGAATTCACTAATAAGTCTGAAAAAATGCATTTTTGCACATGGCAGAACACGTTATGAAATTATATAAAAATACTTAAAATTATAAATAATGCGTATTTAAAATAAATATAAACATTGTATAATTTTACGAAAATGTATATTTATATACACTGCTCAAAACAATTAAAGGATATTTGAAGTTTTATATAAAATAAAGATATAAACGAATTTTTTTTTTGCCGAAAATAGAAGAAGAGAATCACAAATGCAAATTTTTCTGCTTTTCAAACTGTGGAGTATGCAAATTTTGAGTTTGACGTCAAAAACGTCGCTTCAGCGGCAGCGAATGAAATTTGACTTTCAACTGGATAAAAGAGAATGAAGACAAGGATGATCGGCATTCAGTGATTGCTTTGTTTCGATGAGTACGATGTCTCAGCGAAGTCATTTGACAGATTCAGAAGCTTTGAGAATTGTTGGTAGGTTAGAAGGGGGCCAAACTCAAGCCGAAGTAGCGCAAGCCATTGGAGTGTCACAAAGTGGATGTGCAGGCCGAAGACCAGGGCAAGGTCGTAGATGGGCAACAACGCCCAATGAAGATCGGTATTTAGCGTTAACAGCTCGGAGACACCGAACCATGAACGCTACTCTTCTCCAACAACACCTTCGCTCGGCTACAGGCACCACGATTTCAACTCAGACTGTCCGAAACCGGCTCCATGCTGTAGGTCTGGATGATCGCCGACCGATGGTATGTGTTAGATTAACATCAAGGCATCGTCGCGACCGCAGGGAGTGGGCAACCGAGCATGTCAACTGGAGGAGAAATGAATGGAGCAATATTCTGTTTTCTGACGAATTCCGTTTTTCTGTGCATCCGGATAATAGGCGTATTTTCATCTGGAGGGACCGTGGCAGTAGGAATAATCCTGCGTTCATGCACGAAAGTGTCAGATTTGGCGGTGGAGGAATGTTGGTGTATGGTGGCATCTCCATTGACGGGCGCACTGACCTCTACATCATTCGAGATGGAGCTCTGACTGGTCGCCGATATAGGGATGAGATCCTCAGACCTATTGTAGTCCCTTACGCTGCAGCAATCGGAGATAACTTCATTTTAATGGACGATAACTGCAGGCCACATCGTGCAAACCTGGTGGAGGATTTCCTTTTCGGGGAAGGAATCGTTCGAATGGAATGGCCAGCGTGTTCTCCAGACATGAATCCAATCGAGCACGTTTGGGACGCTCTAGGAAGACGAGTTTCTGGCCGCCAACAACCCCCACAAACTCTCCAAGAACTGGAAAGAGCTCTTCTGGAAGAGTGGGGCAGAATACCCCAACTCGTCATTAATAGCCTCATTGAGTCCATACCTCAAAGGTGTTCAACGTTGCTGGCCGCCCGTGGAAACCATACCCCCTACTGAAAATGATTTTCTTTGAAGAAAACACCTTTTCTTATTCTTTTTTTCTCATATGCACAAATTGTGTTTTTTTCCTTTAGTACACAAATGCGCAATAAAATGCATTTTTTTCTGCCAAACATGTGTAATTTATTCTCATATAACCTACTATGTCTGTCGACCATGTATCAATCAGCTAAACAGTTTACCAGATACAAAATCCACCTAAAACTGCAATATCCTTTAATTGTTTTGAGCAGTGTATATACATATACATACATACACACTCACATATATATCTTTGAAATCAAAAGCTATCAAACAAGTTTTATTTTAACAAAATCTGACCAGAATATTTCTTTAAATAGATCCAGAAAATATCTCGCAAGTAAAAATTAACATTTATACGTATGGATCCAAAATGGAAGATGAAACGGCATATTCCTTCTGTGTGCATCAGAGAGGAGAGCTAATCTATGAGGATCAAACGAAGTTAAATAAAGAAAATTATGTATCTCAGGAAGAACTCCTGGCCATAAAAGAGGCTCTTCTGTGGTTTAGGAACTCCTCTCATAAAGAAGTGTTAATACACTCGGACAGCCTTTAAAGTCTCTTAGCAATAGAAGACGTTTTTCAAAAAATCTCATCGTAATACAAATAATCAAATTACTCCAAAAAACAAGAATAAAGATCTTTAAATATGCTCATGTGAGAAAAAACTTCTTTAAATGGGTGGACATGTCGATAATGTGGGGAATGAACATCAAGATTCTTTGGCAAAAGAAGCAACCAAAGCAACATCAAATGCCAAATATTGATATTTTCCCAACCCTCCTTACTTCAAGAAGTTTCTAAAATCATCTCTGCACCAGGAATGGCAGATCAGCTGGGACTATGGTACTACAGCACGATACAAATACGCTTTAGCCCCAAAAGTCTTGGAATATAGAATCCGTCCACATAGAATTCTCTTTCTGTGTGCCACTAACCACGGTTCATTTTGATCCTATCTTTATAAATTTGATAGGGTTCCTTCTCCATTATGGGTATGTGGTCAACGAGCAACATCATTGCATTAAATCTTGAACTGCACCATTAATCATATTATCATATAAGAAGATCTTCAAAAATTTCATTGTCTCTGTGGTTTTCTGTGTGGTTTTGTCGAAACCATCATTTTATGAAAAGATAATTGAAAGTGTCAAACTTTTAGAGAACAACCATCATTTGTTTCAAAATGTTTTGCCATTTATAAATGATGAGGAGAACGTATCTTAATAAATAGACAGATACCATCAATTCAAAATAAATTCTTAGCCACAAACAACACGATTGTACTATAAATGAACTATTACATGAACAATAGACTTTTGAACTATTGTATCTATCTATCTATATTATAAAGGACAAACATATCTGTGCGTAACGCATACGTCATTTTGCGAATAGCAACACTTTGAAATTTGAAATTTTGGTTTTGCAATTTTCTCTACTGCAAATTTTTAAATTTCTAAACATCGCACATTTTAAATTTTTATACCGTCGTATAAGGGAAAAAATGCTCTTTTAAATGCAATTTGTTTGAAAGCTGTATCTCATTTTATTTTTGAGATATTAATTTTTCTGTAGTTTTTAATACCATTTTTTTTATCGTGGCAACAAAAGTACCTCATTTCTATTGAAAGTCATTCTAAGTAAACGGAAAATAGTCGAAAATAAGAGATACTGTATCTTTTGTTGCCATTTTCTCATAAAACCTGAAAAAAAAGTTGAAATTAAAATATGCACTATGTGAAGAATATTGTCTGTTATTCCGTGATAATGACGTCATATGCACACTTTTCTATAGACGAAATTTAAGACTGAATTGTAAGAGTGGATTGCTTTAGCGGATGCAAATGACGTCATTTTGTAAAAAAGCGTATATTTTAATTCTTAAACCTGAATTATGTTTTGTAGAAGTGCGTCATTTTCACAGCCTAGCTGCTTTGAAATTCTTCAGAGGTGAAAGTGCTTCACTTTTGAAAATAATGCCATGGAAATCACACACTGATAAAACGCAGTGTTTTACAAAAATTTAGAGTGTCTTTATAAAAGAGAAGTGACATGCAAATAATAGCGATTTATATTACAGAAATTGATGATTCTCGCCTGGATGGATTTCGTCGCCGAGTTAGACAAGCAAACAAATAATTCGTGGTTTAAAATAATATCGTGTTCCTGAAGTTATTGTCGAAAATTCTCTCGAATAACAAAATTTTAATGCTATCCTTTAGGACATTCTACTACAATTTTTATCAAAATAACACAATTTGCTTAATTTAATTTTTCCTTATTTTATATAATCTATATATTTAAGACAAAAATGTGTTTTTTAGTCATCTGCCCTGATATTTCTGCTGAACCAATTTTACTTTTTTTTTTTTTTTTTTTTTTTTTTTTTTTTTTTTTTTTAACTGAAAGCTCTTCCTTTGCAGATTGTGATCGCAATATCTGTTTTTTTTTAAATATCCCCACTTTTACATTTCGCGATCAAATTTTGATCTTGAAATTTTCGATACTGCAATTTTTTAATCTTCTGACCATCGTACATTTTCAATTTTCGTTGCATAGGGAAAAAAAATTTACTTTCAAATGCAATTTGTTTAAAAACTGTATTCATTGACTGATGCATTATATTTTCTAAAATAATTTTTAAGCAAGATTTTTTTAAAGTTTATCTAATCACGTGCCGGTTTCAATACATAATAATAATAAACATTTTGGACATAAAGCAACAAACATTTTTCAGCATTTGTTTCCGACTATTTTTGCATAACGAAATTAATACTTCCTTTATAAACAAATAAAAGAATAATATTAAAAAAACCACCAATCTAACATATTTGTGAAAGACAAATTAACGAAATTAATACTTCTAAACAAATAAAAGAATAATATTGAAAATTGCGTTTTTTCTAAAATATTTGTAATCGTACAATTTAAATTTTTAGATCACCAAATAGGATTTTTTTTTTTCAAATGGAATTTGTTTGCAAAGTTCATCTCAGTTTACTGATTGTCTATGGTTTTAAAAACAATTTTAAAGCATGAAATATTTTTTAATTTATCTATATCACGCGGAGCTCGATTACGGAAGATTAATCCGTTTGCCCTTAAAACAAACTAAAAAGTTCATTTTCTTACGGCTAATATCCATTTAAAAAAAATTCCCTATGAATAAATTAAATAAAATAATATAAATAAAACACAAATTTACCAGACATGTATAAGCTCTGACATTATCAGAATATAAAAGGATGCCATAAGTAGCAAAATCTTGGCAAATAACTCTTAGCATGCGGCTAATAAGAAAATATCGCTTTTGATAAATTTCAAAAATTTATTTGATTGTATAATTCTTATTTTCCATATGAGAAATGCTTTTTTACCCGACTGCCAAGAAGTGTTATGTGTTTGACGCGTATCTAGGTATGTCGATTTCTTTATACCCTCGAAACATCCCAACGGCTGGATGGATTTTACAAAATGAGGTCTCTATCAATTCGTCTTAACCGTCCGATTGTTATAGGCTAGATTCTGTCTTTATAAATTCAAAATTGCGGCCGTAAAATACAAATTGGCGGTAGAGACGAAAAAAAAAATTACGCACCCTACTGAGTGGTATATCATTGGATAGGGGTCATTCCATGTCAGTTCAGGCAGGCATGTAACCCACCATCACAGATTTTGATGAAACTGCGTGTGTTTGTTCCTTTTATTAAGATATGATTCCCAGTATTTTTTTTTTACTCCTTGGTCAAATAGTTTCTGAGAAAAAAATTGTCAAAATTTTGAAAAACTGCCATCAGTTGGCATTCTTGACTGCTCGATTTTCAAATGTAGCATGACATAAATATGATCATATTTCAATATCTATTCCACAAATCATCTTCAAATAATTTATGCATAATATATAGGGTACTTATTTTATGAAAAAAATACTGTTACGCTTATATAACATTTTAAGTGTGTCTAAAAAAATGTTTAATCTTTGAAGCCGTGATTTTTTTATGAAAAATAATGCATTAACTAAAATAGCATTATTAACAAAAGGCGGTATTTTTATTGAATTTATTTTTTGTGGGGGATATACTTAAAGGTGTCCTTTACCTGATTCTGAAATAAAAGTAGTGGGATTTTGGGTGTTTTTAGTAGTATTCCATATTTAAAAATATTTTGAGGCGTATTTCAAATCAAATCAAGCAGAGTCATTCCATGTCAGTTCGCCTAAGACATTTAATTCACTGTCACAAATTTCAATGACACTGGGTAAGTTTATAGCTCATTTTAAGACAGGATCAAGGAAATTAAAGGTGATTACAAGTAAAATATTTTTTAAGATAAAAAAAAAATATCTAAATTTTGAATTTTTTTTTAAATGTTTTTAATGACAGATCTATATTCAAAGACTGCATAAAAAAAAGTCATTTCAATATAAAATCACTAAATAAGTTTCAAATAATGTATATGTGACAAATAATGTAGGCAGATTATTATTTATTGTTGTTTGTCATGTTTAAATGCTAAGAGTGTGTTTAATCTTGTGAATTCTTAAAATCAAGAATTTTGTGAAAAATAATGTGTTAATCAAAACTTTATTATTAACCAAAGGCAGGCTGTTATTACTTTTTTAATTGTACGTAAAAATATCTTTTCAATAGTTATAAAATAAAAATAGTGAAAATATGAGCAATTTTAACAAAATTTTCATAAAATGTGAATGTTTAATGATAAATATTGAAGCTTTTCATGCTAAGATGTACTAAAATGACTATGATATCGTGTATTTCTACTGTTGCTTAAATATGATACATATAATAATAAAATAACAAATATTATTTATAGCAATAAAAATTAAATTAAATAGTATCAGTTCCTTTACCAACACTACATTGCTCAACAGCCGACTTAAAATCAACAGCCCACTCTTATTGAAAAATACTTTCAACTGTTCAAATAATAAATAAACTGCATTTAAAAATTTTAATATCAACTTATTATCTTAAGACGATAATAATAACTAAACAACATGATGAATTTACAAATCAGCTTTTAATTGAAAAGTCATGAAATGGTCCCTTTGAATATTGTTGTTCATCGAGTCAATCAAAAGAAATTATATAAAAAAAAATAGTGAGCCTAATATGCTGACTGCAGTGACACTTCTAACAAAACTAATTAATTCATTACCATCTGAAATCAAACCCGAAAGATCAAAAAGAAAAAAAAATCATCTGTAGTGTGAATGTCACATACTCAGTGGTTGTTGAGGTAGGAATGTCGTTGTGACATTTTCACCTGTACTTCAATAAAATATAAACATGTAAGCTTTTTTCATTCATCCAAATTAAGTAAAACAATTATAAAATTTTGTTGTCATTACACCAGATGTTAAATTTTTCGTTACATACTATTAGATAAGTTCTTTACTTTTAGACATTATTGACATAATATCATAAAATTTACTATATGTATTTTCTATAAGTGTATAAACAATATATATAGGCTTTATTAAACATAAATGAATAATTTTTAAATAATTTGTTTGAGAACAGGGATATATATACACACATATATATGTTGAAAATCCATCTTTCAGCAATATTGTGATGAAATAAATCAAATTACCGTAATTTCCGGTGTATAGCCCGCGGATCAAACAATCGTGTTTCGACCCAGAAATTTTTTAAAATAAAATGTAACTTTTTAGATCACAGTAAATATTGGTCTTCAAATACTGAATAAAATTTCTGGGTCCAAACTGAATTGTTTGATCTGCGGTCTATACATCCGAAATTACGGTACATATCATTAGAAACTGAATAAAGTTACAAAAGTTCAACTCATTAAGTTTTAAATATTTTTTTAGATATAGTTATTTGAAAGATATAAATATAATGGATTATGCATTTTTTGCATATATTTAAAGCACAATACGTCATAATTTTCTTCAAAAGAGTGAAATTTGGTATTTTTTTTTTCAATATTAGCAGCTCAATGCTAAATTTTCAATATTAACAGCCAAATATGAGTTTAAAGATTAGGACTGTCATTTTGAAAATTTCTATATGGGCGGTGAGGAGCTAGTGATTTTTCTCTTTTTTGGAAAGGGATAATTGCTCTTCGCGCTAGAAGTTTTACTAAAAAACAATATTGTTTATTTTTTTTCCTTAAGAAACGTACATAAAAGATAATTTGGAAAATAAAATAAATGTATAAATAAAAATATTTCCAGAGATGATACATTGGATAGGTTTTACATTTGAAAATATTGATAATTTTAAATATAATTTAAATACTACTAAAACCAACCAAAATCCCACTATTTTTATTTCAGATCCAGTTATAATGTAGTATTATGTACAATTTAAAATTAAAAAAATAGTCATAGAAACTCCGCCTCTGATTGATAAAGATTTTTTAATAATTTCATTATTTTTTGTAAAATATTTTTGATTTCAAAGATTATACAATTTTTTAGACACATTTAAATATTTTTTAACATTACAGCAATATTTTTTTCATAATCTACATACCTTATTTGCCTTGCTTAAATTATTTGAAGAAGATTTCTTTATTAGTTATTGAAATATGATTTTATATATAAAATGAGGCCTTTGAAAATTGAACAATCATTAATGGCAACTCGTGGCATTTTTCCGAAATTTTGATAATTTTTTCTCATATGTTCACTATTTTTATTTTATAACCATTTAAAAGATATTTTTACGTACAATTAAAAAAAGCAATAACATCCTGCCTTCGGTTAATAATAAATTTTTGATTAACACATTATTTTTGACAAAATTCTTGATTTTAAAAATTCATAAGATAAAAGACACTCTTAGTGTTTAAACATGATAAAAAACAAGAAATAATAATCAGCCTACATTATTTGTCACATATACATTATTTGAAACCTATTTAGTGATTTTATATTGAAATGACTTTTTTTTTTTTTATGCAGTCTTTGAATATCGAACTGTCATTAAAAAAAATTAAAACAATTTTTCTAAATTTTGATATTTTTTATCTTAAAAAATATTTTACTTAGGATCAAGAAAATTAAAGGTGATTACGTCTTAAAATAAGCTATAAACAAACCCAATTTCATTGAAATTTGTGACAGTGATTAAATGGCTTAGGGGAACTGACATGGAATGACTCTGCTTGATTTGATATGAAATGCACCTCAAAATATTTTTAAATAGGAAATACTACCAAAAACACCCAAAATCCCACTATTTTTATTTCAGAATCAGGTAAAGGACACCTTTAAGTATATCTTCCATAAAAAATAAATTTAATAAAAATACCGCCTTTTGTTGATAATGCTTTTTTTGTTAATGCATTATTTTTCATAAAAAATTCACGACTTCAAAGTTTAAATATTTTTTTAGACACACTTAAAATGTTATAAGCGTAACAATATATTTTTTTCATAAGCTGCGTATCCTAAATATTGTGCATAAATTATTTGAAGATGATTTGTAGAGTAGATATTGAAATATGATTATATATATGACATGCTACATTTGAAAACCAAGCTATCAAGAATGCCAACTGACGGCAGTTTTTCAAAATTTTGACAATTTTTTTCTCAGAAACTATTTCACCAAGGAGCAAAAAAAATTACTGGTAATCATATCTTAATAGTAAGAACAAACACACGCAGTTTCATTAAAATCTGTGATGGTGGGTTACATATTGATATTTTACTGCCTGATTTGACGTGGAATGCCCCATGGGTCTTTCAAAATGAAGACGATGTTTCATTGACTATTTTACAGTCAGAAGCTTCGTTTAAATGTTACACAACCTGGAAGTTGTGTAGGTAAGATTTCTAGCTTTACTCTCACTCTAACTTTCATTGACATCTAAAGGCCTCATTAAAACAGTGTTTATAGATAGGAACTAACAATTAAACACAACTTAAAAGTCATGCAATACAAGTAAATAAAAAAAAATAGGTAAGCAATATAAAAAATAGTTTCACGTAGATGAGAAACAATTAATTAGTTTGCTTTTTATGCTGTCGGGTTTTTTGATTTTTTAAATTTATTAATGTAAGTGGTCAATTTAAAAAAATTATTGCATATAAAACAATATTAGTTTTCAATTTAAAAAAAAAATGATTTCACCTATATTCTTTAACCCGGAAATCCCGGGTACGATCCCCTAGTACTTATAAAAGAACAAATCGCTCTGTCTGTCTGTCCGTCTGTGTGTCTGTCTGTGTGCGATGGTTAGCAAAAACATACGCACGTACGAGGTTCAAAATTTTTTTGAAAAGAGTCCAAGGCCTCTCCTAACGCACCATATCGTCAGAATTTTAATATTCTAATTATTACCTAATTAATTAATATTCGGACATCACTCTCATCAAAAAGTACACCTTTTTTCCCTCAGATTACTTTCGGTTGTTTGGTTCATAAAGCATCGTCATCAAAAATACATTTCTTTCTTTCCGCTTGCTTTCGGTTGGTTGGTTGTATAAAGCTTTCGCACAAATAATTAAGTAAACCGGGATACAAATAAATAAATCAATTTGGGTGCTTAATGTAAGAGTGACTATTTTTTGAACTAAACATTAAATTTTAGCATGAAGGTGAAACGCATGCTTTGAAAACATATTTAATAATAATGAACGTTTAAGAGAATGGATTAGTTTCAAATGACGTCACAATTTAGCAACCAACTTGACAACCTGGTAGACTTTTTGTTTGCCACACTGTTTTCTGTTTTTTCTCTACTTTGATTGGTTGAGCGATAATATCTGCTAAAAATTGCCGATTTTGGTTGTTTTACGGAAAATTGGAGGTGCCTGTTTGATGCTGATTTATTTCGATAGCAATAATTGTGTTTTTTAATCGTTAAATAAGAAATTAGAGTACTCTTTACTGGCTCTTTTACCACTAGAAATTAGAAAATGGTAAAAATAAGCCCTTGCATTCTAATGCTTTCAGCTGCTGTAGTGGGTAGCAACAGTTTCAATAGAATTTAAATTCTCATTTTTGGTACTGACCGGTGTTCTTGATTTTCATTTGAAAATTGAAGACAGTTCATAACAAATAAAGAAAAGTTTAAATAAAGACTGTCGTGTGAAATTTCTGGTAAAGAGGGGGGGGGGGCGCTAATTTCACTAATTGGTTTATTTCTTTTATATGCTTATTTCAAACGGTAGTCCCGTTACGTTTTATTGTAGTATTCTTCAGAACGGCGTGCGATTTGTAAAAATACAGCGTAAATGTTACTTATTCGAGATAAAAATTTCAGAAGTCTTGATACCACTATTTTCGAAAAGTAATTATAGAATGGCGTGCGATTTGTAAAAATACAGCATAAATTCTACTTATTCGAGAAAAAATATTTCAGAAGTCTTGATCCCATCCATGTATCTACGGGTAGGTTGCGTGAAAAGATTTCGTTCATATAAGCTTTTGCTAAGAATAGAGCGCACTCCCTGGTGGTGGAATGTAGAACTAACAGACCGGGATTTCATTTAAAGTAGGGATTCTAACAAGGCGATCTGTTTGAAACTTCAAGATAGTTTATAACACATTAGAAAAAGTTTATATAAAAATGGCGCGTGAAATTTCGGAAAGGTGGGGAGAGGAGGAGGGACGATAGATTTCTTTTTTTTTTTTAAACTTTTGTGTTTCATACCATTTCCGGTGCGGTTTTTTGACGGAGTCCTGAGATAAATGAGTCTTATTAAATATAAAAATGCCAAAAGTTTGTAACCACTATTTCCGAATAGTAATTTCAAAAATATCTTAGTTTCTTCTTTAAGACCTCCACCCCCTAGAGTAACATATCTACTTATAGGTTGTGTAACGCAGTTACGTTCAGATACTGTTTTGTTAAAAATACAGTGCGCTCCCTGGTGGTGGAAAGCGGAACTACCTACACCTTTGCGTTTCATACCGTTTCAGGTGCCGTTTTTTCACGGAGTCCTCAGATACATGCTACTTAGTACATATAAATGTGACAAAAGTTAAGTTACGACTATTTCCGAATAGTAATTTCAACAAATATCTTATATTTTTGCTGAAGACCGCCACCTCCTCGAGTAACATATCTACTGATAGTTTGTGTAAAGGAGCTTTTGTTAAGAATAGAGTGCGCTCCCTGGTGGTGAATGTGGGACTAACATAACGCGATTTTGTTAAAATTAGGAAATCTAGCAAAGAGATCTGTTTGAAACTTTAAGAACGTTTATGACACAAAAGATAAAGTGTAAAAAAGAATGGTGCGTGAAATTCCAGGGTGGGAGGGGGGGGGATACTAGATTTCTTTTAAAAAGTTAAAGTTTCTGATATTTTATATGCCGTTTTTTGAGGGACTCGTGAAATATATGCTACTTATTAAAAGTTACAGACATTATCTCTGCTTTGAAAATCACCTACTTTTATTTTGGAGAGTAGATAAAAACCATAGGGTAAAATTTTAATGGGAGTTCAAATTTAAACCAAAATTTTAAAGATACAGCATTTACAGATTTTAAACTTTAGTCTCTCGGCCTATATTTGTAGACTAATTAAGAGTATGTAAATTTAAAAAAATTGGTTCAGAACTTTTTGTTCGAAATGGAAAAAAAATCGACTTTTAAAAAGAAAAAGAAACGCCTTTTTTAATAGAGAATGAACGCGACTTCGTTAAAATTCGGAAAACGAACTAACCGATCGACTTGAAATTTTCACGTAAGTTATAACAACCCTTTGACCACTGTTTCATAGAGTAATATTTGTATAGATCATATTGCGCTCCCTGTCGGTGGAAGGTTGCACTACCCACTATTTTCGAATAGTAAATTAAGCAAATTTCTTAATTTATTATTTTAGTCAACGTCCTTATTTTAACACAATGTTTATCTAAGCATCTAAATAGACCAGATTTACATCTCCTATAAAAATTTTGAAACGTTCGGAGGAGTAGAAATATTTTTACAAAACAAAATGTCTGAAAATGTCCACGAAATCAGTAAAAACCTGAATGTTTTGTCGCAGTTCCGTTCACTTTCGGTACGCATAGACTCACAAAATCAACTTACGCAAAATAGTACGTATCTTCAATTTAATATTTTTCTTGCGATTTTTTATATTTAAAAATATAAATTCAGACAAAACGGAATTAAAGGTACAAAATCATACAAATTTGGAATTCATTCATCACGGGCCCGGGTAAAGCCGGGTGAGTCTGCTAATATAATTATATAATATTCATAATAATTATTCAATATTTTACCAATTTTAAATATTCTACATTATGTTTAAAATTATGAATCCTTTTCTAATTTAGCATATAAATACTTAGCATTTAGGGCATTTAGGCAAAACGCTAAGATTTGTAGCGAAATTGAGCTTCTGCCAGTACAACAAGTTAAAAAAAAACGTTACTTATTATTTCATGATTTTATTAATTACAAAAGATCTAAATTTTTCCAGGGAACGCGCCGATAAAATTGGGCACCCCATTGTGAATATATTATATTTACATTATATTTAATCTTTAAATTCTCAAATGGCTTTTCTGTGGGTCCCCCCGGGCCCTTTTCTTTGGTGGTGGTGATGGCGGTAGTAGATGCAAACCGCTGGGTTCGGCTTGTGAGTGCTTAAGCTATTTGGCAGGCCTCCCCACCTAGCTGACCCTTGCATGTAGTAATACTTTGCATAATGCCCTGGTGGAAATTGATTTACGTTTTTTTCAACAAAAATTCTTATAATATTCATTAAAAATAAATAAATTTTCATGCATTATACATGCTATGTACAACAAATAATTTAGAAAAATAAAATTTCCTTCATATTAATAAACTAAAACATAAGGTCAAAAAATAGATTTTAGTAACAAAAAAACATGGAAATTGATTTATGAAATATCACATTTAATTGAAATCAATAGTTAGTAAAGTCGCCTTTATTCTAAATAGCATTGATAAAACAAGATTTTGAATGTATTTCTGATCAATTAATTTCCAGTTTTGACAGACTGAAGATTTCAATTCTACAGTGAAACTTATAATTATACAAGTGATGTGTACTGCATCTCATTTGCATAAACCATTCAAATAAGCTGTCCCCAAACATTTTCGAAGGGGTTCAGATCAGGACTAATAGGTGGATAAATTAAAAGAACAATATTCAGTTCGTCAAACCAACCTTTCATTGCATTTGGTATGTGAATACAGTGTAACCTCTGAATAACGGTTACCAGTGGTCAGAAGTAGGTGTTATTCAGAGGTTCCATTTTTATAAAATCACTAGAAAGATAGCCCGTCAAAAATGACGGAAATTTAGATATAAAGATATATACAACTCATGTGCAAGAATATGAGTTTTCTCGATTGTTCCGCAGTTATAGATGAAAATAACACATTTTAAGAACGAAACAAATTTATGAAAAACTGTGTACAGTAGAAGACCACTAATCTGCACAGTTTGGTTCCAATGTTATGCAGATTTGAGGCTTTTTGCGGTCATGTCTATTCAATCTTTGTTTACATATTTTTAAATTCATATATTGGACAATTTAGATTGTTGAGCCTTAAATAAATAACACACTTGAAGTAAGGTTATAAACTATTAAATTATCGTATACGATTTCATGAAATGGTATTATATGGTATTATATGTGTGTGCTTCACGATCTTGGTTACGACGTTGGCGAAATTGGCTGCAACTTGTCATAATCCTAATAGTGTGGGCCGCTATAACAAAAAAGTAACCAGTTTTTAGTAAAATTTCTGATATAAAGTAGCTTTCAAAAACTTGTGTAAAATTGCAGGCCGTTCTCGTGTTATGTCAGTCCTAGGAATAATATTTCTAACACTGAAGATTTTCCATGTATATATGGAATTTAGAAAATCTTCTCCAAAAGAAAGGTCCTGAAATGACATTGTAATTCCTCTAACTTCAAAGTTTAATCGGGCCCTGATGTTGAGTACTGAAATCTAATAAACAAAGTTATTTTAAATATTACAACAGAATTAAACAGTTAAACTTATTTAACTTAAACCCACTGTTACTTCCCGATGTTATTTTTTAGTATTAAGAAAGAAAATTATTTAAAATTTTTAAATCATGCATTTATGATTTTTCCCGTCTTTAATAACTAAATAAGGATAAAATAGGCTTTTGTTCTGAGCTCATAAATATGACAATAAAATAATGTAACTAAGAGATATTGCAAAATTAAATCTTTGTGATTACAAACCATAAACAAACGATACCGCCACCATTTTACCTACTATGACGTCATTAGAATATTGCCCATTGATTGTTGGAGAACTTACTTTGTGAATGATTACCTCAATGGTTTAATATTTTTGACGTTTCACGATGAATGAATCACTTGTGTTTGTTTAGGTTTATGGAATGAGATATTAAGCTGTGAACCTAATTTCAATTGACGTTATCCAAGGATATATGTATTTTTAATCGAAATTAAAAACAATGCTTTGATCTCGAAATAAAAAGTTTTAGTTTGTATAATTTGTTATTTCTGTTAATTATTTATTTAAGTACATTTCCATTATAGCGCATTTTTAAAAAAAGCTTGGCGTGATTCGGGCATCAGAAAGTGAGATATGTTGCGAAAATATATAAACAGCTATGAAAACAAATCTAATGAACTTTTATCTTTGTTTGTATATGCACTTATATACATAAAAATATCGTTTCTAAATATATATAATTTTTTATATACAAATTACGGCACAGATTTCAGATATGAACCGGGATACATAACTGGCGCCATAATGGTGTTATTTTGCCTGCTATGGTAATCCGGCTATTGTTTTTTATTTTTTAATAAATTGTTTATTTACTTTTATTTTCTGTTTTTTAATTATATAAACTGCTTTGTTCTATAGTTATTATTCAAACTTTTATTTATTTATATTTATTTCCTTTTCAAAATGATAGCAAATCATTGAAAAATATATAAGTAACTGGCATTCGAAAGCGAGATTTCTGCCAAATTGGCGTCATAAAAAAATCACGCCAACCCCCATGCGTATATGACATCTGTGCAAAAGTTGCTTCTGTTTCTTTATAAATATGGGTAAATAGCTTTTTTTATATTAAATTGTCGGCACAGATGTCATATACGCCCATATTGGCGCGATTTTTTTTGACGCCGATGTCATATACGCACCGGGTACTTAACTGGCGCCAAAGTGTCGTTATTTTGCTTGTAATGGTAACCCGAATGTTGTTTATGCTGTTGATGTTTTCGCCAAATTGGCGTCGGAAAAAAATCGCGCCAATATATGACATCTGTGCCAAATTGTATACATATGGAAAAAATTGCTTGTGAGTATGAAACAGTAAATAGGTTGCCAGAAAATACGTTGGCAAACTTCTTTCTCGCCAAGAAACTTTTCTTCGAAGTATTGTACATAAGCAGTGATTGCTAGAAATGCATTTTTAATTATGATATGCGCTTTTATGTTTCACTACATTTATGCATACTATACTGTGTGTATAAATGCTACAGTTCATATGCAGGGCTAAACAAAAGAATTCATAAGGGTTATTGAGTATGAGAGTAAATTGCTTAAAGGTGGTTTTTAAAGGAGTTATGCATTTTTACGCTGAACTGCATTTAGTTTCCTAAGAAATGTTTATAGAATATAGATAAAATGATATACATGGTCACGCAAAGAATTAAATAAATAACCGTCTATGGATGATAATATCTGGAAATGTGATTTCAGTAGTTTTAAGAGTAGTTTAAATTAAATTTTAGCTAAATAGTGGCATGTAATAACGGTACTATTGGCTATCGACGGTTACTGCTGAAATCAATTTTTAACCCTCCGACTGCCTTGGAAAAGGGCAAAATTGTAATGTTGTTTTTTCTGCATGTGTTTTAAATGCTTAAAAAAAAAAGATTCTTTGAACATTTTATAAAAAAAATTTAACAACGAATATAAATACAATTCTTGGAAGTATTAATCATTGTTCAATGTATTAAAAATACATTAAATCAATTGAATTATATTACTTTAAATACTGCTTGTATTGCAGTGAAACCTGGAGCTTAGTGAACGTATTAACACGGGCTTGCCAGTGAGGGGGTTAATTTTTTTATGCGTTTCTAAAATGTTTACTTAGTTATCTTGGTACTTCTTAGTCATCCCGTAGACCAAATTACTGTCGCCAAATTGTAAGATTAATTGCCAATAATGGTTGCCATTAATTAATTAATTGTAATATTAAATGGCAATAATGGCCAATAAAACCATTTAATTCGATGTTTTATTTGTATTTTTGTCAATGTTTTACTATTGATTTCGCGATTTATATAATTTGGCGAAATTGGTCGACGGAATATCTAAGAAGTAACGTTATCTTATTTACCTTATTTCCCTAAATAACGAAGTTTTGTTAAAGCATTCAGGATGTGTTGGAAAGTGTTTCCTATTATATGCTTAACGCATGATTTTTCTTTCTCCTTTAGTCTTATTTTGCATTTATTTTATTCTTAATTTTTTAGTCTTATACTGCTTTATAGAAACTTTGAGACAGTTGTCCTATACGTTATCATATATTGGCGCGATTTCTTTCCGACGCCAATTTGGCGAAAACATCAACAGCACAAACAACAATATCCGGATTACCATATCAAGCAAAATTACGACACTTTGGCGCCAGTTAAGTACCCGTTGTGTATATGACATTGGCGTCAGAAAAGAATGGCGCCAATATGGGGCGTATATGACATTTGTGCCGAAACTTTAATATTTAATGTTACTCTTCGCTCCACTCCCCTTGCATATAGTACAAACTATAACACGGATAGCGCAAAATAATAGACAGTTTGGTACTTTTCCACTGTAGGGGCTATGGCATAAAAAAAAATGGTGTAATTTGGGCATCAGAAAGTGAGATTTGGGTACTTTTCCGTTATGCGGACACCATTGTCGCCAAGCGTAATAGTTGGCGCAAAATCGTGAATTGAAACATTTGAAAAATAAAAGAAAAACCATTTTCGATACTAAAGTGAGCATTTAAAAAATATAACATTTGAAAATTCCAGACTTTTACGAACTATTTCATCAAATCACAAATATATACTTAAAGTAAGTGAACAAATAACTGCTATAAAATAAAGCACTAAAATAAAACTCATATTAAACTGCTGGTATAAAATTACAAATATCTTTTAGCATTTTGAAATAATTGGCGCATTAGCATACATTTTGGCATGGTGTCCGTATAATGGAAAAATATCGAGATTTGTTGTCAAATCATATAAACAGCTATGAAAACAAATTTGATGAGCGTTTTTGTTTATTTTATATGTATATTATTGATGTTCTTATGTACAAATTACATCTGTTTCTGTATAAAATTAGAGAAACGGCTTTTTTATGTTAAATAAATCGTATAAATATCGAAAAAAATGCATGTGTATATAAAATGAAACAGTGAATAGGTTCCCGGAAAATATGTTACCAAATTTCCTTTTTCGCCAGAGGCACCTATACTGGAAAAGTACCTAAAGCACATTAAAATAGCGCAGTTAGGAGCTCACACAGTACAACTTTGTCTATTGGCGGTTATTTTATTAGTAGCATCGGGAGGAAGATGTAAAGATGTACTTTAAATTCTCACCCATAGATTTCGAAAAAATATCTTTAAAAGAGTGGAGTTTAAATTAAATTTCTGTGACCTCCATTATGAAAGATTAATGGTTTTAAATGGGAATTTCGTCAAATTAGCCAGATATCGCCAAGTTGGCTAACATTTGGCGCTACTGTGGTAACGCTGCATTAATATTTTTCAACAATTACTCATTTCAATGAGGCGGTCCTATCGGAATAGTGAGGGGCACACAGAGACTTGGATTTTATATAAATAGATAATTACATAAAATTAAATTGAAATACACAGTCATTTTAATTAATCCTCATTGTTTTAATACATTAAAAAATCAGTGATCTGCGGTTGCTTTTTTTCTGCAAATTTCTTTCTCCAAAGAAATAATAGTATGAGTTGTTTTGATCATTGTTGCATCATTATGATTTAATGCAAAAT
Organism: Maratus speciosus; assembly: GCA_963932465.1. Lineage (NCBI taxonomy): Eukaryota > Metazoa > Arthropoda > Arachnida > Araneae > Salticidae > Maratus > Maratus speciosus. The sequence goes on from OZ010792.1 coordinate 244,617,214, forward strand.
TTTGATTTCACGAAGGTTCTTAAAAAATTTGGTATATGTGTTAATGCTGGAAATTTTCGGTGATTCTATAACCTCTTCCATATCCCCTTCCGCATACCTTTTCTCTTCTTTTCTCCTATCCTCCAACATTTGCTATATGAATCAAATGTAGCAGCAACTGCCTAATCTTTGTCCAGACACACAAACTTACTGGCGTTCATGTTAGTTATGGTTGCTGTTCTAAGAATCTTATCTAAATTTCCCCCATCATTATTGTCTTAATTTTCTATGTCTAGTTTTGGAAAAGGATTAAGTGTTCAAGAGATTAAGTAATATTTTGTTGACATATTAAGTAAATTTTGAATGATCTGCTTCAGATTTTGGTTTGCAAATAAATATGAAGTGGTACCAAAAACTGTTAAAGAAATTTTTCTCGTGACTTTTGAGCGGCCGTTGCTCAGAATTCCTAATTTAGAGGTTCGTACTAATGTTAATGCTATGGTATGGGTTTGGTTCCATCAATATGTGACGTCGTCGCAATATGTGTTGTCGTTGTTTAGAGGTGACCGCTCAAGGAAGTTTCAGTGTGCTTGCATTGTCTTGCATGAAAATGTAATCAAAACCATAAAATTGCCTTGTAAAAGGAAGAAGAGAATTTTCCAAAACTAAACAGCAAACAAAAGAATTCTGGCAACCGTTAAAAAATACAATTTCACTTTTGCCATCATAAGCGATCGCTGCCAAAATCATCAAACTTCAGCTACCAAAATTTCTGCTGAATGTTGATTTTGGTTCTTTTCGAAGATCCCTTCAATAATATTTCAAACCGTCCGGGCCATCCAAATTAAATCTTTTTTCGTCGAAGAAAATGACTTTCTTCCAATTGTCACCCATTGCCATATAATTTTGGCAATGCTGTAAACGAATCTGCTTGTGACGGAGAAGTAACTTTGGACCAGGCTTCATTTCGACCATGTCAATTCCGTGAAGAATGTAAAATTTACCTAACTCTTCTAGAAGTAACAGAAAGAGATAAATCTGCACAAATCTGCTTTGAACTGTGACCGGCTTTCGATGCAATTTCAAGAATTCTTCCTTTTCTCTCTCTTTCTTAAACATGGATTATCTTTTTTGTTAAAAAAATTTCCTTAATTTGCTGGATCTTTTCTATAGTTATGTATCACACCAACAGACCTTTTAATTAATTTACTAATTTCAGGAACAGTCTTTCCACATTCTAGATATGCACCCATTTTTACCCGACTGTCAGGAAGGGTTATGTGTTTCACGCGTATCTAGGTATGTGGATTTTTTTATACCCTCAAAACATCCCAAAAACTAGACGGATTTTAATGAATGAGGTCTCTATCGATTCGTCTTAAACGTCCAGTAGTTATAGGCTAGGTTTTGTTTTTATAAATTCAAAATGGCAGCCGTAAAATTCAAAATGGTGTAGATATGAAAAAAAAAATATGCACCATACTGAATGGCATATTATTGGATAGCTCTTTCAAAATGATGAAGATGTTTCTTTGACCATTTTACAGTCAGAAGCTCCGTTTAAATATTACACAACATGAAAGTTGTGTAGGTAGGATCTCTTGCAAATCTAACCTTCATAGACATCTGTATGCCTCATCAAAATAGTGTTTATAGATAGGAACAAACAATTAAACACAAATTAAAAGTAATCAATACAAGTAAATAAAAAAATAGGTAAGTAATACAAAAAATAGTTTAACATTGATGAAAAATAATTAATTAGTTGCAGTCGGGTTTTTTGATTTTTTAAATTTAGTTCTTACTTGTAGATGTTTACTTACTTTCTTCCTCAGACAATATCTTTCGTTTGCCTATCGTGAAAAGTATGACTGAAACGTATTGCTTCCATTATATAACGAATTTTATATCTACTGTGCATGCCAATTTACATTGTTTTCTGCAATTTTTGTCACATTATTTCGGAATAGCCAATGAAATGTGATATTTCATAAATCAATTTTCATGTTTGCATATTACGAAAATCTAATTTTTGACGTTTTGTTTATGGTTAATATTGTGTATGAAATTTGACTTTTGTAACTCATTTTTTATACATACTATATATATCCCATGAAATTTCATTCATTTTTAATAAATATTATACAAGGTTTTGTTAAAAAACCGGGTTTTCAAAAATCAATTTCCACCAGTGTATTTTTATTATAGAAAAAAAATTACAAAACATCATATTAAATAAACCTACTATGAAATATAATTAATATGATTCAAAAACATATTTAGTAAAAAATGGCATCAAAGAAATCGGAATAAATGTAATTTAATCATATTTTGATAGAAAAAATTGAACATTCTAACACAAGAATTTCAATAATATTAAAATAACTACATCAAATTATAATTTCAAAAAATATTTTGTTGTACATAAAAAAAATAAAAAATTATTAAAATTTCGTTTAGATTTTTTTTTTAATTCGAATAAAATAACGTAAAATTTATTCTTCCATCTTTAAAACGAAATCTAACAAATACTTAAAATTATGCATACGAATGCAGAATTTTATTTTTATTAACTCCCAGAGAAAATGTAATAAAGATCACTGGATTCAGAGCCCACATAAAAAAAATGCTATGGTTAAAAATTGAAATATGGCAAAAATTTTCATGACAACTGTATAAGTAAAGTGCAAAAAATATTTCCAAAAGAACTATAAATTCATTTAAATATGCAAAAATTTAATCAAATTTGTACAGTAAATAATACATTAAAAAGATCAGCTATTTTTACTTTCTTCTATCTTGACAAGAATATTCAAGTATTGGTTTCAAGAAAATTTTCGAATTCCAGTTTTCGAAGGATTTATACGTTTTATGTGTCAGAGATTCCAAAAAACATGTTTTTACAAAATGCCTGTCTGTGAGTCTGTCTGTCCGTCTGTCTGTATGTGACACAAATATTGTGGGCGCTCTATCTCAAGAACTAATGCACGGAATTTAATAAAAATTTATATTCAGGTAGTCCCTGATATAGATTTGGGCTGATTAGTTTTCGGTGTAAATCGACCTGCAGGTGGCTCTGCTATGTAGCATTTTGCAGGATTTCCGCAAAAGCTCTATCTCAAGAACTAATGCATGGATTTTTATAAAACTTCAGATTCCGTTAATCCTTGATATGAATTGGTGCTGGTAACGTTTTGGTGCAAATCGCCCAACAGATGGCGCTGCTATGCTGCATTTTGCAGCATTTACACGATTTTCGTAATAGCTCAATCTCAAGAAATAATGCACGGATTTTCATCGAACTTCAGATTCAGTTAGTACTTGACATGAATTGACGTTTTGCCTCTTGTGGTGTAAATCGCTCAACAGGTGGCGGTGCTATGCTGTATTTTTCAAATTTCCGCAATAGCTCTATCTCAAGAACTAATGCTGGGTTTTCAACAAACTTCAGATTCAGTTAGTCCTTGACATGAATTGATGTTTTGTACCTTTTCGTGTAAATCGCTCAACAGGTGGCGCTACTATGCAGCATTTTTCACGATTTCCACAATAGCTCAATGTCCAGAACTAATGCACGGATTTTCATCAAACTTCAGATTCAGTTAGTCCTTGACATGAATTGATGTTTTGTACCTTTTCGTGTAAATCGCTCAACAGGTGACGCTGCTGTGCTGCATTTTTTGTGATTTCCACAATAGCTCTAGCTCCGGAACTAATGCACCAATTTTCATCAAACTTCAGATTCCGGTATACATTAATATGAATTAGTGCTGTTTGTATTTTGGTGCAAATCGCTCAACAGGTGGCGCTGCTATGCTGCATTTTCCAGAATTTCCCCTACAGCTGTATCTCAATAAGTAATGCACGAATTTTCATCAAACTTCAAATTCAGGTATACTTTCATACGAATTGGTTCTAAATTGAAGTAATTTCTTTTACTATTTAAATGATTTAATTGACGTGATTTATATAGAAGAAAGTTTTGTGATGGCCACAACATACTAGTTAAGATATAGTTTCTTTAAAAAGTAGAAAATATTTTTTTTAATAATAAAAAAAATATGAACTATTATATATAAGGATTTAATTGTAGTTTTAATTAATAATATATATTATAACATAATGAAATAATATTGTTTTAACTACATCAGGTTTCTCTAGTTATAACAATTATAAATATTATAATTATAACAATTTTTAAATATTATACTAATGTAAAGAGACAAATACCATTTATGATTTTTTTTTTTTTTAAAGTAAAATAAATATAAATATTGCTTTAAATTCTTTCATGGAAAATACAGATTAACAATATTTTTTCTCAATCATTCTATGTGAGCTTTTATCATGACAAAGTTGACATTAGAGAAAAATGGAATGTTTTTATCACCTGTCAGCTGTCTGAGACCTTTTTTTTTATATAGTGAATTCACTTAACCGACAAAGTATTTGTTGTTTTAAGGAAAAAGGTATATTTGTCTGCGAATAGTTCTTAAAAAAACAAACTAAACGAGGGTTATTGTTTTTAAAACTTAAACTATATTCTGTTATAAAATTTCGTGAATTGTGGCGGAAATACAATCTCAAAATGATTAAAGTCTGCTCTTGAATTTTGAAAAGATGAAATCATATTTCTAACCATCCATTTTTTTATTATTGTTGTAGATATATGATGATATCATGTAATTAAATGACATTAAAATAGCATCGTGCGACGGAAAAATCAAGAAATATATATATATGCATGTGTGAACGGTTCAGCGGAAAACAACTGTTAGTAAACTAATAAAGAAGTAAAAATACCATTTGAACAATGCAAATGTAAAAAATTCCTGCCTGCTCGGCCTATAGTCACAGCTAGATTTCACCGCTTTGGACGAGTTTTTAATTTAATTTTTTCAAGGGATCGTTTTATCAGAATCATGTTAAGGCGGTATTAAAAAAAAATGCATTTCCATGCTCAACAACTCGAAATTTTCAGGTACATTTTCAGATTCATTTTTAAAAGAAAAAATATAAAACTTGCTAACGTGATTTTTGAAGAGATTTATAAGCGACCTGTGTTTTTATTTTTTTGTGTAATTAATTAAAACTTGATTTATAAACAATTATTTTCCCAGTAGGACAATATTTTTCGTTTCCAACACAATCGCTTCGGGAAATTCGGTTCAAAATGCCCACTTTGACATCATTTTTTGAAATATATTCTGCATCTATCAAAAAATCGACAATTACGGTACATTATATAGTTTCTGAATAAGAGAATCTACCAATTGGATGCATTTGAGAGCAAAAATGAATTAAAAAATGAGTCAGAAAATAAGCAGTTTGGATTTTAATGCATCGTTAATACGATGATTTTTTTCTTCAAACGCTATGTATTTTTAATTTGTTTTTGCTGCAAGAATTTGTCCTACCATAAACCTTTCCATATAAAAGTTGTAGGTAATATTAAGAAGATATATAATAAATTCATGCGCATTTTATATCTTGTAAATTGACGAAGTTATGGACTTTTTTTGTCACCCCCCCCAAACACACACACACACTCACACTTTTTGTTTTCGTTTTTTATTTTTTTTAGGTACGAATTGGTCCTATCAAAAACTTGTCAATAAAAAAGTTGTAGATAATATTAAGAAGATTTACAATAAATTTAATTGTTTTTGATATCTTGAGAACTGAAGAAGTTATGACTTTTTTTCTCCCTAAAACCCTATTTTTTGCGCCCCTTGAGGCCATTTTTAATTTTATCAAAAATCTGTGATACATAAATATTTGGCCCTATTTTTAGTAGTAATAAAAACCTTAAAATGCTTTGATATGTACAAAAATGAAAAAGTTATGAGGTTTTTTCTGTTTTCACAAACACCCTTCCTATTTCCATCCCTTTTGTCCGATTTTGCCCATTAACGAACTTGATCATGATTTTATGCCTCTTTATTTTATGTATAAGTTTGGAAGAGATTTGTGCAGAATTACGGAAGTTATCGTGTCATTAAAAAAGGTAATATATATAGACAGACATATTAAATTTTTTACTGAGTGCGATTTTGGATTCTAGGTGTCAGGATCGCTGTAGATCTGCAAAAATATTTCAGAAATTCCAACATAGGAGCGATCGAAATAGGTAGTATTTCATACGAAATCTACCTAATAACGGGTCATCCCCCCTCCTCGAAACAAAAGAATAACTTATTGACAGCATGTTTTACATTCTGTACCACTAGATGTTGTTTCAGTTGATTTGGTCATGTACCGTTGGTTCATGACAACTAACCTAACTCATCTGTTCAGCTGATTTAGGCATGTAAGGAGAATAAACATAAAGAAGAGTAATTTGAGATATATGTTCATTAAACCATCAGTTACTCAGGAATACACCTCTGGACAAACCAAATTAATCTTCGCAATTATAAATCTCTGTAACTATAGAAGATATATTTGTTATAAGGAATTTTTCAATACTGGCAATAACACAGATTGATCACAATGCAATGTTGATTTCAAGTATCTCCTCAACCAAATGTGAAGGAATATCAAATCGGAAGATTTGAGTACTATTCTATGCGGAAATGATAAAATTACAAAAAAGATTTCTCGGAATTATTAACGTAACAGTCGTTGCGCGTGGTAAACAACAGGCGGTGATGCTGCATCTACCAAATAAAAACTAGTGCTGTCTTTTCCTGAAAATGTTGTTAACATACATAAATGTTATTTTCTTACTGTTCGATGCAACTGTAGCTCAAAAATTTCTAATTGTTGCTCAAATGAAATTTCCGTTTAGAGTTAGTTTTTGGAATACTGATACACAATTTCGCATTATTTCCACTATGTTTTATCTCTCTTTCTTCATTTTTTTCTTCTTTTCTTTATGACTACAATGGTTTCAAATAATACTTTAGTTTTACATTATTACGTAATGAAGCAAGCTAAAGATCTACTATTTCAAAAGTACTGTTATTTTTAATTTTACAGTACACAACCAGAAAAAAAGAATTTTTTTTAAAAATCATTTTCTACATTTTTTTATTTTAAAAAAACTAATTTATTCTTAGAAAAACAACAACAAGAAAACAGCAGTTCTTTCTTTTTCAGAATTTATTGTCACCCACCGATGAAAGTATATAAATATAGACAGTACAAAACATATTTCAGTTTTAAGAGTTTTAAAACACACACTTTTATTTTATATAAAATGACGTCATTCGCATCCGCTGAAGAACTCCACATTTACGATCCTGTCTTAAAAAATATCTACAGTAAAATATGCATAGGACGTGACTATTGCTGAATAATATACAAATCCAAAAAAAAAAGAGATTTCGTGATTTAAGAATCTGGACAAAAAAAATCTGCTATCTCATGATTCATATGCATTCATTTGTTTGTAATATTAATATAGATAACTTAAAATTAAAGTTAGTTTATAATAGCTCCATCAGATTTTTATCAGAATAAATATATCAGATTTTATCAGAATATCTCCATAGTTTTATCAGAAATCATTCATTTATATATTTTTCAAAATAGCACGTATTTTAATTACATTTTTTTTCAGTTTTTATGAGAAAATGACAACAAAAATATATAATTGCTAATTTTCAACTATTTTCTCTTTATTTTCTACAGAAACGGAGTACTTTAGTTTCCAAAATTAAACAAATCGTGCTAAAAAATACTAAAATATTAATATCTCAAAAATAAATTGAGATGCAGTTTTCAAACAAATTGCGTTTAAAAGTTCATTTTTCACCTATACGACGGTATAAAAATTGAAAATGTGCGATGCTTTAAAATTAAAAAAAATAAATTTGAGTAATTAACCGTGCAATGATACAACTGCTTTTGTTTTACGGCTGGCTTGTACAACGGAACGATATTTTTTAGAGATGACATTTTAATTGCTTGCCGAAAGAAATAACATATCGGGAGCTAAAAAACTGAATGATTGTCATTCTACCAATTTTAAAAGTGGCATTGAAAAACAGAAACAGCCATGCCATTCAATTGGGAATTATATATAATGACAACTCATAGTCAAAGAATAAGCTTAGACAGCCGCCATCATACTAAAATTATACAAAAAATTGCAATTTTCAAAGCGAACTCCCAAATTGGACAGCATATTTGAATTATTCAGCAACTTTTACCTCCGGATTCTAAAGTTGAGGTCATTCTGTCAAATAGTTTAGGAATTATAAAGGTTTAAAATTTAGCACTTCCAATGTTAAATTCATTTTCATTCGTTCAAAAACAGTTTGAAAAGCGGGTACTTTTAAAACATATCTCAAAAATTTTCTGCTAAGGGAACTGTGGATGTTCAAAACAATTTTTTTCATTTTTCACTCAATTGTAAGGAAATATTGCTCACATATTATTCATACATTTTCTAATTAAGTTAATAAATTATACTCAAAAATGTGTGAAATTAATTAAACTATTAATTAATATATGTTAATTAATCACTATATTTAACAATACTCCTTGCGCATAAAGCTTATTATTGAAAACTGGTGTTATCTTAAACTGTAGCTCTATAATATTGTAACAAACGTTGGTATGCGTTTCAAAATTATAGTACTATATTGAGATAAAAAAATTCTTTTTTAATTTCTCATAAAAAAAGTTGTATAGTTACTAAAATTTCCTTTTATGTACAGTAATGCATGAATAATACTAAGATTTGATGTATAGCATATTGTAAACAATTATGATTAAAATCAAGAGATTAAAAATAAGTCGCTCGAACATTTTGAATATACTAACTCGACGAAAATTCTCACTTAGAGAAAATGCGATTTATAGTTTTATTTTTAGTGTAACTCAATTACAGTGCACAAATTTGAAATGCCTGTAACTTAGCTAGGAATAGTTGCAACTGGATGCCGGTTTTTGCAAATGATACAGTTGTAGTAAATTAATAATAATAATAAAAATAATAATAATAATAACGATATTTTAGTGGATTTTTATCCAATTAAAGTTTACAAGTAAACCCTTAAAATATTTATTTGTTGCAATACATTTTTTTTTTTCGAAAATAAAATGTTTTTTAAAAAGTGTGAATTATAACACATAAAATTTTTAAAAGGGACATCGATTTCAAAAACATTCAGATGTGGGAATCCAATATTATAGTTCATTTCGCAAACTAGTTTTTTTGGTTATGCTTAAAAAACTTGCCCACATTGCAATATCTATTGTGTCGATTGAAAATGAATTTTAATTTAAGAATTTCACATTTTAAACCTTCATAATTAGTAAATAATTTGATTGAATGACTTACCGTTCGGTATCTGAAAGTAAACTTTACCGAAGAAACTGAATTTATTGCCCTTTGAAGAATTTTTCTTACTAATGTACATTTACTTATTATATACACATACTAGCTGTACCCGGCCATATGTTGCTCCGGCTCAGTCTGGCTAAATAGAAAAGAAAGAAAAGAGAATGTGCACGTTTCTAATATGTTTAATTTCACTGTACTTGTGGGTATACAATATTTTTTGTTATTACATTGTCTGTACAGATACAGAGATTGTCTGATTTGCCGATTCTAGAACATAAAACATATAATTTCCCATGTGAGAAGCAATCCATGTATAGATCTAAACCGCAGAATTTTAAAGATTGGATCTAAGCTTTGTAGATGGAGATTACAAACGCAAATCAAATAGGTAATTGCAATCTCTGAAATTGAAATTGCGCATCCATTGGAATCAAATGAATGCGAGGAATGAGGACATCTTCACCTTTGAAAGGTCCTGTCAAGATCGTTGCTTCTACGAAGTTGCTCATTATTTTTTTAGTGCAAGCCGGGTGCCGTTGCAAACATTTGGCTTGGGAATATTTCGCAACATCATAATTGGCTGGCCGATTGTCAAATGCAGTACGTGCTGTGGCATTCCTGGCAAATCGAGTGAATTAAAAAGATATATGCCGAGTTAAACTTATGGTACTATACTTTCGCACAGTTGTTGATGAACATGTGTAAACATTTGATGCTGAGGTTTGCGCTGGTAGGTGTAGCGTTCTGCCTACATTTGGGCAGCTGTTCGACCGCTTTCCCCTGCAACAGCGTAAGTTATGTGCATATCTGAATATCCATTTAACATAAAAAATTATTCATGTTACTTCGGCCACATTACAATTTACGACGGCATGACTTGTCAGAACGCTTTCCGTGTGATCAGAAGTTCTGATGCCTCTACAACTGTCATGCATTCGCTTCCTTCCATACTTTCCTATGTGCGATTGTCTTCTTTTGCTATTTTTGACCTCCAAGCCATTTTAAATTGTCAAACCTAATGCACCCTGTACAGGCAATGCTATTTTATAGTGGCAACAATAGTTATAATAATACCTAGTAGCAAAATGTCTAAAATACAAAATTAATATTTCTTGTGTATGTTCAAAAAGCACTGCATACAGCATAAACATAAAAGAAAAATGCCAATGACATCTCTTTATTCTATTTCGCTACACCTTTTGATTTATCTAAAAATGATTCATGTCTTTTATACTGGAAAATGGTACATCAAGTTAAAGGAATACATTAAAGCAACATTTTTATTTTTTAACAATTTTATATCACTTTACCTTGTAGCTGACTGCATCACTGGTAATGAAAATATTGAACTGCTCCAGCTTGTATAATTCTAAATTGTAATTCTAGTATTTGCAACGATTTTCTTGAGTTATACGTTACTTGACAAAAGAACATTTTCCTTTTTTTTTTTAAATGCATCTTTTAAAATGCAATATCAGATTTACAAAGTCTCTGTTATATCAGTAATTATTAAAAATGTGCATGTATAGCATTTCGTGACTCTTTTGTTGGATAAAATATCCTTCAAAATAAAACTTTGAGGAAATATAAAAAATCCAGAATTGTTCATTTTATATTCCACTCCACTTATTTACGTATAATAAATCTACACATAACCTGTTATTTCATATTAGTTAGATTTCTGCCGGCGGAATCGAGGAAAACGGATGCATTTATTCGTACATTTTACAACGCACAAGAGCAGAAACGAATTATGAAATAAATAGTTTTATTTACTATTTATCAGGTTTATAAACATTTATCGAATATCCTGTACTGATTAGGATTCAAAATGATTGAAAATTAAATTATGATATAATAGTTTTACAAACAAGGAGACTTTGACATACGTCTGTATAATTTCGAACTATAATATTAACACATGACTCGATATTAATTAACGTGTGTGTGTTGTGTAATGTCCTGAAAAATCCATACTGTTGTAAAATTTTGGCTTTTCTAACAAGCCCGCTGGGCCAGTTAGGCAGCTCAATAGTGAACCAAAGGCGTAACAATGTTCCACCCCTCTCATAAAATATATATCATTTGATATTTTTCTATCTACATTTTCCGGTACATCTATTCCAGTATAATTTAAACTATGAATGAAGAATGTAGTCAGTCCAACTCGATTATAACGAGCCCAGGTGTAATATGAAAACCATTCATTGAGTAAACAGTGAGCAAACGGTTTGTGCAATATAAATATGTCTTGCATAAATTTTGTTTATGACGTATAACCTTGGATTTAACGAGCATAAAATCAACAGATTTCACAAAAAAGTGCGCTGAACAATACATCACATTTTCTGAAAAGATAGAGATAAGTAATATTTTCCGTTGAATTAACTCATTAGACAACAGTTTAGTGCATAGTGTTAAAATCGTTTTAAAAACGTTTAATATTATATTTAAAAATTTTCCATCCGTAAATAATGAATAAATGATGATAATTTATGTCCTTCTGTAATTTATTTTTTCTTATAAATTTACATAATATTCTAAAATATTACGAGGATAAAATTACAGATTGCGCAGTTATTAATAATTTAATTTCCTACTTTAAATTTAAACACAGAAATGTACTTATAAAGGTGTGAAAATTCATCTGTTTTTACGGATTTAATGAGAAAGTTACTGAGATTTAGAAAACTAAACTTGAACTCGGAATTTTCGAGAACTTAGGTGTAACATGCAAATGCTTCGGTCGCTTCAGCTTGGTAATATACTGACCTCTACTGCATATATATTTGATTTATTACCGCGTGTTTTTAGTTTTTTATACGAAATATGACTGTGTTATAGAATTTTTTTTTCAGCCGTCTGCTCTGAGAGGTTGCCTAAGTTATATCCCATGGGATCGTGTCTTTCAAATTCACGACAACGCCTTCTAACGATCTCTACAATATTAAGTTTTTTTAACTGTCACAGCTTAGGATATTCATAGTACTTGGGAATAAGAAAATCCATTTTAAAACATTTTATACGACTGACTGTATTCGGTAATTTTGGAACGTTTTTAATAAAGCATGCCATTTCATATGTGGCATAATTACATGCTGTATGCTTTATCATAATTGAAAAATTCTTAATGATGTTTTATGCTTAAGTGTGCTTGATGTTTTATGTGAATTCATGCTTAAACTGAAGATTCGCAGTTGATTTTTCTCTTTGTCATACCTCTCTCTTTATCTCTTTATATACATATAACATACATATGCACAAGGTCTGTCTGAAAACGCAGATTGGGGTGTTGTCTTATGTGTTCATCTGATTTTCATTTCTCTGAAGATGATTGAACAAGTTGAACAAAGGAACGTCATCAAATGTTGTCAAAAGCTTAGTGATTTTCAAAGCGAAACAATTCCCAAGATTCATCAGGGGTCATAAGATTCACCAACCCTCCAGCTCATTCATCGCACCTGATTCAGACTTTCCAGGCAAAATATGGAATTCCAGTCGTTCGCTGACCTCCCGACTCTCCTAGCATGGCTCCTTGCGACTTCTAATTGTTTCCGAAATTGAAGGCACCATTGAAAGGATCCTGTTTTCAGTGTAGAAATGAGATAATGCAGAACTCAACAGTGGAGATGAACACCATTCTAAAAGAAGCCTTCCAAAATTGATTTCGGCAGAGGAAGGAAAGGTTTGCTAAGTGTGCGGATTCGCAAGGGGCTACAAATTTGGAAGGGATTAGGTTCCCAATCGCGAGAAGTAAATTAAATATTTTTTCCGCCACAGGTCGGATAGTTTTCAGACAAACCCTCTATTTATATATACATACATACATATATATATATATATATATATATATATATATACAGCTCATATTCAAAATATTAGAATAGTTACTTTTTCTTACAAACTGAAAATATCGTTTGGTAATTTAATATCTTTTAATGCAAATATGCAGGCGATATTTTATTAAGCACTTATTGTTGATTAAACTTATTTATTATCTTAAAATTAATATAATTTTTGAAAAGATTAATTGAAAAAATATTATTTTGAAAAGTTAAAATATTAGAATATTTATTCAGGTGGTTTAAAATATTAGAATATTTCATATTAAATCTCATTTAATTATCACCAATTCATAACTGGTGGCATCATTGATTAAATTCAGATGATTTTATATAAATCAGTATACATTTTGCAGTTTGATTTTTCGTCTTAAAATTGATCGTATGAGTGATATTCTTGAATCTATTAAACTGCGTATGGTTGATTTGCATGAGCACGGTAAAAATCAATGTTATATAGCGAATTGTTTACATTCTTCGCAATCAAGCGTTAGTAAAATACTAACACAATATTAAAAAAAATGGAAATTTTCAAAATAATTGCCGAAATGGCGGCCGAAAATCAAAAACATCTGCTAGAGATGACAGGAAACTGAAGCGTAAAATTAAGAAAAACCGTTAGTGTGCGATTCTTGCACCGAAAATGGAAAAAAAAGGAGTTGAAGTTTCTACATCGACAACATTAAGACGTCTCTATAAATTTAAGTTTGAATCTCATGTACCGAAAACAAATCGTCTCATGACTGCAAAACAAAAGCGTATAAGATTGAATTGGTGTAAATTAAGACGTTTATGGAACGAAGAAGATTGGAAACATATATTATTTAGTGATGAAAGTATGTTATGTATTTCATATCGTAATCAAGGATTCGAGTTTGGAGAATGAAGCAAGAAGCATTTGATAACGAATGCCTTAAACGTTCCGTAAAATTTGATGCTAGTGTCATGGTTTGGGGTTGCATGAGTGCAGGAGGACCTGAAAAGTTATGCATCGTCTACGAAAAGGTTAATTCTTAGATATATCAAGGAATTTCAAGAGGAATTTCAAGAGAATTCAAGGATGATTCCATCATCAGAAGATTTATTACAAAATGATTTCATGTTTCGACAAGATTTAGCGTTAGCAATTGTGCTTCTTCTTCGCTGAAACGTTCTGTCAAACAAATCAAAGAAACTAACTGGCCGGAAACTTTTGACCGCCACTGTATATATATCTTCTTTAGCATTAACATTCTTGCTGGTACATCTTAAATTTTAATAAGATCAATGTTCATAATGTGCATATCCTGTTGATGAATATTTAGAATATTTGTTAAATACGTTTACGAAACTGGAATTCCTTTCAATAGTTAATTAAAGCAACCGATGATATAACTTTGGAAGAATAATATTATTTTCTGAGTTTGTAAATAAATATGTGTTGATGATATTGCTATGAGAATCAAAATTACCAATCCCACTAGTTTATAGCGTGTTATGAATTTAATTAAATATCGCTGTTAAATCGAAAGGCATTTAATTCAAATTTTACACAGAAGTAGAATCCTTATAAGTAAGGTTTTTCAATGTGAAATCTCAGAAAATTTTGGAAAAATATGATGAGTTTGTTACTTTACTATCACATTAATTAGAACGTGTGTGGAAAAATCTGCTCAATATGAATACGAAAGCAAATAAAAAAAAATATTATTTTCATCGCTAGATGTAACTATATTCGCGGATAAAACATCGATGCTGTCAACAAAGTCATGCGCGGTTTTAATGAGAATTTGAGATAAAAGACATTTATTAACATACAGTTGTTTCTGATAGATGTATTATTCGTTCAGAAGAATTGGTTGATTATTTTAACTCTTTATATTTATTAGTTTAATATACAGGTAATTCCTACACTTTGTGGATCATATAATTTAAGTAAGATAATATATCAACTTGTAATTCGGTATTAATTTCTTTTTTACAGGTTATAATTCTTGTGAGCTGAAATATTCAAACAATTATTAGTTTGATACGTTTTATAAGAAAATTTTTAAATTTATGTGTGGCTAGTGTTTCTCTCTTTATGTGTGTGTGTATAGTGTAAAAATTTTCAAGATTTAATCCATTTTGCATATTTTGAAGGATTATTCCGGAATTTTCAGATAGCTGAAAATAACTAAACGAATTAAAGTGGATTTTTAGAAAAGTGGCAACATTTTCAAACTGCAATACAAGACGAACAATTAATTTTCCTCCTCACTTTATATTAACAATTAGAAATATCCATGGTTTGTATGCTCATAAATTAATACTTGTGTATTTGGTAAACGGTAAATCCTATCAATTTAATAGTATACTCAAGCAGCATACTGCAGTGTAAAGGAATGAAATTTGTAAGATGTAACTGGTGAAAATTATGTTTCTGTTTCGGCAACATTTTTAACGACGTTTATATTATCTCACAGATTTCATATGTATTTTAATTTTAAATGTTATTTTTCATTTACTTCTATACACAATGCAGTATGTTATTTTAATATAGCATCTGCTACAGTTTTTATAAAAACAAAAAATAGATTGTCTTCCTCCCCACTGTAGTAAATAAATAAATAAATAAAACCGATCTTGGGCTGGTCCGACCTGATTAAAATATATAAAGTTCGGTCCGAGATCGGCCCGTACAAAAATCAGTGAAAATAGGCCCGGCCCGTGAAAAATCAATTAAATGATGTCCGACTCATTTTCCACAAAAAATTCATGTTTTTCTAAACATGCAATTAAAAGACTTTTAAAGCATAATACTGAGTACCTATTTTTGGGATAATTTTACAGTATATTCTAAAATTACTATGTTTTCGCAAGACAGAAAATACACAATAGCAACATTAATGATTCCTTAAAGTGTTAGACGTTTCAACACTCAAATAAGGATTCATTAAACATTAATGTAATAACGTATAAATAGATCTAATAAAGAAAAAAGGAGTGTTAAAAAACATGATAACGTTTGATGCTGTTTAATAAAATGCAGATTTGTAAAAATATTTATCTGCTATTTAATAAGGCTCTTCTCAAATCCAAAAGAGCTACTTTCTGATACATTTTTGAATTCATTTCTTTTTCGAAACGCATAAGATTGGATGTGTTCTTATTCAGAAACTATGTAATCGAAAAACATTATCCACTTTTTAACAAAAGCAATACATCTTTGAGAAAATATTGTCAAAGTTAAAGTTTTGAATTGAATTTCCAGAAGCGATAGCACCGGAAAAGAAAAAAAAACCCTGCAGTCACGTCAGAGGAATCCCTTGTATCTCGATAAGAAATTTATTTATAAAAATAGAAAACGCTGTTCGATTCCAAATCCCTTCAATAGTCAGGCCTGTCAATTTTGTGATTTTACGGTTAAAAATGAGTCAAAAAATTTCTCATTGTTGAGCAGTGAATTTGAGAACCACCTTAAGTTATACTTCCAAACATTTCGTTAACGAAAAGTTCGTTATCGCTATTAATAATTAAAAAAAAACATATTCTCTTCCCTACACATCCTGAGAACAATAAAGACCAGTTCCGGCCTTGCTCTAGTATGTACAAAGAATGCCAGCCTGATCTCAGCCCGGCACGAGTGTGCTGAAAAAATTAAGCCCGGGCTCAGACACCATTTAACTGTCCGATGCTGATCACTACGATGGACATGTTACGTTTCTGTATTGATGTTTTCAAACTAGCATCGCCTTGTGACACACATTTATATACTTATTCTCGCGAAAGTCACCTTCATTGAAAATTGCTCATATTTTATCGGTTTCGATTAAGTTTTTATAGCGGCCTGGCAGACCCGCTAAATATTTTTTATCGGCCCGACTCGGTTCAGTAGGACTGTTAATTTTTTTGCCGGCCCGGCCCGTTAATTTTTTTTTTTAATTTTGCCGGCTCGGCCCGTTTGAAAATTCGCCTTCACTTCGCCGGGAAGGGTACGTCCTCGAGCTAAGCCCGGCTCGTGCAGACCTTTACTTCATCCTCGACATTACTCTTTTGACACACCATTATTTTTCATTCCACACATTAACTTTATTTTAACTTGGCTATTATAATTTTAGCATCCCCATATTTAAAAGCATTAGATCGACGTAAGAAAGATGAATAGTGAATGAAAGAGCAGGTAACTAACCCACCAATACACTAGCTGCTTTTATAATTTAAGCAAGCAATTTTTTTTAATCTTATGTGATGTATTTATGAGTTTTCTATTTAATATAATTCTTGAAATAGTTAGAAAGTGTCCATTTATACTCTATAGTATGGGAATCAGTTACTGTAATTTTGATGACAGAAGGTGCGATTAGATTCGACGCCCATACATGCAAAGAAGAAGCTGGAAATATATGTGATGTTCTAAATTAACAAGTGCTGAATGGTGAGGATTTAATTTTTATTTATGTGGCTGACAAATATAGTAAAGGATTAATCATGTCATTTCTATTATGATCCTGTCAAGATGGATACCGCTTTCTGAAAGTCAATTTCGTTTTTTGTTATTGTTCTTGAAAATCTCCAAGGTAAATGATATTAAATAATTAGAAGCAGTCGTCGAAAACTGAAACTAGAGATTTCTTTTGTAAACCTGTGATATTGAAAAGCCACCAGAGGATCCTCGAATTTACAGATTCCCTATGAAATCAACAGTGAGGAATATGATGATAATTCGTAAATTTAAAGCTGACTTTGCTGTTAATGACTTTCATACAATTTGTTATGTATTGATAATTTAGGTTTTTTAGATGATTTGACTATCAGAAATATTTCGATATTAAGTGATTTAAATGTTTTGAAGCCAAACATTTTGCTTGAAGATAATATCAGTGATACCGAATCAAAGTTCTTAAATGAAAGTGTTGAAAATTCTAGTGATAATAATGGTAGTAGTACTTCAAATGATAAAATTTGGTCTGAAGGAAATGATTCTGGATAGTGAAAAACTAAATGGCACAGTTTTAAATTCCTAATACTTTAGTGAATCTTCTATTAATTTTAATGATTTCGAGAGTGGGCTTCGATTAATGGTAGTCCATTTGAAAATGATGTAAAATGCCTAAAAAAATTCGAAGACGTAATTTCGTTTATTAATTTAAGTATTTTTTTTATAAATTGACTAGCAAACCACGCGGCTTTGCTCGCGTAATATTTGAAATATGCCAAGTGATATTTATATGTCTAATTTTTTTAAAAGGTACTAACTAAATTTTTATTTTATTAAAAGGTTCTTTTTTATTAAAAGGTACTTATTACTTTTAGGAATAATTCAAGAATTACTATTTAAAATACAGTTTGATTAAACATCATTCTTACACTGCATTAGGCAGAAATGAGACTTCAATTAATAAAATGAAACTAAATAAATGATAATTTAGAAAAGATTTTGAAACTTTTATGCTCAATTAATACGCTCATTTCAGTATTCATTTGAAGTTTTGAATTTTTTAGAAACATCTTAAAATTAATCATCATGTCAAATTCAAAGTCCTACTACCTCTCTCAACATAAAGGGCTGTGTTGAAATAGGAACTGTCGCCATCAATTTGCCAACCTTAATTTTGAAATCGGTTTGTTATTTCCTAATATTCCACAGAAGCATAATTTAAAAAGCTTTTAAAGCCCTTTTTTAGAACATTTGTTGTTCCTGTGAACCCCAGGTGGTAGAATCACCGGCATAAAATATAGCCTGTGTAGGATGAGAGACTGTTACCTTTGGTTCGCAACTATTACTTTTATAATCGGTTTATATTCCCTGAAATTGCATAGAATCGTAATTTAGAACTTTTTTAGAATGCTTTTCGCACCTCCACTTCGCTTCACCCCTTTTTAATTCGAATTTATTTTCGACGTTCCTTCGAGGGCATTTATGTTTTATATGTAACTACCATGCCATATTTAAAGTTTCTAGCCTTTTTAGTATCACAGAAATCGCAATTTAGAAAGTTTTTAGCTCCTGCAACCATCTGGTGGTAGTGGAACAGACATAAAATATAGCTTATGTTTGAGCAGGTTCTATCACAAAAGTTTGTCATCATTATTTTTTTAATCGGTTTAATAATTTATAAGTTTGCTTAAAAGTTGTAATTTATAACGCTTTTCACTCACTTCATCTTTTTAAATTTGAAATTTTCTTTCGACAGTTCTTAGAAAGCAGTTGCATCTTGTAAGTAAATATCATGCCATACTTCAAAGTGTTAGACCCTTCAGTTATGCAAAAAACGCAAATTAGAACTGGTTTAGCTTTTGCAACCCTTATGGTAGTGACAGCAACATAAAGTATAACCTATGTTATAGCAGGGACTGTCACCATTGATTTGCAACCATTACTTTTGAAATAGCTTTGGAATTTCATGAGATTGAGTAGAAATCTCAATTTAGAACGTTTTTAGAACGCTTTTCGCGCATTTTCACCCCTTTTTAAATTTCCAATTTTTTCGAAACTGTTCTTAAAGATCATTTATATGTAATAAATATGTATCTTGCCTAATTTTAAGTTGCTAGACCCTACCGATCACAAAATTCGAAATTTGGAACGCTTTTTTCCTCCTACAACGTCTAGGGGATAGTGATACCGACTTAAAATAGCATCTATGTTAGAGCAGAGGCTGTCAGCATTAATTTCTTACCATTACTTTTGAAATCAGTTTGATTCTTCCTGAGATATCGGTGACAAATCGGCATTTAGAACGTTTTTAGAACGCTTTTCGCTCATTTTGCTCCTGCATCTCCTCTGGGGTAGTGAAACAGATATAAAATATAGCCTATCTTGGAGCAATGACTGTCCCCAAAATTTTTACACCATTATATTTGAAATCGGTTCAGTATTTCCTGAGATTGCTAGAAATCGCAATTTAGAACGTTTTTTACAACGTTTTTTGTGCATTTTGACCACCCCCCTTTTAAATTTCGACTTTTTTAGGAAATGTCCATAGAGATCATTGATATCTTATAACTAACTACCATTCTAAATTTCACGATTCAAGGCCCTTCCGTCACGCAAAAACTGCAATTTAGAACGTATTTCTCCTGCACCCCCTTTGGGGTTGTGTCACCGACATAAAACATAGCCTATGTTGGAGCAAGAGTTTTCACCATCATTTTGACGCCATTATTTTTTTAATCGGTTTGGTATTTCCTGAGATTGTGTAGAAATCACCATTTAGAACATTTTTTAGAACGCTTTTCGCGCATTTTCACCCTTTTTAAATTTCGAATTGTTTAAGAACTGTTCTTAGAATTACTTTATATCTAATAAGTAGCTGATACTTCAAATTTCATATTTCTAGGTCCTTCAGTAACACATAAATCGCATTTTTAGAACGTTTTTTGCTCCTACACCACCTTTGGGGTAGTGGCACCGATATAAAACATAGCCTACCTTGGAGCAAACGTTGTCACTATCATTTTGACACCAATATTTTTAAATCTGTTTGGTATTTCCTGAGATTATGTAGAAACTACCATTTAGAACGTTTTTTAGAACGCTTTTTGTGCATTTTCACCCTCTTTAAATTACGAATTGTTTAAGAACTGTTTACTTAGACATAATTTATATCTTTTTAGTGACTAATATTCCAAATTTCATATTTCTAAGCCCTTCAGTAACGCAAAAATCGCATTTTTAGAAGGTTTTTTGCTCCTGCACCCCCTTTGGGGTAGTGGCACTGACATAAAATATAGCATATGTTCTAAGTTGGACTAACACCATCATTTTGACACCAATATTTTTTAAATCGGTTTGGTATTTCCTGAGATTATGTAGAAACTACCATTTAGAACGTTTTTAGAACGTTTTTTGTGCATTTTCACCCCTTTTAAATTTCGAATTGTTTAAGAACTGTTCTTAGACATCATTTATATCTTATAAGTAACTAATATTGCAAATTTCATATTTCTCAGCCCTTCAGTAACGCAAAAATCGCTTTTTTAGAACGTTTTTTGCTCCTGCACCACCTTTCTGGTAGTAACACCGACATAAAATATAGCCTACGTTCTAAGTTGGACTAACACCATCATTTTGATACCATTCCTTTTGAAATCGGTTTGGTATTTCCTGATATTATGTAGAAAATACCATTTAGAACGTTTTTTAGAACGCTTTTTGTGCATTTTCACCCCTTTCAAATTTCGAATTGTTTAAGAACTGTTCTTAGACAGCATTTATATCTTATAAGTAACTAATATTCCAAATTTCATATATCTAGGCCCTTCAGTAACGCAAAAATCGCATTTTTAGAACGTTTTTTGCTCCTCCACCCCCTTTGGGATAGTGGCACCGACATAAGATATAGCCTATGTTCTAAGTTGGACTAACACCATCATTTTGATACCATTACTTTTGGAATCGGATCGGTAGTTCCTGAGCTTATCTCCGACAAATAAACAATTTTTTCCTCTTTATAATAGGAGTATAGATTATATCAGAAGTATACATGACTGGTAAAGAAAAAATACTGATTCAAAGAGAAAAAAGAATAAATAGAAAACATTATAATTTCTGAGTTTGTCTTGGCAAACAATTCTGTAAAAACTCCAAGAATCACTATCAAAGTGAAAAATGAGACATAAGGAATCCCTTGAGTATATTTTAAACGTAGAGCAAATAATATGAACCTTACTAAGAGCATGTACTTATTTGGCACATCAAGTAATTGAGACCGACAATCTTTCGGAAAATCGAGAATGCTTCAATTTTAAGATTAAGGAGAAATATATTGAATATTTCTTATTATAGTAACAAGTGCTTAATAAAAATAAAGCATTAGTAAAATAGAAACAAGAATAAATTACATGAATTTTAATCTTGAAATCAAGTACATTTTACATATATCTTAAGTGTTTGAAAAAGTATCGTTTGTCACAGTTTCGATTGCCTTTTCTTTGAAGCTCTATCACGGAGTTTTTAAATATTATTAGTTCACCAGTTTCACAGATTTTCTGCTACTACAGCCATGCCAAACCTTCTGCAAAACATTCAATAGCTTCAGACTTGCTAATTTGTTCGTTTTCTTCGTTCCACTTCGCAGCTTACAGGAGCTAAAGTTAAATTCAAAGGAACTCTAAGAAAGGGAAACGAAAATATTTATATGTACTCGTAGTTCGGTAAGTACGTCTTGCACACAAGGATTGATATTTTAAAACAAAAAGCTTTCAAAAAGGATTTTACAAAAAGAAATGTGGTTGTAAAAAAAAAAAAAAAAAAAAAATCGGTTAACCGAGAGTTTTAGATAAAAGAGATTCTACTGTATTTAAAATTAGAAGTATTCATTTATCAAAGTCCTTTTTTAAACATACTTGTATTTCGGTTTTGAAAATGTTACTCTCTACTGACAAGGGAACCACTTTTGGTGGTGCACCTAGCATCGAGACCTGGTGCGTTTTGTAGCACTATACATAAAAGTTAGAGAACCGAAAAAATTTCTCTGTTAAAATAATATTTTATATACTTTTTTATACTTTTAATTTTTATATTATTACATATTTATTTATTTATTTCACGCCGAAAGTGAGTTAAGACGCCAAATATGGCGCTACAATTTTTCCGCTCGCTTTATCCAAAGAGAAAATGTACAGAACATATTACTAGAATTATATCAGATTGTGATTTTTTTTTTATAATTGATAGCATAAGAAACAAATATTAGGTTTTTATTTTTTTTTTTCTATGCAGATGATAACTATATAAGTGATAAATATAATTCTATAAAAGCTTCGAAGATCATTGAAAACTATTTTTTAGTGAAATAAGCAAACTATTTTCTTTGAAATCGAATGAAATAAAGTTTCGAATGTTTAAAATGAAATGTTGCTGTATTAAATGGTCCTTCGGTAAAAGTAAAAGTCATAAAGTAAATTAATATTTTTACACAATTTAGAAAAATTACTGTGGCGAAATATGTCGGACATTGCACTTTCTAGCTATTACAAATTCAGCTATGACATTAGGCGAGGGTTGCCGGAAAGCTCTACTTTTGAAAATAAACGCCAACTGTTTCCACGCCAAAAATATGAATATAAAGTTGCAATTTTTCAAAATCAAATTCGTGGGTTTTTGAAGGAATTTTCAAACTTTTTTCAATATTTTATACTTATTATTAACTAATTTTTATTTTTAAATGCTTTTCTTAAAAAAAAAAAAAATAAATGTTAATAGTCCGATAAGTAGTCTCGAAAATTGCATTTTCAGAAAGTTATGCTGCTGTATAATCAAGAAATATTATTTTAACAGAAAATTTTATCGATTCACAATCTTCATAATATAGGCCTTTAAAATGCCTTAGATCTCAATGCTAGGTGCGAGCAACACCAAAAGTGGTTCCTTTGTGAGTATTTCTTTTTTCCAAAAGGCGCTAAAATATTTTAAAAAGGGATTCTACATTTTTTAATTTAAATTCACGCAATTTTTTATAGACCACAGAGAAAAGTTTCGCTTTCGGACTTTTTGCATTTCATTTATTGACATTTCACTTATATATTTTAATTTCTGGGTAAAAATAAAATAAATAAAATAAAATAAATTAAAAAATCCCTTGATAGTACCTGCAGCTGCACGCAGTAAACCTCCTATGGGGGTTATGTTTATGTCCGGTCACGAGCACCTGAAACAAATTTAATTGCCCAATTTATTGTTGGGCATTAAATCCTCTTAATCTTATGCTATTATTCTGTTTTAAACAACGCTTTTGTCCAAACAAATGTCATTTGGACAAATGGGACATTTTTACTCCTTTTTTATAATCGTTTGCAACCTGGCAAAAAATTTAAACATTTCGATGTACATTTAAAAATTATGTTTTATAAATACTCATAATTTATGAATTATTGTTAGTTTTCCAAACTAAAATATGATAGTCTAAATGCATGTGGTCGAATAGTCTATAAATTCAATGAAATTTAGTTGAAAAATCTCCATACTATTAACAAGAAACTTGCGATCATATTCTCGTGATTATGCATGCTATTCATGTGAATATGCATAATATTCAAGTGAATATGCACGCTATTCATACGAAAATGTATACAAACATTGAATATCAGCAAATAAAATTAATTTTAAAAGTTTCCATTTAATTTGTTTAAAACTCGGGGCAATCACAAATACTCTTTTAAATCACATAAATCAATGTCTGATTTCCAATTTTTAATTATTAAAGGTACACATAGTAAGACAGACTTAAAACACAATTAATACAATAATCCCAACTGAAGTTAAAAATTAGCCGGGGTCAAGACTCGAACCTGCGTCCACAGCATAACGTCTGATTTCCAATTTTTAATTATTAAAGGTACACATATTAAGACAGACTTAAAACACAATTAATACAATAAACCCAACTGGAGTGAAAAATTACCCGGGCAAGGATTCGAACCTGGGTCCACAGTGTAACGTCTGATTTCCAATTTTTAATTATTAAAGGTACACATATTAAGACAGACTTAAAACACAATTAATACAATAAACCCAACTGGAGTGAAAAATTAGACGGGCAAGGATTCGAACCTGAGTCCACAGCGTAATGTCTGATTTCCATTTTTTAATTATTAAAGGTACACATATTAAGACAGACTTCAAACACAATTAATACAATAAACCCAACTGGAGTGAAAAATTACCAGGGCAAAGATTCGAATCTGGGTCCACAGCGTAACGTGATGTTGCTTTACCTACTGATCTACCCTGGCCGACATGTCAGCAATACCCCAGGTTTGAATCCTAGACCTGGCTAATTTTTCGCTCCAATTGGGTTTATTGTAGTAATTGTGTTTTAAGTCTGTCTTAATATGTGTACCTTTAATAAATTAAAATACTTTTTTATTCAGTTTTTTGTTACTTTCCCAAATGCATCTGTCAATGGATCTTCGCGGATCCACCCACATGAGAAAACAAGCCCGATAATCTGTTTTATGATATCCTACTACATTTAAAATTTTATCTTCGACCAAAATTTGCATTTTCTTTTTATTACACTTTATTAAAACCCAATACTTCATCTTTAAAATAAGGGCTTATATTTATAGTAGTATAAATAAAATCCGAGTTATATTGATTTAAAAAGTACTTGACAGCAGTGAATGAAATCGGAAGTGCCATTTAAATATCCGGAAGTGAGGAGAATGTTAGTTAATTTTCTGAACTATGAAATGTAAATAATAATTGTTTTATGTTCAGTGAATATTCGAGTACATTTATAAAAAGTTCTTCATTATTTCTTTTTAATATCCTATTTTTCTTAAGTATTCTATTTTTTGTTTTATTTAGCTGTAAAATAATAAGACATTGGATTATATGTAATTAAAAGTTATAATGTTATTCAAAAAATAATTGAGGTCACTTATGATACCTGAATATGGTTCTTTCAATATTGAATATATGTTCAGTGCGAAACGCTTTTATTTCTTTTGATACAAAAATTGCCATAAAGCAAAATATGAGCTTCTAAGAAGAAAAGAAGCCCCCGAACTAAAGAAAATACCATGATTTAAAGGTTCAGTAAATTTCAAATGCACATAATTGTAAATAATTTTAATAAAGCATAACTGTTAACTTTCCATGCATTTCATGAGAAATGTAATTTTCAGTGAAAATTCCATACACAAAACATGATTTCTCAAAAAGTTATTAAAATATCACTATGAAATTCAAATTGCAAGTTATTGACACTACTGTGAAGACAATGAACAAAACATTTAATTTCACGATTTTTTTTTGTTTATTTGTTTTCAGTTGTTTTCGTAGAATGATAACTGTGAATTTTGCAAAAACTGTCCTGTAAACAGATGCGATAAGGCATGACGCATGAAACGTTTTTAATATTTATTAAATGTTAGTTTATTGCCTTTACCATTGTCATACAAATTAGGTATAGGCAGAAACTGAATATACGTGCGATAGAATTTCCTGTTGAGGCTTTTGCGTATTGGGGTAAATAAAAAAAAAAAGTACCATAAATTAACAGTAATCAATATATGGACTATTTTTTGCTTTATCTAGAGGTTTTTAGTCACAGTCCTACTAAAAATAAGTTTAAACTGTAATTAAATAGCTTTAAAAAAATTACTCAGAACGTTGGAAATACCTTAACAAAATATTTTGTTTTTCAAATAAAAATCAAATTTCAAATTAATTGCTTAAAAGGCAAAAACGCCAACATAGTGAAAAAGGTTCTATGCCGGTACTTGAACCCGGACCATCAGTACAACGCACTGACATTCTACCGACTAAACCACCTGGAACGATACCCAGCCTGAAACTTCTCACTATTACATGTTGGCAAGTATACAAATGCAGCACAAGTTGGAATATTTTTCGTGAGCAACTGACATGAGGCAAACACAAAACTTAAATAAATCCAGCATCGATTGAAACTATTCACTGAAATTTGATTGAAATTTTTCACTATGTTGGCCTTTGCGCCTTTTAAGCAATTAATTTGAAATTTGATTTTCATTTTAAATATTGTATGCATGGCAAAATTTTCTCTCTGGAAAAATTTCCAAGTATTAATACTTTGAACTTTGAACTTTGAAGACCACCGACTTGGGATTTGGTTTTCTGGGGGCCTATAGCTGCAATGGCTGTCGCATCGAATGAACTTTATTTTTATACATAGAAACAATTACACATTTTCTTCATAACAAATTCGTCAACATACAAGGACGTGATACCACAAGGAAATTTACAACACCAGAGCCAAGTATTAATAAAGTATTTTGTTATTCTATATGCCTGTAGTGTTACACGTTCCATTAGAAAAGTTTATTTCAGCTATTTTTGAGTGAGCCCTGGGGATTCGCACAGACAGTAGGCAGTAAAGAAAGTTGTTTCATTCATGCATAGGATTTAATAATTTGTCCCAAGGTCTAAATAAGCATTCCTATTTGGTATTCCATTGGTATGATATCGGTTGAAATATTACCCTCATGATTGTCATGTTTGCTCCTCTGATGTTAGTGTTTATCAGATGAAAAAGTTCATATTACACGGTATTAGATGAAGCGACAAAAATTGCCTCAACGCTGTGATCGAGGCTCTTCCTTCGTTAGATTTTCAAGCATTTCATTGGCTGTTATGGGAAAGGCTTCACTCTCGTTAGTTTCCCAAGCTGTCGGCTGTTCCGAGCGACACTGCTCTTCATTTTATTACGGTAATACTGCAAGCGACAGAATTGTTCCAAAAAATTGTTTGATTTCTGAGAAACTCTTTTTGAAACAATAAGTTTAAATTGTTTAACCCGAAAGTAGCAGAAACATTGACTCCTAAAGCAATAGCACTTTAAAAGAGCCTTTTTGCATCGTAATTTTCCATCAGATTTACCACATAGTCTCCGAATATCTGACCTTCGATTACAAGAATTAGTTAAAGACGCTCCTAATTCTATTAATTTCATGCGGCTGCTGAATTTCAGTATAATTTAGACAATGATGCTTCTCATTTATTGAACCATTCTGTACATTCTCGTTTAATCAGAGGTGGTTTTCTAACATTCAGACTAAAATAAAAACTTATTATCTCCTAAAACATATATTACATTTGCATATGTCCAAAGAACAGGAGTTCTCTGACTTCGAACACGATATATATTAAATTTACTAGAAGGATATTATTAGATTTATAAGCGAGTTTGGCATTAAATATAAAATTCAGAAATGGATATATTTTAATGATTGCACTTAAAAAAACATAAGAGGAGGTTTTACATCTTTGGCCTAAAATTTCAGTCATTTTTAAGATATTTTTTCAGTTACAAAGAAAAACTATACAACTTTCGAACCTGTTGTAATATATATATTGACATTTCATTTATTAAATGCATTCGTAATTATATAAATACCACCTATAATCGTTCGGTCCGTCTGTCTACCTGTCCGTCCGTCCGTCCGTCCGCAAATAACAGAGCAAAAACTACCGAGCCGAAAGGTCTCAAATTTTAAATATATAATTGTTGTAAAATTTTGTCAAGTCATTTCAAATTTTATTAAAATCGGATGTATAGTTTAATTACAGGGACAGACAAAAGTTTTTCGTTACGTTACGGCCAATAGGAAAAAATTGTTTCAAGTGCATTTTAATGATGTTACAGCCTTTCGAACATAATGAAATTGATATGCACTTATGAAGTGCAGTAAAATATACATTCAGTAAAATATGCGGTGCAAAAAATATTTATAAAACTAGTTGTAGTACGAACGCACCTCATTTGCGGCGTTTGATGTGCAAATTCAAACTTGTATATTTAAATTTTTGTGTTTGAAAAAAGATGAATAATACGATTTGCGCGATGGAGTAATACCTACAGATGCGCGCATGGAGCTTTTTTTCTCCGGTTTCAACAAATCTCAAACAAATAGCTTCGCCAAAGTTTGGAATGGCATTAAATTCTCCGGAACTTATACGAACATTTCATGAATAAAGTTTATTTTGTTAAAATAATGGTCATTTGATCAAAAAAGATCAGTTTTTCGCCTTTTTGTATAATTTGAGAGCTTAAAAAAAATAAATAATAATTTTTGGTGGTATAAGATAAAACAAAAATTATCTATGTTTTAAGTAAAAATAAAAGAAATGTGTTGAATTGTTTGTGGTATAGAAATCTATACACACAGCTTGTTATACAATTAAAATATTCATACAAAACAGAACAACCTATTATTATTCAAGAGAAAATAATAAATGGCATTTTGACAAATATTTCTTTATAAAATAAATAAAGTAAATTAATTTGTAAAAAATCTTAAGAGTATTTAGATAAAGAAAAATCATAATTTATAATAAGTATATGGATGCATATATATGTTTTTGGTATCACTTCATTTGTAAAAATTTAAGGTTGTTGAATATTGAATGTATTTCGTAATATGGCAATTAATTAAGAATTTTGTAATATTTTATATGAAAATTAATAGTGTGATAAAAATTCACATATACTTCAGACGAAAATAGGGCAATAAAACTTATAGGAAGGGCACATGGACACCATATGAGACATGTTAATAATAAAGCCAGTCACAATTATTTATGATGCACTTAGCACTGACAGGGTTACTATTTATTGGTACCATCGTGTGTGGCAGAGGGGGTCCGAAGCTCACAGGTGACGCCAGATCCCCGTAAACGAAGAGAAAAAATTAGCTATTCGTTGGAAAAATACTGAGACGCCCAGAAGAGGGAAAAAAAGCGAACCACAGCCAAGAGATCAGGCGCACCAGTAAGAGAGAAGCACCAATCGACGAATAAAAAAAAATCATATTGTACTAATGAAATACGCCCATTTTTTTGTGGAGCGAGATTTTGAAAAAAAAAAGAGAGACTTGGATTTTGTCTTCCACCTATGTCACACCTCCTGAAGGAAGCTCTGGGATTAGTCTTGCGACCAAAAGGGCTAGGTTGATAAGCTGAAGTCTGCGAAATCCTGCATCACCCTGTATCGGATATGGAAAGAAGTCTGATCTAGGAGTGCGCCACCATTTCTCTGATTGCCACTAGCGGATGAGATGGGATGCCACACCACCATTTCTCTGATTGCCATTAGCGGATGAGATGGGATGCCACACCACCATTTCTCTGATTGCCACTAGCGGATGAGATGGGATGCCACACCACCATTTCTCTGATTGCCACTAGCGGATGAGATGGGATGCCACACCGAAAAATTCCAGTTATCACCGTGATTGTATAAAGAGTTCCGCCAAAAGAGACCATATGAACTTTAATGTGCTCGGTCAAAAGTGACTTTCAAAATTTGAAAGGTGCGGACCAAATCTACGTTGTGATAAGAACTATCAGTGCTCTACAGGAAGTGTTTTCGCCCCTTTCGTCTGAGGTATATGGTGAGTTTATTACTTAATATATGGCCATTATTTTATTATATATTTATGTTGTGTGCGTGTTATTTTCTGTGTCTAATATTTTTATAGGCAAAATTTTAATGCAGTTATGAGTATTTGTCATTATTATGGACTAATCATAACATTAAAATATCAGCGTTGGAAATTTCTCAATAACTTGGCTAAGAAGCCCATTTATTTGTGCTGTGAGAACTTCAACCAACGTTTTGAATCCAAAATTCCACAAAGATATGACTCATAATTATCTTGTTATGAGATCTCATGTAACTGAGTATGCTGTCAAATTAATATGCATTTAAGAGTAATTATGTTTGATATATGGAAGTTATGTGCTTGAAAATAATAAAATTTGATCCACATGTGCATTTCCTATCTTTTCTTTGAAGCATTATTCTTATTCTTTCTTTTCAGAGGTTTATTAAATTTATGAGTTTTGAAAGTTTAATTTTAGAAAATATTTAATCGAATAATTATCTATGCAACCCACTGAATCCTGAATATAAATTTTAACGTTAAATAAGTCGATTCTGAGTATTGACGTATAATTTTATTCAAAATTTATTCTCCTCCTATTTTATTAATTAATATTACCCTCTTTTGATCTTTCACAACGCGGATCGGGTAATATTTCTATCATTTGTACTACCACTTTATTGTCGCGTGACCAAGTGTGTTGGTGAAGGATCGTCACCACATTGTTCTTGAAAAAAAATGGTGAAGAACATGGTGTCGAAAAAAACATGTTCAAAATTTTACAAAATCTTTACTTTCAATGAGCGGCGTTACTTTCAAAATACGGCCTTAAAAACAAAGTGTACGGAAATGGAATATCACAAAACCGCTTTAAGGCAATAATCTAGTTATTTAAATGAAGCAAAAAATGTAAAAAAGAAAAAAAAAATCGAAAATTTTGACCCAAAGAAGATCACCTCCGTTTAAAGATCTTATTTTTCATAAAGGAATAAACATGGCTTCCCACCTAGTGGACAATTTTTGATGAAATGTATGGTTGCCGATTATAGCTGGGCATTCAATCATGAAAACGGAAAATCAAAAGATAATATTAAACAAGTTGTTTGATTAAAAAAATCGTAGTTAATTCTAAATTAATGACTAGAAAACAGGAATTCTGATTTTTCAGAATTTAGTGTCGCCTCCTATGGGAAAAAAAAAATTTATGAATATATATAGTACAAAATATGTTTCAGTTTTAAGACTTAAAATACGCGCTTTTATCTTATATAAAAGGACGTCATTTGCATCCACAGAAGAATTCCACATTTACGATTCAGTCTTAAACAACATCTTTAGCAAAGTATGCATATGACGTCACTATCGACGAATAATACACAAACTAAGCAAAAAGCGAGGCCGTCCTTCAAGAAACTCTACAAAAAATCGGGTATCTAATGATTCATAGGCTTCATTTGTTTATAACATTAATATGATAATGCAAATTAAATATAGTTTATCATAGTTCCATGTTTTATCAGAAATCATTCATTTATATATATATATTTTTTTTTAATTTCGGAAAATGTTATTACTTACTTATTAATAAAATTGCATTCTTTCAGCTTTTTTGATAAGGATTAAGTAAATGCGGTGACAAAAAGTCACACATATATACTTTAAAATACATTTGTATAGCAGACGATATTCTTGGTGTACTACGTATATTAATTACAATATTTTTTTTAGTTTTTATGAGAAAATTCAACAGAAAGATATAGTAATCTACTATTTTCCCTTTACTTTCTATAGAAAGGGAGTACTTCAGTTGCTACCATTACAGAAATGGCTTTAGGAACTTCAGAAAAATTAATATCTCAAAAACAAATTGAGATGCAGGTTTCAAACAAATTGCATTTAAAAGTACTTTTTCCTCTACACAAATGTGTCAAAATTGAAAATGTGCGATGCATAGAAGTTAAAAAAATTGCAGTAGATATCATCGGTATTTAAATTTACAACGATACATCTGCTTCGTTTTCTAATTGTTGCTCGAAAGAAATAGCATATCGGGGGATAAAAAAAATAAAAACGAAGTTTTACTCGAAAAAGAAATAAGCAGTATAATAACTTCGACTAATTATAATAATTAATTAAAAAGCTATTTTAATGCATTCTATATACATACGCTTATATACGAATATATGTATAACGTTTCAAATAGGATTGTTCAATTTTATTTTTTTCCATTACTAACTTTAAAAGGCTTTCGATAGATGCAACAGGTGTTGACGCAGACTGTGAAAGAAATTACATGACAGAAAACAATTGAGTTCATTTTCGGAATAAGAATCCCAAAAATATACAGATTCTGTGTAAGTTAAAACAAGTTGGAAATTGTACAGTCGTGGAAAAAGAAAAAGTAAACACCCCCTACTAACTCTGCAAAAAAAATCGTAGAAGAAAGTGTCACCACAAGATTGGTAATAAATTTTACTTTTAAATGATGTATATAAAATTTGCTTAGGTGGCCATCTACATATTAAAACGAACCATAACTTTGTTGTTTTTCAGTAGCAATACATACTTCTGACAGTATAAATGAACTCTACATCCTTCAATTAGCCAAAAAACAAATTATTATGCAATTCGTACGATATGTTTCCGAGAAATTAATTATTTTAAAACGAGGGTATTTTAAGGGCTGTATCCAAATTGAAGTTCGGTACTCTATTATTGACCTAGAGAGACCATCCTTCTTGATCAAGGCATCTTAAGCACCACTCATTGAAGACTGCTAGATTACGGGATAGCCTAAGAAATTTCAAAATATCTAGTCACTTCTATCATAGACGGTCCCTTAAATCATCATTTTACCGTTTTTTAAGCATAATTTGAAAACTACTTGGAAGACAAATGTGAAATTTTGGATTTTTATAAAGCAGAACTTAATAAATCTAAATCCATCAAAATAAATGTAGGTTACAATTCATAATTCTTTTGAATATTAATTTCATAATTCATAATTCATATCATAGAATTATAAAAATTGCACATTCAACGTATTTATGTTTGGGTATTTTAGAATTATTGCTACACAAAAAATTAGCACATTAGGAGCATAATTTCAGGAGATATTAATAAAAATATGAACATGTAATTTAACACTAGAAGCACTAAATTTTGAATGTTTATAATTCAGAAGCTTATCATTCAAAAGACTTTAAATTTGCTGTCTAGGCATAATTTGAACCAAAGATTTAAAATATCTTGTTAAAAATGGGTATTGCCATTGAAAGAAATGAAGTTTGGGTTCGTTTTAATATGTCGATGGGCCCCTAAGCAAATTTTATAGACATCATTTAAAAGTATACTTTATTTCCAATCGCTTGGTACCAGTAAATTTCTTCTACTAGAATTTATTGAGGAGTTAGTTTGGGATGTTTACTTTTTTTTCCATGACTGTACGTCAAACGTGGCAAATGCTCGTACTATAACTAGTTTTATAAATATTTTTTGCACCGCAAATTGTACTGAATGCATATTTTATGGCCCTTCGTAAGTGCATATCAATTTCATTCGGTTCGAAAGCCTGTAACATCATTAAAATGCACTTGAAAGAAGTTTTTCCCATTGGCCGTAATGTAAGGACTGTCCCGGTAATTAAACTATACATCCGATTTTTATAAATTGTAAAATGACTCGACAGAATTTTGCAACAATTATATATTTAAAATTTCAATCCATTCGGTTGGGTAGTTTTTGCGCTGTTATATGCGGTCAGACAGAAAGACGGACCGAGCGATGACTATAGGTGCTACATATTTATATAATTAAATATTTATATAATTACGCAGCTAAAAAAAGGTTTTCACAAAGGTAAATTTTGTAATTCTGTGATATTAGTGAAGTTGTGGTAATATATAGTCATCTTTGCATACTTTAACCCCTTGAGGGGCAGGCAATTGTGTTTCTGTAATGTTGAATTCACACCGGAAATTTGAAAAATATTGTTTCCAAATAAGGAAAAGCAATTTTACAGTTTTTTTTCACCAAAGCTATAAAAGTAAAACTTAATTAAATATTTCTGATGGAAATCTTAATTAAAATTATGTGGGATATAATACACCCCACCGCCCCTCAAGGAGTTAAAGTACTGGGTTTTTGAGATTTACAAAATCCAGAGCGTTTTATTTTTTTTTAAAGGAAGTTATTTTCCAAAATACAAGGATCTACTAAAAGTGAATTAAAAAAGATTCAAAGAGCCATCTAGGATTTAAACAACTTTCGTTTTTTGTTTAGAGAGCAATTTTGGTTAAATCTATCAGGAAAACTTCGCTTTATGAGGAAAGTTACGAATACACGTATTTCAAATTTTTTCTAAACAATTTGAAGATTATAAAGCATAGCTTATGGATAATATACAGATGTTGAGGTATTTCCATCAAAGTTTAATTTAAAATAAAGTTGTTGGGTAAATGTAGTTTAAAGCTAAATTTAATATTTTTCTTAAATAAATAATTTTTTATTTCTTGAAAAACAACTTTATATATACCACATACGATAACTAAATTCTCTGTTACTAAACACTGCCCCTTTTCCCAGTAAATATTCCATTAAAAGTAAAATTTAAAAACGTCCACGAGAAATGTAAAACATTTTACAGTTTCATATTTTTTATTTTGGTGTGTAATTTTGTTAAAAGCTTCTTCAGTACCATAATAATTTACCATTTCTCCTCTAAACTTTATTATAAAGATTTTAATCCTTATATTTCTTGTTTTATTTTCAGGAGATTTAATTTCCAACAGAAAGCATAAAAAATAACCCATGCTGTACAATATTTTACTTTTGAATGTGATTTTTATTTAAAAAAATTTTTATTTAAATTTAAAATACTCATCTTACAAAAAGCATTCTAGCATATCCTTCTTAAAATATCAAACATTTTATGAGAAATGTAGAACGCATTCCCTCATTTCAGCTTAGTTTAATCATGTACAGAATTTCAAATTTTTATTTTTTCAAAGTTCGTATAATGTTCTAAATTAGTGTTATTTTTGAAAAATTCCAGAAAAGAAAATCAGAATGGAAGGTGCCGTACATATGCGCGCAATTTTCATTAAATATTTTAGGCTTAATAGTTGGGATGCCCATAATAAGTAGAAATTACCCAACAGCTATACACAGTAAAAAAAACCCTATTGTTTCTAAATAAAGGTTAAATCTTTCTTCACTACACAAACCTGCAAAATTTGTGTTGCGTCATATTGCTTAGCTTTTGATAATTGATTCTTACGTATTTTGTAGCACTGAATCCGAAAATGGCCTTCACTTTTTACCATCAAGTCAGGATTTTTTTACAAAATTTTTTCTTTTTAGCTTTGTAATTTACGATTTGCGAAACATTCTGACGTGAGGTTAAAATTGAAGGTTATTTTCAGATTTAGTGCTAAAAAGTATATAAAAATCAATTATCAAAATTTAAAAAACACAACCATCACATCTATTTTAGTATCAGAATTTTGCTATTTTTTCCCTTTGAAATTTATAATTTGCAAACAATTCTGATTTGATGGCTAAAAATGGAGGTCACTTTCAATTTCAGCGGAAAAAGAATATATAAAAATCAGTTATGAAAAGATAAGAAACACAACCATTTCCTGTATCTTTCCGTATCAGATATTCTCTATTTTTTTTATTTATTACTATTCAAATTTAGGATTTGTAAAAATACCTGACGTGGTAGTTAAATATGAAGGTCATTTTCGGATTCAGCGCTAAAAAATACCTAAAAATCAATTATCAAAAGTTAAACAACAAAAGCATCGCAGGCTTGTGCTATTTATGCTCCGACGGAACTTTTAAATCTCATTGAAGAAAATGCAATATAAAATATATTTAATTCGTCTACCAATAAAAGTATATTGTACATTTCATACGAAATACTTTGTGAAATAATTTCATATGAAATACGGATTGCATTCAGTAAGTACACCGAAACAGTCGAAGGTAAATACAGTGTGAATACAGTCAAAAATCCGGCATCAAAACCATCTGCCCCTTCCTTTTTTTTTACACTTTCAAGTTATGGGAAAAGTAAAATAGCAATTCTTTATTAATTAAACACTTCAAGATCGAGAAAAAAAAAAAATAAAAAAAAATGAATATTTCACTTTAACACCAATTTAAAACATTTGCTAAATTACTATTCTAAAATAGTGATATCAACACTTAGGATTTTTTTTTTATATTGAATAAGAAATATTTCGGAATACAATAAGAATGCAAAACGGTAGAGAACGCTACAGTTTAAAAATGGTCTTAAGCAAGAGTAAGATATTTGCTGAAATTACTATTTGAAAACACTGGTATCAACACTTATGAAATTTTTATATTGAATAAGTAAAATTTATGCTATATTTTTAAAAATGTGACACCGTTCTGAACAATGCTTTAAAAGCGATCGGTTCTTTAGTTTTCCTAATTTTAATAAATCCCCGTCAATTGTGCGAGAAGCATCACTTTTATAAGTTTAATAATCGATTTTTTCATAAATCGGAAAGTTGTAGTCCGTTTTTTTTTTTACATTTTGATTTTATGAATCAGCGTATGAAATAACATCCGGATGCGAAAGTACCAAATTTGTAAAATCAATAGTTAAAAAATTTTGTACTTCCATTATCAAACCCTAGTATAAAAATATCTCTTTTTCTTTCCCTGTCACGTGGCCCGCTGACCAAAAAATGCAGTTCTGGAATTAATTACCAAAAAATTTATTATCTTCGCTTCCGATTGTCGAAATTGAAAAATAAAGACATATTCTGAAATAGAATGAAATTTTACGTCGGATGGCGTAAAAATCGTAGCTCAAAATTCGATATTTAAAAAAAATGTTCCTGTATAAAATTCCTGTGTTCGTTTCTGACCACAAGGCGCATCTGTTTTATATTCTCTTGTTTACCATCGAAAATGCAATGTCGTCAGATATCGGACGCCTTCACAAATGAAGGAAAATAAAGATTTTTTTCTGGATTTTTAAAGAATGTTCGAGTTTTTGTGGAGAAATCGAGATAATTTTAAAAGTTTCTGAAAACTGATGTTTTTTTCCCGTCTTGTCGTACTAATTTCGAATTTCTGGGATGCGTAGGAAAAAAGTAATCGCGCCTTATATTCCAGTCCTTATCTGCCGTTAAAATGACAACTGTTTTTAATCCGTCGAAGAGATTGTTTTCGTAGTTTGATAAAAAAAATCCATGCATTTGTTGAATTATGAATGCCTTTTCGTTCTTGTAATTGGGGTTTTTTAATTAATACCGTCCGTTAATTACGACTTTTTTCAAAATTTTATGATTTTTCGTTTGATGTGGGGGGTTCAGCTATAAGTATGCAAAATTTCAAGTCTCCAACGTATATAGTTTCTGAGAACGGGTTCTGTGACAGACGGACTGACAGACAGAAGAGTGAGACAAATAGGGTTTCGTCGGATGAACTAAACCCTAAAATTAAGTTTAAAATATTCATTTCCTGATGCGATATTTTAAATATACGAATGCATCACACGCCCATAGATTTAGCATTTGCGAGGGGAATTCAGAAGCTGAGTGATTAACAGCCATAACATAAAAATTAACATTATTTTGTTATTATTGTATGTATAAATTTGATTACACGGCTAAAAATGCTTTCTTCATAATTTATACCATCCGAAAACCAATATTCTGGTTAGAGACAACCGATTAATACACCGTAAAAACTACTCGGAAATGTTCCCAAAAATTACTGGCAGCAAAAGAAAGTTTTGTTTCAGAAATTCTTCCTTAAATCTCTGATGGTGTTTTGTTTGAAAAGGTTCTAAAATCAAAGAAACTCTTTCTGGAATAACAGGTAACTCGAAAGTAGTTATTTACTTACATAAAATCCAAGTGTACGAAAGTGTAGATAACAATTTCGGGGCGAACTGTGTCATCAATACATTTAAAAACTCAAGGCTGTTTGTTTAGTCATCTACCTTAAATTTTCTGCAGAAGCGATTTTGCTATTATTTTTTACCAGACTTTCAAGAAGGGTTATGTGTTTGACGCGTGTCTGGGTATGTGGATTTCTTTATACCCTCGAAACATCCCAACGGCTGAATGTATTTTAATCAATGAGGTCTCAATCCATTCGTCTTAATCGTCCGATGGCTATAGGTTAGCTTTTGTTTTTATAAATTCAAAATGGCTGCCGTAAAATACAAAATGGTGGTAGACGAAATTTTTACTCACCATATTGAATGGCATCTCATTGGATAGATCTTTCAAAATGAAGACGATGTTTTATTGACTATTTTACAGTCAGAAGCTCCATTTATATACTACACAATCTGGAATTTGTGTAGGTAGGATCTCTTACTTTACTGCAGCTCTAATCTTCATAGATATCTATAGGCCTTATCAAAACAGTGTTTATAGATAGGAATTAATAATTAAATACATCTTAAAAGACATCAATACAAGTAAATAAAAAATATAGGTAAGTAATATAAAAAATAGTTTCACATTCATGAGAAATAAATAATTAGTTTACTTTTTTACGCAGTCGGGTTTTTGATTTTTTTAATTTAATTTCCTTATTTAATGAAAGCTGTTCATTTGCAGATGTTCCTGCAACTAGTTATTTTTTTTTAAATATTTCCATTTCCATTTTCATATTTTAATTTTAATTTAAAATATTCCATATGAAATTTCCTCAAAGTGGTAGCAATCGGATTACTTCCATTATTTCAGATGAAAGAGAAATTATGAAAAATATTCAGACACATAGCTTTTTGGGCCTATTTTTTAATTTTCGAGTTATTTTTGATAAAAAAATTGTAATTCGCGTGTACTCTATTTTTATAAGTAAACGAAAATTTATATTTATTGCGACATCACGAGAGCGCTGTCTAACGACTTTATTTTATCTTTATGTATTATGACTTTATTTTTTTTTCATTACAATTAAATAGAAAGAAATATATTTATTTGGACATACTGTTGTTAAGCATAAACGTACCTTTAAAATGTTTGAAACATTGGCGTTATACTTAGCTTCAAATGTATTTTTACATTGATAAAACTGGAGAAAAAAATGATATGATTGTGTCACTATGGCATACAATGCACTCATTTTTCATTTTTTAATTCTAAAGATTAGAATCGGAACCTTTATTGATCGTTGAACTTTTTCAGAAATTGAATATTGGGAAAAAAATATCCTCATCATTTGTTAGTTATAAAATGTACTTTTTTTGCAATACAAATCTTTCAATAATAAAATCTTCATGCTGTTTTTTTTGTATGAAGTCTTATGAAAATGAAACGCAGATCAACATTACGTCATTTTTGACGGGTACTATGTACTAGTACTGCATATTCGTAAACCTTAGAAAATATAAGAGGTTGATTAACTAACTTTTGTCCTCTTTAAGAGGGTCTGGGACACAAAAATCTCCAAATTTTGCTAAAATATTTTATTTCATTAAAACGTTCTCTGTTTTTTCCTACTTAAAATCACATTTAAATCATGTTTCTATCTGAATTAGAACAAAAAATGTTATTTTTTTTCGTTTTGGTTTGTTTTCAAAATCTACCTTTCAAGCAATGGCTGTCATGGAAATGACTTCTTGTAAAAATGCGTTTTTCTTCATGATAGGTTTTTTCACTATTTCTCGTATTGAAATTACTCGTATAACTCGAGAACCGTTAAAGATAAAGGGTTCAAACTTGGAACTTATCTTTTCCAATTGATTTACTTTAATTTTAATTCAAAATATTTGAAAAAAATATTTACTTTTGAAAATACGATTTTTTTTTATAGTTGCACCATTTTTTTTTTTTTTCGTTAAATATTTTTAATTTTTTTATAAATTAATATATTTAAAAATGCTGAATCAAAGTTAAAGTTTATATATTTCTGTTTATTCAAATGAAAATAAAATGAAATTCTATAAATAATATTTCGAGTGATAACGATTTCAATTTACCCCACTTAAAAAAAAATAATTAAAAAAAATATATGAAATGTTTTATCATGTGAGTATCGCATTCTATCGCATCGTAAGTCTATCATTTTCAAATGATAAGTTTGACCATCACAAAAAAATTCAGAATTTTAACTCAATAAATAAAAATTATTTTAAAATGCGTCCTGGACCCCCTTTAAAGTGCATTTACATTATTTTACTACTCAACCTGGTTTTTCTATGTAAAGATCGTATTTTCTAAGCGATTTTTAACCCAAAACCTGATAAGCTAGAATTAAAAAAAATATGTTCACAGGTGTTTTTCGGATGACAATAAAACATTTTAATATTTTAGAAACTCAATTATGAATTAATACAATACTTTTAAGGCATTTTTCCGTTAGCCCACCTCGGCGGATGAATTGACAGATATTCCCTGTACCTCGTATGCTAGTTCAAACAACTATGGATTTATTTGATTCGCCAAGAAGCATTCCCCAAAATGGGCCAAACAGCTGTGGAAAAACAATAATGAAACATTTCAAAGGTTTAAAAGTAAAGAAAAAAGAAAAAAAAAAGAAAAAAAAAGAAAAATTAAGAGTTTAATATTTTATAAAATTACTTTTTTTTATCAATTAAAAAAACAGTTAAAGAATTACTAATATATTAATTAATTTATTAATTTATTAATTATTTATTAAACAATTTACGATTACACGTTGAAAAATTAATGGCGAAATCTTGAAAAGATATTTAAATAATATTTCATTTTTACTTTCCTGTTGTCTTATCTTGCAAAATGGACAGAGCAAAATTTATATGTTTTTTTAGAAATTTTTCTGGTTTGCGTTTTCTTCTAAGCGTATAAAAAAGGAAGGCATTTTTCTTAGTTGAGTTCTACTCTCACTCTTAATTAATGTATTGTAACGGAAAGTTTCTAAAAAAAGATGAATGGTGTAAAAAATTAGGCATTATTTAAAAATAAGATTAAATGCTTATAAAGGAGTTTTTTTTAATAACATTTTTACTTTTATGTTTACTCTAGAAAACGGCATTAAGTCATAGAAAACAACACGCGAATTTCTCGATTAAATTATAAGAACA
Source organism: Maratus speciosus (assembly GCA_963932465.1). Taxonomy (NCBI): domain Eukaryota; kingdom Metazoa; phylum Arthropoda; class Arachnida; order Araneae; family Salticidae; genus Maratus; species Maratus speciosus. The sequence continues at coordinate 244,658,231 of OZ010792.1, forward strand.
TAGAAGTAGAATAGAAAAGTGAAAACCGAAAAGGAAAGACTAACTATTGTCGTTTTAAAATTATTACCAAAATGTTTTGTAGTCTTATTTTAGTGAAGGCGGGGGCAATAAAGGTAGGTAATCTCCATAATTTCACTTTTGTTCTTTTTTTTACAATGGAAGATACAAAATACCGTCATTTTTTTTTTTAAATAAAAAGTAATAATAATAGTTGTTTCAGATATTAATTTATATTTTGAAATTCCGATGCTTTTTAGCACATCCTTGCAACTTTAAAAGTAATTGACGTTGTTTTCACCAGAAGTTAACCATATTGGCTTTGAAGTAGATCTACAATTGAAACACGCACTCAGACTTTAATATATAAGATAATTTTCTACATGAATGATAAATAAATGAAATACATTTCTAGTCAATCAATTAAGGGGTATTTTTACATTATTATGACCTCCAACACTCATGATTTTGAAAATTCTTGATACGTTTACGAAAATATGACTACAATATATGTATGCCAGAAAGTTATCCGATTTAAAGATAAAGATATTTAAATAATACAAATACTTTAATGAGAATAGAGGTAAGTTTTACTTATTTAAAGTTATAATAATCACCATTTAAATTTAATCCATTTTAACGTAAAATAGGAAAATTATTTCTATCATTCAAATATAATGTGTTGATAAAGTTTTTTTATGGTTTTAATTTTTAAATAGCATCATTTTTATTTATAGAACTAAATACTTATTCCCATAGTCCAGTCATTTGGTAGAAAATAGGGGAACGTTTTGGTGTAGTTTTGATATTTGGTGCCTTTATGTTTTTTTGGGTCGCTGAACACGAATCAGAAGTTTGCCAACAAAATTTATCCCGGGAAACAGGTTTTTTTGGCAAAAAACGGGGAAAAAACCGGGATTTTCTTTGTTTTTTACAAATAGCTTCAAAATTATACATTTTACGTAAAAGTCCTCAGTACATAAATTAAAGAGGATACAACTTCCTACATTTTATGAATTAAAAGTTTTTTTCTCTGATCAATGGTTTAACCGTGACAACGCCGCAAAAATGTGTGTGAAAATCAAAAAATTCAGGAAAAGCGGGAATTACGGCAGTGTACGTAGATTTAACATGAAAACTGACCCTTTTACATAAACTTTGACAATTAATGATACTAAATATAATATTATTGACTACATTTTATGGATTTGAGGTTCATTGTTTCCTTCATAACTAAAAAAATAAAAAATGAGCATACCTGTGATAAAAATCTTCATGTGCAATTACAAAATAATAATAATAATAATAGAGCATTTCTTAATTTGACTTTTAAAAAACAAAAATAAAATAACTAAAACAGACTTTCGCTGATAAAAGTTGACACGGATCTAGTTCTTAAAATTTCACTTTTAGCCTAAACAGACCATCGGGGGGGTGGGGGGGGATCTCATCATTTGACACAGAGGAAAGTTACGGCTATCTTTGTCCTTGAAACACAGCTGTATGAATTTCATCTGCATTCTCCCCCCTTCGTTGACGGTGGTGTGAAATAGCGTTGGTCAAGCCCCCACCCCCACATCCTGCGGCCCACGTTACATGGCATGCTCTAACCCCCCCCCCCCTCTTACTTCCAGCGGTCTCGACCCAGCTAGAGGTATATGTAACACACGATACTTGCTTATCAGGAGGACACATTCCTCTCAGTTTCCATAAGCGACTGTTTACTTATTAGTTTAGTAATTCACTGTTTGTGTCGCCGTGCATAGTGAGCATCTAAAGTGAATTTTGCGCTATGTCGCTGTGTTTTATTTGTAACTCTTCTTTAGAAGATGGAACTTCAGTGTATAATGTTAAAAGTCGAGGTATTGCATCGTTAATCAAGGCCAGTACAGAAAGAAAGGATGGAAATGTGGTTTTCCTAAGGGGGAAAACATCAGTAGATGTGCATGATAAGTGTAGAAAAGCATACGTAAATGAACGGGTGATCACTGCTTGTGTGAAGAAGGTTGAGGAACAAGGTGATAGCACTTCTCAAGTTCTAAGGTCATCAACACCTGAGTTTAATTTTCGAACTCATTGTTTTATGTGTGGACTGCACATTTCGGATGAGTTCAATGCAACACAAGCAAGACTTCCACCAAGTGAGCGCAATACTGTGTACAGTGTGCGACACATGGGATTGAAAACTACAATTTTGAAAGCAGCAAGAGCTCGAAATGATAATTACGGGCGAACTATAATTCAGCGTATCGAACCAGTGAATGATTTGATTGCAGCAGATGCATTTATGGGCGGCCAAGGGTCCAGGAGCAGAAGAAACGTGGTCCATTTGCCGAGGAAATCGACAGAGCAATGCAAAGTATTTACGATTACCTTGAAAACCACGATGACGAGTGCCAATTCTCCATGGAAGAGCTAATGAAACAGATTACAGGGAGTTATCAACCTGACGTGAAAATTGCAGAGGTTAGCTTCATTGAGAAGTATGGAGACGACATACTGATCACAAAGAATAAACAAAAAGTCTGTTGTGTGCTTCAAGAATATAGGAGGGAAGATATTGACTAATGCGTGGTATCAGCAAACATGTAAATCTGATCGAGAAGAGAGGCTTCGAGTGGTTGAAGTAGCAGCAAAAATTATATGCGAAGATATCAGATTACAAGTATATGAGACCCAAGAATATCCTCCACCAGACCGTTTTCTGGAAGAGAGTGAAGCTGCAACTCTCAACCTCCTGAAACTCTCAACTCTTTTTTGGAAACTGATTGTAAAGAGAAAACGTGGAAATACTCGAAAATGGAAAAATAATTGTAACGCTCTTTCTCACAGCATCATCACTTCTGTGAGGCCCAAATCATTTTTGTCTAATCTACAAGTTGGTCTGGCATCATTCATATACAAGAAAAGTGGATCCCGAAAGTTGACAGAAGTAATCAATTCATTGGGGTTTTGTAGCTCGTACCAGGAAGCAGTACGTTTTGAAATATCATCAGCCATGAAACCGGAGATCAAAATAAACCAAGAAGGATTTTGTCAATTCATTTACGACAACGCAGATTTTAATAATCAAACAATTGATGGTTACAACACTTTCCATGTGATAGGTGGGATGTATACGGTAGCCCCAGCAACTGCAGTACCCGAAGATGAAAAAATTCCCAGATTGACAGAAATACCAACTTCTACTGTTGTCGGAACTTTTGGGGCAGAGACTCAGGAACATTTTGAACCAACACAGAGTGGTCAAGTTCTCAAAGCAATTAAGATTGAAGATCTCAGTAATGGATTTCCCACCTCCGAAAATGTCTCTTTTTGTACAAGTGAGATCCTTTGGCTATATAGTAAATATAAAGACTTCACTAAAATACCTGGATGGAATGTTTTCATGGAACAAGTGACAGCAGATCTCTCGTTTGAAAAAACATTTACCGCTTACCTCCCCTTCATAACTGCTCCTCCCACTGATTACGACACAATCTTTACTGCATTGTTGCAAGCTGCAGAGAAGTGTAAAGTAAAAGGCCAGAAAATGTGTTTGGTGACCTTCGACCAACTCCTGTACTTGAAGGCACGATACATCATTTCTAATTGCACAGACTCCAGGCTACAAAGCGTTATTATCAGATTGGGCGGATTTCATTTACTAATGTCCTTTTTAGGGACTATTGGCTTTCATAATGGAGGGCAGTGGCCTCAAGGATTTATTCAACACCGTCTACGCAATGAATTCAATAGAAAAAAGTATGTCTGGGCATGCATACTACAGAGCTGTGAGAGCACATTCTTTAGCACATGCAGTGCTTATGAAGATTGTCAGGGAAATGATTCGCCTAACCTCAGAAACGCAAGCAAAATTGGATGAAATTCTGTACAATTTAGACTAATCAGCATTCCTTGCTTCTGCTCCTGACGAATGTCGCGAAATTAGAGAGAAAGTGTAACATCAACTACTGCAATTGAAACGGCGTGGCTCCACGGCCCAGCTCTGGGTGCAGTACATGCAGTTAGTGACTCTTGTAAAAATATTCATCTTGTCCGAAAGAATGGGCAACTGGGACCAACACCTTCAGACTATTTGGCAAATGCTGCCATATTTTCATGCATCAGGCCACTTTGCTTACGCAAAATGCGCTCATTTATACCTACAAGATATGCTGAACTTGAAGCAAACAATGCCCGTCGAAGAATATGAAAAATTTGCCATTCAGGGCTTCTTCACAATTCGACGATCAGCCAAGTTCTGGTGTGGAACCTGGACGGACATGGCCATTGAACAGAACCTCATGAAGAACATGAAACTGAAAGGCGGTCTCACACACGGTCGTGGAGTAAGAAAAGGTGTATTAGCAAGGTGGACAATGGGAATGACGTGTATGCAGCATGTTTCAGAACAGATCGAAAACTACTGTGGTGTTCAATTTCACTATTCAGAACAGCATGTAGGCCTGAAAGATTCTACAGTTGTACGGGATGAGATAGATGGTACCAAGATGCACGAATGGTTACTGCAGCATTTCCCTTTTCCTGAAAACCGTGATTTATACTCAATAAGCACTGGTGTTTTGGCTGACGGACGAATTAACTGCCATAAGTCTTGGGAATCAGGCATTAAAGACATCAACAGAGTTGTTGGTGGGGACTTTGGAACTGGCAAATTTAAACGGAGCGACAGAGTAAAACCTCTTGCTGTAATGACCAATGTAATACAAGTAGACAACGAGTTGGTTCCTGTCAATCCTACAACATTGTTCCAACGAATTTCGGTTGCAAAGCATTCGGATGAAGACCTTGAGGAGTTTTTGACGTACGATCTAGGCCCTTATTCCTTGTCCCTATTTAACAATGGCTTAAGAAAAGGAAACAAATCTACACTGTACAAGGCATTCAAACCCCTTACGAACAAGCGGTTCAGCGGCAAGGTACAATTCGTCGTTGATGGGGTTTTTTTATTACATAGAGTTGTTTGGCCTAAGAATCAGTCTTTTTCTTCAATCTGCGACAAATATGTTCAGTATGTGCAGTCAAAATATCAACCACACGCAATAGTTGTCTTTGATGGCTACACCGATGATGTACAAGGTGGCACAAAAACTGCTGGGCGTATGAGACGATCAAGAAAACATGCATCAACTGACATATTGTTTGACGAAACAATGATACCAAGCATTTCCAAAGAAAAGTTTCCTATTAACCCAAAAAACAAAGGTCGGTTAATATCTATGATGATTGAAAAGTTCTCATCAGCAAATATTACATGCAAGCAAGCAAAAGAAGAAGCAGACACCTTGATTATAAAAACTGCTTTGTCCTTGGCTCCATCAAATGAGACGGTAATTGTAGTCGGGGAGGATGTAGATCTTTTGGTCATTTTGATAGATATCTGCACGGATGAAAACGTTTTCTTTTTAAAAACAGGAAAAGACACCATTTCTCCAGTGACATTTTCTCCAGCTAATGCTGTGAGTCCAACTGTTGCGAAAAGCATCCTCTTCCTACATGCTATGAGTGGCTGCGATACAACGTCAGCACTGTTTATGCAAAGAAAAATGAAGTTCCTCAAAACTCTTGTGAAGAATCCACATCTTGCCGACATTGTTAAAGTATTCTACGACTAGAACGCTACTCAGGAGATGATTGCAGCTGCTGGGGAACGTTTCCTTGTCTCACTGTATGGTTATAGTGGGACAAATGTGCCTTCGCTAAACCACCTAAGGTATATTTCGTACAAGAAGTCTGCCTTTAGGTACAATTCGAACATTGCTGCATTACCACCATCTACAGCTGCAGCACAATAGCACTCTTTAAGAGTATATCACCAGGTCCAGCAATGGCTGGGGGTTGAAAAAAATGCTGAAGAGTGGGGATGGAAGAGAACAAATACTGGCCTTGAGCCTGTGTTCACTGTACTAACCCCTGCTCCGCCTAATTTGTTGAAGCTTGTATCCTGCAAGTGTAGAAAGAACTGCCAAAGAAATTGTGGATGCAAGAAGGCAGGGCTTTTTTGCTCCAGCATTTGTCTCAACTGCGAGAGGAATTGCAACAACATCGCAGTGGTGTGTCAAGACGAGGATTACGAGCTCTTTGAAACGGAGCTGGAAATAGATTGCCCACCCAATGAACCCGTGGACCCAATGGACGAGGAAAAAGTCATGCCACAAGGTATCAAATATTTTTTATTAAGAAACATTTATTTTATACTATTGGTGATAATAAAAACACCCACTAATTCCATACGTCTATTTTCTATGTTGTAGATGTCGGTGAAAAGCAGGGACCCTCAAGTAAAAGAAAGCGGAAATAGTATTTTTTGTTTTTTAAGTACATGTACTTACTAATGTACATATTTATTTATAATTAAATAATGATTCATAATGAGTCGTCGTATTTATTATCAGCAACTTCATTGTAAAATGTAGTCAATTATATAATCTTAAGTATCATTTATAGTCCATGCTTCTGTAAAATGGTCAGTTTTCATGTTAAATCTACGTACACTGCCGGAATTCCCACTTTTCCTGAATTTTTTGATTTCCACACCCATTTTTGCGGCGTTGTCACGGCTAAACCATTGATCAGAAAAAAAATTTTAATACATAAAATGTAGGAAATTTTATCCTCTTTAACTTATGTATTGAGGACTTTTACGTAAAATGTATAATTTTGAAGTTATTTGGAAAAAACAAAGAAAATCCCGTTTTCTTCCAGTTTTTTGTCAAAAAAACGTGTTTCTCGGGATAAATTTTTTTGGCAAACTTCAGATTCGTGTTCAGCTACCCGAAAAACATAAAGGCAGCAAATATCAAAACTACACCAAAACTTTCCCCTATTTGTCCTTTTTGATCCCCAAATGCCTGGACTACTAAGTATAAAGACTTTTTCAATAAAATAGAATAATTTACATACGAGGGGATCACAACCATAGTAGACCAAGTCCACTTTTTATAAAAAATGAGATAGCTCGTGTAGAAGGTGCAGTAAACTGTGTTTTATCTACTGCCATAGTGAACCAAGTCTGTAGTTCACATACTTTCTCATAGATTGCATCTGTGTCCAGAGTTGACGAAATAATACAAGAAACCTTCACAACCATACTGAATCAAGTCCATTCATCACTACTCCATCACTACTTTTTTATCTGAGACGCATTATTGTCTAAATCTTGCCTCATTGCTAGCAAAACAGTTGTATTTTAAATAGGTAGCGATTTCAAAACTTCTGATGAAAAATAAACGTCCGTGAATTAGATGTAGAAAATAAGAAAGGAAAGTAATATTGTTTATGATGACCGCCCGTAAAAAAACTGTAAAAATACCGACAGCGGTTTCTTAAAAAAAACATTACAAGGAAAATACTCTGAATCACACAGTTCGATCTTAGGCCTACAGAGGAATGTATGACGAAGAAAAAGACCCCCGTCAAATGGAAATTCTATTGCAGAGTCTTCGGCGAAAAGTTTAATTTACACTTCAAGCCACCAAATACAGATACATGTAAATTATCTGATGACATATCAACCAAGATCTGGACAGAAAATAGTGAAAACACTTGAAAAAGTCTTGAAATCAATGGAGAGCTCCATTTGCGGATAGCTAAACTGTCTAGAGAGAAAATGAAAACTGATAAAATTAAAGCCTTAGATGAAACTTACTGCTGTACATTCGACTTGCAAAAAGCACTACCCTTTCTAAGCTTTCAACGTACATAGCTAATTATAAACGCAATCTATATATTTATAACTTTGGGGTGCATTCCTTTAGTAATAATGTGGGATACATGTACGTCTGGGGTAAAACAGATGAAATAGAGGGAGGAAGAGGTTCTCACGACCTTTCCAGCATTATTGCAAGACACCAGCAGAAAGTTGTAACTCGATTGAAGCAGCAACTATCAACAAACAACGCATCTATGTTCCTGGAGACTGAAAGGAAACTATTATGAATGCAAAGAGAAAATATCCTAAATAGGATGTGATTGAAGATAAGGATTCCGACTTTCTTTCTACTACAGCTTTGTGATAAAGTATCACAAACAGAAAGAAGGATACCGCGGGAACTTGTTTTAGTTGGGTGGATATTGGATGGCTGTGAGTTCTGAGAGGTTCTCTTTTCATGTAACTGTTGAAAGAAACCCAAATGAGGTTCAACCTCTTCGCAAAATAAATTTGGAAAATCGGGCTCGTGAGCGCGAGTTACCTTCTTTGCCAAATGTCAGTCAAGATGCGTTGTACGTTGGCCATAGAAAAAATACTTTGGCCAAAAAGAAAGATATGATGGATTTTCTGCCATACATTCAGCCAATTCATCACAGTTACTTCAAGAATCTTTCAGCAGAGGTCAATACCAAGCTCCAAGGTACTTCCTCTAGAGTACATCATGTGACGTTGATGATGATGCTAGTATTGTGCACAGTGAATGATTTACGATAACAGGTATTATCTTTAACTCTTTGAGCAAAAAATAGAATAAGTAAATATAAATCAAAATCAAGAGATTTTGTAATCATAATAAACAAGTCTTTATTTACACATGGAATTTTCCCAACCATACTGGACCAAGTCATTATTTTCTTTAAAAAAGTATAAATTTTCAATTGAAATATTAATTTGTCAGTTATAAAAGTAGTGCGCTGTAAAATTGGTACTTTAAATTGAATATTACCGCATATAATTCTTATAAATCGCTTGGCCTGAATTAATTATTTATTAAGAACTTTAAAGCGTTATTATTTACAATAAAGAAAAATGGACCTGGTGCACTATGGGTGTAAGCCCCACATATATGATTCAACTAAATGGTGCACCGTAAATTTTAATGCAATTAATGTCCATAATCCGCATTCCCATTAAAGAATATTTCTAAAACATATTTACAAAGCTTCAATGCTTTTCAATACTTAATGTAATCAATGAACTACATTTGGATGAATATTCGTGACCGACTCTGTAAATGAATACAAGTTTTTGTTATTACCAACCCAAGTAAAATTGTCGAGTCCACTACTTTAGAGTGTATAATGAATTGAATTTTAATAAATATCGCAGTTAATATGAAAGTTTATTAATGCGGAATTTTACATAGAAATTCATTTTTTAGAGCTGCATACTTTGATTTGTAAGATCTCTGTTTGTTGTGATAAATGTATTTTTAAAAAGTTTAACATAAATCAAAACAATACACCTAAGTGGCAAATAATGATATTAAAACAACTGATCTATTAAATTGAAATGACTACTCAGTTTGACATACATTATATAAATAAATATCATTCGATATATCTGATATATCTAATAAAATTTCCAGTTCCACCGTGTTAGTGTGTGTTACAAAATCAATTTTCAGAAATATCAAAAACGTATTATAAATTACACTAATCGTTCAAATATAAAGTGGTTTTTATAAAAATATTTATAGCTCACATACCTTTTTTTTTTTTTTTTTAGAATTACGTACTGATTCAAATAAAAATGAATTCGAGTCTATTACACGGAAATAGGCTAATTTACACATATATTAAAATTATATAATAATTTTGAAACATCCTAAATATTATTGAAAATTATATGCATAATGTACCATATTCCATTAAAGAATATTTATAAAATACAATTACGAAACTGAAATACATTTCAGAAAATAACTGATGCAACGCATTAATTAACTTTAGAATAATAATCCTATTCTACGGCTCTGTAAATGTACGCAAGCCAAAATTATTGCTGCCCTGAGTAGAATTATCAGATCAACTATTTTAGAGTGTGTTATGAATTTAATTTTAATAAGTACATAATTATAAAAAAAAGTCTGATAAATACATTTCTAAAAATACATACATTACGTCTGGATTACTTAATAATTAATGTGTTTAATAATGTTTTGTAATAATGTGTTTAAATACATTTCTGTTTTATTGCTTAGCGTTATATAGATATGACACAAAAAATTAATTCAATTAATATCTGTTTCTAGCCATGCGCAAATGAAACAGTTTAAACTAAAACTAGTTGAATGTGCCAATCGTGAATTTTTCTTCTATATCATACATCTTAATACTTCAAACAGTAATTACGAATGTTAAAACTTCAATGTTATTAGTTAAATACTATACCAACTTTGATTTCCAACTTAAATTTCTGCTTCAGTCAATTAATCGGAGAAAAAACGAGTTAATCTCGATCATGATATTTATTAAAATCAATAGTTTTTCGTTATTGTGTTGTAAATCAGCTCTTTGCGAATACGTGGCTTAGCAGGATGCAAAGTTACCGTCGCTGCACGAGCCACAGATATCATTAGAACTACGAAAAATTGCTACTACAGCAGCCCCTTCTACGGAATGTTTTGAAATTCAAGGAGGATTTGCTGGCCATAACCAAAAACATACACACAAAATTTGCCTCAATTCTATGCTTAAAATCATACACTTTTCGATGGTACAATGGTAACACGCGGAGACTTACACTAGGGCAGACGGACACACGGACAGACAGACATTTTGTATAAAAATGTTTTTTGGGATCTCTGATCCCTGAAACGTGTAAATCCGTCGAAAACTGGAAGTCGAAGAATATTTTGATTACAATACCTTCTTCTGTTGAAGATAGAAAAAAGTAAAAATATAAATATGAGTAGGAAAACAAAGTTCCGTAGATATGCATAATAATATAAGTATTCAATTAAGAGTAACAGTCGTTTCTGAACGTTGGGTAATTATTTATAGCGAACATAGAGAAAACAAATTTATTTTAAAAATAATGATATTCGTATTTTAATACAGAAAAAAATATTATCTTCTACCAAGCATTTCCTTTTCTCAAAAGGATATTAAAATGTTTCAATGGAATCTGAATCAAAGTAATTTGAAATAATGAGTTGAATAAATGCAGGAAAATGCAAATAAATTACATTCAAAATATAACGTAGAATAAATAAAACATACTCGTATTTAAATAATGGCTTCCAGCATATAATAGAAAACGAAATTGCGATACCTGAAATAAATAAACAAAAGAAATATTCTTTATTATAAAAGTGGAGAAAATAATCCAGTGATTTTCATTATGTAAAGCAGATTTTATTTTTTATTTTATTAGGTTATCGGTAAAATTAAAATATGATCGTCAAGTGAAAAAAAAAAACATAATTTACAATTTAAAACGAAAAGTCAGTAATTCCAAAAGATATCTCAAATAGTAATAAAACTTGATTCACAATTAAAAAAAAAAAAAAAAAAAACATACATTATTATTTTTTTAGATTTGAAGATGAGAAAGAGTATTTCAAAATTAATACGCAATATTCAAGTATTTACTTTATTATCTAATTTAAATAGACGTTATTTTTTTCATGAGAATTTTTATGCTTACATAATACTTTGTCGAATAATAATAATAATAATAACTAATCCTACATAATAATCAGCCTGCACAGACATTAGAGTTTTAATAATCAATTGGATTACCACAGAAAGAAATGAAGAATTATTTTGACAAATGTAAAGAACACGCTTGAAATCATGCTCTTTGGGAAAGATTCAGTCATTACTGTATTTAAGATACTAACAAAACTTTAGAATGAATTGATTTTGTTCCTGAGAATTTTTAAGCTTAAATAATATTTTGTTGAATAAAAATATGCTACATAGCCAAAAGTCACCGTAAGCATTTGAATGTAGATACTCATTTGGACTTATACGGAATTAATTGAACAATTAATCTGCCTGATATTAAGAACATGCTTGAGCTCATGCTCTTTAGGCAAGATTCAGGCATGACTGTATTTAGGAAACCAACAAATTATTAAAACCATAGATATTTTCTTCACCAGACATCCCAAGCCTAAGTAATATTTTGTTGAATAAAAATATGCTATATAGCCAAAAGTCGCCGTAGACATTTGAATGTAGATATTCATATTGATTTATACGGAATTATTTGAACAATTATTCTGCCGAATATAAAGAACATGCTTGAGCTCATGCTCTTTAAGAAAGATACAAGTATGACTGCATTTCGGAAACCAACAAATTATTTCTACCAAGATATTTTGTTCATAAGACATCTAAAGCGTAAATATTGTTTTGTTAAATAAAAATGCGCTATGTAGCCAAAAGTCTGCGCAAAAATTTGAGTTTTGATAATCGTTTGCATTTACACTGGAATAATTGAAAAATTCTTTTGCCACATGTAAAGAACACGCTTAATGTCAAACTCTTATAAAGAATCAGCCATGACTGCATTTAAAAGACCAAAAACATTTAATAAGAATAAAGTTTGTGATCACACTATATCATGTAAAACTGAAAGTGATCATTAACTGTCACATATCATTTTACTTTTTGAAACGTTCGTTTAAAAAATCTATTTAAATTATTGCCGAATTGAAATAAAAAGTCTTCATCTTTCTTATATGGGCTTTTTAAAATTATGTTATATAAATACTCATATCTTTAGATGTGGAGCAAACATGCAAACCATGCTTTCTCCTTTAGATACAAATTTTCAAAAAACACAAAAAACTGATAAATACTAAAATAACTTGTATTTAGTTCTCATTTTTAATGTGTATTTTTATTACTGTTTATTAGAAAGAATTGCAAGCATACCTAAGATATTAAACATAAAACAAATTAATAAAATGCATTTAATATTTGGAGAAATCACTTTTTGACCGAACTCAGAGGAGGAAACATGTTTTGATTGTTTGACAAGTGGATAAAACGCTTTTTGAATGAAATAAGTTCTGACTCACAAATAATACAATAGCATTATTTTATTTGAATAAATACCGAATTTCAGTTGATTATTGTTAAAATAAAATGACAGATTATGGTACCTAGTAGTATTCATTAAATATTTACTAAATAAATACTCGTTTGCCAGAAATCCACTTCAAATTTTAAAACCAATATCTTCATCTAGACAGTTATATACATCCCCTTCTTCTTTATTGCAGGCTTATCAATCATGGATAATGTGATTGTATTATTTGAATATATCATCAGGTTGATTTTGCCACTATTCACTATACATTACCTTCAAAAGTTTTTTAACATCTTTGTTCTTTTCAACTGGTATGGCGTGGCTAAGAGGAAGATATTCTAAAACAACCCTTTGAACAAGGCAAAAGTAACTCCCTTTTTAAGAAGATTTACATCATATTCTTCATTTAGATTTTGAAATCTATAATTCTGGAAGCCTTTAACTTTAAGAGTTCTCTTAATTTTTTCTAAAACAATCCGTTTCAATTGTGATATGTATGGTAGGTTTCGAAAGTACACATTAAGTGACAACTATGATTGGCAGACTGGAGAAATCACTGCTTGATTGAATGCAGGCTTTGGAGGAAACACTTTTTGATTGAATCGTCAAGTTTTAAAATTGATTTATAATCGGGGAAAATTTTTTTTAGTAAAAAATACCATTTATTTCTGTGCAATTTAACACAGAATTCATAAAAATAACAATAACTCATTTTTTATTTTTTTGTGAGAAAACACGGTTTGAATGTTTGCTCCACAGATATCTTCAATGTAAAGATTTCATATTGCAGTGCAATATGTCTTATGCACGATTTCATAATTTCTTCAAATTTTGTGAAATTTAAGAGATAACTGCATGTTAAATGAAAGATTTGGAAAAAAAGTTTATTTATTTTTTTTCGTGAAAATGCATACTATTGCGATAAAAAAATATACAATAAATTCACAAAGTAAGTAAAATCATTTCTGAAAGTTAGATTATTTCCATTTTTTTATGATACAGAATGGTTATAAAAAAATTCTTATTCTTTTCTGGACACACGTGTCTCCACTGGAAACAGTGCAGTAAAGCATATTGTACACATAGACGCCATTGTACACGATTCCTAGGTTAAAAAACAATTACTTAAGTATTTATTCCGAAATTTGAAACAACTTCTAAAATTTAAAGAGTCCGGTGATTTTTCACAATATAACGTATTTTTAAATATTTTGTCATCTTTAAATTTCTAATGGAAACTGTGTATAATTATCTTCTTCGCGGCATACTTTCAAGTTTCAATGCGTTTTAAAAGAACGATTTATTTTTTCTTTTTTTTTTTTATATTCCGTTATTTTCTTACAGAAAATAATCAAATATATTTGAATTGGAAAAAGGTTCTACAGGCGATATATAACTTTGAACGGCATCATATCTCTCCTTTAATGTGTAAATTTTGTTAAAAGTACAGTAAAATAGACAACTGATGACCAATCACTAAATTTTGGGAAGAACTCCGCTTTAGCACTAGAAATGAAGATCCGGTGATACCCCCCATAATAAAGTTGTTTTACCTTGTTTTGGGAGGCAATTTAAAAAATTAGGGAGGGGAAAACTCAAAATTTTTTAAGAAGGTCACTTGAGGTTATCGTTTGTTATCTATTTTTTCATTTCCAAATCAAATGACTCCCCCGTAAGTCGATACGATCATTTGTTGCAAAGTTACGTCAGATTTTGAGAATGCAATATTAAAAATTATACTTCATTGAAGGTAAAATAGGTTTTTATAGCAACAGCTGAGTGGCATTGAAGACAATTTGGGAAGAAATTTGTTTTGAAAACTAGAAATGAAGGTACAATAACTCCCTCCCAAAATGGGTAGGGTTTTGTTGCAAAATGGAAGCATTTTAATTCACAAAGGGATAACTCAACTTTTATTAAATGGGACAAATGGGGTATCGTTTGTTATGTATTTTATAATTCCAAATATAATATAATCTAAATCAAATATCATTATCCGCAAGTCGTTACTATCATTTGTTCCCAAATTATGACAAGTTTTTTTTTTTTTTAATACAAAGTCGAAATTTATACTCATTGTTATGTACAGCTTTGTTAAATTTATTTTACATACAAAAATGTTCTTTCATCTTAAATAATCTCAAACTTATTAAATGTTCTCAAAATAGCAATAATTAGCATCGGTATCATCTAAGTCTTCTTGAAGTTCACCAAACTTGTCAAAATCCATGTATTCATGATTTTGTATTTATAAAACGAATGACTGTATTGTCTTACGGATAACGTCATGCAATTTAGAATTAAAGAATACATAATAAACCATACCCTATTTGACCTATCTATAAAAACTTGAATCCTCCCGAGTTAAAATGCACCCTTTTGTTCCCAAAACACGTTAATACTTTCATTTTTTTAGGGGGGGGGGGGGGATCGGATCTTCATTTTTAGTGCAAAAACGAAGTTATTTCCAAATTCTCGTGAATGACCTGCAGTTGTTCCAGTAAAATCATATTTTACCTTTACTAAAGTGCAATGTTCAACTTTGCATTCATAAAACCTGCCTAACTTTGTTAGGAATAATCGTGTCGATTTTCTAATGTTGTCCTTTGATTCGGAATTTAAAAAATACATAATAAACGATACCTCACCTGACCTGCTAAAACACTTTTGAGTTATACCGCCTTCCTGATATAAAATGCTGCCATTTTTGCAATCTCCTAAACCATTTTAAAACAATTTTATTTTTGGGAGACTCGTCGGATCTTCATTTTTAGTGCGAAAATTATGTTCTTCCTAAATTTTAGTGAATGGTCATCAGTTCCTGTAAAAATATATTTTACCTGTTCTGAAGTACAATGTTCGACTTTGTATACATAAAACTTGCCGTAACTTTGTAAGTAATAATAGGACCGACATTCCGATGTTTTCATGCGATTCAAAATAAAAAATGCATAATAAACGATGCCTCACTTGACCTAGTTAGTTTTTTTTAGATATCCCCTCTTCCTTATATAAAATGCTACCCTTTTTCCCCCTCCTAAACCGTGGTAAAACAACTTTATTTTTTGGGAACTCATACGATCTTTATTTTTAGTGCCAAAACGAAAATCTTTTCAAATTTTCGTAAATGGCCACCATTCACGTTATCGTATATTACTCATTTTTTAGTCTACTTTACCTGTACAATGAATTATTAACGTATAAGGAAGGTTATGTGTACACAGTTTATTGCTTTCTGTAATGGTTGTAGATTAGAGAGTTAATAATTAATAGAGGTCTGATTAAATATTTATGTAATTTAAAAGGAATTTTGTATGCAGTTTTAGAAAATATAATATTGTTTTGTAAGTTGTAAATTTCCAAGTGGATAAAAAATGTCGGAGACAGTGTAGAACCAGGGATCTCTTGGCTGAAGCCGCCAATGCTCTGTCAACTAAGCCATCCCCGACGAATCTGGAGGACCTAATTATCCGAGCTAATCTTAATGATCACAGAATCTGGTCTGATATCTGAATCAGCTCAACAGAATAAGTGACAGGTTATGGAACCCCAGTTTCAGTAGGTCCTTCAGATTCGTCCGGGATGGCTCAATTGCCAGAGCATTGGCGACTTCAGTCAAGAGATCCCTGGTTCTATCCTTCCCGGGACATTTTTCACCCACTTGGAAATTTAAAACTCATATGATTTTTTTACCAATTGAATAACTGTGTTAAAAATTAATCTAACATGATTACGCATCTGGAGTTCCATAATCTGTGATTTATTTTGTTGAACTGATTCAGGTATCAGTCCAGATTATGTTATCATTAAGGGTTGCTGGGTGAATTAGGTCCTCCAGATTCGTCCGGGATGGCTCAGTTGACAGAGCAATGGCGGCTTCAGCCAAGATATCCCTGATTCAAATCCTAGCTCGAACATGTTTTGCCCTCTCGGAAATTTACAACTCATATATTTATTTAACATTTGAATAACTATGTTAAAAACTAATCTAATATAATTACGCATCTGGAATTCCATAACATATGATTTATTCTGTTGAATTGATTCAGGTATCAGAACAGATTCTGTGATCATTAAGGTTAGCTGGGTGAATTAGGTCCTCCAGATTCGTCCGAGATGGCTCAGTTGGCAAAGCATTAACGTCTTCAGCCAAGAGATCCCTGATTCAATCTTACCCAAGACATGTTTCACCCTCTCGGAAATTTACAACTCATATGATTTATTTACGAATTGAATAATTATGTTAAAAATTAATCCAATATATATAATATTTTGCTGAAAAAAATATATTGTAAAGTTTATTTTAATCCAGAAAATCATGAAAGAATAATTTATCTCTCATGATATGCACACAAATATTAAAACGTTTTAAAAGTACATTATGTTTAAGGTTTTGAATTTGAATATCCATATATTTTTTATTAAAAACGATTTTTATTGTATCGAACAGATTCTAATTAAAGTTACTTAAAAAACTTTCATGAATAATAAAGGTTTTTATATAGTTTCATCGTTTTATTTTGGTGCGTAATTCTGTTAAAAGTTTCTTTAGTACCATAATACTCCATCATTTCTCTTCTCAACTATACTTAAAAGGTTTTTATACATAATATATAAGACTAAGGCGTGCAATGTAATATTCTAATTTAGAATATAAATTAAATTATATTAAAGGTAAAATAATTTAAAGTTTATAAAATAATATTCTGATATTTTCTACTTTCAATTTTAAAATATTTATTTAAAATTTTCAATTTATTTCTTCAATTTATAATTAACAAATATAAAAATGTTTTTGTACTAATTTTTTGTATATAATTTTGTAAAATGCTGTAATTCTGGCATTAATCTAAAAGATTACAGTTGAACAAAAAGTTATTGGTTCGTTCCTTTCATTTTAAAAGATTACACTAATAGTTTCTGAAAATAAACGTAATACAAATTTTAATATAGAGGGTGTTTCAAAATTCGCCCGACAAATTAAGAGGGGTGATAGAAACCATCAAGAAGATGAAACATTACCATAGAACAAAGGGTCGCAAAACACGTATTTAATCAAAAATACAAGCTGTTCTGTCTTAATTTAATCTGTGTTCACGGCAGTAACTTTCTGAAAACTGAAGTATATTATAGTAAAACATTTAATAGACATTTTCACCTTTGTTGTAAATGTGATAATATAAAAAAAGTGGTAGAAGTTTCCAGTATGCATACCAGTAGTATGCACATGACGTTCCACATTTTGGACTGCAATTTTCAGTTCATACAGTATCATCGATTGCTTGAGCCCCTGCTTTTCCAGAATTTTTCCTGATGTTATAACATTTCAAACTAAAGAAGGTACAGTCGTGGAAAAAAAAGTAAACACTCCCCCAGTAACTTCTCAACAAATTATCGTAGAAGAAACTTACTGGTACCGAACGATTGGAAATAAAGTCTACTTTAATGATGTATATAAAATTTGCTTAGGGGGCCATCTACATATTAAAACGAACCTTAACTTTTTTTTTCAATAGCAGTACACAATTCTCACAGCATAAATAAACTCTAAACCCTTCAATTAACCTAAAAACAAATTTTTATGCAATTCGTACCATAAGTTTCAGAGAAATTAATTATTTTAAAACGAGCTTATTTTAAGGACTGTATCCAAATTGAAGTTCGGTACTCGATTGTTAACCGAGAGAGCCCACTTCTTGATCAAGGCACCTTAAGCAGCATTCAAGCAGTCAATGAAGCTTACTAGATTACAAGATAGCGTAAGAAATTTCAAAATTCTATCATAGATGGCCCCTTAAACCATTATTTTGCCGTTTTTTTAAGCATAATTTGAAAACTACTTGGAAGAAAAATGTGAAATTTTGGATTTTCATAAAGCAAGACTTAATAAATCTAAATCCATAAAAAAATTGTGGTTTGTAATTAAAAATTTTTTCGAATATTAATTTCACAATTCATATCATAAAATTATAAAAAATGCAAATTCAGCGTATTTTGGTTTGGGTATATTAGTATTTTTGCTACACGAAAAATTAGCACATTAGGAGCATAATTTCAAGAGATATAAATAAAAATATGAAAATGTAATTTAACATTAGAAGCACTCAGTTTTGAATGTTTATAATTCAAACACTTATCATTCAAATGATTTGAAATTTGGTGTCTAGGCATAGATTGAACCAAATATTCGAAATAGCTCGTTAAAATTTGGTATTGTCATTGAAAAAAAAATGAAGTTTGGATTCGTTTTATTGTGTAGATAGCCCCCTAAACAAATTTTATGTACGTCATTTAAAAGTAGACTTTATTTCCAGTCGTTCGGTACCAGTAATTTTCGTCAACGATAATTTGTTCAGGAGTTAGTAGGGGGGTGTTTACTTTTTTTTCCACGACTGTACATATCGTTGCATTTTCATTGTAATATTTTGAGTTTTCTCGAAATTATTAATGACAGCACAAGTTCAGAATCACAGTGTATTTTTGACTAAATACGTGGTCTGCAATCCAATGTTCTATGGTTATTTTGCATCCTCTTGATGCCTTCTATTGTCCTTCTTAATTCGTCGGTCGAATTGTAGAACACTATGTATATTTTTATTGAACTGGATAAGTCCTTATATCTTCTTGTTTAATCGATCTGTGCGCTTTGAGGTGTTAAAAACTCCAATTTATTAAAAAGAGAATGGTAATTAAAAAAAAGTTATAATTATCAGAATGATCTGTCGCCACGTATGCCTTTGACAATTTAACTTCATTTGATAATATTTTTATGGCCGACATAAAATGATAATACTTTTTTTTGTCAGTTGATTTTATCTTTTTTCTGACAATTCTTTAGATTAATCCTCTGCAATCAGTCCTATTGCCAAATGACACATTTGTGTAAATGTTATTTAATTAAGATTCTTTTCTAGAACCTTTAATGGTATTTACGTTCATTTTTTTTTAATTACTGACGAAGGACGACTCATAAACGAATGTTTGAAAATAATTACAGGAGCCGAAATATATGGTCAGAACAGAATCGAAATGAACGGAGCATTTTAGAATTTTGGAAGCTGTCTGAAATTGTCTTACACATCTCTGACAACAAGAGAAATGTTTTTAGTAAAAGAAATAACGGTTTGTCTTTAAAAGAGACTGAAATATATTAAATATAAAGATCAAATGACAAATTTCAGAAATATAATTATTTATGAGGCAAATAATTTTCTCTTATAATTAACAAGAAATAATATTACTTGTGTAAAAAATATTATAAGTGTTATCTATTCATTTTTAAAATAGCGATGCTTTCAAAACACATTTTAGAATATATAAATAGCAGAGCCCTTCGAAAAAATATACTTATTATTTTCTTCTGCTCAACATATTTCCGTGTTTGGATATGCTAGAATTAAAAAGTCATTATTAACATTTTTCAAATAGTCGAAAATATTTGTAGATTCAGATTGTCGTTCGATTCAATTACACATTGTTATTTTAGAAATAATATAATGATAAAATCTAAGAAACGTGCAATTAAAAAAATACTTACAATGAATATTACAAGTTATTAAATTATTTAAATTTTGACTAAAAAGTGCATTACAATATTTAGTTTCTTTACTTTGATACTTTTGCTTATGGTATTGATAACTTCTATGTTAAAGCAATTTAATTTCCGAAGAAAAACATAACTAAAATGTATAATACTCTTTTCAAAGATTTTTAACTAATTTAAATTGTTTATAATCAAAAACGTAATCGAAAAAAGATAACCATCAAGAATTCATTAGAAATTATTTTAGATTTTCTGTCTGTATAATACGCTTTTCAAAGGTTTTTAACTAATTTAAGTTGTTTATAATCAAAAAACATAATCTGAAAAAGATAACCCTCAAGAATTTCTTTAGAAATTATTTTAGATTTTCTTTCACAGAATTGTTATTTTATTAATGAGAGTACATGGAATAGATTTGACAATACTTCATTTGCAATAAATCTTTCTAAAGAAATATTAAACAAGGTTTAAATTGGATCATTCCATGAAAACGGACAAAATGTCATGAACGTGACGCTTACATAAATACCTGTATCTATTAACTTATAAGTTGATAAAATATAAACTATGCATCAAAATTGACAAAAAAATTCCAGATTTTCATATTAGCGTAGTTGTTTTAATTTCAGGGTAAAATTGCATTAGCAGTGATATGTAGAAAAGCTATCCCCCACGTGGTATGGAATGGAACTTTAATAGTTTAAAAAATCGCCACATTTTTACCCTAGACCTATGTATTCTGCCTGCCATTAAAGAATTTAAAAATCTCCACATTGTAAACCCTACAACTAAGTAATTTGCTCTTTGAAAGTAATTCAATGAAAAACGAAAAAATATACTGCTCGTGATACTTACTTAAATACCTATATCTGTTAATTTGTATGTTGTTAAAATATAAATTATACATTAGAAATAACATAAAACCCTACATTTTCATATTCATTTTTTTAAGGATATAATAGCATTGTTAAACTAGTTGGATGTGCCAATCGCAAAACTTTCTTCTACCTTATACATCTTAATATTTCAAAAACTAGTTACACATGTTAATACTTCAATATTATTAGTTCAATACTATACCAACTTTGATTTTCATCTTAAATTTCTGCTTCAGTCAATTAAACGAACTAAAAACGAGTTAATCTATATTATGATATTTGTTAAAATTAATAGTTTTTCCTTATTCTGCTGTTATCAGATGTTTCCGAACAGCCGGCTTAGCAGGAAGCGAGTTCCCGCCTTTGCACGAGCGGCCAATGGACAATAGAACTACGAAAAATCAAGAAAAGTATACAAAAATCGTTATCACAGAGCCCCTTTACCGCGCGATATTTCCAAATTCAAGGAGGACCTGTTGGCCAAAGTAAAAAACATACAAAATAAATTTGATTCAATTCTATGTATAAATTCATACACTTTTCGATGGTACACTAATGAAAATGGCTCAGAGATGCAGTTATAGCGCCCCCTTCTGGCGGAATTTTTCCAAGTTCTGGGAAGGCTTGCTTGCCAGAGCCAGAAACATACACAAAAAATTGGTTCAATTATATACATAAATTCATACACTTTTCGATGGTACAATAATGAAAATAGTACAGCCATCGCAATTATAGCGCCCCCTTCCGGACGAATTTTTCCAAATTCAGGGAGGACCTTCGTGCCATGGCCAAAAACAAACACAAAAAATTTGGCTCAATTCTATGCATAACTTCATACACTTTTGAATGGTACAATATTCAAAATCGCACAAAAATCGCTATTACAGCGCCCCCTACCGGCGAATGTTTTCCAAATTCAGGGAGAATCTGATTGTCATAGCCAAAAACTTAAAATAAAAATTTGGTTCAAGTCTATGCATAACTTAATACACTTTTGGATGGTACAATATTCAAAATCGCACAAAAATCGCTGTTACAGCGCCCCCTATGGGCGATTTTTTTCCAAATTCAGGGAAGACTTACTTGCCATATCCAAAAATGTAAAATAAAAATTTTGTTCAATTCTATGCATAACTTCATACACTTTTTGATGGTACAATGGCGACAGACACACGGACAGACAGACATTTTCTATAAACATGTTATTTGGGGTCTCTGACCCCTAAAACGTGTAAATCCGTCGAAAACCGGAAGTCGAAAAAAATTTCGATTACAATACTTTCTTCTATTGAAGATAGAAGAAAGTAAAAAACAATAATATGTAGAAACACATCACATGGAATGGCCTAATTGCAAATTAAACAGGTTTTTTTTTTTTTTTTTTTTTTTTTTTTTTTTTTTTTTTTGTACATGATACCATTTTAAATAATTGATCCCTCTTTTAATGCATTTAATGCATTTAATGCATCTCTACATCATATGTTATTTATTTTATTCTGCTGAATCGTCAGTATTAATGTTTTCTTAATGAAAATTTATTTTCTACCATTATTTTTTAGAACTTCATTTTACTTTGCTGCCGCTATAGAAATTAAACATTTGATGTAACTGAAAAATTATATTTACTAACTTAACAAATATAAAATTCGACTTCTTAAATTTAATTTTTTTTTTTTTTTTTACCATGATTTGTCGAACGAAAAATACTTTTAGCTTAACAATTTCTAGATTTTTAAGTTTTGATTACTTTTCATATGTTATTAACATATATCTTTGGGATAAAATTTCATTTTGCTGGCAATATTTAGTTTCCTTTCGTTTTTAATGTCAAAGAGTTCAGTTTGTTGCGCGATTATTATGAACAAGGACTAAGTATGAAATTTAATAAACAAAGAACCTGCTAATTTCTATATATAAACAATGACTCTTTAAAAAATTGAGAACACTTTAATTGTATTTATATTAAAAAGTGCATGATCATCTTTAGTTATGTTAACTTATTTATAGAGAAAAAAAGCTCTATCTTAAAATAGGTTTATCACTTTGAGATCTAAGCTCGAGTGTCTTTCGGTGTGCCGTTTTCGCTGAAGCGAATTAAACCCGAGAGACTCTCGGGGTCAAATTTTAATTATCTGAGCGATTAACATATCGACTATATACGTTCTCGGTCTTTTCAGATATTATCTACGAAACCTTTTACTTTGAAAAAATATGTATATGACAACACTAAACAGAAGTAAGTATATGAAATTTATCTAGAATCAGAGCTTAACTCGAAATTGTGAACCTTGTTGTGTTGCTCTTGGTGCAAATCGTTGCTTTGAAATTTACCACACAAAAGCAATAGCATTTATATACAAATAAAACCTATTTTTAGATATTTGTACACCTATAGAAGTTTTTATTCAAGTCTATGTAAAATTTTATATAAAAAAAATGATGCTTTCTTACGCGGAAACTTTTTTTAAATATAAAACATGCTTTTTTCAATAATTTCTCATTAAATATTAATTTTTAGTACATTTAAATAGTTCCTTCATTATGAATTAGAAGAGTTTGAAGTTTTTAAAAAATATTAAAATACATATCTTCCCAGTAAGTTTTTAAAATAAGTTGAAAAGTACCAATAACCTCAGTCTAGAGGGGGAAATGTGGTCGAACTAGCTCAGACATAGCATTTTCAACTGCAAATTTAAAAAAAAATTCGCTTTCAGTCTTGCAAATAATTTTAGCGCCTTCATTTCGATGCCGTACAATACATTACCGTACATCACTACCCGCGGTAATGCTTATGTGTTTTTTTATTATTATAACTGAAATCTTTTGATTTAATTTGTGGGAAATAGCTCCCATCTTAAAACGGGTCTGTGGTATAGAACGGCAGGCGGCTGCACAGTTCATCACCCCATCGAGATGGCCGCTGAAATTCCAACATTAGACAAAACTCGATTAGCATATGGAACTGGTCTAGCAAGTCATATCTTGGAAGAAACCACTTGCAGATCCAATATTAGTGATTGACCGATAGTTTTATCATTGTCTTTTCCTGCACCATAAGTGATGAAAAAAATGAAGGTCTGGAAGCAGGAAAACACAGTGGTAGACTTAACCGGCAACCACTAAAATCGGGTTTGCAGGTGTTTTTCACCAAAATATGACTTGTCAGACCAGTTGCATCTTAATATGTGAATCGAGTTTTAACTACTCCTGGAGATTCAGCCGCTAACTCGACGAGGTGATGGTTTTTGCAGCCGTCCCTGGTCTGGGGGTGGTTTGAAGATTTATAATTTTAAAAAAGTCCAATGATTTTTAAGTGTATAGGCATAAAACTGTATGCCAGTGGAGTGGTAAATAAAAATTAGTAGGTTAATTTCTTTTAATCAGTCCGAAAGCTATAACCCTCTGAAAGTTTTCATTAATATTTTTTTATATTCTCATAGAAAGAAAAAAACAATTTTAACTTGAAAATATAGTTAATGATTGAAACACGATTTGTTTTAGTAAAAATATTAAAAGTGGCGTTTAATATGTTAAATTGCAAATTAAAGTTGTACATGACTTTTTAAAAACAATATATTCTCCTTTTAACAAATATTATGCCTACTTTATTCTGTTTAATCTATGGTATTGATTTTATCTGTACTACACATCAATTAACAACCATTATTGTTTCAAAGTTCTAATAACTTTTGTGCCGGTTTAGAAATGCAGTACTTGATTTTACAAAAAGTATATTTACTTACTTCAGTAATGACACATGAGTATTTTTTTTATGTCTGAAAGAAAGTTATTTAGTTATACAGTTAATCCAAGATACTTTTTATGCAAAACGTTTTTTTTTTCTTTACATGTCGTTGATACCGTGTCAAACTATCCAATATGAATCAGGGTTGCTAGGGAGCTACTTTTTTAAAATTCAGATTTCTTGATTGGCACTACATTCTTGAAATGGTAGAATTCCTTTGTTTTCGCCTTAATTAATCTGTCATTAAGTAAAACGATTTTTACTATTTCAAAAAAGTGGTGCCAATCAGGAAATCTGAATTTAAAAAAAGTGGTGCCAATCAGGAAATCTGAATTTAAAAAAAGTGGTGCCAATCAAGAAATCTGAATTTAAAAAAAGTAGCCCACTGCCAACAATCTTTTAATACTGGGTAATTTGACATGAAACCGACGATAAACTAACAGATATTTTTTGTGGAGGAAAAATCCGTTTTGTAGAAAATATTTAAATTTGTTTTCCTATGTGCTGTCAAACACAATCAGTAGTGGGAAGAGCACCAGTGGTGCGCAAGATACTTTTGGTGGACCGCAGAACAATATTAGCATTTTTTAATGTTTTATTAATAACAAAACAAAAATAAATTTCTAAAAAAATCATAAATTTATGAAATTTTACAGTTGAATTTTTAAATTATATAAAGCATAGATAATTATGATGTTGACGCAAAACAAAAACTAATTTTGAAAAAAAGGGCAGAAAAACAATTCTTGTATAGTTGAGGCAAGAATCCTGATACCTACATCTTCAAATGTTTGAGGCACTCAAAGGAAAGGATATCCAATATACTCAGCTTTTTCTTCACGCATTGAGGTAATATAGCTGTCAATCAGAAAAAAAACTGACCTGATTGTTCCCTCAACGCAAAAAAGCAAATTATTTTTAAAGCAGCAAAAAACGCTTGCCCTACGATGACAAACCTTGGTCTGACAAGTTTGTATACCTGGTACATATTTTTCATTGCTAAATGAAATAAATGTAGCATTCGAAGAACATATTCAGAAGGTGTTCAAAATTTGAAATAAATAGGGTGTTTTGAGATGAAAAAATGTGGTCAAATTCTCAAACATGTATGTCAGATAATCATAGAAATCAGTTAATGGTAATAGTAGTTAATGGTCCAATAGCATTTACAATAATTCACACAATCTATTGGCCATTATTAACCAAAAATTGAAGAATCAAAGCAGGGTAATATGTGAATAGTGGAGACATTTGAAAAAAAATATTAGTGTGGTTGGTTGTTGATGTTTGGGCATCGGTCAGTTTAGGTCAAATTGCTATAAACTCTAATACTCAAAAGAAAAAAATCGACAAAAAACGTAAGAAGTGCAGGCAGCAAATTCCCAAAACAGTCCTGGGATTTGTAAGAGATGTTTCGCAGCAAATAAATAAAATAGAATGCTAAATTCATCTTTAAAAAGTTGAACTCAAAATTACGCTATGTGCAAATTACTTAAAAGATGAAAAAATATTTAAAAAGGTGTTCAATTACTTTAATACCCTTAGTACTTTCAACAATATTCTATTTTCTTTCAATTATATAGATGTTTCTCATATATGAAGAAATTTCCGTTTCTAAACTAGAGAATTTTAAGAAATTTTGAATACGTAAAAATTACGTTTTCTAATACAAAAAAGTAATAAGCAGGTCAGTTGCCGGATGACATCTGTGATTTTACGAAAATACATCTTTACATTGAAGGATTTCATGTTTTCATGTCAGATTGGCAATTTGTTTTTGTATTTTGGAGAAAAATAGGCAAATCAAAGCGCAGATTTTAGAATTTTAACGAAAAAAAAAAAAAAAAACAGTGGAAAAACCTCTTTACATAACAGAATTTTTGATAGGGGAGATGCCATCCATAACTATTTTTCAAAAGTATATGACCCGAATTAACTTTCTCGTAAAAAATAAAACTCCGAAAACCTTGCACAATCAACCCTATACAGTTGGGTTGCACAACCTGTGGCCCGCGATGGATTAACTTGTAGGCCGCGAATTTCGAAAATTTATAACTGGGAAAAATCGCAATTTTTGTCCATATGTTGCTGAAAAAATCGGTAATTTAGTCAATTTCTCGCTGGAAAACATTGCAAATTTCGTTTATCGGATCAGGAAAAATCGCGAGTTTCGTCATATTGTCGCGGGATAAATCACAAATTCCGTCAGAGTCAGATAAGAATTGCGAATTTTATTGACCGTGTGCCGAAAAATCGCGAATTTCGTTGATCGAGCGCGGAAAAATCGCGAATTTTAATGGGGTGCTCAAAAATTCTTCATTTCGTTGATCGGATTCGGAAAAATAACAAGTATCTCAATTTATCACGAGATCGTCAATTTCGTCAATTTTCCGCGGGGAAAAAATTACAAATTTCGTCAGTAAGTTAAGAATCATGAATTTCGTTGTTCGGGTTCGGAAAAATCGCGAATCTTCTGGATCATGTGAAAACAATTATCAAATTTTGTTGATCGGTTGCGGAAAAATCGCGCGTTTCGTTAGTTTATCGCGGGAAAATTACAAATTTCGTCATAGTCCGTTAAGAATTGCAAACTTCGTTGATCAAGTGCGGGAAAATCCCGAATTTTGCCAATTTGGTGCGGAAAAGTCTCAAATTTCGCTAAACGGGTACAGAAAAATCATGAATTTGGTCGATGAGGCGCGGGAAATTGGGAATTTCGTTGATCGGGACGAAAAAATCGCAAAATTTGCCAATCAGGCGCGGAAGAATATCAAATTTCGATGATTGGCTGCGGAAAAATCGCGAGTTTCGCCAATTTATCGCTAGAAAAAATCGCGAATTTTGTCACTCTGTTGCAGGAAAAAAAATCACGAATTTCGACAACTGATAGAAACTTTTGTCAATTGATCACAAAAATATCGCGAAATTCTTCAATCGCTCTTGGAAAAAAAAAAAAATATTTTCATCAAAATTTTACATTTATCAAGAAAGAACAGTTAGCCTTCATAAAGTGTTGTATGGTTACAGATATGGTTACAGATAGATATGAATACAGATGTGAAGAAGCCCTGCATACAATTACTTATTTCTATTTGTTTAATTTTATATACAAAAATTCATTATTCTTCAAGAATAAAGAGTTATTACCCCCCCCCCCAACATCCCGATATAGAATCCTGTCGGTGTTACTGATGTGGCCCACGACACCCCAAGCATTTTTGTAAGTGGCCCTTCTCTCAAAAAGGTTGTGCACCCCTACTATAGACAGAGCTGCCATCAAAACCGCTAGAATTTTTCCAAGCTCCTCATTATCTGGTCAACATGCTGACCATTGAGCTGTGTAGCTTTTCTGAAGGTAGTAATTTAAGCATCCTTCTATATGTAAAAAAAGTTTTGATTTGGATATGGACCAATGAAAATCTGCGTATGTATTCCGGGTAAATCAGCATACAATTTGAATGCTTAAGCATGGCCTTTCATCTTTAATATTAAAAACACTGTTGCATAAAAAATATGAAAATCGGTGGTATTATAGAGGAATGTTTGAAAAACACGCTGATGCAGACAGTTTTCAAATCGAAGAATAATTTTAAGAGATATTTAACGATAAAAGTGGACAGAATCGTTCCATTAAAAAAGTTTTCTTGAAGCAAAAACTATACATGAGAATTTAATCATTTTTAGATCATTTTATACGTTATAAGTTCCTGGTGTGCAGATTGCATTTATTTTTCTTATTTGACTCATTTTTGAGGTTTTATTTCTATTTTAAATTCCAATTTTCAGCATTTCGAGAGATATTTTTTACAAATTTTAGAAAATGTTATTAATTTAAAATGTTGCCAATTGTATAAACCACGCAAACAATAATGTTTACTTCAAATTAAAAAATTATTTACACGTGACTATTACAAAGAGAAAAAAAAACTTTAAAATTAGAATTAAATGATTACATGTTAAAAGCAGAAAAATTACGTCATAAGAACCATACTTACACTTGAATTTTAAAAAAGAAACTAAATCTTAAAATAAAAAAATCATTATTATGCGTTGAAACTTGTAAATGGAGGAAATTACGTCATGTTTAAAATGGCCAAAAAAATATGGCAAAACAATTTAAATTGAAAAATATATTTGCGCGGATATTTTGAGATAATCTTTTCAACTATTATCGTGAATTCGAAGATAGCGCAAATAATATTTTCTTCTAACAACAAAAGTATTTTCACGTGAATATTAATAAGAGAAATAAAACTTTGGTGTAAATTACGTCAGATTTGAAACGATCCATTTAAAATGAATTATTTAAAAGAACTATCTTATAGCGCTCTTAAAAAATACCGGGAAACAATGACACTGTTTACTTAATTCATTTTACATTAGCTTATTTTCAAATGTTTAACTATTTTTTTAAATTAAATACGAAAACAGCCATTGTATCTCATAACAGCAACAGATTTGGTCTTTAAAATCTCCAATCCAAGGAAAACGAATGAAAAACAGTTTACAGAGAGATCGCTACTGTTTTTTTTTTTTTTTTTTTTTTTTTTTTTGTTGTTGTTGTTTGGGTTTTTTTTAATTCAATATTTTTAAAGCCGATCAAATTAGCGTGCTTTTTGGCTTTTGGTGTGCCTGAACGGGGATTGGCGAGCGTAGCTCGTAGGTGGCAGAGCCCCCTAGTGAATTAAAAAAAAAACTTCATATATCATTCAACATCCGTCTTAAAGTTAAATTTCAGTCATCTATTTCGAAATTACATTCGTGGCTTACTATAAAAAGGGAGTGCTTACTGCTTAGTTAAAACGCAATGGAAATTTTGTTTCAAATCTCAGCAACACATTTGTAGCGAAAACTCATTTTCATCTGCACCGCAATTAGAACATGGTTCCGGTATCGTACACCCCTCCTTGCAGTGATGTGAAGGGAGCTAGAAATTCATAAAAGCATTTTAAACATCCATAAAAAATATTTCACACTAAATAATATTATATTTAAATATTTCAATTAGTTTAAAATAACTTTTATTATTTTGCTACAAGTACGCAATCTTTTGAAAATTTTGTTTCGATTAAATAAGTATTTGCGATTTTCTTAGAAATAAATACTGTGATTCATGCGAAAATAAAATTTTCATTTTTTTTAATGAAAATTCGTAATGCAGTTGTGAAAACATGACATCGAATTATTGCAAGATAAGATACTTTTTTGGTGGTGTAAGATCAAGATACTGTAGTTGGACCTGGCGCAGTGCTAGCAGAAACCTCGGACGAGTATCCCAGTCTGATCCCGGAATATATGAGAAGCAGACCTAGTTTGAAATCGGGAGCACATGAGGAAATAACAGTATTGAACTATATGAACTTGAACGGATAATAGAGGTTAATGAAATCCAGCGCTTTGTTCATGCATCTTAAAGCCACAACCTGTTCCCAAGAGTTATCCGACAATTTCCGCCTTTAATGAATACTCTCAAATCCATTTGGCATCAAGGAAGAAATGCTGTCAGCAGCGAAAAAGTTTTCGCATATACAAGCACTTTTCTCAAGATAAGTTTTTTCTTCAATTTGGTAAAAGTTTTGACAAATACAGCCATGTTATTGATGGTTATGTAGAAAAATTTACTCAGTATACTTCTTTTCGTACTGAGTAAAGTATTTGTGTGGAATGAAAACATAGATTTAGTAATCTAGGAAAATCTTATTTTCGGACTTATCCACGTAAGTGTTTGAAATTTTGTTACATCAAATATGTGTATATCATACTAATAAAGCATGAAGCATTATTGTACAGTCGTGAAAAAAAGTTTAAACACCACCTAGTAACTCTGCAACTAATTATAATTATAACAGAAGAAAGTTACTGATACCAAACGATTGGAAATTTTAATTGATATATATGACATTTGCTTAGAAGGTCATCTACAAATTAAAACCAGACCAATCTTCGTTTTTGTTCAATTAGCAACACCAAATTTGACAATATATTTTAAATCTTCTGTTCAAACTATGCCTAGAAACAAAATTTCAAGTCATTTGGCTGATGAGTTTTTAAATTATAAATGTTCAAAAATTAAAGCTTCTAATGTTAAATTACATTTTCATATTTTTATTAATATCTCCTCAAATTATAAACCTAATTTTATAATTTTTTGTATGGTTATAATACTGAAAAACAAAACATAAATACATTGAATTTGTAATTTTAAAAATTTCTATAATATGAATTATAAATTATGAAATTAACGTTCGAAAAAAATATATTGGCAACCCCAAATTTTTTGATAGATGTATATTTATTATGTTCTGCTTTGTGCAAATTATCAATTTTAAATTTTCTTCTGAGAACTTTTCGAATTAACATTAAAAAAACGTGAAAATGATTGTTTAAGGGGACGTCCATGATATGCAGAAAAGAATAATTTGAAAATAATATATTTTACCTATTTTATTGAAACATTTGAGCTGCCAATAGTCGAAACGTATTAAGCGAGTGAGATGGTCATATTTGGAAAAAATAATCTGTTAATAGAAGTGACATAGTAATTCTGTAGCATTTCAACAATCGACTACCAAACTTCAATTTGGATATAGCCCATAAAATAGGTTGATTTTAAAATAAATAATTTCTCTAAAACTAATCGTACGAATTTCATGAAAATTTGTTTTTAGTCTAATTGAAGGATGTAAAATTTATTGGGTGGTACGCGAGTTCGAGAGGTTAAAATAAGCTGTTTTAAAAAGTTTAATTCGAGCGCATTTCATAAAAAAATATTATGAAATTTAACAAACTAAATAGTTCTTAAAGTATGAATATACATACATAATACATGCTTTTCCTTCTACATACTTATAAAGTATGTATAAGGATTCAAAAATATTTTGGTTGGTTACTTTAACTAAAACTGTATGAAAAGTGACTGCATATCTTTAGTTATAGTAAAGTCCTTTCTTTTATTTATAAAGTTTAAAAAAAAAAGACTGTCTTAAAGAAGTTTTAAAAATTTCCAAACGAAACTTTCAATAAATCTATTGAACATCTTGGAAACATTATTATTAAAATTAAATAGATTGTCTCTTTTCAGTTAGAAAAATAATTAACATTTTCTAATTTTTCAGTAATGGTTTTTAATTGTCATTAATAAAAAGTGTTTTTTTTTTAAATTTGAAAGAATAATTAGCGAATGAAATATAATACTTTTCAGAAATATTTCAAAAATAATATAAAAGCTAAAATGCAATTTAAAGGGATTATTTTTTCGGTACAGGTTAATAAATAATTTATTCCCCGTTTTAACATTGTTAAACATGGATTATATTCTCTTCTACTTAATCTTTTATATGGATGTTAGCATAATGAACATTAATTGACGACAATTACTTTTTTTTTTACTTCAATTTACTTTTCTGCCAGTCTAAATATTTAACATTTTATTGAACTGATAATGTACATTTATTTAGCACAAAGAAATGCGAAAGTCAATTCTTTTTATTGAATAAGGTAATACACCAAGCTCTTGTTAAGAAAAAAATATTTTACTTTTAAATTATTTAGTTTTTACACAACTTTAAACAAAGAATTTTTAAAAATTCGTTCGTATATTTTTCAAACTATGTCCACAAATAGCATTTTGAGCGTATGTTCCAATTTTGAAAAATCCTTTTTTGATCAGAGTAGCTTATGTTGATTAGATTATGTATAAACTTCAGTAGGATCTAGAGAATTATATGTTTGTTGTCATCTTGTATCTTTTTGATTATCTGTTTGTTTGTTTGTTATTTTAGAATACGACTTTCGTAAAAATTCGGCATTTTCCATAGAATTTAAATGCTGTTACATCACAAAGTACTAATTTAAATTCAATTTTAATTTTACGTTTATTATAAAAATATTAGGCAAGAACACTACTGTGCTAATGAAAAATAAAAATTTATTACTTACAATATTTTAATAAAAAAATAAGTGAATTTCATCTGCCAATGGTAATGCACCAGAAATGTATACCCTTTTTAATAATATGCATTAAAGAAATCTTCGAAACTTTGAAAATCTGTATACATTAATTTAAAACCTGGGATTGTTTTACATTCCTTAATGCAATCGGTGTCAGACTATAACAGTGTTAGTCCCATAGGCATTCCCTTCACCAAATTAATTTGATTTCATTGACGCAATGTTTCTTTTCTCTTCATTCATTTCTTCCTACACTACACACCGATATTCCTTATTTTTAATATACAGGGTGTTTCAAAGCTATATGCCAGAAATGTAAAAGAATGTAGAGGGGACCTAAATAAGCAGATTTCGTATAAGAATGTGGGTACGGAAACACAGCGCTGAGGCAGTAGAGAGCGCTGTTTAGTTCGGATTATGAAAGCACTTAGTTGGCTTGAACCGTTCCCCTAACAGATTTCGAGCAACATGCATCGTCCTACGAATGCGGAGGTTGCCGACACACATCTCATGTTTGGGGCTGAGTAAGGAAATGGCTCACACGCAAAAGATCTCGAGCTTGTTAAAGGACTATGTTCTACTGTGCGTAATACTGCTTCTACTCCACTGCAAGAGCTCTGTGATATCTGCAAGAGTCAATATCACGCATAGAAATATAAAAAGTTCCACTCATGCACAATTCCTAATGAAGACGCTCAAATGTTCAGCGACCCGGCAGATTCCTACTTAGGGAATCGTTCCATGTACATCCTTTGAGCAGTCGATTTATTTTCTTTTTCAGCCTCATACATGAAATGCATGTCAGTAAGCTCCGCATTGGTGTAACGACGCATGTCGATCGAAATGCGTGCAGGGAATGGCGATTCAAGCAAACGAAGCGCTTTCATCCGCCGAACTGAATAGCGCTGCTACTGCCTCAAAGCTGCATTTCTTCACTCACTTTCCTATACAAAATATGCTTATTTAGGTCCCCTCTAGATGCCTTCACATTTCTGACATGTAGTTTTGAACCGTGTATGTAGTATTATTTTTTTTTATGACTCATAACATATTATTTCCAAAAGCCTATTAATTAACCACTTACTCTTGAAAAATCTTTACATCTTCCCTAACTATAAATTGCATTATTTCAAAAACTTGCTTATTAAAACTGGAGAAATTAATCTTAAAGTCTTATTCTTCTTCTATTGCCTCTATTGTGATAAAAAAATGTGTGTCAAAAAATTCTCAAAGCAATTTGAAAGAAACATAATTAAGTTAATCAGGTTTTCGAACACAAAATAAATAATTCTGTTATACGTTTTTACATTCTAACTTTCAGATTTAACAAAAAATAAAGAAAAAATGTTTTCTTATGCACAATAAATATTCTAAACAAACTGACTTAATTTCTTGTTTAAATGAATTATTATTTGTTCCTTTAAGTATTTAACGAAGTTAACATTTTGCTATGTCAATTGAAATTAACGTGTTAATGTACTTAACTTCCATTTGGCATATATAGCTTTGTAAACAACTCTGTTGAAGAACTGTTTGGAAGTTCTAATACTTACGCTTAAGGATTAATTTGAGTTAAAAATATTTCTAGTTGTTTCACACCAAAACTAGTTACATAACATTAACTGTTATTACTTAAGTTAAATATTTAGACAAACATTTAGTCACCCATGAATAGTTAAGCATTTCTTGTCTAACTTTATATATACATTGGCCCAGTTTTATTTTGAAGTTAAAGGGATAAGATGGATGTGTTCAGTGCTTTGAAATCAAAATACTGTGTTATAAAAAAAAAATTAACAGAAAATGTCACAATTGAATATTTGGAAAAATACAGACACTTTGCAGAATTCGTTTTTCCCTGAAATGCAGAAGGAAAAAAAGGAGAATTTTTATGGATATAATTCATATATTGGTGCTGAAACCTTTCTGGAGCTGTTTTATGCCGCTTTTTTTACTTTTAAATACTCTTCAAAGCAATCAGGATTATTGTACCACGCCTGATGACTCTTTCTCTTAACCCTTTGACTACGGCTCGGTAGGCGCACGTCCAAGTCACTTTTTGAAAAATAATCCCTGGCAGACGATTTTTTTTTCAAAGGACATAAAGACGGTTTTGTAAATTGTGGTACGATTGAATAAAAAAAAATAGTCACCATTCCAGCCCGTAATCAAATGCTTGATGGCGACTGTCACATTGAAACTTGTAACGTGAGCTATGATGTGCCATGCTGAGGCTGTAAAGCACATTGACACAAAGTAAGCTACGCATGTTCGTAGCAAATGCAACTATTCTAGCAGTACAGTCTTTATCATAAAAAAAAAAAACCATAACGTTTTGTGAAAACTGCGTCGTTCTACTATCTAGATTATTTGATATATTGATTTTTAGCCCCCGATATGCCATTTCTTTCGGGAAATAATTAAAGTGTCGTCATTAAAAAATAATGTTACGTTACATAAGCTAGTCGTAAAAAGAAGCAGATGTCCCATTGTGCTATTAAATACTGATAATATCTACTGCAATTTCTTAAACTTCTAAACATCGCACATTTCCAATTTTCACACCGTTGGATAGGAAACAAAAGTACTTTTAAATGCAATTTGTTTGAAAACTGCATCTCAATTTATTTTCGAGATGAAAAATAAATTTTTTTTGCAGTTTTTTAAGCCATTTCTGTAATGATGGGAACTAGAGTAATTCAATTCGGTAGAAAAAAAATGGAAAATAGTAGATTCTATATCTTTATGTTGCCATTTTCTCATAAAAACTGAAAACAAAAATTTTATTAAAATACATGCTGTCACAAGAATATCGTCTGCTATAAAAATGTATTTTAAAATATATATGTGTGATTTTTTTTTTCCTCCGCATTTACTTAATTCATATAAAAAATCTGAAAGAGTGCAATTTTATTATTCCATTTGTAATAACATTTTCCGTGTGTAATTATACTTTGAAAAAATTATTATTAATATGATTATTAATGTGATTATTAATATCATTATTAATATAATTATTAATATGATTGATTTCTGATAAAACATGGAGCTTTATAAAATATATTTAATTTTCAGTACCCATAATAATGTTGCAAACAAATGAAAGCTTATGAAACATTAGATACCCGATTTTTTTTCGAGTTTCTTGAATGAAGACATCGCTTTTTGCTGGGTTTGTGTATTATTTCAGGATAGTCACGCCATATGCATACTTTTTTATAGATGTTGCTTAAAGGGAGGAGATCAAACCAGAACTTTTCAAAAAGTCTTCTTTTGTCTGTTATGCAAGAATAACATGTTACCGAACTTTAAAAAATATATATGACGATACTCTAATTAAAACTGGTTTTATGGCAAAATATGTGGAGCGATACCTATTCAAATCTAGGTAAATTTGAACTTTAATGTAATTTTTCTTAAATCAAATATTTTTGACATTGTGCGTATCATATTTCATAAACTAAGTAACACAGAAACTTAAAATTTTGTATTATATTGTATTTCACATATCTTTATAACCTCTACTTATTTTTTAGTAAGTCACACGTGGCAAATGTGATGCGTTCGTACTATAACTAGTTTTATAAATATTTCTTGCACCCCATACTATCCTGAATGTATATCATAATGCACCTAATTGAATATCAATCTCATTCTGTTCGAAAACCTGTAACATCATTTAAATTCACTTGAAATATTTTTTTCCCATTGGCCGTAATGTAACGAAAAATTTTGATTGTCTCTGTAATTAAACTATTCATCCGATTTTCATAAACTTTGAAATGACTCAACAACATTTTGCAACAATTATATATTTAAAATTTCAGACCATTCGGCTGGGTAGTTTTTGCTCTGTTACATGCGGACGGACAGATAGATAGACAGACAGACAGACGGACCGAACGACGACTGTATGTGCTACGTATTTATATAATTACGAACGCACCTAATAAAAGGCGTACAATGTTTTAGTTCCTTGTATAAAAATATTGAAAATGTGTACCGGAAAAAATAGAGGAAGAAACATTAATTCATTAAATTTTGAATTAATATTTACGTCTCATCTTTCTATTAAGATGTCTAACTGCGCATTCCACATTCTTAGAGAACCAAATTTTAAAATAGAACTAGGGAGTTCTGCACCCTGCAAGCTACGCTCGCAGAATCTAAAAGCACGCTAATCTGACCGGTTTTAAAAAGATTAGAGAAGATTGAATTATAATGAAAAAAAAATTGTAGCGATCTCCCTGTAAACGGATTTCCATTCTATTCCATTTGATTGCCAAAATTTAAGACCGAATCAGTTGCTGTTAGACATCCAATGATTGCTTTTGTGTTTGATTAAAGGATATCAGTTAAACATTTAAAAATAATCTAAAATAAAATAAATTAAATAACGGACTCTTTGCCTACCGGTATTTTTGAACAGCAATATAAAACAATTTACATAATACAATTTACTACAATTACTACAGTTTACTGCTTTAAACTCTTTAAAGTCGGTGGTTTATTTTTGGATCACTTAAATTGAATTCTTAAATGCAACATTGGCACCAGAATATTGCAATGAAAATTTTCCTTTTATTAAGTGAGTGAACAAAAGCATTTTCATATTTCGACATTTGTTTGTAAATTCTGGTGCCATTTACTGATTTCAACATAGAAGTACCTTACCCCTGAAAGTGTTAAACGCATATTAATGTATTTATTTTTTTAAAGTCTCCGTTCTCTTTTAATATTCACGTGTAAATACAATTTTCAAGACATAATTTTCAATATTTTCCTTCTTTTAAAACGTACTCATTTAAATGTAATTTTTTTTCTCTTTTTAATAGTCATGTATATATAAATTTTTAATCGTTAGGAAGTATTATTCTTTACGCTGTTTTTAGAATTGAAAACAATCTCTAAAATAATAGATTAAGTCATCTGACTGTCATCAACAGTTCCGGGCTGATCCCTTCGTTTTTTATACTTCAGGCGGCAATTTTGGCACTTTAATATTAGTCAGCCACAGGTGATAAGTCGCCAAATATTATTCTATTGCCATCATTTCACCTATATTATAATAGGCCAAGTATTGTAACTGCCATAAAGAATTACGAGCTGATCCCTTCGCTTTTTATGTTCGAGGCGGCCATTTTGGTAATTTAATGTTAGCCAGCCACAGGTGATAAGTCGCCAAATATTATTCTATCGCCATCATTTCGCTTACATTATAATAGACCAACTCATATAATTGCCATGTAAAAGTCATGTAAATTCTTCAATCAGTCGCTTTAAAACATAGTGAAATTGGTTTGTAAACTTTCAGAAAAAAATGGGGAAATTCTTCAAAAAGTCTCTGTGAAATATCGTAAAATTTGTCACTTTGTCAAGGGAAAAATGCTAAAACTGACAATTGGTCGTGGAAAAAAATTATAAAAAAATTCGATTGGTCAAAAAAAAAAAAAAAAAAAAACCACAAAAATCTCAAATCGGTAGAAAGAAAATATCACAAAATTCATAGATTGCGGGAAAAAAGTTACCACATTCTACGTTTGTTTGACAAAACAAAATCGAGAAATTTGTCCGTCCATCACTTGGAAAATTTAAAAATTTGTCGATCAGTCGCAGGGGAAAATGCTAAAATCGACAGTTGGTCATGGGAAAAAAATCCTGAAATTCTTCGATCAGTGCACGCAAACAAACCCCACAGAATAGGCAATCAATAGAAGAAAAATACACCTATCATTATAATCATTAGAATCATAATCAATAATCATTAGAAGAAAATTCTTCATTCTTCAAAC
Source organism: Maratus speciosus (assembly GCA_963932465.1). NCBI lineage: Eukaryota > Metazoa > Arthropoda > Arachnida > Araneae > Salticidae > Maratus > Maratus speciosus. The sequence goes on from OZ010792.1 coordinate 244,696,896, forward strand.
AGTCGCTGTGAAATATCGTAAAATGTGTCAATTGGTCAAGGGGAAAATGCTAAATCTGACAATAGATCGTGAAAAAAAAAATTATGAAAATCTTCGTTTGGTCGAAAAAAAGAATCTCAAAAATCTCAAATCAGTAGAAAGAAAGTATCACAAAATTCATAGATTTCGGGGGAAAATTTGCCACATTCTTCTTTTGTTTGTCAAAAAAAAAAAAATCGAGAAATTTGCCCTTCTATCGCTTGAAAAATCGCAAAATTTGTCAATCAGTCGCTGAGGAAAATGCTAAAACTGACTCTCGGTTGAGGGAGAAAAAAATCATGAAATTCTTTTATTGATCACGTAAAATAAATAAAGAATCTTCTTCAATAGGTCGCTGTAAAATATTGTGAAATTAGTCCGTAAACTGTCGAAAAATTTAGAAATTCTTTGAGTGGTCTCTGTGAAAAAATCTCAAATTTGTCAATTGAGCATTTTGATTGATTGGCAAATCTTGTCATTTCACATTGTGACTGGCTGACAAAATTCGCATTTTCCTTGATGCCCAATTAAAAAAGAATCATGTTTTTTACTGCGATGAATGGGCTAATTTTAAGATGTTTCTCCGGCAATCAATCAACGAATTTCACATTTTTTCTTGTGGGCAATCGACAAATTTCACATCTCCCCTTTCCTTGACAAATTTCACTATTTTTTTTTCTCAGCTAATTGACAAAATTAATGATTTTTCTTTTATGACCGAGTGATACATTTCGGGAGAAAAATAACAAAATGGGTATATAAAAAAAGAGCAGTGAAGGGTCACTGGGTGCATCTATCATGCGTTAAAAATGTCACTGGGTGATAAAGTATTCAAAAGTGGCCACTGGGTGATGTGCTGTGACAAAGAGACTTAGAGTAAAAAACTGTTGTCATCAAGTTATTTTTAATTCTACATTTATCTGTATTTTAAATATTGTTTTAAATAAAAATAATACTTATGCATTCAAAAAGTTATATCAAAAACATTTATCCACCAGCCGAAAGGATGATTCAGAAAAATAATGTAAATAAATAAGTAGCCAAGACTTTAACCCCTTGTTTTCATTCATATATAGCAACCCTTTTCTGTCATTCAGTAAAGTTTCTAAGTAAATAAGTATATTTTCGTAGCCACAGCTTTGAAATCAGTATATTTTGTAGCCACAGCTTTTAAATTCGTATATTTTGTAGCTACAGCTTAAAATCAGTATATTTTGTAGCCGCAGATTTGAAATCAGTATATTTTGCAGCTGCAGCTTTAAAATCAGCAGCGGTAGAATTCACAAAAAAAGTCACTGGTCCCAAGGACAATAAGCATGACAATTTACTGATCCACAGTCATCATCACTGGCCTGCTACATAAAATTCTATTAAGTCCCTTTAACCATTTGAATAACCCCGCCCCCCTCTTAGAATATACACCAAACTTCCTTTACAATTAACAAAAATTTTCAGAATAATAAAATGTAAAATTATAATTTACTAAAAATTAAATAAACAGTACATAAAAAAAAATTGTAAAATTATTAGACATTTTTTCTGATTATTTATTTCAACTAACTATGGTTTAATGCAATTTTTATTTATTATTGTGTGATTTGTGTTTGGTTACGGTTTTCTCAGGGACAGGAAAATTTAAGTTTACCTGTGTGAGAGGGCAAAAAAGTTACCGGTCTTGCGGATCACTAGATTTTTCAAATTAGTGGTCTGATTGAATTTTTGGTGGTCTCGGACCACAAAGCATTTCGAACGCTGATTATTGGCATATTTTTTACCTGTAGCTTTGGAAAAGTCAGTTATTTATTAGGTGTCCATTTTGATCTCTTATTATTTTGTTAATTTTAGCGAAGCCTAGGTTTATTTAGTTGAGTAAAATAGATTTAGCATCGTACAATGTTCATGAAATTGTAGCGGCAGAAATTACTTATTTAAGGGACTGTGCCTTTGTTTATATATGGTACAAAAGATCATTACTCGCATGTACGCACACAATTTTTAATGTTTTTTGCCACGATTATTGATTCTCAAAATGACAATGTTACAAATGTGTCTGTAAATGCTAGAGGCAAAATAGAAGTAAATTTATTATTAACTGCAAGATAAGTGACACATCTCTCAAAAATTTATTTTGCGTTTTAATGCACTAATAGGTCTGTCATAAGTGCGTCTTACTGCACAAGCAGTTTCATAAATGTAGTTATGCACAAAATCACTTTATTACGCTTTATATGTCCATTTGTGACCACAAAAGAGGTGTGGATTTTGTGGGAAGATAAATGTGCCCAAACCTCCAAACCCCATCCTACGTATTTATTTTTAAAAGTTTTATGCTTTTATGCAAGTTTACATTCCAGCATGCAGAGCTAAGTGCTTTAATTTCATGTTACAGTAAAACCATGCAATTTTTCTTTTGCCTCTCCTGCGAAATTTACTTTTGTCGAGATGCATCAATTTTTTTGCGGGTGAGCGATATGATGAAAAAGGACATGAAGGTCACAATAAGGTATTACTTAAAAAAAAAGACTAAAAACAAAACTTTAAGAACAAAATAAAACGTGCTATGCAAAGATAAAATTACCTCCGTCCAAAAAACAAAAAATGTAAGAGCAAAATAAATAGTAAATATGCTGTGTAATGCTCATATAAAAAAAGCTAGAGTCATTTTTAAAGCCACAGAAAACTCAGTATCGATGTATGGACATGAAGATCACAATAAAGTATTACTTAAAAAAATTGCTGAAAACAAAAACTGCAAGAACAAAATAAAAAGTGTTGTGCTTTTCTGTATCATATAAACAGACAGCACCCTCAATAAACAATTTCTATCCGCTACGATTTAGCGTAAATCGTGGTATGCTAAAGCCATATTACTCAACTAAATAAGCCTAAGAGTCGCTAGATAAATTAAATCGGACAAAATAATAATAGATCGAAGTGGATACTGAATAAATAAAATAAATAACTTATTTTTTAAAGCAGCAAGTACAGTTTGGATAAGAGAAAGCAACACGCGTGAACACAGCGTAGTATAATGAATGAATCACGAACACGATTCCTGTTCCTTAGAATCAATCTGTATCTAGACAGAAAAGTCTTCTGCGACACTGAACTCCCATTTGAGCTCGAGTTGTTGACGCATGCGCATATCCCCAAAAAATCGGTACTTAAAAAAATAGCTTTCTGTTTTAATATATACGATTATTCATTATTTTGATTAGACTATGCATTTTCAACTAAACGTGTAAAATATTGTGTATTTAAAATACTTAAAATTTTATTATATGAATGGAAGTTTCTTTGGCCCTTTTATGCTCTGCCTCATGCTTTTTCTTTTATGCTTTTATATCCTGCTTGGTGTTCATCTCGGTGTAACATCCAGAAGTAATAGTCCCCCTTCATCGTCAGCCATCTAATGGAATCGCTTCTCAATCGCATAAAGGCCAGTTACGTCTGAGATTCCCCAATCGTCTCTAAAGGGGAATATTCTATGTTTCCACAGTATAAATGAACCTTAAACTCCTTTGTAATGAAAATTGCCACAATGAAAATGTTGCGCACGCTCATAAGAAAACGAACTAATTCAAACTCAAATTCAATATGAGTTAAATACACGCTTCTAAATTCAAAATTTCAAACGAATCCGCGCAACTTAAACTCATCTATCAAAGTGAGTTCACTAAACCTCGTTCACTATATGTATATATATATATAATTATTTTATCGTCCAAATTTACAATGTTTTGTGAACTAATCTTTTGTTTTTCGGTGTAATGTTTTTCATGAGTCCGCCCAATTTTCTGGGAAGAGTTTAGGATTTCTTATGATAGATTTTATAAATGACGCATAAAATGCGTCATCAGTTGTTTAGTGTGAATTGTTCTGCACAGATATTTATTTTTACGTCGACGTGTTCAAAATTTTGTCCTAAGCGAAGAGTTCTGAAAAAAAAAATAGAGTCTCTTTTTCATGTTTATATTGTTCATTTAAAAAAAAAATGTACCATAAACAGCATAGTACAGGCACCTCCGATCCATAATACTGCTTCTCGTATATTTCTTTCTATATATATTATTGTAAGCTATATTGTTTTTAAATGAATATCCATTTGTAAGTAAATATCCGATTTATTATTAATACCATTAATCCATTTACACGGCTTGGAGACTTCAAAATCTAAAAATATCTTGATAGAAAAACTTTAAGACTTAATCACATAGGAGAGAAAAAAATTCGTTATAGTTAATTTCCTTTTTTATCAGGTCCATCGTCTCTTGCAAATGTATTACGTTTTATTTTCAAACGGATTATTATACCCATTTTGCAGCGATCAAGAATTTTTTCTCTTTAAAACTGGATTTCGTTATACAGAGATTCTTATAACAAGTTTTACAGTACTGTGTTCCCTCACTCTGGAAATGTATATGTATTAATCTTTAAAGAGAATTTTAATTGTAGAATAATGGTAATAATTTTTTTTCGGCAAAAATTGTTGACCCAAGAAAGTTATTCATTAAACAGATTTTTGCACAGGTCAGTTAGAGACGATTCAGTGATTTTCATACAAGTGACTGGACTGGAAAATTTCGGCAGACTTCTAGGAAGAATAAAGAACATACAAAGAAATATAACCGGTTAGACCCGGCCCAAGACTGCAGTGAAAGCAAGTCCCGGTCATGACCTAGAAAAGTGATGATCAGAGCCGGCCCGTCCTGAGCCCGTGTAGGCCTCTAAATGGCATTTTAATGGGAAAAACGTGTTCTTAACGGCTGTAAAATTAAAAAAAAAATTATGAAAAAAAATTGTGTTTAAGTTGAAAATTTTGCTTAAACTCACGAATTTTTTAGCTTTTCTTGAGCTCACACTCGTTTATTTAAAAGTGAGTCAAGTTCAACTCAACCCTCACAGAAAGTGAGCTAAACTCGTGAGTTTTCGCTCAATGAGTTCGCTCATGCCGAACACTGAAATGAATCCTCTCCCTCCCCTCCTTAGACCTCTGAACTCTTTAGCTGTAAGTTTCCCCGATTTGCACAGAATTCTTACGTGATGGTTAAAAATGAAGGTAATTTTCGGATTCAGAGCTGACAAATACTTAATAATCAATTATCAACAGTTAAAAAATACAACCATGACATCTATATTAAAGTATCTTGTTTTTAACCATTTGGAAAAATGGTTATTGTTCTCGGCAGGATGGGAAATCAAAAGCATATCTGAAGGTTTTTATTGGTTTAATCCGCATTTTATTCGTTTTCTGATCGGTCTATACAGTAATATGTATTTCCCTTTACTTTCAACAGAGATATGTTGCCACTATGACAAAAAAGTAATAAAAACTACAAAAAATTAATAACTCAGAAACAAATTGAGATACAGCTTTCAAACAAATTGCATTTAAAAGTGCATTTTTTTCTCTATACGACGGTGTAAAAAGTAATATTATGGGATGTTTAGAAGTTTCAGAATGAAATTTCATTTAAAATGGGTTGTCAGATTTCTTGGAAATCTGACGATGGAAAAGCCGAACAGACAAAGAAATGCTTGGATAATACACAAGTTTCAGGTGGATAATACGTACGAGTCGCTGGCGATTTCCGTCGCTTGCAATTTTTACGTGTAGTAACACTGTTAATGTTTAATTCATGGCGTACGTAATGTATGATCAACTGCGTGCTATTTTTTATGTCTTAAATTTTAGTCTTTGAAAAAATCATTTTCCAAATGGTCTTTGTAATTTGTTAAATTGCAATTTTTTGTTGTTGTTTTATTGTTTTATTAACTTTAAAAGATAAGATTTGCAAAAAATCCTGACGTGATGGCTTAAATAAAAGTTATTTTTAGATTCAGCGCTAAAAAGTACATAAAAATCAATGTTAAAAAATAAAATCGCATGCTTGTGCAGCTGGAAAGCTTTATAGCAATGGAAGCGATTATACGTGCATATTTCATTCTCTTTTTCTCTCTATTGTTCTTTATTAGTTTTGCACTTTTACACATAACCGAAAAGGTTTCTTTTAACCCTCTCGGTGCGCAACCCGAGATATTCTCGGGCATGCATTTTTTCGTCTAATTAATCCTCCTTGATTATTCCCACCAGTTATTTTTTTTTTGTAAATGTTGCCTTATTTAATCGGAGCATTTTCCTGATTAAATTAGACAAAAATTTTTGTCTAGAAAAACCGGAGGCAAAAAAAGTTATTTAATTATTTTGAAGCTATTTTAATAAAACAATTATGCAGCGAGAGGGTTAATTATTCTTATTTAAAGTTTGACTCTAGAGGAAATTGTCATTACAAAGATACACAGAAACGGTTCCTTCAGCTGCTCTCTAGATGACAATTTCATGTTCCTAACATTCTTAGATTGTACAGTATTACATGTTTTACAAGTAATTGTACAGTTTTCGTTTAACTATGTAAGTACTACTTCATTTTGTTCCTTTCGTTCCAACATTTTAATGAATGTCCATTTTCTATGTCACTACTAAATTACTCATTAACCCTTTATCTACTGACGGTACTTATAAGTACAATTAAAATAAATTGTTATAAAATTCATTTAATACATCGATTAGTAATACTAAAGTTTATAATGAGTTATAGATGCATTATTTTACCTTGTTCCAAAAGCCTTATTGGTTACACAAAACAAAAATACTTTTAAAAAGGATGATTTATTTTGTCTTTGCATCTTTTCAGATTTCTTGCTGTTCGAGGTTGGGGGGTGAGGGCGATTTTTCAATTCGGAAATATTTCTATTGTAAGAACATTATATTTGTACATTTCCTAATTCTACAAAATACTAAGAAAAATATTCAAAATTAAAGATTCTAATGTAGTTTCAGAAATTCACGAAAAATGCTTTAGAAGATAAAATTTTCATGAATTCATAACTCAGTTATTATAAAATACACCTCAAACTATAGTTATTGAACATCACGTTCACCTTGATTAACAAATAAAGTATGTGAGATAAAAATTCTGATAAAAATTACTTAAAAGGTGCTAAAATATACATGAAAAAGTCTTTATAGCATAAAAAATATCAAAAGATGTTAAAAACCCCAAGCGCTTTCAACTACACTATAACAACCGTTATCAGGAGGAAAAGATCAGAAGACTCAAGGCACCTACGCGTACGTTTCGTGCTTTTTTGGGGGTGGGGGGGTCAAAGAGAACACTCTGGAATTGGTCCCATTTGAATTTCATCAAATTTGGTTCACTGCTTTTTAAGAAATTAAAAAAAAAACAGAAAAAAACTGTAAAATATTTCATTTTCAAGGATTTTCATCAAGTGACCTAGCGCTATCTATTTGGCAAGAAAGTCACTACCCGACGAAGCCATTTCTATTCCGAAGCTTAAATTGTCAGTAAATTGCTGTATAATAACTGAATCTAAAAGCATGAATTATAACAATAAAATTTTAATTTTTTAAGCCAAAATCCATAGCTATCTAAGAATGTCAAATATTTATTGTAATCTAACGAAAGAAAATCAGAAATGTGGTACGAAATGTTTTAAATAATAATTTTATTTGAAATGTGCACATAGATATTTGAATGTGCACATAGATAGTATATTCGTAAAAATAAATCAGAATTACTGTTAAAGCTAAAAAATTATATTTTTGTGTAATACAAACAACTAACCATTTTATTCCTACAGTCGTTAATAAAAATGTAATAATAATGCCTTTTAATGTATAGTGTTGTAAGCACAGGGGGTACCTTTCTTTTTGGAAATTAGTTTATTTGAATAAATTGTGTCAGTTCAAAAATGCATTTTTTTTTCTTCAAATGTTCATGGAATTGCCTAAGTCAGCAGTATATTGCAATAATGCTTAGACTAATATCGTCAAGAAAAAGAAAATGAAATTATTTTATTCGAAACAATTTTTCAAAAGGAAATAAAAAAAAAATTCATATCTTCGAGATTCTTGGCCTACTCATTAAATGCCCATCGGACGACAAATACCCCCAGGTTATGATGTTAACTACAAGAATGTATAAAAATTGCATTTTGTCAGCATTTCATACTATGTGAAGAAAAACGGCGAAGAACAAAATTTCTTTAGATTTGAACGCACTTTCCTTACGATGATCCCATTTATAAATACTAAGAAAAGGGTGGCAATGATTTTCCTTTATTTTCATCCTTTTCAATGGTCAGAAAAGCTGTTTTTGCGTTGTTCTTTTAATCGCATTACATTACATTTTTCAAAAAGTTTTCAAACGTTTTTAAGGGGTCTCGGGACTCTTAAACCTTCAAAATTTTCGAAATTTAATTTTTTTTATACGTTAAAGTCCTATCTTTTAGAACATTTTAATATAATTGTTTTCTTGAAATTCTCATTAGAAGTTATGGATTTTAAAATTCTACCCGCTCAGTAGCTGAAGCAGCGTTTCCAAAACTTTGAACGTCATTTTTTTCAAAATGACGTTTTTGGGTATAACGCGCAGGATATCTCAATAACTTCTAAATATGTTTTCATTAAATTTTCAAAAAATATGTTTCATAATAGTCTGTATAAACTGAACCTAAAATTTCCTTTTTATTGTTTAAAAGAATATTTTTTTAGGTGATTATACTGTTGAAATTTAGCTAAATGCAACTTTGTATTAAGAATATAAAAATTCTTTAAATACAAATTTATTTAGGTTCAGGGTAATTATTATAATTCGGCACAAAAATTTTCATTCTAGTTACAAAATTTATTTTGTAATTCTGCGCGTAAGCTGTTATACCAATTTTCTGCTCGACAATTATCTGACAGTTTGGAGCCCCTTATAAATATTAATTCTGCATCTTGCAGTTTTTTTAATACATGAAGTGAAAGAACATACTTAAATCTGTCACCCAATAAAAATTGTGTTTTAAAATCATATACGTTTTAAGATATTAAATATTGAACATGGTGAGTTTTTTTCTCTTTTTCCAATTTTAAGAATCCTGGGATCCCTTAAAAAAAAGATTCCAAATCTATTAAACAGTCATGCCTGCTAATTTTATGTATTTATACTTTAAAATGACTCAGAAAATATGTTAGAAAGTTTCACGTTGTTAAGCAGGTAATTTAAGAACCGCCTTACTCAATCGACGTATTCTGGTAAATAGTAATTTATAAAATTCCAACGTTTGCGCAAACGGTAAGTCAGTTAAAATGAATGAATTCATTAAACGAACTTCATAAACGAATTCTTTTTAAATGTCGCATTTTTATTATATCAACTAGGCAATTCAACTCCAGTTACCGGGTTAAAGATCCCGATATACTGCCGTGGGTGAGCCCACCGTGGCTGGGTGGATAAGACACCACGCCGCTAATCGCTTGAGAGCGTAGTTGGGAGCGGGTTCGAATCCCACCTATTCCGTTGCACACTCTTTGTGGAGCCACCAGGATGTAATTCTCTGGTGTTGTAATTTTCCTTATGCTATCTCATCCCTGTATATCGACGATGACTTATAAGCGGGCCCTGATGTCAAGCACACAAGTCTGATGTATGTGTTCAATAAATCAAAAAAACTGCCCTGTGTAGAGAAAGTAGTTACAAATCGTTTTTAAGTGAAAAGTAATAGTTGTTTTTAAAACTTAGTACGTTTTTAAGATTACACACGAACTACTCTAAAAGGGCTTTACATGTATAACCTTATCAACGTTTTGGTAATTTGAAACCCCACCTCGAATTACGTTCATATGATTCGTTATCACACGTTATCATTCCTCAATCCACCACACTTAGTGATATTATTAACAGTGACTATTTTTTTTTTAATTTTATTGAATCGTCAATATGACGTCAGCATTACTCCTGGATGTGTTTTTGCTTTAATAACTTTTTGCTTTTACAATCTAGCAGCCTTTATCTCGCTACACTGGTCGGTTTCTCTAAAAGAATCTTAACCCTTAAATGCCTGATTTTTCAAAAATCATTTTAATATTTTTCGGCTTTCATTTTTTAAATAAATCATGGGAAAAATACTTTAAAAAATCATATTTTGTTTTAAGTATGGTTTACGGCTAAAAAACAGTTTGTTACTAATCGGCAATACTGGTTTTTAATTGAACAAATAATTTTCCTTCCTAAATTTCTATAATATTAAACACAATAATTTTAGGAACTATAAGAAATAAATTTTACTTGCTCACTGCAGCACAAAATAGTGTATTTCGCAAACTTCCAAACAAAGCAAAAGAACAAGTAGCAACAATAGAAAAAATAAATCTATCTTTATTCTTAAACACACAAGTGTTGCCACCTACATGATGAAAATCGATTTAATAATATTTTCAGAATGCGTTTTATTGGCAAAATTAGGCGTTATAGCTTCAATATTATTCTAATAGTATTTTAGAGCCTAAATTGGGTATGTTGCCGAAAAGCAACACATTAAGCATTTAAGAGTTAAATCAAACAAAATACATCTAGTAAAGATTAGTTGTTAAGATTTTTTTTTGTTGTTCAACTATCCATAACTTATCTTATTCGTATAATCTTACATTATCCAGTTCAAAATCGAGGTTGGCGACATAAACAAACTAGGCCTAAAATCACTGGAGTACTTACTGTATTTAACTATATTTTTAGTAGGTTCGTTATCTCGAATTTCTGGCGTCAACCTAAAACTGCTGCTATGTCGAAATGTGCTAAAATTTCCGACAATCCATTTAACCTCCTTTAGGGGAGGGGGGATTTCTAAAATCGCTAAAGTATGTCTTTAATTAATTTTTATAGGTTTGTTATGCTTGTTACCTAAAATTGCTGCTGTGATATGGCCAAATATGTTCTGAAATTTTCGACCCCACTTTAACTTCCTTAGGGGGAATATCTAACATCTCTGAAATAAGTGTTTATTTTTTTAATAAGTTTGTTATCCTGAGTCTCTCGTTCTTACCTAAAATGGCTGCTGAGATTGTTCGGCTAATTGTTCTAAAATTGCCGTCACTCATTTAACACCTTAGGGAAGGGGAATTTTTAAAATTGCTGAAATATGTTTTTCATTATTTTTTAGTGGATTTATTTTTTTTTTTTGGAATTTCACGCTATTACTAAAACTGCTACTGAGATATGCCAAATGTTCAAAAAATTTCGATCCCCCCCCCCCCACCCCGTTTACTCTTTGGGGTGGGTGATAATTTTAAAATTGCTATGTGTTTATTTTTTAATACATTTATTTTCTGGATATCCACGCTCCTACCTAAAACGGCTGCTGAGATATGCCAATTGTTAAAAAAATTTCATCCCCCCCCCCCTTGAACCCCTTTAGAGTGGGGATTTCTAAAATTTTTGAAATGCGTGTTTATTATTTTAGTAGATTTATATTCTGGAATTTCAGGCGCGTATCTAAAACGGCTGCTGAGATGTTCCAAATGTTCTAAAATTGTCGACACCCCCTTTATCCTCCTTAGGGGTGGCAATTTCTAAAGTCGCTGAAATACACGTTTAATTATTTTTTAGTAGATTTATTTTCTGGAATTTTACGCAAGTACCTAAAACGGCTGCTGAGATATGGCTAGTTCTGTAATTTTCGACACCACCTTTAATACCCTTAGAGGAATATTTTCAAAAATTCTTTCTTAGTGCACGCTTATGTCATAAGAAGTATTTTCCCCACAATTTTCATGCAACTAGGTTCAGTAGTTTGATTTGTGCGTTGATTATGAGTAAGTTGGGACAAACTCATATATATACATTAAAACACTTTTGTATATAGCTCTTCTAGTCAATATTTAGATATAAAGAGGAAATTTCACTTCATTACGTTGTTATTTTAATCCACTTTTTGGAATATTCAAGGTTTAAATTGGTTTCGGGAATCAACACTTAACGTCAACTGAAATCCTACCATACTTGATAAGCTTTCTTTAATTTTAATAACATTTAAATTATTCTTTCTGCAACGAAAATATACGAAGTTATATTTCCCTTAAATAGCTATTTTCCTTACAATTGGTATTGAAATAACAGTAATCCTGTATTTTCTCTTTACATCATAAATTCTCGAAATGTTCTATCTTTTCACAAAATATTATAACGAGTGTTTTGTTACTTCAAAACTATTTTTAAAGTGACCCGGAGCCATTTGCTTTTCAAAAATAGTCTTTTGTACTTCCGCTTTTTTAGCGAAGAAAGGAAAATCTCATTTTATTGAAAAAATCTATCTACAGCATTTTCTAACTTTCCGAAAATTTAAACATTTCTCACGATTCTTTTAAATTTAATTTTTTGAAATTCAGAATAGGTGGGATAACTTGAAATTACATTTTAAATCTTTATTCTAGCGCATGAAAAATTTGGCTTTAATACTTTATGCAAAACTTTTGTGTAAAATGAAAGTAAAATTTAGATAATTATTTTTTTTCCTTTTACATTTATTTATGAACTTCTAGTCCAGGCAATAGGGAATTTTACCTAGCAAAATTAACTATAGTTCTATAAATCGGCGTACTTTATGTTTTTTGGGTCGCTGAATCCGAATTTGTAACTTCCCACCAAAATATCCCCCTGCAAACCCCCATAATTTTGGTAAAAAGACCCCAAAAAAGGTTTTTATTAAAAAAATCAAAAAGTATCTAGATATTCAGAAAGTAGACAAAATTTGCAACAAATTACATATATGACATTATGACTTAGGATGAAGGGGAAGGGGGGATCTGCCTGGGAACTTGTGCGCGGTGCTGCGTGGACAAAGTTGCGCAATTCCACTTAACCACTCACACGTTCACATTCGACCTCCCATCTCCCTTCCGAACTTTCCTTATAAGGTTACTTTAAGTTTTTGTGGGTCACTGAATCCGAATTTTTAACTTACCCTCAAAATTTTCCCCCAAAACCCTCCCCCCCCCCAAGAAATAGTTGTTTTTAACTTAAATTTCTTATTGTTTTAGGGAACAAGCATTACGAAATTCTAGAAACTAGACAAAATTTGCAACAAATAGGATACATGACATTATGACGTAGGATAAACGGGGAAAGAGGGGGCTGCGTTGGAACATTCCCCGCGCGCTTTTCTCAAAAACCTAAATTTTACAAAAAATCAATTTTGGTGGGGGGAGGTTGCCGAGTGAAATTTTGGTGGGAAGTTACAAATTCGGATTCATCGACCCAAAAAATATAAAGTGAGTCGAAATCCAGAACTAGTATTAATTTTTCCAGGTAAAATCCCCTATTGCCTGGGCTTCATAACTTAGTGCACGTAGCGCCGCAGTGCATGTTCAGAGGAAGCCCTCCCCCTCTCCGTTCATCCTACGTCATAATGATATATATATCCTATTTCTTGCAAATTTTGTCTAGTTTCTTTATTTCGTAATGCTTTTCCCCTAAAACAATAAGAAATTTAAGTTAAAAACAACTATTTTGGGGGGAAGTTAAAAATTCGGATTCAGCGACCGAAAAAACTTAAAGTAAACCTTATAGAGAAATTTCGGAGGGGAGAAGGGAGGGCGAATGTAAACGTGTGAGTGGTTAAGTGGAATTGCGCAACTTAGTTCACGCAGCACCGCGCGCATGTTCCGAGGCAGATCCCACCTTCCCCTTCATCCTAAGTCGTAATGTCATATATTTAATTTGTTGAAAATTTTGTCTACTTTCTGAATTTTTAGATACTTTTTCCCTAAAACAATAAAAAATTGTTTTTTTTTTTTTAATAAAAAACCTTTTTTGAGGGGTGTAGGGGAAAAGGTAATTATGATAGATTATAAGATAAGTTAATCATGACAGATAGCTATTAATCAGATCAAGTATAGTGGAATGTAATTAATAATAATAAGATCATTACGTTATGAATTTGGAATAGATAAAGAATTAGAATTATTATCCCATCACTTAATATTAAAAAGGATTACACATAAACAATAAAACAAATATACATTTTACTGGATTATTTATTATGGCAAACATGATTTAAATAAATAGATAAATTTAAACACATAAAAATATTTCTTGAATATATGTATTAATATGTCAATACATTAAGCACAATAATGAATGAATGATTAAATAACTATCATGATAGTTAAAAAAAAACTGATCTAGGCCTTTCTGCCCATGTGATTATCACTTGACCATTATGAGAATTCTATCTCATATCATCACTTAAAATTCAGATTGCAGCCATATTTTTCGTGTTTGATCTATTTAACTCTCAGGGACTTTTGAAAGATCCCTTTGTATTTTTTAGCACATGGTATGGATTTACTTGTTACCCGAGATAATTGCAATCTCAGAGGATTAATCTATGGAGCTTCATATTTTTATATTTACTATATAGCCCTGGATTTGGATTTTTCAAAACACGATACTTGGACTTTTTAGCAAAATATAGCACAACTTGAATCTTCTTGAACACGATCGAAAACTAATATTTTAGCACAGCACTATATCTTCTTCGTACACCATCACAACTTGAAAGTGTTTTGGCACATTTTTATTTCATATTTCTCAGCACAAAGTTTCATCTTAGCACACCACTTCACAACTTTGATGTTTTTCAACACATTTAAAAATTTACTTGCTATCTTGGAAAAAAAAAAAAAAAAAACAGACGCCACAGCAAAGAGATATTTCTATCTCCTCGCTGTGAGCGGCTAACCAACAACTCGTTTTTTTCGCTCGAGAAGAAAAACGTTGCCAAACCGTCGTGGAAAGACTAGGGAGAAAAATCATTCCTCCTCCACTGCCTCCCTGGTCTGACTTCGGAAAAGAGAAAGGGAGATTCACCTGTCACGTCTCTCTCTGCGAAGACTTGCTATTCCTGTGAAAATGCAGATGATTGGTTACATTCTTGCGTGCGTTCGGAATGTGAATTATTGCTGGTTTTTTTTAGAATATATGCTTTCAGTTCACTGTTTATTTTTAATACGAAGATGCAGGCTATGTAGATAGGCTTTTCCTCTACATCTCCTCCCCCCAACAGGGAAGAAGTAGCACCAAGATTTAAAACGAAGCAAAAGAAATTGTTCAAAAGTGTCAATCAAATATCAAACATAGTCTCTAACTGTTGTTCCTGCCAGTGCTAAAATGTCCATGAAAAATTTCTTGTGCTATTTGTTACTATGCACACAGAATGCTATACATATTATATACATTACACAATGCAAAAAACAAACCTTATATTTATACACAAAAAGAAAATTATATGTACAGATTACGTAGAAAGAAATAGCATTACCATCATCATTATTCTGCAATACATTACTGAAATTTTATACATTTATATTAATTGGAAAGATTTAAGTTTTAAAATTAATGGAAATCAACAGAAACAACACAAATTACAAGTCAGATACCGGGGGAAAAAGTACTATGTATCTAATTTAATCTCAGAAATTCTATAGCGATGTAAATGTATACCAAGTTATTCATTCAATTAAGAAATCATAAGAATTAAAATGAAGATTTTTTTTGTGTAAAAAAACATTTTTATCTTATAGCTAGCATTTTTTTTTTGTTGTTATTAAACTTCATACAATTTCTTAAAAAAAAAATTAAGAATTAATTTTACCAGATTGTAAAACTAAAAGTTACCCATCTTTAAGAGAAAGGAAAACATGTTTAAATTTTGTATATATCATAATAGCAATGTGTAGATTAATACCACTGATCTGACCTAACGGGCCAGCCAGCCTAAGTCAGACAAAAGAACAAAAATAATGACGTCTCATCATTTTTATATCTACAGAAGCATAACTACCATAAAGCATAGATATATATAAATTTTGAATAATAAAGATGCTACCTCTTTTCTTTTTGAATAAAAAATAGGCATACTAAATTTACAATATTTAAAATAAGTTAAGAGTTTAAGATTTAAATACAATTTTCAATATTAGGTCTTAAAGGTTTCTTTAAGAAGAGTTTACTGACATGCAGTGTTTTTTCCATAGGTTGATTGCCAACAATTCTAGATACTACATAATTGTCATTACGAGCAATCTTAATTATCTCCCAAGGACCAATGTACCTCTCAGTGAGTGAACCAGACCGCTTAAAATTTTCCATAAAAACCTTATCGCCCAGTTTTAATTTTGGTTTGATTCTCCCTTTTGTGTTTTTGTGGTAAACAGCAAAATACTGTTCTTCATTTACTGAAATTTGTTGTTTCATTTCATTTAACATTTTTTTTTATTGTCTTGATATGTTTGAAAGCTCTCTACAAATTTTGGTTCCTCTACAGAATCAAGTGGAGTGTTAAGAGATCTCCCCAAAAAAATCTCAGCCGGAGTGAATTGAGTTGGAGCATGTATTGAATTATTGTAGTGGAGTTTGAAATTTAGTAGTTGCTATACCAGTTCAAAACATTGATAGACATTGAAGATAAGCTCTATTTCATTGTCCTGTGGACCCGTTCAATCAATCCATTCGATGATGGAAAGTAAATGGAAGATTTCCTGTGATCTATGCCTAAGCTTTCTAAGAAATTGTCAATTTCTTCTGAAATTAGATTTGGGCCATTATCTGTTTGAATTATTTTTGCTATACCAAATCTAGCAAAGTACTCCTTGAGGCATCTTATACTAGTTGCAGATTTTACATTGGCTAAAGGAATAGCTTCTAAATATCTTGAATAATGATCTACAATGGTTAGTATAAAGAACTTTCCATCAATAGATCTTGGCAACTTGCCTACAATATCAATTGCTAATTTTTCACCTGGAGCTAAATTTCTTTTTTCTATGTGCTGAGATGTAGTATGTTTTGGTTTTGATTTGTTTGCAATACACTGATCAAAATTCTCACAAAAACTTTTTGTATCAGAAAACACACCTCTCCAGTAAAATTTTTTATTTATGAAATCATAAGTTTTCTTAGTGCCAAAGTGTGGCGAATGAGCAATTTCTATGCAACTTTTATTAAAGATTTTGGAATAACAATTTTGTTAACAATTGAATTAGATTCATTTTTATGTCTGTATTTTTACATAAGCAGTTTAGTATGCGAATCAACAAAAAAATTCATTTTAGTTTTCTTATCGTTATTATTAATTTTATCAATTATGTCTTGAATTTCACTGTCCTGTGATTGTGAAATCTTTATATTATTTTGTGTAAGAGAGTTGTCTGTGGGAAAAATATATATGTTATTTACTACCATGTTCTCAACTTCCATTCTGGAAAAAAAGTCTGCAGGGTTACTCTTGCCAGGTATGTGACTTAAATCATACTGAAATTGTCCAAGATACAATAACCACCTAGCCACAATATCAGGTTGTTTGTCTAGCTGAGTATGATATGTTAGCGGTTTAGCATCTGTAAGAATCGTGAATTTTTTACCATACAAATATTCGTCGAATGCCAGCAAGATGTAAAAATGGCCAAAAGTTCTCTACGAATAGATGGATATCTTGACTCAGCTTGTGAAAGCTGTCTCGAGAAAAATTCAACAGGAAAAAATTTGTCGTCATATTTTTGCATAAAAATACCACAAATAGAAATTTTTGATGCATCAGTAACCAAATACATTTGTTTATTGTCATCTAATTGTTTAAGAGTAGGTTTGTTCAGCATCTCATCTTGTATTTTGAAAGCATTTTGACAGACCTCAGTTCAAACACAAGGTGTATCTTTACGTGTCAAGGCTACAATTGGCTGAATGATTTCTGCATAGTTAAAGATCATGTGCCTGAAAAAATTATTCATACCCAAAAATGCTTGTACTTGTTTTAAGTTTTTTGGAACAGGAAATTGTGTCACCTTATTAATATTGCTATCAGAGGGTGAAAAACCTTGTTGATTAATATTGAAACCTAAGTAAACAATTTCTGATTTAAAAATTTGAACTTTTTGTGGATCCAGAGTTAAATTAAATTTTGATAATAATCATTGTTTAACGTCTCATATACGAGTTAAAAAATATATTACAATTCATCAGACATACAAGTAAAATTACATAAATACATTTAATACAATTAAAAAGCAAACGTTTCGAGATAAATTTTAGCCCCTCATCGGTGCAACAAGACATTCAGATGACAGAAAACTATATATCATGTTTACAGTTAAAAATTATTAGCAGTTAAAATTAAATAAGTATAAAAAGTATAAAAATATACTTTGATACTACTAAATACTATCGTTTATACTTTATTTAATTTTAACTGCTAATAATTTTTAACTGTAAACATGATATATAGTTTTCTGTCATCTGAATGTCTTGTTGCACTGATGAGGGGCTAAAATTTAGCTCGAAACGTTTGCTTTTTAATTGTATTAAATGTATTTATGTAATTTTACTTGTATGTCTGATGAATTGTAATATATTTTTTTATTTTTAATCATATTTATTTATTTATTTATTTTTGTGTAAAAAAAATAATGGGCTCATTTTTAATTACTATATGTATTATCGTAACAGTCGTAAACATTTATTTTATTGTTGAAACACACTGAATTAAGTAAGCTTTCTTCCCCTCCAATGGAAACATGAATGAATTAACATGTAAATTTTTGACAACTTTAATTATTAAATGTGCTTATATGTTAAATTGAATCAAAAAGACATGCAATGTTTTCAGATTTTTCTAATTATCTGATGGAAAATATTTATATATGAACGGTAAATTTAATAATAATTTGAAATGATGTGTAAAATTATTTAAAATATTTACTCCTGTTTAACAAGCACATTATTAACTGTTGTATCACAAAATGATTTCTTAAAGTGATTTTAATATTTTACAGCAAGATAATTTTGAATAATAAAATCATACGTAAATGATTATTTTGAAATATGCTTCAAATGTTTGTTTATGAAAATGTGCCCGAATTTGTGTTTGTGCACATTTTCCTTGAATTATAAATGAAATATAAAAATTTGTTATGATTTACCTTATGAAGCACAGAAAAATTTCATAAAGAGGGGGGGGGGATGTCGATATGAAAATAACATTATATTTATCTTATCTACAATGTTGAAGGGGTGAGGAATTTCGTTTTTAATTACATTGAATCTATGGAAAAATAACATAAATAATAATCTCAGATATGGTTTGTATATATGTCTAATTATTTAAATTGACTAAATGATTAATAAAATTCTTCAACTATTTTCCAAAGTAAACAAATAAAAATTAATATTTTTAAATACTTGAAAATGGACTAATATATCTTGGCATTGAATCTGATGAATGTAAAACTTCGGATGAATGTCCACTTGAATTATTTATATATCTTTAAAAAATCTGTCATAAAATTTTATATTTTAAAAATTCTCATCAAGTTGACAGTTTATAAGGACTAAATATATCTTGATTTGATGTCAACTTTTCGTTGATAAAAATCTTTTTTTAAATAGGTAACAGGTGAGTATTCACATAATTTTCTTCATAGATTAAGATGAATTTTCATGATCATACTAGGGTCACTTGTGTAGACTCTTAATAAATGGAAAAAAAACTGGAAAATGAATGCACTATCAGAAAAATGGACGAGAGAAGTTTTATTTAATAATTTATGGAAAATAAGCTGAGTAAAATATTTCTCTGTTCTCAAATACACACCATGGTTACATTTTGACATATTCCTAAAATTCAGTTTTATACTTTACTTATATTTCAACAATTTTTTTGGGGAAAAAAAGCAGTTTGAATACAAAGCACGCCATCTGTACCTAAAAATGAGCCCATAAATGTGTTTTGGATATTGACCAGGAAAAAACATTTTTTGGAAGTACTTAAAGAAGATCCTAACTTTTATAAAATAATTTTAATTCCTAGAAGGACAGGACAGGGAATATCCTGGCAGATTGGGTCCTTTCAATAGAACAATGTCCTGCCACAGATATATGTAAGAATCAAATTAGATTCATTTAAAATTGTAATTTTGAAAAAAATTCTATGTTTAATTGGTAATGTTCTCATCAATAAAAATGAATATAATAGGTTAAGTGTCAGTTTTTAAAAATATGTTTGGCAACATTGCACATGGCCTGCTGCAATACAAAATACATTATGACAGTATAGTATGCAGTCTGTTGTAGTTTTTAATAATTTTCAAACATTTATTTTGCTTTGTAGTTTGACTGTAAGTCAAAATTTTAACCTGCTGTCAATGAGACAGTGTAAATAAGAGAAAAAAAAAATATTCTAAGATGTTTCGAGTGTCTTAAAAGACCTCATTTTAGACATTTTAATTGAATTTTGCAGTAAAGATGTTGCTCTTTTTAAATATTTTGCTTGGAGTTTTAAAATGCTTTTTCTAGTCGCAAATTAACATAGCATTAAAACTTGCTTCAAACCAAAATAAACTTCTTAAAAATTTTAATTTTGCTTTACATCAATTTTTAAAGGGATTCTTGGTGTATAATTCAGATAAAGCAACATTGAAAGAACTTATTTTTCTCTTTACTAATGCAGATGCTTTCAAACATGAAATTCACTATTTTCCTATTCTTCTATCCTCATACGCTATCTTTTAGCCTATTCACATGGAAATTAAGGACATACAACAATAACTAACTATTAGGAAATGTCTCTACATGAGGGAAGAGAACAACATATGTTGTCTTTTATCACATTCCATAGCCTTAATAATTGAAAACGTCACATCCCATATAGCATTAACATTAGCATCAAGTTTGATTTTTTCTGACATTATCTTGCGATGACAAGTTTGAATTGAGAACTTCGCAGCAAATTTCCCGCAAGGTATACCATCCCCCTACTTGCATGAGTAGTTTGTTGTAAAACTGATGGCAAGGCTGTCTTTAATTCACGAAAGTGACGAAAGCAAAAAATCCCTCTGTTGAGAGAATGGACAATCAACACCTACGCAGAAACTGCAGAACATTCATTTGGTTGGCACCGCCTTTTCTAAACGCTATACGTATCAAATACCAAAAAAGCCTCGTATTCAAAAGTACAAATAATACCGTAGCTTGTTAATGGTGATGAAAACAATGCATGCACCTTGTGACGGTGTGTTCGCATCAACGGACCTGATCAGGTCTATAGACCCCTCCGAAAGGGGTAAACTTATAGTGTAACAGTTGTAAACCGATAGTTGGGCGTGGAAAGATTTCTACTTTGCAGTAAGTTTACAGTATTTTTGATTATTTGTTTGCCGTTAATTTGCAATAAATTTGATACAGCATGAATTTAACTTGCATGACAAGTTAGCTGCAAGTTGAAAGTGCGGTGACTTCGGCTTTTGCGTTATCTTGCTGCAGTCTTGTTATGAACTTTTAGTCTTGTCATGCTGAGCTTGCTGCAACTTTGAAGGTCTTCAAAGCTGGACTGCTGCAAAATCTTCTGCAAATTAAAAGTGCTATCTGGGATATTCAAACTTTATAAGATCTGTAAAGCAAAATTCACATAGTCAAGTAAATGTATCACTAATTTAAGATTATATTTATAAGAAATTCGCCTCTAATTCGATGCAGGTATAGGTGTGTTTTTAAATCGAATGTCCCATTAAGGGATGTTTTGACTAACATTATGGATTTTAAAATCTTAATTTATTGAAAATTATTTAACCTTCGACAGTACAATATTTTTACATCTTTAAATTTTAAAGCAATATATTAAATAAAATATTCTTCTTTGTAATTTGAATGAATGAACAGAAAATAACTGATACGTTCACTTCTAACATTTGTGGTTTCCTTTAAATTGCCCTTTTATGACGTCTTTTGTTTAAATTAACTATAGTTATTCATTAATTTTAATTATCTTATTTATTTTAATTAGTTCGTTAAATTTAAATTAGGCTTAAAATTTTATAATTATCTGCAGAAATCACATTATAAAAACTTTTGTTTATTTCTTTACTTTTGGCAGTAAAACGTTATCGTATAAATACTTTCTTAATCTGGTTTGAACAAATAGGCTTATAGAAATAAATAAAATGTATGGAGAAAACAGAAACGCTAGCTGCACGTATACATAGCGAACTACTTTTAAGCATTCAAAGTAAACACCCAATCTACTGATGCACTCCGAAATAGAGAATCACTATTATTCTAAAATTTACAACACAACCGAATTTCGAACACAAGATTTCCTCCAATTCCAATGATGCAATTTATTCGTATGAGCAGAGTTCTGAATACTGCAGCTTTTAGCCCTGACAATTCAATGTAATAACAGTTGATGTGAAATTTTGTAACTATAAATTTTTATCTATATCAACAATCGGAAATAATATATTGCCGCTAAAAATAAATTTTTAAATATTTACTTTGTCGTTAATTAAAAATAAAAATCCTGTCAAATGATAACCCATACTTTTTTTGTTTTTGTTCAAAAATTATCAATTTAACCACTGAGGTAACAATAAATTTCTATGAATCAACACGATTAAAAAGAATCCAATGATACTTCTCCAGTGGCCGATAGGTTCTGCTCTCGAAGCTGGTAGACGGGAGGTGCGGGGAACGATCGAGCCCGTCGGCCTAATCGTTCGCAGTTTTCGTGGTTTTCTTCGAACCTTGGTTTTCCAAGCGTTAATACGGGTTAGGTTCCCTTATAAAGACCCCCACGAAGGGCACCCCCCCCCCCTTCGGGCCTATATCCCTCGTGTTGATAATTGGCCGTCATAAACACAACCAACCAACCAATGATAGTTCTAAAACGATTTACAAATATTTTATGTTTAAATATTTTTAATTAAAAAAAGTTCGCATAAGTAAAATTGATGTTTTTAATCATTAGTTTGTAATGATCAGAATTATTAATTTTGAGATATATATCGAAATAATTCATTTCTTTACATATAGTAAAATACGTCACGCAACGAATTTATGAAAAAATATGATATAGTCTTTAATTTCTCTACTTCATTAACTATTTCACGTTTACAGATTTTTTTATTTTTAAATCTAAATTGATGGTTTAACACTAAAACAAATGATTTTGTGACTGCTTGTTTTATTTACTGTACAATAGCCAATATGCATGCATATATATATTTTTTAATTTGCTAAATTTTCTTCGTGCATATAATTTTCTCGTCTACATTTTTTAGTACAAAATAATTTCTTATGTAAAATGTAATAATAATAATAATAATTTAAGATATATCTTCTGCAAAAGGCCAATTTTCACAAACTAAGATAATTCGTTATAATGACTATGTTTGGAAAATATAATTAACTGTAAAAAAGAAGCCTTTTTATATGTAAACCATTTTGTATCACTATACTACTTAGGATGATCATTAAGATCTCAGATGAAATGTAAAACAACTGCTGTGTTAATCACATATACAGGGTTTTAGTCTACGAGGTCTTTTTTTAGAAATTAAATCAGCATTGACTTTGAAAAAAATCAAGCGAAAATGTCTTATTTGCATCAGATCATGCTAATTGAATAGTTAAAAGTCTGATATTTAGAATCAATAATAATACTTCTTTTTCGATTTTTCTGGAAAAAAAATATGTCGAGTCGTAATTTTTGTATTGCGCAGATTTTCCATAGTAATGTAATTACAATTCCTGTAACTTGGTATTTGTTGTTTAACGGTGTTATTCCCTCCAAAGTAAATAATTATGTTTGATTAGTGTTGGAATAGAATATTGGAATACCACTTTGTAATATTTCGTTAAACGCAGTCAATTAATATTGCACTTATTCAAAACCTCTAGAAGCTAGTTAATTTTCACCCTTCTCATATTTTATGCAATTAGAAAGTTTCATTTTGTAACGTGTTCATTTATTTTACCCAAATCTGCATTTATGCAGAATAATCTTATTCTTTATTTGCCATTCGGCATTTATATAAGTCAGCATTGCCTCATTATTTACGTCATTTTTTATGACATACGGTGATACCATGACAGTTCTTAAACATTTTCAGGGTTGGCATTTCAGCAAAATTCAAAATACAAATTTAAGACTATATTTCTTAAATATTTCTTTTTCTACATAAATGGTAAATAAATGGTTAATATACATAAATGGTTTTCTGAATAATTTCTACATTTATTACAAAGTAAACTGTCAGTCAATTATAAAGTTTATCAAAAGTTCTAATTCCAATTCCATACTATCAAAATGTCACAAGACAATCCAATTAGATATTTGATAGAGTGGTTGAGATATAGCAACCATCAAGAGGAATTAATTAAATGAAATACTTCTGTGTTAAATAGCCTTCTCATAACTTGAGACAGACATGTCTGGTTCTGTAAAATAAATAGCAAAAACAATTGTAAATATACGCAATAATTAAGCTACGTAAAATAAAATTTAAGAAACGCTTGTCTAATTGTCAGAATTACTAAATTTCCAAACATTAGATGAATACAGTAGAGCGCCGATTATCGGAACTCCAGTTAACCGAACTTCCAATTATCCAAACAGCATATTTCTCTCAAAAAATTATTTTATCGAATTTCCATTTATCCGAAAAGCCTATTTCTTTCAAAATTTTTTTTAATGATGATGAGATATTGGATGAGATTTAAGATGAAAAAGAAACTGAAGAAATGAAAACGAATGCTCTGAAAATGACCCAGGTCCATCACATAACGAAGCCTTTGAATGTTTGGAAACAGCTATGAAATTACTCTAACGGCAGAAGAACTCTGATCCTATTCAACTAACGCATTTAAGAAGAATTCGAGATAGGGAAAGCATTGAAAAGAACGTCTTTTCTGAAGTAAGCAACCATTGAAAGCTTTTTTGCTTAAATTATCTCTGGAGTTCAGAAATTGATCGAAAAAGAAAATTTTAAATGATGAAAGAAGTAAAACAGTTTTTAAACACTCTACAATTAACTGGTGCTGCCAGTCCTAAGTCTGGATAAAGTGTGAAAGTTTTAGTACAGTCAGGAACATACCTTAAATTGTCTGTCCATTTATCCGAACTTTTGCTTATCCGAACTACAGTCGGTCCCCACTTGTTTGGATAATCTTCGCCCTACTGTACTTATTCGATCAAGCATGTTATTTATAGATGAGGGCCTATGTCGTTAGTGAATCGGTTGCAGATTTCATTTCTGATTTCGCATCACATATTCCTTAGAGTGTCTCTAACAGAGAGCAGTACCATACATGCGATAAAACTCGTCAAGTGACTTTGGACAAAAATGTATCGCCAAACACTTGTCAAGTCTTATATTATAGGCAAACTAATGTTTATTGAATTTTCCAGTCGCGTGTCGCAAACTTCTAAAATGTTGGTTGCCATAGTTCCTACAAAAATTCCACTTTAGATATCGATTGCTATAACTCCACATCTGATTAACTTTCGGATATGAAATTTAAAACACACATTAAAAGAGATTTATGCTAATAGTTAATGTTCTAAAAAAACCGTCTAGATGCATATAAAGTTTTTTCATTTCATTTGAAATTTAATGCTTTTTTTTTAATATATGAATTCACCCTATGTGCCTTGCGCGTATGATTTCTCATAATTGAATTGTCATAGTGTTCCCAAGATTTTTTATTAAGTAGAGATATAATAAGTGTTTAAAATGACCTACACTGGAAAAAATATAATGATTAGTTCTTCAGAAAACAAATGTAAAATCAAAATTCTCAAAATTTTGAATATTTTATTTTGTAAAAATGGAGTCATTATTTCTAAATTTCTTACTTGATGAACATATTAGTAAGTGATTGTGGGCATCTATAAGGTTTATACTTTTAATAAAAATTTCATTAAATTCTATCTAGCCATTTCTTAAAAATTATGCGCGAAATGACCAACATCACCTTTTTGAGAAAATTGACTTTAAATATACAAGGTGTGTCCATTAAATTCCAAGACTATGCGTGTAGTTAATGAATGAAAATGTGTAGAAACGTGTCATTATGCGGATGTGATAGCGTAACCAATGAGGTGCGAAGGGGAGACAAATGCGCAGTGATTGCGTCAGCATTTCAGGTTTGGATAAGGTAAACGCTGGTGGTTCATTAGAGCACGTATAACGGTCGGTGATGGATCAAGTTTTGTTTTAAAACTGGAAAAAGCATTTTTTGACCAAACATGACATCGTAGAGGTTAATCATCCTCCGTATTTTTCTAATTTGTCACCTCCTGACTTTTACTTGTTCCCAAAATTTAAGACTGCTCTGAAAGCACATCGATTTCAGGACGTAGAGGCCATAAAGGAAAACGCAACCGCTCAACTTCGAAGCATATCTTCAGAGGACAACGAAGCGTGCTTCCAGAATTTGTACCACCGTGTACAAAAGTGTGTGAGTGCCGGAGGTGATTCTTTTAGGACTATTAAACGTATGTTTGTTTTTTATTGTTCATTCCATTGTATTAGCCCCAGTACTGGAATTTAATAGACACACCTTATAGAACTAACCTTGGTCGCATAAAGAAAACTCAAACTGTTTTAGGCTTAACTTCCCTTCTAAAGCGAATTTTTGCGTGGGGTTTCTTTTAAAGGGTTTGTTAAGAATGAAATTTTACTATAAACTATTAACTAAAAAATTGATTTTTGGACACTTTCAAAGGCACCTACCTGATCCCTTAAGCATGGGCAATTGCGTGGGCCACTCTATTTTATATAGGAAATCTAATGTTCATACGTGTTCACATTCCACTTTATATTGAAAATATTTCTCAACCATAATCCATAGAACTATCATAACTATATGAAGAAAACCATTGGTAAACGATAAATAACACATCGCAAGATTTTTTAAAGCTTTATTATTTTTCGCTGTTTTCTTTTCATTTAATGTTATGTCAAAATGAAATGTTACATCAAAAAGATTTTTTTTTTAGATTAAATATCCGTTGTAATAATATACGCGCAAACATTATGTAAACATATTAAATTACTTTGTATTTCTAGTAATATTTCCAAAATCTATTTTAAAAGCACAAAGAAAATTATACAAACACAACACTAACTATTTTCTTATTGAAGTCGGATTGATAAATACATTTGTACTAACAAAATATTGCTAATTAATTTAAAAAAAATACTAATATTAACAATTAAAAAAATTGCTTTATAAAATTTAAATAAAATTTTGGTCATTCTAGTATATTTTTTAGAATTTATTTTAACGTAAAGCAATTGTGACTGATGTTGAACCTGATACAAGTTGCACGAGAAATTATGCGACAAGTCAGCAGAAGTATTCAAGAGAAAATAAAAATCATTAAAATCAGTTTTTGTTGTGAAAAAGGAAATAAGTAAATCCTAAATATATACTTAAAGTTTTATTTAAAAAGAAAGGAAAACTTATATTATTCTTCCGCAAGAATTAAAGATCGAAACATGTTTAAATAGCCAAATTACTCCAATATATTATTTTTAAATATTCATCTACAAATGAAATATACTATGAACTATTCTTAACATTTATCAATATACTTTTTCTTTCTTAAGTACTATATAAATAACTTTTATCACACTGTGCATGTTTATGTAGGAAAAATAAATAATTGGTCAGACATATTTGTTTTCATTTATGTATGTTTGTTTTGTGTGAAATTGATGCCTGAAATATCTCTGAAGACAACCAAGAGTAAAGCAAATAAAAGAGGTGAGTTTCTAAGTGTGGATACCAAAGATTTCTTCCGTATTTGTGTATGCTTCAGGGTTTATGACAGTTTCATCCTAAAATAAATATAAAAAGTTTCTAGGGAAAAAAGCAAATGAATTTAACTTAATGCGTTTGTAATTTTTTGCACTGAATTATCTTAGTCTATACAACATATGCTTATCAAATTGTAATTCTTAAGTGTACTGATAAATGTTCATTAGAAATTCCAAATATTTATATTATTATTATGCCTTTACGAATTTTATTATAACAAACTTTGTGCTTCAAAATACGGTTTATTTTCCATAATTTTTAATCATAAATGAAAGAAATTGCTTAAAAATAAATTTATAAAGACAGAAGAAATGTTAATCTAAAAATATTCTCTTTTCAGATTATATCATTTTGATTTTTCGCATATATTTTATTCTTCATCTCTCAGATCTGTTTATCCCTCGTCTGTGAAAGATGGCCGCAGCACCGGCTTTCAACAGTTAAACTTATTTCCCCAATGTGACGATGTAAATATATGTAGTATTCTTCCAAATAGTTATAATCTTATTTATCTTAGTTTATTCTAATAGTTGTAATAGTTATAATAGTTAGTCTTTCAAATAGTGGTATACTGTCGCTTTCAGAACGCATTTTGTGTAATTCAAACAAGGAATCTTTTTAAATCGATTTCATATTCTTGGCAGGATTATCTAAACCAGTGGATCCCAACGTGAAGTATAAAACCTCACCGGAGAGTTATTATTATTATTATTTTATGTAATTCCGAATTTGTTACTCAACCATTTTCTGTCAAATATTTTGAAAAAGGAAATATCGTAGGCTAAAAATAAATGTAACGCATGCAAAACTTAAAAATAAAATTCCAAAATAAGTTTTTTGACCGAATTTTGGAAAATTCCCTATCATTGGTTAAAAAAAAAAAAAAAAAAAAAAAAAAAAAAAAAAAAAACTGAAGCTAGAAAAAATACTTAAAATATTTAGACTTGAATAGGTGAACAGGTGAAAAGCTGAATGGGATACCCAGTAGCAGTGCTACTCCACTCCCTGTATATGATTATGTGTATATCCCATCATAGAAGAGCCATAAATTAAAGTATAGCCATAGCACATATGTACTACAATATAAGAATGAAAATAAAAATATTAAAATTAGAAAATGCTCAAAATTTTTGAAAGGGTAACCCGAGAGTAAGGAAGATAAAGTTAATTTAAGTAAAAATGATACATAAAAATTAAATTTATTAAGTAAAGGTGAGTTTAATGAAAAATAATTTTATACACTGCCCAATATCAGACCTAGGCGGACGATACAAAGCAAGATGATAGAAAAGCTACCAATTCCCTTAAACAAAAAAGGCTGTTTTCGTTGCCATACATAATATAAAAAGTTAATATTAGTTTAACAAACTTTACCTAAGTAAAATAATAATGTGAATATTAAGATTTTTTAAATATGTACAAAAGAAAGAAAAGACAAAAAAGTATTAGTCTTACACACACACACACACACACACACACACACACACACACAAAAAAAAAAATATATATATATATATATATATATATATGAATTAACGGAAAACCTTTTATCTAACAATACAATTAACTTCTTAGATCTTAAAATTACAATACAAGACAATAAAACAATCACAGATTTGTATGACAAACGTAAAGAATTTAAATTCACAGTTAATACATTTACAAATTTTAAATCTTGTCTACATCATTCTGTATTTCGTAATATAATACTTAATCATTTATATAGAATAAAATGTTTATGTTCTTCTCCTCTAATTAACAATAATATTAAAAAACTAATTTATGATGCATTAAATCATGGTTTTCCAAAAAAATTCATATATTCATTAATATACAATTAGTACTTTTCTTACATGATCTATAAACACAAATTAACACATGCGTAAACAAAATTACAAAAAAAATTATAAAATAAAAAAAATATCTATAAAAAATTAAAAATTGTAAAATAATATAAAAAAAATACTATAGGTTGGTTGGGTGGGTAGATGTTAGAGTACGGAGGAGGGTGGTGTTGTCTGGATAATACGCAATGGTTAATTATTTATTTAAAAAAAAAAAAAAAAAAAAAAAAAAAAAAAAAGCGGGGCTTTTGTATTATTACTATTTTTTTGTTATGTATTTTATGTGGATGTTGATTTGATATTTTATATGTTAGTTGGAGATTTTCATTAATATTATAATTAGCTTAATTATTCATTAATCTAATTTACAATTATTTGTTATTAAATTCTAATTTACTAAGGACAATATCATATTAATTACTAATAGTATGCCACTCTTAGTTTAATGTTATTGAATGTCCCATATTCATACTTTATGGATTTTTATGGATGTCTGAAAATAATCCATATTCTATATTTGTGCGTTTTAAGTAATGGGATTTTAAGTATTATTTAACCTTCTATATACTTCCACATGTTTGATATTTCCTGTTCATTTTATAAATATCTTATATATAATTCATTAAAAAATAATTTTTAGATAATTTTTAATAATTATTTATATTAATTATTACTGAATTTATTTTGTTTTATAGCATATAGATATATGCTATATATTATCAAGGTTCTAACATTATTTAAACTCTTAGTTTAGTTTAAATAATTTAGCTAATAGAACATATTGTATGCTTTTAAATTTTATTAACAATAGTTTTAAATACTTTGTGTGATTTATATTAGGTTTATAATTCTCTATATATAAGGATTTGTTTGGTTTTGCTGTTTAAACAGTTATTTACATTCAAAAGCTTGCAAATTTTTATCTTGCGATAGATGTTTAATATAATTATTAATAGATGGCAGCACTAAAATTGTATCTTTCATATTGCTCTTATTTTTAATTTTTCTAGCTCCATTTTAGTTATATTTTATACACCAGGGTGTATTTTTAGCTAAATTTTGACGATATTGTTAAACTGTTATCTATTAATTTAATAGTGCATTTTAAATAATGTAATTAATTTCTATATATTTTATATTAGATTAAATTTGTTTTACAAGGTATTTCAAATATTATTTCAAAATGTATTAACTGCATCCTTTGGTATCATTTACTGTGATTTCTTAACTGTTTTATTCACCTTAATCTTTTTGATATACTGGAAGACATGTGCGCATGGATTTTTGTAAAATACTGCAATATTAATCGGTATGGTGTTTATTATTTCTATTTTATATCCTATAAATATTTAAATACGTTTTATTGATTCTTCCATTTCATATTATTTGCTTCTATTCTGCTTTCATTTTTAATCAATTGAATTGATTTTAGTGGTTGTTCTATAATTCTCTATATATAAGGATTTGTTTGGTTTTTCTGTTTAAACAGTTATTTACATTCAAAAGCTTGCAAATTTTTATCTTGCGATAGATGTTTAATATAATTATTAATAGATGGCAGCACTAAAATTGTATCTTTCATATTGCTCATATTTTTAATTTTTCTAGCTCCATTTTAGTTATATTTTATACACCAGGGTGTATTTTTAGCTAAATTTTGACGATATTGTTAAACTGTTATCTATTAATTTAATAGTGCATTTTAAATAATGTAATTAATTTCTATATATTTTATATTAGATTAAATTTGTTTTACATGGTATTTCAAATATTATTTCAAAATGTATTAACTGCATCCTTTGGTATCATTTACTGTGATTTCTTAACTGTTTTATTCACCTTAATCTTTTTGATATACTGGAAGACATGTGCACATGGATTTTTGTAAAATACTGAAATATTAATCGGTATGGTGTTTATTATTTCTATTTTATATCCTATAAATATTTAAATACGTTTTATTGATTCTTCCATTTCATATTATATGTTTCTATTCTGCTTTCATTTTTAATCAATTCACTTGATTTTAGTGGTTGTTCTATAATTCTCTATATATAAGGATTTGTTTGGTTTTGCTGTTTAAACAGTTATTTACATTCAATAGCTAGCAAATTTTTATCTTGCGATAGATGTTTAATATAATTATTAATAGATGGCAGCACTAAAATTGTATCTTTCATATTGCTCATATTTTTAATTTTTCTAGCTCCATTTTAGTTATATTTTATACACCAGGGTGTATTTTTAGCTAAATTTTGACGATATTGTTAAACTGTTATCTATTAATTTAATAGTGCATTTTAAATAATGTAATTAATTTCTATATATTTTATATTAGATTAAATTTGTTTTACAAGGTATTTCAAATATTATTTCAAAATGTATTAACTGCATCCTTTGGTATCATTTACTGTGATTTCTTAACTGTTTTATTCACCTTAATCTTTTTGATATACTGGAAGACATGTGCACATGGATTTTTGTAAAATACTGAAATATTAATCGGTATGGTGTTTATTATTTCTATTTTATATCCTATAAATATTTAAATACGTTTTATTGATTCTTCCATTTCATATTATTTGTTTCTATTCTGCTTTCATTTTTAATCAATTCACTTGATTTTAGTGGTTGTTCGGGCACAGGGGAAAATTAATTTTAGCTTTAGCTTATTTCTCCCACAGAAAACAACCATTTTGCTTATATCATTGAATTCTGTGCCCTCGATAACGTAATTCAATGTATAAGCTTTTCAATTTTTGTCGGTGTCCACTTTTTTCTTTTTTCTTCCATAATAATTCTTATAATATTTTTTTTTTTTTAATACTTACAGCTTTAATTCATAATAATTGACGGTGGCAGGTTATGTTTAATTAATGGTAATATATATATATATATATATATATATATATATATATATATTACCTTTTTCAGGCTTGACCAAATTTTATTTTCATTTATTATTAAAAATCTGTACAATTTTTCTGGTTACTTTTATATTTTTCAATATTTCGAAATCGCTTGACTCTTTATTGAATGAGTTTTGTATTTCTGTTCGCTAAGTTGTGCGTCACATGAAAAAACTTTTACACATGAAATTACTTAAGATAATATATAAATCTGACTATCTTGAACACATTTAACGTAAACAAATATTTGAAATATCTAAGCGAGATTCTACCAGCTTTATAAAATTTATAAAACTTCATTCTCTCTATCGAACACATTTAACCCTATAAATTATTTGAAATATCTAAACAAGTGAAAACTTTATAAAAATGATATATCTTAAATAGCATTAGAAAAGGAAATGTGCAACCAGTAAATATCTATGGCTCTAAGCAGGCCTCCTACATAATAAATAAATATTCATTTACCCTATGTATATAAAATCTTAATGAAACGAATTTATGAAACGGA
Organism: Maratus speciosus; assembly: GCA_963932465.1. Taxonomy (NCBI): domain Eukaryota; kingdom Metazoa; phylum Arthropoda; class Arachnida; order Araneae; family Salticidae; genus Maratus; species Maratus speciosus. The sequence continues at coordinate 244,729,678 of OZ010792.1, forward strand.
TATATGAAACGAATTTATGAAACGGATATATGAATCGACTGATTAAACAACTGATTATGTTTCAAGCGATTTCTCCTAAAATATTGAATACTTTGCGATGAAATTAACACCAAAAATCAGCATTGATCCGCAGATCTCAAAACTGGTATTAGAATTTTTAAATTCGAATTAGTTTTCGAAATATTAATTTTTTTCTAATTTTATATACATTTTTCTAATGATGGCAACTCAAATTTTAATCAAACAGGTTTTTTTTTCATATTTTAGAAAAGGTTGATATGGTAACCCGGCTATTGTTGTTTATTTGATAATAAATGTTTATTTACTTTTATTTCTTTTTATAAATTATATAAATTATTTTGTTCTATAATCATTAATTATTTTTTTTTATATTTCCTTTAGAAAATAATAGAAAATAATTAAAAAATACGGTACTACTTAGTTATTCCGTCGACCAATTTCGTCAAATTATATAAATCGCCAAAACACTCGCCAAATTATACAAATTGAGATAATTTTTATTTTAAATAACGAAAGAACAAATAAATTAGTATAACATTAATATATATACAAATAAAAAGTCAAAATAAAAATCACGTGATGATGGAAACACGTGTAACTTGTGAGTCAAGTGAATGTGACATTTACGATCAACCATTATTGGCATTTAATCTTATAGTTTGGCGATAGATTTTTGGTCGACGGGATAACTAAGTAATACCAAAAATGCATATGTAACTAGTATTTGAAAACGAGGTTTTCGCCAAATTTTCGTAAAAAAAAAAAAAAAAAAAAAATCACGCCAAACCTGCTGTGCGTATATGACAGCTGGCCAAATATTACCACTCGAAAAAAAAAATGCTAACTGGCGAGTTGAAAAAAAGCTATTGGCGAGATTTGCATCCGGCTAGCGTAACAGTACCAAGAATTCTTTGCAACCGTGGCAAATTTTATGTAGTTTTATTCGAAAAAAATTTTTGATTTTTTAATCAAAATGGAAAACTTAAGGTCCCATATTGGCGCGATTTTTTTCTGACGCCAATGTCATATTCGGAATGGGCACATAACTGGCGCCAAAGTATCGTGATTTTGCTTTGTATGATAAGCCGGATGTTGTTGTTTATGCTGTTGATGCGTTCCCCCAAATTGGCGTCGTTAAAAAATCGCGCCAATATGGACCAATGACCAATATTGGTCCAATGACCAATATGCATAGCTGCCAACTTGTACGGATTTTTGCTACCACTAAAATTTAATAGAAATTTCTGCCTTATTTAATCATCAAAAATGTTTAAAATTCGGCGATTGAATTAGCCAAAATTTACCATTAAATTTTAGTGGTAGCAAAAATCCGTACAAGTTGGCAGCTATGAATATGACATCTGTGCCAAACTTTCATATGAACGGGGAAGGAATCATACCGTATTTGTTTATGGCAGTTGATGACTTGAACTATTATAATATAAACTTAAAATTACACTATGTGCAAAACTACTTAAAAGATGACAGAATACTAAAAAGATGTTAAATTATTTTAATACCTTAGTACTTTCAACTATAAAAAACATAGTCTTCGTCTGAAGAATATAAGAAATACAATTGTTGTGCGTCTAATTTTCCAAATTCAGGTAAAGACGTTTTTTAGATCCGTAAAACATTAAAAAATAAAACATGGACATAGGTAATTGGAATATTACTCGTTTTATGATTATTTAAGCAAACTGATCCAAATTCTGGGTATGTTGTATGATAAAACGTCATTGCAAACAGTATTTTCTTTAGTAATAATTTCTATTGATTCACGGATGATTAAATCATGATAATTTTTTGAGGGATATATAATTTTTGCGTCTTTGAAATTAACTTGTATATTCTGCTTCTGGTTAAGTCTTGACAGGGCTGTTGTAGGTCGGTTATACTTTAAATCTCTCAAATGTTCTTTAATACGGACTTTAAGTTTACGTGAAGTCATTCCTATGTATTCGAGATAAATATTTTCTGTTTTCAGTGGAATTATATGTACTCCAGAAATTTCATCTTCCGGGATCGGGTCTATTTTGGCACAAATTAGATTTTTCAGTTTTGCTGGAGGAGTGGCGATTAAGTTTACATCAAAGCGGAAAAGTGCATGTCTGAAAAAGTCCAGGTATGTACTTCATTTTTCTATATCTCATATTACACCGTGGAGTTTTTTGTATTTTCATATGGTTCTTCTGTGAGTTGATGAGCTTATCAATAATGCGTATTGGGAAACCATTCTCAATTGCAATGTTTCTAATGGTATTTAATTCATTTTCGAGGTGATTAATAGAGCAAACACTAAAATCTCGTCTTACATAAAAGTTGAACGATGCAAATTTGTAGTTAAAAGGTGATGTACTTTCAAAAGGAATGGTGCTGTTAGACTTATTTACTTTTCTGTAGACTGTGCGCTCAATTGTTAAGTTTGATAAATCTTTAATTAGCATTACGTCAAGAAATGATAACTCGTTATTATTTTCTATTTCGATGGCTAATTATATGTTAGGGACCATATTATTTATTCTGTTAAGAAATGCGTGCAATTCAGATAAGCCATGATCCCATACTATGAAAATGTCGTCCACATAACGATACCACACTGACGGAGTTAAAACGCTGTCTGCCAAATGGACGTAATTTGAATTTGGCTAAAATACTTGAGATGCTGGAACCCATTGGTGCTCCTTTAGTCTGCTTATAAATCCTCTTATTAACAATGAAAATATTATTTCCAGTTACTAGGTTAAGTCCAGATTTTACGGTGGTCTTCATTTCTGAGTTTAATGATGGCTCGTTATCAATAAAGTTATTAATGATTAATTTTACTTCGTCAACGTCGATTGATGGGAAAAGTGAAATAATGTCAAAACTTGCTAAAACACTCTCTTTATTGAGCTTCAAATCTTTAATCCGGTTAATGAAATCAGTGGTCGACGTTAAACTATGGTTAGATGGTGGTAGAAAAAGGTTCAGAAAAGGAACAAATGCTTTTTCAAGGAAATATGTTGGGCCTGCACATTTTCCAACTATCGGCCTTAAAGGAAAATTATTTTTATGGTTCTTTAGTCTCCCAAATAGCCTTGGAGTGGTGGCGGTGTTATTAACTCTCAATTTGATTTCATTATTGGTGGCCAACATCCTCTATTGATTAAAGCTTCAGTTTTACTCTGGATTTGGTTGTTCGGATCCTTGCCAAGTGGTGTGCATTCCATATCTGCGATGCATGTTTCCATAATCCATACGGTTCATTACTGCGATTTTATTTATTTTGTCTGTCTGTATAATAATAATATTTTGATCTGCTTTAAGTCGATTAATTACCAGATTATTTTTATTTTTATTTTTAATACTTGATTTTGTAACGAATGCTTGAACATTATTATACATAACGCTTCTCGCAAAATATCTTTTCTCTGCGTCTATTGACAGGGTAACTTTTTCACAATCAGCGATTATGCACTTGGAGTTTACATTATTCTTAAACATATATTTAGGACTTTTTACTAAAACTTCATCTTCCTTACTCGATATTTCTCTATTCGAAATATTAATATATGGCACCGGTTTGCACTTATGATTTTCTGATTTCAAAATATTCAAATTATTGAATTTCTTTTGTATGGTTCTCGACTTACTTTTTCGTTGTATATCTCTTTAATACGGAGTGCGCTGTCAAAATCTGGTGCTGGTAATGAACCCGCTAATGAATTATATAGGTCGAAAACTTTCACTGTAATCTGGTCAATTAATGTATATTTTTGTCTAATGCATAGTTTTAGGTAGTTTAATTCAAATGCTTTCTTGAGAGTTTCGCAATGGTGACTTGCAAAATAACTTTGACACTTTAAAAACCTAGGAACAAGATTCATAGCTTTACAGTTTTTTAAGAAACGCAGGTTTAAAAGTTCACGATCTAATCTAAGACGTTCATATTTGTATTTCTTAATTAAGTTTTCGCACTCCATTTTTGAATCCAGTATCGTTTTCTTTACATCAGTAAATAAATACATAGATATGCTTAATTCATCTTTAAAAAGTTAAAATTAAACTTACACTATGTGCAAAACTACTTAAAAGATGACAGAATACTAAAAAGATGTTAAATTATTTTAATACCTTAGTACTTTCAACTATAAAAAACATAGTCTTCGTGAGGAATATAGAAATACAATTGTTGTTGGCGTCTAATTTTCAAAATTCACGTAGATGGTGACGAAAGGAGTGAATGTTGAAGTTAATTTTTAGATCCGGAAAACATTACTAAATAAAACATGGATATAGGGAAGTGGAATATTACTCGTTTCATGATTATTTAAGTAAACTGAGCCAAATTCTGGGTATGTTGTAGGATAAATCGTCATTACAAACAGTATTTTCTTTAGTAATAATTTCTATTTTATTTCTGGAGTATATATAATTCCACTGAAAACAGAAAATATTTATCTCGAATACATAGGAATGACTTCACGTAAACTTAAAGTCCGTATTAAAGAACATTTGAGAGATTTAAAGTACAACCGACCTACAACAGACCTGTCAAGGCTTAACCAGAAGCAGAATATACAAGTTAATTTCGAAGACGCAAAAATTATATATCCCTTAAATAATTATCATGATTTAATCATCCGTGAATCAATAGAAATTATTACTAAACAAAATACTGTTTGCAATGACGTTTTATCCTACAACATACCCAGAATTTGGATCAGTTTACTTAAATAATCATAAAACGAGTAATTGTCCACTTACCTATATCCATGTTTTATTTTTTTATGTTTTACGGATCTAAAAATTAACTTCAACTTTCGCTCCTTTCGTCACCATCTACGTGAATTTTGAAAATTAGACGCCGACAACAATTGTATTTCTTATATTCCTCAGACGAAGTCTGTGTTTTTTATAGTTGAAAATACTAAGGTATTAAAATAATTTAACATCTTTTTAGTATTCTGTCATCTTTTAAGTAGTTTTGCACATAGTGTAAGTTTAAGTTTAACTTTTAAAAGATGAATTAAGCATTTCTATGTATTTATTTACTGATATTATAATATAGATAAAATGGTGGCGATAGAATAATATTTGGCGACTTATCACCTGTGCCTGGCTAAAATTAAAGTACCAAAATGGCACCTAGAGTATAAAAAGCGGAGTGGTCCGCCTGGAACTGTTGCATCAGAGCCCCCTAGTTCTTATATAAATTTTTAAATTTTAAAATCAGGTAATACTTTGTAGTTAATAAACCAGAAGGGAAAGGGAAAACAGAAAAGAGGTTTTTATTGTAGAATACTGGCTACTGAAAACTTACCACGATAAGAATCTTGAAATGTTTGTTGTGTGATGTTTTATCAACAGTAACAAATTTAATGTTCAAAACTTTTCATCAACTTTTAAAAAGCTACGAAAATGATTAGAAAATTTAATGCTAAAAGTGTGAATCTTTTAAAGACACTTCATAAAGATAAATATATATTTCTAGAACATAAAAACGTAGACCATATAATACTTTATGTAACACTGAAATACGTTTAAAGAGAACAACAAAAAGATTTCTGGCATAAAGGAGAAGATTTATATTCTCACTGCCTTTATAGAATTATGTTAAAAACACATTTGTGACGGAAAATTCACCATTCTGCTAAGATAAATATGTGAATAATTATTGAGGCTTACATCCTGTGAATATAATTCACTTTAAGAGATTTATGTTACAGAGTGTAGAGGGGGGTGGGGTCATCGTGAGTTTACAGATGCTTCCGTGGCATGTGGTCAATAAAATGTTGGGAAACACTGATCTAAGCACACAGCAACATACATGCAATCATACACGTATATACAGAGTTATCATTTTTATTTCTGATCAATAGCGTGTTCGAATCCGCCAACTTGAGAGGCAAAAGCCACAGAGTCATAAAATTCAAAATATAACATCTCCATAAATATTATCTTAGAAGAACAGAATTTTTATAATTTTACTAGTTATAGCATATGGGAAAATTTTCTAAATATAATTCGTAGGAACCAAGGATAATATAAAAATTTAAATTTCATAACTTAAAAACTCATTTGTTGTGAGGTAAATGGAATTTCATGTCTATAAAAATCAATATGTTAAACTTTTTTTTCATTTTCAATTGTAATTATACCTCTAAAACTGGAGGCTTGGGAATTAGCTGTTGATCAACGAGAAGAAAGGACATTCTTCATATACTATGCATGTGTGTACACAGCTTGTTTAATACAGATATATGGGGCATTCTTACAATCTGTTGACTTTTGGGGGAAAAAATCTGGCGAAATTAAAATTGCTAAATTACATTTTAATCTGATAGATGAATGCCTTAATGATTCAAAATAAAGAAAAAATGGTCAGCAGCGAAAATTTTTTTATTTAACTGAGGTTTAAGTTAAACTTGCGAGTTTAATTTTCCTTGCCATTTTACCTCTATAACTTTTTATGTTCTCCTAAATTTTTACTTATAATGAATTTGCATAGTACCCACAGGACATTCAAATAAGAAATAATAACAATGCAGTACTTTTAATACAGAATTTTTGTATAACATTGTGTTAAAGGGGTGTTAAAGAAGGGACGGTAAGGTAAGAAAAGGGGATGGTATTGGAAAAAAGGTACGAAATGGTAAAAAAAAAGGCACGGTAAGGATGGAAAGGTAAGGAAAATTGCCACCTATTTTTAGGAAAATCATGTTAAGACTAAGTGATAGCCACAATGTTCATTGATTTTTAGAAACAGTTGTTAACATTGGATTAAATTATTATTTTTTTAATTTACCTCGAAAAGTGAAGGAATAAACCTTGGGGACGGTGAGACTACCAATAAAGCCACGATGCTTGAAATTGTTATTTAAATGCTGATTTAAATTCTACAGTAAATTTTCTGCTAAATAATTTTAGACATTATTTCTCTAGCATACTTCAGCTTGAGAAAAAACATGAAAAAAATTCTGTGACTGCATCTGAAATGATTTTCTGTATAATTTTAGAAGGGGGATGGTAAGGAATCTAAAACCCAGGGACAGAGTTTAAAAAATAATAACAACCCTAAAAATGTATGCAGATTAATTTTTAGCTACATATTTATATAAAACAATAGTTCCAGTTTCAGAAAAAAATTACATCGAATTATTTTTATTGAAAAAATTTTATAGAGACAGCTCCAGACTTAAAAATCAGCATCAGGGACACGGGGCGGTAGATGAGTTTTCCTGGTATTTGGACCCCCAACATCGTCCGAAACTTATTTATCTCATTAATATTGTTATGCAATCATGCAATGGGATGTTCCCCAGTGCATGAAATTAAAAAAACACAAAAAAGTGCATTAAATAAAAAATTATTATTCAGGGACATGAAAGTCAAAAGATTGTGAGAATGCCCCATATATATATTAATAATGTTTCTACATTAAATATATTTTCGACAGATAAATTATTATAAAATTGTCGAAAGTTGAAATTTGTTGCGTATTATTTGCTTCTTAAAGCGTCGTATCTAATTTTCACTTTCACAAATCTTTACCTTACACATGTGGAACATTCAAAACTACTGATTGTTTTTCTGACGCAAATTTCCCATTATTTCAAGAAATTTTAGTCATCTTGCAGTTATATTTAATCCTTTAGTGCGCAGCTTTGCCTATATGCGAACAACAGTCTTTTGAATTTAATAATTTTTTTTTATTCGTACATACCTAATTCACACCAGAAAATTAAAATAGAAATATTTGGTCTAAATAATAACAGACTTTGCGTATTAAAAAGAAGAGAAGTTAATCATTGAAACTTGCTGGTGTAAAGTCAGATTCTCTGGACTACGTAATTTCTAGAGCTTATTCTATCATGAGAATTATGGGGTTAAAGGTTAGGCTTTAAAAATAAATAATTATATAAAATAAGGTATTTGGAGACAACTTTATTCAAATATTTACTATTTTGTAATATTTTAGCGTAAAACAGCCACACGACAGTAAGTTTAACAGAAGAAAAGATTGATGTATTACATGAAAAATGTACCTCTCATTTTTTTGCATTATTTTTCCTGTGTAATAAATCTTTCAGAGAATCATACATAATTTTTTCGAATCAAAATAAAAAATCGTGCATTTAAGGGTTAATAGCAGGTAAAAATGCTTTTGGCTGAGTATCTTGGTTTTTCGTAAAATTCCAAATGTATCACATCTTTAATTTAGTATGCCTTATTTTTCTAACAAATGGCTTTTTTTCTTACAACTTGCAACGATGTCTCCAAATTAAAACGCACGTACAGTCGTGAAAAAAAAAGTAAACACCCCCTACTAACTTCTCAACAAATTATCGTAGAAGAAAGTTACTGGTACCGAACGATTGAAAATAAAGTCTACTTTTAAATGATGTACATAAAATTTGCTTAGGGGGGCATTTACATATTAAAACAAACCATAACTTTGTTTTTTTCAATAGCAGTACACAATTCTGACAGCATAAAGGAACTCTACACCTTTCAATTAGCCTATAAACAAATTTTTATGCAATTCGTGCCATAAGTTTCCGAGAAATTAATTATTTTAAAACGAGCGTATTTTGAGGGCCTATATCCAAATTGAAGTTCCGAACTCGATTGTTAACCGATAGAGCCGCCTTCTTGATCAAGGCACGTTTAAGCCTCAATGAAACCTGTTTGATTACAGGATAGCAGAATAAATTTCAAAAATTTACTCACTGCTATCATAGACGGCCCCTTAAACCATCATTTTACTGTTTTTTAAGCATAATTTAAAAACTACTTGGAAGAAAAATGTGAAATTTGGGATTTCCATAAAGCATGACTTAATAAATCTAAATCCATCAGAAAAATTGTAGGTTGCAATTCATAATTTTTTCGAATATTAATTTCATAATTCATATCATAAAATTATAAAAATTCCAAATTCAACGTATTTGTGTTTGGGTACATTAGTATTATTGCTACGCAAAAAATTAGCTCATTAGGGACATAATTTCAGGAGATATAAATAAAAATATGAAAATGTAATTTAACATTAGAAGTACTAAATTTTGAATGTCTATAATTCAAAATCTTATCATATGAATGACTTGAAATTTTGTTTCTAGACATATTTTGAACCGAAGATTTAAAATATATCGTTAAATTTGGGTACTGCCATTGAAACAAATGAAGCTTGGAATCGTTTTAATATTATATGGCGCCCTAAGCAAATTTTATACACACCATTTAAATGTAGACTTTATTTCCAATCGTCCGGTACCAGTAAATTTCGTCTACGATAATTTGTCGAGGAGTTAGTAGGGGGTGTTTACTTTTTTTTCCACCACTGTACATACATTTAGACTGAAAAGTAAAAACATGATTATAACTAACCTTAAACCTTTTTTGTACATTCTTTTGTACAATTAACGATTTCCTGTTACCATTACACACATCAGAAAACATTCTTTTATCGTCATTTTAATAGTTTTAGCTGCGATATTATTGAATCTTCAGAATTCGTCTATCAATATTGACTCAACTGCTTAAAACGTTAAAACTCACTTTTAAAGAATTTATCAAGATGGACACGAAAATATCTATAGAGGAAATGCGGAAAAATAAATAGAATGGAACTTATAATGTAGAAGTTTATGTACGGGTTTCAACATTAATACATGGAAACATATGAATACATGCTTTCGAGAAACTCAAGCAATTATTGAAGCACAAAGTCAGAAACAAATAAATTTCACAGAAATAGCATTTTCTATTGACTTTTAAAATTGGAATTGTGATTTACTCTCGTATTTATTTGTTGAGTGTGCTTTATATAAGAGAACAGTAGTTGTCTCCATAGTGAAGTTCATGGCAAATAATTTCCAGACTTCGCTTGATGAAAGTATAGGTGTAATGAATCACCAGTGAATGTCGTCAAATTGTAAATTTCAAACAGTCTTCTCTACCAATAACATTCTCTTTCTTGAATATCTTGATTATATTCATTTGTTTAATAACACAAAAACAGGATTTAAAGTTCTTAAACCATTATGAATGTGTTTTAAATACACTATGACGCAAACGTTTAGACAATGACGTCATTCAGCTTTAAAATGTAGAATTATGACGTCAGAATTACAAAAACCTGTAAATATATTCAAAACTGATTTAAAATGCTATGTACAAAAGACAGTCGTTTTATTTGCTATAATACTAATTTTTTTCATAAAAATTCAAATGTGCTTGTCGCAAAAGTTTAGACACTATTCTAAATTTCTTTGAATATTCGCTGGCATATGCAAATTTAGAATCGATGATGTCACAAATTTGGAGTACTTAAGTTCTGCAAACGATTGCGCTTCATAGTCGACATGCCGAGAGCTAAAGAAATTCAAGTGAATGAGGTTTCAAGGATTTGGCATTTGAAAGGTGAAGGGAAGAGCGTTTCTGAAATTTCTGCTATTATTAATAGGTCAAAAAAATCTATTTATCGAGTTTTATCGAGTGGTTCCGAATATAAAGCAAAATGTCGGTCTGGGAGGCCACGTGTGACAAATGTACGAGAGGATCGCCTGATACAAAGACTAGCGAGTACTCAACAAATGAGCGTACGTGGAGTTCAAAGCTCATCGGGACTCTCTGTATCAAAGGATTCGATTCGTAGACGAATTTTGGAAGAAGGAACAATCGTTTATAGCAAAATGCAGAAGAAACCAGCTCTGAAACCACATCATAAGTTACAAAGACTTATGTGGGCTCGAAAGCATATGTCATATGGAGAGAAATGGCAGTCAGTCATATTTAGCGATGAAAAAAAGTGGAATCTGGATGGTCCAGATGGTTGTTTATCGTATTGGCATGACTTGCTGAAGGAACCTCGACGTTTTTTTAGTCGCAGACAAGGAGGGGTTCGATGATGGTTTGGGCAGCCTTTTGCTATAATGGACAAGTATCTCTGACCTTCACCAGTGGTCGTCAAACTTCACAGCATTATACACAGACATTAGAAGAAAACCTACTGCCATTTGCTGAGCTTCTAGGGGGTCCTCAGTGGGAATTTCAGCAAGACAATGCTTCAATTCACACTGCAAAACATTCAAAATCTTGGTTTAATTCCCATAATATAAGAGTTCTCGACTGGCCAGCATGTAGCCCAGATCTTAACCCTATAGAAAACCTTTGGAGCATCATGTGTCGCAAAGTTTATAGCAACGCTAGACAATACTCTTCTGAAAAGGAACTTAAGATATCTATTGAGAATGCATGGTACGATATCGATCCACAAACTATGCAAGATTTAGTTTCTTCCATGCAATCTCGTGTATATGACGTAATACATAAGCATGGATGCGCAACCAGGTTTTAAAAATTGTTTATTTCGATTTTATTTAATTTGTGTCTAAACTTTTGAGACAGCAGTTTATTTTTGTTACCATTTAATTTATTACAATATGCACAATTCCACTTTTCTTTGTTATAAATATTGTTTATATGTACAGCACATTAATTTCAAGCAGTGATTTGAAAATTGAATAAATATTTTTCAAAGTATGTAAGAATTTCTTCATTGTCTAAACTTTTGCGTCATAGTGTATATTCCAGTTCTTTCTGCTGTGTCCTTTGAAATACCTAGTTTATTATTTATAAGAGATCTGTGCATACAGCAGGAGAGCTGTTAAATATTTTAGGGTAGATATTTGAGGTACCATGAAAATTAACACTTCTTTTGTAATGTCTGAATGAAAAATCGAAGGTCTGGCTGAAGGATCATGGCACTTAACCAACCCGTGATTTTTTAAATTTCCCAAATCTTCGTTGTAAAAAAAAATCTTTGCGGCATTTTGAAATTTTAATACCTTTAAATTTAGTATTTAGTGAAATAAAAAATACAAAAGCCAAACTATTTAGTCGGACCAAAAACTGTACCAGGCGGTTTTAAGTGGTATTGTTTAACTATCTATTAAAATATTTGAGGCACGCTGAGATTCAGACAGAATAATATTTATGGCTAGAAGAAAATATTTTGAAAAAAAAAATAGACGATTTTGGTGGAACTTAATACTTACCAGACGATAGGGAATGCTAAATGCAAGTGCCAGCAAAGCTGAGCTTGTGGTGCCGCGCTGAAAATCCATGTACTGACTTACGACACAAACAAAGTGTATAGAGCCTTTTTAATATATATATATATATATATGTATATATATTAATAATCTTTCTAGATTAAATTTATTTTCAATAGATAAATTATTATGAAATTGTCGGCAGTCAAATTTCGTTACATGTTACTTTCTTCTAAAAGCGTCGTATCTAATGTTCACTTTCACAAATCTTTACCTTACTCATGTGGATCATTCAAAAGTGATTACTTGCGCGTTGCAGTGTCTCGCGAAAGCTAAATTCTTATCCGTAGTGAAATATGTGCAGCTTTATAAGTGCTATTTTGTTTGTATATTAAAATATTTTTATTTTTATATAATAGGCGTTACTTATATATATTAATGATGGAAAGTTTAAAAAAAAAAAAGTGTTATTTGCACAAAAAGCGATGGAAAAATCACTGTTTTTAGTGAAAAACTCTACAAAAAAAGTCGTGAATTGTTGAAAATTAGGCAAAAACGTATAGTCTATGACAACGTCAAAAAACACGTGATTTTAGTAAGGCTCACTTTTTTATATGTCCTTCTGTTTTATGGTGTACTACCTATGCGGACAGTCTGTCTGGCGTGGGACGTTGCGATTACCTTTGAGAGTAGGGGTTATGTAGGTGAAAAACTCCAGACTTACGTCATTTTAGTATGATTTTTGTTTATAACATATGTTTCTAATAACTATTCGTGATATTAATCCATTATTAAAGTATTTTCCAAGGTTGTTAAAACCCTGTCAGACCCCGATGTATCGGCAAAAAAACACGTTATTCTAGGAAGCTTGAAAATTGTAACATATTATTCTTTGGCTACAATACAACCTATAATTAATTTGCCAGACAAAAATTCGGTTGATAAGTTAATGCCTGATGGCTTTAAATTTGGCAGTGAAACTGCCTATTGTAAGAGTCGTTTATAGGTTAAAAATAGGTCACACCAGGGCTTAATTTGCGCCGGAGCCCGGCTCCGGTACTTCTCAGTTTTCGATAAATATTTAAACATTGGTCGGAATTCACCGGAGCTCATAAGTACAGGGCTCCGGAGCCCAGTGCAGTAGTGCTTCCGGAAAACCAAAGCCTAAATTACCTTTTCCTTTCCTTCCCATCTCCAAGCTTTTTGAATTCTTTTTTACCAAAACACTTACTATATGTGATGTAATGTGTCGCACACGTAGGAGATGGAGATAAAACGGACTCGATTTTTACATCAGTTTTTGGGCTTTGACTGACTCGAGCTCAATCTGTATTATATTTAAAATTTTATTTATTTATGTATAGAAAAAAAAACTTTTCCTCCTTTAAAATTACGTATTTTATTCTATTTCAAATCATTTTAGTGCTATTTTGATCAGAATGAAGGGAAAACAGAAATCGTGTTTTTCTATTTCAAACTTATGTCGGCGACGTGTTGATGCTACCCCACTCAAGATACTGAACAAGGAATTTGCTTTCAGTTCGATTTTCTTTTGTTACAGTTGGATAATTTTTTATTGGCTGTTTTTTTTAGACACCTAACCTGAAAAGAATATTTTCTGTTTTAGCCAACGAGCATCAGAGTTTTGTTTGGTTAAGGTTTTTTTTCTTCTTTGCGTACAATTATAAAAATCACATTTGTGATTTTCCTATTTATTTTGTATCATGAACGGTACCCATGTTAAGGCTCTGCTCCGCACATTTACGAAGTCACTTTGATTTGTAAGTAGATATAATTGCCATGTATTGTTATTCTGATAGAAAGCAATCGATCTGTGTTTTCCCCTTTTCTACAAAAGCATCGATTATTTCCGATAATGGTGCCAAATTTTTATTTAATCTGATTTTCAGAGGCTCACCACAAAAGATTTTTATGCGGAAGGAATCGATTATAGTTTAAGATAGTCACCCTTCATAGGATATTTTTCCATTCTTCAGCATATAAATATTAGTTTCTGTAAATTTCATTCATTTTTTCTTAAAAATGCATAGCTGCGAACTATCCCTTTTTTATGCTAACACTATTTTCTAATCATAATCCTTACCATATTTAATCGCAAAATACTACAATTAATTAACATTAAAATTAGGCAAAGATTACTATTCAGAAGGAGTGATAACTAAAAAGTGGAATAGTTGACAGCTAAATATATGCTGACAGATATATTTAAAAATTTTATTTTGCCAAAGAAAAAGATGCTTTAAATTTTGCAAATAATGTACGAAACATAAATATGCAGGTTGAAGTGACAGTGAGGGGCGGGGAGGGGGGGCGGTACTGTTGCTGTACCGGTGACGCAGAATATAAGGGCTCCGGTACTTTTTTTGTTAGAAATTAAGCCCTGGGTCACATTGACATCATTTTAGCAAACTTGAAAATTGTAACATATTACACTTTGGCTATTAGACAACCTAATTAATTTGCCAGACAGAAATTCGGTTGATTAGTTAATGCCAGTCGGCTTTTAATCAGACAGGGAAAGAGCCCGTTACAAGAGTGGTTTATTGGTTAAAGAAATATGTTCACTTCACGTGATTTTAGCAAACTTGAAATATATTGCACTTTTGCTATCAGACAACCTACAATTAACTTTCCAGGCATAATTTCGGTAAATCTGGCAGCGAAAGAGTAATATGTTACAATTTTCAAGCTTTATAAAATGACGTTAAGATGACATATTTTTTAACCTATTTTTTAAATACTCTTCTAACAGACACTTTCGCTGCCAGATTAAAAACCGTCTGGTATTAACTTATCAACCAAATTTCTGACTGGGAAATTAATTATAGGTTGTCTGATAGCCAAAGTGTAGTATATTTCAATTTTCAAGCTTTCAAAAATGACACATTTTTTAAACCTATAAATCATTCTTCTAACAGGCAGTTTTTTTGCCAGATTTTGCCAGACAATTTGCAAACTTGCTAAAAGAACCTGACGGTGACATGTTTTCTTACCTATAAATTAAAATATTGCATTGTCTTAACAACGTTTGAAACGTCTGGCGATAATCGATTAATATCACGAACAGTTAGTAATAAGAGATGTTATAAACAAAAGTCATTCTAACATGACGTAATATTGTAGTTTTTTCACCTGCATAAACCTTTCTCTCACAGGTAATCACAACGTCTGTCGCCAGTAGACCGTCCGCATACGTACTACACTATAAAACGGAAGGTCATATAGAAGATGAGCCTTGCTAAAATCAATTGTTTGTTTGTTTTTTTACTTTTCTAGCTCTTAGACGATAGGTTTTTGCCGAATTTTCAACACTTTACAACATTTCTTGTACAGTTTTTCTCAAAAAATAGTAATTTTTCCGTCGTTTTTTCTGTAAATAACACAAACGAGTTTTTTACTTTCCATGATTAATTGTCGGAGCACAGCTCCGGCTTCCCTGCAAGAATTACACTTTTGTTAACACAATACCGTCCAAAATATTTCTTGCATCGACACAAAAACTTAGCTGTTCACCTGTAGTGCCAAAATCTCGGCGGGTATTGAAAATCAAAAAGTCCTTCCAGCCAGTGCCGGGAGGAAGAGGTAGCTTTCATATTCCTTATTTTAAAAAAGCCAACTTATATTATTCAAACACACGAAGCTCAATTAAGTGGAAACCGAATGCAGGAGATTCAATACTAATTTTTATCAATATTAAATCATTATGAATGAGAATTTCGCAACATTAGTCAGCTGTATCCAAGCTGCTTTTATTTAAAGTAACTTATATTTGGTTGCCAAATTCGGCGATTTCTGAAAGTGCCTGCCATTTTAAGACAACATGGTGGATGAGGCTAACCAGTGAACTTGGTCGAGACCTTAGTAATTCCTGTGCACATGCTCACTCACATCGGAATCGGTTGATATATACGAGTGCTGTCGCAGGCAAAAAATCAGATTTTTCAAAATGTCACCCACGTTAGAAATTGAAACTGCTATATCTGAGCCATTTTTTAAGATAAAGACAAACAAAAAATGCTCCTGAATCCTTATATCAAGGTCAAATACTTAAGAAAGAAACCTTTTTCAATTTCTAATTTTTTTGCATCTCACTTTAAATATATATTTTTTAATTTAATGGCCACCATTTTTGAAACAAGATGGCTGATGAAGCTGGCCAGCGAACTTGGTCGAGATATTGATGTATACTATCCACATGCCTTCTTCCATCGAAATAGGCGAATACGTGTGGTATCGCGTGGCAAATACAAGATCGTTTCAAAGTGTTAGCCATGATAGAAATGCAAAGTGCTATAATTCAACCACTTTTTAAGATATAAACAAAAGAACAAATTTTCAGAAACAAAAACTGCTCCAGAATCTTTGTATCAAGGCCAAACACATAAAAAAAAATCTTTTTCATTTTCCAATTTTTTAATACCTCATTTTAAATTTTAAATTACATTTTTTTTAAATCGCAACCCTTTTGAAAAAAGATGGCGAATGAAGCTGGCCAACAAACTCGGTCGAGACATTGGTATGTACTATGTACAGACCAAGTTACATTCAAATCGGTTCATAAATACGCCTGTTATCGCGTGACAAAAATCAGGTCGTTTTAAAATGTCAGCCACAATAGAAATTCAAAATGTTATAACTCAGCCAATTTTTTAGATATAGACGAAACAAAACCTGTTCCGGAATCTTTGTATTAAGGTCAAACACATACGAAAAAAATCTTTTTCATTTTCCAATTTTTTAGTATCTCATTTAAAATTTAAATTTTTTTTAATTTTTTAAATGGCCGCCATTTTGAAACAAGATGGCGGATGAAGCTGGCCGACGAATTCGGTTGAGTTATTTGTATGTACTATGTACACACCAAGGTACATCCAAATCGGTTCATAAATACGTCTGTTATCACGTGGCAAAAATCAGGACGTTTCAAAATGTCACCCACGCTAGAAATTCAAAATGCTATAACTCAGCCATTTTTTAAGATGTAGACGAAACAAAAACTGCTCCCGAATCTTTTTATAAAGGTCAAACACATAAGAAAAAAATATTTCTTCAATTTTCAATTTTTTGGTACCACATTTCAAATTAAAATTTTTCTTAAAATTTTAAATGGCCGCCATTTTTAAACATGATGGCGGATGAAGCTGGCCAACGAACTCGGTCGAGACATTGGTCTATACTATGTATAAACGAAGTTACATCCAAATCGGTTCATAAATACGCCTTTTATCGCGTGACAAAATTCAGGACGTTTCAAAATGTCAGCTTCGCTAGAAATTCAAAATGCTATAACTCAGCCATTTTGTATGATATAGACAAAACAAAAACTGCTACGGAGTCTTTGTATAAAGGTCAAATACATAAGAAAAAAATATTTTTCCATTTTCAATTTTTTGGTACCACATTTCAAATTTTAAATTTTTAAAAATATTTTAAATGGCCGCCATTTTGAAACAAAATGGCGGATGAAGCTGGCCAACGAACTCGGTCGAGACATTGGTATGTACTATGTACACACCGAATTACATCCAAATCGGTTCATAAATACGAGAGTTACAGTGTGACATAGGTCATATATATATATCTGTACTCCTATTATAAAGAGGAAAAAATTGTTTATTTGTAGGAGGTAAGCTCAGGAACTACCGAACCGATTCCAAAAGTGATGGTATCAAAATGATGGTGTTAGTCCAACTTAGAACATAGGCTATACCTTATGTCGGTGAAACAACCCCAAAGGGGGTGCAGGAGCAAAAAACGTTCTAAAAATGCTATTTTTGTGTTACTGAAGGGCCTAGAAATATGAAATTTGGAATATTAGTTACTTATAAGATATAAATGTTGTCTAAGAACAGTTCTTAAACAATTCGAAATTTAAAAGGGGTGAAAATGCACAAAAAGCGTTCTAAAAAACGTTCTAAATGGTAGTTTCTACATAATCTCAGGAAATACCAAACCGATTTAAAAAGTAATGGTATCAAAATGATGGTGTTAGTCCAACTTAGAAGATAGGCTATATTTTATATCGGTGTCACTACCCCAAAGGGGGTGCAGGAGCAAAAAATGTTCTAAAAATGCGATTTTTGCGTTACTGGAGGGCCTAGAAATATGAAATTTGGAATATTAGTCATTTATAAGATATAAATTATGTCTAAGAACAGTTCTTAACACTAGAACGGCGGCGAGGGGTCATTTTGACCCTTGCCGAATGAAAACATTTCGATTCGAACCAGAATTTTTTTTATAATATAAGATTGATATAAACTGCACAATATAACTTAAATAAATAAGTTAAATAGTTCTAAATAAAAATTCTGATGTGAAATATTTTTTCTAAAACTTCAGCAAAATTTCCCGCCGTTCTAGTGTTAAACAATTCGAAATTTAAAAGGGTTGAAAATGCACAAAAAGCGTTCTAAAAAACGTTCTAAATGGTAGTTTCTACATAATCTCAGGCAATACCAAACCAATTTAAAAAATATTGGTGTCAAAATGATAGTTACAACGTTTGCTCCAAGATACGCTATGTTTTATGTCGGTGCCACTACCCCAAAGGGGGTGCAGGAGCACAAAACGTTCTAAAAATGCGATTTATGTGTTACTGAAGGGCCTAGAAATATTAAATTTGAAGTATTAGCTATTTATTAGATATAAAGGATTTCTAAGAACAGTTCTTAAACAATTCGAAATTTAAAAGGGGTGAAAATGCGCGAAAAGCGTTCTAAAAAACGTTCTAAATGGTGATTTCTACACAATCTCAGGAAATACCAAACCGATTAAAAAAATAATGGCGTCAAAATGATGGTGAAAACCCTTGCTCCAACATAGGCTATGTTTTATGTCGGTGCAACTACCCCAAAGGGGGTGCAGGAGAAAAACGTTCTAAATTGCGTTTTTTGCGTGACGGAAGGGCCTTGAATCGTGAAATTTAGAATGGTAATTAGTTATAAGATATCAGTGATCTCTAAGGACATTTCCTAAAAAAGTCTAAATTTAAAAGGGGGCGTCAAAATGCGCAAAAAGCGTTGTAAAAAATGTTCTAAATTGCGATTTCTAGCAATCTCAGTAAATACTGAACCGATTTCAAATATAATAGTGTAAAAATGATAGGGACAGATCTTTATCCAAGATAGGCTATATTTTATATCTGTTTCCACTACCCCAGAGGAGATGCAGGAGGAAAATGAGCGAAAAGCGTTCTAAAAACGTTCTAAATGCCGATTTGTCACCAATATCTCAGGAAGAATCAAACTGATTTCAAAAGTAATGGTAAGAAATTGATGCTGACAACCTCTTCTCTAACACAGACGCTATTTTAAGTCAGTATCACTATCACCTAGACGTTGCAGGAACAAAAAAGCGTTCTAAATTTCGATTTTTGTGATCGGTAGGGGCTAGCAACTTAAAATTAGGCAAGGTACATATTTATTACATATAAATGATCTTTAAGAACAGTTTCGAAAAAATTGGAAATTTAAAAAGGGGTGAAAATGCGCGAAAAGCGTTCTAAAAACGTTCTAAATTGCGATTTCTACTCAATCTCAGGAAATTCCAAAGCTATTTCAAAAGTAATGGTTGCAAATCATTCGTGACAGTCCCTGCTATAACATAGATTATATTTTATGTTGCTGACACTACCATCTGAGGGTTGCAAAAGCAAAACATGTTCTAATTTGCGTTTTTTGCATAACTGAAGGTTCTAACACTTTGAAGTATGACACGGTATTTACTTACAAGATGCAACTGCTTTCTAAGAACTGCCGAAAGAAAATTTCAAATTTAAAAAGATGAAGTGAGCGAAAAGCGTTATAAATTACAATTTTTATATAATCTTATCAAATACCAAACCGATTAAAAAAAATAATGATGACAAATTGTTGGTGATGGAACCTGCTCAAACATAAGCTATATTTTATGTCTGTGCCACTACCACCAGAGGGTTGCAGGAGCTAAAAACTTTCTAAATTGCGATTTCTGTGATGCTGAAAACGCTAGAAACTTTAAATGTGGCATGGTAGTTACTTATAAAATATAAATGCCCTCGAAGGACTGTCAAAAATGAATTCGAATTAAAAAGGGGTGAAGTGAAGGGGAGGTGCGAAAAGCATTCTAAAAAAGTCCTAGATTACGATTTCTACGCAATTTCAGGGAATATAAACCAAATATAAAAGTAATAGTTGCGAATCAATGGTAACAGCCTCTGATCCTACACAGGCTATATTTTATGCCGATGATTCTACCACCTGGGGTTCACAGGAGCAACAAACGCTCTAAAAAAGACCTTTAAAAACTTTCTAAATTACGTTTCTGTGGAGTATTAGGAAATAACAAACCAATTTCAAAATTAATGTTGGCAAATTAATGGTGGCAGTTCTTATTTCAACATAGCCTTTGATGTTGAGAGAGGTGGTAGGACTTGGAATTTGACATGATGGTTAATTTTAAGATGTAAGAAGATGGTTTCTAAAAAATTCAAAACTTCAAATGAATACTGAAATGAGCGTATTAATTGAGCATAAAAGTTTCAAAATATTTTCTTAATTATTATTTATTTAGTTTTATTTCGTTTTATTAATTTAAGTCTCATATCTGCCTTATGCACTGTAACAATGATGTTTAATCAAACTGTGTTTTAAATAGTAATTTTTAAGTAATAAGTACCTTTTAATAAAATAAAATATTACCTTTTAATAAAATAAAAATTTAGTTAGTACCTTTTAATAAAAATTAGACATATAAATATCACTTGGCATATTTCAAATATTACGCGAGCAAAGCCGCGGGGGTTGCTAGTATATATATATATATATATATATATATATATCAATTGTGAACGGAGGGTGGTTTCGGGGTCTGGGGGTCATGATCGATGAAAATATACCAAAATTTTTTGAAATCGCTTTCCTCCGAACGGCTGCAATAGGTAGCTTTTTGTAAAGAAAGCTACCTAAAACATTCGTCATCCCGAACACACTAAAATGTCGGCTTTTAATTTTCCCATAGAAATAACATTGCGATTGTTTAATTCTATATATTTAAAAAAAACAAGGTTGTTTTTTAGCCATTTGCCCTGAACTTTCTATTGAACAAATTTTAATCATTCTTTTTTCAAATGAAAGCTGTTTCTTTGTAGATTTGCCTGCACTACCTATTTTTTTTAAATATTCCCATATTTATATTTAAAATAAAGATGTAAAAAAAATTATAAGAATTTTTTTTCAAAATGGTAGTAGTTGAATTTTTGACATTATTGTAAAGAAAGGAAAAATAATAAAGTTTGTTTATTTGTATCGATGCCATTTTCTCATAAAACTCAAAATAAACTTTCTAAAAAAAACAAACAGAAAATGACGTCACGCTTTAAATAAACAGTAAATTTTTCCTCAAAAGCTGTTACAATTCAATACTTTTCATCCCTCTGATACTAAGTTTGAGATGCTAAAACCTTGAGACTTAAAATGACATCATATTTATATGAAACCGAAAATTTTCTTTGATAAAACTAAATATTTTACTACGAATGCTCTAAAAGATATAAATTTCTGGAATTTTACTCGCCGATGCAGAGATTAGAGCCTCAAATTAAGAGTGGGAATGTTCACATGCAAAGTCGGAGTCGGCGAACTTGATTTCAAGTTCGGAAATATACACTTATGTATTAATAACCTATTGCGCATTGCAATATTTTTAAAATGATGAATGCAAATATGAGAGATGCGTGTGTAAATTTTGAGACGGTGAAAATGACATTAAGTTTAAATTTCACGCGAAAAATAATTATATGATTGATTCAAGGGAAAATCATTCTTTAATTCAATCGGTAGGGGAGACCGGAGCTAGTTGGTCACAGGGGTAAGTAGGCGCAGTCCGCATAAATCGCCTGTTTGTGGTTAGATTGCGCAACCAGTCACAGAGTAACTTTCTTCTTGCTTTTTACAATATTCATTGAACTTTTGCACCTTTACCTACGTGCAGTGGACATTTATTACGATTTTTCTGTTTTTTGAACTCATAAGTAAATTTTTTGTTGCTTCATTCTTTTTCTGATTTCTAATACTTATCTTAATAATTGCGATTTAACTTTTGCAGTTTTTCTTAGTGTATAATTAACTGTACCTACTCCATATGTGATTTACTTGGATTAATTATGTTTAGAAGGTTACGTCTCCCTTTTGTGAAGAAATTTATTATGGGGCTAGTAGGCGCATTGAACACGGGGCAAGTTGGCTCGGTGTCTAGGGTGTGCTGGTAGCTTGAAATACAGCAAACATAGAGAAAAGTGGTTTCAAGGCAAGATTTTAGGCACAAGAGGCTAGCCCAAACAGAGACACTCGATTTTGTATTTGTAACAACTATAACTCTGATGATGATAGCGAGTAGGATAGTAGTTACTCAATGTTAATGTTTTATTCATTATTTTTAAGTCTGAATAATTTAGAATTTACATTGTACGGCGATAATGCCTTTGTTTAAACTTACTGGTAATAATGAAATTGATTTCTTTTAATTGCGTGATTTATTTGAGTTACATTTAAATTTTTATAAAGCGTGTGCTAACTTACCCCATAGGTATAGGCAACTTGCCCTGTGATGTGGTAGGTTGGAGCACAATTTACCTTTTACTTTAGGCTTCCGCTAAACATAAACTAGAAAAGCTACAAACTCAAAATTCCGGGTAATTATAGCCAAATGCCTGTTCTTTAAAAGTGCAGTTAAAGTTTGCTAAAAAACTTAAACAATAAAAAATTAATAAAACTCAATAACTAAAAACTACGCCTACTAGCCCCGGTCTCCCCTCATTCAAACATAAGAGCTTCAGTCGGTAATTTCATCATCATCTTATACTGTTTTTTTTTTTACTTTGAACAGTCGAAATTTATGAAATTAGTATTTTGGTAACTTTAAGTTAAAAATAATTTCGTTCGTAGAAATTCGACGGGTTTCATCGCGTTATTAATTAAAACATTAGCTCCATTGTTGCAAATTATGCATTTTAACTTCATTCGAATTGTTATGGCGTCGTCAACATTTGTGACCTGAGATACAGATTGACATTCAGAAGTTTTACTCCATACGTACTTAACGACCACGTGTGTTTATTTTTGGTGCGAACCTTTCATTCTCCGTAACCTTCCAAATCAATGCGAATTTTAAGTTAAAAAAAAATGAGTTGAAACGGAATACGATTTTGGATGTTAACCACGTTGTAACGGATTCCGTATTAGCCGCATGGCTACAAATGAGAATCAAAGAAATCGAGGACAATATGAAGTCATGTATGTATTACTTATATGTATGTATGTTTCTATTCAGACGTATGTATGTTTGTAATGGAAAATTTCCTTAATCGTGTTTGTAAACAATTTCATAATTTAGTAAGCGTTGTTTGATGTGCAAATTTAACCATTTGGTAGCGGTCTCAATTGCAGAAGGTTACTCAATTTGTTTTAATTCACAGTAAGTGAATATTTTGCAACTGAAATGCATGTGAACATTCTGAAGTGAATGAGATAAACATTTTTTGTCAAGTTCTACACTTGAAAACGAAAATATGTAGAATTCAAAATAGCACATCCCTACACCGGTGGAATAGGTAACTTCCCTAATTCGTACTTTTAAGATTTTGGATAATTTTACTGGAAAAAACGAAGCTAAAATGCGAAGAACCCGATTAGAGAAGAATCATCAGTACTGAATTCCAATGAAAATTTTGCCAAATTAATCAGCTACAGCCAATTTGGCTTCATTTGTGGTGACTTATTTTTGATTCCTCGAATTTGGCGATATTTTGACAAATGTCGACAAGATTGGGCGAGAATTTGATGTTAATATATATAGCTATATAGTTTTATGCATTTGATCTGGAAAATGGTTACAATAATGAAAGTTAATTAGTGAGAAATCACCAAAGTCGTAAAGGAATCCCTAATTTTTTTTTTAATCTGTTGCCTAGATTTAGTGTACACTTTAAAAAATGTACATATTTTGATATGTGTAACGTTATACAGAGAAGTTTTGAAAATACCGGTTAAAAGAAAACAGTTGAGATGAAAAGAGTTATTCAGCGTAATTCTATATAGAAAAGTCGCATACCAATAACCCAGATGTCTTCCGAGTATTTCCAGAGTAACGATTTAACAACAACTCAGATGTATAAAGGTATCAATTTTGATAAAGGAGTATAGCAGACTACCTACGTGTGTATGTTAGATACGTGTTACCAACATTTCCCAGATGCCATATTAAATAAGTTTGGGAACTGCCAGACATGCAAGTTTTTCAGCGGATTCGAAGTTTTCTGACGCTAACTCGATGGATCCGGTTCCAATTTTTGATTGTATAAAAGATAGGAGCTGCATTAAACAAATCAAAATCGCTCAAATATATCCGGTGGTTATCCTTTATCTTTACAACAGACTCTCTTATCCAATAATTTATCTTTACTTTTAACATTTGTGAATTATTCTAAAGAACAACAAATTACGCTGCATGAAAATGTTGACAATCCGGACATGAGATTTACTATTGAGCAGCAGAAGATATTTCAGTTATGCACTGAACAGCTTTCGTCGTTGCAAACAAAAGTGACAAATTTCCCTAAATCAACTTTTATTATTGGAAAAGTAAGAGCTGAAAAAGTACGATAATCAAAGAAATTAGTAGAATAATCATTGTGCAGTTAGGATAAGAAGCTATCATTCTTTTGGCACTAACAGGTACTGCTGCATTTAATGTAGAAGACAAGGCAATTCATTCTGCGCTTACAGAACCAATGTGTTTTAAATGGTTCGCTGATTTAAAAAGCCAGAAAAGCAAAAAAATCTACAGCTGAACATGGATCCTGTGTTATTTCTCCTTATTGACGAATTTTCAAGAAGCGGATGTCGTCTGATGGCTGATCTTGAACAAAGATGTCGCGAAGATTTCAGATAACTTCGAACCTTTTAGATGCTTATTTGTTTAAATCCTTGGAGGTATTAGGTAGTTACGTCCCGTAAATGACTTCCTTCTATACAAAGGACATTCTATAAAAGACATTTCTGTTTTTCGCGGACAAAAAATGCTTAGGGCTTTTTAAAAATGATTCACATTAGCAAACTCATTGAGACAAAATGACGATCAACAAACACAGTTTCGAAAGACTCTTAATTCACTTTGCGTGGAATCAAGTTTTAGACTACCTCTCATCTCTTATGCAACGACGGAAAGATTTAATGCTTGCGGCTGAACATAATTGTTTTGAAAATGCCATGAGTCTTTTTCTCAAAAACAAGCACGCTAAAGAACATAATCAAGAATTACTTTTTAAACAACGTGGAGGGGAGCAATAGCAGGAATATTAGCAAACCACAATAATTAAATAGCTAAGGTGGAGTGAAGATGATCAGACGTCTGGTCTTCAGGCTGGACTTTCCTCAGCAGCTGGATGCTGAGTTTCGTTACTTACCAATATGTGGACGGAGTGAGGATTGGTAAACGGTGCACTGAGTACGGTAAAAGATAAATTCTATGGCCCAAACTTTCAACCTCGAGGTTTGCCACAGGCTATAATGGTCCATTTTGATGATTATCATGGGCCATTTCTAAATGAAAAAATTTTCCTTATCAAACTTATTTATAAATATTTGAAAAAAAAGGCCTCATGCACATGGAGTCAGTTACCTGTAACTGTTACATACCTTGCCACCATATACAAATCCCAAAGTTTAACTTTGTCAACAACTGCTGTGAGCATTGTTCTAAGGTGTTTGTCACATAAACCACACTTTTAGCAAAGTTTGTCGTTTAGAGGACGTTCTCATTGAAGAGCTTTTCGTTCAGGATAGGCTTGACCAAATTAGAAGTATGGAAGCACTTGATGACAGGTTAGCATTTGGGCATTGTCTGAGACAACAAACGACTGAATTAAACACATTAAATTGAAGATTCGACGACTGTTATTTCAAACTTAGTTTTATACTATTAAACAGTAATCATGAAATTAAAATACTTTTTTAAAAATATTATCATTCAAGTTCGTGCGTTTCCATGCTCCAACATTTCGGCCTGACGGATGCTAGTATATATATATAAGTAAAGCGTATTATATATAAAAAAAAATATTTTAATATACAAACAAAATAGCCCTTTAAAGCTGCACATGTGTCACTACGAATAAGAATTTTAAAATTTCAAAAAGCCTCAACAATTTTTTTTTCAACGAAGATTTTAAAAATTAAAAAATCACGGGTTGGTGAAGTACCACGATCCTTCAGCCAGACCTTCGATTTTGTATACAGGTATTACAAAAGGAGTGTTACACAAATTTTCAAGGTGCCTCAGATACCAACCCTAAAATTTTAACAGCTCTCGGACTAATACTGTTTCGCCACAAACCAAAATTTGGCATAGTCTCAAATATTATCAGATGTAAATATGTTGCATTTCACTCGTTACGACAGGCAGAAAGTTTGTGTGAAAAAAATTCTCTAATTAGGGTATTAAATTTACGCCATAGAATTGTCAGTGCCAAAAATTTCTAAAACAAGGCTACGTAGTTCATATATCGGCTTTTTCATTTTATTCGTGGTAATGTAAATTTTATTCCTGTTTTATAAATTTATCGGAATCTATGTTCTGGTACAAATAACGTTAATTCTGGTTTATACAAATCGCTTAATATATGGCGCTATGAAAATATTTCGCAGACTGTGGCTAAATGGACCTTGAATCTCCATTTAATATAAATTCCGACACACTAAAAACATTTAAGTGTGAAGTGATATTCAAATACGACGCCTGTTGATTGTTGATTATAAATCAGCACCTTAACCACTAAACAAAAAACAGTATGAGCGTTCATCACAGTCATTTTAATTAAAAATGATGAAAATTGCTTAACAGAAAGTATCTATTTAATTCTGAATAATATGTTGATTGATCTTTCAAGATTCATTTTTCACAACCGTGAGATATTTTATAAATATTATTATAAAATCTAAATTCCGTTTTAAATGATGCCGTTATCGATTTAAATTTGTTAAATAAATATGATCATTGATATTTCTAGCTTTCATCCTCACTATTCAATTATTTCTAGCTTTAATGATCTCTATTCATTTTCATATGAATTACCAATCTAATGACGGAATGAACTTCAGTAATTTAATAAAGTAAAAAGGTAGAGAAGGGTAATTTATTTTTATTCCTCACCGACATTGTTCAACAATGTAAGATAACAAAGAGGAATCATATGATACGAGAAGAACTATTCCATACTTAATAGAAAAACTCACTACGTGTTTAATTTCCCATGTCTCCCATGGATGATCAGTAATGTGCTCGCAAATTGAGTATGTCAAAGAATAGAATAGTATAAAGGTAGATGAAGGAAGGGTAAATAAAAGTACTTGCTTAAGAAAAATAATTTGCGGAAGAACATTTTTTTGTCTAACAAACTATATTTCGGCATTTTTTTTAACTGAAATAACATGAATTAGAAGAAAATACATTAGAAAGATCTTTTATTCATTGATTATAAGAATTCAATATAATTAGTAATCATAATTCTTTTATTTTGATATATATTCGGTAATACATAAAAGAAAAAGGTTTAGTTAAATTTTAATTGTAACAGAACCCTGCATCTTTCTGGATATCAGATTATAATATTTAACAACATCAAAATTTATCAATAATTATTACAAAACTGAAATTATTAGAGCTTCAGGCTTAATCCTTTGAAAGTCAACAGCTGAAGTTAATACATCGACTTTTACTTATCACTTTTATAAATTTTATTCGCGTATTTTAAGTTATACACGTATACACATACAGGTACGAATACTGGTAATTCTGGTTTGTACTAATCCGCAGATGTAGAGCGCTATGAACATATTTCGCAGATGGCGGTTAAACAGACCCGGAATCTACTTTCGAAATGAAGTCCGATCCATTACAAACATGTAAGTTTCAACTGTAATTCGGATCTGGCACCTCTTGTATAGAAGCTAGCTCCTTAGCTACTAAGTAATGAGACGGCATGTGCGTTTACCGCATACAATTTAAATAAATATAGTAAAAATTGTGTAACACGGGGATTCTGATTCCAAATTCTGATTAATTTCTCTGGTTTATCTTTAAGGATTAACTATTCACAATCGTGAGATAATTTATATATATCATTATAAAATGTAAATTCCCTTTTGAATGACGCCGTTGTAGATTTAAATTTACCTACTTTATGAAATGAATATGAACATTAATACTTTTAGCCTTCATCTTCACTTATTTAATTATTTCTAACATTAATAGCTTCAATTTAATAATCTCTGTTCATTTTCCTATGAATTACCAATTTTATGACGGAATATATTTCAGTAATTTAATAAAGTAAAAAGATAGAAAAAGGTAATTTCTTTATTTCTGTTTCCCAGCGATGTTGCTCAACATTGTAAGATAAGAAAGAGGAATAATATGATATGAGACAAACTATTCCATACTTAATAGAAAAACATACAACGTGTTTAATTTCCCATATCTCCCATGGATGATCAGTAATGTGTTCGAAAATTGAGCAAGTCAATGGATAGAATATAAGGGTAAATGGAGGAAGATTAAATTTACTTGCTTAGGAAAAACAATTTGCAGAAGAAGACTTTTTTTTTGTCTAGAAAACTATATTTCGGCATTTTTTTTACATGAAAATAACATGAATTTGAAGAAGGCACATTAGAAAGATTTTTTTATTTTATTTATATAATAGATATACCGATATTGAATATAGGAATTGAATATAATTACTTATCATAATTCCCTTATTTTGATATGTATTCGATAATACATAGAAGGAAAAGGTTTATTTGAATTTTAATTGTAACAGAACCCTTCATATTCTTGGATATCAGATGATAATATTTAACAACATCCAAATTTATTAACAATTAATACAAAACTGAAATTATTAGTGCTTCACGTTTAATCCTTTTGAAAGTCAACAACTGAAATTAATACATCGACTTTTATTTATCACGTTTATAAATTTTATTCGCGTATTATTAATTATACACGAATACACGCACTGGTACGAATTCTGGTAATTCCGGTTTGTACTAATACGCAGATGTAGGCCGCAATGAACATATTCCGCAGACGGTGGTTAAACAAACCTGGAATCTACTTTTGTAATAAAGTTCGACCGACCCACTATAATCATTTAAGTTTCAACTGTTATTCGGATCTGGCACCTCCAGCTCCTTAGCTATAAAGCAATGAGACGGTATGTGCGTTTATTGAAAGCTATTTAAATAAATATAGTAAAAATTGCGTAACACGGTGATTATGTTTCTAAATTCTGATTAATTTCTCTGGTTGATCTTTTGGGATTAACTTTTCACAATCGTCAGATATTTTATAAATATCATTATAAAAAGTAAATTCCCTTTTAAATGACGCCGTTGAATATTTACATTTACCTACTTTATAAAATAAATATGAACATTAATACTTTTTAGCCTACATCCACATTTATTTAATTATTTCTTAGCGTTGATAGCTTCAGTTTAATAATCACTGTTCATTTTCCTATGAATTAGGGTAAAATCACCTATCACAGCCCATTTAATATTCCTACGACGCTAGACGCGAAACGCCCAACATTTGAACTTAGCGCCAAAAAGAAGTGATAAAATCGTCTTTCGACTATCACATTATGTCTTTGTTATGACAAATCAACTCACGCTACGTGAACAGTGGCTATTCCTACCGCAGCTTCTTTTTTTTTCTCCTGTTTCAGCTGTGGTTTCTTAGCAAGATTTTTAGTGAGCAAAGTTGAATGTCGTGTTGTGTACGAAATTTTCAAGAAGAATAAACGAAAAAAAAGTAAGTTTTAATAACTTATGTAAAGATTAAGGAATATGTCAACATGTCGGTGTTATCAAAATAAGCTTATTGAGCCAGCTATTGCGGTAGGCCACTACTGATGCTATTTTTTCATGATCGCAGCACTCTTAGTTTTTATATTTTATAGCTATGTGTGGCCATTGATTAAAGTTTTTAATACATATATTTCTTTCAAACATTTAAAGTAAAGTGTTTGATAATAAATTTATATTAGCATATTCTTCTTATTTATGTCCACTTTATTCTATACTTTTTGTACACACGACATGCCTTTGTAAATGGTATAATTGACTACTCTTTTTGGCTAGAATCTACACCCTAACTGCTTAAGTTTAATATCACAACTAGCGTCTATAGCCAGCTATGGATATTTAAAATTTAGCTTTAAGCTATCCAGATTGCAAGTAGTTCAGTGGTATGACGTTTGCTCAAGAGGGATTCATATCTAGACCGGGCTTCGTATCTAGCGAGCAAAAATCTTAAATAAATAAATAAATAAATAAATAAGTAAATAAAAAAAATAGCAATTTATCAAATTACAACGACCATTTGGAAAACGATTTTTTTGAAGACTAAAATTTAAGACATAAAAAACCGCATGGAGTTGATCATACATTACGTACGCCATGAATTAAACATTAATAGTGTTATTACACATAAAAATTGCAAGCCAAAAATATCGCCTGCGACCCGTCAGATTTCCTGAAACTTATGTATTATCCACCTGAAACTTACGTAAATATCCAAGCATTTCATTGGCTGTTCGGTAAAAGGCTTTTCCATCGTCAGATTTCCAAGAAATCTGACGGCCAATTTTAAATGAAATTTCATTCTTAAACTTCTAAACATCCGACAATATTACTTTTTACACCGTCGGATAGAGAAAAAAAATGTACTTTTAAATGCAATTTGCTTGAAAGCTGTATCTCAATTTGTTTCTGAGTTATTTATTTATTTTTTTTTTGTAGTTTTTATTACTTTTTCGTCATAGTGGCAACAGAAGGTATCCATCGTTGTTGAAATTAAAGGGAAATACAGATTACTGTATAGAACAATCATAAAACGATAAAATGCGGATTAAACCAATGAAAACTTCAGTTATGCTTTTAATTTCCCATCCTGACCAGAACAATAACCATTTTTTCAAAATGGTTAAAAAGAACTTTTTAATTACGTTATAAAAATAATTCTACACAATTTTAACTTTAAATATTTTTAAACATTATTTTTATACTAATATTATAATGAAGAATCGTTTGTTTATAGTGGTTAATCTATGGAACTAATAATCCATTTCAAAAGTAATGTTGTCAAAATGATAGCAACAGTTTGTACTTCCCCATAAGCTATATTTTATGTTGGTACCATAATCCCAACGTAATACAGGAGCAAAATCTTTCTAAAATACATATATTTGTGATTTTGAAGGATATAAAAATTAGAAATTTGACTTGATGGTATCTTGCAAGATATAAATAGTCTCTAAAGACAGTTTCTAAAACATTCAAAATTCAAAAAGGATTTAAATGCTCAGAAAATGTTTTCTATAGAATTGTGATTTCGATAGAATTGTTACAAATATAAAATTTAAACTTGACATGGCTGTTATTTTAAAATCGCAAATGTACGCACAAAATAGTTTTTCTTTTTCTTTTTCTTTCTTTTTTTTTTTTAAGGGAAATGTGTGCTGAAATAGTTCTAAAATTCCGATTTTCGTGATACTAAAGGGGCTAGAAACTTGACACGTGTTATGGTGGTTGAGATGCAAATGCTCATAAAGAATGCTTTATAAAAAAAATTAATTTAAAAGGATCAAATGAGCAGCAAACTTTCTGAATTACGATTTATATGGTCTTGTTTAGAATATAAACTTGAAATTTGACTTGGCTGTTACATTTAAAACATAAATTCTCGCTCAAAACTGTTTTAAAAAATCGTAATTTTAAAGGGTGCAAGAGAAAAAAAAGCTCTAAAATTTCAATTTTTTTTATATTGTTGGGGCGAGAAAATTCTCATGGTGGTTTATTTATAAGATATAAATGCTCATTAAGAACGGTTTCTAAAATATATCGAAATTTAAAAAGCTTAAATGAGCTGAAAACACTCTAAATTACGAATTATTTCGAATTATTTAGAGAAATTGAAATTTTTATTTGAACAAAAAGAAGTAAAAGAGTCCTTCCG
This sequence comes from Maratus speciosus, assembly GCA_963932465.1. Lineage (NCBI taxonomy): Eukaryota > Metazoa > Arthropoda > Arachnida > Araneae > Salticidae > Maratus > Maratus speciosus. Next base: position 244,761,825 of record OZ010792.1, read on the forward strand.
GCCAGTGCCGAGAGGAAGAGGTAGCTTTCATATTCCTTATTTTAAAAAAGCCAACTTATATTATTCAAACACACGAAGCTCAATTTAGTGGGAACCGAATATAGGAGATTCAATTCTAATTTTTATCAATACTAAATCATTATGACATTAAATCATTATTTGAAACAAGATGGCGGATGAAGCTGGCCAACGAACTCGGTCGAGATATTTGTATGTACTATGTACACACCAAGGTACAACCAAATCGGTTCATAAATACGCCTGTTATCACATGACAAAAATCAGGACGTTTCAAAATGTCAGCCACGCTTGAAATTCAAAATGCTATAACTCAGCCCCTTTTTAAGATATAGACGAAACAAAAACTGCTCCCGAAATTTTTTATAAAGGTCAAACAAATAAGAAAAAAAATATTTTTTCAATTTTCAATTTTTTGGTACCACATTTCGAATTTAAATTTTTCTTAAAAATTTAAATGGCCGCCATTCTTAAACAAGATGGCGGATAAAGCTGGCTAACGAACTCGGTCGAGACATTGGTATGTACTATGTAGAAACGAAGTTACATCCAAATCGGTTTATAAATATGTCTTTTATCGCGGGACAAATTTCAGGACGTTTGAAAATGTCAGCCACGCTAGACATTCAAAATGCTATAACTCAGCCATTTTTTAAGATATAGACGAAACAAAAACTGCTCCTTAATCTTTGTATAAAGGTCAAATACATAAAAAAAATATTTTTTCAATTTTCAATTTTTTGGTACCACATTTCAAATTTAAATTTTTCTTAAAAATTTAAATGGCCGCCATTTTTAAACAAGATTGCGGATGAAGCTGGCCAACGAACTCGGTCGAGACATTGGTATGTACTATGTATAAACGAAGTTACATCCAAATCGGTTCATAAATACGCCTTTTATCGAGTGACAAAATTCAGGACGTTTCAAAATGTCAGCCACGCTAGAAATTCAAAATGCTATAACTCAGGCATTTTTTAAGATATAGACGTAACAAAAACTGCTCAGGAATCTTTGAATAAAGGTCAAATGCATAAGAAAAAAATATTTTTCCATTTTCAATTTTTTGGTACCACTTTTCAAATTTTAAATTTTTTTAAAAATTTTAAAAGGCCGCCATTTTAAACAAAATGGTGGATGAAGCTGGCCAACGAACTCGGTCGAGACACTGGTATGTACTATGTACACACCGAATTACATCCAAATCGGTTCATAAATACGAGAGTTACAGTGTGACAAATGTCAGATATATATATATATATATATATATAAATTTTGAACGGAGGGTGGTTTCGGGGTCTGGTGGTCATGAACGATGAAAATATACCAAATTTTTTTGAAATCGCTTTCGTCCGAACGGCTGCAATAGATACCTTTTTGTAATGAAAGCTACCTAACAGAGGAAAAGAGCTGTAAAACGAAAAACAAAAGAGTTAAGATGACCAACAAAGAAGCCACCAAAATATCAGGGCCAAATCCTGCAAAAATAATCAGAAAAAGAATAATCGACTTCGGTTGTCCATCACTAATGCTTTGATGGCCATTACGGATGCAAAGCGGGCCATTACTGATGTTTTTGTACTTTTTAGCAAAACAAATCTGGTAAAGGAATAAATTTGTTTTGTTGATTTTCTTGACACGAAAGTGTTCTTCCACCCATTCTTGTTATATTATTATCATCGGCAAGAAAAAAATTCGCGGGGCACAGCTAAAAGCCGAAAAATTCGTCCATAACCTAGCCGTCACTGGTTGTTTTACCCTACAATTTTAATGAGAGGAATGTATTTCACTAATTTAATAAAATAAAAAGAGGGAAATGGCTAATTTTTTTCTTTCTATTCCTCACCGATGTTGCTCAGCATTGTAAGATAAAAAAGAGCAATCATATGATACGAGAATAACTATTCCATACTTGCAAAACAGCACAGAAAACTGGCGATATGAAACTATTAAAATAATAAATCTTTGTAAAAAATCACCACAAAATAAAAACAACACATAGGACGCGTTTCGAGCTAAAAATATTACCAACTCGAAACGCGTCCTATGTATTGTTTTTATTTGATGGTGATTTTTTACAAAGATTTATTATTTTAATATTCCATACTTAATAGAAAAACTTACTACGTGTTTAATTTCCCATGTCGCCCATGGATGATAGGTAATGTGTTCACAAATTCAGCATGCCAGTGAATAGAATATAAGGATAGATGAAGGAAAAGTAAATAAAGATACTTCCTTAGGAAAAAATAATTTACTGAAGAATATTTTTTTCGCGCAATCTATATTTCGGCATTTCTTTACCTGAAATAACGAGAATTAGAAAAAATATACATTAGAAAGATTTTTTATCCCTTATACTATAATTATATAGGTACTGAAAATGTAAATTCAATATAATCACTAATCATAATTCACTTACCTTGGTTTATATTCTGTAATATATAAATAAAAAAGTTTAGTTGAATTTAAACTTTAACAGAACCCCGCGTCTTCGTGAATAGCAGATGATAATATTTAACAACATCCAGATTTTTCAACAATTAATGCGAAACTGAAATTTTTAGTGCTTCACGTTTAACCCTTTATAAGTCAACATCTTATTTACTCAAATGTTAGTAAACAATATTTTAAGCATGTAAAAAATTAAAAAATCCCTGCAGGCGCGGCTTACAGGCGGAGGTAGATTTCGAAGTTAAGTATCCTAATTTGACCAACAAAAACTAAATCATGATTAGATATAAACCCACTTTAACAATTTTATCTGGCCACTTTTGACGAGTTTTTATTTCATTTTTATATAATAGCTTGTTTTATCAGAATCATGTTGAGGCGGTATTCAAAAAGATACTTTTTCATGCTCAACAACTCGAAATTTGCTGGCACATTTTCAGATTCATTTTTAACAGAAAAAATATTAAACTTGCTGACGTGATTTTTGAAGAGATTTATACGCGACCTGTGTTTTTATTTTATTTTTCAATTAATTAAAACTTGATAATTAAATAATTACTTTCTCAGTAGGACAATATTTTTCGTTTCTAACACAATCGCTTCGGGAATTTCTGTTTAAAATGCCCACTTTGACATCCTTTTTTGAAATATATTCTGCCTCTATCAAAAAGTCGATCATTGCGGTACATTATATAGTTTCTGAGTAAGAGAATTTACGAATTGGGTGCGTTTGAGAGCAAAAATGAATTTAAAAATGGGTAAGAAAATAATTAGTTTCGGTTTGAATACACCCTTAATAAGATGATTTTCTTTCTTCAACCGTTATCTATTAGGTAGCTTTCTTTACAAAAAGCTATCTATTGCAGCCGTTCGGAGGAAAGCGATTTCAAAAAATTTTGGTATATTTTCATCGATCATGACCCCCAGACCCCGAAACCGACCTCCGTTCAAAATTGATATATATATATATATATATATATATATATATCTGACCTATGTCACACTGTAACTCTCGTATTTATGAACCGATTTGAATGTAATTCGGTGTGTACATAGTACATACCAATGTCTCGACCGAGTTCGTTGGCCAGCTTCATCCGCCATTTTGTTTCAAAATGGCGGCCATTTAAAAATTTTAAAAAAATTTAAAATTTAAAATGTGGTACCAAAAAATTGGAAATGGAAAAATATTTTTTTCTTATGTATTTGACCTTTATACAAAGATTCCGTAGCAGTTTTTGTTTCGTCTATATCTTAAAAAATGGCTGAGTTATAGCATTTTGAATTTCTAGCGAAGCTGACATTTTGAAACGTCCTGAATTTTGTCACGCGATAAAAGGCGTATTTATGAACCGATTTGGATGTAACTTCGTTTATACATAGTACAGACCAATGTCTCGACCGAGTTCGTTGGGCAGCTTCACCCGCCATTTTGTTTAAAAATGGCGGCCATTTAAAATTTTAAGAAATATTTAAATTTGAAATGTAATACCAAAAAATTGAAAATTGAAAAAATATTCTTTCTTACGTGTTTGACCTCGATAAAAAAATTCGGGAGTAGTTTTTGTTTCGTCTATATCTTAAAAAATGGCTGAGTTATAGCATTTTGAATTTCTAGCGTAGCTGACATTTTGAAACGCCCTGATTTTTGTCACGCGATAACAGGCGTATTTATGAACCGATTTGAATGTAACTTGGTCTGTACATAGTACATACCAATGTTTCGACCGAGTTTGTTGGCCAGCTTCATTCGCGATCTTGTTTCAAAAGGGTTGCCATTTAAAAAAATGTAATTTAAAATTTAAAATGAGGTATTAAAAAACTGGAAAATGAAAAAGATTTTTTTATGTGTTTGGCCTTGATACAAAGATTCTGGAGCAGTTTTTGTTTCTGAAAATTTGTTCTTTTGTTTATATCTTAAAAAGTGGCTGAATTATAACACTTTGAATTTCTATCATGGCTAACACTTTGAAACGATCTTCTATTTGTCTCGCGATACCACACGTATTCGCCTATTTCGATGGAAGAAGGCATGTGGATAGTATACATCAATATCTCGACCAAGTTCGCTGGCCAGCTTCATCAGCCATCTTGTTTCAAAATGGCGGCCATTAAATTAAAAAAATATATATTTAAAGTAAGGTGAAAAAAAAAATAGAAATTGAAAAAGGTTTCTTTCTTAAGTATTTGACCTTGATATAAGGATTCAGGAGCATTTTTTGTTTGTCTTTATCTTAAAAAATGGCTCAGATATAGCAGTTTCAATTTCTAACGTGGGTGACATTTTGAAAAATCTGATTTTTTGCCTGCGACAGCACTTGTATGTATCAACCGATTCCGATGTGAGTGAGCATGTGCACAGCAATTACTAAGGTCTCGACCAAGTTCTCTGGTTAGCCTCATCCACCATGTTGTCTTAAAATGGCAGGCACTTTAAGAAATCGCCGAATTTGGCAGCGAAATATAAGTTACTTTAAATAAAAGCAGCTTGGATAAAGCTGACTAATTTTGCGAAATTCTTATTCATAATGATTTAGTATTGATAAAAATTAGTATTGAATCTCCTACATTCGGTGTCCACTTAATTGAGCTTCGTGTGTTTGAATAATATAAGTTGGCTTTTTTAAAATAAGGAATATGAAAGCTACCTCTTCCTCCCGGCACTGGCCGGAAGGACTTTTTTTAATTTGTTTTTGCTGTAAGAATTGGTCCTATCAAAAACTTGTCTATATAAATGTTGAAGACAATATTAAGAAGACATATGATAAATTCATACGGATTTTATATCTTGCGAATTGACAGAGTTATGGAATTTTTTCTTCTTCAACGCCCCCCCCCCCCCTTTTTGTTTTCGTTTTTAATTTTTTTTTTTTTTTTTACAAAAAAAAATTACCTATCAAAAACTTGTGTATATAAAAGTTGTAGATAAAATGAAGGGGATTTATAATAAAATTAATTGGATTTTGATATCGTGAGAATTGACGAGAAGTTACGAATTTATTTCTCCCAAAAACCCTATTTTTTGCACCCCTTGAGCCAATTTCTCATTTTATCAAAAATTTCTGATATATAAATTTTTGGCCCTATTTTTAGAACTAATAAAAACTTCAAACTGATTTGATATGTACAAAAATTAAGAAGTAATGGGGTTTTTCGGGTTTCACAAAACCCCTCCTTATTTCCATCCCCTTCGTCCGATTTTGCCCATTAACAAACTTGACCGAGATTTTATGCCCCTTGATTTTATGTTTCAGTTTGGAAGAGATTTGTGCAGAATTGTGGAAGTTATTGTGTCCAGAAGAAAGTGATATATATATATATATATATATATATAAGTTTTTTACTGAGGGTGATTTTGGGTTCTGAGGTCTGTTGTGACGATTTGGACGTCATAACACACAGGGTCACGGGTCAGTAAAATGGTTAGTACAATAGCAACAATTATTCCGATCTGCTTTGTGAAAAGATCAAATGGGATAATGTTAATTAATAAATTAGGAGAGAAGAAAATTTTGGAATAAAATTAATTTTGACAATAACTCAAGGACGCCTTATTTAACGCAGAAATGGAAATATCGGACTTGTAGGTTGCATAGAGAAACGTTCAATTCTAATAATTGCAAAATATTCGTTCTTAAGATACCATAAATTATGAATATTATCTAAAAGGGAACAAGGAAAGAGTTAAAAGGAAAGACATATAAGTATACATACATAAACAAACTTTATTTTCATTTATATAAAATTCATAACTCAAATATGATTTGTTATATCACAATAATCTTTTCAAATTAAGATTCAACTTATCTATTATTTTCATTAGAATATAACATAGTTCCATTCTCATTAGAACAGCAAAATTTTCATCAAAATTATATTTTGTTACTTATTTTTTTTAATTAATTTATGTTATCCTATACTTGCCCTTTTGTTCACAGCACGATCCGATGATGGGGCTTTTGCCAAAATTTTAATCAAAAATTTTATTTATGGAAAGATAATATTCCCGTTATTATTAAAATCTTTATCATAATCAATCATAATATTCAATGACATAAGATTATGTACTTTAGTGAAAATTTAGAAGATTAGTTGCTTAATATTAAATGTACATATTATAAGAAAACATGAAAACAATAGCCACGAATATATATTGAAATAAATATAAGGAATTTCTCACCCAAATAGACTTCGATCTTTTCTGTAATCATCCAAATTATACAGATCTATCATAGTTCATGGAATCCTAAGCAAACACAAATGAGTTCATCTGGGCATAAAGTTTTTTTTTCTTTTATATATATAGAGTTCCTGGGGATCTTTCACCAACCAATTTCACTTTCTTTAGGCACTCTATGACGCATGAAAATTATTCGAGCTCCAACTCCACAATGTACGCTTTCATTGGCAAAATCTGCAGACACTTCATACATCTCTCTACTATCCACTTAGCTTATATCTCCACATCAGGTGAAATCTTCTGTAAAATTTTGCATCAATTTATTTTCAAAGATTTGTCTGCTCTCAGCGATCTTCGTCAATAGATCTTGACAAGGATAGGTCTGCCCTCAGCATTCACTTCCATCACTAATTTTCGTATTGTCCTTAAAAATTGCTGCGAAGGAACTTGATGTAAAATTTTGAAGTATCTGGATCGTCTTAGAGGAAGTCACATCTTAAAATGTTATATAACCTCTTGAGGACGAGACACAAGACTTAATAATTTTCTCTCATTCCATCTTCAAAGATCCAATTATTTTTTTGGGAGGGCTAAATTAACCCAGAGCTGTCATTCTGATTGGAGGCTACTCCTGGTCCCTTATTGGTACTCTAGACATCCCCATCTATGGGCGTGCCTATTTATTTTTCACTGCATAGCATTAACTTAATTTTGCCCCTTGCATCAGGTTTCTCATGGACATCACCACCCACGTCGAGTGTTGTAAAACCATCTTAATTGATAGAAAAATTATGGTTTCAACATCCTAAATTTTCTATTCTTTCGCTATACATTTTCTGTCCAAGTCTGGCGTCAGTACTGTTTGCTTTATCTGTAATTTCCTATTTTCTGTCTGGTCTTATTCGGGGAGTTTTATTTTATTACACTGTTTTTCACTTATAAATATTTACAATTCGAAATTTTTAATTTTCACTATTAATACAAAATAAATTCACAATTCATATTCCTTATTTTTTTCTAAAGATACCAATAACAAACAACATATATATTTTAATTTTTTTTTACGCACTAGGGGGCTCGGCCCCCTACGAGCTACGCTCGCCAACCCCCGTCCAGACACCGCAGACTCTAAATGCACGCTAATGTGATCGGCTTTAAAAAGATTTCGAAAGACTGAATTATAATTTAAAAAAACAGTGGCGATCTCCCTATAAACGGATTTCTATTCATTTCTCTTTGATTGGGGAAATTTTAACGCCAAATCCGCTGCGGTACTACTTGATTATCCCGTCGAATAATTTCGCCAAATTATATAAATCGCCAAACCACTCGCCAAATTATACAAATTGACATAATTTTTATTTTAAATAATGAAAGAACAAATAAATTACTACAACATTAATAAAAATACAAATAAAACGTCGAAATAAAAATAACTTGATGACGTAGACACGTGTAACAACATTTCAAAATAAGCTAATATAAAAGGAATTAAGTAAACAGAATCTTTCTCTCCCGGTATTTTTTAACAAAGCGAAAAGAAAGTTCTTTTAAATGAGACATTTTAAATTAATCGTTTTTAATCTGACGTAATTTTGACCAAACTATTCTTTCTCTTTTTAATATTCACGTGAAAATACTTGTGTTAGAAATAAAATATTATTTGCGCTTTCCTAAGAAAAATAGTTGAAAAGTATCCTCTCAAAATATCAAATAAATGTCTAGCGCAATTTATAAATTTAAACCGTTTTGCAATATTATTTTGTGTTCATTTTATGTAATAACTGTAATGTGACGTAAATATGACGAAATTTCTCCTATTTAAGACTTCTAACGCATGTTAATAAATCTATTATTTTACAAATTCCTTTCTCTCTTAAAATTCACGTGTAATTATAGTTTTTATGACGTAATTTTTAATAAGTTCCTGCTTTTTGTACATAATTATTTAATTCTAATTCCAAATGTTTTTTTTTCTGTTTATAATAGTCACGTGTAAATAAATTTTTAATTTATTACACGTATAATTATTATTTTTTTTTTTTTTAAGCAAACATTATTGTTTCCGCTGTTTATACAATTGGCAACAGTTTCAATTAATATCACTTTCTAAAATCTGTAAAAAATATCTCTCGAAATGCTGAAAATTTGAATTTAAAATAGATATAAAACCTCAAAAAATGAGTCGAATTAAAAAAATAAATCAATTCTGCACACCGGGAAATTATAACGTATAAAATGAACTAAAAATTATTGAAATCTGATGTATAGTTTTTGCTACTATAAAACTTTTTTAGCGGAACGATTTTGTCCAACTTTAGCATTAAATATCTCTTAAAATAATTCTTCGATTTGAAAACTGTCCACATCAGCGTATTTATCAAACATTTCTGTATAACACTACCGATTTTCATATTTTTGTATGCATTATTTTTCTTAATATTAACGAAGAAAGACCTCCGGTCACAAAAAATTCAAAACCGGCGGCGGCGGTGACAGCGGTAGTTACTTTTTTTTAGAATAGAGAGATTATATAATTATTCATTTTAATATACTTTAATTTTGGAGTATTTTTTATGTTATTTTAATTTATTGTATTAATTAATTACTAAAGAATTATTTTCCGAGAATTCAATTATTTTTAAATGTTATTGGATCGTGCGAAAATTATTTAATTAGTTAAATTAATAACAAGCCTCGTTGTCTAGATTTCTACACGACAAGGTCATGATCGGTATAGGTCTGCAAAATTTTTTCAGAAATTCCAACATAGTGGAGAATGTAATAGATAGTATTTCATACGAAATCTACCTAAAAACAAATTAGAACAAAAAGTAAAAATATATTGAAACTAGTAAAATGTCCCAATCCCAAAACTTTATTATATCTCATACATTTTAATATTTGAAAAAGTAGTTATATTAATACTTCATTATTATTATATCAATACTATACCCACTTTGATTTTTATCTTAAATTTCTGCTTCAGTGAATTAATCGGAGTACAAACGAGTTAATCTAGATCATGATATTTATTAAAATCCATAGTTTTTGTTATTCTGTTGTCATCAGCTCTGTGCGAATAGCCGGCTTTGCAGGATGCAAAGTTCCCGTCAATTTACGAGCCACCAATGTACAGTAGAACTAGGTAAAATAGAGAAAATTATACAAAAATTGCTATTACAACGCCCCTTTCCGGCGGAATATTTATAAGTTGAAGGAGAACCTGCTGGCCATAGGCAAAAACACACGCAAAAAATTTCGTTCAATTCTATGCATAACTTCACACACTTTTGGATGGTACAATAATGAAAATGGCACAAAAATGGCTATTATAGCACCCAATGAAGGCGTAATTTTTCTAAATTCAGGGAGTACCTGCTTGCAATAGCCAAAACATACACAAAAACGTTGGTTCATTTTTATGCATTAGTTCATACGCTTTTCAATGATACAATGGTGAAACAAAGACACGCGGACAGACAGACATTTGTATAAATATGTTTTGGGGTATCTCTGACCCCTAAAACGCGTAAATCCGTCTAAAACCGGAAGTCGAAAAAAATTTCGCTTGCAATACGTTTTTCTAGTGAAGACAGAAGAAGATAAAATATTTAATTGAATTTTAATTGTAACAGAATATCTCAACTTCATGGACATTGCAGATGAAAATATTTAACACCATCCAAATTTACCAACAATTAATACAAAACTTTCATTTTTAGAGCTTCACTTTTAGCCCTTTGTAACCCAACAACTGCGGTTTGAAAATCATTTACTCAAATGTCATTAAACATCATTTTAAGCATAAAAAAATTAGATTACAGTAATTAAAATATATTGAAAAAAGATGCTTTTTTGATATCTGCAACAATAAAAAAAAATACAGTATCCAACCAAAACCTAACGTATGGTTACGTTATGCAGATGACATTTTTATAACTAGAGATTTTGGACAGCAGGCTATTTTTGATTTTCTCACAAAAATTAACAGTATTGATGATAATATTAAGTTAACCCTAGAATTAGAAAATAGCGACACTTTGCCTTTCCTTTATGTGTTACTTGTGAAGGATAATAACACCTTAAAGCGTAAAGTCTATCGAAAACCAGTGAAAATTGATTGCGTTATACCTTTTAAAGCTTCCGTCCCTCTAAATTACAAATTGGCTGCCTTCCATTCCTTTATTAATAGAGCTTACCTAGTCTACTGCGAGGATTATATACAGGGAGAGCTTGATAACATTATTCTTATTGCAAAGGACCATGGCTTCCTCCTTAATTATATCCACCGCATAATTCATAAGCACAGCGTTATTCGCCAGACTACCCCCCCCCCCCCTCCCAAACCCAGCTTGCTTACAAGAAGTTTCCCTATATCCCTACGTTTTTTGAACGTTTAAAAAGGTCCTTGTTTAAATTTAATATCCATCTTATCGCTTCCCCCCCCCTCCTAACATTTCCGTTTTATTTTCAGCCAAATTAGATCCCCCCCCCCCTCACACACATACCCGACCAGTTTTCAGGTGTATATGAGATACCTATCCTTCTAAACGATAACCAAACAGTGCATTATATAGGTATGACTAAGCGCAAATTTTCTGAGAGATTGGAAGAGCCCAAGAGGGACATTAAATTTAATAAGTTAACTACTGCCCTTGCCAGGTTTTATGCTGAAAATAAAGTTAAAAGTATTGATTTTGACAATGTCAGTTTTATTTACCGGCAATTTAACCCCTTCCTTGCTTTAGTTAGAGAATCTATTGAGATTTTTACACGTCAAAATAATGTTTGTAAGGATAACCTATCCTTTAACATTCAAATTATTTGGTTCAATTCTTTGAAGCATATTTAATTCCACCTCCCTCCTCTTTTCAAAATTTTGTCTTTACTTTTCCTCGATTTTTGTCGCGCATGAAGCCACTTGTGCCTTTTTTCTCTTTTGTCCCTATTTTCGTTTCATTTCTCCTCCTTCCCTCACTGTGTTGGAGAGTGAGTCTTTGCCAGTGTGTCTGTAGTATCCCTTAAAACGACCAAGTATGTAGGTTGAACCTGTCGGGTGGTTTTTTAATTTCATTTCAAATGTTTAAAGTCATGAATTTTAATGTCATGTAAATTTTGTATGTGTTGTATTGTTTCCCATTATACATTATTTAGCAAACATATTAATATTTTTCATATAGTTATCATACTGCGTAAAGATTAATCTTAAATATTAATAAAAAATACATATTTCTCATAAATATTGTCAATTTTCTAAAACAAAATTGGAATGTATACGAACTTACCTTTGTAAAAAAATTTATTTTTGGGCATCTCCAGATCTTTTATTTCTACAAAATTTTCAAAGTTAATTTTATTAATAACAATGTGAAACTGCTCAAATGATAAATAAAATTTTGGAATGAAAGTTAACTAAGTATAGCCATCTGTTGACAATTCTATGCGCTATTTATATTAAATGCTGTGTTGAAAAATTGTAACAATAAATAAAATCGCCTTTTAAAATGAAACTAATCTAATTAAAATTGGTGTGAAACAGTAAGAGCCTTAAGAACTTCTTAAAACACTAGAAAAAATATATAAATGCGCAAGCATTCTAAGTATTCCAACCATAGTTTTAATTTTCAAAATTCAAAAATTTTCTTTAATGCCAATAGCACCTCAGAATTGGACTTTCTAGAAAATTTAACAATTTATCTTAATCGTTAAATTATTATTAATGAAAAATCTTGGAAAAATCTTTTCGATCCTAACATTTTTTATATTTTTTTTGTATTAATTAATATTAGTTTCATATTTATTTATTTATTATTATAATTTATTGCTATTATTTTAATATTATTTTTTTTTAAAGAAATAATATCAATGTAGTTTTTTATATTTATATGCATTATTTAATATTTAATTTAATAATTTTTTTTTTTTATAATTTATTATAATTTATTTATTGATTTACTTTTATTCATTTATTTAAATTTATTTTAATTAGCTGTATGTATTTTATAATTTTCTTTTATTATTATTATCTACTTTATATTACTGTGTGTTTTTCTTTATATTTGGACTTTGTTTTCACTCAATTAGCTTCATAATTCTCCTTTACCTCTTTGCTCCTCTGATTGCGTTATGCTCTTGTCTGATTGCCTGTTTCTTCCTTCTTTCCTGCTATCTGGTTCTTCAACATTTTCCTTTCCCTTATCTTTTTATTTCAGTCCTGCTCCTGCTTCCAAAGTAGAAGCACGTGTTCTTTGCGCTTAAGGACTAAGTTCTTTCGAAAGGCCTAGCACGTTTATATATTTTTTATGGTGTTTTAAGAAATTCTTTTGCCTCGTCTTTTAAAGTATAAGTAACATCGCTGTATAAGTAACATCCACTTTTGAGTATGTTACTGATATAAAAAATAATGATACAATGAGAATATTTCTATTAGTACAATGTAAGAGATCCGAATCCAGAAAGAAAAAAAAATCGTAAATTAGTGTTACCCAAATTATGTAGCTTTCCTTTATAAACGTGGTACCTTATCCGTGGTCGTTCCTAAATCTTCATCAATACAGCAATAGTTGCATATGCAAAGCAGTTTGAAATGCTGTTTTCGATCATATCAAAGAAGCGTTTATGTCAGAAAAGTTGGGATTTTAAAAATTTTATACGGCTATGATTTGTATCAGTAGCATTTAGAAAAAATATGTTACGCTGTATAACAATGAAAATGTATTTTCTACCAAAATATACAGAGTTAAAATACTTTGAATTTCATGAATTTTCTGGCACAAAAACGCGCTTTTTTTCATTGTTTGTTCCAGAAGATACTAGGTGAGGAACATTCCACAAATTAGATATTCTACATTTTTGTGAATATTGCTTCTCCACGAACTGAAATATTAGTGCTACTTTCTCTAGAAACAATAATAGTGACTCCTATGTCTGAACAGGTTTCACTCATAATAAATTTGTTAGTGAATAAAAAATAGCTACACTCTTGAATAAATTATCTGAAATACGTACAGGTTTAGCCTAAATGATTCAACGGGTTTTAAAAGACTGTTTATTTGCATGTATATTACGTACAAAACCAGGTGATACTTGAAAAGATACATACACTCACCAAGTTTCTAGTAATTACCACAAATGTTCAATGCGTGCGCCCTTAGTCGCACGGCACGCATCCCAACGTTAATTGAGTTCCGCCTATACGCTCAATAGCATGTTTATGTCAATTTCCGTCACAGCAGCAGTGATGCGTTCCTGCAAGCGAGTAACGTGGCGGAAATTTAAACTTGGTGAGTGTATGTATCTGGTCATGTATCTGGTCCCGTCTTTGTAGCTCGTACGTAGCTTTGTAGCCTCTCAATAAACAGCGTTTTGAAATCCGATGAATCATATAAAAACATGTATAATGATAACTTATAAACAGATTAAGTAAAATAATGCTATAAAGTGATAAAATATAATTTATTAAGATTGACGATCGTTTCGTCGCACCAACGGCGACATTTTCAAAATCATACACGATAGAAAATATTTTCACATAATTTAAAAATAATAAACATAGTAAATAATGTCACGAGACATGATGCATAATGAAATATTGCAAACATAAAATAAATTAAAATTAAATTAGTTATTTGTGAACGTGGATTAGTTTTCATATAATTTAACAAAACAATAACAGGGTAAATAATGTCACGAGACAACATGCATAATGAAAAATATTGCAAAACATAAAACAAAATATAAAATTATCTTGGCTATTTGCGAGCGTGGATTAATTTTTACTATTGGTACTAAAATTATATAGCATCTCTTTCCAAATTTTAGGTAAATTTAGGGACACTGAATAATTGCAAATATTCTTGTTGAGTAAAAATATCTCTATTGATTCTCGGATTATGGATGGTAAATAAAATCTTGATGTGTAAATTAACTTGCTATTTTTTAAATCGATCCGTAACGGTTCTTCGTTGCATAATCTGGCCAAAGCTGTGGTTCTTCAGTTGTATTTGATGTCTGCTATATGTTCTTTGATTCTGGTTTTAAGTTTTCTACTTGTCATACCTATATAAAACTGCTTTCTTCCATCTTCTTTGGTGAAAGGTATTTCGTATACTCGTGATAACTGGTTTGAACCAGGAAAATATTGTAAAGTGGATAACATGGAATTTTGTGGATTGAAATTTCTTTTCTTTTTATTCTTCAAGCTCTGCATTAAGACATTCTATTCATAGAGCTTTCACAGTTTGTACCCCTGAACAGTTGGATAATGAAATAAATAAAATATATGACATTGCAAGAAACAATGGATACAAAGAAAGCACCATAGAAAAATTAATTAAGAGCTTGAAGAATAAAAAGAAAAGAAATTTCAATCCACAAAATTCCATGTTATCTACTTTATAATATTTTCCTGGTTTCTTCGAACGTTTGAAACATAAACACAATAAATTCAATATCACCCTAGTCGCAAAACCTTCTATGAAATTAAAAATATATAATATGCAAGAAAATAGATCCAATAGAGCCAAACCAGTTATCAGGAGTATACGAAATACCTTTCACCAAAGAAGATGGAAGAAAACAGTTTTATATAGGTATGACAAGTAGAAAACTTAAATCAGAATCAAAGAACATATAGCAGACATCAAATACAACAGAAGAACCACAGCTTTGGCCATATTATGCAACGAAGACCCGTTACGGATCGATTTTAAAAATAGCAAGTTAATTTACACATCAAGATTTTATTTACCATCCATAATCCGAGAATCAATAGAGATATTTTTACGCAACAAGAATATTTGCAATGATTCAGTGTCCCTAGATTTACCTAAAATTTGGAAAGAGATGCTATATAATTTTAGTACCAATAGTAAAAATTAATCCACGCTCGCAAATAGCCAAGATAATTTTATATTTTGTCTTATGTTTTGCAATATTTTTCATTATGCATGTTGTCTCGTGACATTATTTACCCTGTTATTGTTTTGTTAAATTATATGAAAACTAATCCACGTTCACAAATAACTAATTTAATTTTAATTTATTTTATGTTTGCAATATTTCATTATGCATCATGTCTCGTGACATTGTTTACTATGTTTATTATTTTTAAATTATATGAAAATATTTTCTATCGTGTATGATTTTGAAAATGTCGCCGTTGGTGCGACGAAACGATCGTCAATCTTAATAAATGATATTTTATCACTTGATAGTATTATTTTACTTAAACCGATGAATCAGTTAGGACAACCCTGTATATTAAAGGAAATTTAAAGAAAATTTGAAAAATAAATACAAAAATTTAATATTTAATTTTGTTTTTTATACATTCAACGGAATGTAAAAATTTGCTCTTTTCCTTTCATTTTTAATATGAACATGCATAAATTTATGTTTTAATGAAATAAACCTCAATATCTTCAGTAAACACACACATGTTCTTATTTTGCTTACAGAAGGAATATTTTTAAATAACTGCATCCATATTTAATGTGTTTAATGTTTGCTGCTCTTTCGAAATTTTCAGGCATTAATAACTGAGTTAATTCATGAAAGAAATGATTTATTCAAGCGGATGAAAAAAAACTGGAAAAAAAATGCTTGCATTCAGATGTATAAAGCTAGAAATTTGGGAAAAGGTAATAAGATTATGCTTACAATGCACGGTTATAATTGTAAAAGAAGCAAATAATGTTTGTACTAGAGACGAGACATCATATGCTCCATAAAAGTTCATTCAGTAAATATAAAAAAATATTTTGGTGATATATTTTGATTCATAATTTATATTGATACTAAATTTTTTACTTACCCATCATACGTAGTATAGAGTAAGTCTTGTAATCGTTTTAAAAATCGAAAAAAAAAATTTGACGGATTTACACGTTTCAGACACTGGAGATTCCGAAAAACATGTTTTTAGAAAAAAAAAATTGTCCGTCCGTATGTATGTCTGTGATCCCACTAGTGGCTGAGAGGTTCTGCTCTCGAAGCTGATAGACGGGAGGTGCTGGGTTCGAACCCAATCGCGCCCGTCGGCCTAATCGTTCGGAGTTTTCGTGGTTTTCTTCAAACCTTGGATTTCCAAGCGTTAATATGGGTTAGTTTCCCTTAGAAAGACCCCCACGAAGGGCACTCCCCCCTGTGCAGATAATTGGCCGTCATAAATACAACCAACCAACCAACCTGTATGTCTGTGTGTCTGTAATCTCTTTATCTCCCGAACAAATTGAGATAGAGACTTGAAATTCGGTGTGTACTTAGGGAGTAATAATGGGAAGAAGCCTATTGAATATCAGCAACCTCGATTAACCGAAACTATTTTTTCGTGTTCTTGAAATATTCGTTCTGATAAAAGTTATGCAAAAAATTTTCGAAATTGTTTATTTGAAGGAGTGAATATAAAAGTAAATAAAAAAACATAAATTTTGCATCATGAATGAACTCAATCGAATAATTAATTGCCGAGATATTTGTAAACTTTATAATATATTTATAACTACTTAAAAGGTGACAAAAACATATAAAAACATAAAAATACTATTTAATGTAATCCGAGATCTTTCGAACACACAAGCGTTCATTTTCAAAGGGTTAAAAGATGATTGACTGAATAGAAATACATTTTAAAAACAAAAACAAAAATAGTACGCATGCGCAAGCGGAGTTCAGTTCAGTTCTGCAGAGAAGTGAAAAGATTAGTTCATACCATCAGGAGGTCGTGATATATTTAGGATATTGTACCAAATTGCGGGAATATTATAGGAAAGGACATCGTTACAAACATTATCACTTCTAAGTAAAATTTCAATAGATTCACGGATTATTGATGAGTAGTGGTTAGACGTTGAAATGATAATTTTAGCTTTTTCGAAGTTTATATTAATATTTTCTGTTTGATGTAATCTGGACGCATTTCAGTTTATTAATAACAAGGTGAAAATTTCCTTCACAACACTAGTGTTTAAAACAATGTTTTGACTCTATTGGAGATATTTGTAATTCTATTTTTCACAATCATCGATTTTTCATGACCCTGTATATCATTCAAATTTCAATTCAAAGATATATTTTAATTGGAAATGAGACGCTTAATCCGACGCAGTAAACTGTTAGTTAATAGGATTATAATTTTTTGAGTTATAGGGATGTTTCTTTTACGTAATTCGGTACTGCTCGATTATCTCGCCGACCAAAAAACTATCGCCAAACTATAAGATTAAATGCCAATAATGGCTTATCGTAAATGTCAAGCATTTAATGCCTCTCTATACCTATAAGGGGGTTTACCATAGGGGGTACCCTGCTCTGTCGCCAAATACCGCCAACTTGGCGGTATATAGCCAAATTTGTCGGATAAAATGAGTCGGCAAAAGTGGCGCCAAATTGGCGGTATCTCTAATATTTCGCCAAATTCCCATAGACTTCCATTGTAAACCAAAAGTGTTTACTTGCTTACAAAAAATCAAAAAATTGAGATATTTTAATGCAACAAAAAGTAATATTAGCTTAAGGGGTTATATTAATTATATTTAAGGAAGTCCAAATAAACTATGAATAAAAGTAACATGGTACAATGCTTAGCAAATATCACATGTTTTATTTTCATATTTTATATTATCTATATCCATGATGGGTAAGTATTACGGTGGCCCCCAACGACTAGTTTAACTATAGTAGAAAACACTATGAAATTTCGATTAGAGCGTGAAATTTTAAAATTGTAATGCACTGTAAAAAACGATGTAATTCTACAGATGTAAAGTTACAGAAATCTGTATACTTACTAAAATTTTATCTGTATACTGTACAGAAAAAGATGTAAATCTGTAAAACTGGTTTTTGTAAAGCTGCAGAAATTTGTAGCTTTACAAAAAAAAATCTACTAAAATTACAGTAATCTTGCTAAAATTTTATCTGTAACTCGGGTTGATATTACATAAAATGATTCCATAATGTATAAAAGATTCCTAAAAATCCGTAGTGACCATAAAGATTTTCTGATTTATGGAGCAAAAGTATATTTGTTACATGAATATTTGTTGTTGCTGTAACATAAAAAAAAATTTAGGAATCCCAGTTTCCTGGAGAATTCCTTTGCATGATGATAATACATTTGTCAATATGTAAATTTCTACTTATTAAAAGCAATAGACATTAGTGGTATGAGTATAATTCAAAAATCAAATAAAACTGTGTAAAAAGGTTAAATTCAAAACTCAGTTTAGCAATTGAGTATAAGATTCTACTTCTGAATTAAATTTTTATTTATATACATATATAAAAATTAAATCTTACGATTTTTCATTCATTTTATTCAATCAAAAAAAATTATAGAATAAATCCTAGAAATTTAAAAAAAAACGCATACGTTCTTATCATGTTTACATAGAACTATGTTTATATCTTTAAAAAGGTATTTAATCTGATAAATGCGACTGCCCTTTTTGAAATATTCATGCATTAATAACTAAGTTAATTCACAAAGGAAATGTTTTATTCAACGCACATGAAAAAATTCTAGACAATATTGTATGCATTCAGATGAATAAATTCAGAAATGCGGAAATAATGTTAAAGGATTCTATTTCAACGCGTGTGATAATAGTCAAAGAAGGAAATAATGTATGTACAATAGACAAGATATGGCATACGCCATAAAAATTCTTTCAGGGAATATAAAATTTATTCTGCCGACATATTTTGTTTGATGATTTTTATTGATACTATATTTTTGATACTGTGAAAGAAACCACAAATAAATTTCGTTCAGAACGCGAAATTTTAAATTTATAACTAAAAAATATTATTTGTGCTAATAATATCATTATTAACTCTCTATTTTCTGTAATAAAAAGAGTAGAATGGTCCGTCACACTCCCAATATCATTTAGGATAATATTCGTTCATAGTTGATATTGCATGTGCGGAATATCTTCTATATTCGTAATGTTCTTATTTTTTATCAGGGAGTTTAACAAATAGTTTCACTATCTCAAACAATCCAATAGAGGTTCATTTTAATGATAATAATACCGGGTGTTTCAAAAGTTCGGTGTCAAAGTAAAACGCGATTTAAAAAAAAAAAAAAAAAAAAAAAAAAAAAGTGGGTAAGTGTAATTACAGATCGCACAGAGGGCTTCGTTAAATATTCCTTTCAAAACACTTTCTTTCAAAATGACCAGTACATTTATCGCCATTGAACCCCTTCTAAATTATTGTAAACACTCCCTAAACTATCTTAAAGTTTCAAACAGATTCGCCTTGTTATATTTCCTAATTTTGTTCATTCCCCCCCCACACACACACACACACCGAAGTGTGACGCGCCATTCTTCTTTTTTGTAATTTTTTATCATGTGTTATAAACTATCTTAAAATTTAAAACAGATGGCCGTGTTAGATTTCTTACTTTTAACAAAATCGCATTCTGTTAGTTCGATTTTCCGCCACTCTATTCTTAACAGAACTGTATCTGAACGGAACTCCGTTAAACAACTTATCAGTAAATATATTACTCGTGGGGGTGGCAATTTTTGAAGCAGACCTCGTTTGCCCCTCCCCCCCTCCGCCTCTAACAAAAATTTCAACTCACCTTAAATTTATAAAATTCTTATTTGTTATAAAGTATGTCAAAGTTTAAAAGCGATCGGTTCTTTAGTTTTCCTAAATTTAACAAATTCAGGTCAATTACCCGTGCGATAAAGCATCCCTTTTATAGGTTTCAAAATCATTTTTTTTTTTTCATAAATCGGAAAGTTGTGGTCCGATTTTTTTTAAATATAGATTTTATGAATCAGCGTACGAAATAACACCAGGATGCGAAAGAACCAAATTTGTAAAATCAATAGTTAAAAATTTTGTACTGCGTTTATCAAACACTAGTACAAAAAGTATCTCTTTTTCTTTTTGTGTAACGTGGCTTGCTGTGCAGAAAATGCAATTCTGGAATTAACAACCAAAAAACTAATTATCTTCGCTTCCGATTGTCAATCAAAGAGAATGAAAATTTACATCAGATGGTATAAAAATCGTAGCTCAAAAATCGATATTTTAAAACTTTGTGGCCCTGTATTCCGAGTCTGTTTTTGACTAAAAGACGCGCCTGTTTTGTTATCGCCGAAAATTCATTGTCATCCGACACCTGTCGCTTTCACAAATGAAGGAAAATAAAAGATTTTTTTCTCAGTTTATAATGAATTTTCAAGTTTTTATGGTACGATCGAGATAATTTTTAGAATTTCTGAAAGTTGATTTCTTTCCCGTCTTGTGGTACTATTTTCGAATTTCTGGGATGCGTAGAAAAAAAGTAATCGCGCCTTAACCCCTTAATTCTCGCTCTCGTCATATTCTCGGGCTGTGTCTTTTACTCAAATTGTTTGACTCCCACCAGTTTTATAAAATAGTGAAGTTGGCTATATTTTAGTATCGTTTTTCCTGTCATTAAATACGCTGCAAATTTCTTTATCATAAAAGTGGTGCCAACAAGCAATTTGAATTTTTCAACCGTAATTTAATTCGAGTGTTAAGGGGTTAAAGAAATCTCTAGTCCTTATCTGCCATTAAAATGACACCTGTTTTAACACGTAAAAGAGATCGTTTTCGTAATTTGATAGAAAAATCCATGCATTTATTGAATTATGAATGCCTTTTTGATCTTGTAATTCGAAGTTTTTAATTAATAACGTCTGTTAATTATGCTTTTTCAAATTTTATGATTTGTCGTTTTATGCCAGGTGTTCAGCTATAAGTATGTATAATATAAGTATTAGGGTGGGTCGAAAAAACCAAAATATTTATAATCGAAATGTAATAGAGCAGAAAAGTTGCCTTTTGTAATAAATAATTAATTCGTAAAATTTTACACCGATCGGTTAATATCTTTTACCGCCGCAAGGGGGCCAAAGTTTCCAAAAATCGCAAAAAACACGTTTTTTTCAATATTTTTTATAAATTATCCAAACGTACGAATACAATTTCTAATAGGACACAATAGCTACATGAAGATATAAGAAATGTCCCGGTAAATGTTCATTATGATAAAGTCATATCTTTTACTGCCGCAAAAGGACCATAATTTTAAAAAAAATGTAAAAATTTCAATTTTTCATTTTTTCTAAATTTTTATAATTTTTATAATATGCCTAGAAATAAATAAATTTACTTCATATCTATTAATATGTCATAAATTTTGTTAACTGTTTGTTATAGACTGGAAAATAAAAACGGTAATCATTCATTTTTCTTGACAATCGCTTCATCTACTGCTGTTTTACTGCATATCAACAGTTCATTACCACAAATCACAAAAATGATATAAAATGAACAAAATATTTTAGTATTTTATTAATTGAAATACAGAGATGTTTAACCGAAACGGATTAAATAAATTTAAAATGAAGAAGTATTTAAGTTAATTGAATTTTATAATATGACTTGCTTCCAAATAAAGCCATTGTTGCTCGAGAGGCCGAAATTGATCATATGTGATTCTACCTCTGTTCTGGTCCACAAACTTTAACAGCACTTCAGTGACTAATTTGAAGTTCCTTTCTACTGATTCAGTGGGATAAGTAAAATTATAATAGCTGGTATCTTTAATCGAACATTCTAAAGTCCCCAGCGTCGTTAGATCGTCAGTCGATAGACAAACCATAACAGGTGGTTTCATTGGTTTACAGTTTTGCCACTCGAATAAATCCATACAATTTTAAGCTTCAAAGATCAAGTCTGAAATGACGAAGTGGCGGATGGCACTATTCGTGTCGACAGAACTTCGTGCTTTGGCAATTTTCTTTATGGCTGGGGTCCTGATGTCTTCTCCTTCATATGCTATCATTCCAATGAGGCTATTTTCATGATTTGCGAAACAGGCATTTCGTGAAATTACAGGAACTATATGTTTCCGTAGATGATCTGGCAAGTAACGGGGGTTACCAATTATAGTCCACAGAATCTGAAAAACATGATGGATTCATTTTAATTGTGAACCAACTGATGCAGTACACTTCCAGGATGTACTTATTGAGTACATCCTGAAAATGTACTGCATCAGCCGATTGCCAAAATTGAAAATTTCCAAAGCACGAAGTTCTGTGGACACGAATAGTGCCATCCGTTATTTCGTCATTACAGACTTGAACTTTGAAGCTTAAAATTGTATGGCTTTAGACAAAAGGCGAAACTGTAAACTAACGAAACCACCTGTCACGGTTTGTCTATCAACTGACGATCTAACAACGCTGGTGAACTTACAATATTCGATTAAAGATACCAGCTGTTATAACTTTCCTTGTCCAACTCAATTAGTAGAAAGATGCGTGAAATTAGTCACTGAAGTGCAGGTAAAGTTTGTGGACCAGATCAGAGTGAGGACCACATATAATCAATTTCGGCCTCTCGAAGAACAATGGCTTTATTTGAAAGCAAGTCATATTATAAAATTCGTTTACTTTTAATACTTCTTTAATTTCAGTTTATTTAATCCTTTTCGGTTAAACATCTCTGTATTTCAATTAATAAAATACTAAAACATTTTGTTCATTTTATATAATTTTTGTGATTTGTGGTATATGAACTGCTGATATGCAGTAAAACAGCAATAGATGAAGCGATCGTCAAGAACAATGAATGATTACCGTTTTTATTTTCCAGTCTATGACAAATATTTAACAAAATTTATGGCATATTAATAGATATAAAGTAAATTTATTTACTTCTAGACATATTTTAAAATTATAAAAATTTAGAAAAGGTGAAAATTTGAAATTTTTACGATTTTATTTTAAATATGGTCCCTTTGCGGCAGTAAAAGATATAATTTTATCATAATGAACATTTACCGGGACATTTGTTATATCTTCATGTAGGTATTGCGTCCTATTAGAAATTGTATTCGTACATTTGGATAATTAAAAAAAAAATATTGATAAAACATGTTTTTTGCAATTTTTTTAAATTTTGGCCCCCTTGCGACGGTAAAAGATATTAACCGATCGGTATAATATTTTACGAATTTATTCTTTATTACAAAAGGCAACTTTTCCGCTCTATTACATTTCGATCGTAAATATTTCGGTTTTTTCGACCCACCCTAATAAGTATGTCAGTCTCCAACTTATACAGTTTCTGAGAACGGGCTCTGTGACAGACATATATACAGACCGAGGAGTGAGGCGAATAGGGTTTCGTCAGATGAACGAAACCCTAAAAATATCGATGGGCCAGAGGGGCATTCGGTTTGTAGATAATTATTCAGCGTGATACGGGATTTTGTATGACACCATTTATACCAAAAAAAAAAGTTCAAAATGTCGACTGTGGGAGATTACTGCAGAGGACCTACATTGCTCTCACAAAGCAAGATTTGGAATACTAAAACATCAGAGAATACTGCAAATACACTTTTTTATATCCAAATATAGTGTTGTGTGCACAATGTGGAATTATCTGCAGTAGCGCCCTCTATTGTAGAGATTTTGAGCTAATTTTTCTTCGGTGCCATAGAAATCCCGTAGAACGCTGAATATTTATCTGCAAACCGCATGTCTCTCTCCGACACATAGTTCTTTTTGTATCGCGTTTCTCACACCGAACTTTTGAAACTCACACTACATTTATCAATAAATAAATTTTCGCCTGTTGAATAACAAAATTCACCCTTTCTCTAAAACTGGTGCTAAAAGAATATATTAAAGATTAAATCAAACCGCGTAAAAACAAGTAAATAAAAAATCATTTTCACAATTGCATATAAAAAAAATTTTACTTTGATGCCTTATGTTCCCTCAGCCGTTGTTTTGAATTGTTTGTTGGCGTGTTGGCGGTGTTTGTGGTTGTGGCAACCTCGATATTTGGAACCCCGTGTGACGTGTGTGCTCTGACGTGTTGTGTTCTGGCAACCCGTGAGAAGTGGTGGATTTTGTGGATGTATTTTGATATCGTGTTGTAGCGTTGTGTCTTTTTATTTTTATGTTAAATTTATTGGATGTAGTTGACTGACTATGGTTTCTGTAATCCGTTTAAACGCTTTTGCTGAAGTAATTAAGTAATATGAGGAAATTTTGACAAGAAAATTAGGTTTGTTTATAGTGTGCCAATGCGTATTCATAAGCCTATTTTGGAAAATGCGGGTGATGTTAGGAGAGAGATTTCCTGCTGGAGCTTTCAAGAAAGCTGATGTCTGTTAAGGTATGTTGATAATTTTATGTATATTTTGCTGCTTTAAGAGTTTTTTACATTTTGAGATTGCTGGAAAGCGAGAACTGCTGAATTTTGAGAATTCTACACCGCGAAAAGTGCTGAATGCAGTGATGTTTTTTTTTCGGTTAATGTGCGCTTAGCCCTCATACAAGATTACTGATTGCCACTTTAGCGAATTTTGTTTATTATTTATATTTTATTTTAGTTAAGCGAAACATGCGTATAAACCGGTGCTTGGAGACATTTACTACTTGGCGGAAAGGGTTTTTACGCCAAGAGAAATTCCAAGATGGCGGCCGTGGGAACTTATGACATCTGTTCCAAAAATTTTATTGCATTGATTTTTTATAAATTTAAACAAATATAAAAATTTTATTTCATTGATAATTTGTATACTCATATAATCATATAATTATCCGTACTTTCAGCAAATACATTTGTATTCTGATCTTGTTTACAGAAAAATCTTTTTTATATATTTGAAACCATATTTAATCTGATAAATTCTGACACCCTTTTCAAAATCTTCAAACATAATAACTAAATTTATTTAAAGGAAATGATTTATTCAAGCGCATGAAAAATTCTCGACAATACTGCATACATTCAAATGTATAAATTCAGAAATGCGGATATCAAGTAAGATGATTTTGTTACAACTCGGGAGATAATAATAAATGAATGAAATAATGTATGTACTGGAGACAGGAAATCGCATGCTCCATAAAAATCCTTTCAGTAGATATAACAAATATTCTACTGATACAGTTTCTTTCATACATTATATTTAATATTATATTTTTTTAACTATGAAAGAACACACTATGAAATTTGGTTTAGAGCATAAAATTTTAAAATTGCCACAGACAAAATTTCGTTTGTCCTTTTAATTTTTAAAAGAAATCTATCTTTATTGTGCAAAAGTAAAAAGAAGAAAAAAAAAGGAAATGTCAGTCACGCTTCTAGTCTGATGTGACAATATTGTTGCATAGTTTTGGTTGAATATATGTCATGATTTGCATAATAATGACGCTGTACTTATTTTGGCAAAAGCGTTTTCTCAAAGAATTTAAATAATAGTTGCAATATATAAAAAAATATAATATATGTTCCTTTGCATGATGGTAATACATTTGTCAATAAGTAAATTTCTACTGATTAAAAACAATAGTCTTTCTTCCTTTAAAACAAGTGTTAGGAATATAATTCAAAAATTAAAAAAAAAAAACTTCGTAAAAACAGTAAAATTAAAAAATCAATTTAGCAATTGAGTATAAAATTTTACTACTGAATTTAATTTTTATATATAAAAAAAATAAAAATATTACTACTTTTCATCCATTTTTTATAAAATTTATGATTATTGAGAATTCTTATATAGTCAAATAAACATCAGTAATTTCAAAAAACAAGCATATGTTCTTATCTTGTTTACATAAAAATCATTTTTATATCTTAAAAAGATATTTAATCTCACAAATGCCGACTACCCTTTTTGAAATATTCAGGCATTAGTAACTAATTTAATTCACAAAGGAAATGATTTATTCAAGCGCATGAAAAAATTCTAGGTAACATTTCATGCATTCGGATGAATAAATTCAGAAATGCGGAAATCAAGTAAAAGGATTCCATTTCAACGCGGGTGATAATAGCCAAAGTAGGAAATAATGGTTGTACTAGAGACAAGAAATCGCACGCTCCGTAAAAATTCTTTCAGGGGGATATAAAATGTATTCTAGGGACATATTTTGTTTGATAATTTTTATTGATACTACTCTGCTAAAAAAAAAAATTAGGGAAGCAAGCAAAAAAAGTTAAGAGAACAGTACAAGACACCCATGCATTGGCATAAAATGGAGAATACATGTGTATCAAAGCGCAATACAGAAAAAAAGACGTAAAAAATATTTTCAAGTGAGCTTTAATGCTTTGAAATGATGCATAGAACATGAAAAGATGGTTTAGGGCAATAATTTAGTTACATTTTAATGACAAAAAAGCGCTGTTTAGGAAAGATGCAATATATTTAATATGGCGTGTGGTCACCTCAAATAGATAAAAATGCCGCACACATGTTTTGTATAGATTCGATGAAATTATAGATAAGAATTTGGGGAGTACTGTTCCACTCTTTAAGAATTACGATTGTTCTCTACAAGACGAGCTGTATACGATCTGGCGTTATCATGCATGAAAAAATAAGGAAACATGAATTGCTGCCATGTAAAATACGACATGAGGTTATAGTATCTCATTTGTATAACTTTGGAAAGCCAAAGTACCGTTTCTAGTGATATGCAGGTCCGTATGCCCATATACCTTGATTCCAGTCTATACCATTAAAATACTCGTCTGTAATGTTATCTTTCATGAACGAATGTGTGCTTATTTCGAGTATTACTTTCCCTCCATACCAAAACACGTCGGATATCTTATACAGACTGAATCGGGACTCGTCTGCAAACAGCACTTGACTCCAAAAACGTTAACTCCAATCTCGATGTTCAGTTGCCCACCTTCTTTGGGCCGGAGGTCATCGGAATACAGATCATTGGCTTACGTGCATAGAGCACTGATGAAGCCTATTTCGGAGTGTTTGGCTGGACATTCTTCTGGCAAGCATTGTCTTTTTCCGTCTCGACGAGCTGTTAACGTAATATATCGGTCATCAGTTTCTGTGGCAGCACATGGTCGACTTTACCGTGGTGGACATCTAACATTCCCTGTATCTTGGGATACATTCCATAGCCTTGCATTGACACTTCTTGCGACTCCAACAGCGTCTGCAACACTTCATTGTGTTTACCCGGATTCAACTGTCAAGATAATAAGCGAAGCTGTGGATTCCGGTAAATTTCGTTGTTGTGACATTTTTAAGTCACAATTTTCTCAAAACAGAAGATCAGCAATTGAATTTTACTACTGAGACAGTAAAACAGGCGCTTTTGCGATATCCATATTTATACATTTATCTCCTTTTTCTAATTTTTCACGTCATAAACTTTGATTTGCATGTGAACTTTTCTTCATTTGTTTTGAACTACGCTTTAAATTGTGGATGTTTTATTTTACGTTAGTTATCGGTGTAAGTTTTTGCGTAATTTTGTTAAAACCATATGCTCTCCTAATTGTTATGAGCTGTGTATATTTTTGATACTGTGAAAGGAGAGAAAACTGCTGTAAAATACTCCTTTTTTATTTTATGTAATCTAACGATTCGTATATCGCTTTCCTTTTTTGCCGCTAGAAGGCCTATCGTGTTTCCATGGAAATAGGTTTTGATAATATATAGACATTCTAAGAAGTTCTATGATATTCTTCGTAGTTATGTGTTGATTGTGTTTTGTAACGATGATGTCTGTCCAGATAAATGTATTAATATTGTGAAGTCCTGATATAAGTATCAAGTGAAATATGATGCTGCCTTACCTATATTATAAAGGACAAACATATATGTGCGTAACGCATACGTCATTTAGCGAATTGCAACACTTTGAAATTTGAAATGAAATTTTGGTTATGCAATTTTCTCTACTACAAATTTTTAAACTTCTAAACATTCCAAAATTTAAATTTTTACACAGTCGTATAAGGAAAAAAATGCTCTTTTAAATGCAATTTGTTTGAAAGCTTATCTTAATTTGTTTTTGAGATATTAATTTTTTTTTGTAGCTTTTAATACCATTTTTCTTATAGTGGCAACAAAAGTACCCCATTTCTATTGAAAGTCATTGAAAGTAAATGAAAAATAGTCGAAAATAGGAGATCTGTATCTGTTTGTTGCTATTTTCTCATAAAACCTGAAAAATCTATATTATAAAGAGTAAACATATCTGTGCGTAACGCATACGTCATTTAGCGAATGGCAACACTTTGAAATTTTAAATGAAATTTTGGTTATGCAATTTTCTGTACTACAAATTTTTAAACTTCTAAACATTGCACAATTTAAATTTTTACACCGTCGTATAAGGAAAAAAATGCTCTTTTAAATGCAATTTGTTTGAAAGCTGTATCTTAATTTGTTTTTGAGATATTAATTTTTTTTTGTAGCTTTTAATACCATTTTTCTTATAGTGGCAACAAAAGTACCCCATTTCTATTGAACGTCATTGAAAGTAAATGAAAAATAGTCGAAAATAGGAGATATGTATCTGTTTGATGCCATTTTCTCATAAAACCTGAAAAATCTATATTATAAAGGACAAACATATCTGTGCGTAACGCATACGCCATTTAGCGAATGGCAACACTTTGAAATTTGAAATGAAATTTTGGTTATGCAATTTTCTGTACTACAAATTTTTAAACTTCTAAACATTGCACAATTTAAATTTTTACACCGTCGTATAAGGAAGAAAATGCTCTTTTAAATGCAATTTGTTTGAAAGCTGTATCTTAATTTGTTTTTGAGACTAGGGGGCTCTGCCCCCTACGAGCTACGCTCGTCAACCCCCGTTCAGACACCGCAGACTCTAACAGCACGATAATTTGATCGGCTTTTGAAAGATTTCGGAAGACTGAATTATAATTTGAATCTGAGAATTATAATCTGACGTAATTTTCACCAAACTTTTCTTTTCCTTTTTAATATTCACGTAATAATACTTTGTTAGAAATTAAATATTATGATCATCTTACAATATCAAATAAATGTCTCGAGCAATTCTTAAATTTAAACTGTTTTGCAATATTATTTTTTGTTCATTTTATATAATAAGTGTAATGTGACGTAAATGTGACGTAAATTCTCCTATTTAAGACTTCTAACGCATGATGAATTTATTATCTTACAATATTCTGTCTCTTTTAAAATTCACGTGTAATTATAGTTTTTATGACGTAATTTTCAATGAGTTCCTGCTTTTTATATTTTCTGTTTATAATAGTCACGTGTAAAATAAATTTTTAATTTGAAGTAAACATTATTGTTTGCGCTGTTTATACAACTTGGCAACAGTTTAAATTAATAACATTTTCTAAAATTTGTAAAAAATATCTCTCGAAATGCTGAAAATTTGAAATTAAAATTGAAATAAAGCCTCAAAAAATGAGTCAAATAAGAAAAGTAAATGCAATCTGCACTTCGGGAACTTATAACGTATAAAATGATCTAAAAATGACTAAATTCTCATGTATAGTTTTTACTCCAATAAAACTTTTTTAATGGAACGATTTTGTCCAACTTTAGCATTAAATATCTCTTAAAATATTTCTTCGACTTGAAAACTGTCTGCATCAGCGTGTTTATCAAACATTTCTCTATAATACCACCGATTATCATATTTTTGTATGCAACAGTTTTTTTAATATTAACGATGGAAGGCCATGCTTAAACATTCAGATATGATGTGGATCTACCCGGAATATCTACGCAGATGTTCATTGGTCCATTTCCAAATCAAAACTTTTTTTTATATATAGAAGGATATTAATTTTTTTGTAGCTTTTAACACCATTTTTCTTATAGTGGCAACAAAAGTACCCCATTTCTATTGAAAGTCATTGAAAGTAAATGAAAAATAGTCGAAAATAGGAGATCTGTATCTGTTTGTTGACATTTTCTCATAAAACCTGAAAAAAAAAAGTTGAAATTAAAATATGGACTATGTCAAGAATATTGCCTGTTATTCCGTGACAATGACGTCATATGCATACTTTTCTATAGACTAAGTTTAAGACCGGGTTGTAAAAGTCGATTGCTTTAGCGGATGCAAATGACGTCATTTTATTAAAAAAAAGTGTATTTTAATTCTTAAAAGATAAATATGTTTTGTAGAAGTGTGCCATTTTCACAGCCCAACTGTTTTTAAATTCTTCTGAGGTGAAAATGCTTCACTTTTGAAAATAATATAAGCTAAATAACACACTGATAAAACGCAATATTTTACAAAAATTTAGAGTGTATTTATAAAAGAGGGGTGACATGCAAATAATAGCGATTTATATTACAGAAATTGATGATTCTCGCCTGGATGGATTTGCTTCGCCGAGTTAGAATGTCAAACAAATAATTCGTGGATTAAAATAACATCATGTTTGAAATTTTTGTCCAAAATTCTCTCGAATAATAAAATTTTCAAGCTATTCTTTAAGACATTCTACTATAATTTTATCAAAATAACATAATTTGCTCAATTCAATTTTTCCTAATTTTATATAATTTGTACATTTAAATCAGAAGTGTGTGTTTTAGTCATCTGCCCTGATCTTTCACTGAACCAATTTTATTAAGGTTTTTTTTTTTTTTTTTTTTTTTAATTTTTTTTTTTAACTGAAAACTCTTCATTTGTAGATGTATGTAATCGCACTATCTGTTTTTTTTTTTTTTTTTTTTTCTTTTTTCTTTTTTTTTTTTTTTTTAGTATATTTCACTTTTTACCCACTTTAACCACTTTTATATTTTAATTTTAAAAGCATTTTATGAAATTTCTTCAAAATCGTGAAAACTAGACAGCTTTCATTATTACAGACAAGAGAGAAATAATGAGGTATTTTTATCTTTATTCATGCTATTTTCTGATAAAAATTCAAAATTGTTGATAAAAATTTTTGTATAGGGTTTAGTGTCGAAAAATTCCATTTGGAGCAGAATACTATATTAGGGGCATAAAACGGAAAATGACATACGGCTTTTGAAAACACGCCTTTTTCCTCATAAATTTTCTATATTGTTTTTTCTTCTGCATGTGTGCTGATACTAAGTTTCAGACACTAGACGAAATGCTTATTTAAGTGAAAATGAAGTCATATTTAAAAGAAAACGATCCTTTTCTTAGATAAAACTAAACATGCGGCACAAATGCGTCTAAAAAACATAAATTACGGAAATTTTTACTCCCCGGAATTGAGATTAGAATATCAAGTAAAGAGTGCGTCTGTTCAGAGTGCGCTGACAATCGTGACTTCAAGTTTTGAGTTAAAATTATTTTTAAATGATCAAACAGAATACAATATTTTTAAAAATGATGATTATGGATCTGAGAAGTGCGTATGCAAATTTTGAGAAGGTGAAAATTGCTATTTATCATTCCCCGGAATGCAGAGCACAAGAGCCTCAATTGATAACCACATCCTACACTGTAAAAAAAAAAAAAAAAAAAAAAAAAAAAAAAAAAAAAAAAAAACGACATTTGTACACTCGCACACAAACTTGATCATAGTGAATGTGCTGTATCTTTCTTTGGTTTCCTGACTATATATACATGAAAAATACAGTAGTTGCGTAAAATTAACAGCACAATGCGCTGGCAATTTTACGCAACTACTGTATTTTTCATGTATATATAGTCAGGAAACCAAAGAAAGATACAGCACATTCATTGTGATCGAGTTTGTTCTGGCAAATTTACAGTGTTTTTTTTTACAGTGTAATAACTGATTTTTATTATATTTTATTGCTTAAGCGTCTATATGATAAAGAACAAACGTATCTGTGCGTAATGCTGGCGTCATTTTGCGAATGGCAACACTTCACGATAAAATTTCGGTCTTGAAATTTTCGCTACTGCAATTTCTTAATCTTCTGACCATCATGCATTTTCAATATTCGTCGCATAGGGAAAAAAATTTACTTTCAAATGCAATTTCTTTAAAAATTTTATCTTAATTGACTGATGTATTATATTTTCTAAAATAATTTTTAAGCATGATTTTTTTTATTTTATCTTATCACGTGCCCGTTTCAATACATAATAATAATAAACATTTTACACATAAAGCAACAAATATTTTTCAGCATTTGTTTCTGACTAATTTTACATAACGAAATTAATACTTCCTTTATAAACAAATAAAAGAATAATATTTAAAAAAAAAAAAACACCAATCTAATATATTTGTGAAAGACAAATTAACAAAATCCAGAATTCTTTTATCAACAAATAAAATAATAATATTGAAAGAACACAAATCTAACATATTTGTAATCGTACAATTTAAATTTTTAGATCACCAAATAGGATTTTTTTTTCAAATGAAATTTTTTTTTCAAAGTTCATCTCAGTGTACTGATTGTCTATGGTTTTAAAAACAATTTTAAAGCATGAAATATTTTTTAATTTATCTATATCACGCGGAGCTCGATTACGAAAAATTAATCCGTTTGTCCTTAAAACAAAATAAAGATTTCATAATTTTCTTATGGCTAATACCCATTAAAAAAACTTCCTGTGAATAAATAAATAAAATAATAAAAATAATACACAAATTTAACAGACACGTATAAGCTCAGAAATTATCAGAATATAATAGGATGCCATAAGTAGCAAAATCTTGGTTAAATAATTCTTAGCATACGGCTAATAAGAAAATATCGCTTTTGATAAATAAAAAAAATTATTTGATTATATAATTTGTATTTCTCATATGAAAATTCTTTTTTAATGTAAGTGAACAATCTAAAAAATTTATTGCATATAAAAAAATTATTAGTTTTCAATTAAAGAAAAAAATGTTTTCCCTATATATTTAACCCGGGAAGCCCGGGTACGATACCCTAGTTTATTTAATGGTCAAGTTTCGTTACTACAAGTTAACCTGCGCTGCTGAGAAAAATAAGCATGAACTTTATTTATTTAAACAAGTATAATATATAACCTATTTTCTGTTACTGTTTATATTAAATGAAAGTTTATCAAATGCTTACAGATCACGAGCTGAAGGCCTAATATATTATTAATACTAATTTGAAATGTTTTAAATAAAATAAAACTTTAAATAATATATATTAGTTGTAGTAAAACGAAAATGAATGACAAATAATTAAACATAAGCAAAATGGCATCCTTGAAAGAGAATAATATTACGAAACTAAGTAATGACAATTGGAAATTCAAAATGCAAATGATTCTTATAAAAGAGGATTTATTTGATGTAATTGAGGATGAATCTCTAGAAAATCCGGATGAAAATATTTAAAACGCGATAGGCAAGCAAGAGCGTTAATTAATTTATGCATAGAAGATTCTCAAATTATTCATGTCAAATATGGAACCACGGCAAAAGCCACATGGAATAAGCTTAAAGGAATTCATGAACGATCGAACTTATCTAGTAAGCTTTTCTTATTGCGAAAATGATACGCTACAAAAATGCCAGAAGATGGTAACATGAATGAGCATGGCGCTTAAATGTTCGAATTGGTAGATAGCTTAAAAGCCGTTGGTGAGGAAATAAAACATGATCATATAGCTGCATTGCTTTTAGTTTCAGTTCCTAAATCTTACGATAACTTAATTGTTGCCATGGAGGCGAGACCTGAAATCGAACTAAATTCCCAGTTAATAGAAAATAAGCTGACAGACGAGTACAATCGTAAAATAGAAATGAGTAATGATCATGGAGTTTCACAAGTCTTTAAAACGAATGTTTTTAAACAAAATCGGCCTAACACGACAAATTCTGCTCGCACTGCAAGAAAACAAACCATTGCCGAAATGAATGCTATCACTTGAACAACAAAACTTTTCAAAATCGCAATTAGAATAAATCTTATTATCCATCACAAACTAAAAATAATAAGTAGCAAAACGTTGATCTCAAAAGATCCAATTTTATCTCCATGACAACGGGCGATAAAAACAAGAATCAGAATAAAGTATATATGCAAAGCATCGGACAAAATTCCAATTCTAACCAATATTGCAGACGATCTAGTGAGAGAAAAATAAAAGAAATAAAAACTCGGGATACAGCTCGCGATAAAAATCCATTAAATAAAAATAATCAAATGAATCGAGAAGCTAAAATTCTGTCATGAATAATGAAAACAAAAATATTGAAGAATACATTTTAAAACTAAACGGTAATTTAACGCAAGATTTTAAAGGAGATTTCTATATAGATAGCGGTGCAACACAACACTTAGCTAATGACATAAATATGTTTACAGATTTTAATTCGAACGTGGAACCTGTGAAAATTATTATTGCAGATGGAAAAAGTTTATTTTCTCAAGGTATCGATAACGTTCACATTTCAACAAAATTGTCTGACGGAACTAGTGATGATGTTATTCTAATGAATGTATATTTCTTGCCTGAATTAGAATGTAATTTAATATCGATAAAAAGAATTACTGAAAAAGGATTTACAGTTACATTTAACGAAAGCAAATGCTTCGTTACAAAAAATGAAATTACGTACTTAGAAGCAGTTTCAAGTAAGAATAGTCTTTATAAGGTAACACAAAATGAATATACAGGGAACAACAAAAAACCAAACATTCGATTTGAAATACAGAAATGTAAACTGCATTACTTTATGGCACAAACACTTACGGCACCGAATTTCAGATGCTATTAAGCAACTTGTGAGGGAATATCTCGCTGATGGCATCGAAGTTGATAACTGCAAAAAAGGTAATGATTTAGAAAATTGTATTAAAAATAAACTTTCAGAATTTCCCTATCCGAATGTATCAAAGTTCAAAACAAAGAGTCCGCTTGAGAGTGTGCATAGTGACCCATGTGGTGCCATGAAAACTGCCAGCGGGGGTGAGAAGAGTTACTTCCTTACTTTCGTTGACGACTTCTCTCGTTTCACTATGATTTATCTAATAACAAACGAAAATGAAGTTTACACTAAACTAAAGGAATACTTCGCTGTGACAACAAATAAATTTGATAAGCAGCTAAAAACGCTTAGAAGCGATAATGGAGCGGAATATATAAGCAAAGAAATGGAAGAATTTATGAAAAATCATGGAACTGTGCAGCAGTTCACAGTGCCACATTCACCACAACAGAATGGAATTGCGGAAAGAAAGAATAGAAGCTTAATGGAGATAACGAGATGCCTCCTGTCTGAAGCCAACCTGCTACACAACTATTCGGGAGAAGCCATAATGACAGTAAATTATTTACAGAATAGATTGCCCACTAAAGCCAAAATTAAAACACCGTATGAGTTATGGAATGGTCGAAAATCAGATTTATCAAACATCAGAGTTTTTGGATCTAAAGCATTCGCACACATTCACAAAAACAAAAGAGGAAAACTAGACGAGAAGGCTGTAGAAGGAATTATGATTGGCTATGATTACAGAAGTAAAGGATATCGGATTTTAATATCTGACCATAATGTAATCATAAGTAGAAACGTCAGATTCATTGAAGACACAACTTCCGACAAGGAAATTACAGTAGTTCCGCCAAAACAAATAGAGAATGAAGAAGAAGAAGTGAATGAAGAATATCTCAAGAAGATTCAAATATTATGAGGAAACAATCTCCGACACCAAAGGAACCAAGAAGATCGCATAGAGTTAAAGGAAAATCGCCAGAAAAATTAACTTATTTTACAGGAGAAGCAAGGAAAGAACCTTCTCGTTTCAAAGAACTGAATTCTCTAAATTCTGATGAAAAGAAGAAATGGTTCAAAGCAATCGAGGAAGAGATGCGAACTCTCATAAAGAATCTTACGTGGGATCTTGTAAAGCTACTCAAACATAAAAAGGCAATAGGCTGTAAATGGACGTTTAAAGCCAAGTTGAACGAAAATGGCACAGTTGAAAGGTATAAAGCAAGACACGTAGCAAAAAGTTTCAACCAAAAGTTCGGAACAGATTGCGATCAAACTTTTGCCCCAGTAGTCAAGCACACAACCATAAGAGCAATTTCAACAGCTGCAGCTCAGGTGAATATGCATGTCAAACATGTTGATATCACAACAGCATTCTTGCATGGAGACCTCAAAGAAGATATGTATGTTGTTCAACCAGATGGATATGTTGAACCTGAAGTTAATCATGAGAAGAAAGTTTGCAAATTAAGAAAATCCATATATGGGCTTAAACAAGCTGCATGTGCATGGAATAAAAAGTTAGCACAAGTTTGCTGAAAAACAATTTCAAGCAAATTAAGAAAATCCATATATGTGCTTAAAAAGGGTGCATATGCATGGAATCAAAAGTAAGCAGAAGTTTTGCTGAAAAACAATTTCAAGCATTGGCAGATGCATGTTTATTTAGAAAAATACATGAAAATGAAAATATACTAAGTATTCTGTAAGTAGATGATCTTCTTATTTCTTGTAAAGATGAAACAAAAATCAACAAAGTGATTGATATTCTGAAAGGAAATTTCGAAGTTAAAAATTTAAGTGAAGTGAAACATTATCTTGGAATCAACATCCGAAGAAATATTGAAGAAAGCTTCGAATTGAATCAGAAAAATAAAATTGAAGAATTACTTAAGAAGTTTAACATAGAAGAAAAGAAGCCCACGTACATACCAATGGAAACTTCATAACCAAAAAATGAAGTTGACAGTAATTTTATCGACGATGATAATGAATATAGCTAAGCCATTGGAGCTCTTCTTTACATAGCAACAGTGTCACGACCACACATTGCCCTAGTAGTTCATATACTAAGAAGAAAAATTGAAAAATCATCCGGAAAAGACTAGAAATCAGTTCAAAGGATTATCATGTATCGAAACGCAACAAAGAACTTGAATCTTGTTATAAGCAGCCAACTTAACCTCATTCTCACTTGCTACTCTGATTCAGACTGGGCTTTTGATAAAGCGACCAGATAGTCTACAAGCGGTAACATTTTTCTTTTAGGAGACAATTCAATATCATGGTTCTCAGAAGGACAAAATTGTATTGCCCAGTCCGCAGCAAAATTCAAAAATCAGTTTCGCAATTAAATGTAAATTTTTTTAGTCCTTTGCATTTTTAGAAATTCAATTAAATAAAAAAATATAAAAATTCTTTTTAGCTAAGAATTATTATACTTGTACTGATTTATGGCAAAAGTCATACTTTCTCTAAAACAAGTTTCAAAAGAATGGATTACTTATTATATGAGACTGCGTAAAAACAGTCTCATATTCATTTTAGCAATTGAATGTAAAATTTTGCTATTGCATTGAATTTTAAGAAATTTAATCAAACATAAAGATTTTATTTCATTCATAATTATTACACTCGTATAATCACATAATTCTCAGCACTTTCAGTAAACAAATTTCTATTCTTGTTCACCGAAAAATCCTTTTTATATATTTGAAATTCTATTAAATCTGATAAATTCTGAAACCGCTTTTCAAAATAATCAGGCAAAAATAACTAAATTAATTCAGAAAGGAAATTAGTTATTCAAGCGCAAGAAAATATTGTCGACAGTATTGCATGCATTCAGATGCATAAATTCAGAAATGCGGAAATCAAGTACACTGTAAAAAAAAATCTGTAGTTCTACAGATGTAAAGTTACATGCTTACTAAACTTTCAACTGTAACTGTACGAAAAAAGCTGCAAATCTACAAAACTAGTTTTTGTAAAGCTACAAAAATCTGTAACTTTACAAATGAATCTGCTAAAATTTCAGTAATCTTACTAAACTTTTATTTGTAATCCTGGCTGCAGTTACATGAAAAGTTCTCGGAATCCCAGTTTCCAAAAAAATTCTTAGTAACCTTACAGATTTTTTTATTTTCGGCGCAAAAGTGTGTCTGTTACATGAAATTTTGTTGTTGCCGTTACATGAAAGGTTCTAGGAATCCCAGTTTCCTAGAAAAACTTTAGTAACTTCACGGATTTTTTTTTTACAGTGTAAAAGGATTTTCTTACAAGGCGGTATGATAATAGTCAAGAAAGGAAATAACGCATGTACTAGAGACAAGAAATTGCATGCTCCATAAAAAATCTTTCATTTGATATAAAAGTTATTCCGCCGACGCATTTTGTTTCATGCTTTTTATTAATACTATATTTTTGATACTATGAAAGGAGACACAATGAAATTAGGTTCACAAAGCGAAATTGTAGAGTTATAACTGAAAAAATATTATTTGCGTTAATAATTTCGTAATAAACTCTCTATTTGCTATAACTATAGGAAATTTCACGTCAAACTTGGCAAATGTGGTGCGTTCGTACTGTAACTTGTTTTATAAATGTTTTTTACACCGCATATTGTAATGAATGTATATTTTAGTGCTCTTCATAAGTGCATATCCATCTCATTCTGTTCGAAAGGCTGTAACATCATTAAACAGCATTTGAAATATTTTTTTTTATTGACCGTAATGTAACGGAAAAATTTTGACTGTCCCTGTAATTGTCTGAGCGAAGCGAAGGCTAATACTCAGCGAAATATTACTGTCCGGACACTTTACTACTACGATGGATATTAACGCCATGTCCTACTAAAAAAAAAGCCTAATAAAAACCTTTCGTCAAGCATAATTCAAAAAATATTTGTCGGATTTCGTTTCTGATTGCACCAGAAGGTACCTATGAGGGTCGCCTACTGAATGCACCTACTATGAAAAATAAGTTCCAAACCGTTTAAAAATTATATAGAAAAAACTCTTAAAAAAGCACAGTTTATCTGCATACACTGTAAAAAAAATCTGTAAAGTTACTAAAGTTTTTCTAGGAAACTGGGATTCCAAGAAATTTTTATGTAACGGCAACAAGAAAAATTCCTGTAACAGCGTCTGTTACAGGAATTTTTCTTGTTGCCGTTACATAAAGATTTCTTGGAATCCCAGTTTCCTAGAAAAACTTTAGTAACTTTACAGATTTTTTTTTACAGTGTACGTCACAGAAATTTGGTGTGCGTCACTTTCACCGGTTGATGTTTTCGAGACAACTGGTTTGAACACATGGAGCAATTAAAAAAAAATACGCACGCAGTAATATTGAATAGATCAGTTTCAACCACGTGATCACAAACCTTGCAACAACCCGTGGCAACCAGTTTTGGTGGGCAAACAAATAATAATACAGTATTCCGTACCACGGTGACCGTTTTTAGCCTGTTGTATAAAATCTGGCATGTTGTATGACATACAATTGTGGATGATTAAAACAAAAGACATGATTGTTTATTGATCCGGGAGGTTATCTTTCTCTGGATGTCTGTCTGTCTATCATACAGCATGCAATTTTCTTGTAAAGGATGATATTATTATGCAGTAAAACCTCCATAACAGACACACCCGATTAGTGGACACCTCTATTTAGCGGGCATTTTTTCGATTACCAACCCTTAAATAGCTGAACATTTTTTACTCTCAGTAGCGGACACCTCCAAATAGAGGACAAATTCTAACCTCCCGAGGTGTTCGCTATTCAGAAGTTTTACTGGTAAAACCTCCATAGCGGACACACCCGATTAGCGGATACCTCTATTTAGCGGACATTTTTTCGATTACCAACTCTTAAATAACTGTACATGTTTTACTCTCAGTAGCGGTCACCTCTAAATAGAGGACAAATTCTGCATTCTCGTGGTGTCCGCTAGTCAGAGGTTTTACTGTATATAATGTTGATAATTATTTTACAGGGCCGCACAAAAGAATAAGAATGTATGAAAAGAATATAAATTAAATTCGGGATTGGTAGATCGCTGATGGTAATGCAATTTTAGGATGTTGTTACAGTCATCCGCAGCATGTTTTTAGAGTTTCATTCATCTAACGAAACCCTACCTGTCTCATTCCTTTGCCTGTCTGTTTGTCCGTCTGTCACAGAGACCGTTCTCAGAAACTATATATGTCGGAGACTTGAAAATTTGCATACTTATAGCTGAACACAACACATCAAATGGCAAATAATAAAATTTTGAAAAAGTCTAATATTTAACCCTCCGGTCTCTAACTTCTGTATTTTAAGCAATTTTTCTAATTCAGCCCCTAATTAAGTTGGAGACATGACATTTTGCATACTTATAGCTGAACACCTCACATCAAACGAAAAATAATAAAATTTTGAAAAAGGTCTAATATTTAACCCTCTGTGCTCTAACTTATGTATTTTAAACAATTTTTCTAACTCAGCTCCTAATTAAGTTGGAGACATGAAATTTCGCATACTTATAGCTGAAATCCTCACATCAAACGACAAATAATAAAATTTTGAAAAATGTCTGATATTTAACCCTCTGGGCTCTAACTTATGTATTTTAAGCAATTTTTCTAACTCATCCCCTAACTAAGTTGGAGACATGACATTTTGCATACTTATAGCTGAACACCTCACATCGAACGACAAATGATGAAATTTTGAAAAAGTCTATTATTTAACCCTCTGGGCTCTAACTTGTGTATTTTAAGCAATTTTTCTAACCCAGCCCCTAATTAAGTTGGAGACATGAAATTTCGCATACTTATAGCTGAACACCTCACATCAAACGACAAATAATAAAATTTTGAAAAAATCTAATATTTAACCTCTAATATTTTGTCTCGCGCAATTTTTAAATTTAAACTGTTTTGCAATACTATTTTTTGTTCATTTTGCATAATAAGTGTAATGTGACGTAATTTGTTCTATTTCAGATTTCTAACGCATGTAAATGAATTTATTTTACAATATCCTTTCTCTTTTAAAATTCACATGTAAATATAGTTTTTATGGCGTAATTTCTAATAAGTGCCTGCTTTTTATACCTAATTATTTAATTCTAATTTGAAGGGTTTTTTCTGTTTGTAATAGTAACGTGTAAATAATTTTTTTTATTTGAAGCAAACATTATTGTTTGCGCTGCTTATACAGTTGGCAACAGTTTAAATTAATACCATTTTCTAAAATATGTAAAAAATATCTGTCAAAATTCTGAATATTTGAATTTAAAATAGAAATAAAACCTCAAAAAATGAGTCAAATTAAAAAAATTAATGAAATCTGCAGACCGGGATCTTCTATTGAATAAAATGATCTAAAAATGATTAAATTCCCATGTATAGCTTTTGCTCTTATAAATTCTTTTTAATGGAACGATTTTGTCCAACTTTAGCATTAAATATCTCTTAAAATAATACTTCGATTCGAAAAAAGTATGCATTAGTGTGTTGATCAAACATTTCTCTATAATACCACCGATTTTCATATATTTGTATGCAATAGTTTTCTTAATATTAACGAAGAAAGACCTCCGGCCGCAAAAAATTCAAAACCGGTGGCGGCGGCGGTGACAACGTTAATTACTTTTTATAGAATATAGAGATATATAAAAATGAAAACTTGTCTATATGTCTGTTTGTAATTCTATAAAAAATCCACAATTTGGAAGCCAAAATTGTGAAGAGATACGTACATGTGTATTAAAACATGGCCGAGATAACTAAAGTAATCCGGAATCGAAATAACTTATAGTTAATTTTTAATTAATAAAAACCCACCAATTTAACAGCAATTTCTTATCAAATTTAAACATTTTTCGTTATAGCAG
The DNA here is from genome assembly GCA_963932465.1 of Maratus speciosus. Classification (NCBI taxonomy): domain Eukaryota; kingdom Metazoa; phylum Arthropoda; class Arachnida; order Araneae; family Salticidae; genus Maratus; species Maratus speciosus. The sequence goes on from OZ010792.1 coordinate 244,803,878, forward strand.
TTGCCAACAATTAAAAAACACAATAAAATTATTACTACAACAATTAATTTTCTACTGCAAGATTTCCACGTGAAAAATGAAAATGAAATAAATAGTTTGCCGAATTTTAAAAAAAGGTGAATATTACGTCATAACTTTTCTATTGCAAGATATTCACATGAAAAGGGAAAATGAAATAAATGGTTTGACGAATTTAAATGAAAGTGAATATAACTTCATAACTTTTCTATTTCAAGGTTTCCACGTGAAAGTGGAAAATATTAAGTCATATTGGAAATATAAAGGGCATGGTGGATATAGTATAACGTCATATGAGTGTGAAAAATGTATTGAAGCATGATAAAAACCCAATTAGGGAAATATTGGCGTATTTTAACATTATTGCTCCAATTATAAATTGAAATAAGTTCATTTATAGCTATATTCTTTTGCGTCTGTTATATACATTTATACATTTTTATATAGCGTTTTCATATGATTCATTCAACAACATTTCGACTGCTTTTTTTAATGTTTGTTTTGTGTTGTATGTTAAATTTTGAAATTGATTTTTCAGAACAAACATCCTTCAAATTCTGGGCAACGCCGGCACTTTAGTTTGTAACAGATAAATGGCTTTTGTGTCTGTACATCTAATGCTAATATTATAAAGCGTTATAATATTATAAAGTATATAATATTATTAATGCTTGTACGTTTGTGAGGTGTTATCTCTGAAACTACATAGCCAACTTAAAAAAATGTTGGTGGCCATCTCTGCTCCGAAAAAAAGACTATTTTATGTCAGTGCAAGAACCTACATCGCTGCAGGAGCAAAAAAGTTCTAAAATTGTGATTTCTGCGATATGGATTGGGTTAGAAACTTTAAATTTGGTGCGGTAGTTACTTTTAAGATGTAAATACTCGTAATGAACGCTCTTTAAAAGGTTCAATTTGACGGATAAACGTAAAAATTTCTAGAAAGGTTCTAAACTATGCTTTATATGGAATACTGAAATTTTTGGGATACTGTTGGGGTTAGAAACTAGAACTTTGGCATGGTAGTAATTAATAAGATGTAAATGCTCGTTGTAGAACGAAGTCTAAAAAATAGAAAGACTAAACAAAGCGGAAAAAGATCTAAAGATGATCTAAGTAACGAAGAACATGGAACTGTTAGGAATATAAACATGAAAATTGACATGGCTGTATTTATCATGACGTAAATTCTCGCAATAGAACAATTTCTAAAAATGTCGCTATATAAAACAGTGCAGAAACAAAAAACTTTCAAAAGTTTTCTATTTCTCTGTTACTGCTGAGCCCAAAATCTTGAAATTTTGCTTCGGGTTAGTTTTAAAATATACAATTGTCTCTATGAATGGTTTCTAAAAAATTTAAAATTTAAAAAGATGAAATTAACGGAAAGCGATCTCAATTACCATTAATTTTGAATTATTAGGTACAGCAACTTTAAATATTTCATAATGCTGCATTTCCTCCGCAAAACATGCGATTTAAATGCAACAAAACTGATAGATACCCACCTAACATTAAATAAATTGTGTAAATATTGAATAAGGACCTGTATGAAACAGTGAGTAGATTGCCCGACAGTACTTGTTAAAGTGTTCCTTCTCCAGGCTTTTCTCTCTCTCGCCAAAACCACTAACAGAGGGAAGTGCCGTTTTAAATGTGATATGAATTTTATATCCGATTCATTTTTCTAGACATTTTATCATAAGGTCATATTCTCAATTATCATTAGTAGATTTTTTTATATATTAACTTATTCTGGAGAAATTTTGTAATCGGGTTCATATTGGCGTATGTTAGCTTGCATGATTTGCTGAATAAATATGTATGGATTTGTAAATTACTTCAAATGACACATTGACAGCTCAAAAGTTTTGCAGACGATATATTCAGATCTTGTGTCATACTTTATGTTGTAATCATTGCCGATTTCTTTTATTTAATACATGCTAAATACAGCTCAACTTGTGCAGAATATGTTTGAAAACATAACAATACAGCGTATGTAGTGGCCAGCATACACTCATCATTTAAATCCGATCGAGCATATCTAAAACACACTCTAACGAAGCATTGCATGCCACTTTTGATGTATTCGGTACTTTGATATTATATTAGATTTTGAGAAGAGAATTCCTTAAATGTTATCGACAACCTCATTGCATCCGTGGAAAACAGATATTGTACAATATTAACTATTCCGGGGGAGCACACACCATATAAAGTACAGTCCATTCTTTTTAAACATCATATATTTGTCATTTAATGTTACTCAAATTGGTGCGGAGCGTCTGATTATGCTCTTGGCATCATTTTATACAGTTAAAATTCCGATATAAGTAAATTAGTGTTTCATTTTCTATTTTACTTTTAATATATTGCGTACTTTCAATTTTATATCCATGCATGGCTGTCTTGAATGGTTTGATTTCCCATTTTTTTAAACAGTGTATACGAATTTATATGTAAGATTTTGTAATTTTACAATTCGTTTATTTTCATCATTTGAATTTTTCGCAGTATATGGACAATTAAAGATAACATCTCATTTTCTTTGCTTCCACATGTTATTATTAAATTGTACATATTATTATTTATTATATTCTCAGTAATATCGCTCAGACTAATCCCTCCGAGGAAAGTCCTAGTTAAACTATACATCCGATTTTCCTAAAATTTGAAATGACTCGACAAACTTTTGTGACAATTATATATTTAAAATTTCAGACCCTTCAGTTGGGTAGTTTTTGCTCTGTTATATGCGGAAGGACGGAAGACAAACGGACCGAACGATGACTATACGTGCTACGTACTTATATATTTACTAACGTATCTAATAAAATAGAACGGAAGATTCCTCCACGCTTCCACTATCTTTTAATGATAACACAAGCCTGCGTTGTTAAACTTTTGATAATTGATTTTTATCTGTTTTTTAGCACTGAAATCGAAAATAATCTTCGTTTTTTTAACCATCACGTCAGGATTTTTTGCAAATCGTAAATTTCAATGGTAAAATAGTCAAAAAATAGAGAACATCTGATAATGAATATACAGGAAATGTTTGCGTTTTTAACTTTTGATAACTGATTTTTATATACTTTTTAGCTCTGAATTCGAAAATGACCTTCATTTTTAACCATTAAATCAGAATTTTTAGCAAATCGTAAATCTCAAAGTAAAAAATAGCAAAATTCTGACGCTATAAAATAGATGTGATAGTTGTGCTTTTTAAATTTTGATAATTGATTTTTATATACTTTTTAGCACTAAATCTGAAAATAACCTTTATTTTTAACCATCACGTCAAAATTTTTCACAAATCGTAAATTTAAAAGTGAAAAGGTAAAAATTTCCCAAAAAAATCCTGAGGTGATGGTAAAAAATGAATGCCATTTTCGGATTCAGCGCTACAAAATACGTAAGAATCAATTATCAAAATCTAAGCAATATGACACAACTCAAATTTTGCAGATTTGTGTTATATAACTCCGTAGTTGATATTTCATATACGGCATATATTCCACAGTCGTGATGTTCTTTTTTTACAACAGCGTTTTATCAGGAAGCTTCATCCTATCCCTAGTTTCACTATCCCAAAAAACCTAATAGATGTTTATTTACATATTAATAACGCCGAGTGTTTCAATAGTTCAATGCGAAACTAAAACGTGATGAAAAAAAGTATCTGTGGGTCGGAGAGACATGTGTTTTGCAAGTAAATATTCAGCAAGGTACGGGATTTTATACAACACCAAAAAACAAAGTCCAAAATGTCGACAATAGAGAGCTTTACTGCAGATAAATCCATATAATCCTTATCCTTATAATATTATAAATGTCAATGTGTGTCCGAATGTTTGAATGAAGTCAGCGTCTAAACGGATGAATTAATGCTTTTGTATTTTTGGATATAGATGGATTACAACCCGGAAATGAACATAGGCTATGTTTAATTTATTTTATTCAAATATTTTGCTTAATAATTCAAAATTTCATTCATTTTCATACAGAATCAATTGACATTTTCCAGATAAATTTAACTATGTTTCTTTCCCGTTGCCAAGAAAATTAAAGTCTGGTATAAAAATTTCTCCTCGGCAATTAATTTTTAACTGAACAATTTCTGCGTAAAAAATGAGAATAAAAAAAAAATATGACGTCATATTTGAAACGAAAAAAAAATGTATTTTTTATTATATATAAAACATGGATATCGTTTACTTTAATAAGGGTTTTTCTGTCAAAAATGGCGATATAATTAGAAGGAAAAAGAATGAAAAAGAATTATATTATTGATAAAATATTTAAATTGTAAAAATATGACGTCATACTTGAAATAAAACAAGTATTTTCAAGTATTCGTTAAAAATACAAGGAGCATGACTATCATAAACTAATGAAAATAGATAAAAAATGACATCATATTTAAAATGAATGAGAAATATTTTTTACTAATACTGATTAATAAATTTGAATATAAGTTACATACAAATGAGACTTTGCATTCAAAATTCACGTTATGATTATCAGTAGAAGACATTATTTGTGGAAAAAAAGGGAAATAAAATTGACTAATATATTTTTTTACGCTATTTTCTCTTTAAAATTAAAAAGAATTTAATTTCAATTTGTATAGATGGTACAAAAACATGATTAAAGTAAATTTTCCTAAAACTAAAAACATATTTTCACACATTGAAGCTTTATGAATGAATTTATTCCACAGAAGCAAAAATCGTCTGAGCATATTGGCATTTAGACCAAGGATGTAAATTAAACTTCAGTACATTTAAGTGGATTGTTATTGCCCCTACGAATTGAATTTTAAAAAATCGTATACTATTTTAATTAATTATTTTTAACAGATGGCAGTTAAAACATATCACAAAGGCGAATTTACTAAAAAGTTTTATCGGATAAATATGATGTAATATTTTTTCAATTAAAGTATTCATTTTAATTAGAAAACTTTAGTATATATTTATTTTAATTTCGTCAAATTAATGTCATTTTCATTTCACAAGCTTCGAAATTAAAAATGAAACCATTAAATAACAATATACATTTCAAAAATAATGTTTTGCATCAAAAGTCGCATTATTTCAAAATGTAACCTTAGCTTACATTTTAAATAGGGTAACTTGACGTGAGACGCCGTTTTGTACAAGATGCCAAAAAAGGTAGTTTTCATATGCGCAGGCGCTGTAGGGAAACGCCGCTCAATTGTAAGGAAGATGGTTCTCTACTGATATTTTAATTTCTGTTTGTGCTCTTAAAAAAAAAAAAAAAAAAAAAAAAAAAAAAAGTGGTACTTTTTTATTGCTATTTCGTCAAAACACTTCTGGTAACTATCAAAAATCATTTACGTGACTTCTATATTTGCCTATATAAGTCTTAGTTTAAACACCAGAAAAATAAATCTGATGTTTTTAGAAAGTACTGATACCTGGCCTTTCTACAAAGCATAAATGGTGGCCAGTTCCCGCTTCTTCATGTCAGTGGGGTACGCCGGAGTCTTTCCCAATACTTTGGGGTAAGTCTACGAAAATGTTTGGGGGTAAGATGCCGGTTTTTCCCCCTCGGGGTAAGATGCCGGTTATTTTCTGTTGCAGTCAAATGCCTGGTTGTGTCTTCATTGTATGAATTACTCTTGTATATTAACTAATTTGTCAACAATTTTAATCAGATACTTTAAATCAATGATTAAATAGTGATTTTAATCAACTGATTAAAAAAAAAGCATTACTTAAAATTACTAGTAAATCTGCAGATCAGGAGCCTCAACGTCAGCTCTGCAAGGCTTTTTTTAAACTCAATTTTGTAGTATTCAATTTCCTGCAAAACGCAATTTAAATTTCTCGAATTACGTAATTATTTATAAGATTAAAAAAATACGAAGTTTTCATGCATTAGAAGCGTTAAATTGAAAACGTTGTTATGTAAGGATATTTTGAAAATTTCATGAGCTACTAATTCTGGTATTTTTATAGATAATAAAGTAGATTTCTTCAGGGGGGGCGGAGCCCCCTGAACCCTCCCATGGTCTCATTAAATTTACATATATAACTTTTTATTGATTGCGCTAATGGTTATTGTAAATCTTAGATTTCTTTTTACACTTCCGAGCCTTATTTTTCAATACCGGTGGACAAAAAATGATTTACATTGAGGCTATTATATTAAAAGTTTAGGTTTTATGAACGAAAATGTAATTTACTTTTAAAAATAAAATACTTTTCATTCATATTTTCTGAAATGAGGCTGCATTAAGAAGTAATACTCGTCAAAAAATATTTTTTCTGGCAATCTAGTTAATGTTTGGTTTTTAAGAATGAAAATATTTATTTCCCGATATAGTGACGTCATGTTCGACAGAGATCATTTTGCGGTGCATAATTTTGATATTTACTATATATTTGCTTTTCAAAAGATTTTTTTCTCATTGAAATTTTTGATTAAAAATTAAACATTTCTGTTAGCCGTGCAGACGATAAAACGTGAGATATTGGCAATTTTTTTTAATAATAAGAATTAATATCATAACACAAGGCCCTTTTATTTCAACCTCAAAGCGTATTCGTTTTAGTTTTGATATATGAGGTCAAATTCACCTTCTTTTCGTACATTCGAATTAATTCCCAATATGAAGACGTAATCCTACCTATTTTTTATTTCATTTCCCTCTTGCACATGGAATTTTTTTAAATCAAAATTAACTGTTTAGGATAAATTATTATTCCGCGATCTGATTTCCTTGGCAACGGTAAATAAAAAGATATTTTATAGCAAAATGTCAATTTATTCCTTATGAAAATAATGAGCTTTTTAATTTAAAAGAAAAACATTTGGACAAAATAAATAAAACACAACCTGTCTTTATTTCTGGGGTAAATTCCATCTATATGTAAAGACACAAAGGCATTAATTAATTCATCCCTTTTGACGTTGATTTGGCTTCAAAGAATTACACACACTTTCACATTTACGATATTTTTAGGTGTAATTTCGTTGCTAGGTAACAATTAAAAGAAAATTAAAACAATGAAATATGGGCATTTACTTTAATTAAATTTGTAAAAGAGAATATTTTATATTATTGCAACAAACATATAAACTCCCTCCATATATTATACACCGAAAAAAAACTCTGACAAATGTATACACAAAATTTCAAACTAATATGAATAATGTATGTTTCTAATTAGGAAATTTCATCATCCATAATTTAACATTTAAATCCTTCAATCATATGAGCCATTTCCTTTCAACAAATGAAAATGGAAAAATCGCCTGAATTGCTATAGAAAAGCATTATTGCGCAAAATAAAATATTCTATATTTTCCGAACGAATGAACAAATATAACAAAAAACTATACAGCTAAATCCGGGTACTTCACCAACATACCCACTTAATTTCAAGCTAATCGGATGCTTTTTGCGGCAGTTATCGCGGAACAGACAGACTAACAGAAACCAAAACCTTTCGTGTCTCCACAGTAAGCTTTCACTGACGTTTCGGCAATAAATTTTGTAAATGTTTAAAATGACATAAACTAGTAAATCTGCAGATCAGGAACCTCAACGTCATCTTTGCAAGTCATTGTTTTTTAACACTCATTGCATAATATTCAACTTCCTACAAATCGCTTTTTAAAGTTTTCAAATTACATAAATATTTATGAGCATACAACATACTTCGTAAAGTTTCAGAAATTAAAAGTGTTAAACAAGTGGTTGTACATTGATGTTCTGAAATTCTGATGAGCTACTTATTCTGGTAACTTTTTAAATCAAAAATTGCATTTCTTCAGGGGGGCTCTGCCCCCCTGAACCCCCCGTATTCTATTTAAATTTACATTCGTAATTTTTTATTGATTGTGCGGATGGTTATAGTATATCTTAGATTTTTTTTTACGCTGTGATTTATAAGGATAAGCATAAGTTTTTTTATAAATTAATAAAATTTAAATTTAAAATAAAATATTCATGTTAACCGTACACAGACAATAAATCTTGAAGTGACGCCAAAAATGTAACCCTAAAATCCGCTACATTCGGCACAACACAACGACGTGCTTAAACGGATGAAGTCAAAGAATTTGGTCCCTGTTCCACGTGCTTGTTTTGTTTGGGCGGAATGAGGGCATTTAGATCTGAGCGATAACGCACATCGTATTGCAAACTGTTTTTACGGCATACTGCATCTCCATCTATCTCTTTCCTCCGTGAATAATAGTTAATTTTATTTTACCCAAGATCTTTTTATTCCAGCATCTTTGTTTTCGATAAATGACGTCTAATTCACCTGCTATGCATACTTACTCAAAACTTTTCATCTTGTTATATTAAGAAATACTCGAGAGTTTTCTTTTTATTTTTAATATGCCGCCATATTAATTTTTCTAAACTTAATTTTATTTTTCATTTTCCTGTTTCACGACAAAACATTTCAATTGAAAATTGTTTAAAAGAAAATATTATTCCGGGTTTTTATTTTCTTGGCAACAATTAAAGAAATATTGGTAAATGTTATGGGAAAATGTTACGTTATTCTCTATGAAAATAATGAACTTTTGTATTTTTAAGCAAAATATTTCAATAAAATAAATGAAATATTGCCTATTATTATTTCTGGGCTAAAATCCTTCTATATGCAAAGATACAAATGCATTAATTCATTTGTTTTGACGTTGGCTTTACTCAAGCATTATACACGCAATTATACTAATATTATTAGGACCAAATTCGTTGCTAGGCAACAGAGAAAGAAAAGGAAAAAAATGAAATATGCATTATGTCAATTTGATAAAACAAAATCCTTTATATTATTGGAAAACATGCATAAAATCCCCCCCCCCCCAATATTATAAACCTAATTAAAAAAATCTCGCAAATATATTGACATAATTTATTGGAATAATTTAATGTTATTTAAAAATTTCAGCATCAAAAATTTACCATTTAAATCCATTTTTCATATGAGCCATTTCTTTCAACAAATGAAAATCTGAAAATCGTCTGACTTGCCATTGAAAAGCATTATAGAGCAAAATAAAATGTTCCATATTTCCCGAACGAATGAACCAAATTTAACCAAAAACTATACAGCTAAGTCCGGGTACCTCATCAACATTTCCAGTGAATTTCAAGCCGATCGGATGCTTTTTGCGGCAGTTATCGCGGAACAGACAGACAGACTAACAGAAACCAAAACTTTTCGGGTCTCCACAGTAAGCCTTCACTGACGTTTCGGCAATAAATATTAAAATCTAAGGTGAATATAAGTTGAAAGGTTTCTATATGTATTCTGAGTTATAAATAAGCTTTATTGGCCTTATAAATAATTATTTCATAATTTTTAATTTTAACCATTGTTAAAACTTTGATGTTAAATGCAGTTATAAATAATTTTAATAAATGTAAATATCAGTAGTATATAATATAGTGAAGAGAAACTTTTTCTCTGCTCCCATAGCAACGAAGGACGCGCGATGCTCGCGCATCCCACCTTAGAATGCGACTTTGTTTTGTTGTGGCTGGAACGATACGAAGCGATTTTTTTTGATTTTGAAAGCATGATCGCTATAATTTTTTACAGTTTGTTGATGAGGCTAAGCCTCCCTTATTTCGAAGAACTAGATCAAGTGTTTGATAACCTTTATTGTATATATGTATAGAACCATGCATCTGTAAATATTCATCAAAATAATTAAAGAAAAGAATCCAGAAAGCACCTCCTTCATTGAGTTTATGTTCGACTGTCTTTTGAAATTTTCTTCATGGTGCATCGGCCGGGAAAGAAAGAAAAAAAAGTATTTGTTACTTTTTTAATGTCTCCAAAACACAAATAGAGCATAGTAAGTGATAAGAAGACAGCAAATGTAAGATACGTTTTTCATATTTTATTTCGAAATGTCTGATTTAGAAAAGTTGAAAAAGAACCGTACAGTTTTGAGAACAGCAGTAACAAAGCTGATTAATAATATAGAAAATGTTATGAAGGATAGTCCAATAAATTTTGATAATTTAGAAGAATTATTTATTCAGTTAGATACTAAAGCAGAATTATTGAAGTCAGTTGACGAGAAAATTGAGCCCCTTTTAGGGTTAGACGACTATGAAACTGAAATCAATTCTGTTTATGATTACGTGGATAAAATATCAGTTGCAAAATTCCGGGTGAAGAAAAAATTAACCGAAAACAAAAAAATTGTTAATGTTGATTTAAATAACAGTCAAGATTTAAAATCGAATGTGATTAATTATGAAAACTCAGTTGTTAAATTGCCAAAACTCAATATACAAAAATTCTATGGCGACTGTATGCAATTTATTTCATTTTTTAATACCTTTAAAAATACAATTCACGAAAATAAATCGCTTTCGAAAATTGAAAAATTTCATTATTTGAAGAGTTATTTATCTGGAGCTGCGGCTAATGCTGTAGAAGGTTTTGAAATATCAGAAGCTAATTATGACGCAGCATTAAAAGTTTTAGAATCGCGTTATGGTCAAAAAGACGTGATAATTAATCATCACCTGAACAAGCTTCTTAATTTATCCCCTGTTTATAAGGCTAACAAAATTCAAAAATTGAAAAAATTGCACAGTGATATAGAAATAAATATTCGATGTTTGTCCACATTAGGACTCGAACCAGCAAATTATGTCTCCATGCTTATCGCCGTAATTTTAAAATTAATACCGGCAGAATTAGCTTTGGAATATAATAGACAAAATGTAGATAATTTAACACATTCAGATATACATAAATTATTAGATTTTCTGCACGCTGAAATAAAAAGCAGAGAACACACATTTTTTTCGAGAATGAAAGCATTTGAAAATAATAAAACAAAAATCAAGAGTCAAACAACAAAATCTGAATTTAAATCTACTTGTGAATTTATGAACATTTCGAATGATAAATCGACTTCAGATAGGCAGCTGGCTCATTGTATTTTTTGCAACGATAGTAAACATTCATCTGATTTGTGTGAGGCTGTTGATGTAAACACTAAAAGAAATTTGTTGAAATCTCAAGGAAGATGTTACCTTTGCTTAGGCAGGAAACACGTTATCAAAAATTGTAACTCTAAAACTAGTTGCAAGAACTGTTCAGGCAGACATAATCAAACGATATGCCTAAAATCTAAATTAATAAAAGAAGTAACTACACCCGAATTAAAAGGTAATGAAAATGAAGCTAGTGAAAAAGTAATTTCGGCTATTTCCTCTACAGAATATAATAAAATTCTTCTACAAACTTGTTGTGTAAAAATAAAATCAACCGAAAAACAATCTCTAATTAGGTTACTTTTAGATTTTGGGAGCATGCGAACCTTTATATCTGAAGAAATAGCAAATAAATTGAAATTACAGGCAATAAGAAAAGAAAAATTGTCGGTTTTTACATTTGGAAGTAAGAACCCCATTGAAAAAACCTTTGAAGTAGTTAAACTAACTATTGAAAATAAAAATGTACCTAATTCAAAATTAGATATAGAAGCGCTAGTCACCAATCAAATATCAGCTACTGAAATCTCCCCACCTGAAATCAATGATTTCATGAAAAGTAAACAATTTGAAAATTTAACCCTTGCGGACACACCCACATCCAAAGAACCCATTACATTACTTATAGGTGCTGACTATTATTATGAGATTGTTACTGGAAATATAAAACATTTGAATAAAAAATTAGTAGCTGTCGACACCATTTTTGGTTGGTGTCTACAGGGAAAAACAACTGACAGTTATACGCCCTTAGCATTTAATGTAATAGTAGAAAAAAATTTTATTTCTGAACAGATTGAAAAATTCTGGAATATCGGATCATCTGACCTTTTTAATACTAAACAGGATTCAGATTTTTCAGAAAACAACGTTATGAAGCAGTTTGAGTCAGAAATTAAATACAATGATAAACGATATACAGTTCGATTTCCGTGGAAGCTTGAAAGGGAACGTTTAAATGACAATCGGAAAATTGCAGAATATAGATTTTTTAAACTCAAACAAAGATTGATTAAAAACCCTGAATTATTTTTTGAGTATAAGGAGGTGTTAGCAGATTATTTGAAACAAGGTATTATTGAGTTAGTTACAGAGCCTGAAGAAAAACAAAATGTTACTTTTTATTTACCTCATCGAGGAATAATTAGAACTGATAGGACAACGAGCAGATTACGCATAGTTTTCGATGCCTCTACTCATGACACAGGCTCACTGTCTTTGAATAATTGCCTGCATGTAGGTCCAAATTTGTATCCTGAAATATTTGATGTTTTGTTACTGTTTAGATTTAATCTCATAGCTTTTACAACTGATATAAAACAAGCATTTCTACAAATAAGTATAGATGAAAACGATCGTGATGTAACAAGATTTTTATTTTCACAAGATTTGTTTGATAATTCTAAACCCTTTGAAATTTATAGATTCACCAGAGTGTTATTTGGAATTAGTAGCAGTCCCTTTTTATTGGCTGCAACAATTAAACACCACTTGAAAAAATACACCGAACAATATCCAAACACAGTAAAATTTTTAAATGAAAATACCTACGTTGATGACGTTATAGGAAGTCATGAAAATATTGATCAAGCCCTATCCACGAGTTTACAATGTATTGATATATTTGAAAATGCAAGTATGCATTTACACAAATGGCATACGAACTCTTTACCACTTAGTGAACTATGGAAAGAAAATGGCATAACTTCAGAAGTTAATTCTGAAGCTTTTGGAGAACAAAATCTCCCTTATAAAGTTTTAGGAATCGCTTGGAATAATTCCAAAGATTTACTTTATTTTGATGTTCGAGGTTTAGTTCATTTCGTTTTAAAAAGAATAGACACCAAACGATTTATTCTACAAGTTTTAGGTAGGATTTTTGATCCACTTGGATTCCTAGGACCATTTACATTAAGACTAAAATGTATAATTCAACAAATTTGGAATTTGGGTCTAGATTGGGATGACACCTTACCCGAAGATTTACGTATAGTTTGGAGTAGCTGGTGTAACGAACTCCCTCATTTGAAAAACTTTTCAGTACTTAGATACTATTTTTCTGACATCACCAATTGGCATGATTATGACCTACAATTACATATTTTTGCCGATTCGAACATGAAGGCTTATGGTACGGTTGCTTATTTACGTGTAGCAACAACCACCGAAAATGTTCGAACAGTTTTTGTTGCTTCGAAAAACAGGGTTGCTCCACTGAAAGCGCTTACCTTGCCAAGGCTTGAATTGATGGCCGCATTGTTGTCGGCCAAGCTAAGTAGTAACATTTTGAAAGCTTTAAAATTGAATGTACCGACTTATTACTGGACACATTCAAAAATATCCTATTTTTGGATAAAAGGATCCCCTAAAAAGTTTAAACCCTTTGTCAGAAACAGAATTGAAGAGATCCATAAATTGACCTCACCTGATAACTGGTATCATTGTCCTGGTACTGCCAATCCAGCTGATATAGTTTCTCGAGGATCAAAAATCTCTAGGATAATCAATGATACAACTTGGTTACAGGGACCAGAATGGCTAAGTTTACCTCCTGAGTGTTGGCCAATATCAGAAAACAAAGAAATCGCTTACTCAGATGAATTAGAATACAAAAAAAATCCTAACGATGTTTTTCAGAGCGAGTGCTTAGTCAAAAAACTCGAAAATCCCATAAACATTTCAAAATATAGTAATTTAGAGAAACTTTTGAGAATTACCGTTTGGGTAAAGAAATTCATTATGAAGCTGAAAAAATCAACTGAAGTGCAAGACGTAGTAACAACCGAAGAATTACTCGAAGCTGAAATTTTTTTGATACAATCTGAACAAAAACAATTTTATAAGGAAGAAATAGAATCTCTAAAAAATAGTAAATCAGTGGATAAGACGTCATCCTTATCAAATTTCATGCCCTTTATTGACAAAAACGGGTTGATGAGGTTGGGCGGAAGGCTCGAATTTTCTAACCTGTCCGCAGAAGAGAAAAACCCAATAATTCTCCCCAAACATTCTTGGTTAACTACTCTAATAGTTCGTCAAGAGCACGAGAAAATTATGCATGGAGGGACAGCCAGTACTTTGGCAAAATTAGATCTCGTTTTGGATACCTAAAGGTCGTCAGTTGGTCAAGAGTGTTATCAAGAATTGTATAATATGTAAAAAATATTTCTCCAAACCAGCAGACCAGATCACCGCACCATTACCAAAAGACAGAGCTAGTGAAGCACCGCCATTCGCAGTCTGCGGTTTAGACTTCGCCGGTCCGATCTATATCAGAAATTTTAAAGAAACTCAAAAATCTTACATTGTCCTGTTTACTTGCGGTGTGACTAGAGCCATTCACCTGGAACTCGCGTCTGATATGACAACAAATTCCTTTTTGATGGCATTCAGAAGATTCACAGCTAGACGAGGAAATCCCAAAATTATTTATTCTGACAACGCAAAAACCTTCAAAAAGGCCAAAGGTGAACTCGAAAATTTATACAACATACTGACAGACAAAGTATTTTTAAAACAAAAGAGATTACAAAAGAGAGAATTATATGGAAGAATATAATAGAAAGAGCTGCATGGTGGGGAGGTTTCTATGAGCGACTAGTAAAGTCAGTCAAAGACTGTTTGAGAAAAGTAATTGGTAGAGCACTCTTAAGTTATGATGAATTAGCGACTCTGTTGACAGAAGTGGAAGCAGTTTTGAATACGCGACCATTGACGTATGTATATAGCGACAGCAATGAACCAGAACCTCTTACTCCAATGCACTTTTTAAATTTTGGAAAAGAACTTTCATTTCCTATTAATTTTTTTGAAATAACTAAAGATTGTTCGAAGAGATCAACACTCCTGAAAAGAAAAAAATATCAATCTTTACTATTGAAACAATTGTGGACCAAATGGAACTAGTATGTTGTGGCCATCACAAAACTTTCTTCTATATAAATCACGGCAATTAAATCATTTAAATAGTACAAGAAATAACAACGATTTAGCACCAATTCATATGAAAGTATATCTGTATTTGAAGTTGGATGAAAATTCGTGTATTAGTTCTTGAGATAGAGCTATAGCGGAAATTCTGAAAAAACGTAGTATAGCAGCGCCACCTGTTGAACGATTTACACCAAAAGTAAACAGCACTAAACGATATCAAGGTATACCTGAATCTGAAATTTTTTGTAAATCCAAGCATTAGTTCTTGAGATAAAGCTATTGCGGAAATCGCAAAAAACACAGCATAGCAGCGCCACCTGTTGAGCGATTTACACCAAAAATTAAACAGCACTAATTTATACGTCAATTCATGTCAAGGACTAACTAAATATGAAGTTTGATGAAAATCCGTGCAATAGTTCTTGAGATACAGCTCTTGTGGAATTCGTGAAAAAAGCAGCACAGCAGCGCCACCTGTTGGGCGATTTACACCAAAAATTAAACAGCACTAATTTATATCAGGGACTAACTGAATCTGAAGATTGATGAAAATTCGTGCATTTTTTCTTGAGTTAGAGCTATTGCGATAATTATGAATAATGCAGCATACCAGCGCCACCTGTTGGGCGATTTTCACAAAAAAGTAATCAACACCAAACTATATTTTGGACTAACTGAATCTGCAGTTTTATGAAAATCCGTGCAGTAGTTCTTGAGATATAGCTATTGCAGAAATCGTGAAAAATGCCGCATAGCAGCGCCACCTGTTGGGAGATTTTCACCAAAAACTAATCAGGTCCAGTTTATATCGAGGTCTAACTAAATATGAAGTTTTGTGAAATTCCGTGCATTAGTTCTTGAGATAGAGTGCCCACAAAATTTTTGTCACATACAGACTCACAGACAGAGTGACAGAGTGACAGAGTGACGGAGTGACAGAGTGACAGAGTGACAGACAGACTCACAGACAGACATTTTCTAAAAACCATCAAATCGTGTTCTGGGCATTCTAAAACGTATAAATCCGTCGAAAACCGAAAGTCGAAATTTTTCACGAATCCAATACTTTCTTCTTTTAAAGATAGAAGAAAGTAAAAAACAATATTTGATGGATTTGAAAACAGCCCATTCCTTGAAAAATCCATACGCCACTGAAAGTGGGCGATATTGTTTTAATTCAAGATGACGCAAAAAATAAGTTTCTTTGGAAACTTGGTAGGATTCAGACTGTCATTCCTGGAAGAGATGGCAATATTCGTTCATACGAAATAAAAACAGCGAGTGGAATCTTAAAAAGATCCATTCAGCACTTGTATCCCTTTGAAATACAAAACGACTAACAAGTGACTTTTTTGCAGACTTTTTATAAACATTCTTAAACTTTTATAGACATTTATTTAGTTTGTTTTTTCCGCATTTGGGACTCTAAATATTTTCTTTCTCTTTTTTAATTTTTAGTGTTATTTATATATAGAATCTTTTTGAATTTTGGTATAAGTAAGTATATGATTTAACTGCAAAAAAAAAAAAACTAGTATGTTGTGGCCATCACAAAACTTAGCAGTTTTGAATACGCGACCATTGACGTATGTATATAGCGACAGCAATGAACCAGAACCTCTTACTCCAATGCACTTTTTAAATTTTGGAAAAGAACTTTCATTTCCTATTAATTTTTTTGAAATAACTAAAGATTGTTCGAAGAGATCAACACTCCTGAAAAGAAAAAAATATCAATCTTTACTATTGAAACAATTGTGGACCAAATGGAACTAGTATGTTGTGGCCATCACAAAACTTTCTTCTATATAAATCACGGCAATTAAATCATTTAAATAGTACAAGAAATAACAACGATTTAGCACCAATTCATATGAAAGTATATCTGTATTTGAAGTTGGATGAAAATTCGTGTATTAGTTCTTGAGATAGAGCTATAGCGGAAATTCTGAAAAAATGTAACATAGCAGCGCCACCTGTTGAGCGATTTACACCAAAAGTAAACAGCACTAAACGATATCAAGGTATACCTGAATCTGAAGTTTGTTGAAAATCCAAGCATCAGTTCTTGAGATAAAGCTATTGCGGAAATCGCAAAAAATACAGCATAGCAGCGCCACCTGTTGAGCGATTTACACCAAAAATTAAACAGCACTAATTTATACATCAATTCATGTCAAGGACTAACTAAATCTGAAGTTTGATGAAAATCCGTGCAATAGTTCTTGAGATACAGCTCTTGTGGAAATCGTGAAAAATGCAGCACAGAAGCGCCACCTGTTGAGCGATTTACACTAAAAATTAAACAGCACTAATTTATACATCAATTCATGTCAAGGACTAACTAAATCTGAAGTTTGATGAAAATCCGTGCAATAGTTCTTGAGATACACCTCTTGTGGAAATCGTGAAAAATGCAGCACAGCAGCGCCATTTGTTGGGCGATTTGCACCAAAAATTAAGCAGCACTAATTTATATCAGGGACTAAGTGAATCTGAAGTTTGATGAAAATTCGTGCATTTTTTCTTGAGTTAGAGCTAATGCGATAATCATGAACAATGCAGCATACCAGCGCCACCTGTTGGGCGATTTTCACAAAAAAGTAATCAGCACCAAACTATATTCCGGACTAACTGAATCTGAAGTTTTATGAAAATCCGTTCAGTAGCTCTTGAGATACAGCTATTGCAGAAATCGTTAAAAATGCCGCATAGCAGCGCCACCTGTTGGGCGATTTTCACCAAAAACTAATCAGTTCCAGTTTATATCAAGGTCTAACTAAATATGAAGTTTTGTGAAATTTCGTCCATTAGTTCTTGAGATAGAGCGCCCACAAAATGTGTGTCACATACAGACAGACAGACAGACAGACTCACAGACTCACAGACAGACATTTTGTAAAAACATGTTTTTTGGAATCTCTGACTCATAAAACGTGTAAATCCGTCGAAAACTGGAATTCGAAAATTTTCATGAAACCAATACTTTCTTCTTGTAAAGATAGAAGAAAGTAAAAAAATGTGTGTGTTATTTAACAGTCATTATTTTTACTGTGTAATTTAAAGTGTTTTATTTAGAATTTATTGATATTTTGAATTTGACTAATTAAGTGATTAATTAGATATTGTTTGAATTCTTACATTTAGTATTTTGTATTCGAATTTTAAAAATTGTATTAGATTACTGAACCACTGATACGAAAAATTGAATTTTTATGATTTTATGATGGAATTTTGATTTGTGAACTCTTTAAGAGTTCAGGTGGGGAGTGTGAAGAGAAACTTTTTCTCTGCTCCCATAGCAACGAAGGACGCGCGATGCGCGCGCATCCTACCTTAGAATGCGACTTTGTTTTGTTGTGGCTGGAACGATACGAAGCGATTTTTTTTATTTTGAAAGCATGATCGCTGTAATTTTTTACAGTTTGTTGATGAGGCTAAGCCTCCATTATTTCGAAGAACTAGATCAAGTGTTTGATAACCTTTATTGTATATATGTATAGAACCATGCATCTGTAAATATTCATCAAAATAATTAAAGAAAAGAATCCAGAAAGCACCTCATTCATTGAGTTTATGTTCGACTGTCTTTTGAAATTTTCTTCAATAGTTTTATATAACTAGGGTCTGCTGCCCCTACGAGCTACGCTCACCAACCCCCATCCAGACACCGCAGACTCTAAAAACACGTTAATTTGATCTGCTTTGAAAAGATAACGGATTAAATTTTCCACCAAGATTCAGAAGATGAGGATTTTTTTTTTAAGTGAGTGAGAATCAGTGTTAAGAGTGTATAGCAAAGTGCAACAAAACCTCTGAAAAATGGGATTGGATCAAATGCATTCAGTGAAACTGTTGGTTATATACAAGTTCCTTAAAGTGCCTAAACAAATGTGCAGTCTGTGTCAGATCTGAGTTATAGCTTAAAAGAACAAAGGGCCATATGAAAAACACCAACAAAAAATCTGCACTCTAAAGTACTTACTCACAGTGGCTTTATCGTATTTAAACTTATTATAATATTTAAAAATAGGCATACTTAAGAGCCATAATTATTTTAAATGTTAAATAGAACATAACTTTTTTTTCAAATATTAGTTTGTCCTTTTATTGAATTGCCAACGTTTGTTACATTCATATTTTTGTAATTTTTTAATAGTAAGTAAGTTAACAACTTTAGTATGTCTAAAATATTAAAGTTACTTTTATTCGTCCCATTATGTTTTATACTGCTTCACAAAAAATATTGTTTACATTGAAACTCCACAAGTCATCTTACCCCTAGATAGTTGGCCATCTTACTCATAGGTATGGGTAAGATGCCGAAATGCAAGTGCTTACAAAAACAAATTTTTTTATGCTTTATATAATATCTATAAAATGAAATAAGGTTTTAAATGATACATAAGGGTGCAAACTTCTAAAAGCAATCAATGAATAACAAATAAAAACAACAGGTGATTTTTAAAACAATAAAGTCACTAACTACTGTATCTTCATCCAATTTATCCTACATTTTCTTACTTGAAATTTAGAATTTATTAAAAGTGAATTTCAATATTTTTTTCTAAATGTACATGTACAATAATATAGGACTTCATTAAGCGATTTCATGTTTTAATTAAGTGAAATGGCATAGTTTTACATGATTCATGAAGTGAAAGAATATATATATTATCAGGACAAGTATTATTCCGTACGAAAAACTAACCAAGTGACGTCATCATATTTTAAATCAGTGACCAGTTTTCTTTCAGAAAATATTAGCATTTTTATATCACTTATACCAAATGGTTTTATTTCCACAGACTTTCGAAAAAATACATGATTAATATCTCTTTTACCTTAAAATCTCCCAGAAATTCGATGTAAGAAAGCTTAGCAAGTAATTTTAATTGGATATTAGGCTTCACATGTCACAACGTTTATGAGGAAGAAGTAAAATCACTAATTAAGAAATAAATTCACACTTCACCTCACATCCCTCTAATTTTTAAAGGCGCCATGATTAACGAAAAACGAAAGAAAAGAAGGGACATTTTCTTTCGATTAAAAAAAACTAAATCTATGGTTAATAAATATATCTATATAATATCTATGGCCTCCATAATCCAAAATTACAACACAACAATCGATATGAAAGCATTTAGCCGTAACTGGACTGCTTTTCCCATAAATAGATTTCTTCCGCGATTAAAAGCAATAAGCAACTCTATTGCTTAAATAATAAACATTTAGGCTTCGAGAGTCTTCGGAGCGTGATAAACATTCTGATATTGTTGGTAGATAGATCGACAGCTGTTAAAAATGTGATACCATGAAATAAAAATATAATAAATATTTGAAAGTTAAAGAAAATTTTCATACTTTTATTATTTATTTTTGACTTTTGATGATTCACCACGTCTGATTTTTTGAATACCATTTATCTTTTTTTCTTTTCCAAGATGTAATTTTTTGTTATACGTTATACATAATGTTATACGCTGATTTTTCGATTATTCTAATCAACTCAAAGACGCGTCTGAAGTGATCTGTTAATAATCACTATTTACTAATATATCTCTTTAAATAATATTCTTTGTCACAAAAACATAAACCAATATTCATGAATGGAATAAGTATAAAATAGAATAAATATAAATAATAAAATAGAATAACAAAGATGTAAGTTTATTCTTCATTTAATCTTAGAAAACGAGTATGAAATTTGAAGCCCACGAAAGAAATTTAAATGATCCTATATATATAAACAAAAATAAGCAAATTGGAATCATTAGAAGTTTTTTTACTATAAAATATGATAAAAGGTTAATTACATATGCTTTTAATTATCGAAATTTTTTGCTTAATTGATGAATTTATTCTTCTTTAAATCTTAAGTGAACGAAGTCACGGGTAACAGCTAGTAATTCCATATTTCTCACACAATGCAAGATTTGATTACTGAAATATTATAGAATACTGCATGTACACTTTTTTTGTATCCAAATCTTGCATTATGTAAGCAATATGAAATTATTCCATAGATTATCCGCAGTAGCGCCCTCTATTGTCGAGATTTTGAACTTTTTTTGGAAAACATATAACATCCTATACCACGCTGTATATTTATCTGTAAAGCACATGTCTCTCCGACCCATAGTTTTATTTTCTTTCTTTTATTTATTTTTTTTTTTTAAATCTCGATTTACTTTTGCAGCGAAATTTCAAACACTCGAAACATTTATCAATAAATAAACTAATTAACGGTTTATATATCAATTTCAGACATTATTTCATATTTTAAATACAATTTTAAATCACCGTAATATATGCAGGTCTGGTTTATTGAATATACTTGATGTAACATTTAAAAATATATTAGACGCCACATTTAAAAAAAACATAGTAAAAAGTTCATCTTAATAACGCTTTCGTTCATACTAGAACATCCTCAGTTAGTTGATTGACTGAAATTCTTTCGTTTCTCCTATTTATATTAATTTGAGTTCAGCTGATTCCCTCCCCTTCACCTTTCTTCCCTCCATTTTACTTGTTTAAGTATCTTCATCCATCGAGAGTCAATAAGCGCGTGTGTCATATTGTTACAGGGTTTTTCATTAGAAGTTTGGTCTCTATGGCTTCACGTAGTAGGGCATTATGCATATTTTCGTAGTTTGCAATTTCCTCTATCTGTATAGTTTCTATTTGTAAGGGGCTATAAGGTTCTTTTTTGTTAGAGCTGTAGTTTCCTTATTCAATCTTAGGTCTCTGATATGTTCCTTCCTCCTTTCATCAATTTTTCTTTAGTTATTCCTATGTATTTTATTTTTTCGTTTTTTCTATTTATGCAACTGATTTTATAAATATCTGCTGTTTGAGTTTTTCCATAATTTTCTGTTTCACTTCTTATTGCTTTATATAAGGATAGATGGGGTGTTATTGGAACTTGTTTATCTAGTTTCTGAAACTCTCTTTTAATTTTCAATGCTATCTCATTCATATATGGAATAGAGAGGGGGGGGGGATAGCTGAAATTTTCTTGTACTGGTTGGATCAGATCTATTCTTTCAGTTGCTCTTTGAATAAGTGAATTTATAATATATAAATGACTTACTTTGAATATATGAATGGGATAGCATTGAAAATTAAAAGAGAGTTTAAAAAACTAGGTAAAGAAGATCCCATAAGGCCCCATCTATCCTTATATAAAGCAATAAGAGATGAAAAAGAAAATTATGGAAACCTCAAACTGCATGTATTTATAAAATCAGTTGCATAAATACAAAAAACGAAAAAATAAAATACATAGGAATAACTAAAGAAAAATTGATGAAAGGAGAAAGGAATATATCAGAGACCTAAGATTGAATAAGGAAACTACAGCTCTAACAAAAAAGAACCTTATAGCCCCTTACAAATAGAAACTATACAGATAGAGGAAATCGCAAACTACGAAAATATGCATAATGCCCTACTACGTGAAGCCATAGAGACCAAACTTCTAAGGAAAAACCCTGTAACGATATGACACACGCGCTTATTGACTCTCGATGGATGAAGATACTTAAAGAAGTAAAAATGGGGGAAGAAAGGGGAAGGGTAGGGAATCAACTGATCTCAAATCAGTATAAATAGGAGAAACGAAAGACTTTCAGTCAACCAACTAATTGAGAATGTTCTAGCATGAACGGAAACGATATTGAGATGAACTTTTTACTGTGTTTTTTAAATGTGGCATCTAATATATTTATAAATGTTACATCAAGTACATTTTATAGAAACAGACCTGTATATTACGGCGATTTAAAGTTGTATATAAAATGTGAAATAATGTCTCAAGTTGGTATATAAACGGTTAATTATAAATACAGGAATTACAATCTCATATGTAGCTAACTACAATTTCACAATAAACTTTCTACTGATTTATGAAAAAGTCATACTTTCTCTAAAACAAGTGTTAAAAGAATGGATTACATTTAAAATCAGACTGTGTAAAAACAGTAAAATTCAAAAATCATTTTAGCAATTCAATAAAAATTTTTGCTATTGGATTGAATATTTAGAAATTTAATCAAATATAAAAAAATTTATTTCATTGATAATTATTACACTCGTATAATCAAATAACTCTCAGCACTATCTGCAAACACATTTATATTATTTTCCTGTTTACAGAAAAAAACATTTTTATATATTTGAAACTATATTTAATCTGATAAATTATGGCTGCCCTTTTCAAAATCTTCAGACATTAATATCTAAGTTATATCAGAAAAGAAATGATTTATTCAAGAGCATGAAAAAATTCGCGACAATATTGCATACATTCAAATGTATAAATTCAGAAATGCGGAAATCAAGAAAAAGGAATCTGTTGTAACGCGGGGTGATAATAGTCAAAGAAGAGAATAATGTAACTACTAGAGACAAGAAATCGCATGTTACATAAAAATTCTTGCACTTGATATAAAAGTTATTCTGCCGACGTATTTTGTTTGATACTTTCTATTGATGCTATATATATATGTATATATATGTGGGGCATTCTCACAATCTTTTGACTTTCATGTCCCTGAATAATAACTTTTAGTTTAATATACTTTTTTGTGTTTTTTTTTTTATGTTTCATGTACTGAAGAACATCCCATTGCATGACTGCACAACAATATTAACGAGATAAATAAGTTTTGGACGATGTTGGCGATCCAAATACCTGGAAAACTCCTATACCGTACAGTGTCCCTGATGCTGATTTTTACGTTTGGAGCTGTCTGGATAAAAAATTTTCAGTAAAAATAATTCGACGTATTTTTTTTCTGAAACTGGAACTATTGTTTTATATAAATATGTAGCCAAAAATTAACCTGCACATTTTTAGGGTTGTTATTATTTTATAAACTCTGTCCCAGGGTTTTAGATTCCTTACCATCCCTCTTTTAAAATTATACAGAAAATCATTTCAGATGCAGCCACAGAATTTTTGTAAATTTTTCTCATGCAGAAGTATGCTAGAGAAATAATATATAAAATTCTTTGGCAGGAAATTTACTGTAGAATTTAAATCAGCATTTAAATATAAATTTCAAGCATCGTGGTTTTATTGGTAGTCTCACCGTCCCTAAGGTTTATTCCTGCACTTTTCAAGGTAAATTTAAAAAAAAAATAATTTAATCTAATGTTAACAACTGTTTCTAAAAATCAATGAACATTGTGGCTATCACTTAGTCTTAACATGATTTTCCTAAATATAGGTGGTAATTTTCCTTAACGTTCCATCTTTACCGTCCCCTTTTTTACCATTTCGTCCCTTTTTTCCAATACCATCCCCTTTTTTACCTTACCGTCCCTTCTTTAACACCCCTTTAAGACAACGTTATACAAAAGATATGTATTAAGGGGTCTCAGGACTCTTAAAATTGGAAAAAATTAAAAAAAGGACCATTTTGAACATTTAATATCTTAAAATGTACTTGATATTAAGAGAATTTTAAATGGGAATGAAAAATACAAGCATGTTCTTTCATTTCAAATATTTGAAAAATTGCAAGATGCAGAATTAGCATTTACAGGGGGCTCAAAACTGTCAGAAATTTGACGAGCAGAAAATCGGCATAACAGCTTATGCGCACGATTACAAAATAAATTTTGCAACTAGAATGAAAATTTTGGTGCCTACTTATACCTCAGATTATAATAATTACACTGAACCTAAATAAATTTGTATTTAAAGCATTTTTATATTTTTAATACAAAGTTGTATTTAGCTAATGCAAATTTAGGAAATTTCAACAATATAAACCCCTAAAAAATATTTTCTTTTTACAATAAAAAGGAAATTTTAGGTTCAGTTTATACAGACTAACATTATACATATGTTTTGAAAATTTCATGAAAAACTATTCAGAAGTTTTTGAGATATCATGTGCGTTATGCCCCAAAACGTCATTTGGAGAAAAATGACTTCAAAATTTTGGAAACACCGCTTCAGCTATTGAGCGAGTATAATTCTAAATGCCATAACTTCTGTTCTAATGGGAATTTCAAGATAACAATTGTATCAAAATGTTTAGAAAACATAGAATTTTAACATCTAAAAAAATTGAAATTTCGAAAATTTTAGAGCTTTAAGAGTCCTGAGACCCCTTAAAAGTACTACATTGTTATTATTTCTTATTTGAATGTCCTGTGGGTACTATGCAAATTCATTATAACTAAAAATTTAGGAGAAAATAAAAAGTTATAGGGGTAAAATGGCAAGGAAAATTAAACTCGCAAGTTTAACATAAACCTCAGTTAAATAAAAAACGTTTCGCTGCTGACCATTTTTTCTTTATTTTGAATCATTAAGGCATTCGTCTATCAGATTAAAATGTTATTATAGCAAGTTTAATTTTGTCAGATTTTTTTTTCTCAAAAGTCAAAAGATTGTGAGAATACCCCATATATAGTCAGTACCGGATATATGGTCATCCGCTTATAAGGTCACCCCGCTTACAAGGTCATTTTTCGTAAGTCCGCACTGACTGAATATCCATTAGATGTTAAAATACACCGCCTATATAGTCAGAATCGAATGGCTACTATCGGATATATGGTCGCATTGGGTCTCTTTTTTTTATTGAGAAATTTCCTATCTTTTTATGCTTTTTCCTTTCCCTAAACAATTTTCAGCAGGATTTTTATCTCGGATAGGTTCTGACTTTGCTATGTTTTTAATTCCGATGAATGCGGAATGTTCTTTTGTGTTTTGTCACATTATATTTTTATTTTTAAGAAAGAAGAATATAGTGGTGGGAAGAAAAACACAGAAAGATTAACCGTTTTATTAGCAGCCGATGTGTGGCTCAGAGAAATCGACTCCATTAGTTATTGGTAAATTTTACAAGCCTCGTTGTTTGGAAAATTGAAAATCTTTGCCTGTATCTTACGATGCGGACCGAAAGGTCTGGGTGACAACAAACATTTCGGAAAAGAAATTTGCCGATTGGACAAAACTTGGACTAACAAAAACACAAAAGTGGCTATCATTGCAAACACGTGTACTGCCTATTGCTTAATTGCCGATTTAAATTCGATTGTAATTCTTTTCTTGCCACCAAAGTGCACCACTGTTGCAAAACCCTTAGATCAAGGAATTATTCAAAATTTCAAGATAAATTATCGAAAACACCTTCTAAAAGACAACAATTGATCATTTTGTGGAAATCTTTGTTGCAATTGATTAAAAAAAAAGTTTAGATTGCATAGACAAGTGTTGGAATATGGTATCAGACCATTAAATATTTTCTTAGACAGAAGAATTATCTTTCGAAGACGATGATCATTGCCTATTTGAACAATATAAGACAAACTGGCATATGCAGATTTTGACAATGAGACAGCTATTAATGTCAAAGCTTTCCTACCAGAAATCTTTTCAGAAGTTTCAAATATAAATACTGATGTGATGATAATGACAATGAATCTGAATCTGAACCAATATTGTAAGCAGAAGCTCTGAAACCATAAGACTATTTTAAAGCTGTTCATGAATTATAAAAAAGTAGTTTTAACAACTATGTATAAAAAACAGAAATTTCTGCATAAACAAAGTATTTTAAACAAAGAAATAAGTTTTATTATAAAAATAGCATCCCGCCCGGCTTATAGAGGTCCCGGCGTTGCCCGGGAAATGCATGGCGCACAAAAAGTTCAAGGGTCATCGGACAGGGGCCTGGGAGGCCCTAAGGTCTCAACTGGAATGTAAAAACGTGGTAATAACTACATCGGATAGGGGAATCAAAAATGAAGATTTGATTAAAAGGAGGTACGTTATTAGCAATTTAGGGCAAAAAACTTCAAAGAGCCCTGTACAGGGACCCGAAGTGGTGCCAGGGACGTTACTGGAATGTAGAAATGGGGGAATGACAAAATAGAGAAGGGCTCCCAAAACGAAGCAAATCGGATAAAATGGGGGCATGTTATTAACAATTTAGGACAAAAATCTGAAAGTGTCCCAGGGGGCCCGTCCCTTAAAAAATTAAGAATCTGAGCCTCAGGTGAATCAAGCTTGGGCTATCCTGACCTAAATTTTCAGACTTCTACGTGCGGTATATCCATCGCGCGCTACAGAGAGACATACACACGCAGAGCGAAACTTTCTTTTATTAGTATAGACATATTACTCATCAATTTGAAAATTTAAATAAAAATAATTTCTTGTTTATACCTTTTCTTTTACACATGAAATTTTCATTACTTCTTTGTACATTATTTTACTAACATAACTAACATATTGTTTAAATTTTATTGTCTCAAATAGACTTCTTGCTTGCGCCGCATATAAAGTCACCCCGCTTATAAGGTCATATTTTCCAGGAAGGCAGGGGTGTCCATATAACCCATACTGACTGCATATTTGTTTTACGATAGAAGATGCTATGAAATTTTTTTTAGAACGTGCAATTGTAAAGTTATAACTCAAAAATACTGTTTGTACTTTTAATTTCTTAATGAACTGTTTATTTACTGTAATAAAAAAAAATGCGGAATTGTATCTCATGCTTCTAAAATCATTTTATAATAATGTTACTCTTTAGTTGATATTGTATATATGGCGGATCTTCCATAATTGTGATGTGCAGCTTATTTTGCAACAGCATTTTCTCAGCAAACTTAACTAACAGCTGCACTAACTCAAAATCCAAAAACAGACATTCACGTGGATGGTGATAATTAATTTATCAATAAAGGTATTTCCTACTGATTACTAACAATAGTTACTCTTTCTCTAAAATAAGTGTTAAAATAATAATTAAAAAATTAAATAAAACTTGGTAAAAACAATGAAATTAAATAATTTTTGCATATTTACAACCACATTTAATCTGATACATGCGGTTGTCCTTTTTGAAATATTCAGACATTAAAGACTAAGATAATTCACAAAGGAATGATTTATTCAAGCGCATGAAAAAATTCTCGACAATATTGCATGCATTCAAATGTATAAATTTAGAAATATAGAAATCAAGAAAAAGGAATCTGTTGTAACGCGGGGTGATAATAGTCAAAGAAGAGAATAATGTAACTACTAGAGACAAGAAATCGCATGTTACATAAATATTCTTGCACTTGATATAAAAGTTATTCTGCCGACGTATTTTGTTTGGCACTTTCTATTGATGCTATATATATATATATATATATATATATTTGTTTTACGATAGAAGGTGCTATGAAATTTTGTTTCGAAGATGCAATTATAAAGTTATAACTCAAAAAATACTGTTCTTTTAATTTCGTAATGAACCGTTTATTTATTGTAATAAAAAAAGCGGAAATGTCTCTCATGCTTCCAAAATCATTTTATAATAACATTATTCTTTAGTTGATATTGTATATATGGCGTATCTTCTATAATTGTGATGTGCAGCTTATTTTGCAACAGCATTTTCTCAGCAAACTTAACTAACAGTTGCAGTAACTCAAAATCCAAACAGACGTTCACGTGGATGGTGATAATTAATTTATCAATAAATGTATTTCCTACTGATTACTAACAATAGTTACTCTTTCTCTGAAATAAGTGTTAAAAGAATCATTAAAAAATTAAATAAAACTTGGTAAAAACAATGAAATTCAAAAATCGGTTTCTCTATTGAATATAAAGTTTTCTTATTGTATTGAACTTCTATAAATTCAGACCAGTAAAAAAAAATATTATATTTCACACATTTTCATTGACACCATAAAAATTATATTTTATTGAGACTTATATAACTAAATAAATCGCAGTATTTTCAGTAAACGTATATATTTTCTTACCTTGCATACAGGAAAATAATTTTTGTATATTTACAACCATATTTAATCTGATAAATGCGGTTTTCCTTTTTGAAATATTCAGGCATTAAAAACTAAGTTAATACACAAAGGAAATTATTTATTCAAGCGCATGAAAAAATTCTCGACAATATTGCATGCATTCAGTTGGATAAATTCACAACTGCGGAAATCAAGTAAAAAGGTTCTATTTCAACTTGGAGTGATAACAGTCCAAGAAGGAAATAATGTAACTACTACAGACATGTAATCGCTTTCACGGGATATAAAACTTATTCTGCCGACATATTTTGTTCGATTCTTTTTTTATATGTACTATAATTTTTAATACTATGAAAGAAGACACGAAATTTGGTTTAAAACGTAAAATTGTAAAGTTTTAACTAAAAAAATAATTTTTGTACTATTAATTTCGGATATTCTATTTACTGTAATTATAAAACAAACTGAATTCTCTCCTATCCTTCCAAAATCATTTTGATGATAATATTACACCATAGTTGTTATTGAATATATGGCACATATTCCATTATGGTGATGTTCTGCTTATTTTCACAAAAGTGTTTTCTTAGCAAACTTAACTAATAGTTGCTCTATTTTAAAAAACTCAAGAGAGGTTAATTTGCATAGGGATAATACGTTTATCAAGGAATAATTTTCCTACTGATTAATAACAATAGTGATCAATTTTCTAAAACAAGCGATAAAAGAATAATTAAAAAAATAATAAAACTGTGTAAAAACAGTACAATTCGAATGTCAGTTATGCAATTTATATAAAATGTTGCTATTGCATTGATTTTTCATAAATTCAAACAAAAAATTCTTACTATTTTCCATCCATTTTTATTCAAACCATAAAATGTATATGAAAGGGGGATTACACTTTGTGCCAGTATATCAAACAGAGAGAACCAATCTTATAAAACACAAATATAAGTAATAGGGTGGTCACAAGAAATCCATTTTCGAATTTTTTCGGGGAGACCCCCCAAAAAGTTGCCAATTGACTAGAAAATGAGATTGGCTAAGTTTCAGCTCATTTGGATAATATTAACCCGTGCCTCATTGAGGTTTAAGTTTGAAAAAAACGTGATTTTTCGCAAAAGAATGCTGTTTTTCCTTCATGAAATGAATACAATTGAACCTAGAAACATAATGCAGGTCTCATTTTATAAAACAAAGTTTTGCTTTGAAGAACCACACACTATTTTTTTCTAAAAATGTATAGATTTAAAAATATGCGCATTTTTCAGGAACAGACTTCACCTGAATCCTAAAAATTGACTTTTTATGAAAAAGCGAAAAAAAAAATTGTAACATTCCATTTCATCTTCTTTCCACCTTTTTTTTTTCTTTTTTTCGTTTTGTGAAGTCCAATAAAGTGTTTGATTAAAAAAAATTCCAAAGAAAAGGAAAAAAAATCGAATTTTAAACTGAAAGAATTTTTTTGAAAAAGGGAGGGCAAAGGAAGTATAGAAATGAGAGCAAATAATGCTCAGTTGCATTTTATTATTAAAGTTGTGGTACAAGAACGGAGGCATAATAAAGAAAATAAATTATTTTCACTTACAACTGTCACGTTAACCCTTTCCGGCACAGAAAAATTCTGTTCGTAAAAGGATGAAATGATTGTCTACGCCGGAATTTACAAACGACATTTTCAGAAATTAAAATCACATTACTTTAACCTTTCATTGTAAAATCAAAATTTTATTAAAATATTCTTCGTGCCGTTTGTAAGTTTGGAATTAAAATTAGGTGGTCCCGCCGTGGGACACTGCGCCGGAAAGGATTGAAGTGGTAATGGTTTAGATAAGGTGGCTTATGTTGATTTTTTTACCAAAGTATTATCTAAAAATAAAAATGCAACTTGATCCGAGTTAAGATACCAAAGGCGGTTTGTCATTTTAGCAAGTGCTTTGTCTGTAACCTATTTATCAAGTTTTCTGTAGTGAACAAGTGATTTTATTATTTGTAGGCCTTGAATTGGGGGCTAAAGTGGCAGTGGAAGTATTGAAGCACGCTTTTGCATAAATATGGATTAAAAATAAGAAAAGATATCTGATACCTTCTTTTTCTAAATTTGTTATTGAAAGATGATCCCTGAAACAATATATTTTAAGAGAATGAATGGCCTATGCCTCCATCCATCTGACATGATTAAAAGTACCAAGTGTTTTGAAAAAAAGTCTTTTGCAGGAAGGAGTTCTATAAAAATTAAACAAAGTTGGATAAACTCTTTATAATCATCCCTGAGCTGTTAATTTTTAAGAGTTCCTGTAAGAAAATTTGAAATTTATTCTGAATTAACTATTTATACCTAGTATTTCATCTTCAGTAACATTTGTATTCTTACTCTGGTTTAATTTAGACCACCCAATCAGAATTGGTTATTTTTTTTTTTAAATATCTGGCTGAGGGGCAGTGATTGTGCCCATTTTACAATCAAGAACAGCTTTCTAAATTATGCTGGCGGCATGGTAAATACAGAAGACTTTTCCTTTAACAATTGCTATAGAAAAATGCAGGTTAACTCTGAGGCGACCTGTGTTTACTGCAGTTGTATAAAAAAATATTGCCTGGATTTTACCAACTTCCTCCCACTCTTCAACTGCTGAAAATACAGCTTACGCCTGAATTATTCCGATACTATTTTCAAGTTGAGGAACTCGTAGTAACTGTTCTTCATCCCCACAACTAATTTAAACTTTTATCCACTCTACATTTTCTTTATTCAAAAA
Source organism: Maratus speciosus (assembly GCA_963932465.1). NCBI lineage: Eukaryota > Metazoa > Arthropoda > Arachnida > Araneae > Salticidae > Maratus > Maratus speciosus. Next base: position 244,835,402 of record OZ010792.1, read on the forward strand.
ATGGTGAAGCAGTTTTCCACCCCAGTGAACAACAGTTCTCTCTAAACAGGAATTTTTAAATCTGTTTTTGATGAGCTCAGTTTTTTGTTTACGAAACAGTTATTTGCAGAGTCGATGTTTGTGGTTAGCTAGTGGATGTATTCTAAGTCTAGAAGCTTCTCTGGCGTTCAGTTCATTTTGCGAATATTATAAAATAAAATACATAAAACTTGACAATTACTTAGCTGCTTACTGTCGATGATTTGATGAGACATGTGGCCAATTTAAAAAAATCTTACATTTCTGCCATCATATCAAGAGGGGGAAGGGATTTTACGGAATGTTTCGTCAATTCTAAAAATAGATAACCATAACAGATAACAAAAACAGCCTTGTAATAAAAAGAGAAATTCAGAGGTTCAACTGCAACACAAATCGAGAAGGTCTTTCTTACTAGACACAGAACTAGATAACTAATAATCAATTATAATTCGTGAAATATTTTTAAAGTTACAAAAATTGTTCACTTATTTTTGCCTATTAATAAAAATGATACAAAAAAATTATCAAAAGTAATAAAATTTTTAATTTGTCATTTTTTACCTATGTTTCAAAAATGCAGAGTTTGAGGGTATGGTTCACTAGATGTCCTGAAAAATACTAAATGGTCATTAAATATAAGTTTTCATGAGAGTAAAAGTTCAAGGCAACAACAGTTTCTATGAAATAAAACAAGAATCAGGTTTCTAAGACAAATATTTTTCACGTAAGGAAAGAAAAACGACCATTTTCGGCCAAAAATTGCAAATTTTCAAGAATTCAACCTCGATGAGGCACGGGTTAATATTATTTATTTGAGCTGAAACTTTGCCAATCTCTTTTCTAACTAATTGGCAACTTTTAGGAGGGTCCCCCCGAAGAAAACGTTAAAAAAAAATTTTCCCCATGTTGCTTGTGACCACCCTAATAAGTAAGTTAAAACGCATATAGCTATTTCGAAGCCTCTAAGGCTTCATCATCAGTGCTTAAAAAGTAAAATAAAAGATCAAAAGTAAATTTCATTTCGCCGTTGACGGTCGAGATGTGATGTACGCCTCTCTGGCTCTCTGTCTCTCCCCCCCCCCCTCTTAATCCACAGTTTTTATTTTATTTTATTTTTAAGCACTGATGATGAAGCCTTAGAGTCTTTGAAATAGCTATATGCGTTTTAACTTACTTATATTTGTGTTTTATAACGTTGGTTCTCTCTTTTTGATGTAAAATTTATGTTTCATTGAGGATTATTATACAGTGAAATAAAGTTCAGTATTTTTAATAAAACCACATATATTCTTACCTCGTTTAGAAAAAAAAACATTTTTATAAATTTATAACCATATTTAATCTGATAAATGCCGGTTGCCTTTTATGAAATCTTCAGGCATTAATAACTAAGTTAAATTATCGACAATATTGCATGCATTCAGATGGGTAATTCAGAAATACGGTAATCAAGTAAAAAGATTCTATTTCCACGCGGGGTTATAATAGTCAAAGAAGTTAATAATAATGTATGTACTTAGAGACATGAAATCGCATTCTCCAAAAATGTTTTTTCAGAGATATAAAAGTCATTCTGCCGACATATTTTGTTTAATGCTTTTTATTTATACTATAATTTTTTAGACTATAACAGAAGATAGTATGAAATTTAGTTTAGAAATTGAAATGGTAAAGTTATAACTCAAAAATATTATTTGTACTATTAATTTCGTAATTAATTCTCCATGTACTGCAATAATTAATGTGGAAGAGTCCGTCGAAGTATGATTTGATGACAATAACTCCATAGTCGATATTAAATATATGGCCACAATCGGAATGTTCTGCTTATTTTGACAACAGCATTTTATCAGCAAGTTTCACTAACAGTTGCACTATTCATAAAACCTAATGCTTGTTCATTGGCTTAGTGACAATACAATTATCAATAAATACATTTTCTAACGTTTGATAACAATAGTCATGCTTTTGCTAAAACAAGTGTTTAAAGAATAATTTAAAAATTAAATTAAACCGTGTAAAAAGAATAAAATTAAAATATCAGTTTCGTAATAATATAAAATTTTACTATTTTTTTTAGTTTTTATAAATTCAAATAAATGTAAAATTTTTACTGTTTTACAAAAAATTTCATTCCAACTATGAAATTTATTTTCCATCGAGAATTAAAATATAATGAAATAAATCTCAGTGCTTTAAATAAACATGAATATGATCTTACATTCTTTGCAGAAAAATCATTCTTCTTTATTTAAAACCATATTTAATCTGATAAATGCTGGCTTCCCTTATCGTAATCTCCAGGCATGAATAACTAAGTTAATTCAGAAAAGACATGATTTATTGAAGATCATAAAAAAATTCTCGAGAAGATTGCATGGATTCAGATGGGTAAATCCAGAAATAAGGAAACAAAGTAAAAGAATTCTGTTGCAATGCGGGGTGATAATTGTCAAAGAAGAAAATAATGTATGAAGTACTGGCAAGAAATTACATGCTAACATGAACCATAAAAATTATTTCCCGAGATTGGAAAGATAATTTGTAGATATATATTAATGCATAGTCTTTGATATCTGTATAAAGATTAAACAAAGAATTTTGAGAAGGTACTTGAAATTGTACAAATAAAACAAAAAAGTGTTTCTCCTGTTTATTTTTTAAAAGAATCCTTATTAAGAACTAAAAGATCTTCTTAAAACACCATCAAAAACTTTTAAATGCGCTAGACCTTTCGAAAGATCTGAGTCTTTCTTCGTCAGGCGCAAAGAAGACGTGCTTCTACTATGAAAGCAGAAGACTGAAATGAGAGATAAGGGAAAGACAACAAGCTGGAGAAACAGCCAATAGGAAAGTAGAAATCAACAGTCAATAGAAAAGCAGAAGACAACAGCCAATCACAGAATATTATAATCATAACAAAAGAACACAGAGCAAATAGAAGGGGAATAAGGACGCAAATTGAAAAAAAAAAGCCATGGAAATAAAATAAAATTAAATTAAAAGTAGATTGTAATAAAATGAAAACACACACATATATTAAAATATGGGAACACATGAAATTAAAATAATAATAAATAAATAAAATATAAAAAACAGATTAATATTAATTCATACAAAAAATAAGTTATGTTGTCGTACTGAAAAGGTTTTTCTAAGCTGCAGAGAGCATTGTGGAATCAAATTTATCATTAACAATAACTTCACGATTAAGATAAATAGCTATATTTTCAAGAAAGTCCAATTCAGAGATACTATTGGCATTAAAGATAATTTTAGAATTTTGAAAAATAAAACTATGGCCGGGATCCCAAGAGTGCTTGGCAATAGAAGATTTAGATATTTCTTGATTAATTACATAACGAGAGTGTTCTTTTATGCGGATAATTTCCTCAAAATATATTTTAATTATATTAAAATAAAACAAATAGCGCAATTTCATCGGTACACTATACGCTGCATTAAACTTATAATCGTTACTCCCTTAAATTAATGGCCACATGCTGCTTCCAATTTTATGGGGTAATTTAACTTATATAATGGTGTAGTTTAAACTGATGTAACAGGTATAATATTACAGATTTGTGTAAATAAACACAACTTATATTTGTTCAATTACTCAATAAAGTGGAGGCAGCGCTGTCACCAATTTTATGGAGTAACATTACAAGATTTTTTACAGTGTATGTGGAAATAGAAATGTAAAAGAAATAGATACTCTGTCTTTGACACAAGGTTTTCAATGTACTTCCATGAATAGTCAAATTTAATAGTCAAGGAATAAAAGATAAATTACTTTCTATTTTTCATTCATTATTTTTCTAAGCTATTTTTATAAAAATTCTCTTTATAATTGAAAATCAATATACAGGGTGCAATATGTTATCTATCGTCGACCTTTAATTTCTCAACCGTTGGTCGTAGACATACACTATGACGCAAAAGTTTAGACAATGACGTCATTCAGCTTTAAAATGTAGAATTATGACGTCAGAATTACAAAAACCTGTAAATATATTCAAAAACTGATTTAAAATGCTATGTACAAAAGACAGTCGTTTTATTTGCTATAATACTAATTTTTTTGATAAAAATTCAAATGTGCTTGTCGCAAAAGTTTAGACACTATTCTAAATTTCTTTGAATATTCGCTGGCATATGCAAATTTAGAATCGATGATGTCACAAATTTGGAGTACTTAAGCTCTGCAAACGATTGCGCTTCATAGTCGACATGCCGAGAGCTAAAGAAATTCAAGTGAATGAGGTTTCAAGGATTTGGCAGTTGAAAGGTGAAGGGAAGAGCGTTTCTGAAATTTCTGCTATTATTAATAGGTCAAAAAAATCTATTTATCGAGTTATGCAATAATCCAAGACAAAAGGACTGGAATGCTGTTAAGAGGGTAATAAGATACTTAAAAACAACGAAAGACCTTGATCTCTACATTTCTTCAAAAGAATATCCTAATATAGTTGCATACTCGGATGCAGACTGGGGTCAAGATGCTACAGACAGAAAATCCACCTCAGGAAATGTAATCGTCTTAGGCAATAGCTGCATTTCTTGGTTTTCACGAAAACAATCATGTGTGACATTATCGTCAGCAGAAGCTGAATATGTGGCACTGTCACAAGGAACTCAAGAGGTGCTATGGATCTTAAAATTATATAAAGATCTCAATTTACAACAACATTTTCCTATTAGAATTTTTGAAGATAACCAATCTACAATTAAATTGGTTGAAAGTGAAAAATTTAAATCTCGCACTAAGCACATTGATACAAAGTATCATTACATATGAGATTTAAAAACGAAAAATGTTATAGATGTCAAATATCTATCAACAAATGAAATGATAGCAGATATAATGACGAAGCCGTTGCCAAAGGCCAAATTTGAACTTTGTAGAAACCTTATCCACCTGGTGTCAGATTCTATCAGAAAACGGGAGAGATGTTAGAAAATGCTCTTTTGTTTTCAAGAACATCCACCAGATGGCAGCATCAGACAATCATTTTTTATTTATTCTACTGTGACAGACACTCAATTCAGTCAGTGTTGCTCCTTCCCTCATACACTATGACGCAAAAGTTTAGACAATGACGTCATTCAGCTTTAAAATGTAGAATTATGACGTCAGAATTACAAAAACCTGTAAATATATTCAAAAACTGATTTAAAATGCTATGTACAAAAGACAGTCGTTTTATTTGCTATAATACTAATTTTTTTCATAAAAATTCAAATGTGCTTGTCGCAAAAGTTTAGACACTATTCTAAATTTCTTTGAATATTCGCTGGCATATGCAAATTTAGAATCGATGATGTCACAAATTTGGAGTACTTAAGCTCTGCAAACGATTGCGCTTCATAGTCGACATGCCGAGAGCTAAAGAAATTCAAGTGAATGAGGTTTCAAGGATTTGGCAGTTGAAAGGTGAAGGGAAGAGCGTTTCTGAAATTTCTGCTATTATTAATAGGTCAAAAAAATCTATTTATCGAGTTTTATCGAGTGGTTCCGAATATAAAGCAAAATGTCGGTCTGGGAGGCCACGTGTGACAAATGTACGAGAGGATCGCCTGATACAAAGACTAGCGAGTACTCAACAAATGAGCGTACGTGGAGTTCAAAGCTCATCGGGACTCTCTGTATCAAAGGATACGATTCGTAGACGAATTTTGGAAAAAGGAACAATCGTTTATAGCAAAATGCAGAAGAAACCAGCTCTGAAACCATATCATAAGTTACAAAGACTTATGTGGGCTCGAAAGCATATGTCATATGGAGAGAAATGGCAGTCAGTCATATTTAGCGATGAAAAAAAGTGGAATCTGGATGGTCCAGATGGTTGTTTATCGTATTGGCATGACTTGCGGAAGGAACCTCGACGTTTTTTTAGTCGCAGACAAGGAGGGGGCTCGGTGATGGTTTGGGCAGCCTTTTGCTATAATGGACAAGTATCTCTGACCTTCACCAGTGGTCGTCAAACTTCACAGCATTATACACAGACATTAGAAGAAAACCTACTGCCATTTGCTGAGCTTCTAGGGGGTCCTCAGTGGGAATTTCAGCAAGACAATGCTTCAATTCACACTGCAAAACATTCAAAATCTTAGTTTAATTCCCATAATATAAGAGTTCTCGACTGGCCAGCATGTAGCCCAGATCTTAACCCTATAGAAAACCTTTGGAGCATCATGTGTCGCAAAGTTTATAGCAACGCTAGACAATACTCTTCTGAAAAGGAACTTAAGACATCTATTGAGAATGCATGGTACGATATCGATCCACAAACTATGCAAGATTTAGTTTCTTCCATGCAATCTCGTGTATATGACGTAATACATAAGCATGGATGCGCAACCAGGTTTTAAAAATTGTTTATTTCGATTTTATTTAATTTGTGTCTAAACTTTTGAGACAGCAGTTTATTTTTGTTACCATTTAATTTATTGCAATATGCACAATTCCACTTTTCTTTGTTATAAATATTGTTTATATGTACAGCACATTAATTTCAAGCAGTGATTTGAAAATTGAATAAATATTTTTCAAAGTATGTAAGAATTTCTTCATTGTCTAAACTTTTGCGTCATAGTGTATAGTTCCAATTACAAAAACGTTTCAAATGAGATAAATATTCCTGTTGTGGCATTATTTAAAGTAAAAAATTAATTTTATAAAAATTACAAAATCTAACTTTTTGCACGGTCCCCCAGCCCCTATAATTATATTTAGTAAAAGTTTACACACATCTTAACAGATATAAAACAAAAATTTTGACATCTGTTCTACAAAATTTGACAGAGTTATTAAATTTAAAAGTTTGAGAGTTTTGCACGTGATTTTGTCTTTCATTGAGGGATTAGTTAAAAGATGAATTAAAATTATTCGAGGCCAAAATCAGGGTGCAATGTCCTTTTTACTGTGAAATCATCTTTAGCTTTTGTGTCGCCAAATCCGGGAATCACCAAAGAGGGTTATTTCATCTTAAAATTCGAGTTAATTTTCATGGGTCGTTCATAACTTTCAAACGTCAAAGTAGGTAGAATCGACAACCGGAAAATAAAATTTACTCACTAAGGACTAGAAAAATGGCAGCGGAATGCAAACGACCATCAGAGCTATAACGAGCATGAAAATCTGGATTATATAAATTACAATAGTTCCGCAGAGTCACACGTTCGGGATAAAACACGAGCCATCTAGCAGTCGACATGCTAGTCAGCGGTGAGATCATGATGGCAAGCTACGTATACTTGCAATATGCCGAAATGATACTTATTTATGGTGAATGTTAAAGGGATGTCAGAGGGGGCTGCGGGTGTTTATTCATAGCGTTTCCCTAAGGATCTACATATAACGCAAGAAACCTTAACTGATGCATTGCATCACCTTAGAGAGACCACCTCTGTTTCACCACGACCCAGAACAAGTAGACGGGCAAGGTGTAATGTTCAAGTCAAGGTTACTATATCTTTCAGTTCGAGTGACACCGGAGGAGGTGCTGGCATTCGCCCTTTTAATTCCACAACTGAGCACGGCAGAAATAACCGAGGCATGTGGTCAGCATGTCTGGCATTTGTTACGTGCACATGATACGCTTCCATAGATCCGACACTGGTGAATTACATTGATACTGGGTGACCACGCACGACGATTTGATAATTGTAATTTCATGCTCATCACCTTAGAGGAAAATATGTCGTTCCTTTGTGACATTCTGTGGACAGATGAATCAATGTTTACCCGGAGTGGTATTCTGAACGTGTACAATGTGCATAACTGGTCTCTGGAAAACCTCCACACAATACGACACATGTGGTGCGGTATATGGGGAACCCAGATTGTTGGACCCATCTTCTACGATGTGACCTTAACGGGCGATCGTTACCTGCATCTGCTACAAAAAATGGTACGTGACTGTTATGAAGATCTGCCTCTCCGACAAGCATGCCGGATGTGGTTTCAATGTGATGGGGCCCTCTCCGCATAAAACATCAAACGTCCTAGCGTATCTGGCCTCCGAATTCTTTCAACAGATACTTGGATATGGCGGTCCGTTAGAGTGACCACCGCGTTTACCGGACTTGACTCCCATGGACTTCAGCCTCAGGGTTTACATCAAGGCATAGGTCTTTGTGACTGAAACCACTTCTCTATTTTACTGACGCAGCGCATCATCCTTGATTGTCGCACTGTTTGCACACTTGCTATGCTCTAACGTGTCCAGGGTTCAGTACTGTCACGCATTCAATTGTGCATTGCCACCAATGGAGAGCACTTTAAGCAGTATCTGTATGCAGTAGATGCAATGTATGCTTAGATGCAATAACCCTCTTCGGTGATGCCCCGATTTGGCGATACCAACGAAAAATGGTTCTGCCATAAAAAAGACATTGTACTATGGTTTTGATCTCGAATTACATAAATTCATCTTTTAACTGATTCCTCAATGAGAAACGAAATCATGTGCAAAATTCTGAAACTTTGAAATTTAATAACTCTGTCAATTTTTGTAGTACAAATGTCAAACTTTATGTGTTATATCTCTTATGATGTGTGTAAACCTTTACTAAATATAACTACAGAGACTGAGGGATCGTATAAAAAGTTAGATTTTGTAATTTTTATAAAATTTATTTTTTGCTTTAAATAATGTCACAACAGGAATATTTATCTCATTTGAAAGGTTTTTGTAATTGGAACTATATGTCTACGACCAATGGTTGAGAAATTAAAGGCCGGCGATAGATAATGTATTGCACACTGTATATTGAAATGTACCTCAACCTCTGAACCTCTGAAAACATATTGAGATATTTGCATTTATGTATACATGTTAACATGGTATGCATGTTTTCTGCCTGAACGAAATCTATAGCCATTAATAACTAAGTTAATCCACAAAGGAGATAATTTTTCAAGAGTACGAAATCATTCTCGACAAGATTACATACATTCAGATAGATACATCGAGAAGCGCAGGAACCAAGTAACAGGATTCTGCGCTATGCAGGTTGATAAAAATGAAAGGATAAATTAACATATGTACTACAGGCGAGATGTTAACAAACTATCATGGACCATTAAAAGTCGTTCCTGGGATATAAAAGATATTTTGCAGATATATTGTCATTAATATTTGTGCAGATGAAGGCACTAGTAAATTTGGTTTACATCACGAAATTATAAAGAAATGACAATTAATTAAAATAAAATAAAATAAATAGAAGAACTTCAGCAGTAGATTTTATATGGGATATGAAAGTTTTAAAAATAAATAATTTTTAAACTGTATTTCAGTAAAAAGTGAAATTCAAGGATAAATTTCGGAATGAAACATAATTTTATTTTCTTTTACTATGTCTCATTCATTTTCATTCTATCAATTTTTATTATAATTTTCTGTTTTGTTGAAAATGAATACATAATGAAATGAACCACAGAACTTTCAGCAAACACTCATTTGTTCAAATCTTGAAAATCATTAGGTAATATAATTATTTTAAATATATTTCAATAAATACTAAAAATCAAGGATAAAACTGACAATGAAACATATTTTTTTTTACTACATTTCATCCATTTCTGTTCTAACCATTTTTTTTTTCTAAATCGCTATTTCATTTAAAATCAACATGTAATGCAATTAGCCTCAGTACTTTCTGCAACCATATATATATTCAAATATTGTTTACAGAAAACCACATGGAAATATTTGTATCTTAAATACGTATCTTATACGCAATATAATACATGTTTTCAGAATTATCGAAATCTCTTGCCATTAATAATTAAGTTAATTCAGAAAGTAGATGATTTATTGAAGTGTACGAAAAAATTTCTCGACAAGATTACATTCACTCAGATGCATAAATCCAAAAATGCCGAAACCCAGTAACAGGATTCTGTTGCAATGCGGGGGGTGATAATTGTCTAAGAAGCAAATAATGTATGTACTACACACGAGATATTAAAAAGATAACATGAACCATAAAAATATTTTCCTAAGTTATAAAAGATATTTTGCTGATATATTGTCATTGATATTCGTGCAAATGTAGACACTATGCAATTTTGTTTAGATCATTAAATTACAAAAATTTTCTTTCATCCTGTTAGTTTTTAAAGAAATATCTGATTATTATAATAGTAGAATTTCAGCTGTAGATTTTATGTGGGATCTGAAAGCCTTAAATCAAATAATTTTTAATATGTATTTCATGAAATATTAAAATTCAAGGATAAATTTCGGAATAAAACATAATATATATATATATATATATATATATACTATATTTCATTCATTTTCACTCTATTTTTATTATAATTCTTTGTTTTGTTGAAAATCGACGTACAATAAAATGAACTCAGAACTTTCAGAAAACACTCATATGTTCAAATCTTGAAAATTACTAGATGATATAATCATTTTAAATGTATTTCAATAAACAGTAAAATTGAAGGATAAAGCTCGCAATGAAACATAAAATAAATTTATTACTATATTTCATCCATTTATTTTCTAACCATAATTTTATAAATCTCTGTTTCATTGAAAATCAATATGTAATAAAACAAACCTCGGTACTTTCCTCAACTATATATAAGTTCAAATATTGTTTACAGAAAACCCTATTGAAATATTTATATTTAAGTATGCGCAATGTTATACATGATTCCTGCCATATCGAAATCTCAAACCATTAATACCTAAAATAATTCACAAAGGAGATGGTTTATTGAAGCGTACGAAAAAAAAATTCTCAACAAGATTGCATGCATTCATGTGCATAAATCCAGAAATTCAGAAACCCAGTAAATGGAATCTGTTGCAATGCGGGCGGGTGATAATTGTCTAAGAAGCAAAAAACATATATACTACACACGAGATATTAACAATATAACATGAGCCATAAAAATCCTTTCCTTGGTTATAAAAGATATTTTACAGTTATATTGTCATTGACATTTGTGCAAAAGAAGATACTATGAAATTTGGTTTAAACCGTGAAATTATAACAGAAAATTTTTTCTCAAATCATTTTTTAAAATATATATATATATTAATTATAATAAAACAAAATAAATAGCTGAACATCAGCGGTACATTTTATGTGGGATCTCACTTAATAAAAATAATTTTTTAAATGCTTTTTAACAAATATTGAAATTCAAGGATAAATTTTGTAATGAAACATTTTTTTTAACAATATTGCATTAATTTTCATTCTAACAATTTTTATTATTTCTCTGTTTCGTTGAAAATCTACACATAATGAAATGAACTTCAGAACTTTCAGCAAAGACACTATGTTACAATCTTGAAAATCAGTAAGCAATATATTTATTTTAAACGTATTTATATAAATAGAAAATTCAAAGATAAAGCTCGCAATGAAATATAAAATAAATTTATTACTGTATTTCATAAATTTCTTTCCTAACCATAATTTTATAAATCTCTGTTTCGTTGAATATCAATATGTATTGAAATAAACCTCAATACTTTCAGCAAACATATATATATTCAAATATTGTTTACAGAAAATAATATTGGATATTTGTATTTAAGTATGCGCAATGTAATACATGTTTTCTGCCTTATCGAAATCTCTTGTCATTAATAACTAAGTTAATTCAGAAAGTAGATGGTTATTTAAAGCGTACGAAGAATATTCTCGATAACATTGCAAGCATTCAGATGCATAAATCTAGCAATGCGGAAACCCAGTAAAAGGATTTTGTTGCAATGCGGTGTGATAATAGTCCAGGAAGCAAATACTGTATGTACTATAGACGACATATTAAAAAAATAACATGAAACATAAAAATACTTTCCTAGGTTATAAAAGATATTTTGCTGATATATTGTCATTGATATTTGTGCAAAAGAAGACACTATGCAATTTTGTTTAGATCGTGAAATTATAACCTAAATTTTCTTTTCTCCTGTTAGTTTTTAAAGACATATTTTATTATTATGATAGCGGAATTTCATAGGTAGATTTTAGGTGGGATCTAGAAGGCTTAAAACAAATAATTTTCAAAATGTGTTTCAATAAATAGTGAAATTCTAGGATAAACTTCATATATATATATATATATTTCATTCATTTATATATTCATTTATATATATATATGTATTTCATTTATTATATTCCATTCATATATATATATATATATATATATATTCATTTTCATTCCGTTTTATTATAATTCTTTGTTTTGTTGAAAATCAACGTACAGTCGTGGGAAAAAAAAGTAAACACCCCCTACTAACTCCTCAACAAATTATCGTAGAAGAAAGTTATTGGTACCGAACGATTGGAAATAAAGTCTACTTTTAAATGATGTATATAAAATTTGCTTATAGGCCATCTACATATTAAAACGAATCCAAACTTCATTTTTTTCAATGACAATACCCAATTTTAACGAGATATTTCAAATCTTCGGTTCAAACTAAGCCTAGACACCGAATTTCAAGTCGTTTGAATGATAAGTTTTTGAATTATAAACATTCAAAATTTAGCACTCCTAATGTTATATTACATTTTCATATTTTTATTTATATCTCCAGAAATTATGCTCCTAATGTGCTAATTTTTTGAGTAGCAATAATACTAATATACTCAAACATAAATACTCTTAATTTGAAATTTTTATAACTTTATGATATGAATTAATACTCGAAAAAATTATGAATTGCAACCTACAATTTTTTTGATGGAATTAGATTTATTAAGTCCTGCTTTATGGAAATTCAAAATTTCACATTTTTCTTCCAAGTAGTTTTCAAATTATACTTAAAAAACGGCAAAATGGTGGTTTAAGGGGCCGTCTATAATAGGAGTGACTAGATATTTTGAAATGTCTTCTGCTGTCGTGTAATCTAGCAGACTTCATTGACTTCTTAAGGTGCCTTGATCAAGATGAAGGCTCTCTCGGTTAACAATCGATTCCGAACTTCAATTTGGATACAGACCTTAAAATACGCTCGTTTTAAAATAATTAATTTCTCAGAAACGTATGGTACGAATTGCATAAAAATTTGTTTTTAGGCTAATTGAAGGGTGTAGAGTTCATTTATGCTGTCAGAAATGTGTACTGCTATTGAAAAAAACAAAATTACGATTCGTTTTAATTTGTAGACGGCCCTCTAAGCTAATTATATATATATCATTTAAAAGTAGACTTTATTTCCAATCGTTCGGTACCAATAACTTTCTTCTATGATAATTTGTTAAGGAGTTAGTAGGGGGTGTTTACTTTTTTTCCACGACTGTACAATAAAATGAACTTCAGAACTTTCAGCAAAATCTCATATGTTCAAATCTTGAAAGTCAGTAGGTAATATAATTATTTTAAATATATTTCAATAAACAGTAAAATTCAAGGATAAATCTCGCAATAAAACATAAAATAAAATTTATTACTATATTTCATCTTTTTCTTTTCTAACCATAATTTTATAAATCTCTTTCTTGAATGTCAATCTAATATATAAAAATTAAAATTTTTCTGTCTGTAATTCTATACATATTCACAATTTGGAAGCTAGAATTATGGAATGATACGTATATGTGTATTAAAACACGGCCAAGGAAACTAAAGCAATCCGTAATCGTAATAACTTATAGTTAATTTTTAATTAATAAAAAAACACAAATCTAACAGTAATTTCCAATCAAATTTAAATATTTTTGGTTATAGCTGTTGCCAAAAATTAAAAATCTACAATAAAATTCTTCCCACAACAATTACTTTTCTATTGCAAGATTTCCACGTGAAAAAATTAAATAACTGGTTTTAATGGTTTAAAATTAAAAAAAAAAGGAGTGTTACATCATAACTTTTCTACTGCAAGATTTCCACGTGAAAAGTGAAAATAAAATAAACGAATTAAAAAATCAAATTTGACGAATTAAAAACAAATGTGAATGTTACGTCATAATTTTTTTGTTTTATGATTATCATGTGAAAAATTATAATTATTTATTTAATTTAACGAATCAAAAAAATTGAATATTACATCATATTGGAAAACTAAAAGACGTGGTGAATATATAACGCCATATAAGTGTGAAATAAGTATTGAAGAATGATAAAAAATCGATTATGGATATGTTGGCGTATTTTAAAATTATTGCTCCAATGATAAATGGAAATAAGTTCATTTATAACTGTATTATTTTGCGTCTTTTATTTAAATATATACTATTTTATATTATGTTTTCATTTGATTCATGTGTACAACACTTCGATTGTTTTTTTAATTATTTTCTTATGTTGAATGTTAAATTTTGAAATTGGTTTCTCAAAACAAACATTCCTAAAATTCCGGGCAACGCCGGGTTGATTTAGCTAGTATGTAATGAAATAAACCTCAATACTTTCAGAAGCCATATATATGTTCAAATATTGGTTACAGAAAACCATATTGAAATATTTTTATTTAAGTATGCGCAGTGTAATACATGTTTCCTACCGTGTCGGAATCTCTAACGATTAATAACTAAGTTAACTCAAAAAGGAAATGATTTATTCAAGCGTACGAAAAAAATTCTCAACGAGATTACATGCATTCAGATGCATAAATCCAGAATTTCGAATTCCCAGTAAAAGGATTCTGTTGCAACGCGGGGTGATATAATCTAAGAAGCAAATAATGTGTGTAGGGTAGACCGGGGCTAGTTGGCCCGCTTCTTTTTCTAATATTTAAAAAAATTACAATTCAACATTTTAAATTTCTTTTTATGTTACCACTATCAGCGTACTTTCAGGAAGAATTCACAATAGTAAAGCGTGAAAATATTAACTATAAGTATTAGTTTAGAAGCTCAAATTGACACCAAGTCACTTGGGCCAACCTGCCCCGATTGCGGGGTAAGTTGGCCCACGTCACTTTTTAATGTTCTGAAAATGTAGAAGTTTAAGAAATGATCAAAATTTTACTAAATCTTAATTTTTATTTGTTGCGAACGAAAACACAATATAGCCTCCTAAATTTAAAAAAAAATTAAATAATAAAACTGTGAGTTATTCAAATTATTAACTTCGACCAAAAATTGCTTTAAAAATTGCTTTTATTTTCTCATAAAAAATTCTTTAATACATTACGGAACAGTAATAAATTTTAATAAAGGCATGCTAGGTGTTAAAACACCATAAATCTTAGAGTACAGTAATTTAAGAAATCATTCATCCTTAATTAGGTGATTTATTATAAACACCAGATGATAAATAATTTGTATCAAGGCCTCTGTATATCTGTTAATTGCAATAATTATTTTCTTTGTTGGCCAAGCCAACAGGGATTTTTCTATAATTATGAAAGTTATAAATGTTTTTGTACAACAGGAGCATCTGATTTAATACGGGGAGGAGGTAAACAACATTATAACTTCATTTTTTAAAAAGATTGACTGGAATAATTAGGAATTCAATTAATAAAATAACTCTTTAATATTAATTAATAATAAATAAATTGAAATAATAATAAATGTTTATTAAAATAATTCATTAAAACTATCAAAATTCCAGTACGCCAGAGCCAAATCCCTACGGGGTATGTTGGCCCGGCGGGCCAACATGTCCCGTGTCAAATGGGGCAACTAACCCCGTATCGCCATTTTTGTTTTTCATGGCTGTAAGGAATTATTCTGAAAGTATTTCAATAAAAAAACCTGCCCTACAATAACTACGAACAATTGTTTTTCTGAATTATTATATATCAAAATCTAAAATGTAATCTACAAACAAATAAAAAACGATTATTTATAAGAGAGGAAATTTACTCACCTTTGCAAAATTTTGAAAATTCTCAATAATTCTTTAACGGACGCTCCGACTTTAATGGTTCTGATGTTGGAGGAGGAAAGCGAAGCAACTCATACTTGGCTGGGCTGGCAATGTCATCTAACGCAAAGTTTAACAAATATCGCAACTGGGCCAACATGCCCCTATGGCCAACTAGCCCCGGTCTACCCTACTACATGCGAGATATTAAAAAGATAACATGAACCATAAAATTACTTTCCTAGGTTATAAAAGATATTTCGCTGATATATTATCATTGATATTTGTGCAAAAGAAGACACTGTGCAATTTTGTTTAGATCGTGAAATTATAAAAATTTTGTTTTCTCCTGTTAGTTTTTAAAGAAATATTTCATTATTATAATAGTAAAATTACAGCAGCAGATTTTATGAGGGATCTGAAAGACTTAAAACAAATAATTTAAAAAATGTATTTCAATAAAAATTGAAATTCAAGGATAAATTTCTAAATAAATCATAATATATATCTACCCTATATATATAAAATCCTAATGAAACGAATTTATGAAACGGAAGTATAAATTGACTGATTAAACAACTGATTATGTTTCACGGCGATTTCTCCTAAAATATGGAATACTTTGCGGTGAAATTAACACCAAAAATCAATATTGATCCGCAGATTTCAAAACTGGTATTAGAATTTTTAAATTCGAATTAGTTTTCGAAATATTATTTTTTTCTAATTTGATATACATTTTTCTAATTATGGCAACTCAAATTTTAATCAAACAGATATTTTCTTTTTTATATTTCAGAAAAGGTTGACATGTAACCCGGCTATTGTTGTTTATTTGATAATAAATGTTTATTTACTTTTATTTCTGTTTACAAGTTATATAAATTATTTTGTTCTATGATTATTAATTATTTTTTTTATATTTCCTTTAGAAAATAATAGAAAATAATTAAGAAATACAGCACTACTTAGTTATTCCGTCGACCAATTTCACCAAATTATATAAATCGCCAAAACACTCGCCAAATTAAACAAATTGACATAATTTTTACATAATTTTTATTGATTATTTTTATTAATTTTTATTTTGACATAATTTTTATTTTAAATAACGAAAGCACAAATAAATTAGTTTAACATTAATAAATATACGAATAAAACGTCGAAATAAAAATCACCTGATGACATAAACACGTGTAACTTGCTTAATATCAAGTGAATAAACATTTGCTATCAACCATTACTGGCATTTAATCTTATAGTTTGGCGATAGATTTTTGATCGTCGGGATATCTAAGGAACACCAAAAATGCATATGTAACTGGAAAGCCGGATGTTGCTGTTTATGCTGTTGATGCGTTCCCCAAATTAGCGTCGTTAAAAAATCATGCCAATATGACATCTTTACCAAACTGTATATGACATCTTTACCAAACTTTCATATGAATGGCGAAGGGATCAGACCGTATTTGTTTATGGCAGTTGATGACTTAAACTATTATAATATAGATGAAATATTGGCGATAGAATAATATTTGGCGACTTATCACCTGTGCCCTAACATTAAAGTACCAAAATGGCACCTAGAGTATAAAAAGCGAAGTGGTCCGCCTGGAACTGTTGATGATAGTCACATGACTTAGGCTATTGTTATAGAGATTGTTTTAAAATACCGTTAGACAAAGACTCTTATACTTAATTTATTTTATTCTAGCTTCTTTTCAAACGTTTAACTGATCCTTTTTAATCAAAAACGAAAACAACCATTAGATGTCTTAACAGCAACTGATTCGCCCTTAAATTTTTGCAATCAAAGGGAATTGAATGGAAACCCGTTTACAGGGAGATCTGCACAGCTTTTTTCAGTATAATTCAATCTTCTCTACTATTTTTAAAACCCATCAGATTAGCGTGTTTTTAGATTCTGCGGTGTCTGAACGGGGGTTTGCGAGCGTAGCTTGCAGGGAGCGGAGCCCCCTAGTATATATATATATATATATACATACATACATATATATATATAGGTAGATAGATAGATAGATAGATAAATTTATTATATTTCATTCATTTTCATTCTATTTTTATTATCTATTTTATTATTTCTATACTTATAATTCTTTGTTTTGTTAAAAAACAACGTACAATAAAAAGAACTTCAGAACTTTCAGCAAAAACTCATGTGTTCAAATCTTGAAAATCATTAGGTAATATAATTATTTTGTATGTATTACAATAAACAGTAAAATTCAAGGATAAAGCTCGCGATTAAACCTAAAATATATTTATTACTACATTTCATCCATTTATTTTCTAGCTGTAATTTTATAAATCTCTGTTTCATCGAATATCAATATGTACTGAAATAATCCTTAGTACCATGGTTCGTACGGATAACGTTATTTTAAAATTCCGTCTTCTTTAAAGGAGAGATTTTCTATAAGAAATACTGGTGCTGAAAAATTTTCTAGCCTTCAAAATTCAAGGAGGCGTTCGAACCATGAGTACTTTCGGACACCATATATATGTTCAGATATTGTTTACAGAAAACCATAATGAAATATTTGGATTTAAGTATTCACAATGCAATGCATGTTTCCTGCCGTATCGAAATCTGTAACCATTAATAACTAAGTTAATTCACAAAGAAGATTATTTATTCAAGTGTTCGAAAAAAAATTCCAACAAGATTGCATGTATTCAGATGCACAAATCCAGAAATTCTTAAACTCAGCAAATAGATTCTGTTGCAACGCGGGGTGATAATAGTCAAAAAAGCAAATAATGTACTACAGAAAAGGGCTAAGATGGGTCATAAAAGTTCTTTTCTGAGATAGAAATATATCTTTAACCGACTTCAAAAAGAAGGAGGTTATCAGTTCGACCTGTATGTATGTTTTGGTCCTGTTCACGCATAACTTCCGCAAATATGAACCAATTTTGATAATTCTTTTTTTGTTGTTTGAAAGTGTTAGTCATCCGTGTGCTCCCATTCCAATTTCCTTAAAAACTGGTGATTGTAATTTTTTTAATAAAAATTTAAAAAATGAAACACTTTCTGAAGCAGTCGTCTAATTATAAGCGTTCGTCTTTCATGTTGTTACTCTTACAGAGATATGAGATCTTTTCAAAGTGAGAAAACTCAGCTGGACAAGAGCCGAGATACAGATAGATTTTTCGCTGTGAGCGAAACGAGACTGATCAATCTGAAATCTGCATTTTTGCGAACTTTTCGCTGTGTGCAAAAATGCAGGCTTCTGATTGGTCGATATCGTTTCGCTAAGAGCGAAAAATCTATCTGGATCTCGGGCCAAGTTCTGACGTCCACCAAACCGGAAGCCCCACATAGATACTAACCGATATCGGAAGTTGGTGTCGAAAAGTTGAAAATCAACAAGTTTCCTCATGTATCAGAGCACAAGTGCAGCACCTAGAATACCTAGTGTGGAAATATGCTATCCAAACAGTGCTAAAAATTTGTATCCCTTAAATGTGCGACGATACTGCTAAAATTTCAAGTGTCGATCGCAGCGACATCTGCGGGATTTTCGTAATACTAGTATTACATTGTATAGACTAGCAATTTCTTGCAGTTGTAGAAATCTCCTGCAGATGTCGCTGCGATCTGCATATTGCAGCAGTATCATTGCACATTAGGGTGGGCCGAAAAAAACTTTTTTTTGATTTTTGATGATGGGTAGTGCGGAAAAGTGGCCACTAGTTGCACCAAGTTCACACAAAAAATTTGAGATTTTTAGGACAATTCCTATATTTGCCGCTTTTGGCTTGAAGTTTTGCTAAAATGCTGACTTTTGAACTTTTTTAGCAAAAATTTTAAAAATATTAAATTAAAATTATTTTAATTGCATTTACTTGAAAAGGCATATTTAATGTTCCAAATGTATAAATAAGCTCTGATAATGTATTATTTAATTGCTATGTGTATTTTTAATTAGGCGATTTTTGTAGCCTTTTCGCGTATAAGTGAGCAAAAGTTGCATGTATTGTTTGAATCTTTCAACGGTTTCTCTCTTTTGTCTTGTTTATGTCCCTTGGTTTTCCTTATTTTTTTCGATGCTTTAAGGGTCATATATTTCGGTGACGGGCAGCAGAATCCCTCAAAAACAGATCGAGAAGGGTGTGAATAAAGAACTTAAGCGAACGCAGTGACTCATCGCGATGTTGGGGGAGTGAAGGAGGAAATACAAGAGGGGAGAAAGTGCGATAAGGGATGCTTATTATTTGTCAGTGCTCAGTTTTACTGCGACATTTGTTCAGTGTAAAAGTAAAACCTTTTTCTCGTACGATACAGTGCTTTTTGGATCATTTAACGAGACATTACTGTGTTTTATGCGTTTTATTGCCGAAACGTCAGTGAAGGCTTACTGTGGAGACACGAAAAGTTTTGGTTTCTGTTAGTCTGTCTGTCTGTTAGTCTGTCTGTCTGTTCCGCGATAACTGCCGTAAAAAGCATCCGATCGGCTTGAAATTCACTGGGAATGTTGATGAGGTACCCGGACTTAGCTGTATAGTTTTTGGTTAAATTTGGTTCATTCGTTCGGGAAATATGGAACATTTTATTTTGCTCTATAATGCTTTTCAATGGCAAGTCAGACGATTTTCAGATTTTCATTTGTTGAAAGAAATGGCTCATATGAAAAATGGATTTAAATGGTAAATTTTTGATGCTGAAATTTTTAAATAACATTAAATTATTCCAATAAATTATGTCAATATATTTGCGAGATTTTTTTAATTAGGTTTATAATATTGGGAGGAATTTTATGCATGTTTTCCAATAATATAAAGAATTTTGTTTTATCAAATTGACATAATGCATATTTCATTTTTTTTCCTTTTCTTTCTCTGTTGCCTAGCAACGAATTTGGTCCTAATAATATTAGTATAATTGCGTGTATAATGCTTGAGTAAAGCCAACGTCAATACAGATGAATTAATGCATTTGTATATTTGCATATAGAAGGATTTTAGCCCAGAAATAATAATAGGCAATATTTCATTTATTTTATTGAAATATTTTGCTTAAAAATACAAAAGTTCATTATTTTCATAGAGAATAACGTAACATTTTACCATAGCATTTACCAATATTTCTTTAATTGTTGCCAAGAAAATCAAAACCCGGAATAATATTTTCTTTTAAACAATTTTCAATTGAAATGTTTTGTCGTGAAACAGGAAAATGAAAAATAAAATTAAATTTAGAAAAATTAATATGGCGGCATATTAAAAATAAAAAGAAAACTCTCGAGTATTTCTTAATATAACAAGATGAAAAGTTTTGAGTAAGTACGCATAGCAGGTGAATTAGACGTCATTTATCGAAAACAAAGATGCTGGAATAAAAAGATCTTGGGTAAAATAAAATTAACTATTATTCATGGAGGAAAGAGATGGAGATGCAGTATGCCGTAAAAACAGTTTGCAATACGATGTGCGTTATCGCTCAGATTTAAATGCCCTCATTCGGCCCAAACAAAACAAGCACGTGTAACAGGGACCAAATTCTTTGACTTCATCCGTTTAAGCACGTCGTTGTGTTGTGCCGAATGTAGCGGATTTTAGGGTTACATTTTTGGCCTCACTTCAAGATTTATTGTCTGTGTACGGTTAACATGAATATTTTATTTTAAATTTAAATTTTATTAATTTATAAAAAAACTTATGCTTATCCTTATAAATCACAGCGTAAAAAAATCTAAGATATACTATAACCATCCGCACAATCGATAAAAAATTACGAATGTAAATTTAAATAGACTACGGGGGTTTCAGGGGGGCAGAGCCCCCCTGAAGAAATGCAATTTTTGATTTAAAAAGTTACCAGAATATGTAGCTCATCAGAATTTCAGAACATCAATGTACAACCACTTGTTTAACACTTTTAATTTCTGAAACTTTACGAAGTATCTTGTATGCTCATAAATATTTATGTAATTTGAAAACTTTAAAAAGCGATTTGTAGGAAGTTGAATATTATGCAATGAGTGTTAAAAAACAATTACTTGCAAAGATGACGTTGAGGCTCCTGATCTGCAGATTTACTAGTTGCCGAAACGTCAGTGAAGGCTTACTGTGGAGACACGAAAAGTTTTGGTTTCTGTTAGTCTGTCTGTCTGTTCCGCGATAACTGCCGCAAAAAGCATCCGATCGGCTTGAAATTCACTGGGCATGTTGATGAGGTACACGGACTTAGCTGTATAGTTTTTGGTTAAATTTGGTTCATTCGTTCGGGAAATATGGAACATTTTATTTTGCTCTATAATGCTTTTCAATGGCAAGTCAGACGATTTTCAGATTTTCATTTGTTGAAAGAAATGGCTCATATGAAAAATGGATTTAAATGGTAAATTTTTGATGCTGAAATTTTTAAATAACATTATTAAATTATTCCAATAAATTATGTCAATATATTTGCGAGATTTTTTTAATTAGGTTTATAATATTGGGGGAAATTTTATGCATGTTTTGCAATAATATAAAGGATTTAGTTTTATCAATTTGACATAATGCATATTTCATTTTTTTCCTTTTCTTTCTCTGTTGCCTAGCAACATATTTGGTCCTAATAATATTAGTATAATTACGTGTATAATGCTTGAGTAAAGCCAACGTCAAAACAGATGAATTAATGCATTTGTATCTTTGCATATAGAAGGATTTTAGCCCAGAAATAAAAATAGGCAATATTTCTTTATTTTATTTATTTTATTGAAATATTTTGCTTAAAAATACAAAAGTTCATTATTTTCATAGAGAATAACGTAACATTTTCCCATAACATTTAACAATATTTCTTTAATTGTTGCCAAGAAAATCAAAACCCGGAATAATATATTCTTTTAAACAATTTTCAATTGAAATGTTTTGTCGTGAAACAGGAAAATGAAAAATAAAATTAAGAATAGAAAAATTAATATGGCGGCATATTGGAAATAAAAAGAAAACTCTCGAGTATTTCTTAATATAACAAGATGGAAAGTTTTGAGTAAGTACGCATAGCAGGTGAATTAGACGTCATTTATCGAAAACAAAGATGCTGGAATAAAAAGATATTGGGTAAAATAAAATTAACTATTATTCACGGACGAAAGAGATAGATGGAGATGCAATATGCCGTAAAAACAGTTTGCAATACGATGTGCGTTATCGCTCAGATTTAAATGCCCTCATTCGGCCCAAACAAAACAAGCACGTGGAACAGGGACCAAATTCTTTGACTTCATCCTTTTTTTTTTTTTTTTTTTTTTTTTTTTTTTTTTTTTTTTTAAGCACGTCGTTGTGTTGTGCCAAATGTAGCTGATTTTAGGGTTACATTTTTGGCGTCACTTCAAGATTTATTGTCTGTGTACGGTTAACATGAATATTTTATTTAAAATTTAAATTTTATTAATTTATAAAAAAAAACTTATGCTTATCCTTATAAATCACAGCGTAAAAAAAAATCTAAGATATACTATAACCATCTGCACAGTCAATAAAAAATTACGAATGTAAATTTAAATAGAATACGGGGGGTTCAGGGGGGCAGAGCCCCCCTGAAGAAATGCAATTTTTGATTTTAAAAGTTACCAGAATAAGTAGCTCATCAGAATTTCAGAACATCAATGTACAACCACTTGTTTAACACTTTTAATTTCTGAAACTTTACGAAGTATCTTGTATGCTCATAAATATTTATGTAATTTGAAAACTTTAAAAAGCGATTTGTAGGAAGTTGAATATTATGCAATGAGTGTTAAAAAACAATGACTTGCAAAGATGAAGTTGAGGCTCGAAACGTCAGTGAAGGCTTACTGTGGAGACACGAAAAGTTTTGATTTCCGTTTGTCTGTCTGTCTGTCTGTTCCGCGATAACTGCCGCAAAAAGCATCCGATCGGCTTGAAATTAATTGGGCATGTTGATGAGGTACTCAGACTTTGCTGTATAGTTTTTAGTTAAATTTGATTCATTCGTTCGGGAAATATGGAACATTTTATTTTGCTCTGTAATGCTTTTCTATGGCAAGTCAGACGATTTTCAAATTTTCATTTGTTGAAAAAATGGCTCATATAAAAAATGGATTTAAATGGTAAATTTTGGATTCTGAAATTTTTAAATAAGTTTATTAAATTATTCCAATTAGTTTGAAATTATGTCAATATATTTGCGAGATTTTTTTAAATTAGGTTTATAATTTTTGGGGGAACTTTATGCATGTTTTCCAATAATATAAAGCATTTTGTTTTATCAATTTGACATAATACATATTTCATTTTTTAACTTTTCTTTCATCAGTTGCCTAGCAACGTATTTGGTCTTAATAATATTGGTATAAATGCGTCTATAATGTTTCAGTAAAGCCAACGTCAAAACGGATGAATTAATGCATATGTATTTTTGCATATAGATGGATTTTAGCCCCAGAAATAAAAATAGGCAATATTTTATTTATTTTATTCAAATATTTTACTTAAAAATACAAAAGTTCATTATTTTCATAGAGAATAATGTGACATTTTTTCAGAAAATTTATCAATGTTTCTTTAATCGTTGCCAAGAAAATCAAAACCCTGAATAATATTTTCTCTTAAAAAATTTTCAATTGAAAGATTTTGACGTGAAACAGGAAAATGAAAAAAAAATTAAGAATAAAAAAAACTAATATGGCGACATATTGGGAATAAAAAGAAAACTCTCAAGTATTTCTTAATATAACAAGATGAAAGGTTTTGAGTAAGTACGAATATCAGGTGAATTAGACGTCATTTATATATATAAAAAAAAAAAAAAAAAAAAAAAAAAAGATGTTGGAATAAAAAGATCTTGGCTAAAATAAAATTAACTATTATTCACGGAGGAAAGGGATAGATGGAAATGCAGTATGCCGTAAAAACAGTTTGCAATATGATGTGCGTTATCGCTCAGATTGAAATGCCCTCATTCGGCCCAAACAAAACAAGCACGTGGAACAGGGACCGAATTCTTTGACTTCATCCGTGCATTTTTTCTGTAAAATGAAAATGATCTGCTTATATTTAAGCATTCTAAAGTAGCATTTCATCGTATTTTGAATTAAAAACTGTATTACTAAAAATATTTTTCTTTTCTTTCTTTCTTTTTTTAAGCACGCCGTTGTGTTTGGGTCGAATGTAGCGGATTTTAAGGTTACATTTTTGGCGTCACTTCAAGATTTATTGTTTGCGTACGGTTAAGATGAGGATTTTATTTTAAATTTTAAATTTGTTAATTTATAAAAAAAACTTATGCTTATCCTTATAAATCACAGCGTAAAAAAATCTATGATATACTATAACCATCCGCACAATCAATAAAAAATTACGAATATAAATTTAAATAGACTACGGGGGTTCAGGGGGGCAGAGCCCCCCTGAAGAAATGCAATTTTTGATTTAAAAAGTTACTAGAATAAGCAGCTCATCAGAATTTCAGAACATCAGTGTATAACCAATTGTTTAACACATTTAATTTCTGAAACTTTACGAAGTATTTTGTATTCTTATAAATATTTATGTAATTTGAAAACTTTAAAAAGCGATTTGTAGGAAGATGAATATTACGCAATGAGTGTTAAAAAACAATGACTTGCAAAGATGACGTTGAGGCTCCTGATCTGCAGATTTACTAGTTACGACGAGTTTAGAAATGGCCAGTGCGAAAGGTCATGATCATGTAAAGACACGTGATAGTCTGAAAAGTAACCTTTTTTGGGGCACCGTGCAAATTGAAAGACTTGCAATTGCCAACTTATGCTGACATCATGCGTCACTACTATTGGTTGCGAAGCGATATAGAAGAAAATCGAGATATTTATCTTCAACCAGTGGATGATATTATTAAAATGGTAGGTGAAAAAGTTTCCGAAATCTGGATAAAAACTTCCATAGCAGTGGTTTCTCAACTAACAATTAACGGAAAGATTAAAAATTATTACAATAAGTGTAGATCATTGGAGAAATCCTGTAATAAAAAGGAGTTAAAAGCAAGACGATCCGCGAAGATTTCGTACGAAATGCGGAAACCTCTCTCTTTGGCATTGCAGCTTGTAAGTGTAGAGACTTTAAAAATTGTAGCTGCGACATCAGGCGTAAAGTCCCACATCGAGAGGTGAACTTCTTGAAGGATCAAAGAACTTTTCGAAAAATGTTTATCGGAAATATTGATTTAAAAACAAGCAAAACTCTTGCAAAGAAAATATCGCGGAAAATGAAAAGGGATACAATTTCAACGAGGAATAGTGGTTCTGCGACAAAGCCTTCAACGAGTGCAGATATATTGTTGGAAGATTCAAGTAGCGGGAGCTTTCAAGCAAGCAGCTCGACTGAATCTGAATTTGAACCAGACCCTTCAAAGCCAGACACTCCTAAACGCATATCCCTGTCTCACATAGCGTCTGCCGCATTTAGGACTGGTGTATCAGAGAGGGAAGTTGCGTTAAAAGCTTCATCCGTGCTTCAAGATGCAGGAATTGTGACAGAAAAAGATAAGAATCTCGTTATTGATAAAAACAAGGTCAGAAGAGAGAAACATAAACTTGGAAAGAAGTTGCAGGAGGAGGAAGTTCTTGAAGGAAGGAAAATTAAAAGCATATTCTTTGATGGTAGAAAGGATAAAACGATCATGATAGAAAAAAAAGGAAACAAGCGACACCGTCGAGAGAAAGGCGAGGAACATATCACCGTGTTGTCTGAACCTGGTTCGATATATTTGGGCCACTTGACACCTCGTTCCGGTCACGGAAAATAAATAGCTCAATCCTTATATAATTTTCTATGTCAGAACAAAGTAGACTTTTCTGAACTGATAGCATTCGGGTGTGATGGCACCGCTGTTAATACAGGAAAGCGCAATGGTGTCATTGCCTGTCTTGAAAAAAAATTAAGAAGAGAGCTGCAACATTTTATATGTATTCTTCATACAAACGAACTTCCACTCCGACATCTACTGTTTAAACTTGATGGTGGAACCACGGGACCTAAGTCCTTTGCCCGTCCAATCGGTTCTAGACTAACAGGGTGCGAAAATCTACGTGTCACTTCGTTCGAACCTATTGCTGTTTCATGGACATCAGAAATGGAAAAGACTGAAGATCTGAGTACAGATCAGAAATATTTATTTGATATTTGTGCAGCGGTTTCAAGCGGACAGTGTCCTCGAGGGCTGGAAAACAGAAAACCTGGACCAATTGTACAATCGAGATGGATCACAACTGCCTGCAGAATTTTACGCTTGTACATTAGTAGTTTAAATCCTGATGAAGCGCTTAAATATCTCGCGCAGTACGTGATAAACCTTTATGCACCAATGTGGTTTTCTGTAAGGAAAAGGCCAGATTGCGTGGACGGGCCTAGACATCTGTGGCAGATTATTAAACTTTCGACGTTTCTACCAGATGAGCTAAAAGAGACAGTCCATTCAGTCGTACAGACAAATGTATACTATGGCCATCCCGAGAATTTACTGATAGCAATGGCAACCGATGATAGCATAGATATTAGAAGAATGGCATGGGAAATAATAAAAAAATGCCACAATTTAAAAAAGATAAAAACCAACAAAATGCGAGAATTTCAGGTTCCAAAGCTGAACTTTAAAGCAACAGAATACTATGATTCCATCGATTGGGTAGTCACGGAAATCAGCGAGCCTCCTATAACAAAAACTCTTTCATTAGGAGAAATTGAAGAAAACTTAATTTCAGGATATCCATGTTGGATAAAGCATTAATCTTCTTTCCAAGTCGCTCCCAGGCTGTGGAAAGAGTCGTCAAAATTGTTACAGAAGCTGCATAAAAGGTATGTGGGAGTGAAGGAAGAGATGCCTTAATTAGAGCAAAACTGCAAGCGCAAAGAAAGATGCCAAAATTCATTTCTAAGAAGGACTTCGTAACCTAAAAAGGTATGCACTTTGAATATATAATATTCTGTGGGTATGAGGGCGGGTGGAACTCGCAGTACAGCTACCTTCTCGCGGTGAGTTCCGGGTTGTTTCGCGTTCGTACCGAACGCAAAACAAGCTAAAAGCTGTACATTTTAAAAGCACTTAGCACAAAATTAGTGCATAATGAGAGCATATTTAAACATTTGGTACATTAAATATGATTTTTTAAGTAAATACAATCAAAATAAACTTAATTTAACATTTTTAAAATTTTTACTAAAAAAGTTCAAAAATCAGCATTTTAGCAAAACTTTAAGCCAAAAGCGGCAAATATAGGAATTGTCCCAAAAATCTCAAATTTTTTGTGCGAACTTGGTGCCACTAGTGGCCACTTTTCCGCACTACCCATCATCGAAAAAAAAAAAAAAAAAATTCGGCCCACCCTATTGCACATTCAAGGGATACAATATTTTAGCGCTTTTATAAGTATTACAGGGATAGCCGATTTCAACACTATATGTTCTAAGCGCTATAGCACAAGTGCCTGAGTATGAGTGTGCTTGTTGGGTTGAAGTCACAAAGTGCCTGAATATGTCAATGCACTGTAGAGTGCATTGCTATGTGTAGCGACACTGTCTTTAGATTCAGATTCGGTTATCGAATTAGATATCAGAATGATTTCAGATTTTCTTCAGGTAAGATTCCTCGATAGGAAAGTGGCGCTATATATAGATATTTGATTGGTTGAGACGAATCTAGACAAATGGAATTTTTAATTTATGTTTTTTTCCTCATCATGAAGTATTTTTCATTTCATTTTTTCGTCATCAAAATCGTTTATTTTTTTTTTTTTTTTGTCACCACGAAGCATCTTAGTGAGCCTGCCATTATCGTCAAGCATGTTAAATTTCCTCATTCGTATTACCGAACTCGTTCCAGGAACCATAGTCATGTTCTGGAATAGAAAATATCCAGGATTGCTATAGTTTTGACTACAGCGCCTAGAATATATCGTGTGGAAATCGGCTATCCCAGTCACTGAGCTCCATATATAGCAGGAGTTCTTAGTTGGCGGTCAGAAGCTTGCAAGGAAAATAAAGCATGCAAGGCAAAGGTAAAAAATAGTCCGTGTTTTATCAATGTTAGCTATCAGTGTTCTCATTTACTATTATCCTATTTTTTGCTTCTCTAATTAAGTTATACTTATCAAATTAATAAATGTATTCTTTAATCGTGTAAGGGAACGCGATAAACAGCATTTTTGTCATGAATGCGAACTAAAATTAACCTCACAGTATTCTTCCACGCTGACCGCTGGAAATCATGTTGGAAAATAGAAAGTTAGACCTCCTATTACATATGGAGTTCATACACTGTTAAAAATCTGCAACTTTTGTTGCATAGTCACACCACCGCTTTTATAGAATATCTCTATTAAGACCAATGAAAATGCTCCATAATATAACCAAGTAATCGTTTTCTATAAAAGCGGTAGAATGACCATGCAGGAAAAATAGTCCAAGAGCCGGCAGTACAAAGATCTATGTTATCAAGCACAAGAAAAAAAAACTTTATTTTATGGGAGAGTAGAAGTAGGGGAATCTAATGATCCATGTCTGCCGTAACTGAAGTGGTGCATAAGCCTAAAATTAATACCAATAGTGATTGACTCGTAGGTTTATCATTGTGATTTCCAGCTCCCAGTCCTCCATGTTTTCATATCTTTGTTTGTAGGACAAACACAATGATAAACCTACGAGTCAACCACTAGTGGTATTAATTTTTGGCTTATGCACCAATACACTTCCGGCAGACATGGATCATTAGATTCCATTACTTCTACTCTTCCATAAAATAAAGGGTTTTTTTTCTTGTGCTTGATAACATAGGTTTTTGTGCTGTCGGCTCTTGGACTAAAACTACAGATTTTTAACAGTGTAGTCCAAGATCCGACAGCACAAAATCCTATGTTATCAAGCACAAGAAAAAAAACTTTATTTTATGGTATTTTATGGGAGAGTAGAAATAGGGGTATCTAATCCATCTTTGCCGGAAGTGAAGTGGTGCATAAGCCAAAAATTAATACCACCAGTGGTTGACCCGTAGGTTTATCATTGTGTTTGTCCTACAACTATCCTCCATGTTTTTATACCATTGTAGGACAAACACAATGATAAACCTACGGGTCAACCACTGGTGGTGTTAATTCTTCGCTTATGCACCACTACACTTCCGGTAGACATGGATCATTAGTTTCCCCTACTTCTACTCTTCCATAAAATAATTTTTTTTCTTGTGCTTGATAACATAGGTTTTTGTGCTGTCGGTTGTTGGACTATCAGTGATCCCAGTAATACATAAAAAAGTGCTGAAATATTGGATCCCTTAAATGTCAAACGATGCTGAAATCCAATGGGTCGTTCACAGCGACATCCGCAGGATATTTTTCAAAACTCCAAAGCGATTTGGTCTAGATGTTGTAATAATACAATTTTCACTTTGAAATTTGAAAATATATCGCACATGTCGATGCGATGGACTCCCTGGATTTCAGCATCATTCCACATTTAAGGAATACAAATTTTTAGCACTGTTTGGATAGCAAATTTCCACACTATATATTCTAGATGCCGTAGTTTGGACAAAAGCATCTGTCAAAGCACAATCTGAGCATCGAATGTTATGTGATCATGCAGGAAAAATACTCCAAGAGCCGCAGTACAAACACCTATGTTATCGAGCGCAAGAAAAAAACCTTTATTTAATAGTGATTGACTTGTAGATTTATCATTGTGTTTTCCAGCTCCCAGTCCTCCATGTTTTGCATAATTATACATGGAGGACTGGAAGCTCAAAAACACAATAATAAACCTACGAGTCAACCACTGGTGTTATAAATTTTTGGCTTATGCACCACTTCAGTTCCTGCAGACATGGATCATTAGATTCCCCTACTTCTATTTTCCGATAAAATTCCATAAAATAAAGGTTTTTTTCTTGTGCTTGATAACATAGGTTTTTGCGCTGCCGGCTCTTGAACTAAAAGTATTGTGCATTGACATATTGAGTCACTTTGCCGTACACTGACACATGGAAGAACTTGGCCGAAGAACTTTAATGATGGATTGTCAGCTTTTCAACAACCAATTCCGATGTCCGTAGTACATTGTTAAAAATCTGCAACTTTTGCTGCATAGTCACTCCACTGCTTTTATAGACTATCTCTATTCTGACCAATGAAAATGCTCCATAATATCACCAAGTAATCGTTTTCTATAAAAGCGTTGCAGTGACTATGAAGTCTGGAATAGAAAATACCTAGTTTTGCCATAGTTTAGACAAACACGTATGTATAAACAGATTCTGAGCATCGTATGTCACTACTCTTATATAGAGGCACCTTACATGAGGAAACATGGAGGATATTCCATCTACGTTAAGATCACGTGGTCAAGGTAAAAACTTCTAGCGTAAAGAAGGGAAGGCTCAGTAGACGTAATGTAAATTCCCGCCAGCCAGTGAAAGAGTTCATGCGGAAAACAGTAGTAGCCTCCCTGCTCATAAGTTAGAAATTTTTTGGGAAAATTACCGGTATCACGTGACTTTTGTCAGCCTCGAACCCAAATTTGTAATATAGTCCATTGATGGAGATTATAGTCAAAGAGCCGACAGCACAAAAACCTATGTTATCAAGCACAAGAAAAAAAAACCTTTATTTTATGGGAGAGTAGAACAAAGACATAAGATACATAGACCGGCAAACTGTCAGTTTAACTGAGGATTTTTGATCAGAGCTGTTGTACGGCAGTATATATGTTTTATATTTTAATTTACCTAAGAAAATGCTTTTGTCAGCGTATTTTTTCATTGCGATTCCTTAAGGATAAGTCTACCCTATTTCATTTAGGTCTTTAAAAAATTACCTTATTATTCATCAATTTTTTTTTGTTTTTTTTTTTTTCATATAGCAAGTAAATATTTCCATAAACATCCTCCAAGGATAAAAATATAGTGTTACTTTTGTTAATATGCACTTTTTTAATTACCTTTTTGCAAAAAATTAGTTTAAAAAACGTAGATTTCTTTACTAGTAATTTAAAATTTTGTAAATTACTATATTATGTTACAGATGCTACCTTTAATCTAAACTTCTCTACCGGTTACTTTTGTAAGTCAAACTTAAAAAAGGTGAATTATAATCTTTAGCAATCTGTTACCTTATAAATTTCGCCTTTATTTAGGTTTATAAGGCATGTTAAAATTATATACTCTTTTTCAAACATACCATCCATGAAATTTTTAATAAATCGCCTTATTTAAATTTATTTCTGATAATTCAATATTTATAACGCATATTTAGATATAAAAAATAGCTTCATATAAAAAAAATGTCATAAACTTCATATATATTGATAAAAATTATTTTTTAAGCTCATTCTAGGCATAGCACTTAATGGTAAATAACCACAGTTGATGTACAAACCTCGCGGTTCAGATTTTTCAATTTACTTCAGATGGCTGCCATGATTTCGCATGCTTTTGAATGGGAATTGCCGGTCTATCTATATTATAAAGGACAAACATATCTGTGCGTAACGATTTTTGCGAATCATTTTGCGAATGGCAACACTTTGAAATTTGAAATACAATTTTGGTTTTGCAATTTTCTCTACTGCAAATTTTTAAACTTCTAAACATCGCACATTTAAAATTTTTACACCGTCGTATAAGGGAAAAAATGCTCTTTTAAATGCAATTTGTTTGAAAACTGTATCTCAATTTATTTTTAAGATATTAATTTTTTTGAAGTTTTTAACACCATTTTTCTTATTGTGGCAACAAAAGTACCTCATTTCTATTGAAAGTCATTGAAAGTAAACGGAAAATAGTCTAAAATAGGAGATACTGTATCTTTCTGTTGCCATTTTCTCATAAAACCTGAAAAAAACAAACAAAACAACAACAACAACAACAAAAAAAAAACAGTTGAAATTAAAATATGGGCTATGTCAAGAATATTGTCTGTTATTCCGTGATAATGACGTCATATGCACACTTTTCTATAGACGAAGTTTAAGACTGGGTTATAAAAGTAGATTGCTTTAGCGGATGCAAATGACGTCATTTTATAAAAAAGCGTGCATTTTAATTCTTAAACCTGAATTATGTTTTGCAGAAGTACCTCATTTTCACAGCCCAGCTGCTTTGAAATTCTTCACAGGTGAAAATGCTCCACTTTTGAAAATAATGTAATCGAAATCACACACTGATGAAACGCAATGCTTTACAAAAATTTAGAGTGTCTTTATAAAAGAGAGGTGTGATGCAAGTAAAAGCGATTTATATTACAGAAATTGATGATCCTCGCCTGGATGGATTTGCTTCGCCGAATTAGACAAGCAAAAATAATTAGTGGTTTAAAATAATATCGTGTTCCTGAAGTTTTTGTCGAAAATTCTCTCGAATAATAAAATTTTAATGCTATTCTTAAGGACATTCTACGACAATTTTATCAAAATAACATAATTTGCTTAATTTAATTTTTCCTAATTTTATATAATCTATATATGTTAAACACAAGTGTGTTATTTAGTCATCTGCCCTGATCTTTCTGCTGAACCAATTTTACTAATATATTTTTTGAAACTGAAAGCTGT
Organism: Maratus speciosus; assembly: GCA_963932465.1. NCBI lineage: Eukaryota > Metazoa > Arthropoda > Arachnida > Araneae > Salticidae > Maratus > Maratus speciosus. Next base: position 244,868,784 of record OZ010792.1, read on the forward strand.
TCCGTTGTAGATGTGATCGCACTATCTTTTTTTTTTTTTTTTTTTTTTTTTTTTTTAATATCCCCACTTTTATATTTTAATTTAAAAAGCATTTTATAAAAATTCTTCAAAATGATGAAAATTAGATAGCTTTCATTATTCCAGACAACAGAGAAATAATGAGGTATTTTTAACTTTATTCATGTTATTTTCTGATAAAAATTCAAAATTGTTGTATAGGGTTTAGTGGAGCAAAATCCCATTAGGAGCAGAATATTATATTAGGGGCATAATAACTGAAAATGATATATTGCTTTTGAAAATACGTATTTTTCCTCACAATTTTATATATTGCTTTTCCTTCTGCATGTGTACTGATACTAAGTTTCAGACACTAGGCGAAATGCTTATTTAAGTGAAAATGAAGTAATATTTAAACGAAAACGGTCATTTGCTTGGAGAAAACTAAACATTTTAACACAATTGCGTCTAAATAACATAAATTACGGAAATTTTTACTCTCCGGAATTGAGATTAGAATCTCAAGTAATGACTACGTCTGTTCACATAAAAGATGTTGCTGACAATCGTGACTTCAAGTTTTGAGTTAAAATGATTTTTAATGATCAAACAAAATACCATTTTTTTTAATGATGAATATGGATATGAGAAGTGCATATGCAAATTTTGAGAAGGTCAAAACTGCTGTTTTCATTGCGGAAATCCAACAATAAGAGCCTCAATTGATAACCACATCCTAATAACTGATATTTATTATATTTTACTGATTAAGTATCTATATTATAAAGATCAAACGTATCTGTGCGTAACGCTGATGTCATTTTGCGAATGGCAACACTTCCCGATCAAATTTCGGTCTTGAAATTTTCGCTACTGCAATTTTTTAATCTTCTGACCAACGTACATTTTCAATTTTCGTCGCGTAGGGAAAAAATTACTTTCAAATGCAATTTGTTAAAAACTGTATTCAGTGACTAATGTATTATATTTTCTAAAATAATTTTTAAGCTTGAATTTTTTTAAGTTTATCTTGTCACGTGCCGGTTTCAATACATAATAATAATAAACATTTAGCACACAAAGCAGCTAACATTTTTCAGCATTTGTTTCTGACTTTTTTTGCATAACGAAATTAATACTTCCTTTAAAAACAAATAAAAGAATAATATTAAAAAAACTACCAATCTAACATATTTGTGAAAGACAAATTAACAAAATTAATACTTCTTTTATAAATAAATAAAAGAATAATATTGAAAAATCACAAATCTAATATCTTTGTAATCGTACAATTTGAATTTTTAGATCACCAAATAGGATTTTTTTTTTTCAAATGGAATTTGTTTGCGAAGTTCATCTCACTTTACTGATTTTCTATGGTTTTAAAAACAATTTTAAAGCATTAAATATTTTTTAATTTATCTATATCGCTCGGAGCTCGATTACGAAAGATTAATCTGTTTGCCCTTAAAACGAAATAAAGAGTTCATCATTTTCTTACGGCTAATATCCATTAAAAAAAATCCCTATGAATAATAAATAAAATAATATAAATAAAACACAAATTTACCAGACATGTATAAGCTCTGAAATTATCAGAATATAAAAGGATGCCGTAAGTAGCAAAATCTTGGCAAATAATAACTCTTAGCATGCGGCTAAATAAGAAAATATCGCTTTTGATAAATTTCAAAAATTTATTTGATTGTATAATTCGTATTTTCCATATCAAAAATGCTTTTTTAGTGTAAGTGGTCAATCTAAAAAATTTATTGCATATAAAAAAATTATTAGTTTTCAATTAAAAAAAAACATTTCACCTATATTCTTTAACCCGGGAAGGATCCCCTAGTGTATCTTAAAAGTCTTTGGAGTAGAAGTAGGGGAATCTATTGATCTATGTTTGCTGGAAGTGAAGTGGTGCATAAGCCAAAAATTAATACCACCAGTTGTTGGTCCGTAGGTTTATTATTGTGTTTGTCCTGCAAACAAAGGTATAAAAACATGGAGGATAGTTGTAGGACAAATTAATGATAAACCTACGAGTCCACCAATGGTGGTATTAATATTTGGCTTATGCACTACTTCACTTCCGGCAGATATGGATCATTAGGTTTCCCGATTTCTAGTCTCCCATAAAATAAAGGTTTTTCTCTTGTGCTTGATAACATTGGTTTTTGTGCTGTCGGACAAAAGAATTCCGTTACATAATTATATAGGGGTGGAGGGAATTGTTTGCGGCGTATTTAAATTATGTTAAAATATTTCATATATAATGAAACTGATATAAGTCTCTGAGGTTTACTATAACTTATTTTATCTATAATACGTATTATGTATAACATAAGTGCAAAGCATTTACAGGGCCACACAAAAGATTTCCGATACTATATTGTATCCGAAATACTGTATTAGCTATGACTGCTAGAAATGCATGTTTAGTTATGATATGCGCTTTTATGTTTCACTATATTTATGCATTTTATATGTTGTGTATAAATGCTATAATTCATATTTAGGCTACACACAAGAATTCGTAAGGGTTACTGAGTATGAGCGCAAATTGCTTAAAGGTGGTTTTTAAATGAGCTATGCAATTTTACGCTGAACTGCATCTAGTTTACTAAGAAATATTTGTAGAATATAGTTAAATGATATACAATGTCACGCAAGGAATTGGATACATGGCCTTCTATAAATGATAATTTCTGGAAATGGGATTTCAGTAGTATGCAAGTATGTTGTGTATAAATTAGTGAAAGATAAATTTCAACCTATTATGCGTTTTCTTGCTCAACTAAATTTTTCCGTTATATAGTATATATGTCGTAGGCTAATTGAGAAATCCGGCTCTTTGCAAACAGCCTAGGATGTTTGCAAAGAGCCGGGCTAATTGGAGAATCATCTCTCTTTTTCCAATTAGTCTGATATTTTTCACGCTTATTGCAAACAGCCTAGACACAGTTAGGCTAATTGAAAAATGACCACTTATTTCCCAATCAGAATGCTTTTTTAGGCTTAATTACCGATAACCCGACCCGAACCCGAAAAATAAATTACAACAGACCATACTCCGATCCGAGCAAAACAAAATAATTTCAGTCTACACGCAACCCGACCCGAACCTAAAAATTCCATTAAAAAAAACGGAATATGAACCCGATAAAAATATTCCAATGAACCATAACCGATACGAGCAAGTCAAAATAATTTCTGAGGACATACAAGCCGACCCGAACCTAAAAATTTTATTTGAAAAAAACCCGGAATCTGAACCCGACAAAAATATTCCAATGAACCATAACCGTTCCGTTCAAGACAAAATCATTTCTGAAGACATGCGACCCAACCAGAACCTAAAAATTCAATTTGAGAAAAACTCCGAAATCTGACGCGAACCAAATCTGAACCCGACAAAATTATTCCAAAGAACCATAAACGGATCCGAGCAACGCAAAATAATTTCCGTGGACATGTTACCCGACACGAACCTAAAAATTCCATTTGAAGAAAACTCGGAATCTGAACCGGACCAAATCTGAACCCGACAAAAATATTCTAATAAACCATAATCGATCCCAGCAAGACAAAATAATTTATGAGGACATGCAACCCGACCCGAACCTAAAAATTCTAATTGAAAAAAACCCGGAATCTGAATCCGACAAAAATATTCCAATGAACCATAACCGATCCGAGCAAGACAAAATAATTTCTTAGGACATACAACCAAACCAGAACCGAAATTTGCAATTTAAAAAAACCCCTAAATCTGACTTGAACCAAATATGAACCCGAAAAAATTATTCAAAAAAACATAAACGGATACGAGCAACACAAATTAATTTCTGTGGACATGATAACCGACACGAACCTAAAAATTCCATTTGAAAAAAAAAAAAAACTCAGAATCTGAACCGAACCAAATCTGAACCCGATAAAAATTTTCCAATGAACCATAACCGATCCGAGTAAGAGAAAATAATTTCTGAGGACATGCAATCCGACCCGAACCTAAAAATTCTAATTGAAAACCCGGAATCTGAACCCGACAAAAATATTCCAATGAACCATAACCGATCCGAGGAAGAAAAAATAATTTCCGAGGACATAAACCAAACCAGAACCTAAAAATTCAATTTGAAAAAACCCCTAAATCTGACTTGAACCAAATCTGAACCCGATAAAATTATTCCAAAGAAACATAAACGGATCCGAGCAAAAAAAAATAATTTCCATGGACATGTTACCCGACGTGAACCTAAAAATTCCATTTGAAAATAAATCGAAATCTGACCCGAACCAGATCTGGAATCGCTAAAAATTTTCCAATGAACCATAACCCGATCCGAGCAAGACAAAATAATTTCTGTCGACAGACAACGCAATCCGAGCAAGACAAAATAATTTCTGTCGACAGACAACGCAATCCGAGCAAGACAAATCTATGTCCATGGACACGCACCCTAACCGGAACCTAAAATTTCATTTGAAAAAAAAACGACATTTGAACCCGTCAAAAATATTACAAAGATCAATAATCCTATACGAGCAAGACAAAATAATTTCCGTGGACACGCACCCCGAGCCGAACTAAAAATTCCATTTGAAAAAACCCGAATCAAATCTGAACCCGACAAAAATATTCCAAAGAACCATAACCGGATCGGAGCAAGGCAAATTAATTTCCGTGGACACGCAACACGACCAGAACTTAAAAATTCCATTTGAAGTCAACCTGCAACCCGACCCGAACCAAGTTTTAACCCGACAAAAATATTCCAAAGAACCATAACTCGATCCGAGCAAGACAAAATAATTTCTGTCGACAGGCAACCCGATTCAAACCTGAAAGTTCTAGTTAAACTCAATCCGAAATTTGACCCGAACGCGGGTTATAGAAGGTTTTCGGGTTGACTTCAAATGAAACTTTTAGGTTCGAATCCGGTTGTATGTCGAAGGAAATTATATTGTCTTTCTCGGATCGGGTTAGAGTTCTTTAAAATATGTTTGTCGTGTTCCGATCGGGTTCGTGTCGGGTTTCAGGTTGACGTCCAGTGGAATTTTTAGATTCTGGTCGTACTGCGTGTACGCGAAAAATAATTTGCATTGCTCGGATCGGGGTATACGGCCTGATGTATTTTAATTTCGGGTTCTGGTCAGGTTTCGGGTTAACTTCAAGTAGAACTTTCAGGTTCGAATCGGGTTTCATGCCGACTGAAATTATTTTGTCTTGTTCGGATACGGTTATGGTTTTTTGGAATATTTTTGACGGATTCAGATTTGGTACGATTCAGATTTCGGGGGGTTTTCTAATGGGATTTTTAGGTTCGGGTCGGGTTGCGTGTACACGAAAATTATTTTTTCTTTCTCGGCTTTGGTTATGGTTTTGGGGGATATTTTTGTCGGATTCAGATTTGGTTCGGGTCAGATTTCAGGGTTTTTTTAAATGGAATTTTTATGTTCGGGTCCGGTTGCGTGTCCACGGAAATTACTGTCTTGCTCGGATCGGGTTATGGTTCATTAGAATATTTTTGTCGGTTATTTTATTTGGTTCGGGTAATATTTCGCGTTTTTTTAAACAAAATGTTTAGGTTCGGATCGGGTTGCGTGTCCATGGAAGTTATTTTGTCTTTCTCCGATCGGGCTATGGTTCTTTGGATTATTTTTGTCGGGTTCAGATTTGATTCGCGTCAGATTTCGGGTTTTTTTTCAAATAGAATTTTTAGGTTCGAGTCGGGTTGCGTGACCACGAAAATTATTTTGCCTTACTCGGATCTGTTTATGGTTCTTTGGAATAATTTTGTTGGGTTCAAATTTGGTTCGCGTCAGATTTCTTTTTTTTTTTTTTTTTAAATTGAATTTTTAGGTCCGAGTCGGGTGCGTGTCCACGGAAATAATTCTGCCTTGCTCGGATCCGGTAATGGTTCTTTGGAATAATTTTGTCGGGTTCAGATTTGGTTCGCGATAGATATCGTTTTTTTTTTTAAACTGAATTTTTAGGTTATGGTTGTGTTGCATGTCCTCAGAAATTATTTGGTCTTGCTCGGATCGGTTATGGTTCATTGGTATATTTTTGTCGGGTTCAGATTCCGTTTTTTTTCAAATAGAATTTTTAGGTTCGGATCGGGTTGCATGTCCTCAGAAATCAATTTGTCTTGCTCGGATCGGTTACGGTTCATTGGAATATTGTTGTCGGGTTCAGATTTGGTTCGGTTCAGATTCCGGGTTTTTTTTAAATGGAATTTTTAGGTTCGGGTCGGGTTGCGTGCAGACTGAAATTATTTTGTCTTGCTCAGATCGAGATACGGTCTGTTGTAATTTATTTTTCGGGTTCGGGCCGGGTTATGGGTTAATAAGCGTAAAAAATCATCGTGACTGGGATATATGTGGTCATTTTTCAATTAGCCTAACGGTGTATAGGTTCTTTGCAATAAGCCTGAAAAATATCAGGCTAATTGGAAAAAGAAAGACGATTCTCCAATTAGCCCGGCTCTTTGCAAAGAGCCTGATTTCTCAATTAGCTTACAACATATATATATCAACCTACAGATCAAAAATAGGGCTGTTCAAAAGAATTGGAATACGTATTTGGCTATGGGCGGTAACTGCTGAAATCAGTTTTTCAAATGTTTTATGCGTTTTCTAAAAAGTTTAGTTAGTTATCTTATTTCAATAAATAACGAAGTTTCGTTAAAGCATCCAGGAAGTGTCAGAAAGTGTTTCATAATCTATGCTTAAAGCATGATTTTTCTTTCTTGTTATTCTAACTCTTGGTTCAGTTTAAAATCAACATATAATGAAATGAATCTTCATATATTTAGTCAAGACTCATGTTTTTTAAATATTGAAAGTCATTAAATTATAATCTTAAATATGTATTTGAACAAATAGTGAATCTCACGGCTGAATTTCGCAATGAAGTTTTACTAAAATTCACTCATCTTCATTCTAACCCTTTTTATTAAACTTTCTGTTTCGTTTAAAATCAAAATTTACTGAAATTAACCTCGGAACTTACAGCAAACACATTTATGTTCAAACCTTGTTTACAGAAAACCATACTGAAATATTTGCATTTATGTATGGGTAGTCTGATAAATGTTTTCTGCCCTTCGAAAATCTCAAGGCATTAATAAATAAATAAATTCACAATGGATAAGATTTATTCAATCGTATGAAAAAATTCTCGACAATAATTTTTGCATTCAGACGTATTAATTCAGAACTGCGGAAATCGAGTTAGAAGATTCTGTTACAATGCGGAGTGATAATATTCGATCAAGTAAATAATGTCTATGCTAGAGGCAAGAAATTAGATGCGAGTATAAGGGGTAAAAAATCTTTAATGTGATAGAAAAGATAATCTTTGGATATGTAGTCTTTCATTTTTTGTCCGAAAGTAAAAAGTTTATGTTAAATATGAAATTGTAAGATAATAAAAAATAATTCATTTCTACCATGTACATATATTTATATTCTATATATTTTTAAACATAAAGAATAAATTTAAAATAAAAGCTTTTAAAACTTTGCAGTCCTAGAGACGGCATTGAAAAATAATTCTAAATTCCCCCATCAAATGTAATATATTTCAAAAGTAGTTAGCATTTAATTTATCACAGTTAAACACACAGGAAAATACAATCGCATATGCAAATTGGCCTTTCAAAGATCTTGCTCTCACCCTTTTAAATGTGTGCTATTTTGCTACAGTTTCTATATTATTCTGCTCATGTAAAAAAAAAAAGAAAGTAAAATCCAAGCATAAATTATGAAACATAGGAATTATAGATTATGTCTCTCACACTCACTTGGATTTTCACGTAGCATATTTTATTTTTAAAAATTCTGATAAACTTGTCTATTATCTCTTATTATCTGCTTTTCTTTCTTCAGCTTGGCAATAACTTTTGTAATCCTTTTCCATCTTTCCTTGTGTCTTTTCATTTTATTATGGTAAAAAAAAATCGTTTATTTCTTTTGTTTGTCTTACTTTTTCTCTTTCTATTTTATATATACATTTTTAGCTCACAGGCTATCAAAGCCTGAGAACTAATGTACCCACAGGTTCTGTATGTACGTAACGCATTAACTCTTGATAGATTTATCCGATTTTCTTCAGAAAAAATTCTAAGTTCATTCTCATATGGCTGATTAGTTCTGGGGGTTCATTGGTTATGTATAAAGGGGGGGGGGGTGGCAACTCCCCCTCTTAACTTAGATAAATTGGTTTTTCCTGCAGAATTATCAGATTTGCTTCAATTTTGGTGTACCGGTTAATTCTGATAAGGCGTTTCCTTGTTTAGATTTGGAAGTTCATTTTTTAAGTGTAAAGGGGGGATCGAGGGTGTAACACCCCTTAATTTTGGAAAATGTGTTTTCTATCCGACTTGCTTCAAATTTGATATACCGTTTTACTATGATAAGACGCTTCCTTTATTAGTTTTGGGGTTTATTGGTTAAGTATAAAGGGGGGTACGGAGGCTAAATCCCCTTAACATAGATAAATGGGTTTTTAATGGAGAATTGTCCGATTTGCTTCAATTTTGGTATAACGGTTAATTATGATAAGGCGCTTCCCTGACTAGATTTGGAGGTTCATTTTTTAAGTATAAAAGGGATCAGGGGGTAATACCCCATTAATTTAGAAAAAAGAGTTTCCTTATCCGATATGCTTCAAATTTGGTGTACCGGTTCATTATGATAAGGCGCTTCGCTGATTAGAGTAGGAGGTTCATTGTTTAAGTATAAAGGGGAGTTCGAGGGTGGTAATACCCCTAAATTTTGATAAATGGGTTTTTCTGTTCGATTTGCTTCAAATTTATATACCGGTTTACTCTGATAAGGAGCTTCCCTGGTGAGATTTGGAGGCTCATTGGTTAAGTATGAAGATACGAAACAGGGGGAGGGGGACAGGCCAATCCCCCACTTAATTTATATTACGAAAGGCATTATTATTTTAAGTAAGAGTACAATATACAATTAGTTTGAATAGACTGTGAGCTCAATGCCATCAGTTTAACTAGGCACTTTTCTTTTGTATTAATTTATTTCTTTTATTTCTTTTTCTCTGTTTTTTCTTGTTACATTTTTCTATTATTTTGGATTTACTTTCGTCTTCTGCATTTGACCCTCTTTAATTGGTGTTTACCTTACAACTAGCGCCACCTGTCGCGCTCTTTGTAAGCTCTTCTTTTTGTCCTTCATGTTCATTTGTCTCCTTGTCCCCTTAAGGACACTTGTTTAGATTGGCTGATGACGGACTGTTAAAATTTCTAACTCGAAAAGCGTCCTGTATGTTATTTTTATTTTATGGTGTTTCATACTAAGTTTCATTATTTAATTGAGATTTATTACCAGTTTTTCATAGCTGTTTCATCTAATTTCTTTCATATTCAAAATACTTTAACTAAAATTCACCTTGGATAAAGTGCAGGAAACCGAGTAACACGTTTCAAAGCACAATTTCACAAAATATAGTCGAAAAAGTATAAGAATTATTTTGTGCAGCACTACATATGATCTATAGATTTGAATATATGCGACATAGTATGCAAACATTTAGTTCATATAAGAAACTGAGTTGAGAATACACCTTCAGCAATTTCCGTGAATTAGCCAAAATTACTTCAGCAGCGCGTTATATGATCTATAGAACTTATGCACACTAAATAATACAAAATAATAGCTATATTTGAAAATACATATCCCAATTGAAAACGCATTTCCAGCAATTATTGATCATAGACAGTAGTGTTACAGATTTATTTTGTGTGCTCCTGTAAAAGAAAGAAGAATGCGATGCACGCCATATTTTATAGTAGACATCTTGTAGCGTACGCTGACATATATCATGTTTGAAATAGTGTAACATCAGTACATTTAAACTGCAAACGATTTTTATCCATAGACAATAATGTAACGGAATTATTTTGATTGCCCCTGTAAGTGAATTATAAATGCTACGCACTTCATTTTCAAAAACGCGCATTGTAAACTTCAGGAATACATATTAAATACATGACAATCCTAGTATATTTACGCACGGTCAGGCCTACAGACAGGCAATCCAAATTCATAAACACTTTTTAACTATGTTGTAAATTGCTAAAAAGGTGATTAGTCTCTACTGCGTTCAATAATTTTTCGGATTTTTGTTTTATTGAGAAGTCTTGATATATGTTCTAAATTTGTAATTTTATTTTGGGTATGTAATTTTGGGTAATAAAGATAATGAAAGCTATCCCGAAGTTACGGTTTTGTGAGTAGCGATGAAATATGTTAAAGGATAATGTCAAAGTATTACGCGGAATAAAATACGATGACTGCTGGGCCACACCTATAAAATGTAAATGTTTGCATGACATAAATATTAAATAATTCAACTGATCTGATTCCCTTGAGTAAACATATATAATGCCACAAATCCGTTCGCAGAAAAGCCATTTTGAATTGTATATTTGTTTTCATATTCAATTTGATAAATGCTGGTTGCCCTTTCAAAAATTTATGGAAATAATAAAGTGACTAGTAAACAGAAATTCTGCTTTTTCAGAATTTAGTGTCTGCCATGAATATATATATATATATATATATATATATATATATTAATAGTACAAAAAATATTTTAGTTTAAAACTCAAAATACACGCTTTTATTATATAGAAAAAGACATCATTTGCATTCGCAGAACAATTCCACGTTTACGATCCAGTCTTAAACAACATGTTTAGAAAAGTATGCATATGACGTCACTGTCGCGGAATAACACATCAGTAACCCAGCAAAAGGCGATTTCATCGTTCAATAAAAACGACAAAAAAATCGAGTATCTAATGATTCATAAATCTTCATTTGCTTGTAACATTAATATGGATACTGAAAATTAAAACTAGTTTATAATATCTCCATGTTTTATCAGAAATCATTCATTTATATTTTTTCAAAATTCGGAAAATGTTATTATGCACGGAATAATAAATTTAATTCTTTCCGCTTTTTGATAGGAATTAAGTAAATGCGGAGAAAAAAAGTCACACATATATAACACATATACACCTTTGAAATATATTATTATAGCAGATGGTATTCTTACATGGCACGTATTTTAATTACATTTTTTTTCAGTTTTTATGAGAAAATGGCATCAAAAAGACATAGTAATCTACCATTTTCCCTTTCCTTTCTGCATAAACGGAATACTTCAGTGGCCATCATTAAACAAATGGCTTAAAAAAAATTAATATCTCAAAAATAAACTGAGATGCAGTTTTCAAAAAACTTTCATTTAAGATTACTTTTTTGTCTATACGAGGGTGTAAAAATTGAAAATGTGCGATGTTTAGGAGTTTGAAAAAAAAGTGCCGTAGATATTGTTAATATTTAACTGTACAATGATACATCTGCTTCGTTTTACTGCTGACTTAAGTAACGAGGTGTTATTTTTTATGGACGAGACTTTTATTGTTGTCTGACAGAAATAGCATTTCGGGGGCTAATAAATGATTGTATATATTTATTTGTACAAAGGAGATTATTTATTGAAGCGTACGAAAGACCAAATCGCAATACACGCATATATCTGGAAAACCGAAATCCAAGTAAGAAGGTTCCGTTACAATGGTTGGTGACAATTGTTAAAAGAAACAAATAACAATTCATGCACTAGAAACGAGAAATTATAAGTAATAATAAGCCATAAAAATCTCCTAAGATAAAGATATTCTGCAGATATGAGGCCTTGCGAATAAGAAGGGCGAACGCAACAAATGTTGGTTTCAAGGAAAATGCTTTTGAGATTTTTGAGTTTACGGCGAATTGAAAAGAAAAAAAAATTACTTTCAGCCCTACTTTTAAATAACTCTTATCGCTAGCTTTTTATACATTATTCGCCATTAGGTTTTAATTGTATTCAGTGAATATTCGCAGGACTAACACAGATGACTATTTTTATATTCTATTTGCATCACTATATTTAAAATATAGGGGAGAGTAGGAAGGGTTTATAGCATTTATTGAAGACCGGGTTCTAAATGCTAAAAAAAACTCCAACTATAAATTTACTGGACTTACTCTTTATTTAAAAGTATCTTTTAACAGGTGGTTCAGTTAGCGACAAATGGGAGAGAGAGACCCCCATAATACATGGGACTCCGAAGCGCCTTTTCTTTTTAGACAACTTTACATCTCGAAAGCTGAAACAGAAGTCAAGTTTTTTTACGAAGTCAAGAAATCTTGGCGTTGCACAGAATCGCCAATTTACAAACTTTTGGTGACTGCGCGAAAGTGAACAAAGGCTTTTGGCGATAAACATTACCGCAAAAATGTGGTGACACTACTGGACGGGTGAGGCCGAGATTGCAAGGAAGCGCTTCTAATTAGGATGAGAAAAGTAACAGACAAACCGAAATTGTTTATCTTACAGATAGGCCTTTGCCCAACTAACTGTTACATGAAATTGCAGACTGCAGATTGCTCGATGAGAAAAATGCTGAAAATCCAGGACATCTGGCTTTTAGCTCGACCACAAAACACGAAAAATACATGCTTCCCATAAGATTCGTTCATTTTTACTTTTTATTGTTAATACATATTCAACGTTCACGTATCAGTAGAGATAAAAATGTCTTATCACTGCGGCGGGGGAAAAAATCCAATGCAAGTAAATGCAGACTTTGATACTAGCAGCTGTGCCATTTAATTCTTATTTATTTTTTTTGCACAAGCAGCGGTAACGGGTAGATACTGATTAAAATAAGAAAGGGAAAAAGGAAATTAATATTTGAGCGCTTTGAATTAAAGATGTTTTTAGAAAGAAGAAAGAAAACACTTTAATAAAATCTGAATGGTTTTGAGAAATGAATTTAATCACCTATCTCAGTATCGGAAAGAGGGGGGGGGGATAATATGACCTAAAAGTAAGAAAGTTATGTTTTAAATTAATTTTGAATAAAAATGATAGCTATGGGACAGAAACGCTGTCACATAATTCACCCCGACCACAGAAGAAAGCTGAAACGTGTACGTTGCAGCATTATATCTACTTAAAATCCTTTGTCCACCTTCGCACATACAGAGTATACAATCTACATAGAAATATAAAAAATTTTGTATCCAATAACAGAAAAATGTTTGAACCTGTTTCTCTAAAATGCTATTAGAGCATATTTCCAGTAATTTAAGTAATAAAATAGAAAGGTAGTATATAAACATATTTGCTTGCTTTCAAATAATTCAAAATAATAATATTTATTCATGACTGAGCGCTCATATTTAGAACAAATCTTATTTATCAATTCAATATGCCACAAGAGAAAAAAGTGTGTGCCACATTTGATGAAGAGTTAGGATCCTATGCTTTTTATGTGGCTCTATATTTGTGGCGCTGGTACCAGCTTTTTTGTTGTGTCATGATTCCAAAGAGAAGCATTTACATTAGACATATTTTATAACTTCTCACAATGTGATCTTACAATGAGATCATAATTTCACACGGAATGCAAGCAAATTAAAACAAAACACACCGATAAGAACTTTTTTTTAAAAATGAAACAAAGAAAAGTATTGTATGTATATATATAAAATAAAAGTTAAAATGTACTGTATTACACTAAAGATGAATCGTATATGAAAAGAAAAATTTGTGCACAAGGCACAGGACTACCAAAAAGGGGTGCATGTAGCACGCTGGCAAACAGGTGTAGCCCTAAATCTTGTGGAGACCACAAGTATTATGGCGTCAGCTTAGGGCTTCTGCCTTAGATAATAAGGGTATATATTTTTTAGATACCTGCACTATAACTAAGTTCCCGCTGTAACAAGAAGTCAAAGTATAATATAATTTAGCATTTGATAAATTTACACATTGCCATCCTGTATTTCTGTGTATTAATTAAAATTTCCCATCTTGTGTTCAAGATTCTGCATGATATGAAGTACCTGTGTAATCACTAGAGTAATTTTTTTTTTTTTTTTTTTTACTCCTGGCAAGAATATGAAAAAAAAGTAAGAAAAATGTATCTAAATGTTATCTAATGTAACAAGATACCTTACTCGATCTGCCACTTTCAAGTAAGAAGTATCTAAGCGAAGTGTTAAAATGTAACATGTTAAAAATAATCAAATTCGAAATGTATGTGTAGTTTACTATGTCATGTGACGGATAACTCCTTGTAACTATAAAATCTTTGTACATAGACAAAGTGATGTTGTCAATGATATGTTATGACATTATGCGAACATATAAAAAATGAAAAAGTTGATAGAATATTTTAATATTGAAATATGGTGTAACGTTTAAAAGATAGGAAAGTAACAGGGAAAACAAACAAACAAACAAAAAGGAACTGAATGTGTGTGAATGGAGGGGAAAAAGAAACCCCAAACTCATGAACTACCTGAAATAAAACACATGAACAAGTGTGTACGCAAGCATACACAACGTATAAGTTAAACACATGAACAAATTGTATAATTCCACATGAACTATATGTATTAATGTCTCAATGAACTCAAATTTTATGCATTTTATGCAACAAAATAAACAGACAGTATGTGTGTAATAACACAAGACACTTGCAACGAGTGAGATTCAATTGCATAATTAATGAGTTATCATCAAAATGTAGTGAATAAGGGTTAAAAACAAATGAACTACTTGTAATGTGTGTGTAAACTCTGGTTAAACTCTAAACCAGCCAGTGTGTACTACTCGATGAACTACCTGTGAGAAAAAAAATCAAAAAGAAATACTGCCGAATAAATCGTTAGCAAAGTACAATGTGTAAAAGCAAATGAACAAAATATGTAAATCAACTCATGAACTAGTGTAATGTATGTACATGGATGCATAAAATGTATTCTAAATAAGCAAATGTTGTGCAACATAAACAAATATGCAACACATGAACTGCTTGTAAAAAAATGAATTAATGGTTGACTAAGGGTTAAAATTAAAATAAAGTTGTATCTGCCAAAGTTATTACTGTATTAAGCACAAGTGCCCAGCAGATTGCATAACTCTACGCTAAAAATGTAGAAGTTATGCCAAGCCAAACATGTTCCAAGTAAAAAGAATGAAAGAGAAAGAAAAACAAGTGGGTAAGTGTGATCACAGATCGCACAGAGGGTTTCGTTTAATATTTCTTTCAAAACACTATCCTTTTGCAAAATCTGTTAGCTCCCCAATTCGAAACTACAGAGTGCACTCTATTCTAAACAAACGTCTGCCCGACAAAACTCCATTTTAGAGCCTATTCGTACTTATATTAGTCGAGGAAATTGAACCCATAAAACTTAAAATAGGAAAGACCTCCTGGCCAAGTGGAAATAAAATATGAAAGGCTATTGTGCATAAAATGAAAGAGTGGCCGAAGGGCCGTCAAATGATATATCAGATGAGGGCTTTGGGGAACAATTGACCCCACCCCTCCCGGAGCCTTCAACTGAAACTAGCTCGCTGTACCTTAATTATCGGCTAAGTTAGAAAAAAATGCTTAAAAACACAAGTTAGAGCCCAGAGGAGTCAATAATATAAGACTTTTTGAAAAATTTATCATTTGCCGTGTGATCACAAGTGTTCAGCTATAAGTATGCAAAATTTCATATCCCCAGCTTAATTAGGGCTCAGTTAGAAATGATTGCTTATAATACAGAAGTTGAATCCCAAAGGCTTAATTATAAGACTTTTTCAAAAATTCATATTTTGTCTTATGATCTGACGCGTTCAGCTATAAGTATGCAAAATTTCATGTCTCCAATTTAATTAGGGGCTCAGTTAGAAAGAATTGACTAAAAAACACAAGCTGGAGTCCAAAGAGTTAAATATAAAACTTTTTCGAAAAAAAAATTATTCGTCGCGTGGTCTCTGGTGTTCTGCTATAAGTATGCAAAATTTCATGTCTCCAACTTATTTATGGGTTTCATTTAGAAAGAATTGCTTAAAATATATATGTGGGAGCTCAAAGGGTTAAATGTAAAACTTTTTCAAGATTTTATAATTTGTCGCCTGGCCTCAGGTGTTCTGCTATAAGTATGCAAAATTTCAAATCTCCAATTTAATTATGGTCTTAGTTAGAAAGAATTGCTTAAAATACACAAGCTGGAGTCCAAAGGGTTAAATATAAAACGTTTTTCGAAGTTTATTATTTGTTGTGTGATCTGAAGTGTTCAGCTATAAAAATGCAAAATTTCATGTCTCCAACTTAATTATGGGGCTCATTTAGAAAGAATTGCTTAAAATATATATGTGGGAGCTCAAAGGGTTAAATGTAAGACTTTTTCAAGATTTTGTGATCTGTCGCCTGGCCTCAGTTGTTCTGCTATAAGTATGCAAAATTTCAAATCTCCAGTTTAATTATGGGCTCAGTTTGAACGAATTGCTTAAAATACACAAGCTGGAGTCCAAAGGGTTAAATATGAAACTTTTTTCGAAATTTATTATCTGTCGTGTGACCTGAAGTTTTCAGCTATAAGTATGCAAAATTTCAAGTCTCCAATACAATTAGGGGCTCAGTTAAAAAGAATTGATTGAAACACACAAACTGGAGTCCAAAGGGTTAAATATAAAACTTTTTCGAAATTTATTATTTGGAGTGTGATCTGAGGCGTTCAGCTAAAAGTATGCAAAATTTCAAGTCCCCAATTCACTTAGGGACTCTGTTAAAATGAATTGCGTAAAATACACAAGCTGGATCCAAAGGGTTAAACAAAAAACTTTTTCGAAATTTATTATTTGCCGTGTGATCTGAGGTGTTTGGCTATCAGAATACAAAATTGCATGCCTCCAATTTGATTAGGATTTATGTTATAAAGGATTGCTGAAAATACACAAATTGGAGCCCAAGGGGTTAAATATAGCACTTTTTCAAAGTTTTATTATTTGTTGTGTGGGCTCATGCGTTTAACTATAATAATTCAAAATTCCATGTCTCTAACTTAATTAAGGGCACTGCTAGAAAAAATTGCTTAAAAAACACAAGTTGGAGCCCAAAGGGTTAAACATAAAACGTTTTTCAAAATTTTATGATTTGTCTTGTTGTCTCAGGTATTCAGCTATAAGTATGCGGAGTTTCATGGCTCCAACTTTATTAGGGGCTGACTTAGAAAGAATTGTTTGAAATACACATGTGGGAGCCCAAAGGGTTAAACTTAAGACTTTTTCAAAATTTTAGGATTTGTCGTTTCATATGAGGTGTTCAGCTATAAGTACTCAAAATTTCAAGTCTCCAACATGTATAGTTTCTGAGAACGGGCTCTGTGACGGACAGACAGGCGGACAGACAGACAGACAGACAGACAAAGGAGCGAGACGAATAGGGTTTCGTCAGATGAACGAAACCCTAAAAATGAATAGACAAAAAAAACTATATTCTTCATGTCATATGAGTGTATGTATCCGTCACAAGACAACGTGAGACTTTCACTCACTAATTAAAAAAAATTCAAATGTGAGAAAATGTCAAAGATTTAGTATAATGACTCTATTTGAATAGCGTTAAAAAAGTGAAGTGTACCTAACAGCTCATTTTGTGCATTTGAATAAATTTTACAAGAAAAGAAAAACAACAACTCCTAAGGATATCACATATCATGTCAGTTAAATTAAAATTACCTTATGTTATAAATAAAATAGCAACAAGTCACCAGCTTTGCGTAAACAATGAAATTAAACTGTAGATTAACTGTATGTGTAAAAATGTACAGCCAATTAGTTATCTCCTGCATAAAAATTTAAGATGTATGTGTAAACAATGTACAATAGTTAAATTATGTCATAATTTCAGCAAAACTTTTAAACACATCAACCAAAAACATCCTACCAAGTATATTAAGAAATATTTATAAACTGTATTTTACTTCGTGTAGTGTAAAAAGAGACCTTACTTGGTATGCCACCTACAAGCAAGGAGTCTATAACAAAAGTGTTAAAAAAAGAACTGTTACAGGTTAATTACTGCAAAATAAATGTGTCAAGTAGAAATGTCATGTGAAGGATAATTTCATGTAAATCTAAAAAAAAAAAAACAAAAAAAAACTGTGTAATTAACAAAGTGATGGTGTCATTAGTAACTTATGACATTACACAAACTGAAAAAAATTAGTATATAGAGGGTAAGAGAGAGAGAAAAAAAAAATATCTGTAGTGTAAATCGAAAACCTGACATAAAATGTAGAAGTAAAAAAAAAATAACGGTACGTGTGTACAAACACAAAACTCCAAAACCATTCTTGTGAATGTGATTTCAATTACATAATTAATGAATATTAATTCATTAATTATGTAATTGAAATGATATTAATCATTAGATTATGTAATGATACAGAGTTTTACTTGACACCATGAACTAAGTGTATAAACATATGAACAAAGTGTGAAAGTTTTAGATTATCTCAATGAACAAAGTGTGGCAAACTCATGAACAATGTATGATAATATCTTAATGAACAAAGTGTATTCTGACATGAACTAAAATTGTGTAAATATACCCATGAAATAACATAAACTCACATGAACTAATTGTAATCTCACATGAACAAAATTGTGTAATTATTCTCATGAACTAATGTGTGTTTTCACATGAACTAAATTGTGTAACTAATCTCATGAACTAATGTGTGATTTCACATGAACAAAATTGTGTAATTATTCACATGAACAATGTGTGATTTCACATGAACAAAATTGTGTAAATAATCTTATGAACTAATGTAGGATTTCACATGAACTAATTGTGTATCTATCTAAAACTTAAGTGCAGCACGGATTTCACATGAACTAATTGTGTATCTATCTAAAACTTAAGTACAGCACATGAACTAATGTTGTCAAAAAAAAAAAAAAAAAATGTACCGTCAATTTTTAAAATAAATGTTAAGTAAGAGACAAAAATAGAAAATGTTATTAAATTATATTGTGCAAATGTAAATTCCAAAACCAAAACTAAATGTAAAGAGTGAAATGTGATGTTTCCATCACTTGTATCTATCAAATTACCAAAGTAGAAAAAAATATCTAAAATTGTTTAAGTGTAACTGGTGCAAAAAAAAAGGAAGACACATCTGTACAGTGTTTGTGTGTACACCTGTACTACCAAAACCTTTACAATTGAGAAGAAAAAAACTGATGACCTGCATCAATGTATTTTACTCTCCCATACAATCTTTTAATCATCCGACCATCCCTGCAGTAATAATCGAATGAGAAAAAGGTATACCTAACAGTACACACATAATTTCTAAAAAAAATATTTAAATTTGCAGTTAAGTGTTAACTGCGAAATAAATTATCACTAATGCCGTATGGTGAAGTATTAAGATGTACATAACTGTCTAAAACAGTGAAATGTATTTTTTTCTTTAAATGTTTTTTTTTTTTTTTTAAGAATCCTTCACAATACAAAATGCAGCAAGAGAAAAAAAAAATCTTGTAAAGAGGTTTTTTTTTTTCTTTAGAAAAAAATAAGTGTGTTCAATGAAATGAATTGCAGTTGTCTAAGGTTTCTCGTTGCTCTTTTATATATCTCTTTACGGTAGGAGATCTATGTGAGAAAGCTGTATGGAAAACGTTAAATATTGTGTTGTTTACCTCATTACATCTAATGCAATTAATGCATTTTGGGTTGTTTGAACAATGAGGATCTTTATGTGATAAGGCACATACAGGACACCTAATTTTATCTGTGCATGATTTTGCCTGATGAAGAAGATTTTGACATGTAAAACATCTTTTTACTGAAACGTATCTTTTTACAGGGTAACCCGTAGACGGGATTTTGATTTCGCCATATTCGCCAATAATTATCATTTTAGCTATCTTTGGGGGCATTAAAAATATCCAATTAAATAATTCAACATATTTCATCTTATATTTTTGTTGAAATTGAATAGAAGGTGTGGATATACCAGTTAAGCCAGAAATTGCCAAAAGAATATCAGGAATATTAAAATTTTCTGGCAACTGACAAATTATAACTGAAATTGGTTTCAAATCATGCTTAAAAGGGGACGAAAAGTTACTATTTTTAGGAGAAGTGGTAACATCTTGTTGTGGGCATTTCAAATCAGAAATAATATTTGACTTATGCTGCAAGGAATTTTCAGTCAGACTGGTGAATTCACAATTATCTATTTGTGTTGTTTCAATCCGCTTAGGTGATAATATTTCGCTGTATGTCTCAGATGTGCTTTGATTTTGATAAGACGTCTCATTAATTTCAACTTTATGTTTCTCTTTCACTGTGAGTGCGTGCAATCTTTCCAAAATTTTTGTATTAACACTTTGTAAACATTTGTTCTTATTCTGCAACCTAACATAATCATCTTTTATAACCTGAAAAAAAATACCCAAAATTTGAAATTCCCATAAAAATTTCTTATGCATAGAAGATATATTTTCAACTAAAGTGTCATTGTTTTTACTACCAATTTGTTCCTGCAGTACAGGGAATTCTGTGTTTACCTTTTCCGCAAATCTGTTAAGTGCTTCCTCAAACATGTACGGCAGAGAACATTTTAATTCGGCCATAGATACTTCTAATTCTGGATGGCTATCGGTCTGTGACATTTTTCAAAAATGTTGGAAAAAGTAGCCAAAGAAGAATTTAAAAAATATATAAAAGATGGCACAATAATTTAAAATCTAGTGACTGTATTAGAGCAAAACAGCAAGAAAAAGAAAAAAAACAAATATTTTCTCTCCCTTTTTTTTTTTTTTTTTTTTTTTTTTTTTTTTGAATGAGCAGATTAAAAGAGAAGAAAAAAAATTGGAAGTTCTCAAAAAAAGATTTCTGTCAATTTTAAAAGTATGTAGTATCTGAAATATTCATACAGTAAGAAAAATTTATAAACCCTCAGATATTATATAGAAAACAGCACAAAATCGCTGCAACATCTTCCAATAATATGCATGCAAAATAATATTCACTTGCAAATGCTGAGTAAAAGCAAAAAAAAAAAAAAAAAAAAAAAAAAAAAAAAAAAAAAAAAAAAAAAATAAGTATCAAGTAATAGGCAAGAAAATTTTATAAGGCACCTTTGGAAACGGCGACACTAAATGACAATATGCCTAGCCTATCACAAACACATTTTAACTAAATGACATTTTATTTTCTGTATGGAAAAGAATGAATCACCTAACTATCAATATAAAATAAATATGCACTGAAATACTGAAATTAAAAAAACTTACCTTTCAAAATAAAGCAAGAAAAGAGAAGACAAGAAAATTATAAGTGCCAAATAAAACATTAAAATATAATGCTTAAATTTCGTAAGCTTCTCTGTTCATGCTAACAAACATAATGAATAGTAAAAAGTCATCATTTTATATATATATATATATATATTTTACCCAGACAGCATGAAAAGGGAAATTGATAAACAATAACGCTTTCCTAGAGATAAAAAAAATAAAGCAAAACAATAATAACTAATTTACTGTATTTACTACAATTAAAGTTTAAAAGAAAAACTTGAATTTTCCGTGTTCATGCTTTTGCAGTGACTATTAGTCACTTTTTTTAAAATTTATATTCATAGCCGTAGAATTTTTTGTTGTTTTAGTCGCAGACATACGGTGGTACATTTCTGTACGTTTTCGCATTTTTTTATAACTTCACGTTTTCCTTTTTTATCAGGTGTACCACTTTTACTATTGCGAACATATTGGCACTGATTTTTTTACAAGCTAAGATGGCAGAAACCAGCAACAAACAAAAATCAATCTGATGCAAATTTGATGATGAAAACTGATGCAAATCTTTTTTTTATCTCATTTATGCACAAGAAGCAAATAGTTATTCGGTTGATAGCTGAAGCACAGATTAAAAGGAAAATGTTCACATAATTTGAAATATTTTGGAAGCACTAATTCTGTTGATATGCACTTTCTTTTCAGTTACAAAAAAATTAACACCTGATTAGCGTGTTTTCCTGACATCTAACAACACATATTTTTTTATTATTATTCACTTGAAGACAACACATACTTGACGTAACACATGTAAATCATCGACGCAACACTTGGAAAAAGGAAAACTTTTTTGAAGACACTTTCCTAAAAATTGTAGCATAAGATTTTACGTACACCTTTGCCGCAATGCACGCGAACCTTTTTACTTTTTCACATTCCACACGATAATCTCCAGGCACCGTTGAATGCACACGCACATAAATGATAACACACTAGGTCACAATATTCTGTCGAAAGGGGAAAGCAAAACGTCGACACACACACACACAAGGCGCACCGCTGAAGTCACGTTTTTTTCTCTACGATTAATGACGATACAAGATCACAGCCCCGACTGATTCCGATCATCTGGGGGAGGTGATGGTGAGCAGGAACGAAGAAACAACCGCACCAACATCAGAGGGGGGGAGGAGGCATACAGGCGAAACAAGAGTGGCTCGAAGATGTCCCGCTGGTGAGCAAAGAAACACTAGAATGCGTTTCATCACTGTCCGTCGGAGAAAATCGCATCCATTCATCGAGCGCAGGATGTTATGAGTGCAGGATATCACGGCACACCAAGAAAACACACTGTCCGGCATGGTTGAAAAATATCCAGTCCAAGAATTTGAAGAAAATTACTGCAAGAGTACTTGAATGGGGTACTTGAATGATTTTAAGGGGGGGGGGGGGGGATTTCTCTCTCTAACGTGTATTTTTTTTTTTTTTTTTTTTTTTTTTTTAACTAAGTTGGAGAAAAAATATAGGCGATGCGCCAAAATATATAGCATTGATTGAAGACCGGGTTCTAAATGCTAAAAAAAAACTCCAACTATAAATTTACTTTACTTACTCTTTATTTAAAAGCATCTTTTAAAGGGTGGTTCAGTTAGCGACAAATGGGAGAGAGAGACCCCATAATACATGGGACTCCGAAGCGCCTTTTCTTTTTAGACAACTTTACATCTCGAAAGCTGAAACAGAAGTCAAGTTTTTTTACGAAGTCAAGAAATCTTGGCGTTGCACAGAATCGCCGATTTACAAACTTTTGGTGACTGCGCGAAAGTGAACAAAGGCTTTTGGCGATAAATATTACCGCAAAAATGTGGTGACACTACTGGACGGGTGAGGCCGAGATTGCAAGGAAGCGCTTCTAATTAGGATGAGAAAAGTAACAGACAAACCGAAATTGTTTATCTTACAGATAGGCCTTTGCCCAACTAACTGTTACATGAAATTGCAGAATGCAGATTGCTCGATGAGAAAAATGCTGAAAATCCAGGACATCTGGCTTTTAGCTCGACCACAAAACACGAAAAATACATGCTTCCCATAAGATTCGTTCATTTTTACTTTTTATTGTTAATACATATTCAACGTTCACGTATTAGTAGAGATAAAAATTTCTTATCACTGCGGCGGAGAAAAAAATCCAATGCAAGTAAATGCAGACCTTGATACTAGCAGCTGTGCCATTACTGGTACACCGGTAACGGGTAGATACTGATTAAAATAAGAAAGGGAAAAAGGAAATGAATATTTGAGCGCTTTGAATTAAAGATTTTTTAGATAGAAGAAAGAAAACACTTTAATAAAATCTGGATGGTTTTGAGAAATGAATTTAATCACCCATTTCAGTATAGGAAAGAGGGTGGGGGGGGGGGGGGCGAGGATAATATGGCCTAAAAGTAAGAAAGTTATGTTTTAAATTAATTTTGAATAAAAATGATAGTTATGGGACAGAAACGCTGTCACAGGGTTGATCATACGGGAGGCTTAACCCTCCCATCAGTTTTCATATTTGAATGAATTTCAGAGTTTTATCAGTAGGTGTTACCCAAAGCTACTAGAATGCCCAAACAACAGTCTTTGTTTCATACAGATAATCGAGATAGGTGTGGAAAAAATCAATTGTGAGGCGTTTTCAACATAAAAGTTGTATTTTGAAAAAATATTTTGTAAGTTTTTTTTTTCAGATAAAAAATATATCATAGAAATTTAAGTAATGCACAAATATCTAACTTTCATTCCAGGCATTAAAGATTGTACAGTAAGTTAGGCTTAACATAACAATGTGCTATTCTTGAGAAAAGTGCTATGGGGGAGGCTTGACTCAGTCAATGTGAGAGAAGGATGATCAGATGCTTAAGGGACCCTTAATTAAGTGATTTGGGAAATCTTTTTATAATACTCTGTGCATAATCAAAGATTAATAGTGAGATATAAAAATAATGTAAGTTTATTCTGTAAATCTACAGTAACATGGGGTTGATATAAAGGAAAAATGTTTAAAACAGATTAAAGAAAGATATGAAAAATTGCTATAGTATCCAGTGCAAGAAAACAATTAATGAAATATAAATGAGAAAGTTGATAGGAACTATTTTCCATTAATACTACTTACAATAGGTAAATCGAAACAGTGGAAAAGACTATAAAGGACTAGAAATTATGAAAGCAGCAGTCTTAATCCTTTCATGGGCGGTGGTATGTTTATGAAACCACTTAATTTTAATTCCCAAACGGTACAATGGCACCAGAATTTTTCTAAAATCGTTTCAATTTAATATGTATGTGAAATATAGCCTTTTTTTCATTTTCAAATAAATTTATTTGTGAATTCCGGTGTCAGTCATTTATTTCAACATTTTAGTACTGAAAGTATTTTCCCCCTGAAAAGTTTAAAAGATATTAATGATAAGTTATACCCAACAAAAAGTTTTCGGTAAAAAAAAAAAAAAAGCGCCAAGTTCTCCTTAATGTTTCTGCCAGAAAAAGTAGTGATATCTGAAGTTCGCACAAGGGCACAAGTTAAAAGCCAAACTTCCCAAATCTTTCATTGAAAATGGCTTCCTGTGACTTGGTCGTTAATGCCTTCTACAGCATTTCAAAATTAATGATTGGAAATTTCGCATTTATGAATTATTTAAATATTAAAATTAATATTAGTATGCAAAGAGGCAAATTCACAATAAAGACATTATAAGTAAAAGATTTCTGATAAATACCATTCAATTTCAACAAACAATAATTTTGATTACAGATCATTTAGTCCACATGTGGTTTAATTGTCATTTCGTACGGTCTAAAGCTAAAGTCATTAACGTAAAACCTAAGAAATAAAACAAAATTTACTTTCTTCAAATCTCACAATATGTTACATTATATTATATTGTATAATATTGAAATCTTGTGCATTGACGAAAGAGATTTTTTTCGTTTGAACATTTATTATAGTTTGTTTGCATACATTAAGAGGTATTCGATTTATAAACTGTTAAAAGCTGATACTAATTATGTTTTAGTAATTAAAGATATTACCTTCTAAATACAAGTATTTTGTTATATTTAACTTCTAAGCATTTAAATAGAGTGAAGAGGTTTAAATGCTTTTTTTTAAATATATATTTTATTTCTGTACTTTGTGCACAAAATGCCTAAAATAATCAAAAAATGTAGTTGTCATGTAGCTTATTTGTACATACTTTAAAATTTGAAAAACCCTCTCGAAGGCATTAACGGCCAAGTCGCAGGAAGCCATTTTCAATGAAAGATTTGAGATGTTTGGCTTTTAACTTGTGCCCTTGTGCGAACTTCAGATAACACTACTTTTTCTGGCAGAAACATTAAGGAGAACTTGGCGCTTTTTTTTTTTTTTACCGAAAACTTTTTGTTGGGATATCACTACTTTTTGTATGTTTTTTCTAGTTCTTTTCTAAGCTATATTAATATAAAAAACTTAAATTTCAGTACTTTTATGTTAGCCGGGAGCAAATCTCCTAATTAGCATTTTGTTTTTTCGCCAATAGTAGTTTTCATTTTTCACATGTGTAAATTAGAAACAATGCTTTGATTTTCAAATAAAATATTTTGGTTTATGTTATTATTTGTTATTTATTTATTTATTTATTTATTTCTATGTTAAATATTCTATTAAATAAAATGAGGGAAATGCATCTATTTTAAATGAGATGACTGAAAAGTTTATATTTTTAAATGAAATGAATGCAATATGAACAATAGAGTTGGGGAAAGTATTTGGCGATTTGACACTTGCACCCGGCTAGCATAAAAATACCTAAATTTATTTTATTGAGCTTTACAAATTCATAGTTTATTTTTTTTATATTAAAGTACTAGCCGCCTCTAGCAAGCAGTATATACTCTATTAATTGCATGTTAAACATTGCATCATGTTACTGTTATTCATAATTTAATTTACTTGCCCATTCTTTCGCCAAGTCGGAAGCTTTTGATAGAGTAATCAAGAACTCTTTACGATCATGGAAGCACATCATATATTTTGTGTTGTTATGTATTTCATTCTTTCATGACAAATATCTCTTAACTCACTTATGCATGTTTCCTTATCGATTCGTTCTCTTATGCGGAAATTTTTAATCGTATTAAGTAATCTTTTCTAATTGGGCTTACTGCCAATTATTGTATTTTAACTGATACGATTGGGTACAAGTGAAATGATTCTTATTAAATCCTTTGATAATATCTGCATTTTCATTAAACCACATTGATGCTAATATCTTTTTGTTTCATGCTAACCTTTTCAATAGACTCGATTACGGAAGACTAGAAGGTCTACGGGCTCACTGCTATGATCCATTTGAAAATCTATCATTCTTCTCATCTAATCGTGTTGAAGAACTAGCCAATTTGCCATCGTTTTAAGTTTTTAGCTAATTTTATTAGAAACCTGAAAACTAAAATGTGAGGAACCGGATTATAGAAGATTCCTTCTAACGGTACATATCGATTAACAGGTTACATATAATAAAATTATAATAATCATAAGGAGAATTGTCAGTTTCGGTGCTTTAATAGTTTCCGTAAATTCTATTTATATAATACAGAAGTTTCAGCAGAGTAAAGATTAACAACATAGTCACAGTATGTATAAAAACAGTACAATATATTAACAATAGCAGTGACGAAACTACTGGCACTTTGGAAATATTCGTACGTTATATTATTTAACTATTCAGATGATATGCGGAAAAATATAAATAGATGGCTCGCATTAATAATTAACTCATTGAAAAATAGTCACAAACGTCAAATACTCGCCAAGCTTGGCGACATTTAGCGAAGTGTTACCAAATTTGGTAATATATCATGTCAATTCCCAAATTTGGCGACAAAAAATGCTTTGTTTGTTCTGACGTCATAATGATGCATATGTATTATTTATTATACACATGCAAATGTATTACGTATTATATGCATATGTATAAAGTTCTTTAACATCACTAAAACGCACTTAAAGGAATAGTGTTCCATAAATAGTAGGGATAATTGCCAGATTGACCAGAGTGCTATTGAGATTAAAATTCCGACATTTATAATAGACCGGGAGGCGTCTGCACACAACATCACCTCATCGAGTCTACAGCTGAAATATTAGGATTAGTTAAAACTAGATTAGTACATTAAAATGCAACTGGTCTGTTAAGTCATATCTTGGTAGAAACAACCTGAAGTCCTAATTTTAGTGGGTGACTGATAGGTTTACTATTGTATTTTCCTGCATCCAAAAGTATGGAAACATGGAGGAATGGGTGCAGGAAAACACAATGGAAAATCCACCAATTAACCGGTAAAATCGGGTCTGTAGACGGTTTCCACAAAGGTAGGACTTGGCAGACCAGTTACATTTCAATACACTAATCGATATTTAACTAATCCTAAAATTTCAGCCGTCAACTCGATGAGGTGATGATCTGTGCAGACGCCTCCCGGTCTTTAATAAAATTTGTTTTAAGGAAGTAAAAGATAGAAATATGGACAGATAAACTGAAAGATTTGCCTTATTAAGATTTTTGTAAAAAGCATATACAATTTCATTCAGCTTGAAATCATGCAATACCTTTATAACTCAGGCTAATTTTCTGTAATCGAGTTTTGGCAACCAACATATCTGATCTATAACTATAATCTTTCTTTTACAGATTTAAAATTAACAATAAATTAACAGTAAGTAGGCTAAAAATACAATATAATAACATTAGCAGCGGACTTCGGACACCGCATTTGTCGCACATCGTTAAAGACAGCTTTATTAGTTACACATTTCATTTAATTAAAAGCAGATTTTTAAACATTCATATGAGAATTAGGATATTTTTCCACGATAGGGACCTTGGCATTTTTTAAAAATCTTGGCGCAATTCGGACTTCAGAAACTGAGATATGTTGCCAAATGATATAAACAACTATGAAAACAAACCTGATGAACTTTTATGTAATTTATATATGTTATATATATATGTATATACATATAAACATTTTATTTATACACGTATAAAATATTGTTTTTTATATAAAAATTATTTATGTTGGTATACAAAAATAAATAAACGGGTTCCTTACATTAAATAAATTGTATACATATGAAAAAAATTCCTTGTGTGTATGACACAGTAGATAGGTTGCCAGAAAATACGTTATTATAAAATTTCTTTTCTCGTCAAGGCTATTTTCTCTATTTCGCCAAGGCTACTATATCGGAAACATACCGAATTGAGGTTATATTTTGTTAAATGTTTTATTGTTTTAATATCGTGAATATATCATAACCTATACTGATTAAAATTTTTAGGTATATTCATTTTTTTCTATTTAACAAACATCTTTGGAAAAGCATATATATAAAGTTTTATTCTGTTTGAAATTACGTGACCCCTTCAAAACTCTGTAATCGAGTATTGGCGACCAACATTGGCGCAATTAAATGTGAAGGAACTGTTTACGGCCAAATCAACACCCCCTGTTTTAAGGGTTTAGAGGCTGAAATTCTGTGTTTTCGGATTTTTCTGGTTAATTGTGCTACAAACCCGACTTACTTGTGAAATTTCATGATTCTAAGACTTTTAGAAGTACCTTAGTTATTTGATGATGCGAAGTGAGTCAGTGACAAAAAAGCGCTTTTTCGGAATTTAATATTTCGAAAACTACTAAATACAGAAACATGAAATCGTGGAATCTTAGTTCAGTTTGATCATACGAACATGTGTATAAAAGAAAAAATTCTATATCTCTCCCTAAAACGACGTTATGAGGGGGTGAAAAGTATGCCGAAATGGTTCAGGAAAAGGTAGCTTACGGCTTGTGCGAACTTGGCGGACGCACTGCCGTGCTCCCAGATGATCATGCGGCTGCAAAAGAACATAGCATTGATCGAAAACTTTAGGAAGGTATGTAGACAAATTTCATCAGGATAAATATAATAAGATGAAGCCAAACTATATGTGACAATTACAGTTTTCAGGTAGGACAAGGAGGCCAAAAGAGCGCGACAGTGGCTCCTAAATCCGGACATAATGATACATGAAACCCTGTGAAATCGAAACCTGTCTCTAACAGAATACTGTATTAAATGTGAAAGTTTCATTTTGCCTGCTGTACAATTATACCTGCTCAGACAAAATCCTATTTAAAACAAAATTTTTCTCCTCTGACTTGCGATTGCTTCTTAACAGGTTTGTTTAAGCATCATATTTTCAAAAATATTTTTTATAATAATTAAAGCATGTAGCGTTAAGTTATTTTGCTTTTTTAAATCTGATTTTCTTTCTCTTCACAAATATTTGAATATAAAACAAGGTGGGTCGAACCCTCCTATATGTGGTGAGTCTTGACCCATCATTTTCTCATGATAAAAATCAATCATTTTTTTTTTATATATATTGCACTTATGTAGCAATTTTATTTCGATAACTGATTGTACAACGAATAAAATAATATACACAACTTTACTCTGTGTTTAATATTTAAAAAATAAAAAATCATTTTGTAAAAATTAGGTCAACCCTCCCTAGTATTTCCTATATATATAGTTTATTTCTTTTTTCAGTATTCGCGAGACCATCCGTTTATATAGATTTTCTCGATTTTCAACTCATTTCGTCTTCAATGCTCTGGGTTCTCGCACCGTTCGCATAGCCCTTTTAAGGAGCAGTATTGTCTGCTACCGGCATTCGTGCAGTTGTAGGGTGCTTAGTTGAGTTGTCGGCACATTTCATTATATGCTTTTTGCTATCCATTCAACTTTCTTTTTAATTTAGTCGCATAAAGCACTTCAGTTCTATTTTTCACTTATTTTTTATAATGTGCTATAAAATTACTCATCCATAAAGCGTAGGGTTGCTACTAAGCCAGTGAAACCATTTTCCTGTTTTTTCAAAGTATAATGAAAGTGGTGCTTAAAGAAAGGGGTGACAAATGAATAAAATTCATGTAAGAGATGCTGGTCCCGAACAGTTTAATCTTGTCACCTCTTATGTGCCATACGACAAAGTACCGCGGTCACGTGGAAGGTGACATGGACTTATAAGGGTTAAAAATAGCCGGAGTCTTCAGAAAAGCATGTCTACATTTTCACTAATGGCTGACGAATTAAAAAATGGAGAGAAAAATTGTGCCCAATTTTGAGTCCGTGCTTTGTATAGGTAACGTACATAGGTATATTGTCTATGATATTCCCCTAATAGAAACAAAATTTTAAAAAAAATGAGAAATCTGATTTAGAATGTAAATATGTAAAACAAAAACAAAATCAAAGAAAATAGAAAAATAAATGTTTTACTATTTATAAAAAAAAAACCCTCTATGAAAATGAAAATATAAAAAATCAGAAGTGTCGGCCATGTTTCTTTTGTGACGTCATAAATGGTACTCCTTAGTTTAGATTGGATTTATAGAAAATGTATTAATTATAACATTAACCTCTTCAGGACCAGCGTCTCATAGACAAATTTTATTTTGTTGGTACCACTTTAAAAAATATACCTTTACTTATTTAATAACGGAAATGCCGCAATGTAATAAGGAAAATGTTTTATTCTTTATTAGTGCTGGAAGTGTATCATGTAACTTACATAAATACCCTTGATACCACTTCAGCAGGTTATTATTTTATTTTACTGTCATAAAAAATACTATTATTTATATATTTTGATTATTATTATTATTTTATAAAATGCATATATATATTTAGAGTGTGTCTTACATATAGGTATTTTGATTGTCATTATTATTATTTAATATAAATATACTCATATAAGTATTTATGCTATAAGGTCTTAATAAGAGTAGGACCACACAAGGAGTCCTATCTGTAGAGGGGATCTTTTCAGCGAGTCACGGAGTCTGCAAGCCTGACAATAGCTTGACATAAAATGCCAAGTCGTATTTATGACGGGATACTACTTTATTTATGATACCTAATAAAACAGGCCACACAGGCGAAGATTCGGGGTCCAGAAACCAAGATCGCTGAAGCTCAAGGGGCGGAGTATGGTATACCCCAGAAAAAGTGCAACACCGAATCAGAGGTTTGCAGGTCGAAGGAAGAAATGGGGGTCAGCAAGGCTGACCGATCATTCGACGTAGGGGGCGGAGGACCCTCCTCCACATTGTCATCACGAGGTGATGTCGTAGCTGAAGGAAGAAGTTACAATGAGATCGATTCAAGTTTCTATACCATGAAGACTGAAAAATATGAGATCGATGTCAGTTGCAGAACCATGATGACTTAAAATATACATCGATTCAAGTTTCTATACCATGAAGACTTAAAAATATTATATCGATGTCAGTCGCAAAGCTATGAAGTCCTAAAATAATATATGGATGCAAGCCCCTAAACCATGAAGTCTTAAGGTTATCGATGCCAGTTGCAAAGCTATGAAGGCTTAAAATATAGATGTCGGTTCAAGTCCTTAAACCACGACGACTTAAGAGATCGATGAAAACTCCAAAACTATGCAGTCTTAAAATAATGAGTGCAGTTTGAGTTCCAGAATGATGTTTTCCAGAGACGCGTTCCAGCTCTCTCACCCGGGATGGTTTTTAAAGGATTGAGTTCAGCTTCCATGTCCTAAGTAGTTTAAAAGAAATTCTACGACGATGACGAATTATTCGGGTCGTGTTTTCCCGTTAAGGGATGGCCCTATGATCAACTGTACTCGGACTTTACTTCATCATTAAGTGTTTTCAAAGTAGTGAATGATACCGGGAGTGTTAAAAAAAGATCACTCAATGTGCCAAGGATTCAAGTGTGACCTTAATCACAAGTGATCCCCCTCTACAGAAGATATGTCCTCTTTAACCTTTTTGTATTCCCATTGTTTGAATAATTTATGTTGTATTAGGGAGGTACAATTTATGGTACTCAAGCAATTAAGTATTAATTGTAATGTTAATTTAAAAAGTAAATTTAATGTAATTGCTAATTCATTTTCGTTCTTTGGAACGCTGGTGTCTCATGACACAATTCTATTTTGTTTATTTTATTATTTTGTAAATATGTACATTACTGTAAATAAACCTTTTGTTTATTGTTAACTTTTGGCTATGTTTTCAATACAACATGAGTCCATTGTTTTACTTTAATGTAAGTTTTATTTCAGATAACAGTCTGCTTTATGATGCTATTTATGCGTAGTTTAGATAGATTTTATTTAGATATAACTGCGCGGTCTATACGCTATTTCTTCACTAAAATTACACAACGCAGCTTGGGGCGTTTTGGAGATGTGTTTCCTCCCGCCTCAATTTAAGATAATTAAGGTTAGTTTAATTATCAGGAATAACCAGGACCAGTATTATATAATTACGATCACAAATGTTTGTCTATAAATTGTAATGTTTAAATACCCACTATAATAAGCCAGGTATTTCAGGTTCAGTAATTGAGGAGTAGTTAACCTCTCTTACTCTTTATGGTAATCTTCCCCCATTTACCTTATTATTTTCCCCCACTTTCAAGGTATGTTTGGGTAGTTAAGTTGGTTCCGGTAAATGGACCTGGATCTCCCCAGCAATTAGGGTTACTAAAACGATAGCAATATGCACCTTTTGTAGATTCATATATGCAACCATGATTCGCAGGGTTTAAATACAATATTAAACAAAGCATTTCAATGCAATAAATTTATAATGCATCAGTAATTATAGTAAAAAAGGTGACAGTTATTCTTGCAGCCAATTAATATGGAATGTTAGAAATTTCAATACAATGCTTCTTAATTTTTAGTTTTAAATAATAGCGAGAGAGGACACTGTTCTTTCTCAAACTGTTAAACACTCAAAAAACACTTAAAAGTGGATCTAAGTTGATTCCAGCATTGCTCATTTTGCGGAATTTTTATTCAAATATCTATAGCTATTTCGGGTTATTAAAATTCGCCTTATTTAACCAGTCATTAAATAAGGTAAATATTAGTACTCGGAAATAGTGGTAGATTTCGAAGAAGACAATCCGCAATATTGTCAATATCGGTTAACGCAGCTTTTAATTATCATTCAGTATACATTTTAAAACGTCAAAAAAATGGTTTGCGAGTGCCCAAAAATCATTTGAAATTGCAAGCTTTTTTTGATTAGCATTACAGTTTGAGACACGTGAAGTTGTATTTGCCGTTGATGTGTAACTCTCGATCGCTATCTTCGAAAAACTTATGTTATGGCTGTCGTTGTATCTATAAGATCACCTGATATAATTTCTATATTTATACACTTTATGCAGTTATATTTCGAGAAAATTTAGTAATTGACTAGAAGTGTTTGTCCTTTAGCCGTTGATGTAAACTAGTCGTTGTGGGCCACCGTTATACTTACTCATCATGGATATGCACAATATAAAATATGAAAACAAAATTGCGCGAAAGAAACATTCGTATAACTCCAAAAATGATAATCATATTAACTAACTGTTTACTGCGTCGGATTAAGCGTCTCATTTCCAATTAAAATATATCTTTGAATTGAAATTTGAATGAAATACAGTGTCATGAAAAATCGAAGAGTGTAGAAAAATTATTACAAATATATCGGTCACTAATTATCCGATCGACTTAATTCTTTATGCAAAATTCATGTTTTTTTATTGCCCGTCACATTCACACCTTAAAACAAACAATTTTGAAATTTTTTATATACCTTTTATCAGAACGAATATTTCGAGAGTCCGAAAAAAGTAGTTCAGTATAATCGAGGTTTCTGAAATTCAATAGGTTTCTTTCCTATATTTCATGCTACGTACACACAAAATTTCACGTCTCTATCTCAATTTGTTCGGGAGATAGAGCGTTTACAGTCACACACACAGACAAACAGACGGGCGACAATTTTTTTTCTAAAAATATGTTTTTCGGTATCTCCAGTGTTTGAAATGTGTAAGTCCGTCAAAAAAAAAAGCTTCGATTTTTAAAACGATTACCCTATACTACGTATGATGGGTAAATAAAAACTGAAATACATAAACCAAAAATGACGCCTAAAATATGTCACTGTATCTTATAGATACATAGGTTAGTAAAGGTGGGTTAAACGGTGGGGAAAGCAATTTCTCATTTCTCGCGTTCTTATTCTGCTAAAATAACTTCAATAGCTTACTGTTGGCTTACTCCTGGAATTTAAAACCTTCATATATTGCCGAAAATATACAAATTATTTTTTAAAAGATTTTATACTAATTTCAATTAAATATAGAGACATAAAAGACAAAAGTAAAAACAAGGCAATAATGCAAGTTAAATATTTTAATAAAAAGTTCAGAATATAATTTGAAAATTTTCACATGCTACAGATACGCATTTTAAGAATATACACATTTTGTCTAAACCATTAGCTATGCACTATGATATGTTTATTTTTCTAATTAAGAAATCAGTCTATATGTTTTTTAAGCAATATAAACTCTCAATGATTTAGAAAATAAATATTAAAGTCACATATTTCTAAAGGAAAATTCAATATCCTATACATCACTAGACAATTTTAAATCAAATTCATAGTTGTTCATTCTCAGTCAATATAATTTAACATAAAAGTATTTTTTTTTTTAAGAAAAAATATTAAGACAAAAAAATAAATAAATAAATAAATAAATAAATAAATAAAAGATCAGTATGTTCCATATAAAAATAAAAAGCATTATTAAGCTAAATCATATAATGAAAAAAATATCCAGGCTGTTCATTTTAGAAAACTCATGATTCGAAACTAATAATAAAATCATAGTCACATAACAACGTGGGCGAAAAATACGGAAATTGTCTATCATATCTGGGTAGGAAGACTCTGATAAAATATAAAGAAAATAGATTCGTGGGCATAGGAGAATATTTATTTTTATTAATTAGTTATATTATTCTGCTTACATGAAATTTTGAGTAAATCAATTTTAACATTAAATCCAAATTAATTTTTTAATGCATTTGTTACAGTAATCGATAAGAAAAAGAGAGTCTGAACGCGTACATTGTATAACAAAATTATCGCAGAGTAAATAGCAAATCGCAATTCGATTGAAAATTGTATCTCATTACAATTTATCCTAAAAAATAAGCTTGGGAGGCATGTAACAAACATTTAAAATTTTTTTGAGAAATCATAGTTGTATTCTTCGGAAAATATTTTTTTCGGATACTACGGAAAGTCATTAGGCAGTGTAGTTTATGAAATACGTAAAAGTAGAATTTGCATATTCCTTTCAAAATTGATTTCATAAGTAATCTGGGATAACATAATTATTAATAAAATATGTATTTTACTGCATAAAAACTTATAAATCGATTTATAGAAAACCTAAGTAAGCGAATGGAAATATAAAGGACATTAAAACAAGTAGGGTGAAACCCGAATAACTGACACCTTAAGGATCCTTTCTCGTTCAAATCACTATTACAAAATTTTAAATCCATTTTATAGTTCTTTTTCTTTTTCAAATCACAGTACAGACACATTAAAAAAATACTGATGACAAAATTTATAAAAATTATACATCGTATTATTAAAAATTCATTAATATGGTCAATAACTCTAGTAACTGACACACCAACCCTATTTAAAAAACCAATAACTGACACTAATTGAACCAGTGTCAGACAACTTGCAAATATTAATAAGAAAAAAGCTCAAAAGAAGCAAAACACCGAACTAAAAATAGTGTTGTGAAAGAATTTTCACCTTGTTATTAATACAAGTCTAAACATTAAAACATACATATAATTACTTAAAGGTGATTAAAACATATAACGATATTAGTTACTTTGCGATCGTTCGAACTAGAGGTCTGCACGGGCCGACATTTCCAGGTCCGGGGCCGGCGCGACTCATAGAGAAAAAAAAATCGGCCAGGCCCGGCCCGTAGAAAAAATAATATTGGCCCGACCCGGCCCGATAAAAAAATTGAAAGTTCGGCCCGAGCCCGGCCCGGCCCGAGTGAACTTCTACAAAAAATATTGATTTTTACGTCGAATTGGTTAAAAATTTGTCTTGTACGAGAAGTTCTGACCTAAAATATTTATCTTAAATTTTTTTTCATGTTTATAATCTTTATTTTTATAGAAGAGCAGCAGGCTGCGATATTTATTTTTTTAATGAATCTCTATTTCTTGTATGTAAATGTTTCGGTTATCATTAATATTGTTAATCCATATTCCATGTATAGAAGTGTTAAAAATCGGAAAAATGCTATACAGGAAAATCTTCTAAGATGGAATTGCATAGAAAAGAAAAAAAAATGCGTTATAGACAAGTTCCCTTCTTAGCAAGTGTAAATGTATTATATATTCTTTTCTTACTTATAAGTATATTTATTTTGCATGGATCAACACATTTTTCAGTTTAAAACAGGGTTCCGTCATAGGCAGGTTCCTTTTCACACATTTTACTGTATTTTAATTTAGTTATATTTTAATATGCGTAGAAATCTACTATTCTTTAAAAATAATAAATTTTAATGTTTAAGTGTAGAATAATGGCGATTCAAAAATGTATGCATTTTTTGCAAAAACTTTTGGGCCAGGCTTAATTTAACTGACCTTTAAATGGACCAGTCCACGCTGAAAGAATGATTTTTATACGGGCTGGCTCAAAACTAAGACTGAAAATTGTGGGCCATGAAGACTAGGAATGCAACCAGGCCCGGCTCTGTACAGAAAAATTAAGTTAGCCCCGAGCCTTTAGAAAAAAGTATGGCCCGGTCCCGACCCGGCCCGAGTGCCGTGAATGAAAATCGGCCCGATCGGGCTTCGGGCCACGGGTCGGCCCGTGAAGATCTCTAGTTCGAACGCACATGCGTTCATTTTCAAAGGGGCAGAAATGACTGACTAGAATAGAAGAAAACATGCGTACATCAAAACAAAATACCACGCATGCGCAAGTGAAGTTCAGCCCACTGCTCTAGAAGAGGGGTGAAAAGATCAAGCCATATTTTCAGGAGCCCTTGAAATACACATAATTTTAAAAAGCTGATTTATAATTCTGGGTATTTCAACAGCTCCTGAAAATATCAACTAATCTTTTCACCCCTCTTCACCCATCTTATTAGAGAATTATGTAAACATTGAGTGTCCCTACTAAAATTTTTGAAGCTTGGTGCATTTTCAATATGAAAATCACCAATAAACATAAATTGAAGAAGACTATATTTTCAATTAAATGACTTTTTCCGTCTTTCCCTGATTACACATAGTTAATCGTAAATTCATATCTGCAAAGTGTAGATCTAAAAATTTATCCGATGGGATCTGAAGTTTAATGCATTTATATTATAAAAGTTTCAGATAAGTGTTATAATTTTACTGTAAAGTTTATGTTATGCAAAAATGAAGTAAATGCATCTTGTAATAAATTTAAAACAAACGCTTTAGTTCCAAACAAAAGAACTTGTTAAAGACCGACAGCTGGTTTATTAAAATTGTTTCAATTCCCATTATCATTCGCCTAGAAAAAAAATCAAATAGGAAAACTTTCCTAAAATATCGAACATAAATTTAAGTGCACGAAATCATAATATCAAGTATTCAAATATGTTTTATAAAAAAGCTATTGAAATATTTATATTAAAAATAATTTTCTCAACGTTAAAATATAGATATTACGAAAAGTTCAGTTCATGTTTATTTTATGCAGTTTGAATTATTTTTTTTAGTAAAGTGCAATTTCAATTTATATAAATATATAAATATACATATATAAAGTGTAATTTCAGTTTATATATATATATATATATATATATATATATATATATATATATAAAGTGTAATTTCAATTTATATAAATATATATATATATATATATATATATATTTGCGTGAAAATATTTAAATATTTTCAATGATATAAATCTTCTAAAAGAATTTTAAATCGCATAAATTAAAAAGCATACTTTTTAATTTAAATATGTGCTTTACAAAAATAAAATGACATAATAGAAATTACTTTGCAAAACAAAAATAACATCATATATTTCGACTTATAACGCGTAGATTAAACATACATATTTACCCCTACTAATATTATTTAATACATTTAAATTTATTGCTGCTTTGTAAATATTGAAATGTAATTATTAAAAATATTTTCTTGTTTGAAATATGTTTGTTTTCGTTGTGTGATGTGCGCCGGAATATGAGGTATATATCTTATATAAAATGCCATCTATCAGAAAAGTATGCCTCACTCTAGGCATCAAATTGCTTGTTAACCCCTTGAGGGGTGTTGGTATTTTTATGAAACCACTTAATTTTAATTCCCAAATGTCACAATGGCAACAGAGTTTTGGTAAAAATATTGTCTGTTTATTATACATGCGAAATAAGTCTTTTTCATATTTACAAATAAATTTGTTTTTAAATTCCGGTGTCATTCATTAATTTCAACACTTCAGCAATGAAATTGCTTTGCCCTGAGAAGGTTAAAATTTCGATTTAATAGTTCAACAAAAGAATTTCAAAATTTGATATTGTTTTTACTTTACAGTGATATAATACATTGTTCTTCATCGTTTTCATGTTAGATCTATATGGTTTGGGAGAGTATAAAATGTTACTTCTAAAATGTATTTAATTTTTTTATTTCTGCAAATGACTAATTCAATTAAGGAATTAAACTGCAACAGATTTTATACTTAATACTAAAGATAAATATAAATGTTATTAAATTAGTTATTATAAACATGAAATATCAAAGATTTAATCGACGCTTTCATTTAATTAAATTCATATTCATCTGCTATATATGCAATTAGAGTAATGCAAATGGTAATTTCGTTCAGGGTTCTTATAACATACGTTCTGCTTAATGAATTTTGATGGGACTTGAACTGATTCTTAGGTAATATTTCAGGAAGAGTTTTAGTATAAAACAGATAGTTCTACGTTGCTTAGTTGTAGAATTATCTGGGAAAGTTCTGTAATTAGGTGAATCCAGTTATGAGAGATTCTGCTGATTGGACTTCAATGTCACTTTCACCGGTAGTTAGATGATTTGTCAGGTTATGTTTTAGTATATAACATATCATTCGACATTTTTTACTTTTAGAATTATGAGAGGAACTTTTATGTTTGAGTGAACCCTATTATGAAAGTTAAGCTTTTTTAAAAAAGATCTTGGACGGATGAGGCAATTGTTACATTGTTAGTTAGATGAGTGTTCAGGGATGTCCTTATTTTATATACATATTTCTATAGTTCTTTACCAAATCCTACTGTAAATTATCAGCTAAAATAGTTGGTATTTAACAGCTGAATTCTGTCTGGCACACTGGAAAATATAGTAGCGTAATGGTGTTCGTATCGTTTAGAGCACTGCGGAAGGTCATTCCAGGTAAACGCTTGCTTTAAAACACAAGGTCGGATGCGTCGATATATCTAGTTTGCTTCAAGGTTCATTTAGAGAAACTCACCACCGTATCAGTCGAAACCTATTAGTTTAATATAAAGTTATTATAAAAGCAGAGCAGGGCTTCTAAAAAGGAAAATATGATGTATATATAATTTAATTTTGCTACACAGAAACACAACAGTGTATTTGTTTTGATTTGATATTCCACAAACATCCATGAAAGCGTGAAAATAATAAACAATTTTTGCATGTACACCCCGGACTATTTTAGTATAATTGGAATAACTTTTACAAACAATGCTACGTAAAAAAAAATCATGCAATGCCAGATATTAAATTCAAAATTAACGCTTTTCTAAGTATTCTATAACTATGTAACACACTTAGAAGAATTGTAGTTCTCATCCCGACAAAGAGAGATCACATATAGGGTAACTTGAGGTGAGATGTCTTGTTGTACAAGATGCCGTATCACGTAGTTTTTATATGCGCAGGCGATTTAGGGAAACGCTGCTCAGTTGTAAGGAAGAGGGTTCCCTAGTGATAATTTCTATTTGCCTTCTTTTTTAAAGTTTTTAAGCCGTACTTTTTATTGCTATTTCGTCTTAACACTTGTGGTAAGTGTCCGAAATCTTTTACGTGACTTCTTTATTTGCCTATATAAGTCTTAGTTTAAACACCAGATAAATAAATCTGACGTTTTTTTTATATAGTACTGTTACCTGGTCTTTCTGCAAAGCATAAATGGTGGCCGGTTCCCGCTTCTTCACGTCAGTGGGGGGCACCAGCGTCTTGCCCAATACTTTGGGGTGAGTCTACGAAAATTTTTGGGGTAAGAGTCCGATTGTTTTCCCTTGGTGTAAAATGACGGTTATTTTCCATTGCGGTCAAATGCCTGGTTGTTTCTTCATTGTTTAAATTACTTTTGGCTATTAACTAACTTGTCAACAATTTTAATCACATAATTTAAATCAGTGATTAAATCGTGATTTTAATCAACTGATTAAAAAAATCATTGATTAAAATTATAAATTTTCTAAATGTTTAAAATGACATAAAAAATATTAAAATCTAAGGTGAACATAATTTGAAAGTTTTCTATATGTATTCTGCCTTGTAAATAAACTTTATTGGCCTTATAAATAATTGTTTAATAATTATTAATTTTAATCATTATTAAAAATGTTATGTTAAATGCAGTTATAAATAATTTTAATAAATGTAAAAATCGGTAGTATATAATATAGTTTTAGATAACTAGGGGTTTCTGCCCCCTACGAGCTATGCTCGCCAATCTACATTCAGACGCCGCAGACGCTAAAAACACGCTAATTTTATCTGTTTTGAAAAGATGATGGAAGATTAAATCGCAATTAAATGACTAGTGACGATCTCTCCTATTCATGTTTCCATTCATTTCCCTTTGGCTGAGGGATTATAAGACAGAATCAATTGCTGTCGAGACAGCAGCCAACTGCTACTTTCGCGATTAAAATTAGCTTGTGTAAAATGGCTAAGTAAACAATTTTACAAAGACACTATAAGAAATTTATTTTTAATCAGACATTTTAAATGTATCGTTTCAAATATGACATAATTTTTACCAAAGTTTTTTTTTCTCATTTTAATATTCAAAT
Source organism: Maratus speciosus (assembly GCA_963932465.1). Lineage (NCBI taxonomy): Eukaryota > Metazoa > Arthropoda > Arachnida > Araneae > Salticidae > Maratus > Maratus speciosus. The sequence continues at coordinate 244,910,021 of OZ010792.1, forward strand.
AAAAATAATTTTAAAGACCTGTAAAAGCCAAACTAAATTGGTGTGACAATAGTGACTGCCAATTTCCAGGTTCTCAAGCTTTTCTAAAAAGGAATTAGCTAAGAAGTCAAAGGGTAGAAAGTCAGAATCTTCAACTGAATATCATATGGATGATGATTAAATTCCATCCCAAGATTCAGAAGACTTTTTTTTTAAGCGAATGAGAATGATTGTTCAGAGTGTCTAGCAGAGTGCAATAAAACCTCGGGAAATTGTGATGGGATAAAGTGCATTCAATGAAACTGTTGGTTATATAAAATCTACTCAAAGTTCCTAAACAAATGTGCAGATTGTGGCAGATCTGATATATTGCTAAATAGAACAAAGGGACATATGAAAAACAGTAACAAAAAAGCTTGACTCTAAAGCACGTTATCACTGTGGCTTTACCGTAGTTAAACTTGTTATAATGTTTAAAAATTGGCATATTTAAGAGCCATAATTCTTTTAAATGTTAAGTAGGACATAATATATTAAATAAATATTATACAAACAACTATATTAACATAACATAAATAATTACGTAACAAAAAAATATTAGTTTGTTCTTTTATTATATTGTCAAAGTTAGTTACATTCACATTTTTGTAAGTTCCTAATATTAAATAAGTTAACAACTTTAGTATGTCTAAAATATTAAACTTACTTTTACCCGTCCCATTATGTTTATACTGCTTCACAAAAATTATTGTTTGTATTGAAACTCCATAAGGCATCTTACCCCTAGACAGTTGGCCATCTTACCCATACCTATGGATAAGATGCCGAAATGCAAGTATTTACAAAAACACAGTTTTCAATGCTTTCCATAACATCTGTAAAAGAAAATAAGTTTTCAAATCACACATAAGAGTCTAAACTTTAATAAGAAATCAATGAATAACAAATATAAACAACAGGCGATTTTTAAAACAATTAAGTCAAAAACTGCGGCATCTTCACCCAATCTACCCTATTATAATAATTCTTTTTATCAGAGCATCATAACACTATTTAGCTTCATAAGAATTAAATGTAAATTCTCAGGAAGAATGATGTTATATAAAACTTATTTGATGCCAAACAAATACAGTAAAACCTATTTTATCCGAAATTCTTGTAACCGAAACTCTCGATTAGCCGAAACCTATTTTAAATAATTTTTTTTTTTTTTTTTACTATCTCATTCCTTGTGTTCAAAATACATTTTAAAGCATTTTTTTACTATAAAAGACTGTATATACATGATAAGTGAAGCTTGGGAATTGTTATAGCAGCATACGTTCATTCGAAGTTGGAGAAAACTTGCTCCAAGATTAGCTACTGAAACGAACAAAAGCTTTACGGATGGAAAATATAATGCTGCTGCCCGTTTGGAATCAGTATTTAATAAAACTCTTGGTTGTGATGGCTGTGATATTGCAGCAATAAACGATTGTCTAAATTGTGACTCAAATGATCCCGGATTTCATATATTGAGTGATAAAAGAATCATTGACGATATCCGAGGAACCTCTGCTGATCAAAGCGAAGAAGAGGAAAACGATGTGGGCGAAAAAAACGAACAAATTAGCAATTCAGAAGTTTTTGAATGTTTTGAAAATGTTTGGCATGGCTTGAGCAGCAGTCAGTCTGTGATATTGGTGAACTACTAGTATTAAAAACACTTCGTGATTGAGCTGCAAAGCAAAGGCAAGTGAAACAGTGACAAACAAAACTTTGTTTCAAATCCTTGAGAAATATGTAAAAGTTACTTGATTTCAAAATTAAAATTTAGGTAATTTATTCTTGTTTCTATTTTGCTATTGCTTTATTAGTTTCTTCTATCTTCAATAGAAGAAAGTATTGTAATCGAAATTTTTTTCGACTTCGACGGATTTACGACGACGATTTACATGTTTTCGACGGATTTACATGTTTTAGGGGTCAGAGATCCCCAAAAACATGTTTATAGAAAATGTCTGTCTGTCCGTGTGTCCGTGTGTCCGTCTGTCTGTCGCCATTGTACCATCAAAAACTGTATGAAGTTATGCATAGAATTGAACTAAATTTTTATTTTAAGTTTTTGGCTATGGCAAGCAGATTTTCCCTGAATTTGGAAAAAAATCGCCGTTAGGGGGCGCTGTAATAGCTATTTTTGTGCGATTTTGAATATTGTACCATCCAAAAGTATATGAAGTTATGCATAGAATTGAACCAAATTTTTATTTTAAGTTTTTAGATATGGCAGGTAGGTCTTCCCTGAATTTGGAAAAAAATCGCCGGTAGGGGGCACTGTAACAGCATTTTTTGTGCGATTTTGAATATTGTATCATCCAAAAGTGTATGAAGTTACGCATAGAATTGAACCAAATTTTTATTTTAAATTTATGGCTATGACAAGCAGGTCCTCCCTGAATTTGGAAAAAATTCACTGCTAGGGGGCGCTGTAATAGCGATTTTGCATATTGTACCATCGAAAAGTGTATGAAGTTTTGCATAGAATTGAACCAAATTTTTATTTTAAATTCTTGGCTATGGCAAGCAGGTCCTTCCTTAATTTGGAAAAAAATCGCCGGTAGGGTGCGCTTTAATAGCGATTTTTGTGGCATATTTAATATTGTACCATCGAAAAGTGTATGAAGTTATGCATAGAATTGAGCAAAATTTTTTGTGTTTCTTTTTGGTCATGGCATGAAGGTCCTCCCTGAATTTGGAAAAATTCCGCTGGAAGGGGGCGCTATAATTACGATGTCTGTACCATTTTCTTTATTGTACAATTGAAAAGTGTGTAAAATTATGCATACAATTGAACCAAATTTTTGTGCATGTTTTTGGCTTGGCCAACAGGTCCTCTTTGAATTTGGAAATATCGCGCGGTAAAGGGGCTCTGTGATAGCGATTTTTGTATACTTTTCTTGATTTTTCGTAGTTCTGTTGTCCATCGGCGGCTCGTGCTAAGGCGGGAACTCACTTCCTGCTAAGCCGGCTATTCGCAAACACCTGATAACAACAGAATAAGGAAAAACTATTAATTTTAACAAATTTCATGATATAGATTAGCTCGTTTTTAGTTCATTTAATTGACTGAAGCGGGAATTTAAGATGAAAATGAAAGTTGGTATAGTAATGAACTAATAATATTGAAGTATTAGCATGTGTAGCTAGTTTTTGAAATATTAAGATGCATAAGATAGAAGAAAGTTTTGGGATTGGCACATCCAACTAGTTTTTATTTAATACTTGTTTCCATGATAAGAAATAACGCATATATTTGTGCTTAAACTTAAAATTGGAGAATTCTCGATTATCCAAAAATTTCGATTTTCCGAAAGATGGTCGTCCCAATTACTTCGAATTATAGAGGTTCTATTGTACTTAAAGAATAAAGAGTCAACAGCATTAAACTAGTTATAACACAATTGAAAGAATTACTGTGGAATTCAGATAAGCAATCAAAAGCAAAATGTATAATGTATTACTTACCAATTAAATACATCTACGTAATAACATAATTTTCACTGAACTATCTATCGTATTCGGAATTCCTTATTTAAATCACATTTAAAAATACAATGCACCTCACATTTCATTAATGTTTTAAGAATGTTTTTCTTAACTATCACAAATTCCAAAATCATAGTATCTCTTCTCCATTTCAAACCATTGTTCCGGAGTATGCTGTTATAATTTCTTTCCAAAGTAGTAGTAATCTTGAGTATACTTTTTACTGGTGAGTTATAGACCAACTAATTAAAAGTCGGTTACACGGCCTAATTAATTAAATTTTAACATGACGTTAAAGAGAAAAGGGTTAAAAGTCCTCGCTCATCAGTTCTTGTAGGGTCAGTAAAACATTGTTTTTGAAAGGAAGGATTCATGATAGTGCTTCTGGGAAAAATAGAGCAATTAAAAACAATTAACAGAATTGACTCTATAAATAAAGTACTAAAACTACTTCGCGTTGTGAATCTCGAAGACCCTGTCTTATGGAGATACTGGACAAAGTATATCTGAAACAAAAGTACTTTGCCTTTTTCATAAAATCGGCATATTTGTTTCCAATAGATAATCAAAATTTTTGTCAACACATCGATTGAAAAAATTACAGCAAAGTTGGCCACCGCAAATCGTCACACGGAATGAAGTTGCCTATGAATCTCTTTAGATAGCAGGTAGAGGCCATCTCAAATTAACAATAATCTTTTATTACTATTTTCGCCTGCCGGTTGCCGAAATATAAGTATTATAAACTAATAAAGACAGTTGTTTTAAAATATATATATAGTTCTATTTTATAAATAATCTCCTATTATCCCATTTCAGTATTTTACATGCAACTGATACTTTTTGAAGAAAACCTTATATTTTTTATCCTCAAATAAATTTATTTGGATTTGGCAACACACAAAAATTTTCTCGTGACCCCCAAAGGGGTCGCTACCCATGTTCTGCGAACCACTAGCATAGACTTTAGATAAATATTAACATTAAATAAAGACATATAAAAGAGAAATATACTAAGGAGTACCTTTCTCCTTCAACGTAAGCATCGTCTGATCTTGTAAGTATATACTCTATGTAAATTATCAGTTCGTACTGATGAAAGCTCATTAAATGTTCATACGCATAGAGGACGATGATCATCCTCGCTTAGTGAATTCTTTGCCACAAATACATCCCGGTGAAATACAGGAATAAAAATCCCGAATCAATGAAGTGACTATAGAAGTTTAGCACATAATTTTGCTAAATTAATCCAAATAAATAAATCAGTCTTCAAATTGATCTTCAGCAGATGAAGATCAATATGAATAATGATCAATATGATTTTAAATAATAACTCTTAAGCTCGTACTCCATATTTGAGGAAATAACACAGAATCCTACTTGTGCAAAGTTTCAGTGGAATTTTTTTTTTTTACCTTTTTACTATGAGAGTAAGATTGTTACTTTATTTTCTCTACAAGAGCGATATTCATTATGTATCAAAAACTGAGTTCTTAGCTGTGACTAAAAATTGTACAGAGATGCTCGATTCATGAGCCCTTGGTCAAGGCAGGAAAAGATGTCACGTCTGTTGGCTCACATTACATTGTATCACTGACCCACTATACTGGCACTAGGTCCCGTTTTGAATGGTTCTGGCCGAAGGGGACAGTAGCTCACTTAAGGCGACCATATCGCTTGTCTCGTATCTGGATCCCAATAAATCGTATGTTCATAAACTGACATTATAGGGAACAAATATTCTGTCTAGAATAATAAATCTGGGACTCGCTGTCTAACAGAGCACCCAACAATGGACACGTAAACAACTCGGAGACAAAAAAAAAGTTACATATATACAATGCATAGATTAGATTACACACAATATTTATTAATAAATACATACAATTAAAAGGAAAAAAAAAATATTTATGAATCCTTCTTTGCAAAATTGAGTCTAATTTTGTACGAATTCGAGATGGGACTGTTTCACGCCACCACTCCTAGTCACTCTGAAATACAAGAGTTAACACTAGTCTACTATTACGTTGAATGATATCTGATACTTCTTATAATAAATTATAATTTATAATTTACTAGTTTGACATACTGTTCTATTTCTTACTAAATTTATAGATTATAAAAATCAGAAACATTACACGTAATAGTAATTGTTGAGTATTTTTCCAGAAAAGATCATAAAAACTCGTTATTTCACTTACGAAATTCGTTCATTTAAATGATACATATTCGTTTCACCATTGCTAAACCTTTTTTCTCTCCAATTACAAACAATTATGATTTAGCGATAGATATTTTCTTAGCGTTAGATATTGAAGATCTATGGAAAAAATGCAATCGCCCTTCCATTAAAGTTTCCGAAATTGTACCCTTTTGAATATAACTACAAAATTTGACTTCCTAAAAAAAAAATTAATTGGAGACACCATTCCTACAGTGCAGCATTCGGTTAGCAAACAATTCATGATTCGCGACGTGTCATCACTCATGTTTTTATATTTAAATAAACATAGTAAGAAAAAAAAAATCCACGAATAGACATTATTTAACTATTTGAAATCTTTCTTTATTTCAAATATTAATTAGAGATAATAAAACATTTTTAAACTTCAGAAAGTTATTATGTTCAAAAAAGATATAATTTTTCAAATATCTAAAAGAATTGTAAAAAACGTTTAAAAAAGTTATATTCATTAAAGTTACTATAAATCTAAATTAGTATTTTTGTATTTCTTTTCAAGTTGGAAGAAAATAAATTAATTTAAACTAATGACTGTAGAAAAGAAAAATACAACTGTTATGGAAAAAAAAATTCTTGAAAAACACCTTGGATTAGCTCTATAAACGCACCCATCTATATTAATTATCCACCAATATTTAATGTTAAAACACATGGAAGTTTATTAGAATTTTTTGTTTTATCGTATATTTTCTTAACTTAGATTAAAAACTTTATGTAGAGTTAAGTTATAAGTGCAATTAATTGTATTTCTATTTTGTGAAAGATTACTATGCATAGTGAATAGGCGTATGCTGTAAATTAGTGATTTATTTTATTAACAGAAACTAATGTATCAGAAGTGAAATTCCATTACTAATATAATAAACCTGAAATCTCATTAATTACCAACAATCATGCACAAATGCACCCAGTCTTGCTGCATACTCATATTGCATATTAAAAATTTGCATGGAGTATTAGTAGGGAAGTAGTGAACACATATATAGAGTTTTTACGTTTTGGTTATTTGCCAGCTTTAATTAATAAAGGAAAAGGGCGTTTGATGCTTTTATTTATACTTTTATTTTAGTTAGATGACTATTTATTTATTTATTTATTCAGAATTTCTAAGATTTACGATCATTTAATAAAATGATTACAATTGTTCACATGTGCCTCACGGATAGATGAATTGTGAGCATGACTATGGCACATGTAAACAAAAGATAAAAAAGCTATAACCCTTTTTCAAAATAACATTACATATTTCCGTTTCAGTACACAATGAGAAATACTAATATACAGTGTGTCCACGTATAACCTGACCGACCTTTATTTTTGCAACCGTTGGTCCTAGATGCATACTTCCAATTACAAAAATGGTCAAAATTAGGTCCAGGGATAAGTTAAAAAAGTTTGAAGCGAAAAAACAATTTAGTGAAGAATTACAGAACCTAAATTTGTATACGGTCCCCCGGTCCTATAAGTTATATTTAGTAAAATCTCCCTATTACACTGGCAAGTAAGGCAAAAAAAGTTCCGCTATTCTACGATTAAAATTTACCGAGTAATAGCTGTTTAAAGTTGGAGTATATTTTTTGCTGCATATTAGGGGTCATTCACAAATTTAGTAGAAATATAATTTCGTCAGATATATTAAAGAGATGGTTGAGAGTAAAATTAGCATTGCAATATATTAAAGAAATGGTTAAGAGTAAAATTAGCATTGCAATATAAATTTGAAATCTTTAATCATTCTGACATATTACTGCAAAATGTACAATTTGTACTGAACATTATAAGAGGATAAAAATAACAGATTTTTTGTTAAATAAGAGGATGGAAAACAACAGTCTCAATTCTTTACAAAATGATACAGATTTTAAAATGCTGTTAGGTTACACTGTCTTTCAAATTTTGGGTTGTGGCATGTTTTTTAGCTTTTGAAAATTGATTCTTATGTACATTTTAGCACTGAATACGAAAATGACTTTCATTTTAAACCATCACGTCAGGAATTTTCTCGAATCGCAAATTTCAAAGTTAAAAAGCTAAAAGTTAAAATTGATCCCCCTTCCCATCCCAACCTCACAAGACACCCGAGCTGTTTAGCTGTAAAAAACCCAGTATAAGCCAGAGAATCTAATAAATTATTGAATTAAATAAAATTAAACTGAATAAAAAAGTCTTGCATCTATTTTCGCTATTTTTTAACCTTGAAATTTACGATTTGCAAAAAATCTTGACACGATGGTTAAAAGTGAAGGTAATTTTTTGAATCAGCTTTAAAAAATACATAAAATGTAATTATCAAAGTTAAAAAAAAACACAACCATCGCAGGCTTATGTTATCTAATCTAAAACTCTCTCTTAAACTTTTTGACGGTAATCTATCCGACTTTTTTTGTGTTATCCTCAAATATAAGTGTGCATAAGATGGTGAGAATCGAAAATCTTAATAATATACATTGCCATCGGATTCAGTATGTAAAATTTAACTTCGATCCGACATTTGAAAGTAAGTTAAAGTTCAAGTACAAATTTTAAACTGGAAAGACGATCATTGAAAGTTAAATAACATATTAGTTAAAAGAAATCATAGCTTCAAATCCTTACAAATAAAACATATGTCAAAATACAATTATTTTAACTAATCTGAAAATTAACTTGTAAAAGTTAATCGTAATATTTGTACGATTTCTTTCAAAACGCAGATACCTTGAAATACGTTTCAGTACTTTATACACGACCCCTGAAAGCATGGTCGAAATCATCTGTTTCGATATACATAAAAGTGGTATAAGTCATATATTTCAAAGTTTTATAACTCGGTCAATTTTAATGTTAGATGAATGGGACTTTTTTTGTCTTACTTGTTAGTGTCACAGTAAATTTTTTGGCAAATATCACTTATAGGACTGGGGGACCGTATAAAAATTTAAATTTCGTATTCTTTTAATAAATGTTATTCTTCACCCAAATCGCTTTAAAAATAATTCTTTACTTTATTTAAACCATTTTTGTAATTGGAAGTATGCATCTAAGACCAACGGTTGCGAAAATAAAGGTCGGTCAGGTTATACGTGGAACTGTATAATAAAGTATTTAAATTTAAGCACATTTTTAAACTGAAATACAAATTTTTATAGGGTATTCATAAGGGAGATGTGAGCACATGTGAAGCTTTTTTACGCATTTCATTGTTTGCCAGTGTCATCTTAAATTAATCAAGCAAAAGACGTTTGATACAATAATTTATACATTCATTGTATTAAGAAGACTTTTTAATTATTTATTTATATACAGAATTGATAAGATTTACTATCATTTTAAAAAATAATTAAAATAGTTCACATTTCCAACCAGGGATGTGTGAGTTATGAATATGATTTGGGCACATATAAAGAAAGCATAAAAACGATAACCCTTTTCCAAAATAACATTATATATTTCCATTTCAATACAAAATAAGAAATAATATTTAATCAAGCATTTACATTCAAGTACATTTCTTATTTAAAAATGTGAAAAGCATTTTTCGTTTTAGAAAATGTTTAGAAAAGTCGCTCACCCAAACAAAATGTCCAAAATATCACCAGGTGCTTCTTTAACCCTTTATCTACTGACGGTGCTTATAAGTACCATTAAAATAACTTGTTATAAAATTCATTTAATGCATCGATTAGTTTTAATACAGTTTAGAATAAGTTATAGGTACAGTCGTGGGGAAAAAAAGTAAACACCCCCTACTAACTCCTCAACAAATTATTGTAGACGAAAGTTACTGGTACCGAACGATTGGAAATAAAGTCTACTTTTAAATGACGTATATAAAATTTGTTTAGGGGGCCATCTACATATTAAAACAAATCCAAACTTCATTTTTTTCAATGGCAATACCCAATTTTGATGAGATATTTCAAATCTTTGGTTCAAACTATGCCCAGACACCACATTTCAAGCTATTTGAATGATAAGTTTTTGAATTATAAACATTCAAAATTTAGTGCTTCTAATGTTAAATTATAATTTCATATTTTTATTTATAACTTGTGAAATTATGATCCTAATGTTCTAATATTTTGTGTAGCAATAATAATAATATACCCAAACATAAATACGTTGAATTTGCATTTTTTATAATTTTCTGATATGAATTATGAATTATGAAATTAATACTAAAAAAAATATGAATTGTAACCTACAATTTTTTTTATGGATTCAGATTTATTAAGTCCTGCTTTATGGAAATCCAAAGTTTCACATTTTTCTTCCAAGTAGTTTTCAAATTATGCTTAAAAAACTGCAAAATGATGGTTTAAGGGGCCGTCTATGATAGAAGTGACAAAATATTTTGAAATTTCTTATGCTATCCTGTAATATAACAGGCTTAATTGACTGCTTAAGGTGCCTTGGTCAAGAAGGGTCTCTTGGTCAACAATCGAATACCGAACTTCAATTTGGTTACAGCCCTTAAAATACGCTTGTTTTATAATAATTAATTTCTCGGACACTTATGGTACGAATTGCGTAAAGATTTGTTTTTAGACTAATTGAAGGGTGTAGAGTTCATTTATGCTGTCAAAATTGTGTACTGCCATTGAAAAAAATAAAGTTATGGTTCGTTTTAATATGTAGATGGCCCTCTAAGTAAATTTTATATACATCACTTAAAAGTAGACATTATTTCCAATCGTTCGGTACTAGTAGCTTTCTTCTACGATAATTTATTGAGGAGTTAGTAGGGGTTGTTTACTTTTTTTTCCACAACTTTATCTTGTTCCAAAAGCATAATGGGTTACACAAAACAGAAATAGTTTTAAAAGAATGATTTCTTTTGCCTTTGCATCTTTTCAGCTTTCTTGGCGCTAGGAGAGGGGGTGAGGGATTTTTCAATTCGGAAATATTTCTATATTTGTATTGTAAGAACATTAGATTTGTACATTTCCTAATTTTACAAAATACTCAGAAAAATATTTAAAATAACAGATTTGAGTTGGGTTATAAACAGTGCAGAAAATCCCTATAAATTCAAACATAATTAATCATTCTAAATCCTTCAATCCCTCTAAAATCCTTCTAAAATTTGTTAAATGATTATGTAAATCTTCTAATGTAGTTTAAACAATTCAAGAAAAATGCTTTAGAAGATAAAATTTTCATGAATTCATAATTCAGTAGATAAAGGGTTAAGAGAGCGCATTTTGAAATTTCCTTATATTATGTCTTTGTTATTCAAGAATGATTTATTCAAGTTGCATTTTTGATTTTTCTCAATCATATATCGTGCAGTCATGTACAGCACAATATTTTACTCTCATGACATTGTATATTGTTGTTATTTTTTTCATTATAAGCTACTTGTTTGGATTTTGAAGTGATATCAGATTGTATTTTAATAATCTTCATGAAGTATTTTCTTCGAAGGGATTTCTGGTGATTGGTGAACACTCACCTAATTGCATAGTTATTACCTAAAAAAATGTCTAAAGGGCTGTACATCAGTGGCGTGGCGTCCGGTCATCGCTGGATGCGGCGATGACCAAGCAATATTTTAAAACTCTTAATAAGCTTTTAAAACTCTACGATTCAGTTTTAGCAGAACATTTGGAGTTCATGTATAAGTGAAGGTAAGATTTAAAGTTTTTTTTTTTTTTGAACATTCAACCATTGAATTTTAGAGTTAATAATTTTTCACCACAAACTTAAATAATTGCGATGACCACCGGAAATTTTCACGCCACGCCACTGCTGTACTTATATAAAGTTATCAACTTTTTGATAATTTTGGACCCCCTCCCCCCTCTTACGGTATCATACGTTATCAACCCTCGAACCCCTCCCCCCTGCAATGATACCGTTATCAATGTATAAAAATTCTTTAGATTTTTGGAATTTTTTCTTTTGTTTGAAGTGATATACAAATATGATTACATTTGTTTTTCGCATACTTTATTGATTCAGAGGAAGAGAAGGCAATAAAATAACACTTTATATATGAAATAACTTTATATCAAATAACACTTAAAAGAAATAGTTACAGTTTAAAAGTATTTAATAATAGCTTTTTGTTACACAATGCATTCAACAGTAATAATGTCTTTTTGCACCTGTTCCCGCACAGGGTGGGGCAGACAGAGCTTCTTATCAACAAACAGATGGACAACATTCTTTCTCTTTTATTTACTAGTAAACGAAAATATCATTTCAACTATATTTCGCATATGGTTTGCCAAACAGCGGATTTTATATGCATACACGTGGTGTGACAGAAGAATATGACTGCCAAACGTCCATATTTTGGAATTAAATAATTTTATAATCATTTAATGATTTTAATAATAACTTTGTATTTTCATAAAAATAGATAACATACTATTTTTATGTAAAGACCAAGTTACAAATAAAAAGAGAAAATTTTGGTTGGATCAAAATTGATAACAATATCAAAAGGTTAACCTCCCTCCCCGTGGAGATATCTTACGATATCACGTAACCCTCCCCCCCTAAAATGATAACGTTATATATGCATAGCCCTAATGTTATCGTGGCTTACTTTATTCAGCTCCTTGTTTATCGTAAGAAATAAAAAATACTGAAAGCCACGGTCGGATTCAAACATAACGTTCCACTGGCAATTAGATCACTTCATAACTTTTAATATTAGCCTCAAAAATTTTTTCCACAATTTCCCATGAAACAATTTGAGCTGAATTTGGCAAAAAATAAAATACTTTTAACTGCAAAACTTTAAACAGACAAAATCTATTAATGATTTACCTTGTTAATGCTACTACACTCTCGAATAGTGATCTTTGCAAAATACAGCTTTTTGGAACTATCTTCTTCTACAGTTAATTAAGAAGTTCTGTTTGCAACAAATCTTTAAAAAGAAATAAATTGATGTAATACAAAAATACAATGGCTAATTGTTCGACAAGTTTGTCCAATAATTGTTACTGGTATTACTACCAACTATTTACATTTTTAAAAGGTCTTTCTTTGAACTTTATAAGATGAAAAGGAAGTTGTTCACATATGCTTCATCTTTAGAAGCGTAATCTTTCCTTGTATTTGCCTCAAAAACATATATATTTTCTGAATTTCTGAAGTAATCGTAATATATATATTAGTTTTGTTTATGGTGTAAATATAAATGTAACCTCATAGAACAATAATCATAAATGACTTACTTTATATTAGTTTTTCCCAAATTTTATCGTTTAAAGTTATGTACTAACTGTGTATATTTTGCAATAATAACACATATTTACAATATGTAATACTTTTCCATTAACAGGTATTTCGAAAACTCAAAAAAGACAGTCATATTTGAATGAATATACATTGCAAATGTTTGATGAAATCTAACAAAGTAAAGGATAATAGAAGTAAAATCTAATAAACTAAAGTCATAAAGTAAATTAATTTCTATACAGTGAAGGATATATTCTTTTTATAGAATAAACCAATATCTTGACATATCCAGTTCGACACAATGCTTTAAAAAACCAACGTCATAATCGATTTACTAAAAAATAAAATCATCGATAATTTAACACATCGCGACTTTTTCCATTTAAAAAATATTCCAAAACCCTTTTCATAAGCAAAACGGCACGAATCATCAATTTTTAAAAGGTATGAATAGAATTTAAAAAAATGGAAAATTGAAAATCAATACCCTTTTTACTAAAAAGATCGAAATTCGATTAGCAATGGTGTTAAATAAAATTTACTTGTAAAATTAACATTTATTTGAGTGCATCTTTGTTCATTCGGTGCTGTTGACAGTAAATTATATGAGAATTTTTTTTGTATTGTGTTAATATATTATCAAATGTTTTTGACAAGACATTTCTTGAAATATCTTACTCATTATAGAATATTTTTGTTAGTTTCTTTACAAATTAAATATATCATATGAGTATCTATTTAAAAAGATCTGTTGTTTAACAATCTTTTACCTATTTCCTATATAGAAACCTCTGTTCTAAATAATATATCTTAAAATTATTTTTAAATTAACACTCGTTTTTTCAATTCGGTTGATGTGATTAAAATGCACATCATCAAAACCATTGAATTAAAAGAAAAAGAAAAGAGAAAATCCCAACGTTTATGGGACCTCCCAGAAGTAAAGATCATTATCGGACACATTTTACAAACGGCATTTACAAACAAGCAGAACTATTACAAATAAATTTTACGAATGGACGTTTTTACAACAACATTTGGACATTCGATTTATGATACTAGAGTAGAGGCTTTCCCCCCAGGACCCACAGCTGTAAGTTAATGAGTGTTTGGTACAGAAATAGAAGCAGGGAACATAGTTTTCAAAAAGACCACCAAAATCGCAAGAATGGCAGAAGGGAAAACAATAGGTGAAATCTTATTAGATACTGAGAAGAGAAAGTTAAAAAAATGGTCGAAAACATTACAAAAATCAAGTGTAAGACTAATACAACGAGAGAAAAAAAAAGAAGTCATTCTAAAAATGGTTTTCTAAAAATGGTTTTCTAAGAGTGTCTCCAAAAAAAACTCTGCCAGTTTTCCTATCAGCGTGCTGATGTTCTATGTGGAACGAGATCAGAATGGAGACTTTTACCCGAAGGCTTTTAATATGGGTACTTACGATATGGATCTAACTACATTCGGCTCTAGTGTCTCTACCAAGAGATGATCCTTCATATAAGAGGTGCATTTTATTTATTTCCCTTCTGCCTGCTAAATTTATGAGTTATACAATTTTAAATAGTATCAAGCCCTTGCCTACCCAGGTCAGTAATTAATTACAGAATTTAGTATCAGTCAGCAATCAATGGTTAACGATTTCAATAATTATGTAATCCAATTTACAAGTTTCCAATGAAAGTCATTCAAAATGTTATATGTGTTTGTATTGCCTATTTCTGTTTTCTGCATATAAATAAATGTCATGTTTGTGTAAAAAACGGAATAAGTGTCTAATTAACTGATTCATGTGTCTGCTTAATTTTAATACTAGTTAATTTAAGCATTTTTAGTCAGCGGCTTCAAAAGGAACTTGGTGTTGCAAAAACACACAGCGCAAGATGATTAAGTTTATTTTTATTAACGAAGATTATTGATTGAAATATTTAAGAGAGTAAAGGAATGTGTCATAAATAAAGGATTAATTCATATATTTATTTATAGGAGGAATACTTCCTTTAGGTATACCAGATTCCCAGAAGCAAAATGATCACTAAGAGTATAATAATTCTATTTAGCTAACTAAAAGATATGCTTAAAAGGGTATTGGAGAGATGCTTGACGAAGGTGTAACGAGAGCTAATAAGACATCTAAAAAGCTTAATTCAAAATGCAAATTTCTCCCCATCATTGGTATGAAACAAAAAATTAACATCTCTTTCTTTTCTGAGTTCAGCTTTGGAAGTATTTCTGGTAACACCTTTTACAGAAAAATACGATAATAACTACCTGCTTGCCTTGCTGGACCAGTCCCTTGGTCACCCATATCTCTCGATTTATGTAGTCTCTAGTATTACTTCTCGTCGTTTGAATACCCGTTGTTGATGACGTGTGCGAGAAATAAATGGCAGCTTTGAAACTGTATACCAGTCACTCCATGGACGCTGACAGGTATGTTTTACTGTTGGCAGACGTAATTTTGAACACATATTGTAAACATAGCACTTGTCAATGACGCTGTCAATAAACATTTTTTTTTCATGTCTATATCCGATGTTTGTGCCTCAACGCTTCACTTGCTCCTATACTTTCATATGCAATAAATGGCAGTTACAGTGTGCTTTACCAATCTATAACTTTGTTATTAATACTAGGAAATTTTTCCAGAGAGAATCATTCGCCTTGCATGCAATATTTCAAATGAAAATCAAATTTCAAATTAAATGCTTAAAATGCGCAAAGGTCAACCTAGTGAAAAAAGATTCCATGCCGATACACGAACCCGGGCCATTAGTATAGCACACTGACATTCTACCTACTAAACAACATGGAACGATACACAGCCTGGAACTTCTCACTATTATTTGCATCTTTTAAGCATTTAATTTGAAATTTGATTTTCATTTGAAATATTGTATGCAAGGCGAATGTTTCTCTCTGGAAAAATTTCCAAGTATTAATATAGTTTCAATCGATGCTGGATTTCATTAAGTTTCGTGTTTGCCCTATGTCAGTGGCTCACGGAAAAATATTCCATCTTGTGCTGCGTTGCCTTGCTAACCTGTAATAGTGAGAAGTTCCAGACTGGATAGTGTTCCGTGTGGTTTAGTCGGTAGAATGTCAGTGCGCTATACTGATGGCCCGGGTTCGTGTTCCGGCATGGAATATTTTTTTCACTAGGTTGATTTTTGACCCTTTTAAGCATTTAATTTGAAATTTGATTTTCATTCGAAATATAACTTTGTTCCATACTATACTTGTATTTTGTTGCACAGCAATTTCAACTACGTACGTGCAGGCAATGCGCAAAGCTTCTTGTATCTTGAGCAGTAAGATGAAAATATGGATGACTTGGCTTTTACCCTGAGATATGCAAATTTAATTATGCATCCCTGCGTTCCAACTGTACTACTTCTGACACGATCCTTGCAGATGACCATTTCAGAGTGAAGGTGCTGTAGCGATTACATCAAATCTAGGACAGTTGCCGTGGAATGTGCAGTGATTAGATCCAAAATTTGTTGAGTGGAATTTAAAATATGTATTACACTTTTAATTGAAGAGAATTTGAATTAATAACAACCAAATAAATGAACAAGAAATAACCACCAAATAAATAAAACATAAAGGGGAAAATATCTAAGGGAAAAGATAACTTAAATCTTTATTACGTGCTTTTAATAAAATAACCCGATTTACATTAAATTAAATAGAGATATAAATATCATTTCGCATTATTATAGCTTTAAAGGTACAGTCGTGGAAAAAAAAAAGTAAACACCCCCTAATAATTCCTCAACAAATTATCGTAGAAGAAAGTTACTGGTACCGAATTAAATGATGTATATACATTTTTCTTATGGGTTCATCTACATATTAAAACGAACCCAAACTTTATTTTTTAATTGGCAATACCCAATTTTAACAAGATATTTCAAATCTTCGGATCAAACTATGCCTAGAAATTAAATTTCAAGTCTTGTGAATGATACATTTTTGCATTATAAATAGTAGGAGAGCTGTTGAACATTTTAGGGTAGGTATTTGAGGCACTATGAAAATTTGTGTAACACTTCTTTTTCAATGTCTGAATCCAAAACTGAATGTCTGGCTGAAGGATTGTGGAACTTAGACCACCCGTGAATGTTTAAATTTCCAAAATTTTCGTTGCAAAAAAATATCCTTGAAACATTTTGAAATTTTAATACCTTCAAATTTAGTATTTAATGAAATAAAAAACATAAAAGCCAGACACTTTAGGCGGCCCAAAAACTGTGACAGACACGTGTCAAGTGCCATTTTTTGACTACCCAAAAAAGGTATTTGAGACACGCTGAAATTAAGACAGAATAGTATTTATTCTTAGAAAAAAATATTTTGAAAATGACAGACACTTTAGTCGGCCCAAAAACTGTACCAGATACGTGTCAAGTGCCATTTTTTGACTACTCCAAAAAGGTATTTGAGGCACGCTGAGATTGAGACAGAAAAATATTTACGCTTAGAAAAAAATATTTTGAAAATAACAGACACTTTTGTTGGCACTTTCTACTTGCCAGACAACATAGAATGTTAAACGCGAGTGTCAGTAAAGCTGGATTTGTGGTGCCTCGCTGAAGATCCATTTACTGACTTACGACACAAACAAAGAGTAAATCGCGTTGCATCTTAAGATGAATTTTAACTGGATGCGTGCCAATGAACCGCCAAAACTAACATCCCTTTTCCGCCTTTATCTTTAACCAATGAACCCCCAAAATTTACCAGGAAAGCTTCTTAAGACAATAAACCGGTATACCAAATTCGGAGTAAATCGAATAATTCTGCATGAAAACCCCATTTATCTCAATTAAGAGGGGTGAACTAACACCCCTTTTCCCCCCTTTGTCCTTAACCAATGAACCCCGAAAACTAATCAGGGAAGTTCTTTAACATAACAAACCGGTTTACCAAATTCGGAGCAAATCGAATAATTCTTCATGAAAAACCCATTTATCTGAATTAAGGGGGGGGGACTAACCACCCTCTTCCCCTTTATCCTTAACCAATGAGCCCCCAAAACTAATCTGGGGAGCGCCTTATCAGAATGAAACTAGAAAATTTTTTTTGAAGCAAATGGGGTGTTTCTAGCAAGAGTTATCGCGTTACGTACATACGTACGTACGTACACACATACGTACATACAGAACCGGCGGGCACATAAGCTCTCAGGCTTTGATAGCTTGTGAGCAAAAAATAAAATATTTTCGATTATTTGGCGGTAAAAGACGAATGTGCACGTGATTTGGCGGGTAAAACTTTTCCTCACCAAACGCAAATATTTTAATGCATCTGAAAATTGCTTGTTAAATGATTATTTGAATGCGCGGTACTTAAGGAATTTAAACTTAAACAATGATATATTTTGTTATTTTTTCTATAAGCTTATGTAATATATACAAGTTGCGCGTTGCTGAAGTTATTTAATTTTCGGACGGTTTCAACGGCTGGATAAATTTAAGTGCACTTTAAATGTAACTGTACGATTAAGAACTATTTCATTATATATTTCGAAATTAAATAAGTCGTTGTTTCTATGGCAACAATACTTTTCTCATGTTGTCTCCGACACTAACACTATCGAAGACAAAGCGAAAGTACTCAGAATCGGACCTTAATTTTAGTTTAAAGCAATTTTAATCAGTTTAAATTTTGTACTAACCGTCATTAAACGATCGTTAAATTTCATTACATATAAATGTATATGACAAAATCATAGTTATAAAAGTATATTTATTTATGCTAAACTTTCTTAAACTAGTTCCGTATAAAGAGTAGACAAAGTTTTTATTAAAGAGTATTTTTCATAACAGTTTCCGAAGTTTTCTGGGTATGCACTTATGCAAACATTCCTAGTTAAAAGTTTCTAAATTATATGTTGTTAAAAAATACTTGGTGAAAAATGTTTCTTTACATTCATTGAGACAACTATTGAAATTCATGCAGGTAATAAATTCGTAGACGAGCTAATGCTACAGCTATTGTCTTGAGCTATACAGGTAAAAGATAAAAATAGTACACATAAATATATTCTATAGTTCGTAAAAAGAGTGTTTTCATCTATCTGATAGACAAGATTTATTTTAGTCAAGGACTATGAATGTCTTACGCTATTTGTGAATATATTATTATGAGAAATAAAAATAAAAGTATACTATACCTAATGAAGAAGAAGGCACATTGGATATTCCTGAAGCGTTGTCGACCCCGTATTTCTTAATTAAAGCGATGAAACTTTTGTAGCAATGTCTATGATAACCCTCTTTCAGATTAGCATTGGATGGTAAAATAATATCTTTATATTTTAACATATGTTTTTGCCGAATTTTCAATACTTCACAACATTCTTGTAGCGTTTTTTCAGTAAAAACAGTGATTTTTTCGTCGCTTTTTGCGCAAATAACACATTTTTTTTTTTTTTTTTTACTTTCCATGATTATTACTCCACAATTTTCACAACTGCATGCTTGCTATGAGTCACGTGATCTTGAGAGAGCCTATCACAGTTAGATTTGTTGTGATTGCGCACGCATCCAGTTGAAATTCATCTTAAGATGTAACGCGGTTTACGCTGTTTTTGTATCGTAAGTCAGTAAATGGATCTTCAGCGAGGCACCGAAAGTCCAGCTTTACTGGCACTCGCGTTTAACATTCTATGTTGTCGGTCACGTAGAAAGTGCCAGCAAAAGTGTCTGTCATTTTCAAAATATTTTTTCCTAAGCAAAAATATTTTTCTGTCTCAATCTTAGCGTGCCTCAAATACCTTTTTGGGGTAGTCAAAAAGTGGCACTTGACACGTGTCTGGCACAGTTTTTGGGCCGACTAAAGTGTCTGTCATTTTCAAAACATTTTTTTCTAAGCATAAATATTATTCTGTCTCAATCTCAGCGCGCCTCAAATACCTTTTTGGGTAGTCAAAAAATGGCATTTGGCACGTGTCTGGCATAGTTTTTGGGCCGACTAAAGTGTCTGTCATTTTCAAAATATTTTTTTCTAAGCATAATTATTATTCTGTCTCAATCTCAGCGTGCCTCAAATACCTTTTTGGGGTAGTCAAAAAGTAGCACTTGACACGTGTCTGGCACAGTTTTTGGGCCGACTAAAGTGTCTGTCATTTTCAAAAATTTTTTCTAAGCATAAATACTATTCTGTCTAAATCTCAGCATGCCTCAAATACCTTTTTTGGGTAGTCAAAAAATGGCACTTGACACGTGTCTGGCACAGTTTTGGGGCCGACTAAAGTGTCTGGCTTTTATATTTTTTATCTCATTAAATATTAAATTTGAAGGCATTAAAATTTCAAAATGCCCCAAGGATATTTTTTTTGCAGCGAAAATTTTGGAAATTTAAAAATTCATGGGTGGGCTATGTGCCACGATCCTTCAGCCAGACATTCGATTTTTTATTCAGGCATTACAAAAGAAGTGTTGCACAAATTTTCAGGGTGCCTCAAATATCTTCCCTAAAATGTTTAACAGCTCTTGATCTAAAACATTCAAAATTTAGTGCTTTTAATGTTAAATTATATTTTTATATTTTTATTAATATCTCCTGAAATTATACTCCTAATGCGCTAATTTTTTGTGTAGCAATAATACAAAAATACCCAAACATAAATATTTTGAATTTGCAATTTTTATAATTTTGTTATATGAATTATGAAATTAATATTCGAAAAAATTATGAATTGCAAGCTACTTTTTTTGATGGATTTAGATTTATTAAGTCCTGCTTTATGGAAATCCAAACTTTCACATTTTTCTTCCAAGTAGTTTTAAAATTATCTTTAAAAAACGGCAAAATGATGGTTTAAGAGGCCGTCTATGATAGAAGTGACTAGATATTTTGAAATTTCTTATGCTATCCTGTAATCTAGCAGTCATCAATGACTGCTTAAGTAGCGCTTAAAATTCCTTCATCAAGAAGTGGGCTCTCTAGGTCAACAATCGAGAACCAAACTTCAATTTGGATACAGCCCCTAAAATACGCTCGTTTTAAAACAATTCATTTGTCGGAAACTTATCATTGCATAAAAATTTGTTTTTATGCTAATTGAAGTGTGTAGAGTTCATTTATTCTGTCAGAATTGTGTACTGCTATTGAATAAACAAATTTATCATTCGTTTTAATATGTAGATGGCCCCTAAGCAAATTTTATAAACATAATTTAAAAGTAAACTTTATTACCAATCGTGTGGTCCCAGTAACTTTCGTCTACGATAATTTTTTGCAGAGTTAGTAAGGGGTGCTTACTTTTTTTTCCACGTCTGTACTTAAAAAGTCTGGTTTTTATGAACCATAAAACTTCGCTATTTACTAGATAAGAACATAAATGTTTTACGTAATTTTCGAAGTGTCTTGTAATGGAAGCTAAATTTATTAACAAATTAATTTTACTCTTGAGAATTGTTCACGCTTTGGCTAATGGATATTCTTCTATTTTTTAGTTTTTTACCTGAAGGCATGCAGTATTTATTTTTAAATAATAAATACTGCATGTCTTTTATTACTAAATAATAAATACGTATTTTTAAACCTGTGTTATTCTAATGCCTATGAAAAACATACCGCATAGTTTAGTTTGCTTAAAACGTGTCATACATTTCAACAAATGTATTATTTTTTTAAGTGGGCATTATAAATTTTTCATGAAAGTTACTTTGAGATCTTTTTAAAAATAATTATGCTTTCTAAAGGATTCAACAAATTTCAAAGAAAAATATTTGAAAATGTTCAAACTAATTACACATAAATTAAAATTAAGTACTTTAATGAAAATTAATATTCAGTCAAATTAAAAATCTAAATGTATTTGAAAGAAATATTATGAATAGATTTAATAAAAAATATATGAAATTAAATATCTAGAAAAAATGACACATTAAACTTTCAAATCAACAACAAATTTATCTGTTTAATAAAAAAAGGTATTTTTTTTTTAAATGTCACGCTAAAGATGATAAAAAATGAAATATATTTTTGTTAAACTTACACTAGCGTGCGAAAGTGTTTCGTCAATCACATAAATTAAGGGGACGGTAGACGTTAAAATTTTTGTTTTTTAATTTTCATCATAGAGATAAGAAATTTTGTGCAAATATACATTTCGCCATAAGTATATAGAACAACTTAAAAGAAATTTCCAACCATATTATAATTTAAAGATTTTTAAAGATTTTTAAATTTTAAAACGAAATTGTAAAGTGCACCACGCGTCTTAATTTTGTAGATATTCCTTCGATTTTATATTTTTATCACTTAAATGCTTTTACAAACAAATCTGTGCACCGATTTTTTTAATCCCTTGATTAGTAAATTTTTTTGGAGATTTTTTCTCAGAATTTCATATCGATTTTCATCAAAATTTTGCCCTTTTTATAAGTTAAAAATCAAGTTTAATTAAGTTAATAATATCGGATTTTTAAATGCATACACTATTTCTTTGTAAGCAATATTGGGATTCTTCCTTATCAATTTCATGAATTTTGATCAAAAATTATGAGGCATGGAGCATTCAAAATTCAAAGACCGGTGAAAAATCAGTTTTCAGAAAAGCAGATTTAAAGTATATTAAAGAGCCAAAAAATTGTTGTTGTCCAAAATTAATACAGTTTTAACCTTGCAAAAGTTATTCGCGTCTGCATGTGGTTTTACACAAATCACTCAGCACAATTTGGAGAATAATAAAACACACAAAAAGATATTTCCATTTTTGGGTAGGTTTTTGCTCAAATAAGGTTCCATGGTTCCTATAACAATAAAGAAAAAGTTATAGTTAAATAGTGACTAATATAGAACAATGTTATGCATGATGTAATAACAAAATATTGGTGGATATTTTAAATATTTAACATGAAAAAGTTATTTGAACTCATAATTTGCTTTCATCGATGAGGCCTCATTTTAGCGCATACTACATCTTTGCACAATTTTGGCATTCGAGGCACCAATTTTTCCCTTGTTTCGTTGCTTATGTTTCTCCACGAGCCGCTAATTCCCAAATTGGCTCAGCCGAACTCAGCAATCTGATTATTCGTTTATATTAATATTTTGGATTACTTTACTGTGATTTTGATCAAATTTAACAAAATAAATCAATTTAAGGTATTATAATTGCATTCTATTTTACATTACACTACTTCATAAGAAAATAAATATAATTTTCTACTATATAAATATCAGTATTAGCCAATGAGATTGCTGAGCTCGGCTGAGCCAATTTGGGAATTAACCGCTCATTGTTTCTCCTGGTATCATGCACAAACTCCTAAGGACTTCGAAGATTTGCTGGGGCCATCATACGAATTTTTCTGTCCATGTCTGACAATTTCTCAAAAGGATTATGATCAGGCGATTGTGGCATCCATATGATAAATTTGAAATCTTTTTGCTTCTCCTTTGTTTTCAAATAATTTAAACATAACTAAGAAGAGTGTTTCCTGTCGTCATTTTGCTGAAAAGTGAATCTTCTGCGAATATTGCGAGTACCAGATGAAACTGCATTATGTACTGAGACTCCATGACACATTTTCTTATCCATTGTTGATTTAACTTGATATTGAACATTTCCTCCTCCAAAACCACCGTAAATCATGATGCTAGTGCATCCATTTTAGCCATTAGTGTCATCCATTAGTGCCATCACAGATTTAATTGTGATTTAAACGTTTATCTCGTACACGATCTCCGACAATTTCTGGAACTTACTGACGTCATTTAGTTCCGAACAATTAAAACTTGTATTCATCAATCAAAAACACTTTTTCAAATCAATCGGTGTCCACACTGTAAAAAAAACCACGGTAAATTTGCCAGAACAAACTCGATCACAGTGAATGTGCTGCATCTTTCTTTGGTTTCCTGACTATATTAACATGGAAAATACAGTAGTTGCGTAAAATTAACAGCACAATGTACTGGCAATTTGGACGCATTTTTTTACAGCACAAACTGCTGGCGTGTACTGTAAAAATGTCGTTTTTTTTTACAGTGCAAGATAAATGATCTTTGCTCATTGGAAGTATTTCATTTTATTTATACGTCGATCAAAGGTTTTCGACAAGTTATGGATCATTTAAACCCATAAAGTACGCAGACGCCACTTAACTGTATCAACGGATATAGGATATTCTCTACTTTTATACAACTGTTCTTTAATTGCAGTTGCTAGAAGTATTCTATTCTGTTTACTCATGATCACTATATCGCTCACACGCAAGAAAAGTGACACACCTCTCAAAAATTGATTTTGCGTTTTATTCCTCTAATAGGTCTGTCATAGGTACGTCTTGCTACACAAAAAGTTTCATAAGTGCAGTTCTACGGAAAATCGCTGTATTACGCTATATGTCCATTTGTGACCAAGAAGAGAAGTGAATTGCGTGGGAAGGTAAAATTATCCAACCTTCCGAACCTCATCCTACGTCTTCATTCATAAGTGTTTTACACTTTTATGCACGTTTTTACACCTTTAGGCAGAGCTAAGTATTATAATTTCATGTTACAGTAAAATCATGGAAATTTTCTTTTGCCTCTCCTGTGAAATTTACTTTTGTCAAGATTTGTCACTTTTCATGCGGGTTAGCGATATGTTTTTCTGCACTATTTGGTGTTCACAACGTTTTCTAATTGAATTTGCTCCTGTTTCTTTCAAATTCAGCTAATGTGCATGTTACGCTTGATTTTCAAAATGTTCATTTTTTTGCAATTTTCTCATGGGCATAACATTTTGAGATATAATCTCGATTTTACCACACGTAATGCGATTGAATATTCGAGTTTTTTTTTTTTCTTTAATTTTCGAAAGGTTATTTCGTTATGTTGAAGCAATCAATATTTCCTTCAATAGAAAGCAATATTATTTAATATTTAAATAAATGAAATATTAAAATTATAAAACATTAAGTAATATTAAGTAATTATGATAAAATTAATATACCTAATTAAATTTATCAATATAGAAGCACATACTAAACATTATATGAAGAAAGAAAAAATGAAAGTTTCTGTACTTAAATAATGTTCCAATATTCGGTTTCTATAAGATATGTGATGTTTCCAATCAATGTAATAAATTCAGTGAACTAAATTAGAACTTCTGCTTTGTGAACTTGTTCATAAACACAAAATTAAATTTGAGAAATTGCTGAATTCAAAATTTATAAATATTGTGTACTCAAAATTGGTTTATAGTGTTTGACTAAAGAATTGTGCAAGATAGTATATATATATTTACATTTTCAGTGTATATAACAACAATTAAACACTAACCTAATTACTAACATAAAGTAAATTTAACTAGTTAATTTATCTAAAAAGTTAAAAAAAAACAGAGCTTGCATTATGTATAATTGCAAAAGCTGACAGAATAAAAACTTTTCCCAAGAATATTTCATTAGTTAGCCACAGGTGTTGCATCCGTTAATGTATAAAGCTTCGTGCTTCTGAATTTCTTGAATATTGAAATAACGCATCTGTTATGCCATTTATTACATGATACAAAACGATTTATCTTGTTAATTTCTAATGCAAAAGGACTCAGAAATTAATAACAAAATCTTTATTCAAAACTATTAAAATAAGGGACAGCTGTTTAATTCATTATTCATTGTGTGACTGGTAAAGTGTTATGAGAATTTCAGCACTAAATAATAAAACTGAAGTAAGGACATTGCATTTCTAATTAACTGAGACAGGTTCTAGCATTGAAAAAAAGCAGAAATTCTAAATGTTCCTTAATAATTCATTTATATCAGTTTCTAAAGCAAGGGTTGGTTTGTGTGAACATTTTTGCATGAAAAGAAGGCGAATGGAGATTATTGTTTTCATGGAAATATTTAGATACATGTGCATTCGATATTATTTAATAAATGTTCAACGACGCATTTAAATAAGTATTGAAATTTATTAAAAGCGAAACTTTTTATCGGCTTCGTGCTAGGAGTTAACAACAATAAAGATTTTCACCAATTAATGAAGAATTCACCAAAGACATCAACTTTTACATCAGCCTTTTTCAGTTTGATCATTTTTGTGATTTAAGCGCTTAGTTCAGTTGCAAATACTTAATTTGTGTTTTATTTATATTTTATTACTTTATTTATTTAATTTTTAAGATTTAATTCCGTTATGGAATGTAAGCTGGAAGCAAATCCCGAGCTATTTACATTAATTTAAGTGCAAACCAGATATATCTTTCGTGTTCATCTGCACACGATAGAGATGCTTGAAGTTCTATTTAAAAGAATAAAAAATAAGTAAATTAGGATACAGTTTTCAAACAATAGCTCCCAAAAAAATTGCCTTTGAAAATAATTTTTTTCCTTAATTGACAATGTAAAAATTGAAAATGTGCTATGTTTAACAGTTGCAGTAAAGCTAAATTTAATCCTCTACTGTTGTTACTGTCAAAATGACGTGAGCGTTGCGGACGGACACATTTGTATTTTATAATATAGACATATCAAATCATTTATCATTTACTTGCTAGTGTGGGAAAAGTTGTTAAGCAATTGAAACAGAAAGATGGCTTCATATTAGCATAAAGTTTTAATTCGACAGAATTGTCTAAAAACTATTATAATATTTGACCAGACAGGCAACAAAAAAAGTTAACTAAGATCCTTATAAAATTAGTAAAATTGTCTTATCTACCGCTAACGCTGGATATGTCGAAAATTTACAGAGGTTTGAATTGGGTTAAGAAGCCTGTAGTTAATTTAGACCAAACAGACTTTATTTTCATTTATTTTATTATGTCTAATAGAAAATTTAAACTAGAAAAATGAATTATGTATCTTAAGAATTTAGTGTCGCCCTGATCAATATATGTATATATATATATATATAGAAAGATATAGTACGAAACTTATTTTAGTTTTAAGACTTAAAATACACGCTTATATTTCATATAAAATTATGTCATTTGAATCCGCTGAAGAATTCCACATTTACGATCCAGTATTAAACAACATCTATAGAAATGTACGCAATGTGTAAATGACGTCACTATCGCGGAGTAATACACAAACGCAGCAAAAAGCAATGTCGTCATTCAAGAAACTCGACAAGAAAAATCCTGTATCTAATTATTCACATGCCTTCATTTCTTTGTAACATTGATATGCATACTGAAAATTAAATATAGTTTATAATAGCTCCATATGTTATCAAAAATCATTCATTTATATTTTTTCAAAATTCTGAAAATGTTATTACACACGGATAAATAAAATCACACAAATATTCTTTAAAATACAATTTTATAGCAGACGATATTATTGGCATAGCATGTATTTTAATTACGATTTTTTTTCAGTTGTTATGAGAAAATGGCAACAAAAAGATATAGTAATCAACTATTTTCCCTTTATTTCATATAGAAATGGTGTACTTCAGTTCCCACCATTAAAGAAATGGTATAAAAAAAACTACAAAAATTTAATATCTCAAAAATAAATTGAGAGGCAGTTTTCAAGCAAATTGCATTTAAAAGTAGTTTTTTCCTATATGACGGTGTAAAAATTGAAAATGTGCGTTATTTAAAATTTTATAAAATTGCTGTAGATTATCAGTTTTAACCTTACAATAATACACCTGCTTCGTTCAGTCCAGGTTCCGTATTTTTTAGTCCTGATCTCTTCTTTATACTGTTAATTACTTTGTCTCTCAATTATACCTGAAATAACATAATATACTTTTTAAAACAATATAAGAATAAAGTTAAAATTTGTAAAAAATATCATATTTTTTATTTATAGCTTGAAAAGTTATTTTTATTTTTTACAATAACTCGAATTGAAAGTTTTCTTCTATTTCTTTACTGTAAAAAAAAGGGGATTAAAGAACGGAAATTGTACTGGCAATCGAGACGCCAGTATACGTTTTCGTATTTTAACGGAAATTCTATTGGAAATCGAGACGCCAGTACTTTTCCCGTATTTTAGCAGAAATGTTTCCCAGTAAATTCGAGAAAAACAGACGAGGTTCTGTAATTTACGAGGGAAAAATTCCGTTAAAATACGGAAGTATTGGAGTCTCGGTTGCCAGTAAAATTTCCGTTTTTTCACAGTATTCAATTAAATAAGTCACAGTGCATGAAATAATATCATATTCATGTTGTTGGCATATTTACTACCGTTGTAAAAGAATGCTAATACAAACCAACGAAAATCACAAGAATTTTCTATTTTCTATCAGAATTAAATTTGTCTTGAAGAATTGTGTAATGTCGATGATTTCGAATAACAATATTGAAGTAAAATGACACAATGGCATCGATTTAGTACCTTTAATATTAATTATAATTCGCATTACATGCAACTCACTTCTGCAGTTAATATGTCGGATAATATTGAAGCTCAAATATATAATATAGTGCTAATAGAGAAGCATTGGGAAGCAGATATTTGCAGCTATTTTTTTCAATGTACGAACAACCAAATTACAACTTTGTCCTTCTAAGTAATTAATGTGTAATTACTGGACAGCAAATGTTACTTACAAAGAACATATGCACATATGAATATTACATTAACTTTATAGATTACTAGGAAGCTCTGACACCTGCAAGCTACGCTCGCCAACCCCCGTTCAGAAACCGCAGAATCTATAAATCTAAAAACATGCTTATCTAATGGGTTTTAAAAATATTAGAGAAGATTAAATTATACTGAAAAAGCTGTGCAGATCTCCCTGTAAACGGGTTTCCATTCAATTCCCTTTGATTGCAAAAATTTAACGGAGAATCAGTTGCTGGTAAGACATCCAATGGTTGTTTTCGTTTTTGATTAAAGAGGATCAGTTAAACATTTGAAAAGAAGCTAAAATAAAATGAATTAAGTATTCAGAGTCTTTGTCAACCGATATTTTAAAACAATCTCTATAACAATAGCCTAAATCATGTGACTATCATCAACAGTTCCGGGCGGAACAATTTGCTTTTTATACTCTAAGTACCATTTTGATACTTTAACGTTATCCAAGCACAGGTGATAACTCGCCAAATATTATTCTATCCCCATCATTTCATCTATATTATAATAGTTCAAGTCATCAAATGCCATAAACAAATACGATCTGATCCCTTCGCCTTTCATATGAAGGTTTGGAACAAATGTCATATACCCCCATATTGGCGCGATTTTTTTCCAACACCAATTTGGGGAACGCATCAACAACATAAACAACAACATCCGGCTTACCACATCAAGCAAAATAACGATACTTTGGCGTCAGTTAAGTACCGGTTGCGTATTTTCATTGGCGTCAGAAAAAAATCGCGCCAATATGGGGCCGTATATGACATCTGTGCCGAAAGAAAAAAAAGCCTGATGCAAATCTCGCCAGTATCTTTTTTAGGGTTTCGTTCACCTGACGAAACCCTATTCGTCTCGCTCCTCTGTCTGTCTGTCTGTCTGTCCGTCCGTCACAGAGCCCGTTCTCAGAAACTATACATGTTGGAGACTTGAAATTTTGCATACTTATAGCTGGACACCTCAGATCGAACAACAAATCATAAAATTTTGAAAAAGTCGTACATTTAACCCTTTGGGCTCCCACATGTGTATTTTAAACAAGTCTTTCTATGCGAGCCTCTAATTAGGTTGGATGCGTGAAATTTTGCATACTTATAACTAAACACCTCACATCAAACGACAAACTATAAAATTTTGAAAAAGTTATACATTTAACCCTTTGGGCTCCCACATGTGTATTTTAATCAATTCTTTCTATGTGAGCCCTAATTAGGTTGGAGGTGTGAATTTTTGCATACTTATAGCTGAACACTACACATCAAACGACAAACTATAAAATTTTGAAAAAAGTCATACATTTAACCCTTTAGGCTCCCACATGTGTATTTTAAACAATTCTTTCTATGTGAGCCCTAATTAGGTTGAAGGTATGAAATTTTGCATACTTATAGCTGAATACTACACATCATACGGCAAATCATAAAATTTTGAAAAAGTCGTACATTTAACCCTTTGGGCTCCCACATGTGTATTTTAAACAATTCTTTCTATGTGAGACTCTAATTAGGTTGGAGGCGTGAAATTTTGCATACTTATAGCTGAACACCTCACATCTAACGACAAATCATAAAAGTTTGAAAAAGCTGTAAATTTAACCCTTTGGGGTCTCACATGTGTATTTTAAACAATCCTTTCAATGTGACCCCCTGATTAGGTTGGAGGAGTGAAATTTTACATACTGTAGGGACTTAGATATCACTGGACAAGAGTCTATGGTAGCGTAAGTTATCAAAATCTAAGTCCTTTATTTAGTCTCGATTATATTATTAATATTTACAAGTTAAACAATATTGGTTTGGGTTCTCGTCAATTTTACAGGATAAAAAGTTCCATCAACGGGCTGCTTCCACAGATATAGTGCTTCAATCGGAGAAAAGACTGGTCGGATGACCATCTATCTCATCTCCTCGCTTCGCTCATTCACCACCAGGTCCAGCAAGACCTCCTCGCCAGCGTCCTCCCTCTCTCACTTCCTAACTGCTTCTCTCTTTCTCCCGCGTTGCCACCTCGCTTCTCTCCAAGGCTGAAACTCCCGGTCCTAGGGAAAACTAGCTTTTTCCCTCTTAGCCGATGCCACCGCCTATTTCTCGAAGGCTGAAGCTCGCCGTCCTAGGAGAAATCGTCTTTTCTCCCCATCAGCTGTTGCCACCGCTCACTTACTGGACGGCTGAAACACCTGCTCTCTGTGCAATCCAATGGAATGTTAAGTTAGCGCCGGAACGAAAATGTACTTCCAGTTCCATTCATATTTGCAGACTCGACGGCACCATACCTTTGTTCAGAGATGAACTATGAGTTTATGAGATTCCTCTTAGCGTGGGAAAGTCCAGAAGACCCTAGGGGGATCTTCTCCCGAATTAATAGTTCGTGAATAAATAGTCTTTAGGGGTAATTAGTAAAGTTCTTACAGCAATCCCCCCTCCAAGAGAGATTTTTCACTTAGCTGGAAAATCTATAGTGAAGTCAGTGTTACACTCAAAATTCGTTCACCACAGAGGTTCATTATTCATTTTTTTCTTTTGTACTAAACACATATAAATTTACACACTTTTCCAGGAACATTATTATCACAATTACAACAATATATACAAAATGTAAATTATTTATACCTTATGATGCAAGCACCTTTTTTTGAGAATTATATACAATTTCCCTAAATTTATTCAACCCTACTTAAGCAATCAACATGCACTATTTCTTTCCCCGGACGGTGCCTGATTGTATAATGATAAGGCTGAAGTATCAAGGACCAACGGATTAGTCTTGGACTATTCACGGCGTTGTTTCGGATCAACCTTACCCAATATTTACTGGTACTCTGCGCTGATTTTCTGCTAGATAGTTTCACTTTCATTTTTACTCCTCTGATGCGGTTTAATGCAACTCCTCTCTGTCCCATATGATTACTCCAATAATCGGAAACCCTTTTCGCGTTGTTTAAATACGACACACCAAATATCTTAGGAGAATCATAATTCAAATTGTCTTGCCTTCTAGCGCCTAAATCTAAGTCGTGCGTACTCGAATAGTTTTCTCCCGGATCAATATGGAAGACACCCCTCTTCTTCTTAACCTCACGAGTTTTCGTCCCCGTTTCCACTAATAATTCCCGAAATTGCCTGATGCGTCTAATTAAATCCAATCTAGGTATGAATTTTAAACCTTTAGAACGTTCATCTCTTTTCCATCTCTCGTATAACTTTTTAATTTCGTTTACGGTTTTTGGCCAACAATAATGATTCAAGAATTTATAACCTGACTTCTTCTTCGTACTTAGAAGTCTGCCTGCACTCTCCTTACATAAGGATAACATATCTCCTTTGACTTTCAACGGGATTACCATTTGTTCTTGGTCAGATTCCCTGGGATCTTTTATTTTCCTAATCCCTAACCCCTCGTTCATTTCAAAATGTGATTTCACCTCGTCCGCTCTCTGCTTAACACAATCGAACTTGATATTCTCTTGAGCGTCACTCACATTTCCTTTGTTTCCAAGGGTCAAGTTTTCATCCCGCGGTACGGTCTCGCTTAGTCTTAGAAAAGTCTCTTGCTTTTTCTCCGTTACTAAACTGGCTCCTATTTCTCCCACTGCGTCCGGGGGGTTGAATTTTAAAGTCTCGACTCTCCCCACCCTTCCAGCTAAATCGCCTCTCTCAGTCAAGTTCAAAACCTGTTCATTAACGGTATTCAAATTCGGTACGGACTGTGCGCTCTCAACTAAAGGTAGAAAACTTTCCCTTTTCTCTTCGACAGAGATTCCCTCCTCTGGGTTACTCCCTGACCTCGGGGGGTCGCACTTAAAAATTCCTCTTTCTACCTCGGCGCGGAGAGTTGGCTGATCCATCGGCTTAGGTGAACCGACTGGTTTTTCATTTTCGCTCTCCGTTACGGTAGGGGGAATGGACGAGCTCTGCGATTTAGTTTCGCTTTTCGTATCCGCGTTTCCGGGGTGCGCTCGCGTCCCAGCGCGAACTGCGATGATTGAACGCTTGTATCGTCTCCGCCTGTCAATTAATTGCTGCGTTTTGTTCCCTAACAAATAATGAACCATGTCCGTTTCTTTATCTACTGCGGCCGCCTTTGTCCTTATAGTATCTCCGGTACCCAGATTAATTTCTATTTCTACAATAGGTAAACACCGAAGTTTATTATCCAATGCCTGCTTAACCCATACACTTTCACCCGTAAAATGGTCTTCATGTACATCGTGAGCCGAAATTAAGTCCAAATTAGTTCCGCTATCGCGTAGAATAGTCATTTCTTTCCCATTAATTAACCCGCGACTGACGTAGGGTTCAAAGGCACTTTCTAAGTCTTGTAGGCCCGCGATATGGTAAACTGCTTCGGTCTTTTCAGCCTTTTTTAGCTCCGGGCAAGAATACCTGTAATGGCCGATTTTTCTACACAAAAAACATGTAATCTCTTTCTTTTTATCGAATATTTCATTTCTGTTTTTCGAGTTCTCTTTATCCCTCCAGTTTGTCCTACTCTCTTCCGTTCTACTATCCGTTTTTGATTGCCCCGCGAATTTATTTCGCTCTAGAGGTTGGGAAAGGTTTTGAAGTTTCGAGGGCCCTAGCCGTTTCATAGTTT
Organism: Maratus speciosus; assembly: GCA_963932465.1. Taxonomy (NCBI): domain Eukaryota; kingdom Metazoa; phylum Arthropoda; class Arachnida; order Araneae; family Salticidae; genus Maratus; species Maratus speciosus. The sequence goes on from OZ010792.1 coordinate 244,943,093, forward strand.
TCCTAGCCGAATCATACGCATCTAATTTCTTTGCCAACTCAAATGGAGTGATTATCGTGCCCAAACATCAATGAAATGATGCTTCGTTTCCGGATTAACCTTTCTTTTTAACTGATCTGTGATTATTAGCTCTCTCAGTTGGTCAAAATTTCCCACTCCTAAACCACTTAACCATTGATCAAAGTAATTGGAAGCCTCATATACGCAATCTTTCCACGTTTTGTTTTCGGGCTTTTGTGTCGTAACAAATTTTAGTCGAAAGTCTTCTGCCGAAAGCTGGAACCTTTCTAGTAACATCTTTTTTACATGATCAAAATCGTCGGAACACGCGGGTGGCTCTCTCAAGATAAGCTCCCCCAATTCCGTCGGTAACAATCCTAGTAAATGCGTAACCCATTGACTTTTCTCGATTTAGGCTTTCTGCGCTTGTCTTTCGAATAAACTGAGATAGATTGATATTTCGGACTTATCGGAGTCGAATTTGGGCAGGACTGATTTTAAAGATATTTTCGGCTCTCTCTCATTTTGGCTAGAAGCTAAACTAAACTCATCTGGTTCCCGTTCTAACCTAATTTTCGCCAATTCATGCTCCCTCTCCAAAGCCTTAGCCTTTTCTTCCCTCTCAAAGGCCTTATTCCGCTCTCGTTCTAACCTTTCTTCATTTTCTCTCTCAACTCTATCTTTCTCTAAGATTTTTAGCTGGGCTAGTGCTAAAGTTTCGTCATAGTCCTCTGCTTCTTCGAGTTTTTTAATAATTTTGGCTATATTATCCGACTCTTCTATGCTCGCGCCGAATTCAATAGCTAACTCTTTTAGATCGCACTTTTTCTTACCCGCAAACACTGACATGTTTCCTACTAATTAACAGTTATAAAAAATGCTATGCCAATCATGCAATTATCCACTTCGAAGTCTCTAAATATTTCCCTAGTTGTGGATAATCACAAACTCTCGCGACATAAAAATATCACAACAATTTCAATAATATTAATATGATGAACAGCCTTATCATTAACCAACCAAGTTTTCATATATAACTTTATATATTCTTTGGTATCATTTCTTTTAAGTCAATTGGTCAAAAAGTCTCTTAAATTTTGAAAACATACATTCTGAATAAAATTCACATACAAAACAGAATTTAAATTATTTGCATTCAGTGCATCCAACGATGCGCCACCTCTCATAAGCAATTTAAATTATCCTCACTGAATTATTAACCTTTAGTACAAGTAATACTTATTTAAAACAGTTTTAAGGAACTTTAGAAAATTAATATTTACTTAAATTTCTTAGAATCCAGTTGGAAAAATTTCACAAAATGTTATTATCAAATTCCTTACTTCCTAAACTCTATTAAATATATAATGATTAAAAAAACATGTTTATTATTAACTATACTATTTCGATTAAACCTCTGTAATGAATCAAATAAAGAGTGCTAACCTGAGATATTGTTGACTGCTCTTCTGACTTCCGTCTTAGACTGGTACAGCTCCGGTCATCTGTAGGCTAAACCATCCGGCGGGCTCGACTTCCCTGCATTCGGGTGTCTCTCGTCTCTTGCACGGCGTCGGATTGCCTTAGGTCTGGAATCCTTGCTGGATTCGCCGAAGACTCTGCTCTGGGGATCAAGGTCTCCTTTCTACCCTCCGTCTGTCGATCTCGGATCTCCGGAACGTCTTCCGTCTCTTGCACGGCGTCGGAATGCTTTGGCTCTGGAATCCCTGCTGGATTTGCCGAAGACTCTGGTCTGGGGATCAAGGTCTCCTTTCTAATCTCCGTCTGTCGATTTCAGCTCTCCGGAACCTCTTGCACGGCGTCGGAATGCCTTGGCTCTGGAATCCCTGCTGGATTTGCCGAAGACTCTGGTCTGGGGATCAAGGTCTCCTTTCTAACTTGCGGCCCTTCCTGTTTTTTGACAAACTGTGATAGATTATATTCACCAGTTCTTAATCCTCTTTAGCTGCCACCACTGTAGGGACTTAGATATCACTGGACAAGAGTCTATGGTAGCGTAAGTTATCAAAATCTAAGTCCTTTATTTAGTCTCGATTATATTATTAATATTTACAAGTTAAACAATATTGGTTTGGGTTCTCGTCAATTTTACAGGATAAAAAGTTCCATCAACGGGCTGCTTCCACAGATATAGTGCTTCAATCGGAGAAAAGACTGGTCGGATGACCATCTATCTCATCTCCTCGCTTCGCTCATTCACCACCAGGTCCAGCAAGACCTCCTCGCCAGCGTCCTCCCTCTCTCACTTCCTAACTGCTTCTCTCTTTCTCCCGCGTTGCCACCTCGCTTCTCTCCAAGGCTGAAACTCCCGGTCCTAGGGAAAACTAGCTTTTTCCCTCTTAGCCGATGCCACCGCCTATTTCTCGAAGGCTGAAGCTCGCCGTCCTAGGAGAAATCGTCTTTTCTCCCCCTCAACTTTTGCCACCGCTCACTTACTGGACGGCTGAAACACCTGTTCTCTGTGCAATCCAATGGAATGTTAAGTTAGCGCCGGAACGAAAATGTACTGCCAGTTCCATTCATATTTGCAGACTCGACGGCACCATACCTTTGTTCAGAGATGAACTATGAGTTTATGAGATTCCTCTTAGCGTGGGAAAGTCCAGAAGACCCTAGGGGGATCTTCTCCCGAATTAATAGTTCGTGAATAAATAGTCTTTAGGGGTAATTAGTAAAGTTCTTACAATACTTATAGCTAAACACCATCATGCGACAAATCATAAAATTTTGAAAAAGTCGTACAATTAACCCTTTGGGCTCCCACATGCGTATTTTAAGCAATTCTTTCGAACTGAGCCCCTTATTAAATTGGAGATTTGAAATTTTGCATACTTATAGCAGAACACCTGAGGCCAGGCGACAAATCATAAAATCTTGAAAAAGTCTTACGTTTAACGCTTTGAGCTACCACATATGTATTTTAAGCAATTCTTTCTAAGAGAGCCCCTAATTAAGTTGGAGACACGAGATTTTGCATACATATAGCTGAATACCTCAGACCGCACGACAAATCATAAACTTTTCAAAAAGTCTTATATTATTTACTCCTCCGGGCTCTAACTTGTGTATTTTAAGCAATTTTCCTAACCTCCGCCCTTTTCACCCGGGGAGCACTTTTCAAACGTTTGCCGACACCCCTTTGAACATTCTTTCATATTATGCACCATAGCCTTACATATTTTAGTTCCACTTTTTACCGCCAGGGGCGCCTACTTATCTCGGGTGCTATTGGCCCAATCCCCTCGACTAATATATCTACGGATATTATGTAAAACGGATTTTCATTTGGATAGAGGTTTATTTAGAATATTTTGTGCCCCTGGTTGCGAAATGTGGAACTAACAGATTTTTCAAAAGGATAAAGTGTTTTGAAAGGAATATTAAACGAAACCGTCTGTGCGATCTGTGATCACACTTACCCACTTGTTTCACCTCGCAGTTAGCATTTTTTTTATTGTTCGAGTGGTAAATTAAAACATTGATTTGAAGTTGAAATTAAATGTCATGGTTTGTTACATAATTTAATATTTCGCCAGATGTCATATACGTATGTTTGGCATGATTTTTTTTTACGAAAATTTGGCGAAAACTTCGTTTTCGAATACCAGTTACATATGTATTTTTGGTATTATTTAGTTATCCCGTCGACAAAAAATCTATCGCGAACTATAAGATTAAATGCCAATAATGCTTGATCGTAAATGTCACATTCACTTGACTTTTAGCAAGTTACGCGTGTTTACGTCATCAAGTGATTTTTATTTCGACGTTTTATTTTTATATTTATTAATGTTATACTAATTTATTTGTTCTTTCGTTATTTAAAATAAAAATTTTGTCAATCTGTACAATTTGTTGAGTGGTTTGGCGATTTATATAATTTGCGAAATTGGTTGACGGAATAACTACTACATTGTACCGTATTTTTTAATTATTTTTTATTATTTTCAAAAGGAAATAGCAAGAAAATAATTAATAACTATAGAAGAAAATAATTATTATAAATTTAAAAATGAAATAAAAGTAAAAAAACATTTAAATAAACAACAATAGCCGGGTTACCATGTCTATCAAAATAATGCCATTTGTGCGTCAATTAGGAACCCCGGTGCGTATATGACATCTGTGCCTAATATATATATATATATATATATATATTTCTTAAGAAGTGAAAGCCATCAATTTAAATGTTTCATTTTTAAATTAAAGTTTTGTATTTAATAAAATGTTAACGAAATACAAAAAAAGCATTGTTCTTAGCATAGATTTAAAGGAGGCCAAACTGGTCGCCAAATTAATTTAAAATAGTAACCTTTTCTGAATTATGAAAAAAAAATTCTGTTATGATTAAAATTTGAGTTGCCATCATTAGAAAAAATGTATTTAAAATTAGAAAAAAAAATAATATTTCGAAAACTAATTCGAATTTAAAAATTCTAATACCAGTTTTGAGATCTGTGGATCAATACGGATTTTTGGTGTTAATTTCATCGCAAAGTATTCCATATTTTAGGAGAAATCGCCGTGAAACAAAATCAGTTGTTTAATCAGTCGATTCAAAGAATCGATACATTTCAGCCGTTTCATATATTCGTTTCATTAAGATTATATATATATAGGGTAGATTTAAAGAATTAAAATAAGTCGGAAATTGTACTTCAAACGTAGAAAATGATGTGCTTTTGTACTATAACTAGTATTTCAAATATTTAGATATTGGTGCAATAGCTGTTGCACTCTTATTCAAAAATGCATGAATGCAAAATTTATTACGTTTATACATATTAAATTCACTAATACGGAAATAATAAGACTCCATCTTAAATAGGACTTAATCACCATGACAACCAACAATCATTACCTATCACGGTATATCATTGAATTAATTACGTATGATAGGATTTCATAGAATTATGGAAATATTTCATTAATATATTTTTATGTTTTGATTAGATTTTGATAAAATTTTAAATGACTCGCCAAAATTTTGCAAAGATTATATATATATTAAATTTCAGAAATTCCGGTTGGGTAGTTTTTGCGTTGTATATACGGACAGACGGACAGACAGACAGACCGACGGACCAGATGGCGACTGTTGCAGCTAAGTATTTATATACAGTAGAACCTCGATTATCCGAATTAATTGGGAGCAACCCTCTTTCGGAAAATCGAAATTTTCGGATAATCGAGAATGCTTCAATTTTAAGATTAAGGAGAAATATATATGCACCATTTCTTATTCTGGTAACAAGTTCTAAATAAAAATAAAGCAATAGCAAAATAGAAACAAGGATAAATTGCCTGAATTTTAATTTTGAAATTAAGTCCCTTTTACCTCAAGGGTTTGAAAGAATGTTTTGTTTGTCGCAGTTTCAATTGCCTTTGCTTTGAAGCTCTATGACGGAGTTTTTTAGTATTATTAGTTCACCAGTATCGCAATCTTATTGCTGCTCCAGCCATGCCGAACATTTTGCAAAACATTCAAAAGCTTCAGAAATGCTAATTTGTTCGTTTTCTTTGTTCACTCCGCAATTTATGGGAGCTCAAGTTAAATTCAAAGGAATTCTAAGAAAGAGGATCGGAAATATTTATATGTACTCGTAGTTCGAAAAGGACTGCTTGCGCACAAGGAATATGATAGTTAAAAAAAGAGTTCAAAGTGGGTTTTGCACACAAGGAATGTGACAGTAAAAAAAAAAGTCTTTCAAAATGGATTTCGGTTAATCGAGAGTTTCGGTTAAAAGAGTTTCGGATAAAAGAGGTTCTACTGTAATTATAAACGCACCTAAAAAGGGATAATAAATTCCAATAATTAAAACTCCTTTACGACAAGCGTCAAGTATACGTCTTTTAATTTTTCAGCATCACTTTTTTTCAAACATAAATTTTTATAACATTTAATCGTTAAAACTTCATAATGAAACCGTGCAAAATTCCTTCTCAAAAGTGCGGTGTCCAAATTCAAGTTTTTGCACACCCTGTATATGTACGTACCTCTTATCTCGAACGAGTTATGTTCATTACAATAGTACTCTCTCTTTTTTTATGCTGTTTCACAAATATTTTAATTTATATTGTGCGTTACATGAAGTTTTTCAATTTTATTATAACTTAATGTTTATTTTGGAAACATTTTGGAGATAAAAGTCAATTTGAGGTAAATGTTTAATGCAATGAACTCATAAATTCCATTAATTTTCATTTCTCTAAAATAAAACAATAGTGAATGGATTAGATAATCATATATCTTTTCTTATCAGTTGGATAAAACATATAATTTACCAATGTCATATAATTAATTTACTAAATAAATAAAAGTAAACTTCTTGATCGACACTGATTATTGTGCAAAGTTTTGGTTAATAGCCCACTCACCCACCTCCAAAATAAGTAACTCTTTTCTATCGTAAAGAGAAAAAAAATGCGATTTTCTCAGTTTAGGGAACAACGGAAAAATAATAAAGAATAATTGTGAAATTAATATTTTGTTTTAAAAGTAAAATATGGAAATTTTATTAGCACTGACCGTAGAACAATTCGTTCGTAAAGATTTAATTTCATTTCGATACAATTTTGATACGTTGATATATTTAACTCAAAGTTTATATATACTAGGGGATCGTACCCGGGCTTCCCGGGTTAAAGAATATAGATCAAAGCATTTTTTTTTTAATTGAAAACTAATAATTTTTTTTATGTGCAATAAATTTTTTTAGATTGACCACTTACATTAAAAAGTATTTTTCATATGGAAAATACGAATTATACAATAAAATAAATTTTTGAAATTTATCAACAGCGATTTTCTTATTAGCTGCATGCTAAGAGTTATTTGATCAAGATTTTGCTACTTACGGCATCCTTTTATATTCTGATAATTTCAGAGCTTATACATGTCTGTTAAATTTGTGTTTTATTTATATTATTTTATTTATTTATTCATAGGGAAATTTTTTTAATGGATATTAGCCGTAAGAAAATGATGAACTCTAATTCTTCATTTTGTTTTAAGGGCAAACGGATTAATTGTTCGTAATCGAGCTTCGCGCGATATAGATAAATTAAAAAATATTTCATGCTTTAAAATTGTTTTTAAAACCATGAACAATCAGTAAACTGAGATGAACTTTGCAAACAAATTCCATTTGAAAAAAAAATCCTATTTGGGGATCTAAAATTTAAATTGTACGGTTACAAATATGTTAGATTTGTGTTTTTTCAATATTATTTTTTTATTTGTTTATAAAAGAAGTATTAATTTTGTTAATTTGTCTTTCACAAATATGTTAGATTGGTGTTTTTTTAAATTATTCTTTTATTTGTTTATAAAGGAAGTATTAATTTCGTTATGGAAAAATAGTCAGAAACAAATGCTGAAAAATGTTTGTTGTTTATGTGCAAAATGTTTATTATTATTATGTATTGAAACCTGAAACTTTAAAAAAATAATGCTTAAAAATTATTTCAGGAAATATAATGCATCAGTCAATTAAGATACAGTTTTTAAATAAATTGCATTTGAAAGTAAATTTTTTCGCTATGCGACGAAAACTGAAAATGTACGATGGTTTAGAAGATTAAAAAATCGCAGTAGCGAAATTTTCAAGACCGAAATTTGATCGTGAAGTGTTGCCATTTGTAAAATGTCGTCAACGTTACGCACAGATACGTTTGTTCTTTATAATATAGATACTCAATCAGTAAAATATAATAAAGATCAGTTATTAGGATGTGGTTATCAATTGAGGCTCTTATGCTTGGTATTCCGGAATAAAAAACAGCAATTTTCACTTTCTCAAAATTTGCATACGCACTTCTCATATCCATATTCATCATTTAAAAAAAAATTGTATTTTGTTTGATCATTTAAAAATCATTTTAACTCAAAACTTGAAGTCACGATTGTCAGCAACATCTTTAACGTGAACAGACGCATCCTTTACTTGAGTTTCTAATCTCAATTCCAGAGAGTAAAAATTTCCGTAATTTATGTTTTTCAGACGCATTTGTGTTAAAATGTTTAGTTTTTTCTAAGAAAATGATCGTTTTCTTTTTCAAAACATGTATGCCATTTTCCATTATTATGCCTCTAATGTAATATTCTGCTCCTAATGGGATTTTGCGACACTAAACCCTATACAACAATTTTTATCAACAATTTTGAATTTTTATCAGAAAATAACATGAATAAACATAAAAATACCTCATTATTACCTCTTGTCTGCAATAATGAAAGCTATCTAATTTTCACCATTTTGAAGAAATTTCCTAAAATATTTTAAAAATTAAAATATAAAAGCGGGGATATTTAAAAAACATATAGTGCGATCACATCTACAAATAAACAGCTTTCAGTTAAAAAAAATATTAGTAAAATTTGTTCAGCCGAAAGATCAGGGCAGATGACTAAATAACACACTTGTGTTTTAAATATATAGATTATATAAAATATGAAAAAAATAAATTAAGCAAATTATGATATATTGATAAAATTATAGTAGAATGTCCTAAATAATATCATTAAAATTTTATTATTCCAGAGAATTTTGGACAAAAACTTCAGGAACATGATTTTATTTTAAACCACGAATTATTTGTTTACTTGTCTAAATCGGCGAAGCAAATCCATCCAGGCGAGAATCGTCAATTTCTGTAATATAAATTGCTATTATTTGCGTGTCACCTCTCTTTTATAGACACTCTAAATTTTTGTAAAACATTACGTTTTATCAGTGTGTGATTTCGATTACATTGCATTACATTCAAAAGTGAAGCATTTCCATCTGTGAAGAATTTCAAAGCAGCTGGGCTGTGAAAATGACGCACTTCTATAAAACATAATTCAGGTTTAAGAATTTAATTATACGTTTTATTTTAAATGACGTCATTTGCATCCGCTAAAGCAAGCCACTCTTACAATCCAGTCTTAAACTTCGTCTATAGAAAAGTATGCATATGCCGTCATTATCACGGAATAACAGACAATATTCTTGACATAGCCCATATTTTAATTTCAACTTTTTTTTCGGGTTTTATGAGAAAATGGCAACAAAAAGATACAGTATTTGAGACTATTTTCCGTTTACTTTCAATGACTTTCAATAAAAATGGGGTACTTTTGTTGCCACGATAAGAAAATTGGTATTAAAAACTACAAAAAAATGAATATCTCAAAAATAAATTGAGATACAGCTTTCAAACAAATTGCATTTAAAAGAGCATTGTTTTCCTTATACGACGGTGTAAAAAATTAAAATGTGCGATGTTTAGAAGTTTAAAAATTTGCAGTTGAGAAAATTGCAAGACCAAAATTTTATTTCAAATTTCAAAGTGTTGCCAATCACAAAATGACGTATGCGTTACGCACAGATATGTTTGTCCTTTATAATATAGGTATAACTCTTAATGGTTTTAATTTTAGACGATAATATATTTTAAAGGTATATATAAATATTATATTATACAGACATACAAACAATAAATAAAATAAACCCGATTGGAGTGAAAAATTAGCCAGAGCCAGGAATCGAACCTGGGACCACAGTATACAAGACTGCTGCTCTAACCACTGAGCTACTCCGGCCGATGACTGAGTCTGCAATTTCTCACTAACAAACCATGTTGGGGAAGTCACCAGCCATCTATACGACAGCCTTGGATGACCGGACAACGATGAATAGATTTTACAATTACAGCGATCTACGATAATTATAATAAAACACTCATACTACAATATCTATTAAAACACACACCCATTCATAAATAACGCCTGCATTCAACAGTTAAAGGTATATATAAATCTAACAAAAACATAGCTGTGAAAAAAGGGAGCCAAGTTCTGTAAAGACAATGGCAAGAAAAGAAGTGCTATCTAAGTGGGTGCCAAGTTCAAATAAAATTCACTCAAACTTACATACAGAAGTATTATAGCATTTTTTAAATTGTTTAGAAATAAAAATTATTGATAGCATATTAATAATAAATCTAGCACTTGGCAAGTTTTTACCTACGAGTCATTTATTTTTATTAATGACATTATTATATCAAAACATGTTATTTCATGTTTGGAAGCCTTCATTTGAGTAAGCTCCTTTCTTTTGAAGGGTGGTAGGATAAAATATATCCCACCTAATTTTAACTGCAAAATGCCACATTGACAACTAGAATTCAGGACTAAAAAGTTTAATTTTATTAAATACGTGTGTTACGGCTTCTCTTAACCTTGACTGTCGCGCGCGCCTCCATGGCGCATTCTTCTGTAATTTAGGTTTGGCCGTTTGGCAACCTTTAAGAACAGTTCAGTTGTTTTGTTTTTCGACGATCTCTGCGGACCTATGGTGCGTTCGCTGGATCCAATATTCTTCAAATCATGTATATAATTCTTCCAATAATGTATAAACTGTAAATAATATTCTTGTATATAAAGTAAATTAAATTGATAAGTGTAGTTAATGAACCAGCGACTATGAGTATTTCGTTACTCGCACCATTCGACACACGACATTGGTCCGCTCACCGGAAGTGGTTTTGGTTTTAATTCTTCGTTTACATTAGGATTGTATTTTAGTTGTTGTGAAATTACCAATTGAAATGGTCACATTAGTGTCCTTAATCAGATCGAGGGGCTCGTTAAAAGCTCAGCTCACTAGGCTAGAAACTCTACTAAATGATGAGACCGTTACGTGGTCAAAAATCAAAATCGATACAAAACTCAAGACTCTTGAAAAGGTTTCCAATAACATCGATTCGTTACGTACTGATTATTACACAACAGCTCCTGACGATCATGATATGACGGAAATCGACTCTTCATTAATGGAGTTGGAAGAACGAGTGGAACAGCTAGAGGTAAGTTTCAATCTATTATTAAATTCTGATAAAAATGAAACTAAAAGTCCTGAATTAAAATTTAGTAATTGTAAGATCAAATTGCCAGAAATTCCACTTCCTCAATTTAGTGGAAAGTATGAGGATTGGAATATGTTCAAAATCGAATTTAACAATATTGTTACGAATAATGAACAGCTATCTGAAATTCAGAAATTACATTATTTACATTCCGCATTAAAAAATGAAGCTAAACAATTAGAAACTCCAGAAGACACATTTGATTCATTGTTTAAAGCATTAGAAAATAGATTTGAGAATAAACGAATTATTGTGAATATACACTTAAAGGCTATATTAGATTTCGAAAGAATTGCACACGAGTCATCTAAAGAACTAAGGCGATTAGTAGATGTTATAAACAAAAATATCAGGGCTCTAACCAACTTAGGATTTGAGAGAAATAAACTCTCCGACATTTTGTTTACAACCATAATTTTAGACAAATTGGATAAAGAGTCTCGGAAACAATACGAATTGTCAATAAACGCATCTGAAGTCCCAAGCTTTGACAGTTTAATGCAGTTTTTAGAAAAAAGAAGTCAATCGCTCGAAAGTATAAATAGAAACGTAACTAGATCAAAAATCAGTAGTGAAATAAAATCCAAATCTTTGTTAGTAAATTCGAGTTCTGAGAGGCAGTGTGTTATTTGTGATCGATTTCATCCTCTATATAAATGTAAGAAATTTCTTAATATGCAGTTTGGTGAACGATATGCTATCGTTAAAAAGCATAAGCTTTGCCTGAAATGTTTTTCGTAATCTCATTTAGTTTCTAATTGTGTGTCAAAACATATGTGTAAACATTGTAAATCACCTTCATCTCATAACACTCTATTACATAGAGACAAATCAATTGCTTCTAATAATGAATCTCGAAATCAAAAGGCAGAAAAAGAGCAGACAGTGGACCAGGGGGAAAGAAATGCGGCGCCTGATCTAGCAGTTTCGCAAAGTCTTTCAAATTGTTTTCCTTCTTCGAATAAAAGCGTCATTTTATCAACTGCAATAATTGAAATTAAAACGAGTAAAGGGAATTTTATTCAGGGAAGAAGTTTATTAGATTCTTGCAGTCAAATTAATTGTGTATCATTTGAGTTTGCAAAAAAATTGGGTTTAAAGAAAACAAAGGTTTTTGCTCCTATATCTGGGCTGAATGGCACAGCTACGACACTGAATTATAAAATTGAAACTGTGATTTCAAATAAAAATAGAGATTTCACAAGGGAACTGGAATTTCTTTTAGTGCCAAAAATTACAGAAATAACCCCACTTACGCCCATTCGAGTAGACATTACTGATATACCCACAAATATCTCGTTAGCAGATGCTAAATTTAATATACCAGGAAAAATACATTTATTATTGGGTGCTCAATGCTTTTTTGATTTATTGAAAGCCGGTCAAATTCGCTGCTCATCACAAAACTTGTTATTTCAAGACACCGTGTTTGGATATGTAGCTAGCGGTGTTGTGAGTAATTCCCCAAACGATTCTCAATATTGTGGTCTACTCACGCAAAATGAAAAAATAGAACAATCCTTGCGACAATTTTGGGAAATCGAAAATATTAATGATTCCAGTTCGTTGCTTAGTGAAGAAGAGAAATTTTGCGAAAATCATTTTAAAACTACGCATTATCGAACTGCCACTGGTCAGTACGTTGTAAGCATGCCTATGGAGGATGCTACATTTTTAGGAGAATCAAAAAAATTAGCCGAAAAAAGACTCGATCAAGTTTGGCACCGATTAGATAGGGATTCGAACTTGCAACCTCTGTATTCGGAATTTATGGGCGAGTATAAAAATTTAAATCATATGGAGTTAGTGGAGGACTGTTAGGGACCCGTAAAGGACTGTTATTATATACCTCATCATGGAGTTTACAGACCAGAAAAAAGTACTACACGCTTGCGTGTTGTGTTTAACGCGTCAACGCCAACGACGTCTGGGTTGTCATTGAATGACCTCCTTTTAAAGGGTAAAATTCCACAACAAGAGTTATTCTTAATTATGATTCGTTTTCGAAAACATAGATATGCATTCACTGCGGATGTTGAGAAGATGTATCAAATGGTATTAATTAATCCTTCGCAAAGAGACTTTCTTCGAATTTTGTGGAAGAACAATATTGACGCGCCAGTACAAACTTATAAGCTCAATACAGTGACTTATGGGACATCTAACGCTCCTTATTTAGCTACTCGTGCTCTTAAGCAATTAGCTCTAGATGAACAAAAAAACTTACCTCTAGCATCGTCAGTCGCCTTAAAGGACTTTTATGTTGATGATCTTCTTTCCGGGGAATCAACTCTCGAAAAGGCTAAAATCCTTAAATTACAATTAATTCAACTTTTGAATCGTGGAAACATGAAATTGCACAAATGGTGTGCAAATCATAGAGAATTAGTTAAGTCTCATACTAGGGTTGCCACCGAATATAGTTTCGATGATCAGCCAGATTGTACTTCAGTAAAAACCTTGGGTGTTCTATGGGAACCACGGAGTGACTGTTTTCTGTATAAATTGAAAATTCCTAACAAAGAATTTTATAGTAAACGAGATGTTCTATCTCTAATTTCAAAAATATTTGACCCGTTAGGATTAATTGGGCCTGTAGTAACAAGGGCTAAAATATTTATGCAGAAGCTCTGGTTAGCCAAAATCGATTGGAATGAGCCATTACCGGATTTTCTGGAGAGAGAATGGAATGACTTTCTATCCACCCTCTCAGAGTTAGAGAACTTAAAGATTTCTAGATTTGTTTTTCATGAAGATCGCATAATCATACATGGGTTTGCTGATGCCTCTTCGTTAGCCTATGGAGCTGCAATTTATGTTCAGTCTTTACCAGTTGAAGGATCTCCTGCTGCGCAACTATTGTGCAGCAAATCCAGAGTCTCTCCTATAAAAACAGTGTCGATTCCTTGCTTAGAATTATGTTCTTGCCTCCTATTAGCGAAACTAATTCATAAAGTTCTACCGTCACTGGACATTCGAATAGAAAATATCGTTCTCTGGAGTGACTCCACGATCTCGCTTGCTTGGATTGGAAAATCACCACATTTACTAAAAACATTCGTGAGTAACCGAGTCGCTGCTATACAAGAACTTACAGACTCTTACCAATGGCAGCATGTGACATCGGATAATAATCCAGCTGATGTAATATCTAGAGGACTGGACGCTAAGGAACTTTTAAATTGTAACCTTTGGTTTTGTGGTCCAAACTTCCTTCGTGACAAAATTCAGCATACAGAAAATAATCCAGTAGATCTAGAAACAAATAATGACTATGCGTTAGAATTCAAATCAGTTCAGGACATTAACCTCGCAGTTAAGACTGAAAATTTACTGTATAATTGTTTGTTTACTTTGACTAATGATTTTTTGAAATTGATTCGTATTATTAGTTATATTTTTAGATTTATAGAAAATTGTAAAAATGTTAAAGAAAAAAAAAGTGGTCCTTTAACAATTGATGAGTTGAAAAAAGCGGAAGTTGTCCTGATTAAACAGGTACAGTATTCTACTTTTTCTGAAGAGATAAAACAACTGAAGAACGGGAAGAGCCTGTCAGGTAATAGTAAATTAAGATTTTTGAATGCATATTTAGATTCTGCAGGAATTATCAGAGTTGGAGGTCGCCTAGACAACTCCAGTCTGACTTTTGAAAACAAACATCCTGTTGTTTTACCACATAATAATAAATTAAGTGAAATTATTTTTGAATATTTTCATAACAAGTTTTTCCATCTAGGGCCACAATCCTTATTACATCATGTCAGGCAAAAATATTGGGTAATAAATGGGCGATCTTTAGCGCGTAAAATAGTTCATAAATGCATAACCTGTTTCAGAAACAAGGCAATAAGTGCGAATCAAATAATGGGAAATTTGCCTTCAGAACGAGTAAACCCTAGCCCACCATTTAAAAAATGTGCGATTGATTTCTGTGGACCCTTTATGATTAAGTATAAAAATCAGAGAAAGGGCAATTATAATAAAATTTATGTTGCAATTTTTGTTTGTCTCGCCACAAAGGCAATTCATTTGGATATAGTAACAGATTTAAAATCTGAATCCTTTATTGCCACCCTGAAACGATTTTTCGCTAGAAGAGGTAAAAGCACAACTATAATGTCAGATAATGGAACTACATTTGTAGGTTCAAATAAAGAGTTGAAGAAATTACATGCCCTGGTATGTAAACCCGATGATGCTTTGTCTAATTATTTGGCCTCTGAGGCTGTTAACTGGAAATTCATCCCTCCTCGTTCACCCAATTTTGGTGGATTATGGGAGGCTGGGGTGAAATCCTTTAAATATCATCTCAAAAGAGTCTTAGGCAATTCTCGAGTCACACTCGAAGAATTTTGGACATTAACCACAGAAATTGAAGCAATTTTAAATTCTCGACCTTTAGTCCCTTTGTCGTCAGATCCAAATGAAATTGAAGTCTTGACCCCTGCCCATTATTAATAGGCCGACCAATTACTTCAATCCCTGAACCGGATTTGACCAAAATTAATGATAATAGGTTGTCTAACTGGCAAAAATTAACCCAAATGACCCAACTTTTATGGAAAGCATGGAACACGGAATATTTGGCTAATTTACAGCAACGCACAAAATGGTACATTGAAAAAGAAAATCTAAAAGAAGGATGTATGGTCATCCTAAAGGAGGATAATTTACCTCCTGGCAAATGGGCATTAGGTCGTGTCCTTAAAGTAACACATGGCTCTGATAAAAAAGTCAGAGTTTTACACATCAAAACAGCAACAGGTATAGTTACGAGGTCCGTCTAAAAAGTGTGTCTTCTTCCATTAGATGATTGCTGATTTCTATTATCTTAAAACATTTAACTCATTGCATTATTATCATCACTATTGTATATTTTTATTTTGAACATTTTATTATGTATATCAAGTTAAAATTGGGATAACAGAACGCAATTCTTTGCTTCAGTTTTCACATAGAATCTAAATCTAACTGTTACCGTATCTATATATTTTCTTTAATTAAATATTATAAACATGTTAATTTTATTAGTTTGCTATGTGTATTGAGTGCTAATTTTGATAATAGTCTTTTATGATATTCAAGTGTAACCACTGTTTGCATTATAATTTATATAATTCTCATCTTTGAAAAACTTAAGTGTATATTATTGGAAGTAGCATATTTGTAATTTTTTTGGAAACTAGTGTATATTGTTTTTAGAATTTTAATTCCTATTGTTTATTGTTATATTTAGTATTATTATGTTGAATGTTGACACATGTCAACGGGGGCCGGTATGTTACGGCTTCTCTTAACCTTGACTGTCGCGCGCGCCTCCATGGCGCATTCTTCTGTAATTTAGGTTTGGCCGTTTGGCAACCTTTAAGAACAGTTCAGTTGTTTTGTTTTTCGACGATCTCTGCGGACCTATGGTGCGTTCGCTGGATCCAATATTCTTCAAATCATGTATATAATTCTTCCAATAATGTATAAACTGTAAATAATATTCTTGTATATAAAGTAAATTAAATTGATAAGTGTAGTTAATGAACCAGCGACTATGAGTATTTCGTTACTCGCACCATTCGACACACGACAACGTGAAAAGAAGCTTTTACCCATTTTGAAATAAATTTGTTTTTAAATTCTGGTGTGATTCAATCATTTCAGCATGTCACGAATAAAAGCTCTTTACCCTGAAGGGTTAAAGGGGTGCAGTCTCTAGAGGGATGACCAAGAAGAAGCGTAAGGGTATCTGTCTCTTTCTCAGGCCTTTTAGTCTGTTTGCATTGAGGTTTCTGGAGGGTGGGTGCTAGAGTAATAACCAAAGACGAGCGGGAGTGTACCTGTGTATTTATTGGTTTATCAAATCTTTAACATGTGTCATTTGTTTATAATAATAACTATATTAATTTTTTTATAATGACAGTGTTGTTAATATTAACATCATCATTTTATTAAGACATGAAATTGATGGGCATAACATTTATCAAAAACTTGCCAAGTTCTAGATTTATTATTAATATGCTATCAATAATTTTTATTTCTAAACAATTTAAAAAATGCTATAATAGTTCTGTAGGTAAGTTTGAGTGAATTTTATTTGAACTTGGCACCCACTTATATATCACTTCTTTTCTTGCCATTGTCTTTACAGAACTTGGCTCCCTTTTTTCACAGCTATGTTTTTGTTAGATATCATTACTTTTTGTAAAGTTACAATATATTTAGACACTTTACTTAATGCTTTTTAATGTGTTTACATGTGACTATTTTATTCACCTAGCAACATTCAATTTTAATTTAAATTTCCAACAACAAACTATTTGGATGTCAATTTGCGGCTGAAATCTATATTTTAATACTGCTACATTGAATGCATGTTTTGAAACGAAATGTATTGATTCGAAATTTTTATTGTTTCTGAAACAATAATTCCTATTAAATTCCTATATTAAATTTTCCAATTAAATATCCTATAGCTGGGCCTGCTTTTTTGTACTGAAAGTGAAAAATAAAGTTATGTACTTATGCCACACTGGTGCCGGAAAAGAGGCACTGCAGAGGAAGCACATTGCCTCTCCCTGGATTTTCAAATTTAACTAATTAAATATCCTTTTCTCTGATGATTTTCAAAATAACAAGTGGGTAAGTGTGATCACAGATCACACAGAGGGTTTCGTTTAATATTCCTTTCAAAACACTTTATCCTTTTGAAAAATCTGTTAGTTCCACATTTCGTAACCACGGGCGCACTCTATTCTAAACAAACCTCTATCCGAACGAAACTCCGTTTTACATACTATCCGTAGATATATTAGTCGAGGGGATTGAACCCATAGCACCCGAGATAAGTCGGCGCCCCTAGCGGTAAAATGTGGAGCTAAAATATGTAAGGCTAAGGTGCATAATATGAAAGAATGGTCAAAGGGGTATCGGCAAAAGTTGGAAAAGTGCTCCCCGGGTGAAAAGGACGGAGGTTAGAAAAATTACTTAAAATACACAAGTTAGAGCCCGGAGGAGTAAATAATATAAGACTTTTTCAAATTTTTATGATTTGTCGTGTGGTCTAAGGTATTCAGCTATACGTATGAAAAAAGTCATGTCTCCAACTTAATTAGGGGCTCCCTTAGAAAGAATTGCTTAAAATACATATGTGGTAGCTCAAAGAGTTAAGCATAAGAATTTTTCAAGATTCACCTGGCCTCAGGTGTTCTGCTATAAGTATGCAAAATTTCAAATCTGCAGTTTAATAAGGGGCTCAGATAGAAAGAATTGCTTAAAATACGCATGTGGAAGCCCAAAGGGTTAAATGTACGACTTTTTCAAAATTTTATGATTTGTCATTTGATATGTGTTCAGCTATAAGTATGCAAATATTCACGCCTCCAACATAATTATGGGCTCACTTAGAAAATATTGTTTAAAATACACATGTGAGAGCCCAAAGGGTTAAATGTACGACTTTTTCAAAATATTATGATTTCTCGTTTGATGTGAGGTGCTCAGCTATAAGTATGCAAATTTTCACGCCTCCAACATAATTAGGGTCTCACTTAGAAAATATTGTTTAAAATAGACATGTGAGAGCCCAAAGGGTTAATTGTACGACTTTTTCAAAATTTTATGATTTCTCGTTTGATGTGAGGTGCTCAGCTATAAGTATCCAAAATTTCAAGCCTCCAACCTAATTAGGGGCTCACTTAGAAAGAATTGTTTAAAATACACATGCGGGAGCCCAAAAGGTTAAATGTACGACTTTTTGAAAATGTTATGATTTGCCGTTTGATGTGAGGTGTTCAGCTATAAGTATGCAACATTTCAAGCTTCCAACCTAATTAGGGGCTCACTTAGAAATAATTGATTAAAACACACATGTGGGAGCCCAAAGGGTTAAATGTACGACTTTTTCAAAATTTTATAGATTTTCGTTTGATGTGATGTGTTCATCTATAAGTATGTACAATTTTCGCCTCCAACCTAATTAGGGGCTCACTTAGAAAGGATTATTTAAAATACACATGTGAGACCCCAAAGGGTTAAATTTACAACTTTTTCAAAATTTCATAATTTGTCATTTGATGTGAGGTGTTCAGCTGTAAAATTTCAGCTGTGTCTGTAACATTTCACGCCTCCAACCTAATTAGGGGCTCGCTTAGAAAGAATTGTTTAAAATAAACATGTGGGAGCCAAAGAGTTAAATGTACGACTTTCTAAAAATTTTATGATTTGTCGTATGATGTGTGGTGTTCAGCCATAAGTATGCAAAATTTCAAGTATCCAACATGTATAGTTTCTGAGAATGGGCTCTGTGACGAACAGAATATCTCAATTTGTTGATTTTCTGTAAGCAAGTAAACCCAGATAAACCCCCAGTAAGTAGATAGGTTTACAATAGAAGTCTATGGGAATTTGGCGAAATATTAGAGATATCGCCAAGGTGGCGTCACTTTTGGCGACTAATTTTGGTCGCCAAATTTGGCGATATATCGCCATGTTGGCGAGAAACATGGCGGTATTTGGCGACAGAACAGAGTCCCCTCCTACGGCAAATTAAAATTTCGCCTAATAGACGTAATGTTAAAGTAAAAATGGGCACCCCCAGGTAGGTAATTCATCGATTTTCACAATTTTTTTATTTTTTTCCTTAGTTTTGTAGTGTAAACAAACTTCGCACCAAATTTGAAGTCTGTAGCTGCAGTAGATATACGAGATCTTTTTGATGAGTGAGTCAGTCAGTCAGTCAGTCAGTCAGTGATAAAATTATCGATTATCAGACATTTTCAAATGTCATTATCTCGGAAACTAATTATGCGTTATTTATAAAATTTTGGATTTTAGGTAATTGGGGTGGCCTTACTACACATTTCGTATAACAAGTACGTAGGTCTCATAGATTTTCAGTAGTAGAGCATTGAAATTTGACGAAAACAGCTCGAAATGGTTCGTGTAAATAACACACGGCTATGTCAGGCGAACTTGGCTGACACACTGCCGTGTGTCTAGATATTATACAGACATACAAACAATAAATACAATAAACCCAACTGGAGTGAAAAATTAGCCAGAGTCAGAAATCGAACCCTGGGCCACAGTATACAAGTCTGCTGCTCTAACCACTGAGCTACTCCGGCCGATGACTGAGTCTGCAATTTCTCACTAATAAACCAAGTTGGGGAAGTCACCAGCCTTGGATGACCGGAAAACGATGAATAGATTTTACTATAGATTTACTATAGATTTTATTGATAGACATGCACACATTATATTTATGCATGTGTGTGTGTTTTAATAGATATTGTAGTAAGAGTATTTTATTATAATTATCGTACATCGATGTAATAGTAAAATCTATTCATCGTTGTCCGGTCATCCAAGGCTGTCGTATAGATGGCCGGTGACTTCCCAACATGGTTTATTAGTGAGAAATTGCAGACTCAGGCATCGGCCGGAGTAGCTCAGTGGTTGGAGCAGCAGTCTTGTATACTGTGGTCCCGGGTTCGATTCCTGGCTCTGGCTAATTTTTTACTCCAGTTGGGTTTATTGTATTTATTGTTTGTATGTCTGTATAATATTTATATATACCTTCAACTGTTGAATGTAGGCGTTATTTATGTGTGTATATGTGTTTTAATATATATTGTAGTATGGGTGTTTTATTACAATTATCGTAGATCGATGTAATAGTAAAATCTATTCATCGTTGTCCGGTCATCCAAGGCTGTCGTATAGTTGGCTGGTGACTTCCCGACATGGTTTATTATTAAGAAATTGCAGACTCAGGCATCGGCCGGAGTAGCTCAGTGGTTAGAGCAGCAGTCTTGTATACTGTGGTCCCGGGTTCGATTCCTGGCTGTGGCTAATTTTTCACTCCAGTTGGGTTTATTGTATTTATTTTTTGTATGTCTATAATATTTATATATACATTTAACTGTTGAAGACAGGCGTTATTTATGTGTGTATGTGTGTTTTAATATATATTGTAGTATGAGTGTTTTATGTTAATATATTTTGTTTAATTTTATGGATATTATTTTGTATGTTTTTTTTTATATAAAATATAAATATATATATATACATATTTTTTTTGTTAATATTAAATTAGTTACTTTTAACTGCTAACCGTAACTTTATTATATTTCCACGTGAACATAATATTCATTGTTAATGATTTTTCGAGGACCGATATGGAACTAGGTCTTCTCAGCTATCGTTGGTAATGTTAATCATATTTTTTTCGTTATTCACTTTCATGGTGAATATTTTATGATTTTGTATTTTACATGTTTTCTGCATACCTTAATCTTATGGATACATTTGATAGGGCATTTTGAGAATTAGCTTTCAAAGTTAAGCTTGCTATTCCCAATCAGAAATTGACTGTGTTTTACTTTTATTATGAAATAATGCGATTATGAAATAATGACAAGAGTTTCACAATATAAGTTTTACTTTTTATTCATATTTTTCACATTCCTTTTTGTAATTTTTCGTATTACATTTTCAATTATTCCTGTTTAATATACAGCATTTTGGATAAACAGTGTGATGGTATCATAAATAACTTCATTTTTATGGTCAATTTTGCATTTGTTAATAATATCTTATAATTACGAACAGTTAGACTATATATATATATATATATATATATATATATAGTCTTTTTTTTTTTTTTTTTTTTTTGACAATAAATTTTTAAGACATCTCACACATTTCCTAACGTTATAGCAGTTATTCGTTCGGAATTAAAATATTTTCTAAGAGTTTAATGTTCTGTTAAATGAAATTATCTGTTATTTAGAAATCATATTAACACTTTGATTACAGAGTTGGAAAATCCCAGCAACTATTTTTATTGTTATTATTATTCTATAGTGCCACTTTTGAAAAATAACCTTTGCCATACACTTACAATTACAAATATACCAGAACATAATTCCAGATAAGTCTACCTTAAAGAAAATTTGTAGGGTGCATTCCTAATTATATAAATACATAGCACCTATAGTCGTCGCCTGTTCCATCCATCTGTCTGCATATAACAGCGCAAAAACTACCCAACGGAATGGTTTGAAACTTAATATATTATATTTGTTGCAGGATTTTTTCCAAGTCATTTCATATTTTATGAAAATCGAATCAAAACTTAAAGAGATATTAATGAATATTTAGAAAACTAGTTATAGTACGAACGCACCTCATTTCCCACGTTTGACGTACAACTTCCAAATTGTTTTTACCCGACAGCCAAGAAGGGTTATGTGTTTCACGCGTATCTGAGTATGTGAATTTCTTTATACCCTCGAAACATCCCAACGGCTTGATGGATTTTGATGAATGAGATCTCTATCGATTTGTCTAAACCGTCCGATGGTTATAGGCTAGTTTTTGTTTTTATAAATTCAAAATGTCGGCAACTCTAACCTTCATAGACATCTATAGACGTCATCAAAACAGTGTTTATTGATAGGAGCTAACAATTAAACACAACTTAAAAGTCATCAATACAAGTAAATAAAAACAAATAGGTAAGTAATATAAAAAATAGTTTCTCATTGACGAGAAATAATTATTTCGCTTTTTACACAGTCGGGTTTTTTGATTTTTTTAAATTTAATTATATTCTTGTACAATTGACTATGAAAAATATTGCCAGTCCTCGCGTGTAATCAAAATATTAATACGGAAATTTGTCTATTTGTTTTTGTATAAATCCCTATTGCAAGCTGCATTTGGTCAAATTATTTAACTCATAAAACTGGCTTTGAAATTTAATTACCAAGAGTGAGTAAAATGAGCCTTTTTAAAAACAACCATAATTAGTTATAGGTACTGCTTGAAAATTTTATATTATTAATTATGAATAAGGAAGTAATTAACAAAAAACTAATAAATGTACATTGACATTTACAATAACGGTAAAAAAAAATTACTTTTCTTAAGAGTGGCATGATAAGAGATTAGTTTTCCGCCTTAGTTGAGCAAAAAAGTGTAATTAGATTTTTTTACTTAGTCAAAATTCGTTAAATGAATTATAAACATATTATAACGAAATTGTAATTTCCTTTTTACATCCTAGTAATTATAAATAGAATACTATTTCTTAGTATAAACTTTAATTAAAAATTAAACGCTTGGTATAAGCATTATAATTTTTTGTATTATGACAGAATGCCTCAATTCAGAAAAAAAAATTATTACCTTTCAGTTTTAAATAGTTAGTTTTATATAATAAAATATTATACACGAGGTGTTTTTTTCAAGCTATTTTGATTAACTTGAGCTATTTTTAGATTTAAATAACAAGTTTTTTCTGATACCTTTGACGCCGGTAAAAAGTTATTAGCGATATATTGCTTTTTCTAAAAATGTAACTTGGAATGAATTAATTTTCTTTTATGTATGTAAAGGTATTTTTCATCTGAGGTGAATAACTATGAAATAAATGTTTATTTAGACAAATATATTGATGAGGGTTTTTGTTTAGAATTTAACATGGACAAGTACGTTTCTGTAGAATGATCTGATGAAAGCTTAGAGTAATGATAATGCAAAATTGACAATAAGAATATCGTCGTAAATTTGTGGAAGTTATAACTGTCTGTTTAATCATATAAATTTGACACAATGTATTAAAAATATAATATTTTTTTATTGATGAATTTTTAGGTTTATTTAGATTATGCGTAGTACTATTTCCATCTGTTTTTTCTATTGAAATATTCAAATATGCAGTCTGATTAAGATTTTTCAGCTTTATTATACAAGATGTCCAAATATTAATGTCCCAGCTTCAATGGTATATTATAATAGTTTAATTTAGACTATTTACAACAAAGAATACATCAAACTGAATGTAAACTAATCTAGTTTTTCTTACAAATGATCAATATGCGTAATTTTTGTTATATAGCACACATTTAACCTGAAGTCCAATTATTCCCACATTTCGGTTAACAAGTATGAAGTAATGGAAGCGACAGCCTCTTCAATTGTGTATCAACTCTGGTAAATCATTGGGTAGCGGTGGAGCGTAGACAAGATATTTTATAAAGCTCCAAAACGAAAAATTGCATGGTTCTAAAGGCTTTTAAATCTTCAGAACTGCAATAACGCTTTACGTTCAGGAGTCGCCATTTTGTGTATGTGGCACTTCAAGTGAGTAAATAACTAAGCAGTTTTCGCGCATGCGCTTATCAAAATCTGATTGAGTTACGCTTTATTTGTGACCTTGAAAGAACTCTCTATAGCATTTACAATTGATGCTATTAAAATTTATAACTGTGATAGTCTTTTGCGGGCACCCTGTATTATTGGCTGCTTAGCAAGCCGTTGTGTTGCATAGAAATTGTATTTGGTTTTCCAATTGTTTGGGGGGAAAGAAGAAATCTAGCCTTTGAAATCATTTCAAGATTCTAGTCCTCACAAATATTCATAAATCGCAATTTAGTACGTTTTTAGGATGTTTCCCGCTTCCTTCATCTTTTTCAGTGAACCGTTATTAGAAAGTATTCACTTGTTAAAAGTTAAATGTAAGCAAGAATGCATGTTTTTAGTCTCAGCAGTCACAAAATTTGCAATTTTACATTGTTCTTTTTTCTTGCACCTTTTAACTTTCGAAAACATTGAAAACTGTTCTCTGCACACATCTCAGCCTTAAAAGTAACAGCCATGTCCAAATTTCAAGTTTTTAACACTAGTAATTCAAAATAAATCGTAATTAAAAATGTTTTTAGAAAGTTTTTCGCTCATTTAATCTTTTTAAGTTTCTAATTTTTTAGAAATATTTCTTTAGGAACAATTAAATACCGTGCAAAATTTAAATTAGCCTCAATAGTGCCACAGAAATTGAAATTTTAGAACATTTTTTCTTCCTGCTTTCTTTTATATTTCATTTTTTTTAGAAACTGCTTCGTGCAAGCTTTTACTTTTTAAAAGTAATTACCATTTCAAATTACAACTTTCTAACATAACTATTCCAAATAAATCATAATTTACAACGTTTTCCATTTATTTCATACTTTAAAATTCCGAACTTTTTTTAAACCGCTCACAGAGAGTACTTGCATGTTAAAAGTAATCACGATAGTAAATTTCAAATTTCTAGAACTAATATTATCACAGGAATAGCAATTTTAGAATTATGCTTTTCATTTGTACCCTTTCGTGCCGACGTAAGAAATTATCTTTGTTGGAGCAGGCAGAATTTTGCTATCATTACTTTTTAAATCAACTCATGTATTTCAGAGCTTACGCCTATAGGCGTACTTACATATAAACAAACATACAAATAAACACGCAAACGTTACTTCTTTATGATATTATTATAGATTAACCCATTTCAGTTCAAATGATATCAACTCTATTTACCATGTTTTTTTCATTCAAAACATATCATTTATATAAACTGTTACAAACAGGTGATGATGTTAATAGATATCGAACGAATATTCGGTTTCAGTTTCGTTTATGGCTCAAATTATGAGTTTCGCCAAAAATTCCTTTTGGTGAAAATGCTGCTAAAATTCTGCCGCACACAAACCAGAACTATCTGTATTACAAAAATCTCGTTTCTTCGACGAAAATTTTCAGCATTACTCATGCTGTATCGGCTCAAATGAGGTACTCTTTATCTATTGCTATGAACTTTGTTTATAATTATCAGACATGGCTGGCTCAAGATATGAGTGCAAGTTATAAAACAGGTAAAGCATATATGAATAAAGTTTGAAGACGCTTTTCACGTGATCATTAAAAGCTGCAGACATAACAATAATTGAAATGTTTTAATTTGAAACCGCAGAAGGGTTCTAGTACCATTTGAGAAAGTTTTAGTATAACACGCGATCACTTACAAAAATCATTATGAAATATAAATCGAGGTATGTATATCTAAAAACATCGTCGAATTAGATGGAATTTGTATAATTAGAAAATCATTCAATGTCCTAAATGAATTAATTATTTTTTATTTTATATGATAATAAAAAGTTTCGGTTAGAGCAGCGGTTCCCAACCTTTTATTGGCCACGCCCCACCAAAGAATTCTTAGAATCACCATGACCCCCCCCCCCCCTCACTCTGTAAATTATGGATATTTTTACTTAAAAATTGAACTCTATTCACACTGTGGATGCGTAATAGAGCCTTAATAACTATTCATTTCGCATTTTTTAACTTTTCAAAGAGGTGAATCTTCTGTCACAAATGTGTTTTTAACACAATTTTATAAATGCAATGACGATATACATCTTTTTTTATTTTTTATACATCTTTGTATTTGTGCTAAACAGAGTTTTGTTGTACTTTCCCAACTATTCTCAATGTTTTAAAAAAATGTTATACTGTCTGCATTTTTGTCTTAGCAAGATATCATGAAGAAAGACTTGGATTTAACATTAATAACATTAATAACATTGATAACATTCGCACATTTTATAACACATTTCTGTTACTTATTAGGAGTGGTATATAAGTTTTGGACATATTTTCATTCTACGGATAACACAGTGCACAAGCATTTCAAAGTTATCATCATCATCAATTTTAAGTATGCACTATTCCCCATCACAATACATTTTCTCTGTTTTCTTTTTCCCAATATCGTTAATTTTCTTCCATATATTATCTGATTTTAAAGTTTAATATGTATATTTCATCATGTAATTTACTGTATAGAATGCCTGCAGTAGAACCATGAATATTTACTATCTACCCATTTTTTTCTAGTGATATTTAATATTTAAAAAATTTAAAAAGTTAGTAATACATCGTTTTTTTTTCATATATATTTTAGGTTAAATATGTTCAAGACAGTCAGATGTATATACAGGGTGGCCATAATTAAACTGCAAGTGTTCAAGGGGTGCTGGAGAGAAAACTACCGGGAATATTCCAGTGAAATTTGGTATCTACACGTTTCAGTACATGCGCAAGTCAAATATGAAAATAAAATCGCCATTTTCCCCCGATAGATGGCACTATACCGTGTTGCAATGCTTATCGACCGAATATATGCAAATTTTAAGCCCATCGAACAGTATAAAAACATCAATTCATCGAGTAAAGGCCAGTCATGACTCTGAATAAGAAGGAACGTGCATTGTTAGTGAAGATATTCTATCAGAATGGTAGCAATTATTCAGCTACTCTGAAAGAATACCGGCGTATGAAACGATTAAGAAGAGGTCCAATGAGTGTCAATGGATTTAAAAATATGATTTTAAAATTTGAAGAATCAGGAGAATTTGGCGTTATTCCAGGCACAAGAGGGCGACGTCCCGTAAACCCGGAAAGAGTGCAACAGATTGATGACGCCATTGCGACTATGAGTAGCAGTACAGGAGCCAGTATGCTGCAACAAGTCAGCGCAAGAAGTGTGGATCGGACATTATCTCTTCCCTGGTCAACTGTGCATAAAGTGTTGCGCCACATTCTTCGGCGTTATCCGTATAAAATTAAAATTCTTCAAGAATTGAAACCTCATGATGACACCCTAAGATTTGATTTTGCAAACCTTGTCCTGTGGAAAATCAGTGAAGATGACACTTGGATACAGAGAATATTGTGGATAGGCAAGGCGCATTTTACACTATCAGGTAGTGTAAATGCGCATAACTGCAGGATATGGGGAACGAACAAACAATACGCTAAATGTGAAGAACCGCTCCATTCCGATTATGTAACTGTATGGTTTGGAATGACTTGTGATTTTCTTGTGGGCTCATATTTCTTTGAGACCCCAACTTCAAGTGGTCCCAAACGCTGTAGTGTTACAGGGACTAGCTACGGTGCGGTGTTGAGACGACAATTCATTCCAGCTTCACAATAATTCTAGTTTTTATTGCTTTATAATTGTGCTATCCAGAGTTTACCAATCTAAATCTATACTAATAAAATAACAAAACGCTCTCATTGTGTGTGCGATGGCTAGCGAAAACTACTGCACGTAGAAGTATGAAAATTTAGATGAGAATAGTCCAAGCATCTGAGGCTCAGATTTTTAAGTTTTAGGGCCGTTTCTATGCACTAAATTGTTAATAACATGCATCCTTTTTATCCGATTTTTTCCCTTTTTTGTAGGCCAATTCCCTATTCTGATTCTACCCCATTTCTACATTTCAGTTTAGACCCTGACACACTTGGGGTCCGATACAGGACCCCTTGAAAGTTTTGCGCGCTAAATTGTTAATAGATTGATTCATTTTAATCCGATCTTCATTTTTAAAATTATTTTTCCATTTAGCCATTCTCCCGTTTCCACATTAAAGTTGAGATTCTGGGTCAGTCTAGGGTCCCATAGGGTCCCCAATACAACGTCCTTTGAACATTTTGTGTGCCATGCATTTTTCAACACGTAATTTTCTCACCTTCTCAGTGCATAATTTTAAAGTCGAGTCTTGGGCTCTTCTCCCCGAACCAACACCCTCATATTTTTATTGGAGCCCTAGGATCCTTTTTTAAGCATTTTTTTTTTTTTTGCGCATTTCTTTAAACTATTATTTTAATGAATAATTCATACCCTATTCTTAATTTTGACTAATTGTAGATCTAAAATGCTAAGTACTGAAATATTTTAACATATTTTCATGTTAGGGCCCTTCTCTCAACATCGGTTGACCCCTTTTAGGCCCCTATTATAGCTCCCTTTAAAACTATCCGATTCAATAGCTTTTTCTTTTTCTAACAACTTCTTAGGTTCTCCAGCTATGACAGGAACAACAAAAAAATTTTCAGACTTCAGATACCTCCAATTTTGAATATTAACCGCCTTCTTGTGGCCCTTGGTGCAGCTTCTTTAAAAATTATCCTAATTGCTTGAAAATTTCTTTAATATAGTTCTACCGTTCTCTAATTGCTTTAAAAACTATTATTAAGCATCTTTACACCCAACTACATAAGTCCCTAGCTTCTTGGGGCCGGTACAAAGTCCCTTGAAGTTTTTTCACCATAAATTGTTAATAAATTGCCCCTCTTAATCCAATCTTTATTTTTTGGAACCCTTTTTCCGTTTAGTTATTCTCCCGTTTCTATATTCAAGTCAAAATCTTGGGGAACACTAGGGTCTCGTAGGGCCCGATACGGGATCCCTTCAAATTTTTGTGTGGAATGCATTTTTACTCTTTAATTTTCTCACATTCTCAATGCAAAATTTTTACTTAAGTCTTGGACACCTCTCCCCGGTCCAATACCGAGTTATTTTTACTGGGACCCTATGCCCTGTTTTAAGCATTTTAAGCATGCCCCCCCACCCCATTTTTTGCTTAATTCTTTAAAATTTGATTACAATGGTTAATTCAGACCCAAACCTTAATTTGAACTAATTGAAGGTCTAAAGGTGCCATTAAAGTTAGACTTTTTAGCATGTTTCCCTGTTAGGGCCCTGCTCATAACTATCAGTTGGTCCTCTTTGGGCCCTTTATTATAGCTCCTTTAAAATTTACTAACTTTTTTTCCCTAACAACTGGTTAAGTCCTTCTGGTACTATATGAATAACAAAAAAAAAATTCTCAGACTTCAGCTACCATCAATTTTGAATATTAATCTCTTTCTTGGGGTTGTTGCAGCTTCTTTAAAAATGAATCGATTCGATTACAATTTTCTTTAACATAGTTTTAGCAATCTCAAGCTACTTTAAAACTACTAAGAAATTTTTTTGTATACAAACTAAATTCCAATTAAGACCTTGGACTTCAGGGCATGGTCTTTCTCTATATACCTCAGATACCACCTTTTTCGAACATTAATCTCCTTTTTCGATGTACGTTTACTCCCTACAACCATAAATTAAAAATCGCGTTACTTTAAAGGTAACTTCAGAGAAGTGATTTTACCCGATTACTAAAATCGTGTTAATGTTAAAAGTTATTAATGAAATTTTCAAGGAGAGGGGCAGTATCCACCGCTTGCGGCGCATGCTTTCCTCGGGTTCTAAGGAATCAATTTTAAATGGATTTGGTTCACTTAATTTAGATTACAATTCAGCTAGTCCCTGTATTATGAAATTTTATCTCAGATTTCAGTTACCAACATTTTCTAACATTAATGGTACATTATTTTTTTTTTATTCTATGGGTTTGATTACTACGACGTTTGGCTCGCTGAACTTTCTTTTTGATTGTATCCGGTACATGCGGGCACTTCCGGTAAATGCTGCCTTTGGTAGCGGGGACCCAAGTTACAGGCTTGACCGGAAAGAGGTTTGTTGGGAACACACTAGACGCTGCGAAGGCAATGGGGTCTCCAAAATTAGGTTCATTTAAAAGAATTTCAAAAGATGTAAAATTATACATACTTCAGATTTGTTTAAGGTTATTATTTACAAACGCCGGGCTGGTCTGCTAGTATATATATATATAATGAAAATATTACTTGTGAACATACTTTTCTCTATTTTAAATTTGGGTATTTTATATACAGCTCCAACAGAAAAAAATCAGTGAAATAGTTCTTATATGAATAAATAAACCCTTTATTATATTTCTTAAATTTTTATTTAAAAATCAAGTGAATAATTGCCTCACAGCATTTTGTAGCTGAATATACAGATGAATAAAAATTATCTGTACAACTTTGACAGTTAAGAGATTGTAAAAGAAAGTTTAATTAACTGTACAGAAACTTTATCTTTTTTAGGTAGCTTTCTTTACAAAAAGCTACCTATTGCAGCCGTTCGGAGGAAAGCGATTTCAAAAAATTTTGGTATATTTTCATTGATCATGACCCCCAGACACCGAAACCACCCGCCGTTCAAAATTGATATATATACATATATATATATATATATATCAATATATATATATATATATATATATATATCAATATATATATATATATATATATATATATCTGACCTATGTCACACTGTAACTCTCGTATTTATGAACTGATTTGGATGTAATTCGGTGTGTACATAATACATACCAATGTCTCGACCGAGTTCGTTGGCCAGCTTCATCCGCCATTTTGTTTCAAAATGGCGGCCATTTAAATTTTTAAAAAAATTTAAAATTTGAAATGTGGTACCAAAAAAATGAAAATGGAAAAATATTTTTTTCTTATGTATTTAATCTTTATACAAAGACTCCGTAGCAGTTTTTGTTTCGTCTATATCTTAAAAAATGGCTGAGTTATAGCATTTTGAATTTCTAGCGAATCTGACATTTTGAAACGTCCTGAATTTTGTCACGCGATAAAAGGCGTATTTATGAACCGATTTGGATGTAACTTCGTTTATACATAGTAGAGACCAATGTCTTGAACGAGTTCGTTGGCCAGCTTCATCCGCCATCTTGTTTAAAAATGGCGGCCATTTAAAATTTTAAGAAAAATTTAAATTTGAAATGTGGTAGCAAAAAATTGAAAATTGAAAAAATATTTTTTTCTTATGTGTTTGACCTTGATAAAAAGATTCGGGAGCAGTTTTTGTTTCGTCTATATCTTAAAAAATGGCTGAGTTATAGCATTTTGAATTTCTAGCGTGGCTGACATTTTGAAACGTCCTGATTTTTACCACGTGATAACAGACGTATTTATGAACCGATTTGTATGTACCTTGGTGTGTACATAGTACATACAAATAACTCAACCGAGTTCGTTTACCAGCTACATTCGCCGTCTTGTTTCAAAATGGTGGCCATTTAAAAAAATTAAAAAAAAAAAAATTTAAAATGAGATACCAAAAATTTGGAAAATGAAAAAGATTTTTTTTGTATGTGTTTGATCTTAATACAAAGATTCCGGAACAGGTTTTGTTTCGTCTACATCTAAAACAATGGCTGAGTTATAACATTTTGAATTTCTATTGTGGCTGACATTTTAAAACGACCTGATTTTTGTCACGCGATAACAGGCGTATTTATGAACCGATTTGAATGTAACTTGGTCTGTACATATTACATACCAATGTCTCGACCGAGTTCGTTGGCCAGCTTCATTCGCCATCTTGTTTCAAAAGGGTTGCCATTTAAAAAAAAAATGTAACTTAAAATTTAAAATAAGGTATTAAAAAATTGGAAAATGAAAAAGGTTTTTTTTTATGTGTTTGGCCTTGATACAAAGATTCTGGAGCAGTTTTTGTTTCTGAAAATTTGTTCTTTTGTTTATATCTTAAAAAGTGGTTGAATTATAGCACTTTGAATTTCTATCATGGTTAACACTTTGAAACGATCTTGTATTTGTCATGCGATACCACACTTATTCGCCTATTTCGATGGAAGAAGGCATGTGGATAGTATACATCAATATCTCGACCAAGTTCGCTGGCCAGCTTCATCAGCTATCTTGTTTCAAAATGGCGGCCATTAAATTTTAAAAAAATTATATTTAAAGTGAGGTGCAAAAAAATTAGAAATTGAAAAAGGTTTCTTTCTTAAGTATTTGACCTTGATATAAGGATTCAGGAGCATTTTTTGTTTGTCTTTATCTTAAAAAATGTCTCAGATATAGCAGTTTCAATTTCTACAGTGGGTGACATTTTGAAAAATCTGATTTTTTGCCTGCGACAACACTCGTATATATCAACCGATTCCGATATGAGTGAGCATGTGCACAGCAATTACTAAGGTCTCGACCAAGTTCACTGGTTAGCCTCATCTACCATGTTGTCTTAAAATGGCAGGCACTTTAAGAAATTGCCGAATTTGGCAGCCAAATATAAGTGACTTTAAATAAAAGCAGCTTGGATAAAGCTGACTAATTTCGCGAAATTCTCATTCATAATGATTTAGTATTGATAAAAATTAGCACTGAATCTCCTACCTTCGGTTTCCACTTAATTGAGCTTCGTGTGTTTGAATAATATAAGTTGGCTTTTTAAAAATAAGGAATATGAAAGCTACCTCTTCCTCCCGGCACTGGCCGGAAGGACTTTTTCACATGTGACAGCAAAACAAATTTTATTTGCCAGTAAAGCGTAATTTACATTTCTTTATTTACTTAACAAAAACTTTACAAAATGCTTTTCATTATATTTTACAAAAACACGTTTTAATTATAATAACTATTACAATATCTCAAAAATAAAATTAATCTATCAAAAACACTGTAATAACAATGCAAATGTTCTAGAGCTTAACATTCCAAATAAAATGAGTACCCACACGAATATCTTTGTTGAACATTAAGCTCACAATTCTACTTCAAAGTTTTGCCTAAATTGCTAATCAAGAGCTTGAAGCCAAAATAGACGAGGTCCGCCCTGCTTCTAATTTGCATATACATGTATTTATTTTTTTACTTTATTAAGTCATTTACAATGTTTTTGTAATTATTTTAGGCTATTTATTTTGGATAATTTCTGAATAATGGTTTAACATATTTTACTACGGGCAGCTCAGTGGTAGGTGATGAAAAAAGGCGAAATCTGGAATTAATTAAGGGAAAGCTGGAAAATGTTTTAATTTCTTCGACATAGGTTGAAAATGAAAGTACCATGTTTCTCCCCTCGTGCTAGGTGAGCTGTTGCCGCTACAAACAAATTAATAACTTAAAAAGTGCATTTTTGATGATTTTTAGCATTATTTAAAAAATGATGGGAAATATTGTTTATTATCTCGATATTGTATTTGAAATATACGTAGTATTTAATATAGAGTGAATAACAGTGCTTATGTATTAGAATTCACGAGGTCCAAAATAAAGTGCGAGAATGGGAGGGGAGGAGAGGGGGTCGAGCGAACAAATGAGTGTGCAGGAGCCTTGTTGGTAGATCAATTCAAGCACGATTTTGAACTTCGATACTTTACAGAAAATTATAGATTATTTTATAGAAAAGGACTAAGATGGTTTAATAAAAATGATTTTATATTAGTAAATTATTCCCGAGTTCAATATTCATTTATCTGTCAGTATTGTGAAATATATAATGACTGTCAAATGAAAATTCTTTAATAGATAATCGTATAAGGATATATGTAGTCATTGTTTAATAAGGGTAAAGTTGCTAATTAGGAATTACAAAGCATATCTGTTGATTTCTAATATTTACTTTAACTAGGACGACAATAAATAAATCTTTAACTTCAACCTCCACATATTCTTAACACACCGATGTACTTGCTTGTTTGCTCAATGTTATGTACAAAGAAACTGTTTTGCTGCGATATCGAGCATTTTTATGTTACTGGAAATAAAAAAAAATATATGATTATTTTTATGGATTTTAATTAATTACTATTATTATTAATTTTAATAGTTATTAATTTTAATAATTATTAATTTTAATAATTATTAATTTTAATACTAATAAAATAATATTTTAAAAAGTTTCCAATAAATATTCATACTGTACAACTAAACACTTTTAATTTTTTTACGTTAATAAAACATTTACAAAACATATATACATGGATTACTGATGTTAAATAAAGCTAAATGTTACGTATGTTTTATTATTAAGTTTTCGTTTATTACATTTTCATGTAGATTTTTATTATGTTATTAATGATATTTTTTGATCAAATATTTAATATTTTGTTATTATATTCATAAAAAAATTAAAAAGATTTTTATTATTTGTGCTTGTGTTTTATGTATGAAATTTTATCAAGAAATGAAAAATGATTGAAAATATATTTTTCTATTTAAATATTATTTTAATGATATTTAACTACGTTAATAATAGATTTAACTTTTAAACGAGAATATATATTAGCCTTTAAAAATATTAAACAAATTATTAATATCGCCGTAGTTTTAATACCATTATTATTTATAGAAGACAAAATAAATTCAAAGAATTCTTAAAAATATTTTTAGAATGTTTTCTTCGAAGATTTTCATATACTTTCTCTTGCATTGTAGAATGAAATTTAACTTTGCGCTTGAGTTGAATAAACGAATTGCCTAAAACTTCTAAAACAGGGTATTTCCATCAAGTGTATTTATCTTCGTATCAGAAACTTCACTTTTAGAGGATTGTTTTCACAAAATACTTTCTCAGAATAACATCTGCTTTTCGGTTCTCTTAAACCGAGTTTTTAAAAATATTACTATTTATTTAAGATTTTATATTTAAATTTCATTATCGAAATTAAAATTTATAATTTACTAGGGTGCTCTGCCCCCTGCAAGCTACGCTCGCCAACCCCGTTCAGGCACCGCAGAATCAAAAAGCACGCTATTCTGATGGGTTTTAAGAATATTAGAGAAGACTGAATTATACTGAAAAAAGGTGTGCAGATCTCCCTAAAACGGGTTTCCATTCAATTCCCTTTGATTGCAAAAATTTAAGGGCGAATGAGTTGCTGTTAAGACATTCAATGGTTGTTTTCGTTTTTGATTAAAGAGGATCAGTTAATCATTTAAAAAGAAGCTAAAATAAAATGAATTAACAATAGCCTAAGTCATGTGACTATCATCAACAGTTCCAAGCGGACCACTTCGCTTTTTATACTCTAGGTGCCATTTTGGTATTTTAATGTTAGCCAGGCACAGGTGATAAGTCGCAAAATATTATTCTATCGCCATCGTTTCATCTATATTATAACAGTTCAAGTCATCAACTGCCATAAACAAATACGGTCTGATCCCTTCGCCTTTCATATGAAAGTTTGGCACAGATGTCATATACGATATTGGCGCGATTTTTTTTCTGAGGCCAATTTAGGGAACGCATCAACATCATAAACAACAACATCCGGCTTACCTTATCAAGCAAAATAACGATACTTTGGTGCCAGTTAAGTACCTGTAGCGTATATGATGTTGGCATCAGAAAAAAATCGCGTCAATATTGAGCCGTATGACATCTGTGCCGAAAGTTTGCCATTTTGATTAAAAAATCAAATTTTTATTTTCGAATAAAACTACATAAAAGTTGCTATGGTCGCAAAGAATTCTTGGTACTGTTACGCTAGCCGGGTGCAAATCTCGCCAATAGCTTTTTTTCAACTCGTCAGTTAGCATTTTTTTTTTTTCGAGTGGTAAATTAAGACGTTGATTTGAAGTTGAAATTAAATGTCATGGTTTGTTGCATTATTTAATATTTGGCGAGATGTCATATACGCACCGCAAGTTTGGCGTGAATTTTTCTCTTACGAAAATTTGGCGAAAACCTCGTTTTCGCATAGCAGTTACATATGCATTTTTCGTATTACTTAGTTATCCCGTCGATCAAAAATCTATCACCAAACTATAAGATTAAAAACCAATAATGGTTGTTCGTGTCACATTCACTTGACTTTAAACAAGTTACACGTGTTTACGTCATCAATTGATTTTTATTTCCACGTTTTATTTGTATATTTATTAATGTTATACTAATTTATTTGTTCTTTCGTTATTTAAAATAAAAATTATGTCAATTTGTATAATTTAGCGAGTAGTTTGGCGATTTATATAATTTGGCGAAATTGGTTGGCGGAATAACTAAGTAGTACTGTATTTTTTTATTATTTTCTATTATTTTCAAAAGGAAATAACACAAAAATAATTAATAACAAAAAACAAAATAATTTATATAATTAAAAAAAAATAAAAGTAAATAAACATTTATAATTAAATAAACAACAATAGCCGGGTTATCATGTCAATCAAAATAATGCCACTTTGGCTCCAATTAGGTACCCCGGTGCGTATATGACACCTGAGCCTAATATTTTTCTTTTTTTTTCTTTTTTTTTTTTTAAGAAAGAAGTGAAAGCCATCAATTTTAAATGTTTTAGTTTTAAATGAAAGCTTTGGATTTTAAATAAAATGAATGAAAGAATTACATTTTAAATTAAATTAATGAAATATAAAATAATGCGACGGGAAAAAATGTTTGGCGATTTATCACCTGCGTCTCGCTAACATAATTATACCGTCAAAATTGATTTCTCTATCAGAATCTTTCGATTTGGCGACAGATTGTTCAAGTAAGTTGAATTATGAATAAAAGTAGCAAATACATTTCTTAGCATACATTTAAGGGAGGCCAAACTGGTCGCCAAATTAGTTTAAAATAATAACATTTTCTGAAATATGAAAAAAATATCTGTTCTGATTAAAATTTGAGTTACCATCATTAGGAAAAATGATTTAAAATTAGAAAAAAATTAATATTTCGAAAACTAATTAGAATTGAAAAAAATTCTAATACCAGTTTTGAGATTTGCGGATCAATACGGATTTTTGGTGTTCATTTCATCGCAAAGTATTCCATATTTTAGGAGAAATCGCCGTGAAACATAATCAGTTGTTTTATCAGTCGTTTCAAAGAATCGTTTCATTTCAGCCGTTTCATATATCCGTTTCATAAATTCGTTTCATTAGGATTTTATATATATATATGGTAGATATAAAATAACCACACCGTACATACCATATTTAAACCCTGTTTTTTTTTTTAAAAAAATTTGCAGATAACAGTGTGTGCGTATGTTATTTTTTTTCTAAATTGAAATAGTTAAAATTGTCTGTTCTTTTTTATTACTGTTGTGTGAGATTTTGTTTCGTGCGTGCAAGTGAAATTCAGATTTATTAAACAGCGTATTTCTTTCATTTAAAATTTGCATGTGAAAGTTCTTCCAAACTTTTTCGGAACGAATTCATAAACGGATTTTATTTTATTTTTTCACAATTAAACAAATAATAGGAAGGAATATTTGACCTTTACTGGAATATATAGAAAAGTAACTATTTTCTTGTGATTTTTCAAGTGAATAATTCTGCTTTTAAAACATGAGATTTTGTTTATTTAACATGTAGTTTAAACTTTGAAACATTTCTTGGGAAACTGGTGTAAAAATAATCTCATTCATAATAAAAAATTAAGAAGAAAATGAAATCTTTAATAGCTCTTAATATATCTCGCAAAGAATATACTGCGTAAAATGACGAAAAACTATTTTTTCTACCTTTCAACTGCAGTATCTTCAAATTAAATTTTAAAGTATTTATTTGGTTATACTGCAGTTAAAAAAAAGCATTAAACTAAAACATTTACTGTCGAAAGGCATGGGAAAAAAAGAGTCGAGTAATAATTAAGTATAATGGAATAAAATTTAAAATAAAAATTTATGATACTGTATTTATAAAACTGTAGTACAAATAAAAAGTTTTTGGTCATTTAACATTTCACATTCTATATGTGAGATATATTTAAAGACAGCAATATGACTCGTAGTTGTTTAAGCTTAATTTTCTTCCTTTAAATTCCAAATTTTTACACGATTTTACTATAATTCAAAATCATTAAGCTTTAAATGATATTTGTAAAAATTAATAGAAAAAAATGCGTGATTCTTGGAATGATTCTATGGACTGCGGTGTCCTATAAGTAATAGACATATGGAAACTAGAAAAACTAGCCGGATGTACCAATCCCAAAACTTTGTTCTATCTGATACATGGTAATACTTCAAAATTCGCTAGTACATTGTCAAAATTAAATGGAAATCTATGTCCCTCATGAGGATTCTAAAGATATGGAATTCCGTGCATTAGTTCTTGAGATATGACTATCGCTGAAATCATGTAAATCCAGCAAAATGCAGCCTATCAGTGCCATCTATTGGGTAATTTATACCAAAACCTAATCAGAAACACCTTCTGTCAACGTCTGGTTGAATCTCATGTTTGGAGAAAATCCGTGCATTAGTTTTTGAGATAGAGCTATTGCGAAAATCGTGAAAATTTCAGTCTATCAGCGCCACCTATTGGACGATTAATAACGAAACCTAATCAACAACAACTTGTGTCAACATCTAACTAAATGTAAAGTTTGGTGAAAATTCGTGCATTAGTTCTTGTGATAGAGCTATTGCGGGAATCGTGAAAAAGACAGCACAGCAGCGCCACATGTTGCACGATTTACACTAACACTAAATCAGCGGCAACTCATATCAAGGACTAACCGAATCTGAAGTTTGATGAAAATCCGTGCATTAGTTCTTGAGATAAAGCTATAGCGGAAATCGTGTAAATCCTTCAAAATGCAGTATAGCAACGCCACCTATTGGGCAATTTATACCGAAAAGTTATCATAACCAAATTATATCAAGGACTAATTGAATCTGAAGTTTTCTGAAAATTCGTGCATTACTTCTTGGTATTGTGAAAATCATGAATAATGCAGCATAGCAGTGCCATCTGTTGGGCTATTTACACAGGAAACTAATCAGCATCAATTTATATCAGGGACTAACGGAATTTAAATTTTTATCAAATTCCGTGCATTAGTTGATAAGATAGAGCGCCCACTAAATTTGTGTCACATACAAACAGACAGACTCACAAACTCACAGATACACAGACTCACAGAGAGAAATTTTGTAAAAACATGTTTTTCGGAATCTCTGACCCCTAAAACGTGTAAATCATTCGAAAACCGGAAGTCGAAAGTTTTCACGAATTCAATACTTTCATTTTGTAAAGATAGAAGAAAGTAATAATAGATAAAAGATGAGATTGACTATGACTTAAACTTCTTATTTTTTTTTTTTTTTTAAGTATCCTATGCTTTAATTAAAAGAACTGAATATAAAATTTCCGTTGCAGAAGTTAATGTTAAAAACAAATCATGCTTTTGAAATATTTAATGGACGTTTTATAGCATCATCGATTTAGTTCAAAAAGAAACCTTGTGGAAATTAATGCGAAGAACAGAACGGTTAAAATGCACATTTGTTTTTTCGTGATTTCCTAAAATGTGACACGACGAAACTAGAGCGAAAGCAGAAATGATTATCTGTTGGATAAATGTGTATCTAAATGTGCATTGCAGCTGACTATAGAACACCTCAAATAAAGGTATACTGTTATAACTAGTTGTTTTTTTTTTCTTTCTAAGATCGTTTTGTCACGTCTCAGTGTAGGAAATCACGAAAAAACAAATACGCGTTTTGACCGTTTTATTCTTTGCATTAATGCTCACAAGGTTTGTTTCCGTACTAAATCGATGATGCTCCATAACTTTGTAAACTACTTTTTTCGCCTATCTCTTCATTTTTTTTTAGATATGAATGCTAATTCCACAGCTTTCCACCTGGTTGCGCCATAGGCGGTTTCATTCAGTAGCGCACGGCTACTTTACTATACTTAGATGCAACATTTTTGAATATAGCAGCAGTAGTTCCGAAGTTACAGGGTGACAAGGGACTTCAGTGGACATACTGCATATATCAAACAGCACGATAGTACAGCGTCTAGAATACCTAGTGCTGAAATGTGCTACCCAAACATTGCTAAAAATTTGTATCCCTTAAATGTGGGACGATACTGCTAAAATCCCAAGTGTCGATCGCAGCAACATCTGCGAGATTTTCCTATTACTAGTATTACATTGTATAGACTAGCAATATCTTGCAGTTGTAGAAAATATCCTGCAGATGTCGCTGCGATCTTCATATTTCAGCAGCATCGTTGCACATTTAAGGGATAAAATATTTTAGCGCTTTTTTAAGTATTACAGGGATAGCCGATTTCCACACTATATATTCTAGGCGCTATAACGATAGTGCAGTTTAGAAGAGCTCAGTCGCATCTAACATTTTGAAACATGATGTAAAGACAGCAATTCAATTACAATCCAAAATAGTAAGCATTGAGTGATGAGTAATATCTTGTTCGAAAGCTTTAATTTAGCAATGTGCTTTTCGAAGGTCGGGTCAAAACATATCCAATATTAAAGGAATGCACCCATTTAAACTGTACATAGCGTTATACCTTCCATAAATTACCAATATAGAAATATCTCCTTTCTTAATTTTCTAATTGAATCGTTTCTTGCCTGTTGCCACACCCTAAAAAGCGGCACAATATTTAAAAAAAAAGTAATAACACGTGTGTTTTGTTTTTATGAGCCAATACAAATTCATATTTTATCACTATATTTTTGCATTTTTGAAATCGACGTCATTCTAACCAGAAAATGAAAATTTCCCCCATATATATGTACAGATTTTAACTAAACACGTGTTAAAATGACGTAATATCTTCATTTGAATGATTTTAAGGATTCATTTAATTTCAAGAAATCAATTTAGGAAAAGATAATAATAAAAAAAATCGTTTACTAAGTATGACGTCAATATCTGTTTAACTGACGTAACTTTGTAATGATGTTTTATTCTGAAGAGAGACTCCTGATATTCTGAAATTAATCATTATTATTACCATCCATAATGTGAAAGATTTATTTTTAAGTTATACGAAAGAGATTTTCGGTAAATGCTAGTTCGTTTGGTTGTATTTATAGCATTTTCCTGTGTATTGTCAAGAAATTCGTATACTCCTATTGACGCGCCAATGGGAACATGAATTTTAATTTTAAAAGCTGAAACACTTTACTATAATTGCATCATTATAACGCCAAATGAAATTCAATTTTCCGAGTTTAAAAAAAAAAAAATTAAGATTGTTGGCGCGAAAGTAATCATTTAAAGAATACATATTTTCAAAATTACAGAGTTTCGAGAACTATTATATGAAATCAATACAAATATACTAAAAAGCGCAATTAAATATTATACAAAAAAATATTTTTTTGTCAATCGCATTTTAAACTAGATACATGAAATTGTAAGGGTCTCTTAGCACTGCACTAAACATTGACATTTTTGAATCATTGACATGAATCATCGACTTCATTGACATGAAGTTAAAACTTCATTTTTCTTAAAATTTCAATTAAAAAACCAGTAAATTAAAATTGTTTGCATGGTTACGGTTAAATAATAAGTAAAGCCAAAAGAGATTCGCGTTCAATAAAAGCAAATCACAATGTTTGGCGCAGTTTGTAAAAAAAATTGGTACTTTCAACTATAGAGGCCTTGCATTTTTTTAAAAGCTTGGCGCAATTCGGGCGTTAAAACTTTCGATTTATTGCCAAATGATATAAGCAGTTATGAAAACAAACTTCATGGACTTTTAAGTTTAGTTACATATGCAATTTAAATATATGTCTATTATTAATGTTTTTTTATATTCAAATTACTTCTGTTTCTATATAAAATTAGATAAATGGCGTCTTTATGTTAAATAAATTGTATAAACCTTGAAAAAAATGCTTGTGTATAATGTATCTTTTAATTGTTTTTAAATTAAATAAACCTGAAATCTTTGTACATATTTTTAAATATTTATAGTAACATTAATGTACACTACGAATTGATAGTATACAAACACACTGGTATAAATCAAAATTACAGGTTTTATAGTGAAAATAAAACTTATATTTCCTTAATAAATGCCTTGAAATTCTATTATCTTAAACTTATTTAGAAAAATAACGAATATTGTAGTCTGTCGCTGTCATCAATAAGTGAGGCACCCTTCTGACCTCTGGGAGTGGGACTGGACAATGTGTGATATTATGAAAAGATAAGGTTTCTTTCCATTTATATTTTTCAGCGGAATTTTCTTTCGTCTTAAAAGGATGCATCACAAAAGTCGAAAAACGCCTTTTCTCAATAGATGGCGCGGACTTTCACAGGTCGGGCGCGAATACTTTCATTTTCTGGCAAGCCATGTGAATCACCGACGTTTCATATATGTTCCCCGAGATAGTCCCCTATCTTTCCTCCGAGGTATCACTCCCGGTTCGAAGTCAAATCCACCACATTAAAAACACTAGAGGATCGTACCCGAGCTTCCCGGATTAAAGAATATAGTGAAAACATTTTTTTAAATTGAAAACTAATAATTTTTTGATATGCAATATTTTTTTTTTAGATTGACCACTTACATTAAAAAGCATTTCTCAAGTGGAAAATATGAATTATACAATCAAATAATTTTTTGAAATTCATCAAAAGCGATATTTTCTTACTAGCCGCATGCTAATATTTGCCTAGATTTTACTACTTAAGGCATCCTTTTATATTCTGATAATTTTAGAGCTTATACATGCCTGGTAAATATGTATTTTATTTATATAATTTTATTTATTTA
Organism: Maratus speciosus; assembly: GCA_963932465.1. Taxonomy (NCBI): domain Eukaryota; kingdom Metazoa; phylum Arthropoda; class Arachnida; order Araneae; family Salticidae; genus Maratus; species Maratus speciosus. The sequence continues at coordinate 244,985,882 of OZ010792.1, forward strand.
TTCATAGGGAAGTTTTTTTAATGGATATTAGCCGTAAGAAAATGAACTCTTTATTTTGTTTTAAGGGCAAAAAGATTAATCTTTCATAATCGATCTCCGCGCGATATAGATAAATTAAAAAATATTTCATGCTTTAAAATTGTTTTTAAAACCATAGACAATCAGTAAACTGAGATGAACTTTGCAAACAAATTTCATTTGAAAAAATAAATCTCATTTGGTGATCTAAAAATTTAAATTGTACGATTACAAATAAGTTAAATTTGTGTTTTTTCAATATTATTATTTTATTTGTTTATACACTATGACGCAAAAGTTTAGACAATGATGTCATTCAGCTTTAAAATGTAGAATTATGACGTCAGAATTACAAAAACCTGTAAATATATTCAAAAACTGATTTAAAATGCTATGTACAAAAGACAGTCGTTTTATTTGATATAATACTAATTTTTTTCATAAAAATTCAAATGTGCTTGTCGCAAAAGTTTAGACACTATTCTAAATTTCTTTGAATATTCGCTGGCATATGCAAATTTAGAATCGATGATGTCACAAATTTGGAGTACTTAAGTTCTGCAAACGATTGCGCTTCATAGTCGACATGCCGAGAGCTAAAGAAATTCACGTGAATGAGGTTTCAAGGATTTGGCAGTTGAGAGGTGAAGGGAAGAGCGTTTCTGAAATTTCTGCTATTATTAATAGGTCAAAAAAATCTATTTATCGAGTTTTATCGAGTGGTTCCGAATATAAAGCAAAATGTCGGTCTGGGAGGCCACGTGTGACAAATGTACGAGAGGATCGCCTGATACAAAGACTAGCGAGTACTCAACAAATGAGCGTACGTGGAGTTCAAAGCTCATCGGGACTCTCTGTATCAAAGGATACGACTCGTAGACGAATTTTGGAAAAAGGAACAATCGTTTATAGCAAAATGCAGAAGAAACCAGCTCTGAAACCACATCATAAGTTACAAAGACTTATGTGGGCTCGAAAGCATATGTCATATGGAGAGAAATGGCAGTCAGTCATATTTAGTGATGAAAAAAAGTGGAATCTGGATGGTCCAGATGGTTGTTTATCGTATTGGCATGACTTGCGGAAGGAACCTCGACGTTTTTTTAGTCGCAGACAAGGAGGGGGCTCGGTGATGGTTTGGGCAGCCTTTTGCTATAATGGACAAGTATCTCTGACCTTCACCAGTGGTCATCAAACTTCACAGCATTATACACAGACATTAGAAGAAAACCTACTGCCATTTGCTGAGCTTCTAGGGGGTCCTCAGTGGGAATTTCAGCAAGACAATGCTTCAATTCACACTGCAAAACATTCAAAATAGTGGTTTAATTCCCATAATATAGGAGTTCTCGACTGGCCAGCATGTAGCCCAGATCTTAACCCTATAGAAAACCTTTGGAGCATCATGTGTCGCAAAGTTTATAGCAACGCTAGACAATACTCTTCTGAAAAGGAACTTAAGACATCTATTGAGAATGCATGGTACGATATCGATCCACAAACTAAGCAAGATTTAGTTTCTTCCATGCAATCTCGTGTATATGACGTAATACATAAGCATGGATGCGCAACCAGGTTTTAAAAATTGTTTATTTCGATTTTATTTAATTTGTGTCTAAACTTTTGAGACAGCAGTTTATTTTTGTTACCATTTAATTTATTGCAATATGCACAATTCCACTTTTCTTTGTTATAAATATTGTTTATATGTACAGCACATTAATTTCAAGCAGTGATTTGAAAATTGAATAAATACTTTTCAAAGTATGTAAGAATTTCTTCATTGTCTAAACTTTTGCGTCATAGTGTAAAAGAAGTATTAATTTCGCTAATTTGTCTTTCACAAATATGTTAGATTGGTGGGAGTTTTTTTTAAATATTGTTCTTTTATTTGTTTATAATGGAAGTATTAATTTCATTATGCAAAAATAGTCAGAAACAAATGCTGAAAAATGCTTGTTACTTTATGTGCAAAATATTTATTATTATTATGTATTGAAACTGGCACGGATAAGATAAACTTAAAAAAAATCATGTTTAAAAATTATTTTTGAAAATTTAATACATCACTCAATGAATACAGTTTTTAAACAAATTGCTTTTGAAAGTAATTTTTTTTCCATATGCGACGAAAATTGAAAATGTACGATGGTCAGAAGATTAAAAAATTGCAGTAGCGAAAATTTCAAAATCGAAATTTGATCGTGAAGTGTTGCCATTCGCAAAATGACGTCAGCGTTACGCACAGATACGTTTGTTCTTTATAATATAGATTCTTAATCAGTTATTAGGATGTGGTTATCAATTGAGGCTCTTATGCTATGATTTCCGGAATGAAAACAGCAATTTTCACCTTCTCAAAATTTGCATACGCACTTCTCATATCCATATTCATCATTCTTAAAAAATTTGTATTTTGTTTGATCATTTAAAAGTCATTTTAACTCAAAACTTAAAGTCACGATTGTCAGCAACATCTTTTATGTGAACAGACGCACTCTTTACTTGAGATTCTAATCTCAATTAGGGAGAGTAAAAATTTCCGTAATTTATGTTTTTTAGACACATATGTGTTAAAATGTTTTATTTTAGCTAAGAAACTGATCGTTTTCTTTTAAATATGGCTTCATTTTCACTTAAATAAGCATTTTGCCTAGTGTCTGATACTTAGTATCAGTACACATGCAGAAGGAAAAACAATATAGAAAATTTCTGAGGAAAAATGCGTGTTTTCAAAAGCAGTATGTTATTTTCCGTTATTATGCCTCTAATATAATATTCTGCTCCTAATGGGATTTTGAGCCACTAAACACTATAGAACAATTTGTATCAACAATTTTGAATTTTTATCAGAAAATAGCATGAATAAAGTTAAAAATACCTCATTATTTCTCTCTTGTCTGCAATAATGAAAGCTATCTAATTTTCATCATTTTGAAGAAATTTCATAAAATGCTTTTAAAATTTAAATATAAAAGTGGGGACATTTAAAAAATAAACAAATAGTGCGATCACATCTACAAAGGAAGAGCTTTCAGTTTAAGAATATTAGTAAAATTGGTTCAGCAGAAAGATCAGGGCAGATGACTAAAAAACACACTTGTGTTTTAAATATTTGATTATATCAAATTAGAAAAAATTAAATTAAGCAAATTATGTTATTTTGATAAATTATAGTGGAATGTCCTAAAGAATAGCATTAAAAGTTTATTATTCGGGAGAATTTTCAACAAAAACTTCAGGAACACGATATTATTTTAAACCACGAATTATTTGTTTGCTTGTCTAACTCGGCGAAGCAAATCCATCCAGGAGGGAATCATCAATTTCTGTAATATAAATCGCTATTATTTGCATGTCACCTCTCTTTTATAAAGGCACACTAAATTTTTGTAAAACATTGCGTTTTATCAGTGTGTGATTTCGGTTACATTATTTTCAAAAGTGAAGCATTTTCACCTGCGAAGAATTTCAAAGCAGCTGGGCTGTGAAAATGACGCACTTCTACAAAACGTATTTCAGGTTTAAGAATTAAAATACACGCTTTTTTTATAAAATGACGTCATTCGCATCCGCTAAAGCAATCGACTTTTACAATCCAGTCTTAACCTTCGTCTATAGAAAAGTGTGCATATGATGTCATTATCACGGAATAACAAACAATATTCTTGACATAGCCCACATTTTAATTTCAACTTTTTTTTCAGGTTTTATGAGAAAATGGCAACAAAAAGATATAGTATCTCCTATTTTCGACTATTTTCCGTTTACTTTCAATAACTTTCAATAGAAAGGAGGTACTTTTGTTGCCACGATAAGAAAAATGGTATTAAAAACTACAAAAAAATTACTATCTCAAAAATAAATTGAAATACTGCTTTCAAACAAATTGTATTTAAAAGAGCATTTTTTTCCTTATACGACGGTCTAAAAATTTAACATGTGCGACGTTTAGAAGTTTAAAATTTTGAGGTAGAGAAAACTGCAAAACCAAAATTTTATTTCAAATTTGAAAGTGTTGCCATTCGCAAAATGACGTATGCGTTACGCACAGATATGTTTGTCCTTTATAATATAGATAGACGAAAGCACAGAAAGAAAAGGAGACACGGCTGATCTTTATCTATACATACTTTATCTTATACATGGATCGGGCTGGTCAATTTTGGATTCTGGTCAATTTTTACTTTCATCTATCTTTATAGGAAGAATATTGGATTCGGGAATTTTTTTTTTTTTTTTACTTTCTTCTACAGTGTTAAATTCAGACACTTTTCTCCGGGGGGGATTTCTATTGCTCTGGGAGGGGACGTTATAGAATTCCGGGGTGGGGGGGGGGATTGCACTTTTTGAACATTGAAAATACAAAATCTCAAATCTTCCGGACAAGAAGAAAGTATTGGATTCGTGAAAATTTTCGAATTCCGGTTTTCGGTGAATTTACACGTTTTAGGGGTCAAACATTCCAAAAAACATGTTTTTACAAAATGTCTGTCTGTATGGGACACAATGTATGGGGCGCTTTATCTCAAACTAATGCACCGAATTTAATAAAAATTTATATTCAGTTAGTCGATGATATAAATTGATACTGATTAGTTTTGGTGTAAATTGTTCAACAGGTGGCGCTGCTATGCTGCATTTTTCGCAATTTCCGCAATAGTTCTATCTCAAGAACTAAAGCACGGATTTCCATCAAACCTCAGATTCGGTTAATCCTTAACATGAGTTGATGCTGTTTACATTTTGGTGTGAATCGCCCAACAGGTGGTGCTGCTATGCTGCATTTTTCACGATTTCCGCAATAGCTCTATCGCAAGAATTAATGCACGAATTTTCATCAAACTTCATATTCAGTTTTTCCCGGCCCACGGCGTGAACTAAACTAAGGAAATGTAAGTAGTTTGCGTTCGGCCTGGAGTAAGATGATTATCATTAGAGACCGGGTTCAAAATTTCAGCCCAATTTATAAATATGGATCAGACAATATTACTTCCGTGTTATTTATGTCTAATAATAAACTATTTTTAATCTAATATTTTCTTTAATATAGTTTTGCTATGTAACGCTTTAAATTAAAGAACTTAAATTCGGAATTTCAACAATATTGACATCTTTTAAACCTTTTAGGGGCAGAAGAGTTCTGTTTGTAAAATGATGAAATAATTGACTGACACCAGAATATTCAAACGAATTTCTTAGAAAGTAAAAACTTGCTATTTTTCACTTTCATTACAAAAGCAAAGTTTTATTAAAATATTCTTGGTGCTATTTGTCTGTTTTGGAATTAAAATTAAGTGGCTAGACCCTCCAGCCACCGCCCTTGAAACTGTTAATTATTATTTCCACAAATTTACAGTTACATTGCTAATGCATTTAACTAGCCAAAGGCCAAATTATGGGATAATTCTGGGGGAAATATTTCCGTTCATGCATTTTAGTTGAACCCTAGCAATCCAAACCAAATTTTGAAAAAGAAAAAAAAAACAATACAAAAGGAAGCATAATAAAATCTAATTAAAAAGAAAAAAAAGTATTTAGAATTTAAAATTTATGCTATATTTTCGCGTGTACATTTTATTTACATAATATATCTGTTTCGACTTACCAATTTAAATTTTAGCATGTATATTTTATTAGGGTTTCGTTCATCTGACGAAACCCTATAAAATTAGTAAAGGACATCTTAGATTATATTAGTAGGTGGATGTCAAATCACAACATGAAAATATCTTACAATAAATGTAAAGTTCTCCACCTTAGAAGACCAAAATATTTGAAAAGAGTTCCAACACTCAAAATTGACATCATTCATTAAAAAGTGAGCCAACTTTAGAATACTTAGGTATCGTTCTGGATAGTACGTTGTCGTTTCTCCCCCATTTACGAAAGAAAAGGTAGGAAATTACACAACTTTCGCAAGACCTATTGAAGTTTGCCTCAGCTTACGGAGGGGTAAACAAATTAATTCTGAAGATTTGGTACAATAGTATCTTGGAGAAGAAAATCACGTATGCTGCAGCAACTTGGTTTCACCGGATAAGCAAAGCCCATGGCTTCGTCTGATCTCATCAATACAATACCAATGCATGTTATTAGTTTCACGTGCCTACAGAAAAACTTCGGCGGATGCCCTTTGTGTTTTAACAAGTATTTCGCCCTTGGCACTTCAACTTGAATATATAGCAACAACAGGAAGAGTCTTACGTCTTGGAATCCCGACAGGAAATCAAGAACCAATATTTTACCAACCAAAAATGAAGTCAGATCAAGTTGAACCATTTAAAGAATATTTCTTTCAAATAGATCCAGAAAATACTCCACATGTAGAAATAAACATTTATACGGATGGTTCCAAGATGGAAGATGAAACGGCATATGCCTTCTGTGTGTATCAGAGAGGAGAGTTAATCCACGAGGATCAAACTAAGTTAAGTAAAGAAAATACTGTTTTTCAGGCAGAACTCCTGGCCATAGAAGAGGCTGTGCTGTGGATTAGGAACTCCCCTCATAAAGAAGTATTAATACACTCGGACAGTCTCTCAAGTCTCTTAGCAATAGAAGATGTTTTTTCAAAAAATCTCATCGCAGTACAAATTATCAAACTACTCCAAGAAACAAGAAAAAAGATCTTCTTTAAATGGGTCCGTGGACATGTGGGTAATGTGGGGAATGGGCATGCAGATTCTTTGGCAAAAGAAGCAACCAAAGCCACATCACATGCCAAATACAAATACTTTCCCAACCCTCCTTCTTACTCGAAGAAGCTTCTAAAATCATCACTACACGAACAATGGCAGACTCGCTGGGACTATGGTACCACAGGACGGTACGCATACGCTTTAGCACCAAAGGTCTCGGAAAAGAGAATCCTGCTGCATAGAAATCTTTTTCTGTTTGCCACTAACCACGGCCCATTTTCATCATATCTTTATAAATTTGACAAGGTTCCTTCTCCATTATGTGTATGCGGTCAGCGAGCTACATCATTGCATTATATCTTTAACTGTACCCTTACATCATATTACCATATAAGAAAATCTCCAAAAATTTCTTTGTCTCAGTGGTTCTCAGTGGTTTTGTCAAATCCATCATTTTGTCAAAAGATAATTGAATGTATGAAAGTTTTAGAAAACAACCATTATTTGTTTCAAAATGTTTTGCCATTTATAGATGATGATGAGAACGTATCTTAACAAATAGACAGATACCACCAATTCAAAATAAACTCTTAGCCACAAACAACACGATTGAACTATAATTGAACTGTTGCAAGAACAACAGACTTTTGAACTTTTGTGTGTGTATATAATTATATAATATTCATCATAATTATTCACTATTTTACCTATTTTTTATATTCGACATTATTTTTAAAATTATGAATCTCTTTCTAATTTAGTATACATATACGTAGCTTTTATTGTATTTTTGCAGAACGCCCAGCTTTGCAGAGTAATTGAGCTTTTGCCGCTCCAACAAGTTTAAAAATCTTATTATCTATTATCTCATGATCTTATTAATTACAAATATCTAAATTTCTCTCGTAAACGCCCAGTAAAAATTGGGCTTTCCATCGTGTATATATTGTACTTATATTGTATTTAATCTTAATATTCTCAATTGGCTTTCGTGTAGGTCCCTTCGGGCCTTTTATTTATTTATTATTATTCTTTTTTTTTTTGTGTGTGTGTGTGTGTGTGTGTGTGTGTGTGTGTGTGGTGACGGCGGTAGTAGATGGAAACCGCTGGGTGCGGCTTGCGAGTGCTTAAGCCATTTGGTAGGCCTCCCCACCTAGCTGACCCTGACCCTGACGAAACCCTATTCGTCTCGCTCCTCTGTCTGTCTGTCTGTCCGTCACAGAGCCTGTTCTCAGAAACTATACATGTTGGAGACATGAAATTTTGGGTACTTATAGCTGAACACCTCACATCATACGACAAATCATAAAATTTTGAAAAAGTCGTACATTTAACCCTTTGGGCTCCCACATGTGTATTTTAAACAATTCTTTCTAAGTGAGCTCCTAATTAATTTGGAGGCGTGAAATTTTTCATATTAATAGCTGAACACCTCACATCAAATGAAAAATCATAAAATTTTGAAAATGTCGTACGTTTAACCCTTTGGGGTCCCACATGTGTATTTTAAACAATTCTTTCTAAGTGAGCCCCTAATTAGGTTGGAGTCCTGAAATTTTGCATACTTATAGCTGAACACCTCACATCAAACGACAAATCATAAAACTTTAAAAATGTCGTAAGTTTAACCCTTTGGGGTCCCACATGTGCATTTTAAACAATTCTTTCTAAGTGAGCCCCTAATTATGTTCGAGACATGACATTTTGGGAACTTATAGCTGAACACCTCACATCATACGACAAATGATAAAATTTTGAAAAAGTCGTACATTAAACCCTTTGGGCTCCCGCATGTGTATTTTAAACAATTATTTCTAAGTGAGCTCCTCATTAGTTTGGAGACGTGCAATTTTGCATACTTATAGCTGAACACCTCGCATCAAACGACAAATCATAAAATTTTGAAAATGTCGTACATTTAACCCTTTGTGCTCCCACATTTGCATTTTAAACAATTCTTTCTAAGTGAGCCCCTATTTAGGTTGGAGGCGTGAAATTTTGCATACTTATAGCTCAACACCTCTGATCTCACGTCAAATAATAAATTTTGAAAAAGTTTTATGTTTAACCCTTTCAACTCCAGCTTGTGTATTTTAAGCCATTCTTTCTAACTGAGCCCCTAATTAAATTGGAGATTTGGAATTTTGCATACTTATTGCAGAACACCTGAGGCCAGGCAACAAATCATAAAATCTTGAAAAAGTCTTACGTTTAACCCTTTGAGCTACCACATATGTATTTGAAGCAATTCCTTCTAAGAGATAATTCTTTCCTAATTAAGTTGGTGACATGAAATTTTGCATATGTATAGATGAATGCCTCAGACCACACGACAAATCATAAAATTTTCAAAAAGTCTTTTATTATTTACACCTCTGGGCTCTAACTTGTGTATTTTAAGCAATTTTTCTAACCTCCGCCCTTTTAACGCGGGGAGAAATTTTCCAACTTTTGCCGACACCCCTTTGACCATTCTTTCATATTATGCACCATAGCCTTATATATTTTAGTTCCATTTTTTTCCGCCAGGTGCGGGTTCTTATCTCGGGTTCTATGGGCCCAATCCCCTCGATTAATATATCTACGGATGGTATGTAAAACGTATTTTCGTCGGATACAGGTTTGTTTAGAATCAAGTGCGCCCCCTGGTTGTGAAATGTGGAACTAACAGATATTTCAAAAGGATAAAGTGTTTTGAAAGGAATATTAAACGAAACCCTCTGTGCGATCTGTGATCACACTTACCCACTTGTTTACTTAATGCTGTTCTCAAATTCAAACTGGCTAATTTCTGACACATTTTTTAATTCGTTTTTAGAGTTCCATACTTAAAAAATAAAAACGGAACCGTTATAAGATTACTCCAGTGTCTGTCTGTTTGTCTGGCACAGCCATTTTACTCGTAAACTACGGAACGTGGAAAGTTCAAATTGGAGGAAGTAATAAAGACTATTGGCCCACATATTTACAGATTATTATACATTCACAAATATATTTAGGAAAAATGTAGAAGGCTAATAAGGTTGCTTAATTTTTTTTTTTTTTTTTACTATATTTTAAATGTATTTTTGGACTCAAAAATACATTTCTTTTGATTTTAGGTATTATATTTTCAGAGATATCGTCGAAAAAGTGGTGCAAAAATATGCCCCCCCCCCCTTCCATATATTTCCAAATCTACTGAAACTAAAATTATGAAAAAATTACAGGTAGTAGTCGTTAATTTAAACCTTGCAGGAAAAATATAAGCGATTACCCTAGGTCACATACTTTTTGAGAAAAGCTGATTTTTCCGTTACACACAAATTTTGATTTGCGGGCATTCAGCAAAAGGTATTGAGAAGCGCTGGAAGTACCTATCGTAGCAGAAGTATAAAAGAATTGATGATGATTTTCGAAAAAAATCATCAGTAATTAGCCGAGAACGAGGGATGGCGTATTCTGTGTACCATCGGTTTTTAAAGTCTAGATAACAACTTCGGATTATATATTTGTTTAATACATACCCAGTAGCAGTATAAAAGCAATAAAAGCCAAATTGTTAAAAACAGACTGAATTAATCGCATAAATTACTATGGCATTCGCGACTAGTTTGCATTGAGGGGATCTTTCAATAAGCATCCCGTAACTTACAAAGTTAATTAAAAACCTATCTGGAAAAAGGCGGCACGGACCAAGTCGGCATTACAAATTCGCGACCTCCTTTCGAAGCTCGCTTAGCACAATGCCAAATTTAAACTTTGAACAAGGATTTTGTTTTACCTGCACTTTAAAAAGAAAAGATTATTACTGCGCTGAATTTAGTTTTATGAAATGCCAAATGAAGTTTAAATATGAACTATTTTTATTGTCAGTACCAAATTAAGATCATTAAAAAAAAAAAAAAAAAAAAAAAAAAAAAAAAAAAAGATTAAAATATAAAAAAGAAAAAGAAAAGTGCCCAGTTAAACTGATGGCATTGAGCTCACAGGTTATTCACACTAATTGTATATTATACTATTATTTCAAAGAATAATGCCCTCAAAAATTAAATGAAGGAAGAGTACCCCCGTTTCCCCCCGTTATACTTAACCAATGAACCTACAAATCTAATTAGGGAACCTCCTTAACATAATAAACCGGTATACCAAATTTGAAGCAAATCAGATAATTCTGCATGAAAAAACCTTATCGCTAAATTAAGTGAGGGTCTAACATCCCCCCCCCCCTTTATACTTAACTAATGAATCTCCAAATCTAATCAGGAAAGCTCTGTATCAGAATGAACATAGAAAAAAAATAAAGTAAATTGGAGAATTCTGCATGAAAATCCATTTAGCTAAATTAAGGGGAGGGGACTTGCTGCCTTTCCCCCCTTTTATACTTAACCAACGAACCTCCAAATCGTAATTGAAGTACTAGTTTCTTTTTTGGTAAAGGCAAAAAAAAAAAAAAAAAAAAAAAAAAAAAAAAAAAAAAAAATCCGACAAGTCTGTCAACCGAATTTCTTGTCGTGACAGAGAAGCGCAAGAAAAGAAAAAAACTGTCACTCTGAGACAACAATCGCTTATACCTAAAGATGCAGTTATTCATTCATCGGAAAATGAAAAATCTGTCCGATTACAAATCATTTCAATAATCATCCCTACAAGTATCTAGCTTTATTGTTTATAAAAGAGTCAGAAAATGTGGCAAGAATTTTCGCGTTGACCAGCAAAGGATTTTTTTTTAACTTTAAATTAATAACAAGTGGGTTAGTATGATCACAGATCGCACAGAGGGTTTCGTTTAATATTCATTTCAAAACACTTTATCCTTTTGAAAAATCTGTTAGTTCCACATTTCGCAACCAGGGGCGCACTCTATTCTAAACAAATCTCTATCCGAACGAAACTCCGTTTTACATACTATCCGTATATATATTAGTCGAAGGGATTGGGCCCATAGCACCCGATATAAGTAGGCGCCCCTGGCGGTAAAAAGTGGAACTCAAATATGTAAAGCTATGGTGCATAATATGAAAGAATGGTCAAAGGGGTGTCGGCAAAAGTTGGAAAAGTGCTCCCCGGGTGAAAAGGGCGGAGGTTAGAAAAATTGCTTAAACTTTACGTTAGAGCACGGAGGAGTAAATAATATAAGACTTTTTGAAAATTTTATGATTTGTCGTGTGGTCTGAGGTATTCAGCTATACGCGTGCAATATTTCATGTCTCCAACTTAATTAGGGACTCTCTTAGAAAGAATTGCTTAAAATACATATGCGGTAGCTCAAAGGGTTAAACGTAAGACTTTTTCAAGATTTTATAATTTGTCGCCTGGTCTCAGGTGTTCTGCTATAATAAGCATGCAAAATTTCAAATCTCTAATTTAATAAGGGGCTCAGTTAGGAAGAATTGCTTAAAACACGCATGTGGGAGCCCAAAGGGTTAAATGTACGACTTTTTTAAAAATTTTATAGTTTGTCGTTTGATGTGAGGTGTTCAGCTATAAGTTTGTAAAATTTCACGCCTCCAACCTAATTAGAGGCTCACATAGAAAGAATTGTTTGAAATACACACGTGGGGTAGCCCAAAGGGTTAAATGAATGACTTTTTTAAAATTTTATGATTTGTCGTTTGATCTGAGGTGTCCATCTATAAGTACGCAAAATTTCATGCCTGCAACCTAATTAGGGACTCACTTAGAAAGAATTGTTTAAAATACACATGTGGGAGCCCAAAGGGTTAAATGTACGACTTTTTCAAAATTTTATGATTTGTTGTATGATGTGTGGTGGTCATCTATAAGTATGCAAAATTTCAAATCTCCAACATGTGTAGTTTCTGAGAACGGGCTTTGTGACGGACAGACAGACGGACAGCCATACAGAGGAGCGAGACGAATAGGGTTTCGTCAGATGATCGAAACCCTAAAAAACTAATAAAAATATCCGAAAAATGCCATTGAGCGCACGTTTTGCTGGCACATTTCTTATAAAATCTCGTATTTCTATGTGTATTTTTATAAGTTAGAAAATGAACTAGTTCAAAATAATAATAATGTGCGCAAGCGAGGATATCGGAAATGTTCTTGCAACTCTTTTTTTTTTAAACCTCCAATATTCTATTCCTTGCAGGCAACAATTAAAATGTCATCCCTAAAAAACAAAGATACGTTATATATAAGTCAGCCGTAAAACAAGCAGATGTATCATTGTACCGTTCAATACTGATAATCTCTACTACATTTTTTTTTTTTTTTTTTTTTTATTCTAAACATCGCACATTTTCAATTTTTACAACTTCGTATAGGGAAGAAAAGTAACTGCAATTTATTTGAAAACTGCATCATAATTTATTTGAGATATTAATATTTTTGTAGTTTTTGATGACATTCCTGTAATGGTGGCAACTGAAGTACTCCATTTTTGTAAAAAAAGAAAATAGTAGATTACTATATCTTTTTGTTGCCATTTTCTCATAACAACTGAAAAAAAAGTAATTAAAATGAGTGCTATTTTGAAAAAAATATAAGAAAGATTATTTTTTCTCATCGGGGGCGGCACTAAATTCTGAAAAAGCAGAATTCCTGCATTTTTTTTTTTTTTTTTTTTTTTTTTTTTTTTTTTTTTTTTTTTTTAGCAGGAACGGTATCTAACAATTATGTTACCAAACTTCTCATGATAATCAATACTCGCGAAATTTTCAGATTTGAAGTTGCCTGTTCATTAGTTTATTTGCATACAATGAATGAACAATATTTGTTGTGTTATATATTGAATGAAACATTTAGTGTTTTATAAGAACAGATACTGGATATATTTTTTAGACAAATCAGAGCCGAGTAAATGTTGTTTTAACTTGTCAAAACGAGGTTTACCAGTGAAAGTTGCGTAATATCTGAATCTCCAGCAAAATGATCGCTTTTCATGGAGGGACAAATTTCATTTCATAGAAGGAAGAGATGTCAACAAATGCCCTGTCCCTTTCCTATCCCTTTCAAAGGAAGGTCAACAGGTCAATCGTCGTCTTTCTAGTCGAAAAAAACGCTTATCCTAGCTGGTCTAAACGGAATCCTCTAGGTTTACTGTATTTTTGGGAAATATTCTCATTATGGCATGTTATGCCAAGAATAAAATAGCATTACGAAAAAACTAAAAGGCTTCTTGGAGGATATTTTATATAATATTGTCTAAAATATATCACTTATTAAATTTACAAGAAAAATAATGATAATAATTTACAAGAAAATATACAAAAATGATAAAATATATTGCTTCATACTCGATTCCTTCATAGTACAGGACATCTAATGCCATCTGGTGATGCCTACTGGAACCAAAGAAAATTTTTTTTTTAATAAATTAAAAAAATAGGCTATATATTTCTTTTATAAAATTAAACTACGTTGAAGAAATAAGTTATATCAATCCCCTCAAAAAATTTTAAAGAAATTGGTTCAATAGCAAATGCGCAGGTGTGATTTGAAAAATGTAACATGGGCAGCATCGAGCAAAATATAACTGACAGTTACCCTTTGCTACGTAGAACACCAAAATGTATGTCCAAGTTCCCCATTACACAGATTTCTCAGAAATCTCTATGTTTAAAAATTTGGGACCGCCTTAGACGGATTCCGTCTTCGGCAGATTTCACTGTATATATCTATATATATGTGTGTGGGGGGGGGGATGATTATGGACGAACAGTCACATTTGTAGGAACTCAGTGACTTAATAAACTGATAACAGTACCGAGCTACATGCTAGCAGTATTAGAAATCCACGATACGCATAAAGAAAGCGCATGTTGGACAAATGAGAATTCTATAAATTTCAGTCAAATGTAATGGTTGTTCTACACAAGGCTTATTAAGCTTCCAGAAACTTTTTTTATCGATAGATAAAATTCCATTATGACTCTTTAAAGCTCACCTAATTAAAATCAGTTTAACTACAATCTGTATAGTTAATTGTATCATTTGATTTTATCTTTGAATTATAACGTGATCCTTGTTGTATTAATGTACTTAACGTAACCCAACATACATATCTATACTAATAAAAGAAAGTTTTGCTCTGTCTGTGTGTCTGTCCCAGAAAAGCTAGCGAAATCTAGAGCACGTAGAAGTGTGAAAATTTAGGTGAAGTTAGTCCAATGCCTGTCCTGTGCTGTTAGTCCAAGGCACCTGACTCAGAATTTTAAATTTCTGATAACTAGCTGAGTTATTACTTAATAAGCACAAAGAACTCTCATCAAAAACTCATCTCTGTCATTCGAGAGGGAAAAACGCTCGCGCATGCCCAGAACCTATTTACGCATCGAAAAGAAATGAAAATCGGAAAAGGCATTTTGAGGGGTATTTTGTCATTATTTTTAGCTCCCGCCGGCCAAACCTCTTAGTAAAGCTAAAAAAGAAAGACATATTCTGAATGATCGTTGTGTTTCGTCTTAAATTCTGTAATCAGTTTAAAAAAACACCGATGTTAATCATTTGAAAGAAAAAAATCGAAAATGGTCGTTTTTCCAGTTCTTTTTTCTTCCATACGGCATCGCTTTCCAATGGTGCAACTTTGAAAGTACCTCTTAATAAAAATACGCAAGCAAAGATGAGACTTTCTTATCTTTGAAGGTATAATCCGTATTTAAAAATACGAATTTTAACCCTTTAGAAAAAAATCGCGATCACAGGTCACTTTGTGCCTTACGGAGACGATCTTTTTTCTACGGTAAAGGTACGTTCGTATTCAGTCATAATCTTCACGGAGCATCTCTCCAGACTGGATTTACATCATCTTTTGAAATTTTGAATCGTTCAAATGAGTAGAAGTATTTTTTTTTAAATAAAATGTGTGGAAATTTCCACGGAAACGATAAAAACCAATGGGAATCCGCTCGGTTTCGTTCGACTTCGGCAAAAGTTTTCACTACGAAGTATGCATATTTTTTTCACGAAATTTTAAAGAAGCCTTGGATACTGTTATATGTATAACCTATTAATATATTATAGAAGATATCGAAAGATAAGAAGTATTTTTTATTTCTTATATTAATAGAACCGAACCGAAAACAAGAAAGAAAGATAGATGAAGGCGTATTACTTTTTCAACAAGATATAGATATTTTTGAACGACCTTTTCTCACGAGATGCATAACCATCATATTTATGACTGCTGAAAATGTCAAAGAGTTCACATGAAAAGACTTTTATTTTTAACTACTGGAATAGAACAAATGAGACACAAAATTACAGGGTTTCTCAATAGTCCCGGACACATTTTAAAATGCAATATATAATGAAGTAACTGTCGTATATCAGTGCAGTTTGGACTTTCTTCAAGCGAATGAAAATGATTATTTCCAAACTTCGATCATAGATGTCGTCACTTGTCCGTATGTTTCGTTTCAAACATGTTGTGTTTTTTTGTTCGTTTTTTTTTTTTTTTTAAATTATCACACTAGTTTTGACTCTGTGACACAGAAATGACGACTCCCAGCGAAAAAGGAGAAAGTGTAGGATTCTGCTGTGGCTGACATTGAAGTAAGGAAGACAAGAATCACGCATGCACACTTGTGACGCAGTCAATTCCACAATCAATGCCAGGGAACACGTGGATTAAATTGAAGTTCCGGTTGCAGGTGGCTCGAGCTACAAAGGCTACACACATTGAACTATGCTAATGGATTGCACAAATTATTACTATGTAACTACTTTTGACATAATAAAATGATCTGTAACTGATTGTCTTGAGATTTTTATACTTCCTTTTGATAATATACTGTTTAGCGCCATCTATGGGTTATGCCTGGAACTATTTCTTTTATTCGCGCGAATAAAACTTTTTGTCATGAGAAGCATTTTAGTACAAACCGCACTCCTGCACGACAATTACTTGATTTTATATTGAATTTTAAAATATATCACGGACTTTTAGGACTCCCTATATTTTTACGAGTCATTTTACCACGAAAGATCAATATTTTCTCTAGTTTATTTCACTCAGGCTACAAACATTTTATGTTTTTAACTCCTAAAAATTTCAAAGAGATCGGTCTATACCGATTATTATTTTTTTAAAAAACATTTAAAATTACCAAGATGATCCCCGACCATCCCTCCCTTTTCTGGACATAATTCAGTATTACTCATAGACAAAGAAAAATAAAATGCGCAAAACTTAAAATGCAAAACATCATATACTTTCAATTCTCTTTGCAATACTGCAAGCTATTTTAAAAAATACGAAAATTAACTCTTTAAAAAATCAGTCCCTAAATTCAATTTCCGTTTTTACCGGACATTTTGCCGCATATTTGGATTAAAAAAATTTATTTAATTTTATACAATAGCTGTGAAATTTGAATACTGTATACTAAGATTTTAGCTTATAATCAATTGTCGATTTGGTTTAGGTATAGTCGGATTTACGGGTGATATAATCCATTTTGAAAATTAAAAGATTTCACTCAGGATTTCGATGAAAAAAAAAATGGTTACGTGTAAAACAGTGATTTTCACAGTTAAATATCAATATTTTAGCACGAAAATCACGCAGTCATCAGAAACCCATCACCCCTCCTTAGTTTCGCGTTGGAGTTATTTCAAGCCTTTTTACTAATAAATATATTTCTTTTTCTTTTTTTTTATCGATTTTTCACACAGTTAGCGGGAAAGTGTTTCAGGCATAATAGAGTTAAATATGTAAAATCATACAAATGTAAGGTTCATTTAAAAGTACTATCACGGGCCAGCTAGTGTATATACTTATATATATATATATATATGTATATAATCGTTATAGGGCAATTCTATATAACATGGGAACTAAAGTGTAAAAAATAAAAATAAACAAAACAACTCAACTTTATTTTGCAAATGCTGTATATTGTTTGAAGTTTATAAATTAGAATCTGGCAAAACCTGGTTAATTATTTTGTTTCCATGTGAATACTTGTTCTACGAGCACATGTTCTGGTGAATGTTTCTCTGCTTTGAATCAATTTTAAAGGTATGTACTTTTCTAGGATTTAGCATGTTTCTGTTAGATAACTATATTTTTGTGAAAGGGTTATCCTATAAGACAAATGTAAAAGATTTTTTTTATTTAAAATCAAAATAAATGAGAGGGGTCAACTTCAATAATCAATAAATTATATGTAATGTGAGTCACAAAATGTTCATTTTTTTTTTTAAATATTTAACATTTTATTGCTACAAATAATAATAAAAAAATACAGTTTCTCCCATTTATTTATATAACTAAAAAGAATTGATAGAGTAATTTTATATTTCTAAAATATTTTATTTTGAAATAGACATTTTAATTTGTAATGTGAGTCACAGCTACTGTTGCATGACAAGATTTCTTAAGGGGTCTTGTACCTTTTAAACGCGACAGAATGTAACGAAAAAATTCAAAGTTCTAATTAGTCTATCTTCAAAACTTTTTATGTAAAAAACGTGAAATTTTGGATATTGATTAAACAGATTGTGCTTTGTAATATGCTGTCATTAGAAATTTATTAGCCTTTTACAGAATTTGTGCATTGTTGAAATCAAAATAGCTCTTTTTTTTTTGCTCCGTAAGTCCTTGCTCGCATGATATCTTGAGAAAATGTGTATGGATTGTCATGATATTTGGTAAAGAAACTAAACATGTATGTGTGCTTAAAATGAACTACTCTTAGGCCAAAATTATTTCATTAACTATACAAAAAAAATATTTTTGTAAAAAAAAATAAAAATTTTGTATTTTTAATGAATAAAAATAATATAACTAAAAATATTACCACTGTAAATACTTAAAAGTAGATCATTTTAAACACACATATTTGCTTAGTATCTATACCAAATTTCATAACAATCCATGCATACGTTCTCATGATATCATGCGCGCAATGACTTACGGAGTAATAAAAAAAAAGAGCTATTTTAATTTCAACAATACAAAAAATCCGTGAAAGTCTAATAAATTTCCAATGATAGATATTACAAAGCACAATCTGTTTAATCAACATCCAAAATTTCATGTTTATACATAAAACGGTTTTGAAGATAGACTAATTCAAACTTTGAAGTTTTTCGTTAATTTTCAGCGTGTTTAAAAGGTACAAGACCCCTTAATAGTATTCATATGTATTGTAATATTATTTTATGGCCTAATTGCTTTATTCTTCTTCTATATATACACACTCATATATGACTAATTACTATAATTGAATATTAAAGACGTTAATTATCACATTGCTAACTAAGCGTAATCCAAGAGAGTGAAAAATGTCCAAGCCGGGAATCGAACCCGGGCCCCTGGAATAGCGCTAAAGGTGCTCTACCACTAAGTCACGAGGACGATGACCAGCTTAGCATCTCACACTCACATAAATCGGTGAGACTACTACCGTAGCTACTAGATGGAAAAAAAAAATTCCATCTAGTACATTTTTTTTCCCATCTAGTAGCTACGGTAGCAGTCTCACCGATTTATGTGAGTGATAGATGCCAAGCTGGTTATCGTCCTCGTGGCTTAGTGGTAGAGCACTGGAGCGCTATTCCGGGGGCCCGGATTTGATTCCCGGCTTGGACATTTTTCACTCTGTTGGTTTACGCTTAGTTAGCAATGTGATAATTCACGTCTTTAATAATCAATAATTTCAAGCGTAATTTCACTGCTGAAAAGTAGTTGAAAAATTAATTAAATTGTACTATAATTGAATTAATTAAATAGTGTAAATTCTTATAGATAGTTGTAATTCAACATGTAATTCTGTTTTTTGCATTTTTTTTTTTTTTTTTTTTAATAGGAAAATTTTTAATTATGGCACAAACAACAGCAGCAGAACCGCAGAAAAAGCGTAGAGAAAAATTGAAGAAACACGGGAAGTACAATGAATATAAACAGAAACACTGTCTGCAGATGAAGGAATATAAGAAGAGGAAAACAGAAAAAAATAAAGAAATTGTCTCAAGCGGTTTGAGATGAGCTGAAAAATGAAGAAAGGAAAATCTCAAGAAACAGAGTGGCTAGATTTCGACTTCTTAAAAAAAAGAAAAGAAATCAAGTGTAAAAAATATGGAATCACCTCAACAAATATACAAAAATATGAGTACACTAGGAAAGGCAGTCGCCAAAGGAAAGCGACGTTTGCCCAATTCTCCTCGTCATAGGGAAGTAGTTATGAGAAACATATTTAGCAGTGAATGCAATATGAATTTGGATAAAAGTTCTCAGTGTTTAGAGAATTCATCACAAGGAAATCCCTTATGCCAAGATAGTTTAAATAAAATTCTTCCATTTTATGCAAGAGATGATATTAGCAGTTAGCTCCTGGTAGGAAAGATCTTGTTACAATCTGGGAAAACGGAAGAAAACTTAAAAAACAAGCTCGACATCTCGTCTACTCCATAAGAGAAGTTTATACTAAGTTTTACCTAAATACAAACACTGGAAATGGCCTGAAAATGAAGATAAAATATTTTATCATCGATCGAAGTTGATTCGAAAATTAAAACCTCCAATTCCTGTAAATTCAAGAGGCTTTTTTAAATTTGTATCGTAATTCTAACAATAAAACGAGTATAGTTTATTCTAAAATGTGTGATGTGTATTTTTTATTCTTTTTATTTATGCATTTTTAATTATTAATTTTAATTAAATATTTTAATTTATTAATTTGTTAAAATATGTAATTAGACTTACCTGTTCATTAAATTCTACAAAATTAAATGTTTTTAATTCCGCATGCCATTTACATTAATGGCTAAAGAGGGAAATGTAATGTGAGTCACAATACCATGTAATGCGAGTCACACTCAAAATATTGATTGATATAATTAATTACTATTAAAACAATGTTATTTTTGTATATATCATAAGTTAAAAGTGTGTTTTACTCAATGAAATACTTCTTGTTTACTGTGTTGTGATAAATGAGGAGAAATTCTAGGTCTTCATTTACCCATAAAACTTCCTTTTTTTGTAATGTGAGTCACAGTTTCAAATTAGGGTCTGTATATCACCTATTCATTTAAAAATTTATTAGATGGATATCCTTAGTTTCTTACTGTGTCCCAGATATCTATGAAGAACTTTTTAAAAACCAAATGTGATATTTCTTTGATGTATATAGAACTTACTTTTGGAAAAATATGTCAAATGGTAACGTGAGTCACACGGAATTGCCCTATAGATTTTATGTACAATTCATCATCCTTTTTAATAAACATTAATTAATTGAGTATCAATACATCATAACACAGGCATTATACACATACACACATACACACACACACAGACACACACACACTTATATATACATATATATCCTTATGTATTTCTAAAGCATTTTTCTCAAAACTACGTACTTTTTATCTCAAATTTTCCGTAATCTATATACAATTTGAATCTTTCAAGCGTTTTAATTTTTGTTTCAAATTCTTACTATAGTTAAGAAACAATGTTCATACATACTACCAGCAGTCTATGTATCCGCTTTGGAATGTGGGTTTATTAATGACGTGAAATAGCAATAACGTAATTTAGCATATGTCAGTTCCATAAATATTCAGTAACGTTAAAATTTTTCGTAATGTTTTAAAAATCTAGTTGCCAGGTTAAAAAATGTTTGCTCGCATGTCTTTTAGTAAACCACAAGCGATCTTAGGAATTTTTAAACGGAAAATTGAAACTCATGAAGCATTTTTTAAATGTCGTTTTGAGAAACTGCGAACTAAATGCATTATAATATATTACTTTTATCGCATACTTTTATAACTTGTATGAACGTATATTTTCTGCTAAGTATGTAGCTAGATATGAATATTTTAAAAGTTATATCAGTAAATTTAAAAACATATGAACACTAAGTTTTTTTTATCTTTGCAAAGTTCAGAATGCCCTTAACCCATTTACGCCTAGCGTCCTATTTTGGGGATTTTTCGAATTTTAATATTTTTCTTAAATTGTTCTTCTTCTTTAAAGCATGAAAACTGTATGAAGTAATTGTCTATAAATATCTTTATCTATTACCGAGAGATGACTGCATAAGATAAATATTAATTTGCTTAAATGAAGGTCTTTTTTTTTTGGTATTTATAGATTTTTCATTTTACAAAATTTTAAAATGTAAAAAATAAGTTTATTTGTATTTTTTATATCAAGGATCCAAATAAATAGGCCATAATCTTAGCTTGTAGACTTCTTTGAAATACGTATTTTTAAAAACTACCAAATTATATGTTCAAACCCATTTTTTATGCATGTTTGTAACGTACAAAATATAGGGCGCAAGGCGCAAATGGGTACATATTTCTATAACACATTTAGGGGGAAGTGATTTATGTAAAATTCTTTTCTAGATAATTTTGAAATAAATTGTTTTTTAGCCTCAAATGCGATTATACTTAATTTATTATTAAATTTTAACCGGAATCGTACGTCTGTGAGATGTTTGCGTCTACATATCTGCCCTTAATAGTTTCTCTCTGTGACACTCGAAACGTTTTTTTAATGCCTTTATATTAAAACATTGGTCCTGTTAATGCATTACTATTACAAATTAAGTGTTTAAGTTCACTATTTGGTAAATTATTATGTGTTCTGTTTATGCGCGGGATTTTCACGTTAAGGGTTAATAATAATTATAATGTTATTAGTCTCAGTAAATAAATAAATGTATATATTTTAATAGTTCTTTAAAAACTTATTATAGTATATAATATGCAATTTAAAAGCTCAATTTATATACATTTAGATAAAACCTATAGTTATTTTCCACATTTTTCCACATATGGATATATTCATATTTAGAACGTTTACATTTTATCAAATAAATGCAAAAATATTTTAGCGTAATTTTTTTTTTTTTTTGTATTTTTTCAGTTCATTTTGCAACATTTTAAAGTGATTTTGCCAACAAATTTGGGAAAACAAAAATTCAGGCCTAACTTGGTTAAGTATTTTTAAAATTGTGAAGAAATAAAACAGTAATTGCAGTTAATTCCTAGAAAGAAAAAGTTAATCAGTTTTAAGCTAGATGTGCAACAGAAGTTAATGAAATTAGGAAATTCTTGGGGCAATTATTTAAACCATGTTATCTTTAAAATTGTAACAACTTGTATTTTAATTGGACAGTAGTTTGTTAAATTTTAGCATTTGTTGAAGCAACCCACAACTGAATGAGAATAATAAATTCTGTGAACAGATTTTTTTTTTCATTCACTTGGATGAAGTACTTTACAATAAAACTTTTAGAAATTATGTTTATTCAGATAAATCTTTCATTATTTAGAATATTTACAGTTAGAATAATATAATGTGATAAACAACATCCATTACACAAATCAGAAGTCATTTACCTTTTGATATATCTGCTTTCAGAAAAAAAAAAAATTCTCACATTGTGTATTTTAAAATCCCAGCAAGAAAAAATTAATCTTTTTTATTCAAATGAATGCACTATTACTTGCCACAAAACATCCATTAAGGAAAACTTGCTTTTTAAAGAGCATGCGACTATATTAGTGAAATTGTTTATGCTTTTTTTTATTTAATTGTATTCGAATTTCCTTTCCATTTTCCTGATGAATGGAAAAATATAAATGTTACATAACTCTGCAATTATACACAAATTCAATAATCTATCGCTAAAAATGCTTCTAAATAACTAAAAACATATAAAATAATATCAAAAGAAATTGTTATTCGAAGTGGTGTTGATGTTGTTTATGACGGCCAATTATCTTTAAGAGGGATATGGGGGCCTAAGGTGGGGGTCTTTCTAAGGGAACCTAACCCGTATTTACGCAATGTTATTCGAAGTGCAAAAAATGTATGGATTTGCATAATACTGCAATTATTTGCAAAGATACTTTTTCGAATATTTTACAAAAACATATTTAAATTTTAGATACTACTACATAAATTTTATATGAACTTTATCGAAAATAGTGGAAAAATCAGAAATATTATTTTTCTTTCTTTGAGTTACTGCTCCCAAAAAATGTTATATGTGATTGCATTAAAAACGGTAACCAAGAAAAGGCAACAGATATATTTATTAATAAAACCAATTAACGGATATTTTCACTTTATAAATTTTTAAGAGAAGCATAATCATGAAAAGCCGCTTGCATGGATGATACAAAGGCTAGATTGGAATAAAAATCGATCTTTTCTTTTCGAATTGACTGTGACAACCACGATTTCTTAGGTAATTTTAACAAAGAAAAAATATAAAGAACTAGTACACTGTAAAAAAACCACTGTAAATTTGCCAGAACAAACTCGATCACAGTGAATGTGCTGTATCTTTCTTTGGTTTCTTGACTATATTAACATGGAAAATACTGTAGTTGCGTAAAATTAACAGCACAATGTGCTGGCAATTTGGACGCATTTTTTTTAGAGCACAAACTGCTGGCGTCCAAAGTGCCAGCACATTATGCTGTTAATTGTACGCAACTACTGTATTTTCCATGTTAATATAGTCAGGAAACCAAAGAAAGATACAGCACATTCACTGTGATCGAGTTTGTGCGCGAGATGAACAATACTTTGTACTGTAAAAATGTCGTTTTTTTTTTTTTTTTTTTTTTTTTGTACAGTGTACTCTCGTCAGGCGCAAACTATGTTGTAAATAACTTTAAAAAAAAGTCAAATGTAAAATTCTAATGTTTTTTCTGGGTTTTTTTTCGTAACGAAGTATACAGTTTTGATATTCCATTGCATTGGGGGATTTTGAGAATACATGCCAAACATTCCATTCAAAGTGCAGATGTGTTAAAAGATGGACTATACTACAGCATGCAATGACGCAGTGACCAACAAGAAGTTCTGTCTTATTACACTGCAAAAAAATTCATGTAAATCTACAAACCTAGTTTTCGAAAAGCTGCAGAAATCTGTAGACTGTACAGAAAAAAGGTGCAAATCTACAAAGCTACATTTTGAAAGATACAGAAATCTGTATGCTTACTAAAATTTTACAGGTAACCCGGGATAATTACATGATTTTCTTTTTTTGTTGCAGTTACATAAAAAGTTCTAGGCATCCCGGTTTCCTATAAAATTATTAGTAACCTTACAGATTTTTTTTTTTTTTTTTAGTGTAAACGTGAATCTGCTACATGATTTTTTCTGTTGCAGTTACATAAAATTTCTAGGAATCCCAGTTTCCTAGAAAATTTTTAGTCTAGAAATTTCTTAGTTAATTCTAAGCCATTAGATTTTTTTTACAAGCTTCGATGTAACATTTCTTATGGTTATACGTAAATGGGAGGATTTTTTCTGGCACCGTAATCTTTCGAGAGTTATTCTGAATTTCCTCACTTCATAAATTGAAAAAAAATCAATATGTATTTGTTGAAATTTGTTTCCCGAACACTTCTTCAAAATTCCATCAAGCGATACATTTTTGGTAACGCACAGTAGCTCCCAAAGTTTTATTCGCACGTATAACAAAATTCAGCTGTTAGGAAATAGCCTCGTAATATCGCAAAAATGGAAAACTGATCAAATATCGTGAAAAATCATCCTTAAAATCACACAGAACTTCATATTATTACAAGTTACAAAATCTGAAATAAAAAAAAAGAAAATTTTCTGAAGAGACACTTGTTGGCTTTTCTGTATTTTCAACACTTTCCAACAAAGTTGAAAAGTGTTTATGTCTTCGGTTTGTCCGTCCGTCTGTACGCGCTCTAACTATCGTAAATATACTCGGATCGTTCTGAAATTTTTGGATGTTGGTGACCTCTACCATAGCACGAACCCTATTTCAAATTAAGTTTGTAGCATTTTTAGTTCATCTACAGGGACAGTCAAGAGTATTCTGTTAAATTACGGCCAATGGGAAAAAATCGTTTCAAATGATTTTTAATGATGTTACACGCATCCAACCATAAAAAATTTTTATATGCATTTATAAAGTGCACTAAAATAGACATTCTGTAGAATATGCGGTGCAAAGAATAGTTATTATTCATTTACAGGGCCACACAAAAGAATTCCATTACATAATGATATAGGGGTGGAGGGAATTTTATGCGGCGAACTTTAATTATGTTAAATTATTTCATATATAACGAAATGATATACGTCACTGAGATTTACTATAAGTCATTTCATGTATAATAAGAAGTGCAGAGCATTTACAGGGACACACAAAAGATTTCAGATACTATATTGTATCAGAAGTACTGTACATTAGCGGTGATTGCTGGAAATGCATTTTCAATTATGATATGCGCTTTTATGTTTCAGTATATTTATGCATACTATATGGTGTGTATAAATGCTATAATTTATATACAGGGCTACACAAAATAATTCGTAAGGGTTACTGGGTGTGAGCACAAATTGCTTAAAGGTGGTTTTTAAAATAAATTATGCATTTTTACGCTAAACTGCATTTAGTTTATTAAGAAATGTTTGTAGAATATAGATAAAATGATATAGAAGGTAACGCAAAGAATTAGATACATGCCACATATGGATGATAATTTCTGGAAATATGATTTCAGTGGTTTTAAGAGTGTTTTAATTTGAATTAAATTTTAGCTAAATTTTGGCGTGTAATAAAGGTACTAGGTAAACTATAGGGCTGTACAAAAGTATTCAAGTATGTCTCCATCTACTAGTAAAAATTGCTGAAAGAGAAATTTCAACATGTTATGCGTTTTCTTACTAAACTAAATTCTTCCATTATATGGTATACATATCAACATACAGATCAAATACAGGGCTGTTCAAAAGAATTGTGATACATATTTGGCTGTGGGCGGTAACTGCTGAAATCAATTTTTTAAACGTTTACTTAGTTATCTTATTACGTCATTTCTCTAAATAACGAAGTTTTGTTAAAGCTTTCAGGGAGGACAGTGTTTCATAATCGATGCCGTATGCATGATTTAGATATATAATGTATTCCATTATTGCATTGTATGACTTTCAAATGTCTTTTCAGATACAGGCAGTGTTAATTGACTGCACGAATTGCAATTCATTTCAACAAACGCTCAGTATTTATTACTTAACTCAATTAAATATATTTTGTCTAATTTGAATCACATTTTTAAAAATATTTACACACACGCGAAAAAAAAATAAAATAATATAAAGACGATATTAAAGCTAGATAGTACATGTGGATTGAAAACTTTTATTACACGTTTTAAAATAATGAAAAATCTTTTTCATACTAATTAATAAGCTCTTTTTTAAACTGAAGCTAAAGGGAAAAAAGCATTAAGGAAAAATTTTAACACATGATGAGAAAAAAGTATTTTGTCATTTTATTCATTATTACATTAGTACATAATTCGCATAGTCCAAAATTAATTTTGATGTAAACAAGTAAATGTAAAGCGACTTGTGCAAAAATTATGGCATAAACTTTGGGGAATTAATTATGATAGGTTTATAATCTTCTACTTATATGTAGTAGTTAACATACAGTAATTTCTTCAGTTTAAAAGAAAATACTTTTCACATTCAAATTTATGAAAAATGTTTAGTGAAAATTTAAGGAAAAGCATTTTTAAAATTTATTCTATGCAAACACATACACACACAAAAAAAATCACACATTTCTACCTTTAAAAATATTTTTTTCAATTACGAATACTTAAAGTTACTATAACTATCAAATTTATACAAACTATTTTATTTATTAAATAAAAATTAATAAACGCATATTCAGCTTCATTTAATTTCTTTGAATTTCGAACTTGTAAAAGAATATTCTCTCGTTTTTTTCTTAAAAGTAAAAGAAAAAATATCTACTGTAACGAAAACTATACTAGGAAAATATTCTGTTTGCAACTACTTATTACATAACATACATTCAAAAATTAATTTTAAAAATATAAAAGTAAATCTCAAGTATTAATCAGGACAAGAATATTGTTTCTGTAATTCAAAACTTACATAAAATATTATTTTTGATAAAAAGTTAAAAAATGAAAAATGCTCGATACTATTTCCTTTTGTTTTCTGTTATTTTTGTGCGTATAAGTATGATAGATAAATTTAGTTAAGCATTATAATATTTATTTTTTAAATACATTTAAGATTTTTATGTTAAAGAAAAAATGTTTAATCATGCAGCGATAAAGAACAAAATTGTTTATTATCCAAAATGTATGTAATTAATCTTGATAAAATGCAGAATGTTTCAAAATTATTACTATAAAATTTGAGGGATGATAATACGTATTACAAATAATTAAAATATGGTCATATTCTGCATATTCAATAAAAATACATTGTGTTTTCCCCAGCGCTGAGACTGGATTTTCTTTCATAACATAAACAATAATGTAGATATTTTCAAACCATCTAATTTTCAATTCTGGAAAATAATAACAGAGTGTGATTAGCAGGAAAAAGCAACAACTCACTTTTGAACAATATTGAGCCATAAATTTCATATTTCGTAATGTATCTAACAGTATATACGCCATCTCTAACCAGATTTCAATTAAATTCCATCAGCTGTCATGATGTCATTAAATTTTTAATGATGTCAAATGAGCCTGTTCAAATATCTTTATTATATCTTCTGTATATAAAACTTTGCAAGTGAAACTTTTTAATGCATGAATGAAAGTTTTATACCTTATTATTTTTTACACATTCCAACGAAGTTGAAAGGGTTTATGACTTATGTTTGTCTGTCCGTCTGTCCGCGCTCTAACTCGCGTAAATGTACTCGGATTGCCCTGAAAATTTTGGATGTTATTGACGTTTAACATAGCACGTTCCCTATGTCCAAAAAAAGTTTATAGCATGTTTAGTTCATTTACAGGGACAGTCAACAGTTTCCGTTACATTACAGGCTATGGGAAAAATCGTTTAAAATGATTTTTAATTGTGTTACACGCTTTCAAACATAATAAAATTGATATGCATTATTAAAGTTCACTAAAATATGCATTCTGCAGAATGTGCGGTGTAAAGAATAGTTATTATTCATTTACAGGGCAATACAAAAGAATTCCGTTACATAATGATATAGGGGTGAAGGGAATTGTTTGCGGCGTATTTTAATTATATTAAATTATTTCATGTATAATGAAATTGTTATACGTCGCTGAGGTTTACTATAATTTATTTCATGTATAATATGAAGTGCATAGCATTTACAGGGACACACAAAAGATTTCAGATACTATATTGTATTCTAAGTACTGCACATTAGCGATGATTGCTAGAAATGCATTTTTACGTATGATATGCACTTTTATGTTTCACTATATTTATGCATACTATATGGTTTGCATACATGATATAATTCATAAACAGAGCTACTCAAAAGAATTCGTAAAGGATACTCGATATGAGCTAGAATTATTTAAAGGTGTTTTTTTAAATGAGTTATGCATTTTTACGCTGAACTTCATTTAGTTTACTAAGAAATGTTTGTAGAATATCTATATAACGATATACATGACACGCAAAGAACTGAATACATGACCGTCTATAAATGATAATTTCTGGAAATGTGATTTCAGTAATTTTAAGTGTGTTTTAGTTTGAATTAAATTTTAGCTAAACAGTGGCGAGTAATAAGAGTTGGGCAAAAGTATTCAAGTATGTTTCCATCTATTAGTATAAATTGCTAAAATAGAATTTCAAACTCTCATGCGTTTTCTTGCTAAACTAAATTTCCCCATTATATAGTATATATATCAACGTACAGAGCAAATACAGGGCAGTTCAAAAGAACTGGAATACATATTTGGCTATGGACAGTAACTTCTGAAATCAGTTTTTCAAATGTTTTGTGAGTTTTCTAAAAAAATTACTTAGTTATCTTACTTACATTATAACGCTAAATAACGAGGTTTTGTTAAAGCATTTAGGAAGTGTCGGAAAGTGTTTCATAATCTATGCCTGACGCATGATTTTTCTTTATAGTTTATAGGTGGAATAACTACATTTGAAGAAGATTTTGCTGTTATTGACAGCTTTTCTTTTTAAGTTATTATGAAATTTCTAATATTATTATACTTTTAATATATATATATATATATGTGTGTGTGTGTGTGTGTGTATATATATATATTATTATTATTATTATTATTTTCAGGCTGTAATCTAAAATGTTTTTTAAATCAAGTGAGCCAATGAAAAGATTTTCAAACCGTATAACGTAAAATAGCAATTAAAGGAATAAACAAAAAAAAAAAACGGAAAGTAATTTGAATCATTTTAAGATAATTAAAATAACAACCTTGTTTTATGTTAAAGTTTAAAAAAAAAGTATTAAGTATAGTCAAGCGCCTAGTATAAACTAAGAAAATATGCAAACATTTCATAATTTTAAAGGTAATTTAAAAACTCTTACATAGTTAAGAGCTATTCATCTCTGAAATTTAATTAGAATTAACATGAAAATCGTATCTGATTTTTATTTTCAAATGTATGTAAAATAATTTCTTAATTAAAAACCTCGAATATTTCTAGAAAATGGAAAACGATACACTAACATTCTGACACACACACACAAAAAAAAGGCTAAATGATGCATTATTAAAATAAAATCGAAATTAATCTTTATTCGATGACATAAAACAAAATTTCTTTTATGGTACATTGAAAAAATGTGATAAAGCATTATGATGCATATTACATAATTTTAAAAATACTTTTAAAATTATGTGATAAAGCATTATGATGCATATTACATAATTTTAAAAATACTTTTAAAATTCTCGCATTTTTATGAAGCATCAGGGTTCATAATTTAATAGTTGCGAAAATAAATCCTTCACATATATTCAATATTATTTTGTAACGAGTAAATTTATTAGCCCCCGGTACTGTATGCTAGTTCTTTCTCCCAGCTTATTTTGTGTAGTCTCCAAAAAATAACGTTACCTTACAGAAGCCAGCCGTAAAACAAAGTAGTACGATTAAATACTCTATAGCAATTTTTTAAACTTCTAACCATCGCACATTTTCAATTTTTATACCGTCGTATTCGGGAAAAAGTACTTTTTAACGCAATTTGTTTGAAAACTGCATCTCCATTTATTTTTGAGATATTATTTACTTTTTTTTTTGTAGTTTTTAGAGCCATTTTCTTAATATTGGCAACGGAAGAACTCCATTTCTTTAGAAAGTGAAAGAAACATAGCATTTATGTCTTTTTTGTTGCCATTTTCCCATAAAAACTGAAAAAAAAATTAATTAAAATACGTGCTATTTTGAAAAAATATAAATGAAGGATTTTTGATAAAACATGGAGCTATTAGAAACTAAATTTAATTTTAAATATCCATATTAATAACACAAAAAAATGTAAGGCCTGTGAATCTTTAGATAGCCGATTTTTTTGTCGAGTTTTTGAATGACGAAATCTCTTTTTCTCTTCTTTGTGTATTATTCAGCGATAGTGACGTCCTAAGCGTACTTTACTGTAATTGTTGTTTAACACTCGATCGCAAATGATGAATTCTTCAGCGGAAGTGGATGACGTCACTTTGAGTAATATAAAATCGCGTGTTATAAGTCTTAAAACTGAACTACAGTAGAGTCCCGATTATCGAAGTTTCAGCTTTCTACGAGTTATTGTCTTCTGATGGACTGATGGCTTCAATTATTATGAAACAGTCATTATAAATTAAGGGTTAGGTGAAGAAGAAAGAGCATTAGAACTCTGATTTTCTGGTCAGAATGTGAAAAGAAATGGGCATAATTAAAAAATAATAATAATTATGGCCATTTTTTCCCCATTCTGACCAGAAAAACAGTGTTCTAATTTTTTACGGCTGCTCTTTCATATTCACCTACCCTTCATTTATAATGACTGTTTCATAATAATGGAAGCCATCAGTCCATCAGAAGAAAATGATCCCTTCCAAAGGTATAAGTTCGATTAACTCGGATAATCGGGACTCTACTGTATCTATATTTATATACATATATTTTTTTGCCATCGAGGACGACACTAAATTCTGAAAAAGCAGAATTCCTGTGTTATAGTTTATAAATTTATTTTACTCTAGTGCATCGTTCTAGCGGTCTAGTGTAGGAGAATTGCTTCTTTTGTTTATTTTGTCTGAAGTCATGGAAAGTTTTATTGAATAACATATGCTTTTTTATGAAATATTTAAAGTAATAAATTCTCGTTCGAGTTTCGATCTTTCCAATGAACTGAAATTTTTTTCATGTCCGTAGAAACATTCAATTTTAAAGAATTATCTCAATTTGAAGGGATTTTTTTCCTCCTCTTAAAATGGAGACATTATTTAGCATAATCACAGACAATAGATTTTTCTTTCCGCACATAATAATTTTAAATTTTTGCTTGAAAACCCTTCACGAGTTTTCATCATCATTTAACCTATAGTATGTAAATAAAATAAGCAAATTACAATCTGTGTGTGAAACAGTGTGTTCACTTTTATACTTATTCGACAGCTAATATTTTCAAGGAATTGCATTTCAAATACTTTACTACCACAACAAAATTTGGCAATTTTCGTAATTTGAACATTATCATTAAATGTTCTCAAAACGTCTTACTATTATCAAGTATGTGAGAGAATCCACAATAAAAAGGGATATTTTAACAATATTTCAAAATTATGGAGCAAATGTTTTGTACATTACATAGAAAAAATATAAGAAAAGTATGCCTTGTTGAAATACTGTCTTCCGCCATTCTATATGTTACTCGAAAAAGATGTTTTTTCGTTGATAAAACGAAATTTGTGTTTTCGTAAACATAAACATATATGCATGAAAATGTCACAATGTATTTTTTAAAGTGTATTTCAAATGTATAATTTGATGCATCAAACAGAACTATAAAATCAGTTAAGATATTAAATATTAACCTTTCTCAATGAAAAATGAAAAACATATAAGTCATCTAAAAGACATTAAAAAGTATACATGCGAAAGTAACACAGGTACAATAGTGATGAACAACTTCAACTTCCTCCTTTCAATGCAATCACAGTAAAAATAAAGATTACTAAAATTTCAAAATACAAAAATTATTTTCAAAATCTATAAGTACTATTTGTATCTCAAAAACTATTTAAAGAACGAAGTATAAAATCAGGGAAATATTTATTTTGATAGACCCTAAATAGCAAAGAACCAAACGCATTGCTTAATGAACTAAAAAAAGAAACATAGTGAATTATCAGTGTCGTAGTGAATGAACATCTCATAATCACTGACAAATATGTGGAATAAAACCAGAAATGTGTGCCATTTAAAAGGCAGTATTAATAATAATAATTCATGTTAAAAATATTAATAATATTATATATTGCGCCTTCGAAACACTTATCCCCTGCTTTTCATCGACCTTCAAAAGACAGAATGGTATCAGAATAAATCTACCTCAATGATAAAATAAATTAACCAAAAATAAAAATAAACCATTGGCATGCTGTCCAGTAGGGTGGAGTGAAAAAAAACGAAAGTTGGAATTTTGATTTCGCATACCAGCCAAAAGTTGCCTTTTAGTATCTGTGATCAACGTGCAAAATTTCATGAATTTTGAAAAACTCCTTCAGGGCTCTACTAGGATCTTTATATATTCATTGTTTCACACAGTAGGTTCTTACCATAAATTGTACATTTGCAGTGTTTTTTGGTAATCTCGCTTAATATTTTTAAATGTTTAATGTAGCTCTCTTTATAATATTTAAACTTTAAGTCTTTATTTTAAAATATTTGAAATGTTTTATTGAGTTTTACAAATTGTTTGTTCTCATTTTTAGAGTCAAAATGTGTGCGGGTATAGGCAAACCGAATTTTACCATTACTAGAAGTGAAGTGGAATGTTCCCTATTTGGTGATCCTTCAAAACTAAATGAAGTAGTTTTGAAAACAATAACAGACGTTATAAAAATATTATTTTACTTACATACAAGACAAAAATTAAATTACAGCAGAAATGTTAAAATCCACCAAAGTAGGGGGTAATTAAAATCCAAAGAGAAAAGATCGAAAAAAATTGGAAAAAAAGCACCAACTATTGCAGTTTCTCAGAGGCGTATTGATCAAATACTAGACAACGATTTTTCTGAATGCCAGAAACTTATTCGATTCCCCTAATTCAAAAGAAATGATATTTACATGAAGAAGGTTCCGTTTTACAAAGCTGAAGCTGTAAGTAAACGTCTAGACATTTTGGCGTGCGAATGCAAACCAATTCCTATGTATACCTGCGAAAAATCAAAGAAGGTGCCTCTAAAACAACAAGAATTTCTTCTTGACCAAAGATCAACAAGTAAGATGGTTATTGGCACGCTCGATAAAGCCAAGACAAGTAAATTGAAACAAAGAGATGGCATAAAAACAACTCGATGAGGGCTAGAAAGGCAAGTTTGAAGTCTGCAAATAATCAGGACAGTACAGTTGTTATGTATTGTGACGGTGGTGATAGAAGTAGTAGCACTTCATGAGGGTGTGACTAATAATATCTGTATGACAAGAATCTACTTTTAAGGAAGAGTCACAAAGACAAAGGAGAACACATCTACCTATGTTTTCAAGGGTCTCAGATCAGAATCGGTTTTTCCGATAGATGCGTGGCAGCAATAACTTCTGGAATTCTGCAAGATGTTGGCATTGTACAGAAAATGATTCATCAAACATAACTGACAGACGCGATGTACGCAGAGAATGAAAGAAAACTAGAGAATTTGCTAAAAAAATGATCTGACAGCTTTCGAAGCAGGAATCGAAAGTATATATTTTGATGAAAGGAAAGATAAAATAAAACTACATCAAGAGAATTGGAGATAGATTACATCGAAGAACTATAAGTGCAGAACATGTATCTCTGATTGAAGAGCCAAATTCACTGTATCTGGGACACATTACACCATCTTCTGGATCAGAAAAGCATATTGCAGAAATTATTTTAAAATATTGCACGGAAAAAAACTTTAACCTTGATAAATTTCTGGCTATATGTTGTGACGGATCAACTGTAAACACTGGGAGAAATAATGGTGCTATTAGATCTTTTGAAACAATGAATAGTCGTCCCTTACGGTGGCTAATATGACAGCTTCGATGTAATCTATCCCCAATTCTCTTGATATAGTGCTTTATCTTTTATTTTATCAAAATATATACTTTCGATTCCAGCTTCTAAAGCTTTCAGATCACATTTTTTATCGCATTCTCTAATTTTTCTTTGTTCTCTGTACTTTGCATCAGTCAACTATATGTGATGAATCGTTTTCTGTTACAATTCCAACATCTTTAAGAACTGTAGAAGTTATTGCTGCCACGCATCTATCTGAAACCCGATATTGAGCCGAGACCCTTGAAAACGTAAGTAGATGTGTTCTCATTTGTCTTTGTGACTCTTCCTTAAAAGTAGATTCTTGTGATACGGATATTAATTTTTCACACCCTGGTGAAGTGCTACTACTTCTTTCTTCATCATCACTGTCACAATACATAACAACTGTACTGTCCTGATTAGTTACAGACTTGAAACTTGCCTTTCTAGCCCTCATCGAGTCCTTTGTTTTTATGTCGTCTCTTTTCTACAGTTTACTTGTCTTGGCTTTATCGAGCGTGCCAATAACCATCTTTCTTGTTGACCTTTGGTCAAGAAGAAATTCTTGTTCTTTTAGAGGCTCCTTCTTTGATTTTTTCCATGTACACTTAAGAATTAGTTTGCATTTGCAGGCCGAAATGTCTAGAAATTTACTTACAGCTTCAGATTTGTAAAACTCAACCTTCTTCATGTAATTATTGTTTCTTTTGAATTAGGGGATTTGAATAAGTTTCTGGCATTCAGAAAAATTGTTGTCTAGTATTTGATCAATACGCCTCTGGGAAATTACAATAGTTAATGTTTTTTTTTCCAAATTTCTTTGATCTTTTCTCTTAGGATTTTAATTACCTCTGACTTTGGTGGATCTTCGCCATTCATGCTGGACTTTAATTATTGTCTTGTATGTAAACAATATTTTATAACGTCTGCTATCGTTTTCAAAACAACTTCATTTAGTCTTGAAGGAGCACCAAATAGGGGACATTCCCCTACACTTCTAATAATGGTAAACTTCGGTTTGCCTCGCACAAGTTTTGACTCAAAAAATGAGAACAAACAATTTGTAAAACTCAATAAAACGTTTCAAATATTTTAAAATAATGACTTAAAGTTTAAAAATTATAAAATAAGTTACACAAATCATTTTAAATTTATAAATGTT
Organism: Maratus speciosus; assembly: GCA_963932465.1. Taxonomy (NCBI): domain Eukaryota; kingdom Metazoa; phylum Arthropoda; class Arachnida; order Araneae; family Salticidae; genus Maratus; species Maratus speciosus. Next base: position 245,021,701 of record OZ010792.1, read on the forward strand.
AAACGAGATCACCAAAAAACACTGAAAATGTACCATGTATGGTAAGCACCTATTGAATTGAACAATGAAAATATAAAGAGCCGGGTAGAGCACTGAAGGAGTTTTTCAAAATTCATGAAATTTTGCACATTTATTAGAGGTACTAAAGGGCAACTTTTGGCTGCTATCCGAAATCAAAATTCCAACTTTCATTTTTTTCACTCCACCCTACTGTCCAGTACTAAGAAAATTATTTGTATATGATAAAGTGAACAATATCCCTTACGAAAGCAGTTCATACATCTGCATAGAACCCTATAGAATTCTTTACAATTTCTATAGAATAGCTTTTCTATAGAATACTGATTCTATAGAGTTTTGAAGAGTTCTGTATAATACATTTGTAAAGAAAATGTTTTCATAGAATTCATTAGAATTTTTTTCTATAGAACTGTTTTTCTATAGAGCACTATGAAACTTATAGAAGTGCTTTAGACTAATGATTCTACAGATTTTTTTAAAAATAAAAAACATACCTATTGATCTTTTAAAATTTATGTGTACTAATTTATCTATGCATATATAATAACTAATAATCTTAATTAATTTTGCTAATACATCAGTTTAATATAATAGTACTCCATAGATGTAATATCTTTAAAATTTAATTCATAATTCTAAGACATTGTGATTCGATTTTTAATGCAATAATATATCAATCGAACTGCACTGATTTAAATTGTTTAATTAATATGTTTTTAATGATTCATTAATTTGACTTTTAATTTTATAATCATTTATTAATTTGCTATTAATTTCATAAAAACATTCATCAAATTTAAATAAAATTTACTCGCTAATGGTATTCCATCTAATTTAATAAACTTTATTCATTAATTGTAATTTTTATTCAAAAATTTTAATCTGAAGTAAAAAATATTTAAACAATTACGTTTCAAGTTTAACAAATAATAAATTTATTAGACTATTAAATATTTTTCCAAGTGTATATTACAATATTTTAAATCTATAATCTTTTAATCTATATTAAAATAGTTATTTTTATCAAGCCGCGTCCGATTAATAAATTTTAACAGATATGAAACATCTTAACACGATTTAAGCTGTGAAACTCACTTTTTTTTGAAACTGTAAATAATATAGCACCACTACCACCAAAAAATAAATCAGTAAATGAATAAATAAATAAAATCTTTATTTTAACGGACATTTTTTTCTCCTTAAATCTGGTTTTCTAATTTACAAATGATTTCGGTTTTCATGATTTACACAGATGAGAATGAATCAGCGTATAAAATATATATGATTTCTATACAATACAATAATTTCTATACAAATTTAATGATTGAGAAAAAAAATAAGTAAACGTGAAATAGCGTAATGTGAGCACACACGCACTGCGAGCAGCCGTAGAGCACGCTGAATGTACTGGTTCGCTTCCGATTACGGAAGTCAAACAGCATCGAGCATGGTTAGTACTTGGAATAATGACTACAAAGAAACAGCTGCTGAGACCGTTTTTTCTATAGAATATATTCGAATATTTTTTTAAAATATTTTATAGAATATATTCGAATAGTTTATAGAAATTCTATAGACATTTCTATTGAATTTCTACAGATATTTCTATAGCTTTTGGTGAAACTAGCTTATAGAAAAACCGGCCATAATTCTATAATATTTTTTCTATAAATTTTTGTAAAGAATTCTTTAAGACATTTCTGTAAGGGATGAGTGACAATATATAAGATCATATAATGTTTGTATGTTTTATGAAGAAAGAAAAACATTAAACAACAACCAGAAAAAATGACAGGAAATATATAATTAAATAAATAAAATTAATTGATATTTGAACATTTCTCGTACAGTTCTTAAATTCAAGACTACCAGCAAGTAAGTGTCTATGTGGCAGGTAGGTATGCGGTAATATTAAAACAAATGCTTATTATTTGTCGTCAGGCTGAATCAAAGATTTGACTTCGGTGTCAATACTTTAGTACCTATTGTTACATATCTCTGAGAGTTCTCGACTTTGATGTGGAATACAGCATTAGTTTTTGTCTTGCATTAGAACTTAGTTCTTGTCCAGTTCTTTTTAAATTAGTTCTTTTACATGAAATGTTACATACATATATTTTTTAAACATTTTTTTACTTTGATATGCGTCTCCATTATTAGCCTATCACTCACGATAATGCATTAGTTATGCGTTTGATAGAAATTTTAGACAAGATACACAGATCTATATACAGGTTAACTAATGTACTTTAAAACAGCTACGGATGCTCTAATTGTAATTTTACGTGTTCTTCCGCACTGGTCTGGTATTGGTAGAGTGCGCCGTCCGGCTTCGGAGGCAAGCACTAAACCTGTGGAACAAACTACCCACATACTTTATTAAGGTGAGGTTCTACTTCTTTATATCAAAAGTTTCGATTTTTTTTTTTTTTTTTTTTTTTTTTTTTTGCATTTCTTAAGTATGTAGATTATTGAAGTGAAAACTTCTTTAGGCGCTTTGAGCTTTTTTTGAGATGAAGAAAAACCACTGATTTGGAGACACTGTTACGTAACCGGCATGCTAGCATTTTGGCACATAGACACTAGCGCGCCAAGCGGTGAATGACATGAACTTTTCCCTCTTCAGCTCAATCCGCAAAAGAAGAACGAAGCTAAAACTCTCTTTTTCTCCCGGCGTTCACATAGGAACACACACAAAATTTATTTCATTTAATTGTAAAGTTTACGTGCGAATATTCAAGATCTAGCAATAGATTCTATCGTTAAAAAAATCAATGTGTTAATTTTAACAGAAACTCACATGGGTGACGAAGATATAATTGACATTTCTAATTTCAACTTTGTTGCAAGTTTCAAAAGACATGATCACCCAGCAGCAGGAGTAATTTATAAAAGGTTGTCTGATGTAACGGGCATATTTTGCACAAATCATATGGATGTGCATGCGAGGTACACCAGTATGTTTAGTACTAATGCTTCTGATATCGGTGATATATGTGTTTTTCGTTGCCACTCTGAAAATGGGCAGCTAATTGTAATGGTTGCCGTTTATATTTCACCGGATAAATCTTTAAATGCAATACGAGAATTTTTGTACGAAAATTTGTTTATTTATTCTAAAGATGCTTCTGCATTACTTCAAGATAAAATTGGTAAGATATTTGAAGGTTTGCCAATGATTTTGAGTGGGGATTTCAACATCAATTTTGCGGATGATAAAAACCTACCACTAATTGAATTTTTACATAGTGAATTCCATTTAACGATGACCAATGATCGCAATCTTAGCACAACGATATATAAAACTACAACTGATGCAGTCTTTATAAGATATTTAAGTAGATTCGAATCACAATTGTTTGTTTCCTATTTTAGTTACCATAAACCTATCGTATCAGTTCTAGAATATAATGATAATAATGATGATGATAATGATGATGATGGAAGAGTTGTTGAAATTGTGGATGAAAATTTATAAGTTTTACTGATATTCATTTCAAAGAATACCAATTAATTAACTTTCATATTTCGTGTTTTTGTAAAGTTACGTTTTAAGCAATAGATTGCAATTTTTGTATGTAAAATTATATGCATTATTTTTCATGTACAATGGCGCATTAAATGAAAATTGTAATATAATTTTGGTAGTAATAGTTTATAATAATGAATAAAAAAACACTACATTTAAAATTATTTCCTGCACAATAAAACATTTCCTGACGATTAAAAAAACACACACGTAATTGTTGGAGTTTTCACTTCTCTTGGCACTCCCGGAGTGCCACTGTTTTTTTTTTTTTTGCACTACGCCGATTTTGTGTTATTTAAACTTGTGTATTTTTAAAGTCCACAGAAAAGAGTAACTAAAAAATAAAATATATATTAATTTCTACATTTTTAGCCTAATTTTTCCTCTGATTATAAAGACAATTATGCAGTAATCCAATTCCAAGCACAAAACATCTTATATTATAAGAAAAATATTTTTATCATGCCATGTTATGCGAAAACTTTCGGAAAACAAAACTTATTTTAGTAATTGTAAAAGTTGATAGAATTAAACTTTTAAAAAATTGCATAATTCTACTGCAGATGCTGTATCCATTAATATACAAAACGTTATGAATATTAATTTTATGAATGTTTAACAACAGATTTGGTATACCACTTATTAAAAATACGAAACAATTTCTTTTTTCTAGTGTTAACACAGCGCGATTCAGAAAGTTAGAACAGTAGTTTGATTCAAAAGTAATAAGGTGGAAAACAGCTGTTCCATGCATTATTCATTGTGTAACGTGCAAAGTATTATGAGAATTACAGTACTACATATTAAAAAGAAGTCAGTGGGCATAACATATGAAATTAATTCCAACCGTTTCTTGAACGAAAAATAGTATAGTATTGTTAAAGTTGTGGCATAAATTCAATTATTGTATTTTCTAAAGAAAATATGGCGCCATGAATATTTTCGTCGGAGAAAAAACTATTATTTTCACGAATATATTTGGATAAATAAGTAATAAATATTATTAGATATTTTTTTCTGAATTTACTATACAGAATAAAAAGTTTAACGCAGAGATTAGTCGTTATTTTTAAACTGTTTTTATATAGCTATGAGAATTGTTCAGAAAATTGTATTGTTTTGCTATTAAATTTTATTATGAAATGTAAGAAAATTTTAATTTTCTTATTGAGCAGAACTGTAAGAATTAATGTCAATAAGACTATGAAAGAAACCTAATGCAAAAAAGACTGTTACGCATTTCTGAATGACGAAAATGGTGATTTCGTAAGTTGCTTATTATATATATTCAATATTACATAATATTTAGTTTTACAGCATATGTGAAACAGAACTATACTTTAAATTTTTACTTATTTTGTAACTTTTGATATATTTACACTAAACAGAGAATACGAAGATATTATTATTTTTTTAATATGATCTCTTTACGAGTATAGTGCATTTTTCTTTTGATCATATTATATATTCGTGTGTAATGTTGCATATATATATTACGGAGTTTAACTGCACGATCTATCTTAGAAGTATTTAAAATGTTTCTCTCATCTGGTATAAATTTAAAATACTAGTTTATCCAATTTTCCACTATGTTAAAATATTTTAATTTCAGTTTACCTTTCTTCCAATTTCATCCAATTGCGTACATTAATATTTTATTTCTCTTATCAAAATCCTACGCAAAAAGCATTTCACGCATTAATATTTGTGTTTCAGGGGCTTTTAATTTTAATTTTAATCTTAAACGCCAATGTGAAATCTACTACTGAAAATTACATTTTTAATTGCCATTTTTATGTATTTTAAAAAGTTTTCGCACTGTTAATCGGAAGTATCTCAGTACAGCTTTTTTTCCTACGCAGCCGGAAATAATATCAGTGTTTTTACGCTTTCTCATTCGCAAAGAGAAGTTTCCGCATTGCAGTGGATAAACGTGTGCATGCAGTATTTATTGAAATGCATGAACTACGGATATAGGTTTAGTGTGTTCCTAGTTCCTAGATTCTTAAATTAATCGCGTCACCAGGAAGATGGATTTAAAATGAAATAGTTTTAAAAACCTCTATTAAAATTAAAAATTCTGAATGAATGAATAGTTACGTTGATTATCAGTCGCCATTATATCGTAGCTTATAATAGTGCTATGATGACTTTGAAAGATGTGAAGAATGTCATGTTCAGAATTATTGTTGGGAACTTTTCAACTGAAAAATAAATAGTTTTCTTTAAATGGATATCTTATTACAAAGGATTTCGGGAAACACCCTGAATATTTAGGTATTTTCCATCTTTCTTCTTAAACAAAATCGACGACTGTGGATATCACCAACGTCATGCTAGTCAAAAATATTGCTCGCTATGCATTTTAGTTTGTTAATATAGGATGGCATGTAGCAGGCACATAAAACAATATGAAACTGCTATTGCTTGACTTTGAACTAGTGTGGTGAATACATTGTTTGATGGAAACTCGAATTGTGTTAGTAAGAGTAGAATGTTTTTCGATATCACTGACAGTCTACTACAATGATGCTGATTATTGATAGCACACAAAGAGTGCACCCTTCGTAACACACACACACACATACACAGACATATATATATATACTAGCAGGCTATGCCCGCTACGCTGGTCTGCTTATCCAAATGAACCTTGAATTAAACAAAATGTATCATTGAATTTGACATTGTGATTTAAAGCAATATGGAACCTTACCTGGAATGTCCTTTCGCACTGCTGAAAACGATAAGAATGCCAATGTGCTATTATATTTTCTAATGTGTAGACAAATTTTCAGCTATTAAGGTCTTAACCCTTTTAGTTGATCAATAACAGTAGGATTGGTAAAGAAAGATAGTACAATACGCAATACAATAAAACAAACCCTGGAAAATTATATAACTACTTGTAATAATGCAAACAAACAAACGGACAAAATCCATCCAGTAAAACTTTTTTTAAAGGTTGATCTTTCATAAGGAGTCCATCTGATTATAGAACTTTCCCCCATAATTCTGTAACTAAGCAACGTAGAATGATACGCAATAAACTAAAACCTCCGCAAACATTGTCTTATCAACAAAGAAAGTATTATCAATATCCGCCATCTAGAACTTTTTGAAAAGTCTAATCTTTCATAATCGGTTTCATATGATTATGGAACTTTCCGCCATTACTTTATGACTAAGCAACGTAGAACAATATGCAAAATACTAAAACCATGTCTGAACAGATATCTAACTAAAATGAAATTCCTATCAAATTCCATTCTGTAGAACTTTAAAAAATGTTAAACTTTCATAATCTGGTTCAACTGATTATAGAACTTTCCACCACACCTCTATTATTAAGCAATGCAGAAGGGTATAGTATATACTAAAATTCTGCCTGAAAAATTATTTAACTAACAGTGAAAATTCAATCGTAATCAATTCGGCTGAATCTTTTAAAAAGGTTAATCTTTCATGATCGGGTTCGTCTGATTATATAACTTTAAAACATAATTGTATGTATAAGCAACGTAGAACGATATTTTATATACTAAAATCTTCCCCGGAAAATTATCTAACTATCATTATGATCAAAATCCATTCAGGTGAGCTCAAGTTATATGCAACCGGGACGAATTTCCCATTTACATTTTACTCTAATATATATATAATAGAAGCAGAAGTAGATAGATAAGAATATTGATTATTAAAATTTATGAAACTGCAAGTTATTTCTCGTTGTCTCTGCTGAATAATTTTAAAGACTTTTCAATCGGCGAGTATTGAGATTTACTATTATGTCTACAACAAATGTATTTCATTTTGTACCAAAACATTGTCGTTAAAATGAGCCAATATTCTGTGGGTTCCGATATTACAATTTTTTTTTTTTTTTCAAAATCGCCAACTACGCGCATGACATTTTAAGTGTCTATGGGCACTGCAGTAAACATTTCCATGTTTTAATTAGCGAAAAATGAAGTTATAACTTAATTTTACTTGATAATAAAAAATACTTCCACCTTCAAAAAATAGTAAATTAAAATTTTTTGCAGTGTTACGAATAAATAATAATTAAAGCCAAAAGAAATTCGCGTTCAATAAATATCAAGCCCCAAAGTTTGGCATCGTTTGCAATAAAATTTGGTACTTTTATTTTCCACTACAGGCGCCTTGGCGTTTTTTAAAAAGCTTGGCGCTATTCGGGCATCAGAAAGTGAGATTTATTGCCAATTGATATAAACAGTTAAGAAAACAAACTTGATGAAATTTTTTGTTTGTTTATATATGTATATTATAAATGTTTTTTATATACAAATTACTTCTGTTTCTAATTAAAATTAGATAAATTGCATCTTTATGTTAAATAAATTGTATAAACAGAAAAAATGCTTGTTTATATGAAATGAAACAGTGAATAGGTTGCCAGAAAATATGCTTCCAAATTTTCTCTCCGCAAAGGCTATTTTCTCTGTTTCGCCAAGATCCCTATACTGTAAATTACCAAAAAATTTTGCACATTTAGGATTGAAATAAATGGCACAATAGCATACAATTTGGTATGGTGTTGGTATAACGTAAAAATAGGAAAAGATCTCCAAAAAGTTTTCTTTCAAATCACGCTAATTCTGTGTTAATTCGGTTATAGAATAGCTCCACTTTAAAAACACAGAATCAGTTTAAACCTTTTCCTAAGTTAATTATGCGCCAAACCACGCCAGGTAACATATGCCAATTGTCAGTAGACTCAATTATGTAACTTGTCGGTACCAAATATACCAATTGTCTATGGATTCGATAACGTAATTTATCTCCTTAATTTATGCATACTTTACAAACTACATCTACTTTCCAATTTTCCTGATTTTAAGATCAATGGGTACTGTTAGATGTTAAAAAGCTTGGAGCAATTCGGGCTTAAGAAAGGGAGATTTGTGGCCAAATGATATGAACAGCTATAAAAACAAATAAAACGAACTTTAAGCTTTTTAAAATATGTATTCATATATATATTCCTATATAAATTTTTATTTATGAATATTAATATTTTTGTTATTTATATACAATTTACTTCTGTTTTTATATAAAAAAGAGATAAATGTATTCTTTATAGTAAATAAATTATCTAATTACTGAACAGAAAATATGGATGAAAACTTTCCTTGTCTCGCCAAGCCCATTTTTTCCAACTCGCAGCTATATTGGAAAATTACAGAATTTAGCCCATTGCTCTATGACTAAACAGTGTCGAACAATATATTATATACTAAAACTATCTCTGAAAAACTGTCAAACTATTAATGCAAATTCTATCAAAAACAGTTTATTTTAATTTTTAAAAAGGCTATTGTGATAATTGCGTACACCAGACTACAGAATTTTCCCAAAAACGGTATGGCTGAACAATATAGAAGACCATGTTGTATACTGAAAACGCCCCTGGAAAATTATCTAATTAATAGTCCAAGTTCCATCGAAATACATTGGGCAGAATCATTTAAAGAGGCTAATTTTCCATTATCATATTTTCTCATTAAAGATCTTTAAACCATAATTCAATACCAAGAAACGTAGAACGACGTGTTATGTACTAAAAAATTCCCCGAAAAATTACCTATCTAACAGTGTACGTTCAGCAGAACTCGAGTTATAAGCAGCGGGAATGAAATTTCCATTTGAATTATATATATAGATATTTAAGTATTGCGCGGCAGCGCAATACTTATTTATTTCCAGTGTCACTTCTCAATGTTAATTTAACATAGAAAAGCTTATGGAGATGGTAACTTTTTCATTTTTTCTTCCCACCTTTTTCTCCCTGATGCCACTCATTTTTAATTCCTTGCTAATTCTAATAATATTATAAATTCAAAGTGTAAAAACGTTTGCCAGACGCCAGAGTCAAAACGGATCATAAAATGCCTTTGCATATAGATGGATTATAATCTAGAGAGTAACATGGGCTAATTTTTATATACATTATTCAAATATTTTTCTTAATAATTCCAAATTTCGCTTTTTTCATTGAGATTCAACGGACATTTTGTAATAAAATAAAAATTTTTTTTTCATTGTTGTAAATAATTCAAAAGCCGTAATAATAATTTGCCTATTTTTCGTTGAATGAATTTCACGTGAAACATGAAACTGAAGAAATTGAAAGAGTTTTTTTAAGAATTAAAAAGAATATGAATATGACGTCATAGTGGAAATAAAAATGACATTTTCAAGCAGATTTTTTATGTTCAGATTGGAATTTTTCGTGCAAACTACAGCAATATTCATTACTGCACTGGTGAAAATTTTTGAATCATACACAGGTAAATTACATCACAAATTATGATGCGATATCGCACAAATCAAAGCCTGATGATGATACCCTCCATTAATTTTGAAATGTGTTCGTTTGAATGCAGTAGTTATTAAAAAACTTGACATATTAAACAAAAACCTAATTTGCAGATCAAATTAAAAAAACAAAATTTATTTCCTAAATTGTTTAAGCCCGAGAAGAGGGAGATATTAAGATATTTCATTCAATTCGGTCTACATTTAATGTTAAATTTTTGTAACCAATAAGTTAAACCAATTGAACATTAAAAAATAAAAATGAAATTCATACAATATAATACTTAAAACACCTATATACTTAGATTCCGTTCAAATGAAATTGAAATAAATCTTAGAATTTTTCCATTTTTAAGTTGTAAATATTTGTACTGCAGATTTTGCATTATGTTTATGACGATTGTACATAATATGATAAGATACATGCAAAATACAAAACTTAAAAAAAAAAGTCTAAGATTTATTTCGATTTCATTTGAACGGAATCTAAGTATATAGGCATTTTAAGTATTATATTGTATGAATGTCATTTTTATTTTTTAATATTCAATTGGTTTAACTTATTGGTTACAAAAATTTAACATTAAATGTAGAACGAATTGAATGAAATACCTTAATATCTCCCTCTTCTCCGGCTTAAACAATTTAGGAAATAAATTTTGTTTTTTTAATTTGATCTGCAAATTAGGTTTTTGTTTAATATATATATATATAAGTAGAATTGGGTATTTCCAGAAAATGCTGTCGTTTATTGAGAAATAACCAATATTGTGAACGTCGCTCAAACCGATGACATGCTCATGCATTTTTGGCTTAAAATTAAATCGTTTGGCGATAAAATGAAATTGCAAAAAACATACAATATGTAACTCACAAGTATCGTCATTTTTATAATTACATCTGCTAGTTTCTTCTGTATGTCACATGATGGTCGAGTTAAATAAAAATAAAAAGTAAATTTAAAAGAAATCAAAAACAAAAATAAAATTGTCACTCAGATATTATTTTATAAAATTTTCTGATGCATTTTATTTAACCGGACGCAAGAGATAAATTACCAAATATAGTTTAAAACTGCAATCTTTCATATTGAATAAATTTTTAAGCATTACGAACATTATCTTTCATGTTTAAATTCGATATTTTCGTTTTCCAATATTACCACTCTTCAATTTTTTTTTCATTTTCTCTCTTCTTTTCTTTTTTTTTTTTTTGCCTTTTAAATAAAATTAGTAACAGTTTTTTTCCGCGATGTACAGCCATTTCAATTCATTTATCAAAAAATTCATCGCCAATAAAATAATGGTAACCCTTTCGCCCAAAATAACAGAACTTTCCGTCATAATTCTATAACTAACCTACGTAGAACGATGTGTTATAGCTTAAAACCTTCCCTGAAACAATACCTATCTAACAGTATAAGTTCCGTCAAAATCCATGCAGTAGAATTCGAAATCTAGGCGTTCGGAACGAAATTTTCGTTTGGATTTTATATATATAATAATAGATATAATAGATAGAATAGATAATAGATTGTGTGTTATGAACTATCTCAAAGTTTAAAACAGATCGCATTGTTAGATTTCCTAATTTTAACAATATCGCGTTATGTTAGTTCCACATTCCACCACCAGGGAGCGCACTCTATTCTTAACGAAAGGTATCTGAACGAAACTCCTTCATGCAACCTTTCCGTAGATACATGAATCGGGAGGGTGGCGGTCTTAAGCAATAATTTAAGATAATTGCTGAAATTACTACGAAAAATGTTTTAAAGAGGCCCTACGCGGGCCCCTAATAGAGTTAGAGGAAATCGGAAGACGGCAAAATAATCGTGGGGAAAAGTTTGCTTGGGTGCTTTGGAGCTACTTTTGGCGCGAGATCTAAGCTCTACGACCAATAGGAGCCCAGATATTTAAGGAAATATGAAGTAACAAAGTCCAAAATTAACATAATTTTCCGTAATAATTCTATAACTAATCTAGGTAGAATGATGTGTTATAGCTTAAAACCTTCCCTGAAACGATACCTATCTAACGATATAAGTTCCGTAAAAATCCATGCGGTAGAACTCGAAATCTAGGCGTTCGGAACGAAATTTCCGTTTGGATTTTATATATATAATAGATATATGTGTGTGTGTGTGTGTTTAAGGGCAGTTGGAAGCCAAATTCGCGAAAAAAGGTCGTTTTTTTAATTTTTTTTAATATCTATTTTGAATCCTTTATTTTTACCACTTTCGAATGGTATATTATCTTTGTTTCTACGACAACAATAAGTAAAAAAAAAATTAAGTAATTCAGCTTGTTTACATCCTGCACAAACATTACATACGTAAATATTAAACTCAATTTTCTCGAAATGTTGCTTTTTGAACTTCGATGTATCTTTTTATAGAAACAACTACATGCTATTTTTTGCAATCTTGCCAGAACATTTCACACATATCCCTAATCCATTTGAAGTGAACTTTTGTTACAAACATTTGTACAAATTATTTATAAACAAGTTTTTCTTTGGGAGAACGCAATTATTATACTTTAAAAGTGGTTTTTATTCCAGATTTTGTTTAAATAACTAAAGAATAACTGTTTATAACGTTATCTGCACTTTATCAGTAATTATTCATATTTGGTATATAAAAAATTTCACGTAAATATCTTTGGTAGTTTCTGAGCAAAATTATATTAATGTAAGATGGCAGGTATGCGAACATCCAACTGCCCATAAATAATATCAATTGTGTAATAGTTAATAACTGTTTTATAATGTGCTTTAAATCTTACATGCATTCCGAAAGGATCATTTTTACATTATTATAAACCTATTCTATTAATCATATTTAAACATTCATCGTGAATTATTCCACGTTTAAACATTAAAAAAAAACAAGAATTCATAAAGAGGAAAATATTTAAGACGATGTCATTTCTACATAGACGAATATATTTTAAGTATTTCATTTTTATTTATATTTAATGGCATACTATTTTTATAACTACAAATTCTTTATCTTTTAATATTAAAGAAAAATTCCTCTTTTTTTTTATTGTAACTTAATATGTGGAATAATGCTTTGAAAACTGTAATGCAATTTACGAGATTAAAATTTATAAATAAGCGATATAATTAGAAAAAAAAATATTTTTTGCGATAAAATTAATTAATTTCTTGGAAATTTGTTTTATTTAGAAAGTAAACTGTCTATTTATTTTATTACATACTGAATAGATAATTACACACAACATAGAAAAATAATCCTAAATTGTCTCTTTTTATTTAGGCGATGTGGAACACTTGATCCCGTTTGAAGACATAGTTTTTTGATCAGAAATTCAGGAAACTGATATTTGATTTCAGTAATTAAAAATGCTAATATCTGTTTTTTTTTGTTGTTGTTGTTATTTTTTGTAAGTAAAAACTAAAAGAATTTTGTAAATTGTCGATTAGTTTACATATTTCTAATATTAAACTTTGAGAAAATTTTAACCAGAAAGTTTCGTTTTTTATCCAGTCCATCATTCCATTATTTTGTTGTACAAAAATAACTTCCTAATAATTTTCAGGCTTTATAAAACCTTTTTACTGCATTACATTTTCTTTTTACAAGAATAATAAACGATACAAAAAACTAAAATATGACAGAATAAAAATTTTGTAATGCATATTCATGACGGTTATTTGAAGAAAAATTGAACACAAATTTGTAATTTTATTAAGGTTAATGCTAAAACTATAAGAATGAAAAATTTATTCTGCAAAATAGCAATACAAAAATTGTAAATAAAAAATTAATGGCATATTAATTATTCTTCCAAATGAAATTATTAAAATAATTCTTGAAAAAACTGAGGGGGTGAAAATATGTGAGTTAATATTATGCCGTTGGCAAAAAAGTATTGACCCAGTTTATATTTTTCATTCATATATTATAATTGGATAAATAAATTTCTCCTACCTGTGATATTCTGTAAGCGCAGTTGACGTTGATTGTCGCTCTATGCACTCCTTCGTTACTACCTGTAAATATTTATTTTATTCAGTGATAAGAAAAGAAGGGCAATTTTTTTTGTTAGACGTGGGGACGGCGAAGGCAAGTCGAGAGCATTTGTCACACAAGCTTTCATTCACTCTTATCCCTTGACTAAATATAGGAAGATAAATAATACAGATTAGTTAAATATATATACAAAATATTTAAAAGTTGTTTTCAACTGGTTTTGTGCTGGTTTTAAATATATATACTGGCTCAGTCTTTCATGAAGTGTTTGACGCTTTCACGATAGACAATAGGAACCAGATTTCTCATCAGCTAGAGTCCTGCTTGATGAGCGTTATGCCAACAACTAAATCCTTGGGGCAGGTGAAAGTGTTAGCTGAGTTCTTTAATTAAAGAAAATAAGCAGACTTGTCAAATCAGCAAGATTTCTTTATAAATTCAGTACATAGAGAGTTGTCCAACTTTTAGCTCTGTGTAGTGCTGATATCTGGTGGATGTGAGGCTAACTGGGTTCGGCCCTGCTATCCATTATAGGGAGCATTAACTGAGTTCTGATTCTGCCATCTATCGTGAATCGATGATACTATTGTTCGTATTTCAAGTTCGGGTTTGTTTTAGTGGAAAATTCTTGAATAATATAAGTCACAGTGTTATGTAGTTCACTTAAGAACACGATGTAAATGGTTGCACACATCACTAGACATACTTCACAAACAAATAAAATACAGGAGAGTTTATTCGCAAGAGATTTATTGTATAATCGAGGATTCCAACAATAATAATAATAATATTGAATAAAATAATTTATATTATGTTAAGATTTATTGCAATGTTTATTTCACTAATACGTGGGTGGTTCAATAATTATTGTTAATAGTGTATATAAAATATTTGTACTCCTGTGGTTGTTGTGGAATATCGAAGCCTGATGTCTTAAATGCCTATATGCTCAATTTCAGAACCGTAGCTGCTATATTCACATAGTTTTGGAAGGATGAGTAAAAGGGGGAGAGTGGAAGTGAAAGGCTGATTTTTAGCTTATGGGGCTAGATTTGTGACAGTGGATGAGACGTAACTACTGTCATTTGGACTCGGATCATAGTGATGTAGCCACATCTCAACCACTGTCACAAATGTATCCTCATAAGCTCCAACCAGCATTTCATCCTCACCCCCCTCCTTAAAAACTCCCTGAAAATGACCTTAAAAACTTCACCCCTCCCTCCAAAAACATGTTAATATAGCAGCTACGGTTTTGAAATTGAACATATAGGCATTTAAGACACTAGACTTCGATATTCCGCATCAATCATCGCAGTACAAATATTTTATATACACTAGAGACAATAATTATTGAACCACCCACGTAGAGATTAAAATCAGTAGACAAGTTTCAAAAGCATAATAAATCTGTAGACATACATGTGAAATTTAAAAAGGAGATGTTTTGTTGAAAATATTATGAAGGAGGAATTCTTGAAGACTTAATCCTTTCACGACTATGGGAAACATTTTTTCCCATTTTAAAAATGGTAATTGTTGTATTTAATTGGACTTTATATGCGTTTTTTATACAGAATGTCAAAATATAACGTATACCGAACACAATTACATAAAAGATATGCAAATTTTGCTAAACGCAATATAATATGTGCAATGTTCATCTTTGCTTCAAAACCAAAAGAAATTGCAGAATATCAGACATACCACATAATTTTCTATAGTAATTTTATTTCATAATTTTGTATTATTTTAGTTAACATTTTGTTATAATAAACCAATAAATTAAAGACTTTGCATAATAAGCCTAACTCTTAATTTGTGTTACCTTTATTCGCCATTGAGAAAGTATTTCCCATAAAATTTTTATAAAAATCTACGCATTGTTATTTATTTATATATATACATATTTTACTTATATTACATCTAAACAAACTAAAATAAACATTTACATACTAATATTTACTTTTAGCAACCTCTGCTCCTCTAAGAGTTAAGAGAAGACAGTGTATTAAAAATTAGGAAAATAGGAATAGGTAAAATATATCCAAAATGAGAATAGCTTAAAAGAGGGTAATGTTAATGAGATTTTCAATAATTTTTGAAGGGGGCCTGAAATCAAAATGTGAAATTTAAGAAGTAGATGTTTTGTTGAGAATATTATGAATGGGAAATTCTGGAAGACTTAAGAGAAGACAGCATATTAACAATTAGGAAAATATGAATGGGTAAAATATAGCAAAAATGAGCATAGCTTAACCCGAGAGTAGTCGCGTCTTTTTTCAGAACGTTGTTAGTCGCGCTTGGTCTTTGGGCCGCTGCACCCCCGCCGCCCCGCGTATACAGAAAATATAAAATAAGAAACAATTTTCACTTAAAATTCGAATATAACATTTCAATGAAGTTATAAATTCGCAGTTTACTTAAATTATACATTTCATTCGTGAGATTCGGAATACTGTGAAAACGTAAAAATGAATTGGACATAAGTGATTGCTGCGCAAACTTTTTCACCAATTTAAACTTTGCTTACAAAAATGTATCTGAAGGAAAAACGGAGATGTTACTTCACTATGGTGGTGGGGAAACATTCAAAATCTGCTACATAGAAGTTCTCCATTGTATTTGTAAGGGGATATGAATTAGGATAAGGTAATTTGTATGGGTGGCAAAAAGACTGACACGAGACTACTGCCGGGTTAATGGAGGGTAATGTTAATGAGATTTGTAATAATTTTTAAAAGGGGCAAGAAAGCCAACATTTATAAATTATTACAGCTTTTAGACCTATTATGTTTTTAATATATGTGTATTCATAATTCACTAGTGTAACCATTGTTACATTAGAAGTCGATAATAATTTCAATATTTTATTTTTCTAAGTAATATAAAGTCTATATTAACTTTTTAGATTTGTTTTCCTTGAGTACACCATTAAAATGGTTTAAAAATCGATTTTTAGATTTTTACATCTGCAGAATGGTAATTTTATTCTGAATAAATTGATATCAATCTTTTAACTATGCGATAATTATTTACTGAGCTATTAAGGAAAATGTCGACATCACTCCTTCATTTCCGATTTAAATGCCCTGCGACGACTTTCATGGCGGCTTGTTTATATTTTTATGTCACGCATTCTAATTATCGCAACTTAGTCAGTATGCTTAAATGCGTCAAATGTTTTTAGTTAACTGCCGTAAATAATAATAACAAAGTTTTAAAATATTAAATTCAACTTCCACTTTCACAAACTTTGTTTACTTTTCTAGCTTTGCTCTGAAACGTGATCGCAAATTTGATTAGATTTTTACTTTTATTCGCTACTAAGTGCTTCATTTGAAACAATTTTTTTTAGAACAATACTTTCCTTATTTTATAATACTATTAACACGTCTTAGTATTTATTAACATTTATAAAGAATAATAGCGCGGAACGTGCTTCAGAACAGCGATCAGTTTAATGGTAACGCTTGACAAAATGCGTATGTTCTACGATGCTAATTCAACTTATAGAAAACTAAAAAGTAGTCAATTTAATACCAATTTTGTTTGAAGTGGCAGTTTAGAATAAGGATTTATTGGTATTAATATATTGTTTAGAAAACAAACCGAATTTTTGTGCTTTAAATTATGTGAATCAGATATCGAAATATCCATAAAAAATTAACTATATATTGTATTAAATAATTTAATTTTATAAAAAATGCATTTTTAATTCTTTTAGCAATCAATTCGAATCAAAATTTTAAATTTTAAGTTTAATTTTTTTTTCCAGTAGTAAGTGTAATTTTTAAAATTTACTTATATTTATTTTGAATGCAAGCTCCTATATTCTGCAATATTTTACAAACTACTTTTCATTTATAAATTTAAACTAGCATCTGATTTCATTTTTAATTCCGTATATGTTATACAAATAGTAGTTTGGGTTTTTTTTGTCTTGTATTTTATATTTTAAAAATATATTAAAATCTTTAAACGCCTTTTTTCACAAAATTATGTTTTAACTGTTGCAAGCATGATATCTCCAAAACTGCTTGAAGTATAAGTTTAAAATTTTTGCTTTACATAAATGTTCATACAATCATGAAAATGAACTAGAATTATAAAGCTGTATTCAGTACGAAAAAATTATAACATTGAATGTATGCAAAACTTTGAGTTTTTCAAATTTTGCTGATCAAAAGTTTGTTAGATAAAAGATGAGACTTAACGTGAAATAACAATAATCACATTAAATCACAAAATAAAGATAAGGTAAATTTGCTTACCTTTTGGTTCATGATCGTCCACGATAGAAAATAGAACTTTCTTCATCTTATCCATTGAAGGCTAGTATTTATCCATTTGTTATTTAAATATGTTTGATAATTAATCCTGTAAAAAGCTTGTAAAGGTGTATATTAAAAAGAGTGTATTTTTCTTATTATTTGTACCACAGAAATTTGTACCACCTTTTTTAAATTAAATTAATACTGAAGGTGTACACACTGGAGCATTCATTTTTGCTCCTTATTTGATTAAATTTTTACACACACTGAAGAAATTATAACTTACAAAAAAAAAATTTTGATAATGATTAAATAACATAAATAAAAAATTCTTGATTACTTATATCAATAAAACACTAAATAACATTTAAAGTCATAATTTATTAATATAGTTCTTTCATCTGTCAAAAATTGCTGTCATTTAATCGAAATGTTTATCAGTTTTTGATTGACACATTACACAATCAAGGAAGTCATTTTCTATTTTCCTGACATGATCGTTGAAAGAATAATCAAGTCTTATTTATGACAGACATAAAGTGTTTTTGAAAAACAGTTTATCTTGATTAATAATGAGTTTATCTAATTCTGAAAGAGATTAGTATTTCCAACAAGTTAGTTACTCTTTAGTCGTTTACAAAAGTTCTACTTCAAATTATAGCCCAGAGTAATAACATTTATGCAAATGACATGAAATTTGCATGAGATATCGTCCGCGCAGTAAAATGTTATTCAGAGTCAAAATTTTAAATAGCACTTTCAAACAGACTCCTTATTTGTTTTTTGTTATATTACAACCAAATAAGTTTTTTTTTTTTTTAAATCTAGATCAATATCACATAAAGATACCCTAAAATTTGTGTGCTTCTAGAGTAGTTCTCTTTTTTTTTAAACAAAATATTAAACTGGTGTAAAATTTCACACGTTTTGCAACTGTTAAAGATGTTAAAGAGATAGTATACTGTCTCTTAACATAACTCTATATTTACAGATTAAAATTCTAAAATATTTTTGAAAATACATGTCAAATGTGGATGTGATTAGCTAATATGTGTGAAATCGCAAGAAAACTTGTCGCGTGAATCCTATTTTAATAAATAACATTTTCAAATATAATGATCAGAATACATTTATTCAACACAACTATTTTAGTTGTTCAAATTTTAAATACACAATTACATTAACTGTAGCTAACGGCTATTTTTTTTATTCCATCTCGCACCACTTTATCAAAACAAAAATCTTCTACTTACATTTAACAACATGTGCAAGAGGAAATAGATTATACAATTTAAGATATTTTCAGTAGTGCTACGAAAATAATATAAAAATAGTCGCCAGCGGCAGCCTGCATAAATATATTTATAGATTTTTTTGCGTATTTCAGTTTTCGAAAATTGAATTTCAGAGCTTTTAAAACTCTTATAATGACAGACATTACAATTCTATGAATTTTCAGTTTTTTAAAGAAAATAATAAATTCAGATTAGCTAATTTAAATTTTGATCGATATTAATGCGATTATTTAAAATTTAATCTGAAAAATAGTGTATTTCACTTTTAATTTCATGCCTCCCTAAATGAATAAAGTTATGATGCACAAAAAGAAAATGTAACCAATATTGATTACCGCAAGGAAGACATTATTAAATGCTTGATTGCTTTATACTAAAACGCATGTTGTATTAGATCGCAGCTTTTCTAGCATTAAATTGTAATTTTGATTTATTAACACTCTACTAATTCGTTTAAACCTGATCAAAACCACCCTAAACAAAGTCGACATCGAGCTGGGAAATCAGTTAAGCGTTTAATTGATTAAATCACGATCCTCGAGCCATACTTAATTTTCGCTCCTAAATGTTTATGAGGATATAGATGATTATGTATTCCTTCTTTTATAATAATTTAATCGTTTTAAAATAATCCTATAAGTGAATTCAATTTTAATTATATTTTGAAACAAATTTAAAAGATTTCGATTAATAAAGTCAAATGCATGTAAAGCCTATCAAAACACATGCAATTTTTCCTAATTTGAGGTAGTTAAAAATCTATTTAGAACTGTTTTAGAATTTTATTCTTGTTGAACAATTTCATTATAAAATTGTACAAGTTTTGTCGTTTTTTTACATTTAAGGTTAGTTGGGGTAACTGGACACACGAAGTAACTCGGCCATGGACTATTTTATAAAAAATTGTTACTGTTTTTTTAAGTTTTAGCTTTTGTGAGCAATGCACCTAAATATTTACTTCCTAAAGCAACTTGTGTCAACTCAATCATAACTCTCAATTTGCTGTGATAATTTGTCAAACATTTGCGTTTCTTTTTTTTAAAAACAACGTCAATATGGTTCAACTTCCTCGGCTTTTTATTAAAATACTGTAAGTACTTTTATTAAACAATCTTTTTTTATAAGGTTAGGCATATAACTACATTAATATTATTAGGTATTTATACATATTTACTTCATGTTTCAAATGTAAGCCCGGTGTCCCAGTTACCCCATAAATTTTTCAAGAATGGGGTAACTGGGTCATGTGTTCGAAGTAACTGGACCATGCTGGTTCAGTTACCCCAATAGTTATAAATAATTTTTTTTTTAATTTCTCTTACTACGGTAAGTAAATTTCCCCATTGTTTTTTGCTTATAATAAAGAAAATTATAGAATACCTTATTTAAATTACGTAATAACATTTTTAAAAAGGATACTGGGTGGTATCAAATCAAATTTCTTGACCGCTTGAGAGGCGGTGATGCCATTATGGCATCACATAATTTCTTAATTGCCACAGGAATTTTATAATGAAAATTTCACCTTTATTAAGTACGCGAAAATATATATTTACTTCTTTTCAAATAGATTCTCTTGTAAATACTGGTGTCATTAAATTATTTCCACATGTTACGAATGCAAGTACCTTGCCCCTGAAAACGAGATAGCCAAACCTTGAAATTGTACGTTACACAGGGGTCGCATTCTATAGGGAAAGTTTTATTGTCCCTACCACTATTTTGAAGATAATATCTTTATTGAGCCTTTCTTTAGAATATGTTAAATAAAATGATCGTGAAGGTAACTTATTAAGGGTTCTGGTAGGAACAATAAAATTTTCCTTATATAATGCGACCCCTGGGTACAGAAAAAGTACTTAAGTACTTACGTAGCTGTTTGTTCATAGATTTACCTTGCTATTTTTTTTTCTTTAAATACCCATGTGGCTTTTATACTTGTTACCTATGGGTATTTCCACGATCACTTGTCGTGTAAGTCACATACTATGCTTGTTCGCCACCGTTATTTTATAAAAGTTTGCTTCGTCTTTTCCAGTTAGTGAGATAGCTCCCATAAAATAAGTCACATTTTTCCATACTAAAATACTGGTAGTAAAAAATTATAGCATGTGACTTACACGACAAGTGCTCGTGGAAATGCCCCTATACTACAGTACATAAGTACTTACTTAATTTTTATGTTTTTGGTAGAAATAAATCTAATATTTTCACTTTTAGTGCTTTTTTAGACACATTGACAGTAAAGGTTTCCCTTACAAAGCTTTTTAGTGACATATAATTTACATGATCTGCCTGGTTTAAAACTTTTTAAGTTGTCTACACTTTTTTCAAACTGGACCTGATATCCCATATGAAAAAAATAAATAAATAAATAAACGCGTGTGTAACATAGACCCTCCTGGTCCACTTACCGCATTTTTATGGGGCAACTGGACCCATGAGGATAGAAAGATGAAATATGCATATTTTTATATTTTTAAATATTAAAATGTAATTTTGATCATTTCTGTCTGATAGAAGGAACCTAACTGAACACATTTACAGAAGTTCAGACTTTAATTCAAATTAACATTAGCTTTTTGAAGATGAATTGTTAGAAGCTCCAGAGTCACATTGTAAAATCATGGCCCAGTTGCCCCAACTAACTTTATAAAGTTTCTTCTTAATTTCATATATCACAAATCTTAATTTCATATATTCCCAAATACAATAATCGTTTCAAAATAACCCTAAACAAATGGAATTTTCATTAAACTAGGCAATTTAATGGGAAAATTCTGGGTCAGTCTTACCAGTGGGCTACTTTTTTAAAATTCAGATCTCTTGATTAACACCATTTTCTTGAAATGGTAAAATTCCCCGTGTTTTCGCCTTAATTAATGTGTCACTAAATAATGTGAATTTCACCATTTCAAAAAAGTGGTGCTAACCAAGAAATCCGAATTTTAAAAAAAGTAGCCCACAGGCAACACTGTCCTGGGTTACAGAATATAGGTGAAAAACATTTTTTAAAACACTAGTAAATTTTATACAATTAATATTTATTTTTAGATTACCCTCCGTCAACACTAAAAGCATTTTTATAAGAAACATATCAATAATGCATTCGAATGAAGTTTTGAAATGTATAGAAAATGGTACTTGCGTAATACCTGCATGCCAGGACATAATAGCTGACGAAATCTTCTAAGATTTTTTTACTTACATAAGGCTTTTTTATTCTAATTATTTCAGTGATTAAAGTGCTTAGTTTGATTACATGTTTACTAAATTTGTGTTGTATTCATATTATTTTGGGTACTTGTTAGTTATCACGTCGACCAAATTACTGTCGCCACATTGTAAGATTAAATGCAAATAATGGTGGGTCGTAAATGTCACATTCACTTGACTTTAAGCAAGTTACACGTGTTTGCGTCATCAAGTGATTTTTATTTCGATGTTTAATTTGTATTTTTATTAATGTGATACTAATTTACTTGTTCTTTCGTTATTTAAATACAAAGTATGTCAATTTGAATAATTTGGCAAGTGGTTTGGCGATTTACATAATTTGGCGAAATTGGTCGACGGGATAACTAACAAGTACCTTATTTTGTTGTTTTACTTATTAATTGATGAAGTTTTAATTTCGTTCGTATTGCTTAGCCGGAAACAAACTCTCAACGGTTATTGTTTTAGGCGCAAACATATTAATGTTTTGAAATCGAGTTGCACACGACATAAATATATGTACATAACAAAATATGCGTGAAAATGATTTTTTAACCATAAAAATATTAATCAATTGAGATACAGTTTTCAAACAAATTGCATTTGCATTTGAAATAGCATTTTCCCCCTATTCGACGGTTTAAAATGTAAATTGTGAGATTTTTAGAAGTAAAAAAAAAAAAAAAAAAAAAAAAAAAAAAAAAAAAAAAAATTGAAGTGAAAGCGAAGCGCATTTTTCAGATGTTTTCATCGTTAATATGACGTTAGTGTTTCTCCCGAACATATCCGTGCTTTATAATGTAGAAAGTACATTCCCAACGGGTCGGTACCGCCCACCCCCCCAAGTGGGTGCTGGAGTCATCCAGGGAGCGGTACCGGATACAGAGGGAGATGGGGGCATTAAAATAGTCAAAAGTGTGGGCTGTGTCGTACCTACCTATTTAGAAAATTTATAAAATAAAACTAGCTGACGTCCCTTCCCACCAACCCCTCTGACGTTGCGCGGACCCGTGATAAAAACCTTAAAAATACACACATTAAATAAAAATGAATTTCTTTGAATTTCTTTAACGAAAAAAATCGCCGTGGAACATGGATAAACGCTAAAACTCGCCGACAACAAAATTTTACTATCGCAGGCTAAAACATTGTAGCCACAATCCTTTCATGAATGTCAACAATCGCTATAATTCGCATTAAAAAAAGTTATAAATTCAAAAATGGCAAAATTAGCTTTATTAGACACTAAGAAGAACTAAGAGTAAAATTCAGAAACGAATATTAACAATTCAAAGTCTATACCAGCTATGGAGCTTTCTACTCTGGACTGGAGCAAGAATACAGAAATTTTTAATTGCTTTTCCTTCATCGGATTTAGATAATATATTGTTTAAGAAAAGGACAGACTACGCATCACTGAACGAGGTATATTTGCCGGTTGATGTTAACGAAATTGGAACCCAATATTTACAAATTGTTAAAACTTCACCGGCTTCAACCATCGCATTCGGTTTTTTTATTTCTTATTTATTTCGTGCTTATTTTTAAATTGTTAATAAACAATTTATTACTATATTCGATGGTCATTTGAATTAATATTTACTTTGTGATTATTAACAGATAGATAAACAGATAAAATAGGTATAAGTAATATGTGACAATATTTTAATATTTTGTATAATAAACTATTACAGAAGGGGGGGCGTTGGAAATTTTTTCCCCTGTAAATTGAGCGGTGGTCTAGAAAAGGTTGGAAAAACTATGATGTAGAATTTCGAACATGCTTGACATACCTGGTTTTTAAGTATTGAATGCAAGTAAATGCCATAAAATAAGATGCAGATTTTTTTTTAGTTCAGTTGGTTTAAATATCTTTAAATATTGCTTTATTTGTTTCGAAATTATTGTTGTTTTAATTCACTACGAAACTCAACTGTTTTTGTTATGTTTCTATAAAGTAAATAAAGTTTCTTTTTACTTAGAAGACGATGTCACTGAAAATGGATGAACTTAACGGGTCTGGCATCTTTTAGGCTTGTAGAAAATCAACGAAAACATCGAAAGTTTGTATTAGTGTATCTTCATTCATTCTTTATGTATAAACATGAAATATTGACTTTTGATTGTCCAGATTATGCTTTTTAATATAATTCTACTAGAAACGGACTAGTTTTTTACAGAATTTGTGTATTGTTGAAATTGAAACAGCTCTTTATTTCACTCCGTAAGTCATTGCTGCATGATATCGGGAGAACGTATGTATGGATTGTTATGAAACTTCATATCTATAATAAGCACATATGTATTTTTTAAATGTTCTACTCTTAGGTCAAAATTATTTGATTATCTATATAAAAAAATTATTAAAAAAAAAATAAAAAATTTACATTTTTTAATGAATAAAAATAATCATAACTAAAAATATTACCACTGTAATTACTTAAAGTTGATTATTTTAAACACACATATTTTCTTAGTATCTACACCAAATTTCATAAAAATCCATGCACAAGTTTTTAAGATACCATCCGCGCAATGACTTACGAAGTAAAAAAAAGAGCCATTTTTATTTCAACAATGCATAGAGTCAGTGGAAGTTCTAATCATTTTCTAATGCTAGCATATTACAAAGCTTAATCAATATTCAAAATTCAACTTTTATGCATAAAAAAGGTTTGAAGAAAGACTAATTCAAACTTTGAATTTTTTCGTTAATTTTCGCCGAGTTTAAAAGGTAGAAGACCTCTTAATAAAGAACGCTTGATTCTTTCTCTTGTGTTAAAAAAAAAAAAAAAAAAAAAAAAAAAAAAAAAAAAAAAAGTTGTATTTAATTTATAGTGTGGAAACGTATAATTTATCCAATTCATTTTACTTGAAGAGCTCAGTTTAAAAAGTTGTTAAGTAACAAAAATTAGATTCCGAGAACCTTCATCAGAAAGCATTTTCTTTGTGATCTCCATATCATAAATTATGTAACTTAATAAAATCCTAAATCAAAATTCAATATTCCCCCTTGAATTAATCATAGGATATATTGTTAACTTTAAAAGTTCATCGTTTCTTTAAAAGGTGAAAATAAATAATATAGATGTTAAAAGTTTAAAATCTGCATTTTATTAACTTTATTAATGAGAATATAAGTTACAGTCAATTCATTTCCGGAATGGGTGCCTACATTCACGCAGATGTTCGTTGGAGGGGAAATATCTTTTTTGAGGTTGGCAGCACTGATGAGGAAAACACACAAGTATTTGGAATTAATTTCAGGTACTGCCGGCGTTAGCTACGGATCATTTCTGACAAAGCAAATTTTTCATTCGTCGGATTTTGAAATCTTGTCTTTAGAGCAGCGTGCAAACATCAGATTCTGCGTTTTGCTCGAGAAATCCCCTTCCGAGACGCTCAAGATGATGAAGAAAGTATACGAAAACGATGCCATGAAAAAAACGACTGTGTACGAGTGGCATAAGCGTTTTCGTGAAGGTCGCACAAAAATCGAAGATGACCATCAGACTGGGCGCCCCTCCTCTTCCACCGCAGATAAAAATGTTGAGCGTATACGGGCACGTCATTCACTAAGAATTTATTCCTGAAGGCCAGTCTGTCAATAAAGAACTTTACCTGGATAACCTTAAACGACTACGAGATGCAATCAGACGAAAACGACCTGAAAATTGGGCAACAGACGATTGGTTTCTTTTACACGACAATGGTCCATCACATCGCGCTCTTCGATGCCACCTTGTGCTACCTTGCCAGACACAGTGTTACCACTCTGGAGCACCCTCCTTATTCCCCCGCCCTAGCACCAACGGATTTTTACCTCTGTACACGTCTGAAAATGAAATTGAAGGGACACCGTTTTAAGGATTCAGATGAGGTGATCGAAAATGTGACGAAGCTACGGAAGGAGTCTCAAAAAATGGATTCAAGGATTGTTTTGAACAGTTATACGAACGCTGGAAGAAGAGTGTGGATGCAGAAAGAAAGTACTTTGAAGGCCAATAAGGCATTTTTTTAATTAACAAATTGACCTATTCCGAGAATTTTTTTTTATCCTACCTTGTATAACAAATATATAACACCTAGTAATAATATACTAATTTTCATTGTTAAAAGGCGTAAATTTAAACTTTAAAAAAAGTAAAAATAGACAAACATTAACCAGTACGTTCCTCTTACATCGGCAGCCTTCACCAGGGAGAAAATTTTCATCAACTGCTGTTCTATTCATCTAAATGCGCCTCCTCGTTTCAGATGACAGAGTCTAATATTCTTAGCGTATTGCTGGAATTAGCGTTCCGGATTAAAAGAAAACCAGAGGAAAAAAGTACTTGGGTGTTTAAATTTTAAAATAATTAATTGTTTAATGGGAATATTGTTTAGTACTACGTCGTTACATATTTAATTGTCTTTATACAGAATTTCTGTGAATTCTCTGATAACGGATGTAAATTAATTAGATGCTATATATATAATTTTTGCTTGATAATAATATATTATGCTATTCTCCTTAACTGAATCGATGATTTCAAAAACAACATAAGTCACAGAATCAGAACTTTTCAGAAATAAAAAAAAAAAAACTGCATTATTCACAAGAAAATTAATTTGTATGGATTTTTTTCGGCTGATTATAGAGTTTGGACGTCAAAGTTTGTAAATATCGAATAATATTTATGAAGAATAAAAAGAAGAATAATAGAAAAAATGTTCCTGATTTTGGATGTTTTAGTAAGAAATAAGGTTAGGTGGTATTTAATTTGAAAGAAACAGTCGTATTATATATATATTTAATCAAAATTAATGACGATAACATTTATACAGGAAAATTTTTATGTTTTAATATCATTATAGCGGGTAATCATATTCTTCATCATTCTCAATTGGACTATCTTCAAGATTTGCAATTGGCCATGGAATTATGTTTTGATAAATAGGCATATCTAATCCAGAATGCTATTCTGAACTAGTTTTAAATCGTCTAATTTTTTACTATTAATTGACACTTTCGATGATAGACTTTGACTGATGGAAGTGACAGAGGGGTTGAAAGTTTTAACATCAAGATAAATTAATCTTAGAAGGTATTGTTTGAATGAAAATTAGAAGATAATGTTTAAAGAGGAAGGAATACACTGACTTGTGTGGTTATTATCCAGATCATGGGTCTACCCTTCATGAAGCATTTAGAACAATAAAAGTATGTTTGGAAAAAAGTTCATTTCTAATGTGGTTTTTGAAATGGCCGATTTAACTAAAAAGTGGGAGAATTGTAGATTGTCAACAAAATTTAATATCTGCTTTTACATTATTTGATTCATTCCTTGAATTTTCTCTTTTTGAGTCCTATGTATATATTAATTTTATGGATTCTGGAAGGGATAGCATACAAACCAGCTATATTTTTTATTATTATTATTATTTTATGGAATTTCATGTTTTAGGATTGTGACTTTTCGTCTTTTTGGAATTGGGATTTCTTACAAATCAATTCTTTTCATTTTCTTTTCCTTCAATCAATTCTTTTCATTCTTTCTGAAATCTTTCTTTGAGGGCTTGGGAGAGCTTCATTTTCTTTAAATTTATTATTATGTTTCAGAAAAGCATATTTTAATTTTTCGCACAGGTCAGAAAATTTAAACTTTTTGTATTTCATCTCTTTATCCTTTACTTTCTTAGTAATTTCACGAAATCTGAACTCATAGATTAGTTTATTAATGAGGTTTGTTGAAAAACCGTTTTTTTCAGCGATGTGTCTAACAGTATTAATTTCAATCTATATTGTTTATGGTCACCTATTACGTAAACGACGAACTTTTAAAGTTCACATTATATTTTGTAATTATATGACTCTTTAAGAAATAGAGTGGTTTATCGTCTCAGTTAACTGACAGAATATCATTATAAAAAAAGAAAATACTTAATTTCTAAAAATACACAAAATAAACTTTAAAAATCTCACTTTTTTATTTGATGATACATGCAGCTTCTTTTATATTTATTGGGAAATTATTTGATGATACATGCAGCTTCTTTTATATTTATTGGGAAATTTCCAATGTATTCACAATATGGCCTTCCACTGTGACTTACAAATTAGGACTGCAAGATTGTGATTCAACGATATTTCACTGGTTTTTTCGACATGGTTTACACATACTTGGAATATTATTTCATTCATATATATATTTATTTATTTATTTACTTAATTTAACTTAAAGTACAATGAATAACACATAGATTGTAAAAATAAAATTTGTTTTTATGAATAAAGAGAGCTTTTAAATAGTAAAATGTAAATTGAACAATATTTTTCTACATTTTATTTCTTTTACTATGTTATAAATAATTTCATCAAATAAAAAAAAAGAGAAAAATTAAACACTCGATCAATGATTGTTTCACACATCTTTTTTAGTTCTTCCATTATTTGAAAAAAATGTTGGAAGAAAAGTAAATTTTCTTTAAATTTGAAGAAATTGGGTGGAAAATAATGTTATTTTGCCATCTCGAAAACCGAAAGATATTTCTTTAAACCTTATATCATGATTAATGAGACTCTTGACGAAATGCAGTGTTTTGTAGAATGTTAAGTGGCAGAAATGCTTTCAGAAACAAGACTCACTTTTTCTGTTTATCTTTATCGATAATCAACGCCCACACAAACACTGTTTACTCAGTGAAATGCTATCTGTATCAAATTAAGTTAAAATGTAAGTTATGTTCTGGCATTTTAAATCTTACGCGAAATATAAGTATAAAATAAAGTGTTATGTAGTGAAAGATTGTAAGTTAATATTAGCAAAAATATAAAATATCTTTCTACAAATAACATTTCAAATTTATTTAAATTTACGTAAGAATTTTTAAAGTAAAACATTTTATAGGTACAGCAGGCACTTTTTTTCCCAGGCCAGTGCATTAGGCTCGTCAGCAACACTTAGGAGTGAAACGTTTATTTATGCAACAAAACACAGATGTAATCACACATTTTGCTAGGCAGTGACAAAAGCTCATTCTTGAAACACTATATAATCAACATAACCCGTGAAATCAATTAAATCTGGTCTATTTTATTACATTTTATTTATGCTGAGTAATATTTATGTATTGGTATATATATATATACAAAGACAATTACCCGCCCTTCTGCGCCAAATTGTCTCCAATTTGGTGATATTTGGCAAAATATTTCCAAATTTGGCGACAAAAATAAGTTTTCATAAATATGTTCAAATTAGCGATAACTGGCTAATTTAGCGATATTTACATTTTAATCAGATTTTGATCATATTTAAGAATCTTTTATAATTGGAGCGCTTATCAAAGTAATGCATTTTTTATTTATACCAGGGGGCTCCAACCCTCATTGAGACATCTCAAGCTCTAAAATTATGTTATTTTGATCGGCTTTAAAAAGATCGCGGAAGATTGCACTATAATTAAAAATACCAGTGAAGATCTCTCTGTAAACGAGTTTCCATTCATTTTCCTTATATTGGTGGATTTTAAGGCAGGATGAGCTGCTGCTGTTAAAGATCTACTTGCTGTTTTCATGTTTGATTAAATAAGATCAGTTAAACATTTGAATGAAAAATTAATATAAAATGAACTATGTAAACAGTATCTTTACCTCTTGCTATTTTTTCTTTAACAAAGCTATAAGAAAATAGGGTACTTGTTAGTTATCCCGTCGACCAATTTCGCCAAATTATATAAATCGCCAAACCACCCGCCAAATTATACAAATAGACATAATTTTTATTTTAAATAATTAAAGAACAAATAAATTAGTATAACACTAATAAAAATACAAATAAAACGTTGAAATAAAAATCACTTGATGACGTAAAGTTAAATTTTAGAGAAAAATCTTAGAGAAAAGAATTAGAATTCATAGATGCATGGGCTCCACTTCGCAAACCCTTGAAACTTCAGTTTACAGAAAAACAACGTTCTCTGGACAATATCTCAATTTTAATTCCGAATCTCCTAAATCCCATAAGATGGCACTTGTGAAGACTTTATTTACCAGAGCTATACGATATTGCAGCACAAAAGAACATTTTAATATAGAAATACAAAAAAAATTATACGATTTGAAGTTGAATAGTTACCCTGAAAGGTTTTGTTTTCGCATTTTTATGGAACTTCTTCGTGCACACATGGATACTCCTCCACCCTTCCGACGTATGAAAGTTAATAAATTCGCAAGCATTCCGTATTACAAAGGTATTTCAGAGAAGATTTCGCATTTTTTGAAACCACTTGGCATTCACACGTCCTTCATCCCACAGTAACCACTTAAGCATCTTTTAAGCAATTTTAAGCATCGATATCCAATCTTACAGTTTAAAGATGTTATTTATGGAATTCCGTGCAAAGAGTGAGCGCGTTCAGAGACCGAAACACGGGTAACTCGGAAAATTGGGGAATGATGTCATACTGGTTTCTCTGTGTAAGGTTGGGTAAAAACGGCTCTGAACGCTTTCGGGTAAAGTTGCGGGATTTTTTTTTTTATTATTTACATTTACAAACATCGCGACAGCTGCACTTTCGACAGTGCAAATAGATTCAATTATCACTTTTTTTAGATGGGAAACTGTTCCAAAAGTTAATTTTTATGTGGAATACTATCGCAACAAATATGTATCACAGGTTTTGCTAGCCATTTTAGGCTGAATCGGAGATTCATTCATTCGATGGAAAATATGGTACGTTCAAATTATTATGTGTTAAAATTATTATATGTCAAAATATTATTTTTGTAATAGGAATAAACAGAAACAATGTGCGATAAAACTGATCAAAACAGTGATTCCGATTAACAGTCACAGTTAAACTATAAAATGGTAAACAAATCAGATTTCCCAACCACGTGATCACTATACCCAACAAAATTTTTCAGGTAATGTGGGTTCCCCGAAATCTGGGTAATCTCCGGCTCTGAACGCTGCGGGAACCTCGGAAAAAGTCATGTGATGCCGGCTCTGAACGCTTCGGGTTCCCCACGAGTAAACCTGGGGAACCCAGAGTGCGGTCCGTGAACGCGCTCAGTGTAATGCAGTCTACATAGGTGAAACCAGCCGTACACTTGAAACAAGACTTAAGGAGCATAAACATGCTTTTAGAAATAAAAATTTAAATTCTAAAATTATTAACCACGCCATGAAAACTGATCATTTTCCGAGTTTTGAGAATGCTTATATAATTAGATCAGGCTGCAGCATTTATGCAAGTCGTATGCTTTTGGAAGCTTGGTACACGAGAACTGCTGATTTAGCAATAATCGAGGCTGCATTTCTACCAATAGAATATTCAGTTTTGTTTTAACTATAATTTTTTGGCAACTTGATGTAATGTTTTTCTACTTGTTGAACTTTAAAATCTAGTATGACTTTTACGTTAGGAATTAACTGATGGGGGATTCAGAATGAATCCGAAACGTTCTTTTATATTGTTTTTATCTTGTAATGTAATGGAATGTCTGTTATTTTCGCATTCTTTTAATAAAATTTCGCATTTAATGATTTTTTCTCTTACGTTAATATGAGTATTTGGAATTACGTTAATAAGTGAATATATTTTCGAACATTTTATTTTCTTTATATTGGGATGATTTTATTTTAATAACATATTATATTCTTACCATCTTTTCGTTTAAAAGAAAACTTTAAACCCGAAAACTTTTTTTAAGTAAATATGCTTTACTTCTATCATTTTAAATCTTCTGATTTCATTCATTAAATAAAATTTCTGTTTCAGTTAGGTAGCCTTTTTTTTTAAGTTAGCAAGATGATAGTAACAATATGAGCGTCTACCATAATCCAAACATATAAATGAAATTACGATTAAATCTGACCAATAGATAGACAGAAAGAATATTTAGCCTAAAATACTTTTTATGATGCATAATAAAATATGGTTGCAGTATCAAAGCATAATTTCATTTGGGCTCTTAAACATAATAATATTTGAAAAGGCTTTACAAAAATTGTCAGGAATTTTCCAGATACTATTATAGATGAAAAAAATCTTGATTGCAGAACCAAATTCTCATTTTTTTATTCATATATTTCTTAACTAATATTCATTTTAAAGCCCTTGTTTTCATTAAATTAGCAATTTTAGAAAAATATTTTAATAACCTATAACAATTTAAATTTTATTTTCTCTTTTGAACTTTAACGGTTGTCGTGCTTTTTTTATCGTCAGTAATGTGACTAATACATTTTAATATTACATAAAAAGTAGAAAATGTTTAAATTGTTCAGTCACGCACATAAAACTTTAATTTATTTGCTATATTTTAAACGTGTAGCTGAAGAATGCGCTGGGACTTCATAAGAAAAAGTGTAACATTCTTTTAATTAAAACTTTAAAAGGTAATGCAGTAATCTCTTAACATTCGTGGATTTAACATTCTCACGTTTTGATTATTCGCGAAATAAAAAATGCAGAACAATTTAAATTCCGCGAATACTTAATTTGGTTATTCGCGAATTTTGTTTTATAAAGAATATTTTTTTTACAAAGTAAATTCACTTTGTTTTACCAATTTTATGACCTACGTGACAATGGACACGTATCTACTCT
This sequence comes from Maratus speciosus, assembly GCA_963932465.1. Lineage (NCBI taxonomy): Eukaryota > Metazoa > Arthropoda > Arachnida > Araneae > Salticidae > Maratus > Maratus speciosus. Next base: position 245,054,974 of record OZ010792.1, read on the forward strand.
TCAGCCTACCGTATAACTGTATGAATGACGAGATTACGAGAACTTCAACCCTTGTGTTAAGGGAAAAATGGATCAGTAATAAATCAGTAATAAATCCAATAAATTTTGTATAATATGTTTATAATTATTCAAATTTATTTAAACCATGTACTTTTAATGCAATTTCAGTTGCTCTTTTCCATTTAAAAAGAATATATAAAACCCAACAAACTTTTTGGCACGGGAAGATCTTCTCAACATTAGCGATTTTGATATTCGCGGAAATTTCCGCGAACCTAAGGGATGTTATGGTATTCTCCCAAATGTGAAGGGATTACTGTATTTACAAAACACAGAACGTTAAATATTCTGTTTTTCAGCCGGCAACATTATCAAAGTCGAATTTCAACACCGTCTCAAGCGTCAAAAGAACAACGGAGGAGAGTTGTTTCAATTCTTTTCAATTATTGTCTGCGGATAAAGGCGATCAAATAATAAATAATTGTTTTGCTTCGCTAGAAACAAAATAGCATTTGAAATTTTGATTTTAAACTAAAGTTATCTAAAAAAACATACAAGGACAAAATCTCTAAAAAGACAAATGTTTCTTTACCTAGGATGATATAACAAACTGGCCTCCAAATATTAAGGAACATTGACTAGATGCTTTCGACAGTACAATATTTGTCGTACATCTACCAAAATTCTTGACGAATCGTACCTCAACTTCAAGAAGGTAAAGAACATGTTTGATCATATTTTTCCATGAAGATTTAGTCGCGGGAACAATTAATAGGACAACAATAAATTTAACAACATAATAATGTTTTCGCTCACCCGTGTAACAAATCCTCAAAATGGTCTGCCACTGTCGCAAATGACTATGTGTGCCCTGTTTAACGGTCGAGTGCAGTTGTGTAAGCATGGCACTCATATTCGTGTAGGCATTAACGTTTCTGTGAACAATTCAAACGTTTTTTGTTTATAAAATTCAGAGTTGTTAACCAAATCTAACACCACTTTGCAAAAACTTGAAAAAGAATAGTAGCAACAGTATGCTGCAATTAAAACATGAATATAACGAAAATTTAACAATTTTTAATGCATCTGTATGAAATAGTTATTAAATGCGCATGCGTGAAATATTCCAAAATTTTTAATTCATAATTTGGTAGCCAGCTATTTAGGGGAACTCATATAAAAGGCCAGTCAAATATTGTGAAAACTCAAAAAGATATAATGAGCTGGTTCACAAACTGTGGAAAGCCCCTCAAAATAAAACTAAGTTTAGAAAGCAACTCACTTTATCGCTCTTATTTTTCTAAATCAAATATTAATGCTTTAATTGCAGTATACTATTTCTACTGTTCTTTTTCAAGTTTTAGGAAAATGGCGTTAAATTTGATTGAAAACTCTGTATTCTATAAGCAAAATAACAATAATAATAATAATAATAATGTTTTTTTTTTTACGAAAACATTAACACCTTCCCGAATAAGTGTGCTCTGCCTACACAATTGCACACGTTCGTAAAACAGGACTCAGTCATTTTCTACAGTGGCAATCCATTTTGAGCAATTTTTGTTACATGGATGATCACAAACATTATTTTATTAGTAAATTTATTGCTTGCCCCCTAATTGTACCAACATCCCCTAGATAAGGGAGAAAGTCTTGACACGCGTCGCGAAGACGTCACACAAAGAAGGCAAAACAAAGAAAAAAATTCAAATAACTTTCATGTTTCGATTTCGTTGGCTCGTAAAATTAATATTTTTTATTTTCTTAAAATAATAATTCCATAAAGCAAAACAAAACAAAACACGCAAGTTGTTTGAATTTCTTTCTTTCTTTTCCCTGCTTTGTGTGACTGTTTGTGATGCGTGTGAAGGCTTTCTCCTTTATCTAGGGGGCGTTCATTGTACCCGCACCTAAGTCTTCACTGAAAAATACGAAGACAAACGTGTTCTTTACATCCTTGAAGTTCAAAGACAATTCGTTAAGAATTTTGGTAGCTATTCGACAAACCGTGTACAATCTAAAGCATCCGGCAACTGTTCCTTTACTTTTCGATGCCCGTGTATAACCACAGACGATGATATACAAGAACGTCCTCCGAGTTACCCAAGATTCCGAAAAGCTTGCCTTATATCTTTATAAGCCCTAGAAATCGTATATTTTTGAGATTTAAATAAGCATTTAAAAGAAACAAAGTTTTTTTTTTTGCTGCCACTGATTTTCGGAAACGTTTTTGCTTAGTTTTTACAGCGTATTATAAGTTTTCTGAGCCGAATTATATATTTTTCGAGTGCTATAAAATCTCAAGAAAACATTTTCATGTTACTCTCTCATGTATAAATTCAATTACTAAGCTGAAAATGTTTAACTGAGAAAAGATAGCGTCTTAAAAACAGATACTCCGGTTTGTGCGAACTGATTAATAGATGAAAGAGCACCGTAAAACTGGCGATAAATCTCAATTAAATAATAAAACTTTGTATATTTCATCATGACAACAGAAAAAACCAACAGGACGCGTTTCGGGCTGGAACTTTTAACAGCCCGTCATCAGCCAAAGTAAATACGTGTCCTTAAGGGGACAAGGTCACAAATGAGCAGAAAAGGCAGAGAGGAGAGCTTATAAAGAATGCGACAGGGGGCGCTAGCTGAAAGGTAAACACCAATCTCAGAGAAGCACATACAGAAAAGAAAAATGTTGTTAAAATGCTAGAAAAAATTAACAGAAAAGAAAAGAGAAAAAGAAATAAACAAATTAAAACAAAATAGAATAAGTAAATAAAAAAGAAAACGGAAAAAGATAATGCAAGAAAAACAAAAGAAATGAAAGATTCTTTTTTAACTCATTATTATACCATAAAAACAACTATAAGTAATATTTCCAAAAATCAGTGGCATAAAAAAGACATTGCTTCAATAAATAAGAAATCTCGGAAATATATTGAATTCTGGGGTTTCTAAAAATATAGAACGTTGTTGGAAATCGTCGATGATTCGGAAAAGATTGTTGTATCATTCGGTTGCAGAACGTTCGGGTTTATATTATATTTTCGAAGACTAAGAAGTATTTGTTATTTTTTTACATTTTAGAAAATATTCATTTAATAAGAAATTGCTGTATTAAAACTTGCACACACGATTTCGCGAAAACGCCTAGCAAGTTTTTTATGATCTTGTAACTTAAAATTGCAAATGATAAATGTATTTATAAAAGAACCATTATTTTAACTTTCAAACAAAATATAATGAATTGCGCGGCGTCACAATCCGTGGATCATTGTTGTCGAAAATGTGATTAAAATGAGAAAATAAAACGCAGGTGTCTGCTGAATGACATCCCCACTAGTGAAGTGATATGAAGCAGTGTTGCAGATTGGGGATTTTGTCCCTATTTTGAGGGATTTTGAAGCTCTAGGGGAATTTTTTGGCGACAAGTAGTTCATGGGGAAATTTTTGGGGGCTATCAACATTTTGGGGAGAAAACTTGGGAATTCATTTCACTATTTGATTTAACCCTTTAGTGCACAGCTTTGCATATATGCAAACAACACTATTTTGAATTTAATAGATTATTTTTATTCGCATATACCTAATTCACACCAGAAAATTAAAATGGCAATACTTGCTTTAATTAAAAAAACAGACTTTCCGTATTTAAATAAACCGAAATTAACCATTGAAACTTTCTGGTGTAAAGTCAGCTTATCTGAACTACTTAATTTCTAGAACGTATTCTATTATGGAAATTAAAGGGTTAAAGGTTAAGTTTTATAAAATAAACAATTATATAAAATAAGGTATTTGGAGACATACTTATTAAAGTATTTAATAATTTGCATTAATTTAGCATAAAACAGCTCCACGATAGTAGTTTTTACTTGCATTGCAGATGTGCAACAAAAGGAAAGATAGACGTATTATATGAAAAACATATTTCTGATTTTTTTCATTATTTTTCCTGTGTTATACACCTTTCAGAGTATCGTATATAAATGTTTCGAAACAAAATAAAAAATCACGCATTTAAGTGTTAAAGTTTACTTTTAGTCATCTGACAACACTGGATCGAACTCTATTTTGTTTTGTAAAACGAAAATATAATACAGAAATAGGAGATATCAATCCTTATTTCCGTGGTCGTGCTTGTCGTTTACCACATGACTATTTACACGCATCACAGCTGCATAACGATCTGCCTTGGACTATCTCCACCTGAATTTCCGGACCACTATAATACGAGTGCGGGAGATTTTTTTAGTCATCGAGGACAGACACATTTCTTTTATTAGTATTGATCTATACAATAGAAATAGAAACAATTTTCTAACTTTTTCTTTGTTCTGCCTGAATTTTTGTTTTCTCAAATTTGTGTGTAAAAGCATTTTAAAATTTTGCAAAATGAACTGGAAAAATATTTTAAAAAATTACGCTACATTTTTTTTGTAGTTATTTGAAAAAATGTACACGCACTAAATATGGGAATATGCTTAATATTTGTAATGGTATAATATGCATAATTATATGTTGTGTCTAAATTTATATAAAATAAACTTTTAAATAGTATATTATATACTATAATTAATATTTTTATGAACTATTAAAAAATATAATTCTTCCTTTACAGAGACTAATAACATTATAAGTATTATTAATAATAAATTTAGAATAATCGTATTTGCGGCTAAAAAACAATTTATTTCAAAATCATCTTGAAAAGGACTTTGCATAAATAACTGTCCCATAAATGGCTAATAAAAATAAGTAACTATTTGCGCCTAACGCCCTATATTGAACATATAATTTCGAAATTAAAAAAAATACGTATTTCAAAGAAGTCTAGAAGCTAAGATAATGACTTATTTATTTGGATCCTTGATACAAAAAATACAAATAAACTTACTTTTTACATTTCGCTATCTTACATTCGCTATCTGTCGCTATCACATTGCTGCGTTTTTAACTGAAATTCCTCATTGAATACAGCAGACCCCCTAGTTCTTCTTATAGGAAACTTGAATAAAAAACTACGAACAAAATAAACATTAATCAAAACTTTAAAAAAGTGTCATGTGACACCGACAGAAATAGTATTATACAGAAAATGTTGTTTTATTTAACCCTTAAATGCGTGATTTTTTATTTTCTTTCGAAAAAATTATATATGATTCTTTGAAAGGTTTATTACACAGGAAAAATAATGAAAACAAATCAGAGATACATTTTTTATATAATATGTCAATATTTTCTTCTGCTGCACATCTGCAATACAAGTAGAAAGTGCTGTCGTGTGGCTGTTTCACGCTAAAATATTACAACTTAGTAAATATTTTAATAAGTATGTCTCCAAACACCTTATTTTATATAATTATTTATTTTATAAAACTTAACCTTTAACCCTTTGTTCCCATGATAGAATACGTTATAGAAATTACGTTTTACAGTGAATCTGACATCACACCAGAAAGTTTCAAGGTTAATTTCGCTTCATTTAAATACGGAATGGTTGTTATAGTGCGTCTCATAAGTATATGGACAAGCAATTTTTTTAAATAGCAGCTCAAAATATGAAGCCATAATCACGATAAAAATAATAAGCATATAGAATCATAATATATGTTTGTTACAACAACGAAATACAGTATAGGTTTTACAGAATTTTTGTAAAAAAATTAAATTCAAAATAAGCTGTCCCAAAAATATATGGACAATGAAGAGAATTGCTTTTATTTCCACCGTATCAAAAAAATTTGCATTTTCTGCGTTCTGTACATGTGAAGTACCCACTGCAAAATATAAAATCACTGCTCATTCTTCAATTATCGAATAGTGGGAAAAGGCCTCGCAGCGTTCAATTCTCTGCTGCTGATATAGCTAAAATTTGGCGTTTAAAGACTCAAATGTTAAAATTTCTGATATTGCTAAACAAATAAAGAGTAACAGATCCTTAATTTATGAAATTTTATCAAAAAGTGACAATGCGATTGCAAAACAACGTTCGGTCGACCAAAAAAAGCAACTCTATAAGACAAGACATATAGATTTTTCGAGCAGTTTCAACCCAAAAGAAGTTTGTTCGTGAAATTTCGAAGACTTTTGATTTTCCTATTACGAGATCTACTGTTCACCGTTGCATACGGGCAAGCAAAATTCATAAATATCGCTGAATGTGCGCGGAATCTATGTTGAAAGTGCACCATAGAAATGCACGCGTCTTTTGAACTAAAAAACACAAGCCTTGGGAAGATGAATTGTTAAGCGTTTCTTCAGTGACGAAAACAAAACGAATTTGGATGGCCCTGATGGCTGGCATACCATCGGCATGATCTGCGACGAGAATCTCGGAAGTCCATTAGTCGACAACAAGAAGGGGATTCTCTTAGGGTGTGGGGCGCGATTTTTTTCAATGGAACAACTGATATTGCTTCTGTTAATGGTCAACAGTTCTCTGAAGATCATTAAAATGTCCTTAAAAGCAATCTACTTCCATTTGGAAACATTTGTGGAAGGGATAACTGAAAATTCCAAGAGGACAATGCGTCGATTCACACCTGTCATTCAACAACAGCTTGGTTTACGCAGAATCAATTAACTGTTATAGACTGGCCAGCTATCAGCCCAGACCTAAATCCAATTAAAAACCTTTGGAGAGTACTTGCACGAGATGTATATGCTCATGGTCGTCAATTTTCTACTATTCAGGAATTAAAGCAAAGCGTAGAGCAGAATTGGTTCTCTTTACAGCCACACATTCTCCAAACACTAGTTTGAAGCTTACTTGATACGGTTTTCAAGATAATTCAAAGGAACTGATCCAAAATTCGAATTTAAATGCAAAAAAACTCGAAAAGTCCATATATTTTTGAGACAGCCTATTTTGATTTTGATTTTTTTTACAAAAATTCTGTATAACCTATACTGCATTTCTTTATTGTCATAAACTTGTATTATAATTCCATATGCTTATTATTTTTTTCGTGATTATGGCTTCATTTTTTGAACTGTTATTTCAAAAAATCGCCAGTCCATATGCTTTTGAGACGCACTATATTAATTAAAGCATATATTGCTATTTTAATTTTCTTGTGTGAATTAGGTACATAAGAATAAAAAAATACATTAAATTCAAAACACTGTTGTTTGCATATATGCAAAGCTGCGCACTAAAGGGTTAATTGGAATGTGTGGGCGATTTAAAAGAGCAACATTATCTCTAAGATAATAGCGGTGTGCAAAAAGCCGGAGTCTTGGCAACTCTGCTGGCATCATCCACTGACAGCAATTTAAAATGGAGCATAAAAGAACTTGTTGTTATAAAATGTATCTCTCATTCTCTTCGTTTAGCTGCGAATATGCATGCAAAATTCTGCCGTTTTTAAATGTTTATTTTTGTAAATAGGAAAATTTTTCAAAAAAAAAAAAAAAAAAAAACTAGATTTGGGGAAAATATTTGAATTTAAATTGGTTAAACATGTTTTATAGTAATAAATTGAAAATTTACTTTTTTGAGTAGAAGCTGCGTTGGGGAATTTTTCGGAAAAAAAAAAACACTCATTTGGGGAAAATTTCAGAAATTTTGGGGGAATTGACTTTCGACTATTTGGCAATACTGATATGAAGTGATATAAATTTCATTGTGTTTATGACTGAAACAACAGTATGTAACGTGCGTTCTAAGATTTTAAGGTGAGCTTCGAAGCGAAACTAAATTTGTACTATGTAAAAGCGGCGCAGGAAAAGGGAGAGATCCTAACACTCTCATAATGTCCTAATGATGTAAGATGTAAGAATAGAGAGCTTCTTAAGTTTTTATGATACTATATAATTTCGAAGTTTACAATCATTTGAAATACACTTACTCGGAAAATTGGATAAAAGCCAAAGAGTTACCATAAGGCAATGTCAGACGAATGTCTTTTTGCACACTTTTTTCCCTACACATGCTAGCGAAGGTGTAGGGATGGTGTAAGAGCGAAAAAAGCGTTGAAAAAGACGTACGTCTGACGTTAGCCTAATTGTCTCTTGACCGTGGGACCTCTGGTGCTATTTATAGTATGTGTTCCAATCAAGAGGTTAGTGCGACATAGAACACCCGGTATTTAGATCATAAGCATGGTTGATACTCATTTTATCGAATACACTGTAAAAGAAAACATTGATTATTTTGTCCGTTAATTTGTAATAAATACAAATTACTTCTGTAAAATAAACAAAACTGGCTGTCAGTATAATTCTGCAAAACCGACAGATTTTTTTTCAGTATACGAAGTGAAAAAAGTTATTTTAAAGATGTTCCTGACTTATATGAAATGTTTATATTTAATTATTGAAAGAATGCAAGTTTTATTTAGATAGTAGATAAATTTAACTATACACTATTAGTTTAAGTATTAAAAAATAGTCCATGCGCCTGATTTAGGAGAGGGACTTCCTGCTAGTAGAGCGTAACACAATGAACATTAGGTATATATTTAATATTTAATCATTTCCGAGTCAAGTAACTGTGCTTCTGTAATGTTAAATTGAACCAGAATTGTCGAAAAGTTTTATTTAAACCTGGAATAGTAGATTCTCTCTTATCTCTCTGTCATTTTGATTCCTCCTTCAAAGTGGTATTTTTCCACATACTACCTTGTTTATAGATCGTTTCCCCAAACTCCAGGTATTTTAAAGATAGAATGCATCCACATGCTGCCTTGTTAATAGATTGGTTCATTAAACTATGTTTTTATATCTAGAATGCACCTGCATCGTACCTTGTTAATAGATTGATACAGCAAACTAGGTGTTTTACAGCTAGAATGCATCTAGATACTACCTTATTAATAGTTTGGTTCAGCAAACTAGGTAACTTACAGCTAGAATGCGTAGACATACTACATTGTTAGGATGAGCGAAGCGAATCCTCTACTAGGCTGCACAAATTACATTTTGTCGTATACTTTACAAAAAAACTATTCAGTATTTTGACTTGAAATTAAACATAAAACTAAATTATGATCTGTAGATTTGCAATTTTTTTTTCTTTTTTTTTTTTTTTTTTTTTTTACAGAATAACCTTAAAAAGTTTATTATTTTATTAAATTTATTTTACCATATGTTTTTTTTTTTCCATTACGGACACATTTTTGCAAATACAAAATGAAACACATATAATTTCAGAAGAAAAATAAACCATGGAGTTAGTCATTATAGATAAAATCATGATTAATTAGTTTCATGATTTCTTTTATGATATTTTTAAAATACCTATTTTTATGAAAATTGTAGCATATTTTTAATGAATTAAAATTTTGGAAAATTCAATTATTTACATTCAATTATAAAAGTATTTTTCAGTGTTAAGAATTCCAATACACAATTGATTCTTATTATGTGAAATCATTTACGCAGATGATACTTACGCATTTAAAAAATATATATTAGGACTTTTTTTTTGTAAAGTGGCAAAAAAAGAATTGTAAACTAATAAAATTATTTGTTAAATTCGTCATATCATAAATAAAAAATCCCGAGGAAATTGTTAGTTATTTGGCTGAATTTACATTTCTAAAATTAAAATGCACCAAAACATAAAATAACGCATTTGCTTAATAAAGTTGCAAAAAATAATATAAAAAATATTGTTACTTTCAAATAGTTATCTTATTAAATAATGCTTCGCGAATACAAACAAAGCATGGTTTTTGCTAGTTAATAGATTAGTTCACAAAATTACCAGTATTCTACAGATAGCTAGAATGCACCGCTTCAAGATAATATCCCCTTTAATTTAACATGACAAGGAGTACAAAATGACCCCTTTTTCAACTCAAGTGTTAAATTTTGGAAATTCAATTTTACTCCCTTTTTTCACTAAAGTTAAAAAAATACAGTTTTGTTCAAAATTTCTGGTGCGAAACTTGATTAAAATTAAGTGGTATAAAATATATCATGCCGCCCTTTAAGTTATTAATAAGTAAAACTTTTCTTTAAAAATTTAAACACGTGTGTCTGATAGTTTTAGAATAACTAGCTATAAAAATTTTGGTGACTTTTGGAATTTAAAATATACCTGATCCATTTTTAAAAGAAATCTCTATTTTCAATCTTTCAATATACTTTTGAATAATTTGCTATTTGGAAGTCTTCATTTTATTACTTTTCGAATTGATTTCATCAAAAAACAACTTTATTTTTCTATCAAATACTTGACGACTTTTCTTTTATATCTTCCCTGTATTTATAATAAAGTTTATTTGCATCATACAACTCTTCGTTCAATTTGATAAATGTAGCATTCAAAACCTATTTCACCGAGTAGTAGGCTAAAGATATCCTTTATAATCCCTATATCGTGATTAATGTGACTCTTGAAGAAATAGAGCATTTTATCGTCTGCTAACTGGCAGAAAAGCTTCTAGAAACAAGACTGACTTTTTTATTTAACTTTATCGAGAATTGATGGCCACACAACGGATGTTTACTCAGCTCGATCCTATCTATATCAAATTAAGTGAAATTGCAAGTTATATTCCCGTATTTTGAGTCTAGAGTGAAATATAAATTTACTGTTATTTTTTCCTTACTTCGAAAAATAAAATGCAGTGTTGTATAGCAAAAAAAAATAATAATAAAAAAAGGGCCTAAATATTTTCAAAAAGAAAATATCGGATAACTTATGGCAACCTATTACAGAATTACATCTGTTCACTATATTTTTTTTAAATTATTTTTCCGGATTCATTTTCTATACAGTAAAAGTCTATCTATCTACTAAAAAAAAAAAAAAAAAAAAAAAAAAAAAACTATTACGAAGATTATTGTTCTGAAATTGTGGCAAACAAAATAAAAAAAGTGTTTGCAAGTGATATCTTTGTTTAATTGTTAAAACAAGTATATCAATATTTAATGAAAATAAGTGATCATTCGAAATACTTGCGTGTCGAAGAAAGATGATGATTTTAATAAACTATTTGTTTTCTATGTTCATAACATTCGTATTTATTCAATTTGTATTTGCATGCAAAAAGTACAACACTAAACTAAATTCAGAAAAAAAAACATTTATAAGAGTTTAACTTCTTTGATATTTTCGTTAATTCATTTTAAAGGGCCCCACCAGTGGCTGAGAAGTTCTGCTCTCGAAACTGGTAGACGGAAGCTAATGGGTTCAAACGCAATCGCGCACGTCGGTCTAATCGTTCGGAGATTTCCGTGGTTTTCTTCGAACCTTGGATTTCCATGCGCAAATACGGGTTAGGTTCCCTTAGAAAGACCCCCCCCCCCACGGAGGGCATCCACCCCTCGAGCCTATATCCCTGGTGCAGATAATCGGCCGTCGTAAAGCAACACCAACACTTTTTAAAAGAATATGATGTGATTTCGTTTTTCAAATCCTAACCTTACTCTAAAAGGCTTTGCTGTAAGCGAAGCAGCACTTTCGCTATACTTATTCTCCCCTTGAGGACGAGCGTCACGTACATGTGCCATATAAAGTGCTCAGGATCCTTGATTATCCCAACCAGTTATTTTTTATTGTAAAATTTGCCTTATTTTATCAGGGCATTTTCTCAATTAAATTAGGCAAAAATTTCTGTTTTGAAAAATCGGTGATAAAATATTAAAAATTCAGTAAAAGAGACTCGTCGCGAAGGGGTTAAAACTTTACATTACTTATGGACCGGGAGCTGGCAACACAGACAATCACCTCATCGAGTTCACGGCTGAAATTCCAGAATCAGTTAAAACTCGATACGCATATTAAAACGCAATCAGCCTGCCAGTCCTATCTTGGTGGAAAACACCTGAAAACCCGATTTTAGCGTTGACTAGTATGTTTACTATTGAGTTTTCCTGCTCCCAGTCCTCCATGTTTTCAAACTGGAATTCTGGAATTTCAGCAGTGAACTCGATGAGGTGATTGTTTGTGCTGACGACTCCCGGTCTATTATGTATTAGAAAATGTTTAACTCTAATTTGACTTTTAAACTTTGAAATCTACTACTTCAAATTTAAGTCTGTGAAAGTTTAACATTTTTTATATATATCCTTTCATATTCCGCAGAGATTTAAATGTATCGCATAGAATATTTACAAATTTCAGAAAGTCTTTAACGCAATTTTCGAAAGCTAATGTATCAAGATTTATGGAAAAGCTATTCACAGAAATGTACTACTTTCCCGAAAATATATTTTATTTCTCAACAAACTATAACTCTGTGTGACGATAAGAAAATATATATTAGGTAATATATTTTTATATACTAAGATTACATCATTGTATTCTAGTATTTTATTTTATATACGTGTTTAAATGCTTTCATATTTATGCAATTTTATAGAGAATTTCATAAATTTTGCTTTCAAAATCTTATACAGTACAATATTGTTATAATGAATCTCTGGAGAGCTCTGATTTAATTCGCTATATTGAAAAATTCGATAAAATGAATATATATTTTTATATTGAAATAGCATTTTTGAAAATATCCAAATTTTATCCGTTAAATTGGAAAATTCATTAAACTGACATTCGTTGTAACGAGATGCTGCTGTATTTAAACTGTAAAATTATGCGTTAAATGAAACGATCATATCAGAATACTTGTTGTAACTTTATGTCACGAACATATCAGAAAACATTTTTGTACAAATTCTCTTTAAGATTTGAAAGATATATCTTCAAATTTAAAACAGTGAATGTTGAATGAAATGTTCTTCCGATGAAGTTTCTCAAATTCGAAAGAGATTTAATGTATGAAATAACATATAAAATTTCATAAATTTTTCAATATACTATTTTTCTTGCCAATATATCAAATTTTAAAGAAAGGTTAATTTGAAATTACTGATGTGGCGAATAATATATCATGTTTTGCTACAAAATATAATCTTCCATCATTTTATATCTTCCATCATCAACGTTATTTTTACACGTAGATAATATTTTATAAACAATGATTGATCACTAAAGTGTAATAGTTATATATATATATGTATATGTAAAATTTATGATGCTTCACGGATTCTATTTAAACATATTTTGCATATATATATATATATTATCTTCAAATATTTATGTTTAAAATAAAAATCTATTTTCTAAAACCGTTAATACGCTCACGATATTTTTAGTAACTTTAATATAATGCTTATGTTTCCAATTATTTAAGTTTAATTTACTTTTCATGTTTGAAACTTCCCCCTTCAAAAATATTGGATTCATGAAAAATATCGACTTCCGATCTTTGACGGATTTATTTTTTACGCTTTAGAAGGCCTTCAACACGATTTGATTGCTTTTTTCAAATGTCTGTTTGCCTGTCTATATGTGACACAAATTTTATGGGCGCTCTCTCTAAATTTTAATCAAATTTTAGATTCAGCGAAATCTTGACATAAATTGGTGTTGATTAAATGTATGTGTAAATCGGACAACAGGTGGCATAATATGCTGCATTTTTCACGATTTACGCTATAGCTATATCTCAAGAACCAAAGCACATAATTTCATCAAACTTCATACTCTGTTGGACCTTGAGATAAATTGGCGCTGGTCAGGTTTTGGTGTAAATCGCTCAACAGGTGGAGTTGCTATGCTGCATTTTTCACGATTTCCGCGATAGCTATATCTCAAGAACTAGTGCACAGACTTTCATCAAACTTTATATTCTGTTTGGCCTTGACAAAAATATTCGCTGATTGGTCTGCAGAAAAAAAAATGTTTTATTCGACACTTCCTTTTCCATTCCGAGCAGATTTCATATATCCAGTAGATTATTCGGTACTTTTCGGTTAGCCGCGCGCCAGTGTTATATATACATATATATGTATGTATACATGTATGTATAGATACATATATATTTACATATATATATGTGTTTATATATAGAATATGTGTATATGTATATATATGCATATTTACATATATGTATGTATATAAATATGTATATATAACACTGGCGCCCGGCTAACCGAAAAGTACCGATTATTCTCACATTTAAAAAAATCTATAAAGTAATTTTTTAATCCCAATGCGAAAAGCCTTAAGGAAATGTCACTCTGTGTAATGCTAAAATATCAAAAACCTCTATTTGATAACAAGCTGTAATCCTCCATGTTAAAAAAAATGATAATCAAGAAAATTATTTTTACATATATAAAGAATGTTAATACTTCATTGTAATATGATAAGAAAATATTTTTTAAAAGTTGAATGTAATTTTAGTTAAAACAATTAGAATAATTAACAATTTTCGGAAGCAGTTATTTAATTACATTCAAATTTTAATAATCCGAAAATGTTTGAGTTTTGAAATTAACTGTAGTATTACAAAATTGATTTTTTTTTTAAATGAAATACTGAAATGGAGTACTTAACACAACATCTTTCTGATAACCCCACAGCCAGAATTGACACGGATTAAGATAAGGTGATCGGGCCGGCCAGGCTGTAGGGAAATGACGACTGATATTTCTAGCATTTCCGAAATGCCGCTTCAGCAACTGCTTCACTTGATTTACAATGCGCGGATGAGCGCCAACTTGCATAAAAATGATACTATCCAGACATCCACGCTGTTGCAGAGCTGAAATGACGTACTTACGCAAAAGAGACTCGTAGCGCTGACCATTGACGGTAACGTGTACAGGACCGAAAGCACCCGTCTCCTCGAAAAAATATGGCTCTTCGATAAATGATGCCGTATATCCTCACCACACAGTGGCCTTAGCAGGATGAAGTGGTACTGGGTTCGTTGCGAGTGGATTTTCTGTTGCCCATATCCGGCAATTCTGTGTATTGACATAACCCGTTAGATGGAAATGGGCTTCGTCTGTCCACAGAATTTTTCACGGCCAATCATTGTCCATTTCCATTCGAGCAAGAAATTCCAATGCAAAACCCTCTCTTGCTGGCAGGTCAGAAGAAAACAACTCCTGCACATGGCAAATTTTGTACGGATAGCATTACAGGATGTTTCGCAGAATGTTATGCAACGTGCTCACAGTTCTGTCCAATGTTCGGGAAATTCTCTGTGCGCTGCATGGTTGCACACCCCCGCTCGACTCCTCCTGAACTGGTGTGGCCACTCCTTCAACTACCGCCGAATCATATATTTTCCTTCCTCTACCAGGCATCAAACGAACCTGTATTTTCGAATTTTTTCATCATTTTCACCAGACCCATGACAGTCATCGGTCCAACGACTTTTTTTCATACACTTGAGGGTCCTGAACTTCTGCAGAGCTAGTAGTGCATAATCACCGTTCTTGTAATAAAGCTTTACAAGCAGAGCGCGGTCCTTCATTGAGACACTCATGGCGAATGTCTGATACACGAAATGAGGAAACACTGTTTACCCAACGCTTTTATAAGACCTGAAATGGCCGTGCGCATGCCAGGTATTTTAATTTACATCTTCTGACGCTTACAATGCCATCTGTCACTAAAATTTGGAACTTCTTTATTTGTTTATTTCATGTCATTTCCCCCTTCTTCAATGACACGCCGTTCAATTTTGACGTCAAACTAATCAGTGGTTCGTTTTTTACAGCGTTTTGAAACTTAAACTTTAATTATAATCACCCTGTACATTGATTTCAATGGATGTTAAATCAGTACTTAAATTCTTTAACTACTTGAATATATATAATACAATTTTATCACATTTGAATAAAGAAATTGTTTGTTTAATAAATAATTACATTTCTGTTTAAATAAATTACTATTGAGGTTCTCTAAAAACACCCTGGGACTAATATGGGAAACGGACAATATTTCATCGAATATTTTTTTTATCCAAAGACTAATTAAAAATTTATCCTAATTAGCAGGTAATGGATTTTTCTTTTCCTGTTCTAGAAAGAACATTTTTAAAGCAATATAATTTATTAAATAAGCATTCCAAGACAAATAAAATGTAAAGGAAACTATTCGTGCATCATGTACAGAATAATGGAATTTATCTTTTAAAAAGGGCTATACCGTAAAATATGCCTACATTTTCACTAAATGATAGCTATAATGATTTTTTTTTTTATCAGATCATTAAACGTTAATTATTTATTTATCACAAATTAATTAGAAGTACATTTGTAAAATTTTCTAGAATGTAAATTAAATATTTCTTTTAGTACTTAAAACAGTCCACTTGTCTGCGTTATTTATTAAAACTAAATGCTAAACGTATGCAGATATTAATATGGATCGGTCATCAAACATTAGAAATTAAAATAGATTTATTTTTAGCCACATTTTGAAACTGTATGTTTTATTTCGGTAAGACGATACTTTTTCAAAAATATTAAATACAAATTATGGAAAAAACTAGTACGTTGTGGGCATCCCAAAACTTTGTTCTTCATAAATCAATTCGTCTGCAACAAAAATTATATGACAATCTATTTGTTCTTGAGATATAGTTGTCACGAAAGTCGTGAAAATCAGAACACAGCAGGGACACCTCTTTGGCGATATACACCCAAATCTGATAAGGATCTATTTATGCCAATGTCTGACAGAATATGGAGTTTGGTGAAATTCCGTGCTTTAGTTCTAAAGGTATAGCTATCGCGGAAATTAGGATAACCGCATAATAAAAACAGCACCTGTTTACGTTTTAAAGACAGACTAATCAGTGAATATTTAAATCAACGTCTAACAGTATATGAAGTTTTATGAAATTCTGTGCATTAGTTCTTGAGATATATCTATCGCGGAAAACGTGAAAAATGCAGCATAGCAGTACCACCTGTCGAGCGATTTATACAAAAACCTAACCAGCAGCAATTTATCTCAAGGTACAACAGAATATGAAGTTTGATGAAATTCTTTTAACACGTTCGCTTCCGTCTACGAGAAGACTCGGAGTTGGCAAACTGGGTTTCCTTGCCAGCTACGAGATAACACGTTATTGATCTTCTTATCTAAATCACCGAGAACTGCCATAGAAATCCAACCATAATTATTAAGATGCTACATGGCGCAGAATGATATACATTTTAAAAGCAACGTTAAAAAGCCAGAATAAACAAAAATTTAGCAGACTAGTTTCGGTAGCGTTTAGCGTACCGTCCTCAGTCACTGAGATTCTGGATAAATCTTTCATCCTTTTTTTTAATAAAGATATAATTCTGGTGTTAAGTTTTTTACATACTAATTCTGTATCTGAGATTCATTTGATTGAAAAGATTGAATTCTGCAATTGGTTTAAAAATGGAGACTATTTTTTTAGTATGAATCCAAAACATATCACTAAACTTTTTTCTCTATAATTGAGAAACTTCTTCACTAACTGTCATAATTCTAATAATAATATATTAATTTACATGCTTATAATCCTGTATAGTTCTTTTGAATAATAGTTTCCCACCAATAATATAATTTTTTAATTTTCTCATTATTGCTTTCTAAACGGTTAATTATGTCATTGATCCTTTTGTGCAGGTTATTTTATCCCAGCATTCCTTCTCATTTCTCTATACGACTGCGTACTGATATAGTGTAGTTATTTTCATCATCTGTTGGAGTATGAACAAATCTATTTTTCTGTTTTTGCAGTAAATCACTGTTTCCACTTACAAAATGATACAATTAAAATGATGTAATGTACAGTCGTGGAAAAAAAAAGTAAACACCCCCTACTAACTCCTCAACAAATCGTCGTAGAAGAAAGTTACTGGTACCGAACGATTGGAAATAAAGTCTACTTTTAAATGATGTTTTTAAAGTTTTCTTAGGGGTCATCTACATATTAAAACGAATCCAAACTTCATTTTTTTCAATGGCAATACCCAATTTTAACGATATATTTCAAAGTTTCGGTTCAAACTATGCCTAGACACCAAATTTCAAGTCATTTGAATGATAAGTTTTTGAATTATAAACATTCAAAATTTAGTGCTTATAATGTTAAATTACATTTTCATATTTTTATTTATATCTCCCGAAATTATGCTCCTAATGTTCTAATTTTTTTTGTGTAGTAATAATACTAATATACCCAAACATAAATAAGCTGAATTTGCAATTTTTATAATTTTATGATATGAATTATGAATTATGAAATTAATATTCGAAAAAAATTATGAATTGCAACCTACAATTTTTTTGATGGATTTAGATTTATTAAGTCCTGCTTTATGGAAATTCAAAAATTTCACATTTTTCTTCCAAGTAGTTTTCAAATTATGCTTAAAAAACGGCAAAATGATAGTTTAAGGGGCCGTCTATGACAGAAGTGAGTAGACATTTTGAAATTTACTCTGCTGTACTGTAATCTAACACGCTTCATTGACTCCTTGGGTGGCGCTTAAGGTGCCTTGATCAAGGAAGGGGCTCTCTCGGTATACGGAACTTCAGTTTGGATACAGCCCTTAAAATACGCTCGTTTTAAAATAATTAATTTCTCAGAAACTTATGGTACGAATTGCATAAAAATTCGTTTTTAGGCTAATTGAAGGGTGTAGAGTTCATTTATGCTGTCAGAATTGGGTACTGCTATTGAAAAAAACAAAGTTATGGTTCATTTTAATATGTAGATGGCCCCCCTAGGCAAATTTTATATACATCATTTAAAAGTAGACTTTATTTCCAATCGTTCGGTACCAGTAACTTTCTTCTACAATAATTTGTTGAGGAGTTAGTAGGGGGTGTTTACTTTTTTTTTTCCACGACTGTACATCCTACTTATATTACGCGATATGACTACGAGAATAGAAAGGGGAATGGAAATTCTGCTATAGAACTATTTTGTAGGACAGCTTTTTTGTGACTAATGAAAAGAAATTTTTGAAACTTGTTGCATTAGCATTTTTTTTTTTTTTTTTTTTTTTGTATTTAAGAAGTGTCATTTTTTGGTATTATGGGACAAAATTTTAGAAGTTCTTACTTTTTATGTTAAAAGAATAGCAAAGACAATGCAGATAACTTTCCCATTTAGATTTTACTGGCAATTTCAAGGAATCTTTTTTTTTTTTTTTTTCTTTCTTCTTCTTGAATTCGACTGAAAGTTGTATGTAAATGGTTACTTTGTTTGATAGTTGCTACGATATCAATTACATTTGTTTTTAAAAAAAATTCTTAATTGACTGGCACTTTTAAAATATCAGAACATATCAAATGGTTTGGAAGGACTTTCAATCGGGAAAGCGCGCAAGTATTTTTCACCGAAATATGAAAATCCCCAATTTTTGTGTTTTAACACAAGCTTGGGTGTATACCCAAGCAGGTATATACCCCAAAAATAAAAAGCTGCTCGCTGAGTATTTCACCCTTCCCGCAAAACATGACCTAACACCTTCAATCTATGTAATAAATTGGGATAATTTCTAAAAAAAATGTACTTTTTCTGTTGTTTTTACCATTTTAGGATATTCATTTTATCTAAGAAGCACTTTTTTGCTCACCGAACGTATGGGCATTTGCCAACAGCAAATGTCGGAATCGAAGAACATTCTGGGGGTTAAAAACGAAAATGTAGCCACTAAAAAGCTCCAATTTATTCAGCACTTTGAGAAAGACTAATCATTATTGTTACTGTAGGATTCACTAGATCTGCATACAAATACTTATACACCAAACAACATTCAAATAAAAAACAGATAATGCAAAGTAAGAATATGCATCAAAGGTTATTATCTTTGTTTGCCTTTGAAAATAAACATCGTCAAGAATCATTTATCTGCATTTTAAGATATAGGAACTGGAATAAAACATAACATGCTCGTCTTTCGTATTTAACTTTTTTTTTCAAGTCTGCTTTAAATTTTAGTTATTTTTTAAGTTATTGCAATAATTAATATCTTGTTAAGTTTAAATTAAATTTATATTTATATTTATCGTTAACTTCAAAAATGTTTTTATGGTGGATCTGGTGCGTAATGGGAAAGCATTTATCTCTTCCTTTAGTAAAAAATGGCCAGACAATAATGTAAATAAATTGATTTCGTAGATTTCAAAGACGAAACTTCAACCATTAGTTTTGAATATTCTTTCCGAATGCAACTATTCCGTTCAAGTTCCGATAGAGGCAAAGAGAGGCCCATGGTCTGATATTTGTTCTCTTAAGCCTTCTTTCCTACTCTGTTACAAAAAAAAAAAAAAAAAAAATTCCGGTGCATTAGAATTCACATGTAAATATGTAATTGCATATTTAGGTATATATATTATTTAAAAAGTATGATAAACTGGATTTAACATTCAATATATATAGCTTATTTTAAATCTTTAACAAATTTAATTATCTCAGGGCTTGAATTTCAGGGCGGGATGGCGGGATTCGCGCCCAAAATTTTGAAATCCCGCCCAAAATAATATCGTGGGCGGGAGACTCCCGTCCAAAACATTTCACCATTTTCCTGAAATTTTTGCATTTTGAAATTACGATTAACTCTCGCGAACGCCTTGCAAAAAGTTCCCGACATTTTCGCGCGACTAATTGACACTTTTTTTTTTTTTTTTTTTTTTTTTTTTTTTTTTTTTTTTTTTTTTTTTTTTTAACCGCGAAAGATCGTTGAAACTCACGAATTTTCGAGGCTACCGATTGACAAATTTCATTATTTTTTTCTCGAGATCAGTTGACAAGTGTCCGCGACAGATTGCCGAATTCAGGGGTGATCTGTTACGAATTTTCCGAAAATTTAAGGCACTAGGTTCCGAAAATTGTGAAAAATCGGTCATCAGTTCAACAAAAAAAATCGCGAATTTCGACAAATGATCGCTGAAAAAATCAATTTTGTCAATCGTTCGAGGAAAAAATCGCCAATTTCGTCGCAAAGGATTGTGAATAAAACACAAATTTTGTCATAGGAAAAACGTGAATTTCGTCAGATTGCGGGAAAAAAACTTGAACTTCACCAAACGATCGCAAAAAAACGCAAATTACATCAAAGGGTAGCAAAAAAAATCATAAATTTCAGCAAAGGAACGTGGAAAAAATGAGAGTTTCGGCAAAGGATCGCGAAAAAAGACAATTTCGTCAAAGTATCGTGGAAAAAAGCTAATTTCGTCAAAGGATCGCGGAATAAACACAAATATATTGTTTAGCCAAACGGCTGCTGAGAAAAAACCGCGAATTTCATCAAAGAATCGCGAATCTCATCAAGGAATCGTGAAAAACCATGAATTTTGTCAAAGGATCACGAAAAAAATGCGCAATTCGTCAAAAGACTGCGGGAAAATGCAAATTTCGACAAAGTATTGCGAAAAAAACGCGCATTTCGTCAAAGGATCACGGAAAAAAAAATGCGCATTTCGTCATAGAATGGCAAATTTCGTCCAGTGATCACGGAAAAAAAAACCCGCGAATTTCGTCAAACGATCGCGGAAAAACGGCAAACTTCGTCAAAAGATCTTGAAATAACGGCAAATTTCGTCAAAAGATCTCGAAATAACGGCAAATTTCGTCAAAAGATCTCGAAATAACGGCAAATTTCGTCAATAGATCGCGAAATAACAGCAAATTTCGTCACGATATCGCAAAAAACGGAAATTTCGTCAAAGGGGCACGAAAAACACATAGCTAGTGCTGGGAGTGATTCTCCCCCTCCCCCCGCCTTCATACCCTCTGTTGTCACCTGTCAGAAAATTTGCTGTCAGTTTCAGAATTTTTTTTTTTTTTTTACTCAGAATCACTTTCTTACTTTTTTAAATAAAAAAACATTTTGCATCATTATTCTGAGTTGTTGATTTAAATTGCTTCAATGGTATTCTGTCATGCCTGTATTAATACAGACATGACAAAATAATTAATGCAACTCTTTAAAAAGCACGTAAAATAACAGAGGGTTTCATATTTTTTTTCTCCCTCCCAAATAGCTCAACTCCCCTCCATTTATAAATGTTGGTAGGGAGACTTCCCTCCTATGAAAAATTGAATTTCAAGCCCTGTATAATAATTATATTTTGCAATATAACACATTATATTTACAGAACTTCGGTATACCACAAGGTGGGTTTACAGTTTATTATCAGGCTTATATCACTATGAACGTACTTTTACTAATAGTATTCTACATTTATATCGTTCTATTGATGACATAATTTTAATTGCCACTGATTATACTAATATATCTCAATTTCCAGTAGATTATCCTACTAATTTAGAATTAACGGGAAACCTCCTATCTAACAATACAATTAACTTTTTAGATCTTAAAATTACAATAAAACAAAACAAAACAATAACTGGTCTCTATGATAAGCGTAAAGAATTTAAATTCAAAGTTAATATATTTACTAATTTTAAATCTCATCTTCATAATTCTGTATATCGTAATATAATCCTTAATCATTTATATAGAATAAAGTGTTTATGTTCTTTTCATCTAATTAACAATAATATTAAAAAACTAATTTATGATGCATTAAATCATGGTTTTCAAAAAAAAAAAAAATCATATATTCTTTAATATATAATTAGTACTTAAATGATCTTAAAAAACAAATTAACACATGCGTAATTAAAATTAAAAAATATATATAAAATAAGAAAATAATTATAAAAAATTAAAAATTGTAAAATAATAATAAAAAAATATTTTATGGACGATTGGATGGGTAGATGTTAGAGTACGGAGGAGGATGGCATTGTCTGGATAATACGCAATGGTTAATAAAAAAAAAAGAAAGAAAATGGAGTATTTGATTTATAACTAAGTTGCTTCGATGGATGTTGATTCGATACTTTTATATGTATAATGATGTAGTTATATTTATATATTTATCATTTCATATTAAATTTATTCATATCATTAATATTTAATAAAGTTAACGATTAACTTGTTTTAAATTTTAGCCTACTCAGGACAATATAATATTAATTTCTTATAGTATACTATCTTAAATGAGAATAAAATGCATAATGAGTGTATGTGTTATACCTAATGCTATGAGAGTATGGATTTTAATTTGGTAATTTGTTTTATTTTTATTTTTCCTCTATCCTTCTTATATCTTGTTTCATTTTGAACTTAATTGGTGTTCAATGGTTTATTTCTCGGTTTTCTGTGTGTGGTAGTCCTAAATTCATATTCTTTAGCTAATTTATGACTAATATAAAAATGAAACCACACATTTTATTTGTGGAACTTAAGGCATTTGGGACCCGATGATTCTGTCTAAGTTCTACAAATTTCCATCATTCTATTTCTGTTATTCAATTTCTGCTGTTCTTTACCATGCTTTTGGAATCTATGTTAGGTATGGGGTATACGTATAGGTATTAATCTATGTTATCTATGTTATATGGGGGAACTGTATTTGTTAATGTCATTTTATTCATAATTTCACAGTTTCTGTTGTTGGTCGGTAATGTTTATTTAATGGTTATATATATATATATATATATATATATATATATATATATATATATATATATATATATATATATATATATATTATTTTCGTCTGTAAAAGTACAAATATTTTTTTTAATCATTACAAGGTTAAAATATTAATTACGATATCAGAACTGAAACCAGGCTGCATAAGAGATTTCGAAGCCCGAATATTAAGGGATTTAGTGCGATGTCCCAAATCCTCTCAATTGCCAATAGCCCAATTGACCCAAATATTAAGCAGGCCTTGATTCCGTCTGTTGTTATTAAGATTAGTAATTTTATTTGTAATACCAGATATCCCGTGTTCTCATATTTTTCTTAAATTGAGCAGACAATACAATAGGTAAAATTATTACATAACTCTAAAAAAATAAAAGTGTAGCTTTACGGCCCATTAAGGACCTGTACCTACAGTGTCCAATCCTGTTAATCTGATCCCGGTCCCTGACAGGTGGTCATCCTAACGTGGGACCCTCAGTGTGTAGTTCCGAAGGTAGATAGATACTCATTTCATCGTCATCGAAGGTATGAAAATTTGAGTGAACCTTGCTCAGCCGGGAGTCGAACCCGCGATCTCTAGCGTGGCTGAAGAACGTGCTGACCACTACGCTACTGGATTTCTATTGCATAACTCAGTATGTTATATTTTCCCTAATTTATGAAATAAAGAAATAAACGCGGTTTAAGAAATCAAATTAGTTTAATTTACGATGCATTATTACATTTTTTAGTGGACCGAGACCAAATTTATTCCTGAATCAAATTTTAAACATTAATAATCGACGATATAATAAATAAAGTAGTTAATCAGGTGGCTCAACATTTCTATTTAAAAAATAATAATAATTAATAAAATAAATTGTGGTTGTATAAAACTGCACTTCATGACGCAATGTAAGGGAAGGTTTTATGCATGTCTTTGTTACAACATAATTGATATTTATTGTTAATAATAAGATGCTCTCAAGGCAAACTGTAAACACGATGCTTGTCATTATAATTATTGTAAAACCTATAAAACATACCTTTTATGACATGTTATCAGTAACTTTGTTTTTTTTTAAATCTACATTTGCAAAAGTAATTAGTCTACAAGCTTAAAATAAAGCTACATTTTTTCGAAAGTTAAAGACGCAAAAAAATGCGTAAAGGCAATAAGTATTCTTATACAGTAAAAAATTACACATTTACAAAAAAAAAATAATAATGGTTTAAATATTATAATGTTCCAAAAAAAAGTATTTAACAAAATACCTTTTTATTACGATGCAATTTTTATATCTTAATAGCCATTTCTGCATTATTAAATAACTGAGTTAATTTTTGTCACTTAATGCAAAATAATGAACAGGGGATGGTTGTTAATTAATACATCCGATGAAAAATAAATTAAAAATGCATTAAATCTATTGTTAAATTTTATGTTCTTTTGAATGGGGAATGGCCTTTATTATACAGTCTTTCTTTATAAAAAGTTATATTTTTACTTCATTTTAAGTTTATGTATGTATATAAATCTTTCTAATACAAACACTGTAATAAAAATAAGTATAAATAAGAAAAAGAACTGTAAAGTCTTGCATTTTAAATTTAAGCTACTAATGCACATCAAGTGAAACGTACATCTTCTTGGTGTGTAGGACGAGTTGAGCAAGTGCACTCAGCCAATACTGGCTATCATGCAATGCATTACCACCGACTCGGGATCGGAAGCTGCAATAGAATCTTAGTCAACACATAGAAGAGAGACCGGTGCAAGTCCAATTTAGAGCAACCGTCAAATCATCGACTCCGAACGGGGAGCTCTACAAGGGATTCCGATACCTGAGGTCTAACGAGGAAGACAAAAAAAAAAATTACTCTACCGCTGGAGAAGAACAAGGACCCCTATTAAGGATACCTCTGATATCCCAGTCAGCAGATGGTACAAAACAAAAACACAAACATTAATGCTAGTAAAGAGTGGCGTCAACTTATATGGGCCCATGGGTCCCGAGCCCACCGAATAATTTGCTCTTAGCACACCCAATTTCCTTTATTCTATTTTGTTACTTGTTTATTTTTTAATCACAGGAAAAGTAATTCTTCTATTGAAAATAATTTTGTTTGAAAACACAATAAGGATAGCAGTAACAGGCACACAGGGCCCATTTAACCAAACTTAAATAATCCCGTTAAAATATTACTGTCTCTATGATAGATATGGTAATGAATGGTTAAAATGCACAGATGTACTTCGCAAAGAACTTCTCTCTGAATCCATTCAGACTCATCCTTTTTATATGTTATAGTCTAACTTTATAGTCTAAATTAGCAAATAAATCCATACAAAAGTTGTAATGCTAGGCTGTTTTCAAACAGAGATTGGCTATTTTCTGACATGTTTAAGAATTCATTTTTCATCATAAATGCATGAAAATCGCAGGTTTTAAGAAACCAAGAAATCAAATAGAGTTTCCATATTTTTTAAATGATTAAATGATATTCAGAACATGCTGTCAAAGACTTTTACACTTTTTTCTTTTTGACATGCTTCATTTCTTAGTCCTTTGAGTTTTAGTTAGTAGTCATATTCATAGAAAAATAGTAAATATTAGAGGCCATAAAATGAAGACCTCATATGAGAACAAAATTTAATAAAATTAGAACGTTATATTGTATTTAAACAAATTCTAACTTCACTATCGTAACTCCCCCATCTATGTCATTATCTTCAAAGAAAACAAAATGCCCATGTCATTTTACCATAAAATGGCTGAGCCCACCCAATATTTTTCAAAAGTTGGCGCCATTGCTAGTAAAGAAAAAGAGTCATAATAAATAAATAGGAAAAAAAATCTCCCCTTATCGTGAGTACCATGTGTTACTAGGACACGGGTATCAGGGCCACAATAGTAGCAAATAATAAAAAATATATATACGGCCGACCCTATGGTGGCTATCTGTGTCCTGCACGTTCATCTGCTGCCAGGATATTCACCTGCTTTCAACCACGCAAGATGACGGCCCTATATCAAGCATACCATTTGCCCCTGATCCGGATACAAATGGATGTCCACACGACAATAACCCATGCGGCAGAATATTCAGGTGCCCACTGCATGGAAATGTAGTATCGCGGTTGGACTTGGGGTTGTATCAGCGACCTGCCCCGTCCAAAGACAACGCTTTGGACTTCTTCCTAAAAGGAAGGTACCGCTATGGCGTCCTCGGCCGGGCGCCCGGTCATCCTGCTGTGCAAAAGCCAGGTTGATTCGGCACCAGCAGGTTGTGCACGCGCCCTCTTTATATGTAATGCTCATCTTACATCATTAAGAATTTATTATTATTATTATGATTATTAATATTATTGCAGGATTTAATATTTTACCGCTCAAAATATTCAATTAGCTTATAGCTTCAAGTTAAATCATCAATCAGTTGTTCATTTATTTACTTAATTTATTGCTTAGACCAGTGATTCCCAAACTTGTTCACTCGCGGAGCCCTTTTTAGAATGAATTTCTATGACGGAGCCCCTGAAGCCTACAGCACCTTATGTTACGAAATAATGTTTCATAGGTGCATTGCTACTGAGCACAGGAAGAGGTAATCTAAACGCGTGTGCATTTTCCCAGCAATAAAATTATATTTTGAAACTTTCAACCGTAATACTGAAGTTATTTTCAATTACCATCAATACAGATGGAATTGTCAAAGATTTACGTATGTAAAAAACCTCCAAATCTCAGAAAACGTAGCATTTTCCTTACAAGAAATTTTACATTATTAGAGTTAAAACCAATAACGCATAAGCGTTTAATGTAAATGGATTGTTTTGCACAAATATCTGAATTCGGGTCCATTTGATAGTACAGAATTTTTGGTTCCGCATTTTACCCCTTCAGGGACCTTTTTTAAATTAAAAAAGTCCTTCCGGCCAGTGCCGGGAGGAAGAGGTAGCTATCATTTTCCTTATTTTAAAAAGCCAACTTATATTATTCAAACACACGAAGCTCAATTTAGTGGAAACCGAATATAGGAGATTCAATACTAATTTTTATGAATACCAAATCATTATGAATGAGAATTTCGCGAAATTAGTCAGCTTTATCCAGGCTGCTTTTATTTACAGTAACTTATATTTGGCTACCAAATTCGGCGATTTCTTAAAGTTCCTGCCATTTTAAGACAAGATGGTGGATGAGGCTAACCAGTGAACTTGGTCGAGACCTTAGTAATTGCTGTGCACATGCTCACTCACATCGGAATCGGTTGATATATACGAGTGCTGTCGCAGGCAAAAAATAAGATTTTTCAAAATGTCACCCACATTAGAAATTGAAACTGCTATATCTGAGCCATTTTTTAAGATAAAGACAAACAAAAAATGTGAATGCTTATATCAAGGTCAAATACTTAAGAAAGAAACCTTTTTCAATTTCTAATTTTTTTGCACCTCACTTTAAATATAATTTTTTAAAATTTAATAGCCGCCATTTTGAAACAAGATGGCTGATGAAGCTGGCCAGCGAACTTGGTTGAGATATTGATGTATACTATCCACATGTCTTCTTCCATCGAAATAGGCGAATACGTGTGTTATCGCGTGACAAATACAAGATCGTTTCAAAGTGTTAGCCATGCTAGAAATTTCAAGTGCTATAATTCAACTATTTTTTAAGATATAAACAAAAGAACAAATTTTCAGAAACAAAAACTGCTCCAGAATCTTTGTATCAAGGCCGAACACACATTTTTTTTTTCATTTTCCAATTTTTTAATACTTCATTTTAAATTTTAAATTACTTTTTTTTTTAAATGGCAACCCTTTTGAAAGAAGATGGCGAATGAAGCTGGCCAACGAACTCGGTCGAGACATTGGTATGTACTATGTACAGACCAAGTTACATCCAAATCGGTTCATAAATACGCCTGTTATCGCGTGACAAAAATCAGGTCGTTTTAAAATGTCAGCCACAATAGAAATTCAAAATGCTATAACTCAGCCATTTTTTTAGATATAGACGAAACAAAACCTGTTCCGGAATCTCCGTATTAAGGTCAAACACATACAAGGAAAATCTTTTTCATTTTCCAATTTTTTGGTATCTCATTTTAAATTTTAAATTTTTTAAATTTTTTTAAATGGCCGCCATTTTGAAACAAGATGGCGGATGAAGCTGGCCAACGAACTAGGACGAGACATTGGTGTGTACTATGTACACACCGAATTACATCCAAATCGGTTCATAAATACGCCTGTTATCACGTGACAAAAATCAGGACGCTTCAAAATGTCAGCCACGCTAGAAATTCAAAATGCTATAACTCAGCCATTTTTTAAGATATAGACGAAACAAAAAACTGCTCCCGAATCTTTTTATAAGGTCAAACATATAAGAAAAAAATATTTTTTCAATTTTCAATTTCTTGGTACCACATTTCAAATTTAAATTTTTCTTAAAAATTTAAATGGCCGCCATTTTTAAACAAGATGGCGTATGATGCTGGCCAACGAACTCGGTCGAGACATTGGTATGTACTATGTATAAACGAAGTTAGATCCAAATCGGTTCATAAATACGCCTTTTATCGCGTGACAAAATTCAGGACGTTTCAAAATGTCAGCCACGCTAGAAATTCAAAATGCTATAACTCAGCCATTTTTTAAGATATAGACGAAACAAAAACTGCTCCGGAGTCTTTGTATAAAGATCAAATACATAAGAAAAAAATATTTTTCCATTTTCAATTTTTTGGTACCACATTTCAAATTTTAAATTTTTAAAAAAATTTTAAATGGCCGCCATTTTGAAACAAGATGGCGGATGAAGCTGGCCAACGAACTCGGACGAGACATTGGTGTGTACTATGTACACACCGAATTACATCCAAATCGGTTCATAAATACATCTGTTATCACGTGACAAAAATCAGGACGCTTCAAAATGTCAGCCACGCTAGAAATTCAAAATGCTATAACTCAGCCATTTTTTAAGATATAGACGAAACAAAAAACTGCTCCCGAATCTTTTTATAAGGTCAAACATATAAGAAAAAAATATTTTTTCAATTTTCAATTTCTTGGTACCACATTTCAAATTTAAATTTTTCTTAAAAATTTAAATGGCCGCCATTTTTAAACAAGATGGCGGATGATGCTAGCCAACGAACTCGGTCGAGACATTGGTATGTACTATGTATAAACGAAGTTAGATCCAAATCGGTTCATAAATACGCCTTTTATCGCGTGACAAAATTCAGGACGTTTCAAAATGTCAGCCACGCTAGAAATTCAAAATGCTATAACTCAGCCATTTTTTAAGATATAGACGAAACAAAAACTGCTCCGGAGTCTTTGTATAAAGATCAAATACATAAGAAAAAAATATTTTTCCATTTTCAATTTTTTGGTACCACATTTCAAATTTTAAATTTTTAAAAAAATTTTAAATGGCCGCCATTTTGAAACAAAATGGCGGATGAAGCTGGCCAACGAACTCGGTCGAGACATTGGTGTGTACTATGTACACACCGAATTACATCCAAATCGGTTCATAAATACGAGAGTTACAGTGTGACATATGTCAGATATATATATATATATATATATATATATATATATATATATATCAATTTTGAACGGAGGGTGGAAATCGCTTTCCTCCGAACGGCTGCAATAGGTAGCTTTTTGTAATGAAAGCTACCTAATAAACACCAGAAAATTTTAATTAATTTTTTTTTTTAATTTGATGGGGGGAAAAAAGTTATAAAATTGCTTTTCCTCATTTGAAATAAATTTCTTTAAAAATTCCGGTGAGTACTCAACATTAAAGAACCACAATTGCTTTTCCCTGAAAGGCTTAAAAGAATTCTGTATTTCGTTTTGGTGGTTGCGTTGTCGAAAATATTGCTTCACAAACATATGTCGTTGAGAAAGTCAGCAAAACTAGTTTGCTTTATTAGACAAAGTTTTAAATTCATCTGACAAATAGAATAAAAAATCTGACAGGCTTTGGTTTTAAAGTAAGATCTTTAACATTAAATATACCAAAAATTTTACTCAAGTTTTATAAAAATATTTCAGATTAGAATTTTAATTTAAAATTATTGCTCTCTTTTATTTAAATTATTTCTGTTTGACTTATATTTTGTTTATTTTATGAAAAATTAATGGTTCGAATCGAAATATTTTCATTTGATGCCACCAAATATCTGGTTGTTTGTGTTTGTACATTCAGTGTTAACTTGCTATGAGATGTCAAACTAACGAGCACTTCGTGTTTCACTGAGTTTAAGCTGGGTAATTTTTGATAACGCTGATTATATTCAGTACCCATTTAAAGTCGTCCAAAGCCTTTTCTATTTAGCTGTTGAAAAATGTTGTTTAAACGAGATTTTCAAAGCTGTAGGATGCCTCTGAATATTTGCGTGTATATTTTTTAATCTGGTGTTGTTTGCATTCGTTTTTAACAAGAGATGTAATCGATATCATCGTTGCCCTGAGAATCTGAGCAATACACGTTTCATCTTAAAGAAGACACATTTGATAATGCATGGGAAATTGTGACAGATTTTCGATGCAATGATAAATACATTTATTTCATTTTGTTAAACATATCGGCCAAATATGCAATTAAAATTCACAATCTTCATTAATTAAAAGTTTTGCTAGTTTAGAGTTAGAAGGTTCTTCTAATATCACTTCTGAATTCAACCTTTTTATAAGTTCAGAAGACATTTTCTCGAGGATAGCGTGCATCAATATAGAGCACAACAGATGGTTTTAAAGTGCTTTGTCATCTCTTTATTTTTTTGCAATGGCTTAATCATTGTGGCACATCATTGTGGCACATCATTGCTTTCGCATTATCAGCGCATTCATGTTCATATGTGTTTTCCTATGTATTCATCGAAAAATATTTCGTCCCTTAGTATATGGGTTTGTAGTGATCTACAACAATATTATCCTGATAGCTTTGTAAAACCTCTTTCAAACTAGTGTTTGACAAGGGGATATTGGACACTAAATTAACAACTTTTTTATAAAGCAAATTCTTGAAAATATCAATTATACAAGGTTTTATAACAACCTCTATAATTTTATTTTCATGAACTGAAGCTACTCGTAAAACTATTAGGTAGGCACAAAGGGGTCAAAAGCCATCGACTTAACGGCGGCAACGGGTCAAACAAGGAAAATTTCCATCACTAATTTTAAAACATCATTTTTGTCTTTATCACTGTGATTAAAAAGACAAAAGAAAAAAATTAAATTAGTCGTAGAAGTATATCTTATTGCCTATATCACTTCCGTGAAGTCTGCGCCTATGTGACCAGGCCATTTCATATTTTTTTAACCCCTTGAAGGTTAATGGGATATATTTTATCCCACTTATTTTTAATAAAGATTCGTACCAGAATTTTTTTTAGAAATTTTATTTTTATAACTTTGATGAAAAAAATTCTGTAAAATTTCCTTTTCATAAATTTAAATGGAATTTTTGAAAAATTGTGGTGTGAATTCAATGTTAGACAAACATAATTACGTGCCCCTGAAAAGATTAACAAATGTTGTGACAGTTGCTTTTGAAGCATGCATACTTTACTTTGCCTTTCATATTGGATAAAATCAGGCGGTTTATCTTTCAAATCAGAATGGTTTCTTTCGAAATGATGGCACAGTTGAGCATGAAACGTAGAGTTATTGAATTACAGTTCACATCAAGTCACAGTAAAATGAGTTGAGAAATTCAAATATCAAAATTTTCCTTCATAATACAATTTTTCGCTTTCTTACATTAAATCTGCATTTGTTTCTGTCCATTTATCGTATTCTTTGATGGGAAAAAATAATAATACAGTACAAATAGTAATTAATAATTGCACGGGAAAATTTTAAAGAAATTAAAATTTAGTTTATTAAAAGAGTTTAGATAATAGTTGAAGAGAATCAATGAATAAATCAATGAAAATGTAGCAAAATAATCTGTTTACATTAAAAAAAAAAACTTGCTTTAAATATGTCGGTTTCATTCAAATTTTCTTTATTTTCCTAAACCGCGGCGAGCCCCTGGAAAGTTCACTCGGAGCCCCAAGGGCTCCGCGGAGCACAGTTTGGGAACCTCTGGCTTAGACGAACAAATATGTGTTGCGTAATCTTCTATTTTTTTTTATCTCAGCTCGGGAGAAGAGAAATCACGTGACATGGTTTTCACATTATTATTATTTATTTATTTTATTTTATTTTATTTTATTTTGTATCTGTTTGCATAAAATACTGATTGTTTTGTTCATCACGTTTTATTGATTATTATGATTTCTTTTCGTAAAAAGGGCAACAGTTTTATCATTGGACTTTTATTTTTTAAGAAAAGTAAGAGTGTTCTACTTAGTTGTAATGTTTTGAAATGTATAGCATGTACGCTTAAGATGTTCAAAGTTCAAGAAGCATTCTTTTTTGTTGTTATAATAAATGTTTTCGTTTCTTCGGTTAATTGAAGATATTTTTTTCTATTAGTCAAACAAATTTAGCATCGGGTAGATGCTTCGAATCTAGTTAGATGAAATTTATTCTTCTGTCTGCAACATTTGGCGTCCGCTACAGGACATTTATTTGAATAGAAAAAATATTTTAATCAACAATGTCATTAAAAGCGTTACGAGTTAAAAAGAAAAATGAAAAGGTAGCTTTTGCTGCAGTTGTTGAGAAAGTAAAAAAGGAAATTGAAAGTGAGGACTTTCACCTCATTGATTCTCATATTTTGCTAAATTTGTTGAGTGACAAGTTTAATAGACTAAATCTCACCGAAGAAAAAATTTTGGAGTTAACTAATGACAAAGAATGTGAAACTGAATTCACCTCAGTTGAAGCTGATAGAGATTTATATTTGAGTTTAAAAGTAAAGATGGAGTATAAGATTGAAACTCATAGATCGAAATTAGTCGATCAAGAATCAGTTTTGCCATCGAATATAGACACAGTGGACAAAAACAGGAAATTTAAGCTTCCGAAATTGGAGCTAAAGAAATTTTTGGGCGATGCTAGAGAATTTTTAGTATTTTGGAGCCAATTTTCCAACATACACGAAGATCCGAATTTAGCTACAGAGGATAAGTTTCAATACTTGGCGCAGTGCATAGTTCCGAATTCCCGAGCTGCTCAGTTAGTTAACAGCTTTCCTTTGACGACTGCGAATTACCCAAAAGCAGTTGAGCAACTAAAGGACCGTTTCGGTCGGGATGATTTATTAGTTCAAATCTATGTTCGAGATTTGTTGTGTCTTGTAATGAAGAATGCTACTACAGGGCGTAGTACTACGGAATTGGTTGTACTCTACGATATTATAGAAAGCAAGCTTTGAGCATTAGAAAGTCTTGGCCGCTCCAAAGCAAAGTTTGCGGATTTTCTGGAGGCTCTAGTGGAATCCTGCCTGCCTGAAGGTATAGTTAGAGCATGGGAGGTAAGTCGTGTTTCGGAAGAAGGGGTGCCGAAGAACTCTGAGAGGAAGCTTGACAATCTAATGCCTTTTTGCGCCATGAAGTAGAATCTGAAGAGATGATTAAATTAGCACAAGCTGGTTTTTGTGGTAATATTGTTAAACGTGTAAATATTAAAAATGCTGGTAGTGATAAGTGTGATGCAGCTATCTCTGTAAGTACATACGAAGGGTCTAAGGGTAAATTTACTTTTAATTGTATTCTTTGTGAAGAGCCACATGCTAGTGCAAAATGTTTTAAAGCAGAAAGGATGAGTTATAATGATAAAAAATTAATTGTACTAAAGAAAACTGCTTGTTTTTCTTGTTTAAAGGTTGGTCATTTAAGACATCAATGTAAAGCTAATGTTAAATATTTAATTTGTAATGGTAATCATTTAAAGTTAGTGTGTTCTCAGAGTGATAAAGAGAATGAGTATAAACAGAATGATTCAAAAACTGATGATTCTCTTTCTAATAATAATAATGAAAATGTGTATTTCCAAACTTTCTGTGTAAATATTTTTGTTAAGGGTAAAAAAAAGAGGATTAGAGCTCTTATAGATTCAGGCTCACAACATAGCTATGTGAGTGAAAGTGTTATTCGGGAAATGAAACTAAACCCAATTCGGGAAGAGAAAATTATTCATTGTTTGTATGGGGGTAAGGAGACGGAGCCATTATCCCATTCAGTTTTTTTTTTTTTTCAGAAGTAATTAGTTTAGATAGAACTTTTAATGTTTGTTTTGAAGCCTTTTCGGAAGAAAATATTTGCGGTTTTGTTCCTATTGTTAATGATCCTAAAATTCTGCAGGAATTAAAGCAAAGGGAAATAGAATTTAGTGATAACGTATGTAAGGAAAATTAAATTAATTTGTTATTAGGGGAATATGTTATTAGGAAATTATTAACGAAGGCATTTCTACAGTTGTCTTCGGGAATCACCGCTGTTAAAATCAAACTGCGATGGGTCCTCATGGGTAAGCACACAAGTGAGGAATATGTTAGAAATAATGTATTATCTAGTCTCTCTTTGCATGCGAGAGATATTTCAGTAAAGTATTTATGGGAGTTAGAGGTACCAGGCATATCAGATCCAATTGAAAATGTTAAAATAAAAAATCGAATGGCTAAGGAAAAAATTGATTTTGAAAGTAAATTATCAATACTTCCCGATGGTAGGTATGAATTAGAGTTACCATGGAAATGCAAAGCTGACAGTTTGCTATATAAAAAACATATATCTTTAACGCGTCATGAGAAAATGATTAAACGTGCTAAAGAAAGTGGAATTTTAGGTGATTATTAAAAGGTGTTTTGGGAATGGGAAGAATTAAACATTATTGAAAGGGTATCAGAGAAAGAATTAGACAATCGATGCCATTTTTGCCGCATAGGCTTGTATTAAAAATGAGTAGTGAAAAACAAAATTAAGACCCGTATTCGATGCTTCTGCTAACGAAAGGGGAAAAACTTCCATAAATGAATGCCTGTTTAAAGGACCTAATTTATTAGAATTAATACCAGATATCATTGACAGATTTATACTATTTCATATTAGTTTAAGCGCCGATATAGAAAAAGCATTCCTTCAGCTGAGTATTGCCCCAAAAGATGGAGATTATTTGCGTTTCTGTTACTCATGTGATGAGGGGATAGAAATTTATAGGCATTGCCGCGTTGTTTTCGGAGTATCATGGACTCCTTATTTACTGAATGCTTCCATTACGCACCTTTTAGACAAGTTCTCATTCTCACCTGATTTTAATGAAGTGGCTCATAAATTAAGAATTTTTTTTTTCATAAACTTTCTGGGGATACCTCTTTATTAGGAATGTTATGGAATTTAGATACGATACAGTAAAATGTAACATTAATGTAAATATGTTGACATGTGATTTTAAAATAACTAAGACACTGATTTTATCTATTGTGCAATCTATATTTGATCCAATTGATGTAACTGCTCCAACTACATTATTGTCAAAGTTAATTTTGCAAGAAACGTAGAAACAAAAAATTCATTGGGATCATATGTTGTCTGAGGACATTGTAAATACATTTTATTCATGGTTGATTTGCATTTGTTAAAACATGCAGCAGTACCTCGTTATGTAAGCTCTAATGCAACGCTCAACTTGCATATTTTCGTTGATACTTGTAACAATGCTTATGCTGCATGTGTTTTCGCTCGAACTCATAATTCTTCAGGAATTGAGTTGACACTTTTAAGAGCGAAAACTCGTGTAGCACCTTTGAAAATCTTAAGCATTCCAAGATTGGAGTTAATGTCGTCTTGCATTGGAGCCAGGTTAGCTTTTTCAATATGTAATGCAATAAATATTTTTGATATGAAAATTACGTTTTGGAGTGATTCTACAGTTGCTTTGTGGTGGATAGAAAAACCACTGTAAATGGTCGAATTTTGTTGCAAATCAGTAAAGAAATTAGACCTCTGACACAATCAGAATCATGGAGACATGTCCTCGGCCATATGAATCCAGCTGATATATTATCTCGAGGTTGTTCTCCTAGTCGAATGCTACGTTCTGAGTGGTTTTATGGACTTTCAGGGCTCAAACAAAATCAAGAATCATTGGCTGTTAATGAAAGTTTTGGGGAACCTAATGAAGTTAATTATAAAAAGAAGAAAGTTAAACTTACAAACATTAATGCGTCAGTGTTGTCTGATCCTTTCGACATTGGAAAATTTTCCAATAACGATAAAATGATTCGGGTTTTTTGTTGGGTTTTACGATTTATTAAAAACTGTAGAAGCACTCCTAATTTGTGTAAAGGTCTTTCTGTTGATAAAATTGAAAATTCTGAAAAGAGTGTTTGATTAGGTTAATTTAGAATTCTTATTTCTCTGCTTTAAAGACTGCTAACTGCTTAGATGTATTTACTGATAATGAAAACATTATTAGAGTGAAGACCAAAATAACTGATTGTAAAGGCAGATCTGATTTTTTAAAGCCTATTTGGCTAAGTGGTAAATATACATTTAGTGAATTGTTAATTGAATCAGTGCATAGAAAAAACTGTCATGCAGGACTGCATATGATGCAATCGTTATTTAGCGAAAGATTTTGGATAACTAAGCAACGTAAGATTATTTGTAATGTATTGAATATATGTACAAATTGTAAAAGGTATAAGACAGAACCAATGTCAAGTGAACCGGTACCTCTGCCGGCTGATCGCGTAGAAAGTTGTTCTGTATTCGCGATTGTAGGGACTGATTTGGCGGGACCTTTATTTCTAAAAGCTGGTAAAAAGGTTAGGATTGCTTTGTTCACTTGTGAGGTGTACAGGGCTGTCTCTTTAGAACTTGTCTTTTCCTTATCAGTGGAATCTTTTCTTTTAGCTCTAAGGCGGTTTATAGCTAGGAGGGGTAGGCCCGAAACAATTTATTCGGACAACGGGAGTAATTTCAATGGCGCGTTTAATGGGCTTTAAATATTAGACTGAAAAGCGATAAACACAAAAAGAATAGTTTGTAAATTTAACCACCTACTGCCTCTTGGTGGGGAGGCTGGTGCAAAAGATTAGTACACATCATAAAGGAGCTTCTTAGTCGCACATTGGGGAAATTGGTGTTATCTTACGAAGAACTTGAAACTATAATTTGTGATTGTGAGTCGATTATCAATTATTGGCCCTTAACTTAGGTATCAAAAAATTTCAGAGGATTTAATTCCATTAACCCCTTCAATGTTTCTAAAAGGAGGTAGTTTTTCAGATGTAACCGATATAGACGAGATAGATTCACAATATTTACAAAAAAGAATAGGTACCGCGTTAAGCTTTTTAGGGACTTAAGAAGTCGTTTTAGAAAATAGTATTTATGACAATTAATAATGAAACATACTCAAGGAAGAGTTACTCGAGAACCAGAAATTAGGGAAGTTGTATTGATAGGGGATAATGTCAAAAAGTCCTTCCGGCCAGTGCCGGGAGGAAGAGGTAGCTTTCATAATCCTTATTTAAAAAAAGCCAACTTATATCATGCAAACACACGAAGCTCAATTTAGTGGAAACCGAATATAGGAGATTCAATACTAATTTTTATCAATATAATGAATGAGAATTTCGCGAAATTAGTCAGCTTTATCCAAGCTGCTTTTCTTTAAAGTAACTTATATTTGGCTGCCAAATTCGGCAATTTCTTAAAGTGCCTGTCATTTTAAGACAACATGGTGGATGAGGCTAAGCAGTGAGCTTGGTCGAGACCTTAGTAATTGCTGTGCACATGCTCACTCTCATCGGAATCGGTTAATATATAGGACTGCTGTCGCATGCAAAAAATCAGATTTTTCAAAATGTCACACACAATAGAAATTGAAACTGCTATATCTGAGCCATTTTTTAAGGTAAAGACAAGCAAAAAATGCTCCTGAATCCTTATATCAAGATCAAATACTTAAGAAAGAAACCTTTTTCAAT
Organism: Maratus speciosus; assembly: GCA_963932465.1. Lineage (NCBI taxonomy): Eukaryota > Metazoa > Arthropoda > Arachnida > Araneae > Salticidae > Maratus > Maratus speciosus. The sequence goes on from OZ010792.1 coordinate 245,093,196, forward strand.
TTCTAATTTTTTTGCACCTCACTTTAAATATATATATATATTTTAATTTAATGGCCGCCATTTTGAAACAAGATGGCTGATGAATCTGGCCAGCGAACTTGGCCGAGGTGTTGATGTATACTATCCACATGCCTTCTTACATCGAAATAGGCGAATACGTGTGTTATCGTGTGACAAATACAAGATCGTTTCAAAATGTTAGCCATGCTAGAAATTCAAAGTGCTATAAATCAACCATTTTTTAAGATATCAACAAAAGAACAAATTTTCAGAAACAAAAACTGCTCCGGAATCTTTGTATCAAGGCCAAACACATAAAAAAATCTTTTTCATTTTCCAATTTTTTAATACCTCATTTTGAATTTTAAATTTAATTTTTTTAAATGACAACCCTTTTGAAACAAGATGGCGAATGAAGCTGGCCAACGAACTCGGTCGAGACATTGGTATGTACTATGTACAGACCAAGTTACATCCAAATAGGTTCATAAATACGCCTGTTATCGCGTGACAAAAATCAGGTCGTTTTAAAATGTCAGCCAGAAGAGAAATTCAAAATGCTATTACTCAGCCATTTTTTTTTAGATATAGACGAAAGAAAAACTGTTCCGGAATCTTTGTATTAAGGTCAAACACATACAAAAAAATCTTTTTCATTTTCCAAATTTTTGGTATCTCATTTAAATTTTTTTAATTTTTTAATTTTTTTAAATGGCCGCCATTTTGAAACAAGATGGCGGATGAAGCTGACCAACGAACTCGGTCGAGATATTTGTATGTACTATGTACACACTAAGGTACATCCAAGTCGGTTCATAAATACGCCTGCTATTACGTGAGAAAAATCAGAACGTTTCAAAATGTCAGCCACGCTAGAAATTCGAAATGCTATAACTCAGCCATTTCTTAAGATATAGACGAAACAAAAACTGCTCCCAAATCTTTTTATCAAGGTCAAACACATAAGAAGAAAATATTTTTTCAATTTTCAATTTTTGGTACCACATTTCAAATTTAAATTTTTCTTAAAAATTTAAATGGCCGCCATTTTAAAACAAGATGGCGGGTGAAGCTGGCCAACGAACCCGGTCGAGACATTGGTATGTACTATGTACAAACGAAGTTACATCCAAATCGGTTCATAAATACGCCTTCTATCGCGTGACAAAATTCAGGACGTTTCAAAATGTCAGCCACGCTAGAAATTCAAAATGCTATAACTCAGCCATTTTTTAAGATATAGACGAAACAAAAACTGCTCCGAAATCTTTGTATAAAGGTCAAATACATAAGAAAAAAATATTTTTCCATTTTTAATTTTTTGGTACCACATTTCAAGTTTTAATTTTTTTTTTAAATTTTAAATGGCCGCCATTTTGAAACAAAACGACGAATGACTCTGGCCAACGAACTCGGTCGAGACATTGGTATGTACTATGTATACACCGAATTACATCCAAATCGGTTCATTAATACGAGAGTTACAGTATGACAAATGTCATATATATATATATATATATATATATATATATATATATATAAATTTTGAACGGAGGGTGGTTTCGGGGTCTGGGGGTCATGATCGATGAAAATATACCAAAACTTTTTGAAATCGCTTTCCTCCGAACGGCTGCAATAGGTAGCTTTTTTGTAAAGAAAGCTACCTAAAAGCCTCTATATTGGCCTTTGGCGAGAGTTGTCGAAAACACTCTAAGGCGTGGCGGGAAGGTCCGAATAGTTAAACTTAAAACGGCCTCCGGAATTTTCTTCAGATCAATTCACCGTATTCATCTGTTGGATATTAAAGCCAAAGAGATCAATTCGCCTGGGGGTATGTTGAAATCAAATGATTCCTTAGATGAGACCGATTGTGATGACCAGTCATCATCTCATGAGAATATACTAGAGAAAAAATTTACTTCATCCGGTCGGTTAATTAAGGTTCCTAAGCGGCTTGATCTTTTTAATCAAGCATTTTTTTCTTTTGAGTCGTTTGCCACCGACTCAAAAAGGGCGGATGATGTTGCGTAATCTTCTATTAGGTAGCTTTCATTACAAAAAGCTACTTATTGCAGCCGTTCGGAGGAAAGTGATTTAAAAAAATTTTGGTATATTTTCATCGATCATGACCCCCAGACCGAAAAACCACCCTCTGTTCAAAATTGACATATATATATATATATATATATATATATATCTGACCTTTGTCACACTGTAACTCTCGTATTTATGAACCGATTTGGATGTAATTCGGTGTGTAGATAGTACATACCAATGTCTCGACCGAGTTCGTTGGCGAGCTCTACCGCCATTTTGTTTCAAAATGGCGGCCATTTAAAATTTAAAAAAACAATAAAATTTGAAATGTGGTACCAAAAAAAGGAAAATGGAAAAATATTTTTTCTTATGTATTTAACCTTTATACAAAGATTCCGAAGCAGTTTTTGTTTTGTCTATATCTTAAAAAATGGCTGAGTTATAGCATTTTGAATTTCTAGCGTGGCTGACATTTTGAAACGTCCTGAATTTTGTCACGCGATAAAAGGCGTATTTATGAACGGATTTGGATGTAATTCGGTGTGTACATAGTACATACCAATGTCTCGACCGAGTTTGTTGGCCAGCTTCATCCGCCATCTTGTTTAAAAATGGCGGTCATTTAAATTTTTAAGAAAAATTTAAATTTGAAATGTGGTACCAAAAAATTTAAAATTGAAAAAATATTTTCTTCTTATGTGTTTGTCCATGATAAAAAGATTCGGGAACAGTTATTGTTTCGTCTATATCTTAAAAAATGGCTGAGTTACAGCATTTTGAATTTCTAGCGTGGCTGACATTTTGAAGATTTTTGTCACGTGATAACTGGCGTATTTATGAATGGATTTGGATGTACCTTGTTGTGTACATAGTACATACAAATATCTCGACCGAGTTCGTTGTCCAGCTTCATCCGCCATCTTGTTTCAAAATGGCGGCCATTTAAAAATTTAAAAAAAAAATTTAAATTTAAAATCAGATATCAAAAAATTTGTAAATGAAAAAGATTTTTTTCGTATGTATTTGACCTTAATACAAAGATTCCAGAACAGTTTTTGTTTCGTCTATATCTAAAAATATGGCTGAGTTATAGCATTTTGAATTTCTATTGTGGCTGACATTTTAAAACGACCTGATTTTTGTCACGTGATATCAGGCGTATTTATAAACCGATTTGGATGTAACTTTGTCTGTACATAGTACATACAAATGTCTCGACCGAGTTCGTTGGCCAGCTTCATTCGCCATCTTGTTTCAAAAGGGTTGACATTTAAAAAAAAAATTAAATTTAAAATTTAAAATGAGGTATTAAAAAATTGGAAAATGAATAAGATTTTTTTTTATGTGTTTGGCCTTGATACAAAGATTCCGGAGCAGTTTTTGTTTCTGAAAATTTGTTCTTTTGTTTATATCTTAAAAAATGGTTGAATTATAGCACTTTGAATTTCGAGCATGGCTAACATTTTGAAACGATCTTGTATTTTTCACGCGATAACACACGTATTTATTAACCTATTTGGATATAAGAAGGCATGTGGATAGTATACGTCAATATCTCGACCAAGTTCGCTGGCAAACTTCATCAGCCATCTTGTTTCAAAATGGCGGCCATTAAATTAAAAAAAAAATTATATTTAAAGTGAGGTGCAAAAAAAATTAGAACTTGAAAAAGGTTTCTTTCTTAAGTATTTGACCTTGATATAAGGATTCAGGAGCATTTTTTGTTTGTCTTTATCTTAAAAAATGGCTGAGATATAGCAATTTCAATATCTAAGTGGGTGACATTTTGAAAAATCTTATTTTTTGCCTGCTAAATCAGTCGTATATATCAATCGATTTCCGATGTGAGTGAGCATATGCACAGCAATTAGTAAGGTCTCGACCAAGTTCACTGGTTAGCCTCATCCACCATGTTGTCTGAAAATGGAAGGCACTTTAAGAAATCGCCGAATTTGGCAGCCAAATATAAGTTACTAGGAAACCCCACAGCTTTGCTCGCGTAATAGTGGAAATATGCCAAGTGATATTTGCATGACAATTTTTTATTAGAAGAACACTTTTTGGAATAATTCAAACATTGCAAATCAAGCCACAGTTTGATTACACTTCATTCTAAAAGTGCAATAGAGAGAAATGAGATTTTAATTAATAAGAAGTTCAAAAGCTAATTCCAATTAAATGATAATTTAGAAAGTATTTTGAGACTTTTATGCTCATTTCATATGCTCATTTCAGTATTTATTTGAAGTTTTGAATTTTTTAGAAAAAATCTTAACACATTTACACCTTAAAATTAACCATCATGTCAAATTCCTGCTTCTTGTCTAACAGTTTACCACCTCTCTGGTGTTAGTGGCACCAACATAAAATGCCGAAACAAATTTGAAATAGAATGTCTCGAAAAATGTTGAAACAGAGGCTGTCACCAATAATTTGCCAACATTAACCTTGAAATCGGTTTGTATTTCCTAATATTCTATAGAAAACGGAAATTAGATATTTTCAAAGGCTTTCTTGTTGTTCCTGCCAACCAGGTGGTAGTGACACCGGCATAAAATATAGCCCGTATAGGATCAGGGACTATCAATCTTGATTCCTAACCAATAACTTCTGTAATCGGTTTATTATTTCGTGAGATTCCATAGAAATCGTAATTTAAGACTGTTTTAGAATGCTTTTAGCTCCTTCCCTTCGCTTCACTCCTTTTTAATTTCGAATTTTTTTTTCGACAGTTCTTAGAGGACATTTATATTTTATAAGTAACTACCGTGCTATATTTAAAGTTTCTAGCCTGTGCAGTATCGCAGAAATAGCTATTTAGAAAGTTTTTTGCTCCTGCAACCTTTTAAAGGTTGTGGTACCGACATAAAATATAGCTTATGTTTGAGTAAGTTCTATCACCATCAATTTGCAACCATTATGTTTGAAATCGGTTTCGTATTTCATACACTGTAAAAAAAAAATCTGTAGTTCTACAGATGTAAAAATACATGCTTACTAAACTTTCACCTGTAACTGTACGAAAAAAACTGCAAATCTACAAAACTAGTTTTTGTAAAGCTACAAAAATCTGTAACTTTACAAATGAATCTGCTAAAATTTCAGTAATCTTACTAAACTTTTATTTGTAATCCTGGCTGCAGTTACATGAAAAGTTCTCGGAATCCCAGTTTCCAAAAAAATTCTTAGTAACCTTACAGGTTTTTTGATTTTCGGCGCAAAAGTGTGTCTGTCACATGAAATTTTGTTGTTGACGTTACATGAAATGTTCTAGGAATCCAAGTTTCCTAGAAAAACTTTAGTAACTTCACAGATTTTTTTTTACAGTGTACGACTGCATAAAAATCGTAATTTAGAGCGCTTATAGAACGCTTTTCGCTCACTTCCTCCTTTTAAATTTGGAATTTTCTTTCGAGAATTCATAGAAAGCATTTGCATCTTTGAAGTAATTACCATTCCAAATTTAAAATGTTAGAACCCCCTCAGTAACACTAAAAACGCAATTTAGAACATTTTTTGCTCTTGTAACCCCCCAGGTGGTAGTGACAGTAACATAAAATATAGGCTATGTTGGAGCGAGGCCCGTCACCATCAATTTGAAACCATTACTTCTGAAATTGATTTATATTTCCTGAGATTGCGTAGAAATCGCTATTTGGAACGTTTTTAGAACGCTTTTTGTTCATTTTCACCCCTTTAAAATTTCAAATTTTTAAGGAATTCTTCTCAGAGAGTATTTACATCTCATAAGTAATTACCATGCAAATTTCAAGTTGATAGCCCATTTAGTATCACAAAAATCACAATTTAGAACGCATTTTAAAATGCAACCAGAAGGTGGTAGTGACACCAACATGAAATAGATCCTACATTGGAGCAAGGGCTGTCATCATCAATTTCCAACCATTACTTTTGAAATCGGTTGGGTACTTTCTGAGATTGCGTAGAAATCGTAATTTAGAACTTTTTTGTCCATTTTCAGCCCTTTTAAATTTCGAATTATTTAGGAAATGTTCTTAGAGATCATTTATATCTTATAAGTAACTACCATGCCTAGTTTCAAGTTGCTAGCCCCTGCAGTATTACAAAAAACGCTATTTAGATCGTTTTTTGCTCCTTCACCACCTTTTGGGCAGTGGCACCGACATGAAATACAGCCTATGTTGGAGTGAGGGCTGTCACCATCGTTTTCACACCATTATTTTTTAAATCGGTTCGGTACTTCCTGAGATTGCATCGAAATCGCCATTTAGAACGTTGTTTAGAACGCTCTTCGCTCATTTTCACCCGTTTTAGATTTCGATTTTTTAGGAAATTTTCTTAGAGATCATTTCTATCTTATAAATAACTGCCCTGCGTAATTTCAGGATTCTAGACTGTTCAGTAACACAAAAATCGCAATTTAAAACGTTTTTTGCTTCTGCAACATCTAGGAGGTAGTGACACTGACATGAAATAGAGCCTATGTTGGAACAAGGGCTGTCATCATCAATTTCCAACCATTACTTTTCAAATAGATTAGGTACTTTCTGAGAAATCGCCATTTAGAACGTTTTTTAGAACTCTTTTCGCGCATTTTCACCCTTTTTAAATTTCGAATTTTTTAAGAAACGTTTTTAGAGATCATTTATATCTTATAAGTAACTTCCATGCCAAATTCCATCTGTCTGGGCTCTTCAGTAACACAAAAATCGCAATTTCGAACGTTTTTTTGCTGCTGCACCCCCTTTAGGAGTAGTGGCACCGACATAAAATGTAGCCTACGTTAGAGCAAGTGTTGTCGCCATCATTTTGACACCATTATTTTTGAAATCGGTTTGGTACTTCCTGAAATTGCGTAAAAATCGTCATTTAGAACGTTTTTTAGAACGCTTTTTGCGCATTTTCACCCCTTTTAAGTTTCGATTATTTTAAGAAATGTTCTTAGAGATCATTTATATCTTATAAGTAACTACCATCCTAAATTTCATGTTTCTAGGCCTTTTAATAACACAAAAATTGCATTTTTAGAACGTTTTTTGCTCCTGCACCCCCTTTTGGCCAGTGGCACGGACATAAGATATAGCCTATGTTCTAAGTTGGACTAACACCATCATTTTGATACCATTACTTTTGGAATCGGTTCGGTAGTTCCAGAGCTTACCTCCTACAAATAAACAATTTTTACCTCTTTATAATATTAGTATAGATTTTAAATAAAAGCAGCTTGGATAAAGCTGACAAATTTCGCGTAATTCTCATTCATAATGATTTAGTATTGATAAAAATTAGTATTGAATCTCCTGTAGTCGGTTTCCACTAAATTGAGCTTCGTGTGTTGGAATAATATAAGTTGGCTTTTTTTAAATAAGGAATATGAAAGCTACCTCTTCCTCCCGGCACTGGGCGGAAGGACTTTTTTTTTATCTCAGCTCGGAAGAGGAGAGAGATCGTGACATGGTTTTCACATTATTTATTTATTTATTTATTTTTTATCTGTGTGCATAAAAAACTGATTGTTTTCTTCATTACGTTTTATTGATTATTATGATTTCTTTTCGTAAAAAGGGCAACAGTTTTATCATTGGACTTTTATTTTTTTAAGAAATGTAAGCGTGTTCTAGTTAGTTGTAATGTTTTGAAAAGATAGCATGTACGCTTAAGATCTACAAAGTTCAAGAAGTATTCTTTTTTGTTATTATAATAAATGTTTTTGATTCTTCGGTTAATTTACGATATTTTTTTTTATTAGTCAAACAAATTTAGCATCGGGTAGATGCTTCGAATCTAGTTAGATGAGCTTTATTCTTTTGTCTGCAACATATAGGTTTTGGAAATTCAGTTAACATTAGTTATATAGTATAAAATTACCACATTGACAAATATAAATATAGGAAATCACCTACATATCTCATTCAAGCATTTTATTCGTAATGGACAGCTCTTTAAAACATTCAGTTAATATTCAAACTATGGAGCTTCTAAAACATAAACACCTCTTGACATTATTCCATTCGTCTTTCAGCTGTTGCCACATCTCTTGCGCTTTTTTCAGGATTCTCGTGTTATGCTTTTCATTTTCTGCAATATTGTAGAAAATGATGCATTAATTAAATAAACCCTTGAGTCTGTCATGTTGCATTGTTGAGAATATTTATAAACCTACATTATTATTTTGCGATAGTTGCACATGGTTCTATAAAAAAAAAATCTATTTGCCTCCGAATAATTTCGTTTAATACACAGCAATCAATTATAAACATTTAATGAAACATTTTAGCAAACAAAACTCAAACGAATCTTTAAACTTTTTTTTCCATCAAAAGTAGTCAAGTTTGAATCCTACCAAAAATTGAAAAAAAACTTCGATTATCACATTCGCTGGCACTAAAAATGATATTTCCTTCCTCAGAAGCCGGACTACAAAACAGTGTTTTAATGGTTAAAATGTTTCTTATATTTTACTAGTAAAACCAGAAAAAGGCAAAAGTTCATGTTTAGAGCGGTTCATGCTTCGCTAACTTCCCTAAACAACCTCTCCGTTCAACTTCTAAAGCCACACTAACAACAGATCATATAACTTATAGTCGATCGACACTCCAGAGCTTTTTCTGGCATACGAAAAGATGCTGGTCGGATGCGCCAGCGCGTCGGTGGCAGCGAACGTGTTAATCTACTTATATTGTATTGCGCTTTATTCACCAAAAAATGCATTCTTTGTAAAGCTCCAAGCCAGTTTTATAATTAATAATCTTAATAGGTATTAGTAATGTATTTACTAAGATATATCAGTATCGTCTCCTATTTTAACAAGGATTTTCCCTGACAATTGGCGCAACTATGAATTTATAGTAAAATGGCGTCGGTGGCAGCGAACGTGTTAGTCTGCTTATATTGTCTTGCGCTTTATTCACCAAAAATTCATTTTTTGTAAAGCTCCAAGCCAGTTTAATAATTAATAATCTTAATAGGTATTAGTAATGTATTTACTAAGATATATAAGTATCGTCTCCTATTTTAACAAGGATTTTCCTGACAATTGGCGCAACTATGAATTTATAGTAAAATAAAAGTGCTAGATCATAGAAAAATATTTAACCCATAAACCATTTTAAAATAACTTTCTCAAAATCAATAATTAGTTGTGTTATCCTAATTTTGTATTTTCGTTTAATATAATGGTCACTGTTCAATTCAGTTCCAACCTCTTCACTCACTATGTCCACATATCTCGTTCTCATCCTCGGATCTTCGTTCTTTCCCGTTTTATTTATGATACTTTACATAATTGCAATTTCGGCCTCAGAATGATGTAATTCAATGTCTAATATTCGAAATAACGCAAATAGAATAAAACTCTTCCCCACAATCAAATTGAATAGGAAATAATTCAGTAATAATTGATAATATTACAATTATACTTAATCGCGAAGAAATTAATGCAAATATTTTAATAATCAGCTAATCAAATGCATTATATATTTTTTATACTTCCCCTGTCCGCAAATATAGTAATACTTTTTTTGTAATAGTGCTGTGTAAGAAAAATCTCATCTGTAGAATTAGCTTACAATGAGCATTATAGGATATTTAAAATTTTGTTACAGCTGAAGAAACCACAAAAGCTTGAGCAGTAAACTGTAAAGGAAAAAAAAAAAAGAGAAGAAAAGAAAAGAAAAGTCGAAGACGAAGACGCTCCTGAGAAATGTCGGGCTGCTGGTTGCTCAAAAATGTTTTTTAAACACAGGATTTCTGTTCAAAAATATTCCTGATCATAGTTAAGGACAACAACATTATGTAAATCGAACTTTTCAAAAGTTACAAGTAAAGTTTATAATACTTTCAAGAAATGTTCCTTGAAAATTTCGTGCAATCAAGCAGCCCACTATTTTTCTGTAAAGCTCCTGCATTTTTTTATATTATAGACAAGACACTAAACTAAGAATTTGAACAACGCGTGGCCATTCTTCATTTATAATTACTTTGTATTTCCAAATATGTGAATATGTATTACCGATAATTTTTTCCTACTTAACTGAAATTACAGTTTTTTGTCAAAGTAAACAAATATACTTTTGAAACAGAAAATATAGACCGGGTTCGTACGCATCAAAGGTTTTAGGGGATTTTAGGCGTTTTAGTACCATAAATTTTGTAAAGTACTCATCGATACATCCGAAGATATAATTTATTTTTTCATTAAATAAGACAAATATTACTTTACAAAAATTCTGACAAAGAAAGTACTTGAAGCATACGAATCCTGATATAATATTCAAAACTGATACTATATATACAGGGTGTATCTGAAAATGTGGGCAAACTTTTACGGGTTAATTGAACGAGCAAATTTCGTCATAGAATGTATGGTCGGAAATCAAGCGGTAAGAAGATAAAAGCTAGTTTTCCACTGTCCCAGGGCGATGGATCGGTCAAGGTGGTCTTATAGCTTGGCTACCAAGATCGCTGAATCTCTCGTATTTGGACTTTTTCCTGTATTGTCTAATTTTAATAGTATACTTCAGTGAATTTTATATCTAACTTTATACTCGTTGGAACTAAACTCTAAATAAAATGTTATTCTCTGTTTCTTTTAAACGCATTAAAATACAAAAATAAAATCATAATTTTGAAAAATGAAAGGAAAAGTTTTGTCTTTGGTATTCTTAAATTGTTACGCACAAGAAGTTTTGAGCGAATGGAATAAATTACGATAACATGTTTGATAAATGCTACTTTTTTCCTTCACTGAGAAAACCCTTAAAACTAGCTTCAGTGGATGATTTTTTGTATATTCACGACTTTATATTTACACAAAAATTCGAAGTACACTATAAACTATTAAAATTGTAGCAACTATTGTAGTTCTACTTTTTGTCGCGTACTACTTCCGACTACCGATTTGGTACAAACACGCGCGCGCGCACACACACACACACACACACACGCACACACATACATATATATATATATATATTATATATAATTAATGAAAAATTATTGCACAACTGGCGCTAATAGCACCTCATGTCAAATGCAACAAAATGTATTTCATCACTACTTTAAAATGCAAAAACACCATAACTCTGAAAAGAAGGTGTATATCTACAATATTTAACTATAAAAAACCTCAAAAACTTTCAAAAATACAGATTAAAAAAAAACAAGAAAAAAAAAACAAATATACAGGTTAAAAAAAAAAAAAAAAAAAAAAAAAAAAAAAAAAAAAAAAAAGAATGATGATGAAGAACAGACTGTTTTTGTTTTTTACCTGTATTTTTGAAAGTTTTTGTGTTTTTTATAGTTAAATATTGTAGATATACACCTTCTTTTCAGAGTTATGGTGTTTTTGCATTTTAAAGTAGTGATGAAATATATATATATATATATCAATTTCAATTCCCGTTACAGCCCTAGAAATATAACTTAGGAAGTTGTTGTATATTTGCACACTTTTTTTATGGGATAGGCGGCTATACTGTCTGAAAATTAACGACTGTGCAATCTTGGATGCAAAATCGAAGATTCCTGGTCAGGTAGTTCTATCAAGTCTATATATCAAATTTTACAGAAATACTTTTATAAAACAACTGTCCGAAAGTTAATTGTTATGAATAATAGATAATACGAATTCTTGTAATACAGTACAGTGATAAAGCATGATATATTGCGTGTTCCGTTGTCAAAGAGTTGAACAAATTTCCGACTATGATAAACAGTTGTATTAAGATCACACTCCCGTATGCAAATCAATTGCTTTTCTTAGTTAAATTTCAAATTGCATCAAGGACATTCGGCACACGCTTTACATTCTTAGGGAAACAAATTACTACAGTTTTCTGCAAAAAGCATCACACAGGAGAAATGATGGAATCATCACGCGATCTTTATGATATTTCGTTTTAAAGACGAGTATAAACGTAAACAGATAACAAAGTGTTAATAAATTCCAGTTCGACTAAAATTTACACGTACAATCGTCGATGAAAGCAGTATTCTATAATTATTTTAATTATAATCTTTCAAGAAACAAAAATTTTACTTTGCGTAAAATAAAAAATAGGCCTTATTACATTATAACATACAGTGATTTTTTCTGCAGTCCTAATAAAATAGCATACGTATATAAAGTCTGTACACGCATATAAAGTCCGTACTAAGTGTTCTAATAATAAATATGGTGCATTCGGGCTAAAAAAATTAACACCAACATGTATAATAATCACTTATAAACAGATTAAGTTAAATAATGCTGTAAAAAGTGGTAAAACATCTTTATTAAAATTGACAATCGTTTCATCGCACAAACGGCGACATTTTCAAAATCATTCACCATAGAAAATATTTTCACATAATTTACAAACAATAAACATAGTAAACAATGCCGCGAGACATGATGCATAATGCAAAACATTGCAAACGTAAAATAAAATTAAAATAAAATTATAATTAATTTACGCTCATAAACAACTAATTTAATTTTTATTTTATTTTATTTTTGCAATGTTTTTTATTATGCATCATGTCTCATGACATTGTTTACTATGTTTATTGTTTGTAAGTTAAGTGAAAATATTTTCTATTGTGAATGATTTCGAAAATGTCGCCGTTTGTGTGATGAAACGATCGTCAATCTTAATAAAGATATTTTATCATTTTTTATAGCATTATTTAACTTAGAACGTAATATTTTTTCTTTGTCATTCTGAAAAATATGTACAGAATTTACTAAAAATAGATAATATTATCTTTTTAATATATAATTATTCCAAAAAAAGTAATGAATCATATCGATAATCCTTAAATCGTTTGCACACAAATTAATTGAATTAATTTGTTTTATATCTAAAACTAATTTTCATTAATTTAATGTCAGAAAAAGCAATTATTATCAGAAAAATATCCAGCAGAAATATAATAAACATATATGTAAATAAATTACAACAAAAATACGTTTCGAAATAATTTATAGCAATCGTTCAAGTAATTATGTTGTCAAATAATGCAAAACCAATCTAAATTGTATATACTGCAATTCACATTTCAAAGAATTACTCAGTACTCACTTAAAGTAATCAGATAATGTTTATAAGTTATGTTGTTTAATTACTATCATTAATATTACTAATTACTATAATTGTGTACTATCTAAAAGAAATCAATATTAAAGAATGGCAGACTTCATCATCAGTGAATTTAACCTTAATAAAGGAATATGGATCTTTATCTTTAATGTCCTTCCGCATTGCTGGACACAATACGAACGCCATTGTGCTATCACATTTTTAATGTTTCAAACAAAATTTGGGCTGTTAAGGATTAACACTTTCAGTTGATCTTTCACAGTAACAATTGAGTAAAAAAAGTATGCAATGTACTAAAATCACCCCTACACAAAATCTTACTAACAGTGCAAGTTCCATCGAAATCGCTCAGTAGAACATTTCTAAAGAGCTAGTAATTCTATAACTAATCTACGTAGAACAACATGTTATAGCTTATAACTTTCCCTGAAAAATTATCCAACTAATAATGCAAGTTGCATTGAAATCCACCCAGCACATTTTTAAAAGGGCTAATCTTTCTTAAGCGGGTTCATCTAATTATAGATTTCTCGCACTAACATAGAACAATATGTTATATACGAAAATCTTTCATGGAATATTATCTAACTAACATTGTAAGTCTTATCAAACTCCATCCAGCAGAACTCGAGTTATAAACTGCAGGAATGAAATTGTCATTTGTATTTTATATATTTAGTGGATTATGCACTCTAAAGGCATAATAATATCATGAATTTTTTTTTCTTTTAATAGAAATTTTTAGTTATAATAGGTAAATAAATGAGAGTGATTTTATGTATCTCTAATACTAAACTTAGAAAAGTCTTAATTTTAAAAGGTTATATTTTAACTAATAACAAGGATTTTGTTTGATTTAAGTTTAAGAAACAAGTACAATCTAATAGATTTTAATATATGGAACAGTATATTCTGAAATTATAGAAAGTCCTAATTATAGTTTGTAAAATCAATATATGGAGATTTAAGAAAAACACGTGTTATTTTCAGAAATGCGTACGTATCAAAAATATATTATGCTTTGTAACAAAGATAATGTTATAATATTATGCTATAAATTATAATGTTATACTATTATTCATGTTTAAGCAATTTGATTTTAAATAAAAAGAATACTTTACTGTAATGTAATAATAATAAAAATACTTATATGAATTAAAATTCTCTGATACTTTCACTAATTCTTTTTAAAGAAATGTTATACTATTTATTTTAAATTGAAGAAACAAAAAAGATTAGCATAACGTGAAATGATGTTATCAATATACTTGTAAGTCTAATTTGCTTTTTAAGCTTCGAAATCTACTATGAATTCAAGTCCGCAAGAAATGAAAAAAAAGTTTTATTCGATACATACTTTGTAATATAGAAAAAATTTCGTGAATCAAATAGATATATTATCAAATTTCAGAACATCTGTAAAGTAAATTTTGAAAATCTATATATCAAGATTTAAGAAAAAGACATTCTTTATAAAATAAGCTTGTTGATAAAACTATGAAGTTTTTTAAGAAACTATAATTTTTGATGTAATTAACTGTCATATACAGTCGAATTTTTTAGCTTACTTTTCAAGCTTCAAAATCTACTACTTTGAATTCAAGTCTGCGATAGATGAAAAATTTTTTTTATTCGATACATCCTTTCAAAATCTGAAGAGGTTTAATCTGTGGAATAGAATACACTCAAAATTCAAAAAGCCTGTAACGTAATTTTTTATAGTCAATATTTCAAGATTTCAGGAAAGTTATTCTCGAAAATATTGGCGGTGTGTCAAGAAATATGATATTTTACATCGAAATATAAATTTTCACGTCGACAACAGCAATGTATAAGTAATTTATTTTTATATAAGTCAAAGAATAAACCACTCTTAAGTAATAACATTCATTTGTAAGAGTTTAAATGCTTTGATATTTTCTTTAATTTTGTTAAAGAAATATTATGCTACACATATGTATCAGAAATTTTTTAAATCCAATTTACTTTTTAATCTTTAAAATGTAATATTACTTCAAATCTAAGTCTGCTAAAGTTGAAAAAAAACTTATTTTGACACATCCTTCTAAATTCCGAAGAGATTTAATGTATCGAACAGAATATTCACAGATTTTTCAAAGTTTCTAATGCAATTTTTGAAAGCCAATATATCAAGATTGAAGGAACACCTTCTTTCGAAAACAGTAGCGTGTCGAAAAAGTGTGATGTTTTATATCAAATTATAACTTTCCATATCGATAACAACTAATCGATTTCAACGTTGTAATAAAAGAAAAAAATAATAATTTGCAAAAATTAAAAGGTTTGTCATTTTCGTAATTTCTTAACCCTCGCAGTAATAAGATGGGATCAATTCGACCCCATCTGGACATTTTGTAGTTCTTTTCACTTTAGAATATACAGCAGAACCCCGCTAAACAGAAATTCTGATTAATCCGAACCAATTTTATTTTCGAAAATTATATTTGATCGGGATAACTGAAAAGATTAACTTACAATTTGTTTGGGATTACAGGATGAATGTCGGTAAAAACGTGTAGAAGTTAGAATTAAACAAAAAAAAAAGACAGTAAAGCATGTTTTTTATTCATTAAAGAGCTTGAATAGAGTAAAAAAACAATACTCAATAATGTATATGTACACGAATATAAAATGAAAACGTGCACTGTTATCCTACTCGTGGAAGCCATCTTAAAAAATCGCGGGTATCAGTTTGTTCGCCAGTCACTATAAAATTCTTTTCTAAAATGCAAAAAGTTTTAATTCAGGTGATCAGGGATGAGATTTCCGACTTTTTGCATACCAGTAAAATCTTAGAGAAAATATTATTCTGTTCAATCTCAAAAAGGTTCAGATTAAATAAACAGGGTTCGTACGGGTACCTTTATTTTCAAGGCCAAATATCAGAATTTTTTTATAGAAAAATAAATCTAGTTCAAAGGAGCGAAATTTCGTCTCATTTAAGAAGAGATTTTCTATAAGAAAATACTGTTACCGAAGAATTTCTTAGTCTGGAAATTCAAGGACCCGTACGAACACTGATAAAATAACATTTTCTCTAAGATTATATTGGTATGCAAAAAGTTCGAAATCTCATCTCTGGGTGATAAAAATTATTTTTCTTTCCAACAGTTTGATTTCATTAATAATCTACAGATTTTTTTTTTTAATTCCCCCTCGTCGGCGTAGTGATTGAACTAATTATAGATTCGCGATTTCGAACCTTTTGTAATGAGGTGTTACGTAATTCCTCATTATGAATTTCCATTGGATTATTATAAACATCAGTAATGATTAAACAAGGAATGCTATTTTTTTTCCGAAAGTCGTGCCGCATTATCCAACATGTCGGACCTTAAGATAACGGATTAGGGGATGTTTATGGTTCTATTGAGTGCTTATAACTTACATTTTTTATAAAGCATCTTTTTCTTTTCTATTTTTATTGGAATTTCGGATAATCTAAATTTTTCGTAATCCGAACAGGCAGCGGTCCCAATTAGTTCGGATTAGCGGGGTTCTACTGTATATGCTAAAATTATTTAATAAGATTTCTCCTATAAAGATATCTTCCAGAATATTGTCTACTTAGTAAGTTTCACACAGTTAATTTTTTTTGTTTGTTTGTTTGTTTATTTGTAGAAATTGCGAATGAGTTCACATTGACATTAGGCAATAAAGGAATAAATGAAAGCTTTCTATGAAGACATCCAATATTCTCAGAAGTGCAATAAATGCAGACAATTTATGTGTAAAAATCATTTTTCATTAGTTATTTTGTATCTTGATTGCCAACAAGAAGAGCAGCAGAACTGAGCATAGTTAAGATGCATTGCAACAATTACTTCTTATAAAATGTTATTGTTTTTAACCACTTGAGGTTTTGTGCTAATTTAAATAATCGTAATATTGTAGGAATTACATTTTCCTCTTTCCAATAAATCTTGATTGCTAGTATTATGTCGATATTTTATCCTTTGACCAGTTTTCTGTCCTAAACATTATAATTACCTATGGGGTCAAAATGACCCCATCTTAGGCGTTTAAGTAATATTTTTATTTTAGTACTGCAAGGGAAAAGTAATTTTATACATTTTTTAACTTCTTTGCTACTGAGTATCAATGTCATATTATTGATTATTAGGGATCTCTTTCTTCTCCAATTTCACTTCAGAGGAAGAGATTTAATATACAGTAAAACCTCGATTATCCGAAGTAATTGGGACCGAACGTCTTACGGAAAATCGAAATTTTCGGATAATCGGGAATGCTTCAATTTTAAGATTAAGGAGAAACATATGCAATATTTCTTATTATGGTAACAAGTGCTCAATAAAAATAAAGAAAAATAGAAACAAGAATATATTACCTGAATTTTAAATTTAAATTTAAGTACCTTTTACGTATATCACAGGCGTTTGAAAAAAGGTTTTGTTTGTCGCAGTTTCGATTGCCTTTGCTTTGAAGCTCTTTCATGGAGCTTTTTTAATATTATTAGTTCACCAGTAGTTCGCAGTCTTTCTGCTGCTCCAGCCACGCCAAATTTTTTGAAAAACATACAAAAGCTTCAGAATTACTAATTTGTTCGTTTTCTTTGTTCCACTCTGCAGCTTACGACTCAAGTTAAATTCAAAGGAACTCTAAGAAAGGGGGTCAAAAATATTTATATGTACTCATAGTTCAGAAAGGACCGGTTTCACACAAGGAATATGGTAGTTTAAGAAAAGAAAAAGCTTTCAAAATGGTTTTTGCGCAGAAGGAATGTGAAAGTAAAAGAAAAAAGAAAAGAAAAGAAACGAAAAAGCTTTTAAAATGGATTTCGGTTAACTGAGAGTTTCGGTTAAAAGGGTTTCGGATAAAAGAGGTTCTATTGTATTTACATTATCTCGAAACTTAGATATCGAAACATGTCACCGTAAGATCCAAATTGCAATTATGTTCGAGAATCATTAATAAAACGGGGGGGGGGGAATGGTGGGGGGAGATCCACATATATGGAACTAGAGAGTGAAGAGGCTATAGCTTTTATTTAAATAAAAAAGGTATGAGTTAAACCAACCGATTTTTTCACTACATTTATTCAAACATTATATCACGTTTATACCATAAAATATTTTTCAATAATATATATTTAAAAATTGTTAAGTACATTTCTAATTTCATATTTCTGTGATATTTTTTTTTAAAGGAAGATATTTAATATACAAAATAATATATTATTAATTTTAAAAAAAAAAAAAAAACTAAAAATTATAAAAAAAATTTTTTAAGCCAAAGTTTATACGTTGGCTTAGAAAAACTTTTTTTTAATTTTCAAAGAAAAATGACTTTGAAAGAATGACATAACAAATAAATTATTATGTTTTGGAAAAAAGGTAACAATTTATATGTCTGTCCGTCATTTTTAGATAAACTTCTTTATATCCGGTGAATAAAAAGCTCCGGAACTGTGTAATATATGGAGAAATATACGTCGGATTAAAAAAAATACATGCCGACAGTTTTTTCAAAGCTATTTATCGGTTCTAAAATTCGCCACACTATAACTTAGGAAAGGACGGTGTGGGCAACTTTAAAATTTTAAATAGGAGCTACCATTTCTCGAATTCTACATAAGAAAATACATTAATTTCATCCATTTATTTTATTGGGGTATTTAAAAAGTAAAATTTCTGAGACCAAACCTACAGACAGCGAATAGCTGAAAGTGACAAAGTATGCAACGTATTTAATTCAGTAACACCAGATATACTGGAAATATGTCTCAGCAACTTTACCTCCTGTTGGCACACTGCCAAGCCTAAGGTGGTGGTCAATTTGAACACTTTGCAGCATAAAGAGCTTCGAAGATTATTCAGTGAGAGGTTAGGGGGCTGAGTTTAATCTAGCATCGCAAATCGAATAGAAATGTAGTGTGTCGTTATTCCTAGGTTACGATAAAAGCAATTAATTTGATTGTATTTTCGAAGACTAATTACTTTGTTTGAAATAATCAGAATAATGGAGAAGCATTATTTTTCCTTACTTATGTAGATGTAAAGTGTTTTCCCGGGAACATTCACAATAACTTGACTTTTTGTGATTACAGCGCCATCTATAAAATATTTTGAAAATATTTATAGATTCATGTATTTTGTTTCATAGAATCAGAATATGCAAAACAAATGGGAGTTTCCATTTGAAATTTCGAAGTTCCACCCACCGATCGCCGTAAAGCGGGTGAGGATTTCTAAATTTCGCACCAATAAATAGCATTAAAAATATTCTACAATTACTTTTTTGTTTTTGTTTTTTTATCCGATGCGTCGGACGTCTAATTCTCGTGATATTACACAGTTTTGGGACTTTTTACGCACCCGGTATATAGAAAAAATAAATCACTAAATTGTAACAGGATCTCTTTTTCATTTTCAAAATTGGTAAGATGATCTGTCGTGAATTTTTCCAAAATTATTTTTAAACGTATTATATATATTTGTATTTATATTGAAATATTTAAATTCAAACCACAAAACTGTGTAATAACTAAACTGATTCAATCAGTGCACTTTTGATAACTTTATATGACACTTATATTTGGAAATGTTTCAGCCCAATTTTATTTTTCATCTTTGAAATCTAAATCTGCTCAGTATGAAAGAGAAAAGTTATTTATTTATTTTTTAAACATTTTCAAAATTGCGAGGAGATTTCATATATCGAACAGATTATTTTGAAATTTCTGAAAGCCTATAAAGTAATTTTAAAAAGCCAATACATAAAGTTTTAAGGAATTTTACTTTTTAAAATACTGAAATATCGAAAACATATATTTTAGAATGAATTTTACTGCTCCATGTCAAAAGCAGTGATATTTAGGCAAATTATTTTTACATATAAAAAATAACACATCATTGTAATGTAATAAATAAAAAAAAATAACATTTTATGTAGTTTTCCTTTCTTGAAACAAAAAAAAAATAAATAAATAAATAAATAGCATAATATTCATATATAATTATTTAATTAAATTCAAATAACAATAAACTGTATAATTTTTCTTTTATCAAATTAAATTAAGTGAAAAGTTTCTCTTTTTAAACGCGAAACATAAATTGAAGAATTGAAACATAAATTTCACAAATTGATTCTGCGATTTTTCAGAACTACAAAAGGCTATTTTTTTTTGTAGATGCGTTAGTAACTATATAAATACTCCTATAGTTGTCGTCTGGTCCGTTCGTCCCTCTATCCGTCTGTCTCCGCATATAACAGCGCAAAAACTGCCCAAACGAATGGTTTGAAATTTAATATATATAATCGTTTCGGAATTTTGTTGATTTATTTCAAATTTTATGAAAAATGAATCAAAACTTAAAAAGCTATTAATAAAAGTTTTCTTCATTCTATTAAATCCTATCCTACTTAATTAATTAAATGATAGCCCACGATACGTAATGATTCTAGGTTGCCATGATGATTACTTCCTATTTAAGATGGAGCCATGTTATTATTATTGAATTTGAAATATATAATCTTAATAAATTTTGTACTAATGCATTTTTGCATAATGCTGCAACAGCTATTGCACCAAATCCTAATATTTATAGAACTAGTTATAGTATGAACGCACCTCATTTGCCACGTTTTACATAAAATTTCCGACTTGTTGCAGACGTTCCTTTGACGGTATGCTCATACGAGCAGACATAAATTACATAAAATTATTTTTCTTTGTTGCCGCTCAAAATCGTCGTTTATTGCAAAAACAACATTAGTCAATAACATTAACAAGATATATTCCAATGGCTAAGAAAAGAATAATAAGTAAGTTGGATCAAATATGTTTTATGACTATGTGACGTAATAAATAGATGTCAAAGATTGTAAATTTTTAATACCCCTATTTTCAAATAAGGATCTTTGAATTACTAAATCGCAGAATTATGCTATTTAATATGGTAAATATTATTATTGGTTTGGAAACTTCGTAAGCTACAATTGCATTCCAATTGAATGTTCCCGGTGCTGCATCGCTCACAGAAGTAATAGGAACTCTGTTTCGAGATTAGAAGGAACGAAGCTGTGTGAAGAGAGAAGAGCGAGTGAAAACAGCACGCGCAAAAAGTTTGACGATCGGTTTTAAAGGAATAGAATCTTCCTTCGACGTAATAAAATAGGAAATTTGACGACGTAGGAAAATATGATGGAATATTTTACGACTTTTAGTGTGGATTATTCTATTTAAAGCCAAAGTTTGCCGCGTTTAAGCCAAATAACGACTATGGAAAATGTAACTATTTGTAATATTTCTTGATCATCATCTTATTGTGTCTAATAAACTTCAGTGTTCTCCTTTAAATCGAGTTACCATACTTAATGCGGGGTCTCACGCCCCACATTGTTACTTGAAAAAAGTGGTATGCCGAATGCGTAATAATTGCTACCTATGCTATACCTAGAAAATTAGAAAATGTTTGTGTGCAAAACGTATCGCACGAGAAGGGGTTAAGATACAGGCGTAAATGATTTATGTCTATTCTTTCAAATCGATGCCAAAAAAAGGAACTTTCGCTCTGCGCGTACCTGTCTGCGATGGCTAGTAAAATCTACGGCACATACAAAAATTAACATTCTATTAGGGTAGCCTAAAGCTTCTCCTGGAGAATTCAAAATCGAGATATTATTTAAAAGCAATAATCAACTATAGTAAAAAAAAATCACCTTCTTCATTGCGAGCTCGGAAAAGCGCTCGCGCATGCACAGAAACCCTAATACGCATCGAGATGAAGCAAACATTGTACCGAACAACCGGCCGCTCGATTTTCTTTGTGTTTTTTCAAAGTTTCGATTTAAACTTAATCGACCAAACTACTCGGTACAGTTAAAATTAGAAGATATATTCCGGAAGATCGTACTCTTATGTCTCAAATGCCACAATCTATTCGAAAAATATCACATTTAACATTTTGAAAAAACATTTCAAAAAATGTAGTTTTTCCGAAAACCTTTTTCCCTTTATGGCAACGTCCCTTCAGGGTGCAATTTTGTAGGTGCCTACAAACCATAAATGTGTCCTTAAAGCAGAAACCTTTTTATATTCGGTGGAGTAATCGGTTTTTAAAAATTTAAATATTAACCTTTCAAATACACCAGCGAAAGAGGGTCACTTCTCGCCTCAGGGGTACGATATTATTTCTACGTTAAAAGTAACTAAACGTCCATATTTCAACTCAATCTTTTTAGAGCATCTCAATACACCATATTCGTATCATATACAAAAATTTCGAAACGTTCGGACGGGTAAAAAAAAAAATAAATAAATAAAAATAAAAATAAATATTCGAAAATTTTGACGAACGCAGTAAAATCCCGAGTGTTTTTCCGCGGTTTCACATGTTTTCGACACAGTCAGACGACACGCATTTTATACAGTATATCTAAATCTCTAAGCATCTGGATTTTATATTATTATAGGTTGTAAAATTTATTATATTATTCTGAAAAATAACATTCTGTTACGTGAAGAGAAATCATGTTGCTCAAATGAAACAGCCCTCTTACGAGAAATTTACCACTAAAAATGAATATTTAGCTAGTATGTAACAAAAATTATCAATAATATTGTTTTTGTATCATTTTTGGTGTACTAAATCCCATTGACTGCAAAAAATATGCAATACAAAGATTTTAATTTTTTGTCCTTATAAATTTAATAACTGATAACAACCAAACTTGTTTCAAGACTTATGAAATATAGCCAGCACAAAAAAGCACTTGTGTCTACCATAACTTCTATTGATTTGTGTAATATTTTAAATCGTGCACAAATATTTATTGAAAAAGCCTCTAAATCTCTTATAATGGAAGTTAGACGACTAAATACTACATTACATTTTGAATGTAAAATTTGTTGTTTTCTTAATAGGTAAATATACCTCTACTGAAACAAATTACTATTGTACCTTTTTAAATCCCTGGGACTAATATGGTGAAACGAATAATACAATAATATTTTATTTAATGCTTTTTTATTCAAAGAACATCTAAATTGGCAGTTAATGGATTTTAAGATCTCAGTTTTGGAGGGGAATGTTGAAAGAACTATAATTAGTTAATTTCTACAATTAAAATGTAAACAAAATAAGTATGTATTAGTTACAGTATAGTAATAGAATTTATGTTTTGAAAAGAGCTATATCGTAAAAATACTCATATTTCCACCAAATTATAAATAGAATTAGATATCTACTGACATAATTATTCTTAATTATTTACTTAGTATGAATTAACTGGAAGTAAATTTGCAAGATTTCCAAGAATTTAAAGTGAATATTTCGTTCAGTGCGTATACCAATTTACTGTTGTGCTTCAGTCAAATAAAATTTTAAAATATTAAATGTTTCTGCATCTTGCCGTGAATTAATCATGTAATATAGCATTTAAAGCGGATTTGTTTTTAACATTGCTTACAAACATGTTTTATATCTGCAGGATTATATATTTTCAAAAGTGTTTCATAGTATATCATAAGAATAAAAAAATACGAAAAAAATAACAAATCGGTGATTTATTACTCGAAGAACATTAAATGTTTTTGTAGTGCAAAAAGTATTTAAAATTTAAATGTATGTCTATCTTGTGTACATTCTCTGACATACTTTCTTCAATGTACGGAAGTTTTCCAGGTAGCGGAATTTGTCCGTTAATAGGCGGTTATCCGTTTTTTTTTTCTCTGTTACAGGGGGTAAAATATACGTCGATTGAAGAAAATAAAAGTTGCTGATCTTGAGATGGAACCAGCTACCTTTGTGTTACTAGACCAGTACTCTAATCACTCAGCAAGAGTTTTACAGTAGTGAAACAGTGTAAATATGTTTGCTTCAGATAGGTATGGTGATGGGGAGAAATTTGCATTTTAAAATAAACTTTATAAATATCTTATTAGCTCTCATTACCCCTTCGTCAAGCATCTCTCCAATACCCTTTTAATCATCATCTTTTAATTAGATATAAAAAATTAGTATTATAATCTTAGTGATTGTTTTGCTTCTGGGAATCTGGTATACCTAAAGGAACTATACCTCCTATAGATATATATATAAATTAATCCTTTATTTATGACACATTCCTTTACTTTTTTAAATATTTCAGTCAATAATCTTCGTTAATAAAAAAAACTTAATCATCTTGCGCTGTGTATTTTCGAAACACCAAATTCCTTTTGAAGCGGATTTTTAATTTTCGGATATGGCAAGTAGGACCTCCCTGAATTTGGAAAAAATTCGCCGATGGGGGGCGCTGTAATAGTGATTTTTGTGCGATTTTGAATATTGTACCATCCAAAAGTGTAAGAAGTTATGCATCGAATTGAACCAAATTTTTATTTTAAATTTTCGGATATGGCAAGTAGGTCCTTCCTGCATTTGGAAAAAATTCGCCGGTAGGGGGCGCTGTAACAGCGATTTTTGTGCGATTTTGAATATTGCGCCATCCAAAAGTGTATGAAGTTATGCATCAATTGAACCAAATTTTTATTTTAAGTTTTCGGATATGGCAAGCAGGTCCTCCCTGAATTTGGAAAAAATTCGCCGGTAGAAGGTGCTGTAATAGTGATTTTTGTGCGATTTTAAACATTGTACCATCCAAAAGTGTATGAAGTTATGCATAGAATTGAAGCAAATTTTTCATTTTAAGTTCTTGGCTATGGCAAGCAGGTCCTTTCTTAATTTGGAAAAAATTCGCCCATAGGGGGCGCTGTAATAGCGATTTTTGTGCCATTTTAAATACTGTACCATCCAAAAGTGTATGAAGTTATGCATAGAATTGGGCCAAATTTTTTGTGTTTGTTCTTGGTCATGGCACGAAAGTCCTCCCTGAATTTGGA
This sequence comes from Maratus speciosus, assembly GCA_963932465.1. Classification (NCBI taxonomy): domain Eukaryota; kingdom Metazoa; phylum Arthropoda; class Arachnida; order Araneae; family Salticidae; genus Maratus; species Maratus speciosus. Next base: position 245,118,162 of record OZ010792.1, read on the forward strand.
AAAATTTCGCCTGAAGGGGGAGCTATAATTGCGATGTCTGTACCATTTTCATTATTTTACCATCGAAAAGTGTATGAAGTTATGCATACAATTAAACCTAAGTTTTTGTGCATGTTTTTGGCTTTGGACAACAGGTCCTCCTTGAATTCGGAAATATTGCGCAGTAAAGAGTATCTGTGATAGCAATTTTTGTATACTTTTCTTGTTTTTCCGTAGTTCTATTATCCATCCGCGGCTCGTGCAAAGGCGGGAACTCGCTTCCCGCTATGCCGGCTATTCGCAAACATCTGATAGCAACAGAATAAGCAAAAACTATTAATTTTAACAAATATCATGATATAGATTTACTCGTTTTTAGTTCGTTTAATTGACTGAAGCAGAAATTTAAGATGAAAATTAAAGTTGGTGTAGTATTGAATTAATAATATTGAAATATTAACATGTGTAACTAGTTTCTTAAATATTAAGATGTATAAGATAGAAGAAAGTTTTGGGATTGGCACATCCAGCTAGTTTTCTTTTAATTAAATGGTTTTAATGATGTGCATTTTAATCACATCATATGGTAAGATTAATTTCCTTAGAAAGCTTTCAATTTTGACGTTAATTTCGGGGAAATTTCGTCTTTTATGAGACTGTGGCTGGGGTTTTAATACTTTAGTATTAAAATAGGATAAAATATGAATTATAAATATTTTTATGTAAAGTGAAAATGTAAAATATGAATGTAGATTTTTTTTTCTCATTTAATATTTTAAATAAAATATCTATTTTAAATACGTTCATTTAAAATGTATTTTAAATGCGAATATTTTTTTTATAACATTAAAAAATAAATTGTGAATACTTTTAAATGAAAGAGAAAATTAATTATTTTTTATTTTTAAATTCGAAAACGTTTATTTTCTTTGTTTTTGGTTTAGTTTTATTTATTTATTTTTTAATTAAATTAGAAGTTTTAATTTATAGAGTTTTTCGTTTTTAAAAATAATTCGGATTTTAGAATTAATAGAGCCAATACACATGCGTGCTAGGAATTAAAGGAATTTCTGCTTCTTTTTCAGACTTAGGGAAGAATTCACAGTAAAACATGTTTTCTAGGAGTACGGAAATTATTTTTTCTTAATTTGAGGAATAATTTAGTGTCTATAGACGAGTTTTCTGATAGTGTAGTACTGGAAACAATATACCAATTTTCTTAGATTTTTTAATAAAAAATTTGGCACATTAAGAGATAATTATAAAGATCAAAAAGTAATGACTCTGTTAAAATAATCTACAACTGCCAATCTATATATTATCAGAAACTAATGAATTAAAGCGGATGAAAGAATAATGTATTATTTAAAGATTCTTTATCTAAAGAGTAATTAAAACCTATCTTAATTAACAAGTAATGGATTTTGCTTTATGATATCTGGTGATGGAAGTTTTTAAAAGTATGATTATTTAATGGATAACAGTAAATAAATTATTTTGAGCAATTAACTTTGAAAATAGAGAACTCAAATATTAAGTTTACGTGTAAAATAAGAATGGGTAACTTTTACGGAACACTAAATAGTAATAATGCCTTTTATTAAGAAATTGTTAAAATAAAAAGGAAAAATGTTCATAAATTCCATATCAATTAATAAAAAAAATTATATATATATATATATATATATACAGGTTGTCTTAAAAGTCCATGACAGAATTTATAATTCAATATAAAATCAAGTAATTGTCGTGCAGGAGGACGGTTTGGCACTAAAATTATTCTCACGATGAAAAATTTTCTTTAAACAAATGAAAACAATTAGTTCCAAACTTCGATCATATCGTAGATGGCGCCATATGTCCGTATGTTCGGTTTCAAACATCGTGTTTTTCTGATTTTCAGATTAGTTTTGAAGACATGACACGGAAATGATAACTCCTAGCGAAAAAGCTAATTGTGTAGGTTGTGTAGTAAATTTTAATCGAAACTAATATGAAAATCAGAAAAAACGCATGTTTGAAACCGAACATACGGACAAGTGGCACCATCTATTATGGAAGTTTGGAACAACTTTTTTCATTCGCTTGAAGAAAATATTTCATCTTGAGAAGCATTTTAGTCCAAACCGCACTCATGGATGACAATTACTTGATTTTACATTGAATTTTAAAATGTGTCAGGGACTTTTGGGGCACCCTGTATAACTTAATCCCCGGTAAGATAGAATTGCGAAGGGTTGTACACGAAAGAAAAACTTTTTTAACTAAAGGGAACAAAATTTTTCATTTTATATTTCAAGCATTTTAATAACATAAAATACGATTGTGAACATTTCAACGATTGACTCAGCTGTTCACAAATGTGTTAAATCACGTACATCACGACATCTTTACGTTTTGTCTAGGACTAGATGCATTTCTAAAACTTGGGGCGCCACAAGAGAGAAGAAGTCTAATTATTGTGTAAACTACACACGGATAACTATAATTCTACCAAGTAAATGTTTAGATCAATGTTCTCATTGTCGATTTTCGAAGACATTTAAATTTTCATCTCACTCACCAAGCGGAACAAACCAATAGCGAGCGACAGAACTTTTCAAGTATTGATGCATTTCTTACATTTTGTACTGTTATGTACTTCAACTTTCTAACACAGAGCTTCACAAAAAGTACTATAATTATTCACTTCGCCAGTGATGTTCCAAAATGTTCTTTGCAATTTAGTTGCAACACATTCACTTGTGCTTAAAGATTTATACCTATTGCGTAATCTTCTGTAATCAGATTCTGTGTCAAATGTCTTTAGCAAGTGTAATTCGCACAATCGACTAGTTTTTGTGAGAGTTTTTAATATTATCTTCCTTCCTTTTAAACTATATTATTGCTAGCAGCGTCCATGTTTGACGCTAATTTTGTTCGTGGATTCAATTAGGTCGGATTAGCTATTTTATATTTTATATAAATTTTATTTTTTCCAACTCTCTGATAATCGGAAAAGTCACAATGAATACTTGAACAAATTTCGCTATGCAATTGATGAAATAAAAAAGAAAAAATGATTATTGCTTTTGATAAACAAGAATGTAAAATTGAAAAAATAAGCTGCTTTATATTTTTCGAACAGATGCATAACATACTATCAAACATATATAGACGATTTAGAATGTCTGACATATGTATCAAGAAAATTTAAAACTAATCGGGGGTAATTTAAGAACATTGATTAGTAATTTAAGGCATTTATTCTTGAATAATTTTTCATCCTAAAACTATTTTAAAAAAATTGCCAAAATAGTACTATAAAATACTGAACTAAAAAGAACGTTGGATTTGTACCGAGTTCCCTTACAGTAGTAAAACGTTTTTACCGAAAGTTTTCACAGAAGTTTTTTTTTTTCTCTAGAGGCTTCCTCATCGCTTATCCTCTCAGGGGGCCTAGGGCTTGAAAGATACGGAAAAACATGTAAACAGAGCCCTTGCTTCGAATCCATATAAAAACAGAAGTATTCAATGTAAGTACTTTAAACTTTCTGATATTTTTAAGGTATAAAATTATAAAATGAAGTACTTAAATGTAATAAAATTAAAAATATAGCAATATTTATATAACACAGTTTTCGAAAAAAAAAATTAGATGTCATATCACGATCCATAAGATATCTTAACGTTGAATTGACATAAAAAATACTTTAAAATGATCAGGAAACTTTATTCTATAGAATGAATTAAGGATATAACTATCACTCAAAGAAAACCTTATTAAAAAAAACCCTCAAATTTGAAAATTTAAAAACCCTAAAAAATACATTTTTTTTTCATTAAAAATGCTCAAAATATTAAACTATCTAAAGTATATTAATTCATTCTACAGATAATGAAGTTATATGGATGCAAAAACATTTTTAGGCCATTCCATCAAATAGTTATTTTTTAATCTTCCGGAAAGTCGCCAAAAAATCAAGTTTTGAGAAAGTGCGATTTAAACTTCAAATTATAAAACGAATTTTTCGGTAAATTAAATTGCTGAATGGCAGTTGACAACAGACATATTCACTATTTTACAACAGACATATTCACTAATTTTTTTCAAAAGGATGCTTACATCTATAATTCTGCTACCTTTTAAGTCTTCATATGTTTGTTTTTCTGGAATTTGACTTATATCAAATTTTAATTTTTTTGAAAGAAACACTGGCGTCCAATAAAATGGATGCGGCTTTGAAAGTGATTATCACATAAATGATTCCGCTAATAACTCCGCTAAAAATGCAAATATTTTTATGCGGTTTTTTGCACTGTGTCCAGAATTAATTGAATGGTCAACATAGAACATAAAAAATCGATTTTTTGAAAAGTTTTCAAGCACTGAGCCCCCTTAAAATCTTAGTCTTTTGTGAAATATAATGATAGCGAGAAAAATGCTTGAAGCTCCCTGAAATTTCATCCGTTATATCATGCATAATGTACCAGTTGCACTCCGAATTACAGAAATTTTATTTTTTTGTTTTTACGTAAATGGTAACCAGTGCCAGCACTATTAATGTTATCCTCACATTTCTCAGAAAGCCAAGTAAGTCTGTTAAAATTATCGTTTCTGCATAATTATTATTACTGCAAATTAAGAATGAGACTCCAGGATCGACTTGAAGTAAAACATTGTATACTAGATTATTTACATTATTACCCCCACCCCCCCGCACACACACACACACACAATTCAAGGACTTTTTTTTACATCTAACCTAATTCTTCATTTTTATTTTATGTTGTAAATAACGTCAATTTCAAATAGTTACACATACTCAATGAAGGAAAAAACTGGTGTCATATGTATTACAAATTAAGTACTTCTCCTTTCTTAAAAAATAAATTATATCTTGATAAACAGTGCAAATTAATCTAAAAAATTGCAAGAAATTTATGTACTCATCTTTTGGAATTCCGAATAGTCATCAATACTAAAAAACATAGTTTAATAAATCTAACCTATATATGCGAAATCCTAATGAAACGAATTTATGAAACGATTTTATGAAACGACTAATTCGGATATATGAAACGAATATACAAAATAATAATTAATCAACTGAATACAAAGAGGTAAAAATTTCCTCCTTGGTTTTTTTTTTTTTTTTTTTTTTTTTTTTTTTTTTTTTTTTTTTGCAATTGTAATGAGAAAGTGTCATCATTTACCTATTTATATCTCTCATCCATAGCAATAAAGAAAATTTGATACCGTTATTATAGAATTGTCATTAAAATTTAAAAGAAATTAATATTTCAATATTATTAGATTTTTTTTTTTTTTCTAGAAATTTTATGAGTTGTTATGACACTTTTTGTATCCATCACGCCACAGTAGACGTAGACAAAGACCATTTTATTTACACCTGACTTGAAAGAAAACCTTAAAATTATTAAATTATTATTCGCGAAATTTATTTAATGGTGAAAATTACGTCAATTATTACAACGATTTCTTATGCACAATATTCATGTGATGTCGCAGTGGGAATCCGATGGCCTAAATTTAGCGCGGCTGATACACTCTAAATAAAAAGGAGTGACTATTCACTCCAGAGGAGTGAATACTCACTCTATCGCAGAGACAAAATAAGACCAACCTCTTTAGAGTGACTATTCATTAGGAGCAAAAGTAAAATTTTTGAATCTCTGAAATTGTGAATAGTCACTCCTGGTAAGTGAATATTCATTCTAAACAGGGATGGATATCACTCTTTCGGAGGAGTCACTATTCACTCTTGCTAAAGGAGTGCTTTTTTTCACCCCTGGTAGGAGTGAATGGTCACTCTTCATAGGAATCAGTGTTAATTTTTTATGGAGTCAATTTCTTTTTCTATTTTTGCTTTTATGGGCATTTTAAAAGAATCACATATTTTACAGCATGCAATGAAAATAGATACAAGAGTAGTAAAGGTTGGAATGAAATACTTTATAAGCAATATTTATTTCATTTATACTTTGTAACACTAATTGAACATTTAAGGAAAAATTCAGTTAAAAGTACATGTGAAATAAAATAGATGACTGACAGAAACCCGTAAGGCATGGTGACGTCACGGCGACGTCGTTGTGAAGTCACACTGTGACTTTGTGACCGTCGATGTGACGTCACGTGACGTCGATGTGACGTCATAGTGACTAGAATGCGAGGTCGTTATGGCCGTTTTAGAGGTCGTTTGTGACGTCACATTGTGACCACTCTGTGAAGTCACGGTGTGACAAATTCGTGAAAAGTGTGTCATTTGTGACTATTTTGGCATTAACTTTGTGACGAACCTGTGACGAAAGCGACAATGCTTTGAAGTCACACTGTGACCAATTTGTGAAATATGTGTCATTTGTGACGAACTTGCCATAAACACTGATTTCAAATGAAAATCAAATTTCAAATTAATTGCTTAAAAGACGCAAATAGTGAAAATGATTCCATGCTGGGACTCGAACCCGGGCCATCAGTACAGTGCACTGACATTCTACCGACTAAATCACATGGAACGATACCCAGGCTGAAAAATTTCTCACTATTACATGTTGGCAAGGCTACAAACGCAGCACAAGATGGAATATTTAGCGTGAGCCACCAACATGATGCAAACACGAAACTTAATTAAATCCAGCATAGATTGAAATTATATTAATACTTGGAAATTTTTCCAGCGAGAACCATTCGCTTTGCATACAATATTTCAAATGAAAATCAAATTTCAAATTAATTGCTTAAAAGTCAATTTTAATTTGAAATGTTGTATGCAAGGCGAATGTTTCTCCCTGGAAAAATTTCCAATTATTAATATAGTTTCAATCGATGCTGGATTTAATTAAGTTTCGTGTTTACCCCATGTCGGTGGCTCACGATAAATATTCCATCTTGTGCTGCGTTTGTAGCCTTGCCAACATATAATAGTGAGAAATTTTACAGGCTGGGCGTCGTTCCATGTGGTTTAGTCGGTAGAATGTCAGTGTGCTATACTGATGGCCCGGGTTCGAGTCCCGGCATGGAATCTTTTTCACTCCTTTGCGCCTTTTAAGCAATTAATTTGATATTTGATTTTCATTTGAAATATTGTATATAAGGCGAATGATTCTCTCTGGAAAAATTTCTAAGTATTAATACAGCGATGAATTTTAAAATAAACTTTTGCTGTAAATATAAAATCTTATCTTTTTACCGTACTTTTTAGCAAAATATCGCTATTTTGGAGTCCTATTCTTCTAAAACATTTTAAATTTTTCCACTTAAAAAACAATGCTTATCAACTGCCATATTTTTTTATTAAGTTCAATGCTTGATATTGAGTTCAAGCTTGAATATTTAGAATGTGTAAGTTTTTTTAATTTGTTGTTATTTGTCATTGCTTTATTAAATATGAACATGGAGACTAACGGATATTAATACAACTATTATTTATAGAGCGGCATGATAAGCGATATTTATTTAAATTTTTTATTCCCGTGTATATTGTATTTTGTGAATATGAGCTAAATAGATTTGGTATGTTTTATAGGAAAAGACTGATCTAGGAAATAGAAAAAAAAAACGAGTAAGAAAAATCATGCGTTAAGCATAGATTATAAAATACTTTCCAACACTTTCTGAATGCTTTAACAAGACATCGTAATTTAGGGAAATGACGTAAATAAGATAACTAAGTAAACATTTCAGAAAACGCATAAAACATTTGAAAAACTGATTTCAACAGTTACCGCCCATAGCCAAATATGTTTTCCAATTCTTTTGAACAGCCCTATATTTGATCTGTAGGTTGATACACTGAAAAAAAATGAAGTACTCAAAAATGAGTAAACCGACGTACTCATATCGAATTGAATATTTTTGGATCAAAAATGAACCTATGCTTTCTCTATTTTGAAACATCACATGTTATAAAACCCAAACAAACGAATAGTTTTGTACCCTGTAATGGTTCATTTCATTTATAGCGGCATAAATGATGTTTATTAATGTAAATATTAAATTATGCACAGCATTTTAAAAATAATTTAAAAGTACTTGGAAATAATGCTCTTGTCATAAAAATATTCGATTTGAGTATCTTGCTAAGAATTTTGCTATTTTTCTTAATAAATAATCAATTAAACATTTCTTGTTAAGAACTTTGAACGGGAAATAAATGTCAGTACATTTTTACTTTAAATTTTAGGGGGTTTTTTTTTTTGGAGGGGGGGGCAGTGCATAACGATTCATATTTGATCACAACCATGGAATAAAAAATGAATACATGTGTTTCTCAACTTTGAGTACATTTGGATCGGAGCTATTTTGAGTATGTGACGCATTTAAAATTGAGTACTTCATACTCAATTGAGTACTTCTTAGAGTTGAGTACAAAATTGAGTACTTCTTACTCAATTTTGAGTACCCATTTTTTAAGTGTATATATACTATATAATGGGAAAATTAAGTTTAGCAAGAAAACGCCTAACAGGTTGAAATTCTTTTTCAGCAATTTATACTAATGTAAGGAAAGATACTTGAATACTTTTGTACAACCCTGTAGTTTACCTAGAATCTTTATTACACGCTACTATTTAGTTAAAATTTAATTCAAACTAAAACACTCTTAAAACTGCTGAAATCACATTTCCAGAAATTATCATTTATAGACGGCCATGTATCCATTTCCTTGCGTGACCCTGTGTATCATTTTATCCATATTCTACAAACATTTATTGGTAAATTAAATGCAGTTCAGCGAAAAAAAACATAACTCATTTAAAAACCACCTTTAAGCAATTTGCGCCCATACCCAGTAATCCTTACGAATACTTTTGTGTAGCCTTGTATAGGAATTATAGCATTTATATACACGATACTATGCATAAATATAGTGAATCATAAAAACGCATATCATAATTAAAAATACATTTCCAGCAAACATCGCTAATGAACAGTACTTCGGATACAATATAGTATCTGAAATATTTTGGGTGTCCCTGTAAATGCTATATACGTATTATTCGTATTATACATGAAATAATTTATAGTATGTAAACCTAAGCGACATACATCATTTTCATTATATATGAAATAGATTAACATAATTAAAGTATGCTGCAACAACAGAATGCATATTTTAGTGCCCTTCATAAATGCATATAAATTTCATTATGTTTAAAAGCGTGCGTAAAATCATTAAAAATCATTTGAAACGATTTTTTCACATAGGCCGTAATGTAACGGAAAACTTTTGGCTGGCCCTGTAAATAAACAAAGCATGCTACAAACTTCATTACAAATAGCTACCGTGCTATGGTAAACGTCAATAACATCCAAAAATTTCAGGGCAATCCGAGTATATTTTCGGGAGTTAGAGTGCGGACAGACTGCTAGACGGACAGACGGAGAGACAAACCTAAGTCATAAGCACTTTTCGACTTATGTCCTATATTATGTATCCTGTATTATATGAACTTTTAAAAAATATATACTAAAGCAGTTTAATCTATAACTTCCTATCAGGCATGAAAAACACTTTATTTCAATGCTTAAATATCATATTTTACTTTTTAGTGCCAATAATTACGCGTATCATAAACGTAGAAAATGAATTTACAATAGAAGAAAATTTAATAACCGATTCAGAATGTCTATAATTAAATGTTTGATTAAAATCACAAGCACAAAAATTCTTACATACAATTTAAAAAAATAAATATACCAATTTGAAAAACACTAAAAATAATAATTAGTATTTATAATTGTTCTATTAAACAACAGCAAAATACAATAAATAAATTAAATGCACTATTAGATTTAACAATATCTCAAAAATATTTCCGTATGGTATAAGGAATTACTATTATTTTATAATTTTGGCAAATGTTAAATCTGAAAACATTGGTTTGAAGATTTAGGATTTTAAAAGATAATTTAAAATATTATTAGCACTAAAAGAAAATTCTTTCAAATGTTTCACTACTGTAATATGTAAAAATATATTTCCCCAGTATAATGTTAATTTCTAATCTGAAACAGTTTCGTAATCTCATGATAATCGAACATCATATTTAACCCCAAAATAATAATAACTATAAGTGTTGGTAATCAAAAAATAGTAAGAAGCCGATAAAATAATTCCAAATCATTGTCGTTCCATACATTTTCAATCTCAAGTAAGAGTAAATTAATGTTTATATTAATTCCAGTATGAACTTAAGCCTGAATCAGTCTCTGCGCAGATTTTTTTTTTTTTTTTTTCAAGCGATGGCAGATTAAGATATTTTTCTTTACAATTATCGAATTGAAAAATATCGCTTCTGACATAAAGATCAGTCTCTTACAAATATAACATAAAACTATTTAACTCATAATATACAAATCAGGAACAAAATATTTAAATTAAATAACACTTACATATACGTTCCATTAATATCCGTGTATCCTAAAATGGTCATTTCCTTATCTTAAAGTGTTGTAGACTTGGTGATGTTCTAAAAACAGTGAACAATTTCCCGCGTCTTCTCATATTTATTTTTCTGTGGGCAGACGATTTTCAAGCAGATGTTCTGCTACAGATTATTTGTTTTTGTATACAAGAAATATTGAACTTGAATGCGCAGTAATTTTCTGAAAGTATCGTTAATTAAAATTTTGTATTTGAAGACATGTCCTATATATTTAACCTTTTCTTTTTATCCGTACCGAATAATTCAAGTTAAATGTATTGTAAAGTTCCTTTTTTCTAAATAATTATAATAATAATATTCTTAATTAGAGTTTATTAGATAAAACATTGTTTAAATTTTTAAAAGGTGTAAAAATAAATTTTATGGTATTAACGACCCTCCCCCTTTTTTCTTCTTCTTTTTTTTTAAAGTAAAGTTTGTTTTGCACAAAGTTTGTATATTTCTTTTATTTTCGGAAAATGCTAATTTTATTTAAAAAGTCTGAAAGAAGTAGAATTTATGACTTGAATACAAATTATAAAAATATTCTAAAGCAAGAAATGCATAGATGACTAAACTCTGAAGACTCTTTCTACGTCCTCATTAAAAGGTGCAGATTTAACTGTAATAGAAAATTTTTAGTTTGAAACCACAGAAGTGTTTCGAATAATCCTGGTCGGTAAAAAAAGAAAGAAAGAAAGAAATTTCCTCCCAGCAAACTAAATATGTAAAGTGTATAAATTTAATAATCCTAATTCTAAATATATTATTCAAATGCTAGATAAAATTGAAATCATGAAAAAGTATACATTCACTGTCTTAGATATCAAATGGATAAAATATAGCCTGAAAATTTACTTTATTAATGCTTGTATCGTGCACTTTATTTATTATGCCCCCCCCCCCTCTCCCCTTTAGTGACAGAATTTACCATTTGCTATCCACTAATATATTTTCATCCCTTATGCCGCTATAACTCGTGACTGCTTAAAATATTTCTCTTCATTTTCAAAGTTTTTTGAAGTTCATATTTTTGTCACACTGTGACTTACAATATAGTGGGGTTTTTTGTCACATATGTGACGTGACGTACGTTACGTAGCAGTGACATAACAGTGACGTCACATTTTTTTTAATTGCCAGAAAAATATAATTTTACAGTAAATAACATGTTTTAAAGAATTTTCGTAATTTTTTAAAGTTTTCTAAGAAGTTCACATCTCAGTCACAATGTGACATCACTGAGTGGTGGCATTTTGGTCACAGATGTGACGTGACCACAGTGACTTACAGTGGCGTCACAATGACGTCACTGTGACCATGCATGCTATGAGGGAAAAAAACTAAAATACTTTTTTATAATCTTATCCCTTGTGTTTGCTTTTATTGCACGCCCTATAAATATACGATAATTTTATATTGCCCATAAGGGCAATTAAGTAACCGAAATCTTAGTCAGTTAATGTTTTTTAATTTCTTTCCATATACCCATTTAGTATTTTAATAAATCCCGTGATGTATGTTATGTTATTTTTTTCATGTGTAATTCAAATTTGAAATAATAGTAATAGAATTCATTGTTAATGAATTTAAACCTAATCAAACGTTATTGTTTATTGTATTTTAGTTACTTTTAAAGTTTTATTAATAACTGTATAATAGGCGGATGTTATATGATTAACAACGTGTGATTTCATTTTAATTTTTGTTTTAAATATAAAATTGTATCTTTTTAGAGCTATTTTGCAAAACCCAATTGTTCAAAAAAATTTTAATTTTTTCACTAGAAAGCATCTTTTTTTAAATAAGTTCTAAGCTTGATCTAAATATTATGAATGTGTAAGATTCTATTTATATGTTATGATTAGTCATTGTTTTATTAAGTATGAACATGGAATCTAGATTTTTATATTCTGTTGAATATGTTTCTATTTTTCTTTTAAATATATTCCTTAACTTAATCATTATTTGGAATTTTCTCCCGCTATTGCTGAAAAATGGATATTAATACAACGGTTATGACATATGATAAGCCATATTTAATTTAAAATTTTTATTCCCGTATATATTGTACTTTGGGAATATCAGCTAAATATATTTCGTATGTTTTATGGGAAACAATTGATCTAAGAAATAAAAAAAGAAAAGCAATGACTGCATATGTACTGTTCTTATTGTTTGAAAATCACTTTTAATGTAAAAAGTAGTCATTTATTTCTTTAAAATACATTCAATCTTATATTATGTAAGAGATACACTGTTAAACATTTGGAGCATTCTGGCAGGTCATTTGACCGTTTTTTTCCGAAAACGGTTACACAAACGTAATTTTAACACTATTCTGACCATACTATTGACCATTTTGTGGTCAGAATATAGTTAAATAGTGGTTATGAAACCGTTTTTCCAAAAAAAACGGTCGAATGACCTGCCAGAATGCTGCAAAATTTTTAGCAGTGTACTATGAACATTTAAAAAATATACTAAAGCAGTTTTATCTATAAATTTCATGTCAGACATAAAAAGCACTTTACTTCAATGCTTAAAAATCATGTTTTATATTTTAGAGCCAATAATTACGTGTACCATAAACGTAGAAAATGAGTTTAAAATAGAAAAAATTTAATAACTGATTCAGAATGTCCATAATTAAATGTTTTGATTAAAATCCTAAACAACAGAAAACTATTTACATACATTTCAAAACATAAATATACCAATTTAAAAAATACTAAAAATTATAATTAGTATTTTAGAATTGCACTATTCAACAACAACAATAATAACTGAAATTACTGTAAGTGTTTATAATCAGAAAACAGTAAAAAAACGAGAAAAATCCAACAGCACACTATCTCAACATTTTCTACAAATCTCAAAGGAAAACAATTACTGATCAATCATTTTTTATATAACATAAAACTATTTAAATTATAATCGTACCATACAAAGTCTACAGTAGGGGTACACAACCTTTTTAAGAGAAAGGACACACACCGGGGTTGTCGAGGGCTACATCACTAATACAGAGATAATTCTATTTCGGGGAGGTGGGGAGATCTGTAACCTATAAAAAACATGGTTCCAGAGGAGTAGCAGTTCTATCACTTTAGGTTCCTCTACCCAGCCATACCATACCCAATTCAGTTCGCAAGAATATATCAACAGTTTATGTTTGTATTTATAACAGAGATATAGCAAAGATTATTTTAATGGAGTGAAAATATGAATAACGTTTTGACGCAAATCGCCCAACAGATGGCGCTACTATGCTGCATTTTGAAGCATTTACACGATTTTCGTAATAGCTCAATCTCAAGAAATAATGCACGGATTTTCATCAAGCTTCAGATTCAGTTAGTGCTTGACATGAATTGACGTTTTGCCCCTTGTGGTGTAAATCGCTCAACAGGTGGCGCTGCTATGCTGTATTATTTGAGATTTCCCCAATAGCTCTATCTCAAGAACTAATACTTGGGTTTTCAACAAACTTCAGATTCAGGTATACCTGGATATGAGTTAGTGCTGTTTATGTTTTGGTCTAAATCGCTCAACAGGTGGCGCTGCTATGCAGCATTTTTCACGATTTCCACAATAGCTCAATGTCCAGAACTAATGCACGGATTCCATCAATCTTCAGATTCAGTTAGTCCTTGACATGAAATGATGTTTTGTACCTTTTCGTGTAAATCGCTCAACAGGTGGCACTGCGGTGCTGCATTTTTTGTGATTTCCACAATAGCTCTAGCTCCAGAACTAATGCACCGATTTTCATCAAACTTCAGATTCCGGTATACCTTAATATGAATTAGTGCTGATTGTGTTTTGGTGTAAATCGCTCAACAGGTGGCGCTGCTCTGCTGCATTTTTCAGAATTTCCCCTACAGCTCTATCTCAATAACTAATGCACGAATTTTCATGAAACTTCAAATTCAGGTATACTTTGATACGAATTGGTTCTAAATTGATGTAAGTTCTTTTACTATTTAAATGATTTAATTGACGTGATTTATATAGAAGAAAGTTTTGTGATGGCCACAACATACTAGTTTTTATTCTAAAATGACGGACGTCTTTCTCTTATCTTAAAAAAGCTTTGTAATCAAAACTCTTCTGATTGGCTGATTATTAATACCCATACAACACTCACTCTTGCTTAGAGTGAATAAGTCACTCTTTCAGGGGAGTGACTATTCACTCTTGAAAAGGAGTGCGTTTTAGTACGTAATTTCCAAGGTTACATTATGAAATGAAGTTTTTTGAAAATTAAGAAGTGACATATTTTGGTGCTTTTTCATTATTTTACTCCATATACTGGTTCAAAGTTGAACGGAAATTATTTGAAAAGTGTATAATGCCAGGCTACCACACTTCAGAGGAGTGAGATATTTCTCTCTCGACAACGGAATAAAATATTTCACTCTCGATAATGGAGTGAAATATATCACTCTTTCCTAGGGAGTGGAAAATTCCACACTTTAACACTTTGACTGCCATGGCTATCATATGCGATAGCCAGGGATGTTTCCTTTGGGACACTGGCTATCAGATATGACAGCCATGCTGTTTCAACTCTTCAGGCCTTGGCTATCAAAAAACGATATGAGTTACATAAAAATCGTATTGGAGTTTCATTGTTGGGCTCCCTACGATGTGTTACGTATACGTGGTTTGTGCAAATTGATTTATGTGCCGATTCTATAAGCTAAGTTTTGTGGAAAATGAAATATTTTCCAGAACATTTTTTGGGCCCGTGGTGAATATTTGCAATTTTCGCGTGGCATTCAAAGTGTTAAGGAATGTATTTTTATAAAAGTCACTCCAAAAAGAGTGAAAATTCCTATCACTCTTTCAAAGAGTGAGCTTTTCACTCCTCTCAATTTTAAAGTGTAAGTTTTTTTTATATATTTAGTCATTTGGTGCAGTATAAATATAGCTAAATGCATGTGTAAAATAATGTGTATATATATATATATATATATATATATATATATATATATATTTTTTTTTTTTTTTTTTTTGCACAAATTGCTATTTAATAAATGAATATTAACAAATTTGTATATATTTGTTTAAAATAAAAAATTTACATTTTAAAAATAACATGAGAATATGCATGAAGGTGCATTAAAATAGAGAAAAGAATTCATGCATAAGCTATACCTGTGTTTCTGAAAATATCTATAACTCATTGTCAGCATAAAATATAAGCGTAAATTTGTTAAAGGCAGAGATGATTTTCAATGCTACGGTTCTGAATGTTATTCCAAGCAGACGAATGTTCTTAACATCGAACACAAATGAAGAATAGGTATTGTCCTTAACGTCTTTATAAAAGTCAGGCAGCGACATTTTCTACGTAACCATTTTATACAAGCTGTTTTTTAAATGTATAATTGATCTTACTTACCAATCCCCAAAACAGCCGTCAGCTATCGTGACAGTGCCAGGGGAACCAAAAAATGACCCAGTCAAACAGAATAGTATGGCAACCCGGTAACAGAAAATCTTCGCTGTTCGTAACAATATTATTCAATCTTCTGTAACGGGGTAACTCTTTTAACTCCCTGAAGGGCACCGGTATATTATATGTACCACTTAATTTTAATTCTCAAATGGCACATTGGCACCAGAATTTAGTAATTAAATTTTGCTTCGTATAATGTACGCGAAGCAAAGCTTTTACTTAATTTCATATAAATTTGTTCATAAATTCTGGTATCCTTCAATCATTTTAACATTTTAGCGACATAAGTACATTGCTCTGAAAGTGTTAAAACAGGATACATTAGCATGTTTTCATAGGCTACAGAGTCCGAACGGGGGATGGGGAGTGTAGCTCGCAGGGGGCAGAGCCCCCTAGTATAATATAATAAATCAAACTGTTATATTACAAATTATTGGGTGTAATGCCTAGATTTTTTTAATGACTTAAATGAATAAATCAAAAAATATTAGCTATTAAATTTACAGTATTAAAACATCTATTAGCGCTAAGTTTATTTTTAAGCGTAAAATATATGGATTAGATAAAAATGTGAATATATCGCCGTGAGGAACAATCTTCTGGGCAGAACTCGAATGTTACACGCCAGTGATACTAATATTGAATGCCATACCTTGCCGAATCGCTAAAAATATGGAAAGTGTAGAATTTGCGAATTTCATCTAAGAAGCAAAATGGATTTATGAAAATTCTATTTGATAACAGCAAATTTTAAATCCAGTAAAAAAATAAAATAAAACGTTTTCTAATTTGAATTTGATGTATTACAGGAAACGTGAACGTATGCTAAAAAAATATGTTTTAAAACGGAAATATTGATAAAAGATATTATTCAATATCTTTTGCGCAAAAGTTTACTAAAAATTTCTCATGTTGTTTAAAAGTACAGGTGTATTAAAGTTTAAAATTAAAATAAAAAATATTACTTGTTTTATAGGTTTTATGATTATTCTAGAAAATGAAAAAAATATTAAAGTAAAAAGAACCCTCCCGCTCAACATTACAAATATTTCATATATATTGATACTTATATTTTAATATTTATATTTTTTAATAATATTATTAATTTATTCTGCGTACAGTAATCTCTATTTACTGATATATAATAACATATAATTTATATCATCACTGCGTGCATAATCCCTTAACAGTTTTTGACATAAATTGAGCCATTTTTATACATAGAAGTACTGATTTTACAGACATTACTACTGCTGTAGAAATGGAAAAATATGCAATATTTTTCTAAAAATTATTATATTATAATCGGATGCTCCCCAATGATGACCTTTCTATAGCAACGATGTCTTTGCAATTTCTAAAGAGCTGACTTCAGTCACGGGAAGAAAGTAAAACGCTAATGTTAAATCTATGGGGGCGTTATTTACAAATTTCTCGATTTGATTTTAAGATTTTTTTTTTTTTTAAATCAAATCGAGAACAACATTTACCTGAGAACAATCTTTGACTTTTTTCTTATTTTGGCTATAGTTTTTTTTTTATTAGGATAGTTTTAATTTCAGAACCAGTTCCAACCGGATCCGAATGTGAAAGTACTTATTATTTTTTTTTTTTTTAACCATTTGGAAAAATGGTTAGTGTCCTCGGTCAAGGTAGGAAATCAAAAACATATCTGAAGCGTTTTATTTGTTGAATCAGCATTTTATTCGTTTTCTGATTGGTCTATACACAAATCTTTACTTTCAACAGAGATGGATACTTCTGTTGCCACTATGACAATAAAATAATAAAAACTACAAAAAAAAAAATTAATAACTCAGAAACAAATTGAGATTCAGCTTTCAAACAAATTGCATTTAAAAGTACATTTTTTCTCTATACGACGGTGTAAAAAGTAATATTATGGGATGTTTAGAAGTTTAAGAATGAAATTTCATTTAAAATTGGTCGCCAGATTTTTTGGACGATGGAAAAGCCTTTTTCCGAACAGCCAATGAAATACTTAGATAACACGTAAGTTTCAGGTGGATAATACGTACGATTCGCAGGCGATTTTCGTCGCTTGCAATTTTTACGTGTAATAACACTATTAATGTTTAATTCATGGCGTGCGTAATGTAGGATCAACTCCGTGCGATTTTTTATGTCTTAAATTTTAGTCTTTCAAAAAATTATTTTCCAAATGGTCGTTGTAATTTGTTAAATTGCTTTTTTGTTTTATTTATTATTTTTTTTTAAATCTGAAACCGAAAAAGTAAAAACTAGCCCAGTTGTAGATCATCGCCAGTTATCCTATGCAAAAAATATCATTAAAAAATATTAAAATCAGAGTGAGAAATTTGAAAATAACGCCCCATAGTCTTAACATTACGTTTTCCTTTCTTTGAACAATAGGTTTCTTTTTTAATAATAAAAATGGAATATTACGACGGACGGGCGTGATTTTAGACTTGCTGAGCCCCTTGAGGGTCGGTGGTATAGCTATGAAACCACTTAATATTAATTTCGAAATGCTACAATGGCACCAGAATTTTGGAAAAAAAATCGGTTTATTATGTATGTGAAATACTGCTTTTTCGTATTTACAAAGACATTTGTTTACAAATTCCGGTGTCATTCATTAATTTCAAAATTTTGCAATGTAGTTGCTTGCCCCTGAAAGGGTTAAATGGGACATGCGGGAAAAATGTTTGAAACCACTGGATTAAACGCATATCTAACCTATTAAAGAATGCATTTAGTTGCATTTAATGCATTGCAACGGCTCTTACATAATATTACATGTGTATCTGTAAAATGTTTCAATTTAACTTACTTTTTAAAATTTGAAATATACTATTTCAATGTTTCTGAATAATTTCAGAAAAGGTTATATATTAAAAATCATTTCTATTTCCGATACGATCTATTGTATCGATCAGAATATTCTCAAATTTCTGAAAGTGATAAATTATATTATATTACTATATTAAAATTATTTTGTAAAACTAATATATCAATACTTAATAAAAATTCAGAAATGCTACCGTGTGAAACAAAAATGATGTTATTCATTAGAACTATACGCCGTTTCTGTGTTCTTAACATTCTTTTTTAAGCATTTTAGGTAGCTTTCTTTACAAAAAAGCTACCTATTGCATCCGTTCGGAGGAAAGCGATTTCAAAAAATTTTGGTATATTTTCATCGATCATGACCCCCAGACCCCGAAACCACCCTCCGTTCAAAATTTATATATATATATATATATATATATCTGACCTATGTGACACTGTAACTCCCGTAATTATGAACCGATTTCGATGTAATCCGGTGTGCACATAGTACATACCAATGTCTCGACCGAGTTCGTTGGCCAGCTTCATCTGCCGTTTTGTTTCAAAATGGCGGCCATTTAAAATTTTTAAAAAAACTTAAAACTTGAAATGTGGTACCAAAAAATTAAAAATGGAAAAATATTTTTTTCTTATGTATTTGACCTTTATACAAAGATTCCGGAGCAGTTTTTGTTTCGTCTATATCTTAAAAAATGGCTGAGTTATAGCATTTTGAATTTCTAGCGTGGCTGACATTTTGAAACGTCCTGAATTTTGTCACGCGATAAAAGGCGTATTTATGAACCGATTTGGATGTAATTCGGTGTGTACATAGTACATACCAATCTCTCGACCGAGTTCGTTGGGCAGCTTCATCCGCCATTTTGTTTCAAAATGGCGGCCATTTAAAATTTTTTTAAAACTTTAAAATTTGAAATGTGGTACCAAAAAATTGAAAATGGAAAAATATTTTTTTCTTATGTATTTGACCTTTATACAAAGATTTCGGAGCAGTTTTTGTTTCGTCTATATCTTAAAAAATGGCTGAGTTATAGCATTTTGAATTTCTAGCGTGGCTGACATTTTGAAGCGTCCTGAATTTTGTCACGCGATAAAAGGCGTATTTATGAACCGATTTGGATGTAACTTCGTTTATACATAGTACATACCAATGTCTCGACCGGGTTCGTTGGCCAGCTTCACCCGCCATCTTGTTTAAAAATGGCGGCCATTTAAATTTTTAAGAAAAATTTAAGTTTGAAATGTGGTACCAAAAATTGAAAATTGAAAAAATATTTTCTTCTTATGTGTTTGACCTTGATAAAAAGATTCGGAAGCAGTTTTTGTTTCGTCTATATCTTAAGAAATGGCTGAGTTATAGCATTTTGAATTTCTAGCGTGGCTGACATTTTGAAAATTCCTGATTTTTCTCACGTAATAACAGGCGTATTTATGGACCGACTTGGATGTACCTTGGTGTGTACATAGTACATACAAATATCTCGACCGAGTTCGTTGGCCAGCTTCATCCGCCATCTTGTTTCAAAATGGCTGCAATTTAAAAAAATTAAAAAATAAAGAAAATTAAATGAGATACCAAAAAATTGGAAAATGAAAAAGATTTTTTTTTGTATGTGTTTGACCTTAATACAAAGATTCCGGAACAGTTTTTCTTTCGTCTATATAAAAAAAAAATGGCTGAGTAATATCATTTTGAATTTCTCTTGTGGCTGACATTTTAAAACGACCTGATTTTTGTCACGCGATAACAGGCGTATTTATGAACCTATTTGGATGTAACTTGGTCTGTACGTAGTACATACCAATGTCTCGACCGAGTTCGTTGGCCAGCTTCATTCGCCATCTTGTTTCAAAAGGGTTGCCATTTAAAAAAAAATTAAATTTAAAATTCAAAATGAGGTATTAAAAAATTGGAAAATGAAAAAGATTTTTTTTATGTGTTTGGCCTTGATACAAAAATTCCGGAGCAGTTTTTGTTTCTGAAAATTTGTTCTTTTGTTGATATCTTAAAAAATGGTTGATTTATAGCACTTTGAATTTCTAGCATGGCTAACATTTTGAAACGATCTCTGATCTACATTTGTCACGCGATAACACACGTATTCGCCTATTTCGATGTAAGAAGGCATGTGGATAGTATACATCAACACCTCGACCAAGTTCGCTGGCCAGATTCATCAGCATCTTGCTTCAAAATGGCGGCCATTAAATTAAAAAAAATATATATATTTAAAGTGAGGTGCAAAAAAATTAGAAATTGAAAAAGGTTTCTTTCTTAAGTATTTGATCTTGATATAAGGATTCAGGAGCATTTTTTGTTTGTCTTTACCTTCAAAAAATGGCTCAGATATAGCAGTTTCAATTTCTATTGTGGGTGACATTTTGAAAAATCTGATTTTTTGCATGCGACAGCACTCCTATATATTAACCGATTCCGATGTGAGTGAGCATGTGCACAGCAATTACTAAGGTCTCGACCAAGTTCACTGGTTAGCCTCATCCACCATGTTGTTTTAAAATGACAGGTACTTTAAGAAATTGCCGAATTTGGCAGCCAAATATAAGTTACTTTAAAGAAAAGCAGCTTGGATAAAGCTGACTAATTTCGCGAAATTCTCATTCATTATATTGATAAAAATTAGTATTGAATCTCCTATATCCGGTTTCCACTAAATTGAGCTTCGTGTGTTTGCATGATATAAGTTGGCTTTTTAAAAATAAGGATTATGAAAGCTACCTCTTCCTCCCGGCACTGGCCGGAAAGACTTTTTTTTTTTTTTTTTAGTTCAAAGCATAATGTTTTCATTTATAATGGTTTAAATCCTTCGATATTTTTATAAAATACAGTAATCCCTTAAGGGGGACTCTTCACTCACTTGAAAACGCCCGTTCCGTAATATTAAACCAATGGGCAGGTTGTTTTCGAATTTCTCATTTAAATTTGAAAAATTTTAAAAGATTTTTTTTTTGCGTAGGATACCTGAGCTCAATCTTTAGTATGGCTGTTTTACACTTTTTCGATTTCGGGTGCAGATTTTTTTAATAAAGGTACTCTCACTTTGGAACTGGTTTAGAAACTTAAGTACCTTAAAAAAAAAAAAAAAAAAAAAAAAAAAAAAAAAAAAAAAAAATCTACAACCAAAATCGATCCCTAGAAAAGGTCTTTTGTTAGAAAATTTCAAACCACCTATACACAGGTTTCTCAGAGGAAAGGGAATGAAGTCCAGTTACGCGCGTCACGTCAAATTCGAACAACTTTTCCCAGGGTCGCCATAGAAACGAACGTCTCGAATGAAAGGGGTGTTGAGGAAGGCGTGGGGGGGGGAGACAAAGAGACAACGTCTGAATGATTACAGTGAAGAAACACGGATTGGTCACGTGATGTTGTAGAATATTCGAGGTTATTGCACTGTGACACTGAAAAAATGGCCAGTTCTGACCAAAATTCGGTTCTCACTTTATTTATTCAGTTTGTTTTAAGGTTCTGAAGTAGAAAAATAAGAACGCGAAAAGAAAAGATTTAAGTTTGTGTGATAAATTGAAGGTTTTGGACGCCATAAAGCACAGAAAAATATAAACTGAAATCGCTAAAGATTTTCAAATTTCTCAGTCTCAAGTCTCGACCATTAAGAAAAATCCTGATAAAATTGAAAAAGAATGGAGAAACAATGGAAACCTACACCGAAAACGGAAAAGGGGCATTCCACTTCAAATCAGGCAGTAAAATATCAATATGTAACCCACCATCACAGATTCTAATGAAACTGCGTGTGTTTGTTTTTACTATTAAGATATGATCACCAGTAATTTTTTTTTGCTCCTTTGTGAAATAGTCTCTGAGAAAAAAATTATCAAAATTTTGAAAAACTGCCGTCAGTTGGCATTCTTGACTGCTCGGTTTTCAAATGTAGCATGTCATATATATAATCATATTTCAATATCTACTCTACAAATAAGCTTCAAATAATTTATGCTTTATTTAGGGTATAGGGATATTTAGGGTACGCAGTTAATGAAAAAAATATTGTTACGCTTATAACATTTTAAGTGTGTCTAAAAAAATGTTTAAACTTTGAAGTTGTGAATTTTTTATGAAAAATTATGCATTAACAAAAAAAGCATTATCAACAAAAAGCGGTATTTTTATTAAATTTATTTTTTGTGGGAGATATACTTAAAGGTGTCCTTTACCTGATTCTGAAATAAAAATAGTGGGATTTTGGGTGTTTTTAGTAGTATTTTCTAATTAAAAATATTTTGAGGTGCATTTCAAATCAAGTCAAGCAGAGTCATTCCATGTCAGTTCCCCTAAGCCATTTAATCACTGTCACAAATTTCAATGAAACTGGGTTTGTTTATAGCTCATTTTAAGACGTAATCACCTTTAATTTTCTTGATCCTAAATAAAATATTTTTTAAGATAAAAATATACCAAAATTTTGAAAAGTTGTCTTACATTTTTTTTAATGACAGTTCTATATTCAAAGACTGCATTAAAAAAAAAAAAAGGTCATTTCAATATAAAATCACTAAATAGGTTTCAAATAATGTATATATGACAAATAATGTAGGCAGATTATTATTTCTTGTTTTATGTTATGTTTAAACAGTAAGAGTGTCTTTTATCTTGTGAATTTTTAAAATCAAGAATTTTGTCAAAAATAATGTGTTAATTAAAAATTTATTATTAACCGAAGGCAGGGTGTTATTGCTTTTTTTAATTGTACGCAAAAATATCTTTTAAATGATTATAAAATTAAAATAGTGAAAATATGAGAAAAAATTATCAAAGTTTTGGAAAATTGCACTGAGTTGCCATTAATGATTGTTCAATTTTCAAAAGCCTCATTTTATATATAAAATCATATTTCAATAACGAATAAAGAAATATTCTTCAAATAATTTAAGCAAGGTAAATATAGTATGTAGATTATGAAAAAAATATTGCTGTAATGTTGAAAAATGTTTAAATGTGTCTAAACAATTGTATAATCTTTGAAATCAAAAATATTTTACAAAAAATAATGAAATTATTAAAAAAGCTTTATCAATCAGAGGCGGAGTTTCTATGTCTAATTTTTTAATTTTAAGTTGTACATAATACTACATTATAACTGGATCTGAAATAAAAATAGTGGGATTTTGGTTGGTTTTAGTAGTATTTAAATCATATTTAAAATTATCAATATTTTCAGATGTAAAATCTATCCAATGTATCATCCCTGGAAATATTTTTATTTATACATTTATTTTATTTTTCAAATTATCTTTTATGTTCGTTTCTTAAGGAAAAAAAATAAGCAATATTGTTTTATAGTAAAACATTTAGGGCGAAGAGCAATTATCCCTTTCCAAGAAAGAGAAAAATCACTAGCTAATCACCGCCCAATAGAATTTTTTCAAAATGACACTCCTAATCTTTAAACTCATATTTGGCTGCTAATATTGAAAATTTAGCATTGAGCTGCTAATATTGAAAAACATAACAAATTTCATTCTTTTGAAGAAAATTTTGACATATTGCGCTTTAAATATATGCAAAAAATCCATAATCATTTATATTTATATCTTTCAAATAACTATATCTAAAAAATTATTTAAAACTTAATGAATTGCACTTTTGTAACTTTATTCAGCTTCTAATGATATGTAATTTAATTTATTTCATCACAATATTGCTGAAAGATGGATTTTCAACATATATATGTATGTATATATATGTGCGTATATATATCCCTGTTCTCAAACAAATTATTTAAAAATTATTCATTTATGTTTAATAAAGCATACATATCGTTTATACCCTTATAGAAAATACATATGGTAAATTTTATGATATGTCAATAATATCTAAAAGTAAAGAACTTATCTAATAGTATGTAACGAAAAAATTAACATCTGGTGTAATGACAACAAAATTTTATAATTGTTTTACTTAATTTGGATGAATGAAAAAAGCGTACATGTTTCTATTTTATTGAAGTACAGGTGAAAATGTCACAAAGACATTCCTATCTCAACAACAACTGAGTATGTCACATTCACACTACAGCTTATTTTTTCTTTTTGATCTTTCGGATTTGATTTCAGATGGTAATGAATTAATTAGTTTTCTTAGAAGTGTCATTGAAGTCAGCATATTAGGTTCACTATTTTTTTTTAATAATTTATTTTGATTGACTCGATGAACAACAACATTTAAAGCGATCATTTCATGAATTTTCAATTAAAAGCTGATTTATAAATTCAATGTGTTGTTTAATTATTATTATCGTCTTAAGATAATAAGTTGGTATTAAGATTTTTAAATGTAGTTTATTTATTATTTGATCAGTTGAAAGTATTTTTAAATAAGAGTGGGCTCTTGATTTTAAGTCGGTTGTTGAGCAGTGTAGCGTTGGTAAAGGAACTGATACTATTTAATTTAATTTTTATTGCTGTAAATAATATTTGTTATTTTATTATTACATGTATTATATTTAAGCAAGAGTAGCAATACACAATATCGTAGTCATTATAGTACATCTTAGCATGAAAAGCTTCAATAATTATCATTAAGCATTCACATTTTATGAAAATTTCGTTAAAATTGTTCATATTTTCACTATTTCAATTTTATAACTATTGAAAAGATATTTTTACTTATTATTAAAAAAAGTAATAACAGCCTGCCTTCGGTTAATTATAAATTTTTGATTAACACATTATTTTTCACAAAATTCTTGATTTTAAAAATTCACAAGATGAAACACACTCTTAGTGCTTACACATGACAAACAACAATAAATAATAATCTGCCTACATTATTTGTCACATGTACATTATTTGAAACTTATTTAATGATTTTATATTGAAATGACTTTTTTTATGCAGTCTTTGAATATAGATCTGTCATAAAAAACATTTTGAAAAAAATTTCAAAATTTAGATTTTTTTTTATCTTAAAAAATATTTTTCTTAGGATCAAGGAAATTAAAGGTGATTACGTCTTAAAATGAGCTATAAACATTCCCAGTTTCATTGAAATTTGTGACAGTGAATTAAATGTCTTAGGCGAATTGACATGGAATAACTGTGCTTGATTTGATGTGAAATACGCCTCAAAATATTTTTAAATAGGAAATACTACTAAAAACACCCAAAATCCCACTATTTTTATTTCAAAGTCAAGTAAAGGACACCTTTAAGTATATCCCCCATAAAATAAAATTAATAAAAATACCGCCTTTTGTTGATAATGCTTTTTTTTGTTAATGCATTATTTTTCATAAAAAATTCATGACTTCAAAGCTTAAACATTTTTTTTAGACACACTTAAAATGTTATAAGCATAACAGCATTTTTTTCATAAATTGCGTACCCTATATATTATGCATAAATTATTTAAAGATGATTTGTAGAGTAGATAATGAAATATGATCATTTTTATGTCATGCTACATTTGAAAACCGAGCAGTCATGAATGCCAACTGACGGCAGTTTTTCAAAATTTTGACTATATTTTTCTCAGAAAATATTAGATCAAGGAGTAAAAAAAAATACTGGTGATCATATCTTAATAATAGGAACAAACACACGCAGTTTCATTAAAATCTGTGATGGTGGGTTACATGCCTGCCTGAACTGACATGGAATGACCCAAAAGTAAATCTAATGACGATCTGGACAATGCTGTGTTGGAATGTTTTCATTCACAAGGAAGCAAAGGAGCTTTAATAAACGGGGCAATGATTATACACAAAGCCGAAAAAATTGCGAAAGATTCTATTAATGAGAATTTTTCGGCCTCTAAAGGATGGTTATATAGATTCCAGCAAAAGACACAATTTAACGTTTAATAAACTACATGGAGAATCGGGTTCTGTAAACGACGCAGTTTGCGATGAATGCATTGAAGAAAATTTACATCCAATTCTTGCTGAGTACAAACCATGTGATATTTTCAACCCTAGAACGCTCCTCGTTCCGCACCTACGAATTAGTCCCTCGGGTCTAAAAAGACCCATGCATGTTTCGCGCTTAAATCCGGC
This sequence comes from Maratus speciosus, assembly GCA_963932465.1. NCBI lineage: Eukaryota > Metazoa > Arthropoda > Arachnida > Araneae > Salticidae > Maratus > Maratus speciosus. The sequence continues at coordinate 245,144,907 of OZ010792.1, forward strand.
AATCTACAAGTAATAAATTTATTATTTTAATAAAAGTTGACGAATACTAAAACAAAAAAATAAATTATGACAGTACAAAGATGAAATAAAAGTAAAAAGTACTTACAAAATCTTGTTTACAGGTACATCCAAAAAACACAAATGAATCTTTCAAATATTTAAATGTAATTATCCCGTATAACAGTTGAGGCAAACTGTATTCAAATGCTTTTTGCATGTAAAGCAGTGGCATATTACACACTTAAATGTACATTTATTGTCCGTTTTTTCGCATAGGTGACACCTTCCTCACTTCTTAGCAATTTCCAATTCAGCTGAAGTACTAGCAATTTCTTTGTAGATTCGCTTCGCACTTTGAACCACCTGTTTTGCTCCTTGCCCTCTTGGAAGATTTTCTCTGGTCTCCATATGCTTTTTTACAAGTTTTTCATGCAAGTTTTCCAAAAAACATTATTCGTCTATAAGGAGAGTCTTTCTTCCATGATTTATTTATTTTGCAATAAAGTAAAAAAGCGTTATATGCAGATATGTGTAAAATATTGCAAAATACAACAAATGCCCAAAGGTTTGTCTTCCTATTTGTAGTGTAAGTAGCTACCATTTTGTCCAGCCTATCAACTGCTCCTTTAGTTTTATTATAATCAATGATGATCTCTGGTTTTCTTTGAATACTTCTTTCAATTTTTTCATTCTTATGCAATGTACTTTGAAGAACAACACATTTATTTTTTTTTGGAATGTAAGACACAGGCGTTGTGTCTTTATTAAACGCGAAGGTTGAACTGTATCTTTCTTTTCCTTTTGTTTCTAAAATTTCTACAGGAATAGATGATTTATTTTTTCTTATTGTACCAATCATTGTTGCATTTCTTTTTAGCAACATTTGACACAAATCATAATATGTAAAGAAATTGTCACAAGTTATATTTTGTCCTCGTAAACCACATGACAAGTCCAAAACTACTCTCAATCCTTGGTTTCTTTCGTGTGCATTTCCTGGTTGTTTTCCTAAATATGGCTGGATATTCCATACATAGCAAGTGTCATTATCGCACAAAACCCAGAACTTTATACCATATTTAGCAGGTTTGCTAGGCATGTACTGCCTAAAAGGACACTTACCTCTAAAAGCAATAAGTTGTTCGTCCACCGTTACATATACTTCTGGATTGAAAAGATTGGGTAAAATTTCTACCCATTTATCCCATAATTCTCGAATTGCGGCAAATTTGTCATTTGATCTTCTTCGATGTAGAGTTTCCCGGTCATCAAATCGTATTACTCTTGATATTATTTTAAATTTCTTTAGAGACATTGTAGCTCTAAACTAATGTCTTCCCTTGAATTCATCCCATAGACTTGTTGTTGATTCGTTGCTTGATTTTTACACACCTGCGAGCACTAAAAGGCCTACGTATGCATCTAAATCTACGATATTTAGATCAGTCCGATTTTCTCCATATACACGTTTTCCCTCTAAATTCGTATAATTTATGATCATGGTTTTCAAATTATGAGGAAAAAGCAGTTCAAAAGCGCTATATTCGTCTTCTATTCGTGCTGTTGAAAATCGAGTCGGGCCAGGGGTTAGTTTCAAAATATTACTGCTTTCTAATCGACCAGCACTTGGATATCGCTTTGCATGCCACATTATTTTTTCATCTCGGGGCTTCATTATCTCAGGTACTTTATGTATAGTATATATTTCTTCATCTGATGAAGAATAATTATCAATAGATATATGATCATCTTCTTCCGAAACAGCTTCCTCCACATCAGACAAATTTTCATCATCTGTATAGTCTTCCATTAAAGCGAAATAAAACTTTCATATAACGAACAAAAAAGGCACTAACGTTCTTCTCAAATAAATATTCGAACTGATTCAAAAAGGTGAACTTTTTACTTCTAGCTGAGAGAAAAACAACAAACAAAATGAATTTCCGCTTTGATTTGTCCAGTTCCATATGTCCCATAACTTCATTCCCTCCCAGATTCTACCCCTTTTTCCCCCCTTACCTTTTTTGCAGCTGTACAGCAGAAATAAAACAATATCGGTGTTTTCAAAAAACTATGTGAATGTATTTGTATGCTTGGACAAAAAAGACCCGAGGGACAGATTAAGGTGTTTTTTGTTGTTGTTGTTGTTGCTGTTGTTGTGTTAAAACTAAAAGTCGCATTAATTTAAAATTTTAGTATGTGTTAGTTAAAAATAAATCAGAAAAAGTCATTGTATTTCAGAAAATTCTTATGAGTTGTTTTTGAGTAACACAAGCTTAAACATGTGTATGGGTCTAAAAAGACCCGAGGAGCTTTCTAGGGTTAATTGTGACGAAACAAGCCTACTGTATAGAGCTATATCAAAAGTAACAATTGCAAAAAAAATCCGAAAAATTACACGGATTTAAAATAAGTAAAGAACGCGTAACTGTGCTACTCTGTGTAAATCAAACGGGAGAAGAAAAGCTTCAACCTCTTCTCATTGGCAAAATAAAAAAGAGCCTAGATGTCTAAAAATATAAAATATTATCCTGTTGCATATGATTACTCACAGAATGGTTGGATGACGAAACATATTTTTACAAGTTGACTGACAAAATTAGACCTAAACATGAAAAAGCAAAATAGAAAAAGTGTCCTAATTATGGATAACGTTAGCAATAACAAAACAGAGAACTCGATTCGACAATAATGTCAGAGTAGAATTTTTGCGTGCAAATAGACGGCCAAAATACAACCTCTTGATCAAGGAATCATAAGATCATTCAAGACGTTATATAAACGGGAGATTATATATAAACTTCTCCATATTTTGGACTTGGCAACAGAGAACTGCAATGAAACATTTTCCAGTCTTTCAAAAAAATTAACCTTTTGACTGCTATGAATTTCTGCTACAAAGCTTGGAATAATGTTCCTGTTAGTGTAATTAAAAACAGTTTTAAAAAAGCGAAAATTTTAAAGCCTAAATCTGATGAAGATGATTGTTGGGACACAGAAACTGAAATTTGTGACCTTCAAGAATTTCAAGAAGAGCTCGATAAACTCCAAATTACATAAGAAGAACTTTTGGAATTTATCCTCCTGAGACCATTCTATTGAACATTTTTATTTTTTGTATAAAATACTTAATTTCAGTTGGAACTTGTAAATATTTGCTGTCTATTATAATAGATAGCCTAGTGCTGCTATCTGTATATAGAAATAATAAAAATATTGCATCTAAATATGTATTTTAATCATTTGAAAGTGACAAGGAACAAGAGAAAGACTGATGAAGGTTAGCCAACAGTTTTAATGCTAATTTTACATATATTTTAAAAATATTTTAATATTAATGCTACACACATCTAATTTTGAATGTTGTATCAATGAAATGACATCGCACTTTAAGTAAGCTAATGTATATTTTAGAGAATAAACAAAAAAATAATTTAATGTCCATTCTATTGGACGTTGGGTCTTCGTCAGTTGTTTTTATTCATATGAGACTCTCCTTATATACTGAACAGAGGCATTTGTTTTTACTTAAAAATCAACGCAGTATTGAAACAAATAATAGATACAGAAATGGATATTATATTTTCTTAAATAAATAAATAAAAAAATAAATAAATATTATCTTAAAAATATATAATTTGACTGATAAAATGCTTCTTCTAATCCAGTACATTGTTAAATTTTTGATTTCAGTGATATATATATATATATATATTGCAACATTTGGTAAATATAGATATTTATAATGAAGCTTTTATTATGTTTTATTCTTACTCATTGTAACTATTTTTTATATTATTTTTCTGTTAGTATGCTATTCATAATTGAATTAATAAATTTAATCATATTTAATTAGCAACAAAAACTTTAAGAAAATATAATTAAATATAACAATATAAGATTATAAATAAACTCATTTATATATTTTTTAAATTTCTTCTTGTCATTTACTTGCCAATTGTGGTAGCTGTGCCCCTAATTATTATAATTATTGTAACAAACAAATGACTGGTGCTGAGAAGAGATAAAAAACAAAATAAAATGTTATTAAATTTTTGTATTAAAGTACCCTTTTTCTATTTGATGAAGCAAAAATTAATTTATGTGATATTTAGAAGCGATGTATAAACGATTAAAACACACTTCTGGTTTCAACGAACTTTGTAGTGAAAGAAATAGGAACTTGATGTTAAATATCTGGGTTTTGAAGCCTATGTGGCGATCTTATCTTACTTGATAAGTATAAAATAAAATTAGGCTGTGTGCATGAAATGCAACATGTATTTGTATATCCGTTACAACTATAAAAAATAATTCCAGACTTTTTATATTATTTTACTGTTCGTATGTTGTTTATAAATAAATTAGTTAATTTAATTGAATTTAAACAGAAATAAAAATTTAAAGAAAATATAACTGAAGATAATAATTTTAGATTATAAATAAACTGCATTTTATTTCTTTTTCATTTCCTTTTGGCATCCAAATGTCAATTGCGATAACCGTGCCACTAACTATTTATAATTATTTTTAGAATAAAACTTTTATTGATGCGATGGATTTTTTTTTTTAATTCCCTTTTAAAAAACTATTTAAAAAGTCACCAAACTGATTTATGCTTTCAAATGAATTTCATCCAAAAATACTTTTTTCAATTTGATAATGAAAAAATTAAAATTGTGCAATATTTAAACGTGATGTATGAACGATAAAAACACATTTATAATGAAGGAAAATTTTTAAACAGAAATAAATATTAAAAATGTATATATACCTCAAGATAATAGTTTAAGATTATAAATAAAGTGTGTTTTATTTCTTTTACATTTACTTTTGGCATCCTAATGTCAATTGTGATAACCGTGCCACTAACTATTTATATTTTCTTTTAGAAAAATCTTTTATTCATGTGATATATATTTTTTAATTCCTTTTAAAGGATCTATTTAAAAAGTCACTAAAATGATTTATACTTTTCAAATAAATTTCATCCAAAAATACTTTTTCTCTCTGATAATGAAAAAGTTTAAATTGTGCAATATTTAAACGTGATGTATGAACGATAAAAACACATTTACGAGGAAAGAAAACTTTGCAATTAAGAATTTTTCATTCAGAATCATATAATTCAATATATGTTTTTTTTTACAGGACTAAGACCCAATGTCCATTATATTGGACAAGCCAAAGCTCTATATATTTTTTAATTTTAAAAATAAATGAATATATATAAAGTTTTCTTGCCCCATAAAGAGCCTTAATCTTAAAAATGATAAGATTTGTGCCAAAAATGCGAGCTTGGGTCTCAAGAGGATAAAGAATTTGGGGAAAATGAGGTTACAGAAACTGATGAGGTGTCAGAATCATCTGCTTGCACAGAAGAAGATGAAAATAATGAAGTTGTAATAGATCCCCCTCATCCTTGAGTGAAGTTTAGAAATCATTATCAATTATACGAAGACATTTTCAAGCTCGAGGTGGAGATTATAAAATATTATATGGTTTGGAAAAAGAACTGCAGAAATGCGCTCAAAAAACATTAAATAAACAATCAACTGCATTGGATTTTTCCAAAAAATTGTAATGAGGTAAGCGATAAAACCAAAATATTCATCATGTAGTTTAAGTGAATGTGTATTATAATGCTTAATAGTATAAGAATTTTTATTTCATTTTGTAGTTATCTTTTTTTTTTAAAAGAAAGTAACTTTTTTATAATTAAAATAATTGTTTTTTTAACTGCTATAGTTTTTAGTTAGATTTTAATATATTATTAACGATGTGGTAATGTAGAATAAATTTCCCCACTTAATCAAATACCCCGCTTAGTGGAATAATAGATGTCGAAACCACACATATTCGTTTAAGACCGTATATTGAATGAAATAGTCTGAAATCAGTAAATTTTAAAAGCGAATATGTCAAATTTATAAAGGAAAAAAATGTTTTCAGAAATACTAATGGATATCTAAAAAGTTTTGCAACAGACTATATTTTCCGTGTTCATAACAGCCATATTTAAATTGTTACTTTACGTACAAAAAAACATCACTGTAATGTAATAAATAGCTTTAGTTCTATTCTGTATATGCATTTGAATTTTTTGACTTTATTTTCTATTTTAAAAAATGCAAATGCAAAAAAAGGCGTATGTATTTACAAAACTTTATTAGACCTCACGCTTTTACTATTTTTTTTTAAATAATGTATGCATATTTATGCTTTGGCTCTGATATACAATATACAGAGAAAAGGGAAAAAAAAATATTTTTAGTAGCGTTTTCTGTATCATGTTTCTCACGAAGAAGGTAAAACCGAACAAAAGACTACGGAAATTTTTATTCAAATGCGAATTAAAAAAAAAAAAAAAAAGAATAATAAATACAAATTTTATCACAAACAATACAATATACAATATGTAAAAGGTATATATAAATATTATACAGACATACAAACAATAAATACAATAAACCCAACTGGAGTGAAAAATTAGCCAAAGCCAGGAATCGAACCCGGGACCACAGTATACAAGACTGCTGCTCTGTGGTCCCTGGTTCGATTCCTGGCTCTGGCTAATTTTTCACTCCAGTTGGGTTTATTGTATTTATTGTTTGTATGTCTGTATAATATTTATATATACCTTTAGCTGTTGAATGCAGGCGTTATTTATGTGTGTATGTGTGTTTTATTATACAATATGCAGTTTATATGTAAAGAGATTACGTTTCATTCAAAAAGTTACACTTTTAATTGATGTGATTAGTTATATTGCAGAAAAGAGTTAAAGTTGGTATTTAACCTTTTATATCCAAAATTATGAATTCATAAAAAGTTCATCTTCTAAAGCATTTTTCGTGAATTTTTGAAACTACATTAGAATATTTACATAATCATTTAATAAATTTTAGAAGGATTTTGCCAATTAAAATTACGTAATTAAATATGAATTTATAAGGATTTTTTTCTATATCAGTAACTCCACTCAAATATTGTATTTAAAATATGTTTTTATTACTTTATAGAATTAGAAAATGTACGAAAATAATGCTCTTATAATAAAAATATAAAAATATTTACGAACTGAAACTTTTCCCCACAATCTTTTAACATCAAGAAAACTGAAAACATGCAAATGAAAAAGAAATCATCCTTTTAAAAATATTCCTGTTTTGTGCAACCACTAGTGCTGCTGAAACAAGATAATGTAACGTATCTACAACTCATTCTAAACAGTATTACTACTAATCGATATAATAAATTAATTGTATAACGATGAATTGATTTAATTAGGATGAGCGAAGCGAATCCCCTACTAGGCTACACAAATTATATTTTGTCGTACACTTTACAAAAAACTATTCAGTATTTTGAGTTGAAATTAAACACAAAAATTATTCAACTGTTTTTAGTTAAATACCTTAAATAATAATAAAAAATTTTAAAATATTAATTTCAACTTCCACTTTCTCCAAATTTGATTACTTTCTTGGTTTTGTTATGAAAGGTGATCGCAAAATTTCTTAGCTATTTCGCTATTAAGTGCATAATTTGAAACAAAACTGCTTTGTTTTCCCAGAACAAAAGTTTTCTGATTTTATAATAGTATTCTACTTTTTTGTATTTGTTAGCATTTATAATGAATGATAATGCGAAATGTGCTTCAGAAGAGCATAAAAAATTTGTCGGTTTAATGGCAATCTCTATACAAAATGCGATGATAGAAATATATCCTAAGGTGCTACCTTATTAGAAAATTAAAGCGTAGTAAATTTGATAGTTATTTTATTTTAAATGACAGTTTAGGATGCATATTTATTCATATTCATCTAATTTTTTAATAAACTATCAGGATTTGTATGCCGCAAAGTATGTGAATGATATATCGGAATGCGAGAATCCCTAAAAATGGCCTGCATTTTACATTAATTAATTTAGTTTTATAAAAATCGCATAAATAATTTACTTTGCAGTCAATGCAAAACAAAAGTTTAAATTTTATTTTTTAAATTATTTTTTTTGCAATAGTAAATGCTGCATTTTTGAAAAATATTGGGTCTTTCGGAAAGTCGTGTCCATTTGGGAAAATCAATTCGTACCGGAATATTCTGCCCGGTAATTATTAGACCGTATATATCGGAATCAATGTCTAATGATTAAATGATAGAATTTTTCGATACGAATTGATTTTCCCAAACGGACACGACTTACCGAATAACCCAATACATATATTTACTTTTTACGCATTTTTTTATATTCTGCAACATTTTACAAGCAATTTTATATTTATCATTTTAAACTAGAACCTAATTTTATTTTTAATACAGAATACGTTATATAATTACTAGTTTTGTTTCTTTTGTAATATATTTTATATTTAAAAAATACAGTTTAATCTTTAAACGGCATTCTCTCAAAATGACATTTTTTACTCTTGCGCGCATGATATTTCCAAAACTATTTGAAATATAGGTTTAAAATGTTTGCCCTAAATAAATATTTATATTATCATGGAAATGAACTAGGATTATAAAGCTGTGTTCAATATGAAAAAAAATATATTATTAAATGCATATGAAATTTCGTAGTTTTTCTAATTTTTATAATTAAACGTTAATTACCCTTTATCTAAATAACCGATTACAAATATCCTAGTTCAAATTATAAACCAGAGTGTTATATTTAATTTAAGATAAGTTTACGCAAATACCACGATATTAGCGTGAGATATCGTGCGCGCAGTGAAATGTTATCCACTGTAAATATTTTAAACAGCACTTTGAAACTAACCCCTCGAATTTTTTAAAATTATAATATATCCAAATAAAAGAATTTTAAACATAGTTCAATAACACCTAAATATACTCTAAAATTTTTGTGCTTCTATAATGGTTATATTTTTTTTTTATAAAAATTTGCTTAACTCATGACAAATTTCGAATGTTTTATGACTGTTAAAAGAGTACTGTCCCCTTAAATATATAAGTTAAAATTTTTACAACGTTCAAACGCACAAATACGTACAAAACCATGACATCAAACTCACATACCGCCGTTTCAAGGATTCCTGGATTCTCTTCTTCAGTGCGAGTAAAACAAGTTTTAAACGTTTTCAAAAACCTCTCAGTTATAATTTAGACAGGTTAATAGTTAATTATGAGACAGTTATAATTTAGAAACATTATCATTGAGAATGAAATGTATTCCATAAGAAAGGTATTTCTTTTCAAACTCTACCATACATTTCACTGAAAACCACATTGAAATAAAGAGATGTTCTGCTCCTATTAGCATTGATCCTGCTTTTATAGCTCTACTAAAGCGTAAAATCTGAATGTAGTTTAATTAATGATCATTATTAATGTGTAAACTGCTCGTTTTAAAAGTGTGTCTTCGTTTTAATCGAGTTTAACTGAATATATATAGAGAGAGGGAGGTCATAAAAAAACTTTGCCGATATATGGACCTCTAGCGGCCGGTCCACCCAACCGATCAAGATGAAATTTGAGATATAGTTATTCAAATGCACGAAATCGGGATTCTGTGAACGGCAACAAAGTGGCGCTTACGGTTACGGTTATAGGTGCAGAAACTCGAAATTTTCGAATGTCAACGCCCATTTTTTCTCAGCGCACGCGAAAACCCTAAAGAGCGTTGGAACGGTACGTGTATCACAAGAAACGGGCGTGTTAATACGCACAAAAAATGGCTCTGCGAACAGCGTACAAAAAACACGATCGGGTCTCACAGTGGAAATTTGCATATGACAGAGGCAAGACTCGAATCACAGAACGCCAATTGACAGATATTCAACGCCGAAACCGGATAAAAAGCGGGGTGGGAATGTTGTATTTTGAGTCGGTAGCTCACACATTCCGATGAACGGACTCTGCCATCGAAAGTTCGTGGTGAATTTGTAAAACTCTAAAATGGGATGAATACCGAGGAAGTCTTGCGTGTTTACCATCGAAACAATAACCAAATACGTGACCAAAATGGCGTCACCTTTGGCGACTAATTTTGACCACCAAATTTGGCGATATATCACCGAGTTGACGACAAACTTGGCAACAGACCCGCCCCCTTTGCTAACGCCCCTTATAGCGTCAGAAAGCTCTGACCAATCACATGCGTTTTGCGGTCTCTACGCAAATTTTCATTGGTCCATTTCCAAATCGTTACTTTTATATATATATAGAAGGATACGGTCATTTTAAATGTCTTGCATAGGTAAACAAATACTATTCTGCATTACACAGATTATAACGTGCTGTAGAAAAATTATTAAATTGAGTTAAACTAAATTTAATTGCGTAGTAAGTAAAAGTAAGTAATTGAGTATTGAGTAAAATAAATTAAGTTATATTTAAATTAAAAGCAACGATTTGCAAATATGAAATGTATCTGTAAGCTTTATTAAATTATCAAAAATTTTTTATATATATATATATTCATACTAGGGGGCTCAGCTCCCTGCCAGCTACACCCGTCAACCCCGTTTAAGCTTCGCAGTCTCTGAAAATATACTAACCTCCCTGTTTAAAAAGATATTGCCAGGTTACGGAAGATTGAATGATATTAATAGTATAACAGTGGCTATCTTCTGCAATCGCGTTGTGATGCTTTTCCGCTTGAATGGGCATTTTCGGTAAACATGGCTTCCTTCATAGCTGTCGTAATAAATGACGTGTGTTTTCGGATTGATAAGTAAGATCGATTACACATTTGAAAATTAGCTTATATAAAATGATTACGTTAAAAATGACGCTATCTTTCTTACTTTTTTAATGCCGCTATGGACAATATTCTTCCTTTGCGTTTGAGGTTAAAAAAGTCCGTCTGGATGGAAATAACTTTCAGATGCACGTATTGAAAAGTATTGTGTTTTGAAATTTTACGCTTACATTTTATGTCTTGATCGAGTTTTAGATATTATAAGAACAGGTATAGCTTATTCATGATATCTTTTCTCTATTTTAATACGCCATTATGAATATTTTCAAGTTAATTTAACAATTTATATTGTTTGCATATGGTACTACTTGATTATCCCGTCGACCAAAAAACTATCGCCAAACTATATGATTAGGATATGCCAATGATGGCTGATCGTAAATGTAGCATTCACTTGACGTTAAACACGATACACGTGTTTCTTACGTCATCAAGTGATTTTTAATTCAACTTTTTATTTGTACTTTATTAATGTTTTGCTAATTTATTTGTTCTTTCGTTATTTTTACATGCTTTCGTTTAACTTACAATAATGTTTGTGTGTGGCAGTCAAATCTTGTGACTGATTTTTCACCGACTTCTTGTTGAGATAGAGCTTTGAAATTCGGAATATATGTGCATTCCTGAAGGCAATACATGAATTGGACATTGATTTTTTTTTTTATTCGATCCCTATTGGGGTCAACGGAAATGGAGCAACGATTGATTTCCTATTGAGGAATCAGTATCAGCTTCAACAATGAGTAATTGCTGAAAATTGCTTATGGCAGGGTTGCCGTAATAGCGCCAAATTTTGAGAGGGGCCGGTTCTGTCGCATACTTGGCGATATAACGCCCCATTTGGCGACCAATATTTTCGTCAAACGTGACGCCAACATAGTGAGGCGCGTTAATCTTACGATATTTAATAATTGGGTCTTTTACAAATGACGTAATTATCAACTTTAAATGCAAAAATTTTGACGTAACTATCCTTATTATCTGCTTTTGACATGTGATGATTAAATTCTTATTTTAAAATTTTCTTTTTGTAAGATAACTGATGTCATTTTCTCTTTAAAATTGAAAAAGAAACATTTTTTTCCGTCTATGGAATTTGAAAATGGCAAACGATTTTTGTTTTCTTCAATAAAATGATTTCGGATGAGTGGGAAAAAAATATTTTATTTTTTTATTTTCCTGAAAACATAACTTAATCTGAATATTGTTTCACTATCAAATGAAACACAAAAGACATAATTTCAATTATCAATCTGAAATTGACGATAAAGAAGAAATCTAATAATCTCTAGAGTTTTTCCCCGTTCACCCCTTTGAAAAATAAAATGGGGCAATTTTGTTGTCATTACAGATTTTCACTACAGAAATGTAGTTAAAATTAGAAAACAAATATGAAAAACTAATTGAAATTTTAAAATTCTGATACCATTTTTGAAACCTGTTGATCAATACGGATTTTTTGTGTTAATTTCGCTGCATAATATTCCATATTTCAGGAGAAATCGTCGTGAAACTGAATCAGTCGTTTCATAAAATCGTTTCATAAATTCGTTTCATTAGGATTTTATATACAGGGTTTCCGGTCTCAACGGTGTCCAATGTCTAATTCCTAAACCATTAGTCATAGACATATATTTCCAATTACAAAAATGTTTTAAATCAGGTATAAAATATTTTAAAAGCGATTTGGGTCAATAAAAACATTTTTTTTAATTACGAAATTTAAATTTTTATACGGTCCCCCGGTCCTATAAGTTATATTTAGTAAAAATTTCTTATTACACTGACAAGTAAGGCAAAATAGCCCATTCATATAACACTAAAATTGAGCGAGTTATGAAACTTTAAAAATGCATGACTTATTCCACTTTTCTGCTCTGAAAACAAATGAGTTCGGCTTGGATTTGAGGGGTCACATACCAAGTGCTTAAAGTATTGGAAGATCTTATTTCATGTGTATCTGCGCTTTGAAAAACATCGAACAAGTATTTTGATTAAGTTAGTATTTATTAAGTTTCAGATTGGCTAAAATAACATATGTTTTATTTTTTCAGAATTTGAGACTGTTACTTTTATCATTTCTTATAACAAAAATTATGTTATTTTTATAAGTTTTTATGTTACATCAACGATCGTATGTATGTTTTTCCAATTCAAAATTTGTACTCGAACTTTAACTCACTTTTAAATATCCGATCGAGATTACATTTTACATACTGGCGCAAATCCGATAACAATCTAATATTATTATGAGTTTCGATGGTTACCATTTATACTTATTTTGCAGGATAACACAAAAAATTTTAGATAGATTACCGCCAAGAAGTTTAAGAAAAAGTTTTAGATTACATAATACAAGACTGCGATTGTTGGGTTTTTTAACTTTTATATATTTTTTAGCACTGGATTCGAAAATTACCTTAATTTTTAACCATCATGCCAAGATATTTCGTAAATCGTAAATTGTCAAATTTAAAGAATAACAAAAATAGGATACTACAAAGTAGAGGAGATTGTTGTGTTTTTTAGCTTTTGATGATTGATTTTTACATACATTTTAGCACTGAATATGAAAATGAACTTCATTTTTAACCATCACGTTAGAATTTTTTTGCAAATCGTAAATGTGTAAGTTAAAATATAGCGAAAATATCATACTATAAAACATATGTAAAACTTTTTTTTTAATTTTATCTTATTTTATTTTATTTTATCTTATTTTATTTTATTTTATTTTATTTTATTTTATTTTATTTTATTCAATAATGTATTCGACATTTTTACTTATCCTGGGATTCTTACAGCTAAACAGCTGAATGGTCCAATGAGATGGGGGAGGAGACGCTCTTTTAACTTTGAAGTTTGCAATTTGCGAAAAATCCTGATGATTTAAAAATGAAGGTCAATTTCGGAGCGGTACAAAATACATAACAATCAATTATCAAAAGTTAAAAAAACATGACATAACCCATCTTTTGCAGGCTAGTGCAATCTAATAATATCTTAAAATACGTATCATTTAGTAAAGAATTGAGGCTGTTAATTTAGCATCATTTCATTTAACAAAAATTCTGTTTTGTCTTTCTTCTTAACTGTTTATTACAAATTGTATATTTTGCATTAATATGTCAGAATGATTAAATATTTCAAATTTATATTTCAATGTTAATTTTACTCTCAACCATTTTTAAATATATCTGACGAAATTATATTTCGACTAAATTTGTGTATGACTCCCAATTTGCAGCAAAAAATAGGCTCCAACTTTAAACAGCTATTACTCGGTCAATTTAAATCGTAAAATAACGGTACATTTTTGTATCACTTGTCAGTGTAAAAGGAAAATTTTACTAAATATAACTTATAGGACCGGGGGGCCGTATAAAAATTTAAATTTCGTAATTTTTGAAAAAATGGTTTGATTGACCCAAATCGCTTATAAATATATTTCTTTACCTGATTTAAAACATTTTGTAATTGGAACTATATGTCTATGAATAACGGTTTAGGAATTAGCCATTGGACACCGTTGAGACCGGACACCCTGTATATAGAGTAGAAATGACTTTAATAAAATGGTAATAATGTTAATAACTTTTTCCTGTAAATTAAATTTAGCAAAATTATGTAGACAAACATCTATATTTAAATTAAAGGAAACGCTTTGCAAATATGAAACGTATCTGTAAGCTTAATTAAGTTATCAAAAATGTTTTTTATTACTATTCATTTATATATTTCCTCAACTCTAAAATACTACATAACAGAAATTTACCATCCTTCACTAGAAGGAACTATTTTATGAAAAGATAATTATATTTCTATTCTAATAAATTACAACTGTAATCTCGAACGTATCAGGAAATAATAAAGTAAAGCGGATAAAATACTTATGTTTCATTTACTTCTTTTGTTTAAAGAGTAATTAAAAATCTACTGCAATTACCGTGTAATGGATTTTGCTTACTCATTTGTGGTTAAGGAACCTTTTGAAGAATTATAATTAGTTAATGGATTAGAGGAAATAAACTCCCTGAGGCAATTAAATTTCAAAGGAATACATTTGAATATTAAGTATAGAACAACGATCGAATTTACCTTTTGGGAAGGATTAAATTACAAAAAATATCTGTTTTTGTAAGAAATTTTTAAACAAAAGGGTTATTTATAAAATCAGTGATGGATAATTTTTTAATTAACATTAATTAGCAGAATTTGTATATAGATATTTTTTTTTTCAAAAGTGTACATACAATATTTTGTTCAGTGCTTAACGCAATACGTTTCTGAACATTATTTAAATGGATAACGGAAAAAGAAATTTAAATAAAAAGAAAAATGCCCAGTTAAACTCACGGCAATGAGATCACAGTTTATTAACACTAATTGCATATATTATACTTTTATTTCAAAGAATAATATCCCCTCGAAAAATAAAGTAGTAAAATCCAGTAAAAAGACCCATTTATTTAAATTAAGGGAGCATTAGCCCGCATTCCCCCTTTATACTTAACCAATGAACTTTCCAATCTAATCAGGGAAGCGCCTTATCAGTATAAACTGGTAAACCAAATTTGAAGGTAATCGGATAATTCTGCATGAAAAACTCATTTATCTAAATTAAGTGAGATTAGACCTCTGTTGCCCCCTTTATACGTAACCAAAAAATCCCCAAAACTAATCAGGGAAACGCCTTATCAGAATAAATTGGTATGCCAAATTCGAAGCAAATCGGATAATTCTGCATGAAAAACCAATTTATTTAAATTAGGGGTGTGATTAGTCCTCCATTCCCCACCCCCGTTATACTTAACCAACTAACCCCCAAAACTAATCAGGGAAGCGTTTTATCAGAATGAGCCTATATCCAAAATTCCAAGCAAATCGGATATTTCTATCAAGAGTTATCGCGTTACGTACATACTGAACCT
Organism: Maratus speciosus; assembly: GCA_963932465.1. Classification (NCBI taxonomy): domain Eukaryota; kingdom Metazoa; phylum Arthropoda; class Arachnida; order Araneae; family Salticidae; genus Maratus; species Maratus speciosus. Next base: position 245,160,569 of record OZ010792.1, read on the forward strand.
GCAGGTACATTAGCTCATAGGCTTTGAAAACCTATTAATTAAAAATATATAATCTAAAAAGGATTTAATCAAGTGATTTAACATTTAGAACTATTACATTTTTTATTAATTTTGAAAATGTTTTATAACGGAAGGATGATTCTTTCGTAAACAATTGTCACACTGCTTAATAAATAAAAGTATACGATATTTGAAATAACAAATTAATGCGGATTTGCTTTTCAGCTACAAAGAAACGTTTTCAATCAGTTACAGTATAAAACATTTTTTTTTTAGAAAAATGTTCTTTCTAACGAAATTAAGAAATACATAAAAAAATCGGTCAAGTGCAAGTTTTACTCGCGTACAAAGGGTTCCGTTCAACAAAGATTAAACTTAGCATTGTGCGAAGCGCGCTTCGAAAACAGATTGCAATGCTGCAGCACCACAATTATCTAGATAAATTTTTAATTAATATATCGGCTAATTACCAACAAATGTTTTTCAAAATCTTTATCAACAATTTTTGGACGATTTCGCACTGATAGGTACCTCGAGGATACCTCATCTCCCACCCCTGAGAGCCCACGAAATAGAGATTCCGTGAAACGGGAAATTGCGATTTTATCTAAACCTATGTGACCAAAGATAAAGACGGCGAATTCTTTTAAATTTAACATTTATAAATCGGTTTTAATGTATTAAAGCCTTTTAATTGTTTTTACACCTATTTTAGTAATAAAACTATGAATCATTTGATGTATTCATGTTTTTAATTACCATCTTAAAGTGAATTTGACGATCTTTTACATATAGATTTTCTATATATTTAAAGATAATCGCTATAGTTTTCCTGCAATGTTTAAATAAACTGCTACTGTCGCAGTTTTTTTATAATTTTAGTGTCAGTTGATTCTGAAACAATAGGTGTGGAACAAATTGTACATTTCCGACGATATCTCTGAAAATATAATACCTAAAATAAAAACAAGTATATTTTTGAGTTAAGTGTTACGAGTTCCCTTGAAAAAAATTCAAGTAACTTAAGAAACACCCAAACTTTCTCCTAAAAATATTTGTGAATAGCAAATAATCTATAAATATGCTGGTCAATAGCAAACTCTCCCAAGTTTTGAACTTTCCACGTTCTATAGTTTTCGAGAAAAACGGGCCCCACCAGTGGCTGAGAGGTTCTGCTCTCGAATCTGGTAGACGGGAGGTGCTGGGTTCGATCCCAATCGCGCCCGTCGTCCTAATCGTTCGGAGTTTTCGTGGTTTTCTTCGAACCTTGGATTTCCAAGCGTTAATACGGGTTAGGTTCCCTTAGAAAGACCCCCACGAAGGGCACTCCCCCTGGGCCCATATCCCTCGTGCAGATAATTGGCCGTCATAAATACAACCAACCAACAACCATCGAGAAAAACGGCAGTGACAGACTGACAGACAGACACCAGAGTGATCTTATAATTGTTTCGTTTTTACTTTTTAAGTATCGAACCCTAAAAAAGACTTTTTACCCGACTAAAAAGATGGGTTAAGTGTTTCACGCGTATCTGTGTATGTGGATTTTTTTATACCCTCGAAACATCCCAACGGCTGGATGGATTTTAATGAATGAGGTTTCTATCAATTTGTCTTAACGGCCTGATAGTTATAGGCTAGGTTTTATTTTTATAAATTCAAAATGGCGGTAGAGACGAAAAAATAAATTTACGCATCCTATTGAGTGGCATATCATTGGATAGGTATTTCAATATGAAGACGATGTTTCATTGACTATTTTACAGTCACAAACTCCGTTAAAATAGTATACAACCTGGAAGTTGTGTATGTAGGATTTCTATCTTTACTGCAACTCTAACCACCATAGACTTCATCAAAACACTGTTTACAGATAGGAACTAACAATTAAACACAGCATAAAAGCCATCAATACAAGTAAATAAAAATATAGGTAAGTAATATAAATACGAAATATAAAAAAAAAATATTTTAAGTCAATTCCTATTTAGGTCAATAAGAGAATTTTTTTTCTCCCATTCTTCTTTCCTCTTGGGTGACGCTTAAAATGCCTTGATCAAGAAGAGGGCTCTCTCGATTATTGAAAATTAATTAATTTAATTGAATTAATGAATTAATATTTGAAAAAACTGGATTAACATCAAGTGTCTCCACTACAAGTTTAGAAAAATTTATTTGAGCTTGATTGGATGAATAATAAGTATTTTATTAACGATTGAAAATTCGAACAAGATATATATATATGTATATAGCGAGAGTGTGAGCTAATAGTAGGGATTGAAAAAAAAATAGTTTCGCATTGATGAGAAATAATTAATTAGTTCGCTTTTTACGCAGTCGGGATTTTTGATTTTTTAAAATTAATTGTTTATTTGTGATGCATATTTTTTCATAAACTTAGCATTATTTAAAGCATTAAAACTGTACATTATATATGCATCTGTGAGCACTATAGATATCTAGGTGTAGCCATTAATAAACAGCAGGATTTTCAGAGACTTTGCAGAAATCATTAACAAGGAGAGAGTCCGAGGTTGGTGTCACGAATGCATGAACATTTGTGAATCGATAGAGTATAGTTAGAATATAAATATATGACCACCATAAAGCGCAACACAGCTAAAGTCGCAAAGTTTAAGTTACATTTTATAATCCGATAAATTTCCTTCGTTGGTAAGCGGTTCAGTAGCATGGTCGGCAGCATTCGGGCTTTGAGATTTTTCTACCCGGATTCAAATCCGGATCGGACTTGTTTTTCGAAGCGAATTTTTTTTTTCAATCATTTTCGAATCGTAACTGAAAAAATATGTATAATAATTTAAATTTACAAAAAATATCAATTAAATGTATGTTTTGTAGCATATAAATGCTTTTTTAACACTGCGAAATTTTGCATGTTTAAATATATAATAAAAAGTAAAAAAAAAAAAAAAAAAAAAAACATATTCACCAACCTTGGACCCTCTCCTTGTAAGTATTCGCGCCAACCAAAATTCTTTTATATTCATAGTGATTGATCACAGCAGAATCACAGCAGAGTTGAATTAAGTTCGCTTCTTTACTCTCTTGTGAGAGACAGTGGCAGGTTTTTTCTAATGAGAAACGGATTTCTTATCCAATGCTTTTCTTTTATACTTCCATATAGTATTTATTAAAATGTCATATTTGACATTCACAGTGCTCGTTTATGTTCCTTCCCAATTCTGGAGATGTTCTTAAAACTTAAATTTCAGCCATTAAGCTTTTTAACCGTGAAAATAATTATGGTGTATTGAATTTTAAACTGGTTATTTTGCACAAGCTCCTCCTATTTTCATACATCTAACATCTAAACTTTACCTTCGGAAAAATTACATTTAAAAAGCATGTTTATAAACACATTTCAGCTAATTAAAGACGTTTTATTCATAATTTTAAATTTAAGCCTTTATTTAGATATTTGAATTTTTTTTTCATATAAATCTAATAATTATTTATTTTAATTCTGGAAAATTAATTGTATAATAAGCGGTGTATACGGATTTAAAAGAGTTTGATTTAACAACCATTTCTAGAACAAAGATCTAAAATGAGAAATTTAAGCCATTTTTGATTTAATAATAAGCTATATTTCATTTCACGTACCAGTGTGATGTAGTAATCACATTTATTATTTATTTTTTTTTGTATTTTTATCTCGCCCTTTTTAAATAATTTTCTTTCGACTCAAACATCGTTCAAATTGCTTTTTTTTTTCTTTCCCTTTTACCGCAAGTAGCAGATAAGTTTTGATTTCAGATTTTCCCCTTCCTCTGTTCTGTTTTTAGAATCAAGTGACGTCGACCGCGTCATATTGGAGGTGTGTCTCTCTCCTCTTGCCTTTTGACCGTAGTTTCGTTTTCTCTGTGCTGTCATTCGTTCTACAATTCATATGCAATTTTAATTTAACAAATAGATTTAAATCATTTCTGGAGGTAGTTTTGTAAACCCCTTTTATGTAGTATATATATCAATGCAGCCAGTTTTTTAACAGATTTTAAGATTTACGAAAGTATTAATAAGTATTATTTTTGACAATGTGATTTGTCGTTTGAATTTCGGGCCTTTGCGCCTAAATTCAAAGAGCGATGTTCTTCAATAGCTATATCTCGATATCTAAATGTTTATCTTCGATCTCTGGCTTTTTAATTTAACGCATGTTTAATTTCGGATTTTTTATTATCAAGACCTTCTTTAAAAAGTGATTTAAGCCTGCATTTATTTTATCACGGAATTACTTCAAGTTTTTAATAATACTACGTGGAACGTTTTTTTTAAATGTGTACAGTGACCTACTTCTCCTAATTGCCTTCCACCTCTCAAGTGAAACAACGAATAAAGAAGATTTTTTATAACTGCTGTCTCTTCAATGTGTATCTCATCATTAAGTAAGAATGTTACATTTACTTATTCATCCTTCTTTTATTTTTATTTTTACTGCAAGTCAATCTTATCATCTTAGCTATACGATCTATTTACGGCATTCAAGAAAATGTTTATTCTCGCCACTTATGTTTATTCTCAACAAATTAACTCTTTTTATTTACTTAACCTCAACATTCTCCTCAACATATTAACTTCGTCACAACCAGATACGCACTTTCGTGTACCAGTTCTGGCACGCGTATCATAATTTGAGAAACCCTGTTTTAGAAGAATAAGAAACGATTTATTTCTGGCACAAACTCTTTAAATAATTAATCGGTGATACGTTTGGCAAGATGGTTAATCCAATGGTTTTTAATTCTATAGTATTATTATTATTTTAATTTTCAAAATAAATATGCACCATAAGAAATATTTTCATTATTCCAGAGCTTAAGGCGTCTTTCTTTAAATATAATTAACATTTATTGCTAATAGAAAAGTTGAAGTATCTGTTAAATAAATTCTTATTATGGAACTAAGATCGATATATTCGACATCATAATAATTAAAAAAACCCATAAATTATATCTTTTGTTAAATACACTACAAAATTTATTTTGTCTAAACCTGCTTTTAAGAATGTAATTATAAGTTTTAAAGACACTACATTTAATACAGAAAAAGCATTTCATAGATCAAAAAGCATCCATATCCCGTAAAAAAATGCAGAATTAAAAGAAAACTGATAATGGTTAAATTATGATACTGAATGAATAAAAATCGTCAATTACAAAGTAACATTATCCTTAACAAACAAAAAAAATGCATAATTAATTAACGCATCTAATTCTTTTATAGCCAAATTTTTTTAATACTAAGAAGAACAAATGATGCGTGTTAAATTATGCATGAAGGGGACATATTTTAATGCTTTTATTATTTTTTAATTACATTTTAAATAAAGTGTTCTCTGTTATTATATAGCTTTATTTTATTCACGATATACTTTTTCATTACTATAGGACTTTTTATTACAGTTTAAAAAAGTAATTAGAATAGAAAAGAAAGACAAGTATCTGAGAGATAAATAGTTATCTGTTTAATCGAATTTTTATATTCGGTTATATTCGAACTTCTTAACTGAGAATTTTCAGATATATTTATAACATTTAGGGCGGGGGGTGGGGGGGGGGGGGAGATCACCTTAAAACTTTTTAAAAAGTCAATTTGTTTTCGTCTATTGTGAAAGAATAACATATTACCGAACTAAAAATATATATATGACAATACTCCAATTATAACTGGTTTGATGATAAAATATGTGGAGCGATACCTATCCAAATCAAGGAAAATCGAACTTTAAAGTCATTTTTCACAAACCAGATGTTATTGTCATTGTGCGCATCCTATTTTCAAAATTAAGTAGCATAGAAACTTAAAATTTTGTATTATATATTTTGATGTTTTATATATCTTTACTTATTTTTAAGTAAGTACCAGCAATTTATTTATTTTATTTTTATTTTTATTGAAATTTTATCATAGATTTTTCATTTTACGGTTTAATTGCCTGAACAAAATATTTTCATCCGTAAACTTGATTATTATTTTAAGTTGAAGTTAAAGTACGATATTGTAAGAATATATCTAACCTATATATATACAGGGTGATTCATAAATATCGAAACAATAGGATATTTCCTTAAATATTGCCCCTAAATCCATACTTCCAATTGCAAAGTTTCTTTAAAAAAGGTGCAAAATTTGGGGACATAAGTTGCAACTCCAAAGGGGTGTCTATTTAAAAAATACGAAAATTAAATTTTTATACGGCCCCCGTAGTGTAAAAATTCCAATCAGGAAAACTTTCCTTATCTATTCCTGAATTAAATACAAAAAATTGCATCTTCATATCTGAAAAACTCCCAGAGTTATGGCCGTTTAAATAATTCATCAGGTTTTAAGGGATTAGACACAAATTGAAATGCGTGCAATCCAAGAAACAGTGTTACTTTAAGAGTTCTAGGAAACACGTAAAAAATATATTTGCTGAGTTAGAATTTTGATTTTTTTTTCTTTTTTGTGATGGTTAACCATATAATTTGCAAACAAAATCACATCCTAATATTTCTCATAAAGGTTTTAAAAAATATAAATGATTAGTATTTTTTTAAGCGGATTTAACTTAAAATCTTTATGACTCGAAACATTATTCATCGGATTTCAAATATTTTTCATTTAATTAAAAAGGAAAGTAAAATTTTAGTTTTGTTTCAGGATTTTTAAGATAATAATTTAAAAAATATTAAAAATATTTATTTAAAAAATTATATAACTTATTTTTTAAAAAAATCATATTTTCAAAAGTAATTTTTTTTCAAATTTGCCGAAACAAAATTAATGTTAAATAATAAAAAAAGACATGTTCCAAGTTTACACCTTTTTTATTTATGATTCTTGACTTATGCTAATTTAAAGACGAGATATGATAAAAAGAAAAAAAAAGAAACAAAACATCATGCAGAAAAACGCAATTAAAGTTTTAAACAAAGATTGGCTCCTAATAAAAATTTTAAATGCTTTTTAAAAAATTGAGCGTGAAAAAGTAACTTCTTTCCGTAGCTTAAACTTCCGATTCAGTTTAACTTTTGCCTTTTGTACTATTTAAATGTCCATAAATAAATGTTAAATGTGTAATTTGAAACAATGCTTTTTCAAACATGCCAATTAAGTGTATTTCATAATTTTAGCACTCACAAATTCAGGCTTTTTATCGTCCCGGCGAGGCCGTTAAAACAGTCTGTATTCTGGGGACGGGCCGGGCCAAACACGGGAGGGGGGGTGCCTTCCGTGGAGGTCATTCTAAGGAAACCTAACCCGTATTTACGCAAGGATATCCAAGATTCGAAGAAAACCACTGAAAACTCCGAACGATTGGGCCAAACGGCACGATTGGGTTCGAACCCAGCACCTCTCGTCTTCCAGCTTTGAGAGAAGAACCTCTCGGCCACAGGTTATACCGAACCGAGACTGGCTTCCTTATTCCTAGGTGTTCCCTGGGCGAAATTTTCAGTCCCGGTCTCGAGACAACCCGTATTAAAATCATTATCTCTGACTGACCTAATCCGTGCAAAAGTAAATAAAATTTGGCTCAGCCCAAAAACTTTTACAACAAATGCAAATATTTTTAAATGGCCATTATTTTACAATAAAACTTTAAAATTCATATTTTTAAAGGATAGTAGATTTTAGGGCAAAAATATTAAAATACACTTAACACTAGTCAAAAAAAATTGCCTATGACGGAATCCTTTCTTAAACGGAAAAATCTGTTGATCCATACAGAATGAATATAATAATACCTGAGAAAAAATAAACTACACTGTAAATAAAATACTGCCAGTTTTCCGGTAGGAATCGGAAAAATAGTTGCCCTTATCGTACCGGAATAATTTCCGACTCAGCTCGGAATAAAATCCGTAAAAAGAAGGAAATAGTCAGTAAAACGGTATTTTACGGATTTCATTCCGATTTTACGGATTTTATTCCGAGCTTGTTTGAAAATTATTCCGGTACGATAAGGGCAACTTTTTTTTCCGATTCGTACCGGAAAACTGGCATTATTTTTTTTTTTTTTTTGCAGTGTACATTTACAACTCCTAAGAAGGGAACTTGTGTATAACGCTTTTTCTTATTTCCAATGTGATTCCATCTTAAAAGATTTTACATTATAGCATTTTTCATTGTCTTTATCCCATGGAATATGGATTAGCGATATTAAAGGAGAAGTGAATCATTTACATATAAATATAGATTCTTTAATAAAACAAATAATCACAGCTTTTGGAGCTTCTTTAAAAATATTAATTATAAACATGAAAAAAGAAAGAATATAATAATTATTTTTGGTCAGAACTCCTCCATACATAACAACTTTTAACCATATCGATGAAAAAAACTATGTAGAAATTGAGTAAGGCCGGGCCAGGCTACGATTTTAACTTTTTTCCAGGCAGGTCCGAACTTATATTCATATGGGTCGGTTTGGGACCGGACCTAGATATTTCGACCCGTGCAGACCACCAGCATACTCTGAAAACAAGTTTAACGTTAAATATATATGCTGCCTATTTTATGTCCAAAGGAGAGGCACTGTCTTATATCGACTTTTAATAATGTATAATTTGTGGATGATCCCTATCTTGCATTCAGATTGAGTTAAAAACTCGGCGCTCAGAGGCATGCATAAATGGTGCAAGTCGCGAATTTTGGATTTTGATATCTATGCGAATTTTGAAGATATCGAGGTGAATGTTTTTGTATTTAATTCAGGTATGGATAAGTAAAAATTTCCCAATTCGGAATTTCACTCTACGGGGGCCGTATAAAAATTTAATTTTTGTATTTTCTCATATAGACCCCCCCCCCCCCATGGAGTTGAAACTTATCTCATAAAATTTTGCACCTTTTTTTATGAAACTTTGCAATTGGAAGTATGTGCCTAGGGGCAATATTTAAGGAGATAGCCTATTGTTTTGATATTTATGAATCACCCTGTATACATATAATCCTAATGAAACGAATTTATGAAACGACTTTATGAAACGATTTTATGGAACGATTTTATGAAACTGCTTTATGAAACGACTGATTATATTACATGGCGATTTCTCCAAAAATATGGAATATTATCCTGTGAAATTAACAACAAAAATCCCTTATCTGCAGATTTCAAAACTGGTATTGGAATTTCAAAATTTGAATTTGTTTTCGAGATATTATTTTTTTCTAATTTAAAATTTAGTAAAACCTCCACATTCCATTCCAATAAAAATTGGTCGCTCCGAGAGGTGGTCTCTTAATGAAGGTCATGTTTAAATATAGATTTTAATTGTTGAAAAAAGGTACCAATGTTACTAAAATTTATTTTTCACATTAGGAAAACATATGAAATTTTAAGTATCAAAATAAAAGTTAATTACATAAGTTAATTACTGCAAAGTTTAAAAAACAAATACGTTTGCTTTGATTTTATTGATACATTTGATTGATACATTGACGTTTGCTTTGATTTTACGGTTAGTTACTTAGTTTAGAAGTTTGATTATTAATGCTCTTTCCGGATTTATTTTTCTAATAAAACCTTCTTCAAGCGAACAAGAAAAAACGGAATTTGTTTCATTTTCTTCAAAGAAATTGGTCGCTCCTGGAGAGAGTTCAACGGGGATGGTCTCTTAATGGAGGTTAAATTAGTATTCAGCCTATGGGAATAAATTTCGTTCCATGAAAAAATGGTCGTTCAGGTAGGCGGTAGCTTAATGGAGGTGGCCGCACAGGGAGGTTTCACTGTATTTTTCTCTAATGATGGCAATTCAAATTTTAATCTAACATTTTTTTTTTTCATTTTAGAATAGGTTATTATTTTAAATTATAGGTTATTATTATATTATATTTAAATTATAGGTTATAGGTTAATTTTTATTATAGGTTATTATTTTTTATTTTATTTTAATAGGTTATTATTTTAATTTAGCGATCAGTTTGGTTTTCCTTAAATGTATGCTAAGAAATGTATCTTGTATCATGTTACTTTTATTCATAACTCAATTTACTTGAACAATCTTTCGCCAAACGTTTTTCCCATCGCATTATTTTTTTCATTAATTTCATTTAAAGTATAATCCTTTCATTCGTTTTATAGAAAACACAAAACTTTCATTTAAAACCGAAACATTTAAAATTAATGGCTTTCACTTCTTTCTTTTTTTTTTTTTTTTTTTTTTTTTTTTTAACGAAACGAAGAGAAAAATATTAGGCAAAGATGCCATATATGCAACGGGGTACCTAATTTGCGCCAAAATAGTTTTATTTTGTTTGACATGGCAACCTGGCTATTGTTGTTTATTTATAATTAAATATTTATTTTCTTTTTTTTAATTATATAAATTGTTTTGTTCTATAGTTATTAATTATTTTTTATTCATTGTTATTTTATTTTAAAAATAATAGAAAATAATTTAAAAATACAAACGAGGTTTTAGTCAAGTTGTAAAAAAAAAAAATCACGCTAAACCAGGTGCGTATATGACATCTGTGTCAAAAGTTAAATAATGCATCAAACCATGACATTTAATTTAAACTTTTCAAAGTAATGTCTTAATTTATCACTCGAAAAAAAAAAAAAAGCTAACTGGCGAGTTTAAAAAAAGCTATTGGCGAGATTTGCTCCCGGCTAACATAAAAGTACCAAGAATACTTTGCGATCATGGCAACTTTTATGTAGTTGATTCGGAAAAAATGTTTGATTTTTTATCAAAATGGGAACCTTTCATAAGAAACGCAAAGGGATCAGCCCGTAATTGTTTATGGGAGTTACATGACTTGGACTATTATAACATACATGAAATGATGGCGATAAAATAATATTTGGCGACTTATCACCTGTACCTGGCTAACATTAAAATACCAAAATGGCACTTGGAATATAAAAAGCGAAGTGGTCCGCCCGGAACTATTGATGACAGTTTCTTGACTTACGTAGGCTGTTATTATAGATATTGTTTTCATTTGTAAAAACAGCGCAAAGAATAATATTTCCTTACGATTAAAAATGTATTTACACGTGACTGTAAAAAACGTAAAAAAAACTTTAAAATTGCTATTAAATGAGTACGTGTTAAATGCAGGAAGATATTAAAAATTATGTCATGAAAATTGTATTTACATGTGAATATTAAAAGAGAATGGAAACTTAAAAATAATAAATACATTAATATGCGTTTAAAGAAGTAATCTCTACTAATAATGTCCCATTTAAAATGGCCAAATAATAATACTGCCAACAACTTAATTATATCTATACGGGATATAAATTTCATATTTCGAGATGATCATTTTAATTAATGTTCCCAATTCAGAGATACCGCGAATAATATTTCCTTTCTAAAAACAAAAGTATTTTCACGTGAATGCTAAAAAGAGAAAAAAAAAACTTTAGTGAACCTTAAGTCAGATTTAAAACGATACATTTAAATATCTGTATTGTATTAAGTTAATCGTTTTATAACGCTGTTAAAAAATACCGGGATGCAAGGACTCTGTTTACTTAATTCATTTTATTTTAGCTTTTTTCTGATGTTTAACTGATCTTCTTTAATCAAACACGAAAACAACCATTGGATGTCTTAACAGAAACTGATTCGTCCTTAAATTTTCGCAATTAGTGGGAATTGAATGGAGACCCGTTTACAGGAAGATCACCACAGGTTTTTTCATTATAATTCAGTCTTCTCTAATCTTTTTAAAGCCGATTAAATTAGCCTGTTTTTAGATTCTGTGGTGTCTGAAAGGGGGTTGGCGAGCGTAGCTTGCAGGGGGCAGAGCCCCCTAGTATATACATATGTATAATATGAAGAGGATATATAGAATGTATTTTTATGCTCCTACGCGCAACACTTATATGTCATTGAAAATCATTAATTACCCGATGTTAGTTAAACTAAATTCTAATTATGTATCATTAAAATCATCTAAAGGAATACATAAATAAGGAATTGTACGATTTATTCTAAAAAAATAGTTAAATTTGAAGACATATTTACAGCTCCAATTTTTTTTTTTCAATACTGCGTTAAAATCAGGCAATTTTGAGCTGCTGAAGGTGATATCTCCCCCTTAAGATATATGACTTTCAAGCAGCACTGGGACCACTAATATATTAATCAAGTATTTCTAGCTGACACGCCTGGCAATGCCAAGGCCCGGGATAATAACTAGAGATCGAACGAAAATGCGGTTTTGCTTACGGGCCAAAATGTGAGTTTCGTCGGAAATTCGGCCGGGCTGAAACTCGACCGAACCTATCTGTATTCCAAATATCTCGTTTCTTCCTTCGGAAATTTTCAACAGTACTCATTGATTTAAATTGTATCGATTCAAATGAGACACTCCTTATTAAACTTCACTGTTTTTAATTATGAGTCATGACTGACTCAAGACGTGAATGAAAATTATAAAGAAGGCAATGCACGTAGGACTAAACTTTGAAGACGCTTTTCATGTGCTAATTAAATCTGCGGACTTAATAGTTATAGAAAATATTTAGTTTGAAACGGCAGATGTGTTTCGAATCGCCGAAAGTTCTAGTATAACAGATGATCATTTACAAAAGACTTCCTTTGACGTTGATGAATTAATTACATTTTATTTTGTATGAAAATAGAAAGTGTTAGTCATAGGCTCAGACAGCCAACTTGGGCCACACATTTAATTACTTCACAATTATGTATATTTAAAAAACACAAATAATTATTAATAATTATGTATATTTATGTATGTATGTATTATTATTTTTTATTTGTTGTATATTTTCGTTTTCGTCCGACAATAGTAAGATTACAAAAATTTGGTTTCTGTTTGGTCTTTTAAATCTGTTCCGGTCCATCCTTAATAATAACCATAAATATACCCAAATCAGTGTTGAATTCAGACTGTTTTTCCGGGAGATATTTTAACAACTCCAAGGGAACACTGCGTGTGCGGAGTAAAATTACACTTTGAAAAATTGGTGTAACGCTACTCCATAAAATTGGTGGTAGGATGCTGCCAACAATTTTATGGAGTACTTTAACGGATATAACGGAATAACTGTACTTTAAAAGGTGTAACTTAAACTGATATAACTTGTGGTTATGGAGTAACTTTACACAATTTTTATTACCATGTAGACAATTAATAAAAATAAAAATCCATTTCACCTCTTTTCACACACGAATAATTAAAAAAAAAATGTTCCAGACCACGAATTTACGTCCGTTGTCATGGTAACGGTTTTTAGTGATAAAGGTACTATTGCTGATAAAGTTACTATTACACTTTCCTCTCTTTCTTCGCTGCGTTTGAGAGAAAAAATCGATGGCTTTACTTTCTTACATATTTTTTTAAATCTTAGTTTGATTTTTACTTTCTTTACAAATCTTTACAAGAAGAAAGTATTGGTTTCGTGAAAATTTTCGAATTCCAGTTTTCGACGGATTTACACGTTTTAGGGGTCAGAGATTCCGAAAAACATGTTTTTACAAAATGTCTGTCTGTGAGTCTGTCTGTCTGTCTGTCTGTCTGTCTGTTTGTCTGTCCGTCCGTCTGTCTGTCTGTATGTGACACATATTTTGTGGGCGCTCTATCTCAAGAACTAATGCACGGAATTTAATAAAAAATGATATTCAGTTAGACCCTGATATAAATTGGTGCTGATTAGTTTTTGGTGTAAATCGCTCAACAGGTGGCGCTGCTATGTAGCATTTTTCACGATTTCTGCAATAGCTCAATCTCCAGAACTAATGCACGGATTTTCATTAAACATCAGATTCTATTAGTCCTTGACATGAATTGAAGTTTTATGCATTTTGGTGTAAATCGCTCAATAGGTGGCGCTGTTGTGCAGCATTTTCCACGATTTCTCAAATAGCTCAATCTCCAGAACTAATGCACCAATTTTCATGAAACTTCAGATTCAGTTAGTCCTTGACATGAGTTGGAGTTTTATGCATTTTGGTGTAAATCGCTCAATAGGTGGCGCTTCTGTGCAGCATTTTTCACGATTTCTGCAATAGTTCAATCTCCAGAACTAATGCACGAAATTTAATCAAATTTCAGATTCTGTTAGTCCTTGACATGAATTGAAGTTTTATGCATTTTGGTGTAAATCGCTCAATAGGTGGTGCTGTTGTGCAGCATTTTCCACTATTTCTCAAATAGCTCAATCTCCAGAACTAATGCACGGATTTTCATCAAACTTCAGATTCAGTTAGTCCTTGACATGAATTGATGTTTTGTACCTTTTCGTCTAAATCGCTCAACAGGTGGCGCTGCACTGCTGCATTTTTTGTGATTTCCACAATAGCTATAGCTCCAGAACTAATGCACCGATTTTCATCAAACTTCAGATTCCGGTATACCTTAATATGAATTAGTGCTGTCTGTGTTTAGGTGCAAATCGTTCAACAGGTGGCGCTGCTATGCTGCAATTTTCAGAATTTCCCCTACAGCTCTATCTCAATAAGTAATGGACGAATTTTCATCAAACTTCAAATTCAGGTATACTTTGATACGAATTGGTTCTAAATTGATGTAATTTCTTTTACTATTTAAATGATTTAATTGACGTGATTTACATAGAAGAAAGTTTTGTGATGGCCACAACATACTAGTTTAACATGTAACCCAGAAAGTCTGTTCCATATAGGAATATAAAATAAATGATTGTATGTATAACGTACCTAAAAGAAATTGGTTGATGAAAAAAATGCTGTTTTTCAACAAAATAAAAGCTTTAAAAAAATCAGAAACTTTTGAAAAATCTTTGAACGTATTCGGAATAAACTTAGTAAAAGAGGGCGAATTTTTACATTTTCACAAAACGAGTGAATTTGGATTGATTTTCAGAGCAGTTCAAAATCGGCGGCAAACGTGGATGATCAAGGAAGTACTTGAATCGTTCCATTCAACATTAAACAACAAAATCTATCCAAAACCAAACAATCCAAAATCTCATCCTCATATGCGTTCGGTCTTATCTTCATCTATCCGGAACTAAATTTACAGACTTGCTTGAGATTGCTCTAGCCATCTTCAACAAACAAACAAAGAGACACACACTCAAAATTCTTTTATTGCTATATACTAATAAAAACATAACTATATTACTACATACTAATAATCTATACTAATATAAAAGAACGATGTGTGCGATAATTTGAAAATTAGCCGAGATATTAATTAAAAACCGCAATTAAAAAGCGCTTTGCCGACGAAAACGTAGCAGAGGGTCTCCGAAACCCCGACCCGGATTCGTGAAATCAGAGGATAACCAAAAGACTTTTCCTTTCGGCCTTTTTTTCAAAGCCAACGTTGGCAAAATCGCTGGAAATACGGAAAAATGGGAAGACATAGTTTTAAATTTTGTACTTTTATGCTTCAAATTCTGCAATCCGTTTGAAAAAATGTTATTAGTAACCCATTTAAAAAATCTATTTCGCGATTTTCTTTTCTACCTTTTGATGAAGGTCATCAGACTCAATGTCAGAGATCTGCATTAAAAGAAAAATACCGAATTAAAGCGGAAACCTTCTTGTGTACGGACGGTGAAATTCGTTTCCAAAAATACGAATGCTAAATATTAAAAAATCGCGACTGTGGATCACTGTTGTTAATTAAATGATAGAATATTCCGGTATGAATTCATTTTCCCAATCAGACGTGACTTTCCGAACGACCCAATATTTACATGTTCTTATTACACTTGATTTATATCCCCTATAATAATCTTGAAACATTCCGATGACAAGAAGTTAAAAAAATAAATAAAATCTGCAAGATGTTCGCTCAGGAAGCGGACAAGCGGGCGGCTTCGGCGTGTATTATATTTTTGAACGAAATTTTTACACCAGCTTCTAAACCGTTCTATTTATTACTGATAAACATTTCAAAGTGTTCAGAGGATAAGAATTATTTCTTATTTTATTATGCTAAAGGACCCGACGCGAAAAGAAAATGCAACAACAAAACACAGACCTTTCACAACTAAATTATCGATATTTATTCAAGAATTTTAATTTTTACACTCTTCAAAACCCTTATATTTATGACAGAGGAAAATTACAAAGAATTTGGACAATAAGAACTGTTTTTTAAATTATTAAACGACACGACGTGAAATAAAAGTTTCTTAGAAGCGCCACTAAATAGCAAAATTTTTTCCATTTATTACAATTGCTTACGAAATATTATATTTTTGATTAGAAAAAATTAAAAAATAACGTGGACTGTAACAACTATTTTTTAAAAACATTTGATGTGCACGACAACTTCCATCCCTACATTTTTTTTTTTTTCGGAATACAGTAGAACCTCGATTATCCGAAGTAATTGGGACCGACCCTCTTTCGGAAAATCGAAATTTTCGGATAATCGAGAATGCTTTAATTTTACGATTAAGAAGAAATAGATGCAATATTTCGTATTTTGGTAACAAGTGTTTAATAAAAATAAAGCAATAGCAAAATAGAAACAAGAATAATTTGCAGGAATTTAAATTTTAGGTAGCTTTCATTACAAAAAGCTACCTATTGCAGCCGTTCGGAGGAAAGAGATTTCAAAAAATTTTGGTATATTTTCATAGATCATGACCCCCAGACCCCGAAACCACCCTACGTTCAAAATTGATATATATATATATATATATATATATATATATGACATATGTCACACTGTAACGCTCGTATTTATGAACCGATTTGGAAGTAATTTGGTGTGTACATAGTACATACCAATGTCTCGACCGAGATCGTTGGCCAGCTTCATCCGCCATTTTGTTTCAAAATGGCGGCCATTTAAAAATTTTCAAAAAATTTAAAATTTGAAATGTGGTACCAAAAAATTGAAAATGGAAAAATATTTTTTTCTTATGTATTTGACCTTTATACAAAGACTCCGGAGCAGTTTTTGTTTTGTCTATATCTTAAAAAATGGCTGAGTTATAGCATTTTGAATTTCTAGCGTGGCTGACATTTTGAAACTTCCTGAATTTTGTCGCGCGATAAAAGGCGTATTTATGAACCGATTTGTATGTAACTTCGTTCATACATAGTACATACCAATGTCTCGACCGAGTTCGTTGGCCAGCTTCATCCGCCATCTTGTTTAAAAATGGCGGCGATTTAAATGTTTAAGAAAAATTCAAATTTGAAATGTGGTACCAAAAAATTGAAAATTGAAAAAATATTTCTTTCTTATGTGTTTGACCTTGATAAAAAGATTCGGGAGCAGTTTTTGTTTCGTCTATATCTTAAAAAATGGCTGAGTTATAGCATTTTGAATTTCTAGTGTAGCTGACATTTTGAAACGTCATGATTTTAGTCACGTGATAACAGAAGTATTTATGAACCGATTTGGATGTACCTTGGTGTGTACATAGTACATACAAATATCTCGACCGAGTTCGTTCGCCAGCTTCATCCGCCATCTTGTTTCAAAATAGCGGCCATTTAAAAAAATTTTAAAAATTTAAAATTTAAAATGGGATACCAAAAAATTGGAAAATGATAAAGATTTTTTTTGTATGTGTTTGACCTTAATACAAAGATTCCGGAACAGGTTTTGTTTTGTCTATATCTAAAAAAATGGCTGAGTTATAGCATTTTGAATTTCCATTGTGGGTGACATTTTAAAACGACCTGACATTTTTCACGCGATAACAGGTGTATTTATGAACCGATTTGGATGTAACTTGGTCTGTACATAGTACATACCAATGTCTCGACCGAGTTCGTTGGCCAGCTTCATTCGCCATCTTGTTTCAAAAGGGTTGCCATTTAAAGAAAATGTAATTTAAAATTTAAAATGACGTATTGAAAAATTGGAAAATGAAAAAGATTTTTTTATGTGTTTGGCCTTGATACAAAGATTCTGGAGCAGTTTTTGTTTCTGAAAATTTGTTCTTTTGTTTATATCTTAAAAAATGGTTGAATTATAGCACTTTGATTTTCTAGCATGGCTAACACTTTGAAACGATCTTGTATTTGTCACGCGATAACACACGTATTCGCCTATTTCGATGGAAGAAGGCATGTGGATAGTATACATCAATATATCGACCAAGTTCGCTGGCCAGCTTCATCAGCCATCTTGTTTCAAAATGGCGGCCATTAAATTAAAAAATACATATATTTAAAGTGAGGTGCAAAAAAATTGGAAATTGAAAAGGTTTCTTTCTTAAGTATTTGACCTTGATATAAGGATTCAGGAGCATCATTTGTTTGTCTTTATCTTAAAAAATAGCTCAGATATAGCAGTTTCAATTTCTAATGTGGGTGACATTTTGAAAAATCTGATTTTTTTGCCTGCGACAGCACTCGTATATATCAACCTATTCCGATGTGAGTGAGCATGTGCACAGCAATTACTAAGGTCTCGACCAAGTTCTGTGGATAGCCTCATCCACCATGTTGTCTTAAAATGGCAGGCACTTTAAGAAATCGCCGAATTTGGCAGCCAAATATAAGTTACTTTAAATAAAAGCAGCTTGGATAAAGCTGACTAATTTCACCAAATTCTCATTCATAATGATTTAGTATTGATAAAAATTAGTATTGAATCTCCTATATTCGGTTTACACTAAATTGAGCTTCGTGTGTTTGAATAATATAAGTTGCCTTTTTTAAAATAAGGAATATGAAAGCTACCTCTTCCTCCCGGCACTGGCCGGAAGGACTTTTGAAATTAAGTACCTTTTACATGTATGTTTTGTTTATAGCAGTTTCCATTGCCTTTGCTTTGAAGCTCTATCTTTAAATATAATTAGTTAACCAATATGACAGTCTTTCTGCTGCTCCAGCTATGCCAAACCTTTTGCAAAACATTCAAAAGCTTCAGAATTGCTAATTTGTTCGTTTTCTTCGTTCCACTCCGCAGCTTACGGGAACTCAAGTTAAATTCAAAGGAACTCTAAGAAAGAGGATCAAAAATATTTTTATATGTACTCGTAGTTCGGAAAGGACAGCTTGCACACAAGAAATTTGGTAATTAAAAATGGATTTTGCCCACAAAAAATATGATAGTAAAAAAAAAAAACTTTCAAAATGGATTTCGGTTAATCGAGAGTTTCGGTTAAAAGAGTTTCGGATAAAAGAGGTTCTACTGTACTGAACTAAATTGTAATGGATCGGATATTTTTTTTTCCTGAAATGAACTCGGAATGATATTTTTTATCTCAGAGTTCACAAAAATCAGAGCATTTTATACTCTGTGAGTGCTTTTTGCTGCAGTATCACTATCTAGGACATTTCGCCGATGCTCGATCTTACCTTACTAATCCATTAAATTTTAAATAATGAAACAATAGTAAACGGGTAATTCAAATTATTAACAAGACATTCTTCCTGGTGTTGTATTAAGATGTTAACAAGTCACAAACGCAAAAAAAATCCAGTTCCGGAACTCAACCATCTCAATAAATGCTGCACGCGGTCGATTTTTTACTGCAATATGGAAACTACATTTCGTGAAGGAGAAAGCGTAAAAAGACTGACTGCATTTTCTGTTTGCGTTGAAAAAAAGCTTACGTCCGATACAGCGAAAAAGGTTGTAGAATACAGGAAACAAATAGTAAATTACCGTATATACTCGCGTATAAGCCAAAATATTTTGACATAAAAATGTTTTTACAAAAGGGGAGTCGGCTTATACGCGGGTCGGATTTGGAGAGAAAAGTTCTAAGTCACAGAGCTTTCTGACTTGCTTAGGCGAGTTGATGTTTCCATTAACAAATAATTTAAAGATAAGTTGCGAAAAATCTGTCCAGAAAGCAAAGGGCAGCAATTTGAAAAAAGAGGGAATCAATGTTATCGCCTCTTAGGTTAAAAAGGCGTGGCTATAATTTCGATAATTAGGAAATCATTTAAAAAGTTCTGTATTAGCAATGCTATGGATGGCACTGAGGACGATTTTATTTACGGAAGTGATGACGAAAACTCATCAGATACTAAGTCCGATTTTTATGACGGGGAAGCAACGGAACGGGACTATTCAGATAGTGATTTCATATTTGAAGGATTCGTCTGATGTTTCTTAATTTTTTATATAATTACTTTTGCTTGTTTTGTATTTCATTGAAAATGTGATTTTTGTCTGAAAAAAATATTGGAATTTTTTAGTGTCGGCCATCAGCGGGTCAAGAATTTTACCAATATTTTGTCATTAAAAATAGGAGGGCCGGTTTATACGAACGGGCTCCTACGCAACTATATATGGTAAAATAAGATTTGCAAAACAAATAACTTTAGTAGAATTCCTGTCGGCGCTTAAAATTGAAATAAAAATTATAAGACATTGAAGCTAATATAATAATACGTGATTTTTTTTTCTTTTAAGTAGGAGTTTGAAAAGGAAAATATTAATGTAAAATATTAATGTGCGCATTTAGATGGAGCTAAAAATGAGGTAAAAAAAAACGATTGGAAAATTTTAAGACGGGGAAGAATTAGATAAACTAGAATTGTAAAATTATGTTAGATGGGAAAAAAATTATAGAATAATCTTAAAATAAGGCGGAATTTAAAATTTTTTAATATATATAAACAAATTTATGCTTTAATACAATTATTATATACCTAGAGAAAGCAGGGGGAATAAAATCGAATTAGTATTTAGTAGAAGTTACTGTATTATATTTACATAAATCTTATAAAATCTCACTAATAATGTTTAAACGATTTGCAAAAAAAAAGCTTTTTCCCCCGCTCGACATTGCAATTTTTTTTTTTTAATGCATAAAGGCAAGATACTTGCAGACACGATTATTGAAGTGATTTCAATACATTGATAATCAAATATATTTTTACTTTTTCTATAAATAATTTGCATCTTTCGCTCTATATATTCCAAATATGGGTAGCTAAAATTATTTACTATACAGGCAGTAAATGAATTTGGTATGTTTGTTCCAAGATGTGTGCAAGATTATGGCCACTCTGACAGACTAAAAGCTTTTTCATAAATAAATAAAATATCTTAAAAATATTAGATGTAAATTTCCAACTGGGCGAAAAATGTCCGGACCAGGATTCGAACCCTGGACCTCCTGGCTGAAGCCGCCTGTGTTCTGCCATCTGAGCTATCCCTGGAGCTATATTCTATCCTTCTGGCTTCACCCAGGAGGTCCCGGGTTCGAATTCTGGCCCGGACATTTTTCGCCCAGTTGGAAATTTACACCTAATATGATTTGTTTACCAATTAGAATAATTGTGTGAAAATTAATCTAGTGTAATTTCGTATCCAGCGATTTCTGGAGTTCCATTACCTGAGATTTATTCTGTTGAGCTGAACCAGGTTTCAGACCAGATGCTGTAATCTTCAAGGTTAGCTGGGTAAAAAGTTCGACCAGAATCGTCCGGGATAGCTCAGATGGCAGAGCACTGGCGGCTTCAGCCAGGAGGTCCCGGGTTCGAATTCTGGTCCGGACATTTTTCGCCCAGTTGGAAATTTACCTCTAATTTGATTTGTTTACCAATTAGAATAATTGTGTGAAAATTAATCTAGTGTAATTTCGTATCCAGCGATTTCTGGAGTTCCATTACCTGAGATTTATTCTGTACCAGGTTATTTACCAGGTTTCAGACCAGATGCTGTAATCTTCAAGGTTAGCTCGGTGAAAAAGCTCGTCCAGAATCGTCCGGGATAGCTCAGATGGCAGAGCACTGGCGGCTTCAGCCAGGAGGTCCCGGGTTCGAATCCTGGTCCGGACATTTTTCGCCCAGTTGGAAATTTACATCTAATATGATTTGTTTACCAATTAGAATAATTGTGTGAAAATTAATCTAGTATCTTAAAAATATTTTAAAAATATTTTAAGAAAATACATTATAACGGAATATATTCAAACCTGTACCGGAAAATTATTGTTGAAAATATTTAAATAAAAATTTAAATTAGCTAATCAACAACTTTTCTCCAAGAGTTTTCATCCATCGAGTTCCCTAACTTCGCTTCTGCGCCAGTTAGAGAGCACAATTTATTATAAGTGAACGTGGATTAGGAATATAAATAATTTAATTAATACCAAATTTATTTTATTGTTTACTTAGAAAGACGATTCAGTCATTTGCTAAAGAACCCTTGCCCGTCGCTGTATGTCTGCCAAGTTTATAGCATTACATATGTGTCAAACTATGATGGGAATAAATATGCAATTTCCAGGATTTTTCTTGACAAATATTGTTTAGGTCACCTAGTCTTAAGATTACTCTCATTTTGTTTAATAGTTATAAATTAGAAAGATGGTTCACTCATTTGCTAAAGAACACTTGTCCGTCGTTGTATGTCGTCCAGTTTATAGTATTACATGTGTGATAAACTATGATAGGAATTAATATGCTATTTCCTGGATTTTTTCTTGACCATTATTATTTCGATCTCTTAATCGTAAAATAAGGTTTCTCTCATTTTATTTATTTAATTTTATCTTAGAACTGACTTCAGTTTGTGTAAATACAGGTGTTCTGCTACTTACGAATGTGAGCCAAATTTCCCGCCGTAACTAAAATATATATTATGTCGAAAACAATAAATAAAGTATAAAACGTGTCATAAAAAATCCCTGCCGGCCCGGCCTACAGGCAGAGGTAGATTTCGAAGTCAAATATACTAATTTCAAAAACAAAAACTAAATAATGATTAGAGATAAATCCACTTTAACAATTTTATCTGGTCGCTTTTGACGAGTTTTTATTTCATTTTTATATAATAGCTGGTTTTATCAGAATCATGTTAGGGCGGTATTAAAAAAAATATTTTTCCATGCTCAACAACTCGAAATATTCTGGCATAATTCCAGATTCATTTTTAATATAAAAAAAATATGAAACTTGCTGACGTGATATTTGGAGAGATTTATAAGCGACCTGTGTTTTTATTTTTTGTTCAATTAATTAAAACTTGATATATAAACAATTATTCTTTAGAAGGACAATATTTTTCGTTTCTAACACAATCGCTTCGGGAAATTCCGTTCAAAATGCCCACTTTGACATACTTTTTGATGTATATTCTGCCTCTATCAAAAAATCGATCATTACAGTACATTATATAGTTTCTGAATAAGCGAATATACCAATTAAATGCGTTTGAGAGCAAAAATGAATTTAAAAATGAGTCAGAAAATAAGCAGTTTGGATTTGGGTGCATCCTTAATACAATGATTTTTTCCAACACAATCCGCTTCGGTAAATTCAGTTCAAAATGTCCTTTTTAACAGCATTTTTTTAAATATATTCTGCCTCTATCAAAAAATCGACCATAACGGTACATTATATAGTTTCTGAGTAAGAAAACGTACCAATTGGAAGCCTTTGAGAGCAAAAATAAATTGTAAAATGAGTCAGAAAATAAGCAGTTTGGATTTGAATACACCCTTACTGAGATGATTTTTTACTTCAACCGCTAAGTACTTTTAATTTGTTTTTGCTGTAAGAATTGGTCCTATCCAAAACCTGTCTATGTAGATGTTATAGACAATATTAAGAAGATATATGATAAATTCATGGGGATTTTATATCTTTTGAATTGGGGTTACGGATTTTTTTCTTCTTCAAACCCCCTTTTTGTTTTCGTTTTTAATTTTGTTTTTCGGTACGAATTGGTCCTATCAAAAACTTGTGAATATAAAAGATGTAGATAATGTTAAGGAGATTTATAATAAAATTAATTGAATTTAATATCTTGAGAATTGACGAAGTTATGAATTTTTTCCTCCCCAAAACCCTATTTTTTGCGCCCTTTGAGCCCATTTTTAACTTTATCAAAAATCTGTGATACATAAATTTTTGGCCCTATTTTTAGAACAAATAAAAACTTTAAACTGATTTGATATGTACAAAAATCAAGAAGTTATGGGGGTTTTCTGTTTTCACAAAACCCCTCCCTATTTCCATCCCCTTGGTCCGATTTTGCCCATTAACGAACTTGACCGACATTTTATGCCCATTGATTTTATGTATCAGTTTGGAAGAGATTGGTGCAGAATTACGAAAGTTATCGTGTCCAGAAGAAAGTGATATATATATACATATATATATATATATAGAGATAGATAGATAGATAAAGTTTTTTACTGAGGGTGGTTTTGGGTTCTAGGGGTCATGATCGGTGTAGATCTGCAAAAATATTTCAGAAATTCCAACATAGGAACGATCCCAATAGGTAGTATTTCATACGAAATCTACCTAAAAAGTACATGTTTGTAATTAAAAAAATAAAAAGGTTTTATATATATGTTTTACTATGAGTGATTACTACAAGGACCGAAAAGGTTTGAAATTGTCAATTGTCGAAGCTGTTTTTAGGTGCTCTATGAGGATGAATCAAGAACAATAGATCCCCGGATTTACGTTTTTTAAGAAAACATCAATTTTAAACAGAACTATTTGTTTCTATAGGTCTACAAACTATAAATTCAAATGTCAAGGATTTATTACAAATTTAGTTACCCGAGTCAGTCAGAAAGGGACTCATGAAAACATATTTTAATATTTCATTAGAGATAAATATGTAATCTTAACGACATAAATTTAAACTACAAGAATATTTATTAGAAAATAAAATTTAGGATATCTTTTTTTTTTTTAAATCTATTGTAATAAAACGTTGTTAAACAGTCACCATTGGGATCAAAAGTTGTAAGCCTATTGACTATACCCTAAGGGTTATGGAGCAGTTGCTTATTTGCGATGCATTTCATTAACTGGTGAAATTCATACAAGTTTTGTTTGGAGTAAATGTAAAATAGCCCCCCTCAAGAGGTTAACCATCCCACGGCTGGAATTTTTCAGTGCAGTGTAGTTGCTTCTAGAATGTGGAAATATTTAAAACAAGTATTACATATTCCGAATTTAAACATAAAGTTATGGTTTGACTCTGAAATAACCCTATGTTCGATTAGAGGTCCTACTACAAACTGGAAACCTTTTATTGCCAATCGTGTAACTAAAATTCAGTCATCGACAGATCCAAAGGACTGGAGTTATTGTCCCGGAAAAGAAAACCCTGCTGATCTGATTACACGAGGGGAAAATTTATCGACGTTAATGGGTAAAATTGTATGGTGGTGCGGCCCACCTTGATTATTACTACACGGAAGATAGGTGGCCTTCAAAAAGGGCTATAGAAATTGATCCCGAAACTTTTAATGAAATGAAAGCAAAACCAAATTTAACTCTATTGTGTAATGAATCAAACTCTACTCCTAAACCAGTATTTGATATGGCAAAGTTTTGTTATTTAAATCGCGTGTATAATATTACTGCTTGAATAATGCGTTTTAATCATAATGCCAATTCGAAAAATCCTAAAATTTTAGGACCTTTAACTGCTTCAGAAATAGATATGACAGAAAAATACTGGATTAAACAAACTCAGGATACTTCATTTAAAGGTGAAATAGAAGCACTTAAAAATCACTTAATAAAGTTTCTTCTTTATACAACATTAATCTACAATTAGATGGAAATAACTTACTTGTTTTATCCGTAAGAATTCAGTTTTCTGAAGTTACAAAGCATTAAAAACATCCGTGGATATTTCCTAATAAATCTTATTTTGAATAATTACTCATTAAGGATGCTCATGAAAGAATGTACCATTTTGGTGTAGCTGTACTTTAGCTCATCTTCGTGAAAGGTATTTTATAATAAAAGGGTGAAGATTTATAAAATCCGTCTTAAGATCGTAAATGATATGTTGAAAACTTAATTATACTCCTGGAAATTTGGAAATATCACCTGTACCGAAAGACAGAATCGCCGAAACACCAGTTTTACAGACCTCTGGCGATGATTTTGTCGGTCCGATTTATTATAAAATTTCTTAGGGTACTTGGAAGGCTTATATTGTTGTATGCACATGTGCTGTAACTAGAGCGATACATTTAGAACTAGTGACACCAATGTAAGTACTGAAACCTTTATCTTAGTACTACGAAGATTTTCCTCTAGAAGAGATTTCTACAAAATAATATACAGTGACAATACCAAGACGTTTTCTAAGGCTGATTTGGTGTTAAACGATGCTTTGAAAAGAATTTCTAAGCAAGAAATTTTTGATTATTTGAGAAAGAATAAAATAACATGGAAGTTTATAGTTCCCAGGACTTCCTGGTAGGGCGGCTTCGGGGAAAGAATGGTCCGATCAGTAAAAAACACCTTTGAGAAAAGTTCTAGGCACAACTTGTCTCAGTTATGAAGAGCTAGAAACAATACTTACTGAAATAGAGGCTGTGATCAATTTACGTCCATTATGTTATCTTTACGAAGAAAATGCTGAACCATCACCTTTGACGCTATCTCATTTTTTGGTTAGTAAACGATTAAAGTCCTTACCTTCTTATGGATTATCAATTTATACGGAAGAGAAATCCGATAAAATTTTGTTGAAGAAAAATATAAATATAAGCAACAAATTACTGACCACTTTTGGAAAAGGTGGAGAAATGAAAACCTGTTAGAACTTAGATCTGCTTTTCAAGTGAAAAATATAAATTCATCACCTCAGTTCAAAGTTAACGATATAATGATAATTCATGATGAAAAGCTCCCAAAACATATGTAGAAATGTGGTCGCATTAAAGGACTCATATATGGTCGTGACTCTAAAATACGTGTGTATTGCAGACTCCAAAAGACGATCTCAAACGACCTGTGCAACTTTTATATAATCTTGGTATCATTTAATTTCTTTTGTTACTCATATTTACCTTCATTACTGTTTAATTTGCATTCCCTTCATGTGTTTTATTTCCTTTCTTAGATTGCAACATTCTTTTTTACTTTTTCTTGTATATCTGCAGCTGTATGTAAGTATGTTATCGGAATTTATGTCATGTATTAAGTATATTCTTATGTTTATTAAATTGTTTAATGTAGATGCTGGACTAAGTGTTCAACCGGGGGCAGTGTGTTAAGAATGCCTTACTGGCGATAATAGCCAAATCTGTCAGTCGGTTGCTGTGGCAACCCACTTTTATTGCTTTTCTGATTTACTTTTTATGGTAGATGTAAAAATTGAATGGAACCGTGGTTTCTCAATTTGAATTGAATGAAATTTTTTCAATGAACTAAACTCTCAAAAGAGAGTAATAGAATATTAATATATATCTATACTAGGGGGTTCTGCCCCTTGGAAGCTACGCTCGCCAACTCCCGTTCAGACACCGCAGAATCTAAAAGCACGCTAATTTGACCGGCTTTAAAAAGATTGGAGAAGACTGAATTATAATGAAAAAACTTGTGGCGATCTCCCTGTAAACGGGTTTCCATTCAATTCCCATTGATTGAGAAAATTTAAGGCCGAATCAGTTTCTGGTAAGACATCCAATGGTTGTTTTCGTGTTTGATTAAAGAAGATCAGTTAAACATTTGAAAAGAAACTAAAATAAAATGAATTATCTCAACAGGGTCTTTGCCAACCCGTATTTTTTAACAGCGTTATAAAACGATTAACATAATACAATACAGACATTTTAAATGTATTGTTTTAAATATGACCAAAGTTTCAATAAAATTTTCTTTCTCTTTTTAGCATTCACATGAAAATACTTTTGTCTTTAGAAAGGAAATATTATTATTCGCGGCATCATAGAATTGGGAACATTAATTAAAAAGACCATCTCGAAATATGAAATTAATGTCCCGCATAGATATATTTAAATTGTTTGGCAATATTATTATTTGACCATTTTAAATGTGACGTAATTACTACAATTTACTGCTCTAAATGCATATTATTGTAATTATTATTTTAAGGTTTTCTTCCTCTTTTAATATTCAAGTGTAAATACAATTTTCATGACATAATTTTCAATATTTTCCTGCATTTAACACGTACTCATTTAATAGTAATTTTAACGTTTTTTTCCGTTTTTAATAGTCTCGTGTAAATAAATTTTTAGCCGTAAGGAAATATTATTCTTTGCGCTTTTTTTACAATTGAAAACAATATCTACAATAATAGCCTAAGTCATATGACTGTCGTCAATAGTTCCGGGCAGACCACTTCCCTTTTTATATTCCAGGTTCCATTTTGGTACTTTAATGTTAGCCAGGCACAGGTGATAAGTCGCCAAATATTATTCCATCGCCCTCATTTCATCTATATTATAATAGTCCAAGTCATGTAACTGCCATAAACAATTACGGGCTGATCCGCTTTTCTTATGAAAGTTTTCCATTTTTATTAAAAAATCAATCTTTTTCGAATAAAATTACCTAAAAGTTGCCACGATTGCAAAGAATTCTTGGTACTTTTATTTTAGCCGGGTGCAAATCTCGCCAATAGCTTTTTTTTAACTGGCCTGTTAGCATTTTTTTTTCGAGTGATAAATTAAAATTTTTCTTTGTAGTTTAAATTAAACGTCATGGTTTGTTGTATTATCTAATATTTGTCACAGATGTCAAATACGCATCGGGTTTGACGTGGGGTTTTTTTTTACGACTATTTGGCGAAAACCTCGTTTTTGAATACCAGTTACAGATATAGTTTTAAATTATTTTCCATTATTTTGAAAATGAAATAGCAATAAATAAATAAATAAAAATTAATTAATAACTATAGAGCAAAACAATTTATATAATTAAAAAAAATAAAATAAACAACAATAGTCACCATGTCAAACAAAATAACGCCCTTTTGGCGCTAATTAAGTACCCCGGTGCGTATATGACATATGTGCCTAATATGTTTCTTTTCGTTTTTTTTTGTTTTTTTTTTTTTTTTTTAAGAAAGTAGTGTGAAAGCCATTAATTTTAAAATTTCAGTTTTAAATGAAAATTTTGTATTTTAAATTAAATGAATGAAAGGGTTGTATTTTAAATTAAATTAATGAAATACAAAATGATGTTGAAATAATGAAAAATGTTTGTCAATTTATAACCTGCGTCCCTCTAACATAAAAATATCAAGTTCTTGATTTCTCTATCAGAATCTTACGATTTGGCGAAAGATTGTCCAAATAAATATATTTATAAATAAAAGTATCATGATACATTTCTTAGCATACATTTAAGGGAAACCAAACTGGTCGCCAAATTAGTTTAAAATAATAAATAACCTTTTCTAAAATGAAAAAAAAAAAAGTAATGATTAAAATTTGAGTTGCCATCATTAGAGAAAAGTGTTTAAAATTAGAAAATATAATATCTCGAAAACTAATTCAAATTTTGAAATTCTAATACCAGTTTTGAAATCTGCAGATCAATACGGATTTTTGTTGTTAATTTCACCGCATAATGTTCCATATTTTAAGAGAAATCGCCATGAAATATAATCAGTCGTTTATTCAGTCATTTCATAAAATCGTTTCATAAAGTCGTTTCATAATTTCGTTTCATTATGATTTAATATATATATGGGGTAGATATATGTAAATAAAATGTAAATACGTTTTTAAAACGTAAGTTTATTAATTCAAGCTGTAGAGTGTGTGCATTTATTGAAGTTATTATGAATTTTATACTTTCGAAATGATTTATGAAAAAGTTCTTATTTTTTGACGAACTACGAAAATATTTGAAGTTCCGAATCTGCAATTTTATTGATGTTGTAATCATCAGCGGTCAACCTATGTAAAATAGTTTGACATATGTAAAATACTCCACAAACAATCTTTCCCCCTATACCACTATATAAAGGAATTCTTTTGTGTGGTCCTGTAAATCAATAATAAATATCCTTTGCACCGCATATTCTGCAGAATGTATATTTTTGTGCACGTAATGTATATATATACATTTATATATATATATATACATCAATTTACTTTTGTTCCAAATGGTTTACCATTATTAAAATGTACTCGTTTTTTCTCATTGGCCGTAATGTAACGGAATAATTTTGACTGCCCCTGTTATTGAACTATGCATCCGATTTCATAAAATTTGAAATGACTCTGCAAAATTCTGCAACAATTATATATTTTAAATTTCAAACTATTAGGTTGGTTAGTGTTTACGCTGTTATATGGGGACAGACAGACGGACGGACGGATCAGACGACGGCTATAGTTGCTAAGTATTTGTATAATTACGAACGCACCTAAAAATGGATAGACTGTTGGTCCAATCGGAAAGTCCTTTCCGTTTGGGAAAATCGATCATTTTGTTTCCGGAAAGCTCGAAATTTTATTAAATTCAAAGTATTACAACTAGGTAGATTTTGATCATAGGTTTTTACTGTCGTTTTTATAAGATCCGCAAGAAAATGTTTCAAAATGTAACTTATAGGATTTAGGAACTGCATAAAATGTATAAAGTGTAACCTTCTGAAAAATAACGGCAGGACTTTTTCATTGATATAATCGTAAATCTTAACTAACACAATACCTACGTATCTCCAATAGATACAAAATTAAAAGGCGATTCAATATTTTCATTACACCCTGTATATAAACAAAAAAATGTACTTATAGTTTATTTTCAAATATTTCACATCATATGTCAATAATGTAATAATAAATGTGAAGCACTAAAAGAAAAAGACGACAGTGGAAAGTTATTTTGAATAACAAGCCAAGCATGCTCTTCAATTCATAGAAATTTCAGGAAAACTACGAGAATGCTCTCTTAAGTTTTTCGTATTTTTACTTTATTCGTCAACACTTTATCAACACTTTATTCGTCAAAGATTAAATTTTATCAAGAAAACATACTTAAGGAATCTTTTTAACTTTAATAATTTTTTTTTTTCGCATAAAGTTTGGTACTTATGATGCTACTATATATTTTTTAAATTTTAAACGCAATGCTTTTCTCATTATTAATTAAAATAAGCATCTTGTGAAAACAATTTACATACTTATAATTAAGTAAGATATACGCAGTTGAGGAAGACGGGCAATAGAAAATCTTGTAACATAAGTAAGAGGATATAAAAAAGCTCCCTAAATTGATCCACTTGTAATTATTTTCACGAAAAAAAAGTTCAAGCACCGTAAATTTAAAAAAAAACGAAAGAGAGATAGATGAAATCTGTCATCGATGTAGTATGTAATAGACACTTTGTCTCACGACATTAACATTAATAATGAAATAATAATAACGAGCCACCAACCCAGAGTTCACGATAAGTTCATTTTTTAGTTGTTGCCAGATACATTACATCACAGAAACCGAAGGAAAAAATATTGTCATTTAAATATGTATATTCTATCTTTTGTATTTCTTTTATTACTTTCTCTTTTTAGTGCTCATAGAAAAAGTCTGAAATGTTATTTATTATATAAAATTATTAGTAGAATTTTTCCTTTTAAATTTTAATGAATGTGGATAAAATTATCATTTATTATTTTTTGTAATTTTAAAGAAAATGGCATCAACAAACACGTAATGATCCCTTCTTTCTTTCACAACAACAAAATATTTCGAAAATTAAAAATTTTATTATTACGATGAAATTATACAAACATGTTTCAAATTTATAAATAAAAATAAATGCTAAAAATGTAATTTTTCGCACGAAAGGGTTTTTTGCGCAAAGTTAGTTATGCAAAGTTTTAATAACCATCTTTATAAAATAATTAGTTGAAATCTGTCTTTCCTCTTTAAATACATTTCCTGTAAATGGAAGTCTGTAACATTCTAGCTCGATTAATCTCCTTAATTGTAAACAAAACTCAAAAAAGATGAAATGAAATGATTCCTGTTAATTTTTCATGACATGATTTTTTGCTTTCTGAAATAAAAAGAGTGCTTAAGCTTAAATATGTGAAAATAATCTTTACATTTCTTCAAAAATAGAAGCGAATTATAATATTGTTCATGCCATCAATTCATATAAAATGTGATTTTTATTTCCAATTTTTATTTGAAATAACATAAAAAATTAACCTAATAATCCATGATGTTTTTCCTTTTCTCTCTTTTATCAATACAATTCGAGTGATTCAGCAGCCATCAATGCAGAAATGTAAAAATTACAAAAAATTAATGTCTCGAAAACTAATTCAAATTTTAAAATTTTGAGACCACTTTTGACAACCTCGCGTCAAATGGGAGTCTGTAATCGAGCTAGAATGTTACAGACTCCCATTTACAGGAAATGTATTTAAAGAGGAAAGACAGATTTCAACTAATTATTTTATAAAGATGGTTATTTTTTGTAATTTTAAAGAAAATGGCATCAACAAACACGTAATGATCTCTTCTTTCTTTCACAACAACAAAATATTTCGAAAATTAAAAATTTTATTATTACGATGAAATTATACAAACATGGTATAATTTCATTGTAATACAACCCATGCGAAAACTGGTATTAATTTTATCATACGACGATCCCTATTTTAGGAGGAGGAGTTGTGAAGTACGAACGAACAGTCACCTTTTTATATAATAGATTTTCATATAACAAAATGTAATGAGATGCTACTATTTAGTGACAAAGGTCCGTTTTTTCACTAGGGACTTTTCTGTCGTCTCAAAACTTACTTTTGGCAGCAAAACATTGTTGTGAGTTTTAGAAATATACTACTATGGTGGAAACGACTTATTGCATCATATCAAGTTTTACATCATCTAATTGAAAAATTCATGTATTTTAAAATTAAACGAATTTGAAATTTGTAGCTCCGTTTAGTAATATTTCATTTTTGACTTTTTAGAATAATTTGTAAATATTTTTTAATACAATTAAAAAGTAAAATGTATATACCGTATGTAGAAATTGGTTGGGAATAATAGGGAAAAAAATAAAGCATATTTACATAAAATATGGAGCAGCGCACTTCGCGTTTTAATGTCAAATTAAGAAGTACGAGTATTAAATTGGTTAAACGAAGTGTTGCATCATAATAATAATATGTTTGGGACTGTATTTTTTCTTTTTTTTCTTATTTTAGCCAATCTGGTTGGTAAATACAATTTAATAATAAAGTAATATCTTTTTGCATCTTTTTTTAATAGTATTTTAAATAAAATAACTAAAAGTTAGATTTTTTGAAAATTATGCAATATCACTGAATAGAATTAAAAAAAAATATTTTAATTTTATAATAATATTTTATATTTTTATATATAATTTATAAAATATGATTGCATCTGTTAATCATTAAAATCCATATATACCTGAACAAGGAAGGTTGCTTCAGATACAAACAAGGGGGATTTTTTCGAAGCGCAATTTAAAAAAATATTGAAAAAATATTGGAGAATCTCTGTACGTATACAATAAAAAACAATTAAAATTAGTAACGGAAACTCGATTAGGAGTATAATTTCGCGAGATATTAATAAAAATATGAAAATGTAGTTTAACATTAGAAGTACTAAATCTTGAATGTTTATAATTCAAAAACTTTTTCAAATGACTTGAAATTTGGTGTCTAGGCATAGTTTGAATCGAAGATTTTAAATATATTGTTAAAATTGGGTATTGTGATTGAAAAAATAATGTTTGGTTTCTTTTTAATATGTAGACGGCCCCCTAAGCAAATTTTACATACATCATTTAAAAGTGGACTTTATTTCCAATCGTTCGGTACCAGTAACTTTCTTCTACGATAAATTGTTGAGGAGTTAGTAGGGGGTGTTTGCTTTTTTTTCTGTGCATTTGTGGAATCGGATTTCTGGAAGGATTGTTTGGTGGAAAATATCCAAATAATTTGATCAGTTTTTTACGAATCCCAATGTTTGTTATACATTTTTTTAAATCTACATACTAACACTCCAATGGGACAACAAGAGGGTGTTCACACATTTTTGCAATGGTTTTTGAAAAAGAAATATATAAACAAAAGTAATGATTTTGTTTTATAATATGTCCAGTCTGTTAGACCTTTTTTTTTTTAATTATGGTGTTACATATTAAACGTACATACATTAAGACAGACTTGAACACAATTAATACAATAACCCAACAGCAGTGAAAGATTAACCGGAGCCAGGACTCGAACCTCGGTCCACAGAGTACCGTGCTGTTGCTTTAACCACAAATCTACCCTGGCCGATGTCCCAGCTCCGCAATTTCTCACTAATAAACCGTGTTTGGGAACATTATCGGCCAGCAATCGCACAGAACGCGATGACAGAAAATACGATGAATAAATTAATATTCTATCGATCCACAATATATATTAAAGTACACATAAATTGACGTCTGAATTCATTTTTATTAATGATACATATATTAAGACAGTCTTTAACACAATTAATACAATAACCCAACCGGAGTGAAAAATTAGCCTGGGACAGAACCGAAAGAGCTGGGCCGCTTTCATATATATTATAAATCGATGTAAAATTAATTTATTCGTCGTATTTTCTGTCATCGCGTGCTGTGCGATTGCCGGCCGATAACGTTCCCGATCACGATTTATTAGTGAGAAATTGTCGAGCTAGGATATCGGCCAGTATAGCTTACAAGGAGAGGGTCAAAGGTTGGTCTCACCGAATGCGATGAACATTTGTGTATCGATAGAGTATAGTTAGTATATAAATATATGGGCGTCATAAAGCGCAACCCTCAGGGGGTCTTGAGGAAATAAGTCGCAAAGTTTAAGCTACATTTCATAACCGGATAAATTTCCTTCGTTGGCAAGCGGTTCGGTAGCGCGATCGGCAGCACGTTGGATTTCAGTTTTTTTGGCACTGGTTCAAATCCGGATAGGTCTTGTTTTTCAGAACGACAATTTTTGTCAATCATTATGAAACCGCAATTGAAAAAATATGTATAATAATTTAAACTTACGAAAAATATGAATTAAATGTATGTTTTGTAGCATGTAAGTGCTTTTTCAACTACGGAATTTTGCATGCTTAAATATATAATGTAAAAAAAAAACCCGCATATTTACGTCTATAGACCAGAAATTTTTTGTTGTTATTTAAAATTATTTACAGTTATTTCAATGGATAATCTACTATTTTTCTATTTTTCTCAGAGAAATAAATTTAAACAGGTGACATAAATGCGTGAATAATTATATTTTTTACATTTTGTTTCTATAGGAAAGTATTTCGAATATTTGATGATTTTTTTTGTAATACCCTTTTTAAAATTCTTAATATGACATTTTTTTTCGGATTTTTGGTTTTGTAATTATTACCTTCGTAATAACTGTTTTCAGCAATTCAGTATCTTTTTAGAGCTTATTTTCAAGCACAAAGACAGCTATTCCAACTATAATCATAAGAATACAAGATTTAAAAAATTCAAAAGTTAAAAAGCGAGCTGGTAAAAAACTATACACTTATTTCACTGTGAAAAATAGTAGCTTATTTATGTAAATAACAGTAAATAAATTTTAAAATTAGCTTAATTTTATGGTCTATAAAAGTTCTAATTGACTTTTTAAAAGTTTGTTATTATTGTTATTTATTTATTTGTTTTATCTTTACTTTTCATGAAATCTATAAATATGCAAAGATTCGCATTTAAAATTCTATTTGTATAATTAAACTGCATTATTATAAAAATATTAAACAAGAAAAACAAAAATGATTTACGAAAGAAATTACTATGTAGACACTTATTCTAATTAAAAATCAAGAATCCCAGACTTTAAAAATCATATTAATAATATAAAAGCATATTTTTAATAAACCATCAAATATTAGTATTTGAAGTATTTGAATGAGGAAACAAAATGAAAATAATATATTTGTTCACTTATTTTAATTTATTTCTCTTTTAAAAATTGTTGATAATCATTGAAATAACTGTAAATAATTTTAAATAAGGACAAAAAATTACTGGTCTATAAGACATATGAATATTTTCTTTTTTTACTTTTCATTATATATTTAAACAAGTAAAATTTCGTAGTTAACAAAGCACTTATATGCTACAAAACATACATTTAATTCATATTTTTCGTAAATTTCAATTATTATACATATTTTTTCAATTGCGGTTCGAAAATTATGAATAAAAATTTTCGTTCCGAAAAACAAGTCAGAGCCGGATTTGAACTCGGGCCGAAAAAACTCAGATCCAGGGTGCTGCCGATCGCGCTACTGAATCGCTTGCCAGAGAAAGAAATTTATCCGTTTATGAACTGTAGCTTAAACTTTGCAACTTATTTTCTCAAGACCCCCTGAGGGTTACGCGTAATGACGCTCATATATTTATATACTAACTATACTCTATCAATACACAAATGTTCATCGCATTTGGTGAGACCAACCTCGGACCCTCTCCTTGTTAGGGGTTAAAGCAGCAGCATAGTGCGTTGTGACCCACATTCGAGTCCTGGCCCCGGCTAATTTTTTATTCCTGATGTTTTATTGTATTAATTATGTTCAAGTCTGTCTTAATATATGCGCCTTTAATAAAAAATAATTTAAACGTTAATTTACGTGTGTTTAATATTACATCTTGATTTCCAAGATTAAAAAAAAAAAAAAAAAAAGCTTTTTCTTGAAATATCAAGATTGATTTATTTCCAATCCTCGACCACATTCTTCAATAGTCCCTCCAATGCTTCGGGATGCCGCTTATGAATAGCATTTTTTAACAAATTTATGCCTAGAGTCCCATTTTTGGGACGCTTCGAATTTTAATAAATTTGTATGATTTTCTTCCTCTTTATAATATTAAAATTGAATGAAATAATTATCTATAAATGTCTTTATCTGTTACCGAAAGATGACAAAATAAGATGGAGACTTATTTGCTTAAAATGAAGCTTTCTTTTGGAGTTCATAGATTTTCCCTTTTTCTAGATGGTGAAATGTAGAAAGTAGGTTTAATTGTGTTTTTTCTACCAAGAATCCAAATAAATAAGTCATAATCTTAGCCTTTAGACTTCTTTGAAATAAGTATTTTTCTTATTGTGAAATGATATGTCCAAGCCCATTTTTTATGCATTTTTGTAACGTACAAAATATAGAGAACTAGCCACGAATGGATACATATTTTTATTAGCCATTTAGGGAACAGTTATTTATGTAACATCCTTTTTAAGATAATTATGAAACAAATTGTTTTTAAACCTCAAATGCGATTATTCTCAGTTTATTATTACTAATACTTACAATGTTATTAGTCTCTGTAAAGCAATGAATATATTTTTTTAGTAATTCATAAAAATACTAATTATAGTATATAATATAAAATTTAAAAGCTTATTATTTCATATAAATTTAGACAAAACATACAACTATGCATATTATATAATTACAAATATTATGTATATTCCTACATTTAGTACCTTTACATTTTATCAAATAAATACAAGAAAGCTTTAGCGTAAATTTTTTTAGCATTTTTCCAGTTCATTTTCCAACATTTTAAAGTGATTTTACCAACAAATTTGAGAAAACAAAAATTCCGGCACAAATGGTTAAAAGTCCAAATGCAGAGTAACCCATAGGAGAGATGTCGGAAGACTTGGGTAGGATGAATTTAGATGGAATAGCCTGAATTCCGGTTTCATTTCTCATTTGTTCTAAAAACATAGCAATAGATTTAGAGAAATCCTGGTAGCCTTATCCTGATGGAAATTAACACAATGAAGATTAATTGGTAGAGTGATTGAATGTCTTCTTTGAAAACAACTGTTAACAGTTTCAGGGCTGCCGTTTGCATTCTGCAAACGGTTAATTTTAATGCACAAACTTCCAAATGGCACCAGTATTTTTTTAGTACAATTTCAATCTTATACGTGAAAAAAAGCTTTTCGTAAATTTCGGTGTGCTTTAATTATTCGAATATTTTTGGAACAGAAATGCCTTGCCTCTGAAAGGATTAAAATATATTTCTCATTGTAATCCGTATTAATTTCGACACATTTTACTAATTTCGATATTCTAAGTTGTCAGTTATAAGAGAAACCAGCAATAATAATAAAACCTTTAGCAAAACTTTCCTTGTTATCCCTAAACCAACATTTTAGATCATTTGCTTCTATTTTTTGTAGTAAATCGACATGTTTCTATTGCAATCAGATGAGTATAAGCCTCACCAGTAGAAGCTACATATTTCCATTTTTCACCTGTTAAATATCTGCACATAGACTTACTCTAAGAAACATATTTTCGCATTAGGCAGTGAATAGCATGATTTTGATTGTATATTTGTTTTCATTAGCTTTAAATCAGATTTTATAATTTTGTTTACAGTTCCTATAGTGATGTTTAAAGATTTTGCGATACTTATTTGGGATACTTATTTTTCACCTGTTAAATATCTGCACATACACTTACTCTAAGAAACATATTTTCGCATTAGGCAGTGAATAGCATGATTTTGATTGTATATTTGTTTTGATTAGCTTTAAATCAGATTTTATAATTTTGTTTACAGTTCCTATAGTGATGTTTAAAGATTTTGCGATACTTATTTGGGATACTTATTTTTCACCTGTTAAATATCTGCACATACACTTACTCTAAGAAACATATTTTCGCATTAGGCAGTGAATAGCATGATTTTGTTTGTATGTTTGTTTTGATTAACTTTAAATCAGATTTTATAATTTTGTTTACAGTTCCTATAGAGATGTTTAAAGATTTTGCGATACTTATTTGGGAGGTTGGGTTTTCTTTTAAATCTGAAATGCGATTTCACTTATAATAAGCGGTAAATGTATCTTTGTTGGACATACATTCTTTAAGTTTCTCTTAATCAAATGTAAATTATGACGTTTGTTTCCCTTTTCGGTTAACTATGACATTTCTTTTACTGGTAGAAATATTAAAACTATGCCTTCTGTCTTTCTTTTTTTTTTTTTTTTTGTGATCGAGTAATAGTATTTCTCTTTAAGGCCTATGCATATATAACGTTATCATTTTTAAGGGGAGGCGGTGTCTGGTACATGATATTGTAAGATATCTCTTACGGAGATATTATTAGATATGGCGGAGTAGACTTTTGATATCGTTATCATTTCTGATCAAACCAAAATTTTCTCTTTTTATTTGTAACTTGGTCTTTACATCAAAATAATATGTTCATCACGATTATCTTTTACAACTGCCATAAACACGTGTTAGAATTATCCATTTTTAGCCTATTATCTACTTTTATGAAAATCTAAAATCATTAAATTGATTATAAAGTTATTAAATTCCAAAATATGGAAAACCCCAACCTTTGGAATTCCTAATCTTCTGTATGCATATATAATCCGCTGTTCGACAAACCATATGCGAAGTATGTTTGAAATGGTATTTGTATTTACTACTAAACAAAATAGAAAGAATGTTGTCCACCTGTTTTGTTGATAAAATTTTCTGTCTGCCCCAACTCCTCTGGGAAAGTTGCAAGAAGACATTATTACGTTGAATGCATTGTGTAACAAAAATATATTATTGAATAACTTTAAATAGTAACTATTTCGTTTAAGTGTTATTTGATATAAAATTATTTCATACATAAAGTTACATTTTATTGACTTCTCTTCATTCGAATCAATAAAGTATGCGAAAAATAAATGTAACCATACTTGTATATCAGTCCAAGCAAAATAATTTTTTTTTTTTCAAAAATCTAAAGAATTTCTATGCATTGATAACGATGTCATTACCGGGGGGGGGGGGGGGGTCCGATGAATGATAACATATGATATCGTAAGATGGGGAGGTTTCCAAAAATTTCCAAAAGTTGATAATGTTATACATGCACAGCCCTTTATAAAGCCTTAGCCTTAAAGACATAACTGTCAATCCATTGTTTATTTTCCAGCGACCTTTTACAGCAAAGAATACTTTTAAGCTACAGACTATAAATAAACCCTGTTCCATTTGATGCCAGATAGTTTTATTTATTTTTAATTTAAATTTAAATCATAGAGAAGGTCGAAATCACTAAACAGAAAATGTGTGAGCACCTTTTATACTTGTAATAAAGCAACATTGTTACAGGAACTCTTTTCTAAAATCTCATTTTTCTTTTTATGTTATGAAACTTACATTTTCCTCCCATAATTACTTGAACGTTGGTTAAATGAAAGAATTTTATTAAGTTCAATGTTAATATTAATTTCTTTTCTCACTGGTAATTTACTCTTATCATTAAACATAGGAAACAGATTGTTTCAGAGACTCAATTAGATCATGTTAATGTTTCAAATAATACAATTTTTCTGTCCAAAATGTTTTTATAATAATGTATATCTGCATGACAAGTTTCTTCAGTATTATTTTCAAAATTTTCGAGCATGTGCTTGTGGAAATCTTCCTTGTAAGAGATAATTGAACATAAGAAATCTTGTAAATGAAACTAAGAAATACATTCTTTTTTTTTCAGAAATATTCATAACAAATTACTTGTTATTATTATTTTTTTTTTAAATGTAGCTATAAAACTGTTCTTTTATTGAATTAAAAATTTACAATTTACAATTACGCTATAATTATACTGGTTTTGATAAAGCTTTTGATTAAAAAAATTCAATTACAAATCATTTTAATTTCCGTAACGTAACTACTTCATAACAAAATTTTTAATATATCAAATAAAGGATGGTGTTACAAAGCAATTGACTATTTTTTATTTAATTAGAAATTCAACGAGCCTTTTTATTTTCATAATTATTATATATTTAATTAGACACGAGCAATAAGAAAATTCTTTTTATAGATGTCCTTTAAATATATGTATTTTTTCTGAGTACTAAGTCATTTTCGGAACTTGTCATTTAAGAAAAGAAAAACTTAAACTTGATTACTCTTTTAGACAGAACAATTAAATATTTTTTCACATGTTTTTCTTTTCAGGGAACGTTACCTAAGTAAAATGATTGCCTAATTTTTCATAAAATATTAGCATTACTTTAACAAATCAACTTATTTAATGAAACTTTAATTCAATTAATTAATTGTTTTAATTAAAAATTATAAAGTAGCGATAAAATTGTCGAATTACTTTATGCTTGTAAACGGCATTATGATTTGTTTGAAAATATTTACCTTTTTATTTGTAATTAAGATATTGAACTTTAATTTTGAAAATTTCCTCTGAAATGATCGATGCATTAAAAAAAAACTTACACTTATCATTTCATGATAAAATTGATTAATTAATGTGTAATGCAGAATTAATTTTAACCCCAAAGGATTTTTTAAAATAATGTCATTTTAAAAAACATATATTGTAGTTATGTGTTCTTTATAGTTTAAAAGCATTGACCATTTTCAAAGAAGAAAAGAAAATTCATGCGTTTAGCATAGATTATGAAACACTTACCCACACATTCAGAATATAGTGACAGAAATTCATCATTTAATAAGGTGAAAGATTATGTCTGTTTTAACCGTTTGAAAACGCATAACACGTTTGAAAACACAATTTCAGTAATTACCATCAATAATCGAAAAATTATCAGTATTCTTTTGTGCAGTTCTGCATATCATCTATAGATATGTATATACAGTCTAACCTCGTTATCTCGACACTCTAATGTTCATTAAAATGTGTCGTCAGAAGCGGAGTGTGGCGGTAACCGATGTTGGAAAAAAACATGTTTATAAAAAGCTATATTTTCAATTAATTTAGGACAGTTTTAAATTCATAACTGCTTTTGCAGTTTTAAGCAATAAAGCATTATTATTAAACAAAATAAACATAAAAAATTGAAAAGGATAAAAATCAGATTTATGATGACTTGTTTTTTATTATTACATTAAATATTATTACATTTATAGTATTGTTACATTGTTAAATATTGATGAATTAAGGTTTGCTTATCCCTATATGTGCTTCCTACAGTTCTTTTTTCAATTACAATGAATTGTAATCAATATTCGTTGTTTCAGAAATGAATGTTAGATAATTTCTGATCGTTTCAATGTAATACAATGCTTCGATTTCAGTCGGATGAAAAACGTCGTGTAACCGCAAGAAAGCGCCGCCTGACCAGAACAAAAAGACCGCGAGTAGACTAGTACGTCTATCTGGCGCTTAAGTAGGTCATTCATAGTGTATGTGGGTGTATTTATTCAGATAAGGGATTAAAGTAAAATTTCTCATTTACCTCAATGGGTATTTTAGACACTTTTGTGAAAAGTTTAGCTAAGACATTTGTTACCGCTTAATTTCCGTGCTTATAAGATGGATTATGAAAAATGGACAATTTTCCTAAACCGTCAGGATATCCGTAGTTGAAAATTATTTAACGACGTAAAATCCAGAGTTTATTTACATTACAGCCATATACAGAAAATCGGGAATTGAAAAACTGACGTCATAAGTGGAGTGACGTGAGAACCGGGTGTCGGGAAAACGAGGTCCCACTGTCAACGTCATTTTATGCAAAAATTTAGTTCAATTATAAAACTCACAACACTATTGAAAATTCCACTTAAGCAATTTCCGGCAATAAACTGAAATGTACTCGAATTATTTTGAATAGCCCTGCAAACGATCTATGGAGTTTCTATGTATCAATTAATAGGCAAAAAATTAGTTAAATTTAAAAATGCATACCAAACGCACTTCCAGCAATTATTGCTCATATACGGCGTGCAGAATTCTCTTGCGTGAGCCTGGAAATGAACGATGAATGCTGTGCTCACTTTATTCTACAATAAGCATCTTGTAGTGGACCTCAAA
Organism: Maratus speciosus; assembly: GCA_963932465.1. Taxonomy (NCBI): domain Eukaryota; kingdom Metazoa; phylum Arthropoda; class Arachnida; order Araneae; family Salticidae; genus Maratus; species Maratus speciosus. The sequence continues at coordinate 245,203,043 of OZ010792.1, forward strand.
GATGTACATCAGTTTCCATAAAGTAAAACACACATACTGTAACATATATTTAAATACACATACACACATAAATAACGCCTGCATTAAACTGTTAAAGGTATATATAAATATTATAGAGACACACATACAACAAAAGCAACTAGAGTGAAAAATTAGCCAGAGCCAAGCTGTCGTCCCGGGTTCGATTCCTGGATCTGGCTAATTTTTTACCCCAATTGGGTTTATTGTACTTATTGCAGGTATGTCCGTATAATATTTATATATACCTTTAACAGTTTCAATATGTTTGAAATATTTTACAAGAAATCGGAAAACCATTGACGTTCTGTCCGTTACAAAGTGTCACTGAACAATGGATATCAATAACAAAAACGCTATATTTTATTCTTTTTTGTTTTCCATCGGAAAATAAATTACAACTCGAATCAGAAAAATAAAAGGGAAATATTTTATTAATATAAAAAACAGATATATTACATTGTACCCTCCCAATTTCCCACAATTCATTTCCTGTTAGTTTTCCATAGTATTACTGTCGGGGATGTGAGGCAGTGGCCCCAAGCTTCTCGAGAAACCGTCAGAAGTCTCCCTCCCGATATGCTATTTTCTTTTAGAAACAATTAAAATGTCGTCTCTAAAAAATAACGTTCCGAACATAAGCCAGCCGTAAAACGAAACAGATATATCATTGGACGGTTAAATACTGATAAACTCAACTGCAGTTTTTTTAACTTCTAAGCATCGCAAATTTTTTATTTTTACATCTGCGTATAGGGAAAAAACGAACTTTTAGCTGGAATTTGTTTGAAAACTGCATCTCAATTTATTTAAGAGATTATTTTTTTGTAGTTTTTAATGCCATTTCTTTAATGTGAAGTACTTTATTTCTATAGAAAGTAAAGGAAAAATAGTTGGGAAGTAATTGATTACTATATCTTTTTGTTGCCATTTTCTCGTGATACAGTACGTGAGAATACACGATACTATACGTGATATTTTAAAAATATATAAATGAATGATTTCTGATAAAACATGGAGCTATTATTATAAACTATCTATTGAATTTTAAGTATCCATATTAATGTTACAAACAAATGAAGGCATATGAATCAGTAGATAGCCGATATTTTTTGTAGAGTTTATGACGTCGCGTTTTGTATTGTTAAACAATAGTGACGTCATATGCATACTTTTCTATAGATGTTGTTAAGACTAGATCGTAAATGTGGAAATCTTCAGAGGATGAAAATGACGTTATTTCATGTAAAATAAAAGCGTTTTATTTTAGGTATTAACACTGAAATAGCTTTTGTAGAAGTGCATAATTTTCACTGCAGCGGCTTTGAAATGTTCCGCTTTTTAAAGTAACGCAATTGAAACCACACTCTGATAAAACGCAAAGTTTTACAAAAACTAAGAATGTCTTTATATAAGAGCGGGGACCTTTAGGTTAAAATATTATTTGTTTGAGGTTCGAAGATGATTTGGTGGAGGAGCCCGGGGCCACTTGCCTCACAACTCCGTCACATAAGATTGTGCAGGTTAAATGGAATAGCAAAATTCATAGTTGGTAGCAGTGAGGGCATAAAAAGTAAAAAATCTAACTGGGGTTGCGTGGGAATAGAGCTCAAATAAAAAGTAAAAAATAAAGAAGGAAGTCTAGAAGAAAGATTAAGTATAGCATTACAACAACAAGATATATTTTTGTATTTTGTAAAAAATTTAATTTTTTCGTAAGTTTTTTCAAATATATTTTTTTTAAATTTTATAATAGAAAGTAGAAAAAATCAGTAGAAAGGGAGGTTGTTAGCATTAAAAGGGAAGAAGGGTAGCCTAGGCCTAATGGCCGGAGAAACTGTGATTTGGATCCGCTCAGGGTGCCGGAACTTTGTTTGAGCTGATGCCGTCCAAGAGTCGAGGCAATGCCGGGAGCGGAGATACGCTTTCGCGTGGCCCTGAAAAGGGCCCTCCCTCTCGGAATTTCATCGCCGACATATGGGAAGCAGCTACTGGAGTCATGTAGAAGAAATCCACCGCAGTGCCGGATGCAGCGCTTCGGCAAAATGCCGTGGGTTCTGAAAAGAACCGGCCCATCCGCCCTGCACACTGCGTGGGAGCTGGAGCTCGACTGAAGGATCGCTGGTTGAAACGCCCTCTTAAATAGGCTACGGAGAAAAAGGGAGGAGCTAAAGGCGGGTTTTAGCCTGCAATTGCAGACTGACAGCAAAGATAGTAGGAAATGCAGAGAGTTAGTAAAAATACACAATTAAAGAATAAAGAAATTAAATTTAAATAAGAGTATCTAAAATAATTCCCATTCTAGGACGTTTACGGTTGTTCGGGTCAAAAATATCGTTAGTTGGTAAGGAATTTAAAGCAGTATTCAAATAGAGTTAGGCTAATTAATATAACATAATTTTTTTATTGTTAATTTCCTGGGTTTATTATAAATTAAAGAAACTTTTCCTTTTTAAATATTTTCTTTCGTTCAATCTCGTAATAATATTTTTTTCCTCATTGGGGGCAACACTAAATTCTGAAAATGCAGAATTCATGTTTCCTGCTTGTTTTCAAATCTCAATTTGCCAAAATTCACACCTTCCAACCAGGCTATATAAATATATCTTCGTGGCTCTTAGACAAATCAGAAGTGTAAAACATATCATTTTATTTCTTTTCCTTAACAATTACCCTTGGAACCTTTACCCCTTTTGAGTTTTTGACATATTATTAAATGGTTTTATGAAGGGAAATGAATTAATAAAAAAAAATTCTTTAATTTGAAAAATTCAAGAAATATTCAAAAACATAGTCAATAATATTTAAAACTACTTGTCTTGTAATTTTGAACTTTTTGAAACATTTTTGCATGCATATCATAACGGAAATAGTAATGAGAGATATTTCCGAAAAACAAATCAATTTGCTAATAAAATAGAATTAAAATAGCCCAGAAAAAATCTCAAAAATACTCTAAAAAATCTCTTAGTATTCACATGCTGGTCGCAATATTATGCAACCCAAAATTAAAAAAATTGCACAACATCCAAAATCCATAATTGCAGGTTTATAGCAGCCATATATTGTTGAAAGTCTTATAGCAATAGAAATTGCAATTGCAATTTTTGATGAAACCTACAAGAACCATTTCTTTGATGAAAAATTGAAGTAAATCCTTCAAAATTACAATTTTATTTTTATAATTGAGCATTATTTCTAAAAAAAATAATTTCTGTAATCTCACTGAATCCTTCAATGTTACATATCATTAATGCAATAGCGTCATTTCTCAGGAAGCCTTCTTTTGGTGAACGACTGTCAAAAGAACTGTGGCATTATACGGTCCTCCAATTTGTCACACAAAGATTTTTTTCTAAACGCACGTTTTACGCGCGTACAATTAACACTGTATCGATGACTTGAAAATAATATATATATATATATATATATATATATTTAACAAAATGAGTTCGGAAATTAAGACGAGTGTCTCAATTGTAATAAAAAAAAAATCATTTCAGCATGTGTCACGAAAAATTGGTCACATTTTGGAGATCTCCTGAGATAATGCTATTTTTTTCTTTCAGTGCTGTTTATCAAAATATTTTTTACATCATTTTGGTTTATGTGTATACTTTGAATCGTGGATATATTTTTTAACTAAAATTTTTATCGCGGTCTGTTGGCCTGTTCGATCACCCTACACGAGTTCTACAATCGTACATTTTATTGAAAATAATAAAAAAAATTTAAATTACTAGCTTTATTTTAGCCGAATATACCAGTGCACACATATTTTTTTTTTCAATTTTGTTCCTGCGCAAGTGTAATTAAAACAATACAAAATAAAACTAGATATGTTGTGTCATTTTAATTCAAAATAAAACTCTTTTCATAAAAAGATATTTGACTACATCAAACACTGTAAAACTTTAGATTTGACCATTTCTTTTGTCACTAACTTTTTTGTTACTTTAAAGATACATACAGTGATAGAAAAGTCTTGTAATCATGACGAAAACCCGATTCTAAGGTAACTAGCAAAACCCGCGGCTTTTCTTGCGTAATAATTGAAACACACACTATGGCCAATGATTATTGGTCACTTGCGATTTTAAACGTTTTGTTAAATATCTAGAAAAATACATGAGAAATTATTCTGAAAATCCAGGTGTGTAAAAAGAATAGTATAGGTCATATATAATGCTACGAAGATTTTTTTCCCCGAAACACCACAAGGGAACGTCAAGAAACTGAAACCGAAAAAGAACGAATTTCTTTCGGATAACCCTGTACAAACTGCTGTAGAAAAATCAAACAAACTGTAGAACAGGATTAAGCGGTTTATTGTAATACAGTGTTCATTTTTAGGGTTTCGTTCATCTGACGAACTCTATTCGTCTCTTTCCTTTGTCTGTCTGTCCGTCACAGAGCCAGTTCTCAGAAACTATATACGTTGGAGGCTTGAGATTTTGCATACTTATAGCTGAACACCTCATATCAAACGAGAAATCATAAAGTTTTAAAAAAGTCTTATATTTAACCCTCGGGGTTCTAACATGTGTATTTTAAGCTTTTTGTTCTAACTGAGCCCGTAATTAAGTTGAAGACTTGAAATTTTGCATACTTATAGCTGACCACCTCACATGAAACGACAAATCATAAAATTTTGAAAAAGTCTTATATTTACCCCTCTCGGCTCTAACTTGTGCATTTTAAGCTTTTTTTTTTTTTAACTAAGCCCATATTTAATTTGAACGCATGAAATTTTGCACACTTATAGCAGAACACTTGTGATCACACGAAAAATCATAAATTTTTCAAAAGTATTATGTTATTGACCCCTCCGGGCTCTAACTTGTGTATTTTAAGCAATTTTTCTAACTCAGCCCCTAATTAAGTTGGAGACGGGAAATTTTGCGTACTTATAGCTGAACACCTCGCATCAAACGATGAATCATAAAATTTTGAAAAAGTCTTATATTTAACCCTCTGGGCTCTAACGTGTGTATTTTAAGCTTTTTTTTTTCTAACTGAGACCCTAATTAAGTTGGACACTTGAAATCACACGAAACATTATAAAAATTTCAAAAAGACTTATATTATTCACTCTTCCTGGCTCTAACTTGTGTATTTTAAGCAAGTTTTCTAACCTCCCCCGTCCCATTTCCCCCGGTGGATACTTTTCAAACTTTTGCCGACACACCTTTGACCACTCTTTTATATTATGCAGATAGCCTTACATATTTTAGTTCCACTTTTTACCACCAGGAGGCGCCTATCTATATCGGGTGCTATGGACCCGATCCCTTCACTAATATATCTATGGATAGGTTGTAAAACGATTTTTCGTTCGGATAGAGGTTTGTGTAGAATAGAGTTCGTCCCCTGGCGGAACTAACAGATTTTGCAAAAGGATAAAGTGCTTTGAAAGGAATATTAAACGAAACCCTCTGTGAGATCTGTGATCACACTTACCCACTTGTTATGAGAATAGCATGTATACTAGTAGAGAAATTATGATTCTTATAAAAACAGTCCTAAACTTCACCAAGTTTTTTTTCTTATAATTTGCAGAGTTCTTAATGTAAAAAAAAAAAATTATTTTCAGAAACTATGACAAACAACATTGTACACAATACACTGCAATCAGAATTAAAAATTAATAAAATCTGGATGAAAAATGAGCAGGTATACTAAACAATGTTTCACTGCGCATGCACGAATACAGTAAAAATATAATGTGCATAATGTATCAGCTATGTGTATACAGCAACTCAAAACAAAAGTCTAAAGAACATAGCTTGAAAATTCTGAAAATTATCGCCGATAGAATAAGCTCGAAATCCGTTGTTCCTAAATGTAAGCAAAACGATGAGGAACTGTATACAAATATCTGATGATTACGTCAACATAGCATACACAATACTGCACGTACTACTATATTTGGATACAACCCCTCATCTTTTTGCTTCCTTTAGGGAACAACGATTTCGAGCTTATTCTATCGACGGTAATTTTCAGAATTTTCAAGCTATGTTTTTGAGACTTTTACAACAGTTGCTCTATACACTTAGCTAATACATAATGCACATCATATTTTGATTGCATTCGCGCATGCGCAGCGATGCATGTTTTAGTAAACCTGCTCATTTTTCATCCAATTATTATTATTATTATATTTTTTAATTCTGATTGCAGGGTATTATATACAATGTTTTTTTATATATTTTTTTTTCTGAAAAGAACATTTTTTATGTTAAGAACTCTGCAAATTATAAGCAAAAAACTTTGGGACTATTTTTATAAAAACCTTAATTTCTCTACTAGTATACATGATATACTCATTAAAATGATACCATTTCATTACAATAAGCCGCTTAATCCTGTTCTGTAGTTTGAACTCTTTTGCTACATTAGTTTTAACAGGGTTATTGAAAAGATATTCGTTCTTCTACAATTTGTTGACAGTCCTCCATGAGGTTCCGGTAAAAAAATTGCACAGAAATATATGACTTGTACTATTCTGTTTACATACCTGGAGTTTCAAAATAATTCCGCATGTATTGTTCTAGATATTTAACAAAACGTCTAAAATCGCAAGTGACTTCTCATCATTGGCCATATAGTGTATACCAAGTGGTATTTTTGTACCTATTTCTATTAGAAAATTACATTGTTAGGAATAATAAAAAAAAATACTAATTAATCCACAATTTTACTAAACTTCATTATTACACTGCATTAGGTGAAAATGAGAGTTAAATTAATAGGAAGAACTTAAACGAATTCTAAATAAAGGTTAATTTAGAATGCATTTTTAAACTTTTACGCTCATTTCAATTTTTATTTGAGGTTTTGAATTTTTTAGAATAAATTCTTAGCCCTCATCCACATCTTAAAAGTAACCATCATGCCATATTCCAAGCTTCTAGTCTAACAGTCTACCATCCCTATGGTGGTAGTGGCATAACATAAAATATAGCGTATGTTGGAACAGTTAATGTCACATGAATTGGCCTATATAAATTTTAAAATAAGTTTAGTATTTCCCGAGATCCTAGAGAAATCGTAATTTAGAAGGCTTTTAAAAGGCTTTTCCCACATATTAACCCTGTAAATTTCGTATCTTTTAGAAACGGTTCTAAATAGTATTTATGTCTTATAAGTATCTATCATGCAAAAGTTTCTATCTTTAACAGTTCAAGAGAAATCGTAATTTAAAATACATTTAGAACACTTTTCGCTTATTTCACCCTTTTAAATTTCGAATTTTTTTAATTGTTCTTAGAGAGAATTTACATCATATAAGTAACTACCATACGAAATGTGAAGTTTCTATTTTTAGCAATTCCAAAAAAATCGAAATTTAGAAAGATTTTAGAACGCTTTTCGCTCCTTTACCTTTTTAAATTTGGATTTTTTTAACAAACAGTTATTAAAGAGCGATTGCATCTCAAAAGTGACTGGGTCATTTTCAATAAATGCATACAATTCAGAAAACATTTTTTTTTAAAATTACTTTTAAATTTCACATTAAAAATGAAATAAGTGATAATGTATAAGTTAGATGTGTCTGTAAATATAATTAATTAAGCACTTTAGCTTTTGGTATAATTTTTATACACTATTTTACTATATTTTATACACTATTTACCAGTAACATGGTAACAGACTTGACTGGTAACAGACTTGACATTAACAGCAAAATATCTTCCAAAACCTATATGCTAATTATTAACACTAATAAACAAAACCAAATCTTTAATATATTAACTAGATAATAATATTCAAGCAAAAGAAAGTACTAAACTTATATTTTTAACATACAAAATTAGGTAACAAACTTGACATTGAATAAAAATACTCACCTTTATAAAATTTTCTTTACTCCACTACACTGTTGTTTTTCAACTGCAAAAGAAAATAGCTACAAGTAAATATTTAACTAGTATAAGTGTTTTTGTTGCAAATGTTCTGTCATCGCTTGGTGAAATTGTCAACCTTTATTTCATGAAATTGTAGCTTGGTAACAGACTTGACAAAATATGAGGGACAAAATGTTTTGTAGATTTTCTTTAATTTTTTTTTTTTTTTTTTTTTTTGCTGGAATAATGTCATAAATTTAAAATAATGATGATTTATCTCATTAAATGCCCCAATTACTTTCCTTTTAAAGTGAAAAATGAAGTGAAAAAATATTACAGAATTATAAAATACAGAAGAGGGACAGCTATTTTTTTCTTCTACTAAATGCAAAAATCTGCATCTTTAGGAAAAAAATATGAAAGTGATTATTTTTATGTTTTAGAAATATGTTGTGTAGTGTAATTAAATAAATATAATATTTATAGTCAGTTTTAAATAATATATTATGAGTACAATTTTTTTTTTTTTTTTACCGTGGGACAGCATATGTATGCATATTTTGAAAATGACCCGACTACCATACTAAATTAAAAATTTCTAGCACCTTCAATATCAGAAAAAGTGCAATTTTAGAATATGTTTTGCTCCAGCACCTTTCTTTTGGTAATAGTGCCGACAACAAAAATAGCTCAGTTCGAGCAGAGACTGTCATCATCAATCTGCCACTGTTAATTTTGAAATCGATTTGATATTTCCTGAGATACCATAGAAGTCGGAATTTAGAACGTTTTTAGAACGTTTTTTGCTCATTACATACTTTTAAATTTCGAATTATTTATAAACCGTTTTTAGAGAGCAATTATATCTGATAAATATCTACAACGGGAAATCTCATTTTTCTATCTCTAACAATTCTACAGAATTCGCACTTAGAACATTTTTAGAGCGTTTTTCGAGCTGTTTATTCCTTTTAAATTTCGACGTTTTTGTTACTGTTCTTGTACCTTAAAAACCTCATTATAGATTTTTTTTTGTCCTGCAACCCCCTGGTGGTAGTGACACCGGCATAAAATGTAGACTATGTTGGAGTAGGGTCTGTCACCAACATTTTGCAGACATTAATTTTTAAATCGTTTGGTATTTCCTGAGACTTCAGAAAAATCGCATTTTAAAACCGTTTTAGAAAGTTTTCGCTCATTTCACCCTTATAAATTTAGATTTTTTTAGAAAAAATTCTTTGTGTGCATTTATATCTTATAAGTATATACCACGCCAAATTTAATTTTTCTATCTTTGATACTCGAAATGTAGAAGTTTTTTTGCATTAGTACCTTTTTGTGCATTTCTAAAAAATTCGAAATCTAAAAGGAGTGTAAACTGTTCCTAGAGAGCATTTACATTTTATAAGTTACTGCCACTCCAAATTTCAAGTTTCTAGCTCCTTCAGTATCACAAATATCGAAATTTTGAACGTTTTTTGATCCTATAACTCCTGGTGTTAGTGGCACCAACATAAAATATAGCCTATGTTCGAGCAAGGACTGCTACCATCAATTTGCAACCATTACTTTTGAAATTGGTTTGGTATTTCCTGATATTGCATAGAAATCGTAATTTAGAACATTTTCAGAACGCTTACGCATTTTCACCCTTTTAAATTTCTTTTTATTTAGAAACTGATCTTAGAGTGCATTTATATAGTATACATAACTACCATGCAAAAATTCAACTTTCTAGACTCTTAAGTAACACAAAACTCGCATTTTTAGAACTTTTTCCCTTTTCCTTAGAGGTGGTAGCATCGACTTAAAATAAAACCTATGTTAGAACAGAGACTGGCATCGTCAATTTGCTACCATTACTTTTGTAATCGGTTACGTAGTTCCAGAGATTGCCCCTTACAATTAAACAATTACACACAAAAATTTTATCTCTTTATAATATCAGGATAGATTTACTATAACTTTGCCTTTTCAGGTTCCCTGAACTCATAATCGTTATTTTTACAATGATGCCATACGTATATGTGCAAGCACACTTTTATTTTAGAAATTAAAGTTTTCAGCTCATCAGATCTTATTTGTTGTTATTGTTGTTGATTTTTTTATAATTCGTTTTAAATGTGTTTGTGAGAATGAACATGTGAGAGCTCAATCTGTGCTTTCGAATGAGCTCCTATTCGATTATTGTGTTATAGGTCACTATCGCACGAACTGTATTCGTGTAAAAAAAGGGTTTAGTATTTAAACCATCTGTCATCCATTTTGTGAACAGAGTATTTTCTTTCTTTTTTAATTTCCTTTTTCAATTATATATATTTTTTGCTCACACTTATCTTATGTCGATACAATAACGATATTTCACCAGAACATAAATTAATTTAGTAAAACATTTTTTTAATTACAGAAAACAAATTAAAAATAATTACGCCAGTTTTGTTGGCTTTATAAAGCGCATCTAAATTGAAGCATTGCATCTGTTTAAGGAAAAATACAAAATATATGCATTTAAAAAAACCTAGCATTCACATTAGCATGACTATGCATATTCAGTTTCAATATTTATTACTTTTCGGAGACATATAGTGTAAGAAGAGTATTGTAATTTTGATGAATGTATGTGTATAAAGGAGCATGATAACTTCCGAACGATGTGTTTGATTGTACTGTCGGTTTGCAGGTATGTTATTATCTTCTGTCTAAAAATCTGTATGCAGTAACAGAAAAATCAGTCAATGGGTTTGGCATCTAAACTCTTTAAAACCATTTTTTTTTTTAACATTTATTAATCTTAGCTAAGAACTGTTTCTAAATGTCACCAAGAAAACACACAGTAATACTTGCATACGTAGACACACACATAAACGCCCGCGCTAAAAGTTTCGGCAAGCTTGGCGATAATTGGCAAAATATCGCCAATACTGGCGTCAAAAATATCGTCAAAAACAATGTCGAAGTATCACTTATTAAAAAGTTTGGCGATATTCCAATATCATCGTTGTTATTACAAAAAGCATTTTTTGTCTATCCACAGATTAGGTTGTAACCAGAGATTATTTTATAAGCGAGTCCACAACAATACGCTAGGATGAGTGGTTTGTCCTCAAATTATATAAAATGATGTAATTATTGCTGTAAATCTCATTCACTTTAAATTGTTTTCGGTTTTGCTTATGTTTGATGTCAACTTTTGCAGTAGATTCAATTACGGAAGATTAGTTCTATAATTGAAGTACAATTTTAGTCGAATAAATTGCATATACTATAGCATTATATATATTTTAACACTGTACAAAAAAAATTGTAAACATATACTAATTTTTCCGTACAATTTTACGGAATAGTTTTATTTTTCTAAGAAAACAGTAGGATTTCCGTAATTGACATTTTGAGAATATAAATCCATATAAATCCAGTAAGTTTTCCATAAATTTTACAGAATACTTCTGTATTGCAATCAAAAGAATACAAGTTCCGTAAATGATGTTTAGAAATAATTGCTGTGTTTGGAAAGCGAAGTAATTAATTGTTGTATATACTTGTCTTACACTGATATTATTTTTGATTTAACCCCATTATTGGCTAAATGTGGCTCAATATTGAAAAAATATCCAATGATTCCTCAATACTGACTAAATAGTGTTGATTTTTATGGGTTTTCACAAACAACCGATAAAAGTTATGGCGCCATCTTCAGTATGTATTTTTAACAATTCCCTATAATATTTTTCTTTCTCTTTTTTAATAAAAAGCTAACGTATTTTTACGATACTTAAAAAATAAAATAAAATCTTATTAATTCTTTTTAAGTTTGAGACCATTGAAAAGGAAATGTTTAAAATAAAGCATGATTTATTTATAGCAAATTATTATTATTATTATTAAGTCTCTGTAGGATGATGTAAAATGAAAAAAATCTAGTTTTAATTTTAATATTTTTTAATCTATTCACTTTAACAGATTCGCACATGAAACTTAAAATATATCTGAAATATAATAAGGAAATTATTATAAATTTGAAGTTTATCTAAGTTAGAATAAGCAATTATAGTATATATTTAGTAATTAACTAATAATAATTAAGATAACTCTGAATAACGAGGTCGCTGGTAGACATTTAAACATTTAATAATCATTTCATAAACACAGCACAACACTTACATACGTAGGTCACATGACTACACAAAAGTAAACAGAAGAGAATTCTCTAGAAAAGAATTGTGGGAAGAAAGAAAGTTTTGATGCTGCCATCTAGAGTTAATCAACTGAAATACAAACATGACACAATAAAAGAAATTTACATACAATGTATTTTCATACTCTGTAGTAATTATCTTTATTGAGTTTACAGAAAATCGTCACACAAATAATTTGTTAAAGTACATATTTGAAAAAAAAAATACGGTACTATCCTTTCAAAAATAAATAATTAAATAATTAAATAAATATGAATAATATTACAATAAAATTTTAAAACTCTCCCCAAAAAGATGGAAAAATTACTCTTAATACATTCTTCTATGCATGTAATATTGTAAAGACTAAAATGTATCTTTTATAAAGAATGAATTGAAGAAATGAAATGAAATTTTGGAAAGAAAATGTGTAAAACATTCAGAATTGTATACTCAATAGAAAAATATTATCTGTACAAAAATAAGTCCTTTGTCATCTTGTACCTTAACATCTTGCCTTTGCTTTATAAAATGCATCTGAAATAAGTAAAGATATTTGAAAACGTAGCTTGTGTAACCTTGGCGTAACGGTAAATCGTAGCAAGCTATAAGAGGACGATTCCCTATTTCGATTCCCGTGGGGGTAAGTGTTATTTCTTCAGTGTTGTTTGAATTAAATATAGGTGTTCTGACCTTGATGTTAACGTGTCCTGGAAAATTGAAGAATGAAAATCATAAAGATGTGAGTTTGTCCTTGAAAACAATTTTTTTGTCTTTTAAACTGAAATTTTAATATGGAAATATGAAAAAAAATATGGGAATATTTTGTGAAAAAACGGAAAATATTCTGGAAATTACGGAAAAAAATTCCGTTAAAATGCGGAAATATACTGGCGTCTCGATTGCTAGTACAATTTCTTTATTTTAGTGGAAAATTTTTTTACAGTGTAGATACATTTAGATTTCATGATAACCGAAAGCAAAGTAAAGTATTCGGAAAATCGAGTAGAGTCACTCAAGTCTTTTTAACATGAGAGTAAATCCAACTTTACTCGTGCCTTTTATATAGAAAAATATCAAATTTAAAATCTGCATTGATGCTGTTTTCCAATACTGTAATACCCGAGGCTAACGAGAAAGACAGGCTACCGCGGTGGGTCCGATTTTTCTTTTTTTACAGACCGCTAGAGTCACGTGATGCTCATGTCGCACACCTTCATTGGTGCATCACGTGACTCCAGCGGTCTGTAAAAAAAGAAGAATCGGGCCCACCGCTGTAGCCTGTCTTTCTCGTTAGCCTCGGTAATACCTCTACTTACGTCAGCAATTCGTTCCAAGACTTGAGACTTAAGTCAGGGTACATTCAGATGAGCAAAAAAGGATATGTAATAAAAATTCACCAAAATCTAATGAGCATATTCTGTTTTATTTTGTGATTGTGCTACATACATTTAACATTAGCAAAAATATGCGCTTGCAATACAAGAATTTGGAGTAATCAATAAGTTATTAACTACAATTTATTATTCTTTTAGCTTCCCCGCTCGAGTCTTTGAGCATGTAAAAAAATCTTGCAATGGCGTTTGAACCGACAAATTTTTCTTTTATTCTCTCTTAGATGCTCTTTGTAACAGCAGAGTGAGTTTTCTAAACCGTTGCTAGTCGTTGCTACACTTTGCTCGTCTGAATCAATATTTTCAAGAACCGTCATTCCAGCTTCAATAAAGTTTAGTCCTTCGGTTAATTTTGCAACAGTCATAATCTTCACCCCTAACATCAAAATCTTCACCTATTTCTTCGACAGTACTTTGATCCTTTAATTCTATAAGCTCGTCGATGGCTAATTCCGGATCAGGAGAATTTATGAGTTCAACAACGTCTTCAGCATCCATCTCTAAGTTGAGTTCTCTTCCATTTTCGAAGATTTCATTAATTAAGAGAGATACAGAATCACAATTTTCAGATGTTTTCTTAGTCTCTGCTAATAGCCCAGTGGTAGGGGAGGAAAAAAGGCCGAATTCAGAATTAATTAGGGGAAAGCTGGAAATTGTTTTAATCCACTTAGTTTAGGTCTACAATGAAGATGCTATATTTTCCCCTTCGTAGTAGGTGAGCGTTAGAAAATATGTACAGATAGTCAAAAAACACGTTTTTTTAAGTACCATAGCAATATCTCAAAACAGCTAACTCTGTCAAAAACATTGTCAATACAAATGTTGTGGAGCTAAAAATTCTGAGTAAAATGAGTACCCACACATAATATTTTTGTTACATTAAGATCACAATTCTACTTTAAAGTTTTAGATCCGTGGTCAGGGAGCTCAACTCAGAATTAATTAGGATAAAACTGGAAATTGTTTTAATCTCTTCAGTTTAGGTGTAAAATGAGCGTACTATGTTTTCTTCCTCGCTAATGTTAGAAAATACGTACATTTTTATTTTTGAAAAACAAATTTTTTTTAATTACCTTAACAATATCTCAAAACAGCTAACTCTATAAAAAACATTGCCAATACAAATGTTGTAGAGATTAAAATTCTAAATAAAATGAGTACCATCATTAATATTTTTATTCAACATTAAGGTCGCAATTCTGTTTCAATTTTTTTCAAATCAAGAGCTTGAAGCCAGGAGAGACCAAATTAACTTAAAATTATCTCAAAATTGCGGTCTTAATATTGAACAAAAATATTAAGTGTAGGTACACATTTTATTCAGAATTCTAGGCTCTACAACTTTTGTACTGAAAATGTTTTTGATAGAGTTAGCTATTTTGAGATATTATTAAGTTAACATGTTCTCTCCTGGCTTCAAGCTCTTGATTACCGATTAAGGCAAAATTCTGAAACGGAATTGCGACCTTAATGTTGATTAAAAATATTAACCCATTAGCGCCCAGCGTCCTCATTTGAGGACGCTGTAAAAAAATGCTTTTTCCTACATTAAATTAAAAAAATATTCTTTTATTTACAAGTTGGTATGATAGACAGAAGCACCACACAATATAATATATGCGATTTCTTTGGAACTAAGTAAAAAGGCGCAGAAAAAATGAAGTATAATTTCCCGGTTTTTAGGTATTCAGGTTGTGTATTTTTTATACTTCTGTATAGAACTGTATTTATCAGGTAAATTCTTTAAATTTCGTATAAATGTAATCTAGATAATCCATATTATGCCATTAACATGTTTTTAAGTATTTATTGTTATTAATGTATCCGCAATAAACAGGAATATTTATCCGTCATCGTTTGAGGACGCCAGGCGTTTGGGTATACTTTTTATTCATATTCAGAATATTTTCTTAAGAGTTTCTTACGGTTTTTTGCATTTAAAATATAAAAGTAAGACGAAAATTGAATAAAAAAAGTTTTTCAAAGCTTAGAAGAGGCAAATGCTTATCTTACTTCTGAAGAAATAAAAGCAGATGTTATATTATTGCCTCCAGATGTAGATGATCTAGCGGACGAAGAGCAGTTCGATGATGATACTTTGGATACTTCGGTTGTATCAGACATTGCAGGTACATTAGAAATTACATTACCAGATGATAATGAAAACTCTATTATTTTGGATAAAAAAAGGGAAAAAATCCCGCAAACGTAAAAGTATCATATCAGTTGTATGGACAAATGAAAACCCGTCTTACAAATTCTAATCTTTGGAAAATTCTTCTAAGAGAAATTCGGATGCATTGGTAGCAGAAACTAATAATATGAGTCCAGTTGAGCTGTTTGAAGAATGTTTTACTGAAAGTGTTTATGATATGAACGCAGAGGAAACTAATCTATATGTTCTCGAAGTGAAAAATAAATTGAACAATAATGTGACTAAAGACGAAATAAAAACTTATATAGGATTTCTGATACTTTTGGGCTATCATAGTTTACCAAGTGAACGGGACTACTGGGCAGAAGCAGATGATTTAGGAGAAACAATAGTTAAGGGTGCTATGACTAGAAATTTCTACTTAGAATTGAAGAGATTATTACATTTCCAAGAGAATGCATTACATTAGTATAACAAACATAATAAATTATTTTAAATATGTCGCTTGTTAGAAATGCTTTCCAAGAATTTTCAGAAATCGGACATTTTCCATGAAAATGTGTCTGTTGACGAAATGGTCGTCATACACTGAAACAGTTTATAAAATATAAACCTATTATATTTGGCTATAAACTCTGGGCTCTATTTGGCAACGATTGTTACTGTTGGAATTTTACACTGTATTGAGGAAAAGAATCTAATACTTCTGAATCTGAAAACTTCCTTTAGGTACAAGAGTGGTGTTAAATTTATTATCTAATGTTGAAGATTCAAAGAGCCGTCGTGTTTATTTTGATAACTTCTTTAACAGTCATATGTTGCTAAAATACTGAAAGAAATGTAGTTCAGAGCTATTGGAGCAATACGAGAAAATCGTACTGAAAAATACCCAATAATGTGTGATAAGAAAATGAGTAAATATGAGAGAGAGGTTCTTACGATAGTAAATTAGAGAAAACAAATGAAATTCTTGTTGTTAAACGGAAGGGCAATAAGCGTGTTTCGTTGGCCACTAATTTTGATACCATATTGCCGTTATTTCCAGTACAAAGATGGACTGTAGAAAAAAAATGGTGAAAGTTAATCAGCCTCATGCTATAAGTTCATATACCTCATTTATGTGATGTGTCGACGTTCATGATTGGCTTCTTGAGAAACATTCTATAGCAGTACGAGGAAAGAAATGGTATTTTTGCTTTATTACTAGGCTGATAGATATGGCTGTTGTAAATGGCTAAGACATTTATAAAAAGATCCATGGTTTCAGACATAAAATTCGACAAAATATAGTATGTTATTAGCAAAAGGGAGAAACAAATGGGTTGCCAATATGATAACTGTTATTCAAAGCCAACAACATATTGTATGAAATGCAATACAACATTATGCATAAAATATTTTCCTCTTTTTCACACTAAAAATCAATCTTAAAAATGTAAAAAAAAAGTTTTCTTACATATATAAAAATACATTTTGATTATTAACATTATTTTGTCCATTAGTTTGCATATATATTAAAACTAAATAATTTTATATAAAAACTTTTCATTTTTAAAAATTTGAGATTTTTACATACAAACGCCCAGCGTCCTCAAATGAGGACGGCTTAAAAAATATGCTTACAGTTAAAATTTTCCAAAATGCTTTTGAAATACACTTAATTTATGCATTTCTACCCATATATATAAATTTCAAGGAAAATTGTCAAAATTTGTTAATTTGGGTGTTAATGGTTAATGATGGTACTCATTTTATTCAAAATAAAATTTTAAGCTCTACAACATTTGTATTGACAATGTTTTTTATAGAGTAGCTGTTTTGAGATATTGTTACGGTAATTTAAAAAACGTGTTTTTCGAAAATAAATATGTAGATATTTTCTAGCATTCAGCCAAGTACGAGGAAGAAAACATAGTACGTTTATTTTAGGCCTAAACTGAAGTGATTAAAACAATTTTCAGTTTTCTCCAAATTAATTCACAACGTTCACAAAGTTCAACCCCCTGAGCACGGGTCTAAAACGGTTTTAAGCTCTACAATATTTGTATTGACAATGTTTTTGACAGAGTTAGCTGTTTCCAGATATTGTTATGGTATACAAAAAAAGTATTTTTTTTACTATAAATCCATACATATTCCCTAACGCTCACCTTGTACGAGGGGAAAAACATAGCATATTCCTTCTAGGCCAAAACAGAATGGATTAAAACAATTTTCAGCCTTTGCCTAATTAATTCTGAACCCAACTCCCTAACCACTGGCTATAAAGAAAATGGGCACAGTCTTTTCAAGCATGTCTCATTGTTTTTTGCTGAACTTCACCCTATGAATCTTCTATGACTTATTTCTTCCAAAAGTCTTCAAAAAGTTCAAAGTGCGTCTTAATTAAGGATTTTTTCCAGGTTGATGACGTAGGTCGAGAGGATGTAAGTCAGAGTACTACTGTATATGAACTGGGAAATATTTCACTTAATTTTTATAATATTCGAACTCAAAGTTTGCAATCTAGACAAACATATAATGAAATTTTGAAAGTATGGTTTAATCGGACACATTTATCGTAGATTTCTAACTCATTTTTTAAGCAGTCCACTAGATCAGCTTATTCTTTAACCTTTTCAACCAAATAATATCACTCCAATGGTTGTTTAGTTTTGAAATTTGTAAATATATATATTTATTACTTTCTTTTTCCGGTATTTATTGTATTTCAATGACAAAATTAAAATTGCAATAATAAATACAATTGAATTACATGTGCAAAATATTTAATCAACAGTACAGGGAATTAATATTTAGATATGTACATTTCTAACATAAAATTCTACCAATTTGCTATGTATTTTCATTTAAAATGTTTACAAAAGCTGCGGACGCAATACAATTAAAAGTTTCTTTTGAACGACGATTCATGATGGTTATTAATCAATTGTTATTTGTCTTTTATAAAAACTACAAGGAAATTTTTAAAAAATATATTTTTTTGAGAAAACTCTAGCAATATATTCATTATTTTAATTTTGTATAGATCTTTTATAATTATTTAATAAAACATTTTCAATAAATTAGAGCCCACAAGCTTCTTTTTTTAATCATTTTTAATTAGCTAGCAATTATCTTCGTTTATTGAAAAATGTTGTTCCTAAGCATTATAAGATCGCCTGGTTATAATTTTTTTTTTCTTTTTTATATAATTATTTAAGTCTTTTGATCAATTTCATTAAAAAAGAATTATTCATGAACATTCACTTAAAATTTGAATAAAACCTTTTCATATGTATACATCGTACTTCTAATGAAATTAAAACACACTGATTTTTTTTAGCATCTATTTTAAACGACACATTTGTATTTTGTTTATAGTATAGAATACATAACAAAATACAGGTACAAGGATTATGGAAAGACTAAAATTACAAAGCTGTAAAATTTAAAATTTAAATCTACTTATCTACAGATTTTCCTGATGCGCATGTGAGACTTAGAAAGAACAAAATATGACTTTTTATATAAAAATAAATAATTATTTGTTTAGTAAAATTAGCAAACTCTGGAACGTTAATAAACTCTTTTAATGTTCTGGTTTTAAGCAATTTTTATTACAAAAAATAGTTTTTAAACTAGAAGCATAAATCAACCAACGCAATTGTTTCAGTTTGTGACGGATATCATGTATTATCATGTATCATCATTAGCATGTATCCTTGTCTCTCATATGCTTATAATGAAACCTTTGTATCACTGTGTTGCAGATCTGCAATATACCCAAAAGTTAATGTTACTTACACAGTAAGACTTAAAATACGATTTTATTTATTACTCCTATTTCCCAACATTATTTATTAATATTAATTCATCAGGGAATTCTCAACAGACGGTTTTACTGAGTCCATTTTCCATGCCATTTTTTTTCTTATCATTTGAGCAGTTTCACATCGATATTGATAAAACTACCTTTGTAAATTTTTCAAAATTAAAATAGCTAGAAAAATCCATAAAAAGATTTTTTTAAAGGTAATTTTGCATACTTTATATTTTTGTATTACTAAATGGACAATATTTATGAGAAATATGTAAATTTCTGTTTATTAAAGGTGTGAAAAAGTACCTTTTTGTCAATACATTTTTCAGTTTTATGTTCTAAATTTCTTCATTATTTTTTACATGCTTAAAATGATGTATTCTAACATCTGAGTAAATATTTTTCAAACGGAAGTCGGTGTGACGCAAAGGGTTGAAGAATTAACCATTATTCTTATAGTATTATTTATTTCAAGATCCATTTGATTCTTAAATTTATAAATTTGTAATTTCTAGTCAAAATTTGTAATAGTAAATTTCCACTAAAGAATGATAGCGATTAGTAAATATAATTGCGAATCCAAGATCTATCCTTTTTGAAAGATTTTATATTGCAAATATGTCGATAAAATAACTGTTAACATTTTAGGTCAAATAAAATATTTTGCACTATATAATATCATGAGATGACCACTTGAATGGGAGAGGTGGATCACAATAAAATATTGGAAGAATTGCACATGAATTAAATTAATTTTCATTTATTATTTTTAAGTTTATTTTCATTACAGGAAAATTAAATAAAATTACTTACAATTAAATTACTCAACATTAAGTTTACATGATTTATTATTTGACCTTTGAATATATACCTACGTAAAATTAAATTTGTTTTTTAAAATCTTAATATCCTAATATTTTTAAATATTTTTTATGAAAATGTTTTATATACCATGAGTTAAGATTGCTTTGAAGTAATTTCTTTCTTTTTATTTAATTTCCCCCCACAACTATCGCATATTTCTTCAAACAGTGAACATCCTTCGTTAAGCGAACGCAAACAAGATTCACACTGCATCCAATCTACATTTTATTTCGTCTCATTGTAATTTTCGACGAATCCCACGCATTCGTTTTCGTTCCAATTTTCTAAATAGTCATCCTCGTCATCACGCATTTTTTGAAAGTTTATACCCAAGTCGATTGAGAGTCGATGAAGACGAATATTGAAATTTTCTTATTCCTTTTTTTTTACTGGTTTCCTCTTTGTTTCGTCTCTATTTTTCTTTTTCCAGTTTTTCTTTCTTATTCTTCTTTACTTTCAAAATGTTTTCTGGAGTATTTAAAATGGTTGCCACATTTTGAGACTTCTCTTCAGTGTCTTTATTTTGTTCACATTTGGCATAGGATACATTTGATCCAAAATTTTTGTAGCCGTTTCACAAGTGTTTTGCTAAGATGTGCTTGGAATAGCAGGGTCTAATTCAGGAGCATTATTGTTTACTGCAGAACGAAATTCCATTAACTGAGTTCCTTATTCTTTAATACAGGCGGGTCAACATTAATTTGAGTTTCGAGTTCTGATAAAAAAGCATAACGTAATATCACATCAGGGTCAAAAGGTACTTTCCAAAGCTCTTTAAAAAGCTTTGTATCAAAATTGCATGGTCCATCTCTCCAGTCTACAAATGGTCTATCTCTCCCGATCTCCTAGGTGAGAAGTATAATTTCACACCGGCTCTACACTGTAGATATTACGTTGCTATTTTATATAATTTAGAAGCCTAAATTTTCCCCGAGTTTACATCATTAAAACTAGATAGGTCCCATATAAACCAAACATTTCAAATGAATATGTATAACCATATAAAAAATAATCGGACTTACCAAAAGCAATAATGACTTTTAGCTGAAAAGTTGCACGCCATACAAAATAGCTTTAAGTGTCCGACTGACATAGTTGCGCGAACTGTGGGATACCGCATTAACGAAATATTTGACTGGTACATCTCATCATATCGTCCATTTCTCCCCTTAATTACTCTATATATAATTATGAGAAAATATACGTATCCCTTAAACTTAATCTTTGTAGTGAATCACATTTTACTAAAAGAATGTATATGAGCAATCGATTAAATTCAGCTCTACGAAATACTAATATTCTACATAATATTAATATTCCACGCACACTTTTTCCATGTTTGTAATTGAAAATATCACTATTATTTATGTATATTTACTGTGTTTTCAAATGCATACTTTTTGGGGAGAATAGTTATTTTTTAGAGAAACTAAGTATGTGCCACTGACTTCTTAGTATATTCAAACAGAAAAGAAAAATGAAATAGGAATTAATTAACCCTTTGCGGCCTAGTGACTCTTACACAAATATAATTCAGTTGGAACCTTTTTTTAAAAAAGAAGTTACTTTCAATTACACAATTTCGAAAATGCTTCAATTAAATAATTCAAATTTTATTTTCCTTTATAAGAAATTTCGCAAAGAAAAGTGATCCCGTGGTAGACACGGGCTTGAACCGCTAAATCTTAAAACAATTTCATTGCTTTATTATTTTAATTGAATTATCCTTTCTCTCTTTTAAATAACAGCAAGTACCCTAAACATTAATTTAAATTTTAACTAGTCGGATGTACCAATCCCAAAGCTTTCTTCTATCACATGCATGTTATGTCAATCCATTTCAAGTGGTCCAGAAAATCATCAATTCGTTGCTTGAACATTTTTAAAAAATCTCCAATTTTTTGTACAACAACCCTAACATGATGGAAGTTCAAAATGACTATTATTTTAATTTTATTAATTTTTGTTTGTGCATGGCGGCCATCTTTGTTTCATCGTCTGCAGCAATTTTCTCACAAGAAGGGTTTACGGAATTGTAAATAATTCATCGTTTATTTATCCAATTTAACTGCGGATTAAAGCAATTTGTACAGAATACATTGGGCTAAAAAATTATTAATGAAGTAGTTTCCGAAACTAACTGCTTATTGGTAAAATTTAAGCATAAAGTTTCAGTTTTTTTCCAAAATTTGTCCGTTTACAAGAGGAACTTTTTCTAGCAAGGAATACTGTCAACATGACATAACTTGTTTTACAGATAGGCCGAAAGTACTTGTTCTCACACGCCGAGTTCCAGATCTGGGAACTGCTTTCTCTTCGCTAAAAAAAATCCCAAATTTTTCGAAAATGTCAAAAATCGCACTTTTCAGGCTTTGATATCTCTGGTGGGGAACGAGATAAAAATCTGATTTTTTTTTCTTTTATATAAGAGTATTGTATGGTAGTGTTATGTACAAGAAATTTCAGGATGGAGATTTGACTACAAGCTGAGATATGGCAAGGGCAACATGTCAAAACAATACTGTCAAACTATTGTTTTGTTCTAGTCACAGCTAAGTATTTATCTCAAAGTATAATTTAAATTTATTTTTTAGATTATCTTTAAATAATAGTAACAGAAAATAAAGCCCTTCGCAAAGCTTAGCAATTATTTAAAAAAATAATTAGGCCTAAGGCCATACATTTTGTATGGTTTCAGTAATTTTTGTTGTAAGTAATTTTAGTAACTAAAAGAAACCTCAGAAATTTTACATAAAGAAAAAAAATATTTTTATACAAGACCTGAGACAAAAACAACATAGGGGAAAAGGAAAGCTGTTAACGTTGTCATACTTGTTGAGACATGATCAAACGTGGCAAAACACATTCTTGCTTATTGGTTCAAAAACCACAATTTTGATCTTTCTCAAAATTTTATTTGTAGGAACCAAGTCTTGTCATCTCTTGATAACTTGATTGACGATCTTGGCCCTGCTGGCTCATAGAAATATACTTTGAAATCACTATGTGCAGGTTTCAATTCATTAATTATTCCTAGCTTACATCTTATACAAAAATGTGATTTTTCCACAGTATAAATTTTGAAAAGGCTTTGGATATCTTTACTTTCTGAAAATTACTTGAGGCTGATGCATGTTAACATCGCATAATGTTTTATTTACAGGAACATACTTATGGTAGGGACAAGTTTCAGGTACTGGCAAGCAGCATTAAAATTGTGGTTTTTAAACCAACAAGCAGGAATGTGTTTTGGCACGTTTGATCATGTCTCAACAAGTATGCCAACATTAACAGCTTCTCTCTTTCCCTATTCTGTTTTTGTCTCAGGTCTTGTATATATATATGTAAAAGTGCTGAGATTTCTTTTAGTTACTAAAATTACAACAAAAATTACTGAAACCATACAAAATGTAGACCTTAGGCATAATTATTTTTTAAATTAATTGCAAAAGGCTTTATTTTCTGTTACTATTATTTAAAGATAATCTAAAAAATAAATTTAAATTATACTCTGAGATAAATACTTAGCTGTGACTAGAACAAAACAACAGTTTGGCAGTATTGTTTTGACATGTTGCCCTTGCCATATCTCAGCTTGTAGTCAAATCTCCATCATCCTGAAATTTCTTGTGCATAACACTACCATACAATATTCTTATAAAAAAAAAATTTCAAATTTTTATCTCGTGCCCCACCAGAGATATCAAAGCCTGAAAAGTGCAATTTTTGACATCTTTGAAAAATTTGGGATTTTTTTTAGCGAAGAGAAAGCATGTCCCAGATCTGGAACTCGGCGTGTGAGTACAAGTACTTTCGGCCTATTTGTAAAAAAAATTAGGTCATGTTGACAGTATTCCTTGCTAGAAAATTTTCCTCTTGTAAACGGACAAATTTTGGAAAAAAACTGAAATTTTATGCTTAAATTTTACCAATAAGCAGTTAGTTTCGGAAACTACTCCATTACCAAAATGTTTAGCCCAATGTATTCTGTACAAATTGCTTTAATCCGCAGTTAAATTGGATTAATACACGATGAATTATCTACAATTCCGTAAACCCTTCTTGTGAGAAAATTGCTGCAGACGATGAAACAAAGATGGCCGCCATGCGCAAACAAAAATTAATAAAATTAAAATAATAGTCATTTTGAACTTCCATCATGTTAGGGTACAAAAATTTCAGATTTTTAAAAAATGGTCGAGCAACCAGTGCTGGACCACTTGAAATGGTTAATACTTCAAAATTCGCTATCACACTGCCAAAATTAAATGACAATCTATACATCTCATGAGGATTCTAAAGATATGATATTCTGTGCATTAGTTCTTGAGATATGACTATCGCTGAAATTGTCTAAATTGAGCAAAATGCAGCCTAGCAGTGCCACCTATTGGGTTATTTATACCAAATCCTAATCAGCAACAATTTATCTCAACGTCTGACCGAATCTGAAGTTTGGAGAATATCCGTGCATTAGTTTTTGAGATAGAGCTATTGCAAAAATCGTGAAAGATCCTGCATAGTAGCGCCACCTATTGGGTGATTAACACCAAAACCTAATTAGAAACAACTTGTAGCAGCTTATAACTAAATCTGAAGTTAGATGAAAATTCGTCCATTAGTTCTATAGATAGAGCTATTGCGGGAACCGTGAAAAAGGCAGCACAGAAGCGCCACCTGTTGGGCGATTTACACCAAAACATAATACGTACCAAGCCATATCAAGGACTAACTGAATCTGAAGTTTAATGAAAATCCGTGCATTAGTTCTTAAGATAGAGCTATTGGGGAAATCGAGTAAATCCTACAAAAATCAACATAACAGCGCCACCTGTTGGGCGATTTACCCCAAAACGTAATCAGCATCGATTCATATTAAGGACTAACTAAATCTGATGTCTGATGAAAATCCGTGCATTAGTTCTTGAGATAGGGCTATTGCGAAAATCGTGAAAAATGCAGCATAGCAGCACCACCTGTTGAGCGATTTACACCAAAAACTAACCAGCATCAAATTGTATTAGGGACTAACTGAATATAAATTTTTATTAAATTTCGTGCCATAGTTCTTGAGATAGAGCGCCCACAAAATTTGTGACACATACAGACACACAGACGGACAGACTACAGACTCACATACAGACATTTTGTAAAAACATGTTTTTTGGAATCTCTGACCCCTAAAACGTGTAAATCTGTGGAAAACCGGAACTCGAAAATTTTCATGAATCCAATACTTTCTTCTTGTAAAGATAGTAGAAAGTAAAAATCTGTATAAAAGTAATTATGATAAATTAGCATCTCGAACATTTCTCTAATTTCTGTCTCAAGTGTATAACTTCCACTTATGATTGTGAAACACCATGCTTCAGCTAGTGAATTTACTTAAATATAAGTACTAAATAACAATTTTCAGAATACGTGGAGCGAATGTGTTTGGGAGTTTGTTTAATTTGAGTATTCCCTTTTTAAAACACCGTTTAAAACTGCGATGTACAGTCGAGGGGAAAAAACTGAACACCCCTACTAACTCCTCAATAAATTATCGTAGAAGAAAGTTACTGATACCGAACGATTGGAAATAAAGTCTACCTTTTAAATGATGTATATAAAATTTCCTTAGGGGGCGTCTACACATTAAAACGAACCCAAACTTCATTTTTTCAGCGGCAACACCCAATTTTAACAAGATATTTCAAATCTTTGGATGCCTAGGTACCAAATTTCAAGTCATTCGAATGATAACTTTTTGAATTATAAACATTCAAAATTTAGTGCTTCTAATGTTAAATTTACATTTTCATATTTTTATTTATATCTCCTGAAATTATACTCCTATTGTGCTAATTTTTTGCGCAGGACTAATACTAATATACCCAAACATAAATACTTTAAATTTTGAATTTTTATAATTTTATGATGTGAATTATGAATTATGAAATTAACATTCGAAAAAATTATGAATTGCAACCTACAATTTTTTTGATAGATTTAGATTTATTAAGTCCTGCTTTATGGAAATCCAAAATTTCACATTTTTCTTCCAAGTAGTTTTCAAATTATGCTTAACAAACGGCAAAATGATGGTTTAAGGGACCGTCTATGATAGAAATGACTAGATATTTTGAAATTTCTTCTATTATCCTGTAATCTAGCGGTCTTCAATGAGTGCTTAAAATGTTTTGATCAAGAAAGGGGCTCTCTCGGTTAATAATCAAGCACCGAACTTCAATTCGGATATAGCCCCTGAAATACGCTCGTTTTAAAATAATTAATTTCTCGGAAACTTATCGTACGAATTGCATAAAAATTTGTTTTTAAGCTAATTGAATGGTGTAGAGTGCATTTATGCTGTCAGAATTGTGTACTGCTATTGAAAAACAAAACAAAGTTATAGTTCCAAGTCCATTTGCAAACAGCCTAGGCTCTTTGCAAAGAGCCGGGCTAATTGGAGAATCCATCTCCGTTTTTCCAATTAGCCTGATATTTTTCAGGCTTATTGCAAAGGGCCTAGAAAGCGTTAGGCTAATTGAAAAATGACCACTTATTATCTGATCAGGGTAATATTTTTAGCTCACAGGCTATCAAAGCCTGAGAGCTTATGTGCCCGCCGATTCTGTATGTACGTCTGTACGTACGTACGTATGTACGTAACAGGATAACTCTTGATAGAAATATCCGATTTGCTTCAATTTTTTTTCTAGGTTCATTCTGATAAGGTGCTTCCCTGATTAGTTTTTGGGGTTCATTGGTTAAGGATAAGGGGGGAAAGGGGGCTAGTCACCACCCCCCTTAATTTATATAAATGTGTTTTTTATGCAGAAATATTCGATTTGCTCCAAATTTGGTATACCGGTTTATTGTGTTAAGGAGCTTCTCTGATTAGATTTGGAAGTTCATTATTTAAGTATAAAGGGGGAAAGGCGGGCAACCCTCCTTAATTTAGATAAATTGGTTTCTCATGATGAATTATTCGATTTGCTCCAAATTTGGTATACCGGTTTATTAAGTTATGGAGCTGCCTTGATTAGATTTGGAGGTTCATTAGTTACATATAAAGGGGGGAAAGGGGGTTCTATCCCCCCGTAATTTAGATAAATGGGTTTTTCATGCAGAAATATGCGATTTGCAATAAATTTGGTATACCGGTTAATTATGTTAAGCAGCTTCCTTGATTACATGTGGAAGATCATCATTATGTATAAAGGGGGGAAAGGGGGGCAATTGCCTCTCACCTTAATTTAGATATATGCGTTTTTCATGTAGAATTATTCGATTAGCTTAAATTTGGTATACTGATTTATTATGTTAAGGAGATGACTTGATTAGATTTTGGAGGTTCATTAGTTAAATATAAAGAGAGGAAAGGGAAAGGGGCTAGCCCCCCCCCCCCTTAATTTCGGTAAATGGGTTTTTTATGCAAAATTATTCGATTTGCTCGAAATTTGGTATACCGGTTTATTATGTTAAGGACCTTCCCTGATTAGATTTGGAAGTTCATTAGTTAAGTATAAAGGGAGGAACGGGGGCTAGACCCCCCCTCTTAATTTAGATAAATGTGTTTTTCATGCAGAGTTATTCGATCTGCTCCAAATTTCGTATACGACATAGTATGCTAAAATTTAGTTCAGTTAAACGCATAGCACAGTTGAAATTTTTCACTCAGCAATTTCCGACAATAAACGGATGTTGTTGAAAACTTTGAGCGACTCTGTATATGATCTATAAAATTTATACACATGATCTATATAATTTATACACACCAAGTAATTTTCAGCAATTATTTTCGTAGGTTTCAATAGTTCAATCATTGCTCATTTTCTTCTGTTGCCACATTCTTTTGTGTGTCCCTGGAAATGAACGATAAGTTCTATGCACACCATATTCTATATTAAGAAGCTTCTATTACACCTCAGTGATGTATATCAATTCCAATATGTTTAAAATAATGTAAGATCATTAAAATACACGGCAAACAATTTTTCCCCATAGACCGTCATGTAACGGGATTTCTTTTAAGTAGCCCTGCAAATGAAACGGAAATGCTACACAATTCATGTTCAATACCGAACATGCTATATTAAACCCCAATAATATATCAATATCATGGCAATCAGGTTATATTTATGTGAGTTACAGCACGAACAAACAGGCAGACGGTTATTAGACAAACCGAACTTATAAACATTTTTCATTTATGTGCGAAAGTGTTAAAAGACAGACAAAAAAATGCCGTTTTTCACTCAGATGACCAATATTTTGTCAAAAATAAACTTATAAAACTAAAATTTAGTATAAGCTGCAGAAAATTTAATGCCTTTTCATAATTTGGCAATCAAATTTGTTTCAGATGCTTATGGCCCGAAAAAAAGAAAAAACGGCCCCCCGATCTGAGTGTACCTGAAAGCCATGCCTCTTCGCATAAGACGTATTATTCATTCTTTTCACACACAAAAATATGACTGTAAAATTAAAATGGCAATAAATGTAACGCAAAAAGTCCGAAGGTTGTATCTCTTTTCTTTGTAACAGAAAAAGAAATCGGAAAAATTACGGGAATTTTATGCCAAAGAAGTAGAAATCTTCTTAAACATAAAAGAGAAATTAAACAATAAAGGGAAAATTAAGCAAAAAGAGGACATAAACATTAAAGAGTTTTTAACATCTGAATTTTGATTACGTCTTGCAAATAAAAATCATTTATTTTTCATAGTTTTCCTTTTTAAAGAATGCATAATTACAGACAACTATAAACGAAATTGGGAAATTAAAGAAATGCTTTATTCTTTAGCTGTTTAATTCGCAAACATAAAAACAGTTATATTTAAGAGAAATTTTCTTCCTACAACATTTTATTTCCATATAAAATGAAATTAGTAGTTATGGAATGGAAAATTTAATTAGAAGAGTTTTTAAATTTTCATTTGTATTGTAAAATGTCAAAAAAAAAATTTCATTCCACATATCCAAAACAATTATACCAAGATATGTTTTAGATTTGATTTTGTTAACGTTTTAGATGATATTTTAAAATTTTATAAAATATTTTGATTTAGACAATGATAAATATCTTGTTATTATATTTTGTCGATATTGGAACATAATTAGAAACTATATGATTGTCAATTATCATTAAAATTTAGTTAAAATTGGAAAAGTACTAGTATAAAAGTAGTATAGAATGGCAATGGATTTATGTTTATCAAACGCTAAAGTTTTGCAGAAGGTTTGCAAACAATATTACAGTTGGTTTTTTATTCATTTTAAGTATTCTATTAATAATTTGAGAATGTAATTTGATGCACAAAACCAGCAGACATCATGAGCTGTTTCAAAATTTAGAAACTCTAAAATTACTGCTGTAATTTTCGATTCGTATATTTGAAACTTCAATAAATCGTAGTTTACAATTTATACTTTGCGAATAACATAAACGAGTATATAAATTGTGAAAGCAATTTTCGAAAAAAAGTCTACATTTTAACGTATAATTTTTTTAAAGCAAAAATCGCTTTCGTCGAGCTTTAAATTTGAAATTACAGCTCCTTCTAACAAGTAGATTTTGCGTTATACTTAAAAAAGTACATGAAATGTAATCTAATAGATCTAATTAAAGATTAATTCTAATATAATACCATCTTTTATGAGTGTATCTCAAGTTTCAAATATAAACTTGCTGCTTACAGATTTTATAATAAAAGGAGTATTGGTATTTGCAGTGAAAAGTATCTACGGAATGAAATAAATAAATTAAACACATTTCAATAGAAAACGGATTTTGCCCTCGACACATAAAGGAATTTGTTTATGAAATAAAACAGAAAAATCGAAAAGAAAGAGTAAACATGTGTGAACTTAAAATCTGTAGCTTTGATTACATACCAAAATTATATGAAATACGCCTTAAGGAAAATTGATATTAATTTAACAGACAAAACTCCAACAAACCTAAAAGTTTTAATTCAGAGATAAATCGATCCCATACCCAATACTGATATCTCGGGTGTCTATCCCATCCCATTTAGAATGGAAAACACAATGATTTAAACTACATAGGTATGACCACTCGATAATTTAAAGAAAGATTGGTGGAGAACAGGGAAGATATCAAGTTCAACCGACTATTTACGGCACTTTCAAGATTAAAGCAGTGCCACAATATAAAAATATGTTTCAAAAATGCAAAAGAATAATGCCTACATCTGATTATTATACTTTTAAAAACTAGAGAACCATTGGAGATTTTGAGTAAAGTAAATAGTGTTTATAATGTTGTTTTATTCTATAATATACTTGAGGTTTGGCTCAATATTTTGACGCCAGATTTTTGATTGTCACCGCTTTCTTTAAATAGAAATTCAGTCTATTTAAATTAGATTTAAAATTCTGAAAAATAAGGCGAACTATACTATTTTAAAAAAGCGGTGACAGTCAAATAACCTGAATTAAAAAAGTCACCAATCAATAGACACCCAACGAATAATAGACTGACCCTTTTCCCCTCAAACTGGTATATAAATAGTACACTGAAAGCGACATTTTAGTAAAATTATTCCTTTGAAAAGGATCAAGTTTGTGATCGAAAGATCTCGGAGTTAATGTAACATCTTTCTTCACATAAGTTTTTAATATCTATGGTTTTAAGTTTTTAAGACCAGTTCATTTGCAATGGAATAGTAAATAAATTTTTCAGCCTTTTTTTAGTCAATTGATAATTGTTTTAGCTCTGAATTGTAATTTGCCTTGCAACAAGTCAAAATGAATTTAGTCTGAGGAGTTTCAAAGTTGCAACCTGCATATTTCCTAAGCTACTTGATTAAATGACTTCCTGTTTGGTATTCGAAGCTAAAATGTACCGAAGAATCCATATATGATGTCAAAATTATGCGTTAGTATTGAAAATTTTTAAATTTGTTACAATTTCTATCCATAGAACACGCTCTAAGCAAAATGTAAGTGCACCCTTAAATGTTACAAATTTCAAGAAACCTAGTGTTGTCAGTCACATTTTTAAACGACGATTTGCGCAGATTTAGTATAGAGGTGGGTACTTTTATTTTAATGTCTGTACATTTCTAGTAAGTATTGATGCTCTAAAAAGAATTTTGTTAAAAGCCAGTTTTTAAAAAATGTGTGATGGAAATATTGCAATGCGCATAAAATTTAAAAGAGATGAAATATAAGCACGATATGTTTTTCTTTTTGATATTTAATAGTGAATCTTTCATTAATGAATTTCTAACAAGATTTTTTTGTCAAGATATTTGTGCTAAACTGGTATTTCATTATTTTTGCAGTTTTTAAATAATGTTATGTAAATTAAATAACTTCAAATTCCATAAATTGATTTTTTTTTCATATTGAGAACTATTAGACGTGGCAGATAGTTGAAATAAATATTCTCGAATATATTGAACACCCGTGTAAGAATAATTTGCAACCTTGATTCAGTTATTGAAGCTCTTAATATGATTCCTCTTTTTTAATATAAATAATCCTCTAATCATGGCGTAGAGATAATTAAGAATCTCGATTTGTTGTCCGGAACAATGGAACAATGTGATCAGCTGAATGGATTACCTAGTTGCGTTGCAACTTTACATCCAGTGGAAAGGTGATTGTGTTGCAAGGGCATTAGGGAGCCTTGAAAAAATAATGTTTAGACGTGGCTGGTAGCCACAAATTACTTTTAAGAAAAAGAAAAGATTAACAAAAAATAAAAAAACTACATGAGTACTAGTACAACGATTCCATCATATTTTTTAGTTATTTCTCTATTATTTTTCTGGTATCAAACATTTGTTCTTTTTCAATATAAAATAAAGATAAAAATCATTTTTTAATACTTTCTGTTTCCTGAAAGGCCGTCAAATATTTCTTTCTTATTTTCCTTGAAAATTAGGAACTATGAAAATAATTCTGCAACACCCTTGACTATACAGTAATAGGTTTCGTAGATCCATGTAATATTTAGGCATGTATCCAATAATGAAAAAGTGTGAGCGTTAACAAATTATCTAAATGTTACCTAAATTGTATCTAATTTCATTGTTGCATATAATAAAAAATATAATAACCAACAAAAAATATTATTGTTCCAAATTTTGCTCAGTTAGGAAGCTTACACTATAAAAAAAATCTTTAATGTTACTAAGAATTTTCTAGGAAACTGGGGTTCCTAGAACGTTTTATGAAACGGCAACAACAAACATTCCTGTAACTGATACACGTTTGCACTGGAAATAAAAAATTCTGTAAGGTTTCTAAAATGGTTACTTTTTATGTAACGTTAAAGCTACAGATATCTGTAGCTTAAAAAAAAAAAAAAAAAAAAAAAAAAAAAAAAAAAAAAAAAAAAACTAGTGTTATGGATTTACATATTTTTTTGTACAGTGTACAGATAAAATTTTACTAAGCATATTTTTTTGTTTTTTTTTTACAGTGTACCTTTAATGTGGATTGAAACCTATGGATTATAAAAGAGTTCTGTAGCATTATTCACTACAGTAATACATACGTATATTGGTGAATTGTGAAACAATGAGAAAACTTTATCTGTTAACAATTTTTTTTTTAATATTACTTAAAATGCACCTAAACTGCTCTATTGCATATAAAATGTGAAAGCAAATATTATTTATATTCTTAAAAGATAAATATTGCACGAATAAAATTGTATTAAAGATAAATTCAAAATATTAGAAAATAAAGTACTTTAATAACGTTTATTATGCCAAAGACGAGCCTGCCCGAGCATGACGAACATATATTACGTAGTCCGAGGTTGCAAGTGAAAATATTTTCTTTAAACGCAAATAACTTATAACGAATAATTCGTTTATTCTTCTAAATCAGTTTTGTTTCTTGCAACAGCTAAGATTTTGTTAAGCAAACACAGTCTACTAAAACTCAATTAGTTATTTGTGTACGAACTATCCCATGTTAAAATTCATTGTATTTTCTTTATAGCGCTTTTTTGCCTCAAAACCACACAACATATCTTCTTAAAAGAATTTAAAGTTATTCTTCAATCTGAAATTTAAATAAGTCATATGATAAAAAGCTTAGCGCATCTACTGCAGTATTTATGTAATTACAGTGGCGGTCAAAAGTTTCCGGCCAGTTAGTTTCTTTGATTTGTTTGCCAGAATGTTTCAGCGAAGAAGAAGCACAATTGGTCCGAAAATTAGGGATAAGCAAATGACTTCTGACCACGTGATCATTTTGAATGGATACTCAAGATAGTTGACGCACAGAGGAGGAATTCAAAATCCGCGTGTTTCCGACCATTCGTCATTCGTTAGTTTTTGCTAACGGTAAAGTGTTTTTTTTTTTTTTCCTGTGTTTGTTAATTAATCAACGTGAATAATGTATTTGAAACTAAACAAGTAAGAAAAATCATGCGTTAAGCATAGATTATGAAACACTTTCCAACACTTCTTGAATGCTTTAGCAAAACTGTAGGTTGATATAGATACTATATAATGGAGAAATTTAGTTTAGCAAGAAAACATATATCAGGTTGAAATTTCTCTTTCAACAATTTATACTAATAGATGTAAACATACTTGTATACTTTTTTACAACCCTGTAGTTAGCCTAGTACCTTTATTACACGCCACTATTTATCTAAAGTTTAATTCAAAGTAAAACACTCATAAAACTACTGGAATCACATTTCCAGAAATTATCATTTATAGACGGCCATGTATCCAATTCTTTGCGTGACCCTGTATATCATTTTATATATATTCTACAAACATTTCTCAGTAAACTAAATGAAGTTCAGCGTAAAAATACATAACTCATTTAAAAACCACCTTTAAATAATTTGCAATCATACCCAGTAACCATTATGAATTCTTTTGTGTAGCCCTGTATATCAATTAGAGCAATTTTACACACCATATACAATGCCTACATATAGTGAAACATAAAAGCACATACCATAATTAAAAATGCATTTCCAGCAATCATCGCTAATGTACAGTGCTTCGGATACAATATAGTATCTGAAATCTTTTGTGTGTCCCTGTAAATAATTCTATGCACTTCGTATTATACATGGAATAACTTATAGTAAACCTCAGCGACGTATATCAATTTCATTATACATGAAATAATTTAACATAATTGAAATACGCCGGAAAAAATTCCCTCCACCCCTATATCATTATGTAATGGAATCCTTTTGTGTATACCTGTAAATGAATAATAACTATTCCTTGCGCCGCATATTCTACAGAATGCATATTTTAGTACACTTGATAAATGCATATCAATTTTATCATATTTGAAAGCATGTAACGTAATTAAAAATCATTTTAAACGATTTTTTCCCATAGGCCGTAATGTAACGGAAAACTTTTGACTGTCCCTGTAAATGAACTAAACGTGCTATAAATTTCATTTGAAATAGGGTTCCTGCTATGGTAAAGGTTACTAATATACAAAAATTTCAGAACGATCCGAGTATATTTACGGGAGTGAGAGCGCGAACAGACGGACAGACGGCCATACGGCCATACGGCCAGACAAACCGAAGTCATAAACACTTTTCAACTTTGTTGGAAAGTGTTAAAAATGCAAAGTTCAATAATTATTGTTCGTAATCGAGTGATCTGTTTGACACTAAATGGCCAATTCTCTCGTGAGATTGCAGCAAAGTTATCGATCGGAAAACTTACTGTGAACAATATATTTTTTTTAAACATAAAAATGGCCATGGCCTTCAAGACTTACTACGATCCGGGAAACCCAGGAAACGACTATTTGTGTGGACATATTTATTAGGAGAAAAGAAGTTCATGACCCGCATAAAAATGACGCTGCAATTCCGCTCGATTTACAGTTTTAAAATATTGTTGAAATAAGTCTGCCGAAATCTACCGTGTCAAGACGCTTACGTGACGTAGGACTTTATGTTAGAGTCGGTGTTAAAAATCTTTCTTAAGTATAAAAAATCACAGGGCCCGACTGACTTTTGCCAAGGAACACAGAGACTGGTCACACGTAAACTGGAAAAAAGCACTATTTTCCGATGAATCGAAGTTCAACCTTTCGGGGAATGATGTGTCCGCTATCATTTATATCCGCTTATTATTTATAATTTACACGAAAAAATAAATTTTCAGTTAAAATTCAATAAAGTAAATATATATATGATATATTGTTTCTGAACTTTGCTTAAAATATAAAAATCTATAAATGTAAATAATAATTAGAAAAAACTCTAGACATAAAATATTTTGGATTTTCGTCAGTAATTATGTTAGTTTACAAGTTAGATAAAATACATATGAATTTTCATGAAAAAAAAAATCCTAAACGTAATTGTATATTTTTTCCGAAAATAAAAAAAAATTCAAATTTGCAGCAATTCAAAGTGTCAAATATATATCAAATTTAAATCAAATTGTAAAGTGTTAAAATATAAAATTAATTAAAAAAGAAAAAAAAAGTCAATAGGTAGCATCGAACTCGGGCCGCACGGGTAGCGTTCGAGCCTTCTGCGTCCACACCACGAAAGACACATTGAGAGCTGCAAACTAATGGGTATTTGAAACGTATGCTAAACCTCGGCATCTAATTTCTGAAAATCTAAGGCCCATTTGAAGAAATCCTTTCACAAGAATAATTAGAGATAAGAAATCTAAAACATACTTTAAATTAATCAAAATCGGTGAGAATCATGTTTGATGGTCCCCTGGTTAATGGAGATCCAAATAATAGGTGTATTTTTTTTGCACGATCTGCTCGTAAACATTCCACAGACAAGTACGAGAGATAATCTCTTAGCGATGTCACAGAGGTATTGTATTTTCATCTGAATGGTCTTGACAATAGAGACGTAAAGGATTATGTCGTCTATTGATTTATTTGCATTCCATATTGATTTTTTTACATACATTTAAGGAATTCGTTTTCGACACTCGGGCGCGAGCAACGGATTATAGCAAAAAAATAATAAATGGCGGCCGAAGCGTTTTGCTGTTTCCAACTTTTGTTCAGGAACGTTTCAGATAAGAAAGCCAGAATTTCACAGGAAAGAGCTAAATTATTCTGAAAACCTGAGAAAAGGCGAAAAGTTCCTGTATTTTACATGGAACGTTACCATTTTTTTTACAGTGTAGTGTTTAAAACAGTGTTTTGACTCTATTGATTTATTTCTTATTCCATAAGTATGTTCCCAAGTATTATGTCAATAAAGTGCATAAGTATTGCTTTGCTATTCCTCTTCATATGGGTGTACATACAAATTAACCAAAAATTTATGCTGTCCGGAAACTTTTGACCGCCACTGTATCTGATATTGTTGTTCTATTTCGACTTAAAGATAGTCTGTGGGTGGATCGTTAGAATGGGAACGTGTTTTTCATGTGTGACAACCCGTATGAGTTAACGTCGAAACGTTACCATACTTTTAAAAATCAGTTGTGATATAAACTCGGTAGAATTTGAGTATCGTTTCTACGTTCCAAAAGTTATATTAATTATTGTTGCCAGTGGCTGTTTTCTATAGAATTTGAAATAGGGGAGGGTAGTACACAGTGAGAGGAAAATTATTATCACTTAACGAATGGCGACGATTTTTATTATTTTGAAAAAAGATTTGCTACATCTTTAATCTACACAAATATGCTACACATTAAGTTATAAATGGTTTTAAAAAGTTATTTACAGAAGCAGCATAAGGAAGTATCGGAAATTGTCTCATTATGTACCACAGCTGGTACAATGTTTATATTTTCATAAATCATACATTTTTACACTTTATCAATAATTTTCTGCGGTTTACGATTTCTAATTAATATTTCTAGATTTTCAAAATATTAAAGTTTATGAGCCTCGAGTGGAAAATGGCAGACCTTGGGCTACCTACATGCAATTTTTCAGCCTCTTACGTTTGGTAGATTTCCCTAGCCACCCCACGCCCATATACACACACAGAAAAAGCAAGAGGGAGAGAAAAACCTTCTTTTATTAATAAATAACTTCTTTTATCATCAGAACCACATAGTAGGTACACAATGAGACGTCTTACTGTGTACCACAACTGTGTGTCTCACTGTGTACTTTCTTTACGTTGTAACAAAAAGGATGGCACATCTGTTACATCAGTTTCATCGCTTTAAAAAGTTTATTTCGTTTTGTCGAAATAATCTATTATTCGATATAGCTATGTTTGGTTAAGTAAATATATGTCAAATTGAAAGAAATAAACTCTAAAATAGGTGTTTATGTAACTTTAACGACTATAAAATAAAGAATTATTTACTATTTTGTCGGACGAGTAACGGAAGTGCCGAAACTACATCCACGTGTTGCATAAGATGAGGTCGTTATGTGTGTGTGCCAGCTTGGAGAAAAAGTTTCGACTATATGTCCAAGTGGCTGCTGTCTCACTGTGTACTACTCGCCCCTATTTTTTCGGTAACCAAAGTAAATTATTACAAAGCACTTTACTCGAATAGAGTCTATAAATGCCTAGTTGAATTATTAATTATAATGAGTATTTATATCTTGAGAAACAGTGATCTAAGAGAGTATTATTGGGGTAATTGCAGTAATAAGTTTTGAAATATAAGTTGATTCACTAAAGTTATTTTTGTTTTGGCTTAGACGTGTTTGACAAGAAAATTCTTTGTGAATTAGCGCTTTGTGGTTAATTTGGTTTAAAGAACAAAGGCTTTATAATTTAGATTCTTTTTAAAATATTTCATTGTACTTCCCCGTCTTTCTCAAGCCCTTTTGTAGCAATGACATAAATAAAGTTAGTAGATTTTCCCAAGTTTTTCTTTTATTGAGCTGTTTAAACAAATTTTACTTTTACTTATTTGCTCCAGTTTTACTTTCACTGATTATTACTTTCCCTTGTATAAACAAACGGTTTTATTGTGAACTATTAAAATAATTTTTAGTGGTTTCCTTTATGAATTATGCGGGTTAGAAACGCATGTTACAACTAAAATGACAGCATAAGAACGAGTATTGGCATTTAACGCATGCGATAGTGAACAAACAAATTTATAAATTATCAACACATTTACGACTGCATGTTTTTAGTTTTTTAACAGTAAGCCTCGCCAATAGAGGCTAGTCTTGCATTAAGCATTATTTAAGAAAATGATTTTGTGTATGGACTTATGTATAATAATGATACTGTTTCTAATTGGCGTACTTATATTTATAGTACATTGTTAATGTAAATACAAATAAAAGTTTTTTTTAACGCCAGGAGTTGAGAAAGTGTTAATACATATTTCAGTACTACATGGCTATGATATTGGGTTCCTGCATCAACAAGTTAGGAAGCGAATTTAAGATAATTGAAAACTATATTATTAAAAAATTCGAGCACTAATAATTTCTATGTAAGTTCTGATGTTCATGACACATAAATATTTCGAAGTAATATTTCTAGGTTTTTGGCAGGCATGCAAAAAATTTCGTGGTCATTCACATACAGCCTTTCATACTTTTTTAATATTTGCATTTCTGCATTCATGTAGCATTACTTTAGAATCATATTTTAAACAGAATTTGACATAACATTTATTTTGTTTGACTATTCCGTGTTATATGATACGAAATGGAAACACCTGCAAAAAATGAGTATCAAATAGGAAATACTGAATGCTAGAATTTGTCACAGAACATGAATACAAGCACTTTGCTCTGTGTGAAAATAAACTTAAAAGAGATCTGTCATAATTATAAATCAAAGAATGTTTATAATATCCGTCTGCCGGTAGACACGTTTCTAATATCCAAAATATGGTATAATAAAGAAACATTCAATACTGAAATTGTACTGTTTTGAGAGTGCAAAAAGTTGTCTGTAAGAGCGTGTGACCACACAGAGAAATCACACGCAAAGTTTCCTTATAAGAGTCAGATAAAATCACATCTACACTTTTGACAAAATTTTCATTATGAAGGTCTTGATGAAATAAGTTATTATAGACGCTAATCATTTATTATTCTTTAATTTGTAAAGTTTTTTTTTTATTGGTAAATTCAATCAAATTATGTTCATAAACCATTAGAGGTTTTAAAAAAATTAATGATTTTCTAAATATTATAAGAAAAATACTAGCTTTCGTTTCCCAAATAGAATGCTTAAAAAAGTATAGTAAATTTCACCAATTTGCTTCTGAAATACGTTTTATTCTTAAACGAAATCCAATAATTATGATCATAAAGTAGTATATGTTGACATATTGTAAGGTTTTCCCTACAGGATGACAAAAATATATGATTACATTTTCCGACAAGACGAGAAAGAACGAAAAATAGGACACATTTTAAATAATACCACATCTTTCCAGGTTCTTTGAGTAACATCGGTTGCAAAGTAGCAGGTTACATATTAACAATAGTTAATATTAATAGTAAGTAACATATTAACATACTATGTATACAAGAATGTACAAGGTGGCGATGTTTAAACTGGCTGTACTTAGCGTGTTCTGAATCACGACTAATTGCTAAAATAAAGTTTTTTTTTGTAAGATGATTAAACAAGATGATGGAAGAAAGATTCCGCGAAAAAAAATTTCGAAAAGTGATCGCTAAGTAGATATGTGACGCAATGTAATACAAATTACACTTTAATATACTTTACTATTTTTAACTCAGTGCCAATAAGGCACAAATCTCTTGCAAATAAAGTTTTAAAGGGAAATATGTCCGCCGGATGCCTGTCCAGGTAGCGCTCAATAGGTAGAGCGTTGGGAAATTAAGTCGAAATTCTTGGGTTCGATCCTAGTATGGGCATTCTTCCTGTTATAAAAATTTACTTGGTATAAATTCTTTACCATTCAGTATGATTGATTTAAAAATGATAAAGTGTATCTATAGATGGCATAAGATGTTATGCATATCCAGTCCAGATGTTATTGCCAATAAAGTTTATGGACGAAATGTGTTCACAGGTTGTACCTCCAGGCAGCTCAATAGGTAGAGCTCTAGCAATTTAAGTCAAAAGACTTGGCTTCCACTCCCGGTCTGGATATGTCAAAAGACCTGGGTTCGAATACTGTTCTCGACGTTTTATCACTCATTTGGAAAAATTTAGTATCCAGTCAGTATGATTCAGTTGAAAATAATAAACTGAATAAAATTGTTAAAAATGATAAAGTGATTAATGATAGTTAAAAATAACAAAGAGCCAGTGATATTTTTATATGTTGATTTGCAGAAAAGTAAGTAGGAGTGGTGCTTTTTTTTCTAGGATTGTACATGCATGTTTATGTATTTGTACACATAGATATACTACACGTGTGCACATTTGTAGGATATTTTAGGTACATTGACAGATTATGCAGAGTATGCGCCAAACACTGTATCTCAAATTTTCCAAACCATAATAAATAGTAGTTAATTGCTAATATATGTCCCAAAAAGGCGGTATATAAATGATTAATTGCATTTTAAAGTTTAAAGATTTCAAGTAAAGTTACTTTATACGTCAAATGCTCTTTTCTCGTTATTCTCTGATGCATTTTTCATCATGTTAAGAATCTTTAAAAACATTTACTTAACGAAACAAAATAAATCTGCACTAGGGAGTGATGTAGAAATAAAGCAAATATATGACTTTCAATGTCACTGAATGTCGCAATAACTCAGGAACAAATTTTAGTGCTGGCAGCTTGCTATTCTTATTAAATGAAAACACTTCGCTTTGTTGATAGTATGTCACAGCGATTTAATAAGTATTCCACCTGATGCAAGAGAAGGAAAGAGCGACTTGTCACATATCCCAATTATTAGACATTCTTTATTTAATGTGAATTCATAAAATACTAACTTTTTTAGGTGTACAATAAATATACGAATATATGGGGCATTCTCACAATCTTTTGACTTTCATGTCCCTGAATAATAATTTTTATTTTAATACACTTTTTGTGTTGTTTTTTTTTTATTTCATATACTGGGGAACACCCCATTGTATGATTTCATAACAATATTAACGAGATAAATATGTTTTGGACGATGCTGGGGTCCAAATACCTGGAAAACTCCTATACCGTCCCGTGTCCCTGATGCTGATTTTTAAGTTTGGAGCTGTCTGTATAAAATTGTTTCAATAAAAATAATTCGATGTAATTTTTTTCCGAAACTGGAACTATTGTTTTATATAAATATGTAGCAAAAAATTAATCTGCACACATTTTTAGGGTTGTTATTATTTTTTAAACTCTGTCCCTGGGATTTAGATTCCTTACCGTCCCTCTTCTAAAATTATACAGAAAATCACTCCAGATGCAGCCACAGAATTTTTTTCAAGTTTTCTCTCATGCAGAAGTATGCTAGAGAAAGAATGACTAAAATTCTTTGATAGGAAATTTACTGCAGAATTTAAATCAGCATTTAAATATCAATTTCAAGCATCGGGGATTTATTGGTAGTCTTACCGTCCCCAAGGTTTATTCCTGCACTTTTCGAGGTAAATTAAAAAAAAAAAAAAAATTCATTTAATCCAATGTTAACAACTGTTTCTAAAAATCAATGAACAATGTGGCTATCACTTAGTCTTAACATGATTTTCCTAAAAGTAGGTGGTAATTTTCCTTACCGTTTCATCCTAACCGTCCCTTTTTTTACCATTTCGTCCCTTTTTTCCTATACCATCCCCTTTTTTACCTTACCGTCCCTTCTTTAACACCCCTGTAAGACAATGTTATACAAATATTCTGTATTAAAAGTACTACATTTTTATTATTTCTTATTTGAATGCCCTGTGAGTACTATGCAAATTCAATATAAGTAAAAATTTTGAAGAAAAAAAAAGTTATAGGGGTAAAGTGGTAAGGAAAATTAAACTCGCAAATTTAACTTAAACCTCAGTTAAATTAAATTTTTTTCGCTGCTGACCATATTTTCTTTATTTGGAATCATTAAGGCATTCGTCTATCAGATTAAAATGTTATTTTAGCAAGCTTAATTTCGCCAGATTTTTTCCCCCAAAAGTCAAAAATTTGTGAGAATGCCACATATGTATAGGCAGTATGTAAACTCTCAGTATGCAACTTTTATGTAAACAAATATTTTAAATTAAAAACTATTTTATGAATTAAAAACTGACTACAGAACTTAAGTAAAAACTGTGGACCAGTATATACAGGGTGGACAAAATAAAAGTGACCCGGATAAAATTTACAAGACAGATTTGGGATTGACCCTTCTTAATGAACTGGAGAACTGCCCATAAGAGAAAATGCTAGAAACTGTTGAAAAGTGTCAACAGCACACAGCTTGAGATGCTTGGTGAGAGGAGGATAATCAGTAGAGCATCCTGGCCACCTCGATCGGCTGATCTCTCTCCCTGTGATTTTTACCTGCGGGTGAAATTGAAGGGTCAGATTTACTCAAATAATCCTCACACACGAGTAATAATTTTATTATTTTAAAGTTTTCGTACATTTTAAAAAATTACGTGGAAATAAGTTGACGTGATTTTCCTTATTTTCTGCTTTTGACACGTGATCATTTAATTCTTATTTTAATATTTATTTCTGAGGTTATTAATTTCCCCTTTCCCGAAAAAAAACAAATTTGATTTTTATTTTTTCAAATTTTCCTGAAAAACATAATTTAATCACAATATTGTTTCACTATCGATTGAAATAAAAGATAACTTCAATTATAAATTTGAAATTGACGATAAAGAAGATATCTAATAATCCCTATAGTTTTTTCCTGCTGTCCCCTTTTTTCCAAACAATGGAGTAATTTTATTGCCATTATAGATTGTCACTGGAGAAAGAATACAAGCTGATTTTCAAATGTGTTATTGATCTTACTTATCAACACCACAGTCATCAGTTTGACGGCCTGAGTGAAGCAAGATCGCCTGATCAGAGATCCAGCTTAGACTTATTTACGCTCCACACGGGGGTCTCACCGACGCGCAGCGGCTCGCAGGCAAAAACCCAGCCCAGCCAGCAGGGGAAGGCACCCATCTTTTACAAAATACTAAAAAAACAAAACTTATTCAAGTTAAAATTAATTTACAAATTGTGGCCGAAGTCAGGCTGCCATTAGTCCGACAAGGGACAATCATAATCAGAAGTTCTGGAAAGTTGCAAACAAATTTAGGGTACCAATCGAAAAAAAAATGCAATTATATTCTGAGTTCAACGATAACAAATTAAATTCAAAAGAATTTACAAATTCTGAACACGAACAACTTGCCAGTAGATTAATTAACAACAGATTGATATTTTAATTTTGCTATAAGTACCTTTGAATGTCTAAATGTTTAATCTACACATTTTTGGGGGCATCCGTATACTAAATAATAGTGTTATGACAATGATGAATGAAGCCAGGGTAAAAGAAGAATGCCTCATTCAAACGGAGAAGCATGGCAAACCGATTACAGAAGATAGCCACCGCTATCGGGATAATATCATTCAATCTTCCGAACCTGTTAATATTTTTCAAACAGGACACGTTACTATATTCTCAGAGGCTGTAAAGTCTGAACGGGGGTTTGTGGGCGCAGCTCTCAGGGGGCTGAGCCCCCTAGTATAACGTAAAACGAAGCGATACTAAAGTGCATACTCTAAGTGTCGTGTAAAAATCTACTACTACTCATAATGTTTCCAAAAGATTCGGTGTGGAGTACAGTATATGAAAATTGCTTGGCAACCTGCAGCTTTTATAATGTTTGCGTTTCCTGCTCTTACATATCACTATATGTTAAATAATTTTGTCTTGTATTACTAATCTCTTTAAACCGAGAAAAGTTGAAGCTTTTGGTGCTTACATGCACATACTTATTTAACATCGTGGGTTCGATTTGTTGATTTTATTTACCATTATCTGAACGAGAAATACCACTTTTACGAAGAGGATATTTTAAGTAAATATGTAAACAACTTGAGTTTGTAAAATAATAAAAAAAATAATGATAATATACATATTAATAACAAGGTGCATTAATAATAGACGTTAATTGAACTGAGATATATTGCAGTAAAGCCTTCGTAAGCGGAATTGCACATGACTGGGGAAAAATCTATTCTAGTTAGGTTTCTTTTTTAACAGTATTATATAATATTCTTTCTGTTGGAAACGTGACATTTTTACTTTCTTCTATCTTTACAAGAAGAAAGTATTGGTTTCATGAAAATTTTCGAATTCCAGTTTTCGACGGATTTACACGTTTTATGAGTCAGAGATTCCAAAAAACATGTTTTTACAAAATGTCTGTCTGTGAGTCTGTCTGTCTGTCTGTCCGTCTGTCTGTCTGTCCGTCCGTCTGTCTGTCTGTATGTGACACAAATTTTGTGGGCGCTCTATCTCAAGAACTAATGGACGAAATTTCACAAAACTTCATATTTAGTTAGACCCTGATATAAATTGGAACTGATTAGTTTTTGGTGAAAATCGCCCAACAGGTGGCGCTGCTA
Organism: Maratus speciosus; assembly: GCA_963932465.1. Taxonomy (NCBI): domain Eukaryota; kingdom Metazoa; phylum Arthropoda; class Arachnida; order Araneae; family Salticidae; genus Maratus; species Maratus speciosus. The sequence continues at coordinate 245,247,729 of OZ010792.1, forward strand.
TGCGGCATTTTTAACGATTTCTGCAATAGCTGTATCTCAAGAACTACTGCACGGATTTTCATAAAACTTCAGATTCAGTTAGTCCAGGATATAGTTTGGTGCTGATTACTTTTTTGTGAAAATCGCCCAACAGGTGGGGCTGGTATGCTGCATTGTTCATGATTATCGCAATAGCTCTAACTCAAGAACAAATGCACGGATTTTCATCAAACTTCAGATTCAGTTAGTCCCTGATATAAATTAGTGCTGCTTAATTTTTGGTGCAAATCGCCGAACAGGTGGCGCTGCTGTGCTGCATTTTTCACGATTTCCACAAGAGGTGTATCTCAAGAACTATTGCACGGATTTTCATCAAACTTCAGATTTAGTTAGTCCTTGACATGAATTGATGTATAAATTAGTGCTGTTTAATTTTTAGTGTAAATCGCTCAACAGGTGGCGCTTCTGTGCTGCATTTTTCACGATTTCCACAAGAGGTGTATCTCAAGAACTATTGCACGGATTTTCATCAAACTTCAGATTTAGTTAGTCCTTGACATGAATTGATGTATTAATTAGTGCTGTTTAATTTTTGGTGTAAATCGCTCAACAGGTGGCGCTGCTATGCTACATTTTTTCAGAATTTCCGCTATAGCTCTATCTCAAGAACTAATGCGCGAATTTTCATCCAACTTCAAATTCAGATATACTTTGATATGAATTGGTGCTAAATCGTTATTTCTTGTACTATGATTTAATTGACGTGATTTATATAGAAGAAAGTTTTGTGATGGCCACAACATACTAGTTTGTTTATGGAATAATTCCGACATAAAGAGGATCCTTTTTATCAGTTTTTCCTTAAATTTTAAAACAGTATATTAAACGTATTTTTGTAATTAAAGATTATGTTAAAAAATGCTGAAAAGTATAATTGTAATAACAGATGATTTCCACACTTACATACCATTTCCTGCTTGTCTTACAACTCTGATTTATTACAGACCTTGTTCGTACAAATAGGTTGTTCGTACAAAACCACCTTGTTCGTACGAAACCACGTTCGTACAAACTAAAAACGTGATATAACGAGAATTTAAAATTTATTTTTTTGATTTTCAGAAAATTTCAAAATTGATATACTACATATATTATATACGCCTGCAGGTCGCAAAGGAGTTTTCTCATACTTCACCTCATTCCGAGTCCTTTGGAAACATTATGAGTAGTGATAGATTTTTACATGGCACTCGGAGCATGCACATGTACGTCGCTTCTTTTTATGTGATATCCTTTTTTTTATGAATGACGTTTTAGATTTGTGGCTTGGAGGAATCATTTACAACGACTTGTTTTTCATGAGACATCACTCCTTTTTGTAAGGTATTTAATTTGCATTACATATTACATTTTAATGCAGGAATGAAAAAATAAAAGTCAGATGACAGATTAAAAAAATAATTTAATAGTGATGCCATAAACTTTTCAAATGTGTAATATTTCTAATAAGAAGTAATAGTGGACCTTTTTAAAATAATTCAAAAATCTTAAAATAATTAATTTATTTTTCAGAAAAGGTAAAATGTGAAGAACAAAAGAGCCATTTTTTTTTACGTTGTTCTATAACTTATAGGGTGATTCATTAATAACCCAGCAAGCATTTTATCCTAATAACTTTTGAAACAATTACTTTAATTTTTGAAATTCATATCAATTTATACCAAATATTTAAAGGCTTAAAAACAGACTGAATAATCAGCATTTAATTTTACTTATTAGCGTGCGTGTTTGAAATAATTTCTAAATAAAATCAGTTTTTTTCTTTTATACAGAGTATATGAAATTTACTTAGGGAGCCATCTACGTATCAAAATTAACCCAAACTTTGTTTTTTTTCGATAGGAACACACAAGTTTGACACCATATAAATAAATTCTAAGCCCTTCAATTAGCCTAAAATCATGTTTTCATGAAATTCGTACGATTAGTTTCAGAGAAATTATTTTAAAATTAACCTATTTTAGGGGTGTATCCAAATTTAAGTTCGGTACTTGATTGACGAAATGCTATAAAATGACTATGTCACTTGTATTAATGCATTATTTCTTGTCAATATGACCATTTCATTCGCTCAATATGTTTCGACTATTGCCAGCCCAAATGTTCCAATAAAATGAGTGAGAAATATATATATATATATATATTAGATTTACATAAAATTATAAATGCATTATTTAAAAAGTATTATAAAAAACTGGAATTACCATCTAATATAGATATTGCATATTTTAAATCTTTAACTAACTTCATTATATATAATAATTATATATTGCAAGATAACACTTTATATTTACAGCATGTCGGTATACCACAAGGCGGTTGTACTTCCAGTTTACTCTCAGACTTATACTTATATCATTATGAACGTAATTTTACTAATAATAATCTACATTTATATCGTTATATTGATGACATAATTTTAATTGATACTGATCAATCTGCAATTACTCGATTTCCAGTTGATTATCCCACTAATTTGGAATTAACGGAAAACCTTTTATCTAACAATACAATTAACTTCTTAGATCTTAAAATTACAATAAAAGACAACAAAACAATCACAGATTTATATGACAAACGTAAAGAATTTAAATTCAAAGTTAATACATTTACAAATTTTAAATCTTGTCTACATCATTCTGTATTTCGAAATATAATACTTAATCATTTATATAGAATAAAATGTTTATGTTCTTCTCCTCTAATTAACAATAATATTAAAAAACTAATTTATGATGCATTTAATCATGGTTTTCCAAAAAAATTCATATATTCATTAATATACAATTAGTACTTTTCTTACATGATCTTTTAAAACAAATTAACACATGCGTAAACAAAATTACAAAAAAACTATAAAATAAAAAAATATCTATAAAAAATTAAAAATTGTAAAATAATATAAAAAAATTATTATAGGTTGGTTGGGTGGGTAGATGTTAGAGTACGGAGGAGGCTGGTGTTGTCTGGATAATACGCAATGGTTAATTATAAAAAAAGGGGGCTTTTGTATTATTACTATATTTTTGATACGTATATTTATGGATGTTAATTTGATATTTTATATGTAATTGGAGAATTTCTTTAATATTATAATTAGCTTAATTATTAATTAATCTGATTTACAATCATTTGTTATTAAATTTTAATTTACTAAGGACAATATCATATTAATTACTAATAGTATGTCATTTTTATAGTGATTAATATACATATAAGTATGTTTAATATAAATAGAGTTATACTGTATGTATTAAAATTGGGTAATTATTTTTATTATTATTCCTCTATTCTTTTTAATATTTATCTATTTTCAATTTATTATCGGTTTAATGTTTTTGAATGTCCCACATTGATACTTTTTGGATTTTTATGGATGTATGAAAATAATCCACACTCTATATTTGTGCTTTTTAAGTAATGGGAATTTAAGTATCATTTAACCTTCTATATACTTCCATATGTTTTTTATTTCCTGTTCATTTTATAATGATCTTATATATAATTGATTTAAAAAATAATTTTTATATTATTTTTAATAATTATTTATATTAATTATTACTGAATTTATTTTGTTTTATAGCATATTGCTATATGCTATATATTATCAATGTTCTAGAATTATTTAAATTCTTAGTTTAGTTTAAATAAGTTAGCTAATAGAATATTTTGTAAGCTTTTAAATATTTTGTATATTTTGTATGCTTTTAAATTTTATTAACAATAGTATATATATTTTTTTAAATACATTGTGTGGTTTATATTAGGTTTATAATTATCTATATATAAGGATATGTTTGGTTTTGTTGTTAAAATAATTATTTACATTCAAATGCTTACAAATATTTATCTTGTGACAGTTGAATAATAAAAGTAATACTAGATGGCAGCACCAAAATTTGTCTTTTGAAGATAGCTCTAAATTTTAATTTTTCTAGCTCCATTTCAGTTATAATTTACTACACCAGGGGTATTTTTAGCTAAATTTTGACGATCATGTTAAACAGTTATTAATTAATTTAATAGTGCATTTTAAATAATGTAATTACTATCTATTTATTTTATATTATATTATACGTATTTAACAAGGTATTTCAAAATTTATTTCAAAATGTATTAACTGCATCCTTTGGTATCAATTACTGTGATTTCTTAACTGTTTTATTCACCTTAATCTTTATGATATTCTGGTAGCCATGTGCGTGGATATTTGTAAAATACTGAAATATTAATCGGTATGGTGTTTATTATTTATATTTTATATCCTATAAATATTTAAATAGGTTTTATTGATTCTTCCATTTCATATTATTTGTTTTTATTCTGTTTTCATTTTTAATCAATTCACTTGATTTTAATGGTTGTTTGGGCACAGGGGAAAATAATTTTTAGCTTTAGCTTATTTTTCTCACAGAAAACAACCATTTTGCTTATATCATTGAATTCTGTGCTCTTGACAATGTAATTCAATGTATAAGCTTTTCCATTTTTTGTCGGTGTCCACTTTTTTCTTTTTCTTCCATAATAATTCTTATAATATTTTTTTTTTTTTTTTAATACTTACAGCTTTAATTCATAATATTTGACGGTGGTAGGTTATGTTTAATTAATGGTTATATATATATATATATATACCGAATATATATAAAATCCTAATGAGTCGAATTGAAACGAATTTATGTAACGATTCTATAAAACGTCTGATTAAACAACTGATTCCGTTTCACGGCGATTTCTCCCAAAATATGGAATACTTTGCGATGAAATTAACACCAAATAACAATAATAACACTTCTCCTGATATATATTTTAAAAAATTTGAATTTAAAATTTATTAAAAATGTGGAGTAATTTAAAATCGTTATAACTAGAAATATTATTTGCAGAATTTCATACCTTTTTTTTTCATTTAAATAAACAGAAATATATAAGTTTTAACTTTGATTCAGCATTTTTAAAAATACTAATTTAAATAAAAATTAAAAATATTTAAATTTAAAAATTAAAAATAAATTATGTAACTTTAAAAAAAAATCATATTTCCAAAAGTAAATATTTTTTTTTTCAAATTTGCTGAATTAAAATTAAAGTAAAACAATTAAAAAAGACATGGTCCAAGTTTGAACTGTTTTTCTTTAACGGTTCTTGACTTATAACAATTTAAATATGAGAAATAGTGAAAAAACCCACTATGAAGAAAAACGCATTTTTGGAAGAAGTCGTTTGCATGACAACCATTAGATTTGAAAACAAACCGATACGAAAAAATTATTATTTCCACTTACAATTAAGATATAACCACTTTGACAAAATTTAGGGTATTTAGTATTGTTTTTCCCCTATGTTAAGTATAGGAGTCTAGTACTTTAAACTTATGTAAATCAAAAACTAATCGATATTTTTATATGAAATTATAAAGATTTGAACTTCTTATAAAATAAATAAAATACACCAAACCGCTTAAAAACCGATAAATACACATCTCTGTAGCCCTATCAAAAGATGTTTCGAGTGACCCTGTAAACAAAACGTAAATGCTAAAAGTATGTTTAACAATAGGAAGCTTACTTGGATTGGCTATAGAAACATATCTTAATATTATTTGTATACAACCATTTTTAAAAAAGTTATGCCATTTAATATATTTTTGTTCTATGTTAAGTATAAGAATCAATTACTTTAAACTAATAAATCAAAAACTAAATAATATTTTTACATGAAACTTTAAAGGTCTGAAGTAATAAAAACAAATGAAATGCAGCAAACCGCGTACAAATTGTATAATTACATAACTCTTTAGCCCTATCAAAAGACTTTTTGAGCGACCCTGTAAACGAACCGTAAATGTTACAATTTGGTTTTACAATATGAAGCTTATTCGGTAGGATTCTAGCAACATATTTCAATTTCATGTGTATAGGACCATTTCGACAAGAACTAGGTAGTTTAATAAATTTTTACTCTATGTTAAGTATAGGAATCAATTACTTCAAGCTCATATAAATCCAAAACTAATTAATATTTTCAGATGAAACTTTCAAAGGTTTGAACTACTCATAATAACAATTCAAATGCTGTAAACCGCATAAAAATCCGATAATTACACATCGTTGTAGCGAACAAGAATTTAAAAAGTGCAAAAAAACAGCACTTTTAATGTCGCATTTACTGAAACATTATTGGTCGGATTCCGCTTTACTTTTATTTCCTCAATCACTTGGCACGCCCCATCCCATAGAAACAAGCATTTTGTTTCTATAATAAATAGAACATGACATATAGATGTGTCAAAATTTCGTTTTGGTCAGTCCGCAAAATATAAACTATCCCTTTAAGCCCTGACTCACACAATTGTGGGGGTGATACTAAAGTAAAAGAGAATGACTATTTCTTGTTTTTGTGAGATTTAAAACCAAATCTGCACATTTATATGAGTTAATTGGCTTCAGATGTTTTGATAAGACACCATTAGGGGGCCCTAACTAAAATACAGGGTTAGATTTTCTGCTTTTAAAAAGACTATATTATCTGGCAGCAATAGACAAAAAGTATGTACTGTCGTGATTTCTTTTAAATATGATTTTTAATGTTTGCTTAGATTTAATTTTTCTTTTCATATACTTTATTCATGATTTTAATTGATTTTGTCTTTGATAAATTTAATTAGGCTTTACAAATGTTGAAAAACAAATGACCCACACAATTGTGCGGGTCCGGGTTTTACCTTTTCCAAAATGGGTACAATTCCTAATATATAAAATTTTTATTTTTAAGTGTTTTTTTTTTAAACTTATGTTCTTAGCAATTTATTTTTTATTAATTACATTTTTAAACCGGATTAATTTTAAAGAGGTTTGTACTATTCATGATTTCTATTTAAAATTGATAGTATTAGATATATAATATGCACATGTAACGAACGGTACGTTTCTGCTCTGAGTTATAGATGTTTTATATGAGTTATATGCATATCACGAGATAGATTTTTAAGTTTGATAAATTCATTCCATTTTGTCGACACAGCAAGTAAGCCACAAGGAATAAATAATAAATTATGGAAAGTTCAGCAAATGCTCGACAGATTCCGTAGTGTCTGCTTGAATTTACCAGCAGATCAGGGAAAATTTTCCATAGATGAGCAGACGATTCCTTCTTTTTAGGACGTGATTCAGTAAAGCAGTATATAAACAACAAACCACACTCTGTTGTTACAGTATCACTTGGGATAGTTTTAAATTTTGTAGTTTACCAGTGGGAAAGTACAGAGCTATTCCACAAGGATCTGGGCTTAGGACCTGCTGTAGTCCTTACTCTGATTCAGACCTAGTTTTATGTACTTCGATCGGTATTTCAGCAAAATACCGCTACTGGAAAAGCTAAAAAAAGAAATTTGAAGGATCAAGCACAATCCAAACGGAGTGAAGGGCCTACCATTTTTGAACGGCTCATACGAGGGGTGCGAGCATTGAGCACATCTCAGAAAATGAAATTGTAGTGGTCTGTCCAAAAACAAAAATTGTTTCAAACATTTTCATTGTGGCTGATGAAAATTATCTCAATAGACAACAACTTTTTTTGCTTAAACTTTTATTTTTAGATATTTGCATACATAATCCCAAGCTACACAATTAAGTAGATACAGCCCAAAAACGGCTGCATTAAGCCCAAACCCACACAATTGTGTGGGTCCTCCCTTGGCATAACCTGACATGGGGTATTTTTTAATTTTTTTTCAATCAAATACGGTTCTATCGGTAAGGGGAAACCACCCAAACTTTTAATTTCTACCAAAAAATCTCCCGGTCTTAAAGGGCAATAGAGAGTACTAAAATATTTTTGTAAAATCCTTTGGCGGAAATTCCTTTTATTTACGGTAAATTGCATTATGGTTTATTTTGCTTGGAGAGAAACTCTGTGATATCATTTCTATGATATCATTAAGACATTCTTTACTTGGATAATTTTAGCTTTAAATTATAAGTATATGATCCTTTCCTTACTTATAAAACTTTATTAAAAACTATTTAAACATCTTCTTTTAATTGAATCCAATTGAAAACTGCACAGAGAAGTTATTCCTCTTTACGTAAAGGGTATTCACCTCATGTAATGTAAATTCAAGGGTATTCACCTCATTTAACACTTTCCAACAAAGTTGAAAAGTGTTTATGACTTCGGTTTGTCTGTCTGTCTGTCCGTCTGTCAGTCTGGCCGTCTGGTCACACTCTAACTCTCGTAAATATGCTCGGATCGTTGTGAAATTTTTGGATGTTAGTGACCTCTACCATAGCATGTTCCCTATTTCAAATAAAGTTTGTAGCAAGTTTAGTTCATTTACAGGGACAGGCAAAAGTTTTCCGTTACATGACGGTCAATGGGAAAAAATCCGCTTCAAATGATTTTTAATGGTGTTACACTCTTTCAAACATAGTAAAATTGATATTCATTTATGAAGCCCACTAAAATATGCATTCTGTTGAATATGCAGTACAAAGAATAAGTATTGTTTATTTACAGGTTCCACACAAAAGAATTGCGTTCATAATGGTATAGGGGGAATTGTTTGCGGTGTATTTGAAAGATTTCGATACTATATTGTATCCGAATTACAGGATTTTAATTATGTTAAGTTATTTCATATATAATGAAACTGATATAAGTCTCTGAGGTTTACTATAACTTATTTTATGCATAATACGTATTATGTATAATCGAAGTGTATAGCATTTACAGAGACACACAAAAGATTTCAGATACTATATTGTGTCCGAAGTACTGTACAATAGCGATGGTTGCTTGAAATGCATTTTTAATTGTGATATACGCTGTTTTCACTATATTCATCTATCTATATTATAAAGGACAAACATATCTGTGCGTAACGCATACGTCATTTTGCGAATGGCAAAAATTTGAAATTTGAAATAAAATTTCGGTTTTGCAATTTTCGCTACTGCAAATTTTTAAACTTCTAAACATCGCCCACTTTCAATTTTTACACATTCGCACAGGGAAAAAAATGTGCTTTTAAATGCAATTTGTTTGAAAGCTGTATCTCAATTTGTTTCTGAGTTATTAATTTTTTTGAAGTTTTTAATACAAATTTTGTAATCGTGGCAACTGCAGTACTCCATTTATATTGAAAGTAAAGAGAAATTAGTCATGGTTTATTATTTTTATCGATTATATCCTTATTGATGCCATTTTCCCATTACAAATAAAAGTAACTTTTTTTATAATTTTTGAACAGAAAATGACGTCAGACATTAAACAAAACACGCATTCTTCTTCATAAATCGGTTACATTTCAATATTTTTACATTACGCTGATACCGAGTTTGAGAAGCTAAGCAAACCGATTCAGTGAGTAAAAATGATGTCATATTTAAAACAAAGCTATCATTTTTTTAATAAAACTAAACATTTGACCAATACTAAATGGCCAATGCTATGACAACTAAAGGCAAATTTCTGAAAATTTTTCGCGGGTGCTGAGATTAGAACTTAAAGTTTGTGCGAATGTTCACATAAAAAGTTGTATCGGACAAACGTGACTTTAAGTTTGGAAATACATTCATTAATAATCTATTGCGCGTTAAAATACTTTCAAATTGTGAATTTGAGTGTTGCGCATTTAAATTATGAGAATTTGAAAATAACGTACAGTTTAGATTTTATGGGGTAAAATTTTATGATGTGACGAAGCGAAATCCTTTTTACTGATTTTTCATCCCGTAAAAAGAAACATAAGAGCCTCAATCTATAACTTCATCATAATTACTCCTATTGATTAGGTATTCTAATACAGTTTAATTTTTCAATAATTTCAGCAGTTGAAGTTTGTGGAAATAATATTTTGGTAATTTTAGGTTAAAAATATTTGTTTTAAGAGTTAGACAACCAATGTAAGATGAATTTTTTATTGTAATTATTTTTGTAGGTATATTATAAATTCGATCTGACAGTTCCTTTCCAACATTTTACTTCGTCGAATTTCGACGGGTTGCAACTCGTTTATATAAAATCCAAGTCTCTGTGTGTCCCTCACGATTCCGGTAGGACCGCCTCATTGAGATGAGTAATTGTGAAAATATACTAATGCAGGGTTACCACAGTAGCGCCAAATGTTAGCCAACTTTGTGACAGCTGGCTAATTTGGTGAAATTCCCATTTAAAACCATTAATCTTTCATAAAGGAGGTCTCCGAAATTTAATTTAAACTCCGCTCTTTTAAGATATTTTTTCAAAATCTATGAGTGAGAATATAAAGTACATCTTTACATCTTCCTCCCGATGCTACTAATAAAATAACCGCCAATAGCCGGCGCTATATTGTGTGAGCTCCTAACTGTGCGATTTTAATGTGCTTTAGGTACTTTTCCAGTACAGGTGCCTTGGCGAAAAAGGAAATTCGGCAACTTATTTTCCGGGAACCTATCCACTGTTTCATTTTATATACACACGCATTTTTTCGATATTTATGCGATTTATTTAACATAAAAAAGACGTTTCTCTAATTTTATACAGAAACAGATGTAATTTATACGTAAAAACATCAATAATATACATATAAAATAAACATATAAAACAAACAAAAACGCTCATCAACTTTGTTTTCATAGCTGTTTATATGATTTGACAACAAATCTCGATATTTTCCCGTTATACGACCATGCCAAAATGTATGCTAATGTGCCAATTATTTCAAAATGCTAAAAGATATTTGTAATTTTATGCTAGCAGTTTAATATGAGTTTTATTTTATTGCTTTATTTTATAACACTTATTTGTTCACTTATTTTAAGTATATATTTGTGATTTAATGAAATAGTTCGTAAAAGTCTGGAATTTTCAAATGTTATATTTTTTAAATGCTCACTTTAGTATCGACATGTTTTTTCTTTTATTTTTCAAAAGTTTCAATTCACGTGATTTTCATTTTGCGCCCACTATTATGCTTGGCGACAATGGTATCCGTATAACGGAAAAGTACCCAAATCTCACTTTCTGATGCCCAAATTACACCAAGCTTTAAAAAAAAACGCCAAAACCCCTACAGTGGAAAAGTACTAAACTGTCTATTATTTTGCGCTAGCTATGTTATAGTTTGAACTATATGCAAGTGGGTTGGAGCGAAGAGTTTAAACATTAAATATTAAAGTTTCGCACAGATGTCATATACGCCCCATATTGGCGCGATGTTTTTCTGACGCCAAAGCCATATACACAACGGGTACTTAACTGGCGCCAAAGTGTCGTTATTTTGCTTGATATGGTAACCCGGATGTTGTTGTTTATGCTGTTGATGTTTTCGCCAAATTGGCGTATATGACAACTGTGCCAAAGTTTCTATAAAGCAGTATAAGACTAAAAAAATTTAACAATAAAATAAATTCAAAATAAGACTAAAGAAGAAAGATAAATCATGCGTTAAGCATAGAATATGAAACACTTTCCAACACATCCTGAATGCTTTAACAAAACTTCGTTATTTGAGGAAATCAGGTAAATAAGATAACTAAGTAAACATTTTAGAAGACGCATAAAATATTTTAAAAATTGATTTCAGCAGTTACCGTCCATATCCAATAGTATCGTTATTACATGCCACTATTTAGCAAAAATTTAATTTAAACTACTCTTAAAACTAATGAAATCACATTTCCAGATATTATCATCCGTAGACGGTTATGTATCCAATTCTTTGCGTGACCCTGTATATCATTTTATCTATATTCTACAACCATTTCTTAGTAAACTAAATGCAGTTCAGCGTAAAAATGCATAACTCCTTTAAAAACCACCTTTAAGCAATTTACTCTCATACTCAGTAACCCTTACGAATTCTTTTGTGTAGCCCTGCATATGAACTGTAGCATTTATACACACAGTATAGTATGCATAAATGTAGTGAAACATAAAAGCGCATATCATAATTAAAAATGCATTTCTAGCAATCATTGCTTATGTACAATACTTCGGAGAAAAGTTTATTGGCGAGAAAGAAGTTTGCCAACGTATTTTCTGACAACCTATTTACTGCTTCATACTCACAAGAATTTTTCCATATGTATACAATTTATTTAATATAAAAAAAGCTATTTACCCATTTTTATAAAGAAAGAGTAGTAATTTTTGCAGATGTCATATACGCATCGGGGTTGGCATGTTTTTTCTCTGACGCCAATTTGGCAGAAATCTCGCTTTCGAATACCAGTTACTTATATATTTTTAAATTATTTGCTATCATTTTGAAAACGAAATAACTATAAATAAATAAAAGTTTGATTAATAATTATAGAACAAAACAGTTTATATAATTAAAAACAGAAAATAAAAGTAAATAAACAGTTTATTAATAAATAAAAAACAATAGCCGGATTACCATAGCAGGCAAAATAACACCATATTGGCGCCAGTTAGGTATCCCGGTTCATATCTGAAATCTGTGTGTAATTTGTATATAAAAAATATTATATATATTTAGAAACTATTTTTTCTATGTATATAAGTGCATATATAAACAAAAATAAAAGTTCATTAGATTTGTTTTCATAGCTGTTTATATATTTTGGCAACATATCTCACTTTCTGATGCCCGAATTGCGTCAAGCTTTTTTTAAAAATGCTCTATAATGGGAAAGTACCTAAATAAATAATTAACAGAAATAACGAATTATACAAACTAAAACTTTTTATTTCGAGATCAAAGAATGGTTTTTAATTTCAATTAAAAATACATATATCCTTGGATAATTTCAGTTGAAATTAGGTTCACAGCTTAATATCTCATTCCATAAACCTATACAAACACAAGTGATTCATTCATCGTGAAACGTAAAAAATATTAAATCATTCAGGTAATCATACACAAAGTGAGTTCTCCTACAATCAATGGACAATATTCCAATGACGTCATAGTAGGTAAAATGGTGACGGTATCGTTTGTTTATGGTTTGAAATCACAAAGATTTAATTTTGCAATGTCTCTTAGTTACATTATTTTATTGTCATATTTATGAGCTCAGAACAAAAGCATATTTTTTCCTTTTTTAGTTATTAAAGACGGAAAAAAATTATAAATGCATGATTTGAAAAATTTAAATAATTTTCGGTACTTCTTAGTTATCCCGTCGACCAAATTACTGTCGCCAAATGAAAGATTAATTGCCAATAATGGTTGCCATTAATTAATTAATTGTAAGATTAAATGCCAATATTGGCCAATAAAACCATTAATTCGACGTTTTATTTGTATTTTTATTAATGTTTTGCTAATTTATTTGTTCTTTCGTTATTTAAAATTAAAAAAATATGTCAATGTGTATCATTTGGCGAGTGGTTTGGGGATTTATATAATTTGGCGAAATTGGTCGACGGGATAACTAAGAAGTACCTAATTTTCTTTCTTAAGAGTAAAAAATAACATCGGGAAGTAACAGCGAGTTTAAGTTAAATAAGTTTACCTGTTTAATTCTGTTGTAATATTCAAAATAACTGTATTTATTAGATTTCAGTAAACAACATCAGGGCGCGATTAAACTTTGAAATTAGAGAAATTACAATGTCATTTCAGGACCTTTCTTTTGGAGAAGCTTTTCTAAATTCCACATATACATGGAAACTCTTCAGTGTTAGAAATATTATTCTTAGGACTGACATAACATGAGAACGGCCTGCAATTTTACACAAGTTTTTGAAAACTACTTTATATCAGAAATTTTTCTAAAAACTGGTTACTTTTTTTGTTAAAGCGGACCACACTATTAGGATTATGACAAGTTGCAGCCAATTTTGCCAACGTCGTAACCAAGATCGTGAAGCACACACATATAATATCATTTCATGAAATCGTATACGATAATTTAATATTTTTTACATTACTTCAAGTGTGTAATTTATTTATTTTTAAGGCTTAACAATCTAAATTGTCCAATATATAAATTTTAAAAAATGTAAACAAAGATTGAATTGACATGACCGCAAAAAGCCTCAAATCTGCATAACACTTGGAACCAAACTGTGCAGACTAGTGGTCTTATACTGTACACAATTTTTCATAAATGTGTTTCGTTCTTAAAATGTGTTATTTTCATCTATCACTGCGGAACAATCGAGAAAACTCATATTCTTGCATATGAGTTGTATATATCTTTATATCTAAATTTCCGTCATTTTTGATGGGCTACCTTTCTAGTGTATACTATTTTAGAGAATGCATTGAAGGGAGATGATAAAAATATCTCGGTGACTCAAATAATCAGAAGGTTTTGTAGAAAAATAAACTTTATTAACATAACAACACATAGTCAAATATTCGCCATCGTCACTGACAGAATAATCTGCCGCTCTCTGCAGAGTTCGAATGTTACTGCATCACGTGACTTCAAAAGCTCTCCGCAGAAACGCGGGGGGAGGAAATGCGCCTCATTGCTATTGGCTGACTCCTCGCGTGCGAGAGAGAGAGAAATAGCAGACGGCTACAGAGTATGCCCCCAGTGACGAAGTCGCGATTACAAAAAGGTAGCAATTGATAAGATACATAAGAAAGGTCTTGAGTAAAATTGAAGTACATATGATGCAAAAAAATAGAAAATATATTATGCATTACATGAAAAACAATACTTTTGAGAAGGAAATAATATGCACGCTATAAACATCAAATGTTTTAAACAATATAATCAGTAACGAGATGTTTCGGAAAACGAACTTTACGACCAGATTTGGTGGTAGTGTGTTCAACAGGAGTAGTTGGAAAATTTATGGGCTCATTTTGTTTTTGAGGTTGGGAAGGTGGAATAGAATCTGCTAATTGATACGCAGGTTTAATGCGATCAATAGATACAGTACAGCGCTTCCCGTTTATTTCCAAGTCAAACGTTTTCTCAGACCTGTCAATCACTCGATGAGGTCCTGTATAAGGGGGTGATAAGGGAGGATTGACTTTATCTGATCTAAGAAACACGTGTGAACAGGTTTTTAATGAGGGATTGACATAAATTTTAGGATTGCCGTGCATTGCAGTGGCAATGGGATTTAACTTTCTCATTTTTTCAGTTAACTCAGTGACGTATGTAAGAGTAGGTGGTTGGTTTATAGTTTCAGTGTTTATGAGATCAGAGGGTAGTCTGATATTTGTGCCATAAACAAGTTGAGCACAGGTCGCTTGGATATCATTTTTAAGAGCAGTGCGTAATCCAAGTAAGACAATGGGGAGAATTTCAGTCCATTGAATTTGATTGTGAGCTTTAAGAGAACTCTTAAGATGGCGATGGAATCTTTCAATAAAACCGTTAGACTGTGGATGGTATGCTGTAGTTCTGATGCGTTTACATCCTAATCTATCTGTAAGCTCTTTGAAAAGAGTGGACTCAAAATTTCTACCCTGATCAGTAGTGATGGTAACAGGGGTTCCAAATCTGGAGATCCAACTGTGTATCAATGTACGAGCAGTTGTTTCTGCAGTCATATCAGATTTGGGTATAACTTCGGGCCATCTCGTGAACCTATCAATGATGGTCATGCAATACTGATTGCCATCGGATGATGGTAAGGGTCCGATAAAATCAATATGAATATGGGCAAAACGAGCATCAGGTTCAGAGAATGTACCAATTGGTGATTTGGTGTGTTGAAAGATTTTAGCTTTTTGACATTTCGTACAGCTGCGAACCATAGATTTTATGTCCTTTCGCATGCCAGGCCATACAAATCGTTTAGAAATTAAATCTAATGAAGCTGAGATACCAGGATGTGAGAAATAATGCAAGGTTGAAAAAACTGATTGTCGCATACTTTTAGGAACAAATGGTCGAGGATGTTTTTGTGACATATCGCAATAAAAATGTACATCTTCGAGTGGAAAATAGTGTTTTTCTAATTTTAATGAAGTGGTGTCAAATTCGAGAAGTTGTTTTAGCTCTTCATCATTTGTCTGAGCAGTGGCAAACTCTTTAAAATCTAACACATTAGGAGAAATTGAATCTATCTCAATTCGAGATAATGCATCGGCCACAATGTTGTCAGAGCCTTTAGTATATCTAATATCAGTAGAAAACTGTGAAATATAGTCTAAATGTCTCAATTGACGTGGGCTACATTTATCAGGGTTTTGTTGAAATGCGAATGTAAGGGGTTTTTGGTCAGTATAAATAATGAAATTCCGACCTTCTAGCATGTGTCTGAATTTTTTTATAGAACAATAAATAGCAAATAATTCACGATCATAAGTAGACCAATTTCTTTGAGATTTATTTAATTTACAGGAATAAAATGCTATTGGTTCCCATTGGTTTTCGGAGAGTTGCATTAAAGATCCACCAATTGCGACATTGCTGGCATCGACCCATAAGCTTAGCTGGGCGCCAGGAATTGGATGTCGTAATAACGTAGCTCGAGCTATAGCTTCTTTTGAAGCAGTGAAGGAAAGAATGGCTTTATCGTTCCATTGTAATTGCTCAGTTTTGTTAGCATTGGAACTGGGATGTTTTTTCTTATTTTTGTGTCCTTCTAAGAATTTAACGAGTGGAGCTAAAATATCGGCAGCTTTGGGAATGCACCGTCGATAAAAATTGAAAAGACCTAAGTAGCGTCTTAGTTGAGTTAAGGTAGGGGGCTGGGGGAAATCTAGGATGCATTTTACACGATCAGGTAAGGGTTCAATTCCTGCAGCTGAAAGTTTGAATCCTAAAAAAT
Source organism: Maratus speciosus (assembly GCA_963932465.1). NCBI lineage: Eukaryota > Metazoa > Arthropoda > Arachnida > Araneae > Salticidae > Maratus > Maratus speciosus. The sequence continues at coordinate 245,264,463 of OZ010792.1, forward strand.
CGATAGTGGATTGGCCAAATTTACATTTATCAACATTAATACACAGACCATACTCTTTAAGTCTAGAAAACAACAACTCAAGGTGTTCTAAATGTTCAGTTTCATTATTTGATGCAATTAGAAAATCATCAAGGAATGCGTAAACAAATCCTAAGTCACGAATTACATCGTCAATAAGTCGTTGAAAAGTTGAGGAAGCGTTACAAAGGCCGAATTGCATACGAGTGCTTTCGAAAAGTCCGAATGGAGTGCAAATCGCAGTTTTATGTACATCATCAGGATTTATGGGAATTTGATGGTAGGCTTTTACAAGATCAATGTGACTGAAGATTTGTTTACCATGTAATTCAGCAGTGAAATCTGCGATACAAGGGATAGGATATTTTTCTTTAACAGTTTGTGCATTTAGAGAACGATAATCACCAACAGGTCTCCAATCGACAGATCCTTTCTTCGGCACCAGGTGCAAAGGCGAAGAGTAATTACTTTTAGAAGGTCTCATATGACCGAGTTGTAGCATGTGCTGAAATTCAGCTTTGGCAATTTTTAACCGATCTGGAGCTAGCCGTCTAGGCTTAGCAGCGACTGGAGGCCCCTTAGTGTTTATATAATGCACAGTATTATGCTTAACCGGTTGGTTAGGATCCGGTAATTTCGTGATTTCAGGAAATTTAAATAATAATTTACCATATATATCATTTACAACATTGGGTTTCACAGAAAATATATTACAAGTACTTAATATAGCAGGAGCTTTTAAATTAGTAATGGAATCAATAAGACGACGATTCCGTAAATCAAGTTTTAAATTAAAATTATGCAAAAAATCAACTCCTAAAATAGCACATGAAACATCACAAATATAAAAAGAATATGTAAAATTTCGGCGTAGGCCTAAGTTGATATTAATACATTTACGACCATACACATTAATTTTTGTGCCATTAGCAGCACGAAAGGTTTGGAGAACAGGCTTAGTTTTGTCATTTTTATTCGCGGCCACAAGTGAGGCATCAGATCCAGAATCGACTAGAAAACGCATACCTGTATTTCTGTCTCTAACGAAAAGGCGACGAGAAGGTGCTGGGGAGAAGTCCGTCGCCGCTACTCTTCCCGCTTCTGGTTTTCCGAATAAGAACAAGGCGCTAAGCACTTTTTTGCTTTTTCTTGATATTTTTGGTGATACCAACACAATGTTGCATCCCTATGGTGGGACTGAGAACGATTACGCTGATGGTTATCACTTCTAGATACACTTCTTGAACGACGAAGATGAGCGACCTCTTGGCGTAATGCTTGGATTTCTTTTACGAGCATATCAATGGCTGGTGGTGTCTGAGATTCAGTTGTTGGTGTTCGAATCGAAACAGAACTAATGTTGGAAGGCGTTAATTCAATTATTCTATCAGCAATATCCGCCGCTTTATCTGGAGTAATTTTTTCAATGGAAGCTAGAATCGTTTGCACAGTGATTGGCATTTGTTGAGTAAACAGTTCTAAAAGAAGATCGTTACTAATATTATGGCTTTCAGCCCGTCTTTTCATTAATCGAAGTAATTCAGTTGGTTTTCTGTCACCCAGGCTTTCTCCAGCTAGCAGTTTCCGTATTTCTAAAGTACGACTTTCTCCGCAACGTTCGATAACTTTTGCTTTCAAAATCTGATAAGGATCAGTAGGATCAGGACTCATAATTATATCTCGAACCATAGTAGCAGTAGCAGGCGGTAGATGCGCTACAACATAATTATATTTTCTTTTCGACTCAGTGATAGCTTTAGGAGTAGCTAAATCGAATGTGCTTTCCAGCATATGAAACCATAATGTAGGGTCCACAGGGATATAGGGTGGAATGACTACGGCAGATGTTTCAGCAGTTGCCATTTTGCTAGTTAAACAAAACGTTCCATGAAACAGTTGAATAGTTCGACGTTCTATGAAACAGTTGAAGGTTCAAAAATCCGCGGTCACCATTTTAGAGAATGCATTGAAGGGAGATGATAAAAATATCTCGGTGACTCAAATAATCAGAAGGTTTTGTAGAAAAATAAACTTTATTAACATAACAACACATAGTCAAATATTCGCCATCGTCACTGACAGAATAATCTGCCGCTCTCTGCAGAGTTCGAATGTTACTGCGTCACGTGACTTCAAAAGCTCTCCGCAGAAAACGCGGGGGGAGGAAATGCGCCTCATTGCTATTGGCTGACTCCTCGCGTGCGAGAGAGAAATAGCAGACGGCTACACTATAAAGTGCGTATAAATGCTATATTTCATATACAGGGCTACAAAAATGAATTCGTAAAGGTTACTGAGTATGAGCGTAAATTGCTTAAAGGTGGGTTTTAAAGGAGTTATGCATTTTTACGCTGAACTGCATTTAGTTTACTAAGAAATGTTTGTAGAATATAGATAAAATGATATACAGGGTCACGCAAAGAGTTGGATACATGGTCGTCTATGGGTGATAATTTTTGGAAATGTAATTTAAGTAGTTTTAGGAGTGTTTTAGTTTAAATTAAATTTTAGCTAAATAGTGACATGCAATAAAAGTACTAGGTAAACTACAGGACTGTACAAAAATATTCAAGTATGTTTCCATCTAGTAGTATAAGTTGCTGAAAGGTGATTTTCAACCTGTTATGCATTTTCTTTCTAAACTAAATTTCCCCATTATGTAGTATATATATCAACCTACAGATCAAATACAGGGCTGTTCAAAAGAATTGGAATACATATTTGGCTATGGACGGTAACTACTGAAATCAGTTTTTCAAATGTTTTATGCGTTTTCTGAAATGTTTACTTAGTTATCTTATTTACTTTATTTCCCTAAAAAACGAAGTTTTGTTAAAGCATCCAGGAAGTGTTGGAAAGTGTTGCATAATCTATGCTTAACGCATGATTTTTCTTTCTTGTTTCATTATTATTATGCATACTAAACAAATCGTTTTTCCTTTCACTATTTGCTCCTAACATAAGTTTTTCAGAGTAAATTCCATATTTCTGTATAAATGCGCATAAAATGAAATATGCTTGTTGAAAATTTTATTAAAAGCTTTTATAAAACTTTTTTGTATACATAAGTTATTTTAAATGCCTGAAGAATTCCAATAGGAAAGCAATACTTTTGATGAAAATATGTAAAAACATGCTGTTTAAAATATTTAAAAGTAATTTCCTTAAAAGTAGTGCATTAAAAAATATCAATGCATTTATATCTTCTCTAAAATTCCTAGGTAAAATATTAAATGGAAATTTCTCTTTTTTTTAATTTAAGCTCATTTGAAAAATATGCTTATTTGAAAAAGGAAGTTAAGAGCCTACACTAGTCACTCAAAAAGACCCGTAAATAATGTTATTCCTACGGGGAAGTTATTTTCAAATATCTCTCTTGAATTTTGATATCTTCGAATGATTTTTTTTTTTTTTTTTTTTTTTTTTTTTTTTTTTTGCATAGAACAGCTGAGGACGACCTACAACTAGTTCTTATTTTCTCGATTTTGGTTATTTTCTCGATTTTGGTTATTTTTTTTTTTTATTAGGTTAGTTTCAATTTCAAAACCTATTCTGAAAGTAAAAGTATTTTTTTTTTTTTTTAATCTGAAACCAAAATTGAGAAAAGTAAAAACTAGCCGGTTTGTAGCTCATCCTCAGCTGTCCTATGTAAAAAAAAATCATTCGAAAATATCAAAATTCAAGCGAGATATTTGAAAATAACTTCCCCATAGGATTAACATTATCATACGGGTCATTTTGAGTGACTAGTGTAGGCTTTTAACTTGATTAAATTTTATTTTTGGAAATCTGGATTTATCTTTTATGTGTGATGGGGAAATATAGATAAAAAATCTGAAAAAAAAATCAATATTTAAATTAATGTATTCAATTCAAATGCAACATGCAGAATGGTACATACAATAAAACACTGATTTTACAAACACATTTAAAATACAATTAAAATATAAGTTTCGTTTCGCTTTCAGCAAAGGTCATCAGGGTACGATGTTACATACAAGTCTAAAATTTTGAAATAGACATAAACGTCTAAGTGTCCTGGAGAATGCTTGACCAGAGAGTGCGCAAACTTGACCAATTTCCCATGGTAACGAAAAGGAGCAAACCACTACAGTGAAAAAAAGGGGGGAGACAAAATGAACAGACTGTATTAATGGATTATAACATATTATGCCAGATTTTATGAATGTTATAGGATGAATTGACATTATATATATACTGCCCAAGTTTAATAATCATAAGGGAGTGTAAAAGTTTATTAACATTCGGATTCTTGCATTGGATTATGACTCTAGCCTCATCAAAGCCAACTTTGCTACCTTCATTTGAAAAATAAAATCTTGCCCCCTCCCCCCGGTTTTTTTTCACTGTGGTGGTTTGTTCCTTTTGGTTACCATGGGAACTTAATGACGTTTACGCACTCCCCGGTCAAGTATTCTCTAGGACTCTTAGATGTTTATGTCCATTTTGAAATTATAGACTTGTATGTAACATCATATCCTGATGACGTTCGCAGAAGCGAAACGAAACGTAGATTTTAATTATATTTTTAATGTGTTTATAAAATCACTGTTTTATTGTTTGTGCCATTTAGCATTGTATTTGATATGAATACAGTACTTTAAGTAAAGATTATGGTGCAATTGTCTAATTTTTAATTAAAATCAATATTGTATACTTTTCTACCATAAGTATATTATAAATGATTTGAAAACTAAAATGGTTACTATATGAAAATAGTAATGTTTTGTGTGTGAAACATTTGAAGATTACTGTGCCATCTGTTTCAAAAATTTTAATTAATATCGATAAATACCGTATTTAAAAAAATATATGTATTTGTCTATATCAATATTGAATTTAATCGGAAAATAATTTATTATTTAAATTTTAATTAAAAATCATGACTGACATCCTTTTTATTATATATATTACCATTTTGGTGTCGTTTCATATAAGTGCATAGATTTATGACTCCATTACATCTACAGAGTATTCATAAAATAATACCTCAACGTATATTTCAATACAAAAATTTGTGAAATGAGTAATTTAATATACTACTTACATGCTAACATAAATCTTAGATAATTAATCATTGATATTAATTGTAAATTTTATTGAATTGCGGTAGTAAATTTGTCATCTTAAAGATTTCATAAGAGTTCTTTCCATTTGCATAAGTCGAGTACAAGCAGCAAATACTCGCAGAACAAGAATCGTAAAATTACCTACCTTTTTTTTTATTTTATTTTTATTTATTTATTTATTTTTATTTATTTATTTATTTATTTTTGTAGTTTAGGCTTCATTTTTAATCTTTGAGTCGCTGGGGTAATATTTTACCTGCCCCAAAACAACGTCCAGAAAAAAAAATAAAAATAAAAAAAAAGACCTAAAAAATAAATCTGTTAGAAATTTGTTCGATATACAGTCGAAAACATTTAAATGGACAGGCACTGAGACATTCCTTCTGTTTTATTACAACAATCTGCTCACTGTAAAAAAAGAATCTGTAAAGTTACTAAAGTTTGTTTAGGAAACTGGGATTCATAGAACTTTTTATGTAACGGCAACAAGAAAAACTCCTTTAACAGCGTCTGTTATGTGCTATATATGATATGGCAGTTGAATTAAAAATTTTCTAAAAAGCCATATTTTAATTATTTAATGTGAACATTAGTGTATTAGTCGTTGAGCCAGGGGCTCGTGTGGTTTCATGTCAGCGGACTTGGTAAACTATATATTTTTGGATTCACCACAACAACAGCACCTCATTTATCCATGATACTTCCGAAACTAGGGTAGCTTATGGGCGCCATGTTGAAAAATGGCCTCCGTCGTTGAGTCAGGGGTTCGAATGGTTTCATGTCAGTGGACTTGGTAAACCATACATTTTCTAATTCACCACAACAACAACATGTCATTTATCCATGATACATTCAAAACCAGGCTAGCTTATGGGCGCCATATTGGAAAATGGCCACCGTCGTTGAGCCAGGGGCTCGTGTAGTTTCATGTCAGCTGACTTGGTAAACCACACATTTTTGAATTCACCACAACATCAGAATGACATTTATCCGTGATACATTCAAAAACAGAGTAGCTAATGGACGCCATATTGGAAAATGGCCGCCGATAAACAGGATGATTGAAAGATTTTCTTGGTTTTGCATGCTATTAAATTAATTGGGCGATTGAAGAGACAATAAGCAAAGAAATGCAGCGGTCAAAAGGTACAGTCAAAGGTCTGCCACAGTCGAGAGATACTTTTGATATCAGGGCAGTATTTCTTCACATGATTCGTGAAAGAACCAAAATTAGTTCTACATCCAGATCTGTGTTTGAGCAGGATCCAGAAAAACGAACGTGATATCTCATATTTACAGAACATGATTACCAATGAATGGATAAATCTAAACACGGTAATAGAATCAACTGGAGCAATGACAAATCTAGAAATTGTCGAAGACATGGTCAAAGCTCATGAGATGGGTGAAGAAGCTTACCAAACTTTCAAAAGAGAATATCTGTCTGAAGACTCAAAGCCAGACGGGTTTTCCAAACCTCTAAAAATAAATAAGCTAAAGACATTTTCCGACTTTAAGAAGAAACGATGTGTAAAATTTAATAAATCAGAGTTTGTTGCCTAGGCAGAAAGAAATATGTTATGTCAGATGACAATCATTGCAGAGCGAAGAAATTTTGCTATGAGAACTGTCTTTTTCTACCACATAGGGCCTCTTCCATAGTCTTTAGCAACACTTGATGGTTTAATGTGAAAAACTGAAAAATCAAACTGATGGATGTTGTGACAAAATTGCGATTGCTGAAAAAATGCAAATGATAGTAATGTTAATATCATTGATGAAATGTGTTTTGTTCAAAGCTACCACAGGAGCTACAATCATTTGGACAACTAGCAAAGAATCTGTTTTCTAAAATAATAAAAGATTCTACATCCTCTCAAAGAATAGATGTTGTATTTGATACATACAGGCAGGTGTCAATAAAACAAAATGAACGAAAAATATGAACTGTTGGTAATGCGGTAAAAGTTATATACTCCTGAACACCCAGTACGAAAATGGAAGCAGTTTCTATCTGATAAGAAGAACAAGAAAGGACTTATATATTTCTTTTCTCAAGAATGGGAAAATGAACATTATCTGAAATAGTTGAATATACGAATGATGTACTTTATATACGGAGAAAAATGCTTTAAATTCACGATATAACTAGTTGAAGAATACACTAAATTGACCTGCTTCTAAGAAGAGGTTATACGCGACTTTTATTTCGCTCACACCCTGCTTTAGCGTCTGGATTTAGAAATATTATTATCATCACTATAGATACTGATGTAGCAGTTATCACACTGTTTTTTTTTTTTTTTTTTTTTTTTTAGAAAACGATTTGAAAAACTAGAAAGGGTTAATATTTGTAAAATGTGGATCCAATGACAGAGTAAAGTAAAGTACTACAACTTGAGTGAGATGCATGGACTTCTAGGTAAAGCGGTATGTAATGCATTACCTAAAATGCATTCCCTGTCAGGTGCGATACAGTAAGTGCTTTTGCAAGGGAAAATGATGATTCAGAACACTGAATTTCGAAATGCGCTTAAGGCGTTTGATACTGACGCTGATATAGCAGAGGAAACAAATAAACAGCCTGAGTCGTAAGTTTGCCATCTCTATTATGGAACGCACAAATACTCAGACATCAAAGAATTGAACTATATTCTACATATTTTTTTCTGTAAAAAAAGGAGTCTGTGCAGTCGCATCGCCTTCTGACATGTAGTAATATACTTTATCTATAGGTAATGCGAGCTAATTACCGCGGTCTTGTTTGGATGAAGTGCCTACAGGCTGATCCTGATCTTCCATCTCCAGATAAATAATGTTGGATTTTTAGAACAGATAGTGAAGGAAAAGGCTATCTAAAGGTCCAGTGGAATGGCAGTCCTCCTGCTCCTGAAGCTATTTTGGAACTGATGGCATGTTCTTGTTCAAGAACATGTGTATCATCATCATATGCGTGTTTTTTTAATAACCTCAGGTATACAAGCATATGCAGAATGTAGAACTGTTCTATGACGATGGAAGTTATTTGGACACAGGAATGTCAACCTATGATGATGCTTTTACATGAATTTTATTCGGTTGACACCACTTTTTGTCAAACAATTAAATTTAGCTTACCCATCAAGAAAATTCTTAATTAAATAAGGAAAATTTTACTTTTCTTTTTTAGTGGTATCAAAGGCAAGCGATGGAAACACGTTTCCGAAGGTGCATATATGCACCCGTGGTCCCGAAGGGGTTAATTCTTAACAGACTAAGTACAACAGTTTCACCAGTATTAATTTTTTTCTTGAATTGCTGTGTCTTACCACATGAAAATAATATGCATTAAAATGCAAAACAATATGTTTATCTCATCGAAAATGTTAATAAACATAAAGATAATTGTAAAGATAAGCATCATATTAAAATAAAATCTTAATAAATATATAATTAGTATAACGTTTTATGCTTACCAATATTTGTTCTTTCCATTTTTTCATTGAAATCCATTTAATTATGTGATACTGGCAAAAATATCATATGTATCTATGTGCGATAGATGGCGCTCATTTTTTCAATATGGCGTCAATAAGCTACCACAAATTGCATAGTATCATCATAAAATAAACTCCTTGGACCATTGTGAATCCAAAAAAGTATATATCATCAAGTCCTCAGAGATGAAACCAAAATCACTAATTTTGGCTTCTGGCTCAACGACTATATCTTTTTTGTGAAAGTGCCATACGAAATGGATCTTACAAAATTACTTCCTAGCTTAGTAAAAATATTATTTAAAAATGCAATATTCGTTAGTTATAGAAAATAAGCGTTTTTAAATTTAATAAATGGTTATTTGAAGGATTACAAATAGTTTTTATAATAATCCATTATTATCTGTTATTGCAATGCCCGTCATTACTTTGTATTGATATGCAATCCTTGTCTGCATTTTATATTTCGAATCTCATTATAAAAATATTTTTGACTGAAAGCAAATTTATATGTAAATTATAATTTCGCTTTGCAAGCACATAGAATTCAAATATATAGTTTTTGGAAAAAACTGATTTTAAGAATTAATACATTTTATACACTAAAAAACGATTTCAAATTCTTGACTTTTGGAAATTGTAGATCATATTGGTGTTGCAAATGTTAAATATAAGTTGTTATTCCTCTGAAAGTTGCATTTTGATTACAATACATAAAGAGTAAAAATAAATTTATTTTATAATTCAGTTATCTATTAAACTAATTTTAATTTAGATAAACACTAAAAATTTGTCGGCAAACAAATCAGAGTTTACATTTTTCTTTTGATCTTGTGCTTCTAAATGTTTTTAAATTTAAAAGTAAGGCCTCTTAGTATACAATACATGCAATGTATTATTGTTTTAAGACAATCTTTAAATTTTTCTTTCGAAATATTTTCTTTTGCATAAAATAATAAAAAATCGATTTTTTTTTTTTTTTTGCTGCATTTGTGTTGAGAAAGGAAGTGTCACCCTTTTTTATAACGATGTAGCTCCTTTTATAAGAGCGATCTTATTTCGAAATTCATATCTCATTTAATTTATGCATCGTTTCAATAAACTTAATTGGAATGACAAGCAATTTTTCATTTTTTTTATGTTTTTTTTTCTAATTATTTTTTTAGAATAATAAAGCTGTTCCGTTATAGTAATCGTATTTAATCAGAAAATATTCTGATTTCACTTAAAATTTGGATAATACATTGTAAGAATCTTTCACCAATAACAAATATTGTTTACAAATTATTTATTTTAATGGTTTTTAAGGATTTTTTCTTAAGTACAAAACAAGCAAACTTTACAACAACTGCAAAACAAAAAATTTAATCGTGAATTCATCTCCACCATTTCTCTGAAGGTTCGTAAGCCCCAAAGACACACTGAAGAAATCGCTTTCTCGGTTTCTCTTATACGCGGGGAAAACATGCGTCGTATGATTTACTTAGAGCATATATTATTATTAGTATTATTAAACATATTATTCCACGAAATGCATGTTTATAAATGTACACTGTAAAATTAAAATTGAGTTAAATACAAAAGATAAAGTGTGTCAGGCGAAATTAGATAAAAATTCAAAAGTGTGTTCTTTTTGTTAAATATTGAAGTTGGATTGCAACTAGAAGAAGTAGTTTTTGTTTTCTCTCACGAAAGGTTAAGGAAAGGAAACCATAAATCATAATCTATAAATTTAATATTTTTACAATGATGAATCTCGGGATAGAAGAACGAAGTAATAAATACGTTCCTCCCCCTTCATATACAGATACATACTCTTGGGGGTAAAACTATACTTAAGAATCTATCAAGGGTATATAAATGAAGTTTTCCAAGATGGTTAATTCTTTAATGTTTATCTGAAGGATTATTGCATAAAATATTTTTTCTGACTAGTTTCTTTATAGTCTGTTGAACAGTGAGTCTTTTTAATAATTTTATTTACAGTGATTTACCATATACATACATATTTAATATTAATACTTTTCAAGTTTTAGTATCTTTATTTTTTAACACCCCATTTATATTATTTTTTAGCAGAAATGAGACGATGTCTAAAAATCTGATCAAATTGTCTTTTTTCATATGTTTTTTGCTTGTTTTTTTGTCTGTTTACTTTTTAAAAAGGATTTTCTATGCGTTTAAGCTTCCACTGTAGAATTTTTCGAATAAAAAAGCATAATTATTTTTGTTATTTGAAACTCAAAATCCTAATTTTTTATAAATTCTTCAATTTTGAGCGTATCAATGTCTTAGAGGTTTCATGAATTTCATGAAATCCAAATATGAAAGTATATCAAATTTATGCATATATAGCAATATGTTTAGGCATAATAATGCTTAGTGTGTGTTTTTCATTTTATTCCAAGTTGTGCTTTTGTATACTCTTGTTATATTTAATATTTAAAAACTTTTAATTCATTATGATACAACCCATGAGAGGCTGTTTCAAATAAAACTTTGAATAGTGAGTTACTAATTTTTTACCCGACTGAAGAGAAGGGTTGTGTGTTTCACGCGTATCTGTGTATGTGGATTTTTTTTACCCTCGAAAAATCCCAACGGCTGGATGGATTTTAATGAATAAGGTCTCTATCAATTCGTCTTAACGACCCGATGGTTATAGGCTAGGTTTTGTTTTTATAAATTCAAAATGGCGGCTGTAAAATACAAAATGGTGGTAGAGACGAAAAAAAATTACGCACCCTATTGAGTAGCATATCATTGGATAGGTCTTTCAAAATGAAGACCATGTTTCATTGTCTATTTTACAGTCAGAAGCTCCGTTAAAATATTATACAACCTGGAAGTTGTGCACGTATTGTGGATCTCTAGCTTTACTGCAACTCTAACCATCATAGACATCTATAGACCTCATCAAAACAGTGTTTATAGATGGGAACTAACAATTAAACACAACTTAAAAGTCATCAAAGCAAGTAAATAAAAAAAATAGGTAAGTAATATAAACAAATAATATAAAAAATATATTTTAAGTCAATTCCTACTTAGGTCAATAAGAGAGATTTTTTTCTCCCATTCTTCTTTCCTTTTCAGTGGCGCTTAAAATGCCTTGATCAAGAAGAGGGCTCTCTCGGTCTTAAAATACCTTGATTAAGAAGAGGTCTCTCTCGATTATTGAAAATTAATTAATTTAATTTAATTAATTAATTAATATTTGAAAAAACGGGATTAACATCAAGTGTCATCCACTGCAAGTTTTAAAAAATTTATTTGAGCTTGACTGGATGAATAATAAGTATTTTATTAACGATTTAAAATTTGAACAAGATATATATAACAAGAGTGTGAGCTAATAGTAGGAATTGAAAAAAAATAGTTTCACATTGATGAGAAATAATTAATTCGTTCGTTTTTTACTCAGTCGGATTTTTTAGTTTTTTAAATTTAATTGTTTATTCTTCTATCTATATTATAAAGGACAAACATATCTGTGCGTAACGCATACGTCATTTTGCGAATGGCATCAATTTGAAACTTGAAATAAAATTTTGGTATTTCAATTTTCTCTACTGCAAATTTTTAAACTTCTAAACATCTCACATTTAAAATTTTCACACCGCCGTATGAGGAAAAAAATGTTCTTTTAAATGCAATTTGTCTGAAACCTGTATCTCAATTTATTTTTGAGATATTAATTTTTTTTTGTAGTTTTTAATACCACTATTCTTATCGTGACATCAAAAGTACCCCATTTTTATAGAAAGTCATTGAAAGTAAATGGAAAATTGTCGAAAATAGGAGAAACTGTATCTTTTTGTTGCCATTTTCTCATAAAACCTTTAAAAAAAAGTTGAAATTAAAATATGGGCTATGTCAAGAATATTGACTGTTATTCCGTGACAATGACGTCATACGCATACTTTTTTATAGACGAAGTTTAAGACTGGGTTGTAAAAGTGGATTGCTTTAGTGGATGCAATTGACCTCATTTTATAAAAAAGCGTGTATTTTAATTCTTAAACCTGATTTATGTTTTGTAGAAGAGCGTCATTTTCACAGCCCAGCTGCTTTAAACAGCACAGCTTAAAATGCTTCACTTTTGAAAATAATATAATCGAAATCACATACTGATAAAACGCAATGGTTTACAAAAATTTAGAGTCTCTTTATAGAAGAGAGGTGACACGCAAATAATAGCGATTTGCATTACAGAAATTGATGATTCTCGTCTGATGGATTTGCTTCGCCGAGTTAGACAAGCAAAGAAATAATTCGTGGTTTAAAATAATATCATGTTCCTGAAGTTTTTGTCCAAAATTCTCTCGAATAATAAAATTTTAATGCTATTTTTTAGGACATTCTACTGTAACTTTATCAAAATTACATAATTTGCTTGATTTAATTTTTCATAATTTTATATAATCTATATATTTAAAACACAAGTGTGTTTTTTAGTCATCTGCCCTGATCTTTCTGCTGAACCAATTTTACTAATATTTTTTTTTTAACTGAAAGCTCTTCATTTGTGATCGCACTATCTGTTTTTTTTTTTAATATCCCCATTTTTATATTTTAATTTTAAAAGCATTTTATGAAATTTCTTCTAATTGGTGAAAATTAGACAGCTTTCATTTTTGCAGACAAGAGAGAAATAATGAAGTATTTTTATCTTTATTCATGCTATTTTCTGATAAAAACTCAAAATTGTTGATAAAAATTGTTGTATAGGGTTTAGTGTCGCAAAATCCCATTAGGAGCAGAATATTATATTAGGGGCATAATAAAGGAAAATGACATACTGCTTTTTCCTCATAAATTTTCTATATTGCTTTTCCTTCTGCATGTGAACCGATATTAAGTTTCAGACACTAGGCGAAATGCTTATTTAAGTGAAAATGAAGTCATATTTAAAAGAAACCGATCATTTTCTAAGATAAAACTGAAACACAAATGCGTCTAAAAAACATAAATTAAGGAAATTTTTACTCTCCGGAATTGAGATTAGAATCTCAAGTAAAGGGTGCGTCTGTTCACATAAAAGATGTTGCTGATAATCGTGACTTCAAATTTTGAGTTAAAATTATTTTTAAATTTTCAAACAAAATACAATTTTTTTTAAATGATGAATATGGATATGAGAAGTGCTTATGCAAATATTGAGAAGGTGAAAATTGCTATTTTTCTTTCCAGAATACCAAGCATAAGAGCCTCAATTGATAACTACATCCTAATAACTGCTCTTTATTATATTTTACTGATTAAGTATCTATATTATAAAGAACAAACGTATCAGTGCGTAACGCTGACATCATTTTGCGAATGGCAACACTTCACGATCAAATTTCGGTCTTGAAATTTTCGCTACTGCAATTTTTTAATCTTCTGACCATTGTACATTTTCAATTTTTGTCGCATAGGGAAAAAATTTACTTTCAATTGCAATTTGTTTAAGAACTGTATCTTAATTAACTAATGTATTTTATTTTCTAAAATAATTTTTAAGCATGATTTTTTTTAATCTTATCACGTGCCGGTTCAATACATAATATTAATAAACATTTTGCACATAAAGCAACAAAAATTTTTCAGCATTTGTTTCTGAATATTTTTGCATAACGAAATTAATACTTCCTTTATAAACAAATAAAAGAATAATATTAAAGGAACCACCAATCTAACATATTTGTAAAAGACAAATTAACGAAATTAATACTTCTTTTATATACAAATAAAAGAATAATATTGTAAAAACACAAATCTAACATATTTGCAATCGTACAATTTTAATTTTTCGACAACAAAATAGGATTTTTTTATTCAAATAGAATTCGTTTGCAAAGCTCATCTCAGTTTACTGAATGTCTATGGTTTTAAAAACTATTTTAAAGCATGAAATATGTTTTAATTTATCTATATCGCGCGGAGCTGATTACGAAAGATTAATCCGTTTGCCTTGAAAACAAAATAAAGAGTTCATCATTTTCTTACGGCTAATATCCGCTAAGACGGGTTACCATCTCCCGGTCCCAGGCCCTTAGAAGGCCCATCTGTCAACGCAAGGAACCACCCGTGAAACGAGCCCCGCAGCGCGTCCCGAAGGTCGCCGCCAGACAAGCTCCAACAGAGCGGAACCCCACGCAAACTCCGGTCAAGCCGGCGCACTGCCCAGCGCACGTAACGCCGGCTATTCCCAAGTTGGTGAACAATCGCTACGATAGTCCTCACACCCAGCTAGAAAATCCAAGTGGTCCCTAAACTTGGTTACTCGAGCCGGTAGACCCCGCAAGCCATCGCAGGAACCAGACGCCTATAAAGACGCTGGGCCCACGGACTGAACCGAGGCTTCCCGACCCGAATTTAATTTACGGAAGGCCCCCAAGATCAGATACCATTTTCCGGCAGAGACATTTTGTGGGCCAGCCGATAGGAAAGTTATTGAAGAGCCCCTAACTTGAAGACCAGGGAGGACGGGGAAAGTCCCCCCGGCCGTAAAGCGACCCAGCTCCTGGCTTTTCGCCCAAGCCACCCGGCTCAACCGACGGAACCCCTCGCGGATCACGCCGGGAACCAGTTGGCCCAGACTAGGTGCCGTTAGCGACCCCAGGCGGGCACGGAAATCTCCACCTAGACGGAATAGGCTCCGCCTCGCTAGGGGGTCGGACGGAACGGAGTCCCGCCAGCCCCCACCGACTCGACCCCATCCTAAGACAGAGAAGCCAGTGGAGGCCGACAGAAGCCCGACCGCCACTACCTTACATCACGGCCGTCGAGGGTACCCAGGCCCGAAGGCCCCTGACCCCGTGCAGTGACCGACCGCTACCTTGTTAGTGCGTTCGAAAGTTAGGTGGAGACACCTCTAGGTCCTCAT
This sequence comes from Maratus speciosus, assembly GCA_963932465.1. Taxonomy (NCBI): domain Eukaryota; kingdom Metazoa; phylum Arthropoda; class Arachnida; order Araneae; family Salticidae; genus Maratus; species Maratus speciosus. The sequence goes on from OZ010792.1 coordinate 245,279,918, forward strand.
CACCAGGCGAGGAAAACTCCGGTACCGCATAGACACGGAGGACCTGGATCGGACCAAGAGTTCACCTGAGGCACGATGAGCCGCCGCGTTACCGTCGAGCCTCCGGCCCGTTTCCCTGCGGGAATAGTGTTTGATGATGGACCTGCCGGCCGACCCCCTCCCACGGGTCACGGCACGACATGGAGCAACCAGAACCATACTGGCCTCCCCACGCGACCGCTCCTTGGTCAACGGGGGCACCGCCAAACCCTACCACCCTTAGGGTCGGCTCCCAACTGCTCCAGCTGAGGTCCTCGGAGGGATGAGCCACCCAAGTCATAAAGTAACCTGGGCGCTGTCCGAAACCCTCGCCCTTCGGTTGCTCCGGGAGTCCCTGCATGGCGTTCCCGCGAGCCCCGTCGTCACTAGCGAGCACCGAGGACTTTCCTCTACAAAGCCCTCACTCATACTTCAGGCTCCCTCTTAGTCAATTGGTGGATGGGGTCCTATCGCCTTAACTATCCTTTGCCCAGAGTCACCACCCGGTCACAACCGGCTCTGGGATCAGACTATGGAGTGTCGCTACCCGGATTGGCCAGAGAACCCGGCTGCCGGGGGTGGATGCACGTCAACATCAAAAAACGTGTTAACGACCTCCGTTAACCGTGGCCACCGGACTCAACGTTTGTCGGAGATGAGCCTCTAGAAGAGGTGGCGAATCGTCCCCATCCGGCCCCCTCGCATTCATACACAACGAACTCTGCCGAGCTTCCGGTAACCTCCCCACTCAAGGGGTCGAGTCGGAACCACCCGGAAGGGCGGCCACCTAATATCCGCTAAAAAAAAAAAAAAAAAAAAAAAAAAAGGACTTCCCTATGAATAAATAAATAAAATAATATAAATAAAACACAAATTTAACAGACATGCATAAGCTCTGAAATTATCAGAATGTAAAAGGACGCCATAAGTAGCAAAATCTTGGTCAAATAACTCTTAGCATGCGGCTAATAAGAAAATATCGCTTTTGATAAATTGAAAAATTTATCTGATTGTATAATTCGTATTTTCCATATAAAAATTCTTTTTTAATGTAAGTGGGCAATCTAAAAAATTTATTACATATAAAAAAATTATTAGTTTTTCAATTAAAAAAAATGTTTTCACCTATATTCTTTAACCCGGGAAGCCCGGGTACGATCTCCTAGTTATTTTAAATTTTGAACTAGTTATCAGACGATAAACAACAGCTAAACAAGTTATATGTAACATTCAAAGAAAGAGAACACAGAAAAAATATACATCCTGAATTCATATCAAGAGTGTGTATATGTGTCTGGATATGTTTTTATTGATAGAATAATTTCCGCTCTTTTAGGGAAATCTTGAAATGCGTTCATGTTATACACTGTTAACTATTTTGTGAAGAATTTAACTTAAATTTGTGGGTGCGATCATAAGATGCTCAAACCTCATTGGAATATCTGGAGCTATGATTCAATCAGAGCTCCCAGTGTTGGAACAAGATTTCACCATTTTATGGTTGCAGTTACACCAACACCAAAAGTTAATTTAATCCATCATAAAATTTGTAACAGTGTACAATCTTAATTAATATAAAGACCCAGTTATCTGTAGTGTCAATAGTGAATGCTGTAAGACTGTTTTGCACAAGCACGTACTTCCAGTACTTCAACAGCGTGTACGTGTCAGTAACAAAAATTTTAGGCAAGATGGCGCTTCTCTACTCGTTGCAAATCCAGTAAAGCAGCTGCTCAACAATGCATTTCGGAAACGATAGAATTATCATTCGTCCTTTTAAAGCAGCCTGGCTACCAAAATAACCTGATCTTAATACGTGTACTTTCTGACTATCGGTTATGTGAAAAATATTGTACTCAGTGGTGCGATTGCCAACTTAGCTGAACTGAAGACACACTTTCCACAACACATTCACAACTTCATCACATATACACTTCGATCTGCTCTGGAACATCCTATTTCTCGGTTTCAACTTCTGTCAGAAAACCGTGGACAGCATGTTGAACATTTCTTGAGAAGTCTCGCGACAACTAAAAACTGATTTCATTGCCGGGTTTTCTGCGGTTTTTCTCTTCAATACAGTTAAACCCCGATTTCATTGTAGCTTTTTCTGTGATTTTTGGCCTCATGACAGTTTAAAAAAAAGATTTTTTTTCCATACGGTGGGGCAACATCTTGTCGTTGTGGTTGGACTTTCTACTAATTGTGCGACAAATAATGAATGACTTGGATCTCATTTTTTCAGTAAAAGACCGATGCAGTTATACATATTGAATAGTACAGTTCATTTAGTCTGTAACTCAAGCAATAGCCATCGCAATGGGATTTCAATGTCCCTTGTAGCTAAACCCATTTGCGTTATGACGTATAAAGCACCACCTATTGCTAAAATTTTGAACTATTCTTTTTTTTACGATCCCATATCATTTTCCCCCTTCCTCGACTAGGTCATTCTGACCAGTGGTTCTTTTTTACAGCTTCTTGAAAGTTAAACTCTTTAATTATAATTGCCCTATAGATGGATTATCCTCCCGAATCCAACAAAAGGATTTTGATACCATCATATACATTTTCTGGTCCCTTTAAACAAAATTGAGATTAATAGCGTCGTTTTCACGCTTTTTTGTGTTGTAATTGTGCATGACTTCACGAAAGAAATAAACCCGTACCTAGTCAAAAATTGGATTCGATTTTTTGAAAATTATTATAAGAACATTTCACATTTGAGGTAATCGGGTTCTTTTTTTTTCTGTGTATGACGTCAGGTATGAAATATGCCCGTATCTCATGAGCGATTAGATTTAAGAGGTTTATTTCTATATTTTCTAGATCCTCAGTGCATGAGTGATAGCACTCTTGTAGAAATCTGCGACTAGCTATTAAGTATCTTCCCCAGTCAAAAGTTCAAAAGTTTTGAAATAAGTATCAAATAAACGTTTCATTTGATATTTTCATGTAAGAAAAAGCCATGTATTTTAAATATATCTAACAAAATCAAAGCCTTATCAAAACTCAAGCTTAGGGTAGATTTTACAAACAAGTTTTATTCGTTTTTGCATCACAATAAATACGAAAATTTTACTTAGCAAGAGTCATTGCATATGGTATAAGGAGTAGTAAAATCGTGAAAAAATAAGCTAATCTGTGTGCACACATCATATAAAATATAAAATGTATTGTAACGTCTGTTAATCAATGCTATTTGTCAATTTTACTCTTCAGGTAATCCTGGTAAATCTATAATTCTTTACTTTAATTTTCAATCGCTTCAAAACACATTGCAATGCTAGTAGTTTTTTTTATGTATAAAGGTAATTTTAGATTAGCATATTAATTCTAGGACTCGATTTCTATAAACTATTTCATTGGTAACAATTCATACTTTTTAAAGAAATTAATTTCAAAATGTATATGATTTCAAAATGAACTTTTAAACAAGAACAAGAAATCATGCATCCGCATGGATTATGAAACAAATTCAGAATACTGTAAAAAATAAATTCAATTTATTAAGGTAAAAGTGCCTAAATTAACAAATTAGAAAATCATAACGCATTCGAAAACCCAATTTCTGCAATTACCATAAATAGTACAAAAAATATCCGATTTTTTGTGCAGCCCTGTATCTGATCAATAGATTCATACGTATATTACATAATATACGAAATATTATTTCAAATTAAACGCATAACACAGTTGAATTTTCCTATTAAGCAATTTCCGCCAATAAACTGAAATGCACTTGAGATATTTTATGTAGCCCTGTATTTGATCTATAGAATTTATAAACACCAAGTAATGTGCAAGAAATAGTTAAATTTTAAAACGCGTATCACAACTGAAAACGTATTTTCGCAATTATTCTTCATTGGCCGTGCTGTGGCCAAATACTTTAGTGTGTCCCTGTAAATTAACTATAAATTATATGCACACCAGATTCTACAGTAAGCGTTTTGTAGCACACTTAATTGCTATCTAGAAATTTCAATATATTAAAAATAGTGTAATATTATTAAACACTGCTACAAATTTGCAGCAAACTGCACAGTCATTTGACCGTTTTTTGTAAAAACGGTTTCATAACCGTAATTTAATTATAATCTGCCCATAAAATGGCCAATAATATGGTAAGAATAGTGTTAAATTACCGTTGTGTAACCCTTTTCAATAAAAACGGTCAAATGACTGGGCAGATTGCTGCAAAATTTTAACAGTGAAGTACATTAAACTACGCAAACGATAGCTTTTTCCTCATAGGCCGTAATGTAACAGAATTATTTTGGGTGTCCCTGTAATTGAACAGTTAATGGCTGCAGTTAATAGGTAGCGATGGCTACACACTTCATTTTCAATACCGAACATGCCACAGTAAACACCAATAACATACACCAATTTCATGGCAATCTGATTATATTTACGCGAGTTAGAGCGCGGAACGAGAGACAGAAAAGCCGAATTCAGATACATTTTTCAACTATAATGGGAAGTGTTAAAAAATGTATAAATAGCATTTATGATTTTTAGCTTTATAGAATCTTGAACTATGCGAATCCAAAATTAACGTTTATACATCCAAGTACTTTTTGGTGTGAAGCTTGACGTGCATTGTAACGCATTCTGTAACGATTAAAGATCCAAACTCTGAACATGCAAAATAATTAATCTACTTGCCAAAATGACTTCCCATTTGGTATTCAAAAATAATATTTATCGAAGAATCCAAATGATGTCAAAATATCCTGTTAGATTTAAAAATTTTAATGTTTGGTACACTTTCTACGTGAAGGCGGCTCCATAAGCAAAATTTAAGTATTGCATTAATTAGCAGACATTATTATTAATCGATTGCTACTAGTCATAACTTTATACGATAATTTACAGCAGATTTGGTCCTTTTTTTACGACTCCACATGTGTAATATTTAAGAATATATTTTGTTTTCAACGTAGATATTTTTTTATTTCGTTTTAATTTTTTTTTCTAGTGGCGTGGTTTAAAAGTAATTACTGCTTCTTACACAACCTGGAACAGGAAATAAAATAACAGAAAAAAATGACATAAACGAAAATGCAAAATCTACATAAAACTGCAAATCTTCAATATGCGCAATATTTCAGAATCATTAAACCGTAAAACTCAATTCCTTCATTAGACAACGTAGCTCTATTATTCGCACTTTCAGATTTGTATCTACATACCCTGATTTCTTCTAATGTAATAAACCCATTTCTACATTAATGTAATAAATACGAGAAAAAGATTAAAAACTGCAATAGTAGTAATTTGCTCTCTGATAATTTATTTTCTCCATTTCCCATTTTATTTTTAAATACTCACTAAAGTTTCCATAAACTCCGCGGGTATTAGCAGTGAAACGTAAAATTTTCTATAACAAAATTTTGATAGTAACTTTTTTAAAAGTTTAAAATATTTTAATGATGTTACTATCTGAGCGCATAAAGTTGTAAATGACATACACGTGGTTAGAAAACAGAACTTTTTAATGTAGACTTGTACGGTTGAAAATTCCTTAAGTGAATGTCATTTTCACTTTTCTCCATTTTTTTTTTTTTTATCTGTCAACTACATTAAATTACAGCGCTCTTTTAATAGGAATGGAAAATAAATTTTCTAAACAGCGATGGAAATATTTTAAAGATATGACTTTCATAAATCACGAAATAAAATGTTCTGGAGTTCCAAAAGTTTACAAGTAGTTTTTTTTTTCTTGTTGCAGTGTTTTTTTTTTTCTTTTTTTGTTTGTTTGTTTATTTATGATTTAGATAGTATTTCTTTAAAAAAGTTTAAAAGGCTGAAGAAAATCCTAATTGTAAAAAAAATATATATATATTTAAAAGTTTTTAATCTCTTATGTTTGATCTTTTCTTTTGTAATTTTGTCTCATCTTTCGACATAAACACTACATAAGTTTTTAAATATGTACAGTTATGCAGGAATTTTATAACTTCATAAAAAATGTTACACTAAGAGTTTCAATTGTAAAAATTTGGCTTTTGTAAAATAATCCAGATTACGTTAAAAGATAATAAATGTGTGAATTTTTCAATGCACTTAACCCTGCTTTGTGTATAAAATTCTTTTAATTATTTGTATACTTAATAAATAATGTCCTATCATTCTTAAGATTATTTTTAAAATTAATATATTCCTTTAATAGTGTTAAATTACTACTTATTAATTATGTGTATTATACATAGTATATGTAATATATTAATTATATTACTTATTAATTACTACTTATTTATTAAGTGTTAAATTACTACTATTATTTCTTGTTAAATAACGTTTATACATTAACTAAAGACAAATAAAGAACTTGCATGTTGTTAGCAAACTTTATAAATAACGTGTCCTCAATACAGACGCCCCTGACTACACACGTCTTCAGATATTCTTAACCCTTTCACCATCCGAGTGTTTTCCTGTATGTTCATAAGAATGCTTGTAAAATCGGGGCTATATATATTTATCAATTACAGTTTGATGCTATAATATCTTTAATATCACTTCTTTCTATATAGGGTTCAAAATAAAATTCTGTTTAAAATATTTTTGTCTACAGCCATTTTAACACGATTTCTAGAAACGGAAAAATCCGGGCCAGCCGGCTAAAGGGTAAAAATCCTTATAATCCTTATATATATATATATATATATATATATATATATATATATATATATATATATATATATATATATATATATTTTTTTTTTTTTTTTTTTTTTTTTTTTTTTTTTTTTTTTTTTTTTTACTAAATTTTAGAAAGATAAAATCAAAATTATTCCATTATTTTCAAATTTTTCAATTTTTACAATATTTCTCTGAAGTAGTTAATAAAGAAGGCATGTTTCCTCTAAGGCTACAACTTCATTGAGTTCACGTTAAAAATATAAAATTCACAGAATTTCTAGAATAACTTTCTGCTTTGAATTCAGTCTTCAAAGCGTTCAAAACTACTTTTAAAATAGCCCTTGCTTTTTTTTTTAGTATTTCAAGCTGCATTATTCTTTACAATTTCAGTATATTTTCAGAAGGGAAATTAGAAAATATTTCCACAATCGCACATATTTTTAGTGCACAATAATTTCATTTGAAATTTTGTATCAAAACATTTTTCTTCTGCATTTTTACAATTCTTTAAAACGAATCACAATGTTACAATATGTAAAGTAATGTAAACTTGCAAAGTAAAATTATTAAAAGATTTGTCTTGAAAAATGCAAGTAGTCAAAATTTTATTAGATTTCAGTAAAATTACTCTAAAAGAAATAATAACTTAGGAATATAGAGAAGTAGTAAAATCTTTTCCTTTTTTAAAAATAAATGTGCATAAATATGTTTGTTTTATAAATAAATTATAAGTAAAGTGCAATAAAAATTCAGAGTTTAAAAATATCTCATATTTTTTGTAAATCATTACAAGTGAGGTGGGTACTGCTGTTATGACAATGCTAAAGTGTAAGAATTTTTTCTAGCCGCCATTCCATTTGGAAAAATCGAAACCTTTTCTTATGGTGTTGTTTAACGTTATTGAGATAATGCACTTGCATTAAATATACATGTATTTCATTTCCCATGAAAAAAGTTTTACTGGACCGAAATAATAAAGTTCCAAAAAATATGCTGCAGCAATAGATCATTTTGTGCATTTTATTTTACAGGGGGATACCAAATATTGTTATTTTTCTTTGATATTTTGTTGCCCCCTAATAGTCCTCCTTCTTAAATCTACGTTAATAAATATGAGGTCAATCCTATTCTTCCAGCAGTTACAGCAGTAATGTAGTTCTAGAAGAATTTGACATGTATATCTTTTTCGACAAAAATGTCTAAATTTGAAAATGTCCGGTAATTAATGGCCATATAGTTTATATATGTATACTAATTTATCTACATAAAATGTAAATTGTAATAGCAATGCGATCTATTTTTCCATCACTGCATTAATTTATCGATTTTCTTTAACCCTTTATGCTTCAACAGTACTTTAAATTACCATTAAAATAACTTGTTACAAATTCATTTAATACAGCTCAGAATGGATTATAGATACTTTACTTTATCTCGCTCTAAAATAATTATTGGTTGCATAAAACAAAAATAGTTATACATAGCTATTTTTGTTATAGTTAAATATATATATATATATATATACAAATTATATTTAAATATATATATATTACATTTAAATATATATTATTTAAATATATTATATTTAAATATACATATATATATATATATATATATATATATATATATATATATATATATATATATATATATATATATGTATATATATATATATATATATATATATATATATATATATATATATATATATATATATATATATATGTATATGTATATATATATATATTTATTTATTTATTTATTTATTTATTTATTTATATAAATGGGTGATTTCTTTTGCCTTTGATTCTTTTCATCTTTCTTGAAGTTGAAATGTTGGGAGAAAAGTTTCAGTTCCGAAATGTTTCTATATTTCTATTACAAGAACATTACGTTTGTACATTTCCTAACTCTACAAGGTACTAAAAATATTTTAAATAAAAGATTAAAGTGGAGTTATAAATATTCCACAAAATACCTATGAATGCAAATTCAATTAATTAATTTTAATTGGCGAAATCCTTCTAAAATTTATTAAATGATTGTGTAAATCTTCTAATGTAGTTTCAAAAATTCACGAAAAGTGCTTTAGAAGATGACATTTTCATGAATTCCTAATTTGGGACATAAAGGGTTCAAGTTGGTTTCAAGTACGGTTGATGGTTCATGAAAATTGTTTTGCTGGTTTTGTGTCAACAAAAAGTTTTGTTAGGTTTCGGGTTGGATTATAAATAGTAGAATTTTGGTGCTCAGGTCGACTCTAACCCGACATGTGCAGGACACTATATCTGAATCTTACTGTCGTTTTTCATATTACGAAACAGTTTTATCACATCACACTTAGACATGGAGGCGAGAGAACAGACAATCACCTCATCGAGTTCACGGCTGAAATTCCAGAATTAGCTAAAAATCGATTCGCATATTGAAACGTAATCAGTCTGTCAAGTCATATTTTGATGGAAGACACCTGAAAACCCAATTTTAGTGGTTGACTCTTACGTTTACCATTGTGTTTTCATACACCCAGTCCTCCATGTTTTCATACCTTTGAGTGCAGGAAGACACAATGATAAACCTATGAGTCAACCGTTAAAATGGGGATTTAGAAGTTTTCCACCAAGATATGACTTTGAAGACCGATTGCGCGATATGCGAATCGAGTTCGAATTAATTCTGGAATTTCAACCATGAACTCGATGAGGTGATTATCTCTGCTGCCGCGTCCCGGTCTAACTTATTAAGGAATAACTTTAGTGGCAAACTGTAATTGTCCTTTTAAATTGGTTTTTTTGTAGTGTGTGTGTGTAAAATGTTGGCTTTATTGTTATTTTTTGTTTTTATTTCAAGGTAGCCTCATAACAAAACTGAAATTATTTAAATGATAAGTAGACATTATTAATAATCGGTACAAATATCTGTTTTGCTCCATTGTATTTTATAGAGTTAGAAAGGTGGGATTCCTTATTCTTTCTAAGATCGTACAAGCTTGTTTCAAAAGTAATATCTGACTTAATAAATTTATATTTCAAAAACGCGAAATATTGCATATCTACAATAATTCTTGTAAATTCTTAGTGTTGTAATTTCTATCTGTTTACATCAAGTTTTTCAGGTTTTATAATATTGCGTTCTAAATTTCAAAGCCAGCCAATTTAATAGAAAGTGGGAGCCCAAAAACAAATAAATTAGTGAGGAAAAATTATTTGTACTCTAACACAGATACAAACAATAAAAAAGTTACTCGAGGTATTTATCTCAGAATCTTGGGAAGCCGGTGGAAGAAGTGAAAATTGTATTTTTCTTTTAATTATATATCGTTGTGGTAGAGTTTGAAACACTTGTGGGATAGAACATAAAACTTCCTTATTAAGAAATTGCAGAGTGATTTGTTTTTAGGTTATAGGACTCTCAGCCGATTTCCTTAGTTTCTTTTCCTCATCCAGAAGAGTTTATTTTTATTTTATCTTTATTTTATCTTTATAGACTTTTTATGTTGTTTTTCTAATTTTCATCTCATAACTATAAACCCAAATTGCATTAATTTTTGTTCTTATTTATATATTTACATATTTTGACTCGTGTTTGGCGGAAGGTATCCCAATGTAGACTTTTTTCCGATAAAACCCACAAGCCAATCAAACTTATTTTCTTTTAATCCAGTTCTATTCTTTAGTGATTTTTTCGAAAATCTATACAAAAGATTTTTAACCTGAAATTAAAAAAAAAATTGATCATTTGAAATTTTACTGCAAAAAATTTTAATTTTATGTTTACGTAAAATTAGAAATACTCAGTAATTGGTTATTTTGCAATCATTAATAATAACCAGTTTTTAGGTGCGTTCGTAATTACATAAATACATAGCACCTATAGTCGTCGTTCGGTCCGTCTGTCTGTCTGTCCATCCGTCCGCATATAACAGAGCAAAAACTACTAAACCGAATGGTGTGATATTTTAAATATATAATTGTTGCAAAATTCTGTCGAGACATTTCAATCTTTATGAAAATCGGATGTACAGTTTAATTACAGGGATAATCAAAAGTTTTCCGTTACATTACGGCCAATTGTAAAAAATTATTTCAAGTACATTTTAATGATGTTACAGACTTTCGACAGAATGAAATTGATATGGACTTATAAAGTGTACTTATGAAGTGCACATTACATAAAATATGCATCCAGTACAATATATGGTGCAAAAAATATTTATAAAACTAGTTATAGTACGAACGCACCTCATTTGCACGTCTGATGTGCAATTTCCAACTTGTTTTATTATTGCGCCCACTTTATCAAAATATGCTTCTTTTTAAAATTGTTCAATTCTTTTTTTCTTCTATTTAACTTTTTATTCCGAGAAATGTTATATTCTATAGATTCATATACTCATATATTTTTTCACGTACTAAAAAGCTGTTTGAAATGTTCATGCTAAAGTCATAAACTTTCTAAACTAAAACATTATTTGAATTATAACTACAGAAATTTGAATTATTTCTGTAAGCATAGACAACTAGAAATATATTTAATGTTGAAGTTTTATGTAAAAGAATTTTACCTTGTAATGCTATACAGGGTGTATCTGAAATGCTTCAATAAACTTAGAGGGATGATAATGCTCATGAAGAGGAACAAAAAATGCAACGGAATATGGGGTCGCAAATGATGTTTAAAGCATGAAATTCGAGAAAATGCGTCTGGAAATGGACAAACAGAGACAAGAAAGAAACACTCCAGGAAATTATTTATTGCACAGAATAGGTACAACACAGCTCGTGATGTCCAGATAAAACAAATATTTTACAACAATTGTTCAAAGTGTCGACCGCGGATATTATTACACTGAGTACCTCTACGGAGGAACGACTGGCGGACACGCTCGAAGACTTCGGCAGTCCTGCATGCATGGATTTCTGCTCACAGATTTGTTTGGCTTTCTTCCAAGTTTTTGTTATCTCTTTCTGACCGGATATGCTCAAAATGAAAGGAAAACCAACTTCGTGCTGCTAGCCAGTTCTGCAGAAAAGCAGCATGCGAGATTTCGATATTTTTATTACTTTTGCGATTTTCACCACTTAAACATCATTTGCGACCCCATGCTCCATTGCATTTTTTGTTCGTCTTGATGAGTACTATTCCCCCTAAGTCTGTTGAAGCATTTCAGATACACCCTGTATATTAATAAACCTTTCCCAGAAAACAAATTAAACTAGTATCGAAATCAATCTTTATGAACAATGTGACCTTTATCAGAAGAATGCCTCTGTTATTCACATTCATAACGTAAAAGAATCTTTTTATTTCGACATATACAGTCATGAAAAAAAAGTAAACACCCTTTACTAATTTTGAAACAAATTATTATAGAAGAAAGTTAGTGGCACCAAACGATTGGAAATAAAGTCTACTTTTAAATGAGGTATATAAAATCTGCTACATATCAAAACGAACCCAAACTTTATTTTTTTCAATAGCATTACTCAAGTTTGACACCACAAATTTATTTTACGCAATTCATTAGTATGAAAACAAACTTTCATGGAATTTATACGATTAGTTTCAGAGAAAGTAATTATTTTAAAATGAGCCAATTTTCGGGACTGTATTCAAAAGTTCGGTACACGATTGTTGAAATGCTACAGAAAGACTAACTCACTTCTATCAATTTATTATTCCTTGCCAATATGTCCATTTCACTCGCTTAATATGTTTCGACTATTGCCAGCCCAAATGTTTCAATAAATTGAGTAATATATATATATATATATTTAAAATTATACTTTTCTGCACATCATAGACAGCCCCTTAAACCATCAGTTTGATGTTTTTCAATCATAATTCGAAAACAACTTCGAAGAAAAATTTGAAATTGAGAATTCTCATAAAGCGGGACATAATAATTATAAATGTAACAAAAAATTGTAGGTTGCAATTTATATGCTTTTTAGAATATTAATTCCATAATTCATATTAGAAAATTTTAAAAAAATCAATGTTTTATGTTTAGGTTTTCTAGTATTATAACCACACAAAAAATTAGCATATTAGGATTATAATTTCATGAGATATTAAAAAAAAATATGAAAATGTAATTTAACATTAGAAGTTCTAAAATTTTAATGTTTATAATTCAAAAACTTATTATCCAAATGACATGGAATTTCGTTTCTAGGCAAATTTTAAATCGAAGATTTAAAATGCAATGTCAAAATTGGGCGGTGCTATTGAAAAAATAAATTTTAGTCTAGTTTTGATTTGTAGATAGGCTAAGCAAATTTTATACATATCCTTTAAAAGTAGATTTTATTCCCAATCGTTTAGTAACAGTAACTTTCTTCCATTATAATTAGTTGTAGAGTTAGTAAGGGGCAGATATAAAAATCTCCTGCACACATAAATTCATTTATAGAGCTGAATATGTTTTTTTGAGAATTGACAGCATACTAAAATCCGATATTCCAGTTACAGAAAAATTATTAATACACCAAAAAAACTACTCGAGAATGTTTCGGATTATCAAGAAAGGAAACTTTGGTTTTATAAATGCTTCCTTAAATCTCGAAAGTTTCTGATATTATTTAACCATTTGAAAAATGGTTATTGTCCTCGTCATGGTAGAAAATCAAAAGCATATCTGAAGCTTTTGATTGGTTTAATCTGCATTTTATTCGTTTTCTGATTGGTCTATACAGTAATGTGTATTTCCCTTTAATTTCAACAGAGATGGATACCTTCTGTTGCTACTATAACAAAAAAGTAATAAAAACTACAAAAAAAAATAATAATTCAGAAACAAATTGAGATACAGCTTTTAAACAAATTGCATTTAAAAGTACATTTTTTTCTCTATACGACGGTGTAAAAAGTAATTTTGTGGGATGTATAGAAGTTTAAGAATGAAATTTCATTTAAAATGGGTCTGACGATGGAAAAGCCTTTTCCCGAACAGCCAATGAAATGCTTGGATAATACGTAAGTTTCAGGAAATCTGACGAGTCGCAGGCGATTTTTGTAGCTTGCAATTTTTACGCGTAATAGCACTCTTAATGTTTAATCCATGGTGTACGTAATGTATGATCAACTCCGTGCGATTTTTTATGTCTTAAATTTTACTCTTTGAAAAAAGCATTTTCCAAATGGTCGTTGTAATTTGTTAAATTGCTTTTTATTTTTTTTTTCTGATATTCTGATGTCTATAGTTTCTGAAGGTTATTAGTTTCTGATATTTCTAAGGATAAAGAGTACGTAATCGCGGGTAACTCGGTAGAGATTATTTTATCTACGTGTATCTGTTTGTGGTTATTAGCTCCCGATATGCTATATCTTTCTCCCAACAAATAAAGTGTCGTCTCAAAAAAATAACGTTCCGTTGTATAAGACAGTCGTAAAACAAAACACATGTATCATTGTACTGTTAAATACTCTATTGCAATTTTTTTAACTTCTAAGCGTCGCACTTTTTCGATTTTTATACCGTCGTATTGGAAAAAAAAATACTTTTTAATGCAATTTGTTTGAAACTGCATTTCAATTTATTTTTGAGATATTAATTTTTTTATTGTTTATAGCGCCATTTGCTTAAATTTGGCAAATAACTCAAGTACTCCATTTCTGTAGAATGTACAGAAAAAAGAGTTGGAAAATAGTAATTATATCTTTTTGTTGCCATTTTCCCGTAACTAATTAAAAAAAAATCATCAAAATACGTACTATTTTGAAAAAATATAAATGAATCATTTTTGATGAAACACGGAGCTATTATAAACTATATTTAATTTAATTATCTGTATTACAAACAAATAAAGGCATATGCATCAATAGATAGCCTTTTTTTCTTTTGTCGAGTTTCTTGAGAGACATCCTTTTTTTTTTTTTTTGATTTGTCAGCGATAGTGACGCCATATGAGTACATTACTGTATACTTTGTTTAAGACTGGATCGCGAGTGTGGATTTGTTCATCGGATGCGAATGTCGTCATTTTATATAAAATAAAAGCATGTGTTTTAAGTCTTAAAACTGAAATATGTTTTGTATTATCTATATTTATATAAATATACAATGTGATTCATAATGAATGGGCCAAAAAGAATAGCGCAGTGTGACTGCCGTAATGGATTTATTCAGCCGAAACAAATTTATTCTGCAACTACAACTATACAAGTTTTATTTGGCAATAGGGAAAAATCACCGAATGACGAACTCGCCGCTAGAGGCGCTATTAAACAAAATGTCGTCCATGCAGGAGAAGTGTACTGCGTTTTCGAATATGCCAAAACCTCCTCGGTAACTGTTCTGCAAACTGTTTTCGCACGAAATTTCGTAAACAACCACCGCATCGGCATAATATAAGCAGGTGGGTGAAGCAGTTCCAGGATACCGGCTTCTTATGCAAGAACAAAAGCCCAGAACGAAAAGAAACAAAACCCGAAGTGGTTGAAAGAATTCGTGAACGCCATGTAATTTTTTTCTCTGGGGTTTCGTTAAAGACAAGGTGTTTGTGCCTCCACTTCCTCAGGACTTACAAGGAGAGGGCCAACCTTGTTAATCACAGTTTTTGATTATTTTAATATATGTTGTAGGATAGACACCCTTAGTGTCAGGTTCAACGGATTTTATCCAATGCCAAATAGTTCTTGAAAAACCAGGGGGTCTAATATTAGTAGACAACTTAAATACTTACTTCGCAGCAAAAATGACAGGTTAGTCGTAGCTCAGTTGGCCTGGCGTTTGCCGGCTGATCCGAGGGCCCGGGTTCGATACCTGATTGCGCTACATTTGTTATTTCTCCTTTTCTGTTTTATAAATATAGTTATAATTATAATTTAATAATTTAAATTAAAAATTTTAACACCAAACATTAATTATAATGTTAACAAACTTAAATTTATCATTTCTTATTTGTAAACTATTATTTCTCATCCCTTAAAGAGGTTTAAAAAGAAATTGAATCTATTACTGAATAATAAAAATTCCAAAATCGTGACAAATTCTGTTGTGGTGCCATCTAGTTATGATAAAAAAAAAGAAATATTCAAATAAAATAAAAGCAGAAAAAAGATAAAGGGGAAAGCAAAATAATTGAAAGCGCAAGCATACTTATTACAAATTTAAAAATCTTTAATATGCAAAAAATCGGTTGTAATTTAATTCTGATGCTAATTTTTAATATGATTATGCTTGTTACTTTAAAAACAGAATAATAGTATTATCTCATTGACTTCCTTTGTTAAAACAATGCGTAAATGATGTTTCTTTAAAATCACAAATTGACACAATTGCTCAATATCATTCATCGATAAAGAATATATGAAATACATTTTAAAAGTGATTTTTTAAAAAAAATAACAGTTTTATGATGTTTTATTACAACTATTCATTTAAAAGTAAAAAATTAAATAGATTAAAATTATAATTGATATGCAATATTAAAAATTTTAATTGACAGTGAGATTATTAAATTATATTTACAAGTAAAGTTATAAAACAAAAAATGAGAAAAACAAACGTAGGGCATTCAGGTATCGAACCCATGCCCGCCAATCAGCCGGTTAACACCTTACCAACTGAGCAACGACTGACCTATCATTGTTGTAGCAAAGTAAGTGTTTAAGTTGTGTACTAATATTAGACCCCCCCCCCCCCGGTTTCTCAAGAACTAAGGAGCATTGGATAAAATCCGTTAAACCTGACACTAAGGGGCCTCTACCATACAACATATATTAAAATAATCAAAATATGTGATTAACAAAGTTGGCCCTCTCCTTGTTAGAGGAACTGAAGCAGCGGATAACCACAGTGTTGAACTCCACCACAGGGGATATGCTATCACGAGTGTGGCAGGAGCTTGATTACCGTGTAGACATTTGTCGTTTCACCGGAGGGGCGCATATTGAACACCTGTAAAAACTTGAATAAATGTATTTTTGAGGTAAATTTAAATTTTCTAAATATATTAATTACAACGTTCGCAATCATGTTTTCTTTTTGTCCCATTCATTATGAATCACCCTGTACATCTTTTGTCATTGGAGGCGACACTAAATTCTGAAAAAGCGGAATTCCTGTTTTCTAGTATTACATTTTCCTTGATTAAGAAACAATTACTGTCTTCTTTCTTTTTAATTTTTTTACTGTCTTCTTTCTAAAGAAGAATTGTAATCGAAATTATCTTCGGCTACCGGTTTTCGACAGATTTCCATGTTTTAGGGGTCAGAGATCCCGAAAAATACGTTTATACGAAATGTCTGTCCGTGTGTCCGTATGTCCGCGTGTTCTCTTTGTATCATCGAAAAGTGTATGAAGTTATGAATAGATTGAACCAAATTTTTTGTGTATATTTTTGGTTATGATTAGCAGGTTCTCCTTAAATTTGGAAATCTTCCGCCAGATTAGGCGCTGTAATCGCGAATAGTGAGCTCTATTAATTATTGTACCATCGAAAAGTGTATGGAGTTATGGATAGAATTGAACCAAATTTCATGTATATGTTTTTGGCTATAGACAGCAGGTGTTTTCCTTGAAGTTGGCAATATTCCACCGAAAGGGGACGCGGTAATAGCGAATTGTGTACCGTTTTCACTATTGTATCATCGAAAAGTTTATGAAGTTCTGCATAGAATTGAACCAAATTTCATGAGTATATTTTTGGCTATAGCCAGGAGATGTTCTCCTTGAAATTGGAAATATTCCGCCGAAAGGGGGTGCTGTAATAGCGAATTGTGTACCCTTTTCATTATTGTATCATCGAAAAGTGTATGAAGTTATGCATAGAACTGAACAAAATTTCATGTGTAGGTTTTTGCTTTGGCCAGCAGGTCCCACGTGAATTTCGTATCAATACACCAGAAGAGGGCAAACTAATAACGATTTTTTTCGATTTTTCTTAGTTCTGTTGTACATCGGCTGTTCATGCAGCGACGGGCAATTCGTATCGCTAACCCGGAGATTCTGATGCAACTTATGTGTAACAAAATAACGAATTAAATTTAAAAAATCAAAATACCCGACTGCGTAAAAAGCGAATTAATTAATTATTTCTCGTCAATGTTAAACTATTTTTTATATTACTTACCTGTTTATTTATTTACTTGTATTGATGACTTTGAAGTTGTGTTTAATTGTTAGTTCCTATCTCTAAGCACAGTTTTGATGAGGCCTATAGATGCCTATGTTGGTTAGAGTTGCAGTAAAGCTAAAGATCCTACCTACACAACTTCCAGGTTGTGTAATATTTAAACGGAGCTTCTGACTGTAAAATAGTCAATGAAACATCTTCTTCATTTAGAAAGACCTATCCAATGGATAAGCCACTCAATAGGGTGCGTAAATTTTTTCCGTCTCTACAGCCATTTTGTATTTTATGGCCGCCATTTTGAATTTATAAAAACAAAATCTATCCTATAACCATTCGACGGTTAAGACGAATCGGTAGAGACCTTATTCATTCAAATCCACCCAGCCGTTGGGATGTTTCGAGGTATAAAGAAATCCACATACCCAGATACGCATGAAACACATAACCCTTCTTGGCAGCCGGGTAAAAATATTGATTTTAATCAATATCATGATTGAGATTTACTCGTTTTTACCCCGATTGGTTAAATGATGCAGAAGCTTAAAATGAGAATCAAAAGCGTTGTAATATTGAAGTAATAAGATTTATGTATTAATATGGGTAACAAGTTTTTGAAATATCAACAGGTGAGAAAGAAGAAAGTTTTGGGATTGGCACATTCGACTAGTTTGCAGTGTACTGCGAAAGAAATATGTACTACGTCAGAAACGATATTGTTTAAGGTGAATGCTGTTAATATAAAAGAATTGTCTCAAATAAAAAATTTTCTGTGTCAAAACACTGTAAATATATAAGAAAACTCGAATGAATGTATATATATATTTCTACGGCTGTTCTTAATTCGGAAGGACCTACTTTCTGGCACATTTCTGAATTCATTTCTGTTCTCAAACGCATGAACATGGCTGACATTCTTATTCAGAAACTATGTAATCGCGTAGTATTTGTTATTTGTTGGTAAAGACTAAAGATCTTTCGGAAAATACTGTAAAAATTGGCGTTTTGAATAGAATTTCCGAACGCGACAGTGCTGGAAAGAAGACTAACCTCTCATCACGTAACAAAAATCGTTTATAACGCAATAGCTAATTAAAATATTGAAAAATGGATAACTCATTACGATTCCAAATCTTTTTAATAGTCAATCCTGTTAATTACATGCCTTTACTTTTAAAAATGTGTCACAAAGTTTTGCGTTTGTTGAGCATGGAACTTGATAACAGCCTTAACTTGATCTTGTTTATAATTATTTAAAAAGGTCTTTCCCCCCTCCCCCCATGACTATAAGAGTGCTTTTGGCTTAGAAACAATTATTTGAAGTTGTTTTTTTTTTTTTTTTTTAATTCTTGTTTATTTAAACAAAACGAAAGTTTATTAATAAATAAATGGTCTTTTATAATTTATATGTCGTTGAAAGGCAACTATTTAAACTAAAGCAACTATTTTTATAATAATATAAAAAAAATAATAAATTCCTGCATTTTTCAATTTGTCCAAGCACGTAAGTATTTACATGCTTATTTTTATTTATCGATGATATATGCATGCTTTTTCATTCTTACTTCTTATTATTGAGTACACTATTAATTTTTAGGGTTCCGCGCTTAAAAAGTAAACACGGAACCATTATAAGATCACTCCTGTGTCTGTCTGTACGTCTGGCCCAGCCATATTACTCGTAAACTATGGAAGATGTAAAGTTCGAATTGGGCGAAGTAATAAAGACTATTGACCCACATATTTACAGATTAATAAACATTCACAAATATATTTAGCGAAAAATGAAAAGGGGCTTATTAAGTTACTTGAAAAAAAAATCTTTTCTTTGTATATCGTATGAAAGCTTTCGTAACTCTGAAATCAAGAATGCATTTCCTTTAATTTTATGTATAATATTTTCAGAGATATCGTTGAAAATGTAGTGCAAAAATATGTTCCCTCCCATCTATTTCCGAATCTACAAAAACTAAAATTATGAAAAAATTAGAGGAAGTAGACGTTAATTTAAACCTTGCGGGAAAATTATAGCGATTACCATAGGTCACATAGTTTTTGAAAAAGCGCATTTTTCTGTTACACACAAATTTCGATTTGCGGGCATTTAGCAAAGGTGTCGAGGAGCGCTGTTGGTACCTATTGTATCAGAAGTATAAAAACATTGTTGATAATGATTTCCGATAAAAGTCGTCGGTAATTAGCCAAGATATTAACCCTTGAAGACACAGACGGTTTGGACATATATAATGAGAGGGGCGGCATACTCAATGTACCATCGGCTTTTAAAGCCTAGATAACAACTCTTAATGAAATATTTGGGTAATTTCATGCCCAGTTGCAATAAAAGAAAGTAGGGTAAAAGACATAAACGTCAAATTGTCAAAAACAGTAATTTAATTAGAATTAATCACATAAATACTAAGGGATCCGCGACTAGTTTGCATTGCGAGGATCTCTAAATACTCCTGCCATGTCTTTAAAAGTTAATTAAAAACCTATCTGGAAAACTGAGGCATGGACCAAGGCGGCGTTGCAATTTGCGACATCCTTTCGAAGTGCGCGTACTACAATGCTAAGTTTAAACTTTGAACAAGGATTTTGTTTTAGATACACAGCAAAAAGAAAAGATTATTACTCCGCAGAATTTAGTTTTGCCAAATGAAGTTTAAATATGCGTTACTTTTATTGTCAGTACCGAATTAAGTTCATCATAAGCAGATTAGGATAATATTTAATGAGTTATTCAGAATAGCTATATTTTATATTATTCAGCTTCCATATATCTTAGAACTTTCATGGTATATCCATTTACACTTTCCTAGTACATACAGTTATACTCAACCCTGTGTTGTATAGTTTTTTTACAAACTCTTAGTATTCTTTTAGCAGCGTTTTTTTTTTTTAATAATACAATTACAAATTCATATTTTTATTCTATGGGATCCTCTGTGCGCGAGTAATACTTGCACTTGACGTTTTTAGGGTTCGTACTTAAAAAGTGAAAAGATTAAAAAGAGCTATACAGAATAGCAATATTTGATATTTTTTAGGCTTAATATCTCTTTGAACTTTTATGGTATACCAATTCATACTTTTCTAATATATATAGCTATACCCAACCCTACGTTGTAATTATTTTTTTTTTACAAAGACTTATTATTCTTTTAAATAATACATTTAATAATTCATATATTTATTGCACGGAGCCCTCTGAGCGCGAGTAATACTCGCACTTCACCGTTTATTATATATCAACGCATTTTTGACACTGTTAAACATTTTTTGCATATTTTTATTTTTCATTTTAAAATTACATAAAATCTATTACAATGTTTTATTGCACATTTAAACACTATAAAATATTATTATATTCTATTTCTTATTAGATTTATAATCAATTTTTGCAGAAAAAAACTGCAGAAACAACGTATGTAACTTGTTCTTTTTAGTAAAACATTTTAAACACATTTATTTTTTAAACATTTTTTTTTTAGAGAACGCATAAAACTGTCGTAAGAGAAAAAAATATATTTCATGTTCAACATAATAAACGTAACGCAAAACAAGAATTATTTTATGTAAAGCTTTGAATAATTTTTTTTTTTTTTTTTTTTTACATTCGCGTTCATTAATAAAGTGTAACATCTGTTCTTTTATATTTATAGCTGCAGCTGAGAAAAAATGTTGTTTCTTTTCTCATTTTATCAAATTTATATGCTACAGCTTTCTTTCAGTTAATAATATTTAAATAACAAAAAACTTTTAGAAATTAGTTTATGTGTTTCTGTAAATTATTTTCCAAGAGTTTTATATTAATGAAATAAAAAGAGTCTTTTGTAAAAAATATCCAATCTTAAACCTAAAAAAAAATATATAAAATATGGTTCACCTAATAAATCATAATTATTGCTTTAAAAAAAACATCATTGCGAAATAATACATCTTACATTAAATATCATATACTATTGCGCATAATCTGTTTCAAAATAATTTACAGACGAATATTTTTACATAACAAAAAAATATCAGTATTACATTTAATATCTTGTAAAAGATAAATAATTTGTCGATATTTTTAAATTTTATAGAAGTATTTAGAGGATTTTTTTTTTAGAAGAAAGGCATACTTTTAAGAAATCTTTTATTATAACTGCGCAATTTCTTTGCTTTTATTAATGGGAAGAAAAGACTTTCTTAGCGTAAAATGTTTTGAATTTTCTGAAATAAAATTTCACGTAGGTTATAAATACGATTTTGTTTTTCCTAAAGCGCCAATATAGGGAAGGTGGAACAAAATCAGGTACCATAAATGTTTGTTGTTCTCAAATGCAATCTAATGAGAAAATAAACTCTGAGCTACATTTTTAATATCAAATGAATCTTTACCGATGAGGAAACATATTCTTTTCGATGAAAAGTATAATTGAGTAAATAAAAAAATATCCTTTTTAAGACATATGGAAAAGTCCGGTTTTACCTCACTGTTGGGTAAAACCGGGTATCCATTTAAAACTCCTGGAAAATACATTTTTGTCAAAAAAATCTGATTAATGTGATAAAGAATTTTTGTTATTTTTAACCTAACGAAATTCCATGTGTTTTTCAAAAATAAATCTGTGGCAAATTTTCTACATTGTATATGCCTACCTATTTTACACTGGAAGTCTTAGAGTTATTTTAAATGCTGAAATCCCAAGTGAATTTCTTATATTCTCCTTCATACTACATGCTTCGTGTGCCCATCCGTGGCATTTCAAACACTGTACCCAACTTTTTTTTTATTTTGAATTGGAGTAAAGTTCTTTGCAAAACATTCTGGCTGCATTATCTTCTTCATCTTCTGGCGATTTTTATTGTTTCTTTTTCTGTTGATTCTTAATTTCTTTTTTCTTTTTATGAATCGCCCGTTTTCGTTTTGCATGCTGTTTGGCTTCTTTCTCCTTCAGCTCTAATTTATAGCGCGAAGAAGTAAAAATAACAGTTTTCTGCTTCTTTTGCCAGCTCTTTTCACAATCCTAAAGTCTTCCTGGGGAGGGAGTACTAACATTTTAGACGAATATGGAAATGCAAATTGCTGGTTTACGCAATCTGAGATGTCGATGGAAAAAGCTAGATGTTGTCGACTGCTAGATGTTTGATGTCGTCTACACTTTTAGATGTGGAAGGATAAGCTTCCTTATCCTATGATGATTCAGAAATATTTATTGCTGCAACTATTCCAGCCTATGGCTGCGTAGACCAAGGTGTGTTATTACTGACTTTTAGGGTTTTCTCTGTCATTTCCGAAGGCGAGAAAGATGGCCAGGAAGAACATTGTTGTTGTAGAGAAAAATCCCTGTTTTCCCAAACAGTCTGATTGGCGTAATTGGAACTGCTGCTCTGAAAATGCAGCTTTGAATAATTTTCCAATTTAGTAAATTCATTCTTACAGATCGCCCAGGATTATAAATTAATCACTTCCTCACCTCCTTTTTGTAGTATGAGTTTAGAGGTGCCATGAGTTACAGATCAAGGGGTTAACAGTACTTAACAGCATTAAATTGCAATTTACAGCTTCATGCTAATTTATTAACTAACCTAAAAAATCATTCGTTGAGTGCTGGACAAAACCGGGTATACTCGGTTTTGACTCACTCTTAAATGACCGGTTTTACACGAACATGACACAAATTTAAAAACATGACAACATTTCTCTCAGTCCTATAGTAAAATATCAATAAAACTGTTAAAATACTAGCAGAAAAGCAAAGAATTTGAAATAACACTTACCAATATTTAATATGCTGATAAACAGTTAATATATGCGTAAACATAGAACCACACGAAACAATTTTTAAGAGTAATTCAAACAAAATCCTTCACACAAAAAATAAACCGCACACAGTAGGGTTTCGCTCAGCTACAAAGGCCGTAATGACGTTCGACAAGCAATTCATCATGTTGGCCGGTAGGCAAAATTTCAAATCAAGGAGGAATCTACGCTACCCGGTTTTACACGCCTACCCGGTTTGTACAACTCTCCCCTAAATATTTGCAATAGTTATACATGTATATATATATATATATGTGTGTGTGTGTGTGTGTGTATATTTTTTATCATATAATGGTTTTACATATACGTATATGTCGTAGGCTAATTGAGAAGTCAGGTTGTTTGCAAAGAGCCGGGCTAATTGGAGAATCATCTCTCTTTTTCCAATTAGCTTGATATTTTTCAGGCTTATTGCAAAGAGCCTAAGCACCGTTAGGGTAATAGAAAAATTACCACTTATTTCCCAATCAGGGTAACTTCTTTAGGCTTATTAACCCATAACCCGACCCGGACCCGAAAAATAAATTACAACAAACCTTACCCCAGTCCAAGCAAGACAAAAATATTTCAGTATACGCGCAACCCGACCCGCACCTAAAAATTCGATTTAAAAAAAATCCGTAATCTGAACTAAACCAAATCTAAACTCGATAAAAATATTCCAATGAACCATAACCGATCCGAACAAGACAAAATAATTTCAGAGGGCATGCAACCTGACTCGAACATAAAAATTCCATTTGAAAAAAATCCGAAATCTGAAATGAACCAAATCTGAACTCGACAAAAATATTCCAATGAACCGTAACCAATCCGAGCAAGACAAAATAATTTCAGAGGACATGCTACCCGACCAGAACCTAAAAATTCTATTTGAGAAATACCCGGAATCTGAACCAGACAAAAATATTCCAATGAAACATAACCGATCCGAGCAAAACAAAATAATTTCTGAGGACATACAACGCAATCAGAACCTAAAAATTCAATTTGTAAAAAACGCGAAACCTGACGCGAACCAAATCTAAACCCAACAAAATTATTCCAAAGAACTATAACCGGAACTAAGCAACACAAAATAATTTCCGTGGACATGTTACCCGACCCTAACTTAAAAATTCTATTTGAGAAAAACCCGGAATCTGAACACGGCAAAAATATTCCAATGAACTATAACCGATCCGAGCAGGACAAAATAATTTCTGAGAACATGCAAACCAATCAGAACCTAAAAATTCTATTTGTAAAAAACCCAAAATCTGACGTGAACCAAATCTGAACACAGCAAAATTATTCCAAAGAACCATAACCCGATTCGAGCAAAACAAAATAATATCTGAGGACATGCAGTCCAATCAGAACCAAAAAATTCAATTTGTAAAAAACGCGAAATCTGACCCGTATCAAATCTGAACCCGACAAAAGTATTCCATTGAACTATAACCCAATCCGAAAAAAAACAAGATAATTTCCGTGGACACGCAACACGACCCGAACCTAAAAATTCCAACAGAAACAGCTCGAAATCTGACACGAATCAAATCTGAAACCGACAAAATTATTCCAAATAACCATTTCCGATCCGAGGAAAACAAAATAATTTCCATGGACACACAATCCGATCCGAACCTAAACATTTTGTTTGATAAAAACCCAAACTATGACCCGAACCAAATATGATAAACAACAAAAATATTCTAAAAAATCATAACCCGATCCGAAAAAGACAAAGTAATTTCCGTGGACACGCAATCCGACCCGAGACTAAAAATTCCATTTGAAAAAAACCTGAAACCTGACCTTAACCAAATCTGAATCAGACTAAAATATCCCTAAAAACCATAAACAGATCCGAGAAAGACAAAATAATTTCCATGGACACGAAACCCGACCCGAACCTAAAAATTCCATTAGAAAGAAACCCGAAATCTGAACCGAACAAAATCTGAATCCGACAAAAATATTCCAAAGAACCATAACCGGATCCGAGCAAAACAAAATAATTTCCGTCGACATGCTACCCAATCCGAACCTGAAAGTTCTACTTGAAGTTAACCCAAAACCCGTCCAGAACCCGAAATAAAAATACATCAGGCCGATCCGTACCCCGATCCGAGCAATGCAAATTAATTTCCGTGTACACTCAATACGACCAGAATCTGAAAATTCCATTTGAAGTCAACCTCATACCCGACCAGATCCCGATCTGAAAACGATAAAATAATTCAAAGAACCGTAACCCGATCTGAGCAAGAGAAAATAATTTCCGTCGACATGCAACTGGATCCGAACCTAAAAATTCCATTTGAAATCAACCGAAAACCTATCATAACCTGTGTTAAGGTCGAGTTTTGGATTGAGTTCAACTAGAACATTCCGGTTTGGATCGAGTTGCCTGTCGACGGAAATTAGCTTGTCTTGCTCGGATTGGGTTATGGTTCTTTAAAATATTTTTGTCGTGTTAAAATTTGGTTCGTGTCGGATTTCAGGTTGACTTCAAATGGAATTTTCAGGTTTTGGTCGTGTTGCGTGTCCACGGAAGTTAATTTGTCTTGCTCCGATCCGGTTACGGTTCTTTGAAATATTTTTGGTGGGTTCAGATTTAGTTCGGGATTTTTTCAAATGGAATTTTTAAGATCAGGTTTGTTTGCGTTTCCACGGAAATTATTTGTATTACTCGTATAGGATTATGGATCTTTGGAATATTTTTGACGGGTTCAAATGTCGGTTTTTTTCAAATGAAATTTTAGGTTCGGGTTGGGGTGCGTGTCCACGGACATTATGTTGTTTTGCTCGGGTCGGATTGCCTGTCAACGATAATTAATTTGCCTTGCTTGGATCCGTTTATGGTTCTTTGGAACATTATTGTCGGGTTAAGATTTGGTTCGGGTTTTTTCAAATAGAATTTTTAGGTTGGGGTCGGTTTGCGTGTCCATGGAAATTATTTTGTCTTGCTGGTATCGGATTATGTGTCTGGAATATTTTGCCGAGTTCAAATGTCGATTTTTTTTCTAAAGAAATTTTAGTTTTAGGATTGGGGTGCATGTCCACGGAAATTATTTTGTCTTGCTCGGATCGGGTTATGGTTCAATGGAATATTTTTGGTGGTTTAAGAATTGATTCGCGTCAGATTTCTTTTTTTTTCAAATAGAATTTTTAGATTCGTGTCAGGTAACATGCCCACGGAAATTATTTTGTGTTGCTCGGATCCGGTTATGGTTCTTTGGAATAATTTGTTGGGTTCAGATTTGGTTCGCGTCAGATTTCGCGTTTTTTACAAACTGAATTTTCAGGTTCTGATTGGGTTGCATGTCCTCAGAAATTATTTTTCTTTGCTCGGACCGGGTTATGGTTCTTTGGAATAATTTTGTTGGGTTCAGTTTTGGTTCACGTCAGATTTCGGGTTTTTTACAAATTGATTTTTTAGGCTCTGATTGGGTTTCATGTTCTCAGAAATTATTTTGTCTTGCTCGGATCGGTTATGGTTCATTGGAATATTTTTGTCGGGTTCAGATTTGTTTCGGTTAAGATTCCAGGTTTTTTTCAAATTGAATTTTTAGGTTCTGTTCGGATTGCGTATAGACTGAAATTATTTTGTTTTGCTGGGACTGGGATACGGTTTGTTGTAATTTATTTTTCGGGTTCGGGTCGGGTTATATGTTAATAAGCCTAAAAAATGACCCTGATTGGGAAATAGGTGGTAATTTTTCAATTAACCTAACAGTGTCTAGGCTCTTTGGAATAAGCCTGAAAAATATCAGGCTAATTGGAAAAAGAGATGATTCTCCAATTACCCGGCTCATTGCAAACAGCCTAGGCTCTTTGTAAGTAGCCTGATTTCTCAATTAGCCTACGACATATGTCTATATGTATATATATATAGAGAGAGAGAGAATATAAATGAATCACTAAAATCAAACTCGGTTTTAAATCTTTTCTGAAATGCAATTAAAAAGTCCTCCCAATTATTTCCAACCTAGATATTATTTCACATATTTTAAAGGCATAATGCGATGCAGAAAGCTAAATTCTATGGAAGCTCACTAAAAAGTTTCGCATAACAAAGTGTGAACTCAACTTTAATCTTTTGGTAACATCAAAATGATTATTGCCCATATAGCACGAAAGCTCCCGAAAACTTCCTCCAGGAGCTCCATGTCATCCGAAATTCCTCCTGATATTAGAATGACAAAATGGCGACTTCCTGAGGAATAGACGTTCAAGGTCTCCTCAGGAGTGAGCTCCCGGTGACGTCCTACGGCGCAACGTCCGAGGACGTCAGTCCTGGGAAGTACCTGGGAAGCTATTCCTGGGGAAGTACCTGGGAATCCATTCCTGGGGAAGTACCTGAGAAGATATTCCTGAGGAAGTATTTTGAAAGTCTCAGTGCTGGCGCCATCTCATGAGTGATTCTGGAGTACAATACTCAATTGCTTTTTATTAAAATAAAGTGAATTCAATTTGATCGAGGTCGATTGTTAATGAGTTTGTTTCATATTATTAATTATTCGATTTATTTTTATTTATTTTTTTTAGCAAATTAGATAATTATCAATAAATTGTAATTATAGCGAAACAGCACCGAAAACTGGAGATTTGAAGTAATTAAAATAATAAAACTTTGTAAAAAATCACCATAAAATAAAACAATACACAGGACGCGTTTCGAGCTAAAATCATAACCGCTCGCCATCAGCTACAACAAACACGTATCCGCAAGCGAACAAGGTCAAAAATGAACTCAATTCATTTCTGCAGAACTTTAAACTGAGAGGTATTTTGCGTTATATAAATAGAAAGAGAGAGTTAAAACTTCCATTTAAGAAACATATTTCCTATTTAGCAAATGTTTAGCTTCGGATATCTATAAAACATTATTTTTCATTGAACTTCTTTTCTCTTTTAAGCATGCATATGTCCGACAGACTTCTCATATCTCTTCAAGTATCTTTTCTCTGAGATAATCTCTAGCAAGTTGTCAGGGAGAATATTATAACTAGATTACCAGTTGACTCTGAATAGAGCGGATCCGCCCCCAATCACTTTTGTCAGCTGTGAATGTGTGTGTATGCTTGCAAGTACATAATTCCTGCGAAAGAAAGTTTTTGAAAGGAGAAAAAAAAATGCGTTATTCCAAGAATTTGAACAAAACCCATTTCTGAAATAACTAAGCGAAAGCGTTTGTCCATATTTATCAGAATTTTTTAATTCAAAGGTTTCTAAAAAAAAAGGGAAAAAAAACTACTTATTTAGTTTGGTATTTATACAAAATAATTCGCTTATAAAATAAAGATCTGATATTTTAAATCAGGGTATTCGTACTTTTGGGCATTTTAAATTGCCTGAAATGTAAGTTTTATTAACTAAAATTAAATTGCTTTTCAAGAAATCACTAAAATATTTCACATCGTTAATTAAATGAAAAATTGTGCATAATGAATGTCTTATGCACAAAAAGCTTTCACACGATTTTAAAGGTCGTTAAATAGAGATTTAACTGCAAATTAGTTTTATTTATCACAGTAAGAAAATAAAATAGTTTTGTAACAGGCATAAATTTCATTAATAGTTTCTATTTTTATGTAATTAAGCCTCTTTTTTTTTTCATTGTAGTGATGGAATATTGCAATATATTTTCATCCCAGATCCCGATATGATACAATTTTACAAGTTTGTACAAAAATGTGTTTTTGATGACAATACAGAATTTTAATATTTTTATAACGTTATTAAAAAATAATAAATTGATTTTAAAGCATTTTTCAATTCGCTCGCGACAGGTGATAAATCGCCAAACATCTGCAACTCCTACAATGGTATGGGAGTTTGATAAACAATGGATTGAATGATGCATCTATAAATGCTAGCCAAAATGTGCCAAATCGCTGTGAAACTGCAACGATGAGCTATTTTAAGTAGTAAAAAGTAGAATAGAAATTATAAATAGAAATGTGAATTTCGAAATATAATTTTTAAAATATGCTTTTAACAGTTAATAGTTACATGATTTGTGATTATACGTTGAAAAATCCGTGTAGAAATTCCAAAAAGATGTTTAAATAATGTTTAACACCCCCCCCCCCCCCCATCTTAAAAAAGAAACAGAGCAAAATCTATACGTTTTTTCATAAATTTATTTAATAATGGGGCTTTTAAAGAAACCAAGCGTAAAAAAGTCGACTGAAGTTTCTGTAAGTAAAAGAGAGAGAGATAGAGAGAGAAATATTTGCTTTGAAAGGATTCTCTCAATTGGAATTTTATTGTTTGGTAATCATAAAAATAATTCATATTTTAAATCTCTGGAAATATTATTTTTATTAAATAAAATAAAATTATGTTGCAAGATATCCTCAGAAACGTTTAGCATCATTAAATGTATGAAAAATAGTACAGAATGAACTTTCCAACTACAGAATAATTTCAATTGATTTTAAATATTAAAAGCTAAAAGAATATTATTGTCATTTAAAAATATAATTCATGTAGGAATTTGAAAATTCAAAGACATTTATGTTATCTTAAATAATTATTGATAAGCCTTTTTTTTTTTACTTATGAATTTAAATTTATATTGAGTCTGTACAAAAGGCTATGCATTTAAATTTGCAATAAAAGTTAGATAATTCCGTTTTATACGAAGCACAAAAAATATTAATATTTTCTAGCTTAAAGCTTCAAAAGATGAGAATAAATACATGAATACCTTAGAAGCATTCTTGGTTCAACGGCCCTGCAGCGTAATGGACAGAGCGCCGCTCTAATGTTCGTAGGTACCCTGGTTCAAATCCGGACGACGGCAGAATGAAGGTAAGAAATTTGTTTCCAAAACCGGTTTTTCATGTGATTCCGTGTGCGTGCTTGATAAATGTATTGTCTGTTAAATGTGAATCTGTCTGATAATTAGTTAAAAAAGAATGTATTTATTTCTGAAAAAAATTATTATTTTATATTAATTACTTTAAACCATAGCTTCAAAAATTTTCGTGGCATATTAAGTAACATTGAAGTTTCCCAAAGTCCTCCAATATCACTTACTAAAATCCTCCCCAGAACCTCCCGAGGAGGACCCTAAATGAGGATGCTGTAAGACGGGCATTTTCTGTTCCTGAGGACCTCCTGGTGACAATTTTATGCATCCTCGGGGATGCCTGGGGGATGATGGTGTTTTATAGTAAATCTTACTGGGGACGTCCTGGGGAAGCAAATGTGCTATATGGGTGTATGAAATTGTACACAAGTAAATGCAACATATCCACTTTAAATCTCTAATAAAGGAAAACAAATAATACTGAAATCGATTTTGACTGAAAATCTTCATTAAGTAGGAGAGATGGGGGATGAATGGGACATTTTCACAAAAATATTTATTTAATTTTTTTTTATTATTTAAGTTATTATCAATATTATATATCACATTTCATACATTAAGTATTTGACTACATATATGAACAATATTTATTCTAGATTATGATTTATTCAGAAAAATATTAGGAAATCAAAAAAAAGTTCCCCCCTGTCCCAATCATCCCCACAGCAGGGATGAATGGGACACTAATAGGGATGGATGGGATACAAAGATTTTCCTCCCTGTATTCAATTTTACCAAATTAAAATGTATATTCATAAACTTATATGTAATTATATTTGTAACATATGATATTATAGCACGAATCGATATGTTTTTTTTTCAATAACTTCTTTTATTGCAGTTTTGACATTTAATGCAAACTTCGGCTACCAATCTGTACTTTTTCCCCACACTTTCCACCCCCATTTTAGATTCGAAATGAAAGTGCAAAATATCTTTTAAATATGGCATAGGTGATAATTTTCAATCCCAGCTTATTAATTAATATTAATTAAATGTATCATAGAAACATACACAACTGAAATTATGTTAGGGGTGGGGATTTATTTATTCAACATTTCAAAATTCAATATAATTTCGCCCATTTAATCAATAAAAATACATTATTTTTAACAATCTTATCTATTTTGATAAAGTTTCAGTAGAAATTTTTTGATAAACTATTAATATTTATTACAATGCTATGAATAACACTTAGAAATTTTGAACAATAACAACTTATATAATACTATTTAATACTTACTATTAATACTAATTGACGTAATTATTAATTTATCAACTTTTATAATACTATTTAGTTAATAAATAAAATTTTCAACATCTGTAGGGATGAATGAGACAGTCCCATTCATCTCCATTTGAAATGTCCCAATCATCACCATGATGCATTTATTCAATTGTCAGCCATTTTGCCTCGGAAATTATTTTATCATAATAGTTACTGTTCATTCATTTTAATATCGATACTGAACCTTGAAATAAATAACTACAACATAGCTTAATTTTTTATATTGTATAAGATATTTCACATCTTCAAATGTTAAAAAAACTTACTTTTAAGCAGAGATTTCAGAAAATGCAACTTTGAAGGAAAATGAAATCAGCAATGTCGTCCCACTTTTAGTTCTGAAGCACACTGTGGTACAGCCTTATATGGAGATAAGATGCAATGTAAAATAAATATTTATTGCCTGAAATATTGAGAATGTCCCACCCATCCCTTCTCCCATTCATCACCCAGCTCCCCTACTGGGTTATTTTGTAAACACAGACGAGGAAATTTTCTTTTCGGAAAGTATTTTAGATCTAACTTCATATAATAACTACGCACATACACGTAAAATGGAAATGTAATTACTAATGTAAATTTGATTTAAACACGTTCAAATTTCATAAGGGAATAACATGGCAAATGTAATTAAAATGCACCATTGGACCCGTGCGTAGAATTCTCACTTAGCTGCTTCACCCCCTCCGTTATCCCCTTGCTTATACACGAATTTCCCCAATTTTTAATTTAAATGAAATTTAAAACATACCTCATTTATTGTTGCACGCTAGCATGCGATGTCAGATGTGGGGAAAAAATC
Organism: Maratus speciosus; assembly: GCA_963932465.1. NCBI lineage: Eukaryota > Metazoa > Arthropoda > Arachnida > Araneae > Salticidae > Maratus > Maratus speciosus. The sequence continues at coordinate 245,312,435 of OZ010792.1, forward strand.
CTATCCAGTGATACCTCATCAACGTTGTATGCTACATACTGCACTGTAAAAGAAAATCTGTTAAAGTTACTAAATTTTATGTAGGAAACCGATATTCCTAGAACTATTTATGTAACAGCAACAACAAAAATTCATGTATACACTTTCGCACCGCAAATAAAAAAATCTGTAAAGTTACTAAGAATGTTTTAGTAAACTGGGATGCCTAGAACATTTTATGTAACTGCAACCCGGGTTACAGATAAAATTTTAGTAAAATTACTGTAATTTTAGCAGATCCTTTTGTAAAGATACAGAGTTCTGTAGCTTTACAAAAACTATTTTTGTAGATTTACCCTTTTTATGTACAGTGTACAGAAAACTTTATATAGGTAGAATTACAGATTTTTTTTTACACTGTAGTTGAGGAAAAGGGATGTTGACAACAGAAATAATATATATATATATGATTAGCAGATTACTGCTGGGCGCTTATACTGCGGACACCAAAAGAAAAATAAGAAGATAAAATTTCATCGGAATAGTTTTTTCGTGATAGACTTTATTTATTTCTTAAATAAGGTAATAAAAGTAATTCATTTTCATGTTTCGTTTGCTTTGTAGCATTATCAATGAATATATTAATTTTACTTTCCCATGATACGTAGTATAGGGTACGTTTTGTAATCGTTTTAAAAATCGATTTTTTTTTTTTTTTTTTTTTTTTTTTTTTTTTTTTTTTGGTTTACACGTTTCAAACACTGGAGATTCCGAAAAATATATTTTTAGAAAAAAAAAAGATTTGCTGTCCGTCTGCCTGTGTGTGTGTGTCTGTAAACGCTCTATGTCCCGAACAAATTGAGATAGAGACTTGACATTGTGTGTATACTTAGTATGTAATAATGGGAAGAAGCCTGTTGAATACACTGTAAAAAAAATCCGTCAATATACACAAACTTTTCCGTAAAATTTTACGGAATAATTTCATCTTTCTAAGAAAACAGTACAATTTCCGTAATTGACATTATGAGATTGACATTATGAGATTGATATGTAATTGACATTATGATCCGTGCAAATACAGTAAGTCTTCCGTAAATTTTACGGAATGTTTCTGTATCGCTTTCAAAACAGTACAATTTCCGTAAATGATGTTTAGAAATAACTGACATGTTTGGAAAATGAAGGAATTAATTGTTGTATGCAAGGACGGATCTAGCCCTTAATTTAGAGGGAGGGGGGGTATTCCTCTTTTTTGGAGGGGAAGGGGGGGCACACAATTTCATGATCAATTTTTTTATTGAAGGCTATTCCCAAATTAAAACTGACGATTATTCTGATACTTTCGTGAATTCATTTTCATTCATAAATACAAAAATTTGCATTAGTATTCGTAAATATATATATATATATATTTCATTCAGATGCCAAGAAATCGAAGCATTTCCCATTTTCTTATAAATGCGAAGAATGATTCAGAAATGATGTCAAGTTAGCATTTTAAGCCAATTTTTAGGACTTGAGAGCCACAGAAATGCCTTCATGAGGGAGCAATTAGCATTCGCGTCCGTAAATTTTGTTTAAAATGCCAAATTTTATGGAATTTTTGGAAAGATCCTTTGCTTTTATTGAAAAATAGAAAACACTTTTTAATCACATAGTTTCAGAATAAGTGCACTTGCAAATTTCTTGAGATTAAAAATATTTTCACGGATGTATCAGAAATTACCTAATTTTGATTTGAATAGAGCTTTAAAGAGCCAGAGAGATTCAGATTGTTAAACGGGGATTGGGGAGGGGGGGGGGGGGGTCTTGACCCTTGGATTCGCCACTGGTTGTATGTACTTGCCTTACAGTGATATTATTTTCAATGAAACTCCAATATTGGCTAAATGTGGCTCTATATTGAAAATATATCCAATGATTTCCCAATGTGTACATTTTACGTGGGTTTTCAAGTAAAACCGCTAAAAGTTTTAGCGCCATCTATGCATGTACATTTAAACTATATAGTATTTTCACTGTAGTATTTTTCTTTCTTTCTTTCTTTTTAAATAAAAAGTTTTTAAATTTTCTTTTATTTTTTTTTTACAATATTTAAAAAAAATAATGTGATATTTAAATAAATTTTATTAATTATTTTTAAGTTTCAGACAGTTGAGAAGGAAATGTTACAGTTTATTTTTCATAATGATTTTAAAATAATACTTATTATTATTTTTAAAAAAATCGAAAAACTCTATTTTTAATTTTAATATTTTTTAATCTATTCTTTTTAACGGATTCGCACATAAAACTTAAAACATATCTGAAACATAATAACGAAATTATAGATGTATATACAAATAAATAAATAAAAATAATAGTACAATAAAATTTTTAAAATCTTGCAAAAAAGAAGCAATTATTACTTATAATACATTCTTTCATGAACGTAATATTTTAAAGACTAATTTTTTTCTTTTTATAAAGCATGAAATTAAAAAGCTAAATTTTCAAAATTATGGAAATATTAAAAATTGAACACTCAATTGAAAAATATCTCCAACGAAAATACGTTCCTTGTTTAACATCGTGCCTTTACTTCATAAAAAGCATCTGAAATAAGTAACGATATTTGGAAACGTAACTCGAGTCCCTAATGCCATGGTGGATAAGAGCGCTAATCTGGTAGTGGCCGGTTCCCCAGTTCGATTCCATCCTAGGTAAGTGTTGTTTTATTACTGTTATTTGAATAAATTAGAGATACGCTACCTTGCATAAACGTGTCCGTTGAAATTGATAAAGGTGTAAGTTTCTCGAAAAGTTATATGATTTTTTTTTTTTTTTTGCCTTTAAAACAAAAAATTTTAAATACAGATATATAAACAAAAAAAAAAAAAAACGGAAAAAATTTTGTGAAAAAACGGAAAATTTTCTGGAATTTACCGAAAAAACATTTTCCGTTAAAAAACGGAAATAGTACTGGCGTCTGGATTACCAGTACTATTTCCTTTTTTTTTTTAAGTGTATCAGTAATCTCGATTATCGGAACTTTTTTTGAACTCTCGAAATTTTCGGTCTAAATAAACATTTTCGAAATTGTTTATTTTAAGAAGTGAATACAAAAGACAATAAAAAACATACATTTTGCATAAAGAATGAATTATTACGGTATTACGGTAGTCCCCAACGAGTAGTTTCATTCGATATAGTATTTTTTTATTATTTCAAAACTGTCTTTCTTAAGAATGATACGCGATGGAGCGATTTCGATGACATATATAGAATAAGAAATGTCAAATTTATAAAATTAATTTTTTTTAGGGAGTAAAAAAGTATTTTTTTGCCGAGCAGTGTAAGTAGCATAACATGTTGAATAGTAAACACTGTTATCCTTTGTAATTTATACTCCTTATGTATCAGATGAAAATGAGAAGAATCCTTATGAAAATGGAGTATTTGATTTGGAGTATCTGAATGCAAGACTATTTTTTTTAACTAAAGTAGACATTTCTCTTGTTGAACAACTTACGAAAATGAAAATTTCATCAATTTTTATTCATATTTTGATTCAATGTACAAATAAAAGTTTTCAGTTGTTTTAAAAGTAGATAAAGCTAAAATATACTTAAATAAGATTGCACGTTTCCTCTTTTATAAAGGATAAATTTCCCAATTTTTAACCGAGTTCAAAAGGAAGGAGCAGGTTATCAATTCGTCCCGTATGCATGTACAGGGTGTCCATAATTAAACGACCGTACTTTAAAGTTTTCTACTGACAAAACTATTGTTCATAAAGTTGTGAAATTTGGTGAAAGACATAATAAAAGGATGGAAATCTGTTTAAGCAAAAAAAAAAAAAAAAAAAAAAAAAAAAAAAAAAAAAAAATTCAGAATTTTGCCACCAGAGGGTGATTTTTAATAAATTACTTATTTAGCATTACAATAGTTTTTTTTTTTTTTTTTTTACAGTGTCCATAATTAAACGACCCTATCTTAAGGTTGTACTCAGACGAAACTATTGTTCAGAATGTTGTGAAATTTTGTGGACGACATAATAGAGGTATGGGAATTTGTTTGAGCGAAAAAAAATAGCAGGCTGTTATTTAACGAATTACATACATTTACGATAGCTTAACAAATTTTGTTATAACCGAACATGTTCCTCAGAGGGTCATCATTTTCAAATACTATCTGGAATCGTAAGACAACATGTTCCAGAGTTGATCGCAGCGTGTTCTGGGAACTTTTGTTTGTAACATTTCGTGAAATGCTTTAGAATCAGTTAAGTTAATTAAGTTAATAAAATTTCCAAACTATCGTAATGCTAAAAGTATAATTTATTAAAAAATCGCCCTTTGGTTGCAAAATTTTGAACTTTTTCCCCCTTTATTATGTGTTTCACTAAATTGCACAACTTTATGAACAATAGTTTTGTCTGTAGACAACTTTAAACAAGTTGGAAATTGCTCGTCAAACGTGGCAAATGAGGTGCGTTCGTACTATAACTAGTTTTATAATTATTTTTTGCACCCCATATTGTACTGAATGTGTATTTATTTGCAATTCATATGTGCATAGTCTGTAACATCATTAAAATGCACTTGCAATAATTTTTTCCCATTCCCCTTAATGTAACGGAAAACATTTGACTGTCTCTGTAATTAAGCTATACATCCGATTTTCATGAAATTTGAAATGGCTGGACAAAATTTTGCAGCAATTATATATTTAAAATTTCAGCCCATTCGGAAAGCTGTAACATCACTAAAATGCACTTGCAATAATTTTTCCCATTGGCTTTAATGTAAAGAAAAACTTTTGACTGTCCCTGTAATTAAACTATACATCCGATTTTCATAAAATTTGAAATGGCTCGACAAAATGTCGCAATAATTATATGTTTAAAATTTGAGACCATTCGGAAAGCTTTAACATCATTAAAATGCACGTGCAATAATTTTTCCCATTGGCCGTAATGTAAAGAAAAACTTTTGACTGTCCCTGTAATTTAACTATATATCCGATTTTCATAAAATTTGAAATGGCTCGACAAAATTTTACAACAATCATATATTTAAAATTTCAGGCCATTCGGTTGGGTAGTTTTTGCTCTATTATATGCGGACGGACGGACAGACGGACTGAACGACGACTATAGGTGCTACGTATTTATATAATTACGAACGCACCTAAAAAGACTCGTTTAATTATGGATATCTTGCATATTTTGCTCTTGTAACTTTCGTAAACATAATTGTATTTCGTAACCGATTGTGATACTTATTTTTATTTTTATTTATTTATTTATACATTTTTTTTTTTTTTTTTTTTTTTTTTTTGAAAGAGTAAGACACCTTGGCGGGCTCGTTCGAATTTTGTCAAAATCTGATGATTAGAACTAATTTGTTTCTATAAAAACTTTAAAATTCAAAACTTTAACTCAAAGCGAAATTGACATAACTCCCATAAAAATACGAGTACATCGACATTTTATATATTTATCTTAATGGAAAGAGGATGTATTCGAATTAGTCCAATTAAAGTTTCATCAAAATTGGTTCAGCACTTTTGTTTTTTGGAAATTCAACAAAAAACAAGAAAATAAATCCTTAAAATATTTCATTTTGAATGATTTTCATCAAGCGACGAAGCGCAATCTGCTTGACGGGAAAGTACCTTCCCGGCGATTTTTATCGCGCTTTATACGATTTTGTTTCTATGACTGTTGTAAGAAAAGCCAAAAAGCAATGTTGTAATCATTGAAGATTTTCATTACGTAAACAATCTCTCTATTCTAAAAAAAAGTAACTACCGCTGTCACCGCCGCCGTTGGTTTTGAATTTTTTGTGACCGGAGGTCTTTCTTCGTTAATATTAAGAAAAATAATGCATACAAAAATATGAAAATCGGTGGTTTTATACAGAAATGTTTGATAAACACGCTGATGCAGACAGTTTTCAAATCGAAGAGATATTTAATGATAAGTCGCACAAAATCGTTCCACTAAAAAAGTTTTATAGGAGCAAAAACTATTCATTGGAATTTAATCATTTTTAGATCATTTTATACGTTTGAAGTTCCCGGCGTGCAGACTGTATTTCTTTTAGGTAGCTTTCTTTACAAAAAGCTACCTATTGCAGCCGTTCGGAGGAAAGCGATTTCAAAAAATTTTGGTATATTTTCATCGATCATGACCCCCAGACCCCGAAACCACCCTCCGTTCAAAATTGATATATATATATATATATATATATATATATATATCTGACCTATGTCACACTGTAACTCTCGTATTTATGAACCGATTTGGATGTAATTCGGTGTGTACATAGTACATACCAATGTCTCGACCGAGTTCGTTGGCCAGCTTCATTCGCCAATTTGTTTCAAAATGGCGGCCATTTAAAAATTTTAAAAAAATTTAAAATTTAAAATGTGGTACCAACAAATTGAAAATGGAAACATATTTTTTTCTTATGTATTTGACCTTTATACAAAGACTCCGTAGCAGTTTTTGTTTTGTCTATATCTTAAAAAATGGCTGAGTTATAGCATTTTGAATTTCTAGCGAAGCTGACATTTTGAAACGTCCTGAATTTTGTCACGCGATAAAAGGCGTATTTATGAACCGATTTGGATATAACTTCGTTTATACATAGTACAGACCAATGTCTCAACCGAGTTCGTTGGCCAGCTTCATCCGCCATTTTGTTTAAAAATGGCGGCCATTTAAAATTTTAAGAAAAATTTAAATTTGAAATGTGGTACCAAAAAATTGAAAATTGAAAAAAATATTTTTTTCTTATGTGTTTGACTTTGATAAAAAGATTCGGGAGCAGTTTTTGTTTTGTCTATATCTTAAAAAATGGCTGAGTTATAGCATTTTGAATTTCTAGCGTGGCTGACATTTTGAAACGCCCTGATTTTTGTCACGCGATAACAGGCGTATTTATGAACCGATTTGAATGTTACTTGGTCTGTACATAGTACATACCAATGTTTCGACCGAGTTTGTTGGCCAGCTTCATTCGCCATCTTGTTTCAAAAGGGTTGCCATTTTTAAAAAAAATGTAATTTAAAATTTAAAATGAGGTATTAAAAAATTGGAAAAAGAAAAAGATTTTTTTTATGTGTTTGGCCTTGATACAAAGATTCTGGAGCAGTTTTTGTTTCTGAAAATTTGTTCTTTTGTTTATATCTTAAAAAGTGGTTGAATTATAGCACTTTGAATTTCTATCATGGCTAACACTTTGAAACGATCTTGTATTTGTCTCGCGATACCACACGTATTCGCCTATTTCGATGGAAGAAGGCATGTGGATAGTATACATCAATATCTCGACCAAGTTCGCTGACCAGCTTCATCAGCCATCTTGTTTCAAAATGGCGGCCATTAAATTAAAAATATATATATTTAAAGTGAGGTGCAAAAAATTAGAAATTGAAAAAGGTTTCTTTCTTAAGCATTTGACCTTGATATAAGGATTCAGGAGCATTTTTTGTTTGTCTTTATCTTAAAAAATGGCTTAGATATAGCAGTTTCAATTTCTAACGTGGGTGACATTTTGAAAAATCTGATTTTTTGCCTGCGACAGCACTGGTATGTATCAACCGATTCCGATGTGAGTGAGCATATGCACAGCAATTACTAAGGTCTCGACCAAGTTCACTGGTTAGCCTCATCCACCATGTTGTCTTAAAATGGCAGGCACTTTAAGAAATCGCCGAATTTGGCAGCGAAATATAAGTTACTTTAAATAAAAGCAGCTTGGATAAAGCTGACTAATTTTGCGAAATTCTCATTCATAATGATTTAGTATTGATAAAAATTAGTATTGAATCTCCTACATTCGGTTTCCACTTAATTGAGCTTCGTGTGTTTGAATAATATAAGTTGGCTTTTTTAAAATAAGGAATATGAAAGCTACCTCTTCCTCCCGGCACTGGCCGGAAGGACTTTTTTTTTAAATTTGACTCATTTTTTGAGGCTTAATCTCTATTTTAAAATCAAATTTTCAGCATTTCGAGAGATATTTTTTACTTATTTCAGAAAATTGTACTAATTTAACCTGTTGGCAAAAGTATAAAAAGCGCAAAAAATAATGTTTGCTTCAAATTAAAAACTATTTACACGTGACTATTATAAACAGGAAAAAACTTTCAAATTAGAAGTAATAATTACGTATAAAAAGCAGGAACTTATTGAAAATTACTTCATAAAAACTATATTTGCGCATGAATTTTAAGAGAGAAAGGAAATTGTAAAAAAATAAATTCATTAACATGCGTTAGAAGTCTTAAATAGGAGAAATTACGTCATATTTACGTCACATTACAGTTATTGCATGAAATGAACACAAAATAATATTCCAAAACAGTTTAAATTTAGAAATCGCACTAGACATTTAGTTGATATTTTGGAGGATACTTTCAACTATTTTTGTTAGGTAAGCGCAAATAATATTTCATCTCTAACAAAAGTATTTTCACGTAAATATTAAAAAGAGAAAGAATAGTTTGGTCAAAATTACGTCAGATTAAAAACGATTAATTTAAAATGTCTTATTTGAAAGAACTTTCTTTTCGCTTTGTTAAAAAATACCGGGAGACAAAGACTCTGTTTACTTAATTCCTTTTATATTAGCTTATTTAGAAATTTTTAACTTATTTTACTTAATGAAAGACGATTGTATTTTTGGTACTACTTCGTTATCCCGTCGACCAAAAATCTATCATTCGCCAAACTATAAGATTAAATGCCAATAATGGTTGATCGTAAATGTCATATTAACTTGACTTTAAGCAAGTTACACGTGTCTACGTCATCAAGTTATTTTTATTTCGACGTTTTATTTATATTTTTATTAATGTTGCACTAATTTATTTGTTCTTTCGTTGTTTAAAATAAAAATTATGTCAATTTGTATAATTTGGCGAGTTGTTTGGCGATTTATATAATTTGGCTAAATTGGTCGACGGGATAATCAAGTAGCACCGCAGCGGATTTGACCTTAAAATTCGCCAATCAAAGAGAAATGAATAGAAATCCGTTTATTGGGAGATCGCCCCTGTTTTTAGGTAGCTTTCATTACAAAAAAGCTACCTATTGCAGCCGTTCGGAGGAAAACGATTTCAAAGAATTTTGGTATATTTTCATCGATCATGACCCCCAGACCCCGAAACCACCCTCCGTTTAAAATATATATATATATATATATATATATATATATATATATAAATATATATATATATATATCTGACCTATGTCACACTGTAACTCTCGTAATTATGAACCGATTTCGATGTAATTCGGTGTGTACATAGTACATACAAATGTCTCGACCGAGTTCGTTGGCCAGCTTCATCCGCCGTTTCGTTTCAAAATGGCGGCCATGTAAAATTTAAAAAAAAAATAAAATTTGAAATGTGGTACCAAAAAATTAAAAATGGAAAAATATTTTTTTCTTATGTATTTTACCTTTATACAAAGATTCCGGAACAGTTTTTGTTTCGTCTATATCTTAAACTAGTATGTTGTGGTCATCACAAAACTTTCTTCTATATAAAACTCCTCAATTAAATCCTTTAAATAATACAAGAAATAACAACGATTTAGCACCAATTCATATCAAAGTATATCTGAATTTGAAGTTGGATGAAAATTCGTGCATTAGTTCTTGAGATAGAGCTATAGCGGAAATTCTGAAAAAAATGTAGCATAGCAGCGCCATCTGTTGAGCGATTTACACTAAAAGTAAACAGCACTAAACTATACTAAGGTATACCTCTGAAGTTTGTTGAAAATCCAAGCATTAGTTCTTGAGAAAAAGCTATTGCGGAAATCGCAAAAAATACAGCATAGCAGCGCCACCTGTGGAGCGATTTACACCAAAAATTAAACAGCACTAATTTATACGTCAATTCATGTCAAGGACTAACTAAATCTGAAGTTTGATGAAAATCCGTAAAATAGTTCTTGAGATACAGCTCTTGTGGAAATCGTGAAAAATGCAGCACAGCAGCGCCACCTATTGGGAGATTTACGCCAAAAATTAAACAACACTAATTTATATCAGCGACTAACTGAATCTGAAGTTTGATGAAAATTCGTGCATTTTTTCTTGAGTTAGAGCTATTGCGATAATCATGAACAATGCAGCATACCAGCGCCACCTGTTGGGCGATTTTCACAAAAAAGTAATCAGCACCAAACTATATCTTGGACTAACTGAATCTGAAGTTTTATCAAAATCCGTGCAGTAGTTCTTGAGATATAGCTATTGCAGAAATCGTGAAAAATGCCGCATAGCAGCGCCACCTGTTGGGCGATTTTCACCAAAAACTAATCAGGTCCAGTTTATATTAAAGTCTAACTAAATATGAAGTTTTGTGAAATTCCGTGCATTATTTCTTGAGATAGAGCGCCCACAAAATTTTTGTCACATACAGACTCACAGACAGAGTGACAGAGTGACGGAGTGACAGAGTGACAGACAGACTCACAGACAGACATTTTCTAAAAACCATCAAATCGTGTTCTGGGCATTCTAAAACGTATAAATCCGTTGAAAACCGGAAGTCGAAATTTTTCACGAATCCAATACTTTCTTCGTGTAAAGATAGAAGAAAGTAAAAATGGCTGAGTTATAGCATTTCGAATTTCTAGCGTGGCTGACATTTTGAAACGTCCTGAATTTTGTCACGCGATAACAGGCGTATTTATGAACCGATTTGGAAGTAACTTGGTCTGTACATAGTACATATCAATGTCTCGACCGAGTTCGTTGGCCAGCTTCATTCGCCATCTTGTTTTATGTGTTTGGCCTTGATACACAGATTTCGGAGCAGTTTTTGTTTCTGAAAATTTGTTCTTTTGTTTATATCTTAAAAAATGGTTGAATTATAGATCTTTGAATTTCTAGCATGGCTAACATTTTGAAACGATCTTGTATTTGTCACGCGATAACACACGTATTCGCACATTTCGATGTAAGAAGGCATGTGGATAGTATACATCAATACCTCGACCAAGTTCGCTGGCCAGATTCATCAGCCATCTTGTTTCAAAATGGCGGTCATTAAATTAAAAAAATATATATATATTTAAAGTGAGGTTCAAAAAAATTAGAAATTGAAAAAGGTTTCTTTCTTAACTATTTGACCTTGATATAAGGATTCAGGAGCATTTTTTGTTTGTCTTTACCTTAAAAATGGCTCAGATATAGCAGTTTCAATTTCTATTGTGGGTGACATTTTGAAAAATCTGATTTTTTGCATGCGGCAGCACTCGTATATATCAACCGATTCCGATGTGAGTGAGCATGTGCACAGCAATTACTAAGGTCTCGACCAAGTTTACTGGTTAGCCTCATCCACCATGTTGTCTTAAAATGGCAGGCACTTTAAGAAATCGCCGAATTTGGCAGCCAAATATAAATTACTTTAAAGAAAAGCAGCTTGGATAAGGCTGACTAATTTCGCGAAATTCTCATTCATTATATTGATAAAAATTAGTATTGAATCTCCTATATTCAGTTTCCACTAAATTGAGCTTCGTGTGTTTGAATGATAAAATTTGGCTTTTTTAAAATAAGGAATATGAAATCTACCTCTTCCTCCCGGCACTGGCCGGAAGGACTTTTTAAATTATAATTCAATCTTCCGAAATCTTTTTAAAGCCGATCAAATTAGCGTACTTTTAGAGTCTGCGGTGTGTGAACGGGGGTTGACGAGCGTAGCTCGTAGGGGGCAGAGCCCCCTAGTGGATTAAAAAAAATCTAAATTGTAAAGCGTTTAAATTCACCCAAGATTTCTGCGGCACACTCGCTTCATGTGAAAAATTATATTTTTACGATTAGAGGGATTTGTAGGCTAATACATGGTGGGTCAACAGTCCTTGAAAAAGTTTTGAATTTAATAAAAAATCAAGTGAATTCGTATTTTTTTTTTGTTAAAAATGTTGTAATTTAAAATATGTAATATGAACATTAAAAAGTTCACTGTTTTACTTAAAAGGCGACTAATATAGTAAAAGATATGTTACAAGTTAAAAATATACATTTTTATTTAAAAACTTCTTAGTACTTTCGGGCTTTTCCAAGCACTACATCAGATAAGATTATGATAACTAATTGCTGTTTATTTATACAAATACGAGGTATATCCACAAAGTAAGTTCCGTTTGGTTATATTAAAAAAACGTGTACAGATACAAAAAATATATTTATTGTACAAAAATCTACAACTGTGAAACTACTTCTCTACATAGCTTCCGAAATTTTGTAGGCACTTGTCTTAGCGTGCCACAATGTTTTGTATGCCTTCTTCATAGAAGGTAGCCGCCTGTGTTTCAGCTTTTCAGTAACAATTTCATGAATTAGTGATCGTAAGATTTGCGGAAATTCCATAGCAAGAGCACTAATTGTAAACTTTCGGTTTTGCTTAACCTTCTCTTCAATTGCGTGAACCAGTTCATCAGTAACCAAAGATGGGCGTCCTCTTCGTTCTTCATGCCCCACCAGTAGCCGAGAGGTTCTGCTCTCGAAGCTGGTAGACGGGAGGTGCTGGGTTCGATCCCAATCGCGCCCGTCGGCCTAATCGTTCGGAGTTTTCGTGGTTTTCTTCGAACCTTGGTTCTCCAAGCGTTAATACGGATTAGGTTCCCTTAGAAAGACATCCACGGAAGGCACTCCCCCCCTTAGGGCCCATATCCCACGCGCTGATAATTGGCCGACATAAATACAACCAACCAACCAACCTTCGTTCTTCATCGTGCACTTGATCACGTCCTTCATTAAACTGTCTGACCCATCTTCTAACCATTGAATCACTCAAAGCATTTTGCCCGTAAACCTCAGATATTTGCCGATAAATTTCACTTGGTTTAACTTTCTTTGCATTGAGAAAACGAATCACAGATCTGATTTCACAAGCGGCGGCATTTTCAATTAAGGCTGACATTCTAAAGAAGCACTACAAATAACACGTCGGCAGCAGCGATCTGAAAATGACGTACATTTCTTCTCCTTCAGTCAGAGTAACTGTCGCGCATGTTCGGAACTGCGATCGCAGCGCTGCTGCGGATAGAAATAGAAACGGAACTTACTTTGTGGATATACCTCGTGCGTCACTTCGTTTTGAAAGTAAATTAAGTAAAACTAGGAACTTTTTTAAGTTCATATTACATATTTTATGTTTGAATCAAGGTGAAATATTGCGTTTCGTTTTATGATTTCTTTGAAAGTTTGTAATTATTTATTAATATAAATTCATTATGCAGAATTTGTACTTGACGACAGTTATGTGTGACTGACGATACATTAGTACATTGAATACAACTCGGAGAATTAGGAACGTGTGTGAAGCGTTTATACTTATAATTAAAGTATATTTTTTCCTATAAAATATGTTTTAAAATATTTACTCCTAACTCCGAGGGAATTACACAAGTCGCACTCTGAATATATCTGCAACTATTTTAATAAAATAATTTTTTTATTTGAAAAATAAGTAAATGTTCCCCAAAATAAAGATTCGACTTTTCAAAAATAAAAGCACAATTCTAAAAAAATGTGTCTCCTAAAATAACATTTATCCATGTAATAAATTTTATATGCTGTTAATGATATTTTTTATACATTATTATAAACCTTTATTATTGTATTCAGTAAGAAGAAAACAATAAAGGTGATTTTTATTAATGACAAATGTCTGAAATTGCATTTTTCTTTACTTGCAGGATATTCAAAATCATGTTTAGAAATTGACAAATGTCCCTAAAAGTGGCAATAACATTCTCTTAAAAATAAAATAACCGCGATCTTTTGTTCTTGGACGATAAAATAAAACAATACAAGTTAGTTTTTATTCTTAAAGACATTTTATTTTACGGGCCATAAATGGATGAAAATATTTGCTATCTATGTAAAGTTTTCACTATATCTTTAACAGTTATTTTAAACTAAAGTGTGACTATCGCTTAAAATGGGAAAAACTTTGAAAATGTTAGACAAATATTTGTTCTTTGATATGACGGTCAATACCTTAAAAATGCAAATAGTCTTTTTTTTTCCTCTAAGGCGATAGAAAGAAGAAATAGAAAAACGTTTTCTTGAAAGAAAAGTTTTTTATAAAACAGAAGTGATTAAAATCGGTTCATATTTTAAATTTTTATTATTGCATTTTACTTGTTGTAGTAACTGTTATCTATTTTGTATTTTCGAACACTTATGTGTTTACAGGTTCATTCTAATAGATTTATTCTAATTGTTTAAACGTTTTTATCATTTAGAAATATTTTACTGCCTAATTAATATATTCTGCTACGATCACAGACACTCTAAACATAAGAGAAGACATTATTAGAAGAAAGTTAAATTATACGAATTTTGTAATATTTTTTTTAATATATTTGGTTTAGATATAAATTTAAGAATTCAAATTTTTACCTATTAATACTCGCCGTTTTAAATAATTTAAAAGTTGTGTAATTTGAAATTGGGAGGAATAAGAACTATAAAGAATTTGATAAATAACACTAATAAAAAAGACAAATATTTCTTAACTTATGAAAGCATGATATAGGTACGAACTAAACTAGTTGCCATATGCCAATCCCCAAACTTTTTTCTATCTCATGCATCTTAATATTTCAAAAATTTGTTACAGATGTTAATAATTCATAGAAAAGAGTTAATCTCGATCACACTATTTAATAAAATCAATAGTTATTCGTTATTCTGTTGTACATCAGCTGTTTGCGAATAACCGGCTTTGCAGGATGCGAAGTTCACTTCGCTTCACGAGCCGCCGATGTACAATAAAACTTCGAAAAATTGAGATAATTTGACAAAAATCCTTATTACGCATTCATTTCCGGCGGAATATCTCCAAATTCAAGGAGCATCTGCTGGCCATAGCCAAAAACATACACAAAAATTTTGGTTCAAATCTATGTATAACTTCATACACTTTTCGATGGTACAATAAAGAAAATGGCACAAAAAATCGCTATTACAGCGCCCCCTTACTACATATATTTTTCAAATTCAGGGAAGATCTGCTTGCCATAGCCAAAAACATACGCAAAATATTTGGTTCAATTTTATGCATAACTTAATACACTTTTCAATGCACAATAATGAAAATGGTACAGACATAGCTCTTGCAATGCCCCCTTCCGGCAGAATATTAGAAAATTGAAGGATGACCTTCTGTATAGCCACAAACATGCACAAAACATTTGGTTCAATTCTATGCATAACTTCATACACTTTTCGATGGTACAATAATAAAAATAGCACAAAAACCGCTATTACAGCGTCCCCTTCCGACAGAATACTTCCATATTCAAGAAAGACCTGCTGGCCATAGCCAAACACATATACAAAATTTGGTTCAATTCTATGCATAACTTCATACACTTTTCAACGGTACAATGACGACACACGGACACATGGACAGACGGACACACGGCCAGACAGACATTATGTATAAACGTTTTTGGGATATCTGAACCCTAAAACTTGTAAAACCGTCGAAAACCGAAAGTCGAGAAAAATTTCGATTACAATACTTTTTTCTATTGAAGATAGAATAAAGTAAAAATTCAATAATCATTTGCGATTTCTTTATACTGTATTAATCGGATTTCTCCAGCCGGAATATAGTTTTTTGGACGCTATCCATTTTCAAATAAACATTGTCATATTTTATAAACATGACTTAGAGACAAATATGATAAATTAACAACATTAATATTAACATTAAAATTAATGTTATCTTATTACACTTGCATGTATAAATTCTATTGCGCAGTTGAATGTTGTTATTTATTTGAGAATTTCATAGCATCCTAATAACCGATATTCTGGATTGAGAAATCTGTTTAATATGCTATAAAAAGGTACTTGGAAGCATTTCTGAAAATCAGTGGCAGCAAAAAAAAAACTTTGTTTTTTAACTGCTTCTTTAAGTTTCGAAAATATTATGGTCTCACTCGGGACGTATCCCCTACTGCCATATCGGGAATTTGGCGAGAGTGGTGTCGTTGGAAAGCTCTTACCACGGGGATTAAGGAAATGTTTACAACTACCCGTCTAAATGCAACGGTGAAGAGTTATAGGCCGATGCATTTCTGTCATTTATTGATTTCTCTAGGTCTCTAGCTATGCAGGATAGACAACGTGTGGTAGAAAAGAGAGTTGACGGATTACAGAGATTACAAAGAAGACAGTTTATGCTTGGTGAAAAAAGTAGATTCACGGTAGTGCATTTCTGAATAGAAATGGCTGAAGCACGGGTATTTTCAACACCAGGTACACACAATGAAAGTGAGTGTTTTTCAGTTGTCACACACTGTAAAAAAAAAGGACTAAAATGGGGAAATGTTACTGCAATCGAGAAGCCAGTACTACTTCCATATTTTAACGGTAGTTTTCTCCCGTAAATGCCAAAAAAACGGAAAATTTTCTGTAATTTACCGGGAAAAAGTTCCATTAAAATACGGAAATAGTACTGGCGTATTCGATTGCCAGTAGTGTTTCCGTATTTTAGCCTGTTTTTTTTTTTCAGTGCAGGTGTTATTAGTTAAGTTAAAGCATGCCTGTTTAACTGATCGAAAGGCCGGATCCGTGTCTCTAATTAAAGCCTTTTGAAAAGCATACCGACGACTGTCATCGAAGGTAGACAAGGAGTTAGTTCCTGATGTTCTTTCAAGGATTTTTAAATATAATGCATTGTAGAAATACTGTGCTTTATACTGTAAAGAATAAAAACGGTGCATATACAGTTAAATTTACTGCTCATAAAATATACAAAACAATGTATATGTAAAGGAACATCAAATTTACCTTAAAATGTTAATTAAAAACATGAAAACGTTCAAATGAGATCTTTATTATTACTAAAATAGATGTAAAATCAAATAAATGGTTTTAAAACATTAAAACCAATTTATAGATGTTAAAATTTAAAAGTAAAATCACCCGAGTCCCAAGCAAATTCGACCAGACCTTGTTCATCCACAAGAGGAATAATCGAAAAGAAATCAGCAATTTCCAGAATGTACAGTCGGGAAAAAATAGTAAGCACCGCCTACTAACTCTGCAACTAATTATAATATAGAAAGTTACTGGTACTAATCAATTCGGAATAAAGTCTACTTTAAAATGATGCATAAATAATGTGCTTAGTGGGCCATCTACAGATAAAAACCAGATCAAATTTTGTTTTTTTCAAATGGCAACACCCAATTTTGGCCACATATTTCAAATGTTTGGTTCAAACTACGCCTAGAAATAAAATTTCTAGTCATTTGAATGATAAATTTTTGAATTATAAACTTTCAAAAATTCAGAGCTTCTAATGTTAAATTACATTTTTATATTTTTATTAATATCTCTTGAAATTATAATCTCAATGTGATAATTTTGCGTGCTTTTATAATACTGAAAACCCTAAACATAAATACATAAATACATTGAATTTGCATTTTTAGAAAAATTATTATATGAATTATGAATTATGAAATTAATGTTAAGGGGACAGTGGAGTTTAAAATTCCTAAATTTTTTTTTTTTTTTTTTTTTTTTTTTTTTTTTTTTTTTTTTTTTTTGTAAATTTCACCTTAACTATTAATCAAGGGTTCATTATATGCATTGTGGCGTGCATTTATCACAAAAAAAAATTTAAAAAAATTTATTTTTGAGAAAAGATTTTTACGTGTCCTCTTAGAAATCTTTGAAATGCCCCCTGCGTCTTCCATATGAATGAAAATCCCCAATATTTTTTTATAAAAGTTTGGTTTATATATAGAAATAAAATAGAGCATCGAATTTTATATAATTGAATTTAAAAGTAGAATAAAAAAATTCAAAATTTCAAAAATTTTTCGAAAAAATTTCAAAATTTTTCAAAAAAAGATTTTTTAACCTTTAATTTGTGAAATTTACAAAAAATAAAAAAAAAAATTCAAAATTTTGAAATTTTGAAAATTTCTTGAAAAAATTTCAAAAATTTGATTATTTTTTTTTAACCTTTAAATTGAAATATATAAAATTCGATGCTCTATTTTATTTCTATATATAAACAAACTTTTATAAAAAATATTGGGGATTTTCATTGATATGGAACGCACTTCGAAGATTTCTAAGACTATTTCTCGGGACGTGGCTGGGGATGTATGAAACTTGCTTCCGCAAAAGAGTGGGAATAAGTGGAAGAATAAAGGGCTGCGGACGAAGATGGTAAAATTCCATTATTTTCTCAAAAATAATTTTTTTTAATAAATGCATGCCGTAATGCATATAATGTACCCTTGAATAATATTTAAGATAAAATTTACAAAAAATAATAAAAAATTGAAAAATTTTGAAATTTTGAAAAATTTTTGAAAAAATTTCAAAATTTTGAATTTTTTTTTAAACCTTTAAATTCAAATATATAAAATTCTCTATTTTATTTCTATATATAAACCAAACTTTTATAAAAAATATTAGGGATTTTCATTCATATGGAAGACGCAGGGGGCATTTCGAAGATTTCTAAGACGACACGTAAAATCCCATTTTTTTCTCATAAATAATTTTTTAAATTTTTTTGTGATAAATGCATGCCATAATGCATATAATGTACCCTTGAATAATATTTAAGGTGAAATTTACAAAAAAAAAAAAAAAAAAATAAGGATTTTAAACTCCACTGTCCCCTTAAAAAAATATAAATTGCAACTTAAAATGTTTTTGATAGATTCATATTTATTATGTCCTGCTTTATGCGAATTCTCAATTTCAATTTTTCTTTCAATTAGTATTCGAATTATCATTACAAAACGATGAAATAATGGTTTAAGGAGCCGTCTATGATGTGCAGAAAAGCATAATTAAGAAATATATATTTTTCTCATTTTATTGAAATATTTTGGCTGGCAATAGTCGAAACATATTAAGCGAATATTATTACATTAATAGAAGTAACATAGTCGATCTGCAGCATTTCAACAATCGAGTACCGAACTTTGATTTGTATACAACACCTAAACCAGACTCATTTTAAAATAATTAATTTCTCGGAAACGAATTTTGTGAAAATTCGGATTTAGGCTAATTGAAGGGTGTAGAATTTATTTCCGGTGTCAAAAATGGCTATTGCTATTGAAAGAAACAATGTTTGGGTTCTGTTTGATAATAAGATGGCCCCCTAAGAAAATTTCATATACATAATTTAAAAGTAGACTTTATTTCCAATCGTTTATTACCTATAACTTTCTTCTACGATAACTTGTTGCAGAGATAGCAGGAAGTGTTTACTTTTCTTTTTTTTCCACGTTGGTTAAATATTCAAGGGTTAAATCAAAAATTGAAAAGGGGGGGGAGGTGGTAGTAATTATACATTGTTTTTAATATCTTAAAGCCTTTGAATTGCTTTTCACACCCATTTTAATAATAGTAATCTATGAAAAATTTGAATGTTTTTATTTTTTTAATCACTGTTAATTTACAGAAAATTTAAGATTATTTTTACAATGTTTTGCATCCCGTTAACACATTTCTTAAAGAATTTTACTCATTACAGATGTCTCTCATTACACATGTGTTAAAATAATTAAAAATTATCCGTCAACTGCGAGTATTACTTCCGCACCAAAGGTTCCGTGCGACTAAAACCTTGTACAACGATTAAATTTGGCATTGTACTAAGCGCGCTTGGAAAGCAGGTCACAAAGCTACAACGCCGCATTGGTCCGTGCAGCTGTTTTCAACATAGGTTTTTATAAAATAAAGCCGCTAATTACCGACGATTTCTTTCAAAAATCCTTTTGAACAATCCTTCGATGATTCCGAGATGATAGGGGCTACGAGCGCACCTCAAAACACCGGCTGAGAGTCCACAAAGTAAAGTTTGTGTGTAACGGAAAATGCGATTTTCTCAAAAATATATGACCTTGGATAATCTTTATAGTTTAACTGAAATGCTTAAATAAACACCTACTGTTGCTAGTTTTTTCATAATTTTAGTTTCAATAGATTCAGAATTAGGGAGTGGGGCATATTTTTGCAACACCTTTCGACGATATCTCTAAAATTAAAATATCTAAAATTTAAAAAACATATCTTTTTGAGTTCAGTGTTACGAGATCTCTCGAATGATACCGAACATTATATATATATATATATATATAAAGCAATAAAATTAGCCCCCTAAATTTTTTCTAAAATATTTGTGAATGGGTACTAATCTATAAATATGTGGGTCATTAACCTTTATAACTGTGGCAAGTTTAAAAATTCGATTGTGATTATCTTTCCACATTCCGTAGAGTTCAAGAAAATTGTCCGCGACAGACGAACAGACAAACCCAAGGGTGATCTTACAATGATTCCGTTTTTAATTTTTAAGTTTGGAACCCAATAAATTAAGAAAGCATTTTTATTAAACTTTTAAAGAAAGAACTTTATATTGTATAATTTTCAATTTTTTCAAAATTACAATATTTCTTTGAAGTAATTGAAGAAAATAATTTTTTTTTCTCTCAAGCTGCAACTGAAATGTTTTGAAAAATGTAAAAATTCACGAATATTTTTTTTTTTGCTTGCGTTCAGTGCCCAACGCTTTCAAAAATATATTTAAAATTTTCCTTGCTTCCTCCTAACTTCTAAAGTAATATTCTTCTCTGTAAAATCAGTACATTTTTAGAAAGAAAAAAAAATTCAAGAGTCAAGCAGCACAAAAATTTCGTTTTAAAATGTGTATTAAAAGATTTTTTTTCTGTTTTCTTGAAACTGAACAAAATAATTCAGAGCATAAAATGAATTACTGCAAAATTGTTTTAAAAAATATTGACGAAAAATGAAAGATTTCAAAATGTTTTAATTTCAGTGGAATTACTCTGTAATTTTTCTTTTATATAATTGCAGGCACTTTCTTTCAGAAAAGTATGAAAACCATGTACATTTTATGTATAAAAATATATTTCTTTCTAACAAACTAGAAATAAAATGGATTAAGAATTCATTATTTTAATAAATATAAAAGTAAAAATTTTATTTAAAAAAACATGCTTCATTAAAATTCACAAAAATGTAGAAAATGTATATATTTTTTTAAATGCAGTAAGAAGTAGGAAAGTCTTGATAAAAACTTAAATGCGCAGATGAATTGCAGAAAGTTTAAATTGATTTAAATGGAAATTTCGCCAATTTTGGCTTCATTTTTGGCAACTCATTTTTATCGCCAAGTTGTCCAAAATTTGGCGCTATTGTGGTAACCCTGTCATTAGTGCTTTTCAACATATACTCACTGTTGAAGCTGATACTGATTTCTCCATAGGAAACCAAAGTATAATTGAGTAACCATTAAATAAATTTGCCCATATTGCCCAACCTAGAATTGAATTAAAAAAAAATTAATGTCCAAATCCTATATTGCCGAAGAAATACATACATATTCCAAATTTCAAAGCAGTGTGTCAACAGGAAGTGGGTGAAAAATGAGTCAAGGGATTTGACTGCTACACACAAACATAATTGTAAGTTAAAAGAAAGTATGTAAAAATGATTTTTGTAAATCAACACAGCTACATTAAATGTAAGGACTATCATATTGTTCCCGTCTAGAATTAGATAAATACAGCAAATTCAGTTCAAGAAAGGCATGCTTGATCCATTAAAGACCTACGTTGGTTTGGAATATTATATTTGTGATTTTTTTTTTTTTATTATGTACCAGTAAAAGAGAAAAGTAACATTTGCCTTATTTAATTATCACATTTCAGTTATTCATAAAGTAAAAGTAAGTGTTTGTGGTGTGCACTGAATAAAATTCCTGTAAAACATACGGGTCCTTAATGGGTTAATATATATTTATTTCTGTGTTAAAAACCTTAGCAATTTAAAATCCCGACCAGCTAATATTTGGAAAAATCGGCTCTCGCTGCTTTTTTACGTGTTTTTTTTTTTTTTTTTTACTTAATGCATTATTTATTAAGTTATTTGATTAAATTATCCTTTCAAAATATCTTGTTGCCTTCAGGTATGGAAATAGAGAAGTTGTTGAGATGGATCAAAATACCTTACGCCGAGAATGCAAAGCAAAATGTCCAAGATCAGATTATTATTGCTGCGGTCTTTAGTATAGGTGTTTTAAACCAAAACGATCGTACAAAGTTAAAGTCAATTAAAAAATTTTAACAGCTGTTAACTAAAAATTCTTAAATTCCTATAAACTCCTTGCTGGACAGATAATTACACTTGTTTATTTCCTATTTAATTTACACCCAAAATTGTTAATTGGTCCAATTCATCCAAGCAACCTCATAGTAAATCGGTATATAATTTTATATACCTTAGATAAATTCAAATAACATAAGTGATCGTAATTACGTAATTCTAGAAGAAGAGCAACGCGAATAATTAATAAAATTAAATTATAATCCGCGTAAAACTGTAATTATTAAATTTAATTAATTACGAATAAAATTAAGAGTTTGCGTTGTGAATTATTTAGATGAACTCTTCCACTTATGAATTAAACTAAAATTTAAGCTGTAAAAATAAGTTGACACACCTTAAACATTTATCAATTAAATAATTACAGAAACTTTTTTAAAACTTGATTAAATATTTTATTTACATTGAACACAACTATATACAGAAACACATAATATTAATTCAAAAAAAGGAAAGCAACACTTTTGTTTGCTGCTCATTATTACATGTATATTTAATCTTTAAAAAAAAGACAATGTTTTCATTTACTCTTATTATTATATATTTTTCTTTTTGCAAAAAAAAATAATTCTCTTTCATTTTTAAAATACCTTAATTATATTTAATTATTGGTTTTGTTGGATCTCAGATTGCTCTCTACCATAAAATATCATAAAAGGATATTTATAATTTCTCATATAATTTAAAGTGGTAAAGAAAAAGATTAATGGAATACCTTGAATCATATACGGGATGGTGACCTTTATTCATCAAATTCAGAGCTGTCGCGATGCTAAGGATCATCTCCAAACATCCTCCGGATTTATCTTCTTATCAGAGCGGCGAAATCGGGATGGCGGGATGCATAGCTACGGACCGCAGTAGAACAATCCATTTTATTTCAACACCAGGAAGACATCATCAATTAGGCTTGCTTAGGCTCACTCCGATATGTCCATCTCGCCTGGGCATTACTAGGGCTCTCTGGATTCATTGCATGGGCTTTCAGGTTAGCTCCTGCGTCTTCCACATCCTTTTTTCAGACTCTCTTTTTCAAACCTTTTTTTTCTGGCACACTACTCTTGGCAGTGGGTGGAACTATTTGTCTAGTCCTCCCTTACTGGATGTGAGAAGATTTTGCATTATCCTTAGATAGACCTATTAGCTCACAGTCTGCAAATGGCCCCTTACATATACTTTAATATTATTATATGCCTTAAAGTTTGGGTGGTCTGAAAAGCCATAAATTTATTTCAACACTTTTATTAAGGCCATAAATTTATTCCAACATTTTTATCATTTTACGATTTCTAATTATACACCACTTTCCACTGGCTTGTCATAAAACGACACCATGGCGTCTGGCTATTGTTGTTATCTGAGATCCGAACTATATTCAACATTATACATTCATTTTACAATAAAACAATTTTAAAAAAATATATATTTAATATTTAAAATCAACTTAATAATTTTTGTATGAACTTACACTCCTATTTTACTCGAAAATATAATTATTAAAATTTTACACTCATAATTATGTTTTATAAAAAAGAATTTGTACAAACAGAAATAACAAATTACGCAACTGTATTTTGACTTAACCAACATTGGTGCGGGAGCATATTATTGTTATATGTTGCCCAGCACTCCTGAACCAAAAATAATTAATTTATTAACTTTAATAAATATAAAAATAATATAAAGAGCTTGTATACCTGGTAACTCTTAAATTTCGTGTAAAATAACTTAAAAAAATAATTCACATTTCCACAGGCGCTCAAACTAAAAGACTATAAAAATTAACGTATAAAACGGCACAAATGTCTCTAATTTTTACTTTTTTTAGCTATAGAAACGCTATGAAATTTGTAAATAAAATTTGTAATTAAATTTGATATTTCTTACACTTTAACACAGAGCAGTGCGTTGGCGAAAATATAGTCTATTTTTATAATTATTACTGTTATTTTTTTAGTTGCCTGATAAATAGGAAAACTAACTTTAAATAATCATTTGCTAATAAATTAAAAAATCAGCAATTTCTGCTCTTACGATTTTCTGTATTTACGTACATAACACTAAAATTTAACTATTTCTATACATTGTTATAATTAACAATGCCTTGCATTATGAGGGGAATCTGGCAAAAAAATCATTTCAAATATTTTTTGTAAGTAATACAAATAATGCTGTAACTTAAAAAAAATACCATAGAATCATTCTTTCACATCAAAAAACAAGTAATATATTATTTGCACAATTGGTTAATGCTTTCTGGCAAGGATAATAGAAGCAATACTCACTGTGAATTGTAACAATTTTGCTATCTCATTACACGTTCCATACATGTAATTTGCTACCGTACAGATTAATGATGGATATGTACAGTCGTGTAAAACAAGGATAAATACCCTATACTAACTCTGAAACTAATTAAGAAAGTTACTGGTACCAAACAATTGGAAATAAAGTCTACTTTTTAATTATGTATATAAAATACACTTAGGGGCCATCTAGAAATCAAAATCAGACCAAACTTTCTTTTTGCTATGACAATACCTAATTCTGACAATATATTTTAAATCTTTGTTTCAAACTATGCCATGAAACGAAATTTCCAGTCATTTGGAAGATAATTGTTTTAATTTTAATCATTCAAAGTTCAGAGCTTCTAATGTTAAATTACATATCGATATTTTTATTAATATCTCCTGAAATTATAATCCTAATGTGACAATACTTTGTGTGGTTATAATACTAAAAAACCCAGCATAAATACATTGAATTTGTAATATTAAAAATCATACAATATGAATTAAGAATTGTGAAATTAATATTTGAAAAAAATATGAATTGCAACCCACAATTTTTTTATAGTTTTATATTTATTATGCCCTGCTTTATGCGAATTATCAACTTCAAATGTTTCTTCTAAGTTGTTTTCGAATCATGATTAAAAAACTTCAAAATGATGGTTTAAGGGCCGTCTGTGATATGCATAAAAGCATCCTTCTATATATAAGAAAAAGTTTTGATTTGGAAATGGACCAATGAAAATCTGCGTAGATCATCCGGTTATACTCCTACTAGATCGGCGTCCATATTTTTTATGACCGGGGGTCTTTCTTCGTTAATATTAAGAAAACTGTTTCACACAAAAATATGAAAATCGGTGGTATTATAGAGACATGTTTGATAAATACGCTGATGCAGACAGTTTTTAAATCGAACAATTATTTTAAGAGATATTTAATGTTAAAGATGGTCAAAATCGTTCCATTAAAAAAGTTTTATAGGAGAAAAACTATTCATAGGAATTTGAATATTTTTAGATCATTTTATACACTGGAAGTTCCCGATGTGCAGACTGCAATTATCTTTCTAATTTGACTCATTTTTTGAGGATTTATTTCCATTTTAAATTCAAATTTTCAGCATTTCGACAGATATTTTTTACACATTTTAGAAAAGGGCAATTATTTTAAACTGTTGCCAATTTTATAAACAGCGCAAAGAATAATATTTCCTTCAAATAAAAAATTTATTTACACGTGGCTATTATAAACAGAAAAAAACTTTCAAATTAGAATTAAGTGATTACGTGTTAAAAATCCGGAAAATATTGAAAATTACACCATAAAAACTACAGTTACACGTGACTCTTAAAAGGGAAAGAAAATTTTTAAATACTAAATTCATTATTATGCGTTAAAAGTCACAAATGAAAGAAATTACGTCATATTTGAAAAGGCCAAATAAATAAAAGTTGGCAAAACACTTTAAATTAAAAAATATATTTTCACGAGACATTTATTTCATATTTTGAAATAATCTTTTCAACTATTATCGTGAATTATAAGACAGCACAAATAATATTTCCTGGTACAAATGTCATATTCGCCCCATATTGGCGCGATTTTTTTCTGTCGCCAATATCATATAGGCAACAGGTACTTAACTTGTGCTAAAGTGTCGTTATTTTGCTTGATGTGCTCACCCGGATTATGTTGTTTATGCTGTTGATGTATTCGCCAAATTGGCAACCGAAAAAAATCACGCCAATATGGGGCGAATATGACATCTGTACCTATTTCCTTTCTAACAACAAAAGTATTTTCATGTGAATATTAAAAAGAGAAAGGAAACTTTGGTGAAAATCATGTCAGATTTAAAACGATACATTTAAAAGAACTTTCTCACAGCGTTGTTAAAAAGTACCGAGAGACAAAGACTCTATGTACTTAATTCATTTTACATTAGCTTACTTTCAAATTTTTAACTAATTTTTAACACTTTCCAACAAAGTTGAAAAGTGTTATTGATTTCGGTTTGTCTGTTTGCGCTCTAACTCTCGTAAATATACTCGGATTGCACTGAAATTTTTGGTTTGTAGCATGTTTAGTTCATTTACAGGGACAGTCAAAAGTATACCATTGTATTACGGCCAATGGGAAAAAATCATTTCAAATGAATTTTAAAGATGTTATACCCTTTCAAACACAATAAAAAATATATGCATTTACGAAGTGCACTAAAATATCCAGAATATTCTGTAGCATATGCGGTGCAACGGATAATTACTATTCATTTACAGGGCTAAACAAAAGAATTCCATTATAAATGGTATAGGGGGAAATTGTTTGCGGCGTATTTTAATTATACAAATTCATTTATAATAAAAATGATATACGTCGGTGAGGCTTACTTAAGTTATTTCATGTATAATACGAAGTGCATAGCATTTACAGGAACATACAAAACATTTCAGACAAGTATTTTCTATCCGAAGTACTGTATATTAGCGGCGATGGCAGGGAATGCACTTTTAATTATGATATGCGCTTTTAAGTTTCAATATATTTATGCGTACTATATGGTGTGTGTAAATATTATAGTTGATATACAGGACTACGCAAAAAATTCGTAAAGGTTACTGAGTATGACCGTAAATTGATGAAAGGTGGGTTTAAAATGTGTTATGTTGAACTGCATGTAGTTTTCTATGAAATGTTTGTAGCATATAGATAAAATTATATACAGGGCCACGCAAAGAATTGGACACATGGCCGCCTATAGATGATGAATTATGGAAGTGCGATTTCGGTAGTTTTAAGAGTGATTTTGTTTGAATAAAAGTTTAGCTAAATAGTGGTGTGTAATAAAAGTACTAGGTAAACAACAGGGCTGAACAAAAGTATTCAAGTACGTTCCCATCTATTAGTATAAAATGCTGGAAGAGAAATTTCAACCTGTTATGCGTTTTCTTGCTAAACTAAACTTTCTATTATATAGTATATATATCAGCCTACAGATCAAATACAGGGCTGTTCGGTAGAATTGGAATAAATATTTGGCTATAGATGGTAACTTGTGAAATCAGTTTTTTAAATGTTTAGTTAGTTATCTTATTTACCTTATTTCCCTAAATAACGAAGTTTTGTTAAAGCTTTCAGGGAGTGTTGGAAAGTGTTTCATAATCTATGCCGAAGGCATGATTTTTCTTTCTTGTTTTTAATCAAAGACGAAAGCCATTGTATCTCTTAGCAGCGGCTGATTTCGTCTTAAAAATCTCCAATCAAAGGAAAATGAATGAAAACCCGTTTACAGGGAGACCGTCACTGTTTTTTTAAATTATAATTCAATCTTTTTAAGGCCGATGAAATTAGCATGCTTTTAGAATCTAGGGTGCCTGAACGGAGGTTGGCGAGCGTAGCTCGTAGGGGGAAGAGCCCCCTAGTAATTAAAAAAAAATACATTTTACACTTTTTATTGAAACATTTGTGTGTCAATAGTCGAAACATGTTAAGCGAGTGAAATGGTCATATTGGCAAGAAAAAACACATTAATAGAAATGACCTAGTCATTCTGTAGCATTTCAGCAATCGAGCACCGAACTTCAATTTGGATACATCCCCTACAATAAGGTTATCTGAAAATAATTCATTTCGCTGAAACTAATCGTACGGAATTCATGAAAATTTATTTTTAGGCTAATTAAAGGGTGTAGAATTTATTTATGGTGTCAAACTTGGGTATTGCAGTTGAAAAAGTTGGTTTGGGTTCGTTTTGATATGTAGATGACCGCTAAGCAAATTTTATATACATCATTTAAAAGTAGACTATATTCTAATCGTTTGGTACCAGTAACTTTCTTCTACAATAATTTCTTCCAGTGTTAGTAGAGGGTGTTTACTTTTTCACGACTGTACAGTGTACAATCACCAAGTATTTATTTTTAGAAGTAAAAGAAAATAAAATTTAACTTGACTACGATTTTTAATGACTTTACAGGGTGGCGCACAGTGGAGTATTTGACCCGAAATCCTGTCAAAAATATTTTTCGATGTAAATATAGTCCGACTGGCTTGAAATTCTTAGATGTTATTGGGTATCACTATGGCATGTTTGGTATTGTAAATAAAGTCTATAGCATTTACGGTTCATTTACAGAGGCACCCAAAAGAATTCCCTTACATTATGGTATATGTGGAAAAACGTTTGCTCTGTATTATAATGATATCACACTTTTCAACGTGCTGAAATTGATATACATCACTAAGGTGTACTAAAGCACTTATGCTGTGCATAGAATATATCGTTCATTTACATGGACACACAAAAGAACATGGCTGAAGAACAAATTTAACTATTGAAGTCTATGATCAATAATTGCTAGAAGTGCTTTTGTAGTTGTGATAGGCG
Organism: Maratus speciosus; assembly: GCA_963932465.1. Lineage (NCBI taxonomy): Eukaryota > Metazoa > Arthropoda > Arachnida > Araneae > Salticidae > Maratus > Maratus speciosus. Next base: position 245,341,309 of record OZ010792.1, read on the forward strand.
TTTTAAAATAGAACATTTTTTTAAAATATTACTTGGTGTGGATACATTCTATAGATCATGTACAGAGCTGCACAAAAGTTCTCAAGTACATTTCCGTTTATTCACGGAAATGGTTAAATGGACATTTTTAACTGTGCTATATGTTTCACTGAACTAACTTTTAGCATACTATGAAGTATACATACAAATCCATAGCTTAGTTTAATATTTTATATCTTAAAAGGTGACGAAGTGTAAGTAAGATTTTAACACTTCACATAATAATAAATATGCATTTTATAAATATTTTGACAATTAAGAAAAAAAAAAGAGTCATCATTTAAGAAGAGCACAAAGAAAAAAAAAGTTAAAATATTAATTTACTAAGTAAATATTTTAAAAATAAGAATAAATCACATGTCCATTGACTTAACATTACCGAAGGGAGTTTGGAAGTTGAGCGACTTGGAACCTTAACTATTTTCTGTTTTTAAGAGGAAAGTAATTGTTGATAGATTTGTCTTATTCACTATTAATGTTTAATTAAATTTATTTAATTTTACTATATAAAAACTTATTATTTACATTTAATAATGCTTATTACATTTAAATTACATTTAATAATAATTATTGCATTTAATTTATGTTTAATAGTGTTATATTTAATAATAGGTTCAGTAAAGTGGAGTCTATATACACTGGTGAAAACAATTAAAGGGACAAACGGTTTAAAAAAAAAAAATAAGTTATCCCAATACGCAAATAAGGTATCAGATGATAGTTAAGTTCGTCGTGGACACACCTGCCACGCAGTGGTATGTGTGGTCATAAGAAAGTGGCGCAGTGATCGCGTTTATGCAGAGGTGCCTCATTTCACCGCCGAATCTTGTAGCGGAAGGGCGTTTTGAAGCATCGTAGCATAACCCAATCCTTTTTTTTAATTTCTTTGATTACCCATCGTTAGTATGGCAAGTCGACATCGTCTAGATAATGCCACACGATGGCAGATTGTTGGAAGACTCGATGCCGGCCAATCACAGGCTACCTGTTCAAAGGACCTTGGTGTTCAGTGAAATGTGGTGTCTACTCTGTGGAAACAGTTCACAGAGACCGAAACAATGATCCCCGTACCTGGTCAAGGCCTAAAAAGGGCAACAACGCCGGCTGAAGACCATTATTTGAGACTATTAACCAAAAGGAATAGGTCCGCGACAGCGAAACAACTGTCTCGTCACCTGTATAATGCTACAGGAACATCTATTTCACGGAAAACAGTCATCCAGAGACTTAATGCAGGGGGCCTCTATGCCAGGTGCCCTGTAGTCTACATCCCTTTGGCTGTGAACCACAAAAAGTCCCGTCTAGCATGGTACTGAGAACACCTGTCTTGGACAGAGGATAGTTTGGGGCGGTTCTGTACAGTGATGAGTCGCGATTCAGTCTGGACAGCGACTCGAGACGTGTTCTCATCTGCAGAGAACCCAAGAGTCGATATCGGCTCTCTAACATTGTCGAAAATGATCCCTATGCTGGAGGTGGTCTGATGGTCTGGCAGACATCAAGGCAGAAGGGCGTACCGACCATAATATGTTTGATAGAGGTACTCTGACAGGTCAGCGGTACAGGGACGATTCTTGCACCCTCTTTGAGACTTTTCCGCGGAGCATATGGACCAAATTTCGTTTTTATGGACGATAACGCCCGTCCACATAGGGATCAGTTGGTGGACGAATACCTTGAATCGTAGGATGTTCAACGAATGGAGTGACCTCGATGTTCCCTGACCTTAATCTCATCGAACACATATGGGGTGCCCTTGGACGATCAATTGCAGCTCGAATACCAGCTCCAAGGACCATCGATTAACTCAAGGGTGCCTTGGTGCAAGAGTGGGTGCAGTTGCCATAGAGATTGATAAGGACCCTGGTAAGCAGTATGAAACGCCGATGCGAGAGTTGTGTAGTTGTCACAGACGATTATACACTCTATTAGAAATGTTTTTCTCTGACTGACAGGGTGTCGGTCAGCTGCTGTGCTGGACACGTGACCAGTTACCTTATTAAGGTGCAGGTTTTGCCCATTTTTGTTTTCCAATACATTAGTCTTATATCGAATGATATTTTGGCCAAGTTTGGTTTTATTTGCTTTGTTTAATTGCAAAAAACCATTTGTCCCTTTAATTGTTTTCACCAGTGTAGTATAGATTGCAAGTTTTTGAATGTATTTAATATATTATCAGTTTTAAAATGATTCTTCAGAACTTCTCTTCATCATTCTCTTCTTGGCTTTTATCGGGACTACCATCAGACCTTGCTGGAAGAAGAAGTTGTAGGGTCTCGCTACTATTTGGCTTGCTCTTTTTAGTTGATAAACGGAGTTATTAGAAAATATGAAGTTGCTTATTTTCACGTACATTATAAAAGGAAAATTTTAATTAAAATTTCTTGGTGCCGTTTGTCAGTTTTGGAATTAAAATTAGGTGTCCTTTTTTAAGAACATCACCCTCGAAAGGGTTAATTCCCTCCTTTCTCTCCTTATGTTACTCACATCAACCCCAAGAACTAATTAGGGAACCTCTTTTCAATAAATAAGTACATACAATTTGAAGGCGATCGGATATTTCTATCAAAATACACTGTAAAAAAATTCAGAAACGTTTCTGAATATATGGGGCAACTTCGGTGCATGTAATTTTCAAAAACATTTCTGAGTACTTCGGAAACCTCTTTCCGACATACTCAGAAAATTTGTTGACTATTTCAGAAATTACAGAAACGTTGTTGACTATTTCAGAAATCAAAAGGTTTTCTGAAATAGTCAACAACGTTTCTAAGTATGTCGGAAAAAGGTTTGCAGTTTTTTGCAGAAATTGACACGATTATAATTCAAACATGGCCGGTCAAAGCGCGGCACTTATTTGAAAAGCTTTCGATATGTATAAATTAGAGCCAGAAACGCTTTAAAAATAACCCTTTTACACATTTAATGTTTTTTATTACCTTAAAAACGAAACTATTTAAATTAACACATAGTTTAATACTAATCTCTGACCTTTGTTAAACACGTAAGCCCTGTTTAATTTCAATTCAACAATTCTTTGAGCCACAAAAAAATTATATTTAAACATAAAAACAATGCCAAAAAAACAACAAAAAACCACGTCTTCTCAGAAATAAACTTCCTCTTCAGCTGAAGCCAGGAGCCACCGGATATAACTCAGGTTCCTAAAATAGACATAGGTCGATGCACCAATTAGCTGATAAAAAATATGATTTTTACAATTTTTGAAGAAATTTTAATTTTTGCCTTTTTGGCCAGGTTTTTGGGTCAAATAACTCCACTGTGTGGCGAAAGAATTTCCTTATTATTATTGTTTGCATACGCAACAGTTTCAACTTTCATCGATGTTTTTTCAGAGCTAGAAAACGCGCTCACTTGCCAAATCAGCTGGTTAGTTCTATCCCAAAACCCATTTCTTTGCAAATTGTTTTATATTTTAACACATTGCATGTTGCAAACACAGTTTATATTTTCTGCAGCTTGGAAAATTTGATATTGTCCTAAACAATTCACGATGTTTTGTAATTATTCATGATTTGTTTTTGTAATTTTAAAATAAATATCTTTTGATAAAAAATCAAACTAATTCATGATTAGAAAACTCCTTTGGCTTAAAATTTAATTTTATTATTTAACTTTTTATACTATTAAAATTCAACACAGTTATGAAATGTAGCATTTTTTTCGTTACTTTTTGGAATCGTCATGAAAATTTAGAATTAGTCTATATGACTTATAGATATTATTTCTGCTGACAGATCAACCAAATTATTTTCTGTCTTGATATTTCCAACAGCATATCTCTAAAGGAGTAATAAAATATTGAAGCAAAAAGGCTCATAGAGTCTTTGTTATATTTATACCAATCGTATTGTTTCTTATTTTTATAAAGTTATTAGAAAGCTTTTGGCTTTATTTGTGTATCACACCAGTCTTTCAACTTTTTATTATGAAACTTTTGCTAGAGTAAATTTAAAAAAATGAATATGTATAATACATTCATAAAAAAACACATTTTATAACATAGAACTGATATTTTGAAAATCATACTTGATGGTTTGGCAAACAACATAAAAGAAAGAGATTTTTACTAAACATTTTAAAACTCATACATTCAATACTAAATAAATAGAAAGACCACGAAGTGAAACTTCTGTATGAATAAAATAAACACTGTATAGCTTCATGCTTCTACTTTTTTAGATGAAAACATATTTCATGTTTCGAATTTTATGGTTGTTTTGTTATTTATCAGAGCATTTCATAGTTTTCTAGTGAATAATTCAAAGAAATATCTCTCACCAGTCTGGATTGAAATCTATTATTCGAATTCTTTTCTACTTAATCTAAACATTAATTTCCAAATAAATCTAGCATCAAGGTGGTTCAGTGTAACTTATTTTTACGAATAATCAACATTCTTTACGGCACAAAACAAACATTCAATTACAAAACGTAACATAAAAATCTATTAACTGACATTCGACAGGTTACATCTAAAGAATTCTAACATCAACAAAAAGATTAATTCGTTTCAGTTCAAAAGTAGACAGTTCAAAGAGAGCATGCGCTGGCTAACTAGCTGTTAAAAAATTAGCCGGAACATCCCGCCTGGCGTTGGACGGTTGTCCAACATCATCATAAAATGGCAAAGGTACTACTTTGGTGATATTTCGACGTAACATACCTGTAGAGGTCTTGAGATCAATTACACGGACATGTCCATCATCACCTTTATAAGTTTTCAGAATCCTAGCTAGTTTCCAGTCGATAAACTTATCATTTCCTTCCTTCAGTAACACTAGCTGTCCAACTTTAAGATTTGGTGAGGACTTTTTCCCTTTACTGCGGACTTGCAGCTCATTTAAGTATTCTCGGCTCCAGCGGTTCCAAAATTGCATTTTTAATCTTTGAACTAGTGTCCACCTAGAAGAAAAAGGTAAAGATTCTAAAATGGCATTATTTTCAGGAACATTCAAAAGAGGACCTCCAATGAGGAAATGACCAGGGGTTAGTGGTTGTAGATCATTAACATCTGCAGATAAGGGGGTCAACGGACGTGAATTCATAACTGCTTCAATTTGCGTCACAAATGTTGACAGATCTTCAAAATTTAAGATAGATGATTTAGTTATCTTCAAGAGGATTCGCTTCATGGTTTTTATATTCGATTCCCATATTCCGCCAAAATGTGGGGATGCAGGGGTATGAAATTCTATTGAATTCGTTCTTCAGCACTAAATCGCTGAATTTCTTCCGAAGCACAAATCTGATAGAAGGATTTCAAAAGTGCACAAGTACCCTTAAAATTTGTGGCATTATCACTCTATATGACACAGGGTTTAGATCGTAGGCTAAAAATGCTTCTGTAGTCAAGTCCGAAACAACTTCTAGATGAACGGCTTCGGAAGAAAAACAAATAAATATAGCAATATATGATTTTAGGGTTATCTTTGAACGTTTTAAATTGTTTTTTGTTATAATAGGACCTGCTAGATCAACGCCTGTTTTCTCAAACGGTCTAGATGGTACAATTCTATCAGGGGGCAAGTTACCCATCAATTGTTGAAGAGTTTGGTGTTTTGTTCGAAGACAAGTCACACACCTATTTATAATTTTCTTTACTTAACTTTGACCAGATGGTATCCAATAAAATTGTCTTAATAAAGCTACAGTTGTCTGAGTACCTGAATTTAGGAATTTTTTATGGTAATAATCGATTAAAATTTCAGTAAAATAGTGAGACTTTGGTAAAAGTATTTGATGTTTCTGCGATTCTGATAAATTAGAAAATTTCAGTCTTCCACCGACTCTTAACAGTCCATCTGCATCTAGAAATATATTTAAGTTCAAAATCTTACTGTTATTTGGGAGTGGACGTTTTTCCTTTAAACATCGAATTTCAGTTTGAAATGCGGAATTTTGAACATTCTTTATCAGCTTGTTGGTCGCATTCTGTAACTCAGAAGTATCTAAGTAATCATATTTTCTAATTCCTGATTTCAATTTACAGTTTTTCAGAAATCTTAAACACCATGCAGCAATTCTTATTAACTTCATAAAAGAAGAATATCGATTAATCAAATCAATGTTTAACTGATTTTCATTTACAATAGTTGATTTTATAACAGTGTTTTTCTTAAGTTCTAACTGATCTTTAAGTTCAGAAATATCTAATTTATGGAATGTATTATCCAATTTTGGCCAAAGAGATCTGTCTTGCTTTAACCACTGGGGACCTTCCCACCAAAGATGGTTATTTTTCAACTCTGAAACTTTCAAACCTCTAGTAACTAGATCGGCAGGATTATCATTTCCAGGACAGTGAAACCAATTTAATGGATCACTAAGATTTCTGATTTCCTTTATCCGGTTTCTTACAAACATTTTAAATCTTTCTAGCTCACCTCCAATCCAAAAGAAAGTAATTGTAGAGTCGGTTCAAAAGTAGCAAGTTGCAGGAAAAGCTAATTCGTTAGCAATTTTATTACAAAGTCTAGCAGACAAAAGGGCTCCTAAAAGTTCTAGACGAGGTATGGAGACTGTTTTTAAAGTGGTGACTCGACTTTTTGCTGCCACAAAAGTAGTAACAATGTTCTTATTCTTTAACACTGCTCTAGGGTACACTACCGTATCATATGCCTTCTTTGAAGCATCTGAAAAACTATGTAATTCAAAATAATCAACTTCATCAAGGGCAATATCAGCCAAATAATATCTGGGAATGCTAATACAGTTTAGTTCTTTTATTTCTTCAAACCATTCATTCCATAAATTGTCTAGATGTTTGGGTAGGTTTTCATCCCAATCAAGTCCTAAACACCAAATTTCTTGAATTAAACATTTAATTCTAATAGTATAAGGACATATAAATCCAATTGGATCAAAAATTCGACCAACAGTTTGCAATAAATAACGTTTAGTACTAGGTTTATTCGTAAGGAAATTTTCTAGATTTTGAGTCGTAAATGAAAACATGTCACTATTTGGGTCCCAAGCAACCCCTAAAGCCTTGGAAGGTATCAAATTCTGATTAGTGAGATTTAAGTTATCAGAAATTTCATCAATATGTACACCATATTCTTTCCATTTCTCACGCAGTTCATGCGAGTTGGTTTTCCATTTTCTAAAAGTCATATTAGCCTCTTGAAATATTTCATAGGCTTCCTTATTAGTTATAAATGCGTAATCAAGATTTGGTAGACTTGTAATGAAATCGTCAACGTACAACGATGTATTTAAAATTTCAAAAGATTCAGGAAATGTTTCTACATACCTTTGTAGATTATGCTTGATGGGTAGCAGCCAGAAGAAAGGGACTGGATTTCACACCGAAAAGCACTCTCTTTAGTCTGAATGTTTTAAATTCCTTACCTGGATCATCAATGCATGGTTCATCGTCCCAAAAAATTTTGTTGAAGTCCCTATCTGGTTCATCAATCTCTATCTGCAAAAAAGCTTGTTGAATGTCTGCAGTAATTGCTATGAGAAAGTTTCTGAATTTGATTAAAAGGCTGAACAATTCGGGAATGAGATTAGATCCCGTATGTAAACAATCATTAAGTGACAGTTCACCCTTAGCATGGGCGCTTCCGTCAAAGACAATGCGAACTTTAGTGGTGGACTTATCTTCACGAATTATTGCTCTATGTGGTAAGTAAAATGAGTTTACATCAGATGTATTGTCAACAGGTTCTATAATATTGTTTGCTAAATAACTATCTAAAATAGCCTTATATTCCGAGAATAACAAAGAGTCATTTCTAAAGCTCGTTCTCAATTTCAAAAATCTTCTGTATGCGACTTCGCGATTGTTATTAAGAGACATTTTCAAATTTGTCTTCCATGGAAATTTTACTTTATACCCGTTATCCTTAAAAACAATATTAGACTGAAAATCAGCCATAATGTCATCGTCCACATTACTAACATTTTGAGTTTCGGATTCAATTCCTAGACTTTTCAATTGCCAAAAATTTCTGATTTGATCGGATATATCCTTTTCTTCAACGATAATTTTCATACTGAACAATTCATTGGCTAACCCCGTATAACCCTGTAAGCACCAGCCAAAAAAACTTTCAGTAGCTACGAGATTATTATTTAGTCTTTTGATTCTGCCAGTTACAATATTATAATAATTATCAGTGCCGATTAAAACTGCAATTTGTTTACCAGTACATTCATAACTATCAGCAACTTGTAAACCTTTTAATTTATTATAAGTTTTCCTAATGTATTTATCAGGAGTGGGTAAGCTAGCAGCGGAAATTTGATCTGTTTCCAGAGCTTCAACTTCAATGTGTAAAGAGGGATGTTCTCTATTTACAAGTTTTACCTTTACTACATTATAAGTTTTCTCAGTTGCCTTTTCAGCTCCAAAAGCATAAATAGATAAAGTTTCTTTTCTAATAACCGGCAATTGTAATTTTTGTGAAATGTCACGAATTATAAATGTTCTCATGCTACCATTATCTAATAAGACACGAACTGGTTCATTATTATCATTTTTAGGATCTTTTATTACAACAGAACAAGTCTGCAAAAATATGTTGCAATGCGTGTTTTCATTCTGTACATTACTAGTGGAATTGTTACCACAATGGGAAATAGATACTGCACTTTTATCAACGTTTATTTTGGAATCATTTTCAAATTGAAAACAAATAGCCCTATTATGTTTCTTACCGCAAATATCGCACATTTTGATATTTTCACAGTCTTTAATTCTGTGTTTGCACTGTAAACATAAAAGCATCTTCCCTGCTTTTTTAGTATTTATTTCTTCTGATCAATTGTTAAAGACATACACATTTCACTATTATGATCAACACTATTACAAAATAAACACGAATTCTTATTTACTGATGTCATTAATTCAGTAGCTGGAACACTATTTTGTTTATATCCTTTCGTATTATATTGATATCGCGGCTTACATTTCAATTGTTTATCTGTAAATTTTGGTCTATATTCAAATTTATTATCATTAGAAAATGATTTCTTACCATCTAAGTCATGGATAGTTGATACCCGTTCTCTACCTTCAACTTCATTTTTAAGATTAGATAACTGTAAATAATACATACAAAATATAACTGTGGATTAGATAACTGTGATTAAGATAACTGTGTACATTAGGTTTTAAAATCTGTGTTAACTTAACTGTAAAAATAACCTTAAACTTATCTAGCTTTTGGATACCATGTGCTGATGTGTATTTGGATATAATAATTGGGATTTTATTGGGTATTTTGTGTAATATTACTATATTTCCTTGCTATAAATTAATTATTTGAAAGGTTGTATTGCTTTTTCCATTTCATAGCATTTCATTTTATTCTGTTTTCATCTTGAAACTATTCTATTGGTTATATTTTTCGTTAGAGTACAGGAGAAAAAAAAATCTGCTTTTAGCTTTTTTCTCTCACAGAAAACGACTGATTTTGCTTATATAATTGAATTCTGTACTCTTGAAAACGTAATTCAATATATAAGCTTTTCAATTTTTTTTTTTATCGAAATTCATATTCTTCTTATTTCTTCATTATTAATTTCTTCTTATATAGTACAAGGGACTTTATTTTATACATAGCAGCTTGTTTATTATGTTTTTGGTATCCATTCAGTGTGTTTGGGGATACTGTATTGTTGTAAATTCGTTCATACTATCACAATATTGAAGGTGGTCAGTAATGTTTAATTAATGGTTATATATATATATATATATATATATATATATATATATATATATATATAATTATAAATATAAATTTTCTTGCATAATCGATAGGTCTTGATAGAGGGATTCACGAAAATGCTTTGGTTCCCCTCTATCTTAAAAATTTATGAGTAGAGGAATTTGAAATTCTAGGGCGACTGCCGTTTTGAAGTAGGAGATTTTTTCCATAATCGCGCGTAATTTAGGAGTTTTAGCAAATGTGTTTTTTTTATTTATTTATTTTAATTGTTGCTACTCCCATACGCTTAAAACAACAGTCATATCCGTGAACGTTTCGCTATTTTTTTTTTTTTTTTTATTTCCATTCAAATTTAGTATTGACGAAAACTAGAAATCTTCTATAATCGAGTTCCACGCATTTTAGTTTCGTGTGTTTGAGTAAAACTAGCTGAATCCTTAAAAACAAGGAAGAGTGATGCAGACTTTTTCTCCCGGTACAAGCCAAAAAGACTTTTTTTTTCACCTTGAGGAAAAATAATGTGGTTATTTTTTATTTGGGGAGGGGACACACAATTTTTTCCTGCCCTGGGCACCAAAAAATGTAGCTACGCCATTGGGGGAGGCTATGCTGCCGGACTGTCTTTATGGAAGATTCTGCAAGTATATACATAATCCCAGCTACTCTAACAGAGAATAAAAGAAAAGCAGATTATATCGGTATGACAACACGGGAAATTAAAGAGTTTTAACAGAAAATATTGCAGATATCAAGTTTAACCGGTGTCGAACAGCCATATGAAAACTAAATCAGGAGCAAGAAGTTATGACTGATTTTAAAGAAGCTAAAGTAATAAAGAAATTATCAATGTTCAAAAATGTCATTCAAGAATGTTCATTTGTTCATTTCATTCAAATCACTATTATATCGTTAGGAAGTGAAGTGATAAAAATAATTACTGTGAAACCTCTCTGTGCGACCACCTCTATTAAGCGACTACCTCCCTGAACGACCATTTTTTCATGGAACGGAATTTATTCCCATAGGCTCAATACTAATTTTACCTCTATTAATAGACCACCCCAGTTGAACAACCTCCATGAGCAACAAATTTCTTTGAAGAAAGTGACACAAATTCCGTTTTTTCCTGATCGCTTAAAGAACGTTTTATTTGAATAATAATTCCGGAGAACGCATTATTCATCAAACTTCTAAACTGGGTTTGGATTTTTTTTTTATTCCGATAATTTTAAAGTGTTTAAACTCCTTTGTGCTTTTTTTAGAAAATGGATTTAACTCTCATGACAAATTGAGGATGACGGTCAATAAACTTTCTGCCTTATTCACTCAGGAAACTCTCAGAGAAATAGATAAATTACTGAAATCGTCACTATTTTTTCCCGTCCAAAAAAAAATTGCATTTATTTACTGAACTTCGAACGGACTTGGAAATAAAAGTTGTAAAAGATAAAACCTTAAATTCAAAGCAAAGGTAACTGTATTCCGTTTTAAGCTCTGCGGTAATTAACTTATGTAACTAACTTTTGTTTTGATACTTAAATTTTCATATTTTTGTTTAATGTGAAAGATAAATTTTTGTAACATTAATTGTTAACTTTTTTCAATAATTAAAATGCAGATTTATACATGACCTTCATTAAGTGACCACCTCTCGAAGCAACCAATATTTATTGAACGGCACTTGGTCGCTTCAGGGAGGTTTTACTGTATGTGAAAAAGCCTAAAGAAGAACGGTTAATATTAAAAAAATAAAACATACATACTATTTCAATTTCATTTCAGTACTTCAAAGTTATAACAAACTTTATACATCAGAAAAATTTAACAGATAAAACTTTTATTACTTTAATAACTTTTGTAGGCCTTATCTTATGCCTCTGTTTCTTGGACAGCTAAGCAATCCAGTTACTTGACTGTTACTTTTTGAAGGCAGTTAGGAAATCATAATAGCGAATATCATATATATTATTCCCCCCTCCCCCCGTTCTACTGAGTACGAAAGAATCAGCGGGTCACTGCGATATGATAACGAATTTCAATCAAAACTTCTCGCTTTGTAATAGATGTGGCCAACTGTATTATGAGTATGAGAAGGTGTAATTAGCTATGTTCCTATAAATTACACATATAGAAATATTTTATTTATGCCAACCCATTAATATTCAAATGCACATAGCATAGTTTAGTTTATGGGAACATAATTATACAACATTGAATGGCTTTAATGGACGGAGACACTGTCTTATGTCTCTAAGCCCGAAAAGTGAAATAAAAACTTATCTGTTATTCTTTTTCAGCTAACTGAACATATTACTTTTGAATCAAAATTTTAACATTAAAATCAGGCATTTAATAAAACTAGGACTTCCCTTAAAGGGGATTAGTCTGAACGATATTGCTGAGAACAAAATATTTAACAATAACTTTAGACAAATAATGAAAATTAAACGCTATCTTTAATTAAAGAATGGTATGTATTCGAATAATAAAAATGAGCAAATTAAATGGTAGAATTACAAAATACCATATATAAATTTAGATTCACTATTAAAAAATTATGGTAGCAAAGAAACAGAGAAAACCATGTAAGACAGTCATGCATAGGTATAACATTGAAAGTACACATAATACATTATGTCAAGAACATGAAGAGACTTTTTACAGCAATCTGAGTATCTGTAAATGACAAAAGAAATATGTTGTTTCAAGAAAATGAAAGATTTTTTTAATATGGTGTGTGGTCCTCCTTTAAAAAATATAAAAAATAAGCCGGTTACTTAAGACATTTTTTTTTCATTTTTAAATAAAATGAAGCTAAGGGCTTGGCGATATTTGTGTTAGGCCCATTGATGCTTTCCGGCAATCTATTTAGTGTTTCATACACGTAGGCAGTTTTCCAATATTTCCACAATTTATTTAATATGCAGAGGTCATTATAAACAAACAGACGTAATTTATGTAATACGTGTAATCAGATGCAATATTATAAATACATATATATATAAAGCAGCATAACATCCATCAGTTTTATTTTCATAGTTGGTTTTATCATTTGGCAAAAGTCTCACTTTCTTAAAACCGAATTGTGTCAAAACTAAAAAAAACTGCCAAAGCCCGTATGACACAAAGAACCGTAATAGCTATGAAATATATGTCAATCATTCAACTTGTGTAGGAAAGTACAGTGATCGGGTTTGCAGCAAGCTGCATTTTTTAACAGTGTGGCTTAAGGCCAATTTAATTGCACTAATATATTTTTTATATGCGTGGCTAGGAAAGGGGAGACAAATATTTGCATTTGGTTTTAAACTTTTACCTCCATGTTTATATCACTGTTATTTGTATAATTAATTAGTACTTTGTCGACCGATCTCCAATCGAAACAAATGTAAAAAAAAAAAAAAAAAAAAAAAAAAAAAAATTGGGGTTATTTTCGTGAGAAACTTTTGTAGTGGTACTCAAAGCCAATTGGAGCGTTTAATACAATTATTATAACTGTTATACATTTTAAACAATATTGTTGATAGCATTACTTTTATTTGAGGACAACCTTGCTTGTGTATCTGAATGCAGAATATTAACTATTTCACTTGTACAAAAAGTGGTTTTATCACAATTATTTCATTTCTCACACCACTTACCACTTGCAATTTCAATATTTGTACTTTTATGTTAGTCTGGTACAGGTGATAAATTGCCAGATATGTTCCGTATACCATATTCATATTGTATTTGATTTAAAGGATTCATTTCTTTCATTTAAAATATAAACCATTAACTCATTCCATTTAAAATACACGACTTTCTCACATCATTTGGTTTAAAATACATACATTTAAAGCACGCGTCTTTCATTAATTTTTAAAGTACTAAAAAATAATAAGAGAAATAATGCTATGAATCAAAATATTTTACTTGAACATCAAAGAATTCTTACTAATTTACACGCACGAAGTATAAAAGCTGCGACTGGTAATTACAAAAATGCTATTGGCGAGATTTGCGCCGAATATCTAGAAAGCTATTACGGGTTTTTCCTATCAAATACAAATAATTATAACTTTAACTTTCATTTTTTTAAACTTGAAATAACTTTTATTGTATTGCAATTTGAATGCACACATAAATTTTTGGCTGCATGTGCTGTAAAACTGTTGTCTATAAAATTGTGATGTCAGTGAATAGGACGTACGCACTAAATTTTTGCGACGTACACTATTTTGCCAAAGATGACCAGTAACTTGCGATTTCAGACGTTTTCTTAAATATCTAGAAAAATACATGAGGAATTATCCTGAAACTCCAAGTTTATAAATAGAATAATACAGGCCATATATCTCCGTGAAGATTTTTTCCCGAAACCCCGTAGGGGACCGTCAAAAAATTGAAAAAGTACGAATATCTTTTGCATAACCCTGTAAAAATTAATGTATCAAAAGCGTTCAAACTGTAGATTATGATTAAGTGTCTTATTGTAATAAACTGCGGTCATTTTTATGAGAATAGCATGTATACTCGTAGAGAAATTAAAGTTTTTATAAAACGAGTCGCAAATTTTACCAAGTTTTTTGCTTATAATTTGCAGAGTTCTTAATATAAAAAAAAGTTCTTTTCAGAGAATATGACAAACAACATTGTACATAATACCCTGCAATCAAAAATTAAAAAAAATAATAAATGTATGAAAAAGGAGCAGGATCATTTAATAATGATTCACTGCGCGTGCCCGAATGTAATCAAAATATAATTTGCATAATGCGTTAGCTAAATGTATAGAGCAACTTCTGTGAAAGTCCCAAAAACATAGTTTGAAAAGTCTGAAAATTATTGTGAAATTTCTTATTCAAAATAGGTAAGAACGATAACTTTGTTTCATATAAAATCATAATAAATTAAGCTCTTACCTTGAGGGTTCGATGTGGGATGCACGGCGTGGTCCTCAAAATTCTTTTCGTCTTCATAAATCAATAAATAACTCGTAAATTCAGACAGACAACTTTCGTACACACAAAAAACATATATATTATTTACACGCGCTAAAGAAATTACATGTTAATATGACGGTTTCATTTCTACAACTACCCAGAAACTGCAAAATAAAAAACAAAGAAAAATTAGACAACCAATCACAGTTCACAAAAGCGAAAGGGTTCAAAGTTAAATGTAGATGTAGAGGCAATGTGGTTTTAATAAAATTTTCTAATGATTGTGTTCCAATAATATCGCTTTTAATTAAGATTAATGTTTATTTTCCACACTCCCCCTTTTGAGTTCACTGGGGGACAGAACTCAACTTGAGGCATCAGTGTACTTGAATCTATCTGGAGGACGTACAATTCGCCCCCGGCGAGTAGTCAAACGGTCCTGCAGTGCTGCATCACTTCGATTTTCGGGGCTTCCACTCACCTCCAAAGGACAGAGTTTCTTTACTGGACGAACCAATATTCCGGACGCAGTCTTCAACTTCACTACCCGTACAACCCCGTCTTGACTGGGATAAAGTTCTATAATTTTCCCAAGTGGCCAATTTATTCGGCTGGAATTGTCAGTCCAGATGAGGACAACATCCCCAACACACAAAGGTCTTGCTTTTTGGCCGCTAACTAAGGAATTTTTCAAGGAGCCTAGATATTCGTTTCGGAATCTTGACTTTAAGTCATTTCTAACTTTAACTCTATAATTGTAACGATGGTTTATTTTCTTATGATCCAGAAACTCTAATTCGGGCATTCCTATCTCGGTTAGTTCTTGCAAAAACATTGCAGGAGTTATCGGTCTAAGATCTTCATTGTTATCGGTAACATAAGTTAAAGGGCGTGAATTTATAATACCCTCACAATCACAAATCACTGTTAATAACTCTTCATAGTTTAAAGATGATTTTCCTAGTACTCTTCTCAACATTCGTTTCAGTATTCCGACGAGTCTTTCCCAAAATCCACCCCACCAAGGTGCAGAAGGTGGAATAAATCGCCATTCTATACGTGAAAAAACAATAACAGTTTTCACTTTTTCGAAGTCAATTGTTTTCAATAAATTATGACAGCCAGTAAAATTGGTGCCGTTGTCCGAATATATTACTGAAGGACGACCTCTTCTAGAAATGAACCTGGTAAGTCCAAGAATAAAACTGTCGGTCGAAATAGCATTTAGAAGCTCGAAATGTACTGCTCTAAAAATTGCACATGTGACTATTAAAATCCAGACTTTGGATTGATTCTTCAAATAAAGAGGGCCACACAGATCTACACCTATTATTTCAAAAATAGCAGCATCTCGAACACGTTCAACAGGTAAGGTACTTTCTTCTACTTCAGGTGGTTTTGATGAGTGCCTTTTGCAAACGGTACATTTATTAATTACTTTTTTAATTGTTTTTCGACTCTTCAGTACCCAATAATTTTCTCTTAACACAGACATCAGCAATGGTACGCCACAATGTCCCAATTCTAGATGTTTCGAAAATATAAGATGTTCTACGACATGATGATCTGAAGGTAATACTACTGGTAATCTAAAATTAAACTCATCTTCCCGTTGGAAAATTTTTGTTTTTACCCTTATGACACCTTCCGAATCTGTAAAGGTGCGTAAACATTTTAATTTTTCATCATGTACATTCACAAATGATTCCCTTTGAACCATTTTCAAAATAACCGATTCGGCTTTTTTCAATTCGTCGTTGGTTAATTGACCGAATATTCTGTCGGCGCTACCCTTTTTCGAATTTTGACAAAATCGCAAAATCCAACCAGTAACTCGCAAAATTTTAATGTACGAGGAATAGCGGCTATAAAACTGGGGTTCATTAATCTCTAGGTTAGAAGCGGTCACAATCGTTTTTCTTTTTTCTGCATTCACTATGTCCATGTTAGGCAAAATGTTAGTGTCAGGCCAATTTTCTTTTGAATCCGAAAGCCATGTCGGCCCTAGCCACCATTGAGATTTTACAAGGGATTTCGCACAACAACCACGTGATGGTAAATCTGCTGGATTCATATGTCCAGGTACGAAATTCCACGAAGAGGTGGGGGTAAGCTTTCGAATTTCCCTAACTCTATTTTCTACAAATGTCGCCCAAGGACCTTCCCGTGTTATCCAATACAGTGCATCCATTGAATCCGACCAGTAGAAAGTATCAATATTTTCTAATTTTAAATCGTTTTTAATGCTATTAGATAATCTAGCTCCAATGCAACAGGCTAATAACTCAAGACGTGGAATAGAAATGTCCTTTAGAGGAGCTACTCTAGAACGGGCCTGAATAAGTTGGCAAGTAACATAATTTGATACTTCATTTCTTAGATAAATGCATGTAGCATATGAAAATTTACTCGCTTCACAGAAAATATGTAGAGATAATTTTCCAATATTTACTGATACGTTAGACAATCTTCGCGGAATCTCAAGATTTCCTAAATCTTTAATTTGGTTAGTCCATTTTTTAAATTCCTTAACTATCTCATCGGGAAGTTTGGAGTCCCATGAAGCCTTTATTTTCCAGCATTTCTGTAAAAGTAATTTTGGAATTAAGGTCACGGGGCAAGTGAAACCGATGGGATCGAATATTTTATGCGTTAAGGACAAAATCGTTCTTTTTGTGATGGACTCATTCTCCAATTTAAAACTCCGAAAATCGCACGCTAATGTGTCCCTTTCGGTGTCCCACATTAAACCGAGTAACGGGATTTTATTATCATTTTCATCACTCAAATGATCTTTCTCATTATTGCCTAATGCAAATTCCGCGCACTGATTATAACACCAACCACGTAGATCAAATTGCGCTGATGCTAAGAGTTTTCGCGCTTCAGTTCGAAAATATTCTAACTCTTCTAACGACTCTACACTAGTTACACAATTATCTACATAAAATGATTCCTTAAGTTTTACAGCAACGCCTTTAATATTCTCAGGTGCTTGATCTAAATGATGTGTAAGAGTAGCAGCCAACAGGAAGGGACTACAACTGATCCCGAAGACCACCCGACAATGTCTATAAATTTCAAGGTTTTCGGAATTCCCGTCTCTCCACCAGAAAAAGCGTAAATAGTCTCTATCCTTTTCATTTAGAGATATCTGTAAAAATGCCCTGCGAATATCTGCTACAACACCTATCTTTCCCACTCTAAATCGATTTAGGACAGAAGGAATTAGTTCAATTAGATTAGGTCCCTTTTCTATACAATCATTTATGGAAACAGAACCCCTAACATGTGCTGAACCATCGAATACCGGCCTAATTTTGGTCGTAGAAGTAGGCTTGATTACAGCTCTATGAGGGAGATAATGGACTTTAGTGTTAAGCTTTTACTCCCCTTTCACCTTTTCAATAACCCCTTCAGCTTCCCATTCATTTAAAACTGCTTCGTAGTCTTTTAATAAACCGCAAGAGTTGAGATTCTTAATATTATTTTGCAGGCGCTTTATCGCTAAATCTTTATTATTTGGAATAGGAGGATGCTCGTTTAACCATGGAAGACAAACTTTATACCTACCGTCAGTTTCGCGACTTACAGTTTCTTTAAAATGCTCCAAAACCAATTTTTGGACTTCTTCCTTCGATTGTTTTTCCGCCGGGTCTACTATGCCTAAAGAATCTAAATTCCCCAAATCCGTAATTTTGGCATCATTTACATATAATGAAAGGACCAAAAGAGAACTATCCCTTTCATTACCGCCCATTTTACCCATAGTAGTCCACCCAAGTGTTGTATGCATCGCAACTAAACCGCAAGAAATATTTTCTATTTTGCCCGTAAACAAATTTCCCACAACATCTGCTCCCAATAGTACATGGATTTCGTTTGAATCTTGTTCATATAAACATTTTCTACTTTCAGGACAGATATCGCTCAAAAAGATATTTTTTCCTTTTAATTCCTTAATACAATTAATATCTCTAATCTTGGGTACGTTAGCACAAATTTTTTCTTGCTCCATGACCTCAATTTTTATCCTTTTACCTTCCCTTAAACCCCTTAAATTGACAGAATAACAATTATGATCCACTGTTGTTTCGGTACCTCCAAACAGCCCGTGAGTGATTCTGACCTTTCTTAAACTTCTTAATTGCATTTTATTAGCTACGAATTTTGAAATATAAGATTTTGAAGACGCCGTATCTAAAAGGGCGCGCACTACATATTCAAAACCATTATTTCTTACATATACATATAAAGTTTGCAAATAAACAGTGTTCGGTAAACTTTCGTTCGCAAAAAGGGCAGTATCCGACATTTCGGTCTGTTCTTTAGATTTTTCATTTTTTAATTTCTTATAACAAAATAATAAATTATGGTTCCCATAACAATTTAGGCATTTTATATTTCTTTTACAAAAACGTGATAAATGCTTTTTAATTTCTAAACACTTAAAACAAGCTCCCTTTTTCAAAAGAATATTTTTTCTCTCTTCAATAGATAAGCCAGCTGCAAGTTCGCAATTAACAGATGCATGTTTAGATGATTCACAAAACACACAACTTAATACGGCCGAATCCTCTTTATTGTTTGTTGATATTAACTCATTTGCCGTGGGATAGCTTTTCTGCTTATTAGCGCGAAAAGGATGAATGTTTTTCTTATCAGGAGGAGCATAAATTTTCCTATCTTCATAAATTGAGTTTGACACTAGAGTTGCCTTTTCTCTTGCTTTTAAACAAGCAGATAAAAAATTCATTAATTCCTCTATTTCATAATAGCCCTTTTCATTTTCAGATTTATTAAGTTCAATTAACAGATCTTTTGGAATTGTTTTTAATATCGTAGTACACAGTACACTCGAAATGTGTTTTATTTCTGTACCGAGACTTTCCAAACTTCTTAGTTCAACGGATAATTTGTCAAAATATCTTCGGAACGCATAAATATCCGCTGAATTTCTTAACGGTTTGACAGCCAAAAGATTGCTCATGTGATTATGAATCAGTAGTTGTTTATTGCCAAATCTAGTTTTTAATAGTTCAACTGCCGCATCATAATTTTTTTCAGAAACAGGAAAACCTTCAATTGTACTTAAAGCCGTACTGCGTAATTGTGATCTTAAATAGTTAAATTTGTCGACTTTATTTAACGACTTATTATCATGAATAGCAGATTCGAAACTGCTCCAAAAAGAAAGCCATTCATTTATATTACCATCAAATATAGGTATATTCAATTTCGGGAGTTTCACCCTTACAGAACTGCTTACTTTGTCATTAAGTACACTGTCTGAAAAATGTTCATTATTTACTTCTTGTTTCGACTTAAAATTTAAAAGTCCTGCATTTAATTCTCTAATTTTCTTATTCGCGCGTGATTTCCATAAGATTACGTTTTCGGCATATTTTTCAGCCGCCTCTAAATCTTTTTCTAAATTATCTGGATTGACCAATAATTCAATTGAATTATCCGTAATTTTTAATGAATTAAATTTGTCAGTAACTCCTTCTACGTATTCTTGCAGTTCTTCAACAGACACATCGTCTGATTTAATCGAAGTTTCAATTTTATTTAAAATTTTAGTGACTGCAGATCGAAAAACTGTCCTTCTTTTTTTAAGAACTTCTAAATTTTCGCTGTCTGACATAATATTTCTATGTGCGAGTCAAAATAATAATGTTCAAATATCTTTCTAAATAGTTCAATTGAGTATTTCTAAATAGTACTCTTTCAAATATTTCTAAATAATCTCAAAAGACAAATATTTTACCAACACCGTACATCCCTCGCAGGGATGCCATATGAAATTTCTTATTCAAAATAGGTAAGAACGATAACTTTGTTTCATATAAAATCATAATAAATTAAGCTCTTACCTTGAGGGTTCGATGTGGGATGCACGGCGTGGTCCTCAAAATTCTTTTCGTCTTCATAAATCAATAAATAACTCGTAAATTCAGACAGACAACTTTCGTACACACAAAAAACATATATATTATTTACACGCGCTAAAGAAATTACATGTTAATATGACGGTTTCATTTCTACAACTACCCAGAAACTGCAAAATAAAAAACAAAGAAAAATTAGACAACCAATCACAGTTCACAAAAGCGAAAGGGTTCAAAGTTAAATGTAGATGTAGAGGCAATGTGGTTTTAATAAAATTTTCTAATGATTGTGTTCCAATAATATCGCTTTTAATTAAGATTAATGTTTATTTTCCACAATTATCGTTGATAGAATAAGTTCAAAATCCGTTATTCCCAAAAGGAAGCAAAAAGATGAGGGGCTGTATCCAAATATAGTAGTACGTGCAATATTGTGTATGCTATATTGTAACTAACCAATGGCTATATGAATACAACCCCTCATTTTTATCTTCATTTTGGGAACAACGGATTTTGAGCTTATTCTCAACGATAATTTTCAGAATTTTCAACCTATGTTTTTTGAGTTTCTTACAAAAGTTGCTCTATAAATTCAGCTAAGACATTATATACATTATATTTTGATTGCATTCGGGCATGCGCAGTGAAACATTATTTAGTAAACCTGCTCGTTTTTCATACAATTTTTACTATATTTTAATTCTGATTGCAAGGTATTATGTACAATGTTGTTTGTCATAATTTCTGAAAATAACTTTTCTTTATATTAAGATCTCTGCAAATTATAAGCAAAAAACTAGGCAAAATTTGAGACTGTTTTTGTGAAAACGTAAATTTCTCTTCGATTATACATGCTATCCTCATAAAAATGAGCAAAAATTATTACAATAAGCCACTTAATCATAATCTACAGTTTGAACGCTTTTGCCACATCAGTTTTCACAGGGTTATCCAAAAGCTATTCATTCTTTTTCAATTTGTTGGCTGTCCCTTATGGGGTTTCGGAAAATTTTTTCGCGGAAATATATGACCTGTACTATTCTGTTTACTCACCTGGTGTTTCAAGATAATCCCCCATGTATTTTTCTAGATATTTAAGAAAACGTCTAAAATCGCAAGTTACCGGTCATCTTTGGCCATATAGTGTATAGTGCAAATAAAAGTAAACGCCGCTACTAACTGTGCAACTAATTATAGTAGAAGAAAGTTACGGGTACCAATCGATTGGAAATAAAGTCTACTTTTAAATGATGTATATAAAATTTGCTTTGTGGACCATCTACAAATCAAAATCTGGCCAAACTTTGTTTCTTTCAATGGTAACACACAATTTCGACACTATATTTTAAATCTTCTGTTCAATCTATGCCTAGAAACGAAATTTCTAGTCATATGAATAATAAGTTTTTGAATTATAAACATTTTAACTTTAGAACTTCTAATATTAAATTACATTTTCATATTTTTGTTAAAATGTCCGGAAATTATAACCCTAATGCGATAATTTTGTATGTGGTTATAAGACAAAAAAACCGAAACACAAAGACATTGAATTTGTAATTTTAAAAATTTTATAATATGAATTATGATATTAATGTTCGAAGAAAATATGAATTCAACCTACAATTTTTTTGATAGATTTACATTTATTATGTCCTCCTTTATGCGAATTCTCAATTTCAAATTTTTATTTCAAGTAGTCTTCGAATTATCATTAAAAGACAGCAAAATGATGGCTTACGGGGCCGTCTATATCATATGCATAAAAGCATAATTTGAAAAAATGTTTTTTACTCATTTTATTGAAATATTTGGTCTGGCAATAGTTAAAACATATGAAAAGAGTGAAATGGTCATATTGGAAAGAAATAATACATTAATAATAAACAATTAAATTTAAAAAATCAAAAAACCCGACTGCGTAAAAAGCGAACTAATTAATTATTTCTCATCAATGTGAAACTATTTTTTTTCAATTCCTAGTATTAGCTCACACTCTCGCTATATATATCTTGTTCAAATTTTCAATCGTTAATAAATACTTATTATTCATCCAAACAAGCTCAAATATTTTTTTTTAACTTGTAGTGGAGACACTTGATGTTAGTCCAGTTTTTTCAAATATTAATTCATTAATTAAATTAAATTAATTAATTTTCAATAATCGAGAGAGCCCTCTTCTTGATCAAGGCATTTTAAGCACCACTCAAGAGGAAAGAAGAATGGGAGGAAAAAAATTCTCTTATTGACCTAAGTAGGAATTGATTTAAATATTTTTTTATATTACTTGTTTATATTACTTACCTATTTTTTTATTTACTTGTATTGATGGCTTTTAAGTTGTGTTTAATTGTTAGCTCCTATCTATAAACACTGTTTTGATGAGGTCTATAGATGTCTATGGTTAGAGTTGCAGTAAAGCTAGAAATCCTACATACACAACGTCCAGGTTGTATAGTATTTTAACGGAGCTTCTGACTGTAAAATAGTCAATGAAACATCGTCTTCAGTTTGAAAGATCTATCCAATGATATGCCACTCAATAGGGTGCGTAAATTTATTTCTTCGTCTCTACTGCCATTTTGTATTTTACGACCGCCATTTTGAATTTATAAAAACAAAACTTAGCCTATAACCATCAGGCCATTAAGACTAATTGATAGAGACCTTATTTATTAAAATCCATCCAGCCGTTGGGATGTTTGGAGGGTATAAAGAAATCCACATACACAGATACGCGTGAAACACATAACCCTTCTTTTGAGTTGGGTAAAAATGACATAGTCATTCTGTAGCATTTCAAAAATCGAGTACAATCTATTAGTTTCCGACTACCGAACTTCAATTTTGATACAACCCCCTAATTTAGTTTAATTATAAAATAATTAGTTTCTCGGAAACTAATCGTACGGGTTTCATGTAAATTTGGATTTAGGATAATTGAAGAATGTAGAATTTATTCATGGTGACAAACTTGGGTATTGCTGTTGAAAAAAAAACAAAGTTTGGGTTCGTTTTGATATGTAGATGGCCCCTAAGCAAATTTTACATACATCATGAAATCGAACATCACCATACATCATAATCTAAAAGAAGACTTTATTTCCAATCGTTTGGTACCCGTAATTTTCTTCTACGATGATTTGTTGCAGAATTAGCAGGGGGTGTTTACTTTTTTTTCATGAGTGTACTATAATTGTGCTCTTTGTATTTATTTTTTGATGTAATTTCGTAACGGCTTGATATTCATTCATAATAATAGGCAGGTTAAATTGGTTACCTTCATTCTGTGAAAATTAGAACAAAATTCGACAAATATTTCTTGAGTTATGCTTGACAAAATATTTTTAAATCTTCAGTAGCTACATATCGCTCATCCGCAAGAAAAGTGACACATCTCGCAAAAATTCATTTTGCATTTTATTCCACAAATAGGTCTGTCATAGGTGTGTCTTGCTTCACAAAAAGTCTCATTAGTGTAGTTATCCGGAAAATGACTTTATTACGCTATTTGTCCATTCGTGACAACAGAAGAAGGGTAGATTGTGTGGGGAGGTAAATTTATCCAACCCTCCAAACCTCATCATATGCCTTCATTCTTAGGGGTTTGCATACTTTTATGCACGTTTTTACTCCCATATGCTGAGCTAAGTGCTAGAATTTCATGAAACTGTAAAATGATGCAAATTTTCTTTTGCCTCCTCTGTGAAATTTACTTTTGTCGAGATGTGTCACTTTTCTTGCAAATGAGCGATATGTTCCAAAGTAATATTGAACTGTGTACTAGTTTACGCTTCGCTCAGATAATTAAAAACAACACATTCATATGAGATAATAAACTAAATTAAAGTAGACTTTTCATGCTCTATATAAGCCCTTCATCAGTATAAATGTCAATCGAAACGAAGGCTGTTGTTTAAACATGTTTACATTCAAATATGTGCCATTTAAAAATTATTAAATCTAACAGGGAATGTACTTCACAATACGTCACAATAAGTTCGCTTATTCTGCTGGTATTGTACATACTTCCTTTCGAGTAATTTTTTTTAATCTACTAAACCAATCTTTAAAAAAAAATTCTACCTTTGAAATTAGTGTAGTTAGATTTCATTATTTTCATATTTTCGAAATCTGGAATGTGATCAGTATCCATTGAATACTCAACAAGTTTCGATTGTAACTTGTCGAATTTGTAAGCGCATGTATTCATTACTGAGAAGATATTCCATGATCCTACAGTTTCATCATTTTAAATGTAATCAATTTCTTTATACTACTTTTTAAATACTTTTTTATACTTATACTACTTTTTTAAATGTAATCATTTTCTTTATATTCAGAGATACTGTAAATTATACCGGAATATTCTAAGGGGGAAATTATAGGTTTGAATTTGCATAACATATTTTTCGTAACATTCTGATCTTTAAAGGATGTATCTATTAATTTGAATAAATTAGATATTTTTTCTGACTACTTTTACTAATATGTTGTGGAAACATATCTTGTAGCACTCCCCTGTGATTTATGAAGGCTGATAGAGATTGCTCTGAAAAAATTCTTTTTAGACATCGCATAGTGTAAGCATTAAATTTCAAATAGGTAAAGATTTTTCTTTTTCTAAATGAATGGCTCATTACTACAATGTTTTCGTACTCTTTAAAATAAGTTTCTAACAACAACGATTTATGCAAGACAGGATTTTCCGAATTAACATTTAAGTACTGACCAGAGAGCGTTGAATTATGTTATACTGGAGTTAGAATTTTTTGACATGAAACTTGAACATTACCTCTTATTTACATTAACATCTTATCATCTTATCTATTTACATTAACATCTATCATTAACATCTTATTTTTTTGGCTAGATCAGCAGGATTTCTTTCTATTTCTCAAAGTTGTTACGTAAGGTATTAAGTTTTCTTTGCGTGGTAGGCTTAATATCTCTCACCGAAACTTCGAGGAAGAATTATCCTATAGCATATCAAAGACTTTATTTATATAAGAAGATATATCTAAAATTACAGTCATACGTGCTTCATCATCTCTATAATTGCAGTCGATCAAGCCATAAAAAAAGTTTTCAGTTACCATTATAATATATATATTTTTTAAGTATCTGTATCTCAATGCTGTTTTGATAATTTTGCCCACATACAATGTTTAAGGATACTATTACGTACAGACAACACTGATACAAGTAAATCCAGTAAGTTAGAAATGTCTATTTTACTTCTACTAACGGCAAAGATCAAATTATGATTCCACACATCTATTTCAAAATCTGAAGGAACACGGGGAATTCAAATTACAGTTGTGTTGTTTAATATTGCTATACTGCATAAATTGCTAATTTTACAGTATAATACTGGCATCTGGGGTGCCAGTTTATAACCATAAAATCAACAGTAATAAACAGTAAAATTAGCAAGTAATATACCGTTAAGCAGTAGTATACGGTTTAATTAATTTATAGGACGATAGATTATTCTTTATTTTACGGTTATAAACTGGCGTCTCAGCTGCCGGTATTATACTGTAAAATCAACAATTTTTTTTTTTTCCAGTATAGACAAGAAAGATCGTGTAAAACAAATCTCTTCAACTGAACATAATACTTAAAGATCCCCAGAGGTTTTTTCTATCTTCATTTTCCTATTGCCAAACAAGAAAATTTAAAAGAATGTAATTAAAGTTATTTTATTTTAATTAATTAATTTATTTATTTTCCAATTTGCTACCTAATTCTCCTTCTACCCTTTGTTCTTCTGTTTGCGTTAGGCTCTTCTGTGATTGGCTGTTGTTTTCTTCTTCCCTATTGGCTGTTGATTTCTACTTTCCTATTGGCTATTTTTTCAACTTGGTTTCCTTTCGGTTATCTCTCATTTCAGTCTTGCTCTGCTTTCATAATAGAGGCACGTCATCTTTTCGCCTGAAAAAGAAAGACTAAGTTCTTTCGAAAGGCCTACCGCATTTAAAAAATTTGATGGTGTTATAAGAATATATCTTATTTCTTCAAGAAGATTTAACTCATATTTTGGAAAAAGCTAAGTCTTATCACCAGCAATAGAGTCCACAACTGCGCAAGAAACTACCTGTAAAGTACCTTTCTTAGATATTCTGATAGAAAAAAAGATAATGCTACCGGTCAAGAAATTTTGACGTAAACATAACGTAAGGCAAGTTTTTTGGTCAGTAATTAAATTTTAATTCTGAAAATCGTGTTTCCCATAAAATAGCTGTTATTAGATTCTTAGCCCAAAGAGCAAGTAAATATAGTAGCAATGATGAAATTTTTCATTCGGAAAAAGAAAAATCTTTCCGTATAAAATAAAATGCTTTTCCTATGCCATGCTATTGAAATGCTATTTATGCTATGAAATGCTATTTAAAAAGAACTTTTTCAGACAATCTGTATCATTTTCAAATAATCATGGGTCCTACAAGTTCTGTTTTCATTTCATATTATAAAACTGTTTAAAACAGATTAATTTATTCAAATCAAATAATATTGGTACATTCTTTACATTTCAGATTGCTATACAGCGCATGCAAACTCAAGCATAAAATCTCCCTGTTACGAAATAGCAGTATAGTTTACAGCAGCGCTCGGCAATCTATGAACCGTGAATCTCCAAGTGATCCATTTTATAATTTAAAGTGACCAAATTAAGTTTAAAAATGCATGTATAATATAAGTTTAATTTATCCGTTATGGACTGATAAATTCAAGAAAATGTAGAAAGATTTGGGAAAACGTGCAAGGTATCACATCCTATGATGTTTTCATCTCTGAAAAAAAATTGGCTTTGCCATTTTGTCCGCATTCGGTTCAACTTATAAATGTGAGCAAATATTTTCACACGTGAAATTTATCTTAAATAATAACAGGAGCAGGTGCTTGTAAAATTTAGATGCTTGTATTTGCCTTAAGACGACTAACGAGGGAACCACTTTTAATGTTGCTCGCACCTAGCATTGAGACCTGGTGCATTTTAAAGACCTATATTATGAAGTTTGAGAATCGATAAAAATTTTTTGTTAAAATAATATTTCTTGATTATACAGCAGCATAAAGTTCTGAAAATGCAATTTTCGAGACCACTTATCGGACTATTAACATTGAATTTTTTTAAAGAAAAGCATTTAAAAATAAAAATTAGTTAATAATAAGTATAAAATATTGAAAAATGTTTGAAAATTCCTTCAAAAACCCACGAATTTGATTTTGAAAAATTGCAACTTTATATTCATATTTTTTGGCGGGGAAACAGTTGGCGTTTATTTTCAAAAGTAGAACTTTCCGGCAACCCTAGCCAAATGTCATAGCTGAATTTGCAATAGCTAGAAATTGCAATGTCCAACTTATTTCGCCACAGTAATCTTTCTAAATTGTGTAAAAATATTAATTTACTTTATGATTACTTTTACCGAAGGACCATTTAATACAGCAACATTTCATTTTAAACATTCGAAACTTTATTTCATTCGATTTCAAAAGAATATAGTTTGCTTATTTTGTATTTCACTAAAAAATAGTTTTCAATAAACTTCGAAGCTTTTATAGAATTATATTTATTACTTATATATTTATCGTCTGCACAGAAAAAAAATATAAACCTAATATTCGTTTCTTATGCTATCAATTATAAAAAAAATCGCAATCTGATGTAATCCTAGATATATGTGCCGTAGATTTTCTCTTTGGATAAAGCGAGCGGAAAAATTGTAGCGCCATATTTGGCGACTTAACTCACTTTTGGCGTGAAATAAACAAATAATTATGTAATAATAAAAAATTAAAAGTATAAAAAAGTATATAAAATATTATTTTAACAGAGAAATTTTTTCGGTTCTCTAACTTTTATGTATAGGGCTACAAAACGCACCAGGTCTCGATGCTAGGTGCGAGCAACACCAAAAGTGGTTCCCTTGTAAGTATAAGCCAGACTTGACTGAATTCACGTGACAAGTTCAGCGTCAGGGGAGCCACTGATATCAAAGAGAAAAGTAAAGTTTATTCAGTTATGTTTCTTTTTACAATAATTATAATTATAATTTTAATTTTTATGTCTAAATTTTTAAAAAAGCGTATTGTAATTATTTTCTCAATAAATTGTATCTTATTATTCACCAAAAAAGACTTTAGAATGAAAATACCACTGACCCGAAAGTCTTCTCCATCGCTTCATTTTGGTTGATTGCGAGCCGCAACCAAAAAAGAAAAGTAAAATCTAACCTCTGGTAGATAGGATCGCTTGTGATTACTGTGACTCTGTTTATATTCCTGAAACTGGACGATCATGCAAAATCCGCTTAGAAGAACAAAAACCTGCTTACATATCCGGCAATTCACAATCGAAACTCACAATTACTCAATAGATACAGACCATATCCCAGATTTTTAAATATTAAAATATGTACAGGTGAAATAATTTAAAATTAGATTTTTCTTTATAAGATAGGTTTACAAGACTACAGAAATCTCCATTAAACGAAACATATACAATCCCAGCAGAATATCTCGTCCTTGTGGCGTATAATCGCTGTTTGATTTAATATATTACTGAACGTAAACATGAGTAAACATGGGCTTTGGTTTCGATTGACATTTGACCTGATGTGGTGTTTGTATAGAGCTTCAAACATTGTGACTGCGTTTGTTATCTGATATTAATGCGTTGTTTTAATTTTGTTAAATGTCTAATTTTAATCGTCTTTTTAATTTAAAAATTTGCTTTCAGACGTAATACGTTTAGTTAGTTGAAAAAGAGTAAATGAAAACTTTTTTTTTATTCTCCATGTTTAGAAAAACAAGACAGTGTACTTTCCAACATAAGTAAAAAGAGTTTATTAATTCGGTTTTTCTGTCTGTGTGTCTGTCCGTGAATTTACTCGCGTAAATATACTTGATTTTCTATTAAACTGATTTTTTTAAAAGTGATTTAGTGTGGCATGTTCGGTACTGAATATGACGTACGTAGCGTTTATAGTTCATCTACAGGTACAATAAAAAGTATTCCGTTACATTAAGGTCCATGGGAAAAATCGTTTCCGGTGTATTTTAATTATGTTAAGGGGTCTCAGGACTCTTAAAATTGGAAAAAAAGAAAAAAAGAGACCATTTTCAACATTTAATATCTTAAAATGTATCAGATTTTAAGACACAATTTTAATTGGAATAATATATATAAATATGTTCTTTCATTTCATGTATTTTAAAAATTATCAGATGCAGAATTAACATTTACAGGGGGCTCCAAACTGTTAGACATTTCACGAGCAAAAAATCGGCATAACAGCTTACGCGCATGATTACAAAATAAGTATTCCAACTAGAATGAAAATTTTGGTGTCTACTTATACTTCAGATTGTGATAATTACCCTGAACCTAAATAAATTTTATTTAAAGCATTTATATATTTTTAATATAAAGTTGCATTTAGCTAATGCAAAATTAAGAAAATTTCAACAGTATAATCACCAAAAAAAATATTGTTTTGAACAATAAAAAATTAATTTTAGGTTCAGTTTATACAGACAAACATGAAACATATGTTTTGAAAATTTCATGAAAAAATATTCATAAGTTTTTGAGATATCGTGCGCGTTATGCCCAAAAACGTCATTTGGAGAAAAATGACTTCAAAGTTTCCGAAATGACGCTTCAGCTATTGAACGTGTATAAATGTAAAAGCCATAACTTCAGTTCTAATAGGAATTTCAAGGAAACAATTATATCAAAATGTTCAGAAAAGATAAGAGTTTAACATCTAAAAAAAATTAAAATTTCGAAACTTTTAAAGCTTTAAGAGTCCTGAGACCCCTTAAACTATTTCAAATATATTTAAATTGATATATATCACAGAGGGGAACAATAAGAGGCTTACTATAGAATAGGGTGTACATAGAATTAATCGTTCATTTACAGAGAAACACAAAATAATTCGGTTATAGTAGTCTCTAATAACAAGAAATGCTATGGATGTACGTTTTAAGTTGTGGTAGGCCTTTTTAAATTAAACTAATTTTTTTGCTTATTTCATGATGTGTATGATTCTATAGATATTATATAAGGTAGCGCAAAAGAGCACAAGTATATTTCCACTTATTGTTGAAGGGCAGTTTAAAACTGCACTTTACGCATCCTAACTGAATTGAATTTTAGTATACTATGTAGTATATACACAAATCTATAGATTACCCTTAGGAATGCACATGCATGGAATTGGACTTTTAAATGTGTTATGCATTTTCGAAATTGTTTATTTATACATCATCTTTTACCTTATTAAACGGTGAAATTCTATTAAAGTATTCTGGAAATGTTGGAAACTGTTTCATAATTTATGCTTGATGCATGATTTTTCAATCTTGTTATAATAATGGGTTGGTATAAATAAAATAATTCAATAGAGTAATTAATCGGAACATGTTGGCTAATTACAACTTCTCATAATCATAATACAGTTGGCCAAATGCATTATAAGGCGAGAAGTTATAATGGAAATTCAATTATCATATTGCAGTGGTTCACTCATTCTCTACCAGTCGGTTTGGAGAGGGCATGCGATCTTTTATTCACTATTATGTTTTCCTAATTGCCTTTAAAAAAGACAACGAACTAAGTCGAAAGCACAGAAAACTTGCTAAAGATAAAACAGGTAAAAGATTATTAAAATCTTTAAAACATTAACAATTACATTTTTCTGGTATGTAATGTTTTTTATAACTTTTTAATATTGAAATGAAATTGTAACGTATATGCTTAATATTAACCGTTCTATTTTAGGTTTTTACGCATAGTTCCATTTTTCCATTCAATTTATAAAAATATAATCGTGATTATATGAAATAATTATATTTTTACACGAGCAGATCCGCCCGGCAGTTGCCCGGGGTTTGTAAATAACATCCTTAAACAAAACTTAAGTTTGTATGATTTCATATCTTTGGAAATTCTTTTAAATGAACCTCATTTTGGAGTCCCCATTGTCTTCCGCAGCGTCTAATGTGTTCCCATCAAACTTCTTTTCGAACGAACCTGTAATCTAGATCCTCACTACATATGGCAACATTTACCAGAAGTGGCCACACGTGCCGGAGACAATCGAAAACCAAGTTGAGTGAGCCAAACCTCGTAGGAATCAAGCCCACAGAAACAAAAAAAAATGCACCATTAATGTCAGAAAAGGTTGGTAACTAAAGTCTAAGATAAAATTTCATACCACAGAAAGTAGTTGAATTGTAATATAAGTCAAAGGAAGCAAATCCCGTTGAAATTGGGCCCTTAAACACGAGGAGATAACTCGCCACCAAGCGGTGGAAGATGCCTCCTCAACCTTATAAATTTCATGAATTACTGTTAGCATTAACACGATATTTAATAAACGGATGAAATCCCTTATCTAAAGTTACCTTTAAAGTAACGCGATTTTTAATTTACGGCTGTAGTGAGTAGACGTAAGTTAATGCTGAAAAAGGAGATTAATGTTCGAAAAAGGTGGTAGCTGAGGTATAAAGAAAGACCGGGCCCTGGGGGCCAGGGTCTTAACTAGAATGTAGTTGGGTATAACAAAATTTTTTAGGGGTTTTAAAGTAGCTGGAAGACGCTAAAACTATGTTAAAGAAAATTGCAATAGAATAGGATAGTTTTTAAAGAAGCTGCAACAAAGGCCCCATGAAGACGATTAATATTTAAAATTGGTGGTAGCTAAAATCTGCATTTTTTTTTTTTTTTTTTTTTTTTTTTTTTTTTTTTTGTCGTTCATGTAGTAGTAGCTGGAGAACCTAAGAAGTTGTTAGAAAAGAATGTTCGTGAATCGGATCATTTTTAAGGGAGCTATAACAGGGGGCCTAAACGGGCCCAACTGATAGTTGAGAGCAGGGCCCTAACATGAAAACATGTTTAATTGTTTTAGTACTTAGCATTTTAGATCTTCAATTAGTCAAAATTAATCATTGGGTATGAAATAATCATTAGAGTAATATTTTTAAAAAATGCGCAAAAATGGGGTAAATGGGGGGTAAAAGGGGGCCCTAGAGCTCCAATAAAAATATGCGGGTGTTGATCTAAGGGGAAGAGTCCAAGACTCAATTTTAAAATTATGCAATGAGAAGGTGAGAAAATTAGGGTGTAAAAAATGCATAGCACACAAAAAGTTCAAGGGGCCCCGGATCGGGCCCTACAGGACCCTAAGGTGCTCCAGGATTTTAACTGGATATAGAAACTGCAGAATAACTAAACGGAAAAATGGTTCCAAAAATGAAGATCGGATTAAGAGGGGCAATTTATTAATAATTTATGGTGCAAAAGCTTCAAGGGAACTTGTACCCTGCCCCAAGGGGGAAGGGACTTAAGTGGCATGTAGTTTGGTATAAATACACTTTTTAGTAGTTTTCAATGTAATCTGAGGACTCTAGAACTATGGTAAAGAAAATTGCAAGGAATTCGGATAATTTTTAAAGAAGATGAACCAAGGGCCCTAAGAAGACGATTTATATTCAAAATTGGAGGTAGTTAAAGCCTAATTTTTTTTTTTTTTTTTTTTTTTTTGTTCATGTAATAGCTGGAGAACCTCAGATGTTGTTAGAAAAAAAAAGCTAGCAAGCAAATCGGACAATTTTTAAAGGAGTTATAATAGGGGGCTCAAAAGTGGCCAACTGATAGTTGAGAACAGGACCCTAACATGAAAACAAGTTACAACGTTTTAGTATTTAGCGTTTTAGATCTTCGATTAGTCGAGATTAAACATAGGTTATGAATTAATCATTAGAATATAACTTAAAATAAATGTACAAAAAATGAGGGAAACGCTTGAAAAAGGGCCTTAGGGCCTCAATAAAAATATGTGAGTGTTGGTCTAAGGAGAAGAGTTCAAGACTCAACTTTAAAATTACGTATTGCGAAGGTGAGAAAATTAGGGTGTGAAAAACACATGGCACGAGAAAAATTTAAGGGGCCCTGGACCGGGCCCTACAGGACCCTAGACGGGCCCAAAGTCTTAACTGGAATGTAGATACGGGAGAGTAACTAAATGGAGAAAGTATCCCAAAAATGAAGATCGAATTAAGAGGAAGCAATTTATTAACAATTTAGTGCACTAAAACTTAGAGGGGCCCTGTACCGGGCCCCTTGCAAGGGTGCCAAGGTCTTAACTGAAATGTAGAAATGGGGCAGAAACTGAAAGGAGAATTCACCCCAAAACGAAGAAGATCGGATAGAAAAGAGGCATGTTATTAACAATTTAGTGCACTAAAACTTCAAGGGGCCCTGTACAGGGCCCTTTGCAAGGATGCCAGGATCTTAACTGAAATGTAGAAATGGGTCAGAAACTGAAAGAAGAATTCATCCCCAAAACGAAGGAGATCGGATAAAAAAGAGGCATGTTATTAACAATTTAGTGCACTAAAACTTCAAGAGGCCCTGTACTGGGCCCCTTGACAATGTTCCAGGGTCTTAACTGAAATTTAGAAATGGGGCAGAAACTGAAAGGAGAATTCACCCCAAAAACGAAGAAGATCGGATAAAAAAGAGGCATGTTATTAACAAATTAGTGCACTAAAACTTCAAGGGGCCCAGTACAGGGCCCCTTGACAGGGTTCCAGTGTCTTAACTGAGATGTAGAAATAGGGCAGAAACTAAAAGGAGAATTCACCCCAAAAACGAAGAAGATCGGATAAAAAAGAGGCATGTTATTAACAATTTAGTGCACTAAAACTTCAAGGGGCCATATACCGGGCCCCTTGCATGTGTGCCAGGGTCCTAAGTAAAATGTAGAAATGGGGCAGAAACTAAAAGGAGAATTTAGATCTAAAACGAAGAAGATCGGATAGAAAAGAGGCATGTTATTAACAATTTAGTGCACTAAAACTTCAAGGGGCCCTGTACCGGGCCCTTTGCAAGGATGCCAGGATCTTAACTGAAATGTAGAAATAGGGCAGAAACTAAAAGGAGAATTCACCTCAAAAACGAAGAAGATCGGATAGAAAAGAGGCATGTTATTAACAATTGAGTGCACTAAATCTTCAAGGGGACCTGTACTGGGCCCCTTGCAAGGGTTCCAGGGTCTTAAGTGAAATGTACAAATGGGGCAGAAACTGAAAGGTGAATTTACCCCTAAAACGAAGAAGATCGGATAGAAAAGAGGCATGTTATTAACGTTTTAGTGCATTAAAACTGAAAGGGACCCAGGGGCCCCGGTCCTTAAAAAATTAAAAATCTGAGACTCAGATGCATCAGGACCTGTCTTGGACTAATCACACCTGAATTTTCAGACTTCTACGTGCGGTAGTTTTCGCTAGCCATCGCCAACAGACACACACACACACACGCACAGAGCGATTTGTTCTTTTATTAATACTAGGGGATCGTACCCGGGCTTCCCGGGTTAAAGAATATAGGTGAAAACATTTTTGAAATTGAAAACTAATAATTTTTTATCTGTAATAAATTTTATAGATTATCCACTTACATTAAAAAAGCATTTTTCTTATGGAAAATACGAATTACACAATCAAATAAATTTTTGAAATTTATCAAAAGCGATATTTTCTTATTAGCCGTATGCTAAGAGTTATTTGCCAAGATTTTACTACTTATGGCATCCTTTTACATTCTGATCATTTCAGAGCTTATACATGTCTGTTAAATTTGTGTTTTATTTATATTATTACATTTGTTTATTCATAGGGAAGTTTTTTTTAATGGAAATTAGCCGTAAGAAAATTATGAACTCTTTATTTTGTTTTAAGGGCAAACGGATTAATCTTTCGTAATCGAGCTCCGCGCGATATAGATAAATTAAAATATATTTCATGCTTTAAAATTGTTTTTAAAACCGTAGACAATCAGTAAACTGAGATGAACTTTGAAAAAAAAATCCATTTGAAAAAGAAATCCTATTTGGTGATCTAAAAATTTAAAATGTACGATTACAAATATGTTAGATTTGTGTTTTTTCAATATTATTCTTTTATTTGTTTATAGAAGAAGAATTAATTTCGTTAATTTGTCTTTTACAAATATGTTAGATTGGTGTTTTTTTATGTTATTCTTTTATTTGTTTATAGAGGAAGTATTAATTTCGTTAAGCAAAATAATCAGAAACAAATGCTGAAAAATGCTTGTTGCTTTATGTGCAAAATATTTATTATTATTATGTATTGAAACCGGCACGTGATAAGATTAACTTTAAAAAAATCATGCTAATGAAAATATCATGAAAATATAATACATCAGTAAATGAATACAGTTTTTAAACAAATTGCATTTGAAAGTAAATTTTCTTCCCTATGTGACGAAAATTGAAAATGTACAATGGTCAGAAGATAAAAAAATTGCAGTAGCAAAAATTTCAAGACCGACATTTAATCGTGAAGTGTTGCCATTCGCAAAATGATGTCAGCGTTACGCACAGATACATTTGTTCTTTATAATATACATACATAATCAGTAAAATATAATAAAGAGCAGTTATTAGGATATGGTTATCAATTGAGGCTTTTATGCTTGGATTTCCGGAATGAAAACAACAATTTTCCCCTTCTCAAAATTTGCATGCGCACTTCTCATATCCATCATTTTTTTAAAATTTGTATTTTGTTTCATCGTTTAAAAATTTTAACATTTTAACTCAAAACGTGAAGTCACGATTGTCAGCAACATCTTTTATGTGAACAGACGCACGCTTTATTTGAGATTCTAATATCAATTTTGGAGAGTAAAAATTTCCGTAATTTATGTTTTTTAGACGCATTTGTCTTAAAAGGCTTAGTTTTATCTAAGAAAATTATTGTTTTCTTTTAAATATGACTTCATTTTCACTTAAATAAGCATTTCGCCTAGTGTCTGAAACTTAGTATCAGTACACATGCAGAAGGAAAAACAATATAGAAAATTTATGAGGAAAAATGCGTGTTTTCAAAAGCAGTATGTCATTTTCTGTTATTATGCCCCTAATACAATATTCTGCTTCTAATGGGATTTTGCGCCACTAAACCTATACAACAATTTTTATCAACAATTTTGAATTTTTATCAGAAAATAGCATGAATAAAGTTAAAAATACCTCATTATTTTTCACTTGTTTGCAACAATGAAAGCTATCTAATTTTCACCATTTTGAAGAAATTTCATAAAATACTTTTAAAATTAAAATATAAAAGTGGAGATATTTTTAAAAAATACAGATAGTGCGATTACATCTACAAAGTAAGAGCTTTCAGTTAATATATATATATATATATATTAGTAAAATTGGTTCAGCAGAAAGATCAGGGCAGATGGCTAAAAAGCACACTTGTGTTTAAAATATATAGATTATATAAAATTAGGAAAAAATAAATTAAGCAAATTATGTTATTTTGATAAAATTATAGTAGAATGCCCTAAAGAATAGAATTAAAATTTTATTATTCGAGAGAATTTTCGACAAAAACTTCAGGAACAGGATATTATTTTAAACCATGAATGATTTGTTTGCTTGGCTAACTCGGCGAAGCATATCCATCCATGCGAGAATCATCAATTTTTGTAATATAAATCGCTATTTTTTGCATGTCACCCGTCTTTTACAAAGACACTCTAAATTTTTGTAAAACATTGCGTTTTATCAGTGTGTGCTTTCGATTACATTATTTTCAAAAGTGAAGTATTTTCACCTGTGAAGAATTTCAAAGCAGCTGGGCTGTGAAAATGACGCACTTGCACAAAACATAATTCAGGTTTAAGAATTAAAATACACGCTTTTTTATAAAATGACGTCATTTGAATCCGCTAAAGCAATCTACTTTTACAACCCAGTCTTAAAATTCATCGATAGAAAAATGTGCATATGACGTCATTATCACGGAATAACAGACAAATTTCTTGACATAGCCCATATTTTATTTTCAACTATTTTTTCAGGTTTTATGAGAAAATGGCAACAAAAAGATACAGTATCTCTTATTTTCGACTATTTTCCGTTTACTTTCAATGGCTTTCAATAGAAATGAGGTACTTTTGTTGCCACGATAAGAAAAATGGTATTAAAAACTGCAAAAAAAAATAATATCTCAAAAATTAATTGAGATACAGCTTTCAAACAAATCGCATTTAAAAGAGCATTTTTTTCCTTATACGACGGTGTAAAAATTTAACATGTGCGATGTTTAAAAATTTGCAGTAGAGAAAATTGCAAAACCAAAATTTCATTTCAAATTTCAAAGTGCTGCCATTCGCAAAACGACGTATGCGTTACGCAAGATATGTTTGTCCTTTATAATATAGATAGATTTA
This sequence comes from Maratus speciosus, assembly GCA_963932465.1. NCBI lineage: Eukaryota > Metazoa > Arthropoda > Arachnida > Araneae > Salticidae > Maratus > Maratus speciosus. Next base: position 245,379,152 of record OZ010792.1, read on the forward strand.
TTTCATTATGCTGAACATTGTTATTTAGATAAAAACATAGTTTAAAATAAAAAGTGTACGAATAGCAGAAAAATATTTACAAAATACTGTATATGCCGGAATATTTTTCGACTAACATATATTTCTAAGAATATTTAGACAAAAAAGGAAGATTCTCGTAATCGTAAACGAAAATATCGTTTAAGATATAAAGTTACTTTGAAAACATCGTTTAAGGTAAAAAGTGTAGAAATAGCGGGAAAATATTTCCAAAATACTGTATATGCTGGAATATTTTTCGACTATCATATATTTGTAAGAATATTTAGACAAAAAAGAAAGATTCGCGTATTTGTAAACGAAAATATCGTTTAAGATAAAAAGTATAGATTTAGCGAGAAAATATTTACTAAATACTGTATATACTGGAATACGTTTCGAATATCCTATATTTGTAAGAATATTTAGACAAAAAGGAAAAATTCGCGTAATTGTTGCGTCAAGGTTATAAAATATTTGGAGGAAATAAAACTGCAATCATCCTCATGATTTCCATTTATTATTATTATATGTAGCGATATATCTATACCAATAAAAGTAGAAATTACTCTGCCTGGCTGTGTGTCTGTTGGCTATGACTAGCCCTCCGAACATTTTGAGGGCTTTCCTGCATTTTTATAAAAATGCTTATAAAAATAATCTTAATTAAAATTTCCTTTCCCTGTTTTTTTTTTCTAAAATACATTTCACGCCCCTTTATTTGATACACATCTTGAAATACAATTCTGTTTAACACTAGAACGGCGGCGAGGGGTCATTTTGACCCTTGCCAAGTGAATACTTGTCGATTCGAACCAGAAAACTTTTTAAAATATAAGATTAATATATGCTGCCCAAAAATAACTTAAATAAATAAGTTAAATATTTTTAAGCAAAAATTCTGATGTGAAATATTTTTATAAAACTTGAATAAAATTTCCCGCCGTTCTAGTGTTAAAATAATTTAGTCTTCAACAGATTGAGTTTTTGAGAAACGAAAAAATACTTCCAAACGGCTCAGAGGGCTAGAGATATATATCGCATACAGAGGTCTGATAATTTGTATTCGGATAGTTCAAGGCTGGTTTTGATGCACCTGAGAATCAGATTTTTCTTTTTTTTTATAATTAGCAGATGTTTAAATTAGAAAACTTATCAAAAAGGCTCTGTTTTTCAAGCCGGTGAATTCGTGATCACGCATGCCCTGAACCTGCTTTTCGCACGGTAAGATGAGCATTAAGGATTTAAATATCTTTTTTTGGCCATTTTGTTTAAACGCCCATCGGTCTTACCATTTAAAATACGAAAAAACAGATAACATATTCTTAAATTTCGTAATTTTTCTTCTCAAATGCAGCAATTAGTTCGAAAAAAGTATGGTTCTTAATTCTTTGAAAAAATTTTCAAAACAGGTCATTTTCGCAGTCGAATTTTTCTCTCTTCGGCCAAAACATTCCCAGGCATTAATTTTTGAGGTATCTATTCACACAAATACCAATTTAAAGGTAAGACTTTCTTCTTATTGACGCTTAAATTGGTTTTTATAATTAAAAATTTTAAGCCTTTCAAAAAATTTGCGACCTCAGGTCACTTTTTGCACCACGGAGACCGTTTTTTTTTCTATGCTAAAAATAATTAAACATATGTATCTCGACACAATCTTGTTAAAGCATTTCGGAAGACCAACGTTACGCAAATTTAGAAACGTTCTGACGAAGCTTTAAAAAACTGAAAAATTGAAAAAAGAATCTGAGAAATTTTCAATTAAAATGCTAAAAAACGATGTGTCTCGACGCAGGATCGCTCGGCTTAGTCTGATGTTTTCACTACTAAATATGCTTCACGAAATTTTAAAGAGGGCTTGGATGCAGTTATATTTATAATTGATTAAATTTTCAAAGAATTACGACGATAAGAACTTCTTTTGTTGTTGTTGTTGTTATAATAAAGGACAAGATGCGAAAAGAAAAGAAAGCGAGAAAAAAAAAAACATATATCTTTTACAACTAGATATCAAAAATTTTTCTTCTCATGTGAAACTTATGTAAAAGAGGAGTTTTCAAATATTATGAAAAATAGATTAAATGTTGTTTTAATACGGTTCTGCTCTGTGCTTAGATTCGCACACGCACAAACGCAAAAACTCCTAATTTTTGCCCAAATATATCATCACTAACCAATCGTCACCACCAATACATCCATTACAGTAGAGTGGTGATAATGATACATATGGTTTTCTTATAGTCTGTCACTTTTGATGCGGCTTAAAATTTCATTACGGTATTTAAAATCGTAAAACTATACTATACGAAAACTAGTTGGATATGGCAATCCCAAAACTTTCTTCTATCTCATACATGTTAATACTTCAAAATTCGCTATCACAGTGCCAAAATTAAATGGCAATCTATGCCCATCATGAGGATTCTAAAGATGTGGAATTCCGTGCATTCGTTCTTGAGATATGACTATCACTAAAATCGTGTAAATCCTACAAAATACAGCTTAGCAGCCCAACCCATTGGGTGATTAACACCAAAACGTAACCAGCAAGAACTTGTGACAACGTCTAACTGAATCCTAAGTTAGGTGGAAATCCGTGCATTAGTTTTTGAGATAGAGCTATTGCGGAAATCGTTAAAAATGAAGCATAGCCGCGCCACCTGTTTGGGGATTTATAACAAAACGTAAACAGCAGCAAATAATATCAGGAGCTAACTGAATCTAAAGTTTTATGGAAATCCGTGCATTAATTCTTGAAATAGAGGTAATGCGGAAATCGTCAAAAATGCAGCATATAAGCGCCACCTGTAAGGCGATTTATACCAAAACGTAAACGACACTAAGTTATATCAAGGTATATCAAAATCTGAGGATTGATAAAAATCCATGTAACAGTTCTTGAGATAGAGCGATTGCGGAAATCGTGAAAAATGCTTCACAGCAGCTCCAGCTGTGAAGCGGTTTACACCGAAAAGTAATCAGCACAAATTTATATCACAGACTAATTGAATATAAATGTTTATTAAATACCGCGCATTACTTATTGAGATAGAGCGCCCACAAAATTTGTGTCACATACAAACATTTTGTAAAAAACATGTTTTTTAGAATATCTGACCCCTAAAACGCGTAAATCCGTCGAAAATCGGAATTAAAAAAATTTCACTAATCCAATACTTTCTTCTTGTAAGATAGAAGAAAGTAATAATAAAAATAATAGTAATATTTTATTTCTAATACATACTTGTAAAAATTTCCAACAAGCTTTAAGAACATAAATTTAAGTGAAATTATTAAATTGTATGTGGGTGGGTCAAAACTACATTTCGACGAAGCTAGGAAAGTTATTTTTAACTATCAGCTTTCCAAAAATACTCCATATATTTATTTCTCAGCACTAAACTTCTTAAACTAAATCTCCCACTGAAGCGTAACGTAAATATGAAAATATTGGTAATTTCGTTAAATTACCGTTCACGGTTACTTTACAATGTAAGTTTATGCTATTTTTAGACATTTTTATCCCGAAAGGAATAATTTCGACCCTGTTACGTTTACGGATAATTAGATAGAAAGAGTTTCTCTACAAAGTTGAATATCTTAAATATTGAGAGTGATAGCAGAAAAAGTATACATATATTTTTTTAACCTATATTCATTAAATAAAAAGAGAAATAAAATTTTTAAAAAGGTGATATAAAAATAGTTTGTTTTTATCAGGATAATGAAAGACAAAGCTTTGAAAAAGATACGATAAAATTATCAAATTTAATAGAAGTTTAAAAATTCAAAAATATATTACAATTCATCAGACATACTTGTAAAAATTACATAAATTGGAGAAAAGGAAGATATTTTCTGATTTAATTCAGAATGGATATCCTTTAAGATGGTTAAAATGGATTTTTTCTGAGCATCCTGTGTCATCCTCTGTAATTCGTAATATTCCCACTAATTGCGTATCTCTACCATACTACAAATATCTTTCTGAAAAAAAATTCCAGTCTTTTGGAGTCTTATAATAACAGTACAGCATTCAAGCCACAAAATGTTTTGAAAATTTTATTTTGTAAGTCTAAACCTAAAATTCCCCCTTACTTAGAATCGGTTCAATTTACAATATCCCTTGTAAAGGTTGCGACTCGGTATATACTGGCCAAACTGATCGTACATGCCCCACTCGCCTTGCCGAGCATAAACGTACCTACAAATGTGGAAGCCTGCAGTCTAAACGTGTACAGCATTCTTTGTATACTGACCATAGCCCAGATTTCGCAAATATGACAGTTATCAGATCCAGTTGCAATAACGTTAAAAGTAGAGTTTTTCTTGAAGGTGTGTTCATTCGTAAGCAAATTTCGCCGATTAATGAATCCGGTGCAGTTCCACCTGCATACACAGCATTTCTTGGATGTGGTTCTTTATACTTTCTTTGATTTTAACTATTAGTAATTTTCAATTGTAAACATGATGTATAATTTTCTGGTCATCTGAATGTTATTGCACTGATTAGGGACTAAAACTTAGCCCAAAACTTTTGCATTTTTAATTGTATATGTATTTATGTAATTTTTACTTGTATGTCTGATGAATTGTAATATATTTTTTTATTTTTTTAATTTTTTATATCAGACGTTAATCAATGTTTAGTTATTCTGGTATTAGAAGTTGTTTTTAAATAACTTTTCACCATCATTAGAAATTTTTTAATAGCTTGTCTGACGCCTACAAAGGTACAAAAAGAAACGATAGAAATAAATGTCACTATATTAACCCTTTGTGAGCGTATGTTTTTCTCAGTCACCAAAACTTTCACCGTTTTAGACGTATGTCTGCTCTCAGCAACCACATATCTTTTACATTCCAGTCGTATGTCTGCTCTCAGCCGCCACATCTCTTTTACATTCCAGTCGAATGCCTGCTCTCAGTCACCACATCTTTTTTACATTCCAGTCGAATGCCTGCTCTCAGCCACCACATCTTTTTTTACATTTCAGTCGTATGTCTCCTCTCAACCACCGAATCTTTTTTACATTCCAGTCGTATGTCTCCTCTCAGCCACCGAATCTTTTTTACATTCCAGTCGTATGTCTGCTCTCAGCCACCACATCTTTTTTTACATTCCAGTCGTATGCCTGCTCTCAGCCACCGCAACTTTTTTTACATTCCAATCGTATGTCTGCTCTCAGCCACCACATCTTTTTTACATTTCAGTCGTATGTCTTCTCTCAGTCATCTCATCTTTTTTACATTCCAGTTGTATGTCTGCTCTCAGCCACCACAGCAAAGAGTCATACTAATATTGTATTATATTAAGTCGACAAGCTTTGGAGATGCGTATCATTCGAAATAGTATTTTACAAATTGTGTTTAAGTACAATTTAGCATTTTCGCTTAATTTTTTTAAAATTAATACTCTAAAATGGCAAAAAGAAAGTTACCGAAACAAGTGTACCGTGAAATTAAAAGAGTTTAAAAAACATAAGATATAAGATATAAGGAGTACAGATTCTTCAGTATGTCCAAACAGATGAATTATGGGATGAATTTTGGAGGCTGCTTTGAAAGATACCACTCAATGGATAGAAAAAAAATATAATTTTTACATAAAATTATAAACATTATTGTGTTACATATATCTAAAGTTTAAAAAGAAAGAATAGATTTTGTTTTTCTTTCATAATCTTTCATATCATGTATTACTGTTCTTTCAACAAAAATAAATCCGACCAGTATACGAGCTATGTATAAACTTAATACGACCGCAAAGGATTGATGATGTATACTCATTGTAAACATGAAAGAAAAAATCATGCGTCAAGCATACATTATGAAACACTTTCCAAAACATTCAGAATAATGCAACAAAACTGCACTATTTAATAAGTTAAAATATTATGTCTAGTTTAACCATATGGAAATGCATAGCACATTTGAAAACCCAATTTCAGCTGTCCCCATCTGTAATCGGAAAATTATCCGAATTCTTTGAGTAGTCCTGTATATCGTATATAGATTTGTATCTAATAACTACATGCATGCCAAAATTTTGTTCAGTTAAGAAATACATATACCTCAGTTGAAAATTCCGCTTCAGCAGTTTCCGCTAATAAGGAGAATGGTACATGAAATCTTTTATGCAGCACTGTATACGAATTATAGAATTTAAACACAACGAGTAACATGGGAAAAAAATGTTTAACGTAAAAGCGCATACCGAAATTGAAAACGCACTTCCAGCAATTATTGGTCAAAGACAGTACAGTACAGTAACTGATTTCTTTTGTGTGTTCCTGCAAACGAACGATATATGCTATGAATGCCTATTCAATCGTAATCAACTTGTAGTGAAATTCAGTGATTTATACCAGTTTCAATATATTTGAAATGGCATAATCTCATTAAAATACAACGCAAAGGATTTTTCCCCATATGCCGTAATGTAATGGGATTCTTTTGATAGCCCCTGTAAGAGAAGTATTAATCCAACATACTTCATATGCAATATAAAATATGCTTTGGTGACCCTAAATAACGTTTATCCATTGCATGAGAATCCGAGTATATTTACAGTAGTTAGAGCGTGGACAGACGGATAGACGGACAGACAAACCGAATGCATAAACACTTTGTTGGAAAGTGTTATAAAAGACAAATATTTCTTAATCTAGAAAATATAACCACAAACAAAAATGCACAGTTACCTCTTCCCGAGTTATCTACAATTCCCAATATCTGAGACATCACAGAAAATAAAATATTTTCGAGATTTAAGAAAACCATTTTTAAACACAATGTTCTTCCTGTCTCTTCCTCTAATTTTCTGTTACATTTGCGAGCAGTACTTATAATAATTAATCAGTTTCCTCAACCTCGATTATAAGTTTTGTCGCATGCTATCAATTCTCAAGTAAACATGTTCATGTTCAACAAATATGTTTTACAGATAAACATGATAAATTAACAAGATTAACATTAACATTAAAATCAACGTTATTTTGTTACTTTTGCTGCATAAATTAAGTTACGCAACTAAAAATTACTAATTGATAATTGTTAGCATACTAAACAAGTAAGAAAAATCATGCGTTAAGCATAGATTATAAAACACTTCCCAACACTTCCTGAATGCTTTAACAAAACTTCGTTATTTAGGGAAATAAGGTATATAAGTGAACTAAGTAAACATTTTAGAAAACGCATAAAACATTTCAAAAACTGATTTCAGCAGTTACCGTCCATAGCAAACTTGTATTCCAGTTTTTTTTAACAGCTCTGTATTTGATCTGTAGGTTGATATATATACTATATAATGGGGAAATTTAGTTTAGCAAGAAAAGGAATAACAGGTTGAAATTTCTCTTTTAGCAATTTATACTAATAGATGAAAACATACTTGTATACTTTTGAACAACCCTGTAGTTAACCTAGCATTTTTATTACACGCACTATTTAGCTAAAGTTTAATTCAAATCAAAACACTCTTAAATCTATTGGAATCACATTTTCAGAAATTATCATTTATAGACGGCCATTTATCCAATTCTTTGCGTGACCCTGTATATCATTTTATCTATGTTTTACAAACATTTCTTAGTAAACTAAATGCAGTTCCGCGTAAAAATGCATAACTCATTTAAAAACCACCTTTAAGAAATTTGAAATCATACCCAGTAACCATTACGAATTATCTTGTGTAGCCCTGTATATGAATTACAACATTCATACACACCATATACTATGCATAAATACAATGAAACATAAAAGCACATAACATATGTAAAAATACATTTCCAGCAATCATCGCTACTGTACAGTACTTCGGACACAATATAGTATCTGAAATCTTTTGTGTGTCCCTGTAAATGCTATGCAGTTCTATTATACCTGAAATAAGTTATAGTAAACCTCAGCGACGTATATCAATTTCCTTGTACATGAACTAATTTAACATAATTAAAATACGCAGCAAACAATTCCCTCCATCCCTATATCGTTCTGTAACGGAATTATTTTGTGTGGCCCTGTAAATGAATAATAACTATTCTTTGCATCGTATATTCTACAAAATGCATATTTTAGTGCATTTGATAAATGCATATGAATTTTATTATTTTTGAAAGCATGTAACATCATTAAAAATCATTTTAAACGATTTTTTTTCATAGGCCGTAATGTAACGGAGAACATTTGACTGTCCCTGCACATGAACTAAACATGCCACAAACTTCATTTGAAATATGGTTCGTGCTGTGGTAGAGGTCACTAACATCCAAAAATTCCAGAACGATCGGAGTATATTTACGGGTGTTAAAGCAGCGCGTACAAGATTGGAAGTACGGAACATGTTTAACCTCACATTTTACATCAAATATTTAGTCACGATGGCAATTAACGGACCAACATCAAACTGAATAATAAATAATATTTATAGTCATCCGGTATCTTAAGAAGCTCGAAATGGGTTAGGTTGGGTTGATTTTTGACGGCCGATTATCTAATCGAGGATATAGGCCCTATGGGGAGTGCCCTACGTGAGGGTCTTTCTAAGGGAACTTAACACGTATTTACGCATGGAAAATCCAAGGTTTCGAAGAAAACCACGAAAACTCCGAAACGGTTAGACCGACGGGCGTGATTGGGTTCGAAACCAGCACCTACCGTCTACCAGCTTCGAGAGCAGAACCTCTCAACCACTGGTGGGGCAAAAGCTCGAAATGATCTGTAGCTTAACGCTGCTAGTCAGTCGTTTCCAAATTTCCCTTCCTAATATTAAGTCTAAAGGCATAGAATACTTTGGTATATTTAAAATACCTCCTCGGAAAATTAATATTTTTCACTCCTTTTTTCTATGCACTTTTCTTAAAAGTTGACTCTTTTTCCCTGAGTTTTTAAAATATTTCAAAAATATAGGCTTAACTTAATGTTTTATGAGTTAAAAGTGATGAACTGTGATTAAGATTTTAATGTATGAAAATTATTGGAATGGAGTTAATAATAATCCAACCACACTCTACAATTGCATTAATTAATTATGAACCCGATAAGAAATCTTTCTCCAATCATACGATTGTCACAAGGTGAGTTGTGAAGGTCAAAATAGAAGTAGAACAGTAGCGCGTATAAGATTTTAAGATTTTAAAATTAAGTATTTATCTTAGAAATATTTTGACAATTAAGGTGAAAAAACACCCATTTAAGAAGTCTACTCAGAAAAATAAGCTTAAAATATTCATTCCCTAAGGAGATGTTTTAAATATACGATTGCATCGCACGCCCGTGGACTTAGCTTTAGCTAGGGGAATTCTGAAGACTGACTGGCAGCCTTAAAGGACTATAAACACTTATTATACAGCCTCTTTACAAAATTTGTATGCGTTTGTGTAAGGATAGAGAGTATCCATGAAGATATAAAAATTCATATTAAAATTTTAAAACATTTCTGCACGCTTTTTGTTTACAGCATACAGGATTTTCAACTAAATTTAACGCCACTTAAAAAAAGTTTATGACTTGCAGGAGAAACAATATCATGCAATCAGAAACTGAATATATCGAATATTTGATAAAATAAGAGTATTTGTATGAAAATATTATTAACTGCACTTGCGCAATTGACAGCATATTTTTACTTTAATAATTTTATAAAGAAAATATTTTAAAATATTTTATTTTTAACCATCTGTATTCAAGAACGTATAAAAATATCATAAAAAGATAATGTTTATTGCCGTATCAACATAGGAAACAATAAACAAATTAAGAACTAAATTATTAAAACTTTTAAACATTTTTTTTTTCATAAATGTTCTCAAGAAGTAAATGTAACTTCTGTTCTTTTGCATTTATTCCTGTATTTGTGAAAAATATTTTATTCCTATACTCTTTATATGAATTTATAATTCAAAAACATTTTTACAATTAATAAAATAATTAAATTCGGAAGGAAACACTTCTAAAAATAAATTTATGTCTTTCATCAAATTCTTTTGAAAATTTATTTATTAAAGAATAGAGAAAAATCTTATAAGAAAATTTCAAACAAAAAATTTAATTTTAAATCTGAAAAAAATCTATTGTTCACTGTTTTTAAACTAATGGTAATTAGATGTTATTTACAATAAAACATTTCATTGCATAGACTACATAATTATACTACATAATTTCTTTAACAAAACGTTTTCTTCATTTCCAGTGTATCATTCATTTTCAGTGCAATATATTTTCTTTATTTATATTGCAATACGTGAAAAAAAATATAAATTGTTTCTTTTCTTTGTTCATCAAATCTATATTTCAAAACTCTCTTGAAGTTAATAATATTTGAATAACAAAACGCATTTAGAAATAAATTTATGCATTTCTGTAAAATTACTTTTCAGAAGTCTATTTATAATTGAATTGAAAAAATGCTATTGTAACATAATAAAATTTTAAATTTTACACATGCTAAAAGTATTTTGTACCTTGAAAAAAAGTTATTATTTTTGAACAACAATATTTTCTCAAACAATTCATAATGCATTGCATGAAATAAGTATGGAAATAATTTATTATAAAAAAAATGTCTCCTGTCTCCTTTACAAACTGCTAGAATTTACAATTTCTGCTTTTTATGACCATTTTATTTATGCGGATGCTACTACAGTCTTGGTACACAACACTGACATGGTTCAACTACACTCATACATTCAGTCACTCTTATACAACGTGTCTACAAATTAGTTGGGCAATTTCGTAAGTTAAGAACTTCCGAAACATTAAATCAAATTAACTAGTTGAGAGTCAAACTAGTAGTAATATTGCCACAGTTTATTCGTAGATGGCGTTAGGTGTCATAACGGACGCTATTGCTTAGTGAGCGGTAATCATTCTTGTTCGGTATTACGATAATTGCGATATACAACGGTGCTGAAAAAGCGAAATGCTGTCTTTGGTTTCATGAAACTCATTCTGCTGTGCAAGTACGACGAAATAATGGTGATAATAGTAAACTATTTTTCTATCTTACAACAATATGTACTTTAATTTTTTTATTGTCAATTCCATTTAATAAATCATTTTTGTTTCATCCAACTAATTTGTAGACACTCTATATTTACTTAACATACTTGATAACTTGAGGATAAAAGTTATCTCTAATAAATCAACTGCTGTGCTTTGCTCAAGGAAATGCAATTCACCCCCCACCCTTTCTCAACTTAAATGACTAATTAGTACAATTTGGTGAGGAGTTTAAATATTAGGTTGCTGCAAAAGTAATGCATGATTTTCCAATTCAAATTTAAAACGCTATAACATTTTTTTTTCAAACTAAATATATTTAATCAAAGTGAGAGCCATTAATTAATACATTTTTGCCAACGAGAATCGAGCTGAGTAATTCCTGCGATATAAAAATCTGGGCTTCTGGTAACGACAAACTCTCGGAAGGTTTTTCCGACATCATCTTGATTGACGAAATATCTTCCCTCTCAAGAAGATGTCTAGGGGTTTAAAGAAATGGTTGTTGGTTGGCGAAAGATTCGATGAGTACGGTGGGTGACGTAGTGTTAGGTAGGCCAAAGCGTGTAACTTTTGGAGGGTCAATTGTGCGATATGAGTTTTCGTTCAACTCGTGGGACACCTACTTATCTAGTTTCTTCACTTTTTGCTCTAAGTGGCGAACGATACTTGAATGGTGAACGTTGAGTTCATTTGCAATTTCTCGAGTTGTTTTGATTGGATCAACTTCGACTATTGCCTTTAGTTGATCGTTGTCTACCATAAAGGACGCCCGCGACCACCCTTGTCTTGAAAGTTGAAATCTCATCATTGAAACTTTTGAAATCGTCGCTGAACCAGAGTTGGGCAAATTTGTAATCTCAATTATCAACAGTGTAATTACAGGTTAATTGTATGCAATTGATTATAGTTACACACATTCAAACACAGAAATTTTGTCAAATTATGGGATTGGGGCAGTTCCGGTTACAGGTCTGCAAGAATTTTTTACGGTCGGTAATTTTAACTATAATTAATTACATACAATTAAACTGTAATTATATTGCAGATAATTGGAATAACGAATTTGTCCAACTCTGCGCTGAACTGTGCTTACGCTGATGCTTCCCTCGACTAAACTGTAGTAATGTTTCGGTCGACTTGTGCTGCACTGCGACCGAGTTTAAATTCGTAAAATTAAATTTGATTAAAATCTTGTTTTCACATCTCAGCTCCTGAAGTAAATTAACAGCCTAAAAAAGAAAAAATTAAAATAAATAACTTGCAACGAAACTTCTTAAAATAAGCTTAAAATTGATATATAATACATATCACAAGAATTAAAATCTGTATGAAAAATGCTTATAAAATAAGTTGCATTGTAAAATCATGCATTATTTTGGCCTTAACCTAATATCAGGGTGTTACCTAAACTGTACTCTTAGTGGTGTAAGCACATCGAATATAGCTTTCATAAATTTTATAAAGCTGATAATTACCTCGATCGCCTCTGTATACTTATGAAATGAGCACGGCTAACAGACTACTGTTAAAGCGTCTAAAATACATAGTGTGGAAATCTGCTATCCAAACAGCGCTAAAAAGTTGTATCCCTTAAATGTGCAATGATGCTGAAATCTAGGGAGCCGATCGCAGCGACATCTGCGATATATTTTCATATTTTAAAGTAAACACCGTATTATTAAAGCGTCCAGACCAAATCGTCTTGAAGTTTTAGAAAACATCCTGCAGATGTCGCTGTGATCGACTCATAGAATTTCAGCATAGTTTGACATTTAAGGGATACAATAATTTAACTCTTTTTTAAGTATTACTGGGATAGCCGATTTCCACACTATGTAATCTAGACACTGTACTACTGTCATATCAAACGCAACTTAACCACATACTTCTCTACTCTGCTTGGATCTGGAATTCTGAATAAAAAATAAAAAATAATATTAATAATTACTAAAAAACAGGAATTCTGCTTTTCCAGAATTAAGTGTCGATGCCTATGAAGAAAAAATATATGTATATAAATATAGATAGTAGAAAACATATTTCAGTTTTAAGACTTAAAACACGCGCTTTTATTTCATATAAAATAACGTCGGTCGCATCCGCTGAAGAATTCCAGATTTACGATCCAGTCTTAAACAGCAGCTACAGCAAAGTATGCATATGACGCCACTATCGCTGAATAATGCAGAAATCACAAAAACGGGATGTCGTCATTAAAGAAACTCGGCAAAAAAAATCGGCTATCTAATCATTCATATCCCTTCATTTGTTTGTAATAATAAAATTGATACTTAAAATTAAATATAATTTAATATAGCTACATGTTTCATCAGAAATCATTCCTTTATATTTTTTCAAAATAGCACGTATTTTAACTACATTTTTTTCAGTTGTTATGGGAAAATGGCAACATAAAGATATAATTACTATTTTCCAACTATTTTTCCTTTACTTTCTACAGAAATGGAGTACTTGAGTTGCCAACATTAATGGCGCTAAAATCTACAAAAAAATTAATATCTCAAAAATAAACTGAGATGCAGTTTTTAAACAAATTGCATTTAAAAGTACTTTTTTCCTCAATACGATGGTATAAAAATTGAAAATGTGCGATACTTAGAAGTTTAAAACACTACAGTAGAGTATTTAACCGTACAGAGATACATCTGCTTTGTTTTACGGCTAGCTTATATAACGGAAAGTTATTTTTTAGAGACGACACTTTAATTACAGACCGAAAGAAATAGCATATCTGGGGCTAAAAAAAGGGAAAAGAGAAAATTTTGGGTATCCAGAATAAAGAGGTATCAGGGATGCCCCCTGGCTTTGCAGGTATTAAACCGATTATAATTACTTTAACCCTCTGTCATCCAAAATTCTGGACTCCCGGGTTCGGTTTCAGTGTGCCTGACAGGTTTCTATTGTCACTAATATCTAAGTAACTCAGTTCTAACACTCTTAAAGTGATCAGTAAAATTCAATAGGACGTAAAAATAAGGAATACCTGAAATGTGATTTAAAAAACTTCATTTATATAGCAAAACAAAAAAATACCGAATTTTAAGACGCACCACCACGTTGCCTTCCGTTTCTGTGACAAAAATCAAATTAACATTAAAATTACAAGCAACACTCGAAATAGAGGCACAGTAGAGTCATTGATTACATATATTGCAGATCTATTGCAGTAAACCAATTATCATCAGTAATATTGCAACAGTTTCAACTATGGGCTTGGCCATTCTCATCACTATACAGGGCTACCACAGGCGACTATTTTTATATTATGTTCGCACCACTATTTTTTAAAATAATTTTGAAGTATATTTCTCTTGCAAATGTTGTCAAAGTGCATGTTAAGGGTTTATGGTTTGAGGAAGTTGTGCCAGTTATGATTAAAAAATAGTCACCTGTGGCGGCCCTGCTACATCACTTGTCAGTTAGTCAAATCATAGATCTTGTTTCAGTAACAAATGTGAACCAAAAAAGAGAAAACACGAAAATGAGTACAAATTTGGGCGCAGTGTGCCTTAGGGGGCCACTTTCGATAAACCAAAATATTTCTGCCAAATATCTGCTACTTTTGTAATTTACATTCATGAAATGAGCGAAATAAATAAATATGTTGAAAAAAAGGATATGCGAACCTTCGAAATTAGTATGAGTTCGGGTACGAAAGCTCTAGAGATCACGCTGAAAATTGCTCCGGTTTATACTATGTGAAAACTAAAAATTTAATGAAAGCAAATTTTATGAAATTTCAAAACAAATAAAATTCAAACAGACTAATAGTTACATGTTTTTTTAGTTGTTGTTCAATTATATTTTCTATGGTATATGTCTTGGACTTTTAACACTACCCTTCTAATAATCTTTCTTAACTGTGCGTTATTTTTCTACACTTTATTATTATTTTTACATTTTTTTAATATGGTTAAGAAAGACTTAAAGCTCTTTTTCAAAAATGAGAAATGCATTAAAAATTCCCTTTTTCATTATTTGTAGAATATTCAAATTAATGTTTTCAAATTTCCATGCGGCCTTCAGTATTCTACATAACATTCCTTTAGTAGTAAAATAGCTGTGAGCACTTTTCTTAGATTATCTAATAAAAATATAATACTGTGTTTCTTTTCAGACACTTTTCCGCCGTAATCGAATGAAAATATTTGCTATGTAAAACTTTTAGTATTTCTAGCGATTATTTTAAACTAGAATGTGGATATAGTTAAAATATGAAAAAGTCCAAACTTTTAGTTAAATATTTCTTCTGTGATAATGCGGTCGCTATCACACTTATAAATGCATATGGCTGTCCTTTATTTAACAAAAAGTGATAAAAGTAAGTTGTTTAAGGAAAAGTTTCGTAAAACAACGTTGCTATGGTACCCATTTCATATTTCAAAATTTCAACATTAAATTGTCTGTTAAGAGTGCGACACTTTTAATTTTAAAGAGTTATTAATTTTCTATAGTTAATTATTATTTTTGAATGAAAACATTTTAAATAACTGATATTCTTTGGATTGGTTTTATGACAGTCTGACTATATTTACATGAATTAGAGCACGGACAGTCAAACAGACAGACAGACAAGCCGAATTCATAAATACTTTCAACTGTGATGGAAAGAGTTAAAATGGATTTAATAATGCTGCAAAAAATGCTTGCTAAATTGCAGCTATTCTTTGTGGACTCGATTTAGAATCCCCAAGCATAGGTAAGTAGGAAAGCAGCGCGTGCTTTTGAGGGTTCAAAGTCAAAAATGGAAGCAGCACATTTATGTCCAGTTCTGACAGAATATACAGTTTAGTGAATTTCCACGTTCTAGTTCTTCCGATATAGCTAAGGGGGAAATCGTAAAAATAACAGAATAACAGCTCTACATTCTGAGCGGTGTACACTCAACCAACTATCTCAACATATATCTACCTCAAATTCAAACAGAATAAGAAGTTTGAAGAAATTTCGTTTATTAATTCTTCAGATTTGGCAGCCCCAATTTTATGTCACACATAGGCTAAAAGTTCGACACACATATTTTTCTAAAAGTAGTAAATCCAAAATTTACTACTAGACCCTGCCAAAACAAGTGACCCCATCAAAACACAGAAATAAAAAAAAAAAATCATGGTTTCAATACATTCTTTTTATGATACTTGCTCCCGTTTATACCATATGGATAATAAAAGATTAATGAGAGCAAATTTTATGAAATTTCAATTCAAATAAATTCAAACAGACTAATATTTACAAGGTTTTTTTTTTGTTGTTGTTGTTAAATTACACTTTTTAGGATATATGTCTTGGACGTTTAAAATTACTCTTCTAAATAATCTTTCTTAACTATATATATTTTTTCTACACTTTATTATCATTTTTACATTTATTTTAAAAAGGGAAAGGAAAACCTAAAGCCCTTTATCAAAAATGAGAAATGCATTAAATTCCCCTTTTCCTTATTTGTAGAATATTCAAATTAATGTTTTCAAACTTCCATGTGGGCCGCAGTATTCAACATAATATTACTTTAGTAGTAAAATGGCTGTGAGCACTTTTCTTAGACGATCTAATAAAAATATAAATTTGTGTTTCTTTTCAGACACTTTTTTGGCCGTAATCAACTGAAAATATTTGCTAACTATGCAAAACTTTCAGTATTTCTAGCGATTATTTTAAACTAGAATGTGGATATTGTTAAAATATGAAAAAGTCGAAACGTTTAGTTAAATATTTCTTCTGTGATAATGCGGTCGTTATCACACTTATAAATGAAAATGGTTGTCCTTTAGTTAACAAAAAGTGATAAAAATAAATTATTTAAGGAAAAATTTCGTAAAACAAAATTTATATTGTACACAAATCATATTTCAAAATATCAACATTATATCGTCTGTTAAGAGTGCGATACTTTCAATCTTAAAGAATTATGAATTTTCTTTAATTAATTATTATTTTTGAATGAGAGCATTTTAAATATCTGATATTCTTTGAATTAGTTTAAGATAAATTAAATATAAATATTTAATCTCTTTTGTGTTTAGAAGGATTGTTCTAAATATTACCACTTGTGTCATTAAGTTATAAGAATACATTTGAAAAAAGTTTAATTGAAAATTTAAATAAATCTTTCTTAGAAGATAAAAAATTACGTTTTGTTTGCTTAAACAACGTGACGTTAACTGGGGTAACTTTGGCCAAATTTCTCTGTTTTATGGCATACTCAGCATCTCTATTCTCCTATTTCATTTAAAAAATGAATATCATGTTAAGTTTTTCTTTGCTGAGAACATATGGAACCACACTATTATCATAAGTTTGTCAACATTGAACTTTTTTTTTGCCAAAAAGTTTTTTTGAAAGTTTTCGGCCAACGTTACCTTGAATTGGGGTAACATTGGCCCATGTGTTGAAATGAATGTTATAGTGTCTACAACATGATGCGGACCAATGTTACCCTATTGAAAAAGACGGGAGAAAGAGGATAAGAAGTGTAAACATGTAAAAAGACAGTAAATTAGCATATACAGTGGAACCTTCTTGAACGGCCACCTTTAAACAACGAAAACCTCCGAACGCCGGCCACATGTTGATAGAACCAAACACGCTCCATAGCATTAACATTATTACGAACCTCTAAATAAGGATTTCAGAAGAACGGCCACTCAAAAGTCACGAGAAAAAATTTTTACAGCTCCTGGTACAATTTCATATTTGCAAACCGAAATGTGAAGCAGATCAAACAAAATTTACTTCATATATGAACAAACAGAAAATGAAGACATTAATAATAATGGGGAAATTTCATATTATATTCTAAGAATTGTAGGCATAACTAACATAAAGGCAAGCTTGTTTGTAACACTGGTAAAAAATTTGGCAGTTACTGCAGTGTTGCCAGATTGGGGACTTTTTTAATTCAGATTATTTGACTGTCACCGCTTTTTTTTAAATTGTATAGTTCGCCTTATTTTCCAGAATTTTTAATCTATTTTAAACAGACAGAATATTTCTATTTCAAAAAAGCGGTGACAATGAACAATCTGGGGACAAAAAAGTCCCTAATCTGGCAACACTGAGTTACTGTCACATTTGATTATATACAGTAAATGGTGGAAGACAAAAGAGAAGGAGTGGAAATAGATAATAGAATCACCCAAAATTTCCAGTATTAACACATATACCGAAGATTTAACGAACCTTCGTTAGATCCAAAATTTCTGAGTAAATCATAATGTTGATGAGTTGTATAGCAAATCAAGTGATATTTTTTTTCTTTGGAGAAAGACATTTGCAGCAAAAAAAAAAAAAAAAAAAAAAAAAAGCAACTTCAAATCACTAATTTTCTTATTATATGAAAACAATGATGATTGATTAAAATGACTGTGTGTATTTCTATTTAAATTTATGTAACTTTGATTTTTATTGAAACCTCTGAATAACACAAACCTCTGAAGAGCGGTCACTTTTCACTGGTCCCACGGGTAATCGTTATTCAGAGGTTACATTGTATTTTAATTTTAAAAAAATTACAAAACTTATAAATATTGCTTTAGGTGGATTGTCCAGGTCTGGGAATGAATACTGGTTGCTTTTAGACAAAAGTTTAGGTGGACTAAGTTTTGCCACAATATCGTTCCATTCATAAACCACCGAGTCCGGTCGCTGTGGCCAACGCCAATACTTGAGCTTCTTTTTTATGCAGTCAACAACACAACTCTCCTTTGATTTCAAAGTAATCCTCCCGAGATAGATATTGCCAATAAACATCACAAGTACACAATTTTTAACTTTACAGCCATCCTTGTCAAAAGCTCTCTTGTTTGGTTCAGTTGGAACCAATACACTTGATGAATTTTCAGCAAAATTATTGGTTGCATAAGCACAAATGTCTATTTTCATAAGCATACCAAAAATAAACAAAAACACTACCTCAATAACATCAATGTTTCAATTCAACAAAATAAGAAAAAGCTCCCCTCCAAATATTACATTTTTTAATGCATTGAATGAAAGCATATATTTAAAATTTGAATGATAATTGACTGTGCCAATGCTACCCCAAATGTCAAGTCAAAGTTGCCGCGACTTAGAAAAACGCTTTTCTTCTCTATCACAGGAAATACAACGCATAATCCCACATTAGACCTTGCTCTACAAGGATGTATATAATGAGGTTATAATAACACGTACTTACCAAGGTCCAAATGAATTAATTTACAGCTTTGCACACAAAAGTTGTAAGAGCTAATATCTCCCCGTCTTCACACGTTTTTGTTTAACTGGTGCTTCCGCGGTGGAAGATTGGCGAATTACTTACAATGAGCTACCAGCCTCAAGCTAATGCTACCACCTATATTTTGAAACCAAATCTTTGTCAATAACTCAAGCGATGTAGAAAATACAGCAGATTTAATTTTTTTTTGTCTCTTGCGCCAATGTTACGCTTATGGGCCAAAGTTACCGCAGTTGAAGGTAAGCAATTTCCTATAAATATTTAAGTTATAATGAAATGTATCATGTATCCAAAGAAATTAAAACATAGGCGTCAAAAATGGAATATAATAAAGACATCATTAAAAAAATTCTATAAAAATAGAATATCACATGGGCAGTATGGCCAAATTACATTCTTCACTGATAGCAAGAGCCTCTTGCCAGAGGTTTACTGTTGCAAAAGTTTGGTCTAAACTACAAGGTTGTCATAATTTGCGTGTATATTGTTAAATTATAAAGAATGTTCTAGATCAAACGCAACACAATTTCATACATATACTATTAAAATCATATGGAATTAAAAAAAAAATGTTTGTATATTTGGCAGCAAGGTAAAAAGTACGCTGATTTTGGGCATTAAAGATGCAGAATATCTAAAGAAAAGGATTCTTTTATGTGTTCATCTGACGTGTAAGGAATATTTTAATTCAGAAACGGTAATTTACTTTAGCAGTTACATTGAATTTTCATCATTTAACAGAATTTTTACACATTTCCAATTCACTTGTTGACTTAAGAATTCAGAACTTCAGAAATCAGCCTACAAAACGACTTTCACCCCTGATGCCGAAATGGAGATATTTTTAGGTGCATTCGTAATTATGTAAATACGTAGAATCTATAGTCGACGTCTCATCCGTCCGTCTGTCTCCCTGTCTATCCGCCTATAACAGCGCAAAAACTACCCAACCGAATGGTTTAAAATTGAATAGTATATATAAAGATTGCTGAATTGTATCCAGTTATTTGACATTTTATGAAAAACCGATTTAAAACTTAAAAATATATTAACAAAATTTTTCTTTATTCTACTAAATCCTATCACACGTAATTAATTCGATAATATCCCATGATATGTAATGATTCTAGGTTACCATGGTGATTACGTTCTATTTAAGATAATGTCCTATTATTTCTGTATTACTGAATTTAATATATATAAATGTAATAAATTTGTATTCATGCATTTTTGCATAAGCGTGCAACAGCTATTGCACCAAGATCTGCATATTTATAAAACTAGTTATAGTACGAACGCACCTCATTTTCCAAGATTTTTTTTTTTTTTTTTTTTTTTTTTTTTCAAATTGAAAATATCATTTGGTAATTTAATGTCTTTTAATACAAATATGCAAACGATATTTTTAGGAAGTACTTATTGTTGATTAAACTTATTTATTATCTTAAAATTAATATCATTTATGAAAAGATTAATTGAAAAAAAATTATTTTGAAAAGTCGAAATATTAGAATATTTATTCAAGTGGTTCAAAATATTAGAATATTTCACTTTAATCCTCCTTTAATTATCACAAATTCATAACTGGTACCATCATTGAATAAATTCAGACGATTTTATTTAAAATCAGCATTCTTTTTGCAGTTTGATTGCTTTTTCGTCTTAAAATGGGTCTTGTGAGTGATATTCCTGAATCTATTAAACCTCGTATGGTTTATTTGTATCAGCACGGTGAAAATCAAGGTCATATAGCGAATTATTTACATTGTTCGCAATCAAGCGTTAGTAAAATAATTACACAATATTAAAACAAGAAAGAAAAATCATGCGCACGGCATAGATTATGAAACACTTTCCAACACTCCCTGAAATCTTCACAAAACTTCGTTATTTAGGGAAATAAAGTAAATAAGATAACTAAATAAATGTCTAAAAAATTGATTGCAGCAGTTAACGTCCATAGCCAAATATGTATCCCAATTCTGAAACAGTATACTGCAATTAAAACATGAATATATTGAGTATTTGATGAGATATGGGCATTTTTATGAGATAATTTTTAACTGCGCATGCGCGGCAGATTTCAAAATTTTTATTTCAGAATTTGGTAGTCAGCTATTTAGGGCAACTTATATAAAAAGTCTAGTACCTTAACTTTTGGAGGCCAGTGTATCTTTTTAAATATAAATATAAATATGAGCTTTATATTTAAATGAAGTTTGATTTTTTATTTTTGACTTATTACACAAGTTTTGAAGCTTCAAACAGAGTGATTTTTTTTACTTTTTCGACGTGTTCAAAGGTATCCTACCCCCCTTAACAAAAGATATTTCTAGATAACAGGAAATACACAGTTGTACCAAAATAAAACAAATAATAAAGACCCTTTTGTCTGGGATTTTTGTAAAGTTAGAAAGAACATTTTTGTACATTGCTGATCGTGAAAATGAGCATTACTTTTAATAATTTATAGATTATAAATACAGAGGGTGTTATCACATTTTTGCAACCGTTTTAGAGAAAGAAATAGATCGGCGAAGATATTTTCAAACATGTTCAATCTGATAAACCTTTTGTTGAAGTATCATATTACATTTTGATTTCAAAGATAATAGAGCTTTTCATAAAATACCATGGTTGATTTTGTTCCGCGCCTAGACCACAATCTTTCAGAATCCTTCCAGTGTTTTGGGATGCCGCTTATAAAGTGATTGCTTTAAAACTTCAAATGCACAGTAACTCCTAGGAGAAACGATGAAAGTCTTGGATGGGCTGAATTTACATAATATCGCAGCAAGACTGGTTTCATTTCTCTTTTAGGTAGATTTCGTAAGAAATACAACCTATTACATTCTCGCCTATGTTGGAATTTCTGCAACATTTTTGCAGATCTACGCCGATCATGAAACTAGAACCCAAAACCACCGCCAGTTCAAAACTTTATATATATATATATATATATATATATCTAGTTCAATCATCTATGATATATATATATATATATATATATATATATATATCACTCATTTATGGGCACGATAACTTCCATAGTTCTACACAAATCTCTTCCACACTGATACATAAAGTCAAGGGGTAGAAAATCTCGGTCAAGTTCGTCAATTGGCAAAATCGGACCAAAGGGATGGAATTAGGGAGGGGTTTTGTGAAAAACGAAAAAAACCCCAAAACTTCTTAATTATAATCCATATCAAATCAATTACTATTACGTCTAGGAAAATGGGCAAAAATTTGTGTGTCACATATTTTTGATTAAACTTAAAATGATCTCAAGGGGCGAAAAAATTAGGGTTTTAGGGAGAAAAAAATTCACAATTTCGTCAATTCTTAAGATTTCAAATTCACTTACACTTATTATAAATCTTCTTAATATTATCTACAACTTTTATATTGACAAACGTTTGATAGGACCAACTCTAACCACAAAAAAATAAGAAAATGAAAAAAAAATGGGGGAGTTGAAGAAAAAAAAATCCATAATTTCGTCAATTCACATGATATCCAATCCGCTTTAAATTATTATACATTTTCTCAATATTATCTACAACTTTCATTCTGACAAGTTTTTGATAGGACTAACTCTTACAGCAAAAACAAATTAAACAAAAATAGGGGTTGACGAAAAAATTATCACGTTAAGGGTGTACTCAAATCCAAACGACTTACTTTTTGACTCATTTTTTAATTCATTTTTGCTCTCAAACGCATCCAATTGGCAGGCTCTTTTATTCAGAAACTAGATAATGTGCTGTATTGGTTGATGTTTTGATAAAGGCAGAATATATTTCAAAAAATACTGTCAAAGTGGGCATTTTGAACTAATTTTCCAGAAGTGATAATGCTGGAAACGAAAAGAAAAATGGTCGTACTGAGAAAATAATTGTTTGTAAATCAAATTCTAATTAATTGAACGAAAAATAAAAACACAGGTCGATTATAAATTTCTTCAAAAAATCATGTCAGCAAGTTTCGTGTTTTTACTTTTAAAAATGAGTCTGAAATTGTGTCAGAAAATTTCTAGTTCTTGAGCATGGACAAATATTTTTTTTTAATAGCGCCTTAATATGATTCTGATAAAACCAGCTTTTACAGAAAAATTAAATTTAAAACACGTCAAAAGCGGACAGATAAAATTGTTAAACTGGGTTTATCTCTAATTTTGATTTAGTTTTTGATGGTAAAATTAGTACTTAACTTCGAAATCTATCTCCGCCTGTAAGCCGAGCGGCGGGGATTTTTTTTACCTGAAAGTAGAGCAGTAGATTTTAAGGAATAGTTGGTAGCCTTTTCCGGATGGAACTTAACAGAATGAAGATTGCTTGGGTAAAGTTATAGAATGTCCTCTTTGAAAATAGGTGTTAAAATACATTTATGATAGTAATCCTAGGAAAATTTAAGCTTTTTTCTACTTTCTTTATTTTAAGTTTTCCTTTATAATAAAAACCATTAATAAGAACAAAACCTTTAACAAAACTTTACTCGTTTTCATTGAACCAAATTATGGATGGTATTATTTTCATTTTCGGTAGTAAATCGATATTTTTCTATTGCTATTAGATAAATATAATCATGTCTCATCCCTTTTTACTACATATTTCATTTTTTTATCTGCCAAATAAATTTTATACAACAGTTTTCACATAATATTTCGGCGGTGAGCATCATGTGTTTATGATTTGATTAGCTTTAAATCATATTTTATAATTTTGTTTCTAGTTCCTATAGAGATGGTTAACGATTTTGCGATAATTCTTTGGGGGAAAGGGAGTGGAGTTGTATTTTCAAATAAATCATGAGATGCGACTTTATTTATAGTAAGCAGTGAACATACCTGTGTTGGCATACATTTTTTTCTTTTTTCCCATTCAAATGTGAGCTTTGATTTTTCTGTTTTTTTTTTTTTTTTTTTTTGTTAAGTATGTCACGTATGTTACGCGTAGAAGTATTAAAACCATGCTTTTTAAACCCTTTTTTTTTATCATCGAATATGAGCATTTCTCTTTGTAAAATGCAAATAAATAACCTTCGATCCATTGTTTATTTTCCAGCGACATCTTAAAGCAAAGCATATTTTTTATGATGCAGACGATTATTAAACCCTATTCCGAATTGATACCATATAGTTTTCTTTAGTTACATTTAAATCATAGAGAAAGTCAATATCGTAACAAAAATACGTTAACAATCTCTGTATAATATGAAAACATTCTTTATTTTCATAACATTATATTTTTCAGTAAAATTCCTCAAAACTAGTTCTTATTATTCTTTTTTTTTCTTTTAATGGATTTAAATTTTTCCTTTAAATGAAAACCAATGGCAACCGATCGCAGAAACTCCTTTCATCGTAATGCAAAAAATATTCCACTCAATTTTATACTTGCTTTATTGCCTATAGGAGGCAGATTGATTTCTTCTTTTACTGTTATCGCTACATATAGCAAGAAGAATTTTTCTTGCATGTTTTGTATCCGCATTTCCACTTAAGAGTCATAAGTTAACAAGTGGGTAAGTTGGATCATAGATCGCACGGAGGGTTTTGTTTAATATTCCTTTCAAAACTTTTTATTCTTTAATTAATAAACACAAATTGATAATTTATAATTATAAAATCCTTAATATACGCACATAAAGTGGTAAAAAACCGCTAAGGTTTTTAAAAAAAAATTTAGTGCCCGTCCCCCCGCCCCCCACACACACACACTCACACACCACCATCACCGAAATTTCTCGCGCCATTCTTTTTAAAACTTTTTATTATGTGTTATAAACTATCTTAAAGTTTCAAACAGATCGCTGTGTTCGATTTCCTAATTTAAATAAAAGCGCGTTTTGTTAGTTCCACACTGAACCACCAGGGAGCGCACGCTATTCTTGACAAAACTGCATCTGAACGAAACTCCGTTAAAAAACCTATCCGTAGACATATTAGTCGAGAGTAAGGGGGTCTTAAATAACAATTTAAGATATTTGCTGAGATTACTATTCGAAAATAATGGTATCAACACTTGTGAAATTTTTATATTGAATAAGTAGCATTTATCTCAGGACTCCGTCAAAACCGCACATAAAACGGTAAAATAACGCAAGGTTAAAAAAAAAAAATTAACAACACTCCTCCTGCCCAAAAAAATTTCTCGCGGTATTCTTTTAAAAACTTGTTATTATGTGTTATAAACTATCTTAAAGTTTGAAACAGATCGCTTTGTTATATTTCCTAATTTAAATAAAATCGCGGTTTGTTAGTTACACATTCCACCACTAGATAGCGCACTCTGTTCTTAACAAAAGTGAATCTGCACGAAACTCCTTTCTACAACTTATCTGTAGATATATTATCCGAGGGGGTGACGGTTTTAAACACCACTTTAAGATATTTTCTGAAATTGCTATTCTAAAATAGTGGTATCAACACTTTTTGATTTTTTATGTTGAATAAGTAGTATTTATCTCATCACGCCGTCAAAAAACCGCACGCAAGACTGTGGAGAACAATACAGTTAAAAAATGATTTTAAGCAAAAATTTAAGATATTTGCTGAAATTACTATTCGAAAATAGTAGTATCAACACTTATGAAATTTTTATATTGGATAAGTAACATTCATGGTGTATTTTTTAAATTGTGACACCGTTTTGAAGAATGTTACTATAGATTATCACGTGACCGCCTTTTTAAATGAGCATTTAATAGAAATAAACCAATTAGTGAAATAATACATATCTCAGCTTGTAATTCAGACAGAAGAATATTTTTTAGACTTTCTAAAAGTTAATTTTTTTTTTCACTGGACTGCACTAGTTTCGAGTTTTTATGCCCCTTAGATTCTTAATTTCCCCTTTTAAAACCCCCTCTATACATTATTGCTTATCTTCCGCATCTGGAAGCCCTGCCTTTCTCATTCTGCCAACCCGCAGGCATGCTAAAACGACAGTTTGAAATAAATTATCATGTTAATTAAATAATAATTAATATCTCCGCACCTAATTTAGACACAGTAATGAAATTAACATATTTGAAATCAGCGAAAAATTCTACGCAGGGATCCATAACAATTTAATCTATAAATTAAAAATTTTTGAAGTCTTACATTCGATTTAAAACCTCCACTATAGGATGGCGCCGAGCATCTGTAGATAAAACACCTGAGCTCGCTCCGAAAGGAAATCCATTTCTGCCTTTCTTTCGAATGAAATAAAAGGATCTTTTTATCGATTGATTTTTAGCAGATTTTTTCTCTTCTACCGAACACATTGGAATAATTATTGAATTTCTGAAAGTAGATTTTTTTTCTGCGCGCATCTCTCCGATTTTCGAGTTTTTCGTACCGGTAGTTTCTCAAATTTGACACGATTTGAAAAGCCTCAGCTCATTTTATTGATTCGGTTTCGCATCTGGATGTCCTGCTATAGTTGCAACCCGCAAGAGAATTCAAAATAATCTTCGTTTTTGGCAGCAAACCTTCGCGGTTTGATTAAAATCAAAGCTTTTGTTGAATTAGGAAAATTTTCAATTCTTTTAATTTGGGTTTTTAATTAACAACGTGCGTTAATTAAGGCTTTTTCAAAATTTTATGATTTTGGCACGGTCAGGGGTTATTCAGCTCAAAGTAAAATAAATAAATAAATAAATAAAAATAAAAATCAAGTCTGTAACTTAAATAGTTTGCGACTACGAGCGCTGTGACGGACAAACAGAGAAACGAGACTATAAGGGTTTTCTGAGGTAAACGAAACCCTTATAAATGAAGATCATCATCAATTAAAGAATTTAATTTTAAAAGTGGTGAAAGTGGACTGTTTTTGCATTACTGAAATACTGATAAATATTATTTGTCTATAATTTGTTTAGCAACAAATGATAGATTTCGGAGACACAGCGATGTACCAATAATAATTAAGGGATTTTTTGCCAAAGTTTTATATTTGAGAGCAAGACTCGGAAACTACATGAAGATGTTCTAATAATATTTTTTCAGCACAACTAAAATTAAAAAGAAACGTGTCAATGTGACAGACGAATATATTTAAACCCAAGGACATTAAAATATTTTTCAATTTTCTTAACGATCACGTTTCATCACATATTTTATAATTTTCTTTAAACAATACATTTTTTGATAGATAGTTTTATATTTTTTATAATCACTGCCAAGGTTTAATATAACCTGACATAAAGCTTTTGTTTTGTTTAATATACTTCACATAAACATTTCATAAGTTTTGTATGGTTATTTATAAGCGGCTCAGATATCTTCTAACTTCATACAAAAATATCTCTATGTGGATTATTTTTCATAATTCGGCTTTTCAAATCCTTTCATCTGAATGTGAGAAATATTGAACATATGAATGTTATTATCTTCCACATATAGATAATCCTATTTTAAATTGCTTTTTTATCCTCCTGAGACCTAGCGCCTCATTTGGAGAACGCTTTATTTAATTCTTTCAAATGGAACAACGTCAAAAGTACTTATACATCTTCTCATCGGATGGTAGTACACTGTAAAAAATTTCATGTATTGTTACTCCCTAAAATTGGTGACAGCATTGCGGCCTCCAATTTATGGAGTAATTTAACCAATATAACTGGTGTTACCTTACACCATAATAATGGGAATTCTGATTATTTCACATTATTATGGTGTAATGTTACACCAGTTATATCAATTAAATTAGTCCATAAAATTGGCATCGGCATGCTGCCACCAATTTTATGGACTAATGTCATTCTCATTTTTTACACTGTCAGCGTTGATTTATTCACACTAACTGAAACATGTTCGTACCCGTTTACAGTCAATTTAAAATACTTTCCTTGGTTCTTTATTTTTTTTTTTTGCGTTGTTCTTAACATTGTGTTGCGCTGAGTTTGTTGGTTACTGTTGGTAGTACTTTTCGTAATGAAGATATTATTCAAACTTTAACTTTGCATTCTTAAAACGGTAAGAGAAATACAAATCACGTTATGAAAATAAAATCAGTAACAATCTTTTGAATAATATAGGAATAATAATCACAAAGCGATAATATGCTTATGCAAGCTGTTGCAAAAACGTTCTACTTAATCATGCTCAATATTTATTTTTTTTATTTTAGACACCGCAGAATCTAAAAGCACGCTAATCTGATAGGTTTTTAAAAGATTAGAGAAGATTGAATTATAATTGAAAATATGTAGCGATCTCCTTGTAAACCGGTTTCCATTCAATTCCCTTTGATTGGGAAAATTTAAGGCAGAATCAGCTTCTGTTAAGACATCCAAAGGTTGCTTTCGTGTTTGATTAAAGAAGATCAGTTAAACACTTGAAAGAAGCTAAAATAAAATGAATTAAGTAAACAGAGTCTTTCGCGCCCGGGATTTTTTAACAGTGTTATAAAACGATTGACATAATGAAATTTACTACAATTACTACAATTTACTGCTTTAACCACTTCAAGGGCGGTGGTTCATTCTTGGACCACTTAATTTTAATAATCAAATGCCACGTTGTCACCAGAATATTAGAATGAAAATTTTCCTTTTATTAAGCAAGTGAACAAAGGCATTTTCGTATTTTGAAATTTATTCGTAAATTCTGGTGCCATTCACTAATTTCAACATTTTACGAATTTTACCTTGACTCTCAAAGGGTTAAATGCATATTAATGTAATTATTATTTAAAGTTTCCTTTCTCTCTTAATATCCACATGTAAATACAATTTTCAGGACATAATTTTCTTTATTTTCCTTTTTTTAACACGCACTCATTTAATAGTAATTTTAATTTTTTTTTCTGTTTTTCATAGTCACATGCAAATAAATTTTTAATCGTTAGGAAATATTATTCTTTGCGCTGTTTTTAGAATTGAAAACAATCTCTATAATAATAGCCTAAGTCATGCGACTATCATCAACAGTTGCGGGCGGATCCCTCGCTTTTTACATACCAGGCGGCCATTTTAGTACTTTAAAGTTAGCCAGCCACAGGTGATAAGTCGCCAAATATTATTCTATGGCCAACATTTCACCTATATTATAATAGTCCAAGTCATGTAACTGCCATAAACAATTACGGGCTGATTCCTTCGCTTTTTATATTCCAGTCGACCATTTTGGTAGAGGAACAGGTCCAAATACCGGCTACTAGGTGTTCTGAGAACTGAGCGCAGCGTAGCCTAGCGGCGATAGGCAGAATTTGTAACATTAATTGAGAGAAGAAAGTTACGAGAAGTACGTCGCTAAAGTCTGTCTCATTTACAAACAGCAAATGCAAAAGTGTCGAAAAGACGTAATATGAAACATGAAAAGTTTTTCAGACATGCGTTTCTCCTTTTTTTTTTAAATATACTGATCGTATAATGGATTGAACTGATGAGTAAGTTATTTTCTAGACATATTTAGCTCTCAATTGCTGCGAAAACGTTATTGGTATTTTATTATATGAATGAGTAATACAGGTTTTAACTTAAGCATAGCAGTGGTCCGAATACCGGCTACCTAGATTGGTCTAAATACCGTCTAGCCGGTATTTGGACCTCTTCCGGTAGCTCTGCTTGAAGGAGAGGAAAAGATAATTTAAATAGTTCCATATTTAATAAATTAATTTAAATGGTTCAAAAATAATTCCAGTCCCATTTCGAAATATGAAAAAAAGCAACCGTGGCCGCAATTCTTCAGAAGCGATATTGGTTACCGGATCACTTCACAAAAAAGCGCTGTTTGGTACTCCAAAATTGCCTGCAATAAATGTGAAAGGAAAGAAGAAAAATGACGGAAGAAAACAGGTGAAAGGGGCAGAAATTGGATTTTTGAAAAGTGAAAGAGGAAGATATCCAACAAAGGAAGATGATGCAATTTGTGTCTTCTGCAAGAATGCTTTCTCTGCGGGCAAGAGTGGTGGAGGGGATTCTGGGTTGAAAGTTGCGATATGTGGGCCTATAGCTACTGGACCGACGCAGAGAGTGATATTATGTTTGTGATTTTTTCAGATAAAATAACTCTCATTTCAATCAGCAAAATTTTTTTACGCGTTAAAAAAGAATTAGAAATATAATGGAAAGAAGACTGTGGGAGATAGTCGTTAAGAATTATATAAATTTGACAAAAATGCTTGTTTATTGATAATTACGCATTTTTATGTGCATAAGAAATGTTATTAGTCAATAAAATTTATTAAAATAACATTCTAATTGATTAATAATTGTCATTAGCTCCATTTGTGTGATCTTTTGGAAAAAAACTTGGGTAGCCGGTATTTAGACCCCATTTTCAAAACTCAAGATTTGAAGACTTTCATAAATTTGCTTTTTATAAACAGAGAAAGCTTTTTAAACCGATCCCCCCCCCTCTAAATAGGTGTAAAACATGTCAAGGTACCCTGCTGTCACGTTTTCTTTTACTAATTTTGAAAATTGTATGATCTAAACTGAAAGCAAAAGTGTAGCCAGTATTTGGACCTTTTCCTCTACTTTAATGTTGGCCAACCACAGGTAATAAGTCGTCAAATATTATTCTATCGCCATCATTTCACTTATATTATAGTGGTCCGAGTCATGTAACTGCCATAAACAATTACGAGCTGATCCCTTCGCTTTTCATAAGAAAGTTTTCCATTTTGATTAAATAATCAAAATTATTTTTTTTAATAAAACTACATAAAAGTTGCCATGATCGCAAAATATTATTGATACTTTTATGTTAACCAGGTGCAAATCTCACCAATAGCTTTTTTTTTAACTCTCCAGTTAGAATTTTTTTAATTTTTCGATTGGTAAATTAGAACGGTACTACTTGGTTGTTCCATCGACCAAAAATCTATAAGATTAAGACCAAACTATAAGATTAAATGCCAATAATGGTTGATCCTAAATGTCACATTCGCTTGACTTTAAGGAAGTTACACTTGTTTACGCCATCAAGTGATTTTAATTTCGACGTTTTATTTTTATTAATGTTATGCTAATTTATTTGTTGTTTCGTTGTTTAAAATAAAAATATGTCAATTTGTATAATTTGGTGATTTATATAATTTGGCGAAATTGGTCGATGGGATAACTAAGTAGTACCATTAAAACATTGCTTTGAATTTGAAATTAAATGTCATGATGTGCTGCATTATATAATATTTGGCACAGATGTCATATACGCACCGGGTTTGGCGTGATTTTTTTTACGACAATTTGGCAAAAACCTCGTTTTCGAATACCAGTTACATATGCATTTTAAAATTATTTTCTATTATTTTTAAAAAGAAATAACAATAAATAAAAAAAAGTTTAATTAATAACTATAGAACAAAACACTTTATTTTTTTTAATAAAAAGAAAATAAATGTAAATAAACATCTATTAATAAATAAGCAACGATAGCCGGGATACCATGTCAGACAAAATAACGCGATTTTGGCGGCAATTAAGTACCCGGTGCGTATATGACATCTGTGCCTAATATTTTTCTTTTCGTTTCGTTTAAAAAAAAAAAGAAAGAAGTGAAAGTCATTAATTTTAAATGTTTCAGTTTTAAATGAAAGTTTTGTATTAAATAAAATGATAATAAAATACAAAAAAAAAAAAAAAAAAGCGACGGGAGAAATGTTTGGGATTTATCACCTGCGTCGCGCTAACATAAAAATACCGAGTTCTTGTTTTCTCTATCAGTATCTTCTGATTTGGCGAAAGATTATTCAAGCAAATTGAGTTATGAATAAAAGTAACATGATACATTTCTTAGCTTACATTTAAGGGAGCCAAACTGGTCACCAAATTAGTTTAAAATAATAACCTTCTCTAAAATATGAAGAAAAAAAATATGTGTTACGATTAAAATTTGAGTTACTATCATTAGAGAAAAGTATTTAAAATTACAAAAAAATTAATATATCGAAAACTAATTCGAATTTAAAAATTCTAATACCAGTTTTGAGATCTGCGGATTAATATGGACTTTTGTTGTTAATGTTCGCATAATATTCCATATTTTAGGAGAAATCGCCGTGAAACATAATCAGTTCTTTAATCAGTCGATTCATAAAATCATTTCATTAATTTGTTTCATTAGGATATTATATATATATAGGGTAGAAATATTGGGTTTTAATTTACTTTGTAAATCTTTTTTATATCAATATTTTCTCAAAGGACTCCTTTCTCTAAAACTACAAATCAGTTTAAAAATCAAAATTGCTCCTATGTTTTTTTTTTTTTTAATTTTCAGATTTTAAAAATATTTTCTTAAAATTGTTGATAAAAATATATGTTTTCATTAAAGCAAAAATTGTTATGGTTAGAAATGAAAAACGTAGAATAGATAGAATAATTTCCTTTTCAGTATTCACTTTCCAAAGTTTTCAAAAACATATTTAATTTTTTCTAGTTTTCATTTTACTTCTGAAAGCACATTGCCTTAAAAAAGTAAAAAAATAAAAAATCAGTACATTTTCAGGAAGGAAACATAAAAATATTTCCAGAGCCATGCATCAAGTTAAAATGAACATTTATATCAAAAGATTTCTTGTGGCGTTTTACAACTTTAGAAAATAATTATATTTTTTTTTATATAAATTAATTTTTAAATGTGTGGTAAAGTTTTTGCAACATTTTGCTGAAAAATTCTAAAATTCAAAATGTTTTATGTTTCAATGAAATAACTATAGACAGCAGTATTTTCTGAGAAATATCCTCTAACATTTAGTTGTAGATAAATATGAAAGATGTTTCTTTTTTAAAATATGAATTTAAAACAGAACTCATTCGAACAAATAAAATTTTAAATGAAAATTTTAAAGTTTTCTCCAAACATCTTTCTATGAAGACATGAACAGATCAAAAGATCAAAAGATATAAATGTATTAAATACACAGCTTTTAAAAAATACCGTACTGTCTGTTTAATTTATTTTACGTTATTTGCTTTGGCGAGATTATTGAAAACTATTATTGAACACACTGCTTTCGAAGCAACTGCTCAATGGTAGCTTTTTTTCTATACTTTTATTATTATTTTTTATTTAACTTAACTTGGTTCATGTATCTTAAAATGAAATTTTGTAATCGATTTTTACTGACTTTCTGATATTTTAGAATTATAAAAAAAAAAAAAAAAATTGCGCATGTGTGTTTCCGATTACAATAATACAACATTTTAGTATTTTATCAATTAACTAGCAGGCTGAGCCCGCTGCGCCGGTCCATTTTTCAAATAAACCTTCAATCAAACGAAATGAAGAATTCGACCCTGTATTTTAAATTAATATGGACCTTCATCTTCCGGACGCCATTGGGCTATTATATTATCTGATGCGTTAGACGAAATTCGGGCAATTCAGAAGCAACTTTTTAGTACACCATGTAGAGTTTGGGAGGAAAATACGACCATTACTATCATCAGAATTTAAAATGTTCTCTAATCACCACACTACTAAAAAAGAGAGAATTACAATGATTGCAGAGATTGACCATTTAACTTAAAAAATGTTCGGGTTATTCACTTTCGTTTGTTAGATCTTTTACTCCGGGCTTCTCAGCTTGGTGTTGTGTGTGGATCTGATAACATAAATACAATCTCTCTCTACGTTACATTATATTTGGTAATATAAGTCTCCTTTTGGCAGGTTTTCTACAGTTTCTTATCTTCGACTTCTTGGAGTAAATACAGTCAAAACAGTATTTAACTTTTATATTTAAAAAAATGTGAATCATGTAAAAGTGGATATAACCACTTCAACGGCTGCCCCGAGATAAGTCGGGGGGTAAAAGCACTGTTAAAGCTGAATTGTGTGTAAAAAATTAAAACAATGTAATTTTAACTGTCGTTTCTTTTCATATACCAGTTTTAATCATGCAACTATTAACCTAAGAAAATAACCTCTATAACTGATTCAAATAGAAAAGTAAGCCTCCAGTTTTCATTCAATAAAATCTTGCCAATCATCCGTAATCGGATCCACAACCAAGTTTGACGTGAAACGTTAGAAATGTTCATAACGGTATGGCTACAAATGTACCAGAGTTAGCTACAAAACAAAGTTCATTACGCGCCAAGCTACAATCCATTAAATAATGTCAAATTGCTGTTGACTGAATTTTCGATCTTTCACTATCAAAACTCTTTGCGAATGATAAATAAAGTTAGTTATGCAAAATTTTAAGTAATAATCTTTTTGGCAAATCGAAGATTTTTTTTCTCATTTCTCTAGCGAAAAAAAAAAAAAAAAAAAAAAACGGAGAAATAACAAGTTGGAAATTGCTCGTCAAACGTGGCAAATGAGGTGCGTTCGTACTATAACTAGTTTTATAATTATTTTTTGCACCCCATATTGTACTGAATGTATAATTTTTTGCACTTCATAAAGTGCATAGTCTGATACATCATTAAAATGCACTTGCAATAATTTTTCCCATTGGCCGTAGTGTAAAGAAAAACTTTTGACTGTCCCTGTAATTAAACTATACATCCGATTTTCCTAAAATTTGAAATGGCTCGACAAAATTTTGCAACAATTATATCTTTAAAATTTCAGATCATTCGGAAGGCTCTAATATCATTAAAATGCACTTGCAATAATTTTTCCCATTGGCCGTAATGTAAAGAAAAACTTTTGACTGTCCCTGTAATTAAACTATACATCCGATTTTCCTAAAATTTGAAATGGCTCGACAAAATTTTGCAACAATTATATCTTTAAAATTTCAGATCATTCGGAAGGCTCTAATATCATTAAAATGCACTTGCAATAATTTTTCCCATTGGCCGTAATGTAAAGAAAAACTTTTGACTGTCCCTGTAATTAAACTATACATCCGATTTTCATAAAATTTGAAATGGCTCGACAAAATTTTGCAACAATCATATATTTGAAATTTCAGATCATTCGGTTGGGTAGTTTTTGCTCTGTTACATGCGGACAGACGGACGGACAGACGGACAGACAGACGGACGGACAGACGGACGGACTGAACGACGACTATAGGTGCTACGTATTTATATAATTACGAACGCACCTAAAAATGCTTGTTATTTTCAAGACGTCATTTTTCATCAGTTTGCTGCCTATATAAAACTAAAAACGTTAATTTGTGACTACGATCAGCTGCTCGGGGTGTGTATCAGCCAAAATTGCTTTATAATGAAATTTTACTTGAATATATGAAATTTTATTTGAATCTGAGGTATTTTTTTTTTAAACTTAGGCTAAATGAACAGATATCATTCCATTGGCCACCTTTGGCATTTGAAAGTTTTTTTTTTTATTATTTTTATTATTTTTTTTTTTTTTACACTCAAAGTGATGCTTTTTTAGTGATAGTAAAATAACTGCAGACGAAAAATATATAATAGTACACATTCTTTTATCCGTTTGATCCATAATAAAAATACATAAATTTACTATTCGCTAAGTACAAATTTCGCGTAATCTTCTGAAATCGGATTTACCGTCGACGGTTCCTTTCAAATATAAACGAATCTTCCAACATTATATAGTAAATTCGACAATTGTAGGGTGGTTGATTACGGAAGATTCATACAATATATTTTAATAACATTTCTAAAAGAAGGGATGATATGGGAAAAAAATGACGAATTATGGAATATCGAAAAGTGATTTTTATTGCAGCAGAAAGCAATTTTTATTGCTAAATGTTTTCCTTCGTGATAGCTTCCTTCGTGATAATTGCTTACATTTTCTTAAGAATAATCTTTACTACTTAACATTGCAAGCATTGGATGTTTCTATAAGGGAAATTGGAGATACGTTTTTTATTAAAATAAGAGTGGATAATATTAGCTAATCTGGTTTCAAGGTTATAAAAGTCACAAATTTGGGGAAAACAAGCCGACATGTTTTCAGAGTAAAGTATGGTGAGAAATTTTTTGAATGTCTGAAATTAAATTATTTTACAATATGTATGTGCGTGTGTGGGAGACATTTATACTAAAATTAAAATATTTGACTCTATTTTTAAATTATTAATTGCTATTTATATATTGTACATTTGAATACAAAAAAATACTCTAAAAATGCTTTCGTACACTTGCAAAATCACCTTTATTGCAAACATCGCTCGAACCTCTGTCACGCTTACGTCTTTTTGGCTTAAAATCAAATTGTTTGGCGAAAAAAGTGAATACAAAATCATAAATAAACATATAACATGTAAATCATAAGAACCATCATTTTTACAGTTACATCTGTTAGTTTCCTCTGTAAGTCACATGAGGGGGGAGTTAGAAATTTAAAAAAAAATAAAAAATAAAATTAGAAATAAAAAAGAACAAATAAAAAAGAAAATTAGAAATAAAAAAGAACAAATCAAAAAGAAAATTGTTACTCACAAGGAAGGTCTCCTTAAAGAGCATACTCAAACTATTTTGGAAAAAAAAATGCTTATAAGACTACTCATGTATGTAGTAAAACATCAGTCAAATTTGGCGGCGGAATCTCAGTAAACATCTGAAAAAGCAAAAATAAATATATTCGAGTATTTGGCGCAAAAAAGACAAATGTTCTACGCTATTTGGCTAGCCAACACATTTCCTTCCCAAATGCAAGATATTTAAATGCATTTGGAAATTGCTTGTTAAATAAGTGTTTAAATGCCTAAAACCCAATGAATTTAAACCTAAACGAAGGATTAGCGTATTATTTTATTATCTGTAAGCGTATATAATATATACAAATTGAGTGTTTCAGTAGTTATTTAATTTAACATGGCTTCATCGGTTAGAAAAGTTTTAAGGGTACTATTTGATTATCCTGTCGACCAATTTCGCCAAATTATATAAATTGTCAAACTAATCGCCAAATTATACAAATTGACAAAATTTTTATTTTAAACAACGAAAGAATAAATAAATTTGTAAACATTAATAAAATTACAAACAGAAGTCAAATTAAATGTCACTTGATGACGCAATAAACACGTGTACCGTGCTTAATGTCAAGTGAATGTAAAATTTGCGATCAGCCATTATTGGCTTATAGTTTGGCGATAGTTTTTTTTAACCATTTGGAAAAATGGTTATTGTCCTCGTCAGGGTAGGAAATCAAAAGCATATCTGAAGCTTTTTATTGGTTTAATCCGCATTTTATTCGTTTTCTGATTGGTCTATACAGTAATCTGTATTTCTCTTTACTTTCAACAAAAATGGATACTTATGTTGCCACTATGACAAAAAAGTAATAAAAACTACAAAAAAAAATTAATAAAAAAATGGAAAAAAAAATGGAGATACAGCTTTCAAACAAATTGCATTTAAAAGTACGTTTTTTTCTCTATACGACGGTGTAAAAAGTAATATTGCGGGATGTTTAGAAGTTTCAGAATGAAATTTCATTTAAAATGGGTCGTCAGATTTCTAAGATGGAAAAAGCCTTTTTCCGAACAGACAATGAAGTGCTTGGATAATACGTAAGTTTCAGGTGGGTAATACGTAAGTTTTAAGAAATCTGACGGGTCGCAGGCGATTTTTGTTACTTGCAATTTTACGTGTATTTACACTATTAATGTTTAATTCATGGCGTACGTAATGTATGATCAACTCCGTGGGATTTTTTAGGTCTTAAATTTTAGTCTTCGAAAAAATCATTTCCCAAATGGTCGTTGTAATTTGTTAAATTGCTTTTTATCATTATTATTTTTTTTTACAATATAATAAAGTAGTACCGTTTAAAGTTTGTTTGAAATGCAGCTGTCTAATTAAAAGTGCTATCATTAAAAAAAAATTTATTAAGTATTTGTTTACATGGCAAGAATAACCTTCAATTGTTGTTTCTGACACTAACAATATCGAAGTCAAATTGCCAATGTTCAGAATCGGACATTAATTTTGAGTTTGGAACAATTTCAATAAACTTAAATTTTGTTTTAAACCATATAATTACCATAGTAAAATTTTAATATATGCATTTATATAGGTATATGACAAAACTATAGTAATAAAAATGTATTTATTTAAGTTAAACTTAACCTAACTATTTTCGTATGAAGAATAGAAAAAGGTTTTACTTAAAAATTATTTATCCTAAAAAAAGTTTCATTCAAAATTTTATTGTGTCGCCAACCAGCATTAAATCGCCAAATAAATTAAATTTTCATTATTTTTTTTACGAACGCTAAATCAAGATTCTGCCTATTTTTTTTATAAACACATTACATGTCATGAGAAGAATATTCTATATATTCCTCATGAGAAGATATTTTTTCAAACATTTCAAAGCATGCGCTTATGGAAACTTCCTTGATATCATCATGTCAATTTTTCAGATGCATTTTTCTTAACCTGACGCAAAAGATAAATAGCCAAATCTTATTTCAATTGCAATATTTTAACTGAGTAATTTTTTAAGCATTACGAACATTCCCTTTCATGTTTAAATTAAATATTTTCGTTTTTTAATATTATTCCTCATTAAACGGATTTTTCTCTTCTTTTTTCCTTTTATTTTTGTTTTAAATAAAATTAATAACAGTTTTTTTTTTTTTACTTTTCGAAGTGTAATAGCCGTTTCAATTTTTTTTATCAACAATAAATTTCGCCAAGAAATAAAATGGTAACCTTATCGTCCAAAATAACAGAACATTCCGTCATTTTTATACAACTAATCTACGTAGAACGACGTGTTATAGCTTAAAACC
Organism: Maratus speciosus; assembly: GCA_963932465.1. Classification (NCBI taxonomy): domain Eukaryota; kingdom Metazoa; phylum Arthropoda; class Arachnida; order Araneae; family Salticidae; genus Maratus; species Maratus speciosus. Next base: position 245,418,053 of record OZ010792.1, read on the forward strand.
TTCCCTGAAACGATACCTATCTAAAAGTATAAGTTCCGTCAAAATCGATGCAGTAGAACTCGAAATATAGATGTTGGGAACGAAATTTCCGTTTGGATTATATATATATATATATATATATATATATATAATAGATTATAAATTGATTTTCTTATTTTTTTTAATTGCCAACTGGCTATGAAACTGCACTAACAAAAAACTATTTTAAAAAGTAGCATATAAAATGCCAAAAACAGGAATTCTGTTTTTTCAGAATTTAGTGTCGCCCCCGACGAAAATATATATATATGTATAGAAATATAGATAATACAAAATAAATTTCATTTTTAAAACTTCAAACAAACGCTTTTATTTTGTATAAAATGACGTCATTCGTATCCGCTGAAGAATTCCACATTTTGGACACAGTCTTAAACAACATCTACAGAAAAGTATGCATTTGACGTCACTATTGCAGAGTGCTTTCGTCCTTCAAGAAACTCGGCAGACAAATCGGCTATATAATGATTCATATGCTTTCATGTGTTTATAACATTAATATAGATACTTAAAATTAAATGTAGTTTATAAAAGCTCCATGTTTTATCAGAAATCATTCATTTATGTTTTTTTTTTTTTTTTTTTTTTTTTCAGTTGTTATGGGAAAATGGCAACAAAAAGATAATAATCTATTATTTTCGAACGCGACATTTCTATTTCCACTAGACTTCTGTTCTAACGTTCTTCAGAACCTGTTCTAGAGTCCTCAGAGCCGTTCTGATTGGCTGTCCCGATTCAGATGAAGTGGCTAAACGTCCGAGCACCGTTTGCATATATCCGGATGTTTGTTTTCAGCTATTTCGTTTCTGATGCTACATAAGTTTGATTTGAATAAATTATTTTCCATTTTTAAATGATGAAACTGCTATTTTCTACTTGAAAGTATTCAAAAATGCCTGCATAAAACAAACCTCCATCATTTCCATACTAAAACTGTTTTTTTTTTTGTTTTTTTTCAAATCTTTTAAGATTAAGACTGTTTCATAATTTTTAAATGTTATTTATATTAAAAATTATACAATAAAATATATAATTTATATTAAAAACGCTTGTCACTTATAAAACACTGCAATTGCAGGGGAATTTGCATATCTAAACCATGAAAAAAATATAAAACCAGGGTTATTTTTGATTTAATTATTTTTGTAACCCTGATACTAAAAATAACCCTGAAAAGTATTCTTTTTTTAGCACTGAAAATGGAATTTTTAAATATATTTCATGGAGGTATAGGAGGATTCAGTTGCAAATTCAGGGGACAGTTTGAAGGTATCCCCCCCCCCCCCCCCAAAAAAAAAAAAGAAAAAAGTTTCTGATTTTATATTTTTTCATGATTTAGATATGCAAATTCTCCCTGCAACTGCAACGTTTTATAAGTGAAAATGCGTTTTTATTATAAATTATAAATTTTTAAATAATTTTTAATATAAATAACATTCAAAATTTATGAAACAGTCTTTATGACTCTATCTTAAAAGGTTTGGGAAAAAAATGGTTTTAGTATGGAAATGATGGAGGTTTGTTTTATACAGGTATTTTTGAATACTTTCAAGTAGAAAATAGCAGTTTCGTCATCTAAAAATGAAAAATAATTTATTCAAATCAAACTTATCTAGCATCAGAAACGAAATAGCTGAAAACAAATATCCGAATATGTGCAAACGATGCTCGGGCGCATGGCCACTTCATCTGGAGCTGGCCAGCCAATCAGAACGGCTCTGAAGGACGCTAGAACAGAAGTCTAGTGGAATGCGAAATGTCGCTTTTCGAACTATTTTTCCTTTACTTTCTTCAAAAATGGAGTATGTGAGTTGCCAACTTAAAGAAATGGTGTTAAAAACTACATAAACATTAATATCTCAAAAATAAATTGAGATGCAGTTTTCAAACAAATTGCATTCAAAAGAACTTTTTTTTCTCTGCACGACGGTATGAAAAGTGAAAATGCGCGATGCTTAGAAGCTTAAAAAATTGCACTAGAGATTATTCTGTACAATGATACGTTTGCTTTGTTTTACGACTGTCTTATATAACGGAACGTTATTTTTTGGAGACGACACTTTAATTGTTGGAAGTAAGAAATAGCATACCGGAGGCTAATAAATAATAAAAAGAATAATTGACAGTTTTATTAATTAAAAATGTAATATTAATAAAATTATGATTAGAACATTGGGAAAAAAGTCTAAAATCCTCAGTAGATAGTTTAAATAATTGTTTTTTTTTTTTTTATTTCCTGTTGCAATATCTTAAAAAACAAATTCACTAGTTCGCGTTTTCTACTAGACATAAATCAAAGCGTTATTTTTTTTATAATCAAGACCCACGATAACTTAACTTTTTGTAAAAGAATTTTTTTTTCTAACAACATGAATTACAGTCTTGAAATTACGTGTGATTTTTAACTTCAACATTGATGCTTATAAAATAGTATTTTCTAAAAAAAAAATAATATTTTTTTACTTATTTTAAACTTATGTTTATATTGTAACATTTTATGTTTATTGTATAAAATGTAAAGACATATGTTCTGGTTTCTTCACAAAATTTTAAATACAAGGACGTTGAATGTGGAGATATCCGCTTCATGACAGACGCGTATCTATTTTGAAAAATCATAAAAATTGAAACTTTTTAACAATCCAGCATTATAATATTTTTAAACTGGTTCTATGGTTACCTTCTCTGTTTTATTTGAAAATTCATATCTTGCATGATGCATTCTTTATTTCAGAGAAAACAAACTTCATTTGTTAAAATACACGTTAATAAAAGAAATTCTATCGAATTCCCTAAAATTAAAATGTTCCTCAGTTTATTCAAAGCACATCAAAAACGGAAGGTATAACTTAATTATAACAATTGTTTTCAGATGCTTCATTTATTTCACAGAAAGCAATTAAACTTAATTGGATTTCGTAATATACCAATGACCCTAAAATTATATAAAGCAATTTGAACATTTTTATAATATGTTTTTAGCTGTTTTATTTTTCTTTCCAGTCTTCTGTACAATGTGTAGTAATAGTAATGTGTAGTAATATATGTATTTTTTTTCTATAGGAACATTATTGGATCACTGCAATTGGGAATTTTCCGCAGTAATATAAATTGAAAAGTATTTAAAAACTGTTTAAAAAAAACAATTAACGCATTAATTTAGAAGGGAAACGTAATTACATTTCTTTAATTAAACTAAAAATGTAGGCGAATGAAATAAACTAGTAATTTAAACGCTGTAACAGAATAGATTTTCTTTTCATTGTACAATCTTTATTTTACACTAACTAAATGTACATATTATAAACGATTCGATTTAAAAATTGCTCTTACATTTCATTATCGTCTCTATAACTGAAATCGTGTGAAATGGAACATTTGACAGACAATTAAAAGAACGTTACAACATCAACAACTTCCAAAAGAGATACGATGAAAAAAAAAAATTTCGCAATGAAAAATATTTTGTATTTTTAATATTATCTTAATATTATGTAAATTCATTGTAATAGTTATGTCACATCCATCGCGTGAAAATTCAATGCAAAGGAAATTGCATGCAATTTATTAAAGGGAAAAATACTTCTACTAATGAAAAAGGCGTAAACCAATTATTACTAAACAACTCATCTTGTACCATTTTAAAGAATACAGGATGCCCTAATTTAACGAACACTTTTTTATTTCACATTCACGGCACAGTAAATACAGTAAACTCGGTCTAAGGCGGAATGGATCGGGACCGAGAAACTTTTCCGTAGTAGACAATATTCCGCCTTAGACAAACTTTACCCTATGTCTATGGATTCGCAGGGACTTGAAAATCTTTCCGGCATAGACAGATTTCCGTCTTACACGGATTCCGCCTTACAGAGAGTTTACTGTATATTGCATATATGACAGTCACAAACTAGAGAAGAAGAAGAAGAGCTAATAAGCAAAAAAAAGAGCTAATATTCGTTGGTGAACTATACATTTCGCAGATCGATAGCATCTGCGAAGTGTATTCCACTGAAATTTAATCTTTACACTGGGGCTCGGACGGCATCTGCCTTACATTAGCATGTATTCTCGACAGATGCTGTCCGAGCCCTCGTATAAAGGAGTACAGTACTACAGTCTTGTTTCAAGACGTCCGTAAAAATCCTTTTTTAGACACAGACAATTTTGCCTGATAACACATACTTCTTGAAGCGTTATTCGGAGATGCTCTCCTATCAACAGTTCAAAATGGTCTCCCGTTGTGATCCCACCAGCTTCTCTATTTAAGCGTTGGGCATTTAAAGTGGTTTGGAGGACTTCATAAGAACCCTTGAGTTACTAGTAAACTTACGATACACAGCTGTTCCTGTAGTGTCAGAGCTAAGAATTTTATTAAGCTTTATTGTAACGTCAGTCCAATGATTTTCCAGCAGCATCGAAGGATGCTCGAAGTAATTCTTGTTAGAGCTTTAACAAATCTTTTGAGTGCTGGAACTTTTTTAACCCTAGATCTACCGGGAATTTTATTCAAGTTTTAATAAAACGTTCTACACCAGAATTTTTATTTAAAACTATTTAACTTATTTATTTACCTTATTATTGTCTGGTTTATATACTTAGTTTATTTTAAAGAAATTTCTGGTTTGAATGAATATTTTGTATGTACCTGTCGGGTCCAATGGACCCGTCTGGTAGACGGAGGGTTAAGACAGGGGGCAAATTAGATTATTTTGCATTACTATACATTCATTAATCAGTGGCTAAATGAAGAAATTGCACAATCTTCATGCAAAATGTTTACATGTAGGTGATGCGTACTCGGATGCGTACGATACGGATTCGTAAACTTAAGTCCGATTTAGAAATTTTTTGTTCAATGGTTAACAAAAAGGCATTATGTTAACCTGTTATCGGGACTATTCAACGTGTGCACTTATATGAATGGGTATGATGCTCATGGATTTGTTCAAGACCAAATAAGAGAATCTTACCTGGACTGGATATAGGAACTAGACCAATGATTATTATTTTTTTTGTGGCTGTGTTATAAATATTAGAAATATAATTTATAGACATTCTGTAGTGGAGTGAACTTTCTAACTTCGAAAAAAATCTTAATTAAGCTTTCATTTTTATAGAAATGTAATTCGATTAGCTTCTCATTTATCCTAAATCGTTTCCTAACTTTTTGTCTTGTATGAAATCAATAACATAATCATGTCGCTCTAAAATATGTATTAATAATTTATAACTCACGACTTTCTGTCTTATAGACACCCCCGATAGTTATGTCCGTTAACTAATTTAATTCATATTTTCATTGTTATTTAAATGTTCCAGTAGTGGATGCATGAAGCTTTTTATTATTTGAATTGTCATGCAAACTTTAGTTGGAAAAATCCATCACATGAAATTCTATTCAGACGCAAGCATATATATTGATTAGTATAATACATAACTTGAAGGAGTTTAACAAAGCGCCTACAGAGATATTTTGAAGTGATAATTTGTGTACAAACAATTGATTTGCTTTTGATAAGCTGTGCACGTTATGCGAAATAGTAATTCTTATGACAAAGATAAAAATGAATTTGTACTAAAAACATATTTTTATTTATACGTTGTGTACCTGCCACAGAAACTTTTTCAATTACGTGCCATGGATTTGTCACCGATGGAATAAGATTTTTATGAAAAAAAAAAAAAAAAAAAAAAAACAGACGTACATTATTATTTGAAACATTTTAAAGATGTTAAGTTTATCTTCGAATTGATACAACTTTATATTTGTACATATATTAACTGTTCAGGTAGTAGTTTCGGCACTTCGGTTACTCGTCCAACAAAATAGTAAGTAATTATTTATTTTACAGGGGTTAAAGTTACATATACGTCCATTTTAGACTTTATTTATTTCATTATGGCATATATTTACTTAACCAAACCTAGCTATATCTAATGATAGAGTAAGTCGACAAAACGGCACAAGCATTCAAAACTATGAAACTGATGATGAAACAGATATGGCACGTAACGAAAGCACACAGTGAGACACACAGTTGTGGTACACAGTGAGACGTGCCTCATTGTGTATCTACTATGCGGTTCTGACGTAAAAAAGTTATTTATTAATAAAAGAAGGTTTTTTTTTTCTCTCTCTCTCTATCTCAGTGTCTATGTGGAGGGGGGGGGGATAGTAGAGATGCGTATTTTAAAATATTTGCAGATCGTAAATGATTACCATGTTCAGTTTTTTTTGTATTCGCTGGAGTTTTATAAAATAGCTGTAGGCTGTGATCAGTATAGAAATAAATCCTTTTAAATTGCTTTTTTACGAAATCTGTTTATTTGGAGTAAATATCTAAAATTGTAGCATTTCATACAGAAATGGATAGGGATGTTGCCTGATAGAATTTCTAAAGACGATTTTTTTTACATGACTGAGTTCATGAAGCGCAAGGGAGCAATTGCCAATTATTCTGTAATATACACTTTGGCATCCAACAATTGGCGAAAAAATTAAGCAGAGATCAAAGAATCATTTCTACTGACCGAAAGGAAAGTCGATCTTTATTCTTTTTTTTTTATCTAGTCAGCTTGAATAATCATCTAAATGAATTTTATCAGTGCGAGAGCCGCTTTAGTGATAAAGGCATCTGTTAAATATATTTTCTTTCTTTTCTTTTGGAGGAAAGTTACAATGGGAACTGAAATAAAGGTTAGGATAAAATGAATAAGTAATTAAAGATTAGTTTTAATTGAAATTTAGAGAAAGGTATAATTTAAGAAAAATATATGTGATTCCACATCACATATATCTCCCCTTCAACCAACGAAAAGAATGGGGGGGGGACGTGCGATGGTTAGTGAAATCTACTAAACGTAAGAGGCTGAAAGTGTGCATGAAGGTAGCCCAATGTCTGCCACTATCCAACCGAGGCTCATATATAAAAAAACATTAATCTAGAAATATTAATTAGAAGTCATAAATTGCAGAAAATTATTGATAGAGTATAAAAATATATGATTATGAAAATATACACATTGTCTCACTATGTACCACTTGTGTGTGCCAATTTTCGATACTCTTTTATGCTGCTTCTGTGCTTTTATAAATAACTTTTTTAAAACCATTTATACATTAATGTGTAGCGTATTTGTGTAGCTTAAAGTTGTAGCAATTTTTTTTTCAAAAGAATAAAAATAGTCGCCATTTGTTAAGTAATAATAATTTTCGTCTCACTGTGTACTACCTTCCCCTATACACATATATATATAATATATATGTATATATATTTTTTTCATCGGAAACGACACTAAATTCTGAAAAAGCAGAATTCCTGTTTTCTAGTTATTTATCTTTTCCTTTCTAAAAAAATATTTTTTTAATTGCGTAGAATTTACACTTTAATTTACAAAAATATTAATACTAAAATAGTATTTAGAAAATCCTAAGTGGAAACAGTGAAGATTTTATAAGGTTTGCGAATTTTCGCGATCTCAGATCGCCACAGTTGACCAGGAATTTGATGATGGCAATTAGAAAGAAGCTTACGCAAGTAAGCGATCATTTTCATGTCTAATAGTAACGTTTCACTTGCTCTAGCCATAAATTTGGAGATTAATCACTCAGAAATATAAATATTTATGAAATGTCCTAAATTTTACATTCTTGCGATATTTTGGGTCTCCAAATCGCCATTGGTGACCAGAAAATTAAGGATGGCAATTACAAGGCAGCCTACATAAGTAAGCCATCATTTTAAGATCTAAAAGCAACGTTTTAATCACTCTTGACTCAAACTTGTTGACTAATCACTCACAAGTATGAATATTTATGAAATGCCCTAAAATTTTAATTCTTTCAGGTAGTAATCTTAAAATATTTTTTCTCTATGTTTTAAATATATTTTTAAATCCTTCAATTTAGTGGAATATTTTGCTTTTTAGCACTTTCCAATGTTTTAATTACTCTTGACTAAAACTTGTTGACTAATCACTCACAAGTATGAATACTTATAAAATGTCCTAAAATTTATATTCTTTCAGGTAATAATCTTAAAATATGTTTTCTCTATGTTTTAAATATATTTTTAAATCCTTCAATTTAGTAGAATATTTTGCTTTTAAACACTTTCCAACACAGTGGAGAAGTGTTTATGAATTCGGTTTGCCTGGCCGTCTGCCTGACTGTATGTCTGTCCTTGCTCTAACTCGCGTAAATATAGTCCGATTGCCATGAAATGTATATATGTGATTGTGTATCACTATGGCATGTTCCGTATTCAAAATGAAGTTTGTAGCATTTTCGGTTCATATACAGGGCTACTCAAAAGAATTACGTTACATTACGGTCTATGGGGGTAGGGGAATCGTTTGCGGAGTGTTTTAATGATAATACCTTATTTTGAACATATTGAATTTAATATTTATCACTGAAATGTACTACAAGGTTCTTACTATAGAGCATGGTGAGCATAGAATTGATCCTTCATTTACTGGGACACCCAAAAGAACTTGGCTAGAGAAGAAAATTAACAATAATTGAACTATTGAAGCCTATAAACAATAGTTGCTGAAAGTGTGTTTTCAGTCGAGATATGCGGTTATAAATTTAATTATTTTTTAGATATTACTTGGTGTGTATAAATTCTCTAGATCATGCACAGGGCTGCACAAAAGTTTTCAACAACATCCGTTTATTAGCGGAAATTGCTGTGTGGAAATTTTCAACTGTGCTATGCGTTTAACTGAACTACCTTTTAGCATACTATGAAGTATGGATACATATTTGTAGATCAAAAACAGGGATGCACAAAAAATCGTATATTTTAACGACTATTCATGGTTATAGTAGTGAATTTTTGTTACAGTATTCTGAATGTGTTGGAATGTCTTTCATAATCTATGCTGTACGCATGGTTTTTCGTTCTTGTTATTGTTGCCACATGATACTTATCCTATAATAATCTAAGCATGTGAGATTCTATTTATAAATATATTATAACAAAAATATTTCTTATTTTAGAATGAATTGTTAGATTCAATGGAAATTCACATTTATTTTCCAGAATAAGGCTTGCTCATATTTACTTATACTTTCTTATACTTTGCAGGTAAATGCTGCTTATGTCAGCATGTTGATCATGGTTGTATCCATGATTCGAAAGCTTTTACTATTTTCATGAAATTATGGATACATCTTAAATAATTTTTATTCATAGATATGTTTTATATAGCTACATATATTTTTTCAATAAATATTATATGCTGTAGTGTCAAGAAAACTGCAATAAATTCAAAATAAATGAAGAAAAAGGTCCATAATAAAACTTTAGCCAATAATTGAAGGTTTCTCAAGAATCATAAAATTGTGACCTCTAGTATGCTTAATCTGGTGACTGCCTTTAAGGTTGGAAAATTGGGCCTTGTTTTATTACACATCTTCATGTCATTTGTACAAATTAGAGAGTTTTGAACACACATTTAAGTACGTTTGCGAGGTTTTTATAAAACATCATCAGGATACTTTTAATATGTGAAGCATAACACTTTCAACATATTATATTTTAATGCATCTAGAGGCTTAAATAAAACTACGTAACATATACTTCCAAGATCAATTTTATCGTAAGGAAAATTCAGGTACGATAAAATTTATCATACCTGAACGATATTCAGTATCGTATATATTCGATACTCTATATTTCCCAAAAAGTCAATTAACTTTTTGGGGGAAGAGGTTAGTAAGTCGAATAACATAGGGTCTTTGACTCACATTTTACAACATGTTCGTAATTCGTGTTTGACATACGATAGTATCTCATCTTGTCATAAATAAATATTTTTATGCAACGTCGGAATTTGAAAAAGTAAGAAAATATTTTTTTTTTTTAATATAATTCCATATAACCCTATAGGCTCAGTCAAACCTTTGCACTTCAGGGTGGTTCCGTCCAAAGTTAGGTGGATTTAGCCCACTAAATCAATAAAAGTATATTGTCACCAGACATTTAATTTAATAAAATGTAACTTGTATTTGTACGGTGCTTAAGGGCAGTTTACCTTTTCAACAATTTTGTTTATTTTAATAAATGTGGTTCAAATAATGAACTCACTGCATTTTAAAGTTCAAATAAAAGAAGAAAAAAAAATGCATATTTAATAAAAACTTTAAAAGTTTAAAAAAATTGAATTTTTAAAAATTCCTACTACTTTTTTAAATATTGATGTATTTGCAATTTTTTTTTTTTTTTTAAGATTTTCAAATGTGTATTACACAAGATTGCGCGTGAATTTTTAGGTACATCCAATATTACATTTAGTATAATTTTTTTACTGTTATATATACTGTAAAACGATTAAATCTAATGCATCTTATTATATATATATATATTTAAATAAGAAAAATCCTGAAGGCTAATTCCATGCGCAGATTTATCACATATTCAAGGCATTCTCACATAATTTTAACTTTCAGGAATAGAAATCTGGTGCAATTAAACTTAATACAATAACATTTTAAACTTATAGAATTCCTTAATGATTCAAAATAAAGAAAACATTTCCGCAGAGATGATTTTTAATAATATTTTATTTAACTGAAGAACAAAATTAAACTTGCATGTTTAAATTTCCTTACTGTTCCTTGACGTTTTATCTCTCTAACTTTTTATTTTCTTCTAAATTGTTACTTATAATAAATTTGCATAAAACCCATAGGACATTTAAATAAGAAATAATAACAATGTACTATTTTTAGTACAAAATTTTAGTATAACATTGTCCTAAAGGTTGAAAATCAGCAGTTTATATTATTTTATGCTGAATTATTTTATTTTATCGTTATTTACCTGTAACACACATGTTACAGACATGCTAATTTATTATGTATGAGGCACACACAATTTATGACTTTTAAGTCCCTGGATGATAATTTGTATTTTAGTACATATTCTTGGGGTTTTTTATTTCTTATTCTGGAAAATATCCCATTACATGACTGTATACCAATATTAACGAGATAAATAAGTTTAGGACGATGTTGGGGGTCCAAATATACCACGAAATGCCTTACCATCACGTGTCCCTGATGCTGATTTTTAAGTTTGGAGTTGTAGGTATCTGTTTCAATAAAAGTAATTCGATGTAACTTTTTTTCCGAAACTAGGACTATTGTTTTATATAAATATGTAGCAAAAAATTAACCTGCATATATTTTTACGATTGTTATTATTTTTTTAACTCTGTCCCAGGAATTTAGTTTTCTTACCGTCCCTCTTGCCAGAGTTCGTACGCTTCAAGAACTTTCAAGTACCTTTTATCACAATTTTTTTAAAGTAATATTTTCCTTACTTAAAGAAAAAAAATTCTATCTTCAGATATAGCGACAAGTACTTTACGAAACTTCTTGTAATAAAACGCCTAAAATCCCGTGAATCCCTTGATGCTTACGAACCCTGCTTGCTAAAATTATACAGAAAATCACTTTAGATGCAGCCACAGAATATTTTTTTCAACTTTTTTCTCATGCAGAAGTAAGCTTGAAAAAAAATGGCTGAAATTCTTTGACAAGACATTTACTGCAGAATTTAAATATCAATTTCAAACATAGTGGCTTTATTGGTAGCCTTATCGTCCCCAAGGTTTATTCCTGCACTTTTGGAAGTAAATTAATTTTTTTTAATCCAATTTAAATAACTGTTTCTAAAAACCAATTAACATTGTATCTATCACTTAGTCTTAGCATGATCTTCCTAAAAGTAGGTGATAATTTCTTTGCCGTCCGATCCTTACCGTCCTTTTTTTGTTTCCTTACTGTACCCTTTTTTACATACCGTCACCTCTTTAACACCCCTTTAAGACAATGGTATACAAAATTTTGTAGTAAAAATACTACATTGTTATTATTTCTTATTTGAATGCTCTGTGGGTACTATGCAAATTCATTATAAGTAAAAATTTAGAAGAAAATAAAAAGTTAGAGAGGTAAAACGGTAAGGAAAATTAAACTCGCAAGTTTAACTTAAAGTTCAGTTAAATAAAAAAAAAAATCGTCGCTGCTGACCATTTGTTCTTTATTTTGAATCATTAAGGCTATAAGTTTAAAGGTCTATAAGTTTAAAATGTTATTTTATTAAGTTTAATTTCACCATATTTTTATTCCTGAAATTTAATATTTTGTGAGAATGCCTCATATCACCTACAAGGGTTCCAAAAAATAAATAAACTTTGTTATTTAAAATATTTTACTGAGAATTTCATGGTTGCAAATCGAAATATAAGAGTAGGGACGGTAAGAAAATCACAGGATTTCTATTTGAAACAAACAGAAGTCAATTATTTTCAACTAATTTAGTTTTTGATGCTACTATTGAAGAAAATGCTTTTCACACAGGTAAGAAATAAAACAATATGTAGGATCATTGTTTTGAAAGAATTCGTTACTAAGGTTTCATTAAAACAGGCTATTTACTTTTTTAAGAATGTTTTAGAGAGTCTCAATACTTAAAAGGTTTTAAAATGATGATATATAACAAAATACATGTGAGCCATTCTCCGATAATTTTAACTTTCACGAATCAGAAACATGTGAAATTCAACTTGAAAAAAAATAGCATTTTTAAACTTCCAGTTTTAAACTTTTACGTTCTTGTTACTATATTTAGAAAATACTCTTAATCAGCATTAATGTTTAATACTGTGCTATACCAGTGAGACTCTCGCCATCCATTTAATAGTGAAATAGAACGGGGATGGTAAAGAAGGGACGGTAAGAAAAATTACCACTTATTTTTATGCAATTCATGTTAAGCCTAAGTAATGGCCATATGTTCATTGATTTATAGCAGCAGTTATTTACACTGAACTAAATAATATATATATATATATATATTAATTACATCTTAACCCTCTCGCTGCGCAACCCGAGATATACTCGGGTTGTCGGGTTTTATTCTTCCGTCTAATTAATACTTATTTGGTTATTCCCACCAGTTATTTTTTAGAGAAAACTTTGTCTGATTTAATCAGGGCATTTCCCCGATTACGATTGTCAAAAATTTCTGCTTTGAAGAACCGTTGATAAAAGATTAAGAATTCTGTAAAAGATGCTCATCGTGAAAAATTACTTAAGCAGCTATAAATCTTAGTATATATCAAGATTTCCCAGATTCCCCAAGATTTCTCAAGATCCTCATGATAAATCTTGTGGGCGGTAAGACTACCAATAAAGCTAAATTGCTTATATATGCTTGATATTTAAATGCTGATTTAAATTCTGTAGTAAATTTTCTTTCAAAGAATTACAGTCGTTTTTCCTCTGGCATACTTCTGCATCAGGAAAGTCCTTCCGGCCAGTGCCGGGAGGAAGAGGTAGCTTTCATAATCCTTATTTAAAAAAAGCCAAATTATATCATTCAAACACACGAAGCTCAATTTTGTGGAAACCGAATATAGGAGATTCAATACTAATTTTTATCAATATAATGAATGAGAATTTCGCGAAATTAGTCAGCTTTATCCAAGCTGCTTTTCTTTAAAGTAACATATATTTGGCTGCCAAATTCGGCAATTTCTTAAAGTGCCTGTCATTTTAAGACAACATGGTGGATGAAGCTAAGCAGTGAACTTGGTCGAGACCTTAGTAATTGCTGTGCACATGCTCACTCACATCGGAATCGGTTAATATATAGGAGTTCTGTCGCATGCAAAAATCAGATTTTTCAAAATGTCACCCACAATAGAAATTGAAACTGCTATATCTGAGCCATTTTTTAAGGTAAAGACAAACAAAAAATGCTCCTGAATCCTTATATCAAGGTCAAATACTTAAGAAAGAAACCTTTTTCAATTTCTAATTTTTTTGCACCTCACTTTAAATATATATATTTTTTTTAATTTAATGGTCGCCATTTTGAAACAAGATGGCTGATGAATCTGGCCAGCGAACTTGGTCGAGGTGTTGATGTATACTATCCACATGCCTTCTTACATCGAAATAGGCGAATACGTGTGTTATCGCGTGACAAATACAAGATCGTTTCAAAATGTTATCCATGCTAGAAATTTAAAGTGCTATAAATCAACCATTTTTTAAGATATAAACAAAAGAACAAATTTTCAGAAACAAAAACTGCTCCGGAATCTTTGTATCAAGGCCAAACACATAAAAAAATCTTTTTCATTTTCCAATTGTTTAATACCTCATTTTGAATTTTAAATTTAATTTTTTTTAAATGGCAACCCTTTTGAAACAAGATGGCGAATGAAGCTGGCCAACGAACTCGGTCGAGACATTGGTATGTACTATGTACAGACCAAGTTACATCCAAATAGGTTCATAATTACGCCTGTTATCGCGTGACAAAAATCAGGTCGTTTTAAAATGTCAGCCACAAGAGAAATTCAAAATGCTATTACTCAGCCATTTTTTTTAGATATAGACGAAAGAAAAACTGTTCCGAAATCTTTGTATTAAGGTCAAACACATACAAAAAAAAATCTTTTTCACTTTCCAATTTTTTGGTATCTCATTTAAATTTTTTTATTTTTTATTTTTTTAAATGGCCGCCATTTTGAAACAAGATGGCGGATGAAGCCGGCCAACGAACTGGGTCGAGATATTTGTATGTACTATGTACACACCAAGGTACATCCAAGTCGGTTCATAAATACGCCTGTTATTACGTGAGAAAAATCAGGACGTTTCAAAATGTCAGCCACGCTAGAAATTCAAAATGCTATAACTCAGTCATTTCTTAAGATATAGACGAAACAAAAACTGCTCCCGAATCTTTTTATCAAGGTCAAACACATAAGAAGAAAATATTTTGTCAATTTTTAATTTTTTGGTACCACATTTCAAATTTAAATTTTTCTTAAAAATTTAAATGGCCACCATTTTTAAACAAGATGGCGGATGAAGCTGACCAACGAACTCGGTCGAGACATTGGTATGTACTATGTATAAACGAAGTTACATCCAAATCGGTTCATAAATACGCCTTTTATCGCGTGACAAATTTCAGGACGTTTCAAAATGTCAGCCACGCTAGAAATTCAAAATGCTATAACTCAGCCATTTTTTAAGATATAGACGAAAGAAAAACTGCTCCGAAATCTTTGTATAAAGGTCAAATACATAAGAAAAAATATTTTTCCATTTTCAATTTTTTGGTACCACAATTCAAGTTTTAAAATTTTTTAAAAATTTTAAATGGCCGCCATTTTGAAACAAAAAGGCGGATGAAGCTGGCCAACGAACTCGGTCGAGAGATTGGTATGTACTATGTACACACTGAATTACATCCAAATCGGTTCATAAATACGCCTTTTATCGCATGACAAAGTTCAGGACGTTTCAAAATGTCAGCCACGCTAGAAATTCAAAATGCTATAACTCAGCCATTTTTTAAGATATAGACGAAACAAAAACTGCTCCGGAATCTTTGTATAAAGGTCAAATACATAAGAAAAAAATATTTTTCCATTTTTAATTTTTTGGTACCACATTTCAAGTTTTAAAATTTTTTTAAAATTTTAAATGGCCGCCATTTTGAAACAAAACGGCGGATGAAGCTGGCCAACGAACTCGGTCGAGACATTGGTATGTACTATGTACACACTGAATTACATCGAAATCGGTTCATAATTACGGGAGTTACAGTGTGACATAGGTCAGATATATATATATATATATATATCAATTTTGAACGGAGGGTGGTTTCGGGGTCTGGGGGTCATGATCGATGAAAATATACCAAAATTTTTTGAAATCGCTTTCCTCCGAACGGCTGCAATAGGTAGCTTTTTTGTAAAGAAAGCTACCTAAAAAAAAACTGTGGCTGCATCTGAAGTGATTTTCTGTATAAATTAAACAAGAGGTACGGTTAGGAATCTAAAATCCAGGGAGAGGGTTCAAAAAATAATAATTACCGTAAAAATATGAGCAAGTTAGTTTTTTGCTACATACTTATATAAAGGAATATTCTCAGTTTCGAAAAAAAAATACGTCTAATTAGATTCATTGGAACAATTTTATACAGACAGCTCCAAACTTAAAAATCAGCATCAGGAACACGGGGTGGCAAGGAAATTCATGGTACATTTTGACACCCAACATCGTCCAAAACTTATTTATCTCGTTAATATTGTTATACAATAATGTAATGGCATATTTCCCAGCATAAGAAATTAAAAAAATATATCTACTAAAAGAAAAATATTCTTCAGGGACTTAAAAATCATAATTATGTGAAAATGCTTCATATAATTAAGAACGTGTACAAAAAAGTTTAAATATCTATCTCAAATACAAAAAAAGTCTTAGCATTTTTAAAACACGAAAATGAAGAAAATATGAATAAGGATAAAACTATTTTTACTACATTATTTAAACGGCTAAAGATAATTCTATAATAAAACAATTTGGGTAAATTTCTTTTGTAATTTAATTAGTAAAATGTTAGGTTTTTTGTAAAAATACATACATTTCAAAAATTTGTATAATCTCCTTTATTTTCAGTTAAAAATGAAAGTATAAACGTATTGTAATAACATTTATGACATTTCAAAAAATTCAATATCATTTTAATAAAACATACACCAAAATATTATCTACACAACAGTATCTGTGGCGACATATTACTAAAACAAACGAAGAAATTAGAACAAAGTATATTATACTACAGTCGTGGCCAAAAGTTTAGGACCACCGTGCAGAAACTAGCGTTTTTAAAATTAAAATCACTGATAACGCCATAAATCAAATCGATTTTCGTCAGATGGCGTCATTCCGTCTGACAGTGGAGTTACTGTATTCGCTTTTCTTTCGAACTTTGAGTAATAAATGTCGCAGATGCAATTTATTGTCTGGATCTTAAATTTCAGTGGTGGTCCTAAACTTATGGACACGACTGTAGATATTTTTCACCAGATTTGAAAATTTGTGTTAGTTTTATTTTGTATTATTTTATTTTTTTAGCTTCGTGATATTAAAGAATATCCATTTTGCAAATCATTGGCGTTACATTATAAATATTTTTAAACCTATACAGATGGGTGACAAAATAACACGAACACCTATGACATATGAATTGCAATTCTTCCACAAATGTTCGAAGCATGAAGTTCTCTTTGGGCAGTTCTTGCTGAAATGGGATTCTGGAGATGACTATTTATCTCTGACGCTACCTGTGATAAAGATTGCCTGCGCTTTCGGACCGCTATGGGGGTCAACTATCTTTTATCCCTCTCAGAAAGCTTTCTTTTCCGTCCTCTGTTGTACATCACAGACGGCATTTTACCGCATTTCGTGTAAGCTATCATAACGGTTGACACAATACTCCTTGCACGCCCCAAATAATTGGCTGTTTCCGTCAAGGAGCAACCAGCGCACCGCATTCTAACAATCATTCTTTTTTCGAACTCTGACAAGACAAAAATTAGTGAGTTTTCCAGAGTGTATGGTAAGCGCATGCAACACCTATGACTGATGTTGAGGGACTGATACCTTACCTTTCATAACCACAAAGGGGCAGAATTGGGTGCAAAGTGACATGCGCGTTCTGGCCCTTTGAAATGGACAATGCCTTTTTCATGGGTGTTCGTATTATTTTGTCACCCATCTGTATAAGTAATACTACTCAATGCACGCATTGTCGAATAATTGACTTAAACAAAATATTGTAAAAGCCTTGAAGGAAATATGAAATGAATATGTGTGACAAACTTTTAATTTTTAAAAATTACATTCTGAAATCCAATAAAAAACATAATTTCCCACGCAATGAATGATGCATTATCTTTCGTCTTTAAATTTAAAATAAATATATAATTTAGAAGTTTGAGCATTCAGTGTATTATCAATGTCATTCTTGAAGAGAATTTAAAAGATTTATGTAATACTCTTTATTATTTTTAAAAAATCCCTGCCGGCCCGGCCTACAGGCGGAGGTAGATTTCGAAGTTAAGTATACTAATTTCACAAACAAAA
This sequence comes from Maratus speciosus, assembly GCA_963932465.1. Classification (NCBI taxonomy): domain Eukaryota; kingdom Metazoa; phylum Arthropoda; class Arachnida; order Araneae; family Salticidae; genus Maratus; species Maratus speciosus. The sequence goes on from OZ010792.1 coordinate 245,436,069, forward strand.
ACCGAATCATGATTAGAGATAAACCCACTTTAACAATTTTATCTGGCCGCTTTTGACGAGTTTTTATTTCATTTTTATATTAACTGGTTTTATCAGAATCATGTTAGGGCGGTATTCAAAAAAATACTTTTCCATGCTCAACAACTCGAAATTTTCTGGCATAACTCCAGATTCATTTTTAATAGGAAAAATATGAAACTTGTTGACGTGATTTTTGAAGAGATTTATAAGCGACCTGTGTTTTTAATTTTCGTTCAATTAATTAAAACTGGATATATAAACAATTATTTTCTCAGTAAGACAATATTTTTCCGTTTCTAACACAATCGCTTCGGGAAATTCCGTTCAAAATGCCCACTTTGACATCATTTTTTGAAATATATTCTGCGTCTGTCAAAAAATCGATCATTACGGTACATTATATAGTTTCTGAATAAGCGAATCTACCAATTGGAAGCATTTGAGAGCAAAAATGAGTTTAAAAATGAGTCAGATAATAAGCAGTTTGGATTTGAATACTCCCTTAATACGATGATTTTTCCAACACAATCCGCTTCGGGAAATTCGGTTCAAAAGGCCCACTTTGACAGCATGTTTTAAAATATATTCTGCCTCTATCAAAATATTGACCATTACGGTACATTATATAGTTTCTGAGTAAGAAAAGGCACCAATTGGAAGCCTTTGAGAGCAAAAATGAATTGTAAAATGAGTCAGAAAATAAGCAGTTTGGATTTGAATACACCCTTACTAAGATGATTTTTTCTTCAACCGCTATGAATTTTTAATTTGTTTTTGCTGTAAGAATTGGTCCTATCCAAAACTTGTCTATATATATGTTGTAGACAATATTAAGAAGATATATGATAAATTCATGGGGATTTTATATCTTTTGAATTGAGGGCGTTATGAATTTTTTTCTTCTTCAAATGCCCTTTTCGTTTTCGTTTTTAATTTTTTTTGCAGTACGAATTAGTCCTATCAAAAACTTGTGAATATAAAAGTTGTAGATAATGTTAAGGAGATTCATTATAAAATTAATTGCATTTGATATCTTGAGAATCGACGAAGTTATAAAATTTTTTCTCAAAAAAAACCTTATTTTTTGCGCCCCTTGAGCCCATTTTTAACTTTATCAAAAATCTGTGATACATAAATTTTTGGCCCTATTTTTAGAAGTAATAAAAACTTTAAACTAATTTGATATGTACAAAAATTAAGAAGTTATGGCGAGTTTTCGGTTTTCACAAAACCCCTCCCTATTTCCATCCCCTTGGTCCGATTTTGCCCATTAATGAACTTGACCGAGATTTTATGCCCTTGATTTTATGTATCTGTTTGGAAGAGATTGGTGCAGAATTGCGGAAGTTATCGTGTCCAGAAGAAAGTGATATATATACATAGATAGATGCATACATACATAGATAGATAGATAGATAGATGGATAGATAAAGTTTTTTACTGAGGGTGGTTTTGGGCTTTAGGGGGTCATGATAGGTGTAGATCTGCAAAAATTTCAGAAATTCCAACATAGGAACGACGCCAATAGGTAGTATTTCATACGAAATCTACCTAAAAACAGAAAGTTACATAAAATCTGTATTTCCACAAAATTAACTTTACACAGATGAAGTCTGCTTTCTTATTTGGTTATGCAACGAAAAATGTTAAAATTTATAAGCCTTTGAAAGCCGAATAACTGAACGTTGGTTATGTGTTTGAAACAGAAAATAATAAAATAATCTTTCGTCCAAGGGGAAAAAAATAAAAGATGTTAAAATGCTGTAACGTACATTAAGTTACATAACGTACATTACAAACTGATTATTTATATACAGAAACTTTAAGTGGTTTGGTAAATAAATATGGGTGTAGACCAGGGGTTACCAAACTTTCAGACCGACGTACCACTAAACAGAAGTTCATACTTTTGCGCGCCACCAGGTGACAAACTCAACACTAATATAGAGAAGCCTGTGTAAACTGAAGTGTAAAACGAAATATTTTTCGAGTCTTTTGTGCTTCCGCCTGAGCATCTTTTACTGTATTTAATTGCGTTATTACATTATTAAATTGGTAATTACATTGACTGCTTTATATTAACATTGAAATAAAAGGTAATATCATCATTTCATTTTAATAAGATGTACATTATCAATATACAGTATTTTGGTAGAAAAAAGTTACAGTACTTAATGACGTATTGGCTACAATTTTATGTTATATGAATACTCTGTTTAAATATCAATAGTAAAATATAGGGTAATTCTAGGATAGATGGCCATAGAGGAAAGATGGGAAGTCTAACTATTTCAAAAACTATATCATAGATTGCAGCATAAACTGTTTCGTAAGAAATAGTTCAACGTGTTCATTCATTGTTACGTACAGCTGTGCTTTTCAATTATAAAAAGAAAGTGTAATTTTAATGTTTATTTAATTAAGTGGTTTGATATTTTTTTATTTTTTTTTTTTTTTTTGAAATAGGTATCTGAATGTTTTGCATTATGTATGTTACATTTTTTTCAATTTTAAGGACTTTTAAGGCACGTATATAATCCAATCTTTACTTTTAAGACTAAAACAAGGACGTACAATGGCGAAGTGACACTTGAAATTGGGTGGCAATCTGTGTTAAATCTATTGTCCATGTTTATTTATTTGTTATTATCCTCTCATCTTTATTCTCGTGATACCTTTTATATATGATGTAACGTGAATCAGAAATCATATTGATTATTGTTGTTTGAATATTTTTATGGAAGAAGGTAAAAAGCTTTACCGGTAAATAAATTATTTTTGTTTTGAGAGGTTAATTGACTTCTTTATGTACATTTTAAGTTCATAAATACATAATTGGCGTCCGCATTATATTCTGAAAGCTGGGTTGTTAAAATAACATCCTTTTAGAACGCTTTAATTAACATTGTGACGTCCGACGCGACAGGACATTTTACAAAATTTATTTGAAGCAAAATGTTTCAAGCCGTTAAAATTTTTTAAAAAGGTCGACTTAAAGTTCGTGGTAGAAGAGCTTGGGAAAACAATCCCGCAAGAGTATACGATTGGGACACTAAAGGAAATTATTTTGAATAGTAATGAATATAAACAGGATCCCGCTTTTGTACAAGAAATTTTATCCAACGCTGTTGCTGAGAGAAAGGAAAAAGAGGCTAAGAAGTTAGAAAAGGAGAAGTTGGATCAAGAAGTAGAGTTAAAAAAGTTGGAATTAAATCATCAATTAGAATTAGCAAAAATCCAGTCACAGGGACAAATGCAAGGTGAGTACATTTCCAATGATTAAGAAACTAATAATTCAAAAAAGAAATTTACGTTGCCCAAGTTGGAATTTCACCAATTTGATGGTGATTTAAAGGAATGGTTGCCATTTTGGAGTCAATTTGAACAGATTCACAATGATCAAGATATTGCGCCAGAAAATAAATTCCAGTATTTGATCCAAGCAACTGTCACTGGATCTAGAGCGCGAGAAGTTGTTGATAGTTTTCCGCCAACTGGCGCTAACTATGCCAAAGCTATAGAGAGTCTTAAAGCTCATTTCGGTAGGGAAGATCTTTTAGTTGAAGTGTATGTGCGAGAATTATTAAAATTAATTATATCTGTGCAATCAAAAGGAAAATTTTCTATTACATCATTGTATGATAAACTTGAGTTGTATTTACGAGCTCTTGAGACGTTAGGTGTCACAACGGATAAATATGCTTCAATATTATATCCAATGGTAGAATCTTGTTTTACTGCTGAATTTTTGAAAGCGTGGAATCGAACACATACGAATTCGGTTAGTTCTGATGCAAAAGAGCGCCTAGATAATTTAATGACGTTTCTCAAATCTGAAGTTGAAGGAGATGAAAGAATTAATTTGGCAGTGGCAGGTTTTGGTTTGGCGAGAAAAGATGACGCGAGCTTTAGAAAAAACAAAAGTTATAACGATGTTAATAAACATTTACCAACTGCTGCTACTTTATTATCAACTTCTTCAAGACCAGATTTAAGAAAAAATTGCGTTTTTTGCAAAGGAAGACATCTGAGTTCAGAATGCTTTTCGGCACGGAAGATGAGCTTTAATGAAAAGCAGAATATATTGAAGGACAAAAGATGTTGTTTTTCATGTTTGGCAACAGGTCACACAACGAAGCAATGTACAGCTATCTTGAAGTGTTTCTTTTGTGATAAAAGACATGCGTCTGTAATGTGTCAAACGCTCGATAAGAATAAGCTGAATGAAAAGAAAGAGGAAGACGCAGAAAAGTCGTCTGGAAAAGAAGTAAATATGGCCAATTTCAATAGAAATCCTAAAGTGTTTCTTCAGACGCTCAGGGCAAAAATATTTTCCAAAAACAAAAAGAAAGATGTTAGACTAATTTTGGACTCAGGTTCTCAGAGATCGTATATTTTAAAACATTTAGCAGGATGAAATGAAGTATTTACCTCTTCGAGAAGAAAAAGTTTCTCATTCCCTTTTTGCGGAGTCATAACAAAGGATTATAATCATCGTTACTACAACGTAAGATTAAGCGATTTGAAAGAAAATTTTAAATGTAATTTTGAAGTTTTGGATCAAAACATTATATGCGAAAATGTTATGCCTGTAGGAAAAGGATCCTGGTTTAAAGAATTATCGAAAAAAGGCATCAGTTTGACGGATGTTGGTGAATCTACAGAATCTATTCAAATATTGATTGGAGCTGATGTAATGGGAAAATTACTGACAGGTCGTAGAGAAGTACTCTCGTCGGGATTAGTAGCACTGGAAACATTTTTAGGTTGGACCTTAATGGGAAAATTGCCTCATGATAATGCGTCTAAAGAAAATTTAGCTTTGTCAGTTACGTCTATGTTTGTAAAGGAAGCAGAGATTGCTGATTTATGGAAATTGGATTTGCTTGGAATAAATGATCCGATTGAAAAACAATCTAAAATGGAGATTCATCGTCAGGTTAAAGAGCATTTTTTACAGACAGTAAAAATGAATGAAGATAATCGTTATGAAGTTTCTTTGCCATGGTCAGAAAATACACCACCTTTACCTGATAATTTGAGTTTAGCCAAGAAAAGATTGAGTAACGTTACAAACAAGTTGCTTTCCGATAACATTTATCAAAGGTATGAAAAAGTGCTTTTAGGGTGGCTTGATGATCAAATTATAGAGGAAATTCCACAGGCTGAAATGAACCTTTATGGAAATTATTTACCTCATCGACCAGTAATAAAAGAGAGCAGTACAATTCCCATTCGTCCAGTGTTTGACGCATCAGCTAGAATGCAGAACCATCCATCTTTGAATCAATGTTTGCATTGTGGGCCAAATCTTACTGAATTAATTCCTGACATTCTCTTACGATTTAGAAAAAATAAATTTGGTGTTGTAGCTGATATCAAGAAAGCATTTTTACAAATAGCTATTCGTAAAGAAGATCGAGACTATTTGCGTTTCTTGTGGTGGAGTAATCCAGAAGAAAGAAATATTAGAATGTTTCGACATACTAGAGTGGTGTTTGGAGTCAAAAGCTCTCCTTTTCTTCTCGGTTCCGTCATAGAATATCACATTAAAAACGATGAAGAATACGACCCCAATCTTAAACAGCAATTGCTGAGAATCTTTTATGTTGACAATGTCGTTGCTAGTGTCCACACACAGGAAGAATTGGAAAGGTTTATAACTGATTCTAAATCTCTTATGGCTAAAGGTGGATTTGAGTTGAGAGGATGGGAACAGACAGAAGAAAGAAACAATGTCGAAAATAGCGAAGAAACTGATGTACTGGGATTACAATGGAACAGACTTCTAGACGTTTTAAAAGTTAACGTAAGCTGGACGAAAGATATAAATATAGAAAAAATAACAAAAAGAATCATGCTATCGGTTGCACATAAAGTTTTTGATCCAATTGGTTTTACTGCTCCAGTTATGATATGTCCCAAGATGATGTTACAGAAAACATGGAAAGAAGGAATCACGTGGGATGAAGAAGTTACTAGTGATATAAAAGAAGAATTTATTGAATGGTTTCATGAATTAAATTGTTTGCAAGAAATTCACATTCCTAGATATATTCAGTTCACCCCAGATAATTTAAAAGGTTGTACTCTTCACACATTTTGTAATGCAAGTCAGTATGCGTATGCTGCTGTTATATTTTTGAGGATAGCAACTAAAGATCGTGTAGAGTTATTCCTTCTTGCAGCGAAATCCCGCATAGGTCCTTTAAAATGTGGAACTATACCTAGAATGGAACTTTTAGCTGCTTTGATTGGTGCTAGATTGGCTAAATCAGTAACTGACGCTATGGGCTGGGAAGATATGGAAAGATATTTTTGGAGCGATTCCACAACAGTGCTTGCATGGATATGAGGAAAGAAAACTGGTCTGTTTTTGTTAGAAACAGAGTTCAAGAAATAAAAATTTTGACTGATCCTGTTTTATGGAAACATATACCTGGTGAAATGAATCCAGCAGATCTGCCATCTAGAGGGTGTAAAGCAAGACAGCTGGTATCTCTCAAATAGTGGGAGGGTCCATCTTGGATTAAAGATTCTAAAGAGTATTATAAATATATGGATTTCAAGTGCCAAGACATAAACGAAGAAGAAATTGAAAAAGAAAAATTGAAGTCTACAAAATTACTGGTAAATGTTGATGAAGGTCCAGAGAAAAGCTGGTACTACCAGTATTTTTCCAGTTATGAGAAAATCGTACGTCTTGTTGGTTGGATACTTCGTTTCAGATATAATTCTTCTAATCCAAAAGAACAGATCAAAGGAGAATTGATGAATCTTGAATTTAAGAGAGCAGAAACGAAGATAATTTGGATGGTACAAAAGGAATGTTTTTCCCATGAAAGTGAGGGGAGATTGAAAACTCTGGAGACGTTTAAGGATGAACAAGACATAATACGTGTAAAGACTAAGATTACGTATAGACAAGACAATATGGATTTCCTCACACCTATGGTTGTTCCTTTAAATCATGAAGTTGTCAAACGATTAATTTTACATTACCACCTCAAAAATTGTCATGCAGGTCCTCAGATTCTTCTGAATTTACTTAGAGAAAAATACTGGATTTTGAATGGAAGAAGAACTGTGAGCTCTGTTCTATCAAAATGTACCATTTGTAAAAGATTTAATTCGAAGAATTTAGAATCTTCTCCAGTTTCTCTGCCAGAAAATCGAGTGAAAGATGCAGCTGTATTTCAGATTATCGGCATTGATCTGGCTGGCCCGTTGTTTCTTAAAAATAAACAGAAGAGTTGGGTTATCTTATTTACATGTGCCATCTACAGAGCTATGCATTTGGAGCTTGTGACTTCAGCTTCTACAGAGTCCTTTTTAATGGCTTTGCGAAGATTTGTATCTCGTAGAGGAAGATGTTCTGTTATATATTGCGACAACGGTTCCAATTTTGTTGGTGCATCCAATTTTTTAAAAAGATTGAACTGGAATCGCATACAGAAGTATGGAGCAATAAATTCTTTCAAATGGAAATTCAACCCTCCGACTGCTGCTTGGTGGGGCGGATGGTGGGAGAGGCTCGTCAGATTGATGAAAGATCTATTAAAAAGAGTCTTAGGAAAAGCCTGTTTGAACTATGAAGAGATGATAACTGTATTAGCTGACTGCGAAAGTATTATAAATTCGCGACCACTAACTTACATGTCTGAGAAAGAGTCCATCAAACCCATATCACTGGACATGTTTCTGAAAGATATTCATGAATGTGGTTTACCAGACGTTGATGCGGTTGAGGAAGGTTCTCTCACTAGAAGACTTAAATATAGGCAAGAACTGCAAAAAGAGCTCAGAAATCGATTTAGATTAGAATATTTGGGTCTTCTTATCCAACGACCAAATGGGAGAAGATTGCAACGTTCAATTGCTGTAGGAGATATAGTCTTGGTGGGAGCAGATAACAAGAAAAGAATCAATTGGCCCTTAGGACGGGTTACAGAGCTCATTCGGAGCAAAGACGGAAAAGTTCGTCTTTTGAAGTTACAGACGTCTCATTCGCAGATGATTCGGCCTATTCAAAGAATTTACCCTCTGGAAGTGTCATCAGTGGATTTTACTGAAAACAATTTTCCTAAACCAACTTTGAAGGAAAATCAGGTTGAGCCTGCAAAAGACGATTCGCAAATTAAAAAGGCGAGATCAGGTAGAATGATAAAAGTTCCAGAAAGACTCGATTTATGATGTTTATGTAAATGTTGTATTTATTTAATGTGAAGTTTTGATTATAATATATAATCAAAAGGTGGGAGGATGTTAAATCTATTGTCCATGTTTATTTATTTGTTATTATCCTCTCATCTTTATTCTCGTGATACCTTTTATATATGATGTAACGTGAATCAGAAATCATATTGATTATTGTTGTTTGAATATTTTTATGGAAGAAGGTAAAAAGCTTTACCGGTAAATAAATTATTTTTGTTTTGAGAGGTTAATTGACTTCTTTATGTACATTTTAAGTTCATAAATACATAATTGGCGTCCGCATTATATTCTGAAAGCTGGGTTGTTAAAATAACATCCTTTTTGAATGCTTTAATTAACAATCTGTTCATCAATATTAGTATAGATGGCTACATGAAATCGAGTAGAGATGGTCACCTATAATCAATATTTTAAAATTATACGGAGTGAGGATTTTAACTAAATATAATTATGTTTAAAATAATTACATAATTTTTATGTATATAATATTATATTAATTGATATAATTATTTAAATTTTAACTAATATAAGTATTTCAACAACAATAATATAATATGGCCTAACGATGTACTTTTGTTTCAGAAAATATTGAAAAACTTCAGGAACGTTCATCCCAGAAACTGAAACAGTTGAGAAATAAACTTAAAACCTTGAAAAAGTCTAAAATATACGCGAGAAAAAAAAACACGACGCTTCCAGCAGTGAAGAACATGAAATACAATCAAAATTATTAGATTCTAGAGATTCTGAGGGGATAGAATTGGATGATGATCACTGTGTTGGTTGTGGAGAAGAATATAATACCACAACAGAAAAGGATTACTGGATAGAATGCATAAGATGCCAGAAGTAGTTCCATGATACGTGTGCAAACTATCAAGAACTTTACCGAAAATCTGGTAAAATTTTACGAAAAGTGGAGGATTGAAATTATATTTCAAATTTTGTTTATTCAAATTTTATTCACTGATTTTCCCTGATATAATTGCATCGTTAAAGATTTCTATGTGTTTTTTATAATTAACTACATGAAATATGTTATTTTTTGCTATTTTAACTTCATTTTTTATTTCTTGTACTGGATGCCATCTGCTATTTTAATTTCAATTTTGTTTCCCACTTTTTGTTCTCGATATCTAGTTATTTTTCGACCAAAATATGATGAGTATCTGTGTAATGATTTCAAATATGCATAAACATTTCTTGTATTTGCATTCTAGGAATTTTTATTTCAATCTTCAAAATCTATGGCCATGTATCCTAGGGTTACCGTACTTAAGAAAATTCAATAACTGAATAACCTACATAAGATATTCATATACCTTCTGAAAATAAACTGATTGTTAATGCGAGATCGAAGCTCGATGAAATAAGTAATATACACTCACACAATATAGTAATAGAAGAAAACTTCTTTTGTTCAGGGGGAATGAAAAGTCAACTCAAGATATACTGGAGCATTAGTTCCATTTATCTAAAAATACTAATTCAAAATACATTAAAATAGAAGAAGGCAAAACGCTGTCAAAGCAGTAGTAACAGAGAACTGACACCACTGAGCCAGTGAACTGACAAATTAAGAAAGGGAAGAGGGGCCGGTGGAGGGAGGATTTTTCTGTTAATTTTACATGCTGTATTTTTTTTCACGAACCAGTATCGGACTTTCGAGTATCAGTAAACAGAGCTTCACGTACCGGTACTGGTACGCATACCATAGTTCGATAACCCCTGCATTATTTTTAAGAACAGAAAGTTTCTTAAAATCTCTATTTCCTCAAAATTAACTTTACACAGATGAAGCTTTCTTTCTTATTTGGTTACGCAAAGAAAAATGTTGAAATTTATAAGCCGTCGAAAGCCAAATAATTGAACGTAAGTTATGTGCTTGAAACAAAAAATAATAAAATAATCTTTCCTCCAGAGGAATAAAAAATAAAAGATGTTAAAATATTGCAACGTAAATTAATTTACTGCATTTACAAACTGATTAATTAAATACGGAATCTTTAAGCGGTTTGGTAATAATGGGTGTAGACAAATGTAGCAAATAAATTATAATAAATAACATATTTTTCTAAAAGTTATACATAAATTAAAATATCACAGTATATTTATTCATAACAAAGAATATGCTCGGAAATGTGTGAGAGCTCAATCTTTTGATAAACGCAATGAATAAAAATATAATAATTTATTAAATACTTATATTCAAGCATATGTACAGTTGGTCAAACATGAAGAAAAGAATAACAAAAGACATTTAATAATCTAATTAACCCCACCCTCCCCAATCCCCCCAAAATAAAACGGAAATGGCTATTCGATGGGATTTTATATCTTCTTTTTATTTATGTTTTTTAAATGAGATTAAGAGGGCCTCCTCATTGTTAAATTGTGCCAAAATTGTAAGTTTTCAATAGGAACACAATCATTTTGACAGAGGCTTTTTGGATAAATTTTACCTTAGGATACCAAACGAAAAGTCATTTACTACATAATTTTAGGAATTATGAAAGTTTGAATTTTGGAATTCCTAATGCTAAATTCATCTGTAATCGTTTGAAATCAGTTTGCAATATGGGTAGTTCTTTAAGAATAACTCAAAAACTATTTATTGGAATACACTATAAATTTAAATTATCATACCAGAAACTTCCAGATATAAATTGATGTAAAGAAATTCAAAGGTTATAATTTATACTCCCATGTTCCTCGAAAATGAATTTTGTAAAAATATATTTTTTGATGAGTTTGAGATTTTTTAATTAGCAATCTCCTTTGACATTTTTTTCTTTTATGTTTTATTCTTTTTAGGGTTTCGTTCATCTGACGAAACCCTATTCGTCTCACTCCTCTGTCTGTTCGTCTGTCACAGAGCCCGTTCCCAGAAACTATGTATGTTGGAGACTTGAAATTTTTCATACTTATAGCTGAACGCCTCTCATCAAACGACAAATCCTAAAATTTTGAAAAAGTATTATATTTACCCCTCGGGGCTCAAACTTGTCTATTTGAAGGATTGTTTTCTAACTGAGCCCATAATTAAGTTGGAGACTTTAAATTTCGCATATTTATAGCTGAACACTTGCGATCACACGACCAATCATCAAAATTTCAAACAGTCTTATATTTATCTTTCCGGTCTCAACTTGTGTATTTTAAGCAATTTTTCTAACTCAGCTCCTAATTAAGTTTGAGACTTGAAATTTTGCATACTTTTAGCAGAACACTTGCGATCACACGAAAAATCATAAAAATTTTAAAAAATCTTATATTATTTACCCTCTGGTTTCTAACTCGTGTATTTTAAGCAATTTTTCTAACCTCCACCTTTTCTCCCGGGGAGCACTTTTCTAACTTTTGCCGACACCCCTTACGCAATATAGCATTGCATAGCCCTTTGACCACTCTTTTATATTATTCATCATAGCCTTACATATTTTAGTTCCATTTTTTACTGCCAGAGGGCGCCTACTTATCTCGGGTACTATGGGCCCAATCCCCTCGACTATTATACCACCGGATAGGTTGTAAAACAGAGTTTCGTTCGGATAGACTGAGTTTGGAATACACTGCGCCCCCTGGTTACGAAATGTAGAACTAACAGATTTTGCAAATGGATAAAGTATTTTGAAAGGATTATTAAACGAAACCCTCTGTGCGATCTGTGATCACACTTACCTACTTGTTCTTATGATCGTAATTTCGTAATGAATCTTTTTTATATGAATTAAACTACAAATTAGCAAAATTAAAATGATCGTTTAATGTTAAGAAAGGGATCAAAATATTTATGCGCTGCATATGCTATAATACTGTGTCCATTATAATAAAAATGTGAAAGTATTTATCAGTTAAGTGTAAAAATATTCATTTTAATGTTATTCTTTCCAGATTCCATCCCCAACTGAAGAATTATAATTTTGGGAGAGCTTTAAAAAAGCTACTGCGCTAAAGTAATCGTTAATAAGATTTTTTAATGAATGAAATTTTTCTGATTTCTTTTTTTCATTTTTTTCATTGTGAAACCTTTTATCTTTTTATTTCGTTTATTTTTAAAAAGTACTTAAAATTACAGTAAATTGCTTTTTATGAAAACTATCTTCTCTGCAAAAACTCTAAAATTTAATTACATTTTGCGTTTATACTACAATTTAAATTTTAAGCACTTTACACAGTAAGGCTTTTAACTCTCTAATTTACAAAAAATACATAAAGAAAGCTGATATGTTTAACGAAAATTGATTTCACTTTATAAATGTAATTTTCCATAACTATACAGTTATTAATTTAAATGCAAATGGCCTTTAATAGTAGAAGTCTATTTATTTTTTAATTATAGTTATATTTCTTAAATAAGCATTTTAAGAAAGGTAATGTATCTCAACTGATTTTTAAAAAAATTAAATGTAAACTATTTTAGGTTTTAACAATTTGCGGTCTAAGTACTTCTCCTTAACACAGGTAAGTCTTACACGAATTTATTCGGTACATCACATTTTTTTAAGAAACATTTTTACTCGTACTTTGACAGGTGAACATGTGAGGAGTTGAAGGTCATATATATGCAAGAGAAATTTACTAAAAATATACTTTTAAAATATAGTGGTGCGAATAGTATGTAAAGAGACAATCATGTATATAAAGTTTGGGCGACTATTTGCCGACACTCGACTGCAAACGGTCTTGGAAAAGGTATACCTTGCTAATAACTCTGGGTTAAATCATCGTATAAAAACATGACTGGTATCAATCGATTAGTAAGAAAGCGTAGTAAATAATTCCATAGTTAAAATATGCTTAGGGGATTGTCTACATATCGCAATTGAATTTTAGTAACTTAAAAAAATTCAGTACTAACACTTAATTTTTACAGTATGTTTGAATACTTCAGTAACCTAACAGGAAGCCATTCGGCCCAGTAGTTTGGGGATTATGCAGCTTTAAAGTATGGTACGTCTAATATTAAAATCACTTTTAATCGTCGAAAAACAGATTGCAATTGGTAGTCTTTTAGCCATTTTTATCACCTTGTTGCAAATCTGCAACATATCAAAATGTCAATATTACATATACGGTGGGCTTTAAAAGACGATTTTATTTATTGCTGCTATCTTCCAACACAGCAATTAATGTAAATTGTTCCTAGAATTCTAAACAGATGACGATACTGAGTTAATTTTTCATACCAAAGTTTCATTTATCATTTAAGGAGTTTCGCGTCGTTGCTGCTAAAATCTCCTTCATAAATTATGTAAAAAGTAAAGAATGGAAACTTCCAAAAATAGATTATTTACAAAGGTAAGATCGTATAATTTTAAATTTTCTATTAGAAAATTGGTTGGTGTAACCATTACTTAAAAAACACACAATTCATGCGTATGATACTTTATTGGGCTTATTGGAACGTCTTAGAGCGGAAATCATAGCAATCGTAATATTACCTTTAACACGAGATCAGATCCCAGGAGTTCCCGACACCCAGAGTATTTGTTCTCAAGGGCATCTAGTAGATGACTACCAATAACTCTTAGAGTTTGCCACAAAAAGCACACTTTGAAGGAGTACTTTATTGCATTTTATATCCCTATAGGTTTTTAACTTAGACATATGCTCAGGAATAAATCTTGGTTGTTGGCTTCTACTTTAGTATATGTTAATGGCTATGTGCTATTAGATTTAAAATTTATAAATATTTGATAATTGGGCCATATGTTGCACGCTACTTCAGATTTTAATTGGGATTTAAAGTAGATGATAAATCATGACAGTTAAGAGCATGCGTTTGAAGAGTGCCGATATGTAGAACACATGTCTACACTTAAGATTCTCAATTGGATTCGAGACTAATAGAAAGCAGGCTATATTTTCTAATGGCCACTTAAGCCTTCATTACTGTTACTTATATTTCTCACAAAATTTACAAATTTTCGCCAATGTTAAAATTATTCTATATAAATTTCATTTTTAATAATATTCCATATATTATACCAGCTTATTAAGTTAAAACCCTTTTCCTAAACTAGTCTTTTAATCTCCATTTGTAAAGGTATAAGATGATAATCCGTCTAATAATATTTATTCCCAATTCCGTAAATCTAAAATTGGCGACAACTACTTATGTCTTTAACAAAACCCCTTTTATTAGTTAAATCCTTATTAAAATTCGCTATTAAATCAAACCCTTCTAAATTCTTTATTTAATTGCTAAAATATCATAATTCATAATTTATCCCGTCTAGAAAACCTATTTATTTAAAATATTTCTTTTATTAGAAAATAACAAGGTGTCTACTAGAATATTACAATGCTTTTAAGCTTATTCCGCGGATATATATTTTTTTTTTTTTTTTAATTATCGTCTGTCGGAAAAAGAGCTATTTTTAGCTTCAATATCGACAGTAGAGACTAAACTGCAAGTGATTAAAGCAGGGACTAAACCTTGTGCATCTGGTTTCAGATTATAGAAAGTTCTGGAACATTGTTTCGCGGTAAGAATCTTTTATACATCGATATTAATTCTTCCCGAAATATTAATAAACCGTCTAAAAAGCGATTATCATTGGGAGAGAAGAATCAGCTGATCTCATTGTAACTCCGCGCTGATATAGTTTAAAGACTGATACGGCAGCCAGATACGGTGTACAGAAGTAAGAGAAAAACGGTGTTGATCTGTGTGCAGAGACGTTTTCAGAAATATGTGTAAAAAACGGGGAAATAGTGTAGAAAGATGAAATGTAGTGGTGTGCGAAACATAATGAGTAGAGTGGTAGTAAGAAGAGAATGATATTATCGTGTGGAAAGCAGCAGAGAGATGAAACGTGGTAAGCGATTTCTTTGATTCTAGTGAATTCTATTTTTTTTCATCATCTAAATTGAGCATTCCCCCTAGAACTATTTTTGATTGTGAATAAAGCTGGATAAAGTCTCATTCTAATGCGTCGTTGTGTTCTTTGTGTGTTTTTCTTCTTCAACAAACCAATCGACCAAACACGCCTCTGCATTTAATACGGAAACCCAACGAAACACGATAAACGCCAACTGCTCTTCGTCAAGTTATCACATATATCTTATGGGTTCTAACTATTTGAAGTGTGAACTTGGGGCAGACATAGAAATTGATTTAGCGACTATGGGAAAAACATATTACTGGAAAGATTTCAAGAAAGGATAGAATAAAAGTAATAGAGTACGTTATCAATTTCATAACATGCATATGTACAAGGTGTTGCCGAATTCCACCGACAAATGCAGAGGCGTGGTAGTAGGCATCACGAAGATGAAAAATTTACCATAGAATATGGGTTCGCAAACCAGCTATTTAAATAAAAAATACAGGGTGTTCTACCGTATCTCAACTTGAGTTAACCGTAATAACGTTCAGAAAACTGAAGTACAGTAATCCCTTAATATTCACGGATTTAACATTCGCGAGTTTTGATTATTCGCGAAATAAAAAATGAAGAACATTTCAACATTCACGAATACTTAACTTGGTTATTCGTGAATTTTGTCTTATAAAAGGATATTTTTTACAATGTAAACCCGCTTTTTTCAGCAATTTCATAAACTATTTGGCACTGACAGCTGCATGCACTGTATAACCTAAGTACCAAGAATTTAAACACTTATATTGAGGCAGAATATAGATAAGTAATTCAAAGAAACCCAAAACGTGATTTGATGCTTAAAAAAAAAAAAAAAAAAATCCTAGATTTTCTAATATTCAAAATTTTTATTGCAAGTTAAAATGTTTTGCAAAAAATGTATGGGAAATTTTAAAGCTTCAACAACAACTTGTTAATAAAGCAATAGAATGAATTCTTAACTGGTGATGAACCTTAAATTTAAAAGAAAATCGAGACCCACATCTTCTCTTTATATGGAAATTCATAAACAAAACATATGTTTTTCAAAAAGCAATCGTATATCTATAAATGCTTTCAGCCATCAACTAGCAACTTAACTTTGTACAATATGTTTATAATTATTCAAATTTATTTAGAAGATGTACTTTTTAATGCTCAATAAATATATTTTTACGTTTCAATTGCATTTTTCCATTTTAAAAAAATCATAAAACCTAACCTCCGTTTATACACGCGAAGATAGTCTCAACATTCACGATTTCGACATTCGCGGAGATTTCCGCGAACCTAACCCTTACGAATGTTAAGGGATTACTGTATATTATAATGAAACTTTTAATAAATATTCTCAACTTTGTTGTAAATGTGATAAAATAAAAAAAGTGGTAGTATTTTCCATCATACGCACCAGCAGTTATACACTTGACACTCCACATATTGGACTGCGATTACCAAATCATACGGTATGATCGATTGTGTAAGCATCCAGGTTTTCCAGAACTTTTCGTGATGTTATCGCATTTCATACGAAGCAAGGTACATATCGCTACATTTTCATTACAATATTTTTATTTTTCTCAAAATTATTACCGTCAACCAGAGCTCAGTTAGGGTGAAACACTCTGCATAAGTTACTAATTAAGTGGGTTGCGATCCCATGTTCTATGGCAATTGTTCATCCTCTTGATGCGAACTATCACCCCTCTGAATTTGTCGGTCGAATTTGGCAACATCCTGTAGGGTAAAGTGACCATATTTCGTCCCCCTTAACTTCTCCGCTTCTGCGAAAGTGGCGCAGCTTATGACGCGAAGCACAGAGGACAGAAGGTAAAAGGGGTCAGTATTGAAAGTTTCGTTGCCAAGATGCATACATAAATTAAAGACGCCGAACTTCCTATCATTAGAAGACCTGAGTTCTTATTACATCGTTTTCAGAATGTTATTTACTGTACTGTAAATATTTATTTCTTATTCATTGCATGTATTTTACGTAGGTAAGATGCTGACAGTAGCATACAGTGAGTTTTAGGACGCTCAGTTCATCTTACAGGAACTGAAACTCCGCCATATTGGGAAGTAGCGTGGTCACAATTTCGCCCCCCTTGCAGTGCTTATTTTAGTCCTGGGGAGGAAATTGGGAATGTTTTTTCATGACAATTTTTCCAATTTTTTCCTCTTTGTGCCTTACTTTAGTGTAAATTAAATTACTTACTCATTTAGAAATAAATTTTGATTTAGTTATAAGTTAAGCCTCGGCGTATTGGATTTTTGGGGGGACGAAATTGGGACCATTTTTTCTTTTGCTTTTTTTAGATACTTTTGAAAAAACAATTTTTCGCATTGTTAAATTTTTTTGTACAATACTTGCCTATGTTTCTATGTGCGTGGATAGTTAGTCTATGTAAAATCCAAATTTGGTAGGTTTTCACTGAAAATTACATTTAGGGCCTAAAAGAGACTGGGAGGATGAAATATGGGTACTTTACCCTATATTAATTAACTACTTTAGGCCTTTTATTATTTGTAATACTTTTACTTCAATGAAAGTTGATCCAAAAACTTGAACATAGATGTTATGTACAGAATAAATTTTTTGGTATCGAGTAACCTTAATAAAACAATATTACTAATACAAAATGGTGGATTTACTGAATTCAATGTTCATGTACTGAATTCATGTTTTATGGCATACCTCAAATTTTATTTAAAATTTTAGTTTTTACGCATAACTTAAACGTTTTAAATCATAAGACTTCATTAAGTCTTATATGCATTAACTTCATCGATACCAGACAATGAAAATAATCTTAAAATTTAAAATATTTTAATTTTCATAATTTTTCATTGATACTTTTTTTATGTAATACAGATAAGCAATGACAAAATTGTAACAAAGAAATAGAATTGAAAATCATACATTCTTTTCAGATATATTTAATGTGTCTCTTTGAGCTAAATGAAGCTCTAATACATATCTATTTTTAAACTGCATATATTTCTTTATTAAGTAGATCACAAACTTTTATACTTAAAATTAACTGGCGTAGTTATATTATCTTGTCTAAAAATAGAAACAGTGTATTATTAGAGAAAATTCGACAAAGTTGAAAATTCCAAAAAACTTTCATTAGATTTACATTAAGTACTTCACATTTATCGAGAAGATTGTTCTGAGAATTTCTTCAATCATTTTTAACATCAGGAACTAATTATGGGGAAAATATATTTAGAAAAAGGATGTCTAAAATTAGCATCAATCTCTGAAGAATTTCGATATGGCATTAATTAAGCCAGATTCTTTGAATTCTTAAAATTGTTATGGGAATCAATATAAGATGTAGTTTGAGATTGTAATTTGCATGATTTTGATTAATTAAATTATTTTTTAGTTTTTTTATATTTGATTGGAAATTTTTTTGTGCTTCGTTGTAAAATTTTGATAAGGACTTCAACTTCGTATTGAACTTCTATATTCTAAAAAAAAATTAACTTTTAAAGACATTATACAGTAGACTCCCTCAAATGCGCACATCATGATACCAGAAGTTGTGCGAATTTTAAAATTTTGCGGATTTTTGATCATTGCTTTGTTTACATTTTTAAAACAGTAATTTGATTGTAGTAATGTAATCGATGTTATAATGAATACTTACAATATAGTAAAATGTTAAAATAAATATATAAAGTAATTAACTAAAATAATAAAAATTTAGTTAATTTTAAATATGATTAAATTATTAAAAGTAAAGGTGAATTTATTAATTAATAATGTATAATTAAATATGCACAATAAAGATGAGATACATTTTTCCTGAATTATTCAATGGAACTTTTTTCATAAAGGTACCATATTAAATCACATAAAAGAAATAAAATAAGGAAGTTTTATTTCAGATTTAGCCAATCGTAGTAACCAAAAAAGCCTGATGAATACAAAAATATATTTGGTAAAAAGATTGTTATTCCCAGTGATATCAGCAATATCTAGATTTTTTTTTTTTTTTCGTAAATAAGTTATAATTTTTTCAGGAAAAGCAACGAGTTCAGTCATATTATCAAGAATCATATATTAAAAGACGTTCGGAATGATATAAAACTAAAAAATTCGGTAATTTTGCCCGTACATCTGAACTGAAAGTTTCATTGTTTACATCTGCGATGATGTGCGGATTTTAGGCGTTTGCTGATATTTGGGTTGCGGATTTGAGGCTATCTACTGTATTTACTATAATTTATTTACAGATTATAGTCATACTTAAGTACCAACATGTTAATTTTTCGTTCTTTTACTTTGAGTTACTTTTTTGAGCTGAGTGACGGTCTTTACATTTTTGCAACACGTTTAATAAAAGTATCCATATTTACACACAATTATTATATCTCCGAAATATACTAAAATATTTTATCACCGTAATCTACCAACTTCTATTAAATAATGAGGGAAGATGTACAGTCGTGAAAAAAATAAAGTATACACCCCTACTAACTCTGCAAATAACTGTAATAGAAGAAAGCTACTGACACCAATCGATTGGAAATAAAGACTACTTTTAAATGTTGAATATAAAATTTGCTTAAGCGGCCATCTACAAATCAAAACCATACCTAACTTTATTTTTTTCAATGGCAACACCCAATTTTGACATTATATTTGAAATCTTCTGCTTAAACTACGCCTAGAAACGAAATGTCATTTGAATCATAAGTGTTTGAATTATAGACATTCAAAATATAGAGTTTCTAATGTTAAATTACATTTTCATATTTTTATTAACATCTCCCGAAATTATAATCCTAATGTGATAATTTTGTTTGTTATAATACTAAAAAACCCAAACATAAACACATTGAATTTGTAATTTTTTAAATTTTATAATAGGAATTATGAAATTACTATTCGAAAAAAATATGAATTGCAACCCACAATTTTTTGATAGATTTATATTATGTTCTGCTTTATGCGAATTCTGCATTTAAAATTTTTCTTTTAAGTAGTTCTCGAATTTTCATTAAAAAACGTCAAAATGATGGTTTAAGGGACCGTCTATACCATAAAAGCATAATTTGAAAAAAATACATTTCACTCTTTTTATAGAAACATTTGGGCTGGAAATATTTGAAACATTCATAGGTTACAATTCATGTGTTTTTCGAAAAATAATTTTCCAATTATACATATTTTGAAATTATTTTTCGAAAATAATATGCATTGTTATATGATGATTTCTAGCAGAGTAACTATGAGGGAGAGGAGGTATTTTTCCTTTTTTGCCGACTGTACACTCAAGTGTCATTAATTTAGAGATAGATATGTTATGGTAAAATTGCTTTGTAACTGCTCAATTCCTACGCATGTACTGACGTCGACATATGATATATGTATTTAGATGTGTAGCCCCCCCCCCAAAAAAAAAAAAAAGTTAGAAGTTTCATAATGTCAAAATCGTCATTTATACGCCTTCGATTGAACGTAAATAATTAGTATTTGCCACACGGGGTCATTCATTTTTAAAAAGAGCTCGGCAATGCGGATCTCCGATACAACTGTTTCAAGAGCAGGTTAAAAAAACACCAATATCGAAAAAATGTATGGCAAATGTGTAAATTACAAAAGATAGGCAGGTTTAAATGAATTTTGATTATTAAGATTTAGCTGTGTCGCATGCAGCCAGCAAGCAACAGGTGACCATCCAATTCAATGGGTGGATCATATTAATAAACACTAGCATTCATAGGTTACAATTCATGTGTTTTTCTAAAAATAATTTTGAAATTATACATATTTTGAAATCATTTTTCGAAAATAATATGCGTTGTTATAGGATGATTTCTAGCAGAGTCACTATGAAGGAGCATTTTTTCTTTTTCGCCGATTGTACACTCATGTGTCATTAATTTAGAGATAGATATGTTATGGCAAAATTGCTTTGTCACTACTTAATTCCTCGCATTTGCTGACGTTGACATATGATATATGTATTTAGACGTGTAGGTCCGATTAAACAACTGTTAAAAGTTTCGTAATATCAAAAACGTCATTTATATGCCTTCGATTGAACGCAAGTAATTGGTATTTGCCACACGGGGTCGTTCATTTTTAAAAAGAGCTCGGCAATGCGGATCTCGGATACAACTGTTTCAAGAGTAGGTCACAAATACACCAATATCGAAAAAATGTATGGCAAATGTGTAAATTACAAAAGATAGGCAGGTTTAAAGGAATGTTAACTTCTAAAATTTAGCTGCGTCGCATGCAGCCAGCAAGCAACAGGTGACCATTCAATTCAACGGGTGGGTCATATTACAATTATAAATATTAAATTATAAACAATAACCAGGTTGTGCAACCCTTGCTCCTCTAAATGGTGTTCAGGAACAGAAAACATACGGGAGTACCACGCAATGGACGCTATACACTCATAGTCTTGCATGAGCCAGAGAATACCATAAATAGACCATTGACAGCAAAATCGTATTGGCATGGACATAGAGTAATGAGTTTAGAATATGATTGCCACGCGCAGATGGAATAGGTTAATGACATGGTGTCATGTGCATGGAAAGGTAGACTTAGCGTGCTTGGTTAGAAGTATTAAAAGTCATGATGACTCAGCGATGACCGGAGTTCTTTATTCTTGACAACGTTTGGATCGGCACTGATGTCAGATGGCTATGGCTACTGAAACTAGTTTGAAACAAGTGAAAGCGTTCTGATGCTATAAATGTTGTTTTTTATCTGCCAGACAAAAAAACAACTCGGAAACGTTTCCGAAAATCAGTTGCCGAAAAGAAAGTTTGTTTTTATAAATTTTCTTTAAATCTCGAAAATATATTCGTTTCTGACGTTTCTAAAGATAAAAATCTCTTTTCGAAATCATTTGTGCCTTGGAAGAGGTATTTGTATATTTTCGTTCGTACTTACATTATATTTTCGTAGAATAAAACACTATCCACTATTGTTCATAAAAATCCATGTACAGTCGTGGAAAAAAAAAAAAAGTAAACACCCCTTACTAACTCTGCAAAAAAAATTATCGTAGAAGAAAGTTACTGTTACCACAGGATTGCTAATAAAGTCTACTTTTTAATGATGTATATAAAATTTGGGGAGTTAGTAGGGAGTGTTTACTTTTTTCCCACGACTATACTATTAAAATGTAGTCACATGATTATTTCCTAAATGCTATAAAATTTACTATAATCCCTACAATAAAAAGTTATTTTTCGTCACTAAATTAAAAATAAATATTTGAGATAAAAGTTACAGAATTTATGAGGTAATCGCTGTTATTCATAAAGTAAATTTAAAAAATCTTTGTTAAAGATTTGTTTATTTTAAAAAGAAGAATATTCCATAAAAGATTTATTATCACAAAATTTCCTTCACTCCGATGAAGTTTTCTTTCTGTTTCTTTGGTTTTACACAATGAAAAGTGTTTAAATTTATGAACCGGTGAAAACTAAGTGGCTGTACATTTGAGTTGAAACAGAAAATATTAAACTAATATTTCTTCTTTAGAAAAGACAATAACAGTTGTTGCGAGACCGCAAAGTGTATTTAATTATTGTATTTGCAAATTGTGTATTTAAATACAGTGAGTTTGAAACACTAAGCTTTAAAGAAAGCAATGACTTTAGAAGAATGTAACCAATGAATCAGGTTAACTAACTGATTTTTTAAATATTTTAAAGGCAGAAAATGTTTATTCACAATGAAAGAATTTGCTGAGAAATGCATAAGAATTATTTTAGCATTTGCTTTGATAAATATAAACCC
Source organism: Maratus speciosus (assembly GCA_963932465.1). Classification (NCBI taxonomy): domain Eukaryota; kingdom Metazoa; phylum Arthropoda; class Arachnida; order Araneae; family Salticidae; genus Maratus; species Maratus speciosus. The sequence continues at coordinate 245,458,953 of OZ010792.1, forward strand.
ATCAAATATAATATTTCTTCAATTTCTTATATTCAAATATAAGTACACATTTTGATTGAAAATAACAATAAGAACTAGTTAAGCTATTTAGATAATACATCGGGATTTTTTTTAAATAAAAGAACTTTTAACATTATTGTTAATAGGACGTATCTTATATAAATTTAAAAATATAGTTGAATGGGATCTAAAAAAGATATTTATTTAATTTTCATTTACACATATCTGATTTTTTTATTTTGATATTTTAGGCAGCATTTTCTGAAATTATTTTAAGACTTTTCTACTTATAATTAAACAAGAAATAAAAGTCATCTGTCAAGCAAGCACAAATTATGAAACGCTTTCCAACACATTCAGAATGTTCTAACAAAATTTTACCATTTAATAAATTTAAAAGGATTTTTAAGAGAACAGGGAACACCCAGCTGCAGCACGAAACCAAAGGTTTTGGCTTTATTGCTCCGGCTGAAGATTCCCCACTGCCATTCAGCAAGCCCCTGCAAATGAACACGCCCGGAGAACGGGCGCATATTTAAAGAAAGATTTCTATATATATCCCACAAACTTCACAAAAGTGCGAGAACAACAACAACAACAAATTACACGCAGAGAGAAGAAACATAACCAAAGGGCAACTGCCCATAGTCAGCTAAACTTAACTACAAATAAAATAATTGTTTAAAAAGTATTATCACATTCACAAAAATAATAGTCAAGTTAAGTTAATTTGACTGACTATAACTAGCTAAACTATACTGTGTGGCTGAGATATGAAAAACCGTAAGTAGGTTTCCTGCTTTCGAAGGTTCCAAAGCTTGTAGGAAGGGAACTTTGTAAATAGGAGCTGGACGACGAAAAAGACTGCTCTAATTCTCGGAATGATCGATTGACTGGGACAAAAATAAATGCCGTACTTCCCTAAAATAAATTCGACTGGCCAGTTACCTTGGCAACAGGACCGAGCTGAGACCGGTTCTTGAGTCTTTCTTATCTGAGACAGACAGCAATACCAACTAAACTAAGAGGTTACAGAGCATTTCAGTAAAAAAGTGACATTCAAACTACAGTTGATAGAAAAAAACAGAAATTTAATAAATGAGTATGTAACAGAACTTTTCATCCATGGAGTTACATTGGAATTACAATACATAACGATAGCTGAATCGCAAAATCGATAAATACCACACAAAATAGTTTCCAAACTCTAATTACAATGTCATTACATTAGAATCCAGAGGAAATTAAATGAAAGTCAAGTGTATATCTAAATGTCTCGATATACAAGCACCAGTTTGAATATATGTAGTTAAAATACCATCAGTAAATAAACAAAGGCGGTTCAATTTAGACCATAAAAACCGATCTCAAGAAACCAGCAGAAGTCGAAGCGAATGTATACACAATGACATTAGGGTCATTTTCACAATCTGTTCGTGTTTTGGAATAGCAAAATCAAATTTTCAGAAATAATCAGAAAAGTTTTCATTTTTTGTAAATAATTACCTTACCTCTTAAACATTAATATACAAGCATCAGCAGAGACCAAATTATTAATTTAACATTTTAAAAATAATTTTTAAATTTTAATGAACTTGTTAATGAAATAAGTGAGCACGGTAATGACAAATAAGCAAAATATTTTTTATTTTTCTCCATGCATAAATGACAGCCTTCTGACCCACACACTGATTTTCTATTCCTTATATAATAAAAGCAGACTAAGAAATAAAAGTTCATTTAATTTTCAATTAGAAGTGGGTACGGTAATGACGTACAAAAAACACTCACCAAAACTTTCAAAGTCTGCTTGTTTTATTGAAACTATAAAACTATTTACTCTATTCACCTAAACCTGATAGCAAGTTGACTTTTAAGAAGTATTTTTGCCTTTATAAAAAGGCATGTGCTGCCCTCTAAAACATTACAGATGAACTTTTTGTCAGAAGCATGGTAATGACACTCTTTCTTAGGACATGGCTTAAAAAAATTATTAAGAATTATAGAAAAGTTTTATTAGTGAAAATAAATAATTTTAATTAGTAGCATCTTAATAAATAAAAATTTATTAAAAATTTATAACCATCTGTTTTAAATGGAACTTAGTCAAATCTTTACCTAATAAATTGCTTGTTGGGACAACCTATGGTAATGATATAGTGACTACAAAAGAATATATTTCTCATTTTTAAATTTTTTATAAATAATAATATATCTGTAAATTATCATTAAAAACATGATATTTAAAATGCAATACTTAAAATTATGATATTTAATTATTTTTCTGTGCAAATGAGAAAGGACAGTAAAACAGGACACTTTTTGAAAATCACCCATTAACGAAACACGACAATTCAGTCACATGTAACTGGGAATCTGACGTAGTATGTTGAGTGCATAATATGATGAGTTGGCAGTAGAATGAAACAAATAGTCAGAATTTATTTCTAATAAAATTACATAGTTCATTAAGCCTATTATAATTATCCGCGAGTTGAATAAAAGTAAAATACCAAGTAAAATATTACGTAAGTTTCATCTTACTGTACGACTGACGTTGAAGTAAAAGTGATTAGGTATCAGTCTACATTTTCGAAACAGAAAAGGAAGAACATTACCGATCCTACCACAGCCACAGCGATCACTGTCTCGTTTTCTTATTTTCTTCAAATATGAAGGGAAACTGCCATGCCATGTAGTAAACTAGGGCTTGTTTACAGTGGACAAAATTAGTAAGCAAACAATTTTGAAAACGAACATTTGAAAAGCCAATTTCAGCAACTAACTTGTATAGTTGAAAAAACATCTGCATTATTTTTTGCAACCCTACATACGATCTATAGATTTGTATATATGCTACATAGTATGCTAAAATTTAGTTCAATTAATAAATGCATAATACAGTTCAAAATTAATCTCCAACAACTCACGTCAGTAAAAGGAAATGTACTGGAATTCTTCAGTGCAGCCCTGTATATGATCTAGAGAAATTACACACACCAAGTAATATGCAAAAAACTAGTTAAATTCAAAAACGCATATCACAACTGAAAACGCACTTCCTGCAATTATCGGTCAAAGACAGTACTGTAATCGATTTTTTTCGTGGCTCCCTTTGAATGAAATATAAATGCTATGCACAATATATCCTACAATAAGCATCTTGTAATGCCATTAGGTATCTTCATCAAATTCAATATTTTTAAATGGTGTAACGTCATTGCAAATACATTTCAAATGATTTTATCCATTAAGCCACAATGTAACAAAATTCTTTTAAGTGCCCCTTGAAACAAACTATAAATTCTACATGCTTCATGTTTAATAGAGATATGCAAAAGTAAACCCCAATAACATATATAAATTAAATGACAATACGAATATATTTAAGCGAGTTAGAATCAGATAAATCTGAAATCCTAAACACATTCCAATTAAGTTGGAAAGAGTTAAAAGTAAAATTTTCAGTGAATGCATCTTTCTACCTTAATTTAATGTGATGCATTTATTTGTAATATATTTTTTCAAAGGGGTTCCAAATATCCGAAACAACGTATAGATAAAAAATATTATAAGTATAATTACGTAAATAAATTATTTATTAACACAAATGCATATCACGGACAGCTGCAAATTTATTGAATATTATATTTAAACAGTAAAATAGACAGTAACTCACAGTTATCCTTTGTCTCCGGATGTCTTTCTTTTGCCTTCTGAAACTATAAAGTTGAAAGTCTTTTAATTATAAAATTCTATCTAAATGCATACTGTTTGTTTTCATAGTTTAATAGCAAAACATTCGGGTTTGAACAAGTAGTTGTTGAAATACGCCAAGTGATATTTGTGTGCCTATTTTAGAGGAAATTACGGATATTCAAAAAGACTAATTAGCCCTTTAATGCCTGATTTTTTATTTTGTTAGAAAACATTATATTTGAATCTAGTTTTGTTAATTATATACCAGAAAAATTGTGAAAACATTTATTTATGTTTCTGTTGGAAATAATGCCCTAATGTCACTTCTGAGTTACATAACAAATAATGCTCAAAAAATGATAATTTTAAATGATAAACTTACTTCAAAGTGTTTACACTGCACAATAACAACTATTCAGCGATTTAGTAATTTTTATCATGCTTTTAATAGTTGGCAGAATTAATAATTACTACCTTATAAAGGCAAAGAAAAAACCCAGTCGAGCATATTGCAAGCAGTATCAACAAAAGACGTTATAACCTCCTCGTGATAACAAATCAGAACAAAAACAGACTTCCAAAATAAGAAGCAACTAGATGAAAACTAAATTTTTCACTAGAACAAACGAACGACGTACAACAAAATCGCTCTCACTCCACGCACTGTTTCTATTTTTGGCCACAATAGTGCAGGTCCATTCACTATCTCAAACTGCCGTTAGTTTTTAAAGTAGGCGGGGTGGCGGCAGAACCCCGAGTGGCGCCATTCCCCTGGTCTCCACTACTCACTTTAAAATGTTTACACTCCACAATAGCAACTATTAAATGCTATAATAATCTTTATAATGCTTTTAATAGTTTGCAGAATTAATAATTACCACCTTATAAAGAAAAAACGCCAACCGAGCACATTGTAAGCAGTATCAAAGAAAGTTGTTATGACTTCCACCGTGATAACAAATCAGAACAAAAACAGACTTTACGACTTTAAATGCATGATATCACACCTAAGTAACACATAATAGTTCACGGAAAGACCAATATAAAGCACCAAATAACAAAAAAGACCAGGTAACTCCTGAGTTACAATATGCATTTAAGGGTTAAGTCCCATTTTGAATAGACTTCGTTCTTATACTACTGCTCTAAATGAACATAATACTTAATTTAATGAGAAAATTTATAATAAATTTCAAAATAAATCGTAATTTAGAATGCATTTTAATGGCTTTCCGCTCGTTTCAATTCTTATTTGAATTTTTTACAAACGGTTCTTAGCGAGCACTTACATCTTAAAAGTAACCACCATGCCTGATTCCAAGGTTCTATGTCAATTATGTCACAAAAATCGCAATTTTAAAACGCTGTTTGTTTTTGCATACCTTTAATTTCGAAATAAAATTCTATTCTATTGGAGCATTTATGTCTCTAAAGTAACAGCCCTATCAAATTTGAAGTTTTTATTCCTAACAATTTCAGATAAACAATAGTTTAGAATGTTTATAGAACGTTTTCCGCTCATTCCCTTTTTTACATTTCGGATATTTTAGAAACTGTTTAGGGAGTACTTACATCTTAAATACAAGGTGGTTCAGACTATATGTCAAAAATGTAAAGGCAGGTAGAGGGGGCCTAAATAAGCAGAATTCGTATAGGAATTTGGCTGCGGAAATGTAGCATTGAGGCAGTAGAGGGCGCTGTTGAGATAGGCTGATGAAAGCACTTTGCTGACTCATTTCCAGATTTAGAATTTACATGCATCATTGCACGCTTGCAGACATAAATTTCATATGTAGAGCTGCGCAAGGAAATGGCTCACATTCAACGCACGTACAACACAAAGCTCTCAAGCTTATCGATGAACTATCCTCTACTGTGCGTAATACTGCTTCTTCGACTGTATGGATTCTGCGATATCTTTCAGTGCCCGTATCACGCCTTGAAGTATAAAATGACCCACTCGCGCACAACTCCCAATGAAGATGCTCAAATGTTTGGAGATCCATCAGATTCCTACCCTCGAATCGTTCCATGTATATACTATGAGCAACCGCTCCTATTCTTTGTACAGCCCCACACATGTAACGCATGTCGGCTAGCTCCGCGTTGGTGTAACAACATATGTTTCTCATAATCCGAGCGGGAAATGAGATTAATGTCAGCGAAGCGTTTTCATCCGCCTAACTCAACAGCGACCTCTACTGCCTCAACACTACATTTCCGCAACCCAGATTCCTATACGAAATCTGCTTATTTAGGTCCCTTCCACCTGCTTTTATATTTTTGACATATATCTCAACCACTCTGTATAATTTACCATACTAAATTTCAAGATTGCTGCCATCACTCTCAGAAATGAATACTCAGATTTCACGAAATTTTCTTTGTTTTTGACGAAATAGTTTCCTGAAAAATGCTCCGAGCGAACATTTCGTCAAATTGATGAAATTAGTTTCTTCACTTGCATGACGATATAAATTTCGTCAATAGTTTCATCAAAAGAGGGCTGGTGGCGCCATCTCTCAATCAGTTTGGAAGCTCCAATATTTAACACGGGGAAAGATAAAAAAATCACCTCTCTCTTTCCCCGGCGTGATTCGAACTCACGACCTTCCGTATGGGAGGTCGCTGTTCTTCCAACCTGGCTGCTAGGGATTTGAAAGTGTCTGCTTTTAGACTGGTATAATGAATTCTACTTCGTGTTTTATTTTTATAACGTAGATTGCAATTTTATCAGGCTGCTACATTTTCTGAAAGTTTTAAGGAAAGCTAATTTATTTTTATGGTTTTCTCGTATCAATGAATAATTATAATATGGCTTGATTAAATAATTTACAACTGAAATTTTCTTTGATCAATGGATGATTAGAATATGGTCTGGTTAATTTGTTGCTCACAAATAATGAATTGTGAAGTGCATATTGCGTGAGATTTTATCACTTTGAGTAGGAGGATAAGATTTTAACACTTTACTGTTTATAAAGAGGAGAGGGATCAATTATGTTTATTTTTAATTTGATTGAAAACATAATATACTTCTTTAAAAAAAAAAAAAGATATCCTAGAAGTTTGAAATTTTATTGACCTAATTTTCTTATTGAATGGTTTTGAAAAACACAGGAAATTTATTCTTTTCGAATTAAAACATAACGAACGACAACATATAAATAAAATAATAATAATATTAATAAGCATTCCTAAAAATTCTAACAGCTAAAAAAATAACTAATGAAGAATCAATAACTACCTATATTTCAGTATTTTCTGAAAAGCACTAAGTGCTGTTTTAAAATAAATTATTACAGGACTAACATAAACAAGCAAATATCTGTTTGCTAAAATCGTAGGATTTGAGGAGGATTTGAGGAAATGTTTCCTTAAAATGCATTGAGTCTGACCGTGATTGAGGCAAAACTTTCGTCAAATATTTGAGGGTTTACGTTTCGTTAAAAGTCACGTGATGTTAATTGAAAATGATCGTCAAAAACGACTTGCTCGAGGATTTCTGAATCGTCAAAAGGGAGAGTTTTATTTCTGAGAGTGATAACAATACTGTAAAATTTTCAATTTTAGAACGTTTTTTGCTTCTGCGCCGTTTTAAATTTCCAATTTTGCAAAAACTGTTCGAGCATTTACATCTTAAAAATAGCAGACTTGTCAATCACTAACAATACTAAGTAAAACGCAATTTAGAACGGTATCCACTCATTTCATCCTTAAATTTCAACTTTTTTATGAAGTGTTTATATCGAGTATCTGCATCTGAAAAGTAACCTCTATAGTTTCTAATCCGAACAAGTCTAACTAAATCGTAATTTAGAAAGCTCTCGAGTCATTTCACCATTTTAAATTTTGAATTATTTAGAAACCATTCTTAGTGAGCATGTATATCTTAAAAGTGATCACCATGCCAAATCCCAAGCTTCTATACCGGCTGTATCACGTAAATCAAAATTTTAAAACATTTTTTGCTTCTGCACACTTTTAAATTTCGATTTTTTAAAAACTGCTCTGGGCGAGAATTTGCGCCTCTAAAGTAACAGCCATGCCAAATTTTGAATTTCTAGCCCTAACTGTACCAATCAAATCGCATTTTAGAACGTTTTCAACTTATTTCACCCTTTTAAATTTCGAACTTTTTAAAAACGTTTATAGCAAGTAGTATTCAGAACACCTTAAAAGTAAATTTCACAGGAAATTTCAAATTTCTAGCCCCGACAATATTACAGAAATCGTAATTTTATAATGTTTTTTGCTTCTGCACACCCTTGGGAGTGGTTGTACCGACATAAAATATAGACTATGTTGGAACTGAAATCGTCACTAGTATTTAGATACCAGTGGCGTGGCGTGAAAATTTTCGGTGGTCATCGCAATTATTTAAGTTTGTGGTGAAAAATTATTAACTCTAAAATTCAATGGTTGAATGTTCAAAAAAGAAACTTTATATCTTACCTTCACTTATACATGAACTCCAAATGTTCTGCTAAAACTGGATCGTAGAGTTTTAAAAGCTTATTAAGAGTTTTAAAATATTGCTTGGTCATCGCCGCATCCAGCGATGACCGGACGCCACGCCACTGTTAGATACCATTCTTTTTAAAATAGGTTCGGAAGAATAGAATTCCAGAGATTACCCCTACAAACAAACATTACTTCTATATAATATTAGTATAGATCTTGGAGCAGAGATGGTCACCAGCGTTTAGCTACGATTGTTTTTAAAATCGGTTTCTAAGTTCCAGAGATTACCCCTACAAACAAATAAACAAACGTTAATGCTTTATAATATTAGTAGGGGAGATGGGGGAACATGTAAACATCGCAATTTTTTTATAGTTATTATAAGTTTTTTTACTTGAAAAAAATTACTAAAGATGATAGCACTTGTAGACATATGGTAAAAAAATTTTGAAGCTCAATGACATTTTGTTTGTCCTCTGTAGCCAAAACACTGTTTTTAGATCTCCAAAGTAAAATCTGTGTCCCAAGTTGATAAGCGATTAACTTTATTTATTTATTCATTTATTTGAATTTGAGTATTTTAGCATATACTATGAATACTAATAAACAATTTTGATACAGTTCTTTTTCTTCTAAAATTGAGAAATGTTAATGATTTATCAATTTATCAAAAGCAGCAATAAGGGGCACTTATGAAGAGACTAGTTGAGGCAGATATGCACAGTTCTTAAGTGACCCAATAATCATTCTGTGATTCTGTTTCTTCCAGTTAACTTAATGAGAAATAATGTAAGTTCCATTATCTACAATTTTCCTGAAATAGAAGATATTTTCCTCACACAAAGTTTATTTTGTATGGAAACTTCTACAAACATATTTTTCAGCAAATACATAAAGAGCAGCAAGCTCGTTTACGTTCAATTGTACTTTAAATAAATTTAATGTTTTCTAAAATGCAATAAGTGTTATATATTATTTTACTAAACGGTTTACAACAATATTTTTTATGCATTGTTAGTACAAAAGTACCTTGAACAACTTTGCAAATTTTTCTGTTACATTTGTTCTAACCTTGCAATGATGGCTTACTTTCATCTCTAAAACAGTTATGCATATGATTCTTTGAATGGAGCTATCCATTCAAAATACCATAACAATAAATACCAGTAATATTTTAAGAAAGTAAAATTTTTAAACTGATAACTACAGAAAAATCCCGATTGTACCCCCCCCCCCCCCCCTCTTTCAAAAGCAAAAGAAGTTGGGGAGGGGGGTTATAGTCGAGATTTTCTTTAATCATTAAAAAACCCTTCTTTATCTATAATTTATAAGTAAATAAGGCAAATACAGAAGTGAGAATCTTTCGTATTTTGGCAGATTTCCGATAATTAGTATGTAAATGCCCCCTCCCTAAAATTTCCCCCAAACAAATACCTTTAAGCAAAATTTAAAAGTTTTAATTTCTTTTTTTAAATTGCTTCTTTATTTTTTTTATTTTATTGCAACGATATTTAATGAATCCTCTAAGCCTCTCCCCTCCAAATCTACTTATTTTCATTTTATAATCTTTTGCTTAAACATATCACCCAGAAATAGAGAAATATATATATATATATGTCTATGTATGTATTTTCTTTATGGTGAATTTAAAAGGTAATATAACTAATAATTACGATGACAAAAGTAATAACAGAATAAAAAGCATGTTAAAGGATATTTTTCCCTTGTGTTCACATGTGCCCCACGTGTGTTCACAACTACCCCGCTGATGGGGCTCCTGTGAACAATTTTTTGAATTTATAAAACTATTAAAAAATGTAAGAAAAACTATACAGGTGTTTTTTAAAAAAATACCATGCGTAAAAGAAAGTTCTGTTACTATATTAAGTAGTTTTTGTTTATAGAAATTAATCCAGTTTTGAGAAAAAGCTATATTTATGCGAACTGTTCACATGTGCCCTTATCTCCCCTATAGATAAAGTGAAATCGCATAAGTACTACATACAATGAAGAAAAAAAGACAAATGTTTCTTATCCCTACACTATGACAACATACATATATGAATCAATTCAAATTTAAAGTTTAATAAAAAAATCCCCCCCCCAGTTCCATGCAACCACTATATTTAAATAAAAATAGTCGTCTTATGTGATCCTAAAAGTGCTTAATAATGCTTAACAGTGTAGACACTTTGAGGGGCTTCCGCACATCAATTTTACGCCCAGTCTTATAGTCTTAAAATTAACGAGCCGTCGGGAGATAAAAGTCTAACTGTAGTATTTAAACTACGTAATAAGTTTTTATTTTAAAATAAAAGTTAAGCATTAAATAATTACTTAAAAAAGGGTGGCATTAAATTGAGATAATAGTGTAATTAAATTTGCAAGTTTAAAAAATGAAAAAAAGATAAAGTAAGTTAAAAAAGTTTAATGTTGTTATAAAAATAACGGTATCTTGTAATCTAAAACTTTCTTACCTGAGTCGTGAATTCTAGACTCTTTTATATGGCTGATCTCGCTCAAGGTATATTTACTTCAAAGAATATAAACTCTGTTGGAGGAAACAAACCTTTAATGAACGAAAACTAACACTAAATCAGGTATAACAACGCTCTTTACACATCTTCAATTTTAACTTGGTATAAATGTCACAAAGTTAAAAAGTTAAAAATATATAAGCACGGTTAAGCTAAGAGAAAACTTTGGATAAAGTTGGTCCAAGGCGTTTGTCATTAAATAAATTTAAATGATTAATTACTCCTTAAAATTTCTGGTTTCTAACCCTAATATGAATATGAAAATAACATACTTTCAAAAGACATCAATGCGGTGTAAGGTTATTGTACAAATATATAATGTAACCACGAACTAAAATGTACAATAATCCCTTCCGAGTTATCCGCAATTTTGAAAAGAGTACGTTGTCTTTAGATACCTCAGAAATCAATATATTTTCGAGATTTAAAGAACTATTTATAAAAAATAAATTTTCTTTTCCTGCCGCAGATTTTCGGAAATTTATCCGAGTAATTTTTAGAATGCATTAATCAGTTTTCTCAACCTAGAATAAAGGGGGGGGGGGGGGGGTCGGATGCTATCTATTCCCGAATAAACATTTTCTGGTTCAAGAAACATGTTTTAAAAGCAAGATAAATTAATAGCATTAACATTATAAATGATAAAATTAATATTATATTGTTGCTTTTGGAATTAGGGCTTTATTTGCGACGGAGTTCACCGGAGCTCAGCTCCGGTACTTCTCTGTTTTTAGTAAAAATTTATATATTGGTCGAAAATCACCGGAGCTCATAAGTACAGGGCTCTGGAGCCAAGTGCAATAGCGCTTCCTAGAAACCGAAAGCTAAATTATACCTTCCTTTCCCTCCCATCTCCAAGTTTTTACTTGTTCTCTATCAAAACACTTATATTTGTGTCGCACACGTAGGAGATGCAGATGAAACGGGCTCAATTTTTATATCAGTCTTTGTTCTTAGGCGAGTTCAAGCTCAATCTGTCTTACATTCAAAATTTCATTTATTCATGTATAGAAAAAAAAGAATTTTTCACCCTTAAAAATTATGTATTCCATTTCAAATCATTTAAATGCTATTTTTATCAGAATGAGGGGGAACAGAAATCGTGTTTTTCCATTCTAGTGATATTTTCAGATTAATTATGTCTGGCATTGATAGCTGCGACGTATTGATATGGCGCCACTCAAGAGAGCGAACAATGAATTTGCTTTCAGTTCGATTTTCTTTTGTGACTGTGGGATATTTTTTAATTGGATCGTTTATTTTTTTTAGATATCTAAACTGAAACGAATATTTTCTGTTGTTTTTATTCAACACGGTTCTAGGATCAATTTGAGGTTCTTAATCTTTTATTGTGTACGAGTATGAAAATAACGTTAGTTTTTTTTTTTTTTTTTTCATCATGAACGCTACCCATGCCAAGGCTCCGCTCTGAACCCTTACGAAGTCACTTTCATTTATAAGTAGATATAATTGCGATGTATTGTTTGTTATTCTGATTGAAAGCAATCGAGCAGTGTTTTGCCTTTTTCTATAAAAGCGTCGAATCTTTCTGTTTTTTAGTGTTAATACTATTTCCGAATGATAATCCGTACCTTATTTAATTGCAGAGTTTTGCGATTAATCAACTTTAAAATTAGGCAAAGATTTCTATTCGGAAGGAGTGATAAACTAAAAAGTGGAACTGTTGACAGCTAAGTATATGCAGGTAGATATATTTAATTTTTTTATTTTACTAAAGAAAAGAAAATGCTTTAAATTTTGCAAATAATGTATCCAATATAAATATGCGGATTGGCGTGACAGTGGAAAAGGGGGAGGGGGGGCATGTTACCATTTTAGTACTGCAGAATATTCGGGCTCCGGTTAGAAATTAAGCCCTTTCTTGGATGTATAATTCAATTACGCAACTAAAAATGTTTAAATGGGAATGGGTAGCATACCAAAAACGTATATTCTGGATTGAGAAAACTGCTTAATACACTCTAAAAACTACTCAGAAACGTTTCTAAAAATCAACGGCAGCTAAAGAAATTTATTTTTTTATAAATACTTCTTTAATCTCGAAAATATATTGTTTTCTAAGGTATCTAAAGACAAATATGCTTTTTGGAAGAATGTATAAGTCGGAAGAGATTATTGTATATTTTCGTTCGTGGTCACATTATATTTTTATAGATTAATACACCGCACTAATTTTTAGTTTGGAAGTATGTTTTTTTACACACATTAGAGTTAGAAACCAGAAATTTTATGGAATAATTTTTTATCTTATTTAATACCAGTTTTTAACACATTCCAGAAAAGTTGGAAAGTGTTTATGACTTCGGTTTGTTTGGCCGTCTGTCCGTGCTCTAACACCCGTAAATATACTCGGATCGTTCTGAAACTTTTTGAATGTTGGTGACCTCTACCATAGGACAATCCCTATTTCAAATGAAGTTTGTAGCATGTTTAGTTCATTTACAGGGACAGTCAAAAGTATTCCGTTACATTGCGGCCAATGGGAAAAAATCGTTTCAAATGATTTTTAATGGTGTTACACTCTTTCAAACATAGTAAAACTGATATGCATTTATTAAGTCAACTAAAATATGCATTCTGTAGAACATGCGGTGCAAATAATAGTTATTATTCATTTATAGGACCATGCAAAAGAATTTCGTTGCAAAATGATAAGGTTTACCATGGCACGTTTTCCTATTTCAAATGAAGTTTGTAGCATGTTTAGTTCATTTACAGGGACAGTCAAAAGTTTTCCGTTGCATTACGGCCTATGGGAAAAATCGTTTAAACTGATTTTTTTTTTTATTTTACACGCTTTCAAAGATAATAAAATTGATAGGCATTTCTCAAGTGCACTAAAACCTGCATTCTGTAGAACATGCGGTGCAAATAATAGTTATTATTCATTTATAGGACCATGCAAAAGAATTTCGTTGCATAATGATATAGGGGTGGAGAGAATTGTTTGTGGCGTATTTTAATTATGTTAAATTATTTCATGGTTAATGAAATTGATATACATCGCTGAGTTTTACTATAACTTATTTCATATATAATACGAAGTGCATAGCATTTACGGGGACACATAAAATATTTCAGATACTATATTGTATCCAATGTACTGTACAATAACGATGATTTCTGGAAATGCCTTTTTAATTATGTTAAGTGCTTTTATGTTTCACTATGTTTATGCATAGTATATGGTGTGTATAACTGCGATAATTCATATAGAGGGCTACACAAAAGAATTCGTAATGGTTACTGGGTATGACTGCAAATTGCTTAAAGGTGGTTTTTAGATGAGTTATGCATTTTTTCGCTGAATTGTATTTAGTTTACAAACAAATGTTTGTAGAACATTGATAAAATGATATACAGGGTCACGCAAAGAATTGATACATGGCCGTCTATAAATGGTACTTTCTGGAAATGTGATTTCAGTAGTTTTAAGAGAGTTTTAGTTTGAATTAAACTTTAGCTAAATAGTGGCGAGTAATAAAGTACTAGGTTAACTGCAGGGTTCTACAGAACTATACAAGTATATTTCCATATATGTATTCCACTCTATTAATATAAATTGCTAAAACAGAAATTTAAACCTGTAACGCGTTTTCTTGCTAAACTAAATTTCCCTATTATATAGTATATATATCAGCCTAAAGATTAAATACAGGGTTGTTCAAAATACATATTTGCTATGGACGGTAACTGCTGAAATCAGTTTTTCAATTATGCGTTTTCTAATATGTTTACTTATCTCATATACCTTATTTCCCTAAATAACAAGCTCTGTTAAAGCATACAGAAAGTTTTGGAAAGTTTTTCATAATCTATGCTTAACGCACGATTTTTCTTCCTTGTTCTGAATTAAACCAGACGAATATTTTTATTTAAATGTAGTGGGTGTATGGAACTGGTTCTATTTATTAAGGTTTCAGTTTTAATTTATTTATATGAGGATGTGAGTTTCAAAGCTCGCCTTATCTAAAGTACAAAACATCTAGTTTTCTCTACCAACTTATTCTATTGATGAACCTGCATAAAAAAACACTACAATCTGCAAAAAAACTACTTTTATCAAGTTTTTCTGGCACTGTAAAATCATGGTTTTCAATGAAAACCAATGGACGCAGTCAGAGGTTTTACGCGATTTCCCGAAATTTAATTTTCTGGATAAGGCGAATTATAGAACTCACGTCTTCATATAATCAACATTGTTCAGTGAAGGGTTAAGAAACATTTGCCTTTTTTACCGTGTATGTAGTTCTTATGAGATTTTCTTTTATAGACCATAAAATCAAATAGCGCTTTGCTTTTAAATTGAATTTTATGATTAATATAATTCGGACATTGTAAAATCATGGTTTTCAATGAAAACCAATGGACGCAGTCAGAGGTTTTTCGCGATTTTCCGAAATTTAATTTTCTGGAAAAGACGAATTTTAGAACTCACGTCCTCATATAGTCAAACATTGTTTAGTGTGGGTTTAAGAAACATTTGCCTTTTTTACCGTGTATGTAGTTCTTATGCGACTTTCTTTTATAGACCATAAAATCTAATAGCGTTTTGCTTTTAGATTGAATTTTATGATTAATATAATTTCAACTTTATGGCTTCAGAAGTTTTCGCAGATTAAAAAGCATTTGTCTTTTTTACACTGCATAAAAACACTTTTGTGAGAGCATAAATGGAAAAAAATTTTTTAATTAAAATTCCATTTAAATTTTTACTAGATAACACAGAATAGATAGGTATAATTTTTTTTCTTTAAGCGCAAGTGCTTTTAAATTGACGAAATAAAGGACAAAGAAAAGTCCACGAAAAAAGCACCATTATAAAATATAATTAAGAAGGAACGCATTGGTTAAAAAATATTACCAATTATTATTTTTTTTTTTTTGTATTTATTTATTTATAAAACGATTGTAATTTTTATGTTATCCAAGGATTTTAGAAGCATTTCAGACTAATAAGAAGTGAGTCGGGAAGTCTGAATTTTAAACTGAAAATATTTATACTTAAATGATAAATATTTTCATATTTAATAATGATGTAATAGATTTACAACATAAAAAACTTGTAAATGTTATGACTATTTTCTGATTTCCGAAAAAGTCTCATTCTAAATTATATTTAGTTTAAACATAAATAGTATTCATTTAAAAACTTTGACCATTAAAAAACAAGACAGAAAAATCATGCGTTAAGCATAGATTATGAAACACCTTCCAACACTTCCTGGATGCTTTAAAAAAACTTCGTTATTTAGGGAAATAAGGGAAATAAGATAACTAAGTAAACATTTTAGAAAACTTAGTAGAAGAGAGGTTGAACATTTTTGAGTAGGTATTTGAGGCACCCTGAAAATTTGTGCAACACTTCTTTTGTAATGCCTGAATACAAAATCGAATGTCTGGCTGAAGGATCGTGCCCCAAAAACTGTGCCAGACACGTGTCAAGTGCCATTTTTTGACTAACCAAAAAAGGTATTTGAGGCACGCTGAGATTGAGACAGAATAATATTTTTACTTAGAAAGAAATATTTTGAAAATGACAGACACTTTAGTCGGCCCAAAAACTGTGCCAGACACGTGTCAAGTGCCATTTTTTATCAATCTCAGCGTGCCTCAAATACCTTTTTTGGTTAGTCAAAAAATGGCACTTGACACGTGTCTGGCACAGTTTTTGGGGCACGATCCTTCAGCCAGACATTCGATTTTGTATTCAGCCATTACAAAAGAAGTGTTGCACAAATTTTCAGGGTGCCTCAAATACCTTCCCTAAAATGTTTAACAGCTCTTGGACTAACTGATTTCAGCAGTTACAGTCCAGACTGTAACTGCTATGACTGTAACTGCTGACTGTTTTTGCTATGGCGATAGCAAAATATGTATTCCAATTCTTTTGAACAGCCCTGCATTTGAGCTGTCGGTTGATATATATACTATATAATGGGGAAATTTAGTTTAGCCAGAAAACGCGTAGCAGGTTGAAATTTCTTTTTCAGCAATTTTTACTAATAAACGGAAACATGCTAAAATACTTTTGCTAAGCTTTGTAGTTTACCTAGTACCTTTATTACACGCCACTATTTAGTTAAAATTTAATTCAAACTAAAACACTCTTAAAACTAATGAAATCACATTTCCATAAATTATCATTCATAGACGGCCATGTATCCAATTCTTTGCGTGGCCCTGTATATATTATTTTATCTATATTCTACAAGCATAGCTTAGTAAACTAAATTCAGTTCAGCGTAAAAATGCATAACTCATTTAAAACTCACCTTTAAGCAATTTACGCTCATACTCAGTAATCCTTACGAATTCTTTTCTGTAGCCCTGTGTATGAAGTATAGCATTTATACACACTATATAGCATGCATAAATATAGTGAAACCTAAAAGCGCTTATCCTAATTAAAAATGTATCTCGAGCAACCATTGCTAATATACAGTAATTCGGATACAATATAGTATCTGAAATCTTTTGTGTGTCCCTATAGATGCTATGCACTTCGTATTATACATGAAGTAACTTATACTAAAGCTCAGCGACGTATATCAATTTCATTATACATGAATTGGTTTAATATAATTCAAATATACCGCAAACAATTCTCCCCTACACCATTATGTTTTATGTTTTCTATACAATTATGAATTCTTTTGTGTGCCCTTGTAAATGAATAATAACTATTTTTGCACCACATATTCTACAGAATGCATATTTTAGTGGACTTAATAAATGCATATCAGTTTTGCTGTGTTTGAAAGAGTGTAACACCATTAAAAATCATTTGAAACGATTTTTTCCGATTTGCCGTAATGTAACGGAATACTTTTGACTGTCCCTGTAAATGAACTAAACATGCTATAAACATCATTTGAAATAGGGATTGTGCTATGGTAGAGGTCACTAACATTCAAAAAGTTTCAGAACGATCCGAGTACATATACGAGAGTTAGAGCGCGGACAGCCGGACAGAGAAACCGAAGTCATAAACACTTTTCAACTTTGTTGGAAAGTGTTAAAAAGATTAAAAAGAATCATTGATCTTCTTGGTGTTTGTTTTTTACGATTTTGTTAATATAATTTAGGATTTACATTTACTGCCTCTGTGATTTACAGGGTGTCCAGAAAAGGACTCCCTGATTTTAAAATTATTTAACTAAAATCCATAATCAAAGAAACAAGTGGCATGCTTATTTTGAAAGCCGTAAAAATATCATACAATACAGTGAAACCTACCTGTGCGACCACCTCCATTAAGCGACCACCTCCCTGAACGACCATTTTTTTCATGGAACGAAATTTATTCCCATAGGCTCAATACTAATTTTGCCTCCATTCAGAGACCATCTAATTGAACTCCCTCCATCAGCGACACATTTATTTGAAGAAAATGAAACAAATTCCGTTTTTTCCTGCTCACATGAAGAAGGTTTTATTAGAAATATTATTCCGGAGAGCGCATTATTCATCAAACTTCTGAACTAAGTTTAGATTTTTTTTTAGTTATTCCGGTAATTTTTAAGTGTTTAAACCTCTTTGTGCCTTTTTAGGCAATGAATTTAACTCTAATAACATATTAAGAATGACGGTCAATAAACTCCCCTGCCCTATTCTGCCAGGAAATTCTCAAAGAAATGGATAAATTAATGATATCGCCATTATTTGTCGCCCCCCCCCCCAAAAAAAAAAATGCATTTATTTACTGAACTTCGAAAGGACTTGGAAATAAAAGTTATAAAAGTTAAAACCGTAAAATCAAATGAAACGCCAATGTATTTATTTTTTAAAGTTTGCGGTAATTAACTTATGTTGACTTTTCTTTTAATACTTAAATTTTTATATATTTTCCTTATGTGAAAAATAAATTTTAGTAACATTAATTTTTACATTTTTTCAACAATTAAAATCTAGATTTAAACATGACCTCCATTACAAGACCACCTCTCGAAGCGACCAATTTTTATTGGAACGGAACGTGGTTGCTTTAACGGAGGTTTTACTGTAGTTTCAAAATTAGTTACAACTTTTGCCTACTGGTGGCGCTGTAGTCACTGAGAGATCCCTAAACAGAGTATTCTGAAGCACAGAGTGATCAATCTTCTTATTGGAGGAAATGAATGGAGCTATTTATTCTGTGAAGCAACATGTTATTCTAGTACTCAGGTATCGCTGATTAAATCGCATTCCTACGGCAACAAGGCGCAGTTTTCAATCGCAGTTTAAAGCTGCAAATGTTCCTGATAAGAAAACAATTTGCAAACTTTTCGAGAAATTTCAGTGAACATGCAGAGTGGCTGATGATTGGAACGCCTGCTTGCAAAGGACAGTCTGCGGTCTATTTTCTGCGACTGTGTACTGCGACTTCACCATACAGCGCCGCCTGTCAAGAACATTTGTAAGTAATTTTGAAACTATTGTATCATATTTTTACAGCTTTTAACATAAATATACCTATTGTTTCCTTCTTCTATCGATCTTAGTTTCCGAGTAATTTAATTTTTAAATCAGGGAATCCTTTGCCGGACACCCCGCATGTTTTGGTTAAAGTTTCTTTTGTTTAAAGTTTCTTTGTTTTGTTTGAATGTGTTATACAAGATCAGAAACATCGGTTTATTTAGCAAATTTTAATGTGTTTCAATTGTATTAATTTAATTTATTTTTCGATTTGAAGCGTCCACAATACCAAAGTAGTGTTTTATTTTTTAATAATTACATATTTTTAAGTATCTTTCCTGCAGAAATCCTGAAATCTCCTGAGTAACACTGACGTCATTTTCACGGTGGCAACTCCTAACCAATAAAATCATACTGCAATTTTTTTAACTCCTAAACATCACATTATTTAAATTTTTATGCCATTGAATAAGGATTAAAATGTTCTTTCAAATGCAATTTATTTGTAATCTGTATCTCAACTGAAGTTCAAACACAAGAGTTATAACCCCTTCTTATAACCCCTTCAGGGGCGGTGGTTCGTTTTTGGACCACCTAATTTTAATCACTAAATGCCACATTCGCACCGGAATGTTGGAATGAAACATTTCCTTTTATTAAGTACGTGAACAAAAGCTTTTGCTTATTTTCAAATAATTTTTTTTTTATATGTTATGATGTCATTCACTCATTTCAGCATTTTGCGTATATAAGTACTTTGTCCCTGAAAGGTTTAAAGGACCCACATATTTATTAAAAAATATTTGTGAGATTATTAGCAACTCAAAAATTTTTTTTAGGAAAAATTTAGGGAGGGGCTAATTAAATTGTTTGTTTGTTTCATATATCGTATCTTTCGAAAGACATCGTAACACTAACTCAAAAAGGAAATAAAATTAAAAATAATTAGAATTTGAGTTTTAAACAAATTACAACGACCATTTGGAAAATTATTTTTTCAAAGACTAAAATTTAAGATATAAAAAATCGCACGGAGTTGATCATACATTACGTACGCCATGGATTACATTTTTCGGAACTCTAAATTTTTAAACTTCTACGGAGCTGGTCATACATTACGCACGCCATGGATTAAAAATTAATATTCCTGGACCAATTTTAAATGAAATTTCGTTCTTAAATTTCTAAACACCCCACAATATTACTTTTTACACCGTCGTATAGAGAAAAAAATGTACTTTTAAATGCAATTTGTATCTGAATTTGTTTCTGAGTTATTAATTTCTTTTTGTAGTTTTTATTACTTTTTTGTCATAGTGGCAACAGAAGTATCCATCTCTGTTGAAAGTAAAGGGAAAATACAGATTACTGTATAGACCAATCAGAAAACGAATAAAATGCAGATTCAAGTAATAAAACGCTTCAGATGTGTTTTTGGTTTCCTATCCTGACGGAGGACAATAACCATTTTTCCAAATGGTTAAAAAAGAAGTTTAGGTATTAACTTTATTTTGCGGGCACTCACCGGTGGCGTTGAGGGACGCTCGAAATACCTATCGACTCGGAATCACCCAAGGATTGTTGCTAATAATTTTGGGGGAGAAATGTCGATAATTAGCTTAGATATTAATTGAAAACTTATCTGGAATACAGCGGCATGACCCAGGACGGCGTTGCATGTTTGCGACGCCCTTTTGAAGCGCGTTTAGCTCAATGCAAGGTTTAACTCTTTATCTACTGGCGGTACTCATAAGTACCATTAAAATAATTTGTTATAAAATTTATTTAATACATCGATTAGTTGTAATACAGTTTAGAATGAGTTATAGATACATTACTTTATCCTGTTCCAAAAGCATTATTCGTTACAAAAACAAAAATATTTTTATCAGGATGATTTCTTTTGCCTTTGCAACTTTTCAGCTTTCTTGGCTTTTTTTTTTTTTTTTTTTTTTTTGGGGGGGGGGGGGGATTTTTCAATTCGGAAATATTTCTATATTTTCTATTGTAAGAACATTATATTTGTACATTTCCTAATTCTACAAATTACTAAGATAAATATTTAAAATAAAAAAAAAATTGAGTGGGTCTATAAAAATTGCTCAAAATCCCTATAAATTCAAATTTAATTAATCCTTCTCAAATTTATTAAATGATTATGTAAATCTTTTAATGTAGTTTAAACAATTCACGTAAATGCTTTAGAAGATAAAATTTTCATGAATTCATATTTCAGTACATAAAGGGTTAAACAGACATGTACTCGAATAATGTCCTTAAACCACTGAAATTATCAGAATAAAAAAGGCAGTGTAGGTAGCGAAATCTTTGGTTATTACATTAATTCCTCGTAAACGGCTAATAAGACAGTACACTGTAAAATAAATTGTTGATTTTACGGTGTAATACTAGCGACCCAGCTTCCAGTATTATACCGTAAAATAAACAATAATAAACCGTAAAATTGGCAGTAATATACGATTAAGCAGTATTATACTGTATATTATTGCTAGTATATTTATAAGACACGATATGCTTCAGCTTAATTAAGCTTTATTATTGTTAATTTTATGGTATAATAGTGGCAGCTGAGGTGCCAGTATTATAACGTAAAATCAACAACATTTTTTTTTAATAAATTTTAAAATTTTATTCGAATACTTTTTTTGATAAATTTTATATAAAAATGCTTTTTGATGTTCTTAGTGGACCATCTAATATATATATATATATATATATATATATATATAATACAGATGAAATCAGAAATATATGAACAAATTGGTAAGATTCTAAAGATGAACAAGATATGAACATAGGAGACCAGTGTGTAAAATAAGAAACTATGAATAACCCACAGAATCGTCAGAGGACCTTGCAGGTTTAATTCATAGTGAAGATGCGTTATTTCATACAACTTTGTCGGCATTAACCCTAAAGTGACAAAATTTAGCTCCTAATAGCGCATCATAAAACAGAATAAATGATAAAAAAACAGGAGATCTAAAGAAAAATTACCCTCACACAACATATTAAAAATTGAGAAATGAAAAATGATTAGAGCACAAACCTCAATTATGGACAAGAATCCAAGACTTAAGAAAGTTGACCACAGTATTGTAACATGTGAGGATGCAGTCAGATTTTAGACTATTAAATCATGAGGCCAGCTATTAGTTACTGAAAACGAAAACATTGCTGCCATCTGGTGGGAAAAAGGGAAATTATTATGTAACTAGATTTTTAACAAAAATGTTTCGCGCAGCGATCTATACCCATAAAAAAAGGAAATCAATTGAAGAAACAAGAAATGACTTAAATTAACATTTATTTAAAGTAGAATGCAAAATATAGGAATAAACTTAATGAGTAGCTATAAAGAAAATAAATAAATAAATATAAATTAAAGGACATGGATTAAATTAACCATATTAAAAGTAATATTATAAAATAAAAAAATGAGTATATAAATAGCCTTTATAAACCAATGAGGGTTTTATTTTGAGATAGTAAAATATAGCCTTGAATTATGTGCCAATATGTGAAATAGTAACGAAAAATTTAGGATGTGAAATGCATGATACTCCTGGGGTTTTTTTAAAAATATATATCCATACCATATATAAGCAAATATACATACACATATACTTGCTCACGCACATATATTCATATAAGGTTTTTAAACTTTTTTTAACATTCTCTACCTCAACCCTCCATAATGGTATTTTGAATTTTTATGGGGGGTTTTTATTAGACCGTATAATGTATGTAAAATATACACACAATTACACTTTTTTTTATGTGTGTGTAAGTTTCTATAATTTTTTCAGCAATCCACATCCCACACTCCAAAATAGTGCTTTCGATTTTATAATTTTTTTATTACATATTATATGCCCATACTGGTAAAAAGTAGAAAAAATGAATATTAAGATTTGATCCATGCAGATATAAAAAAGTAGGGATAATTATAAGACAATGCTAATTGTTTTTATTTTAAAATATTAGGCTGTAATAATTAGGAGGAACATAAACGTTTGATACGAAGACTATGATTAAGTAGAATATTTCTATAAACTGAAATACGTAAGCAGGAATTGAAGTTAGTAAAATTAATTACATTATATGAAAAGTCATTACGTTTATCAAAACTATCGAATGTTAGGGTGTTATTAGGTAGAATATTAACTTTAACATCCATAAAATTGTTACTAGAATTATTTGAATAAATAGTGCTAAGTTCTAGATTAGGAGGGTACTTTACAGGAAGAGATATAGAATTATTATCATTAACAGAAAGAATAATTATATCATCTATGTATCTGTAGAACTATATATTGTTGTTTAAAAAATTTCTTTCATAAAAATAAAGATATAAATCTGATAACATTCTTGATGATGCAGCTCCTTTTAGCGTGCCCTGTATCTGAATAAAAAAAGCATTGTCTTGAAAGATAAAATTATGAAATAGTAGAAGATTAGTTAAAGATTTGAAGTAGTCAGTATCAATATTATCAGGTAAATTTAATAAAGGGAAATAAAAATCTATCATAATGTTTCAAAATAAGAAATGGTTTTCACCTATATTCTGTAAACCGTGAAGGCCGGGTTGGATCCCCTATATAAAACTGACTAACAATTCAATAAATATAACTGTTGAAATTTATACAGAACTTATTTAACACCTATGACAATGAGATTTTATAATTAATACGGATTTTATGAAATTAATATGCAAAAGGCTGCAAAAATTGAGAAAAAGACTTTGTTTCAACGCATCGGTCCAACAACAGATATCCAAACAGAACTGAGCACGGTGCCTCATGGGAGTACCTCATGGAAGGTAATGCAGATCAGACGCCAATGCAATCTTGATCTTAGAGACCCATTCTTTATATTTAGGGGGTCTCAGGACTCTTAAAGCTTCATAATTTTAGAAATGTTAATTTTTTTAGATATTAAACTATTATCTTTTCTGACATTTTGATATAAATTTTTTCTTGAAATTTCCATTAGAACAGATGTTATGGCTTTCAGAATCATACCCGCTCAATAGCTGAAGCGACGTTTTCGAAATTTTGAAGTAATTTTTCTCCAAATGACGTTTTTGGGCATAACTCGCACGATATCTCAAAACCTTCTGAATATTTTGCATGAAATTTTCAAAACGTATGTTTCATATTAGTCTGTATAAACTGAACCTAAAATTTCCTTTTTATTGTTCAAAAAAATTTTTTTAAGTGATTATAATGTTCAAATTAAAAAAAAAAAAAATTGCAATAGCTAAATACAACTTTGTATTAAAAATATAAAAATGCTTAAAATACAAATTTATTTAGGTTCAGGGTCAGTATTATAATCTGAAGTATAAGTAGACAGCAAAAATTTCATTCTATTTGCAAAATTAATTTTCTAATCCTGCGTGTAATCTGTTATACGAATTTTCTGCTCGTCAAATGTCTGACAGTTTAAAGCATCGTGTTAATGCTAATAATGCATTTAGTAATTTTTTAAATACATGAAATGAAAGAACATACTTATGTCTTCTATGCCCCCCCCAAAAATTTGTTTTAAAATTATATACATTTTAATATATTAAATGTTAAAAATGGACCCTTTTTTTCATTTTTTCCAAATTTAAGAGTCTCCTGAGACCCCTTAATCCCCTGCTTTCGCATCAATGCTCGGAGAAGAGTAAGTGCAAAAAATCGGACCTCGATTTAGCGCCTATTGCTTGCAATGCCATCTGTCGCTGGTATTTGGAACTAAAACCGGAAATCGAAATAAAAAAGAAACTCCTGACACCTAACCTTACCTTCCCGCAAGAGTTTTTTTAATAGCTGTCACCATTTACATGTTATTCAATTTTAAGACCATTCATTTCATTTTAGTACATCCTTAAAGCTACTACGAAACTATACAAAAAATTTATTAAATTGATATAACTGAAATGAATTAAAATTTGCTGAATAAAAACCTTTTTTTTTTTAACCATTTGGAAAAATGGTTATTGTACTCGTCAGGGTAGGAAATCAAAAGCATATCTGAACGTTTTCATTGCTTTAATCCGCAATTTATTCGTTATCTGACTGGTCTATACAGTAATCTGTATTTCCCTTTGGTTTCAACAACGATGGACAACAGAGTGTTGACACTATGAGAAAAAAGTAATAAAAACTACAAAAATAATTAATAAATCAGAAACAAATTGAGATACAGCTTTCAAACAAATTGCATTTAAAAGTACATTTTTTTCTCTATCCGACGGTATAAAAATATTGTCGGATGTTTAGAAGTTTAAGAATGAAATTTTATTTAAGATTGGCCGTGAGATTTTTTGGAAATCTGATAATAGAAAAGCCTTTTCCCGAACAGCCAATGAAATGCTTGGCTATTACGTAAGTTTCATAGGTAAACTGACGAGTCGCAGGCGATTTTCCTTGCTTGCAATTTTTACGTGTAATAACACTATTAATCTTTAATTCATGGCGTACGTAATGTATGACCAGCTCCGTAGAAGTTTAAAAATTTACAGTACCGAAAACTGTAAAACTGAAATTTCTTTTAAAATTTGTTCATGATGGGTCCAGGAATGTTATCGTTTAATCCATGGCGTACGTAATGTAGGATCAACTCCGTGCGATTTTTTATGTCTTAAATTTTATTCTTTGAAAAAATCATTTTCCAAATGCTCGTTGTAATTTGTTAACTGAGGCATTGAATGAGGCATTTAAAGAATATTCAAACACACAATCCAACAGTGAGATAGTAAAAGTAGCTGATAAAATTTATTAAAACGATCAAAACTTCTTAGTCAATAAACAATCGACCTTAACACTTTAGTGCGCAGCTTTGCATATATGCAAGCAACACTGTTTTGAATTTAACAGATTTATTTTTATTAGCATATACCTAATTCACACCAGAAAATTAAAATAGCAATATTTGCTTCAATTAAAAAACAGACATTCCGTATTTAAATAAAGCGAAATTAACCATTGAAACTTTCTCTTGTAAAGTCAGGTTCTCTAAACTACGTAATTTCTAGAACGTATTCAATTATGGGAATAAAAGGGTTAAAGATTACATTTTATAAAATAAATTATTATATAAAATAAGGCATACCCATTAAAGCATTTACTAATTTGCATTATTTTAGCGTAAGACAGCCACACGACAGTAGTTTTTATTTGTATTGCAGATGTGCAACAGAAGAAAAGATTGACGTATCTATCTATATTATAAAGACAAAAATATCTGTGCGTAACGCATAGTCATTTTGCGAATGCCAACAGTTTAAAATTTGAAATGAAATTTCGGTTTTGCAATTTTCGCTACTTCAAATTTTGAAACTTCTAAACATCGCACATTTTCAATTTTTACACCGTCGTACAGGAAAAAAAATGCTTTAAATGCAATTTCTTTGAAAGCTGTATCTCAATTTATTTTTGAGATATTAATTTTTTGTAGTTTTTAAAACAAATTTTGTAATCGTGGCAACAGAAGTACTCCATTTATATTTAAAATAAACACAAAATAGTAGATTGCTGCATCCTTTTGTTGCCATTTTCTCATAAAAATTGAAAACAAAAATAAAAATAAAATACGTGCTTATGTCAAGAATATCGTCTATTAATTAATCATGTGAATTTTGGTTTTATTTCTTTTTTATTTATCAATTTAATAAATTGTAGATTATTTCAAACTTACTTTACAAACGATACAAAGCTGAATGATTGCAATTTTATTACTCCGTATATAATAACATTTTCCGAATTTTGAAAAATTATACGTGAATGATTTCTGAGAAAACATGGAGCTACTATTTCTTTTTTCTGGGTTTGTGTGTTATTCCCCGATAATGACGTCACATGCATATTTCTCTACAGATGTCGTTTAAGACTAGATCGTAAAAGTGGAATGCTTTGGCGGATGCAAATGACGTGATTTGATAAAAAAAAAAAAAAAATTAAAACAGAAACATGTTTTATAGAAGTGCGTCATTTTCACCTTAGCTACTTTGAAATTCTTCACAGGTGAAAAGGCTTCACTTTTGTAAATAATATAATCGAAATCGCACACTGATGAAGCGCAATGTTTTACAAAAATTTAGATTGTCTTTATAGAATAACAGTGACATACAGTGTGCATACTCATATCAGAAGTCTCTGTCAAAAAAATAGCAATTTATATTAGAAAACTTCTTGATTCTCTCCTGGACGAATTCGCTTCGCCGAGTTAGGCAAGCAAGTAAAGCAGATCTTGGGAATAATTCGAGGTTTGAAATAATATCAGGTTCACAAAGTTTTTGTCCAAAATTCTTCCCACTAATAAAATTTTATTGCTATTCTTTAAGACATTCTACTATAATATTATCAAAATAACATAATTTGCTAAGGGGCCGTTCAAATATTACGTAAGCACCTAAGGGGGGGAGGGGGGTAGCGATTTGCTTATTATTCCTGACAATCGGGGGGGGGTGTTGAATGATGCTTACGTAAGACATTTTCAAAATCTCTTAACTTCTAATATATATATATATATATATATATTAAAAATTTCAAATTGAAAAAAGAAATAGCAAAGGAATATTAAACTTGAAGTTCTGATGTCAGCTATTTTGACCGCACAAGGAAAACATAAACGATCTCTTTTATCTAGAGGTAACTGTTCATGTTTGATGCATGAGGGCTTATTATCTCTGAAAACTTTCTACTATTTACAATTGGGAGAATAGAGTAGAATTGAATGTACCGATGCGATATGCTATATTGTGACAATATGAGCTTTCGAGGAAAGCTTCCAAAACGTAATTAAAAATCCATCTTCTTTGTTTCCATATCTCCTCTGTCAAGTTGTTAAACCTTATAACCATAGTGACCAACTGCTCTACTGTCTGGTGTCTCGTGAGTTTTGAAACCTCTCAGCACTGTAGTGTAATGGTGCTTAAAATATATAAAATCAGAAATATCTCTTCATTTCGAGAAATCTTGTATAAAAAACTTTTTGAAAGTTTCAAAATGTGTGCATCAGATAAACCTTTGAAGGATATCCAACATAAAACTAATGATGTGTGGCGTCAGTGCAAAAAGTCTTCTAAAACTGACAAAGAGTTAGAGGTATTGGTGCTAAAAAGTATTGAGGACGAACTGCGTAAGGCAATCAAAAAGAAATCAGTCTTTCTTGATTATTTTATAAAGGTAGTTATAACCAATTTATTCTTAAAATTTTAAATATATTTTATCATAACATTACG
This sequence comes from Maratus speciosus, assembly GCA_963932465.1. Lineage (NCBI taxonomy): Eukaryota > Metazoa > Arthropoda > Arachnida > Araneae > Salticidae > Maratus > Maratus speciosus. The sequence continues at coordinate 245,487,327 of OZ010792.1, forward strand.
TTTACATAATTACTTGTAAAAATTGGAAAAAGATAGATAAGATAAAATGACCATGTAGCCTTGGCGAAACATGGTCAGTATGGCAATAAATAAAGACCAAGGAAATGTCAAAAAACGAGTTATTACTTTTTAAATATGGCGTAGCCAAGCTAAACCTTATTTTTTTCTTTTCAAATAAATCGAAAATTAATGCATCCATGGGGGGGGGGGGGATAAAAAATATGTAAGTTTTGTAGAAGATAATCTTCTATAACTGTTTTCAAATTTTGTACCTTACTAAAAATGAAATGTAATCCAGTTGAATTGAAAACAAGGTATCTCAAATTCAAAAACAGATAAATAAGATTTCCAGTGATCTAAAAAAAGAAAAACAATCCTTAAAAAGGAAACGACAAAATGCTGAATACGAAAGAAAACATCGAACCACCAAACGAACAAACCTTGAAGAAATCTGCCATGATAATCCAGACATAAAAAAAATATTAGCTTTGAGGGAATCAATAGAAGACCAAGTTTAAATGTAGATCAACCATTATTTCTTAAGGCAATAGCAGACATAGCTATTATTGGAAGCGCTGCAGATGCAAAGAAGAAGCGAGTCAATACGAAGTGTCAAAACTCTTGATGACTTGACTGCAGCACTGAAAAAAGTTGGTTTTGCAATAAGCAAGAGTGGAACACATCTTCGTTTGCTTCCAAAGAATTCCTCAACCATCGAGGGTCGAAGAAGTGTCACCACAGTGGCATAAAACTTTCTTGGGCTCAGGCTGATTACCACCGATCTCACATTGATACCCAATTTGCAGTAACATCCATCAGCTATTTAGAAACTTTAGCTTCAATTCTTGGACCCATGCAAGTGTTTCTTCTTTCACAGGATGACAAATCGCGTGAGCCTTTGGGAATTACAGCAACCAATAAACAGGCTCCAATACTGATGCATGTGGAGTATCGTGTATCCTTACCCGACCACGACTGGGTCATCTCTGAACGCCACAAACGTATCCCATCTGTTTACGCTGGTATTGTGATTGCTCCTGGCATGACAGGTCAAAGTAAATCCATAGGTTATCCTGGTTCAACGTTTATAGCTATAAGAAGTGGGAAACACAGTTCTTCCACAGCAAGTACTCATGCTCAGGATTTTGAAACTCTATTAATACTCAAAGACTTTGACAAATTAGTGAAAATAGAAGAGGGTTTCGTAAAACCTGAAATCATTATTACGGTTGATGAGGGTCCGGACGAGAACCCCCGCTACTTGAAAGTTATATCGTTTGCTTTTAACCTTTTCAAAAAGCATGATTTGGATGGAATTTTCATAGTGTGCAATGCTCCTAGAAGAACTGCATATAATTGAGTAGAAAGGCGAATGGCACCATTCAGTCGAGAACTGGTCTTATACACACTCATGACAATTATGGTTCCCATCTCGATGAGAACAGTTCCACTATTGATGAAGAAATGGAGCAAAATCACTTTGCATATGCGGGTAAAGCTCTCGCAGATATCTGGAACTCATTAAACATTGACGGTTATCCTATTACTGTCACATATGTTGATTCAGGCGAGCCAGACTTGGATTGGTATTCGGAGAACGTACAAGAAAGTCAATACTTGTTGCAAATTGTAAAATGTGAAGAAAAGAATTGTTGTTCTCCTGCACGTAGTGAATTATTTCGTATATTAAAAGGACGATTCATTAATCCTCCAATTAAAATGATACAATCATCAAATGAAATCATTACAAGCAAGGAGGGGGAATTTATTGATGTAAGTCTCCGTCTGACTTTAAATCTGAATATTACAGCAAAGGGATTCTTAAAGATGCTGTATGATTATTTTTGCTCTTCCATAAAGTTGCAATTATCCGCAAGAACTCGTGGAAGTTGTGGCCAATATCATGCATCTCAGAAGTCAACAAACAGACACAAAAAAATTCAACACAGTTAAAAAAGCGAGAAGGTCTGCCTTATACGACCATTGAGAATTGCTGCTCGTCGAGCAAATGAACTTATGTACTTCCTAAAATTCGTGGAAGACATGGAAGATGTTGAGTGGATCAATGAAGATGAAGTTGATAAGATCGCATCTGAAAAGAAAGCGATGAAGATAATCAAGTAAAACTGGAAACCAATATCATAACAGATATGGAAAAATGGCTTGAGCAGCAGTGGTCAGCATCGGAATAGATATGGGATAGATGTTCAAATTTAAATTTTACAGATGGCTAAGTTCTTCTAAAATTGTGGTCTAAGAAATTTTCTTAAATAGAATTGCAAGGAAATAAAATAAGCATTTTTTATTATTATTTTTAAGTTGAGTAGACTTTTTACTTTCTTCTATCTTCAATAGAAGAAAGTATTGTAATCGAAATTTTTTTCGACTTCCGGTTTTCGACGGATTTGCATGTTTTAGGGGTCAGAGATTCCAAAAAACATGTTTATAGAAAATGTCTGTCTGTCTGTGTGTCCGTCTGTCCGTCTGTCCGTCTGTCCGTCTGTCTGTCGCCATTGTACCATCAAAAAGTGTATGAAGTTATGCATAGAATTGAACCAAATTTTTAGTTTAAGTTTTTGGCTATGGCAAGCAGGTCCTCCTGAATTTGGAAAAAATTCGCCGGTAGGGGGCGCTGTAATAGCGATTTTTGTGCGATTTTGAATATTGTACCGTCCAAAAGTGTATGAAGTTATGCATAGAATTAAACAAAAATTTTATTTTAAGTTTTTGGATATGACAAGCAGGTCCTCCCTGAATTTGGAAAGAATTCGCCGGTAAGGGGCGCTGTAAATGCGTTTTTTGTGCGATTTTGAATATTGTACCATCGAAAAGTGTATGAAGTTATGCATAGAATTGAACCAAATTTTTAGTTTAAGTTTTTGGCTATGGCAAGCAGGTCCTCCCTGAATTTGGAAAAAATTCGCCGGTAGGGGGCGCTGTAATAGCGATTTTTGTGCGATTTTGAATATTGTACCGTCCAAAAGTGTATGAAGTTATGCATAGAAATAAACCAAATTTTTATTTTAAGTTTTTGGCTATGGCAAGCAAGTCCTCTCTGAATTTGGAAAAAATTCGCCGGTAGGGGGCGCTGTAATAGCGATTTTTGTGCGATTTTGAATATTGTACGGTCCAAAAGTGTATGAAGTTATGCATAGAATTAAACCAAATTTTTATTTTAAGTTTTTGGCTATGGCAAGCAGGTCCTCCATGAATTTGCAAAAAATTCGGCGTTAGGGGGCGCTGTAATAGCGATTTTTGTGCGATTTTGAATATTGCACCATCGAAAAGTGTATGAAGTTATGCATTGAATTGAACCAAAAAAAAATTTTAAGTTCTTGGTTATGGCAAGGAGGTCCTCCCTTAAATTGTAAAAAAATCGCTCATAGAGGGCGCTGTAATAGCGATTTTTGGACAATTTTTGTGCCATTTTGAATATTGTACCCCCGAAAAGTGTATGAAGTTATGCATAGAATTGAACCAAATTTTATGTGTTTATTTTTGGTCATGTCACGAAGGTTCTCCCTGAATTTGGAAAAATTCTGCCGGAAGGGGTCACTATAATTGCGATGTCTGTACCATTTTCATTATTGTACCATCGAAAAGTGTATGAAGTTATCCATATAATTGAACCAAATTTTTTGTGCATTTTTCTGGCTATGGCAAACAAGTCCTCCCTGAACTTGAAAAAATTCCGAAAGAAGGGGGCGCTATAATTCCGATCTCTGTGCCATTTTCATTATTGTACCATCGAACAGCGTATAAAATTATGCATACAATTGAACCAAAATGTTTGTGCTTGTTTTTGGCTTTGGCCAACAGGTTCTCCTTGAATTTGGAAATATTGCGCGGTAAAGGGGCTTCGTGCTAGCAATTTTTGTATACTTTTCTTGATTTTTCGTAGTTCTATTGTGCATCGGCGGCTCATGCACTGGCGTAAACTCGCTTCCTGCTATGCCGGCTATTCGCAAACAGCTGATAACGACAGAATAAGGAAAAATTAATAATTTTAACAAATATCATGATATAAATTAACTCGTTTTTAGTCCGTTTTATTGACTTGAGCAGAAATTTAAGATGAAAACCAAAGTTGGTATAGTATTGAACTAATAATATTGAAGTATTAACATGTGTAACTAGGTTTTGAAATATTAAGATGTATAAGATAGAAGAAAGTTTTGGGATTGGCACATCCAACTAGTTTTATTTGCATTCTGTCCTAATTTTTACTTTCTTCTATCTTCAATAGAAGAAAGTATTGTAATCGAAATTTTTTTCGACTTCCGGTTTTCGACGGATTTGCATGTTTTAGGGGTCAGAGATTCCAAAAAACATGTTTATAGAAAATGTCTGTCTGTCTGTGTGTCCGTCTGTCCGTCTGTCCGTCCGTCCGTCTGTCCGTCTGTCCGTCCGTCCGTCTGTCCGTCTGTCCGTCTGTCTGTCGCCATTGTACCATCAAAAAGTGTATGAAGTTATGTAAAGAATTAAACCAAAATTTTATTATAAGTTTTTGGCTATGGCAAGCAGGTCCTCCCGGAATTTGGAAAAAATTCGCCAGTAGGGGGCGCTGATATAACAATTTTTGTGCGATTTTGAATATTGTACCATCCAAAAGTGTATGGAGTTATACATAGAATTGAACCAAATTTTTAGTTTAAGTTTTTGGATATGACAAGCAGGTCCTCCCTGAATTTGGAAAAAATTCGCCGGTAGGGGGCGCTGTAAATGCGTTTTTGTGCGATTTTGAATATTGTACCATCGAAAAGTGTATGAAGTTATGCATAGAATTGAACCAAATTTCTATTTTAAGTTTTTGGCTATGGCAAGCAGGTCCTCCCTGAATTTGGAAAAAATTCGCCGTAGGGTGCGCTGTAATAGCGATTTTTGTGCGATTTTGAATATTGTACCGTCCAAAAGTGTATGAAGTTATGTATAGAATTAAACCAAATTTTTATCTTAAGTTTTTGGATATAGCAAACAGGTCCTCCATGAATTTGCAAAAAATTCGCCTTTAGGGGGCGCTGTAATAGCAATTTTTGTGCGATTTTGAATATTGCACCATCGAAAAGTGTATGAAGTTATGCATAGAATTGAACCAAAAAAAATTTAAGTTCTTGGCTATGGCAAGGTTGTCCTCCCTTAATTTGTAAAAAAATCGCTCGTAGAGGGCGCTGTAATTGCGATTTTTGTACAATTTTTGTGCCATTTTGAATATTGTACCGCCGAAAAGTGTATGAAGTTATGCATAGAATTGAACCAAATTTTATGTGTTTATTTTTGGTCATGTCAAGAAGGTCCTCCCTGAATTTGGAAAAATTCTGCCGGAAGGGGGCACTATAATTGCGATGTCTGTACCATTTTCATTATTGTACCATCGAAAAGTGTATGAATTTATCCATATAATTGAACCAAATTTTTTGTGCATGTTTCTGGCTATGGCAAACAAGTCCTCCCTGAACTTGAAAAAATTGCGAAAGAAGGGGGCGCAATAATTCCGATCTCTGTGCCATTTTCATTATTGTACCATCGAACAGCGTATAAAATTATGCATACAATTGAACCAAAATGTTTGTGCTTGTTTTTGGCTTTGGCCAACAGGTTCTCCTTGAATTTGGAAATATTGCGCGGTAAAGGGGCTCCGTGCTAGCGATTTTTGTATACTTTTCTTGATTTTTCGTAGTTCTATTGTGCATCGGCGGCTCATGCAGCGGCGGGAACTCGCTTCCTGCTATGCCGGCTATTCGCAAACAGCTGATAACGACAGAATAAGGAAAAATTAATAATTTTAACAAATATCATGATATAGATTAACTCGTTTTTAGTCCGTTTAATTGACTTGAGCAGAAATTTAAGATGAAAATCAAAGTTGGTATAGTATTGAACTAATAATATTGAAGTATTAACATGTGTAACTAGGTTTTGAAATATTAAGATGTATAAGATAGAAGAAAGTTTTGGGATTGGCACATCCAACTAGTTTTAATTAAATTATTGCTGATGAAAATTAGGGGGGGGGGGAGAGTGCAATTTGCCTATGTATTTATTAAGGGGAGGTTTGCGATTTCCTTATTTTTGCCGAAAAGTTGGGAGGGCGGGGGGGGGGGGTCAAAAATTGCCAAAAACATGCTTACGTAATATTTGAATAAACCTTAATTTAATTTTTTATAAATTTATATTGTCTATATATATTTGAAACACAAGGCTGTTTTTTATTCATCTGCCCTCAGCTTTCTAATGAACCAATTTTTCTAATATTTTTTTAACTGAAAGCTGTTGATATGTAGATGTGCTCGCATAAGATGTTTTTTTTTTTTAAATATCCCTGTTTTTATATTTTAATTTGAAGAGAATTTTATGAAATTTCTTCAAAATTGTTGTAATTAGGTAACTTTTATTATTACAGAGAAGAGAGAAATAATGATATTTATTCATCTTTATTCATGCCATTTTCTGATAAAAATTCAAAATTGTTGATAAAAATTGTTGTATAGGGTTTAGTGGAGCAAAACTGAAAATGATGTACTGCTTTTGAAAACACGTATTTTTTCTCATAAAGTTTCCATATATTTTTTTCCTTCTGCATGTGCACTGATACTAAGTTTCGGACACTAGGCGAAATGCTTAAGTAAGTGAAAATGACGTCGTATTTAAAAGAAAACGATCATTTTCTTAGATAAAGCTAAACATTTTAATACAAATGCACCTAAAAACATAAATGAGGCAATTTTTACTACGAGTCTCAAGTTAAGAGTGCAGCTCTTCACATGCAAAGCTGTAGCTGACAATCGTGACTTCAAGTTTTGAGTTAAATTTATTTTAAAATGATCAAATTAAAATACCACTGTTTAAAAAGGTGAAAACGAGCATGAGAAATGAGTATGTAAATTTTGAGAAGGTGAAAATGATGTCGGGTTTAGTTTTCATGAGGAAAAAATCCTATGATCGTGTCAAAGTGAAATAAATTTTGCTGTTTTTCATTCCGGAATACCAAGAATAAGAGTATCAATTGATAATTTCATCATAATAACTGATCTTTATTATATTTTACTGATTACGTATCTATCTTCTATCTATATTATAAAGGACAGACGTATCTGTCCGTAACGCTGACGTCATTTTGCAAATGGCAACACTTCACGATCAAATTTGGGTTTTGAAATTTTCGCTACTGTAATCTTTTAATCTTCTGTCCACCATACATTTTCAATTTTTAGAACGTCGTTTAGGGAAAAAATCTACTTTCAAATGCAATTTGTTTAAAAACTGTATCCTAATTGATTGATTTATTATGTTTTTAAAAGTAATTTTTAAGCATGATTTTTTTCTAATTTATCTTATCACGAGCGGGCTTCTACACATAATAATAATAAATATTTTACACATAAAGCAACACAAATTGTTCAGCATTTATTTCTGACTAATTTTCCACAACGAAATTAATACTTCATCTATAAATAAATAAAAGAACATATTAAAAAACACATTTGTAATCGGACAATTTAAATTTTTAGACAGCCAATCAAATGGAATTTGTTTGCAAAATACATCTCCATTTACAGATTGTCTATGGTTTTAAACAATTTTCAAGCATGAAATATTTTTAAATTTATCTCTATTGCTTGGAGCTCGTTTGCGAAAGATTAATCCGTTTGCCTTTAAAACAAGATAAACAGTTCATCATTTAATTACGGCTAATATTCCATAAAAAAAACTTCCTCCATCAATAAATAAATAAAATAATATAAACAAAACACAAATTTAACAGACATGCAATTGAAGTACGCGCTTATAACTCTGAAAATATCAGAATGTAAAAGGATGCTGAAAACAGCAAAATCTAAGGCTAATAATTCTTAGCATGCAACTAATATGTAAATAAAGCTTTTAATAAATTTCAAAACTTTACTCCATTGTATAATTCATATTTTTCATATGAAAAATGCCTTTTCATTGTTAGTGTACAATCTAAAAAATATATTGCATGTCCAAAAATATTAGTTTTCAATTTAAAAAGATATTTTCACTTATATTCTGTAACACGGGAAGCCCAGGTACGATCCCCTAGTTATATAAAACAAGTAAGAAAAATCATGCGTTTAGCATAGATTATTAAACACTCTCCAACACTTCCTGAATGCTTTAACAAAACTTCGTTATTTAGAGAAATAAGGTACATAAGAGAACTGAGTAAACATTTTAGGAAACGCATGAAATGTTTGAAAAACTGATTTCTGCAGTTACCGTATATGTATTCCAATTCTTTTGAACATCCTTGTATTTGATATGTAAGTTGATATATATACTATATAAAGGGAAATTTTAGTTTAGCAAGAAAACTCATAACAGGTTGAAATTTCTCTTTCAGCAATTTATACTAATAGATCAAAACATATTTGTATACATTTGTACAGCCGTGTAGTTAACCTAGTACCTTTATTACACGCCACTATTTAGCTAAAATTTAATTCAAAGTAAAACACTGGCCATGTCATGTATCCAATTCTTTGCGTGACCCTGTATATCATTTTATCAATGTTCTACAAACATTTCTTAGTAAACTAAATGCAGTTCCGCTTAAAAATGCATAACTCATTTAAAAACCACCTTTAAGCAATTTGAAATCATAACCAGTAACCATTACGAATTATCTTGTGTAGCCCTGTATATGAATTACAACATTCATACACACCATATACTATGCATAAATACAGTGAAACATAAAAGCACATAACATATGTAAAAATACATTTCCAGCAATCATCGCTACTGTACAGTACTTCGGACACAATATAGTATCTGAAATCTTTTGTGTGTCCCTGTAAATGCTATGCACTTCGATTATACATGAAATAAGTTATAGTAAACCTCAGCGACGTATATCAATTTCCTTATACATGAAATAATTTAACATAATTAAAATACGCAGCAAACAATTCCCTCCAACCCTATATCGTTCTGTAACGGAATTATTTTGTGTGGCCATGTAAATGAATAATAACTATTCTTTGCATCGTATATTCTACAAAATGCATATTTTAGTGCACTTGATAAATGCATATGAATTTTATTATTTTTGAAAGCATGTAACGTCATTAAAAACCATTTTAAACGATTTTTTCCCATGGGCCGTAATGTAACGGAAAACTTTTGGCTGTCCCTGTAAATAAACTAAACATGCTAGAAACTTAATTTGAAATAGGGATCATGCTATGATAGAGGTCACTAACATCCAAAAATTTCAAAACGATCCGACTATATTTACGAGAGTTAGAGTGCGGACAGACGGATAGATGGACAAACAAACCTAAGTCATAAACACTTTTCAACTTTGTTGGAAAGTGTTAAAAATGAATCTCTGATTTTTTTTTTCATTATTTTTTCTGTGTAATAAACCTTTCAGTGAATCATATATATTTTTTTCGAAACAAAATAAAAAACCGCGCATTTAAGGGTTAACAAATAGCCAGAAATCTATCTTTATCTAGTCACCTCCTTTAACCCCTTCGGGAAAAGTAGCTTTTACACAAATTTTATTCATTTGGACCCAACTTTTTAAAAAAGTTACCTTTACTTAAATAATCACGAAAGTTCTCCAATTAAGAGCCATTATTTTGAAAATCAGACAAGTGCGATTGTTGTATTTTTTGTTTTGTTTGATATTTTTTTATGTTGAAGTAGATCACATTTAATGAATAATGTGCAATTTTGAAGCCTTGAAAAAATTTTCCCTTCCCTGTAGAAAATGTCAAAGTTCAACGTTGTGACCGTCATTTTTCATGAAAAGTGAAATGCGAGTATGTTTGCCGTGCTAAAGCTTGGGAAAGCATTGACATCCCAAAATTCTTTTGTGATGAAATATTAGTATAATACTACCTGCTTAGTAGACTGTATTCGTTTCCATGGGGCATTGTTATTTTACATTGTTATGTTGCCTCAAAATGCAATGAAAATGACGTTTTTTTCCGTTTTCCGCACGCATTTTCTTATTTAAGCAATAGTACCCCAAACTGTTTCTTACAGAATATCAAAGTGTACTACTAGGACAATCTAAATAATATAAAACTTTACCGGAATATTGCTGCTGTTAGCAGGAATAGTCTGTTAAATATTCAAAAATTTCAAAATATGCAGCATTTCAATTAGTCTTTTCTCAAAACAGCATCACGGTTCAATAAAACAAAGTATATCAAGTAGTAGTTGGAGGTATGTACAAACACATGGAAAAGAAAAAAAAAGTGGGGCCTCGTCATATTAAAAAAAAAATATATTAAAATATATAATTAAATATATTATTAAATATATTATTAAATAACAAAATTTACAAAATTTCACAGTCATAATATCCCGTTTAAATTTCCCTTTTTTCCATTTAGAACAAGGAAGGGGAAAGAAAAAGGGATATTCCATTTTCTCATAGGGAAAAAAACATAGCTAGCGGAAAGAGAAACGGGGTGTTTCGTTTTCTGATAGGGAAAAAGTATGATAAATGACAGTCTTTTTGTGACTTTTAACATTTTTTTTATGAGAATATGACGAGACCCCACTTTTTTTTCTTTTCCATGTGTTTGTACATACTTCCAACTACTACGTGATATATTTTGTTTTATTGAACCGTGATGCTGTTTTGAGAAAAGACTAATTGAAATGCTGCCTATTTTGAAATTTTTGAATATTTAACAGACTATTCCTGCTAACAGCAGCAATATTCCGGTAAAGTTTTATATTATTTAGCTTTTCCTAGTAGTACACTTTGATATTCTATAAGAAAAAGTTTGGGGTACTAATGCTTAAATAAGAAAATACGTGCGGAAAACGGACAAAAACGTCATTTTCATTGCATTTTGAGGCAACATAACAATGTAAAATAACAATGCCCCATGGAAACGAATACAGTCTACTAAGCAGGTAGTGTTATACTAATATTTCACTACAAAAGAATTTTGGGATGTCGTTGCTTTCCCAAGCTTTAGCACTGCAAACATACTCGCATTTCACTTTTCATGAAAAAGGGCGGACACAACCTTGAACTTTGACATTTTTTACAGTGAAGGGAAAATTTTTTCAGGCCTTCAAAATTGCACATTATTCATTAAATGTGATCTACTTCCACATAAAAAAAAATCAAGCAAAACAAAAAATACAACTATCGCCCTTGTCTGATTTTCAAAATAATGGCTCTTAAACAAAGCAAATATTTTTTGGTGTCTAAAACAAATTATGTATGCTGTTTTTGAGGGTGCTTATATGCACCAATAGTCCTGAATTGGTTAACGTTTTTTACAAAACAGATTTGCATTGCAAAAACTGACCATGGAACGTTTAATTTTAAAGTGATTGTGCTTCTGTCTTTACGATAGGATTAAAAATAATTATGACACTTTTAGCTGAAAAAAAAATCCTCCGCATTTTAATAATTAATTGGATACAGTAAATATATTTCTTTCATAAATTATAAATAAAATCATAAATTCAGGAAACGTGTGACAGATATAGAATTTTCAATTTTAGTTCATGTGGAAAATAATTTAGTTATTGAAAATATTAAACAAAGATTGACAGATAAATATTTAATATATTTTTAAATATGTTCATATTCTAAATTTATTCAAAATTTAGATTTTTTTATTTGAATTTAATTAGATTTCTATCAAAATTGTAACGTGACAAAGTTAATTTTTCCTTTCATCCAGCTTTTCTTAATGCTAGCTAATAATGCCATTAATGACAATCAAGCTCTGAAGGACAAAAATGTGTTTCTTTTAGTCTTTTTTCGATACATAGAGGTAGTTCGGGTATTATGGCATACCATTTACATTTTTATTTTGAAGTCAACAGAAAAAAATTGATGTAAGTACATTAAAAGTTAGTAAAAAACATACTTTGACCATTTCTTAACACATTTTTAATGCGTTTAACCCTTTCTCCACTGACTGTACCTATAAGGACCACTCTTTTTAAACTTTCATCCCATAGTGAATAGTACCAATATACTAACGATTCTTTGAAAAAAATCATTCTTTTAACTCCACTTTTTGAAGATACATGGCAGTAGTAGTTCTAGGTTTGTTATTTTAGAGGTGAAGGAGGCTATCTTTGGAACAGTCGATGTGTTTTATGCAGACATTTTGAACAGATTGTCACGCTTGTCTTTTTATTGCTGAAAACATAATGAAGGACATAAGATAAGTGTTGGATTTTTTTATGAGTTCATTATGGTCTTACAATACGATTTGACTAGCTATTTTAAGTGAACAGTGTATAGATTTGATTTATCAGTTGAATTACTCGACGGTACTTACACTGAGTGGTGGAGAAAAAATTCATGTTTGCTTTTCGTCTGAATAGTTTATCCATCGTTTTTGTTTGCTTTATAATATAGTTAATAAATTGTAGTGCAGTAATGTTTTTCCTACTATTTCTTTTGTGTTTCTTCATTATTTTTTATAGGAAATCGAAAAGTAGTGGCATTTAGTGGCATGCTAGAATTTACATACAATTCATATATTGCGTATGTGGAGATGTGAGACCATTTCCCTGAAATATAAGCGTCGCATAACTAAAGGACTGCTAACAAGATCGAAACCTCGAAACCAAAAAAAAGTTTATTTTATTTTTTTTTAATAATTTAAAAGTGTTTTTAAAGTTTACAATAAATTTTAATTTATAAAATTTAATTTTAACATTCAATAATTATTAATTTTTAAATTTGAATGTTTACTTATTTTGCATGTGTAAAATAAAACTATGTCAATTTAACATTTTTTTATCGTTAACTTGAGAGTGTCCTCTTGTTATTTAGAATTTTTAAGAGTTTAAATTTTATTTGAAACATCATGTGGGTTTTCTGTTAGGAGAATATTTTAGGCATAGTGTACTGACGGTAATTTAAAGTAGCACTTTAATTAATTACCTCTAACGAATTAAATTTCTCACGGGTGAGAATTTTTTTTATGTAAATCCTTTGATTTTCATTGCAGTAACTGAAAAAAAAAAATACATGGAAAAAACTGTAGTAGATCATACTGCAGTAGATAAAGGGTTAACCCTTTGGAAGAAAAAATACATATCAATATTTAGCTTATTAAACTATTACACTTTTCGGGTAATGCAACCAGTCGAGTAATATGGAATAGGTTTATGAGGAATATCAAAATTGCAAGAAAAAGTGCGATTTAAAAGAATAACCCAAATTATTTAATGATTATACCTTAGTGCATCATCTATGAATCATCAGATTCTTTGAAAAATTGTTTTAAGTTTTTGACTCGTCTTGAAACAGTTGTCTAGCTGATAATTTATATTACCCGACTCACCGTCTTGAAAAGTATAACAACCTCCTCACTCGTCAACAAGTTAGCATAGAGGAAAACTGACTAACATTGCAATAAATATAACTGATGAACTTTGTACAGAACTTGGTAAACATCACTGACAATGAGATTTTATAATTAATACAAATTTTATGAAATTTACCTACAAAATTCTCGAAAAATTGAGAATAAGTATTTATTTCACCGTCTCGCTCCAGCAACAGGTATCCAAACAGAACTGAGTACAGTGACTCTTGGGAAAACTCGGAAAGTATGACGGATCAGTCGCTAATGTAATTTTGTTCTTAGAGACCCACTCTATATATTTAACCCCTTTCTTTCGCATCAATGTTGGGAGAAGGGTGAGGCCAAAAATTGGGTCTTGATTTAATGGCTATTGCTTGGAGCGCCATCTGTCACTGCTATTTGAAACTAAAACCGGGAATCGCAGTACATAAAAAAACTCATGACATCTTACACAACCCTCCTGCAAGAATTTGTTAATAGCTGTCACCATTTATACTTTCAAATAAGAGAAAAAATTAGGTCGCAAAAAACAGAAGACCGCAAACCACATATGCTAGAAAATGTTAAAAAAAATAAATAAATAAATAAATAATAGTTTTTTAAGATTGATCCTAATTATTGTTTCAAAATTATCATCTTTTTCATACTTATTAGTCATAGTTATATATACCTATGTGTATGTGTGTGTGTGTGTGTGTATTCTACTCTTAATAATGTAGATTTCAATAGTACGAGCGTGGTCCCAAAATACTCGTATATGAAAAGTCTAATTTTGATTATAGAAGAACTTTACACTGCAACGCATATGACGAAAATTTAACATGAAGGGATTTGTAATTTACAAATAGAACAAAAATTTGCAAACACAACGGAACTTGCAAATTTGTTGTAATATACTCAATAAATTTAATGATGGCCGCTCAAATTGATACAAAAACATACTTATAGAATGGCGTTTTGAAGTTTTTTTCAAAAATTACTGGTCTCCTTCATTAGTATTTATTCTTTTATAGATAGTTAAAATAATACGTTGTTTACATTGACTGCTGCCAATGCCCTGGCAGAGCATTGGCCGTTTCAGTCAAGTGATCCCTGATTCGAATCCTGCCATGATCATTTTTCGTCCAGTACGAATATTACAACTCTTATGATTTATTTACCAACTAGAATAATTGTGTTAAAATTAATCAAGTGTAATTACGTATCAAGCGTTTACTGGAGTTCCATTACCTGCTATTTATTCTGTCGAGCTGATTCATATATGGGGCATTCTCACAATCTTTTGACTTTTGGGGAAAAAAATCTGGCAAAATTAAACTTGCTAAAATGACATTTTAATCTGATAGACGAATGCCTTAATGATTCAAAATAAAGAAAAAGTGGTCAGGAGCGAAATTTTTTTATTTAACTGAGGTTTAAGTTAATCTTACGAGTTTAATTTTCCTTACCATTTTACCATTAAAACGTTTTATTTTCTTCTAAATTTTTACTTAAAATGATTTTCCATAGTACCCACAGGACATTCAAATAAGAAATAATAACAATGTAGTATTTTTAATACAAACTTTGGTATAACATTCTCTTAAAGGGGTGTTAGAGAAGGGACGGTAAGATAAAAAAAAGGGGACGGTAAGGGGAAAAAAGGGATGGTAAGGATAGGACGGTAAGGAAAATTACCACCTATTTTTAGGCAAATCATGTTAACCTTTTACCCGCCGCACCATGAACTGCTTGTCAAATTAATTTGAAATTTTTTTGAGGCGATTTAGATTAATTTTAAGGTTGCGAGCCGAATTTTGGGATGTTATGTAAAATAGAAGTGGAGTTACAGGTATGTTCCACTTGTGGAACTTTGGCGGTACGAATAACATTTGTACATTTTGGCAAATTTTTCTTTCGAAATCATACCATCACTGCACACATAACAAAACAAAGAAAATAAGGTAAAGTAGAAAATATTTCTATTTTAGGAACATGTTAACTAGTCACTAACAGCAAAATGTTTATGAAAGGCCTGAAAACATTTTTCATGCATACACTTTCCATAATATTCACACCATTTATTCATGTTTTTCTGTCGGCTTGAGTAGTAGACGAAAAACAATAGCTACTGAATGAGGTGATAATGTCCATACTTACTGGATCAGTAGGACTTTCTATTCCCTTTCTCAAACATCAAATCCAATTTTTATGGCAACAATCGCAATTTACGACGAAACTCCAAATGGGTTAGGGTTTCTTTTGAACCTACTGCATGACAAGTAACAACAGCCATATTTAGTTCATTTGCAAACAGATTTCATCGCCATTTTTATCATCGAAGTACTGGATGATATGTTCCAATTAAATAATCTAAAAATTCTATACTACCCATATTCTAATTATACAGTCTAATCAATCGAGGTTATTTGATTGAAACTTCTCGCTTCAATTTTTGAGAATATCATGTTCCACTTTGAGTTAGCGATGTGTTAGCTTCCCAATTTGATATAACAGTAACGACACTGTTGTCACTCCATCGTACACAAACAACTTTGCCATCACTATAATAATAAAAATCTCCTCCTTCTTGTTTTTTCAATTCTTTTGTAGATTTTCTTGGCATTTATTGGTTCTAAAATATTTCACAGACACTTTGGCAACAGGTGCAAGAGATATATATCATAAAATGTATTCTTTAATAATACTGGTACGAAAATAATAAAACAATAATCGCCCGAGGGAGCCCAGTAAAAATGATCAAGATCCTAAACAAAGTAACAATAAGATAATTTTGTACTCTGACCCGCCAACGTTCCACATGTGGAACATTGGCATTCAAATGATCATAAAACAAAAACGAAATAACATAAAACATTCATTTGTGCATAAAACGTAATAAACAACACTGAGCAATACAATAATAATCATTACAGCACTCACATTTGAATTCTAAAGTTATAGATAGAGTAAAAAGCACAGTCTACTACATTTACGTGTTTTGTTACATTTCAACAAGCTCCAAAATAGAAACAATATAAAATTATAAAAAAACAATTTTTAATCCATTAAAACACGTCTTTTAAAAAGATATATTAAAAATTTCAAACAGATTAAACAAATACTTAAAAAGATACAGCACCACATATTTTATGTTCCACTTGTGGAACGTTGGCGGGTAAAAGGTTAAGACTCAGTGATAGCCACAATATTCATTGATTTTTAGAAACAGTTACTTACATCGAATTAAATAAAAAAAAATTACCTCCAAAAGTGCAGGAATAAACATTGGGGACGGCAAGACTACCCATAAAGCCACGATGCTTGAAATTGATATTTAAATGCTGATTTAAATTCTGCAGTAAATTTCCTGTTACCAAATAATGTCACATTAAAGTCACATGATGACTTTCAGGTGACAGAGAGACTACTGTGAAGTCACCATTGTGCTCTTTTGGGAAAAGTCTCCATGTGACCATAATATGATATTACTTGGTGACTTATCATAATGCAACGTTTATGATGACTATGAAATTGAGTCTCAAAATGACAGTCACATGAGAGTCACAATTTAACTACATTGTGAAGTCACCATTGTGCTCTTTTGGGAAAAGTCTCCATGTGACCATAATATGATATTACTTGGTGACTTATCATAATGCAACTTTTATGATGACTATGAAATTGAGTCTCAAAATAACAGTCACATGAGAGTCACAATTTAACTACATTGTGAAGTCACCATTGTGCTCTTTTGGGAAAAGTCCCCATGTGACCATAATATGATATTACTTGGTGACTTATCATAATGCAACGTTTATGATGACTATGAAATTGAGTCTCAAAATGACAGTCACATGAGAGTCACAATTTAACTACATTGTAAAGTCACCTGGTGACTCGTCACAAAGCAGCAGTCACATTGACTTCTCAGTGGAGTCACATATAGTGTTCATTTGAGACCCATAATGTGATGTATGGAATTTCCTATTTTTTTGCTGCACCGTAGTGACTGTGATACTTGTGAACTTGTGTGACATGATTGAGATGTTATATGGGCTAGCTGTGTTGTAGCGATAGTAATTACTCGAATTATATTATTTCCTTTTGAGTGTTCGCGTATTTGAAAATTAGCATTTTGTGACTTTTCCTTAATTTTTGATAACCAGTGTATTATACAGGTTGGCCCAAAAGTCCCTGACACAATTTAAAATTTAATATAAAATCAAGTAATTGTCGTACAGAAGTGCGATTTGGACTAAAATTATTTTCACGATGAAAGATTTCTTTAAGCGAATAAAAATATCAGTTCCAAACCGGGAGCGTAGATGGTGTCACTTGTCCGTATGTTTGGTTTCAAACATGCATTTTTTACTCATTTTCAGATTAGTTTCGATTTGGTTTTAATGTACTAACCTACGCAATTAGCTTTTTTGCTGGCAGTCGTCATTTCTGTATCACAGCTTCAAACTAATCTGAAAATCAGAAAAAATGCATGTTTGAAACCTAACATATGGAGAACTGGCGTCATCAAGCTTGGAACTAATTATTTGCATTCACTTAAAGAAAACTTTTCATCGCGAGAAGCATTTTAGTCCAAACCGCACACCTGTATCAAAAATATTTGATTTTATATCGAATTTTAAAATGTCTCAGGGACTTTTGGGGCACCCTATTTTACTTTAGTTCATTCATATGAACAGATAATTTAAGAAAAAATATTTAAAATACTAGTAAATATTTAAATTTTGTAGTAATCTTGTGCTCGTCTATTATAAAAATAAAATAAAACAATACATTTTTAAAAGATTAAATTTCTGGTACACGTTATTGGATGAAACCCCCAGTAACTGAAACCTTAAGGAATTTTTCATCTTCAAATCACTATTACAAAGTTTTAAATCTATTTTATACTTATCTTTGTTCTTGAAAGTGTGGTAGAGATACATTAAAAATTTATCGTTGACAAATTTTTTTAAAATGACACTATTTATTGCTAATAAACGGTCAAGTGCGAGTATTACTCGCGCTCCGAAGGTTCCATACAATAAATATGTGAATTAACTGTATTATTAAAATATTGTTATTAACTGTATTATTAAAAAAAAAGTTGCTAGAATAATAAGACTTTGTAAAAAAATTTACAACGTAGGATTGGGTATAGCTGTATATATACTGGAAGGGTATGAATGGGTATACTATAAAAGTTCAAAGAGATATAAAACCTAAATAATATCAAATATTACTATTTTGTATAACTCTTTTTTTAATCTCTTCCTAATCTGTTTATGATGAACTTAATTCAGTACTGAAGTGCATATTTAAACTTCGTTTGGCATTTCATAAAACTAAATTCAGCGTAGTAATAATCTTTTCTTTTTACAGTGTATCTAAAACAAAACCCTTGTTTAAAGTTTAAACTTGGCGTTGTGCTAAGCGCGCTTCGAAAGGAGGTCGCAAAGATGCAATGTTGCTTTGGTCCGTGCCGCGTTTTTCCAGATAGTTTTTTAATTAACTTTTAAAGACACGGGGGCGTATAGAGATATCCACTCAATGAAAACTAGTCGCGAATCGCATAGTATTTATGTGATTAATTCTAATTAAATTAGTCTGTTTTTAGCAGTTCGACGTTTATTGCTTTTATACTGCTACTGGGAATTGCATAACAAAAATGTACCATTATAAGTTGTTATCTACGCTTTAAAAACCTATGGCACATAGAGTACGCCGCCCCTATCATTATGTATGTGCAAACCGTCTGTGTCTTTAAGGGTTAATATCTCGGCTAATTACCGACGATTATTTTTCAGTTCATTATCAACATTATCAAGTCAAGTAGTTCATTATCAAGTCATTATCAACAATGCTTTTATACGTCTGCTACGAAAGGTGCCGTCAGCACTCCTCAACACCTTTGCTGAATGCCCGCAAATCGAAATTTGTGTATAACAGAAAAATGCGCTTCTCTCAAAAATTATGTGACCTAGGGTAATCGCTAGAATTTTCCTGCAAGGTTTAAGTTAACGTCTACTACCTCTAATTTTTTCATAATTTTAGTTTGAGTAGATTCAGAAATAGAGGAAGGGAGACATATTTATTGCACTAAATTTTCGCCGATATATCTGCAACTATAATACCTAAAATTTAAAGAAATGTATTTTTGAGTTCAGCGTTACGAAAACTTTCACACGATACCCCACACGATATATAAAAAAAAATTCAAGTAACATAATTAGCCCCTCTACATTTTTCCTAAATATATTTCTGAATGTTTAATAATTTGTAAACATGTGGGTCTTTATTACTTCCCCCAATTTGAACTTTCCATATTCCATAGTTTACGAGTAAAATGGCTGTGACAGACGGACAGACAAACACAGGAGTGATCTTAAAATGGTTCCGTTTTTACTTTTTAAGTACGGAACCCTAAAAATATTTTTTTTTCATAAATATAGTCCAAAACTCCAGTAACTGACACCGTGTCTTAAAAAAAAACAATAACTGAAAAAAAGTTACGACAGGCAAGACAATAAGTTACCACTAGCTAGCATTAATTTGCAGAGTTTTACAAGAAATTGATTATTTGAGTTAGGCTGAAAAGGCTGAAGTGTCATTGCCTTTTAGGTATCAATAATTGGGGGTTTCACTCTAGTTGTTTATATGTTACTTTTATATGCTATACAAAGATGGTTAAAATTTTACATTTCCGAAAAGAAACCATATTTATAGGCAAATGTATAAACTACTACATATTACTAATATAATTCACCAGCATAACTTACAAGGGGACCACCAAACATGATGCTAACCGAATTTGATGAATTTAAGGTATGTTGTAGAGTTCTTATCCCTATTTTTTTTTAAATCGTCAGCTAGACTTTTGTAATAATATCAGAATAAATAAATAAAAAATATTCATATTTTTATCTTCTTTTGAATACAAGTACTACATAAGAAGTTATGCTCTAAATGTGTAATTTTTCGGTATGAATATTCTGTTTCGAATATTTTAACGATATATGCCACTTGATAAATTGCATATTTACTAAACTTCACTGTGAACGTCAGTAATAATAAACATTTTTTTTATTTCATCGTTTGACATATTTTAATATATTAAAAAATATATAGGGGAGACAAGGGAGATAAAAATTGAATTGACTAAAAGGATTTTTTATTTTTTAAATATTGAACGTAGAATAATGTTTTATATATAATTTTATTCGTTATACAATCGGTTATCAAAATTAAATTGCTACGTAAGTGGGATATATAATAAATTTGAAAAATGATAGATTTTAATCATGAGAAAATAATGGATCAGGGCTCCCCATATATGGGAGGGTTGACCCACTATATGGAAGGATTGACCCACTTTGTTTTATATTGAAATACTTTTGAAGAGAAATAAAATCAGTTTTAAAAGTCAAAACAACTTTATGCTACACGCCTTATTTATTACAGAAAAATAATTTTGAAAATATGATGCTGAAACAAACCTGTTTAGACGCAATCGCAAGACAGAGGAGAAAAATTTAGTTTTAAACAGGACCTTGTCCAAGCAGGTATAATTGTACATCAGGGGAAATCAAGTTTTAGCATTTAAGATACAGATGGGTGACAAAATAATACAAACACTCATGAAAAAGGCATGGTCCATTTCAAAGGGCCAGAACGCGCATGTCACTTTGCACTCAATTCCTCCACTTTGTGGTTATGAAAGGTAAGGTATCAGTCGCTCAACATCCGTCATAGGTGTTGCATGCGCTTATCATACACTCTGGAAAACTCAATAATTTTTCACGTGTCAGAGTTCGAAAAAAGAATGATTGTTAGAATGCGGTGCGTTGGTTGCTCCTTGACGGAAACAGCCAATTATTTGGGGCGTGCAAGGAGTATTGTGTCAACCGTTATGACAGCGTACACGAAATGCGGTAAAATGCCATCTGTAAAGTACAACAGAGGACGGAAGAGAAAGCTTTCTGAGAGGGATAAAAGAGAGTTGACCCCCATAGCGGTCCGAAAGCGCAGGCAATCTTTATCATAGGTAGCATCCGAGATAAATAGTCATCACCAGAATCCCATATTTCAGCCAGAACTTTCCAAAGAGAACTTCATGCTTCGAACATTTGTGGAAGAATAGCAATTCGTAAGCTATTGGTGTCATAGGTGTTCGCGATATTTTATCACCCATCTGTAGTATTCCTTTAGAGACAGGTTCAATTTTCATCAGGTTTAATGTATTATTATATCCGGACTTAGGAGCTTTGTCCCGCTTTTTTTTTCTCTTTCATTTTTTTTTTTCATTTTTAAGATACTCGACCTGACAACTCTAGTTATCACATAGTTTAACTTCATCTCACTGTACTCATCCTGGTGAAATTTCTCGCATACTATCCCAAAGTTTTTCGATGAACGCTTTTTATGCAGCCGCGTGAGCACTTAACATATCATTAATATATTTTAACCCTTTCGGGTATTAATAAGTACTTTCAGTACTAAAATGTTGAAAGAAACGACTGGCACCGGAATTTACGAACAAATGTATTCGGAAAAAAGAAAAAGGCTATATTTCACATACATATTAAAGGGAAAAGGTTTTAGGAAAATGCTGGTGCCATTGTGACGAATGGAAATCAAACTTAAGTGGTTTCATATACATACCACTGCCCCTGAAAGGGTTAAGACATCTGCTTTCACACTTTCTAGTCCTATCTAGTCTTTTCCACTGTTTCTATTTACCTATTGTAAGTAGTTTTTAAATGGAAAAATGTTCCTATCAACTTTCCCATTTATATTTCATTAAATTTTTCTTGCAGTGGATACTATAGTATATTTAGGTAGCTTTCATTACAAAAAGCTACCTATCGCAGCCGTTCGGAGGAAAGCGATTTCAAAAAAAATTTTCACCACCCTCCGTTCAAAAGTTGATATACATATATATATATATACCCTATATATATAAAATCCTAATGAATCGAATTGAAACGAATTTATGTAACGATTCTATGAAACGACTTATTAAACAAGTGATCACATTTCACGGCGATTTCTCCTAAAATATGGAATACTTTGCGATGAAATTAACACCAAAAATCCGTATTGATCCACAGATCTCAAAACTGGCATTAGAATTTTAAAATTAGAATTAGTTTTCGAAATATTAATTTTTTTCTAATTTTAAACATTTTTTTCTAATGATGGCAACGCAAATTTTAATCATAACAGATATTTTTTTTTCATATTTTAGAAAAGGTTATTTTAAATTAATTTGGCGACGAGTTTGGCCTCCCTTAAATGTATGCTAAGAAATGCATCATGTTACTTTTATTCAGAATTCAATTTGTATTTCATTATCATTTTATTTAATACAAAACTTTCATTTAAAATTGAAACCTTTAAAATAAATGGCTTTTACTTCATTATTTTTTTAAACGAAACGAAAAGAAAAATATTAGACACAGATGTGATATACGCAACGGGGTACCTAATTGGCGCCAAAATGGCGTTATTTTGCCTGACATGGTAACCCGGCTATTGATGCGTATTTATTAATAAATGTTTATTTGAATTTATTTTCTTCTTATTTACAAAAAAGCTATAAATTGTTTTGTTCTATAGTTATTAATTAATTTTTTTATTTATTGTTATTTCGTTTTAAAAATAACAGAAAATAATTTAAAAATACATATGTAAAAGGTATTTGAAAACGAGGTTTTCACCAAATTGTCGTAAAAAAAATCACGCCAAACCCGGTGCGTATGTGACAATGCAACAAATCATGAGATTTAATTTCCACTTGAAAGCAACGTTTTAATGTTATTACTTCTCCCGACCACCAATTTCGCCAAATTATACAAATTGACATTTTTTTTATATAACAAAAGAACAAATAAATTAGTATAACATTAATAAAAATACAAATAAAACGTCGAAATAAAAATCACTTGAGGGCGTGAACATGTGTAACTTCCTTAAAGTCAAGTGAATGTGACATTTACGATCAACCATTATTGGCATTTAATCTTATAGTTTGGCGACAGATTTTTGGTCGATGGGATAACCAAGTAACACCGTTTTAATTTACCACTGGAAAAATAAAAAAAAAATTGCTAACTGGCGAGTTAAAAAAAAGCTATTGGCGAGATTTTCACCCGGCTAACATAAAAGTATCAGGAATTCAGCCCGTTGTTTATGGCAGTTACATAACTTGAACTATTATAATATAAACGAAATAATGGGGATAGAATAATATTCGGCGACTTATCACACCTGTGGCTGACTAACATTAAAGTACCAAAATGGCCGCCTGGAATATAAAAAGCGAAGGGATTCGCCTGGAGCTGTTGATGATAGTCACATGACTTAGGCTATTATTATAGAGATTGTTTTCAATTTTAAAAACAGCACAAAGAATAATATTTCCTAACGATTAAAAATTTATTTTCACGTGACTATTAAAAAGAGAAAAAAAAACTTTAAAATTACTATTAAATGAGTACGTGTTAAAGGCAGGAAAATATTTAAAATTATGTCCTGAAAATTGTATTTACACGTGAATATTAAAAGGGAAAGGAAACTTTAAAATAATAAATACATTAATATGCGTTTAACCCTTTCACGAGACAAGGCACTTCTATTCGTAAAATCTTGAATTTAGTGAATGGCACCAGAATTTACAAACAAATTTCGAAATACAAAAATGCTTTTGTTCGCTTACTTAATAAAAGGGAAATTTTCATCCCAATATTCTGATGCTAATGTGGCATTTAATAATTAAAATTAAGTGGTCCAAAAATGAGTCACCGCCCTTGAAGGGGTTAAAGCAGCAAATTTTAGTAATTGTATTATGTCAATCGCTTTATAACGCTGTTAAAAAATACCGAGAGACAAAGACTCTGTTTACTTAATTCCTTTTATTTTAGCTCCTTTTCAAATGCTCAACTGATCTTCTTTAACCAAACACGAAAACAACCATTGGATGTCTTAACAGCAACTGATTTTACCTTAAATTTTTGCAATCAAAGGGAATTGGATGGAATCCCGTTTACAGGGAGATCGCTACAGGTTTTTTCAGTATAATTCAATCTTCTCTAATCTTTTTAAAACCGATCAGATTAACGTGCTTTTAGATTCTACAGTGTCTGAACGGCGGTTGGCGAGCGTAGCTTGCAGGGGGCAGAGCCCCCTAGTATATATATATATATATATATATATATATATATATATATATATATATATATTCTAGCAACATTGCATTTGGCTTTATCGTTGAAAATGCCGTACTGGCTGTCACGATAGTAGTTGTGGATCACATTCAGCGATAATGACGTAAAAGAAGTGGTCAGAACAGATAATTCGAATCTGTTATATTAGTAGAAAAAATTGTTGAAATGCAGTTGTCGAGTGAAAACAAATACACAAATTGTCATTTTTTATTAACTGACTTTCAGAAAAAGTTAGTATATTTAGTGAGTATAAACGAGTAGATTTGGAAAAAAATGCTTCGATTTTATGCTTTTTTTTTTATCATGGTATAGGCTCGTTCTGGTGGTAATCCGAGAAGAACTAAAGCATCATAAAAAATGAAAATTAAAAAAAAATTAAAAATTAAAAATGGTAATTTGTGAAAAAACACTTATCATCCAGCTGCTTTTAGAGAACAACTAAAAATTTGCTCACTCTAACGCTAATATTTTTCTGAATTTTTACGATATTTGACTAGATTTTTTTTAATAAGTTGCTCCATAGAGTTGGCTATTAAATTATGTAAAATTATCCTTGTTATCGTTCGCGCATGCGCAGATAAAAATTATTTCATACAACTTCTCCTATTTCCTAAAATATTTAATATATTTGTATTCCAATTGCACTATATTATTTCTACTATATTTTGTCAAATTTTCTGAAACCTGAGTTAAATTTGGTTGAAAACCCTGCATGTTCCAACAAACACAGAACTTGTGGGCCACTGATGGGTTCGTTAGCCTTGGCCGAAAGTGTTCGATGGCGGCCCGCTATCATTGGCCGTAACGGCTCCGTCAAAAAAGTGTCACGCCGGACACAATAAGGCCGGAAAGAAATTGGCCGCAAGTACAATAAGTTGCCCACAAACGCGCCATTAACGGTCATCTGAAACTGATATTTAGCCGCAAATTGGCCACAATTATACATTTAATGGCATTCCTGAATAAAAGCTTGCCACAGCTATGACATTAAGGGTCATTTTAAATAAAAGCTAACCACAAGCCAGACACGCTTATGCCATCAATGGGCATAATTAATGAATGCAAGCCGGAAGCTAGCCACATTTGTGCCATCAATGGGCATCATTAATGAATGCAAGCCAGAAACTAGCCACATCTATGCCGCTATTGGTTATCATAGACGAAAACTAGCCCGAAGCTGGTCGGAATTATATTGTTTAACCTCACCCCCCCCCACACACAAAAGTTCAGTAAATGATTTTTTTTTTTGGGGGGGGGGCAAAAATTTTCTTTTTAAAAATATTTTGATAAAAATTAGAATCTAAATTTACTTGTTTTGAAAGTGTTTATCTGAAAACAGTTTATATTATAAACTGTTTTCACATATTATATATTAAATTATACCATGTAAAATTTGGAACAGGTCTAGGAAATTTTATTTTTTTAAATATGTTCTCATAACACCATCCTGACTTTCATACATGTTTTACTTTAACATACATTTAAGTTAAAAACAATTTTTATTAAAAGTCAAATAATAATTAAAGAATAAATTTTACAGAACAAAATGCATATGGATCCTAAATTTTATCAAAATATTTAAGACTGTTCTCAAATCAAAAGGGTCAACTTTCTGACATAAGTTTTAATTCATTTTTGTTCGGATGCGCATGAAACTAGAAGGTGTTCAGAAACTATGCTATCGAACTGTTTTTTCCGTTTTCTTGTAAACGCCATAGATCTTTCAGAAAATACTGTCAAACTGGGCATTTTGAACTGAACTTCCGAACGAAAGAAGAAAATCCAGTCGAGAAAAATGCCGTGTCACGTGATCAAAATCGCTTATAACACAATAGGTAATTGATTGATAAAAAAATCGAAAACACAGTTTTATTCCAACGTCAGGCTTTCCAATTTTATATCTTTCCGTTAAAAAATGAATTTGTAAATATGTCAAAAGGTTTTGCGCTTGTTGAGCAGAGCAGTTGAGAACAGCCTTAAAAGATAATTCCAATGGAGGCATAACTGAGCCTTATCTGCTCATCACCTTTGAACAGAAATTTCAAATTTGCTGTTACAGTAAATGGACGTTCAACAATATTCAACCTTAAATATTTTTATAGAGACATATTCTCCTAAAAAATTTCTTTTTTATGGTTGCTTTAGTTTTTCTAAATGTTGAGATTCCTAAACAGCTGCACTGCAAGAACCAAATTTACAGTTAACAAAGAAAATTCGATAAGAAAGCCTTTAATGTATTTTTAAAAAATATTGAACATATGCTAGCCAAAAGAGCAATTTTTTAACTAGTTTCTTCATTTCCATTCAAATTGTTATATAACAATTATATCCGACGCTTTTATAGTACCATGTTTTACACAGAATTTCTTACCTGGATGATGTTTCTTTTAATTATCTGGAAAATAAAATACAAGACCACAGGAGATTTATTTTTGTAAACTGAGAAAATGTTAACTTTATTGATCATTAGAATTTAAAACGATTTTTTAAGATAGATTATTTATGTAATTTGGTACTTTAAATTATAGTTGAAAATATGCCACTTCACTACAATAATTTCTTTAGTGTATAATTAATCGGGGGGGGGGGGGATAAAAGTGTGTCTATAATGTAATATGATGTTGTTGTAGTCTGTTAAGGTCTTACCCCCCCCCCCCCCACACACACACACACACACACAAAACCCATCCTTGACATACCTCATTTCATGAACTATAAAAGAAATTAATTTTCAACATACATTCAAAGTTTTTTTTTTTTTTTTTTTTTTTTCAAAATTATTATGAATTGACAGAAGGCCAGTTGGCACCACTTTTAATTTTTTTTTTTTTTTTTTTTTTTCATTATTCAATTTTAGAATTTATTAAAGGGAAAGAATATTTTTCCAAAATATTGGTGGCAGTTTGTGTTTTTTCTTTTTTTTTTTACAATATATAACCCGCCACTCATGCACTGATCGTTCATGTTTTTTTTCCAAATGAACTAAAATTTCATAATAAAAATATATCTTTGTTTTTCTTACTCTATAAGGATCATTAAGTAATGAGCACTTTATATTTCATTTTTTAACAATATTACCTAGACTATCAAAAATTCAAATTGCACTATACAATATTATCCATATTAAAATTGTAATTTCAACACTCATTATAGACAAACTTTCATTTAAATCATAACAGTTTTTGAAGAGCAGTTAATATTTAATGTGTCATCTCCAAGCAATACAAATGTATAATTTGTAGCATATTAGTTTTTCAGGCCGTCAAAGTTTAAAATATATAATCTACATAAATCCAGATATTTATTGAATTATACAAAATATATAAAAACTATTAATTATTATTTAAACCCCATTTTTGTTATGAAGCAAAGAAGGTGGTTTTCTTAGAAGGAAAGAGGAGAAACGCTTTATTCCTTTTATTTCACTTTCCTAAAAACAGAATATATTAAAACACTAGAACTGGATGCCATTTTGTCACACAATTTTATTTTTCACCAAAAATGTAAAGCAAACAAAAATATTTTTTTAATTTATTTACAAGTTGATCAAATTTATTTACAAATACATTACAAGTAAAATTATTCCTGTTAGAATCGTGCTATTAGTCAACAAACGTTGATAAAAGAGTTGAAAATCCACAGCCATCTTCTTAAAGAACTTTATTTCCAGATTTTCATATTTTTCTGTAAAACAAAAGAAAAAACAGAAATGAAAAATTAGTTTTGCAGAACAAAATTCAAATGTTTTTAAAAAATCATATTGAAAAATCAAATTATGGAGATACACTATTATTTATCACTTATATTTTCTACTTTCCAGTACTTGAAATAATTCGGTCTTGCAGTTCCACCACAAGGGAGAGCGTGGTTTGAAGCATAATTAACTCAATTGTTTTTGTAACTCATAAATCGTTATAATTATAAAAACTATTTGGTGATTTATTACCTGTACCTGGCTAACAAAAAACTGCTTTTAAAATTATTAAGTTCAAAAAATATTAAAATATTATATTGCCATTGGAAACATGCCTATGTACATTGTTTCGTTAATTTTAGTATATCAGGAAGTGAGTGAAAAATAGAATACAAAATTTCATCTTAATACAGAGATCAAGTTAAATAAAAGAGTGCAAGAAACAATAAAGCTGACACTATCTCAGAATTAAATTTTACTCTAAATACTGTTAATTAAAAAAAAAATTGCTGCACTTTATGACTTTTTATGGACTTGGGGGAGGCCATTGTTGCAGAGCAAAACCAGAATAGGCAAATGATTAGGAATTTATGCCTAAATATCTTTAAAGAAATGTTTAGCGAGCCATTGTCATACTAGTAAATGAACAAAGTTTTAATGATTAGTTTTGAAGACATTCAATATTAAAAACCTAGCTAATTTTGGGTATCATCTAAATGTGAAATTAGTTGCATTATAATTCAGATTACATACACATTTTATTAATTACTTTAACACTAAATATTATTAGCATTAGAAAAATGCTAAATAAACTGCTTAAACATTATAACAAGTAGCTGAATAGTGAATAAATATTAATAGTTCTTACAAATTCAACCATTTCTTTTTCAATGACTATGTAAGTTCCTGCTATAGTAACAGCTTAAAACATCTTTTTATACATTTTAATAAATTGCAATTTTAATTGTTTAAAACTAAGTTCATAACTGAAGTTTTTTACGTTTCTTTTTTTAAAAGCAATAAATAAAACAAAAACCAAACCCTATTGAATGTTAGTCCTTAACTCATTTGCAATGATGCACACATACAGAAATGCACTTCTGATGACACAGCGCAAAAGTTTAATTTCATCTTCTCAGGGTGTCTATTCCAGCTGAGCTACAAATTTCTTTGACTTTCCCAGGTTTTCCATACCAAAAAAAGAAAAAATTCCAGGTACCGAGATTTAGTGATGTTACACACAAAAAGTCTAAAAGGTTGTGAATTTGAGAAGAGAACTTTCACAATTGATTCTGAAGCACAAACTATTGATTTTTTAAAAGATTTTTTGTAAAATGTACAAATTGTCGAATACCAATATATTTACTTCATGGTTAATGATTGCTTGACACCTCTATATTTCTCACATTTTACAGCAGGGTTGGTAAAAAACCTGGTTTTTTTTTTTTTTTTTTTTTTAACTCGGTTTTTTTTTTTTTTTTTTTTTTTTGGTTTAAACCGGGTTTTAAAAAAAATATATTTTCCTATTACATACACATGCATATTTATTGATAAAAATAAACATTGTTGGATATATAAGTAATATAACTTCATTTTAAAATAATTTAAATTAAATAATTACAATCAATTATGTAGAAAATTGAAATAATTTAGAATTTAAACATTTATAGTAAAAGTCTTATGTTCCATCTTTTAGTCTTATGTTCCATGAATAAAATGTTCTACATAAAGAAACATTGATACCTCGAAAATCTTAATAAACAATCTTTTGATTACTAATACTATAAATAAATATATGGTGTAGTTTCATAAATATAATATGCTTTCCCATGGCTATTCAAAGTAATTTCTTTGAAATATTTGCCATCTGAGATATCTGATTTTTCTGTTAGAACATTACCTGAATAATTATCTTTTATTGAAAGTAAAGCTTTTTATAAAGAATTCCCGGAATGATTTGAATTTAGCAGTAGAGTCTTTACACGTTTCAAGAAGTATTGTGTATTGACATTTGACACTTCTCCTGTGAAACTGCCAGATAAAAAAAAAGAAAAAAAGGCAACAGTTAATAAACAGAAATACCTTTTTACCAGATTTTTAGACTACTGAAAACATTGATCTTAAAATGGAAAGTATATTTATAAAAGTTGTCATCCACTAACACTTTTAAACAGCCATCAGACTTAATACTCAGGCTTTTTTTCTAAGCTATGTTATAATACATATTACTTTTTAAATGTCTAAACTAAAAATTAATAATATATCTTTTTAGGCATTTTTATGAGACTTTTTTCTATTATGTCTCAAGCGAACCTTATCTCGATTTCTCCCCCATTTTTTTGTCAGATCTAAATTAGTGGATTGGATTATACAATAGATGATTTAAATATATGTTATTGCATATTTTAGTTAAAAGTAAACATGTGCTTCGCTACCACACAATTTTTCAATGTCCTTTTATTCGACTTTATATCTTGAGTTTCTTTTTTATTCTAAGGTTGTTCTCAAATCCGAAAGGGCAACTTTATTGCATAAGTTTTATTTATTTTTGTTCGGAAATGCATTAAACTAGCAGATGCTGTTGTTCAGTAACTATGTAACAGAACTGTGCTTTCAGTGGTTTTTTTTTGCAAACCAATGGATTTTTACCAGCGTGGTTTAAACCAAACAACCCTGTTTTGCAGACACACACTTTTAGCACCAGATTCCATCTATTTTGTGCAATCAGAATACTTTTAGCACCAGGTTCCATCTATTTTGTGCAATCAGAATTAAATTCTTTCTCACAGTAGTCACAATTAAATAGAAATCGCTCTAACATATATTGTACAAAAAAGACCTTTTTTAAAAGAAATATATCTGCTCTGAAACTAACCCTATTTAAGGATTATAAATATTCAACTATTAAGCTAACAAATGTTTAGTTCCAAAACAAACTTAAGTAAGCAGATTGAATCATCTAATCCATCCTACAAAATTATGCTTCAGTGAAGGTGATATTGATTGAAACTATGAGTTATAAAGGACTGAAAGTTAGTAGACACAAGAAATTGAATAACAGGTTTAAATACTCTTTACAGTACTTATGAAAAACAAAGTCAGATTCTTATGGTACTGCAATTTCAAATCCTTAGTTTTAAGAAATTTTACTGAATATTTGCTGGAAATTTCAAATTTCCCTGACTTTTCCAGGTTATCCATGTGGCTAGACACCCTGTCTCCTGCACAATTATGCCTAACTCTTGTACAACATTTATTTAAAAAAAAAAAAAAAAAAAAAAAAAAACTTTTTTCCACGACAAGTTTTGAAATTTACATATATAAAATATTATTCTAGATATTCATCGAAAAAATGAGGTATTGTTCGGATATTTTAATATAAAAATACTTTTAAAAAAATAGAAAATGCATGTTTTTAACAAAGTTTTTTGTTCAAAATATAAGCATACTGCATTTCCCAAACCACTTTATGCACCATATAGTAGTTTACTGCAATTTTTTATGTACGCGTTCGGTTATTTCCTAGCGAAATATGGCAATTGCCTGTAAGAAAAAAAAATTGTGAAGTTTGTCAATCAGCCGAGAGGGAAGAAAAAGTGAAATTTGTCGAGGGAGATGCGAAATCTGTTAATAGGTTGCAGGGGAAAAGAAAATGAAATTTGTCGATTGCTCACAAGGAAAAAAAAAATCCGAAATTGGTCAATTCTCAGGAAAACAGACCAAAATTCGTCAAATCATTGAAGAGGAAAAAAAAAATTAAATTTGTGGATTGCTCACAAGGAAAAAAAAAAATCCGAAATTGGTCAATTCTCAGAAAAACAGACCAAAATTCATCAAATCATTGAAGGGGAGGGGGGGGGGAATGAAATTTGTCAATTGCTCACAAGGAAAGAAAAAAAAATTTCCAAAATTGGTCAATTCTCAGAAAAACAGACCAAAATTCGTCAAATCATTGAAGGGGGGAAAAAAAATCATGAAATTTTTCAATTGAATGTTGGAAAAACATCGTAAATTATGTCTATCAGTCGCCAGATGAAACGGCAATCCATTCACAAAAAAGAATGCAAAATCTGATAATCATGGGGAAAAAAATCCTGAGATATCAGTCAATTGCTGGGAAAAAATTTGCAAATTTAGTCACTTGGTTGTACGCGCTAACTTTGTGGGGGAAAGAGGGGGGGGGGGGGAATAATGAAATCCGTCTATCAGTCGCCAGAAGATATTGTGAAATTTGTTCATTTGTTCTTTTTGGGAATATATCGCAAAATTCAGCAATCGTCCATGAAAGTATCACAGAATTCTACTGATAACAGGAAAACCAGGTCGAAGTATGTTTTTTGAACAGGACACAAAGAGTACCTTTTGAGAACAATGTGTCCTCCCTTATTCTTTTAATTAAATTCCAGGCCAGCAACCATTTTTTTGAGTACACTAATGATTGCAAAATACTCACTAGTCTTTAATATATGAACATATAAAAAAAAATTACTCAGCTATAGAATTATTTTGTTAACAGTTAAAGTTTTGTTACTTAATAATGTTCACTTTCAGTAAACAAAATAAATATTTTTAATAAGCAGATTTATTCAGAAATTAAAATAAATAAAACTTGCAAAGAACCAGCAGATGTTACCTTATAACACTTATTATACAGATATATTACATAAAAAAAGAAAGTTTGTTTTAATTTTTATGGAAAAAAAAAGTATATAGACAAAGTCAAACACAGTATTGAATAATTAACATTAATCATGAGTAAAACAGAAAAATAGCTTAAAATATGAATTTCCACAATGTTATTGAAGCTAAAATATTTTTGCAAATGAAATATGTATAATAAAACTGATTAAATAAAAATTATTAGGTAATGTGTAAAATTGAATGCTAACTTAAAATATATTCTTCAAATATTTCATTGGTAAAAAGAAAATCTTTAAAATTAAAAAAATACATATTTAAATTTATAAAGAAATATTTGAAGTAAAAAGTAATGAATAAGAATGAGTATAAAAACTAAACCTGTGACTTTATGATCCATTAAGGAGGGTCTACATTGCCCATCCCTATTTACTTGACCCTGGGGCCCAAAGGGCTATACAGCGTATGTACCAGGGTTGTAAAAAAACCGGGTTTTTTGTTAAAAACCCAGCCCGGGCGGGTTTTATTAAAAAACCCGGGTTAAATGGGCAATTTTCCCCGGGTAAATTGGCTACTAAATTTTGGTACTTTGCAAAATTTATCCGTTGAAATTTTGGAAATTCTCAGAGGAATTACTCAGGGAAAATTTAATTTTTTGCTTAGGAAAGCGCAAGAAATTTGATTGCCGAAACAAGTGGCAATCCTGATCTCAAATACAATCTTTGTAAGCAAACACTTCATAGTCTAATAGATGGGAATGACTTCACAGTCTTAATAAGGATCTCAATATTTTTCTCTGTTCTTAAAATACATATATATTATATGATCCCTTTAATTTAAATAACAAACAAATTTTAAATTGCAAAGCTGTCAATTGTGTGTTATTTAATAATAAAATATAAATATAACTTAAAAAAAACTTGCTCCTTTGAAATTATCATAAGATTAGCAAATGTTGATAAAAAATATCTTACAACAAAAATGTTTCTTATGTATATACAGGGTGTCCACTCTCAATGGTGTCCAATGGCTAATTCCTAAACCGTTAGTCATACACATATAGTTTAAATATTACAAAAATGTTTTCATTTGAGGCAAAAAAATATTTTAAAAGCAATTTGGGTCAATAAAAACATTTCTTAAAAAATTACGAAATTTAAGTGTTTATACAGCCCCACGGTGCTATAAGTTATATTTAGTAAAATTTTCCTATTACACTGACAAGACAGACAAAAAAAGTCCCGTTCATATAACACTAAAATTGACTGAGTTATGAAACTTTAAAAATGCATGACTTATACCACTTTTCTGCATCTGAACACAAATGAGTTTGGCCATGCTTTGAGGGGTCATATCCTAAGTGCTTAAAGTATTCGAAGAACTTTTCATGTGTATCAGCACTTTGAAAAAAATAGTAAAGTGTTATGATTGAGTTAATTTTTATTAAGTTTCAGATTGGCTAAAATTATTGTATTTTAACATATGTTTTATTTTGTAAGGATTTGAGACTATTTCTTTTCATGATTTCTTTTAACAAATATTATGTTATTTTATTTAACTTCAACAATCGTATGTATGTTTTCCCAGTTCAAAATTTGTAGTCTAAATTTAACTCACTTTCAAGTTTCAAATATCCGATCGAGACTTAATTTTACATGTATACTGATGTAAATCCGATGACAATCTAATATTATTATGATTTTCGGTGGTTACCATTATACTTATTTTACAGGATAACACAAAAAATTTCGGATAGATTACTGCCAAGAAGTTTAAGAAAAAGTTTTAGATTAGATAACACAAGATTGCGATGGTTATGTTTTTTAACTTACGTATTTTTTAGCACTGAATCTGAGAATTACCTTAATTTTTAACCATCATCTCAGGATGTTTTGCAAATCATAAATTGTCAAAGTTAAAATATAACAAAAATCAAATACTATAAAATAGAGGAGACGGCTGAGTTTTTTAACTTTTGATAATTGATTTTTATGTACTTTTTAGCACTGAATCTGAAAATGACCTTCATTTTTAACCATCACGTTATAATTTTTTTGCAAATCGTAAATGTCAAAGTTAAAATATAGCAAACATCTGATACTATAAAACAGATGTAAAACTTTTTTTATTTAATTTTCCTGACGTGATGGTTAAAAATGAAGGTCATTTTCGGATTCACCAGTAAAAAATACTATAAAGGGCGATTCCATGGAGAGTGTCACACACGTAACGCAGGCTTTAATTTTCATTTATTCAATTATTTATTAAATTTTAATGTTAATTCTGATTTTAAGTGGTATGGTAAATAAGTTATTACCATATTTCTAAATTTAAATGTGTGGCAATAAAACTTACAGAAGTATATCATTTAATTTCATTACTCAAAATGTGCTTTTTTTCTACTTCAGAAAAAAAGCACATTTTGAGTATGAAATTAAATGATATCTTTCTGTGAGTTTTATTTCCACACATTTAAACTAAAAAATATGGTAATAACATATTTACCATACCCCCTAAAATCAAAATTAAAATTTAATAAATAATTGAATAAATGAAAATTAAAGCCTGCGTTACGTGTGTGACTCTCCGCACGGAATTGCCCTAAAGCAAAAATTACTAATCGAAATTTCTGGTAGAAGAATAAAAATATCAGCTAAACTGGCAACATTGGTGGGAATGGGAAGAAATTAGCTAGTTTGAAAAGGAAGAGCCTCGCAAAAATGTTTGCACTCGGACTCGCTTTTGCTAAGGACGGCTCTGCCGGCATAAATTATTTTTGTTTCAGGTCGAGTGGCAATAAAACTCACAGAAGTATATCATTTAATTTCATTACTCAAAATGTGCTTTTTTTCCTACTTCAGAAAAAAGCACATTTTGAGTACTGAAATTAAATGATATACTTCTGTGAGTTTTATTGCCACATATTTAAATTTAAAAATATGGTAATAACTTATTTACCATACCACTTAAAATCAGAATTAACACTAAAATTTAATAAATAATTGAATAAATGCACATTAAAGCCTGCGTTACATGTGTGACACTCTGCACGGAATCGCCCTAAAACAGATATAAAACTTTTTTTTATTTTATTTTCCTTATGTGATGGTTAAAAATGAAGGTCATTTTCGGATTCAGCAGTAAAAAGTACATAAAATAATTTAATAAATATAATAAGTTTAGTAAATATGAAAAACTCTTGAAGCTAACTGAAAAGCTTAAATTTACGTTTTTAAATTATAGGGTTCCCAATCTAAAAGTGCAAGTAAATTAGTACAAATATATTTTCTAAGATTCAAAGAAGTGAATAAATAAAACAAAATAACCATGAACAACAAATACATCATTTGTTCCTTTCCAGAAATATTCTTAAAAAAACCCGGGCTTTTTAAGTGGGTTTTTTATAAAAAAAACCCAGCCCAGGCGGGCAGCTGGGCGGGTACCCGGGCAGCTACCCACTACAACCCTCATATGTACCGGTCAAGTGGACAGACTAATGCAAAAACTTCAGTGTTTAGTTCCAAATAGCTTGGTACTCATTTTATCGGCCGCAAAGGAATGAAAACGCCAAATTACCTTTGCATGCTGGGAGTCTAACATTCGACCAGTAGCGTGCTGACTAATATGCTATTAGGTTTAATAATGGGTATAACTCAATAAAAATGTAAATATACTTTTAAAAAATTTGTTGATGCTAAAAATGTTTTTAAAATTGCAACTTTATACATATATATATACATATAATAAAACATTTGAAATAAATGAATTATAAGAGATAAAACCGACTAATAATAATAATTCTACATATGCACTTTATTGCATGTCACAGCTTTTAGGACTCTTAAAAATATTTTTGGGTTTGGTAAATTCTAAAACAATTCTCTGTACTGTACAAAGACCCAGAATTGATTTCAGAACTTTTTGTTTACTGCCCAACAATGATTATTCTTATCAACAAATTGCATCTGTATGTATGTAATTTCTGGCCTATAATCTGTGGATCAAACAATTATGTTTCTTTCCCGAAATCCCCATTAGCAGAATTTTCGGTGTCTGTCAGCAGCAAACTAAAATTTATATGCGACCAAACAATGGTGAACCAAGCTACTACCATAAATACAGTAAACCATAATATAAGCAAAAGTTGCATTTTACAAAGAAAATGCACCATGAAACACAACTATAAAAACAAAGTAAATTTTTAGTGAACTTTTTAAACCCAATATTTATTTTTAAGCTGGTAGATTAATCTGCAAGGTCTAAAATAATCTGCAGCACTGCTGCCGTGCTGCACAGTTTCTGCTACGGGGATGAAATCTTATTTTCATAAAATGTAACTTAATGAATCATGGTAAATATTTAACTCCAATTATTAAATAAAATTTATGGGTCGAAACATGATTGATTGATCTGCGGATTACAGCTCAGAAATTACGTAATAAGAAATGATATTTAAAAAAAAAATAAACAGTTATTAAGTAAACTGAAAAGAACACTACTAGTGTTGACTCTAAGCCAATTTGACAGGGTACAACAGCTGGCAGCCCTTTTTTGCTATTTTAAGCACCCGAAGACCCCTTTCAAAACTATGCACCCAATGGTCTGTACCCACTACTCTTTTTAACATATCCTTTTGGTTAATTTCCTCTCAAGATCCTCTCATCGTCCGTAAAAAAAAATTGTGAATTTTGTCAATTGGCCAAGGTGAAATTTGCCTATTGGTTGTGGAAGGAAAAAAAAAAAAAGTTAAAATCCACCAATCGATTAAAAAAAAAAAAAAAAAAAAAAAAAAAAAAGAAATTTGTCAATCAGTAAGAGCAAAAGGTAATTAAAAAAAAGGGGGGGGGGACTCATACAGCAGTTGCATAAAAAAAAAGTTTCACCACTAAGCCGCAGGGACAAATCCTGAAACTATGTTGTGAAATTTTCCATTCGTTTGAGAAAATATCACAAAATTCCATGATAAGAGGGAATTCTAAGCAGATCAATTCAAAATATGTTTTTGAACAGGACAGGATTGCCCCTCCCTTTCTTTTATTAAACTAGGGGGCTCTGCCCCCAAAGAGCTACACTCGCCAACCCCCCGTTTAAACACCCCACATTCTAAAAGGACTCAAATTTGATCGGCTTTAAAAAAATTGAATTACAATTTTAAAAAACAGTGGCAATCTTTCTGTGAACGGGTTTCCATTTGTTTTCCATTGATTGCAGATTTTTAAGACCAAATCAACTGCTGTTAAGAGATACGATGGCTGTTTTTGTCTGATTAAAAAAAAATTAGTTAAAAATTTGAAAATAAGCTAATGTAATGTAATATGACTTTTAACGCATAATAATGAATTTATTTTAAAATTTTCTTTCTCTTTTAAAATTCAAGTGTAAATATATTCTTATGATGCAATTTTCAATATTTTCCTTCTTTTAACATGTAATCATTTAATCCTATTAATATTCACATGAAAATACTTTTTTTGTTAGAAAGGAAGTATTATCTGCACTGTCTTAGAATTTACAACAATACTTGAAAAGATTATTTCAAAATTTGAAATAAATGTCTCATGCAAATATATTTTTTAATTTAAACTGTTTTGCATTAATATTTGGCCCTTTTAAATATGACGTAATTTCCTCCATTTATGACTTTTAACGCATAATAATGAATTTTTTATTTTAACATTTTCTTTCTCTTTTAAAATCCAAGTGTAAATATAGTTCAATGATATAATTTTCAATATTTTCCTACTTTTAACACGTAATTATTAATTCTAATTTGAAAGTTTTTTTCTGTTTATAATAGCCATATGTAAATAAATTTTTAATTTGAAGGAAACATTCTTTCCATGGTTTTTAAAATTGCCAACAATTTAAAATAACATCATCAGAACATCATCTTGTGAAAGATTTTAAGAAATACTTGGTAAAATTGGGAGTCACAGGTAAAAAGCGGTAATATTATATATCAAACATGCAATTTAGCTTTTTTCTCCCCTTTCATATTTTTACTATAATTTCTCAATCTATCTTGGAAACACATAGAATGTCCATTTAAAAAAGTAGCTTTCTGAGAAAATATAGAAAATAGCTATGCCTGCCTATGAGAAACTACACAAAACGAATGTTAAAATAAAACCTTTGAACAAAGAACTGACTGCATGTAGAGAAAAAAAATATTGTAACATACATAAACATAGCTTTGTGTTTTGACAATGAAACTGAACTCGTTACTGCAACAATAATAAATATTCCACCTACATTTTAGTATTTTAATATATTTATCCTTATTTTAGCCCATTTATGCCTAGCGTCCTATTTTTGGGACGTTTCAAATTTTAATGCATTTATATAATTTTCTTCTTCTTTATAACATGAAAATTGCATGAAATCATTATTTATAAATGTCTTTATCTATAACCGAGAGATGACAGCACAAGGTGGATATTTATTTGCTTAAATTAAGGCTTTTTTCGGTGTTTATAGATTTTTAATTTTTCAAGAGGGCGAAATGTAAAAAGTAAGTTTATTTGTATTTTTCCTATCATGGACCCAAAATCGCAAGTTATAAACTTAGCTTGTGGACTTTTTTGAAATACGTATTTTTTTTTAATTCCGAAATTAAATGTTCAAGCCTATTTTTTATGAATTTTTGTAATGTACAAAATATAGGGTTCTAGGCACAAATGAGCACACATTTTTGTTAGAAATTTAGGAGACAGTTATTTATGCAATCTCCTTTCGAAGATATTTATGAAATAAATTGTTATTAAGTCTGAAATACGATTATTCTTATTTTATTATTAATAATAGTTATATCATGTTTACATCGCAGTAATTTGGAAAGTTGCAAAATATAGTTAACTAGTAAAAAAAAAAATAAAGTTTTTGGCATATCTCTATAGGTTGCAGTTTTCAAAGACTAACTAAAAATTCACTCATCCTGTCAGAAAATTCATTTACTGATCATTATGTGCCAGTTGCAACTAAAATGATGAATTTCTCCACCCTTGTTCGCCTACGATATAATACAATAGTGACAGTGCATTTCCATTTTTACATGCAAAAAATTCTATTGACATTATAAATATAGAAAATTGACAAGTATATTTACCTTTGCTTGAATGCCAAAAGAGCTGAGTAAGGTGCACAACCCTCTCTGAATTGATTTAAAATCATTGCACTCCCCTAAATTTCATGAAAATAAAAGTTACAATATTAAGTATTTATCATGTTCAGCTAGGAATTTTGAAAAATATAAAATTGGGCATTTATAGCCAGAGTATTATTATTATTTTTTTTTCTTCAATTATTTTGGATTTGAGAACTTTAAACATGCAATAAGAAAAATATTCTTATTTATAATGCTATTGTATTTGCACTTATTTAGAACTTAAATAACCTAAACTTATATAAAATTTATAAGAAAATTAATACTAAGAAATGTTTTAATAGTATACTGAAATTAAGTACAATGTTTTGCATTCGATTATGGATTTCACAGGCTTTGCTTTGTATAGTCCTTAAATTGTGATACCACAATTTCCAAATAATAACCCTTGGACTACTTTAATAAATTTCAGAATTCTCACGTTAAACAACGTCTACTCAAAGAAACTAACTAGATCTATGTAACTACTACCTCAGCAGGGATCTGTTTAGTAAGAGTGAGCAATAACTCATTACGTAATTTATTTCAATTTGTACCAGTTTTAGCCACCCCTACACCCGTTATATGGCCATCTCTATGCACCAGTTTTGGTCATTCCGTTATCATGTAATTTAACAAATATTTTAATTGATAACAAGTAAAAATAAAGCATGCAACATCTATTTTACCACACATTTATTTGTTTGCTGCATTAAGAGAATTTTACAAATTTCTTTATGAATTGATAAAAACATTAAGTAAAATATACTTATGTTGATTTTAACTGAAAATTTCAATTAAAAAAAATATATATTTGAATTTGATTCATAAAAGGGACAACAGTGCCTTATAGGACATAAAGATTAACTATTTAATCAGTTTTATAATTATCCATGGATTGTGGATTGTTTAGAACACTTGAATCTTCATCAAAGAGTTATATAGCAGTCCAGGCAATAGAGACCGTATATAGGGGGTCTACCTAGCAAAATACATGGTAGTTCTGGAAAAAGGCTTACTATATGTTTTTTGGGTCGCTGAATCCGAATTTTTAACTTTCCACCAAAATTTCTCCTGGCAAACCCCCAAATTTTGGTAAAATACCCCAAAAGAGGTTTTTATTAAAAAAATCAATTTTTGTATTGTTTTAGGGAAAAAGTATCTAGAAATTCAGAAAGTAGATAAAATTTGCAACAAGATACATGACGTAGGATGAATGGGGAGGGGAGGGATCTGCCTCGGAACATGCGCCGCGGTGCTGCATGGACTAAGTTGCGCAGTTCCACTTAACAACTCACATCGTTTACATTCGCTCTCCCGTCTCTCCTCTGAACTTTCCCTATAAGGTTTACTTTAAGTTTTTTGGGTTGCTGAATCCGAATTTTTAACTCCCCCCCAAAATTCTCCCCCCACAATCCAATGCAAAATAGTTCTTTTTAAATAAATTTTTTTTTATTGTTTTAGGGGAAAAGTATGTAAAAATCCAGAAAGTAGACAAAATTTGCAACAAATAGGATATGTGACATTATGACGTAGGACAAACGGGAAGAGGGAGGGCTGCCTCTGAACATGCACTGCGGCGCTACGTGTAGGGGAAGACGGGGTACAATGAAACAAAATTTACTAATTTTTTTTTCCTATCCACAATTTTGCATGCACAAAAATATAATTAATGCATATTTTTAATCTTGTATTTTCCCCATCTAAATAAATTTTTATTAGGTTCTAAACAATATCTTTATGCTTGAAAAATAACAAAAAATAAATGTCTTACAGTGTTTCATTGTACCCCGTATGCCGGGGTACAATGAAACACATACTGGGGTACAATGAAACACTCCAAATGATAGAAGCAATTTTCACCCAGTGTAGTTTATTTTATGAAAAATGAGATAAATACAAAAACAAAAACTTGATTAATAAGGAACTTGATAAAAATATTATAGTCTAAGATGAAAAATAAGAAAATTCTATTAGTTTAAGAAATACCTTTCATTTTACATTAAATTGGCGCAAGTCAGTTTAAAAAATTAGCATTTCTGTTTGTATTTCAGTCGATCCTGAAGGAATATGGGGTGGTAGTTTCAACAGAATGAGTTTTTTTTTAAATGTAAGTTTCTAAAAAAAAAAAAAAAAAAAAAAAAAAACTAGGTTGGAGTCTTTATATCAAGTATTTCACATTTGACTTCATTTAAATGTATGATTTCTCCAACAGTATATATTTCCTTATGTTTTCATTTATACGGATACTGCTTGTGCCATACATGTTGTGTGTGAATATCTCATTCTTAGTACCTCGATGACCAGCTGGGCCTGGAAAAAAATCTGGATCATCATCAGAGTCTGTAGCAGGCAGAGTTTGTTTACAAAACAATCCCTTCTCAGCTTTTTTTTCTCTTTCTATTTTTTAATTTCTTAACAAGAGCATTTTTTACTGACCTGGTTAGAACAAAACTTTTTCTTTTCTGTTTTCCTACTCTTACTTCTAATATATTCTATTTACTACTTTTATTACAATAATAAAACATGTTTCATTGTACCCCGTCTGCAAGTGTTTCATTGTACC
The DNA here is from genome assembly GCA_963932465.1 of Maratus speciosus. Classification (NCBI taxonomy): domain Eukaryota; kingdom Metazoa; phylum Arthropoda; class Arachnida; order Araneae; family Salticidae; genus Maratus; species Maratus speciosus. The sequence continues at coordinate 245,529,907 of OZ010792.1, forward strand.
CCGCACTGAGGTTACTAAATAAAAATTTATTTTCAAACTTCTAATATTTATTTTTTTTAGTTTGGTTTTGGAGGTATGAAGACAACAACCCAAAGATAACAATGTATAGAAAAAATAATTATTATATATAACAACAAGGAAAAAGAAACTAAATTACTTTTAGTAAAGAAAGTTACTTTCAATGGCGTAAAAGCAATAATCTTCTATTGCTACTGTTGTAGAAGTGTGAATGTATCCAAATCACATCAGTAATTGGAACATATAGTTGTATAACATATATATAAACTGCAACTCTCTATGACAAATTTGACTGATTTTACAAGTAATGTTTCATTGTACCCCGTGTTTCATTGTACCCCGTCTTCCCCTACTAAGTTATGCAAATTCAGGCATTAGGGGATTTTACCTGGCAAAGTTGATGCTAGTTTTGGATTTCGACTAACTTTGTTTTTTGGGCCGTTGAATCCGAATTTGTAACTTACTACCAAAATTTCACCCGGCAACACCACCCCCCCCCCCCCAAAAAAAAAAAAAAAAATTGACTTTTTGAAAATATTTGTTTTTTGAGAACAGCGCGCGGGGAATATTCCGAGGCAGACACCCCCCCCCACACACACACACACACCCTTTTATCCTACGTGATAATTTCATATATCCTATTTGTTGCAAATTTTGTCTGCTTTCTGAATTTCTACATACATTTCCCCTAAAACAATAAAAAATTTAATTTAAAAACAACTATTTTGGGGGAATTGCCGGGAGGGGGGAAGTTAAAAATTTGGGTTCAGCGATCCAAAAAACTTAAAGTAAACCTTATAGGGAAAGTTCGGAGGGAAGACGGGAGGGCGAATGTAAACGATGTGAGTACCTTATTAATGTATACTGCTTCTTTGCAAGTTATTTTAGGGTGTGATATCATAACAGAATCGTACCATTTCATGTCTGGTCTTCCATCTTGAAGGCTACAATTTTCTGAACACAGGGCTGGAATTTCAGGGTAGGATGGCGGGATTCAGGCTTTTAAAGTCCCGCCCAAAAGAATATCATGGGCGCAAAGTTCCCGTCCAAAAAATTTCACCTTTTTCTGGAAAGTTTGCATTTTTAAACTACGATCAACTCCCGCGAATGCCTAGCAAATTTCGTGGTATTTTTGAGCGACCGATTGACACATGTTGCGAGTTTTTTACTGTGAAAGATCATTAAAATTTAAGTTTTTTTCTGTGACCGATAGATAAATTTCACTATTTTTTCCGCTATATCAGTTGACAAGTTTCGCGTTATTTTCCGTGACCAATTGCTGAATTTAGAAGTGATTCTGGTCCGAATTTTCCTAAAATTATGAAAAGTCGATCATCAGTTCGAAACGCGAATTTCGTCAAAGGATCGCGGAAAGCAACGTGAATTTCAGAAAAAGATCGCGGAAAAAAGCAAATTTCGGCAAAGGATTGCGAAAAAAAAAGCGAATTTCATCAAAGGATCACGAAAAAACACAAATTTCATCAAAGGATCGCGTAAAAGCGCAACTTGCATCAAAGGATCGCGTAAAAGCGCAACTTGCATCAAAGGATCGCGTAAAAACGCAAATTTCATCAAAGGATCGCGTAAAAACGCAAATTTCATCAAAGGATCGCGTAAAAAAGCAAATTTCGGCAAAGGATCGTGGAAAATAACCCGAATTTCGAAAAAAGGATTACGAAAAAAAAAGCAAAATTCGTCAAAGGATCGCGGAATAAACGTGAATTTAGCCAAAGTTATCCCTATAGCAGGGGCGATTCTGAGTAAAAAAAAAAAAAAAATTCTGAAATTCACAGCAAATTTTATGAATGGTTAAGGCAGGAGGGGGAGGGGAAATCCCTCCCTGTACTAATTATGCTTTTTTTCCATTAGTATATAAAATTCTAAGTTTTCTATTGCTACTCAAACAAAAACATTCAAATTTTGCAAGAAAATAAATAATATATAAATTAATTAAACGAAACCAGCTCTTAGCCTCTTCATCAAGATTTTGACAGAAAAACAGAAAAACTTTGAAACGTTATTTTCTGCTTCCTGATTGGTTTGATTAAAAGTGTCAACAATAACACAGTTTTATAAAACATGCAAGAGGGAATTATATATATATATTTAAAAAAAAAATTAAGGCTATATATTTATTAGTTATTTTTTTTATGAATCAAAAACATCAAGGGGTGTCCATTACTGGCACATCTACCCTATATGTATATATAACACTGGTGCCCGGCTAACCGAAAAGTACCTTTTTTTTCCCACAAAAATATTAAAGTACTATTACTAAACTAAATTTTAATTTACTAATTTTGTTATGCAATTCAATTATGTTAGTAGAACATAGCAACTTGCAAGAACAAATTTTCTATTCACAAAACAAAACATTTTATAAGTAGTAAAGTAATATAAGTAATGAGGGAAGTTAACAAACTGAACAGTCACTGTTAAAGAAAAAGGGGAAGATAGAAGTATTAAAATATTCTCTTTCCAAAGCCGGGTTGCCAGCTTTTAGCCAAGCCCCAAAAAGCCGGCTGGCTTTTTTTTGGTTTTGAGTTTTGACCACTTAAAAAAAGGCACTACTTTTAAAAAAAGGTGGTTTACAGCTAATTCATATTAAATTTGGATTTATGGATTGGCAAGTTTCTTCCAAAATGGAAAAAACCAAAATTTTCTTCAAATTTCAAGCAAGTTTCTTCCAAAATGGAAGAAATAGGTTTCTTCCAAGCGGAAGAAACTGCTATTCTTGCCAAAATCGCACACCTGTCTAAAGCTTTTCAATGATTGGCTGCTTCGAGAAAAGAAATTTTGTCCAAACTATACAAAATCAATTAAAAGTTATCCATTTCAATTTAACTAGCATATTTTTTTAATTAATTAGACTTCTGAAACTAGTAGTAAATAGTATCTAGATCATTTACGAACAGCAGGCAGAAGGAAACTAATAAAAGACAGTGCTTTTAATTTACATTAATTTTATTAAGGTAAGTAGTAGACTCACTTAAATCTGCAACCCTAAAAAACCCACAAATGCCTAAAATATACACTTCATTGCAGATGTAAACAATGAAACTTTCAATTCAGATGTAGAGACAAAATTACACACTTTTTTATTTTTATATCATTCTGTACGTATTTTAATATGTAATTCTCGTTAATATGACTGAACTCATGCTTTTTTATGATGGAAGTATAAATTTATTTCTGAAAAAAAATATATATATATATCAAGATATTGCTGATATCACAGGTAATTGCAATATTTTTACCAGATATATTTATGTATTAATCAAGCTTTTTTAGTTATTAAGTCTGGCTAAACCTGAAATAAAACTTCCTTGTTACTTTGATGTGAATTAGTAAGGTACCTTTATGAGGGAAGTTTCATTCTAATAATTCAAGAAAAATGGATCTCATATATATTATGCATATTTAATTATATATACTATTAATTATTTACTTGACCTCTGCTCTTAATAATTTAATCATTTTTTAAATTATCTTAATTTTTGTTGTCTTAATTTATTACTTTACTTAAATATTTTCATATTTTACTATATTGTAAGCATTCATTACAATTTTGATTGCATTATTACATTCAAACTACTGCTTAAAAATGTAAACAAAGCATGACCAGAAATCTGTAAAATTCTAAAATCCGCACAACCTGTGGTTTCAATCTGTGCGGATTTGAGAGAGTCTACTGTAATACACAATAATAACTGTATTTAAAAATTTCATTAAAATCCTTATTTTTCTTGCAACCTGGTATAACAAAACAAAAGTTTTTTAGCAGTAGGATTAGGTTGCTGCAAATGGTTTCTCAACTTAGAATAGATGAATGCAAAAGATGAAAAAAATTCTTTCAAATTTTACAGAACTTAAGGAGTATTTAAAAGCATTTCAACATACGTACAGACATTTTTAGAAAATTAGCCTTTTAAAATCAGCATTGAGATATGCATGCTAGATGCTAGCAGGGGTGCAGAATATGTCCGATCCGGCGACCTAGGATCGGGGGAAATTTTAAACACCTGGGGAAATTTTGCAGAAACATATACAATTGATTTCGATTTTAACAACAAATTCCATAATTTCCTGAGATAGGAAAATTTTACTATAAATAAAAAAGATCCGTATGGTGAAATTCACAAAATCGATCTCAGAATAATATGTACCGTATATCGGGTGATTCTGTTCCGAATTTTCCAAAAAATTAAGGCATGCAGTTCCGAAAATTTATAAAATCGTTCATCAATCTGAAAATTCGGGCATAAAAATAACGCGAATTTTGTCAAAGAATTACGGAAAAAAGGCGAATTTTGTCATTAGATCGCAAAATAACCGCAAATTTCGTCATAAGATCACAAAATAACCGCAAATTTCGTCATAAGATCGCAAAATAACCACATATTTCGTCATAAGATCGAGAAATAACAACAAATTTCGTCAAAATATCGCGAAATAACCGCAAATTTCATCAAACGATCGCAAAACAACTGAATTTCGTCAAAAGAGCATGAAACAACCACGAATTTCGTCTAAAGCGGAGAAATTACCACGATTTTCGTCAAAACGTGGCGAAATAACAGTTAATTTCGTCAAAGGAACGCGAAAAAAAACCCAGAAATTTCGTCAAATGTTCGCGGAATGAACGCAAATTTCGTCAAAAGATCGCGAAATGAAGGCAAATTTTGTGAAAAGATCACGAAAAACCGCACATTTCGTCAATAGATCGCGAAAGAAGAACAAATTTCGCCAAACGATCACAAAACAACCGCGAATTTAATCAAAAGAGCACGAAATGAATGCAAATTTCATCAAAAGTTCGCGAAACAGCCGCAAATTTCATCAAACGATCTCAAAACAGCTGCGAGTTTCGTCAAAAGAGCGTGAAACAACTGCGAATTTCATCTAAAGGGGCGAAATAACAGCTAATTTCGTCAAAGGAACACGAAAAAAAACCGGAAATTTCATCAAATGTTCGCAAAAAGAATGCAAATTTCGTCAAAAAATCGCGAAATGAATGCAAATTTTGTGAAAAGATTGCGAACAAACCGCACATTTGGTCAAAAGATCGCGAAAGAAGAGCAAATTTTGTCAAATGATTACAAACCAACCGCGAATTTCGTCAAAGAGCGCGAAATGAACGCAAATTTCGTCAAAGATCGCGAAACAACCGCATATTTCATAGAAGGGCAAAATAACTGCAAAACTCGTTAAAAGGAAGGCGAAATAAACGAACATTTCGTCAAAAGATCGCAAAAAACCACAAATTTTGACAAAAGATAGCAAAACAACCGCAATTTCGTCAAAAGATCACGAAACAATCACAAATTTCGTCAAGCGATCGCAAAACAACTGCGAATTTGTCAAAAGATTGCGAAAAAACTGCAAATTTCGTCAAAAGGGACAAAATAACCATGATTTTCGTCAAAACATAGCGAAATAATCGCGAATTTCATCAAAAGAACGTGAAAAAAAAGTCGCATATTTCGTCAAAAGATCGCGAAACAACCGCGTATTTCGTCAGAAGGGACGAAATAACTGCAAAACTCTTCGAGAAAAAAAAACGCAGATTTCGGCGAAAGATCGCAAAAAAAACGCAAATTTTACCAAAAGATCGCGAAAAAAACCACAATTTCGTCAAACGATCGCAGAACAACCACGAATTTAAACGAAAAAAGCGCTAATTTCATCAAAAAGAAGGCAAAATAACTGCAAATTTCGTCAGAAGATCGCAAATTTCATCAAACGGCCGCGAAAAAAAACATAGTGCTGGGAGTGGATCTCCCCCCCCCCCTCATTTTCCCACACTGTGCTGTAACCTCTCAGAAAATTTGCTGTGAATTTCAGAATTTTTGCTTTTCACTAAGAACCACCTCTGCTATATATACTCGCACATAAGTTGAGAAATATTGGAACTTACGATAATACAGCATTTACCTACAACATACCGTAAAATTTTGGGAAAATTTTCATGTGGATTGGGGGAAATGTTGGGAGTAGAAACATTTTCTGAACCCCTGGATGCTAGTATAATCATGTACAAATTCAGTTATTTACTGGGCTGCACAGTAAAATAATGTATAAACAAACACTTTTAAATAACACATTTTTATATGAAAAATAAAGAATTTTACAGAATTGGCATGAATGTAAGATTGTCTGCTTTTTTCATTCCCTAATCTGTTGTGCAGTTTAATTTTCAACAGTTGTTCTAGGTAAATAATGTCCCACAACATTGTTGAATGTATATTTAAAAATTCCAACTTCAAATGTAAAACTAGGAAATTTTATGTACAATTGTCATAAACATAATACAAAATCTGCAATTCAAATATTATCAATTAAAACTGGTAGAAGTTTAAGATTTATTTCAATTTTATTTGAATGGAATCTAATTTTTTAGGGTGTTTTAAGTATCATATTGTATGAATTTTATTTATAATTTTTAATCTTCAATTGGCTTAACTTATTTGTTACAAAATTTAACATTAAATGTAGAACTAATTGAATGAAATATCTGAATATCTGTCCCTTCTCGGGCTTAAGCAATGCAGGAAATAAAAGTTTGTTTTTGTTTTTAATTTGTTCTTCAAATTAGGTTTCTGTTTAATTGTTTTTGATTGTACAGAATTAGAATGAAATTCTTAAAAGTTAAATTTCCTGAAACTGCTTGATATATTAATTGTACTAATTAGTAATACACATAGTATGGAGGAAATGAAACTGCACGTTTTCGTTTTTAAATACTAAAAAAATTATATATAATAATAAAGCTGCTCCCATTATGTACATAATTAGTTTATCATAGAAAAATAATCTAACAAAGAATAGCTTTTAATAACTCGTTTGACTTTAATAAAATTGTCTATTTTAAAAACATGAGCTTTAGCGCACTTAAGCCTACTCATGCCGAAAGTTACTCATCGATACGTGATTGCATTGCTTTAGTTTAAATACAAATCTGTCCCGTAGAATGATAACTAATTTTAACTAACTGTAATAAACTTATTGAAATAATATATAAAAATAATCTTACCTTTTATCTTGATGATAAAGCTTTTTACTTCAGAAACATGACGTCGCCGGCGAGGGGCGAGAGGCAGAGCGGAGTGATTTAATTCGATTCTTTCACTTGAGAAGGAATGTGCAAGCAAGTAAACAAGTTCATAAATCCCTAGAAGTCCCCACAAATAAAAAGTTGCACACCTTTCTAAAAACTATCTTTTAATATAATTGAATTTTCAATATTTTTATAACTCTAAAATTTCATATATAATTTAGAAATAATTTTAAAAGCTGAAGTTTTCAATACAAAGGCGAAAACATTTTTAAATATATCTACGAAAATCCCCGCTGGGGAAAACAATGTGTCGGAAAAGGTAAACCTCGTTTTGTTTTTCCCTAGCTTCCCTAACTACTTTGGTCTTTGCCGGGCCGGTAAAGGCAGTATTTGTTATTTTGGATTTTTTTTTTAAATCTACTTTCAGGGTTTTGAAAAATGTCAAATAACTTATTTTTTGAAACTGACAACTAGTCACAGTCACACACACAGAGAAAAAAAAAATAATAGTTCGTTTGACTTTAATTTATTATTATACAGAATATTTTTAAACAAGCATATTTGCACATAGACAACTTTAAGGGCAATGTTTACTTTTCCCTGCCCCCCCCCCCCTTTCTTAAAATCCATACGGATTTCATGGAACATTTGTGAAACCCTTTAACAATAAATCTAATCTTGTTTTTGTTTTATGCATTATAATTAGGAATTTAAGGTGTGCAGTATATATATTTTAAACATTTTGATTCTCAAAACATTCTATTTTATTTATTTATTTTGTCACATTTTAGATTATAATTTTTCTTTACACAGAAAATTCTGTTTTCAGTATTGTACTTTAGACTGAAAATGTCTCAAATGATACTGAATAAAATTTTAGCAGCAGTCTTTTCAGTACAAGGTTTATTTACATTTAAAAATTTATTTTTTAGAAAAATAGTTTTAAACTAAATAAAAATGTGTAATCTATTTTACTGCTTTAAATATAAATCTCATGACGTATTTATATTTTTACTAAAACCAAGATTTAAAATAATTAAGCTTACATTGAAAGAAATGAAGAGAAAAATACATTACCTCTCTTTAATTAAATATTCGGGTTAGCCGATATTAGCCCTCTACTTTCTAGACGATGACGGACCATTACATTTTGCCGGAAACCACACATGTACATTTTGAGGACAATTTTTGATTTTTATAAAATATTTTCAAACTAAATAAAAATATGTAATCTATTTTACTGCTTTAAATATAAATCTCACGACATATTTACATTTTTACTAAAACCCAGATTTAAAATAATTAAACTTACTTTGAAAGAAATGAAGAGAAAAATACATTTCCTCTCTTTAATTAAACATTCGGGTTAGGTGATATTAGCCCTAAACTTTCTAGACAATGACGGACCATTACTTTTTTGCCCGAAACCGCCCCTTAAGAGTTGCCGGGCAAAGTAAATGCAACAGTTCTCTCAACGCCGAAACATTAGCGGTTCGGCAATAGCAGCCGCAACTAGCGGCGGCTCATTTACGGCACAACAATGTTTGGTTACAAATGGCCTTAACTCCTTTAGGCCGCGACATATATGCCTTTCGGCCGTAAGTTGAGTGTTTGTTGGGTTATAAGCAAAAAACATGCAAGAATTTTTTAATTTTTTTAAATAAATCGCTATATCTCTATTAATATACATGCTATTTTTACACAAAAGAATACACATATTGCACAATGTCAGTTTGTTTATATTGGGTAGCGATAGATCATTTCGTGCATTTTATTTTACAGGGTAATCTCACGAATTATTTTTTTTCTTTAATTTTTTGTTGGCCCCCTAATTGCCCCCCTTATCAAATCGACATTGCTAGATATGAGGTCATACCAGTTCTTTTCAATCCTTAAATTCCAGAAGAATCTGACAAATATATTTCTAAATATTCGACAAAATGTCAAAAATTGAAAGTTGCCGGTCATTAATGGCAATATAGTGTATATATATAAAGTCCTTCCGGCCAGTGCCGGGAGGAAGAGGTAGCTTTCATATTCCTTATTTTTAAAAAGCCAACTTATTCAAACACACGAAGCTCAATTAGTGGAAACCGAATATAGGAGATTCAATACTAATTTTTATCAATACTAAATCATTCTGGATGAGAATTTCGCGAAATTAGTCAGCTTTATCCAAGCTGTTTTTATTTAAAGTAACTTATATTTGGCTGCCAAATTCGGCGATTTCTTAAAGTGCCTGCCATTTTAAGACAACATGGTGGATGAGGCTAACCAGTGAACTTGGTCGAGACCTTAGTAATTGCTGTGCACATGCTCACTCACATCGGAATCGGTTGATATATACGAGTGCTGTCGCAGGCAAAAAATCAGATTTTTCAAAATGTCACCCACGTTAGAAATTGAAACTGCTATATCTGAGCCATTTTTTAAGATACAGACAAACAAAAAATGCTCCTGAATCCTTATATCAAGGTCAAATACTTAAGAAAGAAACCTTTTTCAATTTCTAATTTTTTTGTATCTCACTTTAAATATATTTTTTTTTTATTTAATGGCCGCCATTTTGAAACAAGATGGCTGATGAAAAAAAAATTAAATATGTTTTTGAAAACTTTGGAAAGTGAATACTGAAAAGGAAATTATTCTATCTATTCTACGTTTTTCATTTCTAACCATAACAATTTTTGCTTTAATGAAAACATATATTTTTCTCAACAATTTTATGAAAATGTTTTTAAAATTTGAAAATTAAAAAAAAAATAGGAGCAATTTTGATTTTTTAAGTGATTTGTAGTTTTAGATAAAGGAGCCCTTTGAGAAAATATTGATATAAAAAAGATTTACAAAGTAAATTAAAACCCAATATTTCTACCCTATATATATAATATCCTAATGAAACAAATTAATGAAATGATTTTATGAATCGATTGATTAAACAACTTATTATGTTTCACGGCGATTTCTCCTAAAATATGGAATATTATGCGATGAAATTAACAACAAAAGTCCGTATTAATCCGCAGATCTCAAAACTGGTATTAGAATTTTTAAATTCGAATTAGTTTTCGTAATATTAATTTTTTTGTAATTTTAAATAGTACTTTTCTCTAATGATAGTAACTCAAATTTTAATCATAACACATATTTTTTTTCTTCATATTTTAGAAAAGGTTATTATTTTAAACTAATTTGGCGACCAGTTTGGCTCCCTTAAATGTATGCTAAGAAATGTATCATGTTACTTTTATTCATAATTCAATTTGCTTGAACAATCTTTCGCCAAATCAGAAGATACTGATAGAGAGAACAAGAACTCGGTATTTTTATGTTAGCGCGACGCAGGTGATAAATCCCCAAACATTTCTCCCGTCGCTTTTTTTTTTTTTTTTTTTTTTTTTTTTTGTATTTCATTGTCATTTTATTTAATACAAAACTTTCATTTAAAATTAATGACTTTCACTTGTTTCTTTTTTTTTAAACGAAACGAAAAGAAAAAAAGTACTTCCGGCCAGTGCCGGGAGGAAGAGGTAGCTTTCATTTTCCTTATTTTAAAAAGCCAACTTATATTATTCAAACACACGAAGCTCTATTTAGTGCAAACCGAATATAGGAGATTCAATACTAATTTTTATCAAAACCAAATCATTATGAATGAGAATTTCGCGAAATTAGTCAGCTTTATCCAAGCTGCTTTTATTTACAGTAACTTATATTTGGCTGCCAAATTCGGCAATTTCTTAAAGTGCCTGCCATTTTAAGACAACATGGTGGATGAGGCTAACCAGTGAACTTGGTCGAAACCTCAGTAATTGCTGTGCACATGCTCACTTACATCAGAATCGGTTGATATATACGAGTGCTGTCCCAGTGAAAAAATCAGATTTTTCAAAATGTCACCCATATTAGAAATTGAAACTGCTATATCTGAGCCATTTTTTAAGATAAAGACAGACAAAAAATGCTCATGAATCCTTATATCAAGGTCAAATACTTAAGAAAGAAACCTTTTTCAATTTCTAATTTTTTTGCACCTCACTTTAAATATAATTTTTTTTTTAATTTAATGACCGCCATTTTGAAACAAGATGGCTGATGAAGCTGGCCAGCGAACTTGGTCGAGATATTGATGTATACTATCCACATGCCTTCTTACATCGAAATAGGCGAATACGTGTGTTATAGCGTGACAAATACAAGATCGTTTCAAAATGTTAACCATGCTAGAAATTCAAAGTGCTATAATTCAACCATTTTTTAAGATATAAACAAAAGAACAAATTTTCAGAAACAAAAACTGCTCCGTAATCTTTCTATCAAGGCCAAACACATAAAAAATCTTTTTCATTTTCCAATTTTTTAATATCTTATTTTAAATTTTTAATTTAATTTTTTTTAATGACAGACCTTTTGAAACAAGATGGCGAATGAAGCTGGCCAACAAACTCGGTCGAGACATTAGTATGTACTATGTACAGGCCAAATAACATCCAAATCTGTTCATAAATACGCCTGTTATCGCGTGACAAAAATCAGGTCGTTTTAAAATGTCAGCCACAATAGAAATTCAAAATGCTATAACTCAGCCATTTTTTTTAGATATAGACGAAACAGATACTGTTCCGGAATCTTTGTATTAAGGTCAAATACATAAGAAAAAAATCTTTTTCATTTTCCAATTTTTTGGTATCTCATTTTAAATTTTAAATATTTTAAATTTTTTTAAATGGCCGCCATTTTGAAACAAGATGGCGGATGAAGCTGGCCAACGAACTCGGTCGAGATATTTGTATGTACTATGTACTAACCAAGGTACATGCAAATCGGTTCATAAATACGCCTGTTATCACGTGTCAAAAATCAGGACGTTTCAAAATGTAAGCCACGCTAGAAATTCAAAATGCTATAACTCAGCCATTTTTTAAAATATAGACGAAGCAAAAACTGCTCCCGAATCTTTGTATCATGGTCAAACGCATAAGAAAAAAATATTTTTTCAATTTTTAATTTTTTGGTACCACATTTCAAATTTATATTTTTCTTAAAAATTTAAATTGCCGCCATTTTTAAACAAGAAGGAGGACTAAGCTGGCCAACGAACTCGGTCGAGACATTGGTGTGTACTATGTATAAACGAAGTTACATCCAAATCGGTTCATAAATACGCCTTTTATCGCGTGACAAAATTCAGGACGTTTCAAAATGTCAGCCACGCTAGAAATTCAAAATGCTATAACTCAGCCATTTTTTAAGATATAGACAAAACAAATACTGATCCGAAATCTTTGTATAAAGGTCAAATAAATAAGAAAAAAATATTTTTACATTTTCAATTTTTGGTACCACATTTCAAATTTAAAATTTTTTTAAATATTTTAAATGGCCGCCATTTTGAAACTAAATGACGGATGAAGCTGGCCAACGAACTCGGTCGGGACATTGGTATGCACTATGTACACACCGAATTACATCAAATGCGGTTCATAAATACGAGAGTTACAGTGTGACAAATGTCAGATATATATACGGTCGTGGCCAAAAGTTTAGGACCACCGTGCAGAAACTAGCGTTTTTAAAATTAAAACCACTGATAACGTCACAAATCAAATCGATTTTCGTCAGATGGCGTCATTCCGTCTGACAGTGGAGTTACTGTATTCGCTTTTCTTTTGAACTTTGAGTAATAAATGTCGCAGATGCAATTTATTGTCTAGATCTTAAATTTCAGTGGTGGTCCTAAACTTATGGCCACGACTGTATATATATATATATATATATATATATATATATATATGGATTCATATATATATATATATATATATATATATATATTACATCATTTCAAAACGCCTAAACACCATAACTCCAAAAGGAAGGTGTATATCTGCAGAAATTTTTTAACTATAAAATACATAAAAGAACAAGAAAGACAGGTAAAAATTCCATAAAAAACTAACTAAAATAACTCAAACATAATGTTAACAATACAAAAACTATCATACAAAAAACAAAAAAGCTTTAATAAAATGTCTTTTAGAGAAATACTTAAAAAATAAAAACAAAAGAAATTAACTTAACATGCATGAATGCAGAATCCTTTCTAATAAAAAATAATGATTTATTTTTAAGCTTATGTCATTTCTGTTTTTATAATAATTATGTAACTTTTAACAATAATACCTTTAATCAGATATGTGGTACAGGGATGGGGACAAACTATTCTAGTACAGCAACAAATTTGTTTTTGTTTTCTTATGAATTTACGTATACTATAAATATAACAGGTCTTTAAAGGTCTTTAGGTATATTGATGATATTTTGATATTTAATTTTGATTTTTCTAATGAATTTGATATTATATATCCAAATTGTTTAAAATTGAATAGAACAAACAGTGACGATTATAATGCAGAATTTTTGGATATTTTATTTAAAATTATTGATAATAAATTGATATTGGATTTGTACGATAAGAGAAATAGTTTTCAATTTTTTACTAGAAGCATGCCACATTGGTTTTCAAATTTACATAAAAAAATTTACATAAACATTATCATTAATCAATTAATACGTTTCAATAAAATTTGTGGCAGAGACAATAAGTTTTATAAACAGATCTTTAAGTTGTTGGCTAATTTATTTTCCAATAATTTTTACCCTATAAAGTTTTTGAAATATTATTTAAAGACAGTTCTAAAAAGTGAATGGCAACGATGTGGACTAGCGGCATGAACATGTGATGTCAGTTTCTGAACTTTCTGTATGACATATGCATCCTAAAGTCTTGTTAAAAGAACGGGTGTGTATTGATGAATTGAAACGAAAGAAAGTTGCAGACCTGGAACTCTGATATTTGACAATGGCTTTGGAAGAAAAATTATTTGTTTATAGTTGACGGGTGAGAAATATTATACAGGTATTACTGTTTTTCATGTTTTGAGAAATCTTATTTTGCGGGTTTGAGGGGGGGTGGGGGGGGGCGCACGTTTATTCTGCATTCATGCATGTTAAGTTCATTTCTTTTGTTTTTATTTTTTAAGTATTTCCCTAAAAGACTTTTTATTAAAGCTTTTTTGTTTTTTGTATGATAATTTTTGTATTGTTAACATTATGTTTGACTTATTTTAGTTAGTTTTTTATGGAATTTGGCTAATAAAATGACAATAGTTTTTCAATACTGAATGCGGGGTGAGCGTGTGTTCAGAAACCTGCAAATTTTAAAAGTGGGGGTGGAGTTAGTTTTTTGTCTGTCCTCCCACTGTTGAAGAACAGACTGTTTTTGTTTTTTTACCTGTCTTTCTTGTTCTTTTATGTATTTTACAGTTAAAAAATTTCTGCAGATATACACATTCCTTTTGGAGTTATGGTGTTTAGGCATTTTGAAATGATGTAATATGTTTTATTGCATTTTGATATGTGCTGCTGTAGCGCCATTCATGCGATAATTTTTCATTAAATTTGGAATAATATATATATATATATATATACATATATATAGAACGAAGGGTGGTTTCGGGGTCTAAGGGTCATGATCGATGAAAATATACGAAATTTTTTTGAAATCGCTTTCCTCCGAACGGGTCCAATAGGTAGGTTTTTGTAATGAAAGCTACCTAAAAGAGGCTGAATTATAGCACTTTGAATTTCTAGCGTAGCTGACATTTTGAAACGTCCTTATTTTTGTCACGCTATAACAGGCGTATTTATGAACCGACATGGATATACCTTCGTGTGTACACAGTACATACCAATGTCTCGACCGAATTCGTTGGCCAGCTTCATCCGTCATCTTGTTTCAAAATGGCGGCTATTTAAATAAAATTTAAAAATTTAAAATTTAAAATAAAGTACCAAAAAATTGGAAAATGAAAAATACTTTTTTCTTATGTGTTTGACCTTAATTTTTGTTTTGTCTATATCTAACAAAATAGCTGAGTTATAGCATTTTGAATTTATATTGTGGCTGACATTTTGAAACGACCTGATTTTTGTCATGCGATAACAGGCGTATTTATGAACCGATTTGGATGTAACTTGGTTTGTACATAGTACATACAAATATCTCGATCGAATTCGTTGGCCAGCTTCATCCGCCATCTTGTTTCAAACTGGCGGCCATTTAAAATGTTTTTAAAAGTTTTAAATTTGAAATGTGGTACCAAAAATTTGAAAGTAGAAAAATATTTCTTTTTATGTGTTTGACCTTTATACAAAGATTCCGGAACAGTTTTTGTTTCGTCTATGTCTTAAAAAATGGCTGAGTTATAGCACTTTGAATATCTAACGTGGCTGACATTTTGAAACGTCCTGATATTTGTCACGCAAAAACAGGCGTATTTATGAAAGGATATGGATGTACCTTGGTGTGTTCGTAGTACATAATAATGTCTCGACCGAGTTCGTTGGCCAGCTTCATCCGCCATATTGTTTCCAAATGGCGGCCATTTAAAAAAATTGAAAAAGATTTTTAATTTAAAATCATGTACCAAAAAATTGGAAAAAAAAAATATTTTTTTCTTATGTGTTTGACCTTAATACAAAGATTCCGGAACAGTTTTTGTTTTGTCTATATCTAACAAAATGGCTGAGTTATAGCATTTTGAATTTCTATTGTGGCTGACATTTTGAAACGACCTGTCATGTGATAACAGGCGTATTTATGAACCGATTTGGATGTAACATGGTTTGTACATATTACGTAAAAATGTCTCGACCGAGTTCGTTGACCAGCTTCATCTGCTATCATGTTTCAAAATGGCGGTCATTTAAAATGTTTTTAAAAATTTTAATTTGAAATGTGGTACCAAAAAATTGAAAATGGAAAAATATTTTTTTTATGTGTTTGACCTTTATACAAAGATTCCGGGGCAGTTTTTGTTTCGTCTATATCTTAAAAAACTGGCTGAGTTATAGCACTTTCAATTTCTAGCGTGGCTGACATTTTGAAACGTCCTGATTTTTGTCACGCAATAACAGGCGTATTTATGAACGGATATGGATGTACCTTGGTGTGTACGTAGTACATACTAATGTCTCAACCGAGTTCGTTGGCCAGCTTCATCCGCCATATTGTTTCAAAATGGCGGCCATTTAAAAAAATTAAAAAAGATTTTTAATTTAAAATCATGTACCAAAAAATTCGAAAATGAAAAAGATTTTTTTCTTATGTGTTTGACCTTAATACAAAGATTCCGGAACAGTTTTTCTTTCGTGTATATCTAAAAAAATGGTTTAGTTATAGCATTTTGAATTTCTATTGTGGCTGACATTTTGAAACGACCTGATTTTTGTCACGTGATAACAAGCGTATGTATGAACCGATTTGGATGTAACTTGGTATGTACATAGTACATACCAATGTCTCAACCAACTTCTTTGGCCAGCTTCATCTGCCATCTTGTTTCAAAATGGCGGCCAATTAAAAAAAAATTAAAAAATTAAACTTAAAATGAGGTACTAAAAAATTGGAAAGTGAAAAAGGTTTTTTTTGTGTGTTTGACCTTGATACAAAGATTCTGGAGCAGTTTTTGCTTCGTCTATATCTTAAAAAATGGTTGAGTTATAACACTTTAAATTTCTAGTATGGCTGACATTTTGAAACGATCTGATATTTGTCATTCTATAACACACGTATTTATTAACCTATTTGGATATAAGAAGGCATGTGGATAGTATATAGCAATATCTCGAACAAGTTTGCTGGCCTGCTTCATCCGCCATCTTGTTTCAAAATGGCGGCCATTAAATTAAAAAAAAATTGATATCGCCGAATTTGGCAACCAAATATAAGCAGCTTGGATAAAACTGACTAATTTCGCAAGATTCTCATTCATAAGGATTTAGTATTGATAAAAATTAGTATTGAATCTTCTACAATCGATTTCCACCAAATTGAGCTTCGTGTGTTTGAATAACATAAACTAGCTTTTTAAAAATAAGGGATATAAAATCTACTTCTTCCTCCCGGCACTGGCCGGGAGGACTTTTTTCAAATCTTTTTTTTTAAATCAGTTTTAAATATTTTCTTTTCCATCACTCCATTTTACTGTAGCTTTACAGAATAAATTCACATTCTTTTTTAATTATAACCATTAACCTTTCATTATTCACAGTGTATAATAAAATGATTTCCAAAACCACTTAATTGAGGGAGACTTGAGCATCTGGTCCACACTTCCTCACATTGACTTGGTCAAGCCTCCCCACATAGCCCTTTTCTAAAGAATAGCACATTGTTATGTTAAGCCTAACTTTCTGTAAAAGCTTTATGCCTGGAATGAAAGCTCGATATTTCTGCATTACTTAAAACCTACTTACTTAAATTTCTATGACATATTTTATCTGAAAAAAGCTTACAAAATATTTCTAAAAAACACCACTTTTAGGTTGAAAACGCCTCACAATTGATTTATTCCTCACCTATTTCGATGATCGGTATGAAACAAAGACTCTTGTTTGAACATTCCTGTAGTTTTGGTTGACACCTGCTGATAAATCTCTGAAATTCTTTTAAATATGAAATCTGATAGGTCCTGACCATCTGATCCTTCCTAGTCTCCCCTATATATATTAAAAAGATATGATTTTATAAAATAAATTTCCTGTACAAAGTAAACACAAATTAATGTGTATTTCCGTCAACAGAAATGTTGCAGAAACTAGTTGAATGTGCCAATCACAAAACTTTCTTCTATCTCATATAATTTAATATTCCAAAATGTTGTTACAAAAGTCGATATTTCATTATTATTAGTTCAATGCTATATCAACTTTGACCTTCATCTTAAATTTCTGCTTCAGTCAATTATTCGGAGTAAAAAACAGTTAATCTCGATCATGATATTTATTAAAATCAATAGTTTTCCGTTATTCTGTAGTATATCAGCTGTTCGCGAATAGCCGGCTTATGAGGATGCGAAGTTCCCGTCGCTTCACGAGCCACCGACGTACAATAGAACTAAGAAAAATCATGAAAATTACACAAAATTCGCTATTAAAGTGGCCCCTTTCGGCGGAATATTTCCAAATTCAAGAAGTACCTACTTGGTATAACCAAACGCATTCACAAAAAATTTGGTTCAATTCTTTGCATAACTTGATACACTTTTTGATATTAGAATAATGAAAATAGCATAAACTTTGCTATAAACATCGCCCCCTTCCAGTAGAATTTTTCCAAATTCAGGTAGGACCTTGTTGCCATATTCACAAACACACACAAAAAATTTGACTCAATTCTATGCATAACTTCATACACTTTTCTATGGTACAACATTGAAAAGGGAACAAAAATCGCTATTACAGCGCCCCCTTCCGGCGGTTTTTTCAAAATTAAGGAAGGACCTTCTTGCCCTAGCCAAATACTTAAAAAAAATTGGCTCAATTCTATGCATAACTTCATACACTTTTCGAGGGTACAATATTGAAAATGGCACAAAAATAGCTATTACAGCGCCCCTTACGGCGGATTTCTTTCAAAATTAAAGAAGAACCTTCTTGCCCTAGCCAAATACTTAAAAAAAATTTTTGATTCAATTCTATGCATAACTTAATACACTTTTTGATGGTACAATATTGAAAATGGCACAAAAATCGCTATTATAGCGCCCCCTTCCGGCGGATTTTTTGAAAATTAAGGAAGGACCTTCTTGCCCTAGCCAAATGCTTAAAAAAAATTGGCTCAATTCTATGCATAACTTCATACACTTTTCGATGGTACAATGGCGACACACGAACATACGGACACACGGGCAGACGGACATTTTGTATAAATATGTTTTTTGTGATCTATGACCCCTATAACGTGTAAATTCGTCAGAAACCGGGGGTCTAAAAAAATTTCGATTACAATACTTTCTTCTATTGAAGAATAGACGAAAGTAAAAATAGAATTTTTCATGAAAAATCAAAAACGTAAATCGATATTTTTAGGAAACTATCAAAATTTCAAAGCTGTAGAAATTCATAACTTTTGTTAAAATTTATAAATTGTCAAATATCTGAAATTAATTTTTAAAAATAAAATTCAGTTGGCAGCATCAAACTCGGATCCTCCGGCTAGAGGGGCGAGCGCACTTCCTTTCACGCCACGAAATACTCGTTGGCAGTTGCTAAACTAATCAGTATTTGAAACGTATGCTGAACTTTGACCCCAATATCTCAAAATCTAATTCCCATTTGAATAAATCCTTTCACCACAATAATTGTCGCTCAGTGGCGTGGTCGGTAGCGACAGCTGCTGCGACGGCGAGGGCCCGGGTTCGAATCCACGGGTAAGACGTAAATGCAATTGTGAATGTCCATTTGTAGTTATATAGTACATATGCAATGGAAAAATAAATAAAAAATTGTTTGTGGCTCGTTTTTATTTCTGTTTATAATAAGAATCATTCGAGGCGAATGTCGTAGTTGCTATAGGCCTCAAAGCAGTCAATTACCAGAATAATTAAGGATAAAAACTCTACAATATAGTTTAAATTAATCAAAATCGCTGAGCATCATGTTTGGTGGCCCCTTGCTTTCTTTAATGTATTCCACTGAATTACATGAGAAAAGGTATGGTAATCTAACCACTACGCGTACACATTACTTAGCTGCTAATATTTTTTTTTCTTTTTCATACCCTCAACCGAATACACTTATATGCAAGATTTTACTATAGATTTACTAGTGCAGTTAGGAGATGCAAAGTAAAAATTTTATATTTTAGATGTTTTAAATTTTTTTTTTATCTTTCTTATGTAAGTTGTTACTGTGTTATTAACTACAGACATCATTCCTTTTTAATGATTTCAGGTTAAATACTTTTTCGTTTTATACACAAGGTTTGAAATCATTCGTTACCATTATAGAGACTAGACTGTAAAGATCTTCAAATAAATAAAAATCAAATGTTTTGGTAAATACTTGTATTACATTACACATTTACATATTTACTGATTTTAATGAGATATTATTGCACTAAAAATGGGGTCTTTCATCCATGTCTGTGTTTCTTGATACTTGCTAAACAGTCATAATATAGTTATTAAGAAATGCATCTATTCATACAATAAAATACAATTTCCATTACTTTCCAAAAAAAAAATCAATTACATTTTATCTGCAAAAGCAGTATTTTCGTACTGTATAATAGAAATCTAGTAACGTGTCTAAAAACACAATCCACGTAAAAGCATCCGTAACAAAAAGTTCATAATGATTACTTTAAAAAAATCTAAAGTTCATCTTTAAAAAAAAAAAAAAAAACACAGATACAGACATGCATGTAAGACCCCATTTTTTACTGCAAGAATACCTGATAAAAATCGGTAAATATGTAAACGTATAATGTAAATATCTTCTTAAAATTCGAAGCAAATACATTAGCATAAATCACTCAGATATTTTTATTAATATGAATTCTTATTTTTGTTATATATATCTGCAACAATATAGACATAAAGCAAAAATGTATGTTTATGTATATATATATATATAAAGAAAACAAATTTTTGCATCTAAAACTCGCTGTTTACAATAACATCTAGCCTTAAAATTAGAAGCATCCATTGTGTGATTTACGAGAATTCGACGAAGTTTGAAAACACCATAAAAATGTCCATTAGTTATACTTTAAGTACTTCGCATTTTTCGGAAAAGATTATTGTCAGACCTTTTTTAATTACTTGCGTCTTCAGAAGCTGACAATGAAAATAAGTTCTCCAGGAAAAGAATGTGTAAAATCAATCACTCGATTTAAGCATTAATCAATCCGGATTCTTTGACTCCCTGAGATTAACATGGTTTTGAAGTAAGTCTAGTGTAAAAAAAAAAAAAAAAAGTTGCATTATATTCATTTATTATATTCTTTCAATTTTTCATTCTGATGAAAGTTTTTCAAAGTTTTCTTCAATGCACTAGTAAAAATTTTAAATTCTTAATGAATTCTTTTTTAGTCTAATTTTAGTCTTTTTTAGTGCAACAAATTAAGTGTTAAAATTCAAAAAGAATGAATTTTCCAAAATTTTACACACACATAAGATTAATTTATATATTTTGAATGTTGTATTTAACACTTTCCAACATAGTTTAAAAATGTTTATGAATTCGGTCTGTCTGTCTGTGCTCTAATTCGCGTAGATACTCGTATAATCCGATTGCAATGAAATTGATAGTGGCGACAACTTATATGAGCTCATGAGGCCCAAGCCCACCCAGTAATTTGCTTTCAGACTACCTGATTTCAATATTCTATTATTACTTGTTTATTTTTCAATTCCTGAAGAAATAATTCTTCTATTGAAAATCATTTTGTTTGAAAACACAGTATGGATAGCAGTAACAGGTACACATGACCATAACCCAACCCATTTAAACGTAACTCAAATAATCCAGTTTAAATATTACTGTCTCTATGTAATTGAGATATTAATGAATGGTTACAATGTATAGATGTGATTTGCAAAGAAATCGTCTCTTAATACATTCAGACTCTTCCTTTTTAATCCTTTTTATGTATGTCATTTTTATGTATAATCTAACTTTATAGTCTAAATTAGCAAGTAAATGCATTAAAACGAAGCAATGATAGGTTGTTTTCAAATAAAGACTGGTTATTTTCTAACACATTTGCGCATCCATTTTCCATCCTAAAAGCACGAAAATCTCAGGTGTTCAGAAACCAAGAAATCAAATAGAGATTTCGATTTCTATTTTTTTTATATAAGGTTAAACGATATTTTAGAAACTGCTTGTAAAAGACTTTTAAACTGATCTTTGACATCCGCCATTTTTTAGTCCTTTGAATTTTAATTTCCAGTCATATTCATAGTATAATAGTAAACATTAAAGTCCATAAAATGAAGACCTCATATGGGAATATAATGTAATAAAATCAAAAGTTTATATTCTATTTTTAAAAAATTATAGCATCACTATCATAATTTTCCCCTCCATCTCTGTATTTAAAAAAAAAAATGCCCATGCAATTTTACTCTAAAATGGCTGAGCCCACCAAATATTTTTCAAAAGTTGGCGCTACTGGAAATTGATGTGCAATACTTAATAATTGATATATGTTGTTGAAGTTTACTATGTTGGAGTTCGGTATTGAAAATGAAGTGTGTGGCATTTACGGTTCATTTACAAGGATAATCAAAAGCATTGCGTTGCATTTCGATTTACGGAGAAAAATCGTTTGCGGTGTTTTTTAATGATGTTACACAACTTTAAACTAGTTGAAATTGATACATATATACACCGCAGAGCTAAAACATTATGACCACACCCAGATTTTGCAACGAACTAGCTTTGTTGAGGTCGAGAGCACGTAATCAGGTGTGAATGGTATTTAACTACTGCTAGGACGTATGAAGAATTATTTTTGAGCTTAATTCTGCATGTGATAGGAAAGGTTGCTGATATAAGCGACTTTAATAGAGGACAGGATTCAATGGCACAATGGCTCAGAACGCGTATATTCGAAACTGTTCGACTCGTGGGTTGTTTGCGACATACCGTCGTTAGTACTTATGCAAAGTTCGTGAATGACGATGAAACCATCAGCAGACGCAATGACGTTGGACATCGACGCGTTGTCAAAGAAAAAGTACGTCGGAGGCTCCCCAAATTGGTAAAAAAAAATCGGTAACAGACATTTGCTCAGCTGAAAGACCAATACAATACAGGTCCAAGTAGAGTTATTTCAGAGCACACAGTTCAGCTGACACTGTTGGATATAGGGCTATGCAACAAACACCCCACACATGTGCCTCTCTTGACCAAGCATCATCGCCAACTACTCCTAGGCCCAAGAACATCGTGACTGAACCATGGATCGTTGGGACAGAATTGCCTTGTCAGATGAATCACGATTCATCCTTCAAATCATCTATGGCCATTTCAAATTACGCCTTCTTCCATGAGAATTGTTGCTCCCCCTTATACAGCAGGTCTTAAAAAGGCCGTTTGTAGCGATATTAAGTTTTGAAAAACGTTCTAATGGACATCTCTGGGACCTGTGTTCATGGTAGAACAGATCACGAAGGTCGCAGACTATCGGAACATCATTGGGGACCTCTTGCACCCTTACAATGTTATCTCTCCTCCCAATTGTAAATAAAGTCTTCTATCAAGACAACACTCCGTGACAGAGGTCTCGAATTGTTCTGGGGTGATTCTAGGAACATAATACTGAATTCCAGTTAAGGTCCTGGCAGCCTAACTAAACGGATCTTAATATGATAGAGCAGATTTGGGGTGTCATGGAACGGTAGCTCAGAGCTAAAAAACAACCATGCTGTAATATTCCGGATTTACGTGACTGCAATTTGAACATCTGGTACAATCTGCCTTCGGCCATGTACCAAGGACGTGTGGCATCCATGCCAAGGCCGGTGCAGCTTTTTTGCAGACAGAAATCGAGACAATGCATTATTAGGTAGGTGGTCATAATGTTTTGGGTCTTCAGTGTATATCACTGAGATGTACTGCAAAATGCTTACTATACCATCTGATGTGCATATAAATTGTCGATCATTTACAGGGGCACGCGAAAGTATTTGGCCACTGTACTGCATAGGAAGAATAATTGCTGGAAATGCGTTTTGAATTGTGATACGCGTTTTAAAATTTAACTATTATTTTTAATATTACCTGTTGTGTATAAATATCATAGATCATATACAGGTCTACACAAAAGATCTCAAGTACATTTCAATTTATGCGCGAAATTTCGAAATGACAAATTTCAACTTCGCGATGCAGTTAATTGAACTCACTTTTAGCATAACTATCTGATATACAAAACGAACATAAGTATCATATGCTGCACAAACAAATTCGGATTTTTTGACGTATCACGGTAATTGCAGAAATGGTTATTTCAAATGCATTATGCATTTTCTAAATTGTTTATTTAAACATTTTTTACCTTAATAAATTGTAAAGTTTTGTTACAGTATTCTGAATGTGATGGAAAATATTTCAGAATCTATGTTGAATGCAGGATTTTTTGTTCTTATTTAAGCAAAACAAAAGCGCAGACATTTCAACAATGCACATTACTAAATTATTAATATTTACATGTAAATAGATAAACATCGATGTATGCTGGTATAACATTTCATTTCCATATTTTACTGTATTCTATTATTTATCTTGGGAAAACATTGAGTAATCTAAACCCAAAGTGCACGCTTCATTTAGATGCAAATATCATTTCTATTCTTTACATACATTCTTCTGTATTTGTATAGAGTTTCTCTTCTAGATTATTAGATTTTTAAGCTTGAGACTATCACATAAATAATAAATTCTTTGGAAAACATCAAATAAATGCACAAAAAATATTGCAGGTATACAGTTTGGGTGATTTAGCAGTACTGTGTAACGCAGCGCCCACGGGCGCCATGGCACTCTTTGAAGGTTTTCTTGGCGCGCTTTCGTATATCACTAACAAGTAACGGTACTATAGTTTGTAGCGGCGAATTTCGATTATATATCTCATTCTATTCGTCTCATCGAGATAAGTAATTTGATACCTCGCATATCGGCTATTGAGTTTTAATAATAACAGGGAGCCGGGTCAAAGTTTAAAAATTTGCATAATGCGAGCTGCCGAAAATAAAACGGTAGCAGAAAATTCCTTCGCATGCAATCGTACAAAGATGTTCCGCAAGTTACGAAGTGACTGAAAAACTGTCAAAAGAACCTACAATGTGTATTTACAAAGATTATTGCTCATAATTCGGTAAAAAGCATTGTCAGGATGAAAAAACTAGACCAGTGTTGCCAGTGGGCTACTTTTTAGGGTTCCGTACTTAAAAAGTAAAAACGGAACCATTATAAGATCACTCCTGTGTCTGCTCGTCTGTCTGTCTGTCTGTCTGTTTGTCTGTCACAGCCATTTTACTCGTAAACTATGGAACGTGGAAAGTTCAAATTCGGGGAAGTAATAAAGACTATTGACCCACTTATTTTCAGATTAATAAACATTCATAAATATATTTAGTAAAAAAGTAGAGGGGCTAATTATGCTACTTGGAAAAAAAATATTTTCTTTCTATATCATGTGGGTTATCTTGTGAAAGATTTTGTAATGCTGAACTCAAAAATACATTCCTTTTAATTTTAGGTATTATATTTTCAAAGATATTATTGAAAATGTAGCGCAAAAAAATATGTCCCCCCCCCCCCACATCTAATTCCGAATCTACTGAAACTAATATTATGAAAAAATTAGAGATAGTAGACGTTAATATAAACCTTGCCGGAAAATTTTAGCGATTACCCTAGGTCACATAGTTTTTGAGTAAATAGCATTTTTCCGTTTTACGCAAATTTCGATTTACGGGCATTCAGAAAAATTGTTGAGCATCGCTGAATATACCTATCGTTGCAGAAGAATAAAAGCATTGTTGATAATGATTTTCGAAAAAAATCATCGGTAATTAGCCGAGATATTAACCCTTAAAGGTACGGTCAGTTTGGGCATACACAAGGACAGGGGCGGCATACTCTATGCCTAGTTAACAACTTTTAATGATATATATGTGTAATGTAATGTCCAGTAACAGTATAAAAGCAATAAACGTCAAATTGTTGAAAACATACTAATTTAAGGGGTCTCGGGAATCTAAAAAGTGGAAAAAATGAAAAAAAGACCATTTTCAACATTTAATGTCTTAAAATGTATATGATTTTAAAACACAATTTTAATTGGGATGAAAGATATAAATATGTTCTTTCGTTTCATCTATTTAAAAATTTGCAAGATACAGAATTAGTATTTATAGGGAGCTCGAAACTGTTAGACATTTGTCCAACAAAAAATTGGCATAACAGTTTACGCGCAGGATTACAAAATAAATATTGGAACTAGAATGAAAGTTTTGGTGCTTACTTATATTTCAGATTATAATAATTTCCCTGAACTTAAATAAATTTGTATTTAAAGCATTTTTATATTTTTAATGCAATCTTGCATTTAGCTAATACAAAATTTTGAAAATTTCAACAGTAAAATCATCTAAAAAAATATTTTTTTGAACAATAAAAAGGAAATTTTAGGTTCAGTTTATACAGACTAACATGAAATATATGTTTTGAAAATTTCATGAAAAAATATTCAGAAGTTTTTGAGGTATCCTGCGCGTTATGCTCAAAAAACGCCATTTGGAAAATAATGACTTTAAAGTTTCGGAAACGCCACTTCAGCTATTGAGCGGGTATAAAGGCCAAAATATCTGTTCTAATGGGAATTTCAAGGAAACAATTATATCAAAATATTCAGAAAAGATAGGAGTTTAACATCTAAAAAAATTAAAATTTCTTAAATTTTGAAGCTTTAAGAGTCATGCGACCACTTAATCCTTTCCGGCACGGAGTAATTCTATTTATGAACTTATAAAATAATGAACTGACACCAGAATTTATATACGAATTTATTAGAAAATGCGAACTTGCTTATTTTCACGTACATGATAAAAGGAAAATTTTAATTAAATATTCTTGGTGCCGTTTTTCTGTTTTGGAATTAAAATTAGGTGTCCGTTTTTTAAGGGCATAGCCCTCGAAAGATTTAATTAGAATGAATCGCATAAATACTGTGGGATTCGTGATAGTTTGCATTGATTGTATCTCTCAATACGCCTCGAGGGACTTTAAGAGTTAATTAAACACCTATCTGGAAAAACGCGGCACTAACCAAGGTGGCGTTGCAACTTTGAGACCTCAATTCGAAGCGCGCTTAGCACTATGCCAAATTTAAACTTTGAACAAAGGTTTTGTTTTAGCTACACTGTAGAAATAAAGGTTATTACTACGCTGAATTTAGTATCATGAAATGCCAAATGAAGTTTAACTATGCACTACTTTTATTGTCAGTACCGAATTAAGTTCATCATAAACGGATTAGGATAATATTAAAAAAAGAGTTATACGAATAGCTATATTTGATATTATTTAGGTTCCATATCTCTCTGAACTTTCATGGTATACCCATTTACACTTTTCTAATATATACAGTTATACCCAACCCTACGTTGTATAGTTTTTTACAAAGTCTTAGTATTCTTTTAGCAACTTTTTTTTTATATAATACAATTACAAATTCATATATTTATTCTACGGAACCCTCTGTACGCGAGTAATGCTCGCACTTGACCGTTTATTTAAAATTCAGATTTCTTGATTTGAACCACTTTTTTGGAACAGTAAAATTCGGCTTATTTAAGGACATATTAATTAAGGAGAAAACAAGGGGATTTTTACCATTTCAAAAAAAGTGAGCCAATCAAGAAATCTAAATTTTAAAAAAGTAGCCCATTGACAACACTGAAATAGACGAGGGCATCATAACTTGCGAAAACCTGCCTCTCAAGTAGCAAATGAATATTATATCTGCTATTACATATTCTTATAATAACAGCAATAATGTAACCTATAGTAGTTATTGGCAATGTATGACACTGTAAAAACGATTAATAAACTTAAATCGCAGTTATTTCTTTGAAGGCATCTGTTTTTCAAAGAACGAAATTTTGAACTTTGACCCGGACTTCTGTCATTATAAAAACTCAGTAGCCGATATGCGAGACATAAAATTACTAAGCTCGATGAGACGAATCGAATAAGTTTTTGAGGTGATAAAAATCCATTTTAAAGAATATATTTTTTAATAAATAGTACATATTTTCATATTTTTACTAATTGTTACATTAGTTGTTACAGAATTTAAGTCCCTGGCCCCTTCCTCTACAAAACCTTTAACATAGTGCCCCTTTAACATAGTTGTTTTGAATATTTTTATGGAAGAAGGTAAAAAGCTTTACCGGTAAATAAATTATTTGTGTTTTAAGAGGTTAATTGACTTCTTTATGTACATTTTAAGTTCATAAGATCATAATTGGCGTCCGCACTATATTCTGAAAACTGGGTTGTAAAATAACATCCTTTTTGGACGCTTTAATTAACACTGTGGCGTCCGCGACAGATAGTTTACCAGATTTATAATAGCAAAATGTTTCAAGCCGTAAAAAAATTTAAAAAGATCGATTTAAGGTTCGTAGTAGAAGAGCTTGGGGAACAATTCCGCATGATTATACGATCGGAACATTAAAGGAAATTATTTTGAAGAGTAAAGAATATAAACAAGAAATTTTGTCCAACGCTGTTGCTAAGATAAAGGAAAATGAAGCTAATAAGTTAGAAAAGGAGAAGTCGGAACAAGAGTTAAAAAAGCTAGAATTAAAGGAAAAGTTGGATCAAGAAGTAGATTAAAAAGCAGTAAACCAACGTTTTAAATGCACAAATAATGCATGAATAGCAAGGCTGAGCAAAAAAAAGAAAAATTGCACAAAACAAAAACAATTTTTTTTTTTTTTTGCTCAGCCTTGTTTTTTCTAGCACGCTGTTCCTTTTTCCCCATCTTGCACTGAAGAAGAATCTCGCTGTACATTCGAAACATTTGTTTTCTACTTATCACGCATTATTTGTGCATTTGAAACGTTGGTTTACTTCTTTTTAATATTCCTGCGCAACGGCTTTAATTGCTAATTCATTCAAGAATTTGAGTTAAAAAAGTTGTAATTAAATCATCAATTAGAATTAGCAAAAATCCAGTCACAGGAACAAGTGCAAGGTGAGTATATTTCAAATGATTATGAAACTAATAATTCTAAAAGAAAATGTACGTTGCCCAAGTTGGAATTTCGCCAATTTGATGGTGATTTAAAGGAATGGTTGCCATTTTGGTGTCAGTTTGAACAGATTCACAATGATCAAGATATTGCGCCTGAAAATAAATTCCGGTATTTGATCCAAGCAACTGTCACTGGATCTAGAACTCGAGAAGTTGTTGATAGTTTTCCGCCAACTGGCGCTAACTATGCCAAAGCTATAGAGAGTCTTAAAGCTCGTTTCGGCAGGGAAGATCTTTTGGATGAAGTGTATATGCGAGAATTATTAAAATTAATTATATCTGTGCAATCGAAAGGAAAATTTTCTATTACATCATTGTATGATAAACTTGAGTCGTATTTACGAGCTCTTCAGACGTTAGGAGTCACAACGGATAAATGTGGTTCGATATTATATCCAATGGTAGAATCTTGTTTTACTGCTGAATTTTTGAAAGCATGGAAACGAACCCACACGAATTCTGTTAGCTCTGATGCAAAACAACGCCTGGATAATTGAATGGCGTTTCTCAAATCTGAAGTTGAAGGAGGTGAAAGAAGATTTGGCAGTGGTTTTAGTTTGGCGAGAAAAGATGACGCGAGCTTTCGAAAAAATAAAAATTACAAGGATGTTACTTAACATTTACCAACTGCTGCTACTTTATTAACAACTTCTTCAAGACCAGATTTAAGAAAGAAATGCGTTTTTTGCAAAGAAAGACATCTGAGTTCAGAATGCTTTTCGACACGGAAGATAAGTTTTAATGAAAAGCAGAATATATTGAAGGACAGAAGATGTTGTTTTTCATGTTTGTCAACAGGTCATACAACGAAGCAAGGTAGAACTATCTTGAAGTGTTTCTTGTGATGCGTCAAACGCTCGATAAAAATAAGCTGAATGAAAATAAAGAGGAAGACGCAGAAAAGTCGTCTGGAAAAGAAGTAAATATGACCAATTTCAATAGAAATCTTCTTTCTTAGTATTTCTTCAGACGCATCAAGGCAAAAATATTTTCCGAAAACAAAAAGAAAGATGTTAGACTAATTTTGGACTCAGGTTCTCAGAGATCGTATCTTTTAAAAAAATTAGCCGAAGAAATGAAGTATTTACCTCTTCGAGAAGAAAAAGTTTCTCATTACCTTTTTGGCGGAATCATAACAAAGTATTTTAATCATCATTACTACAAGGTAAGATTAAGCGATTTGAAAGAAATTTTTAAATGTAATTTTGAAGTTTTGGATCAAAACATTATATGCGAAAATGTTATGCCTGTAGGAAAAGGATCCTGGTTTAAAGTATTATCGGAAAAAGGCATCACTTTGACGGATGCTGGTGAAAATCCTGAATCTATTCAAATATTGATTGGAGCTGATGTAATGGGAAAATTACTGACAGGTCGTAGAGTCTCGTCGGGATTAGTAGCACTGGAAACATTTTTAGTTTGGACCTTAATGGGAAAAGTGCCTCAAGATAATACGTCTAAAGAAAATTTAGCTTTGCCAGTTACGTTTATGTTTGTAAAGGAAGCAGAGATTGCTGATTTATGGAAATTGTATTTGCTTGGAATAAATTATCCGATTGAAAAACAATCTAAAATGGAGATTGATCGTCAGGTTAAAGAGCATTTTTACAGACAGTAACATTTAATGAAAATAATCGTTATGAAGTTTATTTGCCATGGTTAGAAGATACACCACCTTTACCTGATAATTTGAGTTTAGCCAGGAAAAGATTAACTAACGTTACAAACAAGTTGCTTTCCGATAACATTTATCAAAAGTATGAAAAAGTGCTTTTAGGGTGGCTTGATGATCAAATTATAGAGGAAATTCCACAGTCTGAAATGAATCTTTAAGCAAATTATTTACCTCATCGACCAGTGATAAAAGAAAGAAGTACAACTGCCATTCGTCCAGTGTTTGATGCATCAGCTAGAATGCAGAACCATCCATCTTTGAATCAATGTTTGCATTGTGGACCAAATCTTATTGAATTAATTCCTGACATTCTCTTACCATTTAGAAAAAGTAAATTTGGTGTTGTAGCTGATATCAAGGAAGCATTTTTACAAATAGCTGTCCATAAAGAAGATCGGGACTATTTGCGTTTCTTGTGGTGGAGTGACCCAGAAGAAAGAAATATTAGAATGTTTCGATATACTAGAGTTGTGTTTGGAGTCAAAAGCACTCCTTTTCTGCTCCGATCCGTCATAGAATATCACATTAAAAACGATGGATAATATGACCCCAATCTTAAACAGCAATTGTTGAGAAGGTTTTATGTTGACAATGTCGTTACTAGTGTCCACACCCACGAAGAATTGGAAAGGTTTATAACTGATTCTAAATCAGTGATGTAAAAAGTGAATTTATTGAATGGTTTCGTGAATTTTATATTTTACAAGAAATTCAGATTCCGAGATATATTCAGTTCACCCCAGATAATTTAGAAGATTGTACTCTTCACGCATTTTGTGATGCAAGTCAGTATGCGTATGTTGCTGTTATATTTTTGAGGATAGCAACTAAAGATCGTGTAGAGTTATTCCTTCTTGCTGCGAAATCTAGCATAGGTCCTTTAAAATGTGGAACTATACCTAGAATGGAACTTTTAGCTGCTTTAATTGGTGCTAGATTGGCTAAATCAGTAACTGACGCTATGGGCTGGGAAGATATGGAAAGATATTTTTGGAGCGATTCCACAACAGTGCTTGCATGGATATCCAGGAAAGAAAACTGGTCTGTTTGTGTTAGAAACAGAGTTCAAGAAATAAAAAATTTACTTCTCCTGTTTTATAGAAACATATACATGGTGAAATGAATCCAGCAGATCTGCCATCTAAAGGGTGTAAAGCAAGATAGCTGGTATCTCTCAAATGGTGAGATGGTCCATCTTGGCTTAATGATCCTAATGAATATTATAAATATATGGATTTCAAGAGCCAAGACATAAACGAAGAAGAAATTGAAAAGGAAAAATTAAAGTCTACAAAATTACTGGTAAATGTTCATGAAAGTCCAGAGAAAAACTGGTACTACCAGTATTTTTCCAGTTATGAGAAAATCGTACGTCTTGTTGGTAGGATACTTCGTTTCAGATATAATTCTTCTAATCCAAAGGAACAGGTCAAAGGAGAATTGCCAAGTCTTGAATTTAAGAGAGCAGAAACAAAGATAATTTGGATGATACAAAAGGAATGTTTTTCCCATGAAAGTGAGGGGAGATTGAAATCTCTGGAGACGTTTAAGGATGAACAAGACATAATACGTGTAAGGACTAAGATTATGTATAGACAAGATAATATGGATTGGATTTCCTCACACCTATGGTTGTTCCTTCAAACCATGAGGTTATCAAACGATTAATTTTACATTACCACCGCAAAAATTGTAATGCAGGTCCTCAGCTTCTTCTAAATTTGCTTAGAGAAAAATACTGGATTTGAATGGAAGAAGAACTGTGAGCTCCGTTCTAGCAAAATGTACCAGTTGTAAAAGATTTAATTCGAAGAATTTGGAATCTTCTCCAGTTTCTTTGCCAGAAAATCGAGTGAAAGATGCAGCAGTATTTCAGATTCTCGGCATTGATCTGGCTGGCCTTCGGTTTCTTAAAATAAACAAAAGAGTTGGGTTATCTTATTTACATGTGCCATCTACAGAGCTGTGCATTTTGAGCTTGTGACTTCAGCTTCTACAGAGGCATTTTTAATGGCTTTGCGAAGATTTCTATCTCGTAGAGGAAGCATATATTTATATATTGCAACAACGGTTCCAATTTTCTTCGTGCATCCAATTTTTTAAAAAGATTGAACTGGAATCGCATACAGAAGTATGGAGCAATAAATTCTATCAAATGGAAGTTCAACCCTCCGACTGCTGCTCGGTGGGGCGGATGGTGGGAGAGGCTCATCGGATTGATCAAAGATCTACAAAAAAGAGTCTTAGGATAAACCTATTTGAACTACGAAGAGATGATAACTGTACTGGCTAACTGCGAAAGCATTATAAATTCGCGACCACTAATTTACATGTCAGAGAAGGAGTCCATCAAACCCATATCACCGGACGTGTTTCTGAAACACATTCATGAATGTGGTTTACCAGACGTTGATGCGGTTGAAAAAAGTTCTCTCACTAAAAGACTTAAATATAGGCAAGAACTGCAAAAAGATCTCAGAAATCGATTTAGATCAGAATATTTGGGTCTCCTTATCCTACGACCAAATGGGAGACGATTGCAACGTTCAATTTCTGTCGGAGATATAGTCTTGGTGGGAGCAGATAACAAGAAAAGGATCAATTGGCCCTTAGGACGAGTTACAGAGCTCATTCGGACCAAAGATGTAAAAGTTCGTCTTCTGAAGTTACAAACGTCTCATTCGCAGATGATTCGGACTATTCAAAGAATCTACCCTCTGGAAGTGTCATCAGTGTTATTGTACCGAAAACTTTTTTCCTAAGCCAACTTTGAATGAAAATCAAGTTGAGCCTGCAAAAGACGAGTCACAAATTAAAAAGACGAGATGGTAGAATGATAAAGTTTCCAGAAAGACTCGATTTTTTATGTTTATATAAATGTTGTATTTATTTAATGTGAAGTTTTCATTATAATATATAATCAAAACGTGGGAGGATGTTAAATCTATTGTCCATGTTTATTTATTTTTTTATTATCCTCTCATCTTTTATTCTCCTGATACCTTTTATATATCCTGTAACGTGAATTAGAAATTGTATGTTTTGAATATTTTTATAGGAGAAGGTAAAAAGCTTTATCGGTAAATAAATTATTTGTGTTTTAAGAGGTTAATTGACTTCTTTATGTACATTTTAAGTTCATAAGTTCATAATTGGAATCCGCACTATATTCTGAAAGCTGGGTTGTTAAAATAACATACTTTTTGAACTCTTTAATTAATATAACTGAATTCCTTTGCGTATCTACGATTGAAATATACAGGGTGTCCAAAAATTCCTGGACAAATTTTAAAATTTAATGTAAAATCAAGTAATTGTCGTACAGGAGTGTGTGCGGTTTGGCCTAAAATGCTTCTTAGGATAAAAAGTTTCTTCAAACGAAGAAAAATAATTAGCTCAAAATTTCGATCGTAGATAGGGCCATTCCGTATGTTTGTTGTTCGTTTTCTTTCAAACATCCCTTTTTTCGGATTTTCAGATTAATTTTCTCGCTGTGACACAGAAACAATGACTTCCAGTGCTAGGAGTCGTCATTTCTGTGTCACAATAATCTTAAAATCATGAAAAAAATGCATGTTTAAAAGCAAACATACGGACAGGTTCCGCCATCTACGATAGAAATTTGGAAATAATTATTTTCATTCACTTGCAGAAAACTTTTTATCTTGAGAAGCATTTTATTCCAAACCGCACACCTGTACGACAATTACATGATTTATATTAAATTTTAAAATGTGGCCAGGATTTTTCAGACACTCTGTGCGTCAAAACATTTTTTTCCTATAGATCATAATCTATAGAAATTATTTGTTTGTTTCTTCGTATAACCCCTTGAGGGGCAAGTGATTGTGTTCCTGTAATGTTGAACTCACACCGGAATCTTTGAAAATTTCTTCTTCAAAATAAAAAAAAAGCAATTTTACGATTTTTTTCCACCAAAGATAGAAAAGTAAATTTTAATAAAATTTTTCTGGTGCGAATATTCATTAATCGTAGGTGGGATATAATATATCCCACCGCCCCTCAAGGAGTTAAACACTACTTAATTCTATCATCTATAGAAATAATATTGTAGCTCACCTTAGAGATGCATATTAATTTCCTTTTATTGGGAGCATTGTGGCTTTTTTTTAAGGGGGCTCAGGGCTTGAAAACTTTTCAAAAAATTGATTTTTTTTTTTTTAGTTTCTATTTTGATTATTCAATTACTTCAGAACACAGTGCAAAAAATAGCATAAAAATATTTCCATTTTTAACGGAGTTATAAGCATTTATGTAACAATCACTTTCATAGACGCACCCATTTAATTGCAACTTCGCTAAGTCGCGTTTTCTCAAAATTTGATTTTGATGACTATCCGTAAGGTAAAAAAAACTATTTGATGGAATGGCCTAATTTTATTTTATTTTATTTTTTTTTTTTTTGCATGCATATAACATCATTATCTATAGAATGAATTAACATATTTTAGATAGCTTAATATTTTGCGTATTTATAAGGGAAAAAACTTGTATTTTTTAGGGTTTTTTAAATTTTCACATTTTAGAGTTTTTTTAATAAAGTCTCCTTTGAGTGATAGTTATATCCTTAATTCATTCTATAGAGTAAAGTTTCCTGATCATTTTAAAGCAAAAATTAGGTTCTTATATCAATTCAACGTTAAGATATCTTGCGGGTGGTGATATGACACCTAATTTTTTTTTCAAAAATTGTGTTATATAGATTTTGCTGTATTTTTCCTTTTATTACATTGAAGTACTTCATTTTATAATCTTATAAGACTACAAATGTACCTTAAAAATATTAGAAAGTT
This sequence comes from Maratus speciosus, assembly GCA_963932465.1. Taxonomy (NCBI): domain Eukaryota; kingdom Metazoa; phylum Arthropoda; class Arachnida; order Araneae; family Salticidae; genus Maratus; species Maratus speciosus. The sequence continues at coordinate 245,565,153 of OZ010792.1, forward strand.
TAAATTAGTTACATTGAATACTTCTGTTTTTATATGGATTCGAAGCGAGAGCTCTGTTTATATAATTTTCGGTATCGATCAAGCCCTGAGCCCCCTTAATTCACCGCAAACATTTTTTTCCCTTTGTTACCAATGTAATGAATATCCTTTATGTGTCTCTATAAACAACTTTAACCATATATAGTAAAGCGCCGATTACCGGAACTCCAATTAAGCGAACTTCCAATTATCCGAACAGCCCATTTCTCTCAAAAAAAATTTTAATGATGATGAAATTGTGGATCAGATTTAAGATGAAAAAGAAATTGAAGAAATGAAAACGAATGCTCTGAAAATGACCAAGGTACATCACATAACGAAGCCTTTGAATGTTTGGAAACAGCTACAATGTAAAAATAAATGACATTTTTACAGTACAAAGTACTGTTCATCTCGCGCACAAACTCGATCACAGTGAATGTGCTGTATCTTTCTTTGGTTTCCTGACTATATGAACATTAAAAATACAGTAGTTGCGTAAAATTAACAGCACAATGTGCTGGCAATTTGGACGCCAGCAGTTTGTGCTGTAAAAAAATGCGTCCAAATTGCCAGCATATTGTGCTGTTATTTTTACGCAACTACTGTATTTTCCATGATAATATAGTCAGGAAACCAAAGAAAGATACAGCACATTCACTGTGATCGAGTTTGTTCTGGCCAATTTACAGTGGTTTTTTACAGTGTATGAAATTACTCGAACGGCAGAAGAACTCTGGTCCTATTCAATTAACGTATTTAAGATGAATTCGAGATATGACAGCATTGGAAAAAGAGTCTTCTTTGAAGCAAACAACAATCGAATTCTGTTTTGCTTAAATTATAATCTCTGGAGTTCAGAAAATGATAAAAAGTGAAAAGAAAATCTTAAATGATAAAAAAGTTTAAAAAAAAAAACATTTTTTAAACACGCTAACACTAACCGGTGCTGCCAGTCCTCAGCCTGGATAAAGTGTGAAGGTTTTAGTATAATCAGGAACATCTCTTAAATTATCTAATCTTTTATCCGAACTTTTGCTTATCCGAACTAGGGTCGGTCCCGACGTGTTCGGATAATCTGCTATAGCGCATACAGACAGACGGCGAGACAAACCGAAGTCTTAAAGCCTTTTCGCCAACATTTTTTTAAAGTATTAAAAATGAAGACTCGCGTATTACAAGACGGCACGGCACAGTCGTACACGAAAAAATACAGTAATGGGTAAATAACAATGTATTTTTTATTCTGTTAAAAAATGCATTCTCTTTTTATTTTTACATTGTACAATTATTAAAATCTGCTGCATTGTTTGATGGTAATTTTAAATGTTAGATAATATTGTTATATTACGTTATATTAACTCTACTTATTATACCCTATTAAATTATGCTCTTACAAAACTTTTATAATGTTGTATGTCACTTTTACTTTTAATGAAGAAAAGAAACATTTTCAGACATGTATTTCTTTAAACGCGTAAACATATGGTTAAAAAAAACAAAAGTTTACCATGGCTTCAACATAGCAAACATAATAAAAAATACGAGTTCTTTTATTTAAAACTTTCAAGCATTTATTTCATAAAGGTTTTTATTAACTAAGAGACATCTGTTCGTCTGAATTTATTTCTGTACTTGAGGGAAAACTATTTTCCTTTTTTTTTCTTTTTTAATCATATTAATAAAATATTTAAATAACAAAAACGTATTTAAAGATAATTTAATGCATTTCTGTAAAATTCCTTTTTAGAATTTTGTTTATCAATGAATATTTAAAAAATAATTAAAAAATAAAATAATTATATTGTAAATCTGACAGTGCTGAAAATATCGTCGTGCATTTAAATAAAATTTTATTATGTTTTTCAAGAAAAATTACGTTATGGTACTTTACACAAAACGCTGCATGATGGTACATAATGTAATTTAAAATTATTTAAACATGAATATTATTTAAGTAATAATATTATTTAAATAAGAATATTATTTAAATAGGATTCTTATTTAACTAGAAATATTTAAGCAGAACACAAAAGTAACAAGAAATATTAGTGACAAAAAACTGTATTTTAAGAACTTACAACCATAAAATACATTAAAAAAAACTCTGCGGATTTAAAAAAATAAATAAATAAATAAAAAATAAAATAAAATAAAGATATTTAGGAATATATTTTATAGCGAAATAATATAATCCAGGAAACTTTTACTTTACTATTATTATCAATATTTTATATTTTAAAATGCAGGTAGAGGAAAAGTCCGTGCACGTGTAAAATATCTGAATTTCACAAAAAATATCCAAACTGTTTTCAAGGAAAAGCTCTACTAGAATAACATCAGCAAACTTTTGTTCTGTAATATAAAGAAATCGCTAAATGGAAAATTCACACTAAATATTTTTTTTCACTGCAATTGAAAACTTGGCATGCAGTAACTTTAACGAAACAAATTAAAAAATATAGAAAAGAGATGGTTAAGAACAGTTAAGCATGATCATAAATGCAGTTTCGATTAAATGCAATTGCACACATGTGCATATACATTTGCATTTTTAAGTTATACTTCCTAAATAACATGAAAATGCTTAAAAAGTTAGAAATTGAATTAAAATGGCATATTGCTATACATTTGCTTTTATATAAATTTACGCTTCCGTACTGGCATGAAATATCTAAGAAAAAAAGGGGGGATTTCTGTTTAACATATATATATATACATATATATATATATATATATATATATGTACATATATAACCATTAATTAAACATAACCTACCACCATCAAATGTTATGAATTAAAGCTGTAAGTATTAAAATAATAATAATAATAATAATAATAATAATTTATTATATATATATTAATTCCCAACATTAAACCAAGATAAGACTGTTTAATTCAAAAGTAAATTACAAAATACCGTTAAGAATTTGGTACGAATGATAAAATATACTTTATACAACTACGTAATGAGTAAAAATATATATATACCTTATTTTAAAAAATCTAATTACAGGTAATGCAAAAAAGGTAAAAAAGGAGCATTCGTCACAAGCGTTTCAATATCACAAATACTGACAGCTAAAGAAATGAATTATTCTGAAGAAAGGAACGAATTTGACGTGCCGGTTCTAACATTGTGCAAGTTAGCCTGCTCCTCGAGGCAAATTACTGAATGGTTCTGTAGAGAAAACTGAATTTATTCTTTCCTTAGAAACTCAAAAGAATAATAATAATAACTTGAATAAATGAAAAACTTTGTCCTTTCATTTTTGAAAGATATACGAAACATGTACCAGAAAGACTATAGAAGGAAATAATAATAATAATAATAATAATAATAATAATAAAAGATGATAATAATAATAATACTAATAATACGCTGCAGTAAAAAACTTGCACAAAAGTTTCACCTAGATCGGATTCTAATACTCAATGATGCGTTGCGCTCTTTTGAACAATATAATATAAACAACGCTGTTCAGAAAAAAAACCTCTCTTATCATCTTGAGCAGAGATGATGGTTTCGTCCCGCCCGCTAAAAATAGAGTTTTGAGCTACCCTAGACGCATCGTTGCGGCTCTTCCAAATTCAAACATTTTGTCTTTTATTTTCCTTTTTACAGTTCATTTATTTTACCTGCCTTTACATTTGGCACCGGCTTTATTTCACTTTCTTATAGCTTATTCTTATTATAATTTCAGTTTTCTTGTTTTTTTCTCCCATTCTGATCTGCAGAATTCGGATTCATTGAAATCAGGCCATCTAAATAAAAATATGCGAAATTAAAATTTTGATATAATTTACTGAAAAAGGTCTAAAATATACATAAAAAGGTATTTATAACATAAAATCCGTCAAAAGATGTTAAAAACCCGAAGCGCTTTCAACTGCAATACAACACCCGTCATCAAGGGAAAGATCAGAGGTGTGACAGTTCGTGAATGTTCTTTGCTTAAATTGCTGTAGACGAGTCTATTTCAAAGGAAGAGAGGAGAGGGGAGGTGGTGGTGAAAATATTATAATTACGTTTCAAAATCGCTAGAGATATTTAGTATTCCATACCAGATCCTGGATATATTGTAGGGCAGTACATCATTGCAAGTATTTTTTATATTTATTTATATATATTTTTCTTTTCGTGTGAGTTAACATTTCCAATTATTCTCTGATTATTGTTGCGTAGTAATGTGAAGTACGGGCTGTGATTCTTGCTTTACTATCTATATCAATGTCTTGTTTTGGTTTAACCTTGATAGAGCTGTAGGCGGTTTACTATACTTTATGTCTCCAATATGTTCTTTTAGTATGTCTTTAAATTTCCTAGTAGTTACGCCTATGTACTTGAGTTCTTTCAGATTTATTTTATCTGTAAAAGGTATCACATATACGCCTGAAGTTTCATCGTTAGGGATTGGGTCTCTTTTAGTGTGCAAGATCTTTTAATTTGGCAGATGGTTTTGGGAATCTTGTAAATCCGCTCTTGTAAATCTTGTAATAGTTACAACTTGCGTTTCTGACCCCATCAATTATAAGAACGATTCGTTCTTCTATGCCTGACCTACTCTAATTTTAGTCAGTTCATGACCGAATACTTTTGAGTGCCTCTGTAAACGAAGATAGATTCTACACATTGATTTATAGGAAAGATTTTATAGTGCCCATTAAAGAACACGTAACTTTCATTATGTTTAAAATAGTATAACATCGTTCAAACACTCTGCAAATAAATTTTACTCATAGACTATAATGTAATGGAATTATTTTGTACGTCGCTATCAACATCTATAAATGAAAATTACTCTATATTCTAAAGAAGGCATGTTATTGTACAACCAGTGATTCATATTAATTCCGTTAGGCAGGATGAACCAGAAGTAGGTAGACAGTAGATGGTTTTGTGTTAGGGTTATATTATGACAATGGTGTTCATTAATACTATGTTTTTGCTCATAGTCCCAGTAAAGTCAACGAGTCTCAGCTTAATTGAGCATTTCCTAATTGCATATGGAATCTAAAAATAAATTTTATTATTTACTATCCTTCTAAGTTTGTGTTGTTAGTGAAACTCGGTGCAGAACATTTGATTTTAAAGACTAGTAATGGATGTCGCCACCAAAAAATTCTCTGCAGCAAACGCTTTGAAATAACACTCATCTGACGCAAGAACTGTTTTGTGTTTCATCATAATTGCATCATCTTTTTTTCTCTGCGTTCCAACTCTATGTGGAGGTGTCATCTCGTCATCATTGTTTGTGAAATATGAAGCTCTTAAAACGGAAGCTGCTAAAGCTCCGGTAAATACATAACTTTAAACTGAAAGAAAACTTAAAATTTAAGCTATTTACTCACATTATAATATATATTTAAATGTCTAACAAATTGAATTAATAATATGTAATTTCCAATTTTTTCTTCTATTATTAAACAAGTAAAAGCTTCAACCGTGAATTGGAATATCTTCACACGCATCTTATAAATAAATAAAGTTTTTTCAGTGACAAAGAGTACCTTGGACACTCTGGGTATGGATTATAATCTGATTCAGTAAAAGGTGAGCTAACAAGTTTTTACCTGCATTTTTCTCTTAAACTGTTATGCATATAAATAAAAACTCAGGGCCTCGTCTACTCACGCCTTTATGTGTCACACTACGTTTGAAGTATCGTAACATCATTAAAATCCACCGACATTGTTTCTGCCACTAGACCATAATGTAATGGAATTCCTCTGTCTGTCTGCGCAAATGAACTATTAATGCTACACACTTCATTTTCAATAGGGAACATACTACGGCAAACTTCAATAATATATGTAAATTATTTGGCAATCCGAGTATATTTAGGTAAGTTAGAGCGAGGACAAACGGCGGACAAGAAAATTGTATGTCATAAATTTATTTAACTATGGAGGAAAGTGGTTAGTTTGGTAATAAAATTATTTTCACTGAAAAAGAAATAAATTTAAATTATAATCCAAAATCATCTTGACCCATCAAATTATGCAAGCCGTTTACTCAGATAAATAAAGATACTCTATCGGGAGGAAAACGGAAATAAACTCTAACGTAACTCAAACTTGCATTTAATTTCGGGTAGAAGAATTTCATAGACCAAAATAAATTGATCATTTGTTAAAATCTCAAACAATTTGCTATAAAATTATGTAGGTGTAATTTTGATTCATGGGTCCTTTTAAGAAAAATGTGCAATAAGATTTTTAATAAACGTCAAAATATACAAACCAGTTAACATTAAAAAGCTATTTTTACAACTTACTGTTGTTTTTCAGACTTAAAACTTATACAGCCCTGATGATTATATGTTCAACTGAGGTAATGCGGCTTATCTGAATGTTGTCACCCAACACAGTTTCTTTCGAAAAAGGTAATTTTTAAACTTTAAATTTTTCATCATAAATTTTTTTTAACTAACTTAAACTCAAATGTTTTCCCCAAATCAAACTTAAAAAAAAATAAAATAATGAACTTGCGAACCGATATTTTTATTGTGATCTATTACTTTAAGAAAATGACACGAATTATGACATGATAATTAGATATTAGAATTAGATAAATAATAGATCAGAAGTTAAAACTCGTACAAACAGAGATGTAGTGGGGGGTGTACGGTGGTATAACCGTATACCTCCTTTGACTACAGCGTGTACTGTCGGGTGCATATCCTTTGCCTATAGTGTATAACCTCTTCTTTTTTTACAACTACACCACTGCGTGTAAAATGTAATTGACAAGCATTAGGATAATGACTTATCTATTACATCAGTTTCAAGTGACGTCATACCCTAGCAATCACCTTAACAACCTAGTGGGCACTGTTTCTGTCGATTTTGATTTTTCAATGACTGGGCGATAAAATAGGCTGAAAAAGTTACGATTTTCATTAGTTGGATATAAACTGAAGAATTGTAATCGCGTAGTAGAAAGTGATCTGGAGATCCAGTGTTCCCAGATGGCTAAAAGTAAAATTTAACCTGAAAACGTTAAACAATGAAAAAATTCCCAAGTATTTCACCAAAAAATTTTCCATTTATATTTGCATTCAAAAATTTCCCCAGAAGATTCAAAATTCCTAAAATGAGGACAAATTCTCCAATCTGGCAATACTGTGATATCTACCCTTCTAATTTACATTTAAGCTTCATAGTTATAGAAATTAGAACTAAAAATGAAAAACGCTGAAAGTACCAAAAAATAAAAAATAAAAACTTTTTACGAAAATATGTCTTAAATACCAAGCTTAACTAACAGAAGAACCCTTGACGTTCCAACCCTAGTAGAAATAGTTGAAAAAAGAGTAGAAAAATTTCGCTGGTTGAATGTGCCACACGCAGTGAAGTGGAGAACGCTGAATGTAACACGCGAAGTGTAGTGAGAACGCTGAATGTGGCATACGAAAAGAAGTAGAGACGCTGAAAGTGCCAGCGATAGGATGCGGGACGACTGGTGACCATTACAGAACTTAATAATGTTGTTATTGTTTACATCAATGGGATATTTTAAAGCAAGGTGAAAAATATTAAATATATAAATAAAATAAATGTTTACAAATGATAATATTAGATATTTAAACACTAAACGAAGCTAGGTACCTACATTTTAAAGTGTTGAATTAAGAGCCCAAAAGAAGTGAAGTGGAAAACGCGCTGTAAGTACCAGAAGTAGGAGTTTTTCATTTTCTCGCTTTCTTTAAAAATGTCCTCTTTTGGACATTCAGCGTTTTCCATTATTTGTCCTCAAATGTCTTAGTTGCCGAAACGTCAGTGAAGGCTTACTGCGGAGACACGAAAAGTTTTGGTTTCCGTTAGTCTGTCTGTTCCGCGTTAACTGCCGCAAAAAGCATCCGGTTAGCTTGAAATTAAATGGGTATGTTGGTGAAGTACCCGGATTTAGCTGTATAGTTTTTTGTTATGTTGGTTCATTCGTTCGGAAAATATAGAATATTTTATTTTGCGCAATAATGCTTTTCTATAGAAATTGAGACGATTTTTCCATTTTTATTTGTTGAAAGAAAATGGCTCATATGATTGAAGGATTTAAATGGTAAATTATGGATAATGAAATTTCCTAATCATATAAGTTTGAAATTTTGTGTATACATTTGTCAGAGTTTTTAAATTCGGTGTATAACTTATGGTGAAATTTTATATATGTGGTTCCAATAATATCATATATTTTCTTTTACAAATTTTCTTTTTATAAATACAAATACTTCATTGTTTTAATTTTCTTTTAACTGTTACCTAGCAATCGTAAATGTGAAAGTATGTGTAATTGTTTGGAGTCAAATCAACGTCAAAAGGGATGAATTAATGCCTTTTGCGTCTTTACATATAGATGTAATTTACCCCAGAAATAAAGAAAGGCTGTGTTCGATTTATTTTGTTCAAATATTTTTCTTTTAAATTAAAAAGTTCATTATTTTCTAAAGGAATAAATTGACATTTTGCTATAAAATTCAGAAATCATTTTTTTTTTTTTTTTTTTTTTTTTTTTTTTTTTTTTTTTTTTTTTTTTTACCGTTGCCAAGAAAATCAGACCCCGTAATAATAATTTATCCTAAACAGTTAATTTTGATTTGAAAGATTTTCATATGCAAGAGGAAAATGAAATAAAAAATAGACACGAATACGTCTTTATATTGAAAATAAAACAAAAATACGAAATGAAGGTGAATTTCACCTCATATATCAAAAATAAAACGAAGACGCTTTGAGGTTGAAATAAAAGGGCCTTGTGTTATATTAATTCTTATTATTAAAAAAAATGTTACCAATATCTCACGGTTTATCGTCTGCACACGGTTAACAGAAATGTTAATTTTTAATCAAAAATTTCAATGCGAAAAAAAAAAAAAAAAAAAAAAAAAAAACTTTTGAAACAGCAAATAAGATAGTAAATGTCAAAATTATGCACCGCAAAATTATCTCTGTCGAAAATGACGTCATTGTATCGGGAAAAAAATATTTTCTTTCTTTAAAACCAAGTATTAACTAGATCAGGGCTGGCGAACCTTTGGCACGTAAGCTAATTTTTCTGGCACGCAAAAAATTTAAATTTGGTAATCGTTATACAGATAAAATCCCTTTTTTATTTCTGTTATAACCAATATATTTTTTTTACATACGGACAGTACACAAATAATACAATCATTTTTTGCATGAATTAACACATCAGATCGGAATAATTTTCGTTCAATGCCATGCTATGCAGCGTTTTCGCCATGTATTTTGCCTTTCTATGCGGATTTAAAAAGTGGTAATATTCAAATGAATTTCGTTTGACAATCACTGCAATAAAATGGCAAATGAATTCAATTTCAAAAATAACAAAATATGAACCAGATATAGAGCATCTTCCATCGAACGGACAACAACAAAAATCTCACCAATACATTATTAGCACATTGTTCAATGCAACTTGGAAAATTATAACCGAGATGTTGCATTAATACTAAGTTAAAAATTAATTAAATATAAACTGGTATTTTTCCCCTTTATTACAGTACATACCGCATAAATGAATCATATTTACGAATTAAAAATTCATTCATTTAATGGCCGATACAGAAAAATCGCATTTTGATTTTTAATATTTTTAATTATTAATACATGAAAGCAACTGATTTTATAATAATTCGTATAAACATCGTACTCTTCAAAATTATTTTTGCATATGTTTGGCACGTTGCATTGTTAATAGATATTAATTGTGAATTTTTGTCACGAGCACGTGAAAAGGTTCGCTGAGCCTGAACTAGATTGTCTGAAAAAATATTTTTTGACGAGTGTTACTTCTTAATGCCGCCTCATTTCAGAAAATATGAATGAAAATAATTTTATTTTTAAAAGGAAATTACATTTTCGTTCATAAAACCTAAATTTTTAATATAATTGCCTCAATGTAAATCATTTTCTGTCCACTGGTATTGAAAAATAAGGCTCGGAACTGTAACAAGAAATCTAAGATTTACAGTAACCATTAGCGCAATCAATAAAAGTTATGTATCTAAATTTAAGGAGATCATGGGGGATTCAGGTGGGCGGAGCCCCCCTGAAGAAATCTACTTTATTATCTAAAAAAATACCAGAATTAATAGCTCATGAAATTTTCAAAATATCCTTACATAACAACGTTTTTAATTTAACGCTTCTAATATCTGAAAACTTCGTATTTTATTATTCTTAAAAATAATTAAGTAATTTGAAAACTTTAAATTGCGGTTTTTAGGAAATTGAATATTACCAAAGTGTGTTTAAAAACCATGACTTGCAGAGCTGACGTTGAGGCTCCTGATCTGCAGATTTACTAGTTTTATAATTTTTAACCCTTTCAGGGCAAAGCACTTCAATTACTAAATTTTTGAAATAAATGAATGACACCGGAATGACAAATGTATTTGGAAATAAGAAAAGGCGATATTTCACATACGTAATATACGGAACCAAAATCTTCGCGCCATTTTGTCATTTGGGAATTAAAATTAAGTGATTTCATAAACATACCATCATCCTTGAAAGGGTTAAATGAATATAAATTTAATTATCGAGCTCTGAAATCCTACATGGTCAGAGAAAAAATATTTTTTGTAAAAAATTCTTATTTAAAAATAATACCCAGGTTGCTCTCATTTGCAATCAATTACAGAAATGATCAGCGCTTACACCTCTGACAGTTTCAGTCGTAGAGAATTAATTTATTTATATTATATGTCAAATAGGTTTTTATAATTAAATAGAACTTAAATGACTTATCTATCAAATATTTTCTTTAAATATATATTTATTGCACCAAATAGCATCTGATACAACTATGTCTATGATGGATGTAAAAATAGTAGTTTCTGTAGTAATCTGTATCGCTGATGTTATGTTTAATTGTATATCAATATAAGTAGCAGGAAATACGTAGGTATTGGATATCAATAACAGAAGACTCTTACGTACGCAGAAATTTACTAAAAATATATAAATAGTAAATGGTGTCTGGTCTAGAACTTTTCTAAGTTAGACGAAATATTTTCATACAGTCGTGAACACAAAAACGATGCATATTTTTCTCGGCAGCATAAATTTCAGTCTCTGATATATTAAAGTATCGGAAAATCGGAAATTTTATTTTGTATAAAAATTTGTTATTTAAAAAAATTACCTTCATTTATCTCCCTCCCATTTTTAATCAATTAAGAAACGAGTAGCAGCTAGAACTACATTAGTTATAGCCACAGATTTTTTTATTGTTGTTGTTAGCACCAAAAAGTTTTTACAATTAGATGGCAACATATGACTAATTAACTATTGAATATATATATTTTAACAGTCCCAATTATATCATGAAAACATTCCTTATTACTATAATCCTTACATTAAATGTTGTATTAAACTATGTCATAATTTTGTCTGCACGTTTCATTCTTAACCCTTTAAGGGGCAAGTAATTGCGTTTCTGAAATGTCGAATTCCTACCGGAATCTTAAAAAAATGTTATTGCAAAATAAGAAAAGGCAATTTTAAGGCCTTTTTTCCACCAAAGTTAAAAAGTAAAATTTAATAAATTTTTTCTGGTTCAAATCTTCATTAATCGTAGGTGGGATAAAATATATCCCACAGCCCCTCAAAGGGTTAGAATATATTTCAATTCTTTTGTTTTAAAACAACGGCAACAAATGACACACATTTTTTTTCTTTTTTACATAAAAAATGTTCGGCGCAAGTTTTTTATTTCATTTTTTATACATATTATGCACATTCGTTTCTTTATTGGCAGTTATCGATACAGTTCATAGTAAAAAAGTAAAATAAACTTTTCTTCGGAGTATTCAGCATTTCTAGATAAATGTGTCTGAATATAAAAATTCTTTTTAAATATTTTTTTTAATCCTATACAAATGAATTTCTTCGAATACATACAAAGTTTTAAAAGCCTGGAAGATACTAATGGAAAGACATTAATTTCGTCCTAAAATATGTAAACAAGTTTTATTGAAACTATTTAAAAACATTTTTTTTTCAAATAATGCACTGAGGTATCTTTAAAATATATATTCAGAAATATCTAAGAAATACGTATATATTCGTAATGTTTTAAATACAAATAAAACAGTATTTTTTTGTCTAAGTATCAGTTAAATTGAATCTTATGATTAAAGATTCCATTTGCTTTTTATTTGTCTTGAAGCTATAAATTCAAGCTTTACATAGTAAATTTTACAGAGAAACTACACTGTCTGGAGTTAAATACAAGTAAATATAAAATTGCTTGTTACGTAGGATTTTGAACAAAATTTATGATATTTTTTTAAAGATTACAAAAAAAACAATATTAAAATAGGAAACTTGCAATGTTTTGCTGTGAAAACTTTTGAATTAAAAGCTATAGGGACGTCTACTGGTCAAATTTGTATTTAATATTAAGCAGTGCCGCCAACTTATATGGGACCGCTGGGCGCAAACCCACCCGATAGTTTGATCTCTTCGCCCACCCAATTTCAATAGATTTAATTTGTTATTTATTTATTTATTTAATAGTTGAAATGAAATTTGGTTTTATTCATGTTCTCCAAATAACTTTGCTTGAAAAATAGTAAGGACATATATGATATCAAATCCTATATATTAAGCTTATTCCCCTTATCAGAACTTTATTCACCTATCCTATCATATAATAACGTAAATAACCCCCCACCCTTTTCATTTATGTAATATGTTCTCTTATTTAATGTAAATGTAATAATGTTTCAGGATACCGATAAATTATCCTTTTTCATATATATACATTCCATATTCTTATTTTCGTAATAGATATAAGACCCAATCTTAAATTAGCCGATAGAAACCATCAGCCTGCCATATTTTTAGTTTCGATTCGTGAACTAGATCTTTTCATATCCATATCTGCTATTCGACGAAAGCCGCTATCCATTGTCAGTTTTGCTCACTAGGCAAAAATCTATTAGGTTTAGCAAAAAGTTCTGGGAAATTTTTTATCTAATAGTTACCAGAATTTGTATCGTATATAGGAGTACTAGTCTATAGGAGTTCAGGAATTTCGGCTCCAAAATGCCTATTCAACAGTATGATTTGCATGTGTTGATCCGGCATTATTGGAGAAAAGGTCTAACGATTCTGAAAGCCGTCGATGAGGGTGAAGGTGCTGGTACGGCGACAAACTTCGTATTTCCAGCAAATCCGGAATCTGGCAGAACGATGGCAGAAAGTCGTGGACTATGGTTGTCTCTACTTTCAAGAATAGTCCTTGTTGCTTTTGTTGTTAATTTGTGCATACCCAGCAAACACAGAGCTATCGTTAAACAATCGTCCGACAGCCGCATTACCGTTACCCACGTTATCGGCACGATACCGACTGCTGTACCGGTTCCGTATTTTTTTCGACACGCCGGGCGAGTGACGCCCGACAGATAGGCGCACAACTGGTCCAGTATCGGCAAAACACTATGCCGGCAGCACACCGACAGCTATCCATACGAACGCCGGTCGCAGCCCGACACCAGCATCAATTGAAAAAAAAAATCTGTTTTGATGGCGCCATCTATGAGCCATCGCGGAATGCATATTTGAAAACAACGTGTTTCGGCGCTGGCTGAGGTTGGGTTTGATCCAGTGAACCCAAGGACAGGAAGTAGACGCCTTAACCACTTGACCACTCAGACTTGATCAGGGGAAGATTGTATGAGGTAATAGGGGGAAGTCTTATCGATACGTAATGGTTTGTCATTAAAGGTAAATGGTACATGGGAAAATTAGAATTATGAAATGTTTTATTTTATTTTTTATTTATTTATTTATAATTGTCTTACGCGCGTTTATTTAAAAGTTAATTTAATATTTAAATAAATGAAATAAATATCTTAGAGAATTCATTAAAGCAAAGGAATTGAAGAGTAATTTTAAGTTTAATTAAGATATAGATATAATTAAGAATAATTAAGAATAGATATAAATTTAAGAATAATTAAGTATTAAAAAATATTTTTAGAGGTCTTGTTCAGTTAATCAAATTTTCTTATTGGGATCACAATGTAATTACATGCGTTGCGTTAATTTGTAACATATATTTTTTTAACATGGAAAAATGTATTTTAATAAATAAAAAGTTAGTAATTATTAACTTTTAATTAGAATAAGAATTCATTTTATGTCGTTTTGATGATTTAAAGTGGAACATATATTTAATGAGTATGTTGCAATATTAATTTGTTGCTTATCAATATTTTTAATTTAAAAATAAAATAAAAATATTAATTTACATTTTTTTGGAAGATAATTTTTAAATGGGGGATATTTCTGAATCTTTCTTATAAATTTAAGAATGCTTATTAAATAAAATAAGTGGCTTTCAGAGGTTTTTCTCTTAATAAAATTTTTTCTTTAAGAATTATAATTAATTAAATGCGTTAATTCAAGAAATATATATTTGTAACATAGAAAAGCTAATTTTAATAAAAAAAGAGGTTGGTAATTAATCACTTTTAATTCTAATAAGAGTTCATTTTTTATCATTTGATGATTTAATGTAGAATATATTATTAGTGGTTAAGTAGAAAAAATGATTACTTTACTTATCAACATTTTTTAATCATCAAATAAAATAGAAATATTAATTTACCTTTTTTTTTTCTTTTTTTTTTCCTTGGTAAATAATGTTTTAGAAGTGGGAGATTTCTGAATCTTTCTTTTAAATTTTAATGCTTAAGTTGGGTAGTTTTTTTATATTTTTATAGCTTGTAAAATAATTTTAGGCACTTTTTTAATAATTTGATTTTTAAATAAAATTAGAAACATAGCTATTGCTTTTATAATGAATATATAGTTAGAAAATAATTAATTTATGAATTTTTTTTTCTACGATTAAGTTTATAACGAATAATAATTTTAAGGGGCGATTTAAGAAACTCTTTTGATGATTCAAATAAGTGTATGCCTTTTTAAAATGAATTCAATAACAGCTTTAAAAAAAAAATATATATATATATATAAGCTATTTTTGAAATTTTTTTTTTTTTTTTTTTTTTTTTTTTTTTTTTTTTATCACTGATAGAATTTCATATGAAATACATTAAACATACATATCTTATCAAAACTCAAATTCAAACAAAATTAAGAAAAAAAAATGTCGGCTAAGACTAAAAATTCCAAATTCGGACCGATGTTGGCAAATCTAATCGGGCCACTATCAGAAGTCACATATCGATCCTGCGTCACTTGCCGGTGTAAGTCGCTTGCCGATATATAACCTTAAGGGACCGATTACGGTAACCGGCAGTCGAAAAAGCAGATTCTTATGTTTCAGTTGCCGACATGCTGTCGACACTTCACCAAAATCACTGTGCCCTTGCCGACACTTAACCGACACTGCCGGCTGCGGTCCGATCGTGTGCCGAAAGGTATGTGTTTGCTGGGTAACAACGCAACTTTCACAAATTTCCCAGAACTTTTTGCTCAACCTATTATAAACGTTTCCTTATTTGGTTTGCTAAACCGCGATCAAAAAATTCCAATATCCTTTCCTGAGCCCCTGCTATTGTCTTGACTTAAAATACGTTTACATACAGCATGAATACAAAAAGTGCGCTTTAATTATGGCAAAATAGCACAGTTCATATAAAACAAACTTTTCAGAGAAATATGCCAAATTGCATGTATTGTAACCATTGTGGCGAATATATTGGCGATAATTAACTTTGCTCCTATGCATATGATATTCAGCAGATTCTCCCTAGCTTTTGCCCTTCTACAAACTCTGTCTGAGGGGCTTCTCATCTCCAACGGATTTTCAATAAATGCTTCATATGTTAAAATGAACCTGATTATCTTTATTCACGGCCACTATTTAGTAAAGTCTGTTTAAACCTTCTATTGCAATTGCAATGTCTGAAAAGTCGTAAAAAGGATTATCATACAACTATCCCAAAGTTAAAACAGTGCTATAACATAAATTAGATTTACAGCAGCACTTCAGCGGATGTATAATTAAGATTCTCTCTCTCAAAAAAAAAAATCTGCATAATATTACGTCATATGTTTTAATGTGTTGAATTGGTAAAGCACTTAGGAGACAAAAATGTATGTCTGTCTCCAAAATTAGTTTTTTGCACTTTCTTAATACTTAGCCATTTTTATTTTATTTATAATAATTGTTTATGTATTTGTACGGAAGAACTTATGAGAAAATTATTTATCAAATTATAATTTAATAATAATCTATCTATACTAATATTATAGGTAAAATTGTTTATTTGTAGGAGGTAAGCTCTGGAACTACCGAACCAATTCCAAAAGTAATAATATCAAAATGATGGTGTTAGTCCAACTTAGAACATGGGCTATATCTTATGTCCGTGCCACTGGCGAAAAGTCGGTGCAGGAGCAAAAAACGTTCTAAAAATGCGATTTTTGTGTTACTGAAGGGCCTAGAAACATGAAATTTGGAATGGTAGTTCCTATAAGATACTAATGATCTCTAAGGACATTTCTTAAAAAAATCGAAATTAAAAAGTGGTGAAAATGCGCGAAAAGCGTTCTAAAAAACGTTCTAAAATTGCGATTTTTGTGTTACTGGAGGGCCTAGAAACATGAAATTTGGAATGGTAGTTCCTATAAGATACTAATGATCTCTAAGGACATTTCTTAAAAAAATCGAAATTAAAAAGTGGTGAAAATGCGCGAAAAGCGTTCTCAAAAACGTTCTAAATGGCGATTTTACGCAATTTGAGGAAGTATCAAACCTATTTAAAACATAATGGTGTCAAAAAGATGGTGACAACCCTTGCTCCAACATAGGCTACATTTTATGTCGGTGCCACTACCCCTAAATTGGGTGCAGGAGCAAAAAAAGTTCCAAATTGCGATTTTTGTGCTACTGAAGGGCCTAGAAACATGAAATTTCGAATGGTAGTTACTTATAAGATATAAATGATCTCGAAGAACATTTCTTTAAAAATCCGAAATTTAAAAGGGGTGAAAATGCGCCAAAGCGTTCTAAAAAACGTTCTAAATTGCGATTTCTACACAATCTTAGGTAATACCGAATCGATTTTTTTTAAATGGTGTGAAAACGATGGCGACAGCCCTTGCTCCAACATAGGTCATATTTTATGTCACTGCCACTACCCCAAAGAGGGTGTAGGAGCAAAAAACCGTTCTAAATTGCGCTTCTTTTTGGGATACTGCACGGGCTAGAAACATGAAATTTCGAATGGTAGTTACTTATAAGA
The DNA here is from genome assembly GCA_963932465.1 of Maratus speciosus. NCBI lineage: Eukaryota > Metazoa > Arthropoda > Arachnida > Araneae > Salticidae > Maratus > Maratus speciosus. Next base: position 245,582,424 of record OZ010792.1, read on the forward strand.
TATACATGATCTCTAAGAACATTTCTTTAAAGATTCGACATTTAAAAGGGGTGAAAATGCGCGAATAGCGTTCTAAAAAACGTTCTAAATTGCGATTTCTACGCAATCTCAGAAAATAGCGATTCGACTTTTTTAAAAAATGGTGTGAAAACAATGGCGACAGCCCTCACTCCAACATAGACTATATTTTATGTCAGTGCCACTACCCCAAAGAGAGTGCAGGAGCAAAAACTTTCTAAATTGCGTTTTTCGTGATACTGCATTGGCTAGTAATATGAAATTAGTCGTGGTAGTTACTTATATGATATAAATGATCTCTAAGAGCATTTCTTTGAAAATTCTAAATTTAAAAGTGGCGAAAATGCGCGAAAACCGTTCTAAAAAACGTTCTAAATGACGATTTCTACGCAACTGGGAAAGTACCCAACCGATTTCAAAAGTAATGGTTGGAAATTGATGATGACAGCCCTTGCTCCAATATAGGGTCTATTGCATGTCGGCGTCGCTACCATCTTGCGGTTGCATTTTAAAAAACGTTCTAAATTGTGATTTTTGTGATACTGAAGGAGACAGCAACTTGAAATTTGGCATGATAATTACTTATGAGATGTAAATGTTCTCTGAGAACAGTTTCTTAAAAATTTGAAATTTAAAAGGAGTGAAAATGAACGAAAAGCGTTCTAAAAACGTTCTAAATTGCGATTTTTACGTAATGAAAATATAAACCGATTTCAGAAGTAATGGTTTCAAATTGATGGTGACAGTCTCCGCTCCAAAATAGCCTATATTTTACGTTGTTGTCAATACCACTTTGTGGTTACAGGAACAAAAAATGTTCTAAATTGCGTTTTTTGTGTTACTGAGGGGGTCTAACATTTCAAATTTGGAATGGTAATTACTTCGAAGATGCAAATGCTTTCTAAGAATTGTCGAAAGAAAACTCCAAATTTAAAAGGATGAAGTGAGCGAAAAGCGTTCTATAGGGGTTCTAAATTACGATTTTTATGCAATCGTATGAAATACGAAACCGATTTCAAACATAATGGTTGCAAATTGATGGTGATAGAACGAGCTCAAACATAAGCTACATTTTATGTCAAGGGTTGCAGGAGCAAAAAACTTTCTAAATTGCGATTTCTGCGGTACTGGAGAGGCTAGAAACTAAACGTAGCACGGAAGTTACTTATAAAATATAAATCTCCTCTAAGAACAGTCGAAAATAAATTCGAAATTAAAAAGGGGAGAAGCGAAGAGAAAGAGCGAAAAGCATTCTAAAAGGGTCCTAAATTACGATTTCTATGGAATCTCAGGAAATAATAAACCGATTACAGAAGTTGTTGGTAGCGAATCAAGAGTGATAGTCCTTGATCCTATACGGGCTATATTTTATGCCGGTGTCACTATCAGCTGGTTGGCAGGAACAACAAGAAAGCCTTTAAAAACACCTAAATTTCTTTTTTATAGAATATTAGGAAATACCAACAGATTCCAAGGTTAATGTTGGCTAATTAATGGTGACAGTCTCTGTTTCAACATTTTTCGAGACTTTCTATTTCAACTCTGTTTCGGCATTTTATGTTTGTGCCACTAACACCAGAGACGTGGTAGACTGTTAGACAAGAAGCTTGGAATTTCATATGATTGTTAATTTTAAGATGCAAATGTGTTAAGATGGTTTCTAAAAAATTCAAAACTTCAAATGAATACTGAAATGAGCGTATGAAATGAGCATAAAAGTCTCAAAATACTTTCTAAATTATCATTTAATTGGAATTAGTTTTAGTTCTTCTTATTAATTAAAATCTCATTTCTGTCTATTGCACTTTTATAATGAAGTTTAGTCAAACAGTTTCTTAATTTGTAATTTTTTAATTATTTCAAAAAGTCTTCTTCTAATAAAAAATAGTCATGCAAATATCACTTGGCATATTTCAACTATTACGCGAGCAAAGCCGCGAGGCCTGCTAGTAATTTATATTTCCCTTTAAAAAACACAATTTAAACTCTTGCCAATAATTATGATATTTGGCGAATTATCGCCAAATTTGACGACAAAAAGTAAGCAGTTATAAATGAAGCACACTTTGTAGAGCTGAATACTTTCTGGAAATTCGGTTAATACGGGCAAAGCCGTGTATTTCTGCTTCTTAGCTATTAAATAAACTACAGATAGTGTTTTTTAAACAGTAATATTTTAAGTTTCACTTTAATTTCACTCGCAAAATTTCACCCAAGATCAATATAGACAAAAAAAAAATTATATTAGACACGAGAACTTCGCACACCCTCGGAAGATGCATTGAAAATATCATGGGATTCGAGTACCACAGTTTAAGAATTGGATCTCTAAACTTTAAAGCAATGGAAAGAGAACATATTATCAATGAATAATTACCTCTGTAAAAATTCTGTAGTTTTTGAAAAGCCCAATCCAGACACTCAACAGATATGATTAGGAATGTTCTATACAATCTTTTATACAGTAAAATTCTGATAAGGGTGTTAAGAAATTTTAAACATATCCCTGAAGGATTAAATTATGAATCTGATATGGCCTTAGCTCCTACCGACATTGTATTTATAATTATTAAAGTTAGAACACAGCATTGAAATTTGAGTATGCTAATCCTTACTCATTCTGCAGTTCATTTGCCAGGTCATTACTGGTCTCTACACTGTACATCTTAATTATGGGCGTTTTGAATGATTTTTCGTTACGTTATGTTGAATGCGATTAAAACGTGTTGCAAAATGACTAAACCTGTCTTCGAAGAGTTATTTCGTGGCTTATTACATGAAAACAAAAACAAAATAACAGCCCACTCGACATGTTCAATATGTAATTTACTGAAATTTACTGTAACTTACTGTGTTTGCTGAACTTGTCTTTCAATAAAGTGTTCCCATTATTTGGTGAGGTTGCAGCTATAATTATTGATGGTCGAACACAGCATTCAGATTTGAGTTTGCTAATCTTTATTTATTCTGCTGTTCATTCTCCAGGCCATTACTACTCTCAATATTATACATCTTGATAATGGACGTTTACAATTATTTTTCTTTCTAATATGGTGAATACGAATGAGTCGTGCTGCAAAGTATCTAAACCTCTCTCCAAAGACTTTTTGTGGTGCCTTATTACATTGTTTAAAAATCAATATACCAGCCTGTTTGGATGTACAATGTTTATGTGTTTACTCAACTTCTCTTTAAATAAAATGTTTCGATTATTGGTTGACGTTGCTGTTATAATTATTGACGACTGAACAGAGCACTCAAATTTCAGTCTGCTAATATATACATATTCTTCTGTTCATTCACCAGGTCATTACTGCTCTCTATTATGTACATCTTGATAATGGACGTTTTGAATTAATTCCCGTGATAATATGACGAATGTGACTGGAAACGTGCTGCAAAGTGTCTAAACCTCTCTCCGAAGATTTTTTGGGTGATTTATTGCATTAAAATATTTAATATACTTGGCTTCTCCGGCATGTGCAATTTTCATATGTATTTACTCAACTTGCCATAATTACTGACGGTGGAACAGAGCATTCAGATTTGAATCTGCTAATCTTTACACATTCTGCTGTTCATGTGCCAGGTCATTATTGTTCTCTATAGTGTACAGTCGTGGAAAAATAAAAGTAAACACCTCTTACTAACTCTGCAAGTAGAAGAAATTTACTGGTACCAAATGATTTGAAATAAAGTCTACTTTAAAATGACGTATGTAAAATTTGCATAAGGGGCCATCTACACATTAAAACGAACCCAAACTTTGTTCTTTTCAATAGCAATACTCAAGTTTGACACCATAAATAAATTCTATGCGCTTAAATACAAATTTTCATGAAAGTCGCACGATTAGTTTCACAGAAATTAATTCTTTCAAAATGAACATATTTTAGTGGCTGCATACAAATTGAAGCTCGGTAATCGAATGTTGAAATGCTATAGAATGACTATGTCACTTCTATTAATGTATTATTTCTTTCCAATAGAATCATTTCACTCGTTTAATTTGCTTCAACTACTGCCAGCCAAAATGTTTTTTAGTATTATAACCACGCAAAAAATTATCACATTAGGATTATAATTTCAGGAGATATTAATGAGAATATGACTTGAAATTTCGTTTCTAGGCGTAGTTTGAAACAAAGATTTCAAATATATTGTCAAAATTGTGTGTTGCCATTGAAAAAAACAAAGTTTGGTCTGGTTTTGATTTTTAGATGGCCACCTACGCGAATATTATATACATCATTTAAAAGTAGACTTTATTTCCTATCGTTTGCTACCAGTAACTTTCTTCTATTAAAATTAGTTGCAGTAGTAGTTTAGTAGGGCTGTTTACTTTTTTCCACGACTGTACATTTTCATTATGGACGTTTTCAATGATTTTTTATTGAAATATGATGAATGAAGTTGAAAACTGATGCTAAGCTTAACTGCAAAGGGTTATCTGGTGGCTTATTACATTTTTTAAAATCAAAGTTATACCCTATTCGACATGTGTAATGTTAATTGTGTTAACTGAACTTATCTTTCAATAAAATGTTTTGATTATTCGCAATTATGTTCTTCTTGTAAATTTTTATTGCATCTTTACAATATAACTCCTGCAATTTGGCTTGGCCGAAATACCAACGACACAAAGCGTTATTTATTACATTTTGGATCCTTTTTTAAAAATTTGATGAAGAAATCTTAATAAATCATCGAAACAAGTATCACCAGCATTATTTTCGTGAAATGAGTTGTGATAACAAAAAGCTTTCTTTTTTGTATTGCAAATCCATGTTTAACACTTTCTTGTATGAGTTGAAAATTGCTTATGACTTCGCTTTGTCTGGCTGTCTAGCCTTTCTCTAAACTCTGACCCGTTAATATACTCTGGCTGCCATGTATTAATACGTGGAAATTATTCCAGAGAGAAATATTCGCCTTACATACAATATATATATGTCATGTATTATTTGATATATATTATTGAGCTTTAATATAGCCTAATTTTTATTGAAAATGAAATGTGTACTATTCATAGTTAGTTTACAGAAACAATCAAAGAACCCCGTTACATTATGGTATAAAAGAGAAAATCGTTTGCGGTGCATTTTAATGATGTTACACGATTTCAAATATAATAAAATAGATATACATTTCTGAAGTGTAATAAAAGATGCTTTCTATAGAATGTGAAGTGCAAATAAGCATTTATCATTCTATTTCAGGGTCACACAAATGATATAGTTTATATAATGGACTATGGGGAAAATTGTTTGCAGAGATTAATGAAATTCCGTTTTTTAAAAGCATAATGAAATGTGTATCCCAACAAAAAGTTTTCGGAAAAAAAAAAGCGCCAAGTTTTCCTTAATGTTTCGGCCAGAAAAAGTAGTGATATCTGAATTTCGCACAAGTTAAAAGCCAAATATCCCAAATCTTTCATTGAAAATGGCTTCCTGCGACTTGGCCGTTAATGCCTTCTACAGCATTTCAAAATTAATGATTGGAAATTACGCATTTATGAATTAATTAAATATTAAAAGTAATATTAGAAGGCAAAGAGGCAAATTCAGATAAAGACATTATAAGTAAAAGATTTCTGATAACTACCATTCAGTTTCAACAAACACTAGTTTTGATTACAGATCATTTAGTCTACTTGTGGTTTAATTGCCATTTTGTACGGTGTAAAGCTAAAGTCATTAACGTAAAACCCAAGAAATAAAACAAAATTTACTTACTTCATATATCACAATATGTTACATTATATTTTATTGTATAATATTGAAATCTTGTGTATTGACGAAACAGATTTTTTTCGTTTGAACATTTATTATAGTTTGTTTGCATACATTAAGAGGTATTCGATTTATAAACTGTTAAAAGCTGATACTAATTATGTTTTAGCAATTAGCGATATTATCTCCTGAATACAAGTATTTTGTTATTTTTAACTTCTAAGCATTTAAACAGGCTGAAATTGTTTAAATGCTTTTTTCAAATGTGTATTTTATTTCTGTATTCTGTGCCACAAAATGCCTAAAATAATCAAAAAATGTAGTTCGCATGTAGCTCATTTATACATATTTGAAAATTTGAAAAACTCTCTCGAAGGCATTAACGGCCAAGTCGCAGGAAGCCATTTTCAATGAAAGATTTGGGATATTTGTCTTTTAACTTGTACGAACTTCAGATATCACTACTTTTTCTGGCCGAAACATTAAGGAGAACTTGGAGCTTTTTTTTTTTTTTTACCGAAAACTTTTTGTTGGGATATCACTACTTTTTGTATATTTTTTCAAGTTTGTTATTCTAAACTATATTAATATGAAAAAACTTAAATTTCGGTACTTTTATGTTAGCCGAGAGCAAATCTCATTAGCCTTTTTTTTTTTTTTTTTTTTTTTTTTTTTTTGCCAATGGCAGTTTTCATTTTTCACATGTGTAAATTAAAAACAATGCTTTAATTTTCAAATAAATATTTTGGTTTATGTTATTATATATTATTTATTTATTTATTTATTTATTTATTTCTATGTTAAATATTCTATTAAATAAAATGAGGGAAATGCATCTGTTTTAAATGAGATGACTGAAAAGTATATATCTTTAAATGAAATGATGCAATATGAACAATGAAGTTGGGAACAGTATTTGGCGATTTGCCATTTGCGCCCGGCTAACATAAAAATACCTAAATTTATTTTATTGAGCTTTACAAATTTATACTTTATTTCTTTTTATATTAAAGTACTAGCCGCCTCTAGCAAGCAGTATTTACTGTATTAATTCCATGTTAAACGTTGCATCATGTTACTGTTATTCATAATTTAATTTACTTGCCCATTCTTTCGCCAAGTCGGAAGCTTTTGATAGAGAAATCAAGAATTCTTTACGATCATGGAAGCACATCATATATTTTGTGTTGTTATGCATTTCATCTTTCGTGACAAATATCTCTTAACTCACTTATGCATGTTTCCTTAGCAGTTACGATTCGTTCTCTAATGCGAAAATTTTAAATCCTATTAAGTAATCCTTTCTAATTGGGCTCACTACCAATTGTTGTATTTTAACTGATACGACTGGGTACAAATGAAATGGTTCTTATGAAATCCTTTGACAATATCTGCATTTGCATTAAACCATATTGATGCTAATATCTTTTTGTTTCACGTTAACCTTTTCAATAGACTCGATTACGGAAGAATAGAAGGTCTACCGGATCACTGCCATGATCCATTTGAAAATCTATCATTCTTCTCATCTGATCGCGTTGAAGAATTAGTCAATGTGCCATGGTTTTAAGATTTTAGCTAATTTTATTCGAAACCTGAAAACTAAAATGCGAGGAACCGGATTATAGAAGATTCATTCTAACGTACATATTTATTAACAGGTTACATATTATAGAATTATAATAATCATAAGGAGAACTGGCAGTTTCAATGCTTTAATAGTTTCCGTAAATTCTCTTTATATAATACAGAAGTTTTAGCGGTGTAAAGATTAACAACATAGTAGCAGTAAGTATAATAACAGTACAATATAATAATAGCAGAGGTTTTGTGCAGTGACGAAACTATTAACACTTTGGAAATATTAGTACGTTATATCATTTAACTATTCAGATGATATGCGAAAAATAAAAAAAGATGGCTCGCATTAATAATAAATTCATTGAAAAATAGCCACTAGCGTCAAATATTCGCCAAGCTTGGCGACATTTAGCAAAGTTTCGCCAAATTTGGTAATATATCATGTCGATTCTCAAATTTGGCGACAAAAAATGTTTTGTTTATTCTGACGTCATAATGATGCATATGTATTATGTATTATACACACACCTATAATATGTATGATGTAAATATATTACTATTATATGCATATGTATAATATGTATGATGCATAATGTGTATGATGCATATGCATAAGTTCATTAACATCACTAAAACGCACTTAAAGTGTTCCATAAATAGTAGGGATAATTGCCAGATTGACCAGAGTGCTATTGAGATTAGAATTCCGACATTTATAATAGACCGGGAGGCGTCTGTACACATCATCACCTCATCGAGTTTACAGCTGAAATTTTAGGCTTAGTTAAAACTAGATTAGCATATTTAAATGCAACTGGTCTGTTAAGTCATATCTTGGTAGAAACCACCTGAAGACCTAATTTTAGTGGTTAACTAACAGGTTTACTATTGTATTTTCCTGCATCCAAAGGTTTGGAAACATGGAGGAATGGGTGCAGGAAAACACAATGAAAAATTCACCAATTAACCCATAAAATCAGGTCTGTAGGTGGTTTCCACAAAGATATGACTTGGCAAACCAGTTACATTTCAATACGCTAATCGATATTTAACTAATCCTAAAATTTCAGCCATCAACTGGATGAGGTGATGATCTGTGCACTGTGCAGACGCCTCCCGGTCTACAATAAAATTTGTTTTAAGGAAGTAAAAGATACAAAGATGGACAAATAAACTGAAAGATTTGCCTTAATAAGATTTTTGTAAAAGCATATAAAAATTCATTCAGCTTGAAATCATGTAACACCTTTATAACTCAGGTTAATTTTCTGTAATCGGGTTTTGGCGACCAACATATCTTATCTACAGGGTGATTCATAAAAGATGGGCAGAACTTTAAGGGGTTATAGTACACTTAAAGACAAATAATATTAAATAGGAGACTAAGGGTCCCAGACGTATTCCCAAGGAGATAGGGGGCATTAAAGTTTAGGGTCCGAAATTTCAAATGATTATAAAACATGGAAAAATTGGTCGATTCGTTTGCGGTTTTTGCAAAAAATTTTCTTTATGCCAGTATTTTCTTGAAATAAAATTTTAAAGTTCAATTTCAAAAAATGCCGATAGGGGGCGCTTTAGACTTTGGAGTAACAAACGACTATTTTTTAACGTTATTTTTTGTATTTTTTTAAATGATTTCGAAAGCTTAGACTTAAACTTAAATTTTGATCTAAAAATCTGAGTCCTAACGAGTAGTTAAGTAGCGTAAACTGAAATTTGAAATTTGAAACCCTTCTCCCCTCAGAACAAAAATCAGTTATTCCCGATCTTTGTGTCGTAGATTAGGCTCTAACTACTGCCACGTTTTGCTAAAATTATTCTTTATGTCAGTATTTTCTTGAAAATAAATTTTAAAGAAAATTTTCAAAAAATTCCGATAGAGGGCGCTTTAAACTTTGGAGTAACGAACAACTATTTTATACCGTTATTTTTTGTGTCTCATTAAATGCTTTCTAAAGCTTAGACTTAAATTTTCAGCCCAAAATCTGAATCGTTAGACGTGGTTAAGTTTCTGGGGAGAGGGGTTTGAAATTTCTACTCCTGAGCACAGTTCAGTTTACCATGTCCACACATTGTGTGCTGTGATACGAGGTAAAAAGACACAAATTAGGATTATGTTACCAAAGCATATTTATTAACATGTAATTACAATAAATGTTCAAAATTGTGACCACCAGAGGTTATGCACGCAGAACAACGGCGAAGAATGGAACGGCGAACATTCGCGAAAACATCAGGCTTTTCGAGCACTTCCCCTACAGCGGCGGAAAGTCTGGCGACCAGTTCCTCGGGGGATTCAATGGGTGTCTCATACATAAGAGCCTTCAATCGTCCCCAAAAAAAGAAATCGAGGGGTGAAAGATCTGGCGAGCGAGCAGGCCAAGCAACAGGACCACCTCGACCAATCCATCTGTTCGGAAATGTGATGTCCAGATAGTTGCGGACGTCTCGTACGTAATGGGCTGGCGCTCCATCGTGCTGGAACCACATGACACGCCGGATGCGTGGAGGAACAACGTTTAACAGGTCTGGCAGCACATGTTGCAGAAATGTGAGGTATGTTTTACCGTTGAGGCGTTCAGGAAGAAGGTACGGTCCGATTAGGTGGTCTCCGAGGATTCCTGCCCAAACATTGATGGAAAAGCGTCTCTGATGAGCATGTGGATACGTAGCATGTGGATTTACATCCGCCCATACATGTGCATTGTGTGTGTTAAATGTACCTTCACGTGTGAAGGTACATTCATCGGTGAAAAGCACAGTTCGTCCAAAATGTGGATTTAGCGCGTTCTGCTGCAGAAACCAGCGGGCGAATTCAATACGATTTGGATAATCCCCTGGAGACAGTTTCTGGACTCGTTGCACATGAAACGGGAGCAAATGTTCATCCTTCAGTACCCTCCAAGTCATGGACTGTGAGGTATCCACCTGCCTAGCCACTGTTCGTGTACTTGTACTTGGCTGCGCCGCTACTACATCCAGAATGGCTTCTGCAACAACTACTGATTCGTCCTTTTTTGCACGACCCGCATTCGACCGGGAAGCGAGAAATGATCCCGTCTCACACAACTGTCTGTGCAAGCGCTCGAAAGTTTTGCGGTTAGGCAACCGCCTGTTGGGAAATCGCTCTCCGTACATTCGTTGTGCCTCTGCACCATTTCCATCTGCCGCTCCGTAAATTAAATGCATCTCAGCCTTTTCCTTATTCGTGAAGGGCACCATCTTCCGATTCATTACTACAGCGACTTACACTTGACTCACCGTTCAGTGGTTTTTATGCCTGAATCGTGTCGAAATTTTGCATACGTGTTCTTCTTCTTCCCCATTTGACATTTGCATACTTTCTGTTTCCTTCTTCACCCGGTGACTAGCGTCAGGAATGAAGTTTCAACGTTTGCATGAGCGGCGTTTCTAACTGTGCCAGTGCCTTTATGAGTGAATTCCGACTATGCAGTCCTTGACGAAAGTTGTATTTTTGCCTCGTATCACAGCACAGAATCGTTGGGCATGGTTAAGTAGTGCAAACTGAACTATGTTCAGAAGTTGAAATTTGAACCCCCTCCCCTCGCTACTGAATCACGCTCAGCGATTCAGATTTTGAGCTGAAAATTTAAGTTTAAGTCTAAGCTTTAGAAAGCATTTAATGAGACACAAAAAATAACGGTATAAAATAGTTGTTCGTTACTCCAAAGTCTAAAGCGCCCTCTATCGGAATTTTTTTGAAAATTTTCTTTAAAATTTATTTTCAAGAAAATACTGACATAAAGAATAATTTTAGCAAAACGTGGCAGTAGTTAGAGCCTAATCTACGACACAAAGATCGGGAATAACTGATTTTTGTTCTGGGGGGAGAAGGGTTTCAAATTTCAAATTTCAGTTTATGCTACTTAACTACTCGTTAGGACTCAGATTTTTAGATCAAAATTTAAGATTAAGTCTAAGCTTTCGAAAGCATTTAAAGAAATACAAAAAATAACGTTAAAAAATAGTTGTTTGTTACTCCAAAGTCTAAAGCGCCCCCTATCGGCATTTTTTGAAATTGAACTTTAAAATTTTATTTCAAGAAAATACTGGCATAAAGAAAATGTTTTGCAAAAACCGCAAACGAATCGACCAATTTTTCCATGTTTTATAATCATTTGAAATTTCGGACCCTAAACTTTAATGCCCCCTATCTCCTTGGGAATACGTCTGGGACCCTTAGTCTCCTATTTAATATTATTTGTCTTTAAGTGTACTATAACCCCTTAAATTTCTGCCCATCTTTTATGAATCACCCTGTATAACTATAATCTTTCTTTTACAGATTTAAAATTAACAATAAATTAACAGTAAGTAGGCTAATAATACAATATAATAACATTAGCAACGGACTTCGGACGCCGCATCTGTCGCAGATCGTTAAAGACAGCTTTATTAGTTACACATTTCATTTAATTAAAAGGTGATTTTTAAGCTTTCATATGGAATTAGGATATTTTTCCACTATAGGGACCTTGGCATTTTTTTTTAAATCTTAGCGCAATTCGGACATCAGAAACTGAGATATGCTGTCAAATGATATAAACAACTGTGAAAACAAGCCTGATGAACTTCTATGTTATTTATATAGTATGTATTTATATACATATAAACATTTTATTTATATATGTATAAAATATTATTTTTTATATACAAATTATTTATGTTGGTATATAAAAATAAATAAACGGGTTCCTTACATTAAATAAATTGTATACATATGGAAAAAATTGCTTGTGTATATGACACAGTAAATAGGTTGCCAGAAAATACGTTATTATCAAATTTCCTTTCTCGTCAAGGCTATTTTCTGTATTTCGCCAAAACTACTATATCGGAAACGTACCGAATTGCGGTTATATTTTGTTAAATGTTTTATTGTTTTAATATCGTAAATATATCATAACCTATACTGATTAAAATTTTTAAGTATATTCATTTTTTCTATTTAACAAACATCTTTGGAAAAGCATATATATAAAATGTTATTCTGCTTGAAATCACGTGACCCCCTTCAACACTCTGTAATCGAGTTTTGGCAACCAGCATTGGCACAATTGAATGTGTTAAGGAACTGTTTACGGCCAAATGAACACCCCCTGTTTGAAGGGTTTAGAGGCGGAAATTCTGTGTTTTCAGATTTTTCTGGTTAATTGTGCTACAAACTCGACTTACTTGTGAAATTTCATGATTCTACGACTTTTAGAAGTACCTTATTTATTTGATGATGCGAAGTGAGTCAGTGACAAAAAAGCGCTTTTTCGGAATTTAATATTTCGAAAACTACTAAATATAGAAACATGAAATCGTGGAACCTTAGTTCAGTTTGACCATAAGAACATGTGTATAAAAAAAATTTCTATATCTCTCCCTAAAACGACGTTATGAGGGGTCAAAAGTATGCAGAAATGGTTCAGGAAAAGGTAGCTTACGGCTTGTGCGAACTTGACGGACGCACTGCCGTGCTCCCAGATACATTACAAAGCTGCATTACAAGACGCTTATTGTAGAATATGGTATGCATAAGAATTTTCACTCAATTACAGGGGCACACAGAATATTTCGATTACTGTTCTGTCTATGGGTGATAAAAGCTCGAAGCCCGTTTTCAGTTGTAGTATGTGTTTTTAGGTTAAGCTAAATTTTTTAATACTATGTGATGCGCACGAATTCTGTCGATCATATACAGGGTTGCACACAATAATTCGTAAGCATTACTGTGTACTAGCTTGAGTTGTTTAAGGATGTTTTTTCATAAATTCTGCATATTCCAGTCGAAATATACTTTGTATGCTAAGAGATGTTTGTAGAATAGGAAATAAATTCATATATAGAACTACACAAAGAATTGGAAACGTCGCCGCCTCTGTATGATAATTTCTAAAAGTTCATTTTCAGTTATGTTATGCGTTTTTTCCTGATTTAAACTTAAGTTTTATATGAGGCGTGTATAAAATTTCGTATACAGCATACAGGACTGTATAAAATTATTCGAATCCTTTCCCTACATTGTTTGATTGTGTGAAGGATTTGAAGAAGGTTAATTGTCAACTGTGCTCTGTGTTTTGTAGTTAATCTAAATTTTAACGCTCTGTTTGTTGTACCAGAGATCATGTACAGGTATGAATAAACGGATTTTAGTACCTTTCAGGCTATGGACGGGAATTTCTGAAATTGAATTTTCCAATGTGTTATGCGGTTTCAAAAATGTTTAGTTAAGATATCTTCTTTCATTTGAGGTATTTCATAATTTATGCTTACGCATAATTTTATTGTTGTTGTTTTCGTACTTGATTAGTTGAATAGAATGTGTTGTTACAGCAGGTGTAAGGATTAATAGAAGTCCAAATTTATGGAACTCGGGATTTTATTATTATTATTATTAAATTAGAATAATGAAAATTGCATCTTTTGGCACTTTTCCGAATTTTGCTTATTTTTCTCTTATTTTTCAATAATTACATGTTTCAAGACCGTTTTAGATTACTTTATAAATGCTGTCATTTTCTAGTCTCCAACTGCATTCAAATTATACCATATATTATAATGCGAGCAAATCTTGTGTGTGTCCATGCGTGTGAGTATGCAAATTGTATCTAAAAAACGGCTCAAAAGAATTGTACTAAATTATGTATCCTACCGTTTTAGAGTAGGAGAAGACCATTGGACTAGGTCACAGGTTCGAAATAGTTCGATTAATGGGTCACTTACGGGTCACTACAGGCCAATGCATTTCAAGGGGAATGAAGGTTGAAACAGTTATTAAGTTTCTGAATGGTTGGCAGTAAACGAAGTCGCAAAGTTGGCACACTTCGCCGAATTTGGCGATGTTTGGTGATATTTGGCGATATGTGGCAAAATATTGGTGGTATTTACGAAATTTCTGCAGGGAAGTCGACTCTAAAGATTACGAATGCTTTGCGCTAAATGAAAAAATTTAACCAAATTTGGCGACATGTGGAGAAAAAATTGACTTTCAGAATCTAAAGGAGTTTTCTAGAAATTCTCAATAGGAACCGAAATGCATGATTCAACCAATTTTTAATACAAGGTACTAATACAAAGCTAATTTTAAGGAGCATAGCTCGGTCCTCCATGCTGGTATGTTCTTAAGCGAAGAAAACGTCGTATAACTTTTTATTAACTTGTTTAAATTTATCCATACCAGCTTATTTACAAGAATTTAATTGAATCTGAACCTAATGAATAACGACTATGTTCATGTTTTAGATAAATCCCTTTTTACCAACTAAAAATAACGGAATATTTAAATATAAGTAAGAATCGTATGCTCGTTTTGTTTTTTCAAATATAAGTTTGAAAAATAAACAAAAATTTAGTATTTTTAACATTCTGGCAAATAGCTTGTGAACCCTTTTGTGATCCAATAATTGACCAATCGCTGAAATCTATACTCATCGTTATTTTTTAGTAAAAAAAAAATTTATATTCATAAAACAAACATGATATTTTTCCTAATAGTGAAAGTATCTTTTTGACGATTTCGGGAAAGCTTTCCAATTAATTCAATTTAACATCTAATCTCAGCTTTAGTTGCAATTTTAGCACTTTTAAAAGCATTTAATTAGATGTTACACATTTTCTACCAAACAAAATTATTATATCTGTGCATTATGTTTTGTTTTCTACAGTTTTCTGTCTCAGTGGTCAGTTACTGACGCACTCAAATTAATACAAGATAATTTTGCGATTTATTGGAGAAATCCCAAGAGGGAAAAAGCTGGTTTTAGAAATAACTTACATTTACTAAACGAAAATATAAAGTTTTCATGATGTTCCAAACCTTTCAAAAACAATTATGCTCATTACAGATGTCTCTGAGTAAACAAGATTAATATATTAAAAATAGTCTTAAGATAAAAAATATTCCATAAAGCATTTTTATTACAAATGGAAGACTTAAAAATTTTTTCAATGAATGACTTTTTCCATTTTCATATTTTCTTGAAATACTTGAAATTTCTTTTTTCTGTAAGACTAACTGTGCAAATCTTTACAAATGAAAGATATAAAAAGGTCAGAATAATTTTCTTTTTGCCATGCAGTTTCCGAAGTTTTCAAAAGTACTTTTAGTATTTCAATTGCTCCCGTTTAACCTTTGAAGCTATATTTTTCCTCACAAATTCAATGCATTTCCAGAAAGCAAAATACTTCCAAAATCAAAATGAAAATTTATATTAAAATATTTTTTCTGTGTTTTAACCTCTGTACAAGATTCTTCAAAAGTTTATTCTATGTAAAGTAAAACAAAAATGCACGGTAAAATTTGTGAAAGTTTTTGTTGAAAAATCTCAATTTTCAAAATGATTTTAAATTACAGTAGAATTATTCTAAAAATATATTTTCTTACATTTATGCAGTGATTTATTATAAAACACTTTCTAACAATCAACACTACAAATAAATTATAAATAATTTAATATAATCCTTATATATGAATTGATATACCAAAGTAAAAGAATTGGTCAAAATTTAAATTTTCACTGACAATTCAGTGTTTTCTAAATGTTTCACATTTTTTAATTTTATTATAAGTATATGAAAACTGACGATGTGAAATCACTTTACATTATGTAGTTGTAAAATCCTTTTTTTTTTTTAATATACATATTAAAAATCATAAATGCCGTAACAAATTAACAGCCTGATCAATTAATATTTGAAACAATCGGATACTTCAAAATATTTTTTTTTTCAATTTTACTGTAATATGTCTTTCGCCTAATTTATTTAAAATATAGGACAGGCCCAAAACAGGTGGTTACATTAAAGGCAGGATATAAAGAGATTGTTGATATGCCTCAAAATATATTATGAAAACACTGAGCATCTAAATGCGGATTTCTAATGCTACAAAAAAAAAGAGAAATGTTTCTTTATCTACAAGAAAGTTCACGAAAATATAATATAACCTTTCCGAGTTAACCTCTATTCCAAAAAGCGTTTAAAAACCGTAAACGATCAATTTATTTCAGAAAGTTAAAGAAGCAATTTTGAAACAAATATTTCTTTCCTTTCAAAATATTCTAATATTGCGTGGTTTATGGAACGTCATCATTCAATTTGTTACGTACTCTTTCATATTATGCACGTTATTTTTTATTTTACTTAGATGTTTATTTTTTTTTTTTTTTCGTAACCATTGAGTAACTCGAGCCATAGTTTTGGTATGTTAAATGATGATGAATCATTACATATTGAATTTTTTGCGCGTTACATTCTCTATGGTTTCTCTTATAATGGGTGGAAAGTATAGACTGGAGGGAAAAATTATCTTACATTCACTGAAATTTATTTGGATGATTTCTTCTTGATATAATCTGCCTAGGGCTGTGGTTTTCTATTATATTTAATATCAATGATTCTTTTATTATCTTATATTAAATATAATAGAAAAACAACAGCACTAGCAAGAAGAAACCATCCAAATCAAGATATATCCAGAAGAAACCATCCAAATAAGTTTCAATGAAAGTAAGATAATTTTTCCCTCGAATCTATACTATCTATCCATTATAAGAGAAACCATAGAGATTGTAACACAGAAAATTCAATATGTAACGATCATCTAACTTACCAAAACTATGGCTCGAGTTACTCAATGGCTATGAAAATAAAAATAAACATCCAAGAAAAAAAAAAACGTGCATAATATGAAAGAGTACGTGGAAATTTGAATGATGGCGTTTCATAAACCGTGCCATTTTAGAATATTTTTATTTATTTGTTTTGAAAATGACCCGATTAGAGTCAAAACATCTAAACAGTTGAATAAACCTATTTTTAGTGTTTTTAAAGTTTTCATTTATGCCTTTTAGCGATTAAAATTAGTGTGTTAATCAGTTTTCTCAACACAAAGTATCTATTTTTCGGATGATATCAGCCCTCAAATAAACATTTTCCAGGTGCGCAATAGAATTTATACCTGCTTAGTAACAAAAGAGCTTTAATTTTAATACTAATGTTAATGCTGTTAATTTAGTATAATTGTCAGTTGACATTTTTATTAAACAGGAAAATGATGATTTGAGAATTAATAGCATCTGATAAAGTGATAAATCTGATTTCGTGTTAAGAAAATAATGCGCTGTAAAAACTAAACTTCGAAACGTTTCGTTGTTAGGTGCGTTCGTAATTATATAAATACGTAGCACCTATAGTCGTCTATCTGTCCGTCTGTCCGCATATAACAGGACAAAAACTATCCAACCGAATGGCCTGAAGTTTTACATATATAATTGTTGCAAAATTTTGTCAAGTCATTTCAATTTTTATGAAAACCGGATGTATAGTTTAATTACAGGAATAGTCAAAAGTTTTCCGTTACATTATGGCAAGTGGGAAAAAAATTATTTCAAGAGCATTTTAATGATGTTACAGCCATTCGAACAGAAGGAAATTGATATGCACTAATGAAGTGAACTAAAACATACATTCAGTGCAATATGTGGTGCAAAAAATATTTATAAAACTAGTTGTGGTAAAAACGCACCTCATTTTCCACGTTTGACGTGCAATTTCCAACTTGTTTTAGGTGCGTTCTTACTTATATAAATATGTAGCGCCTATAGTCATCGTCTGGTCGTCTGTCCGCATACAACAGCGCAAAAACGACCTAGCCGAGTGCTTTGAAATTTAATATACGAGTATAAATAACTGCAGAATTTTTTCGAGCCGGTTCAGATTTTATGAAAATCGAATCAAAACTTAAGATATTAATAAAAGTTTTCTTAATTCTATTAAATCTTATCATACGTAATTAATTCAATGATATCCTATAACAGGTAATGATTGTAGGTTGCCATGGTGATTTAAGATGGAATCATATTATTTCCCTATTGCTGAATTTAATATATATAATCGTAATAAATTTTGTATTTATGCATTTTTGCATAAGAGTGCAACAGCTATTGCACCAAGATCTGAATATTTATAAAACTGGTTATAATACGAACGTATTTCATTTTCCACGTTTGACGAACCTTTTCCAACTTGTTTTAAAATAGAAAGTATGTATCATATAAAGAAATTTTAAAACTTCCTTTTTCTGGCCTGACGAGAAATAAACAGAATTTTAGTGAATTTTTTGTGAACTGTCATTCAAAATCTAGCTAAATCTCAATCTTCAAATTGATAATATAATTTTAAATTTCAAAGATGTTCAATATCCCAAATTTTCCATTTTTTTTTACTCTGGCCCTTCCAGGATATTAATTAGAGAAACTGCCAAAAAAATAAGGATAAGGTTTTCAAGATTGAAATTTCTGACTTGTCCTTTTTTTTGAGACTGGTAGTAAAACAAAATATTGTTTGAGAAATATTACTTTAAATTGCGAGAATCTGATGTGTTCTAACATTTCTAAAGAAAAAGGAAGGTCTTGTGGAATCATAATAATTCAAAATATGTTATATTGTAGTTTCGTAAAGTTTTGCTATATCCAAAAACATTTCTATTTTTTTTTTACAGTGTACATAAATTACTTCTGGCCGACAGCTTTAAATTTCGACCCTTATTTGAGTTGTTGGTCATTTATGACCTGGCTTTGGTTCTTCAGTATGGTATTTTATTTTCTAAAGGTAATTCTAAATCCTGGAAATTATACATTTACGGGATGCTTTCATAGATTCCAAAACTGAGACTTTGTATATAACCCGCTTTAATTGTCCAATAATTACCCAGCCTTTTGATTTGGGTAAATGTCATATTTATGTTTCCTTTTAAAATGTACAACTAGCAACACTAAGCAATTTTCCTCCCAAATTCTTGGTAAATATGTATCAGAGTAAGTAGAATGTTCGTTCTAGAATGCGCATTCTGTTCGTGTAATTTGTGTTTGTTTTGTTAAGTGTTAATTAAATGTTAAACATGCATTTTTACGCTACCTCTTCATTTATAGTTTGTGATAATTATTAATTAATTAGTTATACAAACAGTTTATTGGCGACTATGGATATAAAGGAAATAGTGTTACCAGTAAAATTCTACGGAAAGTAATTGAGCCGTTGAAAATGGTTAAGCATCGAATTTCTAGCTACTGCTTATGTTTCTAATCCTGAAATGATCTTATACTTATTCTCAACAGCTTTTTCCAGGGGATGGGGGGTGGGGGTGGGGGGTGGGGGGTAAGTAACAACTTACATGTATTTACATTTTTCTCTTTTGATGCATTTAGTAAATAAAAATATATACTACTTTCAAAGAATTTGATGATACAATTGAATCATTCACAGCTTATGTAAAGCGGTTGGAACAGAATTTCATTTTACCTGACATAAAAGAAGAAAAGAAAACACCGGCTATTATATCTTGCGTGGGACTGAAATCGTATAATTTATTATGAAAAGTATCCTTTAACTAAGATAGAAGATATGATATCTCCATAAAGTGGTGTTTTTCATTTTACGACAATTGATTTAAATCAAGCATATGTTCAGTTTTCTCTAGATGAAAAGTCACAAGAATTGTTGACCATTAATACACCAAAACGATTATTAAAATTCCTTAAGTTACCCATGGGTCTTGCTAGTTCTCCTGCTATATGGCAAAGAAAAATTGAGCATATTTTAAGTGGAATTGAGGGAGTAACAATTCTTATAGATGGCATTCGAGTTACTTGTGAAACCGAAGAAATTCATTTAAAACGATTAAAGCAATATTAGAAAGATTAAGGGAATATAATGTAAGGATAAGTAAAAAAAAAAAAAAAAATCATTTTTTATGGCAGATTAAATTACTTATTGTGGGTATAAAGTTGATAAACATGGCATTCATAAAACACAAGATAAAATTAAGGCTATTTTAAGTGGTCAAAGGACCAGTAAGTGTATCTCAAATTAAAACTTTTCTAGTCCTAGTTACATATTATGCTAAGTTTGTACCAAACTTATCGACAATTTCACACCATTTAAATAATTTACTTAAGAAGAATGTGAAATTTAATTGGACTTCTAAGTGTGAACAAGCATTTCAATGTATAAAAAAAATGAAATTCATATTTCTGACAGGGTTCTTTCTCACTTTAATCCTAAATTATCCTTACTTTTAGCTACTGATAATGATCCTTATGGTATCTCTGCAGTTCTTTCGCATGTGATGCCAGATGCCTGAAAAGCCTATTTGGTTTGTGTCCAGAACATTGACTAATGTAGAAAAACGGTATAATCAAACTGATAAAGAGGCACCAGCTATTATATTTAGTGTGAAGAATTTTTTCAGTATTTGTATGGTAATAGATTTACATTATTCACTGTCAGTAAACATTTGGTTTCTATTTTTTCACCTTCTAAAATTATTCCTGTTTTATCAGCTGCTACAATGCAACGATATGCAATTTATTTATAAACGTTTCAATATGATAACCGTTATAAGAAAACTACTGAAAACGGAAATGTTGATGCTCTCTCACGTCTTCCATTACGTAGTGAAGATTTACCCCAAGAATTTAATTCAAACGATGTAATTGATGAATATGAATTGCTTCAAATTAATCAAGTCTCTATTTTGCCTTTAACTTCTAAATCTATTGCTTCAGCTACAAAATATGATCCCCTTTTACTAAAATATTCATAACCTCATTTCTGGTTCTGAAATTTCTAAAAATTTATTTTTTGGCTGTAAACAAGAAGAATTTACTCTTCAACATAGTTCTACTTTAAAATGATGTAGAGTAGTTATTCCAGAAATTCATAGTAAGCAAATATTAAAAGAAGTACCCTTTGGTATATCTGGTATGGTAAAAATGAAGTATTTAGTCCGTAGTTTTGTATGGTGGCCAGGAATAAACCAAGATATTGAAGATTTTGCACGAAATTGAACATCATTGGGAATGGCCTACAATTTCACGGCAAAGAATTCATATTAATTATTTTGGTCCTGTTATGTGAAAAATGTTTCTCATAGTGGTTGATGCCCATAGAAAATAGACAGAAGTTTTTATTGTTCCTAGTACAACTACAGAAAATACAATTACTGGTCTTTTGTCACATTTTGCACGATACGGTTTTCCTATATCTTTAGTATCAGATAATGCTAAACAATTTACATCTGTAGAATTTGAGACATTTTTGAAAAATCATGATGTAAAACATAAGTTCAGTGCTCCATACCATCCAGCTACAAATGGTTATGCTAAGATATATGTGCAAACTCTCAAACGTGGATTAAAAGCCTTAGCTTCCGAATCTGGTATTTTGCAAATGAAATTCAATAACTTCCGTTTGCAATATGGAAAGATCCCTCATGTTACAACGGGGGAGAGTCCTGCATCTTCTAAAACGTCATATAAGAACAAAATAGATTTGATAGTGCAAGAGTTACAAATTTTGTTCATGATAAACAAAACGCGAAAAAGTCTAAAGTTAAAATTAAAAAAAAATTGAAATTAAGCAGAAAGTAGCTGTAAGAAATTATACTCTAGAAGCCAAGTGGAAAATTTGTCGAATTATAGCAAGAGACGGAAAATTACGTTATAGAATTCAAGCTATTTCAAATATTCGGAAAAGGCATGTTGATTAAATAACTAATGTAGGTTCAGAGATTTCTTTAGTTAACGATCCAAATTCTGAAGAAAGTGATAAAGGAAATTTCAGAAGTGAAAATACAATGGTGAAACAAATATTCTCCACCAATACAGCCTAGTAGCACAGATCCTACATCAACTGACTTTCATGATCATAATTCCTCCAGTCCTAAATCAACCGACTCTGATTCCATACTTCCAAAATATTCTGTTCCCAATTGTTACATTTTTGATGCTACTGAATCTTTGAAAACTAGTTATTCTTCTTCTCCACAGGAACTTAGAAGATGAAGATCTCCACCACGCTTTAAATATTAAGAGAGGGAGAGCTTTCATATTTATGTTTCCATTTAAAATGTACAGATGGCATTCTGTCTGGGATTCTAAGTAATTTCTCTCCCATGATAAATAAGTATCAGAGTAAATAGAATGTTCATTCTAGAATGTGTTTGTGCAACTTGTGTTTGTTTTTCTAAGTGTTAATTAAACGTTAAGCATGTATCGTTTTGGTACATCTTCATTTATAGTTTGTGATTTTTATTAATTAATTAGTTATACAAATAGTTTAATAAATGACTTCAATCAGAAATCATTCTCATGGATTCGGAATGGTCAACGAACACTGAAGACTTCTTTTCACCTATTGCGATATAAAGTAATCTTAAACCCAAATTTATTGCAATCGCTAGTGCATGAAGCTAAAAGTAAATTTTTCATAAATGGAACATTCGGTTTTCTTCTCTCTTCTTCCATCGTGTTAAAAAACCCGGATCTGTTTTCACAAAATACACACTTTTACTTTTTTGAGCAGTGTATGACACGTTTCCAGATGTTTTTAAGGATTTCTGAATAGATTAACCCTCTCGCTGCGGAAGTAATTCTTCGCTACGAGCGTCTTTTACAGAATTTTTAATCATTTATCACCGATTCTTTAAAGCAGAAATTTTTTACTATCGTAGCCGGTGAGAATGTCCTGATTATATCAGACAAAGTTCTCGCTAAAAAATAACTCGTGGGAATAACCAAATAGTATTAATTTGACGGAAAAATGCATGCCCGAGCATATCTCGGGCTGCGCAGAGAGAGGGTTAAGAAAATTATTTTTGTAAATGATGTGAAATTTTCCTATATAAATATACTAGCTAGACCGGACCGCCCGGGATTGCCGGGCCTTTGAAAATAACCTTAAATGTAACTTAAGTAAATGTTGAATTATTTTATATATTTAAACGGATTTTTTTAATGATCCTAATTCTTTAGGACACGCTACCTTCAGCAGCGTACACCGTCGAAATCGTACGGTTTCATATTTTTCAATGAAAATCTATCGAAACCTACCTCCACTGCCTTCGGCAGTGTACAGCGGCCATGCTAAGCACTCTGCGATCTGTTTTGGTTTTATTCATTATTTTGGCATTTTTCAATGAAAGACTGGCGTAGCCTAGCCCGCAATAATAACTTTAAAATACCTAAAATCAGTTTTGAATGAATTTATGCATTTAAACGAAAATCTTTCCAAACGAACAGTTGGGAACAATTGCCCTCGTCAGACTACTCTCTAGAATTTGCAGGATTTCATGTTTCTAACTGAAAATCTATCCAAACAACCTAAGAAGCCCTAGTTATAGTGATCCTCGCTTTCATTTCTGACATTTAGATATACGAAACATTTCGTTCTAGCCAAAAGATCCTGAGAAAACCTGCATAATATGAAATGCATTTCCCTTCATCTTTTAAGCTCAAAATAATCTCTTTGTATGTTGAAGATGTGTTTCCTAGCGCACGCACACAAACAAAAAATCTTTGCCAAATATTCCATAGTGGACAGAAAAAGGAGAGGGTGGTAAGGTTTCTCGAATCCGTGAAGGGATTTCCAAAAGTGATTCTCAGAAATGAATTTTTTTATAATAAATATTATTTTTTTTAAAAAGACATTGTTGGAAAGGAGAACGTACTATCTATAAATGGATATTTTTTTATTTTTTCATATTTTGTTCATGAAATCCGTTCAAGAATTTAAAAAATTGCAAAAAGATCTCTGAAACGGTTGGTCAAAAAAATCAAAAGGGTTAATATTAATATTTTTAACATATTGCACCGTTGTAAAGATTATAGTATATGCATATATCCTGGCATTTCTCCTATTCGAATAGTTAGTTGGATGCGGGTTTCATAAAACAGAAATAAAACGCGAATAAAAGTTTAAATTATATTTATATTATTATTATTAATATTTATATTTTTAAAACTGATTGTCCCATTAGACATGGTAAACGATAAATTAAAAAGCGTATTTTATGCTTTATCGCATTTCGAATAGCTAAGCTGCCGTTGAAGACGCGAAAAAAATGTGTTTTCAGACTTGCGGTTCTTCATTTGCGAAAAGTGCTTTCGGTGGCATCGCTGGGATTTTCCACTCTATTTTGCTTGTTCATCATGGTTTTTAATAATTATCTCTGTTAATTACCAAACAATTTAAAACCTGAGCCTCAGGTGCATTAAGACCTGCCTTGGACTATCCTGTATTAAATTTTCAGACCGCTACGTGTAGTGGAGTTTCTAGTCATGCCACACAAACACAGTCAAATTCTTTCTTTTTTTAATATAAGCAATCTATTTTAAAGCATTTAAGGATGAAAAGGTTTTAAACAATATTATGCTATTTTAAGTATGTAAATACAAATTACATGCAATTACTCTCTTAAAGAAACGATCTTACATAACTAAAGTAATACATTAAAAATACTTTTCAAATATATATACTATTACATATAAAAATAGAAGACGAATAAACATGTAACGCCCACGAATATATTGATCAGTGGATGCTACCAAATGAGTAGATAGTATATCTCTAAATGTTATTTTCATGTTGAAATTTCTATTGTTTAAATCACTTCAATTTTATTATAACGGTGGATGTAATATCAAGTGTTCTATTTTTTTACGATGCTCTATTCGTGGGCGTTAAACAATCTTATGTAACCTGATACAATTCTTAAATTTCTACTAGAAGATTATTTTTCAAGAACATGAATTATGATAAAAAAATAATTTAATTTTGCTTATTTTACAGGTATACTTGTAATCTTGTTTAAATTTTGGGCCATATGTACTTATTTCAATTATATTCCGTTCTTAAAATAGGTTTTCTTACAATATATTCTTAAAAGCACAATAAATATGATTAAAAATTTTTACGCTGATTACGAAAGATAATAACATCGTTATAAAAAAGCGACCGGAAATAAAAGATTTAAATACAATACACAAGGAGGTTTAAAATGTTTTTATTAGTTCGAGGTATTTTATAACTGTTTTATTGCCCCCGTTTGGTTTCATGGAAGACGTCCAACAGGTGATACATTCGTCTCATATTGTCAAGTTACTGATTCTTAGCATCAACATTGTCGCATGAGCCAACTCTGATGCTATCTTTCATAATAATTGCCCCATTCAAGATAAATTGTGCCGTAAAACTTTACTTGCGAAACTTCCCATATATCATTGACTTTGAGAGACTGATTGACAAAGCTGAGTCACCCAGAACAATAAAAATTATTTCTACCAAGAGGTGTCGAAAGACACCTTTTAAATTTTAACTAAAATGCATTCTCTAAGTTTAATCATTTATCCACAGTTATTTTTTTTTTTTTACTTTTCGTACAAGAGTTGTTAAATTAATTCAGTGATATCACTTTCCTTCAGCTCATTCTGTATTTAAAAATTTCCGTATGGTGTACTTATTTCTATCATTCTACTTATTTCATAAAAGTGTCTAATTTAAAACCATTTTACATATAAATATCAACACCATTTTGCAGCATTATATCAGTGATAAACAGATTAGAGAACTCAGATTTCAGTTGTAACGGAAAATAAAAGGATTGATGCATAACTTTGATATTCACTTGTTTTTTGCCATGCTGCATTTTACTGCTGATCATTGCGGTGACTAGTTCTAAAACACTGAATAACGTAAGTAGTAAAACTGTTTCTAATACTGGTAATTATTTCCAATATTTTTTTTTATTTCCTACTATTAGTTCACAATATCCCTATATATATATATATCTTGTTCAAATTTTCAATCGCTAATAAAATACTTATTATTCATCCACTGAAGTTCAAATATATGTTTTTAACTTGTAGTGGATGACACTTGATGTTAATACAGTTTTTTGAAATATTAATTCATTAATTTAATTTAATTAATTAATTTTAGTTTTATATGGAAGAAAAATGGAGTCCATTGGTTATTGAACAGCATTTAATGCATCTCGATACCTATAAAGGAGGTTATTTAGGGGCGATCCTGTTCTGTCGCCAAATACTGCCAAGTTAATCGCCCTCTTGGCGATATATCGCCAAATTTGGTGACCAAAATGAGTCGACAAAAGTGACGTCAACTTGGTGATATCTCTAATATTTCGCCAAATTCCCATAGATTTCCATTGTAAACCAATAGGATTTACTTGCTTATAGAAAATCAACAAATTGAGATATTTTAACGCAACAAAAACTAATATTAGCTTAAAGGATTATATTAAATTTTTCTTTCATGACATAAGTAGGAATTGACTTAAAAATATATATATATATTACTTGTTTTTACGAAAAAACGAATAAATAATCTACCTTTTTTTCTAATTCTAAGGGCGTCCCGAATTTCAAAAGATGAATAACTCTAGTGAAAAATGCTCTAAAATTGATGAAAACTCAAAATCTGAAAGTGAAGATGAGTTGGATGATTCTCTCGAAAGTGACCACGAATTCGATAGTAGTTATAAAAATTACTCAACAAGCACTAACGAAGAGAAAGGTAATTTGATTGCAAGTAGAGGACGAAAGAAAATGATATTGTTGACGGATTCTAAAGACGATAGTGAAGAAAGCAATGAACGGCAAAATATTAAAATTGATTCTGATGGGAAAATTTGGAAAAATATCGAATCAAGTTCCTCTCCTGGCATACCTCCTCTTTATGCTATTTTCAAAAACGTATCTGTTCCAACTGGGCATACCAAACGAAGCAGTATCATGGGCAAAGTAATCACCGCATTTATTTACTATTTGACAATAATATTTTGGGCTACATTATAAAATGTATGGAAATGGAAGAACACATATCTCTAGCAAAAGAATGGAATTTACCTCAAGATAAGTTAGAGGCATTTATAGGTATTTTATGCATACGTGTTTCATATGAAGAAAAAAGTTAACGTATCGTTTTTATGGAATAAAAAATGGAGTCCTTCAATTTTTTGAAAATGTCATGAGCCGAAATTGCTTCATGGGAATGCTACGATTTTTGCGTTTTGATAATAAAAAGAAGGGAAGCCAAACTTTGGAGAAGGATAAATTTAATATGCTCTCAAGAGTATGGATGGAATTCATTAAAAACAGTCAAAACTGACACAAGCTAGCAGCAAATATACAGTGGATCAACAGCTTTTTCAAACGAAAGCTAGATGTAATTTCACCCAATACATGCCGAATAAGCCAGATAAATTTGGCATAAAATTTTGATTGGCATCTGATGTGAAAAGCTAATATGTTGTAAATGGAATTCGTGTACTTAGGGAAATATGAAATGAGACCGATTTCCATTTCACTGGGTGCGTCAGTCGTTTTGAAGCTGGTTGAACCATTTATTTGTAGCGGCAGAACCGTTAACACCGATTTTTTTTACAAGTTATTCCCTGACGACAAAGCTTTTGCAAAAAAAGAAAAAAAAAACTTCTTCAGTTGCAACTAATCGTCCAAATAAGAGAGAATTGCCAAAATATAAAAGGATAAATGGAAGGCTTTACAACGCAGTCTTTTGTATCGAATAACTGTACTCTAACAAGCTTTGAAAGCAAACCTAACAAAAAAGTACTTCTGCTAAGTTCAAGATCTGTGACAGTGGAAAAAACTATAAACATCTTCCAGGAGCTATTAAATTTTATTATAGCACAAAATTTTGCGTCGATATGACTGACCAAATGGCGAGAGAGTATAGTGAGAAATGTAAATGCCATAAATCGTCTATTCATGTGTTTTTTAAAATCCTCGATTTAGCCGGAAAAATAGACAGAAAAGGTGTCAAATAAAGTATTGCTCTGGACATAGAGCAAATTCAACCTCTTTGCTGTTAAATGTATATGTGTGGAAAGTGCTTAGTTGAGCAACAAAGGGTTTGTAAAAACTGTGGTATTGAATAAGGAAAGAAATTTATTACAATGCTGTTTTTATTACCACTGTTTTGTTTTGTTTTGTTTTTGTTTTGTTTGTTAGAAAGGTTGAATTTTTATACATGAGGCTGAAAGTTTCATAAGTAAATAACATAACAATGTTTTGTTGCATTTCTAATAAAAATAGAAAAAGGAAGAAGAAACTATTAATTATTGTTCTTGTTGATTTAAAACCTGTTTGATTACATTTATGTATATTTATATTTTGTAAATTGATGAACTGAGCTAGAATTTACAACCTTATTAAATAATCTCTAATAAATACACATCAAAGTATCAATAAATATAGTGCTCAAGTTCTCTATATATTTAACTGATATTTGGAAATCTCCAAAGTTTTGGCAATTGTTTGCACTGAAACGCAAAGGTGTCAAAAGAAACCTTTTGGTCGAAATAAGTATACAGAAAATCGTGTTAGAAATAGTGTTAAAAATACGCAATCATAACTTTGAACTTTCTTTTGTGCTGTTTCTAACTTTTATGTTCTATTATTGTTTATAAAGAAGAAATTTTAATTTGTAAGCAGTACAATTATTATGACTTACGCTGTGTTCCAATTTAATAAGTTTTTTTTTATTATAATATAATGATTAACAATACAAAAAGTATATTTTAATGACAACAAAAATTAAATTTATTAATGAAATTAAGTTTGAAAGCTACTTTCCGTTCTGCTTGTCGTAAGCCGCAGTGAATTTGCGGCAATACATCATAAAGTACCTTATATAGCCAAATGCCACCGCTTTCCATTTTAGATTATTTTTCTTTCTTTTTCGAATTTCAAGAGAAATATTCGATGAATTGTTCTTTAACTGAGGCTATATACACTCTCAGAAATACTTTCTTTAATTAACGGAAATTTTACTGGCAGCAGTGCTACCAGGATTTTTCCGTTAATAGACGAATTTGTTCCTTTTTTCTCCGTTGCAGGAGGTAAAACGTACATCAATCGAAAAAAATGGGGATAAAATCAAAGTTACTGACCTTGCGGTCGAACTATCTATGTTAGTGTTACGAAACCATTACTCCTCCCAATCGGCCACAGATGTACAGTCGTGGAAAAAAAAGTAAACGCCCCTACTAACACCTCAACAAGTTATCGTAGAAGAAAGTTACTGGTACCGAACGATTGGTAATAAATAATGTATTTTACTACTTTTAAATGATGTATATAAAATTTGCTTAGGGGGCCATCTACATATTAAAACGAACCATAACTTTGTTTTTTTAAATAGCAGTACACAATTCTGACAGCATATATGAACTCTACACCCTTCAATTAATCTAAAAACAAATTTTTATGCAATTCGTACCATAAGTTTCCGAGAAATTAACTATTTTAAAACGAGCGTATTTTAAGGACTGTATCCAAATTGAAGTTCCGTACTCGATTGTTAACCGAGAGAGCCCCCTTCTTGATCAAGGCACCTTAAGCACCACTCAAGCAGTCAATGAAGCCTGCTAGATTACACGACAGCAGAAGAAATTTCA
Organism: Maratus speciosus; assembly: GCA_963932465.1. Taxonomy (NCBI): domain Eukaryota; kingdom Metazoa; phylum Arthropoda; class Arachnida; order Araneae; family Salticidae; genus Maratus; species Maratus speciosus. Next base: position 245,612,043 of record OZ010792.1, read on the forward strand.
AAATATCTAGTCACTTCTATCACAGACGGCCCCTTAAAACATCATTTTGCGTTTTTTAAGCATAATTTGAAAACTACTTGGAAGAAAAATGTGAAATTTTGGATTTCCATGAAGCAGGACTTAATAAATCTAAATCCATCAAAAAAACTATAGGTTGCAATTCATAATTTTTGCGAATATTAATTTCATAATTCATAATTCATATCATAAAATTATAAAAATTGCAAATTCAACGTATTTATGTTTGGGTATTTTAGTATTATTGCTACACAAAAAATTAGCACATTAGGAGCATAATTTTAGAAGCTATAAATAAAAATATGAAAATGTAATTTAACATTAGAAGCACTAAATTTTGGATGCTTATAATTAAATAAAAATATCATTCAAATGACTTGAAATTCGGTATCTAGGCATAGTTTTAACCGAGATTTGAAATATCTCGTTAAAATTGGGTATTGCCGTTGAAAAAAATGAAGTTTGGATTCGTTTTAATATGTAGATGACCCCCTAAGCAAATTTTATATACATCATTTAAAAGTAGACTTTATGTCCAATCGTTCGGTACCAGTAACTTTCGTCTACGATAATTTGTTGAAGAGTTAGTAGGGGGTGTTTACTTTTTTTCCACGACTGTACAGTTGAGGAACAGTTTGAAGTAAATATGTTTGCTTCAGATGTGTAGATTAATTTCCTTTAAAAGCTTTGAATTTGAAGTTAATTTCAGGTAGATTTCGTCTTTAATGAGTTTGTGGCTGGGGTTTTAATATTTTAGTATTAAAATACGATAAAAATATGAATTATAGATATTTTTATATAAATTACTAGATGTAAAATATGAATATTATATTTTTAAGCTAGATTTTTTTTATTAAAATCGATTTTTTTTTTATTAAAATCGATTTTTTTCCATTTACTATTTTAATTAAAATATCTATTTTAAATGTGTTCATTTAAAATATATTTTAAATGCGAATATTTTTTATAACTTTAAAAATAAATCGTGAATACTTTTAAACGAGTGAGAAAATTAATTGTTATTTATTTTTAAATTCGTAAAACGTTTCTTTTTTTTTTTTTTTTTTTTTTTTTGTTGGTTTAGATTTTTTTAATTTTTCTTATATTAAATTAGAAATCTTAATTTATAGAATTTTTATTTTTTCGATTTTAAAATGAATTCGGATTTTAATATTAATAGAGCCAATACACATGCGTGCTAGGAATGAGCGAAATTTCTCCCTCTTTTTTAGACTTTCGGGAAGAATTCCCGGATAAAACATGTTTTCTAGGAGTACGGAAATGATTTTTTAAAAAATCAGGAATACTTAAGTGTATATATAGACGAGTTTTTCTGACAGTGCACAGAAAATGTTTAAACTGATACTTTTCAGAAACCAATGCTTTTTCCGGTTTCATCCACGCGTGCCTTTAGAGCATAGGTTCCCAACCTTTTCTGGACCACCGCCCCCTTTACAAGAAAAAAATATTCCAACGCCCCCTCTTCTATAATAATTAATTATGCCACTGATAAAATATTGTTGGATATTATCTGTACCTAATTTTATCTGTGTACCTTTCTCTTAAGAATCACAAAATAGAAATTAATTAAAATGGCCATCAAATGTGGTAAAAAATTGTTTATTAAATATTTAAAAATAAACACAAAATCAATAAGAAATAATTTGAGATGAGTGAGGCTGGTAGACTTTTAACAATTTGTTAGTACTGGGTTCCAATTTCGTTAACATCAGTCGCAAATTGCCGCGTTCATTGATGTGCAGTAGGGTGGTTCAAAAAAACTTTTTTTGAGCTAGAGTCCAGGCCACCCCCTAATTTTTTTAGACTCATCAATAGTATAATACCGGTAAATTTTTAGCTTCTTACTCAAATTCTAAGAGGGTGCTCAATGACCACACAATTTAACATTAGCAGAAGCATAGGAAATGCAACAATATTTTATACTTCTGAAATATTTAATTTTTGTCAGAGGTTTTTTTAAAAAAAATAGTTTGTTACATATATTTGTATTTAAATATTTCTGAAATGTTTTATTATATGTAGCAACATTTCTGAGAATTATTTACATGATGAAGTTACCTGACAACACTAAACCAAAACAAGAATTCTACCAACTTTTTTTTTTTGCAACCAATTGAAAACAATTTCTCAGTGAAACATTTAATTTTTCATGATAATTTTTATTTCAAATAATTATCTTATAGGTTTTCAAATTCTGCATTCCAGCAGCAAACATCTGTCTGAAGTTGTTTACATTTAGCTCATGGCTATTCCTAAGTGAAAAGTCACAAATGAAAATATTTAAAATACATTTAATTATTTATTGCAAGAGTTTTCACTTTTAAGTAAGTATCAAGAATTATATTTAGGTTACACTACTTATATTAAATATTAATCTACTGTTATGGGATGCTAACATTATTCATGTTCAGTTAATAAGACAAACACTAAGCCTAATATGAAATAAAATAATCACAAAATTTGTGCATTAATCAACAACTTTAATTTTATGAAAAATAGCCATTCTTTTCTGTTTAAAGAAATTTCAAAGCTAAAAATTTGCAATCGCTCCAGTTTCAACTTGCTTTAGTAATGAAATTTTTCTGATTGGTCTAAGATCAGTAGACCAATTGACTAGATTGAAACAACTAACTATGACAAGACAAATCCTTCAGCGTGTTCTTTATCAGTTGAAAGAATCAAAATTGATACAATGAATATGTTAGTCATGTGACAGTTAAAGAATTAATGCAGATATAGCAGAAATCTGAAATTCCTACAAAACAAAAGAAACACATGCATAATTAAAAAATTAGAAAACATTCATTCTCATTGGCTTTTGTTAAAGAAAAACAAAGGTTTTTTTTTCTACAGCCCAACGATAAGGAGTGGTTAGATATCTTGGACTCTTTTCTTTGATATTGGTCATGAAGGATGAAGGTGTTATGAAAATAACAATTAAAGAAGATTCTAATTTTCTTCATAATCAAAGAACCAATTGTAAAATGTATATGGATTTAAAAGATAAAGAGTTACCGAAAAAAGTATGAACATTCTCTTTTAGAGAATAAAAGAAGAATGAAGCATTAGAGCCTCTTTACCTTCAGCTACCTGTTCATCCAATATTTGTCTAAATAGTGTAACGGAAAACTCTGAGCCTTTAGACGATGAATTTATTCCAACACAGTTAAAGATCTTGAAAATTATCTATCAACAGACAAAGAGATTGCGCTTTCTGCTAGAAAAGTGATGGGACATCACATGTCTGAGTGTCCTGATGACTTCATAAGACTTTCGCTCTTTTCTGACAGAATTTAAATGGAAGCAAACAAATTGTTGTAGGGCGATTTACAGCTATGCAAGCCCTTAAGAAGTGTTATGTAAGATGATAACTTGAGATTTTTAAAGAAGATGGTGTATGACTGTCAGACTTTGCAACAAGAAGAACAACAGAACCCTTACCCCGTATGAATATAAGAAATGAATTAAGCTTTCTCCCAAAAAATGAAATGATAATGATGACTATCCCAAAGGAAAGGAATGGCTTCAAAATTTACAAGTAGTGAATGACAGTGCAGAACGAGGGGTTAATGGAGGTTTCAATAAAATCATAACAAATGATGAAGATGAAAAGCAATTCTTGCTGCAGTTCTTAGAAGCAAACAGAAATTCAATCAATCAGAAACAACGAAAAAATCAGTTTTAGACACTATTTTGTATTATTAAAGACCCAATATGATTACATTTCTATTTTTTACTTCCATATTGTTTTATTCTTTTCTAAGAATTAATTTTGGAGGTCTTTATTTTTTTTAAACAAATATATAGAAAAATTAGAATGGAATACACTAACTTATTAAGTTAGTGGGTGTTGAGCACCCTCTTGCAATTGAAATATGAAGTTCAAATTCCACCAAAATATTACTATACGCAAGTCTAAAAAAATTGAGGGTGGCCTGGTATATAAGTGAAAGTTTATTTTTTTACATAGACGGCTGAACCACCCTAATGTGCAGTCTGTTCCTTTTCTTAGACAGTAAGTTAGCTACCTTACTGAACCCATGCTTAGCCAAGTATAATGAAGGAAAAATTTCTGGCAATTAAAAATATCTATACTCTTACCCACAATCCAGAGTAGGGAGCTGGTATTGATTTTTGTAGCTCTTGGGTATCCATTTCTGAATTTTACTGTTAGTTAATCGTTAGTTGTGAGTTCTACGAGTTCCTCCTCTAAATTTAATGATTCTACTGTATCTGCATTTGCGAAAGGATCTAAAAGTCAACTCGAAATTTTCATGTTTGAAATATCCTGGAATCGCTCCCGAAATTCAGCATGAAGAATGTCCAAGTATTGGCAGTAAGTTTATATTCATGTTTTGCAGAGACTGCTGACAATGTGGGAAAATGCTTATATTCACATCTACCTAGATTTCTTTTAAACAGAAGTTTTGTCAGAAAATCAGCTATGACGTTTTTAGTTTTAATTAAATTGATTTTTTATTAAATTAGAAATCTTAATTTATAGAATTTTTGTTTTTTCGTTTTTAAAATGAATTCGGATTTTAATATTAATAGAGCCAATACTCATGCGTGCTAGGAATGAGCGAAATTTCTCCCTCTTTTTTAGACTTTCGGGAAGAATTCCCGGATAAAACATGTTTTCTGGGAGTACGGAAATAATTTGTTAAAAAATCAGGAATACTTAAGTGTATATATAGACGAGTTTTTCTGACAGTGCACAGAAAATGTTTAAACTGATACTTTTCAGAAACCAGTGCCTTTTTCGGTTTCATCCACGCGTGCCTTTAGACTTTAGAGGAAGACCAACAAACTCTTAAAGAAAAGCAAAATGGTCAACCTTTTTCATAAAATGCTGCAAACGATATGTACTTTTTAGTTTTTACAAAGGATTTTACTTGTCGTGTGGGTTGTTCGTATGCATTTTTGCATGAATAACACACATAGGAACATAATCATAAAGGCTTATTTTTAAAATTTATTGTTTCTCCGGATGCTTTGTGCTTATATTACGCAGAGTTTCCAACCCAGTTCCAAAAACCTTTCAGAGAATACATTAACGCACAAAAGAAACTTTACACTGGTTTTGAAATAAATGCATTAAATGTTCTATTTTCAATTTCAGATATCGTCGCTAAGAAAAAAAGTAAAAACACCCTATCTCCATTAGAATGTTTTCCGTATCGATGACATTTATTGTCGAATAACTTCTTAAAATGGGTATTTTTAACTAGTTAAATGTATTTCAGATGCTTAAGAGTAGAAAAATGCATGTCTAAAATAAATAGTTAAAAGAATGACCATTACAACTATTATTATTATTGTTATCCTTTCTATTAGGTAGCTTTCATTACAAAAAGTAAAAAGCTACCTATTGCAGCATCCGGTCGAAAGCACTTCCGGAAAATTTTGGTATATTTTCATCGATCATGACCCCCAGGCTCCAAAACCACCCACCGTTCAAATGTGACTTATATACAGTAAAGCCCCGATTATCCGCGAGCGGATGAACCGCGGTGCGGTTTATCCGCGAAGCGATTTTTTTTAAATTCAAGCCCACCGCAAGGAAAATACAATAAGCCCTACTAATAAATATAAACAGAAAAATTCATGTATTCGAAAGTAATAAAAGAAAAGTATATTTCTAGATTAGGTAGCCATGTTTAAAATATCAGATATAAAGACTTGATGTCTTTTCTTGATTTGATTAACAAAACGTAAACACAGCAATTAAAATATTTAACAATTAAATAAGACTATTATGATAAGTTCCAGGGGAGCATATCAAGGATAGCTTCATTTTCGAGATAGCAAAGGGGTTTCCAAAGCAAGAAGCAAAAACAAGCGACTGATTTTTTTTTAAAGCTGCACTGCAAATAGAAGCGTCTTAAATTTAGACACATATGTGACTGAAAAAGAATTTTAGACACTTAAGTGTCTTAATCTGAAAATTCAGACATTATAGATGTCTTAATTTAAGATACATAAGTGTCTTACTATGACCATGGTGTAAACGAACTGAGAATAATGTCTAAAATATCCGCAAACGTCTTATTTTAAGACACTTCATTGCTTTAAACATAACTTAATTTAAGACGTTTTGATTCTTCCGACGCAATAACCACCAGGGGGCACTAGCACTCCCAGTTGCGCATGCGTTTTAGATGTCTTCGTTCGAAGTGGTATACGTTGTAATTCAAACAAAGTTTGTTTTTATGTACGCGTGTATTTTAATTCGTTTTTTGCGAAATGTGAAGTACTGTGATTTTAATTCGTATTAACTTGGATTATTTATTTATTGAATACATACATCTGACGTGTGTGCTCGACATCAAATGTCTCTTAGAAGCTGTCGTCGATACAAGGGCGGGATAGACACAGAACAGAAGTAGACGACGGTTGAAGATTACACCCGGAAATTCTACAAAGCGTGTGCAATGGTCTTAGTGTTAACTCATATCAATTTATATCAATAATATTGTGTTATTCATCTTCGTCCTGTCGAAGCTGGCAAAAAAAAAAAGAAACTTTTGTCTGGCGGGTCCTGTTTTTAGGATGAAACATCTCATTCTTTAAATATGGCTAGTCGGATATATTATGGGATTAACTTTTAAACTGATGAAAGTCTTTCTCCCTCACTGTGGTTGTGGTAGTTTTTAAAATTTCAAATCGAGGAATATTTCTTTCCTCTTGCAAACAGCGATTGAAGTAAGTGTTATAATTTCTTTATAGTACTAAAATTATTGTCTTTTATGATTTTATTTATTGTACTAAACAAAATCTTACATGAAATTTAATTAGTTTTGAATCTTTTTGCAAAAAAAAAACACTAATTCTAGAAGTATATATTTTTAAATTTATGACGTTGTCTTTTATTACAAATTATGTATTATTTATTCTCATCTTTTTTCTCAAATTTAAAGTAATAACATCACTAAAAAACAGACATATTTAAAAGTTAAGTTCATTCTCTTGTTTTGTTTTGTTTTCAATATGGCAGTTCTTAGTTTCAATTTCAATGGCTAATGCTTATCTCATACTCGACCACAAGGAAATAGAAAAAAAAAACTTTGAAAGATCTCCTAAAGTTTTCTTACTTCCTAGCTAGGGATTACAATCCCGGATTGAGATCCCGGGATCCCGCTTTAATTTTAACCCCGAAAATCCCGGAATTTTTACTGGAAAATTCCGGGATTTTCGGGATTGCCTTTTTTTTCCCCATTGAACAATATTCAGATGAAATTAAAAAATATATTTATAAACTTTCGCTTCTGGAAAAAAAAATCAATTGATTTTCATGAAATTTATATATAATTGAAATGAATGTTTATCTCAAGTATTTCTTAGATATATTTCTAAAGCTATTAAATCTTTTAATGTGTGAAAACTTTTGATTTGGAAACATAGAAGTAAGCCAGTCAGGAAAAAGGAAATTATTTGTTTATTTAGATTTCGCTGCATGCGTGGATTCGAAGGTCATTTTCCAATTAGACTTTACTGATAAGCATCGCAAGTTTGTATCATAGTGATATCATGTGCTAACTTTTTTTTTTTGGCTTTTTTTTGCTTTAAAGATGTCTTGTTTAGTACCTCATAGGAATGATAACAATAAGCCCATGTGGCAATATAAATTTTTAAAAAATCTAATTTTTAAATGATAAGGATTTTTATTTTTTTTCGGGGAGGGAGGGGGATTTTGTATGAAATTTTCGTAAAGTTGATACCTTAAATCTTGCACTGATTATAATGAAAGTTTTGAACTTTTAGAGTAGGACAAGATTAAAAAACACAAAATATAAATAAACAAAATACCGAAGTAATTTTTTTCTCAATATTAACCCTTTGCACTCGAGGACTCCGGAGCGGAGCCATTTAAAATTTGTCTTCAAACTCGAGGTCTCCGCTACGGAGACAATGCAAATAATTTTGTGATACCATGTAATCTTGGCTTTTCTAGACAGGTATCACAAAATTATTTGCATTGTCTCCGTAGCCGAGCCCTCGAGTTTGAAGACAAATTTTAAATGGCTCCGCTCCGGAGCCCTTGAGTGCAAAGGGTAAAGTAGAATATTTATTTATTTATTCATAGTTAAATAGCTGTTGTGATTATCATCTGATATATATGTAAAATTGCCTATGTGGCAATATAAATTTTTAAAAAATCTATATTGCCTATGTGGCAATATAAATTTTTAAAAAATCTATTTTTAAATTATATGAAGTAGAGTAGGACAAGATTATAAGAAATATATATATTTATCCATGTACTTTAAAAGCCCTCAATAGCCCTTGCCGCTGAATTTGTCCGATAATCGGAGATGTCTGCTTTTGTGAGGTAAAAATATACAAATATGTATGCCATGCGGATTAAAAAAGTATTCGCTAAATAGATGTTTCAGAATAGCTATTCGGGAATGTCCATTAACCTCCACAACGGATACTCCCGAATACCGGACATCTCAATTAAGATAACAATAATGCAGGGTTGCATTTTTTGCAAAAGAACTTCTTGATTAAAGAATGGGCATACTGGGTCGTGCCCCGCCCCCCGACGATTTTAGTGCCCACAAATTTGATGTGCAATATTTGTAAAGTTTATATTTTAAATCTGTTTCGAAATTCCACTGATTATAATCAATATTTTGAACTTTTAAAGTAAAATAAGATTAAAAATAAAACAAATTAAAAAAAAATCTAATATTTAGATAAATATTTTTTGTTTTAATCTTGTTCTACTCCTGAAGTTCAAAATATTGATTATAATCAGTAAAATGTCGCAAAATATTTAAATTATCAGCTTAACAAAAATTGCGTACCAAAATTGGGAGCACCAGAAAAATCAGGTTGTAGGGGGGGGGGGGGGGCAGGACCCCAGCCAAATATTTTTCCAGGATTCAACGTGGTCAAACATGGCTACGTATGATGCTTACAAAAAAAATGGATGCTATTAAGACGTTTGAAGTGTCTGAAATTCAGACACGAAAAGTGTCTGAAAAAATTCAGACATTTTAAAATGTCTGAAAACTGAACACTCCGTTTCAGACACTTAAGTGTTTGAATTTCAGACATTTTAATTTACAGTGTGTAACTCAACACTTTTTGTACAGTATGTGTATGGCATTGTTTCTTGTTTACTGTTTTTCATTTTAGTGATTTAGACGTAAAACAAAGGTTTCTGCTGTACTGTGTATATGTATATATTTAAACGTTTTATTATGTCTTTTGTACACTAAAACATAGTTTTTATGCTGAATTTTCTTTTTTTCGTGCTTGCACCCTATTTTCAGTTTTTTTCGGGTTATCCGTGATTTTTATTATCCGCGGTGCCCTTGCCATCCAATTCCGCGGATAATCGGGGCTGTACTGAATATATATATACATATATATATAATGTATATATATATCCATATATATATATACAGTGAATTCTCGATAAGTCGAAGTCTGATAAGTCGAATATTCGTTTAAGTCGAATTTTACATGAAGTCCCGACCCCTTTATTACAAATCAATATTAAACTTTCTCGTTTTGTCGAAGTCTACATCTTTTAAGTCGATTTTTTTTTTCAGAAAGACAAATAACAGTAATTGGACTAATTTTTTAATTTTTCAACCACAGCTAAAAAATGCTGACACATTCTGTTAGATAAAACTTTTCTGAACTCCTTCGCGGCCTTTGAAGGTAGTTATTTTTACTTCCCACCTTGGACAGTGAGAAGAGTCTGCGAGTTTGCAATTTCGGTCGCAATTGTTCTCTATCCCCCATTCATTTCTCCTTTACGTATTCCCTTTTCTCATCTCTCAGGTGGCTTAGTGTATTCTAATTTGCCAAATTTCTCACGCTTTTATGGAAGGATTTTTTTTTTTTTTTAATCTTTCGATTCCATTATTGAGATTTCATTCGGGTCCTTTGTTTTAATGTTGAGTCTTGTCATTTTAGTGTTTATTGCTTTCACATCGTGATGCATTTTTAGTCGGGTTTTTTAAAATGTCGAAGCGGAAATTAGAAATTCTTACTTTAGAACAAAAAGTAAATTTGATAAAAGATATTGAAAACAATCCTAATTTGATGAAAAAGATCTAGCCCTGAAATATGGTATCCCTCGCAACACTCTGTCTACCATACTCAAAGATAAAGAACGCATTTTCAAAAGACGTAAGTCCAAGTGTCAACCCAAAGTGCAAAAGGATGAATACATGTGCCTTCCAAGATATAGAAACAGACCTCGTAAAGTGGTTTACATCTTGCAGTACACAGAAGAGTGTAATTCCTTTAAGTGGTACGATGTTACATGAGAATGCTTTGGATTTTACAAAATTATTGAATGTGGAAGGATTCCCTGCAAGCGCGGGATGACTGGTAAAATTTAAAGTTAGGCACAACATTGTTTTTCGGACATTAGACACTGAAGCAAAAGATGTGTCTGATACGCTGTGTGATGAATGGAAGACAGTTTCATTACCCAAACTTCTTGATAGTGCGGACGACGTTTACAATATGGATGAAATGGGAGATTTTTACAAATGTTTTCCTAAAAAGACAATGATGTTTAAGGAGTAATCGTGTTCCGGTGGAAACTTAAGTAAAGAACGTTTAAATGTGCTTGTCGGAGCAAATGCTTCTGGAACAGAAAAATTACCTTTACTGGTTTCCGCTAAATGCAAAAAACCTCGCTGTTTCAAATATAAAAGTCACTTCCGGTAGAGTAAAGATCCAATAACAAGGTTTGGATGACACTGATATTGTTCGAGGAGTACATCAGAAATTTAGATGTAGTGTTTCATGCAAAAAAGCGTAAAATGTTGATCTTCGTTGATCCGTGTACAGCTCACGATTAACTTTTGAACTTGAAATCTCCTTCTAATACAACTTCTAAACTACAGCCAGCAGACCAGGGAATAATTAAATGTTTTTAAACATTCCTACAGAAAAAGGTGGAAGGCAATCGAAGATGACGAAAATGGAATAAATCAAAAGTGTGATGTGCTAGAAGCAATTAGACTGATTTCAAATCCCTGGAACAACGACGTGAAACAAATCACTATCAAAAATTGCTTAGGTAGATGTGGCTTCTTTGCAAGCAATGCGCACTCATGTGTTGTGAATGAAACTCTACACGATCAAGTTATTTCTGAAGATGACGATAATGAGCTTTGAATATTGACGAAAATGTCGCAGTTTGCTGGGAAATTAGTGCTTCAGATATAGTTGAAGGAATGAAAAAGGTGGAGAACGATTCTGAGTTTGAGGATGATGGGGAAGTAAATTGCGTTTCACCTCCAAATAATCAAGAAGCACATGCGGCAATGATGACCCTACAGCAATATCTCGAAAGTAGAGACGATGTGGACGATTATCTTTTCCTTTGTTTACATACTTTCTGAAATGTGAAAGACAAAAAAGTTTCTTCAAACAGTCATAATTAACAAGTTTTTTCGGAAAACTTGAGTTTTTAAGTACCTTATATGTAGCATTAAATTATATATCTCTTTAGCCCTCATTTTGCAGACTCCGTTATTACAGTATAATTGCAATTCCTATGTATATGATTGAATTATTTTTCATATATTTTCTATATGTATTTAAGGATTTTTGATAAGTCGAACTTACGATAACTCGAATATTTTTGCCGGTCCCTTCGAATTCGACTTATCGAGAACTCACTGTATATATATATATATTTATTTATATATTTATATATATATATATATATATATATATATACATATATGAATTTTGTCATGCGATAACTCTCGTATTTATAAACCGATTTGGATTAAATTAATTGTATGAATAGTACATAAAAATGTCTCGACAGAGTTCGTTGGCCAGCTTCAACCGCCATCTTGTTTCAAAATGGCGGCCATTTAAGAACATTTTAAATTTTAAAAACGGTGCAAATAAATTAAAAGTGAAAAATATTATTTTCTTAAGAGTTTGACCATAATACAAGTATTCCGGAGCATATTTTGTTTTGCCTTTATGTTAAAAAATGGCTGAGATATGGGGCATTCTCACAATCTTTTGACTTTTGGGGGAAAAAAATCTGACAAAATTAAACTTGCTAAAATAACATTTTAATCTGATAGACGAATGCCTTAATGATTCAAAATAAAGAAAAAATGGTCAGCAGCGAAATTTTTTTTTATTTAACTGAGGTTTAAGTTAAACTTGCGAGTTTAATTTTCCTTACCATTTTACCCCTATAACTTTTTATTTTCTTTTAAGTTTCTACTTATAATGAATTTGCATAGTGCCCACAGGACATTCAAGTAAGAAATAATAACAATGTAGTACATTTAATACAGAATTTTTGAATAATATTGTCTTAAAGGGGTGTTAAAGAAGGGACGTTAAGGTAAAAAAGGGGAATGTATAGGAAAAAAGGAACTAAATGGTAAAAAAGGGATGGTAAGGAAAAACTGTAAGGAAAATTACCAACTATTTTTAGGAAAATCATGTTAAGACTAAGTGATAGCCACAATGTCCATTTATTTTTAGAAACAGTTGTTAACATTGGATTAAATTATTATTTTTTTTTAATTTACCTCGGAAAGTGCAGGAATGAACCTTGGGGACGGTGAGACTACCAATAAAGCCACGATGCTTGAAATTGATATCTACATGCTGATTTAAATTCTACAGTAAATTTCCTGCCAAAGAATTTTAGACATTATTTCTCTAGCATACTTCTGTATGAGAATAAACTTGAAAAAAATTCTGTGGCTGCATTTGAAGTGATTTTCTGTATGGTTTTAGAAGAGTGATGGTAAGGAATCTAAAACCCAGGGACAGAGTTTAAAAAATAATAACAACCCTAAAAATGTGTGCAGGTTAATTTTTAACTACATATTTATATAAAACGATAGTTCCAGTTTCAGAAAAAAATTACATCGAATTATTTTTATTGAAACAATTTCATCCGGACAGCTCCAAACTTAAAAATCAGCATCAGGGACACGGGACGGTACAGGAGTTTTCCAGGTGTTTGGACCCCCAACATCGTCCAAAACTTATTTATATCGTTAATATTGTTGTGCAATCATGCAATGGGATGCCCCCCAGTATATGAAATTTAAAAAAAAAAACACAAAAAAGTGTATTAAAATAAAAATTATTATTCAGGGACGTGAAAGTCAAAAGATTGTGAGAATGCCCCTTAAAGCAGTTTGAATTTCTAGTGTTCTTACATTTTAACTTCATCCGCCATCTTGTTTAAAAATGGCGGCCAGTGGTTATTGAACAGCATTCAATGCAAATTCCATACCTATAAGGGTGGTTACCATAGGGAGGACCCTGTTATGTTGCCAAATGCCGTCAAGTTTGCGATATATCGCCAAATTTGACGACCAAAATTAGTCGCCAAACGTGACATTTACTTGTCGATATCTCTAATATTTCGCCAAATCCCCATAGACTTCCATTGTAAACCAATGAGGTTTACTTGCTTACAGAAATCGACAAATTGAGATATGCAACAAAATCTAATATTAGCTTAAAAGATTAAATTAATTATATTTAAGAAAATCCAAGTAAATTAAATTATGGGTAAAAGTAACATGATACAATGCTTAGCATGGTTTCCTAAACATAAATTTTAACGGAGAACTAACTAGTCGCAAACGGCGGCTAGTAGCTTACTAATTTGGAGTAATACTCATTCAAATTCAGTATTGACGAATATTCTCTTATTGAGTTCGTCGCATTTTTATTTTCTTAAAATTTGAGTAAAATTAGCTTCGAATCTAGCAAAATTTTAAAACCAAGAAATATGAATGCTACTGCATTATCCTTTTTATTATTATTATTACTAGTGTAAATGCCCGTCCTAGGACGGTGAAAATTTTGTTTTTCATTTAAAATTAAAAAAAAAAAGAGGAAAATAACTGTCAATATGGAAGCGCTTAGATGAGCAAATTTCGGCTTATTTATGTTCTAATAAACACATTATTAGCATTAACAATACTTTTGGGTAGACCAGGCTTTCTGGCTAATATAACATAAGAAAATTAAGAATTCTTAGAACAAAAGTTTAAGAAACATTCAATAAAACCCCATAATTAACAAATTCTGCTGCAACTATTAAAATTTTTTGATGATTTGTTTGGTATTAAATCTTGGTAAGTGTGTTGTATTTTTTGCAAAAAGCAAAAGCAAAAAAAAAAAAAAAAAAAAAAAAAAGATTTACTTTTGGTTAGCCGGGCGCCAGTGTTATATATATGTACATATATATACATCTAAGTTTATATAACATATATATGTACGGATATATACATATGTGTGTATAAATATATACAAATATATGCATTTATACATATATATACAATATATATATGAGTATATAACACTGGCGCCCGGCTAACCGAAATGTACCAAAAAAGATTTAGCAAAACTTTTAACGGCTGAATAAGCATGTGCACAACTTTTTGAGTTTTAACTTACTGAACATATAAATATTAAAAGTACGCACAGAAACTGGGGATCAGCAGTAAGAACATAGAATTTTCTTCAAAATGTTATTGCATCTAACAGCGATGTATAAGACATCCACCAAGTAAGAGTTTAGATGAGAAAGTTTGTTTTTTTACGTTCTAATAAACACACTATTAGCATTTACAATACTTTTTTTTGTAAAATTACAAAAAAGTGATAAAATATCCTTATTAAGATTGACGATCGTTTCATCGCACAAATGGCGACATTTTCAAAATTTTGAAAATGTCGCCGTTTGTGCGATGAAACGATAGTCAATCTTAACAGAGATATTTTATCACTTTTTATAGCATTATTTAGCTTAATCTGGAAATGCAATGTTTTCCCGTGATCCTTTAAAGAAAATCACACTTTTTTTTCACGATCCTTTAACGTTTATCGTAATTTTTTTTTTCAATCCTTAAAAAAATTTGCGTTTTTCCCGCGATCCTTTGAAGAAATTTGCTTAATTTGACACAGTTGGTACTCGCGTTTTTCTTGTATTTCTTCCGTTATTCCCCCCTCCCTCCATAAAAATGTCAGCAAATTTTAGTGCATATTTGCATAGATCCACGGGATAATAAAATTCAGTGCCAAAAAAGCACAATTCCGCAGAAAAGTAACATGTCAGTAAAATGGATTTTGCAGGTTCAAGTCAGGTTCTCTGTATTATATAGTTCTGTATTAATCGAATGAAAAAAAAAAAGAAAAAATAATGGAACAGAATATTCAGCAAACAGGAATCTTGTAAATGCATGAATTTTGTCTATGATCACTGTGGATTATAAATGTATGGTAGAGAAATTTCTAAATCGCTCTTGTGAAGGGAAAAAAATCGAAAAATTCACCAATCGGTTACAGTAATTCTTCAGTTGGTCATGCCAAAAAAAAAAAAAAAAAATCGCAAAATTTGTCAATCTATTGCTTAAAAAACCACAAAATTCATCAATCAGTCGCAGAGGAAAAAGAAAAATCAACAGTTGGTTGTGAGGGAAAAATGAAATTTGTCACATAAAAAAAAAACCCACAAAAATTACCCAATCGGTAGAGTAAAAAGAAACGTACTGCAAAATTCATCAATTGTGGGGAAAAAGTTGCAACATTCTTCAGAAAAAATCGTGAAGATTGCCAGTTGATCATCGGAAAAAACTCAAAATCCTTTAATCGGTTGCTTTAAATTATTGTGAAGTTCATATGTAAACTGTCGGAAATTCCTCAAACAGTCGTTGGAAAAAACGCAAAATCTGTCGATTGGTCGTTCTGGTTGATTGGGAAATCTTGTCATTTCAATTTGTGACTCACTGGCAAAATTCACAATATTTTTCTACCATCATTCGAAGAAATTCAGAAAATTTTACAAAATCGCGCAATAGAATAAAAATCTCTTTCTCGGGGGAAAAAAATTGGTAAGAGTCACATGTGTAGAAAAATTTAATGAGGCGGAACACACGGCATTTTTTATTATGCAGCACTTTCCTATTTTGGGAAAGATCCATGAAATACTGCATGGGATTACAAATTTTGCCCTCCACTAAATTGTGCTCTCCTCCCCCCCCCCCCCAAAAAAAAAAAAAATCATGCCACGTTGGACAGCGTTGATAAAATACATTAAATGTTTTCTCACCAACCGAAACACTGATAATTTTATTGTCAGTGTTATGTGAATGAATTTCTACCCTTTTGGAAAAAGCTTTTTAAAATAGGATTACACATATTATGTGTTTTGAAATTTATTCATTCTGACTTATTGGGAATTAATCATTGAACTTTTCTTTTGATTTAGCAATCTTAATGGTCTTCAGATTTTCAAGTGGAAATTGTTTAGAAATCTATTGGTATGTATCATATGATAGGGCATAGAGAATGTTATTTTGGTGGTTTTTAACACAAATCGCAATCGTCTGTCAACAAAAATTGGAAAAACGATGATAACTTATTTTCAAATATTTTTTGAGTTATGGGGGATCCCACAATAAACAATTTAATTAATTTGTAACTCTAACATTGAATTTTAAATTTACTTTAATGTAAGCATTGAAAAATCCATTTATTTGTCAACAGAAACACTGTAGTCTTTTCTAGCTAAATAGTTTTAAGTTTTTTTATCCTTTTTCGCGAAAAATCAATCATCTTAAAATGAATTAAAAACTTCATTTTGTTTAAATTTGTTAATATTTAAAGCTATTTTAGTTAAAACATTGTGATTAAACATTCATTGTATGATATCTGCTTTAAAAATTTATATTTGTCTCAGCCTTTCCAAGTATTAAGTTTTTCATGCTTAATTTAACATATAATTTTTTTAAGAGAAATTTTAAAGTATGAAGCTATAAGGTACACTGTCAAAATAATTACTGCTGGATATTAAAATATTTCTATCGTAATCGATATGTAAACAAAACAAAAGTACAGAAAATTTATTTCTGTTGCTCTTTTCAGAAAGTATTCAGAAATTTTCAACTATGAACTGTAAAAATAATTACTGATGCTGGATATTAAAACATTAAGAGATATTTCAAGAGAAATTGAACGGTTGGTAATATCTACATAACAATAGGGTTAAAGTTTCCACTTGTTAGGTTAAATAGGCGGAAAATACAAAGAACACATTAAATTTAAGTAAATCAAAAGAAAAGTTAAAAATGGAATCACAACAAATCAGATTTAAAAAACAAACAATAAATTAACAAAATACCTAATAATGTGTAATCCAAAAAAACTATACCCAGAAGACAGCAAAATCTCAGTAATGCTGAGATCAATGAATACGCGATATCTGTATACAGACGATATCTGTATACAGACAGGAATAATACGGAACTCCCATTGGAGATCGGTCTTAGCACATGCGCTGTTTATCCGGAGTGGGAAGCTTCATGGCCGAAAGATGAACACCGTATTTGATTTGCGCCATAGCTCAATGGTTTATTTTTCAATTTAATGAATGAAGTGAATGACTCGCTATCGCTTGTTTACATTTTGCAATAATGGATGTTTTTAACTCGATTTTGAAATTGTTTTTCAACTGCGTAAATCATTGAACGGTCATCAGTTTTGAATCTTTTAAAGAAAATTATGTTGAACAGAAGGGATTTCAGGTAGAAAAGATTTGTATTTAGGCAGATAAGTTTTCTCTTACACATCTCAAATCGTAATTAAGCCTGACGTGGTGCCAGCTTACCGGAGACTGGTAAGACAGATGGGTACAACCCCGGACGCGTTACAATGTGAATTATAATATAGAAATTATTATTATTATTATTGAAAATTTCGAATTTATTTTTAGTCAGAAAAAAATTAATGGACAATTAACTACCTCATTATATCGTTATTTGCCTCATTAATTTTTCAGCTCACAGGCTATCAAAGCCTGAGAGCTAATGTACCCGCAGGTTCCGTATGTACGTACGTAACGTGATAACTCTTGATAGAAATATCCGATTTGCTTCAAAAAAAATTTTTCTAGGTTCATTCTGATAAGGCGCATCGCTGATTAGTTTTGGGGGTTCATTGGTTAAGTATAAGGGGGGGGACAGGTGCAAATATCCCCCTTTATTTAGATAAATTGGTTTTCCAGGCAGAATTTCCTATTGCCTTTTTCCTATTTTCCTATTTCCTATTTTCCTATTTGCATCAAATTTTGTAAATAGGTTCATTCTGATAAGGTGCATCTCCGATTACTTTTAGGGGTTCATTGGTTAAGTATAAAAGGGGGTACGAGGGATAACCCCCCGCCCCCTCTTAATTTAGTTAAGTTGGTTTTTCAGGCAGAATTTTCCGATTTGCATCAAATTTTGTAAATAGGTTCATTCTGATAAAGCTCTTCTTTGATTACTTTTGGAGGGTTCATTGGTTAAGTATAAATGGGGGGGGGGGGCTCGGGGTATCTAATCCCCCCTTAATTTAGTTAATGGTTTTTTTCGGCAGAATTATCCGATTTGCCTCAAGTTTTGCAAATAGGTTCATTCTGATAATGTACTTTTACTGGTTTTGGGGGTTCATTGGTTAAGTATAAAGGGGGAACCGGTAGCTAATCCCTTCCCCCATAATTTAGATAAATGGGCTTTTCTGTAAGATTTTCTTGAAATTTAGTATACCGGTTTTTACTGATAATGCGCTTCCCTGATGAGATTTGGAGGCTCATTTGTTAAGTATAAAGATGGGAAACAGAGGGGTGGGGGCTAACCCCCTTTACTTTATTTTTCGACATCATTGTTCTTTGAAATAAGAGTATAATATACAATTAGTTTGAGTAGCCTATGAGCTCAATGCCATTAGTTTAACTGGGTACTTTTCAATTTATTTTACATACTACTAATTCGGTATATTCAAATATTCTGTTCACTAAGCTGCAGATTTTACTTCAATGCGTGCATTATTTGAATTCATATAATTTTACACATGTTGCACTATTTTAAAGCATTGAGTAATGATTAACAATCTCAAGTTTACTTTCGAGTAGGAAATTAAGGGTTTTTTTTTTTTCATATCGCGTCGGAGTAATAATCTTTTTTCGGAATTTTTTAAAAATAAGAGTAAAAACAACATTACCCTTTGCCCCTTTTGCTGGACAGTAAAAGGGCTAAATAAAAAATGTAATCATATAATTCGCGGATGTACTATTATTACAATTAATTAAAAAAATCGTTTTGTGTAAGTAAAAGCGAAAAATTAAAGATTTCAGTAAATTAATGAAAGGGGACAGAAGAGGTAACATTACTGGGTCATTCCATGGTTACGGACGTAACAAACAGAGACTTTAAAGCTTCATAAATAATGTAAAAAAAAATACTTATTACATGGATTATTTTATATTTAAGGTCGGTCCAAGGATTGTAAATAGAATATTAAATTTTGAAATCTGAAAAATGTTCCCATAATTTTTGAAAAAATAAAATCTAGGTGTTACGGACGTAATTCACAAAAGAGTCAAAATTGCATATAGTTGCAGTTATTGTCATAATCCTGTTAATTTTAAGGAAGAACATTTAACTTTTTCTTCAATAATTCATTATTAGGGTATTAGCTGTTTGAAACTGCAATTTCGAAAACATTAAAATAATTAGTAATTAATACATGGGATGATTAAATTGTTACAAACGTAACATTTGCCTGTTACGGATGTAACAGTTCAATACGTCAAAATTTATTTATAAATTCTAATTGATTTATAATATATTCCCTAATTTTTTTTATAAATTTTAAAAATAGAATATTCAAATACAAAAACTAGCCTAATTACAACTTTTACAAATAATTTTTGAAATGACAATGGCTTGTTAAACTTTACCAATAATTTAATTGAAATGTTCTCAGTCTCATCACTCTCACATTTTTAGTGCTAATACATTTGTTTAATTTACTGTTTATACTTAAACTGCACGTTTTCAGAAAATTCACACTCTAAGCTATTAAAAAATGTATTACATGACTTTATAAATTAAATATTATTTGTTTTATAAATAAAAAACAAAATAGTACTTTGGTTTCACTTCTCATGGAATGACCCTACTGTATTTACTTTTAAGATAAATGATTATACAATCATATGTTCGAGACGCTTATGATTCTAATAATGTAGATTATACGGAACGAATATATATATATATGTGTGTGTGTATAGCAATGGCTGTTCGTTTATTGCAATAAAATGTTCTGAAGTCCCCCTTAAATATTATTGATAAGCAAACCGTTATAGTTATTGACGTTTAATACATTTATTTTAGGACGCGTGCTTTAGTATATGCTAGAATGAAGTATCCCTCTTTAAAAGATTATCTTAAAATCTACCAAGTGCTTCTTTCCCCTCCCCCCACAATTATTGTTAATCTGTACTTAGGAATGGCATGATAAAAACTTACTGTTAGAAAAAAAAAGCTCTTGCTAGATTTTCAGATAGATTTATCTCTTTCAAAAAGGAATACCTGCTTGTCGATACTTAAAACCTTCCAGGTTAACTTCATTTTTTGCTGTTAACATTTAAACAACAAATAATTTTATGGAATATTTTGCTGTTACTTTTAAACAAAAAATGTTGACACACAAAATGCCAACATATTTTGCTGCGATTTTCCCATTTTATCTTACAATATATAAAATGAAATTTCTAAGTACTAAATTTCCATCACATATTGCTCGAACAACCAGGTTAATCAAGTTACAAATTTAATTTTCGTTTGAAAGAATTTCACTTACGGTTTAAAAATGTTTCAGTAAAGTAATATCCGATAGAATGTATAAAATATTTACTATATATATGTATATACGGGGTGTGACTGGTATTTGAGATCACGCTTTATAGATGAAATAGCCTGTACGTCATAGTTACGTCATAGTTACATAGTGATGAACCTGTACGTCATAGTTACAGATCTTTTCCTGTTACATGTAACCATGTCAGTTTCTAGACTAATTCAGGAAATGAAGAGGCATTCTGTAATTGTCTCATTGGTTGAAGAACACTTCTATTTAGAGATTGCCGCATTCTTAAATCTCACCCTGTCATTCGTCTTTAAAGTAAGGAGCAAACTGGTGGCTGCCATGTTTGATGCGGCAACCGTTTCATTCAGGAATCAACATTGTCAGCGGTATGACATTATCAAGAGGCCGGATTTTGTCAGTCGTGTTGATGAAAATCCTAAGAATACGATGAGGACGCTCACAATGGAGCTGCAGGGGGATACTCACTATGGAACTGCCGACTGACGAGGCCACCACGCGATGTGTGATTCATGATAACTTTCGTTAGAGGTTATGTGTTGAGGAGAGGACATTTTTTGTCCTAGAGAACCAGGGATAACTGCCTGACCAGAACCAAGTGCCTCCTTAACAAGCTGAAACATCAACATGGGCCAGGAATGTTGTTGTTTCCCTCCTATGAGATATTTTCCAAATCCAGAAAGTGGAGCGCAAAAAGATGAGTTGCTGTGTAAAATCTCCGAAGAGGTTCCGAACATCATGCACAGAAAATTTGCAGTTTCACTGATGATTCTGGAGGTCGTGAGCAGTGAATATGACCTGATGCCTCCACATTTTCTTCTTCAAGATACCGAGTCAACGCTGTTGCTTCTACCCGCGTGTTAAAACTCTGAATTACTTCTATAGTACGTCGAAGGCCGTATGTTTTTCAACAAGACTCCGCACCATCCCATGCAGCTTATACAGCCCATTAATGGATTGCCAAGAACTTTCATGACCATGTCATCCTCATCTTGTTGCCCCTCCCCCCCTATGATGAAGTTTCCATTATATATATTGTTTTATTTCCAAAACCCTTGTCATTTTTATAAAAATTGCATTTAATTTGATCTTTTTGCGTCCTGTTCCCAAATTACACCATGCTTCGCTTGTCAATTACTTAAAACTAGCAAACCCCGCGGCTTTGCTCGCGTAATATTTGAAATATGCCAAGTGACATTTATATATCTAATTTTTATTAAAAGGTACTAACTAAATTTTTATTTTATTAAAAGGTAATATTTTATTTTATTAAAAGGTTTTTTTTATTAAAAGGTACTTATTACTTTTAGGAATAATTCAAAAATTACTATTTAAAACACAGTTTGATTAAACATCATTATTACACTGCATTAGGCAGAAATGAGACTTAAAATAATAATATGAAATAAAACTAAATAAATGATAATTTAGAAAATATTTTGAAACTTTTATGCTCAATTAATACGCTCATTTCAGTATTCATTTGAAGTTTTGTATTTTTTAGAAACCATCTTTTTACATCTTAAAATTAACCATCATGTCAAATTCCAAGTCCTACCACCTCTCTCAACATAAAGGGTTATGTTGAAACAGGAACTGTCACCATTAAAAATCCCTGCCGGCCCGGCCTACAGGCAAAGGTAGATTTCGAAGTCAAATATACTAATTTCACAAACAAAAACTAAATCATGATTAGAGATAAATCCACTTTAACAATTTTATCTGGCCGCATTTGACGAGTTTTTATTTCATTTTTATATAATAGCTGGTTTTATAAGAATCATGTTAGGGCGGTATTCAAAAAAATACTTTTCCATGCTCAACAACTCGACATTTTCTGGCATAATTCCAGATTCATTTTTAATATAAAAAAAATATGAAACTTGCTGACGTGATTTTTGAAGAGATTTATAAGCGACCTGTGTTTTTATTTTTTGTTCAATTAATTAAAACTTGATATAAAAACAATTATTTTCTCAGAAGAACAATATTTTTCGTTTCTAACACAATCGCTTCGGGAAATTCCGTTCAAAATGCCCACTTTGACATCATTTTTTGAAATATATTCTGCGTCTATCCAAAAAGCGATCATTACAGTACATTATATAGTTTCTGAATAAGCGAATCTACCAATTAAATGCGTTTGAAAGCAAAAATGAATTTAAAAATGAGTCAGAAAATAAGCAGTTTGGATTTGAGTGACAATGATTTTTCCAACACAATCTACTTCGGTAGATTCGGTTCAAAGTGCCCTTTTTAACAGCATTTTAAAAAAATATATTCTGCCTCTATCAAACAATCGACCATTACGGTAGTTTATATAGTTTCTGAGTAAGAAAACGTACCAATTGGAAGCCTTTGAGAGCAAAAATGAATTGTAAAATGAGTCAGAAAATAAGCAGTTTGGATTTGAATACACCCTTACTAAGATGATTTTTTTTCGTCAACCGCTATGTATTTTTAATTTGTTTTGCTGTAAGAATTGGTCCTATCCAAAACTTGTCTATATAGATGTTGTAGACAAAATTAAGAAGATATATGATATATTGATGGGAATTTTATATCTTTTGAATTGACGGAGTTAGGGATTTTTTTCTTCTTCAAACCCCCTTTTTGTTTTCGTTTTTAATTTTTTTTTTTGCGGTACGAATTGGTCCTATCAAAAACTTGTGAATATAAAAGTTGTACATAATGTTAAGAAGATTTATAATAAAATTAATTGGATTTGATATCTTGAGAATTGACGAAGTTATGATTTTTTTTCTCCCAAAAACCCTATTTTTTGCGCCCCTTGAGCCCATTTTTAACTTTATCAAAAATCTGTGATACATAAATTTTGACCCTATTTTTAGAAGTAATAAAAACTTTAAACTGATTTGATGTGTACAAAAATTAAGAAGTTATGGGGGTTTTCTGTTTTCACAAAACCCGTCCCTATTTCCATCCCCTTGGTCCGATTTTGCCCATTAACGAACTTGGCCGAGATTTTATGGCCATTGATTTTATGTATCAGTTTGGAAGAGATTGGTGCAGAATTACGAAAGTTATCGTGTCCAGAAGAAAGTGATATATATATATAGATAGATAGATAGATACATAGATAGATAGATAGATAGATAGATAGACAGATAGATAGATAGATAGATAGATAGATAAAGTTTTTTACTGAGGGTGGTTTTGGGTTCTAGGGGTCATGATCGGTGTAGATCTGCAAAATTTTTTCAGAAATTCCAACAAAGGAACGATCCCAATAGGTAGTATTTCATACGAAATCTACCTAATTTGCCAACATTAATTTTGAAATCGGTTTGTTATTTCCTAATATTCCACAGAACCGTAATTTAAAAAGCTTTTAAAGCCCTTTATTAGAACGTTTGTTGTTCCTGTGAACCCCAGGTGGTAGAATCACCGCCATAAAATATAACCTGTGTAGGATCAGAGACTGTTACCATTGATTCGCAACTATTACTTTTATAATCGGTTTATATTCCCTGAAATTGCATAGAAACGTAATTTAGAACTTTTTTAGAATGCTTTTCGCACCTCCCCTTCGCTTCACCCCTTTTTAATTCGAATTTATTTTCGACGTTCCTTCGAGGGCATTTATATTTTATAAGTAACTACCATGTCATATTTAAAGTTTCTAGCCCTTTCAGTATCACAGAAATCGCAATTTAGAAAATTTTTAGCTCCTGCAACCCTCTGGTGGTAGTGGAACAGACTTAAAATATAGCTTATGTTTGAGCAGGTTCTATCACCAAAATTTGTCACAATTATTTTTTTAATCGGTTTGGTATTTTTAAAGTTTGCTTAAAAATTGTAATTTATAACGCTTTTCACTCACTTCATTTTTTTAAATTTGGAATTTTCTTTCGACTGTTCTTAGAAAGCAGTTGCATCTTGTAAGTAAATACCATGCCATACTTCAAAATGTTAGACCACTCAGTTTTGCGAAAAACGCAAATTAGAACATGTTTTGCTTTTGCAACCCTCAGATGGTAGTGACAGCAACATAAAATATAACCTATGTTATAGCAGGGACTGTCACCATTGATTTTCAACCATTACTTTTGAAATAGCTTTGGTATTTCCTTAGATTGAGTAGAAATTGCAATTTAGAACGTTTTTAGGACGCTTTTAGCGCATTTTCAACCCTTTTTAAATTTCCAATTTTTTCGAAACTGTTCTTAAAGATCATTTATATCTGTTAAATATGTACCTTGCCTAATTTTAAGTTGCTAGCCCCTACCGATCACAAAAATCGAAATTTAGAACGCTTTTTTGCTCCTGCAACGTTTTGGTGATAGTGATACCGACATAAAATAGCGTCTATGTTAGAGCAGAGGCTGTCAGCATCAATTTCCTACCATTACGTTTGAAATCAGATTCATTCTTCCTGAGACATTGCCGATAAATCGGCATTTAGAACATTTTTAGAACGCTTTTCGCTCATTTTGCTCCTGCATCTCCGCTGGGGTAGTGGAAACAGATATAAAGTATAGCCTATCTTGGAGCAAGATCTGTCACCATCATTTTTATACCATTATATTTGAAATCGGTTCAGTACTTCCTGAGATTGCATAGAAATCGCAATTTAGAAAGTTTTTTACAACACTTTTTGCGCATTTTGACCCCCTATTAATTTCACGATTCTAGGTCCTTCCGTAACGCAAAAGCCGCAATTTAGAACGTTTTTCTCCTGCACCCCCTTTGGGGTAGTGGCACCGACATAAAACATCGCCTGTGTTGGAGCAAGGGTTGTCACCATCATTTTGACGTCATTAATTTTTAGATCGGTTTGGTATTTCCTGAGATTGTGTAGAAACCACCATTAGAACGTTTTTTAGAACGCTTTTCGCGCATTTTCACCCCCTTTTAAATTTCGAATTGTTTAAGAACTGTTCTTAGAAATCCTTTATATCTAATAAGTAGCTAATATTTCAAATTTCATATTTCTAGGCCCTTCGGTAACGCAAAAATCGCATTTTTAGAACGTTTTTTGCTCCTGCACCCCTTTCGGGTAGTGGCGCCGACATAAAACATAGCGTATGTTGGAGCAAGGGTTGTCACCGTCATTTTGACACCCTTATTTTGACACCATTATTTTTAAAATAGGTTTGGTATTTCCTGAGATTGTGTAGAAACCACCATTTAGAACGTTTTTTAGAACGATTTTCGCGCATTTTCACCCCTTTCAAATTTCGAATTGTTTAAGAACTGTTCTTAGAAATCCTTTATATCTAATAAGTAGCTAATATTTCAAATTTCATATTTCTAGGCCCTTCAGTAACACATAAATCGCATTTTTAGAACGTTTTTTGCTCCTGCACCCCCTTTGGGGTTGTGATACCGACATAAAACATAGCCTATCTTGGAGCAAGCGTTGTCACCATCATTTCGACACCAATATTATTTAAATCGGTTTGGTATTTCCTGAGATTGTGTAGAAACTACCATTTAGAACGTTTTTTAGAACGCTTTTTGTGTATTTTCACCCCTTTTAAATTTCGAATTGTTTAAGAACTGTTCTTAGACATCATTTATATCTTATAAGTAACTAATATTCAGAATTTCACATTTCTAGGCCCTTCAGTATCGCTAAAATCGCATTTTTAGAACTTTTTTTGCTCCTACACCCCCTTTGGGGTAGTGGCACCGGCATCAGATATAGCCTATGTTCTAAGTTGGACTAACACCATCATTTTGATACCATTACTTTTGGAATCGATTCGGTAGTTCCAGAGCTTATCTCCGACAAATAAACAATTTTTTCCTCTTTATAATAGGAGTATAGATAAAGCTTTTATAATCCTTACTCTTGCACTAGATTTCGCCGCAGATGTAAATTCAAACATAAATCCTTCTATATATAAAAAAAAGTTTTGATTTGGAAATGGACCAATGAACATCTGCGTAGATATTCCGGGTAGATCCACATCTAATTTGGATGCTTAAGCATGGCCTTTCATCGTTAATATTAAAAAAACTGTTGCATACAAAAATATGAAAATCGGTGGTATTATAGAGCAATGTTTGATAAACACGCTGATCCAGACAGTTTTCAAATCGAAGAATTATTTTAAGAGATATTTAATGCTAAAGTTGGACAAAATCGTTCCCTTAAAAAAGTTTTATTGGAGCAAAAACTATACATGAGAATTTAATCATTTTTAGATCATTTTATACGTTATAAGTTCCCGGTGTGCAGATTGTATTTATTTTTCTTATTTGACTCATTTTTTGAGGTTTTATTTCAATTTTAAATTCAAATTTTCAGCATTTTGAGAGATATTTTTTACAAATTTTAGAAAATGTTATTAATTTAAACTGTTGCCAGTTGTATGAACAGCGCAAGTATCATGTTTACTTCAAATTAAAAATTTATTTACACGTGGCTATTACAAACAGAAAAAAATCTTTAAAATTAGAATTAAATGGTTACATGTTAAAAGCAGGAAAATTACGTCATAAGAACCATAGGCACAGGTGTCATATACCAATTTGACGCAATTTTTTTCCGACGCCAATTTGGCGAAAACATCAATAGCATAAACAACAACATCCGGGTTACCATATCAAGCAAAATAACGACACTTTAGCACCAGTTAAGTAAGCGTTGCGTATATGAAATTGGAGTCAGAAAAAAATTGCGCCAATGACATCTGTGCCGAACCATATTTACACTTGAATTTAAAAAGAGAAACGAAATCTTAAAATTAAAAAAAAATCATTATTATGCGTTAAAACTTGTAATTTGAGGAAATTACGTCATATTTAAAATGGCAAAAAAAAAATAGCAAAACAATTTAAATTGAAAAATATATTTTCACGAGATATTTTGAGATAATCTTTTCAACTATAATCGTGAATTCGAAGATAGCGTAAATAATATTTCTTTCTAACAACAAAAGTATTTTCACGTGAATATTAATAAGAGAAATAAAACTTTTGTGTAAATTACGTCAGATTTGAAACGATACATTTAAAATGAATTATTTAAAAGAACTATCTTATAGCACTGTTAAAAAATACCGGGAGACAATGACACTGTTTACT
Organism: Maratus speciosus; assembly: GCA_963932465.1. NCBI lineage: Eukaryota > Metazoa > Arthropoda > Arachnida > Araneae > Salticidae > Maratus > Maratus speciosus. The sequence goes on from OZ010792.1 coordinate 245,639,826, forward strand.
TAATTCATTTTACATTAGCTTATTTCAAATGTTTAACGGTACTTCTTAGTTATCCTGTCGACCAAATTACTGTCGCCAAATTGTAAGATTAAATGCCAACAATGGTTGCCATTAATTAATTAATTGCAAGATTAAATGCCAATAATGGTCAATAAAACCATTAATTCGACGTTTTATTTGTATTTTTATTAATGTTTTAATAATTTATTTGTTCTTTCGTTATTTAAAATAAAAATTATGTCAATGTGTATAATTTGGCGAGTGGTTTGGCGATTTATATAAATTGGCGAAATTGGTCGACGGGATAACTAAGAAGTACCAGTTTAACTAATTTTTTTAATTAAATACGAAAAAAGCCATTGTATCTCTTAACAGCAGCAGATTTGGCCTTAAAAATCCCCAATCCAAGGAAAACGAATGAAAACCCGTTTACAGAGAGATCGCGACTGTTTGTTTTTTTTTTATTTTAATTCAATATTTTTAAATCCGATCAAATTAGCGTGCTTTTTGGATTTTGGTGTGCCTGAACGGGGGTTGGCGAGCGTAGCTCGTAGGGGGCAGAGCCCCCTAGTAAATTAAAAAAAAAAACAATTTCTTTCCAGTTTGCGCTTCTATATGTCTTGCACTTAACACTAACCGATGGCTGCTATCGCTGGGAATTTAAGAATTAAAATGAAACTAATAATGTTCTGCAGCTGTTATCCTATTTTCATTACGGCAGAAATAAGTAATAAAAAAAATTTAAATACTGAATCATTTTCGGCATGCTATTTATTTAGCAGATGCTTGCAACGTACTTAAATATACCAAAATTTATTATCTAATTACTTTCACATCCTATTCATCTCATAAACTTAAACGGGCAGATGTATTTATTTCATGATTAATAAATATCTTGGAGGTTTTCTGCCTGCGAGTCATAGGGTTACTGTGCACGATACATTAGCGATTGTAATCCTGACCCTTTTTCTCGCCAGTAATTTAAAAGCTCCCCATAAGATATCATTTAACGGTTAATTTCTGACTCTCTTTGTCTCTCTCTGCATAATTATCGCCAAATCTGCAAATGGGGCATTCTCACAACCTTTTGACTTTTATGTCCCTGAATAATAATTTTTATTTTAGTACATTTTCTTGTGTTTTTTTATTTCATATACTGGGGAACATCCCATTGCATGATTGCATAACAATATTAACAAGATAAATGAGTTTTGGACGATGTTGGGGGTCCAAATACCAGTAAAACTCCTATACCGTCCCGTGTCCCTGATGCTGATTTTTAAGTTTGGAGCTGTCTGTACAAAATTGTTTCAAAATATTAATTCTATGTAATGTTTTTCCGAAAGTGGGACAATTGTTTTACATAAATATGTAGCAAAAAATTAACCTGCACACATTTTTACGGTTGATAATATTTTTTAAACTCTGTCCCTGGGGTTTTTATCCTTACCGTCCCTCTTGCTAAACTTATACGGAAAATCACTTCAGATGCCACCACAGAATTTTTTTCACGTTTTTTCTCATGCAGAAGTATGCTAGATAAAGAATGTCTAAAATTCTTTGACAGGAAATTGACTGCAGAATTTAAATCAGCATTTAAATATCAATTTCAAGATCATGGCTTTATTGGTAGTCTTACCGTCCCCAAGGTTTATTCCTGCACTTTTCGAGGTAAATTAAATTTTTTAATTTAATCCAGTGTAAATAACTGTTTCTAAAAATCAATGAACATTGTGGCTACCACTTAATCTTAACATGATTTGCCTAAAATAAGTGGTAATTTTCCTTACTGTTCCATCCTTACCTTCCCTTTTTTTCCCATTTCGTCCCTTTTTTCCTATACCATCCCCTTTTTCTACCTTACCGTCCCTTCTTTAACACCCTTTTAAGACAATGTTATACCAAAATTGTGTACTAAAAATAAAATACTACATTGTTATTATTTCTTATTTGAATGTGCTGTGGGTACTATGGAAATTCACTCTAAGTAAAAATTTAGAAGAAAATGAAAAGTTTTAGTGGTAAAATGGTAAGGAAAATTAAACTCGCAAGTTTAACATAAACCTCAGTTAAATGAAAAAATTTTCACTGCTGACAATTTTTTCTTTATTTTGAATCATTAAGGCATTCGTCTATCAGATTAAATTGTTATTTTCGCAAGTTTAATTTCACCAGATTTTTATTCCCGAAAGTCAAAAGATTGTGAGAATGCCCCAAATATACAAAGAGAATAGAGAGTTGGAGCAAAACCGCAAGCCAAAGATGGTGTAACATCTACACCGATTTAAAATTCAATTAGATTCTGATTACGGATCTGACAAAATGTAACATACACGTAAACTTGTCCAGGGGTCACTCTCTGGGAGATTACCCTGTGTTTCAGCATTAAACAGTTCTGAAATATAGATTATGGCTGAAATATAGGCGTGGTCAACAGGGACTTAAATAGTCATTAAAACACAACACAGTTAACTGTAATGTGTGCCATCAGTGCCCGAAAGTTCTGTGTTTGTTGGGTTGAGACTCTCAGGGGAGCCGTTGTGTATGTTATGGCAAACATTCCCAACTTTTTTCTGATTATTGACTGCAGTCAGTTTTGACAGCATGTAGATGCGATTATTGCGGTTTGCGGTGGTTTCAATGAATAATGTCATCCATTGTGTATGTGGTCACCTGTACAGAATGTTAAAATATAAAAATGATTTATCTCTAGTGTCAGTTCTTGTTTGAAAGCAGGCTTTATTTTGTTCCCAAATATCAGCCGCACCATGTATATATATATATATATATATATATATATATATATATATATATACAGTGGCGGTCAAAAGTTTCCGGCCAGTTAATTTCTTTTATTTGTTTGCCAGAACGTTTCGTCGAAGTAGAAGTGCAATTGATTCAAATGTTAGCTACATGCAAATGACTTCTTACCACATGATCATTTTGATTGGATACCCAAGACACTTTATGCAAAGGGGAAAAATTCGAAATTCGCGTGTGCAAAAGTTTCCGGTTATTCCACAATCGTTAGTTTTTGCTATCGGTAAAATGTTTTTTTGGCCGTGTTTGTTAATTAATCAACGTGATTAATGTAATTGAAATTCAAAAATGAAAAGTTCGACAATTTTGTTTCGTAAACGAGTGGTTTCTTTCTCGCTAAGGTGCCACTCCTTTCGTGAGATTGCGGCAAAGTTATCAATCGGAAAATCTAATATGAACGATATTTAAAAATATATATAAAGATGGGAATGGGCTTCAGGACTTGCCACGGTCCGGGAAAGTCCGGAAAACGACTATTCGTGTGGGCAGAATTTTCAGTAGAAAAGCAGTTGATGACCCGCATAAAAATGCCGCTGCAATATTCTGCGATTTACGGAGGGAAAGTATTGTTGAAATAAGTCTGTCTACCGTGGCAAAACGCTTATATGATGTAGAACTTTATGGAAGAGTCGGTGTTAAAAATATTTTCATAAGTAAAAAAAAAAATCAGAGAGCCCGACGGGCGTTTGCCAAGGAGCACAAAGCCTGGTCAAGTGAAAACTGGAAAAAAGCACTATTTTTTTATGAAAAAAGTTCAACCTTTATGAGAGTGATGGAAGACACTACGTCCGACGACCTGAAAACAAAATATATGATTCGAGATACGTTATTCCTGCAATGAAGTATGGCGGAGGACATGTTATACTGTGGGGAGCATTTTCTGGAAAATTTGTCGGTCCATTAGTTGAAATCCGCGGAAAGATGAATGATACAATGTATAAGAATATCTTGCAAGATCATTTTCTGCCTTATTGAAGAAAAACTTGTGGTCGCAACTATTTTTTGCAGCATAATAACGACCAAAAGCATACATGCAAGCTCTTCAAGTAGTAGCTTTTTCACAAAAAAATCCGCTTTTGAATTGGTCAGCCCAATTTCCCGATCTGAATGCATAGAAAATCTTTGGAATAAGCTTGACAAGCGTGTGCTGAATTATAAATATTTCAATTCAGCAGAATTTTGCCAAAAATTGGAAAAAGAGTCGAAAAACTTACCATACACGATCTTCAACAGTTCATTGAATCGATGAAACGTCGCTACCCCGCAATACTTATTGCTAAATGTATGACGACAAAATACAAATTGTATATGTTGTTGATGACTGTTATTTTCTATTATAACACCATTTTTTCCAAACTTGCCAAGATGGCCGGAAACTTTTGGGAACATGCATTTTCCTTTACAATTAATTTTGTCCATTAAATTTATTGATATTTGTTATTCCATAAATATGTTCCTAACTAATATGTTAATAAAATGTATAAGTATCATTTTTATGATATTTTTCTTCGTATGTGTATACTTACTAATTAACCAAAAAATTTATGCTGGCCGGAAACTTTTGACCGCCACTGTATATATATTGTATTTGTTAGCTATAAATACATCGTCTAACTGATAAAAATATTAATTTCTTAAAATATCATAATCTTTTCTAGAAAAGAATTGTCTTATATTTTTCCCTGTAAAAACAAGATTTTTCATGTTTTATAGTATTAGCAGCTAAAGATTTTTTTCACTGCGACCGTTTGGTGTAAAGGTGAGGTTTTTTCCATCGTTTAGCAGCGTATAAACCAAATTTACTACTTTTTTATTTTTTCTAGGAAAAAAAAACCACATCACAAGTATTAGATGACAAGTATTAGATGATCACAAGGGGGTAGTTAGAAGTAGTAGAAGATCACAAGTATTAGATGGAAATATAAGTATGCGTCACTTTTTTTTATATATTCATCAGATATAAAATTGTAATGTCTTCTAAACAATCAGTAAATAAATTTGTTTTTATTGATTGTTTCATTACTCTAAAAATAATATACAAACCATGGGAAAGTCTGCAAAAAATGTATATATTCTGTTATAGCATATTTTTCTACCGAGAAAAATATTTCACTTTACCTTTTATTATTTTACATTTTTTACATATCATCCATTATGTATTCTACAGATTACACCAGATACCTTAAAGCACTTGTATTTTCTTTATTGGTACATTTTAAAAAGCAAAGTAAAAATGTCTAAAGTATTCCTCAGCAAATTGTCGTTTTAAGTATCAGTTTAAAAGCTTCAAATAAATAAAAATATATGATATATTTTAAATATAAAAAAATAAATGTGTTAATCATAATAAAAAATAATAAATTATTTTTCACGCTAAGTTTAAAATAGATACATAAATTACAAATTTGAAAATGTAGCGGATAATTATTGTTATTCATAGAGAAAATTTTAAAGATTTATGTAAAATATTTGTTTATTTTAAAACGCATAAAATTAGTTATAAATTTTATTATTTTTAAGTTATCTTCATGAAAATTAAGTCTTCTTTTTTATTTGATTACACTACAAAAGTTTTATATTTTATAGCCCTGAGAACGAACGCCATTTTAGTTACATGTTTGTAACAGGAATTGTTAAAATAATCTTTCTTCACAAGGAAAAAGAATAATAGTTATCGCTACACTGAAAACATATTAAGTTATTGTAAATATTTACAAATTGAATATCAAGATACAATAAGTCGGGGCCTCGGTGGCCGAGCGGTTAGGACACCGCGCTGCCAGCCGCTAAGCATTGAGAACGGCAGAGGTCTGCGAGTTCGACACTCGCTGGCTCCATTGCACAATGCGCACTCTTTCTGGAGCTCCCGTATGTATTTTCTCTGTGTTGTAAATTTCATTGTGCTACCTCGTCTCTGAATATTGACGACGACTTATAAGCGGACCTAGATGTCAAGCACATAAGTCAGATGTATGTGTAAACAAATAAATAAATAAATACAATTAGTCTAAGTAATTTGCTTTATAAAAACTAGCAAGTGCAGAAGAATGTAACCAATGAATTTGATTAAACAATTAACTTTCTAAAAACTTTATATTATGAATGAAAAGTCAGAGAATGTTTAACCATTATGAAAGAATATTCATAGTAATATATCAGTCTCATTTTAACTTTTGTTTTGATAAATTAAAAAACTTCAAATATAATATTTCCTCGAATACTTATATTCCAATACAACTACACTTTTCGAGCCAAAATGATTATATAAAATGTTTAAGTTAATTAAATAATGTTATTGTGAAATTATGCTAACTTAAAAAAATACCTTAACTGTATTGTTAGTAAACATTTTAAGTTTTATTTATACAAAAACCTTAGACAATGGCCTCAAAAACGATTTTTTTTCATTTAAATTTTTTTTTTATACTGTAAGTCTTTTTTTTTTTCTTAATGTATGTTACAATACCTCCTCTTATAATTATAATATGACTTTTATGATATATACTATAACTTTCTAGGTTATTTTAATTTGATGCATGTATTTATAAATATTTTTACAATGAGGCGTTATTTCACCATAAAAATAATTTTAAATGTATACTGTTCTACTTTGAGAGAGATTTAAACAGGGCAAATGTCTAGGTTTAGTGACTTTAGTTACCTAATGAACCTGTCTCAACAATACACATAGGACCACAATCAGGGCTTAATTTGCGCCGGAGCCCACCAGAGCCCAGCTCCGGTACCTCTCTGTTTTTAGTAAATATTTTAATATTAATCGGGATTCCCCGGAACTCATAAATATAGGGCTTCGGAGCCCAGTGCAATAGCGCTTCCGAAATTCCGAAGTCTAAACTACCCTTTGGGGTGGCCCATTAATGATGTCACACTTTTTTGCAATATTTTTGACCCCCCTCCCCCCCTTTGTCCTAAAGTGTCACACTTCACTATACCCCTCCCCCACCCATTGTCACATGTCACGCTATATTACATAAACATATACTTGCAGTTCAGAAACAAAGCACTACGTTATAGATCATATTTCAAACTTTATTTTTAAACTTTAACTATGTGTTTTAACGACATTTGAGAGCATAACAATAAAAATGATTCATGTATGTATTTTGTATGAAATAAGATTAAGATAACAAAAACATAATTAATATACAATAGTAATAAAATATTAATTCGAAAGAGCAGTTGAAAACAGTCGTATTTTGGAATTTGAAATGGAATTAAATATATTTGGCTTTAAATCTACTTTATAAACACAAAATACTTTAATTTCAAAATAACTTCAAAATTTAATCTGCTGATTTTTAATGCTTTTATTTTAACCAAAATGTGTGATGTCATATTTCTTCTTAACCCCTCCCATCCCCTTGTCACAAACTGTCACAATTTCACAATTTCACACCCACTCCAAGCGTGACATCATTTGTGGAAGGCCCCTTTCCTTTCCTTTCCTTCCCATCTCCACGTTTTTGCATTCTTTTTTGTCAAAACACTTATATGTGACGTACTGTGTCGCATACGCAGGAGATGGAGTTAAAACAGACTCAATTTTTATATTAGTTTTGGGCTATGACTGACTCAAGCTCAATCTGTCTTACATTCAAAATTTTATTTATTCATGTATAGAAAAAGAAACTTTTCCTCCTTCAAAATTACGTATTATATTCTATTTTAAATCATTTTAATATATTTTGATCAAAGTGAAGGGAAAACAGAAATCGTGTTTTTCTTTTCTAGTGGTATTTGTAAATTTATGTCTGGAATTTACGCGTACGAGTTCTATTGTGTAAGAGTATAAAAATCACGTTAGTGATTTTTCGATTTATTTTTTATTATGAATGCATTTAAGAAGTCACCTTCATTTGTAAGTAGATATTGCAATGTACTGTTATTCTGGTAGAAAGCAATCGAGCAGTGTTTCCCCCTTTTTCTGTAAAAGCATCTAATCTTTCCGATAACGGTGTCAAATTTTTAATTTAATCCGATTTTCAGGGACTCGCCACAAAAGATTGGTATGAGGAAGGAATCTATTAAAGTTTAAGATATGCACATTTTATAGGAAATTGAAAAACATTGTTCCAATCTCCAGTATATAAATATTAATTTCTGTAAATTTCATGCATTTTTTTCATAAAAATGCATAGATGCGAACCATTCCTTTTTTCTGTTAACACTATTTTCAAATCATAATCCTTACCATATTTAATCGCAGAATTCTGCAATTTTATTAAGACTAAAATTAGGCAAAGATTACTATTCGGAAGGAGTGATCACTAAAAAGTGGAATAGTTGACAGCTAAGTATATGTTGGTAGATAAATTTAAAATTTTTATTTTGCTAAAGAAAAAAAAATGCTTTGAATTTTGCAAATAATGTACGAAATATAAATATGCAGATTGGAGTGACGGAGGGGGGAGCGTAGGAGGAAACGGTACAGTTATTAGTACCGGTACCACAGAATATTAGGGCTCCGGTACTTTTTTTGTTAGAACTGTTTGTTAGCCCTGACCACAATATGTACAATATACGACAACAAATTCTGTATTTCAATTCTGAGGATTACACTGGTTTTACATTTAAATAACAAACAATCAGATAACTTCGAAAGATGTAAGACAACGATGGTGTATTTCATTTAATGTTTCAAAATCTCATTTCTATATGTGTTGTAATTTGTGGTTCCTTAACAAGTTGGTTTATTAAAAATCAAAATAGGTAAAATAAAACAAAGGCAAAATACTTAATATACTAAGTGAAAATAAGTGAAAAGGATTGTTATTTTTTGGTATTCTTTCAATTTGATTCAAGTTGCATGATTATTATTACGCACATGGCTGATAGCAAAATAAGACGACACAATTTAGTTCTTGTTCAAATTATAACACTTTTAGAAAAATCCTGAAAATTAAAGGGAAACGTACCATGCTAAGCAAAATTTGACCTAATCATAATGAAAATATATAATCACATATTAATTATTAATCACACCTTATAATCACAATAGGAAGAAAAATATTTTAACTATGCAACGATAGAGATATTTTCAGATTCTAAAATAATGAGAACCGAAAAGATACAAATGAAAATAAATGTTTACTATTTTAGATTTTTAAGAGAAATAGGATATAAAAAAAGAGAACACCTGGTCATCTCAAAAAGCACCCTCAATTTTGTCAGTATTCAGTGCCTAAATTGGAGATATAGAAACAGCCAAATACATCGATTAGGTTTTATTATTTGAAAAAAATTAATTCTATATCTATTGATTTTGTAAAGAATCAGCTTCAAATCTCATTGCAAATCTAGAAAATATAGCAATGCATTCAACAGTCACATCAAATAACTTTCAATTTTGTATAAACATGTGTGACAGACTTTCCCGTGATTTTTAACACAATTATCAATTTTAAAGGTTCCACATGCCTGTTTAATCTGCATTTAAAAAAATACCGTTATAAAGTGAGAAAGAAAATAATTAACAATACATGAAAGAGCTAACTTAAATTTGGTAATTATCACATTTGTTCAAATTTTAATAATCTTCTTAAAATTATGTCCTACAAGAATAAAGCATTTTCAACTATTCTGAATTAGATTCATCTTCCAAATATGTTAGCATTAGATATAGATAATGAATAAAAGTGTAGCTGTGAAAATGCTACCAACTAAGTGTCACAGCAAAATTATAATTATACGAAAAATACATTTAGTTAAGGCGACAGTGGACGTTCAAAAACATTTTCTACAATTTTTGCTCAATTGTTTTGAAATTTAATACACGTATAATTTGTGCAATAATTAAGAAAATTTCTTAATTTCATTAAAAAAAATTAATATGCAAATGAGTAATTAATTAATAATATGGTAATTAGTTATACAAATTAAAAATGCTCCATGCGCATTAAATTTTGTTTCAGAAACTTGTAATTTTTTTTTAGTATAGCTTTATGATATTATATCAAAAGTTGCTATACATTTTAAAATTATACTAAATTCCTTGGCAGAAAAAAATTAAAAATCTGTAATATGGATCATTTTGGATAAAATTCAATAATAAAATATTACTTTTTGATCTTTATATGAAATAATGTACACATTTTAATAGCAAGTTTTGTAATAAAGTATATCAACAACAATATTACCAAGTATTATGAAAATTGGTATAAAATTAAGACGCATGGAGCATTTTGAACTTACTCAGTCGGCGAAAATTCTCATTTTGAGAAAACTGGATTTAAAGTTTTATTTTAAGTGTAGATTAACGATTGTTTACGTTAGAAAAACAGCTGTATCTCTGCAAAAAATTATCGGATTTGAATAATTTTTATAATATTTGAAAGTAGAAGATTGCCAGAACATTTTTTTCCAAAAAACAAAAAATTGATTTTTTTAATGTTTTTTGCGATTTTGAACGTCCACGGTCGCCTTAAAGCCACAATTATGTTTTGCTTTCACATAAAAGCATGAAGTTTAAAAACGTTTAAATATAAGTGCCATCTAAAAGCAAAATATAATGAAATTTTAAAATTCTTAAAGAAAAGCCATGTAAGTACTTATGCAAAAGAATTTTGTGAGCTTAAACGAATTTCTTTTATAAAAAGTCTACCTAAATTTTTATTTGGAAAAAAAGCCTAGATAATTGAATCTAAACTAATGGAATTTATTTTAAGCATGTGTTAAAATTAACGAAATAGAGGAATGTAAAAAAATTAATGAAAAAAAAATTATCATCAAGTATGCCTCAGAAAGATTACATTAATTAAAAAATCTTTTCAAGGATTTTTATTAGATAATTATTTATTTAACCGTAATATCTTTTTTTAAATTTTACTTAAAAAATTAAATGTATTTCAGTAGGAAAAGGGGGGTGGTTATCGAGTGAATAGTTTTGGAAATAACTAAGTTTTACACTTAAATGATAAATATTTCCATATTTTCATAATGATGTACTGATATTTAAAACATATATTTCTAAATATTCTGACCAATTTCTGTGTTTTTTGGGCAAACAAAATTGTATCTAATCGCAAATTTCGAGAATAAAAAAGAAGCATGAATAGAACTTACACTGCAAAAAAAAAAAAAAAAAAAAAAATCTGCCACTGGCATCTATAAAATAAATTGTGCCTCTAGAAAAAATAGTTTTATGTCATCCTTATAAATTCTAGTTCCCTTTACTAGTTAGTTCTGGTTATCCCTATTAAAATTCAAGGACGTTTTCCTATATTATCGTGGTCAAACTTATTTAAAAATCTCGGCAAATAAATGCGAACACAAGAAGTGTGAGTTTTAGGATCTATAATTCTAGTTTATGAATTAATTCTAGAAAACAAGAGATAATTTTTCATAATTCAAACGTCCCATAATATAATGCATCGTTTTAACCCCTAGAAAACTATAGACTAGAAATTCTCGATTATTTCGTCTATTCAGTTTATTTGTTTGCCTTATTTGGATCACTTGGAAATCTATATTTCTAGATTAGGTTTTTACAAAATGATAACTATTCGTTTTAGATTGTTAAAATAAATAAAAAGGCAGACATAAAGACGTGGATCGAAGTGAGTATATTTGATATTAACAAGAACAATTACACAAACATACTGAAAGAAAACAGAAAATTTACATGTATTTATAGATTTTGCAAGGCCCATGGCAGAGAATTGGCGGCCGTGAAAGAAAGCTACATTAAACAACCAATCACAAGAAACATAGTTGTACAAAAAGAAATTAATAAGAATTTAATGTAATGCTGTGATTATTTTCAACACCCGCCCATAATCTAGCATTACATCAGAAAACAAAGAAATTTCTTGAAATCAATCATTAATAATAATATGACACAATTTAAACATTACTTGTACAAACAACAAAGAAATAATAGTTCATAAAATTTAACTTTAGGTAATGCCTTTGTAAATAAATCAGCAATTTGCATATTCGTAGGAACATATTCAATTTTGATGTTATTTTCTTTTATAATATTGCGAACAAATTTCAATTTAATATCAATGTGTTTCATTCTACCATAATTACTCTCATTACTGATACATTTTATACATGATTGATTATCCTCAAAAATTACTAAATCCTTAATATTTACAATTTCACTAGCAATATTTTAAAACCATAACAAGTCTTGCAAACTTTTAGTTAAAGCAATGACTTCAGCTTCAGTTGACGATAAAGCAACTGATTTTTGTTTATTACAACACCACAGAACAGGCATGTTACAAAACATTAAAATATAACCTGTTACTGATTTGCGGTCATTTGTGTTAGCCCCCCAATCAGCATCAACATACATGGATAATTTAGGATCAGAATTTTGCTTTTTATACACAAGTTTTAAAGACAATGTTTCTTTTAAATATCTTAAGATTTTCTTAAGTGCTTTCCATGCAATTTCAGTAGGATTTTCTTGCAATTGACTTAAACAGTTAATAGCATACAAAATATCAGGTCGAGAAATATAAGCTAAATATAATAAACAACCTACAAGTTCACGATATGGGCCATTAAAAGGTTTACCATTTTTGAAATCAGATGGGGTGGACTTAGGAGAAATAGGAATGTCACTGGGTTTACAATCTAGCATATTAAACTTACTTAACAATTTAACTATGTAAGACTCTTGATCCATTATTAAACTATCAGAATTGAATTTCATTTGAATACCTAGAAATTCCGAAACACTTTGCGATTTTGACATGTGAAACTCGTTATGTAATAGGGAAATAACTACATTAGTTTCATTTACATCTGAACCTGCAATTAACATATCATCTGCATACAAAGCAATAATTATTTTATGATCATTATTATACCGAATAAAAATACAAGGTTCATTATCACAAGATTTAAAATTTAACTTTGAAATAAATTCATGAAACCTTTCAAACCATTGTCGTGGGGCTTGTTTTAAACCATATAAACTTCTTTTAAGTTCACACTTTCGCCCACTTTTATCATCATAGCCTTGCGGCTGATCCATAAAAACAAGTTCATTTAACTTACCATTCAGGAACGCTGTTTTAACATCTAACACAGATGCATATAAGTCTTCATTTAAAATCAAAATAAGAACCAAACGTAAAGCTGGCATACTTATTACAGGGGAAAAGATTTCACTATAGTCTAGCCCTTCTTTTTGCATAAATCCACGAGCTACGAGTCTCGCCTTATGCCGACCATCTCTTTTGATGGTAAATACCCATTTGCAGGAAATAGGTCGTTTGTCAGGTGGTAATTTTTCAAGATCCCAGACATCGTTGATTTTCATACTTTCAATCTCCGCGTCCATAGCTTCTTTCCACAAGCGTTGTTCATCACTAGGGAGGGATCTGATATCATCAAACGTTAAAGTTTCTTGTTGGCAAAGTAATGCTTCGTAAACTTCAGGATCTGGATACCGTATAGGTTGCTTTTTAAATCTTTCAGATTTTCTTGTTTTGTCTTCTTTCTCTTCAGGATCATCTAATTCATCACTCGTATTTTCTAGAACATCTGGATCAATTTCATTATTGACTGGTTCTGAATTTTCTAGAATGTATTGTTTCGACTGGCCATTTTCCTTTTTCTCTAAGTCGAATTTCACATTTCTTGATACAGTTATGCGTTTCGTTTCAGGATCTAGTAATCTATATCCCATTGAAGAATAACCAATGAAGATCATTTGTTTAGACCTATCGTCAAGCTTCTTTCGATGAACGGAAGGAATTAACATGTAAGCACTGCATCCAAAAACACGTATGTGCTTGAAATCGGCTTCTTCTCCATATTTCAGGAAGTACGGAGTTTTGTTCTCAATAGTGCTGCTTGGCATTCGGTTTTTCAAGTAAGCTGCTGAAAGGATAGCTTGACCCCAAAAAGTCTTTGGTAAATTTGATTCAGCAATCAAAGCACGTCCTATATTCAGAAGCGACCTATTGCAGCGTTCAGCTACTCCATTCAAAGATTGCGTGTATGGAGGAGCGGGATCTATCACTATACCAAGATCTCTAGTAAAATTCACTAAATCATTAGAAAAATATTCCTTCCCGTTATCACATCTAATTTTCTTCACTGTAGGGTTGGATTTTAAGAACATTTTTAATTCTTCTGAGACTTCACTTTTATGTTTCAGTAAACGTACTTCAGTAAAACGAGAAAAATCATCGATAAGAGTCATAAAATAGCACTCGCCAGAAAAGGTTGTCGGAAAAATAGGTCCACAAATGTCACTATGAATCAAAGTCATTGGCTTGGTTTCTCTTTTTCTTGGTCCTCTTCCCATTGGTGTTGCACTCTGTTTTGCCCGAGCACAAATATCACAAAAAGAATCAGGTACCGGAAGCTTCATATCTTTCAATACTTTGTCACTCGGATGACCAAGTCTGCGATGCCAGATATCACAATGATTTTTCTTTGAAGTAAGAACGGTTTCGTAAACAGGGACAAAGTCACTTACGTATTGTCCCTTCAAATCCCGTTCACCGAAGTAAAAACGGTTTCTCCCTTTTTCGATAAATACTTTTTGATTCTTGAAAATAACTGTATAATTTGCACTTTCAATTTTCCTAACGGAAATGAGTTGCCCGTTTAAATCTGGAACATAAAGGACATCCTTTAAAGTAATTTCCATTCCATTTGACAGTTTTCCATTAATATTTCCAATACCTTTGATTTCTAGATTCGTTGTTTTTGATGCGCATTTAATAGTTCCTGAAGAATGTACTAAGGATGCGAAATAATTCTCATTAGAACACATATGGGAAGTTGCTCCGGAATCTACTATAAATTCATTCCTTTTCCTGGAAGCATTTCCAGCAACGAAAGAAACAGCTGAAGAGGCAAATTTTTCTTCATTTGAATTTTTAACAGCTTTACAGTTACGTTTTATGTGTCCGTATTTTCCACAAGAATGGCAAGTAATTTTCTTTCTACAATATTTCGCTGTATGCCCTTTAGAGTTGCAAATTTTACAAAAGAATTCTTTGCGAGTCGACACAAATGCAGTATTATCATGAGCAGCCTTAGTATATACTTTTTCTTTCTTTGAATCCAAAAGAAGTGCTTCAGCATCTAATAATCTTTGTGTCACGAAATCTAATGTCAAAACAGAATTCGGTTGGTTTTCTAAAGCAATCTTAACATTTTCAAACTCCTGAGGCAATAACATCAAAATATAAACAATAGTATCCGTTTCATTAACTTCTGCCCCAGACAGCTTAAGATCCGAAATTAATTTATTTATTTCATCAATGTGATTTCTCATAGAAACTGTACGATCTTTCTTAATCGTTGCCAATCTCTTCCGAATTAAAATTTGATTCACTGCACGCTTTGTATCATAAGTGCGTTCTAATTTAATCCATATTTTATGAGCTGTATTTTCATCTTGAAGTGACGCAAGAACATTATCACTTAATAATGATAATAATAAAGCGTAAGCCTTTTTTGCTTTCACGACATCGGCGGCATTGTCTAGAGCTGCTTCATTTTCCAGGAATTTTTCCAATTCTTTAGCAGCAAAAATTGCCATTACTCTTCGTTTCCATACCGAAAAAACTTTTCCATCACCTTCAAAAAGAGGGACACCGTAAACATCTTTTGAAGAATCCATTCTGCTCGATAAAATATATAAAAAGTAAAATAAAATCTTTTTCACTCAAAATCCCAGCAGAAAATGAAAAACAGAAAAATAACGGCGTCAGTATGTCTCGCAGCTCATTTCAAAACTTGCTAACCAACGCTCTGCTGTTAAAATAAACAAGTTGGAAATTGCTCGTCAAACGTGGCAAATGAGGTGCGTTCGTACTATAACTAGTTTTATAATTATTTTTTGCACCCCATATTGTACTGAATGTATACTTTTTTGCACTTCATAAAGCGCATAGTCTGATACATCATTAAAATGCACTTCCAATAATTTTTACCCATTCCCCGTAATGTAACGGAACACTTTTGACTGTCCCTGTAATTAAACTATACATCCGATTTTCCTAAAATTTGAAATAGCTCAACAAAACTTTGCAACAATTATATCTTTAAAATTTCAGACCATTCGGAAGGCTGTAATATCATTAAAATGCACTTGCAATAATTTTTCCCATTCCCCGTAATGTAACGGAACACTTTCGACTGTCCCTGTAATTAAACTATACATCCGATTTTCCTAAAATTTGAAATAGCTCAACAAAACTTTGCAACAATTATATCTTTAAAATTTCAGACCATTCGGAAGGCTGTAATATCATTAAAATGCACTTGCAATAATTTTTCCCATTGGCCGTAATGTAAAGAAAAACTTTTGACTGTCCCTGTAATTAAACTATGCATCCGATTTTCCTAAAATTTGAAATGGCTCGACAAAATTTTGCAACAGTTATATCTTTAAAATTTCAGATCATTCGGAAGGCTCTAATATCATTAAAATTCACTTGCAATAATTTTTCCCATTGGCCGTAATGTAAAGAAAAACGTTTGACTGTCCCTGTAATTAAACTATACATCCGATTTTCCTAAAATTTGAAATGGCTCGACAAAATTTTGCAACAGTTATATCTTTAAAATTTCAGATCATTCGGAAGGCTCTAATATCATTAAAATTCACTTGCAATAATTTTTCCCATTGGCCGTAATGTAAAGAAAAACGTTTGACTGTCCCTGTAATTAAACTATACATCCGATTTTCCTAAAATTTGAAATGGCTCGACAAAATTTTGCAACAGTTATATCTTTAAAATTTCAGATCATTCGGAAGGCTGTAATATCATTAAAATGCACTTGCAATAATTTTTCCCATTGGCCGTAATGTAAAGAAAAACTTTTGACTGTCCCTGTAATTAAACTATACATCCGATTTTCCTAAAATTTGAAATGGCTCGACAAAATTTTGCAACAGTTATATCTTTAAAATTTCAGATCATTCGGAAGGCTCTAATATCATTAAAATGCACTTTCAATAATTTTTCCCATTCCCCGTAATGTAACGGAACACTTTCGACTGTCCCTGTAATTAAACTATACATCCGATTTTCATAAAATTTGAAATGGCTCGACAAAATTTTGCAACAGTTATATCTTTAAAATTTCAGATCATTCGGAAGGCTGTAATATCATTAAAATGCACTTGCAATAATTTTTCCCATTGGCCGTAATGTAAAGAAAAACTTTTGACTGTCCCTGTAATTAAACTATGCATCCGATTTTCCTAAAATTTGAAATGGCTCGACAAAATTTTGCAACAGTTATATCTTTAAAATTTCAGATCATTCGGAAGGCTCTAATATCATTAAAATTCACTTGCAATAATTTTTCCCATTGGCCGTAATGTAAAGAAAAACGTTTGACTGTCCCTGTAATTAAACTATACATCCGATTTTCCTAAAATTTGAAATGGCTCGACAAAATTTTGCAACAGTTATATCTTTAAAATTTCAGATCATTCGGAAGGCTGTAATATCATTAAAATGCACTTGCAATAATTTTTCCCATTGGCCGTAATGTAAAGAAAAACTTTTGACTGTCCCTGTAATTAAACTATACATCCGATTTTCCTAAAATTTGAAATGGCTCGACAAAATTTTGCAACAATTATATCTTTAAAATTTCAGACCATTCGGAAGGCTGTAATATCATTAAAATGCACTTGCAATAATTTTTCCCATTCCCCGTAATGTAACGGAACAATTTCGACTGTCCCTGTAATTAAACTATACATCCGATTTTCATAAAATTTGAAATGGCTCGACAAAATTTTGCAACAGTTATATCTTTAAAATTTCAGATCATTCGGAAGGCTGTAATATCATTAAAATGCACTTGCAATAATTTTTCCCATTGGCCGTAATGTAAAGAAAAACTTTTGACTGTCCCTGTAATTAAACTATACATCCGATTTTCCTAAAATTTGAAATGGCTCGACAAAATTTTGCAACAATTATATCTTTAAAATTTCAGACCATTCGGAAGGCTGTAATATCATTAAAATGCACTTGCAATAATTTTTCCCATTCCCCGTAATGTAACGGAACACTTTCGACTGTCCCTGTAATTAAACTATACATCCGATTTTCCTAAAATTTGAAATAGCTCAACAAAACTTTGCAACAATTATATCTTTAAAATTTCAGACCATTCGGAAGGCTGTAATATCATTAAAATGCACTTGCAATAATTTTTCCCATTGGCCGTAATGTAAAGAAAAACTTTTGACTGTCCCTGTAATTAAACTATGCATCCGATTTTCCTAAAATTTGAAATGGCTCGACAAAATTTTGCAACAGTTATATCTTTAAAATTTCAGATCATTCGGAAGGCTCTAATATCATTAAAATTCACTTGCAATAATTTTTCCCATTGGCCGTAATGTAAAGAAAAACGTTTGACTGTCCCTGTAATTAAACTATACATCCGATTTTCCTAAAATTTGAAATGGCTCGACAAAATTTTGCAACAGTTATATCTTTAAAATTTCAGATCATTCGGAAGGCTCTAATATCATTAAAATTCACTTGCAATAATTTTTCCCATTGGCCGTAATGTAAAGAAAAACGTTTGACTGTCCCTGTAATTAAACTATACATCCGATTTTCCTAAAATTTGAAATGGCTCGACAAAATTTTGCAACAGTTATATCTTTAAAATTTCAGATCATTCGGAAGGCTGTAATATCATTAAAATGCACTTGCAATAATTTTTCCCATTGGCCGTAATGTAAAGAAAAACTTTTGACTGTCCCTGTAATTAAACTATACATCCGATTTTCCTAAAATTTGAAATGGCTCGACAAAATTTTGCAACAGTTATATCTTTAAAATTTCAGATCATTCGGAAGGCTCTAATATCATTAAAATGCACTTTCAATAATTTTTCCCATTCCCCGTAATGTAACGGAACACTTTCGACTGTCCCTGTAATTAAACTATACATCCGATTTTCCTAAAATTTGAAATGGCTCGACAAAATTTTGCAACAGTTATATCTTTAAAATTTCAGATCATTCGGAAGGCTGTAATATCATTAAAATGCACTTGCAATAATTTTTCCCATTGGCCGTAATGTAAAGAAAAACTTTTGACTGTCCCTGTAATTAAACTATACATCCGATTTTCCTAAAATTTGAAATGGCTCGACAAAATTTTGCAACAATTATATCTTTAAAATTTCAGACCATTCGGAAGGCTGTAATATCATTAAAATGCACTTGCAATAATTTTTCCCATTCCCCGTAATGTAACGGAACACTTTCGACTGTCCCTGTAATTAAACTATACATCCGATTTTCCTAAAATTTGAAATAGCTCAACAAAACTTTGCAACAATTATATCTTTAAAATTTCAGACCATTCGGAAGGCTGTAATATCATTAAAATGCACTTGCAATAATTTTTCCCATTGGCCGTAATGTAAAGAAAAACTTTTGACTGTCCCTGTAATTAAACTATGCATCCGATTTTCCTAAAATTTGAAATGGCTCGACAAAATTTTGCAACAGTTATATCTTTAAAATTTCAGATCATTCGGAAGGCTCTAATATCATTAAAATTCACTTGCAATAATTTTTCCCATTGGCCGTAATGTAAAGAAAAACGTTTGACTGTCCCTGTAATTAAACTATACATCCGATTTTCCTAAAATTTGAAATGGCTCGACAAAATTTTGCAACAGTTATATCTTTAAAATTTCAGATCATTCGGAAGGCTCTAATATCATTAAAATTCACTTGCAATAATTTTTCCCATTGGCCGTAATGTAAAGAAAAACGTTTGACTGTCCCTGTAATTAAACTATACATCCGATTTTCCTAAAATTTGAAATGGCTCGACAAAATTTTGCAACAGTTATATCTTTAAAATTTCAGATCATTCGGAAGGCTGTAATATCATTAAAATGCACTTGCAATAATTTTTCCCATTGGCCGTAATGTAAAGAAAAACTTTTGACTGTCCCTGTAATTAAACTATACATCCGATTTTCCTAAAATTTGAAATGGCTCGACAAAATTTTGCAACAGTTATATCTTTAAAATTTCAGATCATTCGGAAGGCTCTAATATCATTAAAATGCACTTTCAATAATTTTTCCCATTGGCCGTAATGTAAAGAAAAACTTTTGACTGTCCCTGTAATTAAACTATACATCCGATTTTCATAAAATTTGAAATGGCTCGACAAAATTTTGCAACAATCATATATTTGAAATTTCAGACCATTCGGTTGGGTAGTTTTTGCTCTGTTACATGCGGACAGACGGACGGACGGACAGACGGACAGACGGACGGACAGACGGACGGACGGACTGAACGACGACTATAGGTGCTACGTATTTATATAATTACGAACGCACCTAATAAAAAGGCAGACATAAAGACGTGGATCGAAGTGAGTATATTTGATATTAACAAGAACAATTACACAAACATACTGAAAGAAAACAGAAAATTTACATGTATTTATAGATTTTGCAAGGCCCATGGCAGAGAATTGGCGGCCGTGAAAGAAAGCTACATTAAACAACCAATCACAAGAAACATAGTTGTACAAAAAGAAATTAATAAGAATTTAATGTAATGCTGTGATTATTTTCAACATAGATGAATGTCGCATATTTTTTCTTTCAGTTTAAGGATTGAAAAACCATTGACCTTTTTCACTGGGGTTGATCTTTCAATAATGACAACATTAAATTTAGATTAAATTTTAGACACCATGTTTTTAAATATTTATAGCAATTAACCCTTTATCTACGGCATTATGATCTACTGCAATTTTTTTCATGTAATATTTTTTTTTCAGTTACTACAATGAAAATTAAAGGATAAATATAAAAAAAATACTCACCCGTGAGAAATTTAATTATTTAGATGTAATTAATTAAAGTGATACTTTAAAGTACTGTCAGTACACTATGACTAAAATATCATAACAGAAAACCCACAAGGTATTTCAACTGGCACCAGAAAATATTTTCGATTTAACAAGTATATGAAATATAGGCTTTTTTTTATTTACAAATAAATCGTTTGGCAAATTCCGGTGCCAATCATTTATTTCAACACTTTAGAATTGAAAATGTTTTGCTCCTGAAAGGGTTAAAAAAAACTATTTTTCTTTAAGTTTCTATCTTGTTAGCAGTCCTTTAGTTATGCGACGTCTATATTCCAGGGACAACACGTTCTCTCGCATATCCACATATGCAATATATGAATTTACATATGCCATTTCTAGCATAGCAAAAACGAGCCGGTGCCACAACTTTTACGATTTCCTATAAAAAATAACAATGAAACAGAAAAGAAATACCAGGGAAATCATTACTACACTACATTTTAGTAATTACATTTTAAAGCAGATGAAAAGGATGGATAACTACACAGACGAAAAGTAAACAAGAAGTTTTTCTCCAACACGTTGTGTACTGACGGTACTTATAAGTACCACCGAGTAATTCAACTGTTAAATCAAATACATACACCGTTCATCTAAAATAGCTTACCAAATTGTATTATAAGATCATAGTGAACACATAAAAAAAATCCAACACTTATCTTATATACTTTATTGTGTTTGCAGCAATGAAAAGACGAGCATGGCAATCTGTAGAAAATGTCCGCAGAAAATACATCGACTGCTTCAAAGATAGCCTCATTCCTCTCTAAAATAACAAACCTAGAACTACTGCTGCCATGTATTCGGATAAAGTGGAATTAAAAGAGCGTTTTTTATAAAGTACCATTAGAATATTAGTAATATTCACTATGGTATAAATGTTTAAAGTGAGTGGTACTTATAAGTACCGTCAGTAGATAAAGGGTTAATTGTCTCTTTCTTTACACATTTTTCGTGATTAAGACAAATAATATAATGCAACCTTTACGTCTAATATATTTCTGCTTCTATTTTTATAATAGGTTAAAAAATAATGATTTTTGTTTTCAGAAAAAATATGTCACATATCTTTTTAATTAGTCGAATAAAATAAACAAATTCATTTTATAAATTCGAATTAAAAATCATTATAAAATATTCAGAAAACATAGAAATAATGACAGTTAATAAATAATGACAGATAAAAATTCTTCACTCTTTAAAAATAAGCTCACATTCTACATTTATTAAAATTTCAAACATTTTTATTTGGATTTAATTAAAAGCGCGATCAAAATAAAAAGGTACATTTTTTTTATTTTACTAGCATGCAGTTTTTATTTAATTAATAATGTTATTCATAGCAATTGAATTGTGAAGTGCAGAGGTGACCTTATTGTTTTTCCTTAAAAGCTTTTGAATTGCTTTAGTAGTTGGAAATTTTATTAAAAGCTTTTCTGCATTAACAATGATTGCATTTCTTTTTAAAATCATGTATTAAATAAACGAATAGATTTATAAATTAATTAATTTTTTAATCCCACTTTCAAGTAATAGAGATTATACAAAAACTAAAAAAATCAGTGAAACAGAAATTGATGCAGAACATAAATGCTACAAAAATAATAAAATTAGGAAGATGTTAAACTAAAGTTATATGAGACTCACCTTACTTATAGTTTAAATAATTTTAACAGCATAACTATCACTCGAACCAAACTTATATTTCAAGTTTTTTTTTTTAAGTGTGTTTCAGTAATATAAAAAAGATTGACATACAGGAAAATTTTACAGCTATTCATATGATTAAAACTTAACCCTTACCGCCGCGGAGTAATTCTGTTTATAAACTGATGAAATAATGAACTGACACCGCAATTTATAAACGAATTTATTAGAAAATACGAGCATGCTTATTTTCATGTACATTATAATAGGGAAATTTTAGTTAAATATTCTTGGTGCCGTTTGCCAGTTTTGGAATTAAAATTAGGTGTCCTTTTTTAAGGACAACGCGCTGGTAAGGGTTAACTTGAGAGTATGCGCACATAACAAATAAAATAATAATATCTATTACAATGGAGCTTGATTTTTTATTATAACTTTTTCACTAATTTTTAGGATGATCACTAGATTTATAAAAACGTAAATTTATAGAGTGACTATTTGAGAATGGTTAAAAACATTACTTGTCTGAATCATAATTAATTTTTTTTATCGAAACTGGTAAATGATAAGGTGTTCACGTTTTCTACTGTATCGTACTCAGAATTCTCACTGACTTTTGACGAACGTTAGCGATTTTGCTAAGAAATAAAAACAGTAACCAAATGAAAAAAGTTATCAAAAAAGATTCATCGTAAAATACTGAAAAATCGATTTTTAACCTTTTAATGTAACTTTTTGTTTTCAATATGCTCTAAACTACCCTAATTTTTTGTAACAGCTTATTGATCCGTTATTCATCTAAAGTCAACTATCCACTACAGAAACTATTAAAAATAAGCGTATTCTAAATGTCTTGCGAAAGAAAAAAATTCTAAATGTGATTTAACTTATTAAAATTTTATGAAATAAAACTTTACAACTCACATCATAATTACGATATTACATTCGATGGATTCCAAAGAATTCAAAATTTATACAATAAACTTAATTTCATATTAAAAAAACTTTTTTGTTCTAAAATTTTTCAACTTTTTATTGAAGTTTATACTTCAAAGTCAGTTCCAAAATTGTACTGTTGCCTACTGTTTCCCGTTAAACAAATACTGAAATGACACTGACAACATTTATTATATACATTTGACTTCTCAATTCAGTTTTTGATACATTCATGACAACGAAGTCTCTCTCCCAGTCAAATGAATGCAGTGGCAAAATTGCAGCAAATTGTAGCATGTTCCATGTTATAGTATATAGTTTCTAAAGATCGTTTCTTCGAATGAAATCTAAATTTCCTAAAGCACCATGTTCTTTTTTACTATCACAAACTGTGTAATTTCCATAAACAAAGTTTTCGATCTCTTCAGCACGTTCTCCATACACTTTTTATAATTTCCCCCATAACCAAAAAAAATATCCTCTAAACATTTAATTGTAATGTCAGTTTGACATTTTGAAAAGAAAAATCATCGTTCTGCTTTTGAAAAGACAAGCATAATTTGTTGAGATTAAGTGAAACATCAGAAATGAAAGGAGTTACTGCACCAAATCGGAAACTTGTAACTGCTATCAGCACACCCTGATCAACAGTGCTGCTGTCTTCCATAAATGCAGAAATCAACACTAATGCATTTCACTGAACAATAAATTTATAAACATCTTGTTGTAGACGGCTGCACAAATTTATTTTTCTCAATGTCTGAGGATTCATATATTTCTTTTACCAGTCTCTTGCGTTTAGCCGACAGACTGAAATATCTGCATAGACTCGAGTTACAATCTCCTATTATTTCATTAAATATGGTACTTTTTCTGCTGCTTGTGAGCTAATTAATGCCACTCTGTGTGCAACGCAATGAATTGCTATACACTGGGGCATATAATCTTTTAGGTAAATTGTAAGACCAGACTTCACGCCTGTCATTATACGATTTATCGTATCCTGCCATTTATCGACTAATGCTTTTGAAATGTCCAATTTTCTATTGGCTTCATGATCCAGATGTTGTCGGTTTTTGGTGGCGTGCACTTCATTTTCAATTTGTCTTTTTGGTGTCTAAATCATTTTTAGCCAAATGTTCATTATGAAGAAATTCAACTCTTGTCGAGCCGTCAGATTTGACCCAAATTCTAATAAAGGATTCAAAACAGCTCTCTTTGATTCAACGTTGTTAAAATATACACTAGAAATTGCTATAAGATTTCACTAGCTTACTAAATGGCAGAGAAAAAATAACTGGCCAATGACACTTTGCATACAACAAATAAAAAATGCTGAGCGATTAAATGTTTAATTCCAGTTCCGCATTCCAGCAAACCTTTTCCCTATTTGGCGCCTGATGTGAGTAATTTTGTTTATGTTTCTATCGTCGCGATGCCAGAACATAAATGCTTAACTGATAATAGAGAAACATCTATTAGCTTAGCACCTGGTGCTTTAACTCTTGTTGTGGCCTTTGCTGATGCTAAATTGAATTGGTTTTAAGTCAGTATCTTTAAAAATAGAGTAATGTAAATGATATGGTGCGATTGGACATGATAAGCGACATAAATAGTTCAGTAACTCAAGTTAGAGTGTCGCCTGTACTGCCGCACACACACACACAAAGTTAAAATTGAACGGTCGCAATTTGGCGAGTTTAATCTTCTGTTTATTTTGTCGCGATTTGGCGCAATCGCAAGTGGTAGAGCCCTACTACTACGAGAGCGTACTAGTACGTTTATCTTCAAAAACCTGAAATTATTTATTTTGCTGAGGTTTTTAAAATGTTTTTATATATTTCAGTTCTTAAAATGTTTCTTATCCATAAAAAAGTATGTCCTTATTTAGTACAAACCAGAGATAATGCAGACTCAGTTGTACCATTGCCAAAAAATGCGCGTGATGAAATCGGGTATTTTTATGAAATCTCCAATGGCTTAGTCGCCTATCTTTCATTTGTAAGATCCTACTATAAGAAATAATAAATATCATGGTAAAAATTTAAAAAAATATTAACTCATTTTCATTCTGAGGTATCTTAAGATTAATTGAATAAAACAAAAATTATTTATATTTAATATTTATTTTATTTTCAATATTTTCAATTATCATTATATTTTTAGTCGTTTCTAAATTTAATTATTACGACTTAAACTATAAATGCGCCTTTTTAAATACTATTGCCATTTAATATGTTAAATACCCATTTCGTTCTCTTTTTTCCCCTAAAAGATTGAAATAATGGCCTCAATCAAGAATATCATTTAAAAAAATTAGAACTTCATAGATATTTTTTATAATATATATATATTTTACTTGTGATATAATTCCCAAATGACACATAGGTAAGGAATGTTAATGAACAACAGATGATGCGGTAATTAATGAATACATTCGAATAAACTGCATTTCTTAATCTGTGTAACATTTCCCCTTCACTTAAATAATTGACATAATTATCTATTCTAAAAATATTGTATACATTTTTAAAGAAGAAAAATATATGTATTTATAATGATCTTCCTATGAGAATCACATTATCTTACAATAGAAACAAACAGTTTAAGATAAAAGATAATTCTACAAAATTGAAATATTTATGGAAATGCTCATTAGTATTTTGAATATTTCACATTGTTTGAGAAGATTATTCCTCTGAATATTTTTTTAATTGATTGCAACTTCCCAAGCTGACGGATAAAATAAGTTATGCAGAAAAAAGAATTCTTTAAGTTAGCATCAGTCACATTTCGTGACCATTAATCAATCCAGATTCTTTGAATTCCTGGGACTATCACGGCATTCAGTGTAACAGGTAGAATAAAAAGGACACTTGCTTGATTTTATAATTTTGTAGATTTCTTTTGCTTATTCATATTTCATTGGCATTATTTTCAAAGGTTCGTTTATAGTACTAGCTAATATTTCAATTCCTTAATAACTACTTTTAGTATAAAAAAAATTTTTTTAATTAAAAGTATCCAGTTTTTCAAAATTTTAGACACAAATCAGAGTGCTTTACATAGCTGGATGTTGGTTTTTGAGATGTACTCAAAGGTTAACATTCTTTCGATAATATTTACTAACTTAACAATGTTTACATAAAAATGGATAAAACCCTATATATACATACAGGGTGGTTAAAATTAAACTTCCCTATAAACGGCATCCTACAGCGCAAACGGGTGAACGGAATGCAACGAAATTTATATATAGACTATACACGAGATGGGCTCACGCAATTTTGGAAAAAAAATTTAGTTCCAAAATGTTCACCAGAGGGCACCTTTTCCGGAAAAAAACATTAAATTTAACACAATAAACGATCAAAACGGAATACAAAAACAATATTAACAATCTAGAACAAGAATTATGAGTAATAAAATGTAAAACCGACTGTTTTTAAAACAGAAATTTCCATGCTTAATTTCTTGTCATTGAATTAAGAACTTATGCTGTAATCGATACTGCACAATGAGTTCGCGTAACTTCGAATCCCGTCAGTCGTTAATTCTACATGGGAGTTTCTGAGATAAGGTTTTAATCTGTAAGAAAAAGATCTTGCGATTTTGGCTACAGAAACTTGTAATGTAAGAAGCACACGCAACAAATATAGTTCATGTTCGAAAAAATATTTTGGTTACAATTGTATATAAGAGCCATGATTCTTCTGTGTTTCACATTTCGCCATTTTTTATACATATGAGACCTTAATAGTTGCTCTTGATATCTGATCGACTTTAAGGATGTTAAATTTAGGTACCAATTTTCTTGTGATGGATTTGCACTAAGCATTAGGTTGTGTAAAATTGTGGTTTCTGTTATTTTACTTTTCAACCAATTTATTTTAGGTGGTTCACATCAGTTCAGCAGTGAGCTGTCGGACTTTTGTATGTGGATTAACTTCAACTTATGCTTTTGATTTTTCATTGTTAGAAACAGAATATCAACCACGACCTTCTCCATACACAAAACTCTCATTGCTACTATGAAATTTCCTGAAGCGATGTTAAACTGGGCGTTCACAAATCGCAATTGGGGTCAAGGGTAATGTTAAATTCAGACAATTTTCTGAGGGAAGGATTTCTGCAACTGTGCAAGGTACACTTTGGAATTCCGGGAAGAAAGTAGCTCTTCTACTTAAAATCCCAAATCTTCCGGGAGGACTTTTAGATGCTCCGTGGGAAACACCCCCTGAAATCAACGCTGTAGTGTAGTTAATGTAAAAACCGTTTCCGATGTTTTTCGCATCTTTTGGAATTCGTACAAAAGATACGAACTTTTCCATAGTTTTGTTACTGACTTAAATATTCCCTACAATGACGAAAAATAAAATTATAATACAAAGAATAAAAAGCAATTTAACAAATTACAACGACCATTTGGAAAATGATTTTTTCGAAGACTAAAATTTAAGACATAAAAAATCGAACGGAGTTGATCATACATTACGTACGCCATGAATTAAACATTAACCCATATTGGACCACACCGATTATTTATTTTTGAAAATTTTTAAAACTTCGATTATATCATTAATATGGTGCGATTAAGTAGATACTACCAAAATTTTGAAAAAAAGTTATTAATTTTTTAAGTAACTAGCTGTTCTATAAACAGGACATATTAGTAGGACACATAGAAAGGACATATAAAATGCATACATAAACTAATTTTATGAACAAATATTTCATTTTACTTTAAAAATACTGTTTATGTTGTATAAAAATACTCTATGATTTCTCCAATAAAAAGATAATAATAACGGTAAAATTCTAGATTATAAGATCACAATTTTTAAAGGATTTTTTAAATAGATTCTTTTCAATTAAATTTTAATAGGTTACTTGTTTTTTCTTTTTTTTTTTGTTTATATGTTATACTTTTATGTTTTTTAAAGACGTCATAACAAAATACATCCAGAAACTCCTTACCAATTATTTAAAAAAATGTTTTATTAGCTGTCCTATTTATAGGACAGCTGTCCGATATGGGTTAACATTCCTGGACCATCATGAACAAATTTTAAAAGAAATTTCAGTGTTACAATTTTCGGTTCTGTAAATTTTTAAACTTCTACGGAGCTGGTCATACATTACGTACGCCATGAATTAAACATTAATAGTGTTATTACACGTAAAAAATGCAAACGACAAAAATCGCCTGCGACTTGTACGTATTATCCACCTGAAACTTACGTATTATCCAAGCATTTCATTGGCTGTTCGGGAAAAGGCTTTTCCATCATCAGATTTCCAAGAAATCTGACGACCAATTTTAAATGAAATTTCATTCTGAAACTTCTAAACATCCCACAATATTACTTTTTACACCGTCGTTTAGAGGAAAAAAAGTACTTTTAAATGCAATTTGTTTGAAAGATGTATCTCAATTTGTTTCTGAGTTATTAATTTTTTTGTAGTTTTTATTATTTTTTGTCATAGTGGCAACAGAAGTATCCATCTCTATTGAAAGTAAAGGAAGATACAGGTTACTGTATAGACCAATCAGAAAACGAATAAAATACGGATTAAACCAATAAAAAGCTTCAAATATGCTTTTCATTTCCTACAGTGACGAGGACAATAACCATTTTTCCAAATGGTTAATAAGTTGATAAAAATCTGCCCTTCAAAATAATAAACAACAAAGTAATATTCCATTAACAACTTATTAAAAACAGCTCGGATGGTAAAGTTGAGTAACAAAAATTTCTATTATTTTGTAAAAACCGAGAAGAACATCAAAACCTTTCAATATTCCTCTACTCTTTCACTAACGATCAACGAGACCAAAAATAAAAGTATCCAAACAAGAAAGAAACATTGATCTCCTGAAATATTCTTCAGATTTGTCCCGATGTGTGTTATCCCTCTTCATAGGATGGACAACTTAACAAGCAATGTGTATGACTAAAGAAAATTGCATCAAAGTTTCTTTAGCGAAGTATTGATTCTGCTCTTTTCAACAAGTCAGCAATCTTTTCACCACCAGTCTCCTATTTCTTGCTTACTGATTGACGTAAACTCTTTAGAGCTGAAAAGACATCATTAGCTTGCTTTACAACAGAAGGTAAATCATATTCAGATTTGTGGAGGTATTTTGAAAGTGACAATAACAGTTTACAAATAACTAGTCCAAGAATAAAGTTGCTTTTATTAATTCCAGCCAGCAGATTTAAAGTAATTGACAATCAGGGTAACTTTGAACCACGTGGTGTAACTTTGCACCACCTCCTATTTTTCAATATTTTTGACTCTAAAACACTAAATAAACTACAGAACTGTGCTCTGTTGGCAAGGTTCTAAACTGGGATTTCTACTCTTTATTTTAGAAAATAAATTAGCAACATTATGCACAATTAATTGCATCATCTAACTATTTTTGTGAAGTGATATTTTCAAGTTAATTTTGAATGCTGTTTTGAAGTTGTTGTAATCCAATTAAACTTTCATACTAAGTAATAATATACTCATTTATCAGACATATTATTATCTAAATGTTGTAAATGTGTTAATATTTTGTGATTATTTATTTATTAATAGTTAATAAAATGTAAAATAAGAAGGCACTAGCATTTTACCGCATTTTCAGGGTAACTTTGAGCCGGCTCAAAGTTACACTGATGCTTATAATTTACTGATTATAGGTGCTTTGTAATTCAGTTTTAGCAGTTTTGACTGTTATTGTATCTATGATTTAGTAAACCAGTTCGAGGAAGTCCGGATCTCCTGGATCAAATTTAATTAACTATAAAAATTTAATTAACATTTATAACAATTGGTGATCGTATCTGGCTTCTGGGAATCTTGGATACAGAAATGAATTTTCCATTATTCCTAAATGTTTATCTAAATTAACCTTATATTTTTTTATAAATGCTTTTTTTTAAATAGTTCAATTAATAATCGTCAATAATTTAAATAATTATCTTGCGCTGTGTGATGTAGACAACAAGATTCCTTAAACAGCTAACTTTTGATGCTTTTTTCTGCTATATTAAAATTAAGAAAACACATAATTCCAATGATTAGATACTTGCACAATTTATAATGCAAAGATAGTATTTATTTACAAGAAAAACACATAAAAACAACACTAATATACATAATAATCCCGCTAACATACTTCAATAAAAATTAGCTCAGAGTTAATCAAACAAATTGTTAATTACAATTTTCAGCATATTCATTGTATCAATAATTTTCTTTGAATGACATCTTAATTTTAACTTGCTCAACATAATTGTCTTAATTATTCTCAATATATATGTAACTAAATAATCAACTCGACCCGAGGCTGGCAAGGGTTTGATCACAATAAAACTGCATAATTCAAATTTACTATAGGCAGAAAAGGGAGTATTAAAATGATACTTTTTTATTCTGAAAAATCATCTTTGTAGAGTGACAAGAGTTAGGTGTCAGTTAGTCCACATTGTGTTGAGGAATATTCTAATAGTCTCTGAGCACACACAAACTATAATATCCGTACTGGGATCTTTTTTTAAATATCATTAATCTTGAAGGCTTTTTTTAGAATTAACTGGGAAATCTTTTTATACAGTACTCACATGAAAGCATTTTAGACAAGACTAACTTCTTAATTTTTTGCTGTAGAGATTATTACATTTTAATTTGTATAATTTATTCTCTACATTTCTCCTTTCCTTCTCCCTACTGTCCAGTTAGAAAAAAATGCCTTCCCCCTTCAACTTTCAGTTAATTTTTTTTTTTATTTATGTGAGATCAGATACATTAAAGTTCTGTGATTGGAGCATGTGACTAAATGTGATTCTCTCTCCCCCAACTCACTATGATCCCCCTTTTTTTTTCCTTCGTCGAGCATGTGTCCTGGGAAACATCTTTTCTGGTTATAGTGTCATAAATTTTTTTGTCATTCAATCATAAATTCAGTCATAAATTTGCTTCTGGGTGGTCGGATTCATAGTGGCCTTCCTAAATTTAATTCGACGAGTTCTATGTTGCGGTCATTGTCCATAGTTTCGTTTTATCGAGGGATAATATTCCTTGTTTAGATGATAGGATTTTTTTAATCCCATCAATGTGACATGACAATTCCTATTTTTTTTTTTTCAAGTGGTGACACTGTCATCAACCGCCATTTACCGTTTCCGATTTCGGCAGTATCTCTGAATTGTTTTTCTTTTCTCTTCGGATATTTAAAATGATAAGTATACACATGAAAACCGCTGAGACTGATAGGAAAATATAATTACGCATGCAACGTTTACTGAAGTTCTAAAAATAACCTTCGATTTATCCTGTTGAGTTGATTCAGATATCAGACCAGATGCTGTGATTGTTAAAAGGTTAGTTGGGTGAATTAGTTTTCCAGATTCGTCCGGGAAGCTAATATCCAAACCCTCAAGCGTACAACACCTTGGCGAAAATCGGAGAGTGCCAAATAATTTTGCGAAAAGAGATCTTTCCGCGCATGAGCTCATTGCCATTACTGACAGTGCATTTGAATTCTCGTTGATTCAAATGTTATTCTGTTTCCAAAAACGTTTCCTTTCAGTTTTACATCGTTTACAAATAGAGATATAACATTTTAAAAATTATCCTTTTTATAAGAAGATTTAGAGAACCATTCAGATTTATGGAAATTTGCAATTTGTTCGCCTCTAATAATTTTTTTTAAATGATTCATACAACTCACACACATTTAAAATGGAAATTGATATTTTAAAAACACAAATACAACTTGGTAAATCTGAATATTATAATCATTGAGTACTATTGCTCGATTTAGAAAGTGAATTAAAGAAAAATATCTGGTGATAACAATATAATGTATTACTAAACAATGAATTTATCAAGATCTTTTTAATGAATTATAAACTTTGAAAATGCGTAAACTTTTTTTTTAGAAAGGACCAACAAAAATCTGTTCGATTTAATTATTTCTTTAATAAATTATCTGGAATAACCTTAAATCAGTTAATCAATTAACGAACAAATTGAAAATGTTAAATCACTGTTTGACTTTCAATAAAAATACACGCGGACTAGCTTCGCCAAATCATTTGGCGCTCTATGACATTCGCCAAAGGTGTTGTACGCTTGAGGGTTCGGATATTAGCATCCGGGAATTCTCAGTTAGTAGAGCATTGGCGGCTTCAGCCAAGACATCCCTGGTTGAAATCCTAGCCCGGACTTTTTTCACCAACTTGGAAATTTACAACTGTTGTGATTTATTTAACAATAGAATAATTGTGTAAAAAATTAATCTAATATAAAAATATATATTTTTGAAACCCCCCCATTTTATCTAGAAAAAAAAAATGAGCAATTAGTTCTCTTATTATACTAGGCTGTATTCGTAAATGAAGCACAGACTGTTAATTTGTGTGTGTGAAAGTCAGAGAACATTATAGTAACACAGCTGAAAGTATCTGACAGAATGCCGA
This sequence comes from Maratus speciosus, assembly GCA_963932465.1. Classification (NCBI taxonomy): domain Eukaryota; kingdom Metazoa; phylum Arthropoda; class Arachnida; order Araneae; family Salticidae; genus Maratus; species Maratus speciosus. The sequence continues at coordinate 245,672,593 of OZ010792.1, forward strand.
ATTCAAAAGAAAATACTGTATAAAACATTAGAAAAATAAAATACTCCACACAAATTTTTGACGGATTTTTTTTTTTTGTTTTTTTTTTTAATTCATACAGATTGTACCACAAATTTTTAAGAGATTATAACTCTAAGTATTTTGGCATCGCTGACATTCAGCAAACGATCATTGTTGTAGGACGCATAGAACTAGATATCAGTCTATTTTTGTGAGAAGTCGACATATACAGTAGAGCGCCAATTAACAGGATCGATCAAGGACCATACGTATATTTCCCGCCTTCTCCATTTTTTTAAAAAGTAAAACGGCTTTAGACGCGGTAGGGTAAATTCGACTGGATGTCAAGAAAGTTAACCGTTAAATAAACATTTCCTAATCCTGAAATAATAAAATCGCCAAGAAATGCAAAAAAGAGCAATGTATAAAATCAAATGTTTTTACAACCTAAGAAGTTTCACTTCTAACGCGCGAGAGTCCCAGACATATTTATTTTTCCGACGAAAATCCAACTTTATCTTCACATTATCTGAAAGGGGTCAAAAAATTGCTTCTTTTTTCCCATGGTGTCCTCGGAAAGAGACTTTATGATGGCTGCAGAAAAAAAGAATATCCTCTATGAAGCAGAAGACTATTAAGAATTTCTTTTCCCTACCACAATGAATTTTTTTGTATGTGTATGTGCTGTACAGTGAATCTATATATAGGGGAGACTCGAGAGGGTTGACCCACTTTTTACAAAATGATTTTTTATTTTTTTAATTTTGAACGTAGAATAAAGTTTTATATATCATTTTACTCGTTATACAATCAGTTATCAAAATAAAATTACTACATAAGTGTAACATATAAGAAATTTGAAAAATGATTGATTTTAATCATGCAAAAATAATGAGTCAAGGTTCCCCACATATGGGAGGGTTGACCCACTATATGGGAGGCTTGACCCACTTTGTTTTATATTGCACTATTTGTGAAGAGAAATAAAATCAGTTTAAAAAAAGCAAAATAACTTTATTCTACATGCTTTAATTATTATTTTTAAAAAAAATATATTTTTTTTTAAATATGAGGCTTAAACAAACCTGCTAAGACGCAATCGCAAGTCAGAGGAGAAAAATTTTGTTTTAACAGGATTTTGTCTGAGCATGTATAATTGTACAGAAGGGAAAATGAAATTTGAACATTTAAAGCAGTATTCTGTTAGAGACAGGTTCCGTTATCATAGTGTTTCATGTTATTATGTCCGGATTTAGGAGCCACTGTCCCGATTTTTTTATCTCCTTGTTCCATTTTTTGTGACACTCGATCTGACAACTCTAGTTGCCACATAGTTTGTCACATCTCACTGTATTAACCCTGATGAAATTTTTCTACATACCTTCCTAAAGTTTTTCGATCAATGCTATGGGAACGTCCATTCGTTACTCTTGTGATAATTAGAGCAAATTTTCCTAAATAATGCCAATTATTTTATTACAAAATATAAGTAAGATAAAAATTGATATAACCAGCTAAATACCACTGTGTCCCACACACAAACATATATCTAATTTATAATAAAAAAATTACTTATGTATATATTAAATGACTCTTGTGACACTCTGGTCACAAGAGTAACAAAATTTTGATTGATTATACAGACAAGGGAAATGCTGTTTGTCATAAATTAGATACATATTAAATGAGTGGAGCACAATAGTATTTCAGTGGTTATATCACTTTTTATCTTAATTATATTTTATAGTAAAATAATTGCAAGTATTTCTAAAAAACCGCACGAATGGTCACAAGAGAAACAGTGGACGTTCCCCTATGTTCTTTTACAGCCGCATGAGCACTTAATTTATCATTAACATGATTTAAACCTTTCTGGGGCAAAGTACTTTCAGTACTAAAATGTTGAAATAATTGACTGGCCCCGGAATTTACGAACAAATTTACTTAGAAATAAGAAAAAGGCTATATTTCACGTACATATTAAATGGAAAAGGTTTTAGCAAAATTCTGGTGTCATTGTGATGTTTCGGAATTAAAATTAAGTGGTTTTATAGACATGCTACTGCCCCTTAAAGGGTTAAGACTGCTTCTTTCATCCTTTTTAGTCTTTCCCACTGTTCCTATTTACCTATTGTAAGCAATATTTAAATGGAAAAAAAGTTCCTATCAACTTTCCCATCTCCTAGCAATTTTTCACATTTTTTTATAGTCAGTTTTAAACATTTTCTTTTCCATCACATCATTTTACTGAAGCTTTACAGAATAAATTTACATTTTTTTATGTATATACCATTAACTTTTCATTATGCACAGTGTATAATAAAAAATATTTCCAAAACCACTTAATTAAGGGAGCCTTGAGCATCTGGTCAACCTTCCCTCACATTGACAGGGTTAAGCCTCCCTACATAGACCTTTTCTAAAGAACACCACATTGTTGAGTTAAGCCTAACTTACTGTACAGTCTTTATGACTGTAATGAAAGCTCGATATTTCTGCATTACTTTAAACCTACTTACTTAAATTTCTATGATATAATTTATTTGAAGAAAGCTTACAAAATGTTTCTAAAAAACACAAATTTTAGGTTGAAAACGCCTCACAATTGAATTTTCCACAACCATTTCGATTACCTTTATGATGCGAAGACTGTGGTTTGAGCATTCCAGTAGCTTTGGTTGGCACCTATTGATAAAACTCTGAAATTCTTTTAAATATGAAAATTGATGGGTGGGTCAAGCCTCCCGTATGGTCAACTGTCCCTAGTCTCCCCTGCATGTAATAATTTCTATGTACACTTCTATGTATAACTTTGAAACAATTTTATAGAAAATAAAATTTTTAAAAAGTTAAAAAAAATAACTTCTAAACACGCCATTTGTAATACGGTAAAATTTGTACAACTACAATTGCCAGTTCTAAGCCTAGAAGAAGTGTGAAGGGAAATTACCTAAAAAGCATTGCCATAGCCGTTTTTTCAAGTCGTCCAATTATAGTTATTTTTCATTAACCGGGTCGTCTTCGGTCCCGATCGTTCCGGATAATCGGTGCTCTACCGTATCTTACTTTATACGAAGCGAGAATTCGCTTCTATTGCTGTCCATAACTAAATCGTCAACCGTAAGTCTTTGAAGTCGACGAATACTGTTGGCACATACTATACTGTAAAAAAAAAAAAAACGGAAATACTACTGGCAATCTAGACGCCAGAACTATTTCCATTTTTCACGGGAATTTTAATCCTTAAATTGCAGAAAAATTTCCGTTTTTAAACGGAAAAACGGAAAATTTTATGTAATTTATGGGTAAAAATTTCCGTAAAAAACGGAAATAGTACTGGCGTTTAGATTGCCAGTAGTATTTCCGTTTTTTTACGGTGTAGAGGTACAGAATTAATTGCCTGTAGGATTTACATTTGAAATTTTACGTTTAATTAATCTATCCCCAGATATACTTTTAAAAATCTGGCCACGTTATTATCGCAGGCTTATTTAAATTTATGTTTGAGGTAAATTACAGTATAATTCATCGAACTATTACCAAGAAATCATTTCAGTATCAGATTGAAGTCGATAGATAAGAAGATTAGCTCGTCTTCGGATCGCTGCGTTTCAATGATTAACTGTTTTAGGAATTTTTTCTTATTTATGAGTCCAATAGATGCAATCTGTTATTAGGCTTAATTTGACAACTATTTTTAAAAACTTTTTAAAAGTAAATATGATTGAAAATTTGTTTATTAGCAAATAAATTGTAGTACTTATTTAGCATAAGAAACATTTTTGTAGCCATACACGTCAGCATTTTAGTAAATTTCACTATAACTTGAGATTAAAGTTGCTATTACAGTTTATTTCTTGTAAAACTAGTAATTAATATAATAATTAGATATAATAATTATTACATATTATATAATAATAATTATTAATAAAAATTAGAGTAGACTCCTTATCGTATGTGAAAGAGGATATTTATTCTAATAACGTTGAATATACGTAACATAAAACTATTAATATCAGTGACTGCTGGTTACTCTGAATTAAATGCTCTAAAATAACCCTAATATTTATAAACCGTTTTAAAATTTTAAATCTGTTTTTTAAAACTAATACGCAAAAGAATATCGTGAGTGAGTCAAAAAAGGATTTACATCACGATTATTTAATCAAAAAACTATAAAAACTTGTAAATGTCTTAACCAGTTGCTATATGACAGGCGTTATTTTATCCTTATAACCGCACGTTAAAAATAAGATGTTACTGCTGTGTTCGTATTAAGCATTTAACGCAATTTGCAGGAGTTAACAACCTGATTTTTTTTATTTTGATAGTTTCTGGAAAGATTTTTTTTTCTTTTCGGAAACTATATTTCGTCATTGTATAGAACTTTCTATTTAATTTACAAAATTGACTAAGCTGATATAGTATTTATAAAACCCTGTGTAATTTTCTTTATACACGCTTTTGTTGTTAGTTAGAATTAAATATTTATTACCACATATTTAAGGAAATGTGTAACGGTATTTATCAAATAATCTTCATCATTCTTTCAATATGTGATACATCATGCCATTGTTATTCGTAATACAGATATACATGTTTAATTAAATAACATATTTAATTTTTTTACGATAGTGTCTAGGACATAGTGCTATTTCTGTTACCATACGATATGAATACACCCTCTGGCATAGTCTACCAAAAGGACAAAATTGTAATCTTGTTTTCTCTGTATTTTGTTTTAAATGATATAAAAAGATGATTCTTTTAACATTATTAAAAAACAAAACTTAATTACGAATATAAACGTAACACTTGAAAGTATTAAACATTGTTTATTCAAAATGCATTAAATTAATACAATTATATTACTTTAAATAATGCTTATATTGCAGGAAAACCTACAGCTTAGCGACCGTATTAACACGGGCTGTGAGAGTGTTAACAGCAAGCGTGTAGTGTAGCCTTCATCGTAGCATTACATTTTCAGATTATGCGTATTATCATTTTATTTTTTAAAAAAAATCTTAACTAAATTATTGAAGCAGGAAAAGTTCGAGTAAATTTCAACAGCTCTTTCCCCATTTCAAAAAATATATAAATTCTGCTACTCTGCACGTGATAATGATAAAACGAAAAATTATGCTATGCAAAAATAGGAGAGAATAACAGCAACATCTGGTGACAATTTGCATACTAGCATTTTTTGCGTTAAAAATCCTATTAATTACAACCAATTTTACTGTAAACATATGAAAAAATGTTTTAAAGTATATTTTACTGTTAATGTTCAACAGCATATGCCAAATTTTTACTGTGATTTCCTGTCTCTTTTCTTTTAGAACGTACAGTATATTGTTTATTTATTCATAGAAAACTACTGAATATCTTAAAATTAGTGCTTTTATTCAATTACACACTACTTGCCCAAACAGTTAATTCAACGTTTACTAATTTGACTTCAGATTTATTAATTTAATTTGTTTACGGATTGTAAATATTTCTGTAGAGCACCTACATGCATTGGGCTTTAGAAAGAAACAAATATTTTATGTTTTCTAAATAGTAAATGTTGTATCGATTTATTAAAATACAGTATTATTTTAAATACCAGATTGTTTTCTATAAAACAAATTATTTGTAATTGGCGTACTGTCTGTCAATTTTATCTGAAAAAACAAAATATTTTCTATTTTCTAACATGGATATATTTTTAATGCAGTTGCCTCGTACATGACACTGCGTTCCCGCATAACTTCGGAAATGTTTGAAACAAATTTAAATATTTTGTTTTTATGAATAAGCATTGGATTACACGATGATCTCATAAAATATTTTATGTTTGACAGAAATGAAAGTAAATGTTTGTATTTTCTAAAAACTAAAATAAAAAATCTATATTTATGCATTTATTCTTTTGAAAATAATCAACAAACTGAGAAAAATTCATTAAGATAAACCTTCGATCAAAAGTATTTGATCACGTATAAAATTAATGTTATGCATAAAATACTTTGAACTTTGGTTTTAATATCTTAAGTATAGTTATTAATGCGAATAATTACCCTTTTAATGTGCATTATACATTAAAATGGGGTATGGATCCTATTGTTGAGAGGTTTGGATATAATCTCTTTCTAGGAAAAATTCAATATCATAAGTATAAAAAGCAGGGACTCAAAATACATTTATTTTGAATTTTCAAATTAGGCGGCAGCTACTGAAACCTCCCCAACATTTAAAAATACACTATGCACAAAAGTGATTTCAGAAAGCAATTGTTATTGCAAAATGTTTTCTTTTGTGATAGTAATAACGCATAATTGCTTACATTTTAATAAGAATAATCTTTACTACGTAACAGTCCAAACATTGAATGTTTCTATAAGGAAAATTGGAGATATGTTTTTTATTAAAAAAGAATGGACAATATTAGATAATCTGTCTTCGAGGTAATAAAAGTCACAAATTTGGGGAAAACAAACCGACATGTTTTCGCAGTAAACTGTGGTGAGAAATTTTTTAAATGTCTGAAATTAAATTATTTTACAATATGTATGTGCGTGTGTGGGAGACATTTATACTGAAATTAAAATATTTGACACCATTTTTTAAATATTATTTGCTATTTATATATTTCACATTTGAAATTTAAAAAATACTCTAAATATGCTCATATTAATGTATTTATTATTTTAAAGTTTCCTTTCTCTTTTAACGTGTAAATACAATTTTCAAGACATAATTTTCAATATTTTCCTGCCTTTAACACGTACTCATTTAATGGTAATTTTAAAGTTTTTTTTCCCGTTTTTAATAGTCATATGTAAATAAAATTTTTAATCGTTAGGAAATAGTATTCTTTGCACTGTTTTTAGAATTGAAAACAACCTCTATAATAATAGCCTAACTCATGTGATTATCATCAACAGTTCCTTCGCTTTTCATAAGAAAGGTTTCCATTTTTATTAAAGAATCAAAGTTATTTTTTCGATTAAAACTACATAAAAGTTACCATGATCGCATAGAATTCTTGGTACTTTTATGGTAGCCGGGTTCGAATCTCGCCAATAGCTTTTTTTTTTTAACTCGGCCGTTAGCATTTTTTTTTTTCGAGTAGTAAATTAAAACGTTACTACACTGTTATCCCATCGACCAAAAATCTATCGCCAGACTATAAGATTAAATGCGAATAATGGTTGATCGTAAATGTCACATTCATTTGATTGTGAGGAAGTTACACGTGTTTACGCCATCAAGTGATTTTTATTTCGACGCTTTATTTGTATTTGTATTTTTATACTAATTTATTTTTTCTTTCGTTATTTAAAATAAAAAATTACGTCAACTTGTATAATTTGGCGAGTGGTTTGGCGATTTATATAATTTGGCGATATTGGTCATTTGCTTTGAATTTGAAATTAAATGTCATGATTTGTCGCATTATTTAAGATTTAACACAGATGTCATATACGCACCCGGTTTGGCGTGATTTTTTTTTTTTTTTTTTTTTTTTTTTTTTTGCGACAATTTGGCGAAAACCTCGTTTTCGAATACCAGTTACATATGTATTTTTTAATTATTTTCTATTATTTTTAAAATGAACTAAAAATAAATAAATTAATTAATTAATTTTTAGATTAATTAATAGAACAAAACAATTTACAACATTTTTATAAATAAAAAGAAAAAAAATGTAAATACGTATTTATTAATAAATAAGCAACAATAGCCCGGTTACCATGTCAGGCAAAATAATGCCATTTTGGCGCCAATTAGGTACCCCGGTGCGTATATGAGATCTGCACTTAATATTTTTCTTTTCGTTTCATTTAAAAAAAAAAGAAAGAAGTGAAAGCCCTTAATTTTAAATGTTTCAGTTTTAAATGAAAGTTTTGTATTAAATAAAATGATAACGAAATACAAAAAAAAAAAAAAATACATTGTTCTTAGCGGTTTATTGTTATTGTTCATCATTATTCATTTATGGGAGGCCAAACTCGTCGCTAAATTAGTAAATAATAAAATTTTCTAAACTATGAAAAGAAAACTGTTATGATAAAAATTTGAGTTGCCATCATTAGAGAAAATTATTTAAAATTAGAAAAAAAATAATATTTCGAAACCTAATCCGAATTTAAAAATTCTAATACAAGTTTTGAAATCTGCGGTCAAAAAGGATTTTTGGTGTTAATTTCATTGCAAAGTATTCCAAATTTTAAAAGAAATCGCCGTGAAATATAATCAGTTGTTTAATCAGTCGTTTCAAAGAATCGTTTCATAAATTCGTTTCATTTCTGCCGTTTCATAATATCCGTTTCATAAATTCGTTTCATTAGGATTTTATATATATAGGGCAGATAAGTAGATAACCACTGGCGGCAGCCTAATTGGAGCAAATTACCGTTTTAGTAATTTTAAAACTTTATTCTTCAAATGCATAATTGATATTTTTCCTATACTTTTGTTGTCTAATTGTTGAGCAATCTATAAAATGTAACGTAAAAAATCTATTAATGTCTTCGATTAAAAATTACTGAGCTATGTTCTGTAAACAAATCTTTACAGACGGGTCCAAAATAGAGGTAGGAACTGCGGCTACTTTTTGTGTCTATAGGCAAGGCTCACATTTTTTTTTCCTGGCGCGCAAGGCTTGATCCGGGGAACTCTGTCTTCCAGGCGGAGCTCTTTGCTGTTAAGGAAGCGATTCGTTGGGCAGAAGAGGACTCTGACTCCCTATACTTAATTTCATCAGACAGTTTATCAGGTCTAATGGCCCTTTCAGAATTTGATAATAATAATCACTTAGTTCTGGACATAACCTTACTCCTTCAGTCTTCAGAAAAATCGTTCTTCTTTAATTGGGTTAAAGGGCATTCTGGTATAGCGGGCAACGAACTGGCCGATCGGCTGGCGAGGTCGGCAGTCGATGATTTTACTTTACCACTAACATTTCTTACATTACCACAATCAACATTGAAATCAAAACTCAAAAAACAAATGCTACACCGCTGGCAAAGACATTGGTCCACAGTGCATGTGGGTCAATACACGTGTGACTTCATGCCTGAGGTCTCAAAAAAGTTTCATAAATAACAGATACCTGTATCGCTGTATATTTCTCACTAAATATGGACACTTCCAACAACACTTACATACCATAAATAAACGAGACTCGCATCTTTGAATCTGTGGATCCTTATCAACATCATAACACTATATTTTACATTGCACACTACGTCCCACTACCACGTTAAAGAGCCACAACAGATGACACTACCTGACTGGCTAACTTACCTGCTTGACCGTCCAGTTCTCTTGCAACGTACAGCGGATTATATGAAATTTTTAGAGGACAACGAATTTATATTTACCAATCCCCTGCCTTTTTGAGCTAGTAGAGTCAACCTATTGTTCTCAGCTCCCATTTCAGACAGGAGCCCCTGTTTTGTACATAATGTAAATATTTGTCTTATTTCCTTTGGTTTGTTTTATTTAGTAATTTAATATTTTCATTATATTTATCAGCATATGCATTTCACTTAAAGTTTCGCAGCTCTAATGTTAAAAAAATATGTCTTGTAATTGTTTATGCATGTGTAGAACATAGTACAATTCCTGTCAATGTATGTACTGATGACACTTCTTGTCAGTTTCAGAGTCAAAAACAGCAAACTGAATTTGTTTTTCTGTATGTTATTAACTGTTTTAAAATATTGTAAAGACTAGTCATTGTTGATGTATCCTACCATATGCAGTGGATTTGAGTCTTCCCTCCGGGATAGCACTTATACACTAAAGCGAAAGCTGGGTTCCCGGAGCGGTTATCCCTGTCATCCCTGTAAGACAGGAAAACCAGGTTAGATCCCCTAGTATTTATAATATGCATAAAATGTATGCTTTTATTTATAAAAATCCTTTCAACGCATATATCGCTCACCCGCAAGAAAGTAACACATCTCGCAAAAAGTAAATTTTACAGGAGAAGCAAAAGAAAATTTGCATGATTTTACTGTAGTACTTACCTTTGCATGCAGGAATAAAAACATGCATAAAAGCGTAAAACCCTTAAAATTGAAGACATATGATGACGTTTGGAGGGTTGAATAGTTTTACCTCCAAACACAATCTACCCTTCTTCTGTGGTCACAAATGAACATATAGCATAATAAAGTGATTTTCCGTATAATTACACATGAAACTTTTTGAGTAGCAAGACCTGTGACAGACCTATGACAGACCAATTAGTGGAATAAAACGGAAAAAGAATTTTTGCGAGATGTTTCACTTTTCTTACGGGTGAGTGATATTATCGAATCGTCGACTTAAGATTTTAAAGCTTCCAAAAGCTACTAATAATATTTAAAATAAAAACGCTTTTTTATTGCAATAAGAAATAATGAAATTGAATACCTACGATAACAATGCTCCTTTTGTCGCTAAATTTAAAATAAATATTGGAGATAGAAGTTGATATATTTATGTCATTATCACACTGTAATTCAATGTTAAACTTAAAAGATTTTGTAAAGTATTTGGTTATTTAAAAAAAATCATAATAATCACTGTTATTCAAAAGGTACTTTTAAAAGTTTTAGATTAAATTATTATTAATTATTTCTTCATTTAAAAAGCAGAATATTGCATAGAAGCTTTATTATCATAAACTTACCTTCACGAAAATGAAGTTTCCTTTCTTGCTTCGTTAGACAAAGAAAAACTTCTTAAATTTATGACCCACAGAAAACTAAGTGTCTAAACTTTCTTCTTGTGTTTGAAACACTAACTATTAAACTAATCTTTCTTCTACAGAAAATAAAATAACAGTTGCCTGAACTCTGCAATGTATAATAAGTAATAATATTTACAAGTTATGTGTTAAAGTACAGTAATTTTAAGTACTTCGTTTTACACAAAATAACAAGTGTTGAAGAGTGTAACCAATGAATCAGATTAAATAACTAATAATTAAAAAAAATTCAAAACACAAAATGTTTATGAAAGTATTTGGACAATATGTGTGGGTCTCATTTTAACTTTTGCGTTGCTAAATATAAACACTTAAATATATTCAGTACATTTTGATTCAAAGTGCTGATATAAACTATTTTATTTATTTACAAAATATTATCAGGAATTTTATTTAATTTTAAAGAAATTCCTTAACAATATTATTATTAAGAACTTTATTATTATATAAATATAAAAGCAATTATCAATGGACTCGAAAAACGATTTATCATATTGTTTTATTTTTCTTTTTACATTATAAGAAGTTTTTCATAAATCCATTTTAAGACGTTACAGCTTATAATTATAAAATCAGTTTTACAGTACATGAATTTTTTTTTACTTTATTTTTATATGATATGAGAACAAAATACGCAACGCACACAATACACAAGATTATATTGCAATTTTCAGCATTGGATATTCTACTGACTTTATTTTAAAATTACGGTTATTTCTAGAAGCTTTAATTTGTACTTTTTTAAATTGTTTTGGATATTCATTCCTATCACATTCGCTGTTGCTAAATTAATCCTTCAAAAAAAGTTTACTAGAGAAATAAATTTACGTGCTCAAACTAAAGGAAATATTATTTTTAACATACATAATATTTTTTTCACAGTAGTGTGTATATAATTATACATATATATAGAAAAGGGGGTCGTAACTCGTCATAAAAAAGTAGCTGACACTTTCAGAATAAGCTAATTATGTATTGAAACATCTGTACATTTCGATGGATTTTTACAACCTGTGGCCAGAAAGTTCGGTGAATGAATTTTTATTTCAAATACATAAATTGTATAGTACCAAATACAATTTACTGTTTCAAAATAATCTCCATGGATGGTAATGCACTTTTGGGAACGAGTATATAAGTCTTGGAAAATCTTATAAAACAGTTCTTTCGGAATGGCTTTCAGCTCGGCCGTCACGGCGGAGTCCGTCGTCGCCTAAAAAAACCAAGGTACGGTCAGAAAAATCCTGCATAAAGACAATACTTTTTGCATTCTTTGACTTTAATGGTCTTATTCACAAAGAATTCCTCCGTGAGAGTACCACATTGAATGCTGTTGCCTACGCCGATGTTCTGAAGCGTTTACTGCAATGGATCCGTCGCGTTCGCCCTGAGTACGCCACGTAAGGCTCCTGGACTCTTCTCCACGATAATGCCCAGCCACACACCGCCTTGGTTGTACGGCAGTTTCTGGCCGCGAATGGAGTTGTGACACTTGATCACCCCCTTATTCACCTGATTTGGCACCTGCAGACTTCTTCCTCTTCCCCAGATTGAAGTCAGCCCTGAAGGGAAAGAGATTTACGGACATCACCGACATTCAACGCAACGTGGTGGCCTAGCTGAAAGCCATTCCGAAAGAACTGTTTTACAGGAGTTACCAGGACTTACATACTCGTTCCCAACAGTGCATTACCATCCATGGAGATTATTTTGAAGGACAGTAAATTGTATTTGATGCTGCAAAATACTGTATTTGAAATAAAAATTCATTCACCGATCTTTCTGGCCACAGGTTGTATATTGATGGATTATTTACAGGATAGAAAGAGATCGTCTACGAAAACAGTATCGAAGTATACATGTCTTATTTATCTTTATACATCACTGTTACCACCACTACACAAAACAGTTCCTCTCAATGATCTATAACCTTTCTCTCTGACGCGAAAGTCTACATATTCCTCGCACAAACCGTCGTTTTTCACTTCCTTTCAGTTCGCATTTGTCCCGCTCGCAAAATTCTCCAGTTCCGAACATTTTACCTCTTACGCATGCACTGCGTACTCGGATCTCATGAGACGGTGCTGAGAACAACAAGCTTTAACAGCGTCTCATAGCTTTGTGTAAAGAAAAGCTAATGCTTTCCCACATATATGTCAGCATAACAAAACAACATAATCTAAACTAAGCTACATATTCTAATACACCCATAATAATTCTGAAAATTCGAAGGTCGCATAGTACGCCTACTTTGATAAATAAAGTCAAATATAATCATTACATAATTCCAACACAATATTCACACACACATACACACACAGATATGGGGCATTCTCACAATCTTTTTACTTTTAAGTCCCTGAATAATAATTTTTATTTTAGTACATATTCTTGTGGGTTTTTGTAATTTCATATACTGGGGAAAATCTCATTGCATGAGTGCATAACAATATTAACGAGATAAATAAGTTTTGGACGATGCTGTGGGTCCAAATATCCAGGAAACTGCTATACCGTCCCGTGTCCCTGATGCTGAATTTTAAGATTGGAGCTGTCTGTATAAAATTGTTTCAATAAAAGTAATTCGATGTAATTTTTTTTCCGAAACTGGGACAATGGTTTTATATAAACATGTAACAAAAAATTAAACTGCACACATTTTTATGGTTGTTATTATTTTTTTTTAATTCTGTCCTGGGCTTTAGATTCTTTAATGCCCCTCTTCTAAAATTATACAGCAAATCACTTCAGATGCAGCTACAGAATTTTTTTAAAGTTTTTTCTCCTGCAGAAGTAGGCTAGAGAAAGAATGTCTAAAATTCTTTGTCAGGAAATTTACTGCAGAATTTAAATCAGCATTTAAATATCAGTTTCAAGCATCGTGGCTTTGTTGGTAGTCTTACCGTTCCCAAGGTTCCTTAAAGTTTTTATTCCTGAAAGTCAAAAGATTCTGAGAATGCCCCATACGAATATACGAATATGAGAACAAATTATCTATAAAGCGAACGCTGAATCTATTGTTATTATGAAGAGCCGTTAGCATTATGTTTGAAAAGAACGTACCACACATTCAACAGTCATGCTAAATACGCATGGATTGCAATTTCCTTTCGATTGTGCAAAATATGTTGTAGAAATTCTCATAACTTTCATTACAAATAATATTTTGAGTGCTTTTTAACATTATCTTTATTTAATCTCGTCGATATCAAAAGAACGCCCTATGAAGTGAAAGAATGTATGTAATGTATAACTGTACTTTCTAAGCGTAAATTTAAATTGATAATTTCTCAGATTTTTTTTTTTTTAAATCTTTGCAGTTTTCTTAAATCTATGTCGTTAAAGAATAAGACGTTTATAAAATAAAAAAATCTTCTGATTCATAAAACTTTGTTGAAGATTTATAAAAAAAAAAATTAACTTCGATATATTCCAGCTTGACATATAGATAAGAGATAAACGTGCATCTCCATATTAACGCTGCAACTGCTGCTAATGTTTTTGCATCGTCCTTGTCTTTTTTACTTTCTCAGATTATGCTGCAAATATTACTGCAGGTAAAAACATGAACACTTGTAGTTTTATAGAGAGATGTGTGATAAATATGGTGAAGGAAACTGTTTTTAAATCGAAGAATTATCTTAAGCGATATACGCGATGTTGAAATCGGCCAGGATAGTTCAACTACATAAGTTTTATAAGATCAAAAACTATACAAGACAATTTAGCCATATTTTGGAAGCACATACTCGTACATGCCTAATGTGTGGTGTGCACTATCCGGTTATTTTTAACTCACAGGCTATCAAAGCCTGAGAGCTAATGTTCCTGCCGGTTCTGTATGTACATACATACGTAACGCGATAACTCTTGATAAAAACATCCGATTTGCTTCAAAAAAATTTCTACGTTCATTCTGATAAGACGCTTCCCTGATTAGTTTTGGGGGTTCATTGGTTAAGTATAAAGAGGGAAAGAGGGCTATTTACAACCCCCCCTCCTTAATCTAGATAAATGGGTTTTTCATGCAGAATTATATGAATTGCTTCAAATTGGATATACCGGTTTATTCCGATATGGCGCTTCCTTCATTAGATTTGGAGGTTGATTGGTTAAGTATAAATGGGGGAAAGATGGGAGAGTCTTCTTCCCTTAATTTAGATAAATGGATTTTAATGCATAATTATCCAATTTACTTTAATTTTTTTTCTTCTATGTTCATCTTGATAAGGAGCTTTCCTGATTAGATTTGGAGGTTCATTAGTTAAGTATAAAGAGGGTAAAGGGGGTTAGATCCCCCCCCCCTCTTAATTTAGCGATTTTTCATGCAGAATTATCTGATTTGCTTCAAATTCGGTTTACCGGTTTCTTATGTTAAGGAGCTTCCCTGATTAGATTTGGAGGTTCATTGGCTAAGTATAAAGGGAGAAAACGGGAGCTAATCCCCCTTCATTTATTTTTTGAGGGGCATTATTCTTTGAAATGAGAGTATAATATTCAATTATTGTGAATAGCCTGTGAGCTCAATGCCATCAGTTTAACTGGGCACTTTTCTTTTTATTTATTTTAAATTTGACTATTTTTTGAGGAGACGGGGGAGGGCGAATTTCGCATTCAGAATTTCATTGCCCGAATAGAGAATTAATTCATATTTCTTAAATAGCCCTATTGTATTTGTCGTTGCAAAAATTTAAATGTATTGAATATTCAAAATAATGAATTTTCAATTATATATTTATATGTGGATATTGAAAATGAAATAAAATTTTTAAATAAATAAATTATGACATGCGAAAAGATTTTACTGGAGAAAATTAAGACATAATTAAAGTGACTTATGCATTTTGTAAGTATTTTTAAATAATACATAATGTCCAATTTTATAATAATACAGTACATAAGTAAAGTTATAATTTAGTTTAAAAACAGCCTTTTTTTTGTAATTTGAAATTTTACGATTATTTGAAACATTTATTTTACTTTAAAAATAATTAATTCATTTATTGTTGTTATTACCGTATTTTAAAATAAACTAAGCAAGATTAAAAAAAAATTATATCAATACATTAGCTTTAATGTATGGTTTTTATCTGAATGTCGCGCAATTTTCAGCAGATCACATTTATTTGAATTTATAAATTATGAACGTTAAAGCTTCCGCTTTAAAGCTGGTGATCATTTCGTCATATTTAAAATGAAACGTTCATTTGTATTCAGAAAACTTAAATATTTTATTACGATTACACAAAAAGGCGAAAATTCAACATTCCCCCCCCCCCTTTATTTCTGATTACAAAAAGGACAGTTTTTAAAAACCGCGTTGTGGGTGAAACAAAAAAATTATGTCCTTTTCATGTCCACAATTAGAATTTTTTTTTTTTCTGGGTAAAATGGGAAAGAACTCTTTTTATTTTATTTTTATTTTGTTGCTGCTGTTGTTGTTGTTGCTTCCAAAAATAATCAGTAAGGACTTCATTAGAAAAAAAAATTACTTAAAAAGATTTTTTTCAAATTTAAATTGTCCATTTTTATTCATCTTGACTAACAAAACAGTCTGTCCAGATAACTGCAGGCATAGTTTTCAATTATAGGTTTTAACTAATAATACGAGGGCATTTCGAAAAGTAAAGATACAATGGCTCGCATTCCTCAAAAAAAAAAACATTTATTTAGAAAACGTATGTTACATCTTAGTAACTGGATTATTTGTTATTTTTCGACATAATCACCCCCGTTATCCAAGCATTTGTTAAGTCGGGGCACAAGCTTTTGTATCCCACAGTCATAGAAGGTTTCCGCCTGTTGTCGGAACCACATTTCAACTTCATCTTTGACCTCATCATCGTCGTGGAATGATTTTCCTCCAAGATGTGACTTCATGTAACAGGAGACGTCTATTCGCACGAATTGCTTCCTCCGTTCTCTGAAGAAGGGAAGGGCATCAGAGATCACAGATGGCCGACCTGTTCTTTGTTCGTCATGAACATCGGTCCTACCTTCAGAGAAATGACGACACCATTTCGTTACATTTCGTCGATTCATAATGTTCCCATTAACAGAAACAATTTCTTTGTGAATATCCGCTGGTCGCTGACCTCTTGCATGAAAAAAACGTATGACGGAGCGCACTTCGCATTTGGCGGGATTCTGAATCGGCGGAACCATTTTAAACACGACCTACTCCAACCAGAATCAACGTTGAAATGCTGAACGACCGCGAGGATAAAGCTAACGGTTCAAGGTTAACACCTGTGTTGCCAACTTGCTTGCCAAAACTTTTCTTTTCCTCCGGCGTACGGTGTATCTTTACTTTTCGAAATGCCCTCGTATTTAAAATCACATTTTTAATTGGTTTTATGTAATCATAAAACCTAGTATTTTAACTAGTTACTCCCCAAAACACTAAAAAATATATATATTTTGTTATTATATTTTAAGATTAAATTTTGTACACTGAAATTGTACCCTCTGTTACTGAAAATTTTCTTACCAAAAAAATGACTTCCACTGTCCTCAACAGAAGGTACTAGTCAGCTTACTTGTAAGTAAAAATATTAGAAAAGTTTTGCTACAGCCATTTTGAATTTGTTCTGCACACATGTGGTCAGTGAGCTGAAACATCTTAATTCCAGGTTAGTGTGTTTGCTGTTTGTAATGTCTGTTACATGAATTTTAAATTTAAAAATTGTCAATTTAATTAAAGGTTTTATTTTTGTTATATTTTTATTATATATTTTTATTATATGTTAGTTTAATTTAAATAAATGCAATATTTACATATTTTCATAAAATTATAGAAAATATATTTTTTTTTCTTTATTAAATGTAACATCTACTACTATATCTTTGTAACAGAGGTAGATAAATTAACAAAAATCTAGTTTAAAATTCATATGCATAATAAAAATCCATCAGAGTGCTTCAGTAGTGTCATTGTTTTCAGATTAATGTAAATACGCCTACTGCCTAATTTGTGTTGCTCAATATAACTTCTGTAACAAAAATGTAACTTCTGTTACTAAATATAATTTCTGTTACTCGCATTTTTGTTATATAAATTAATTCCTATTATAGTTTTCTTTTGAATATAAAATTAGATATTGAAGTCTAGTACACTAATGATGACATAATACACTAGAAATAACATTTTGATAGGAATATGAATGTTGTAAATTGAGTTGATGGTGTCCAGTAACGGAGGTTACAATATTTACCTTTAAAGCATTATCAGGTGACTGTATTTTTGTCCTAAGTGCGAATTTTTCTAAGCTGGAACAGATTTTATATAGGTTGTATGCATATAAACACAGAAAAAATTATATTTGGTGAAAACTGCATACTTAAAATAATAATAATAATAAAATATTAGAAAAAGGACATAAAAAAAATTTCACCCGTGTCTGAACGGAATTTGGCAATCGTAGCACGTAGGAGGCGGAGTTTCCTAGTTTAATAAAAAGAAATTACTGCTTAATAACCAAATACGTGCCACAGATAACTGCAAATTATTCGAAAATTTTATTAATAAAATATACTTAGTGAAAGCTGCGGTTTTCTTTTGCCTTCTGATAAAATCATAGCGTTAAAATTCTTTTAAGTACAAAATTCTAACAGCAAAACATAGTTAATTGTCATACCACATAATGAAAAGCCGCATAAGTACGTATGATAACAATTTTTCATGAGCGTAACAGAATTCCTTTTAAAAGTTATTCTTAATTTTGCATTCGGAAAACTCTAGATTTTCTGACCGAAAAAAAAAAAAAAAAAAAAAAAAAAAAAAAAAACATTTTTTATGTGTTTTAAAATAAAGGAATACAAAAAATCTATGAAGAAATAAATGTCATGAAATATAATTAAGAAAATACACATTAAGTAAAAGCAAACCAGTGATTTGTTGTATTTAATATTAATTTAGTTGTAGCAATAACTTTTAAATTCTCCTGAAATTTTAAACGTTAGAACATAGGAAGTCTGGAGCGAAAATATTATAATGAATATTTTTATACTGAAATCATAAATATGTTCTGACTTGAATAATCATAAGATTTCCAACATAAGCAACTCAGAAATATTATGATCATTATTTTAAATTTTGAAAAAGATTTCTGCTAGATTGTCTTTAGTGCAAATTAAAAAAAAAATATTTATTAAAAAAATTACGAAGGTCAATTTTCTGAGATAGTTTTATTATTTACCCGTCATACGTAGTATAGGGTAAGTCTTGTTTTTTTGTTGTTGTTGTCGTTTTCATTATATTTTTCTCAACAAATCTCGCATGCAAAGTTTATCACTAAAATGCTTGTGCTTCTGTGTTTAACTGTTTATGACTTGAATAAAAATCAATTAACCATTTTAGAAGAAAAAAGATGTATCATATATTTTTAATTAGTTTAATAAATAAAAACATTTATTTGATAAATTCAAAATAAAATCATAATAAATAATCCAGAAAACGCCTGACAGATATACAAAACTTCATTTTAATTAATATATTTTTTTGAAAAATGTATACATTTATTGAAAACATTTAACAAAAAATGACAGATAAATATTCTGTATTCTTAAAAGATAAACTCATAGCCTAAGTTTATCTAAGATTAAGACATTTTCATTTTAATTAAATTGTCTAAACTGTTAAATCTGATCAATGGTGAAATATGACAAAGTTTTAAAATTTATTTTAATTTTTTATTCTTGCATGCAGCTTTTATTTATGTTAATTAAGAATGTCATTAGTGGCAATCAAACACTGGGGTACAAAGGGATTTCCTTGATGTTTTCCTGCAAAATCCTTTAATATATTTAGGAATTGATATCGTACAGTCTGCTGCAGAAAAACTATTGCTCTTTGTTTAAAAATACTGCATTAAATAAAGAATAAATTTCTAACAGATTAGAATTTATTTAATAAAACTTTCAAGAAATACAGAAAAACCTAAAGGTACCAGTGAAACAGAAAATTAACGCAGGCCACTTTGGGCTAGAAACTGTTTTAACGAAAATCACAAACAAAAATGTTTAATGATTCGCTGTAATTAAAGTTTAAAAAAATACATAATCATGCAAATAGGCATACTTAGATTTCAAGTTTTGTTCCATTGTGAACAAAGTGTTTTTCAATAGCATATATAAAAGGCAAATCTTTGTTATAGCGGTCGCCACAATCGCGATTATGATGGCAGGTATGATTTCGCCAATATCGTCACCAAGATTATATGTATGCCTCAAGTCACATATATAGGCATGAGAGAATAAGAAAATTCAACCTTTTAAAAATTCAAAGTATAAATTTGAATTTAAAGTGAAATTCCAAGATTCCTTTTTCTGACATTGAAAACTAATTTTCCCTTGTTAACTTTGTTTCTCAGAGCAATATTTATTACTTCCAGACATCAAATTTGAATTAACTTTAAGATGGAAATTGATGAGCTAAACGCAATTTTCTTTTATCTGTGGTTTGTGATGCTTCCTGGATTGGAACTGCCTTGTTTTCGTCACAAGTCCAGACATCAGTCAAAAGCTATTAAATCAATTGAGTTTAAGTTTCCTCCAAAACTGACACATACATTCGCCGACTACTGGGAAAATCAGAATTACATAAATAAAAGCGGGATCCAGGAGGGAAACGCGCTCTTTTTCGTTGAAATGTAATTCTAATATAAACCATCGGGCACTTCCATAGAGCGTAATCGTAATGCGATCGCGATCCCAAAGTCTTTAGTGACAATGTGAAAGAAACTTCCCATCCTTATAATATTTTTGTAATTGAGCGTCTTCCTTATTGTGATATTTCTTTTTTCAATGTTGTATGTTTACGTTGTTTTCAACGATATGTTACACCGATACATGAATATAGAATAGATATTCTATTCTATATATCTAATATCTATTCTATGTTCATGCACGGATGTCATGTAGGGAAAAGTATATTTTTCCGTACATGATGGGTGAACGTTTTAAGTGCTACGAAAAACAAGCTAAATATTTCGTCTAGAATATTATACGTCAAGTAATTATGATATAATTGGATTTAAATTAATATAAAACGATCGTGTAATGTAAAAATATACGAAATATTGCACTCTTAAAGTCCCAGAAAATTTCATAAATATTCCCATTTGGAAGAAAAATTTTTACAGTCGATGTTTCAATAATCTTTTAAAGTTTACGCATTTTCACTTTCTTAAAGATAAAATAAAAAGATTGTTTTAATGTAAGTAATGTAGAATCAGTTCAATAATATTTATGATATTAACATATAAGAAATAATAATAAAATTACAGATAGGGAAAAATTCCTTTTTACAAATTCTTAAGAGTTATATAAATCTAAAAGTTAAAAAAAAAGCAAAACCTATAGATACTGATGTGATATTGCTCTTGATAAAATTGTATTCGATGTGAATAAATTAACACAATATCCGAATTTAATTTATTACAATTTTATCTCATTAACTCACATATTTACGTTTTCAACAGACTTTTCTGGGGGTTTTCTTTTATATTATTATTATAATTATCATTTTGTATGTTAAAGGTTAACGAACAAGTACGATAAAAGACAAAAACAGCTAAATAAGTACAACATAAATAGAATAACGTCTGCCTGTGCTCCAGGAAAGAATAGATATTCAAAACATACAGAGTAAACATATTTAATGAACATAATAGGTAAATTTAGAGGCTTGTTAATTCTTCCCCCTTGTTGGTAGTGACGCTAGCACTGGTACCATTACAGATTTTACCTTAAATGTCCCATCTATTTTGTTAATCTATGCTATACTCTGGGTCTGGCTTTAAAAAAAGTACCATAAAACTGAAAAAAAGAGAATAAAAAAGTCGGGTTACAACAAACTTTGTCTAATTATTAGCAATCGTTTACAACACTAGGGGGCTCGGCCCCCTACGAGCTACGCTCGCCAACCCCCGTCCAGACACCGCAGGCTCTAAATGCACGCTAATTTGATCGGCTTTAAAAATATTTCGAAAGATTGAATTATAATTTAAAAAACAGTGGCGATCTCCCTATAAACGAATTTCTATTCATTTCTCTTTGATTGGGGAATTTTAACGCCAAATCCGCTGCGGTACTACTTGATTATCCCGTCGACCAATTTCGCCAAATTATATAAATCGCCAAACCACTCGCCAAATTATACAAATTGACATAATTTTTATTTTAAATAACGAAAGAACAAATAAATTCGTACAACATTAATAAAAATACAAATAAAACGTCGAAATAAAAATAACTTGATGACGTAGACACGTGTAACAACATTTCAAAATCAGCTAATATAAAAGGAATTAAGTAAACAGAGTCTTTGTCTCCTGGTATTTTTTAACAAAGCGAAAAGAAAGTTCTTTTAAATGAGACATTTTAAATTAATCGTTTTTAATCTGACGTAATTTTTACCAAGCTATTCTTTCTCTTTTAAATAATCGCGTGAAAGTACTTTTGTTAGCAATGAAATATTATTTGCGCTTTCCTAACAAAAATAGTTGAAAATATTTTCTCAAAATATTAAATAAATGTCTAGCGCAATTTCTAAATTTAAACTTTTTTGCAATATTATTTTGTGTTCATTTTATGTAATAACTATAATGTGACGTAAATATGACGTAATTTCTCCTAAGACTTCTAACGCATTTAATGAATTTATTATTTTACAATATCCTTTCTCTTTTAAAATTCACGTGTATACTTTTTATGACGTAATTTTTAATAAGTTCCTGCTTTTTATACATAATTATTTAATTCTAATTTGAAAGTTTTTTTCCTGTTCATAATAGTCACGTGTAAATAAATTTTTAATTTGAAGCAAACATTATTGCTTGCGCTTTTTATACAGTTGGCAACAGTTTAAATTAGTACAATTTTCTGAAATCTGTAAAAAATATCTCTAGAAATGCTGAAAATTTGAATTTAAAATAGAAATAAAAGCTGAAAAAAGGAGTCAAAATAAAAAAATTAATGCAATCTGCACTCCGGCAAATTCTAACGCATAAAATGATCTAAAAATGATTACACTGCCATGTATAGTTTTTGCTGCTATAAAACTTTTTTAGTGGAACGATTTTGTCCAACTTTAGCATTAAATATCTCTTAAAATAATTCTTCGATTTGAAAACTGTCTACATCAGCGTGTTTATCAAACATTTCTGTATAAAACCACAGATTTTCATATTTTTGTATGCATTATTTTTCTCAATATTAACGAAGAAAGACCTCCGGTCACAAAAAATTCAAAACCGGCGGCGGCGGCGGTGACAGCGGTAGTTACTTTTTTTTAGAATAGAGAGATTCACCTAATCTCGCATGATGATAATTTTAGATTAAATTAGAATGATGATGTGAAGTAACATGACAAGAACATTCAATATATATATTTTATGCACCAATACATTAACACCCTCTTATAAGCTATATTTGCCTCATATATCATTTATACGTCATGTATACGAAATATTAACGCCTTATATATGTCATATACGTCCTAGGCACATGTCATACATATATCATGTATGAATGACTATAACTTAGCTCGCCTCGGTTGCTTGGCGATTTATCTTCGGAGGCGGAGACTATATCAAAGATGAATTAGGAAAAGTCCTAATTTCAGCAGCCTTACTGAAACATATACAACGAATTTTAACATAGATTTTACCTTAAATGTCCCATCTATTTTGTTAATATATGCTATACTCTGGGTCTGGCTTTAAAAAAAGTACCATGGGACTGAAAAAAAAAGAGAATAAAAAAGTCGGGTTACAACAAACTTTGCCTAATTATTAGCAATCGTTTACAACATTCACCTAATCTCGCATGATGACAATTTTAGAGTAAATTAGAATGATGATGTGAAGTAACATGACAAGAACATTCATTATATATATTATATGCACCAATACATTAACACCCTCTTATAAGCTATATTTGCCTCATATATCATTTATACTTCATGTATACGAAATATTAACGCCTTATATATGTCATATACGTCCTAGGCACATGTCATACATACTTCATGTATGAATGACTATAACTTAGCTCGCCTCGGTTGCTTGGCGATTGATCTTCGGAGGCGGACACTATATCAAAGATGAATTAGGAAAAGTCCTAATTTCAGCAGCCTTACTGAAACATATACAATGAATTTTAACATAGATTTTACCTTAAATGTCTTATCTATTTTGTTAATCTATGCTATACTCTGGATCTGGCTTTAAAAAAAGTACCATGGGACTGAAAAAAAAAGAGAATAAAAAAGTCGGGTTACAACAAACTTTGTCTAATTATTAGCAATCGTTTACAACATTCACCTAATCTCGCATGATGACAATTTTAGAGTAAATTAGAATGATGATGTGAAGTAACATGACAAGAACATTCCTTATATATATTATATGCACCAATACATTAACACCCTCTTATAAGCTATATTTGCCTCATATATGATTTATACGTCATGTATACGAAATATTAACGCCTTATATATGTCATATACGTCCTAGACACATGTCATACATATATCATGTATGAATAACTATAACTTAGCTCGCCTCGGTTGCTTGGCGATTGATCTTCGGAGGCGGACACTATATCAAAGTTGAATTAGGAAAAGTCCTAATTTCAGCAGCCTTACTGAAACATATATAACGAATTTTAACATAAAAACATGTTTTTATAATAGATAAAATAAAAAAGTCTTATTGCAAAGGATTTCACAATTTTATTGCAAAAGTTTCAATAAATTTTAAGTTAGTCGTTGTGCCTTATACAAACGCAAATTCATCGATTGAATATTTGAAATTGTTTAAAATGATTACTGGTTTCATACATTAGTACTTCTTTTTTATCACAAGGGATAAGGGATATTTTGTTTACATTTTCTTGGCTCAAATAAACAAGAACCGCACCTTATGAAGTCACGCAAACAGATTTCATCTTCTTATCAAATATTTAGGATAGTAGGGATGGTCATTATTTAACGTATTAGGATAAAAAACACTGTTTCTATGTTGGAACCTAATATTCCATTAATATGTTACCGTAAAGTCCCTATTAATTAAATAACATATGGTTTTAAATGGCAGCGTCTTCATTCATTTGCCTTAATCAAGAATTCAATTTCGTGCTTCCAAAATAGAACAACATTCACTAAAAATGTCCTCAATCGTTTCTTTTGAGACGTGCGCATCTTCACTCCCTAGTTATTGGCGACTCTGTTAGATGTGTGGTGCTAAAAAATTATTTTACATTTCATCAATCCCCGATGTATGAATAGTAACAACTTGCAGCACTAATTAAAGGTTTTCCGGCTTGGTGCCTGGTGCTAGGTCACCACCATCACATATTTTATCTGATTCTGATTGTGCAAAGTAGAGCATAAACGAAACACTGAAGCAAATAGTAGATCAGAAAAACATCCAAAAATTGGTAAGAAAAAAGCTCATGCTTGACATGTTTTGTACTCATGAATCGTATCTATATATTAATATATATATTGTTTTCATTTAGTATTTCCTTAACAAAAAGCTAAGTTTGACTTTCTAAAGCCCAGCAAAGTTTTGTCTAACTTTTGACCTAACCAGTCTTTTTCCAACTAAAAATATACTTTCGTGCTTTTTTTTCTTGTTTTGCTTCTAATTTTCAATGAGTAAATTAAAAAATTTATATACCTATGAATATTGCCAAAATATAATATTATATTGCCAAACATATAGCTCAGTTAAACATCAGAAATGAGCAATAGGAATTACAATGAATTTCTTTGAACATGGAGTTGCAAAGATTCAGGGATTTTTTTTTTTTTTTTTTTTTTTTTTTTTTTTTTTTTTTTTTTTTTAAGATAGCACAACACCCCTGTTCAATATTCCAAATTAAAATTTTTTACATAATTTAAAAGCATCGATTTCTATCCCCCCTCCCCCCTAAAAAAGCAGCAAACTCGAGTTTAGAATCATTAAATTTATAAAAATTATCATTTTGAAACGTTTAAGTAAAATGAATTTATTTATAAATTTATGCCTTAAAAATTTTAATTCTCGAGCTTGGATAGAAAGTCCATTTCAAAAATAATGAAACACTATTTGACCGCATCCAAATAAAATGCAGGAATATATAATTTTTTAATTGATTAGCACGTTTGAAACGTGTACATTAGAACTTAGATTGATTTCAATTGAAAACAGCAATGGAAAACCAACCACAGATTTAAACCCACCGCAATTCATTCGGATACATTTTCATTACGGCATCAGTAAACCTAGTTCTTAACGCATAAAATGATGTATTATCGTTTAGTAAACTTTTAAATAAACAGAGACAGTAGAACATCTTTTTCAATTATTTATCTCTTAAAATTTTCTGCGGTCAATATAACATCTGCTTATTTTGAACCATTTGTTACCGAAGTGTTTTAGGGTAAAAAAATACGCTAATCGATAATTTTGTCTCAGTGATATGAATGAAAGAGTGTTTTACACATCCAGTAATTATTATACGGAAGTAATGGGAAAGGATTTAATTTGTGTTGATATTTTGAATGAGAGATATTTATGGACAGTTTGGACAGTTTCTTTGAATATTTAAAAGGGTTATTACACTACGTACTCATGGAGTTGTTTTTTTTTTTGGGGGGGGGGGGTGATTCTCGCACTATAAATTTCGCTTTTTGGCCAAGTATTTTTAATATTTTTGTTTTATCATTGCGTTTAATAGGAGCCGGAAAACATTTAATTTCTGCGATTTTATTTCGCTGAAAAAAAAGAAAGAAAATAGCCTTCTATAATTTGTGAGGAAACTTAATTTAAAGTACATTAATAATTAATTTGAAAAGCATATTTATACGAACGAAATTTGTTTGGACGAACTGCATTTCATTTAAAGTATATAAATAATATTTTTGTACTCTTGTGAAATTAGCTTTGAATATGCGTTGATAGATATGGCTGCTATGTCTATGAAGTCGGGATCAAATTTCTCTTTTTTAATACTTTCCAACGTAGTTGAAAAGTGTTTATGATTTCAGTTTGTCTGCCCTTGCTTTAACTCGCGTAAATATAGTTCGAATGCCATGAAATGGATATATCTTATTTGGGTTTAGTATGGCATGTTCGATATTGTAAAGGTATTGGGGGGGGGGGGGCGGGTTAGCAATCGTGTTGTTAAAACTGTGTTAATTATTATGCAGGGTGTCTCTTATCGTTTACCAATAACTAATTTCTAAACTGTTAGTTTAAGAGGTATAGTTCCAATTGCAAAAATGTTTCACATTAAAATCACATAAAAATCGATTTTCATTACAATAATTACTTTTTAAATAGATAAGAAATTACAAATTTTATACAATGCCTGGGTCCTATAAGTTTTATTTAGAAAAAGTTTTTCCATGTTCTAACAAGTAAAACAGCAAAAAATTATTCTTTTATGGTCAAAACTTACTGAGTTATGATACTTAGAATTTTTTGAAATTTTTTAATGTTTTAATCACCATAAATGGAAAAACACGTTTTTAGTGTCAGCAAACGCTAAAAATGCATAAAATTCAAAGTATCATAACTAGGTAAGTTTTTGTCTTGTAAAAATTAAGTTTTTAATCACAAACTGATTTTGATTCATCTCAATAGAAAACAGCATTTATAATTATGTCAAAAAAATTATTTCGAACATTTTGTTTAAAAGGCCTTCTAATTAAAACATCCGTTGACCATTAGTTATATGCAATTTTAATTAATTTTTCAACTACTTTTCAGCAGTTATATGTTATAAAAATAACAGGTTGTTGGAACCTGTTACCTGTACAAGTGTGGAACGATGTAACCTGTTAACCAAAAGTAACTATATTTCCCATCTCTATAGGATAGACTTAAAATTCGGAAAGATTCTGCAAAATTTCGAAGAGTTGGCAGCTTATGCTGCCCTTCCCATCTTGAAGAAGCAAATTTCCTTCTGTTTCAGGTAGATTTCCCGTAACAGGAAGGCAATTAAAAAAATTCGAATAACAACAGTTAAGTACAAGAATTCTAAGAAGCAATCATAGTCAAGTGCGTGTTTTTTGTGCGTGTGTTTGTTTAGCTTTAATATTGTATTGTGTAACTGCTACATTGTCAACAAATATAATTAACATATGAAAACATAATATAAGCATACAAAAAAATTATTTTTTTTATCTTTTGAAAACAACCTAAGCACGTTTCTATATTTTAAAAACACTTTTTTTTTTTTTACTTTACGTTTAGGAAAGCAGCCTCGTATAAATATTAACAGCGAACTTTTTTTTCATATTTTAAAAATACTTTCTTTACTTTATTCTTTACTTTCTTTACTTTTCCCACTCCTTTTTCAAGGACTCGTATGCCGTGAATAGTATATTTTCTTGACAGATAATTATATTGAAATTAACCATATCCAACACAAACAAATTGCAAAAGAAATAAACTTTAAAAAAGGGGTATAACTTCAAACGAACAATAATAAAAAAATACATGAAACAAAATTAGACGAGTTATATTTTTTAATGTGTCAGTCAATACCTAACTCTATAAAAATACGCTTTTAATAAAAAATGTTCCTTCAACAACGAAAATACACTGTTTTTGGAGTAACTTGTGTTAAATGTTTAGTTTAGGATCACGTATCGTCTTTGCAGCTTTATTTACATCAAAACGCGATTAGCAAACCCTAGACAACAAAACATGTTATCTAAACGAAACACTGTAGTGGCTAATAACGAAAATATGCACAAATTTTAGTTTCACTTACGAAGTCATAAATTTAAGATTTCATTAAAGAAAAATAGAAAATAACAGTGTAATTACTTGATGGGAAATTCAAAATGACCGCATACATATATCTGCCGTTAATCAGAAGCCTAGATATCTTTCTTGGGTTGGGGAAAGACTCTTCTAACTTCGCTACGCATGCGTTCGAAACCGTTGCGTCTTTGAAAGGCATACAGGTGAAGGAATTTGCCGTAAAAATTTTTTGTTGTAGCAGAATTATTCAGCCTGTATAGATAAAAGGGTTTTGTATGTAAGAACAAGTCAATATTCCAAAATTACACTTCCATAATGTACATTTACGGCGTTTGACCGTTTAGCTTGAAAAAACGGACATTCACCTTAATTACATGGTAAATGTCCATGAATTACATATTTCTTTTACAGTGCGATATGTATAACCAGGTCGTTCACATTAAAAATTAAAAAGGTATTACTTATCTTTATTTTTTCTTAGAAACATGTCGATGTTGTTAAATATTTAGGTACTACTTGATTATCTCTTCGACTCATTTCGCCAAATTATATAAATCGCTAAACTACTCGCCAAATTATACAAATTGACATAATTTTCATTTTAAATAATGTTAAAATAAATAAATTAGTAAACATTAATAAAAATACAAAAAAAAAAAGCCGAATTAACAATTACTTGAGGACATAATAAACATGTGTAACGTGTTTGATGTCAAGGGAATGTGAAATTTACGAACAGCCGTTAATGGCATTTAATCTTATAGTTTGGCGATTTTTTTCTTTTTGGTCGATGGGATAATCAAGTAGTGCTAATATTTATTATCCATATAATAATCCTTTCATTTAATACAGATGTAAAAGAACGAGTCCAACTCATTCTTACTGTAGCCAGATATAAGACTGGGATATTAATAAGTTTTCTGAAATTGACACTCATTCACTCGCTTATGTTTCGTAAGTTAAGATAAGATCCAACAGAAGAGTTTGTAAACTACTATAGGGTACACTGTTAAAATATCGTGAAAAATTACCTCTGTTTTTCAAGGCTATCTATTTTCTGACCAGTGAGAACACTTCAAATGTGTTTATGTAGCGTTCTCATTGGTCAGAAAATAGAGAGCATTTAAAAACAGAGGTAATTTTTCACGATATTTTTAACAGTGTAGTGAGGAAGAATCTACACCGTAGCGAAAGTAACAAAAAAGTCTCTTAATCTACGAAAATATTACATCTTAGGTGGACGGTCTTAACAGTACATTTCAGTTTTGGATCAAATCATTATAATTGCATATTTGACAGTGAAAATATTATATCTGTGGGCGGTTAAAAGAGTATAAGTGAAAGTGGAAGGTAACGAACCAAAGAAGTAGCTAGTGATCATTACAGAACAAAAAAAAAATGCCCTCTGTGTTTGTATATGACAGTACTCACTGCACAAAACAAAGCAGAAACAATTATTACTTTGTACTATCAAAACACATTTCAGGGTTAAATACATTCATATTAACAAAAAAACCTGTGCCGAATTAAACAAAAAACAGCGTACACAGTTTTTTCCTTTCCTCTGAAATTGCTATTTCGGACTCCTTAAGGGGACAAGGGACCTTAAATTCATTTTTTTAATTTTTTTAAAAATTCGCTTTAAATTCTATTCAAGGGAACACTATATGTATTATGACATATATTTATCGCACAAGAAATTGAAAAAAAGTGGGAGAAAAAATAATAATTTTACTGAATATTTTTAGCGTTACAAAGAACTTTTGAAAATGCCCCATGCGCATTCCATATGAAATAAAATCTCCAATATTTTTTATGCAAGTTTGGTACAGATGTACAAATAAAACAGTGCATGGTTTTTGGAAGCTAAACATAATTAGAAAATTTAAAGGTAGTTCATTGCAGAAGTATGATGTGAAAAAGGCTGAAAATTTCATAAAATTTTGAAAATATTTTTTTTCTTACCTTTGTCTTCAATTATCCAAAATTCAATGCACAGTTTTATTTGTGTATATAAATCAAACTGGCATAAAAAAAATGTAGATTTTAATTGATATGGAATGCGCATGGGGCATTTTGAAAAGTTCTTTGTAACGCTTAACATATTCAGGAAAATTTCTTAATTTTCTCTCAAAAAAATGTTTTTTTAATTCCTTGTGTGATATGCCATAATGCATATAACGTGCCCTTGAATAATATTAAAGTGAAATTTTAAAAAAAATGAGTTTGAAAGTCCCTTGTTCCCTTAACGGGTTTGTCCGTACACCGTACGTGCAAGAAAAGTTTGCTGGTTTCGTTTCTAAAAGCTTTTCGACAACACAAATTTTAAACTGTAATATTCGCTTTATTTTATGACAGACATTTTTAGATTACATAAGGCAAATATTATGGTCTCTATTTTTAGTTTATTATGTCAAAAAAATGAACCTCTTAAGGGGTTAAGACCGCTTACTTAAGATATATCCACGAACGAAAATATATGATAACTTGTTCCGAGTTACCTGTGAGATTACTCTGAAATGCGTTCTTTATCTTTATAAACCTCAAAAAACCAATTTATTTTCGAAATCTAAAGAATCATTTATAAAAACGAAGTTTCTTCTGCAGCCACTGATTTTCAGAAACGTTTCCGAGTTGTTTTTATAGCGTAATAGTTATTTAAAACTAGTATATAGATTTTTAGGATGCTATCAAATCTTAAAGTAAACATTTTCAGCTACGTAATTGAATTTACACATGCAAGAATAACAAAATAATATTAATTTTAGTATTACTGATAATGCGGTTAATTTGCCATGTTTGTCTTAAAGCATTTTTTTTAATCATGAAAATAGTTACTTGCGAATTGATAGCATTCGAAAAACGTACATTCCGGCTTGAGAAAATAGATTAATGCACCTTAAAAAGTACTCGGATATGTTATCAAAAACCGCTCGCGGCAAAAGAAACTTTTTTTTTTATAAATACTTCCTTAAGTCTCGAAAATATAATTGTTTTTGATACAGTGAAACCTCTCTGGGAGACCACCTCTCATAAAGACCATTTATTTATGGTCTATAATTTTTGGCTAAATGCTCAATGTTAATTTTCCTCTATTAAAGGACCAGTAATTCCAGTTTCTCTCCCTGAAAGACCACTTTTTAACTTTTCAGTCGAAGAGTAGGATTACTTTCCTTTGCATGGGGAAATCTCGAAACTCCAGTTCTCTCCAGAAAACACGCTCAGCAAAGTGTACTTCCTTAGACCTGGCGAATCAAGGTCATCTCCCCCCTCCCCGTTTAGGAGGAAATAGCTGGTTCTCGTTCATTACCCCATTTAATGTCACTATGGTTACGAAGGTATAGTTGGTGTTGGTGGGAGAAGGGCTATTGTCCCCTTTCCTGGAATTGATCGAATAACAGACACCTGTAAAGTGTAGGAGTCTTTTTCACAAGGGAGAGAAGAGGGTGGTCCAGAGTCCAATTTATCTTAATTATGTTGCTTTTCTTGGAAATATTGCCACTTGTTGTTATCACCTCAGTTTTGGTTAACAATGAAAGTTATAACACAGTGCATATTCGCATCAAAGTGCATATGGTGTTTTTCTAGCTGTGTACTTAGTATACCAATTTAGAGGATGTCAAAGAGAATTGTGTTAGATTGGAAGATGAAGTGGAAGTTTTACGAGTACACGAGAATGGAAATTCAGAGAGGAAATTGGCAGCACAGTTTAATTCTAGCAAAACTCAAAAAAAACAATACTTTGAAAAACAAAGATTTTCTGTTAAAAGTGTATGAGGAATTCAAATCTACCGCCAGTTAAAACTTCTATTTCACATCAAGAAACACTTGTTGAAATCAATAGATTGATAGAAAGTTCGATACCTGTTAGAGATGATACTAATATAAATGATTTGTTTAAAGAGATCAAAGAACGTTTAGAAAAAAAATTATTAATGAGAAATTGTTAAAATCAAAGCAAACTACAATTAATTCCTTCTTTAATGTTGTATAGACACGAAATATAATAAACTAATTCAATAATAATTTTTTTGTGGTATTTCATGAAACTTTGCTTTACCCATCACCTCCATTCAGACACCATCTCTCTGAAGGAACTATTTTTTCTGGTCTAATGTGTGGTCTCCTTAGAGAGGTTTCACTTATTTCTAAACATAAAGAACACTTTTTGGAATCGTGAGTAACACGAACGAGTTTATTGTATATTTCCGTGCGAATCATGGCACGTAACATAATGTTTTTGTTACGGCAGCGATTGAAGTTCTAAAACAAAACTGAATTAAATTAAACAAACTACCAGAATTTAGTCAAGCTTAGTTTTTCTAATTTTTAACCATTTGAAAAAATGGTTATTGTTCTCGTCAGGATGGGAAATCAAAAGCATATCTGAAGGTTTTTATTGGTTTAATCCGCATTTTATTCGTTTTCTGATTGGTCTATACAGCAATCTGTATTTCCCTTTACTTTCAACAGAAAGGTTACTTTCTGTTGCCACTATGACAAAAAAGTAATAAAAACTACGAAAAAAAATTATAACTCAAAAACAAATTGAGATACAGCTTTCAAACAAATTGCATTTAAAAGTGCATTTTTTTCTCTATACGACGGTATAAAAAGTAATAGTATGGGATGTTTAGAAGTTTAAGAATGAAATTTCATTTAAAATGGGAGGTGAGATTTCTTGCAAATCTGACGATGGAAAAGCCTTTTCCCGAACAGCCAATGAAATGCTTGGATAAAACATAAGTTTCAGGTGGATAATACATACGAGTCACAGGCGATTTTTGTGGCTTGAAATTTTTACGTGTAACACTATTAATGTTTAATTCATGGTGTACGTAATGTATAATCAACTCCGTGCGATTTTTTATGTCTTAAATTTTAGTCTTCGAAAAAATCATTTTCCAAATGGTCGTTGTAATTTATATAAATTGCTTTTTATTATCTTTTTTTTTATTTCTCTGGAGTTGAAATGCAATTTATTGAATTCTAGTCTATTTTACTACGGTCTCAATAATTTATAAAATTAAGAGAAGATTTGGAGAATATCAAAAAGAAAGATTATCAGGCAATATAAGCAAAAATGCCAATGAAGACATTTTAGTGACATGATGTAAAATTTTACCCGTTTTAACATTTTCTTCCGTCTGTGTATGCCTGCGATGTCAATATTTTCGAAAATGAATCATATAAAGGACTCAAATAAAACCATTTGTTAGATGACTCCAATTCAGCTTGCATTCTGTCAAAACTAACTATCCGGTATTAATTATTTGGCATCAAAGATGAATTAACAGAAAGCACATTTACTTCTTTATTATTTTTCTAGTATAATTGTTACCATAGTTGTTACAATATAGTACTACAAACATGTATGTTACCCTCATATTTTTAAATCTTAATAAATACAAATTCAATTAATTTTAATAAAGTAAACTAAAGTTACACATGTTAAAAGTGAAAAAAGTACATTTGAACGCATATAAATACCTTTTCATAAACAGATCACCATGTTTTATACTCACTATCGGTGATATAATTTTATCATTTTATTTCATTAATTTTGGTCCTTTATGTTTTTTCCATTGTTGTTCTTGTTATCACATCATGTTTATTTAAAATTTTCACTGTCAATCATTTCAATCGTCGCTGCTATAGGGAAGCTTTTACCCCTTTTCGTTCTGAATAAAATGTATTTAAATAATTTTAAATTTATATAGTTTTAAGAAAATAGCAATTTTATATTATTTTTTTAAATAAAAAATACAAAAAATTCATTTACTTATTTTTATGTTTATGTCACATTTTTATGATATTTTTAATAATAATTAGCAATTTTAAACTTAAAATTTAAAAATATTTAAAAAAAACTTGTTCCGAAGACATACAGATACCTTAAACAATTTCCCCTCTATCTGTGCCTGCTACATAATTATTTTCGAAAATGAAAGTTATAAAGAACTCAAATAAAACCATTTATCCGATGACTCCAATTTTCCTTGCATTCCGTAAACATTAACTATCGTATATTACTTATTCTCCTTATGTGCCTGTTATGCCAGTATTTTCAGAAATTAATCACGGGAAGAATTTAAACTAGAGAACAGGAATTCTGCTTTTTCAGAATTTAGTGTCGCCCCCGGTATTTTCATTACTTCATATTCTTCTTATGGACTGATGGCTGCTATTATTATAAAACAGCTATTATAAAAAAGAAAAATTATGGCCATTTTTTTCTCTATTCTGACCAGAAAATCAGAGTTCTAATTTTTTACGGCTGCTCTTTCATCTGCACCTAACACTTCATTTATAATGGCTGTTTCATAATAATAGAAGCCATCAGCCCATCAGAAGAAAATAATTCGGTAAGAAAATAACTCGGCGGGACCCTACTGCAGTACAAAACATATTTCACTTTTAAGACTTAAAGCACACGTTTTATTTTATGTAAAATGACGTCATTCGCATCCGCTTAAGAATTCCACATTTACGATCTACTCTTAAACATCTACAGTAAAGCATGCATAGCACATCACTATCGCGAAATAATGCACAAATGCAGCAAAAAGATGCCGTCATTCAAGAAAATCGACAATAAAAAAACGGCTATATCTAATGATTCATAGATACTTAAAATTAAATAAAGTTTATAATAGCTCCATTATTTTTACAGAAATCATTCGTTTATATTTTTTTCAAAATAGCAATTTTTAATTACATTTTCTTTCGGTTGTTATGAGAAAGTGGCAACAAAAATATATAATTACTATTTTAGAACTATTTTTCCTTTACTTTCTACAGAAATGGAGTACTTCCGTTGCTAATAGTAAGCAAATGGCTCTAAAAACTACAAAAAGTTAATATTTCAAAAATAAATGGAGATACAGTTTTCAAACAAAATGCATTTAAAAGAACTTTTTTTTTCCAATACGACGGTATAAAAATCGAAAATGTGCGATGCTTAGAAGTTTAAAAAATTGCTATAGATTGTTTAATCTTACTGCTTTGTTTTACGGCTGGCTTCTGTGAGATATCGCTATTTTTTGGAGACGACACAAAATAAGCTCGGAGAAAGAAATAGCATATCGTACCGAGAGTTAATAAAACCATTTGTCAGGTGACTCAATTTCAGCTTGTATTCCACAAAATTAACTGTCCGATGTTTACACTAAAGAGGCCAGTAATGGTGTTGCCAAAGCTGGCGTTTTTTGTTTGTTTTTATTTTTATTACTCAGAAATTTCAGTATCACGCCAGAAAATTTTAAAAATAAATTTCGTATATTTTATTTCCTGTATAAGTGTTATTATCTAAATGGCTTTGATTATTATAGTAACAAAAAGTAATTATTCAAACTTTCTGGAGGAAATTTAGAATGTCTTAGCTACAGCTTTATAAACGACGCATAAATGTTTCAGTAGCGGATAGGGACAGTTTAATGCAACAATGTTAAAACTTCGACCGCACTGGGTAACAGAGCGATATGGGGAAAAAATCTAAAAGTCCCTAGCCGGCTTTGGCACGTTGTTTTGTTGATGTTGATTTTCGTTTGTACTTGGTACTTATCCATGTGTTGTTTTTTTCCCTCATACTTTTATTAATTTTACTGTTATTGTTATAATTTAAGATGTTAATACTTGAAGATAACGCATTATAATTATTAATATTGTAATGTTAAAAAAATTATGAGATGCTCTCATTATACATTTGCTATAAAATAGGAACTGAAATAATCCTAAAATTAAATTATGTTTAGTTCAATGTAATAACTAAAGAAATTGAACTGTGTCCTGTTAATTCGATTTTTTTTAAAATACTATGTATAACAAAGAAACATTTTAAATTAAGACCAAAGTGCAAACAAATAGTAATAGCTT
This sequence comes from Maratus speciosus, assembly GCA_963932465.1. NCBI lineage: Eukaryota > Metazoa > Arthropoda > Arachnida > Araneae > Salticidae > Maratus > Maratus speciosus. Next base: position 245,708,980 of record OZ010792.1, read on the forward strand.
TTAAATCTTTCTAAACTAATTTAAAAACAAATTGAAAGCATATTGACATACTAATGTATAATAATAATTACATATGCATAATTATCTTAGGAAACAAGTATTAAATTATGTATATTTTAATTATAGAAGTATATGCTACTTAAATCATATTTATTGTTTTTTAAATCCTTGATTTAATGGAAAGACAAAGATTTACCTTAAGATAAGAAATAATAATTTTATTCTATCCTTTGTAAACTAATTTGCTATAAGCCTTAAAGAGGTTAAAATGCCACATGCATATCCCTATCTATTATGCAACGAGTTAAATATCCAATAACATTATTATGACATAAAAGATTAACTGCTTTTAAATTTTAAAAGTAAAAGTTATAGATATTTGTTTATTTATTTAAATAATTCTTACTACAGTGTTGGTAAGATCACGTTCTAAAGATTTCGTTTTTAATATTATTTTCAAAATTTTGGATAGGTGGCGCCAGTATTAAAAGCAAAATCTTATTTTTTCCCTTTGTTTGAAACCAACTTTAAAGGATACCTTACAAGATTCCCTTCTTCTATTACGCAGGCGCTTTTTTAACATTGCTGCATTAAGCTGTCCCCATCCTCTACTAAATGTTTCATATAGTGTTAAGTATTTTGCATCAAAAATGCAGTAACAGAAAACGAATTTACTTCTTTATTGTTTTCTAAATTATAATTGTTACCGTAATTATTACAGTGTGTGTTGTCATCATATTTTCAAATCATATTAAACGAAAATATAATTAATTTTAATTAATTAATTTTGATCCCATAATTTGTATTCTTTTTTTATCGATATCGTCATGTGCATGTAAAATCTTTTTGAAACAAATTGGCAAGCGGATGTGAAAAGGTTTCTCCATCAGTGCACATTACTTATTTTCATTCTTAATATTCTTTAAATTAATTTAATATAAAATAAATAATTTATTGAATCATTGCATTTGTCAAACATCATTCAAATTTCTTTTTTTATCGGATTTTAATTTATGCATTTTAACGCATAACCACGCCTTCTTTTGAAAGTTTCAATGTTAAATACATATTTAATTATCTTTATTTTCCTTAAAAGTTTGAAATAATAATGTAAGACAAGACAATAAATCTAATCTTACTATTTACACCATTATAACTCAAATAGATTTTTTTTTATTGGCACAAACTTTTAGAGAATGGATTGAAGGGAGATGATAAAAATATCTCGGTGACTCAAATAATCAGAAGGTTTTGTAGAAAAATAAACTTTATTAACATAACAACACATAGTCATATATTCGCCAACGTCACTGACAGAATAAACTACCGCTCTCTGCAGAGTTCGAATGTTACTGCGTCACGTGACTTCAAAAAAATTGTTATCTATTTTCTAACATTTTAGTTAAAATAATGATAATTATTTTACTATAAACATAACTTCTTTAAAAAACACACAAAACATTTATTTAGACAATCACATTACAGCAACTACGAATACACATCTCAAAACCATAATAACAACATCAATATTATCGTCGAACATCTCACGTTTTTCGTCTGAACTAAAAAAAAATTAAATACATGGAGTCAGGAAAAAATGTCTATTGTTCAAGAGTTTATCTTATGAAAAAATAATTTAAATATTGTCATGTGACTTTACTTACAAATCCCTCCTTTCGCATGTCAATAATCCTCAGTAATTCCGAGACTTGTAATATGTTTTTTCATGACATCATAACTCAAATTCTTAGTCATTATATCTGCTTCCAGTTCAGACGAATTTACATATTTTGTTTCAATTTCTCCTTTCGCTCTTTCATCTTTTACAAAATGATATTTTCTACCTATATGTTTGTTGCGATTATTCACTCTTGGGTTTTTAATCCAATCAATTACAGATTGACTATCAGTACTGATTTCTATTGGACGCTTCACCATTTCTTCCTGGCTTAACTCTTCCAAGAGACCCATTAACCATTTTCCTTCACAAACAGCATCACATAAACTTAAAAGTTCAGATTCCATTGTAGAAAGCGCAACCAGTTTCTGTTTATTACTTTTCCATTCAATCAGTGATTCTCCTATCTTTACGATATATCCACCAAATGATTTCGAATCCCGTGTAGTACACCAGCTAGCATCAGAACAAAGTGATAATTGGCCCTTTTTATTTTTAATTCGAAGTTTGTAGTTTTTAGTGCCTTGAATGTACCGCAAAACTCTCTTCATTGCCTGTAAATGAATTTCTCTAGGATCTTTTGCATATTGAGACAAATTACTTAAAGTGAAAGCTAAATCTGGCCTTGTTCCTCTTACTAGATATCCTATACTTCCAAGCATTTCTAGATATAGTGTATCATCAATTTTATTTTCATTTTCATATTCATCTAATTTTATTCCAGAAACACCAGGGGTTTTCACACTTTTACAATTTTCCATATCAAATCTTTCTAAGATTTTTTCTGCATACTTAGCTTGCCCTAGCAAAAATTCTCCATTATTTTCTTCAATATCAATACCAAGGAATTTAATGTTTTTCTTCAGCTCTTTAATTTTTGCTTCTTTATTCAATTTTTGTATAAATTTATTTATTAATTCTTCGGATTCACTAACGATTATTCCATCATCGACATATATTCCAACTGCAATAAATTTATTATCATTTTTATTAAAAAACACACATGGATCTGCTTTGCAGGGCTGTAACCCAATTTTATCAAATATATTAACTAATTTTTCATACCAGCATCTTCCTGCTTCTGGCAACCCATATAAATTTCCTGTTACCAATAATATTTTCCCTCCTTCAATTTGTAGACCTTCAGGCGGATTCATATAAATTGCAGTTTCTAGATCTGCATTCAGATATGCTGTTTCTACGTCGAAAAATCTAGTTTTGTAACCTTTCATCGCTGCGACTGCCAATAAAGTTCTAAATGATTCAGTTTTCATTACAGGACTATACGATTCTTGATAATTTGTTCCAAATTTAAGTCTTGATCCGTCGGCTACTAATCTTGCTTTATATTTTACATCTTCACCGTCTTCTTTTACAGTAAAAATCCATTTGCTTCTCAGTGCCTTCACATCTTTTGGTTTGTCAACGATTTTCCACGTTTTGTGTTCTTCTAATGAGTGTAATTCCTTTTTGATTGCTTCTATCCATTTATTCTTATCTCTAGAATTTAATACATCTTTGTAATTCTTTGGAACTTCCTCGTGCACTGGATTCGCTAAATACTTTGGATTGGGTTTCCTAATTCGTGATGATCTTCTAGGTTCTTCAAACAACTTATTCTCATTAGTTTCTTTTTCTTGCTGTTCCTTGTTTTCATCAATTATATGATTTACTTCAGATTCTTCTGTCGCAGAATCATTCAAATCATCTGACAACGCAATTGCTTCCTTTTTCTGATTTAACTCTTCTTCATTTTCATCGGAATTATTATCTGCTTGTTCATCTATTACATTTTTATTATTGGTAATGTTGATGTATTCAAATTCATCAGTCATTTCTTCCTGGTTAGCTATATCTTCATATCCCATTTTTTCTTCTATAAATACTACATCTCTGCTTGCACGTATTCTCTTTTCTTTTAAATCATACAATCTGTATGCTCGCCGATCTCTTGAATATCCGATAAACACTGCTGGTTTTGCTCTTACATCAAATTTCTTTTTATTGATATCATCGTTGCGATAAAAAGCTTTACATCCAAATACTCTCATATGCTTTACTGTTGGTTTATTATTTGACCATAATTCTAATGGCGTTTTCTTTCTCGTAGCTGTTGGAGTAACATTATGTATATAAGCAGCTGTTGATACTGCTTCGGCCCAAAAGGATAAAGGTAGTTTTGCTTCTATCAGCAATGTTCTTGCAGTATTAATAACAGTCCGATTAGCCCTTTCTGCAATCCCGTTACTTTGTGGACTATGAATTGTGGTTCTTTCATTCTGTATGCCCTTCCTTTTGTAATAATTCACGAGCTCTTCATTAGTAAATTCACCACCATTATCTGATCTAACCGCTTTTACTTTCTTGCCGGTTTCATTTTCTCTTCTCTCTATTATATTTATAATTCTTTCTTTTGCTTCATCTTTACTTCTTAAAAAATCTACAAAATATCTTCTACTATATCCATCTACTACCATTAGCATGTACTTACTCCCTCCCAATGAGTGTACTTTCATTGGTCCACATAAATCAACATGTAATCTTTCTAAAATGGGTGTTGTTCTTTCTATCACATGATTAAATGGTGTTCTTGTTAATTTCCCTTGAATACATATTTCACATTTTGTTTCTTCACCATTCATCTTTTCTAATCCCCTTACAAGATTTTCTCTCGACATTCTTTGTAAGTATACATAATTTATATGCCCAAGTCTTCTATGCCATAATTCTTTCTTTGATTCATTTGTCTGTAAACAAGATTCATTTCTGTCTTCATCTGTTTCTCGTACAGCTAAGTTTATTTTAAATGTATTATCTTCGAATGTTCCTTTAGCTATTAATTCGCCTGTATTCTTTTCATAAATGGCTGCTCCTTCATTATCAAATATCACATATTTTCCTTTTCTGACTAAACTTGGAACTGACATTAAATTTTCTCTTAAATTAGGTACGCAAAGAACTTCTGTAAGTTTTATTTTTGTTTCGCCACTCTTCTTATCGTAAGACGTAACATGAACATTTCCACGATATTTCGCTTGTATTGATCGCTCGCTGTCAGCAGTTGCAATTTCTACATCTTCAGGTTTTCTTTCTACAACAATATCTTCTTTATGCGTCATATGCGAAGTGCAAGCTGAATCTAACATCCAGGTTATTTCCCTATTATTTTCAGATTCTTTACACTCATTTCTATTGAATTCATTTGACTGCAATGCACGTTCATTTGTAAAACATGTATATTCTTTTGCCTTCTTGTTTGAAACATTATTATTCTTATTATAATTCTTATTATTGCGTGAGTATTCTCTTACATCTTGAACTTTATTACTATAATAATTTTGAAAATTTTTCTTAGGTGAATACTCCCTATCATTTCGCGAGTGTGTCATATTCGATTTACTATAACAATTCCGCGCTATATGATTTGGCTTTCCGCAAGCAAAACATAAAACCTTTTTCTTTTCATTAGCCCTAAATGCTTTAGACTCGTTTTCTCGAAATTTATCATATTTTCTTTCATATCTCAACAAAGTTTCTCGCATTACTTCATAAGTTATATTTGGGTTTGATGATATCGCAGTTGTTACTTCGCTATATTTCTTTGGGAGCCCTTCTATAATAAATCCTATTAATTCGCATTCATCAATTTCTGTACCCAATTCTAATATTTCATTAGCTATCCCTTGACCTCTTATCAAATATTCTTCTATTGTTTCTCTTTCGTTTTTCTCTATTCTCGCAAGATTAATTTTTAACTGAATTCTTCTCTGATTTTCAATTCCCGCATAACGCTTTTTCAGTAATTGCCATAAATCCTTAGCTTTTTTAATCCCTCTAACAGCCATCATTTGTTCTGCGGACAACGTCAATCAAGCAGGACGGTCGTTCTGCCAAGCCAAGCTGAAAAAAAATGCTAACCCCGCCAAACAAACAAACGCCAAGAATAAGGCAAGACACCGTAACTGCTTATTATACTGATGACAACTTCTCCATGTTAAATGAACGAAATATGCCAGCGTAAAATTTCCCATATCAAAAGAAGCAATCATCGCAGAAAAATAAAACCAACACTAAAAGGACCTAATAAAGAAGATCTTCAATTTGAGATCAAATGCATCCTCATAAATTAATTATAAACAGAGATATAGATTTTTTTAAATAACGTCGAGATACTGAAAATGACAGATTTCTTTTCTTCGTCACAACTTATGTTTAAATCGAGGTAGAGACTTAAATAATGGACAGAAAAAAGTAAGGATTGAATTTTTGGATAGATATTTACTCAATCTACGTGCTTTTATAAAATTCAGCTTTAAAAACATTAATTTTCTATTCATAATTAGCGAAAAACTGTTAATTAGTTCTAAAGTTTACAAATTATGCCAAATAGTGATAAACCCGCCAAAATATTTTAGAAATCTTATACTTTTCTTTTATATTATCCTTTTGCATTGATTTCATCGAAGATAACTATGGCTGAGATTCAGATAGATTTTTCGCTGTTAGCGAAATGAGTTTGACCAATCAGAAGCCTGCATGTTTGAGAATATTTGCTGTTTGTGGATCCCGGCCTATGTCATGAAAGTTTTGAGTCATTTTTTTTAGTGCCGTGGATGAAGTGCAATGTTTGTAGAAATGTAGGCTAGGATGCAGATAGATTTTTCGCTGTTAGCGAAACGAGAATCGCCAATCAATAGCCTGCATTTCTGCAAACAGCGAAAAGTTCACAAAAATGCAGGCTTCTGATTGATGAATCTCGTTTCTCTGACAGCCAAAAATCTATCTAGATTTCGCACAATGGAGGATATTCCAAATATGGGTTCGAGGCTGAAAAAGTCACGTGATACCGGTAATTTATCCAAGGAACTTCTATCTGATAAGAAGGGAAGATACTACTACTTTGCCTCATGAACCGTTTCATTGGCTAGCGGGGATTTACATTACACGTCTACGGAGCCTTCCCTTCTTTACGATAGAAGTTTTTACCTTGACCACGTGATCAAAATGTAGATGGAATATCCTCCATTATGTTGAACACAATTTTGCATCTCCACATCCAGGTAGGGTATTAATTGTCATAACAACAATACATATTCGAAACTATTTAAGGCACTGATTCTGAACTCCTTTGCTATACCTTTCAATATCAAAGAAGTTCTTGTTTCCATAGTAACAGTACTTTTCTGTATTGCTTTCTCTAAAACACAAATATAGAAATTTAACAAAGAGCGCTCAGAATCAACACCATAACAGAGAGCCTTCATACATAAGAGTGGTGATATATGCACAGGAAGCATGCTCATTTCAAGTTTTTGCCGAAAGTATGGCTACAGCGTCTAGAATACCTTGTGTGGAAATATGCTATCCAAACAACGCTAAAAATTTGTATCCCTTAAATGTGCGACGATACTGCTAAAATCCCAAGTATCGATCACAGCGACATCTGCGGGATTTAGTATTACATTGTATAGACTAGCAATATCTTGCAGTTTCAGAAAATATCCTGCAGATGTCGCTGTGATCTGTATATTTCAGCAGCATCATTGCACAGTTAAGGGATACAATATTTTAGCACTTTTTAAAGTATTACAGGGATAGCCAATTTCCACACTATATATACAGCGCCTAGAAGATACAGTGTGGAAAACGGCTACAAAATAGTGCTAAAAAATTGAACCCCATAAATGTACAACGATGCTGAATAACAAAATGTCGATAGTAGCGCCATCGTAGTGATTTAAAAACGATAGTCATTCTAAAAGAGACTCTTTAACCTATTTCACGTCATTCCTTAACTAAATTAGCTTATAACAGACCAAAATATCCTATATTTATAGTTTCCGATATTTAACATTCTATAATTTTGGAAAACTCAGTGTTTATATTCAAAAAAGTTACGAGATGGCGCTCGTATCAGCATATTGCCGCTGAGCATTGTTGGAGATTTATGGGATAAAAGTTTTTAGCACTTTTTAAAGCATTATAGGAATAGCCGTTTTCCACACTGTATCTTCTAGGCGCTGTACTATAGCTCCGTTATAGGTCTAGATTATATGTTGTAGAAATCGACTATCCCAGCAATACTTAAAAAAGCGCGGAAATAGTGAATCCCTTAAATGTACAACGATGTTGAATTCCAAACAGTCATTTACAGCGACATCTGCAGGATATTTTTTAAAGAAGAAAGAGACACGTGTAATGCACCGCTATAGCGTCTAGAATACATACTGTGGAATTTTGCTATCCAAGCAGCGCTAAAAAGTTGTATCCCTTAAATGTGCACTGACGCTGAAATTCAGGGAGCTGATCGCAGCGACATCTGTGATAAACTTTCAAAGTAAACATCGTATTATTACAGCGGGATTGACGCCAAGCACATAGGTCAGATGTATGTTAATAAAATGTAAAAAAAAAACGCTATAGACCAAATTATAGCGCCTAGAATATATAGTGTGGAAATTGGCTATCCCTGTAATACTTAAAAAAGTGGTAAAATATTGTATCCTTAAATGTGCAACGATGCTGCTGAAATATACAAATCGCAGCGACATCTGCAGGATATTTTCTATAACTGAAAGATATTGCTAGTCTATACAATGTAATACGAAAATCCCGCAGATTTCGCTGCAATCGACACTTGGAATTTTAGCAGTATCGTCGATCATTTACGGGATACAAATTTTTAGCGTTGTTTAATAAAATATTTCCACACTAGGTATTCTAGACGCTGTTACCAAATCGTCATGAAGTTTTAGGAAATATCCTGCAGATATCGCTGTGATCGACTCATTGGATTTCAGCATCATTTGAAATTTAAGAGATCCAATATATTAGCACTTTTTAAAGTATTACTGGGATAGCCGATTTCCACACTATATATTCCAGGCGCTGTAGCACCGCGGTAGCCTGTCTTTTTCGTTTACCTCGGAGTAGATATAGATGAAGTAACTTGTAGCTGTTCCTAAACTGTGGCCAACAACATATAAGGCCAGTTCATAACGTCACACGGAGTTGATTATCTGTACACAGCAATGGACACAAAAAAAAATCGGCTCGCAGCTTTGTACTAATCATCGTGTAAAGATGATCCAACTCTGAGACTAACGAAAAAGACAGGCTACCGCGGTGGGTCCGATTCTTCTTTTTTTACAGACCGCTGGAGTCACGTGATGCTCGAATGCACCAAAGAAGGTGCGTGAAAAGAGCATCACGTGACTCCAGCGGTTTGTAAAAAAAGAAGAATCGGACTCACCGCGGTAGCCTGTCTTTTTCGTTAGCCTCGATCCAACTGCGTGTGACTTTTAAACATCATGAACTGGCCTATTATGTCATTGGTCGCGCTAACACCCTCCCTCCTGCGTCCACCGTATATAGCGGCATCTTGTACTGGAGACTGCTAAATGGGTTGCTATCGGTCAAAATCAAGAGAGAAAAGGGCAGAAGAGAGGGAAATAACTCGTTTTTTTTGGTAACTAGTTTTTCACACGGGAAGATTGACATGTCTGTTCCTCTCCTTTCATAACTTCATGGTGGTGAAATACGCCAAAGCATCCTAAATATCTGAGAAAGTCTTGACTCACGTCACGAAAACATCACACAAAGCAGGCAAAGCAAAGAAACAAAATTATTCATCGGCTCGTGAATATGAACGAGCCAATGAATGATTTTTCTTCTTTGTTTTGCCTGCTTTGTGTGACGTTTTTCTGACACACGTGTCAAGGCTTTCTCCAATATTTAAAGGGCGTTGAATAGGCCGGGATCAAGATAGATATTTCGCTATTAGCGGGATGGGATCGATCAATCAGACGTCTGCATTTTTCCGAACTTTTTGATGTTTGCAGTAAACACCGAAAAGCCTGCAAGGATAAAGACTACTGATTGGTCAATGTAATTTTACTAACAGAGAAAAATTTATCCGGATCCCGGACATTAACTTTGGTTGGTTAAAACAATTTTGAATAAAATCAAATCAGGAAGCCAATGTTTGTTAACTTTTCTGGTTAGTTTAATTGAAATCTTGCTCGTCTATTACTGAAAACTGAGTTACCGTACTTTGGACAAAAAATTGAATATGAGTACACGACTTGTGCATATGTCACCACTCAAACACAGTGCTGCCAGATGGGCTACTTTTTTTAATTCAGATACTTGATTGGCACCACTTTTTTGAAATTGCAAAATGCGCCTTATTTAATGACATATTAATTAAGGCGAAAACAAAGGGAATTTTACCGTTTATAATAAGTGCTGGCAATCAAGAAACCTGAATAAAAAAAAGTAGCCCGCTGGCAACACTGCTCTAACATATAAATGTTCTGTGTTATGACCATGATTCTAAGTGCAGTTGGTTAAATTTGAGTATCTGGGCATTAGAGAAAGCAATAGTGGCCCACTGTGGCTGAGTGGATAAGACACAATGCCGCTAATCGCTTGAGAGCGTAGGTGGAAGAAGATTCGAATCCCGCCGTGATCCGCATGTGATATGATGTATGTGTTCAATAAATCAAACAAACAAACAAGCAAGCAATAGTGAAAGGTACAGTTGGCACGGAAACAACGACTTCTTTAATTCGTATAGAAAATTGATGAATAGTAGTAAATGACTCAAGTTTAAAATGTAGGCAAATGGTCTGGAAATATCAATGGCTCCCATCTAGTATTTCACAAAATTAATTTAATAGTTTCACATGATGTATAACTTGATGCAACTCTTAACTATTGAAAATTCTGCAACAAGACTTATGTAGGTAGATCTTTTGAATGAATAATTCAGAATTCTGAGAACAAAACGAAGTTCTTAAGGCTCTTCCTCACACCCCCCTCAAAAAAGGAAATACTATAGAAAGATATAAGAATTTGGATAGCTTCGATATGTCTGAGATCTTTTGTCAGAGTTCAGAAAAAGAGTCTGGGCATAAAAAAAAGATAAATTTAACGAACGATAAGACTATAGATTTCAGGCAATTTTTAACCGAAAAATATTTAATTCTAATGTATATGCGGCTTTAATAACAGACTATTAAAGATAATCAATTTAGGGGAAATTTTATAGTAAATTAATATCCTCACATTTATGCAAATAGGTATGGATAAACAGACTTGAGTAAAATTACATATTTATTCTTTCTTCTCTATAACACGATCTAAATGAAGATGAAGTTATATGTACAGTTTATATCTCTAAATTTTTAGATTTTTTTTATCAAAAATGTTCCTTTATTATGTCTAGAATTGCTAGATTTACAGATCTTCCATTCTTTAGATGCCTGCGGGTTTTCATTCTCGGATTAACCGTAGGTATTTGTAAAGGTAAATTTATTTTGCAAAACCGTCAGCAAAACAGTTAGAAAAAACAATTAACTGACAGACTAACTGTAAATATATATTTTATTTCGACTCTGTTTTTTACTAAATTTTCATCTTTCGTAGAAAATTTTAAGGAGATATAAATTGAGAAAGACTGATACTTTGAAAGAAGAAATTGACTTTCCTTACTTTTAAATTATTAATCACTATAAAAAATGAATGATAGGTAAACAAAATGTATAATATTGTGTTTGCCCCCTGCTTATAAAGGCTATACAAGGACTAATTTTAATTTGAGCTAGTAGAATTATTTCAGTTATATATCATTTGTTTTAAAAAAAGAACTGATATCTACTAAAAAACAACTTTTCAAAAGTAAAAAATAAGCCAAGCAAAAAAAAAAAAAAAAGAAAAGAAAAGAAAAAAGGTGAAAGTTGTGGCTAAAAAATAGTGTGATATCAAATTTCCAAGCTTATATTGCGGTACTTATTTAACATTTTTTAATAAAAATTTACCATATGTAAGTCGAGTACCTAAGTATGCGTTGATAGAAAGCCTTTTCTCCTTTACTAAATACATCATAACGTGTTTCTGAAAATTAATTTTTTTTAATTATGCATGATGGGCTTGGCGGCCATCTTTCCATATTTTACACAAATTTCTAAGCACTCAAGTTCGTAACATATTTGCATTATTAAGAATTTCGAAGTTATAGTTTTAGCTACAGACAGATAAATTAAGAAAGTTTTTTTATTTTGAAAAAACAAATTGATTTTTACTGCTTTAACTAATTAATTAACCCCCCTCCAATAAAGAGAATCATAAGATGAAACCTGGAGTTACTTCAGCTTTATTTTTAGACACAAATTTTTAGGCACTTATTTCCATAAATTAAAAGAATAAAATGTTTGCTTTAGTAACAATTTCGAACTTCCAATCTTAACAATGAACTTGTGTGCTTAGAAATTTGTGTAAAATATGGAAAGATGGCCGCCAAGCCCATCATGCATAATTAAAAAAAATTAATTTTCAGAAACACGTTATGATGTATTTAGTAAAGGAGAAAAGGCTTTCTATCAACGCATACTTAGGTACTCGACTTACATATGGTAAATTTTTATTAAAAAATGTTAAATAAGTACCGCAATATAAGCTTGGAAATTTGATATCACACTATTTTTTAGCCACAACTTTCACCTTTTTTCTTTTCTTTTCTTTTTTTTTTTTGGCTTGGCTTATTTTTTACTTTTGAAAAGTTGTTTTTTAGTAGATATAATTATACCGTAAACTTCATCATTCTTTTCTAACCATGTTTTATGCGCTTTTAAACTATCGGGATCCCCTTCATTTTTTACCGGTTCATCATTTTCGATAACATCAAATAAATGTTTTGATTTAATCAAAGCTTCAACTCGCATACTCCATAATGTATAATTTTTACTTGTTAACGGCTCTATTCTAGGAATTCCAAACATATTGGATTCACACATAATTAAAATACTTTATCTTCCAAACTATTTTTAAATGCATATAAAATTCTTACCTCTTAAATTTTTTCTATTGGCGGTTAGTCCAATGGAACAAATTCTTAACTTGTATTAGGCCTAGTTCATACAATTCATATTTATTTACTCTTCTTACTTCTACACTCAAAATATAAAATTCACTTTAAAACCACGCTCTGCTACCAAATTGTTATCTATTTTCTAACATTTTAGTTAAAATAATGATAATTATTTTACTATAAACATAACTTCTTTAAAAAACACACAAAACATTTATTTAGACAATCACATTACAGCAACTACGAATACACATCTCAAAACCATAATAACAACATCAATATTATCGTCGAACATCTCACGTTTTTCGTCTGAACTAAAAAAAAATTAAATACATGGAGTCAGGAAAAAATGTCTATTGTTCAAGAGTTTATCTTATGAAAAAATAATTTAAATATTGTCATGTGACTTTACTTACAGTGACTTCAAAAACGCTCCGAAGAAAACGCGGGGGGAGGAAATGCGCCTCATTGCTATTGGCTGAAAATTAAAATTGCTCCTCGCGCGCGCGCGAGAGAGAAATAGCAGACGGCTACAGAGTATGTCCCCAGTGACGAAGTCGCGATTACAAAAAGGTAGCAATTAAGGGGACGAGGGACCTTAAAAAACCTTAAAAATCAATTCTTTATTTTTTGAAATTTTGACTTTAAATATTATTCAGGGGTACATTATATGCATTATGACAAGCATTTATCAAAAAAAAATTTTTTTTTAATTATTTCTGAGAAGAAAATGGAGTTTTACGCGTCGTCTTAGAAATCTTCGAAATGCCCATGCGCATTCCAAATCAATGAAAATTCCCAATATTTTTTATAAAAGTTTGGTTTATATATGTAAATAAAACTGTGCATCGAATTTTATTTATTTGAATATAAAGGTAAAAAAAAAAAATTAAAATTTTCAAAATTTTTTCGAAAAAATTTCAAAAATTTTGATTTTTTTTTTTTTACACCTTCATATACAAATATATAAAATTCGATGCACAGAATTATTTATATATATAATCCAAACTTTTATAAAAAATATTGGGGATTTTCATTGATATGGAATGCGCAGGGGGCATTTCGAAGATTTCTACGACGACGCGTAAAATGCCATTTTTTTCTCAAAAATAATTTTTTTTTTAATTTTTTTTGTAATAAATGTATGCCACAATGCATATAATGTACCCTTGAGTAATATTTAAATTAAAATTTACAAAAAAAAGAAAAAAATTAAACATTTTTGAAATTTTGAAATTTTTTCGAAATTTTTCAATTTTTTTTTTTTTACCTTTATATTCAAATATATAAAATTCGATGCACAGTTTTAATTATGTATATAAACCAAACGTTTATAAAAAATATTGGTGATTTTTATTGATATGGAATGCGCAGGGGGCATTTCGAAAATTTCTACGACGACACGTAAAATGCCATTTTTTTCTCAAAAATAATTTTTTTTTTAATTTTCTTTGTGATAAATGCATGCCGTAATGCATATAATGTACCCTTTAGTAATATTTAAAGTTAAATTTGCAAAAAAAAAATGAAAAAAAAAAGAAAAATTCTGAAATTTTGAAATTTTTTCGAAAATTTTCAAAATTTTTCAAAAAAAATTTTTTTTTAACCTTTGTATTCAAATATATAAAATTCGATGCACAGTTTTTTTTTATATATATAAACCAAACTTTTATAAAAAATATTGGGGATTTTCATTGGTATGGAACGCGCATGGGGCATTTCGGAGATTTCTAAAACAACGCGTAAAATCCCACTTTTTTCTCAAAAATGACTTTAAAAAAATTTTTTTTGTAGTAAATGCATGCCATAATGCATATAATGTACCTTTGAATAATATTTAAGGTGAAATTTACAAAAAATAAAAAAATTATTTTTAAGGTCCCTCGTCCCCTTAATAAGATACATAAGAAAGGTCTTGAGTAAAATTAAAGTACATATGATGCAAAAAAAATAGAAAATATATTATGCATTACATGAAAAACAATATTTTTGAGAAGGAAATAATATGCACACTATATACATCAAATGTTTTAAACAATATAATGCGTAACGAGATGTTTCGGAAAACGAACTTTACGACCAGATTTCGTGGTAGGGTGTTCGACAGGAGTAGTTGGAAAATTTATGGGCTCATTTTGTTTTTGAGGTTGGGAAGGTGAAATATAATCTGCTAATTGATATGCAGGTTTAATGCGATCAATAGATACAGTACAGCGCTTCCCGTTTAATTCCAAGTCAAACGTTTTCTCAGACCTGTCAATCACTCGATGAGGTCCTGTATAAGGGGGTGATAAGGGAGGATTGACTTTATCTGATCTAAGAAATACGTGTGAACAGGTTTTTAATGAGGGATTGACATAGATTTTAGGATTGCCCTGCATTGCAGTGGCAATAGGATTTAACTTTCTCATTTTTTCAGTTAACTCAGCCACGTATGTAAGAGTAAGTGGTTGATTTATAGTTTCAGTGTTTATGAGATCAGAGGGTAGTCTGATATTTGTGCCACAAACAAGTTGAGCACAGGTCGCTTGGATATCATTTTTAAGAGCAGTGCGTAAACCAAGTAAGACAATGGGGAGGATTTCAGTCCATTGAATTTGATTGTGAGCTTTAAGAGAACTCTTAAGATGGCGATGGAATCTTTCAATAAAACCGTTAGACTGTGGATGGTATGCTGTAGTTCTGATGCGTCTACATCCTAATCTATTAGTAAGCTCTTTGAAAAGAGTGCACTCAAAGTTTCTACCCTGATCAATAGTGATGGTAACAGGGGTTCCAAATCTGGAGATCCAACTGTGTATCAATGTACGAGCAGTTGTTTCTGAAGTCATATCAGACGTGGGTATAACTTCGGGCCATCTCGTGAACCTATCAATGATGGTCATGCAATACTGATTGCCATCGAATGATGGTAAAGGTCCGCTAAAGCAATATGAATATGAGCAAAACGAGCATCAGGTTCAGAGAATGTACCAATTGGTGATTTGGTGTGTTGAAAGATTTTAGCTTTTTGACATTTCATACAGCTGCGAACCATAGATTTTATGTCCTTACGCATGCCAGGCCATACAAATCGTTTAGAAATTAAATCTAATGAAGCTGAGATACCTGGATGCGAGAAATAATGCAAAGTTGAAAAAACTGATTGTCGCACACTTTTAGGAACAAATTTTCGAGGATGTTTTTGTGACATATCGCAATATAAATGTACATCTTCGAGTGGAAAATAATGTTTTTCTAATTTTAATGAAGTGGTGTGAAATTCGAGAAGTTGTTTTAAGTCTTCATGATTGGTCTGAGCAGTGGCAAACTCTTTAAAATCTAACACATTAGGAACAATTGAATCTATCTCAATTCGAGATAATGCATCGGCCACAATGTTGTCAGGGCCTTTAGTATATCTAATATCGGTAGAAAACTGTGAAATATAGTCTAAATGTCTCAATTGACGTGGGCTACATTTATCAGGGTTTTGTTGAAATGCGAATGTAAGGGGTTTTTGGTCTGTATAAATAATGAAATTTCGACCTTCTAGCATGTGTCTGAATTTTTTTATAGAACAATAAATAGCAAATAATTCACGATCATAAGTAGACCAATTTCTTTGAGACTTATTTAATTTACAGGAATAAAATGCTATTGGTTCCCATTGTTTTTCGGAGAGTTGCATTAAAGATCCACCAATTGCGACATTGCTGGCTGACATTTCGACCCATAAGCTTAGCTGGTCGCCAGGAATTGGATGTTGTAATAATGTAGCTCGAGCTATAGCTTCTTTTGAAGCAGTGAAGGAAAGAATGGCTTCATCGTTCCATTGTAATTGCTCAGTTTTGTTAGCATTGGAACGGGGATGTTTTTTCTTATTTTTGTGTGCTTCTAAGAATTTAACGAGTGGAGCTAAAATATCGGCAGCTTTGGGAATGCACCGTCGATAAAAATTGAAAAGACCTAAGTAGCGTCTTAGTTGAGTTAAGGTAGAGGGCTGGGGGAAATATAGGATGCATTTTACACGATCAGGTAAGGGTTCAATTCCTGCAGCTGAAAGTTTGAATCCTAAAAATTCGATAGTGGATTGGCCAAATTTACATTTATCAACATTAATACACAGACCATACTCTTTAAGTCTAGAAAACAACAACTCAAGGTGTTCTAAATGTTCAGTTTCATTATTTGATGCAATTAGAAAATCATCAAGAAATGCGTAAACAAATCCTAAGTCACGAATTATGTCATCAATAAATCGTTGAAAAGTTGAGGAAGCGTTACAAAGGCCGAATTGCATACGAGTGCTTTCGAAAAGTCCGAATGGAGTGCAAATCGCAGTTTTATGTACATCATCAGGATTTATGGGAATTTGATGGTAGTCTTTTACTAGATCAATGTGACTGAAGATTTGTTTAGCATGTAATTCAGCAATGAAATCTGCGATACAAGGAATAGGATATTTCTCTTTAACAGTTTGTGCATTTAGAGCACGATAATCACCAACAGGTCTCCATTCAACAGATCCTTTCTTCGGCACCAGTTGCAAAGGCGAAGAGTAATTACTTTTAGAAGGTCTCATATGACCGAGTTGTAGCATGTGCTGAAATTCAGCTTTGGCAATTTTTAACCGATCTCGAGCTAGCCGTATAGGCTTAGCAGCGACTGGAGGCCTCTTAGTGTTTATATAATGCACAGCATTATGCTTAACCGGTTGGTGGGGATCTGGTAATTTCGTGATTTCAGGAAATTTAAATAACAATTTACCATATATATCATTTACAAAATTGGGTTTCACAGAAAATATATTACAAGTACTTAATATAGCAGGAGCTTTTAAATTAGTAGTGGAATCAATAAGACGACGATTCCGTAAATCAAGTTTTAAATTAAAATTATGCAAAAAATCAGCTCCTAAAATAGCACATGAAACATCACAAATATAAAAAGAATATGTAAAATTTCGGCGTAGGCCTAAGTTGATATTAATACATTTACGACCATACACATTAATTTTTGTGCCATTAGCAGCACGAAAGGTTTAAAGAACAGGCTTAGTTTTGTCATTTTTATTCGCGGCCATAAGTGAGGCATCAGATCCAGAATCGACTAGAAAACACATACCTGAGTTTCTGTCTCTAACGAAAAAGCGACGAGAAGGTGCTGGGGAGACGTCCGTCGCCGCTACTCTTCCCGCTTCTGGTTTTCCGAATAAGAACACGGCGCTAGGCACTTTTTTGCCTTTTCTTGATATTTTTGGTGATACCAACACAATGTTGCATCCCTATGGCGGGACTGAGAACGATTACGCTGATGGTTATCACTTCTAGATACACTTCTTGCACGACGAAGATGAGCGACCTCTTGGCGTAATGCTTGGATTTCTTTTACGAGCATATCAATGGCTGGAGGTGTCTGAGATTCAGTTGTTGGTGTTTGAACCGAAACAGAACTAATGTTGGAAGGCGTTAATTCTATTATTCGATCAGTAATATCCGCCACTTTATCTGGAGTAATTATTTCAATGGAAGCTAGAATCGTTTATACAGTGGTTGGCATTTGTTGAGTAAACAGTTCTAAAAGAAGATCGTCACTGATATTATGGCTTTCAGCCCGTCTTTTCATTAAGCGAAGTAATTCAGTTGGTTTTCTGTCACCCAGGCTTTCTCCAGCTAGCAGTTTTCGTATTTCTAAAGTACGACTTTCCAGGACCGAAACTAGGGGGGGCAGAGGGAGCACGTGCCCCGGGCGCCGGTTTAACAGAAGGTGAAGGGGACGCCAAAATGAAAATTTTGCTTGACACAAGATATACAAGAATGTATATATACACACGAAATTTGTATAAAAATGTCTCGCAGCCGAAAAATTTAAAGGAAAATTGAACCAAATGGATTAAACTTTACAAATAGATAAAAAGGTTCATCTACAATACAAAATTGCAAATGAATAAGAAAGAAGGCTTTTTTTATCCTCCCATTCCAAATGTATCATGTCTGTACCTTTGCCTTCTATCTTTTAAATCACTTCCTGTGAAGGAGAATCCCTACCATTTTTCAAGGTCAATCTTTATTGTGGGACACTGACCACAACGGGTAACTACAAAGTGCGAAGCGACCCCAGTCTGACTCTCCTATTAGATAATATAATTCCATGAAAGCTGTTTGTTTATTTTCCGCTGAACAGCGTTGAGCTTTCTTTCTTTTTTTTTTTCGTCTTGCCATGGGCGATGACCACCCGGGACAATAAAATCAAACGAGAGAGGGAAGGAACAAAGTAAAATTCTTAGTAAAACCTTTTATTTTTTATTGTAGCATTTGTAGTGGTACAGTAAAATTTTGGACGGGGAGTCATGGCTAGTAAAGCAAAGCATCGCCTTTAGCCCCCAAAAAGATTTTTTTCTCATCTTTCTGCCATTTCTAGGCCTTTTTCTACCCTGCAGTGGCGTATCTAGACTCATCATTTCGGAGGGGGCTAAGTTATAGTAAAAGTTTCTAAGAGGGAGTCACAAAAATCGGGAAAAATTCCGCTTTAAACATTTTTTATCATAGCAGGTAACGAACCTATTACACAATAAACCTGCTAAGATGAAAAAAATACAAGCGCACAGCAATAGATATCAACCTCATTTAGCCAATACAAAAAAAAAATTAAAAGATTAAAATGCAATTCTTTTTTTTTTTTTATTCCGTTTTCAAGATTTTAATGAACCAATATTTGACAAAGCTGATTACGTAGTTCAGTTTTATATATTTTAAATTTAAAAATAAGTTGTCTATTAGATACTTAGCAAAATTCTTTTTGTAAATCTACTTTGTAGTGGAGAGGGGGGGGCGCCAAAGTCCATGCTTGCCCCGGGAGCCAAAAAGGCTAGTTCCGGCTCTGCGACTTTCTCTACAACGTTCGATAACTTTTGCTTTCAAAATCTGATAAGGATCAGTAGGATCAGGACTCATAATTATATCTCGAACCATAGTAGCAGTAGCAGGCGGTAGATGCGCTACAATATAATTATATTTTGTTTTCGACAAAGTAATAGCTTTAGGAGTAGCTAATTCGAATGTGCTTTCCAGCATGTGAAACCATAATGTAGGGTCCACAGGGATATAGAGTGGAATGACTACGGCAGATGTTTTAGCATTTGCCATTTTGCTAGTTAAACAAAACATTCCATGAAACAGTTAAATAGTTCGACGTTCTATGGAACAGTTGAAGGTTCAAAAATCCGCGGTCACCATTTTAGAGAATGGATTGAAGGGAGATGATAAAAATATCTCGGTGACTCAAATAATCAGAAGGTTTTGTAGAAAAATAAACTTTATTAACATAACAACACATAGTCATATAATCGCCAACGTCACTGACAGAATAAACTGCCGCTCTCTGCAGAGTTCGAATGTTACTGCGTCACGTGACTTCAAAAACGCTCCGAAGAAAACCCGGGGAGAGGAAATGCGCCTCATTGCTATTGGCTGAAAATTAAAATTGCTCCTCGCGCGCGCGAGAGAGAGAAATAGCAGACGGCTACAAACTCAATTATTAAGTTGTACTTAATGAATGCATGCGAATTAACTACATTTTTTAATCTGTGCTCCCATGTGTCTTTAATCTGTGAATTTTCTCTTCCATCCAAATAAGTAACTAATAATTATCTATTCCTAATACTATCTATTTTTTATTTAACGTGCAAACATATCACTGTACCTAAAATTATCGGCATATAATTATCTAGTCTTAAAATAGAAACAACCAGTGTGCGCTTAAAGATAATTTCATAAAGTTGAAAAATTTGAATACTTCGCATTTCGGAGAAGATTATTAGTTACTTCCATCCAAATAAGTAACTAATAATTATCTATTCCTAATACTATCTATTTTTATTTAACATGCAGACATATCACTGTACCTAAAATTATCTGCACATAATTATCTAGTCTTAAAATAGAAACAACCAGTTGTTTCATTTGAAATAATTTGTTTATTTAGATTTCGCTGCATGTGTGGATTCGAAGGTCATTTTCCAATTAGACTTTACTGATAAGCATCGCAAGTTTGTATCATAGTGATATCATGTGCTAACTTTTTTTTTTTTTTTTTTTTTTTTTTTTTGCTTTAAAGATGTCTTGTTTAGTAGCTCATAGGAATGATAACAATAAGCCCATGTGGCAATAAAATTTTTTAAAAAATCTAATTTTTAAATTATAAGGATTTTTATTTTTTTTTCGGGGAGGGGGGGGGGGGGATTTTGTATGAAATTTTCGTAAAGTTGATACCTTAAATCTTGCACTGATTATAATGAAAGTTTTGAACTTTTAGAGTAGGACAAGATTAAAAAACACAAAATATAAATAAACAAAATACCGAAGTAATTTTTCCCAATATTAACCCTTTGCCCTCGGGGGCTCCGGAGCAGAGCCATTTAAAATTTATCTTCAAACTCGAGGTCTCCGCTACGGAGGCAATGCAAATAATTTTGTGATACCATGTTATCTTGGCTTTTCTAGACAGGTATCACAAAATTATTTGCATTGTCTCCGTAGCGGAGCCCTCGAGTTTGAAGACAAATTTTAAATGGCTCCGCTCCGGAGCCCTCGAGTGCAAAGGGTAAAGTAGAATATTTATTTATTTATTCATATTTAAATAGCTGTTGTGATTATCATCTGATATATATGTAAAATTGCCTATGTGGCAATATAATTTTTTAAAAAATCTATTTTTAAACTATATGAAGTAGAGTAGGACAAGATTATAAGAAATATATATATTTATCCATGTACTTTAAAAGCCCTCAATAGCCCTTGCCGCTGAATTTGTCCGATAATCGGACATGTCTGCTTTTGTGAGGTAAAAATATACAAATATGTATGCCATGCGGATTAAAAAAGTATTCGCTAAATAGATGTTTCAGAATAGCTATTCGGGAATGTCCATTAACCTCCACAACGGATACTCCCGAATACCGGACATCTCAATTGAGATAACAATAATGCAAGGTTGCATTTTTTGCAAAAGAACTTCTTGATTAAAGAATGGGCATACTGGGCCGTGCCCGCCCCTCTACGATTTTAGTGCTCACAAATTTGATGTGCAATATTTGTAAAGCTTATATTTTAAATCTGTTTCGAAATTGTATTGATTATAATGAATATTTTGAACTTTTAAAGTAAAATAAGATTAAAAATAAAAACAATTTTTAAAAAATTAATATTTAGATAAATATTTTTTGTTTTAATCTTGTTCTACTCCTGAATTTCAAAATATTGATTATAATCAGTAAAATGTCGTAAAAGATTTAAATTATCAGCTTAACAAAAATTGCGTACCAAAATTGGGAGCACCAAAAAAATCAGGTTGTAGGGGGGGGGGGGGGGGGCAGGACCCCTGCCAAATATTTTTCCAGGATTCAACGTGGTCAAACATGGCTACGCATGATGCTTACAAAAAAAATGAATGCTATTAAGACGTTTGAAGTGTCTGAAATTCAGACACGAAAAGTGTCTGAAAAAATTCAGACATTTTAAAATGTCTGAAAACTGAACACTCCGTTTCAGACACTTAAGTGTTTGAATTTCAGACATTTTAATTTACAGTGCGTTAACGGAAACATTTTAATGTTCCAAGACGGAAGGATAACTATACAGGTATATCTGCTAATCCGTTTACACATATTTACTGTAACTATATTAAACGTAAGACTTCTTTATCTTGAACTTAGATGGGACCAACTGTTGCCGTCACTTATGGGAAAAGATGAGTTTACACGAACGCAACAATGACACATTGGTTGAGTTTCGTCATCCTTAGCTTTGTTCACTTTATAACGGTCAATATTATCAATTACGTTAAATCTGCTGCCTGCAATTAATAAAAGTAACTTTATTTTTGGACTGATTATTTGTTATCAATTTCAAAATACACTGGCGAGAAAAAAATAAAGAAACAGCCATAAAAAGATGTTTTATGTTAATTCTGTTAAGGGAGATTCGAGGAAAGGTGTTTGGCTGGTAAGTCAATGTAAATGTTATCACGTAGTCTAATGAAATTAACCTTCACTACAGAAAAGTATGCAAATTTTTAAGGCCGTTCTTTCTGTTCACGTGTGAAAAGGAGTGCACGTTCGTGATTCGAAGTCTAATTTGAAGGATTGTACGTGCAGTTGTGTAAAAGTTTCGCTTGTAGTAGGTGGAATATGTCGTCCGGACACATTTGAGCGATTGTGAGAAAAGGCGTGCGGTAGGGAGAATGGAAGCAGGACAGGCACTCTCAGGGGTCTGTAAAGACTTAAAAATAGCCAAAAGCGTCATGTCAACAATATGGAAACTGTTTAAAGACACTGGTAATGTGCACAGACAGTCAGGTCAAGGTAAAAAACGTACCACAATAGACTCTCAGGACCGTTATTTGGAAACGCTTGCTAAAAGAAACAGGAAACTGACGCCAGTTTAGATTGCAAGGGAATTCGTGGCAGCAACAGAAACTCAACTATCTAGATTTACTCTGAGTGGCAGGCTGCATAAAAAGGGCTGCATTCAAGGAAGCACATGATTTGTATTCCACTAACTCCAGCAGCAAAATGTGCCCGGTTAAAGTGGTGCAGGAATCATCGTCATTGGAGTACCAAGGACTGGAATCGAGTTCTCTTTACCGATGAATCCTGATTTTGTTTGGAGAGTTATTACAGATGTGTTACCATATGGAGAGGAAAAAACACACGCAATAAGGCTCTAAACATCCGTGAAAGTATCGATACAAAGGTCGTGGAATCATGGTATGGGCGGGCATAATTTTGAATGACCGAACTGACCTACATATTTTTAACAATGCAACACTGTGAATGCTGAAATATACAGAGATGAGGTTCTTGATCCTCATGTTAAGTTGTTTAAGGGTGCAATCGGAAGATTTGAGATTTTATGCGTGGGTCTAAATTTACTAGTTATTAATGGTCTAGAAGTGCTACCCCTCTCCACGGAACTCCAAAGTGTCACTTCCAGAGCTGCAGGAATCCCACCCGGAAAAAAATGTCTCGATTTAATATTACCTTTGACCCCAATGACTACTTACGAATGCCCAGTTTAACATTGTTTCAAGAAATTTAATGGTGGCAATAAGAGTTTTGTGTATGGAGAAGGTCTTGGGTGACATTTTGTCTTTAACCATGAGAAATCTAAAGCATAGGTTGAAGCTAATTCACATACCAAAGTCCAGATGCTTACTGCTGAACTTGGAGAGTGCTCTAAAACTGTTTCAAACCATCTAAAATAAATTGGTTGGGAAGTACAATAACAGAAAACACCATTACTTTTTTACACATTTTAATATTCCAAAAATAATGCTAATCCATCACAAATAAATTTGTTACAAAAATTTAACTTCCTTAAAGACGACCAGATAACGGAAGCAACTAGTAGATAATATCGAATATAGTATCAAAAATGGCGAGACATGAAACAAATAGCGACAAAGGAATCGCGACTGTTTTAGACAATTGTAACAAAACTATTTTTTCCAGCATGAACTATATTTGATGCTTGCGCTTCTTACATTACTAGTTTCTGTAGCTGAAATTGCAAGATCTTTTTCTTCAAGATTAAAATCTTATCGCAAAAACTCCCATGAGGAATTAACGGCTCACGCGATTGACACTTAAGTGAAACCATTATCCAATATCTATTACAGCACAAGTTCTTAATCCCTTCGCGACGAACGTCTTTTACAGAATTTTTAATCTTTTATCACCGTTTTTTTAAAACGGGAAAATACGCTGATTGAATAAGGGAAAATTTACAATAAAAAATAACTGGTGGGAATAATTACGTAATCTGAGCATCTTCTGCATCAAATATACCTGTCGCTCGTGCCCAAGGGGTTAATTCAATGGCAAGAAATTAAACAAGAAAATTGCTGTTTTAAACTTAACACTAGATCCTAACTTTATTGTAGCCAAATGTTATGTAGTAATATGAAACTTGATTTAAATAAATTTAACTCTTCAGTATTCGTTCAGTTTTCTACATAATTGTGCTTGTAAAATATTTTTCACGTTCGAATGTAACTTCAATGAATTATTGGCTACAGTTATAGAGATTGATCTTACTTTTCTTTATCCAGTTTTTTTTTTTTTTTAATTAAGAAATTAAATAAGAATATACCTATATTCTTAAAATTACTCGAAAGACACTGCTTTTATACACACACAGTAAATCCTGTCAAGGACTGGAAAAAAGTTCCATTTTAGACAGGCTTCCGTTTAAAGAAGTGTAATTAATTATATTTCTAAGATACACTACCTGAATAAGATCTATTGTTCTTTTCGTCGGGATCCTGAAACTATTCCGTTTCAGACAGAATTTCGTTGTAGAAAGTTTTGCTTTCACAGGTTTTACTGTGTTTCACTAAAGACGGGTGAAAATCCTTTTTCAAACAGCTTTTTAGCAAATTTAATTGTATGGTAATTCATATTAAGACCATGTAACGCTTCCGTTTAAGACAGAATTCTGTTATAGATAAAATTACTATTTTGACGTGTTTTACTATTCTATAGCATATATAAGTATATTTGTATAAATACACAAAACTTGTAAAAATGGAACCTGCATATAACGGAATTCTGTTTTAAATGGAAATGTTCCATAGTGCTATCGAAAAGAAAACTATATAGCCTGCTAACATAAAAACCTGTGTAAAACGGAAATTTTACCAGCATTTGCGATTTCATCTTGAGAGGTTTCATTATATATACAACCTGGAGGAAAAATTCTGGACCCCTCCCGAAACGAAATCTTAGCTACGCCGCTGGAGGCCTGCCGCTGTTAAAGGCTCTTTTCCAGTCCAGAAATTCTTCAGAACTCGGGATTTATGCAAGGCAATGGCCGCTGATTCCTGTTTCAGGTAAAACAACTTCACCAACAAAGCTTTCTCCTTCGCACTCAGAATCTTTTAACCATTGTTCACATACACGGTTTACAATGGTGAACTGGTTGTGGATTAGGAACGCATGTTCTTATAAACGACTCATTTGCATATTTCCACCGAAGTCGCTCGCACAAGCGCCACTTGTCGACTGTTTTTCAGTTTTTCTCCCTGTCTTAACCCGTTCGGGACCAGCATCTTTTACGTGAATTTTATTCGGTTGACACCCCTTTTTGTCAAATAATTAAATTTAGTTTGACAATCAAGAAAATGTCTTAATTAAATAAGGAAAATTTTACTTTCCTTTTTTAGTGGTATCAAAAACAAGTGCTGTAAGCATCTTTTGAAGATGCATATATGCACTCATGGTCCCGAAGGAGTTAAAAAGATTCCCGTGTCCTACCGATGCTTGTCCTGCAAACCGTTTTTTATTTCTGTTATTTTTCCGGTTTTTATGATTTTTTAAAGTTTCTACGGCCTTTTTGCCCACCCTGTATATTAATCATATATAATAACTTAATATATTTAAACAGTATAATCATATATATTATTTATGTTGTCAACATCCCTTTTTCTATACATTTACAAAACGCAGAAGAATCAGTGACCTATAATTCGAAAGGTTTTTGAACCCGCTTCTGACATAGTACACTTACATTTCGTTAAAACGTGTTTTTGATTTAAAATTGCAATTAATTAAAAATTAAATCGCCATTGTTTTCTTAACCCCTTCGGCCCTGATTTAATTTGGAATCAGATAAAAAATAAATTGCAGGTTAAATAAGCTTGAATAGACATAAATAACTATAATATGAAGTATTATATCATTTCGATAATTAGTAAACTAATCAAAAAGTGCTCTAATAATAGGACACCAGAGCTTAAATTACGCAAAATGAGCAATTTTATTTTCTGTGCACATTTAAAATTATGTAAGATATAAAGGACATGAGAATGAATAAAATGAGTTTATTTCATATGAAATCCTTTAAAACAATTTCTCTGTGTGTTAAAACATAAAAATACTTAATATTTTTCGTAAAAACATGTACTTTTATATGTACAACCTTACATTTTGCATCTCTGTTGCTTTTCACTCCTTTCAATCGTTTGGTTCATTCCATTAAATCTAACATCTTTAGAAGGCAGTATTCATTTTGTTCTTTGGCAAAACAGAGCTTCTTGATGACGGCCTTCCACGTTTGATACGGATTAACGACTGGTCTTTGACTGATAGAACTTCTGCTATTTCAAATGTGAAATCCAATAAATCCATTCGATCTTTCAAAGGAACTTCCAAGCATTTTGCATCATTTTTATACTCTGACCAAGAATTAATAATGGGTATACTAAAGTAATGAGATATTACTCGAAGTGTCCATTTTTTACACTATTTAGCAGTTCGATACAATGACGGTAAGAAGCCATGTTTGTCGACTCCCCCCCCCCCCATTCTTTTATTGTAGTACTTCACAATTTCTGTCCTATATACATCAATATAAGTGGAATCTTTTTTGCTTCATCTTTTAACAATATGCTTCGCATTATCGGACATAAATGTTGATGCTAGTGTCGCAACTTTATTGTCATACCACTTTACAACAACGATTTTACCATATTTGCTGGCACAAGTGTCACAAGTACCGCGTCCATAATTTTTTAATTCAGCATCACTTTTTAATGGACAGTTTGTCAGCCTATTTCTGCCCACAAAGCCGGCAGCAATAAAGTAAAGACGCTGCACTGTAAAAATAAAAACGGACTAAAATATTGTTACTGCAAATTGTACTGGCAATTGAGAGGCCTGTACTATTTCCGTATTTTAACGGAAAATTTCCCCGGAAATTCAAGAAAGACGGAAATTTTTCGTACTTTAGTCCGTTTTTTTTTTTTTTTTTTTTTTAACACATATCTTTTAAGTCCGTTCCGTTCATAAAGATATGACCAATATTTTGCACTTGAAACGCATCGCCGCACGACGGAATTCGAAAGAGCTCAATTTTCTCTTATTGTACTGCTAGAGTTTTTGGGCAAAAACGCAACTAATGTCATCAACCAAGGACTAAAACGCCTGGTATGGCCTTGTGTGACATTTTTCTGTTCACGAAGCTAAAATTATCCTTTCCAGGAAAATGTTTTGAGTCAATTGAGGCCATAAGAGAAAGTTTGCAGAAAGAGCTAATGGCCATACCTCAATTTACCTATCTAAAAAGTACGGAAGATTGGGACCTGTGCTGGCATCTGTTGTATGTATTGAACTCAGTAGGGTCTACTTTGAAGATGTCAAAATAAATTTTGATGAAAAAAATATTTTTGTGTGTTTTATATAGCAATTCTGGGTACTTTTTACACACACTTTGTTAGTCCTAAGGCTAGAACAAATGTTTTATTCTTAGATATAATGTGATTTATCATTATTTTCTAAGTTAGATGACTAATTTGCGTAGAAAGGCGTTAATTCATAAAATATAATTAAGAAAATGTCACTAAATTAATATTAGTATTTTTATTGAGAAGATTAAAAATGTGTGCTTACGTTTTGCCAGTAAACTGGTAGAAGCCTCCATTTTACTGCTTACTGAGGCATGTGCTGCCATGTATGATCACAAATGAGATTAAATTGTTAATCTCCAATATATTATTAGTAGTACACTGGGTTTTAAACTTAAAATTCTTAAAAACGAATAATTTAGATCAATGTAAAGATGTGTTCTAATAGTAGGACGCCAGGGCCGAAGGGGTTAAACGAAAGAAAGTTTTTGCTTAAATCAATGTTGCCACAAAAATAAAATACCGAATTATATCATGCTCACCAATGATTATAAAAAATAGTATAAAAAAGATAAAGTATGACGTCTTCGCACGGATTTATTTTATATGCATGTTTGCAAAATTGAAATTGAAATGTTTAGAAAAATAGATACCATCTGTTGACCGAAGCAGTATTTCACATGTAGCTTAAAAGCTATTCTTTGTTATATTACATTAAATCGTATTTTATATGTATTCAATTTATTTTTCTTTGTCCCATGTTTTTCCGAAGCGATGACACCATCCTTTAATGCAGTGAATATATGATTGTTAATTTTTCTCGCGCGTGCATGTTGCTCTCATCAATCGTCTTTCCTGTAACTTTGATGGGATAAATGAGATGATATTCTGGCTTGACTAATGTTGTTTGCAGATATTTTTGTTTTTAAAATTTTTTTAAAGTTTAAATCTGCATCTAAAAAATATTAGATAGCGCTAAAAAATATCAGACTGAAGTGCAAAGTTCTCGCACGGGTCCACTGATATATAATTTATATCCAGTGTCAACTTCCCTTTTTCTATGCACATACGGGGTGGTCATAAAAAAACCTTCCCCCATTAATGTACCCCTAGCAACCTAATCGCTCAACCAATCGAAAGGAAATTTTATATTTAGTTATTTGAAGGTACTCGCTCGAGATCGTGATGATTTAGAACAATAGAACTCTCACGGTTGCGGTTACAGTGAAAAAATTTCGAAATTTTCGAATGGCAACACCTTTTTTTCCTGCGCAAATTCAAATAAATGGCGTTGGAACGGTACACGTATGACTAAAATTGCCGGTGTAATGTCGTTGCACTCAGTCCTAATCATTTCCTATGTAACGCAATATTCAGCAAACTAAAACAAATGATTACATTTTTATTTTCACTATGTGTACGCAAACACAACTCCAAAAACAATTTTAAACAAATCTTACAACATTACTCAGTTTACAAGTGAGAAAAAAAAATTGGCTGCTGAAAAACATGTCTTGTAGCCACTCCCTCCGTTCCTCGCAATGGTCTTTTTTAGCAAGTACTTTACGCCTGCAGTTTTCATCGTACGTGTATCATTTCACCGCCATTTATGGTTTTTCAATGCGCTGATGAATTTGCGCATGAAAAAATGGGTGTTGCCATTCGCAAATTTCGAAGTTTTTTCATTTTAACCGTAAGCGTGAGAGCTCTATCGTTTAAAATCATCACGATCTCGAGCGCATACCTTCAAATAAGTATACCTAAAATTTCTTTTCGATAGGCTGAGCGGTTAGGCCGCTAGGGCTTCATATATCGGGGACTTTTTTTATGACCACCGTGTACTACAACACGGACAACGATGAATGAGGTAACGTACAAGTTTTTGACATAGTACTTCTACAGTCAAATTACGTTAAAACGGATTGTTTGATAACAGAAAACTGTTATTAATTAAAAAATAATGAAGAAACTGTAACTATACATATAACTTGCGTGTCTTAATAGTCATAACCTTATTCAGAAAAGAAATAAACTACCTGATAATTTAAATGTAAATTCAATAATCATTGTAAATTCAATCACATGTATTCGGGAAAAATCAGTCTTTTTCGTCAAATCGCTTTTCCGGTAAAAACTGGACAGCTTATTATTTTGTTACAGATTTTTCTTTTGCGATTCCGCAGATAAATTTTACTGATTTTGTATTAAGTGCATATAGAGAATCATCAACTTTTTTTCTGTTTTTTATATATATATTCCGAGTATGCGCTTTAAGAAGACCTTTTTTGTAAGAGATCCAGACAGTAATGAAGGATTCCGATATTATCAAAAAATTGCTTTCAGTGACGAGGAAGGTATTAATTTTAAGGAGATTCATTTTTATGCCAAAACACTTAAATACAATTACACTTTCCAGTTAATCAAATTTATTAAACGAAAAGGCTTTAAATGCAACAGAAAGAAATTAAAATATATGAAGTTGCAATTAATTTTTATAAATTGATCATATTAATTATTCGCTGATGGTACGTATAATGCCATACAAGGATATTTAAAGTGCAGAAAATTATTTTAAGGTCCAGCAATAAATCATTGCACATTTTTACTCAGCCATCAAGAATTATGAATTATTTCATAAATATTTCGGCTGCTTTGTATCAAATAGAAATTTATTTATTTGTATTTTTTTCTGTTTGAAATTTTTACTTCTGGAAAGCAATAAAAAAGTTTCGCAGGGAATAATTTTCAAAAGCTAAATATCATAAATTTATTTACACATTTTGAAGCAAAATATTGTTAAATGCCAATGAATCGTGAAAAATTTCTTAATTCTGAGAAACCTTTTTTGCATATAAGGACGTGAGTCTCAAAGCTCGCCTTATCTAGAAAATCAAATTTTGGAAAATCGCGAAAAACCTGTAACTGCGTCCATTGGTTTTCATTGGAAAGCAAGATTTCACAATGTTAGAAATACAGGATAAAACAAGAAATGTAAAAATATCAACGTTAAAAGCACCAATAATTTTAAATTTTAAGCATTCAGATTTCGGTAGCATATAGCATACCGTCCTCGGTGCTAAGGATGGGGAAAATTTGCTCACATATGTAGGGGAGATGGGGATTCAAGTTAAAGGTTTATTGACCAATAGGAACACAGAGGACTGCAGGCAACAGCCAATAGGAAACACTAGTTTTTTTTGCAGATTGTAGTCTATTTTCGGTGCAGGTTCACCAATAGAATACATTGATATAGAAAAATCCATTTTTTTTATTTCGATAAAGCGAGTTTTGAAACTCACGTTCTTAAATATATATATACGCTATATGTCCATTAATGACCGGACACTTACAATTTTAGACATGTCGAATTAGAATTTGTGGAA
Source organism: Maratus speciosus (assembly GCA_963932465.1). NCBI lineage: Eukaryota > Metazoa > Arthropoda > Arachnida > Araneae > Salticidae > Maratus > Maratus speciosus. The sequence goes on from OZ010792.1 coordinate 245,740,073, forward strand.
TATTTAGAAATATACTTGTATGGTTCTTCTGGAATTTCAGGATTAAAAAGGACAGGTTTGACCTCATATTTATCAACGCCGATTTGATAAGGGGGACAATTAGGGGGTCGACAAAAAATCAAAGAAAAAATAATATTTGGGATCACCCTGTAAATTAAAGTGCACGAGATGATCTATCGCTGCAGAATACAAATTTATAGATACTGTACAACATTTTTACTGATTTTTGTAAGAATAGCATGCATATTCTTGGAGATATAGAGATTTTTTTAAAAGGTAAAAAAATTCACGCATGTTTTAGCTTATATCAAGCAGGGTTTTTAAGCAAATTTAACGCCAGTTCCAGAATAATTGGTAAAATTTAATTGAAACAATATAGTGCAATTGGAATATAAATGTTTTAAATATTTTATGAAATATGAGCAGTTGTATGAAACAATTTTTATCTGCGCATGCGCGAACGATACCAAAGATTTTTTTTATATAATTTAATAATCAACTCTATGGAACAACGTCTAAAAAAATCCAGTCAATTATTGTGAAAATTCCGAAAGATATCGTCGATAGAGTGACCTGATTTTTAGTTGCTCTCTAAAAGCAGCTGAATGATCAGGGATTTTCCACAAATTGTCATTTTTTATTAACTGACTTTCAGAAAAAGTAAGTATTTAAGAAATATCAATGAGTACATTTGGAACAAATGCTTCGATTTTGATACTTCTTTTTATCATGGAATAGGCTCGTCCAGGTGGTTATCGAAGAAGAACTAAAACATCAATAAAAAATGAAAAAAAAAAAAAAAAAAAAAAAAAGAAAATGAAAATTGAAAATTTGTGGAAAATCCCTTATCATTGAGCTGCTTTTAGAGAGCAACTAAAACTCACGTCACTCTATCGACGATATCTTTCTGAATTTTCACGATATTTGACTGTATTTTTTTTTTTTTTTTTTGAGTTTCTCCATAGAGCTGGTTATTACATTATGTAAAAAAATATATATATATTTGTTATTGTTAGCGCATGCGCAGTTAACAATTATTTATTATTTCATACTACTGATCATATTTCATAAAATATTTAATACATTTATATTTCAATTGCATTATATTGTTTCTACTACATTTTGCCAATTTTCTGAAACTGGCGTTAAATTTGGTTGAAACCCTGCGTGATATAAGTTAAAAACATGCATGAATTTTTTTAACTTAAAAAAAATCGCTATATCACCAAAAATATACGTGCTATTCTTACAAAAATCAGTAAGAATGTTGTGCAGTATCCACAAATTTGTATTCTATAGCGATAGATCATTTCATGCATTTTAATTTACAGGGTGATCCCAAATATTATTTTTGCCCTAATTGTCCTCCTTATGAAATCGACGTTTATAAATATGAGGTCAAACCTATTCTTTTAAATCCCGAAATTCCAGAAGAATCTGGCAAGTATATTTCTGAATATTCGACAAAATGTCTAAAACTGAAATTGTCCGGTCATTAATGGCCATATAGTGTATATATATTCCATAATTCTTTGGCAGTTTCGTATCACTTCTAAATTTATTTTTTCAAGTTAGCATTAGTATTTTTTTTAAATAATAATAATGCCATCAAATCTTGGGTGTTTTTTTTTCTTTCTCTTATCAATTAAATTTCCATTTATTGTAGCTAAACTCTTACGATAATTTTCTTGGAATCGTTAACTACCAAAATTGGGAATATCCTTTTAATGACATCAATTAGTAAACAATTTAAATAAGCTTAATTTCCTTTTTGGTATATTTTTTAATCACGACAATTTCTTTTTTAATTGCTATGTTATAATTAAATACGCGATCTTCTTTTGTTTAAAAGTAATAATAAATTACGATGATATTTAACGAAGTAACAACATCTAAAAAGCATTCTTAAGCTAAATGAAGCTGAAAAAAAACTCATCATTATATATTTTTAAAAACTTGTACTATATTTTTCGGTTTTATTTGAATTTGTATTGCTTGAATATTTAGTTTAAATATTTCTGCCATACTATTTTTTCATTTGCGGATTTAGTAAAGTTATAACGTACTTTTAAAAAAGCAGCAAGATGTAAATAACAAGCTGACTGCTAGGTGCAACCAATTAATTTTTTAACTTTAGCTTTTAAGGTATTGGATAATTTACTATTAATCATTTGATTTACCATTATGGTTTATAAAATTGTTTGGATCTCGATTGTAAATTGTTCACACAATATGTGCAATATTGAAAGAATTGGAAGTAAAAATAATGCTTTTTTATAACCATATACAAACAGAATATAGATAATAATATATTCCTCTTTTGTTTAAACTGTTCTGGAGTTATCATTTATCGTAATTTAAATCGATATTTACATTATCTTTAATGATTATTTAAGATTATCTTATTGAGGATTGCAAACTATTTGAAAAAACACCCTCTAATACGCAATAATTCATGTTTTAGAATTTGCACGAAACTTTTAGCATATATAACAATAAAGACTTTCTTAGACATTTATATTTTTGAAGAAGTACAGTCGTGGAAAATAAAGTAAACATCCCTACTAACTTCTCAATAAATTATCGTAGAAGAAAGTTACTGGTACCGAACGATTGGAAATAAAGTCTACTTTTAAATTATGTATATAAAATTTGATTAGGGGGCAATTTACCTATTAAAACGAACCCAAACTTCATTTATTTTTTCAATGGCAATATCCAATTTTAACAAGATATTTCCAATTTTCTGTTCAAACTATGCCTAGACACCAAATTTCAAATCATTTGAATGATAAGTTTTTGAATTATAAACTTTCAAAATTTAGTGCTTCTAATATTAAGTTACATTTTTATATTTTTATTAATATCTGCTGAAATTATACTCCTAATGTGCTAATTCTTTTGTGTAGCAATAGTACTAAAGTACCCTGACATAAATACGTTGACTTTGCAATTTTTATAATTTTATGATATGAATTATGAAATTAATATTCGAAAACATTATTATTTGCAACTTACAATTTTTTTGATAGATTTAGATTTATTAAGTCCTGTTTTATGGAATTCCAAAATTTCATATTTTTCTTCTAAGTAGTTTTCAAATTATGCTTAAAAAACGGCAAAATAAGTGACTAGATATGGGGCATTCTCACAATCTTTTGACTTTCATTTCCCTGAATAATAATTTTTTATTTAATACACTTTTTTGTGTTTTTTTATTTCACATACTGTGGAACATCCCATTGCATAATTGCATAACAATATTAACGAGATAAATAAGTTTTGGACGATGTTGGGGGTCCAAATACCAAAAAAACTCATTTACCGTCCCGTGTCCCTGATGATGATTTTTAAGTTTGGAGCTGTCTGGATAAAATTGTTTCAATAAAAATAATTCGACGTAATTTTTTTCTGAAACTGGAACTATTGTTTAATATAAATATGTAGCTAAAAATTAACCTGCAAATATTTTTAGGGTTGTTATTATTTTTTAAACTCTGTCCCTGGGTTTTTTATTCCTTACCATCACTGTTCTAAAATTATACAGAAAATCATTTCAGATGCAGCCACAGAATTTTTTTCAAGTTTTTTCTCATGCAGAAGTATGCTAGAGAAATAATGTCTAAAATTCTTTGGCAGGAAATTTACTGTAGAATTTAAATCAGCATTTAAATATCAATTTCAAGAATCGTGGCTTTATTGGTAGTCTCACCGTCCCCAATGTTTATTCCTGCACTTGTCGAGGTAAATTAAAAAAATATATAATTTAATCCAATGTTAACAACTGCTTCTAAAAATCAATGAACATTGTGGCTATCACTTAGTCTTAACATGATTTTCATAAAAATAGGTGGTAATTTTCCCTACAGTTCCATCCTTACCGTCCCTTATTTTACCATTTCGTCCCTTTTTTCCAATACCATCCCCCTTTTCTACCTTACCGTCCCTTCTTTAACACCCCTTTAAGACAGTGTCACACAAAAATTCTGTATTAAAAGTACTACATTTTTATTATTTCTTATTTGAATGTCCTGTGGGTACTATGCAAATTCATTATAAGTAAAAATTTAGAAGAAAATAAAAAGTTATAGGGGTAAAATGGTAAGGAAAATTAAACTCGCAAGTTTAACTTAAACCTCAGTTAAATAAAACATTTCTCGCTGCTGACCATTTTTTCTTTATTTTGAATCATTAAGGCATTCGTCTATCAGATTAAAATGTTACTTTAGCAAGTTTAATTTCGCCAGATTTTTTTTCCCAAAAGTCAAAAGATTGTGAGAATGCCCCATATTTTGAAACTTCTTATGCTACCCTATAATCTAGCAGTCTTCAATGATTGCTTGAGTGGCGTTTAAGATGCCTTGATCAAGAAGGGGGCTCTCTCGGTCAACAATCGAGTACCCAACTTCAAGGTGGATACAGCCTCTAAAATATGCTCGTTTTAAAATAATTAATTTCTCGGAAACTTATCGTACGAATTTCATGAAAATTTGTTTTTAGCCTAATTGAAGGGTATAGAGTTCATTTATGCTGTCAGAATTGTGTACGGCTATTGAAAAAACAAAGTTATGGTTCATTTTAATATGTAGATGCCACCCCCCCCCCTAAGCAAATTTTATATACGTCATTTAAAAGTAAACTTTATTACCAACCGTGTGGCACCATTTTTTTTTCAGAGTTAGTAAGGGGTGTTTACTTTTTTTTCCACGACTGTACAATATGCTATTTTAATACTAATTTTTATACGAAGCAAGTAAAATTTCAGCTACAGGCGAATATGTGTCTTGCTGATTTAGATTCATTAATAATAATAAATGGCGCCATATTGGCAAATGATAATGGCAGGTGTATAAATTATATAGTCACGAATTATTAATATAATATATTGTCATTGTGAAATATCTATTAGTATCACTTATCATTTCTGTTTATAACATGTCTTCCTCTATGTTAAACCGTTCTCTCATTACTTATATATTATGTCAAAATATCATCATTACTCCTTCATACCTTTAGGCATTAATGAACTTATATGGTCGAAATCCTCAGACTAATAACCTAAAATTATTAGTAATCTTTTGTAGAATCCTGTTTCGCGTGCTGTTATACGAACTAAGTAATTTACAGAAAATAATGATGAGTTCTATTAATACATTAAAACCTGATTAAATAGAATCAAAAGAAACTGAAGTAAAAACATCCGTTTTATACACGTTTTCATCTTAGCAGGTATAATTGCATACTATTCTTTTCTTCGGAACTGTGAAATATTTCTTTTTATGGCAGGATTCTATTATATTATACACATTCTTTTTTCCAGATTTTTCTGTACTATTATTCATTACCTGATACATTTTTTTAAAAAAATTGTAAACCTTATATGTATGTTTCATTTACGATCCTCATATTCTAGTTGTTCTTAAAAAATGAATAATAATTTCAGTATATTAAAAAAACTATCAAAACGGAATTTGTATGCAGTGAAATACTGCACTAAACGGAAAATTATCACAGCCCTGATGAAATGAATAAATTGGAATCTAGTTTTTCAATTCCTCCTATGTAATCTTTGGCGTCGAGGATCTACTTCATTCCTCAAAACTAACATCAAAATTGAATGCTTTAAAGAGCCAAAGTCAATGCGCTCACATAAGTTTTTCGATACCGTGTAGTCTCCAGCGTTGCCCATTTGGCGTTCATTTTCATTCCTAAATTCCGAATTCACACAGAAACTTCCTAAAGAACTTGGAACTTGGAATAGGAATTGGAACAGAGTTCTTCGAGACTCTCCTTACCTCTAATAGAGCAATGAAACGTGGAGCAATTTATTGCCATAGCCAAAGTCTGGCAAGCAGAACACCAGAAAAGCGTATAGGGAAAAGCCGGCAAGATTATATAAAAAAGGCCTTTACAGGTGCCATATATTTTAAATACATAAACAGTTACAATAAAAGAATAAATAAGTAATAGATAATGAGACAGTTAATCTATATTATAAAGGACAAACATATCTGTGCCTAACGCATCCGTTATTCTGCGAATGGCAACACTTTGAAATATGAAAGGAAATTTCGGTTTTGCAATTTTCGCTACTGCAAATTTTTAAACTTCTAACCATCGCAAAGTTTCAATTTTTACACCGTCGTATAGGGGGAAAAATGTACTTTTAAATGCAATTTGTTTGAAAGCTCTATCTCAATTTATTTTTGAGATATTAATTTTTTTTATAGTTGTTAGTACCAATTTTGTAATTGTGGCAACTGAAGTACTCCATTTCTATTAAAAATAAAGGGAAAATAGTCATGGTTTACTTATTTTTATTGATTATATCTTTATTGATGCCATTTTCCCATTACAAATAAAAGAAACTTTTTTCTAATTTTTGAACAGAAAATGACGTCAGCCATTAAAAAAAACAGGCATTCTTCTTCATAAATCAAAAGTTTGAAGAATATATTTCAATATTTTTACATTACGCTGATACTGAGTTTGAAACGCTAGGCAAAATGATTCAGTGTGTAAAAATGATGTCACATTTAAAACAAAACTATATATATATTTTTTTTGATAAAACTAAATATTTGACCAATACTAAATGGCCAATACTATGGCAACTAAAGGCAAATTTCTGAATGGTAAATTTTCGCGGGTACTGAGATTAGAACTTAAATTTTATGCGAATGTTCACATGAAAAGTGGTATCGGACAAACGTGACTTTGAGTTTGGAAATACATTCATTAATAATGTATTGCGCGTTAAAATACTTTTAAATTGTGAATTTGAGTGGTGCGTATGTAAATTTTGAGAATGTGAAAATAACGTACAGTTTAGATTTTATGGGGGGAAATTTTATGATGTGACAAAGCGAAATCCTTTTTACTGATTTTTCATCCCGTAAAAACAAACGTAATTGCCTCAATCGATAACTTCAACATAATTACTCATCTTGATTACCTATTCTAATACAGTTTAATTTTTTGGTACTTCTTAGTTATCCCGTCGACCAATTTCGCCGAATTATATAAATCGCCAAACCACTCGCCAAATTATACAAATTGACATATTTTTTATTTTAAATAACGAAATAACAAATAAATTAGTAAAACATTAATAAAAGTACAAATAAAACTTCGAATTAATGGTTTTATTGGTCATTATTGGCATTTGATCTTACAATCAATTAATTAATGACAAACCCTTATTGGCATTTAATCTTACAATTTGGCGACAGTAATTTGGTGGACGGGATAACTAAGAAGTACCAATTTTTTAATAATTTGAGCAGTTGAAGTTTTTGGAAATAATATTTTGGTAATTTTAGGTTAAAAAAAATATTTGTTTTAAGAGTTAGATAACCAATGCAAGATGATTTTTTTTTTTTAATTATTTTTCTAGGTTCATAATTCGATCTAACAGTTCCATTCTAAACATTTTAATTCGTCGAATTTCGACGGGTTCCAACTCGTTAATACGATAAAAGAAAGAAAAGAAAAGATTATTTACAAGAATATATACAAAATTTACAAAAGAATTTAAGCGCTCCAGGAACGCAAAGCCCAAAGAACATAAACTAGGGAATTATCCTGGGTCAATGTTTTCCGAGAGATGGAGTAATGCCCTTGGTCTACGCCAACTTACATTCTCATCATAGGTGCTTAAATTTTGAATAGCAGGATTAGGGATGTTTTGAATATTTTCAAAGAACTTATTGGCTTGGTTTTTAATGGCCGAACGAATGGGAGGAATTTTAAGATCATGATGAATAGCAGTATTTCTACGATACCATAAATCATAAGTAATACACAATCGTTACTTTAAAAAATCACGAACAGTGCTGAACAGTAGAGCAGCATTGAGGGGTCACCTAGCTGTAATTAGCTTAACACCCAGTCTATTGTTTTAATGTCTTGTATATTTATGAGCCATTGGAAAAAGAAAAAGTGTAGTTTTAAAACTACTGAAGAAGTACAGTCGTGGAAAAAAAAGTAAACACCCCCTACTAACTCCTCAACAAATTATCGTAGAATAAAGTTACTGGTACCGAACGATTGGAAATAAAGTCTACTTTTAAATGATGTATATAAAATTTGCTTAGGGGGCCATCTACATATTAAAACGAATCCAAACTTCGTTTTTTTTTTCAATGACAATGCCCAAATTTAACAAGATATTTCAATTCCTCGGCTCAAATTATGCTCAGACACCGAATTTCAAGTCATTAGAATGATAAGTTTTTGAATTATAAACATTCAAAATTTAGTGCTTCTAATGTTAAATTACATTTTCATATTTTTATTAATATCTCCAGAAATTATGCTTCTAATGTGCTAATTTTTTTTTGTAGCAATAATACTAATATACCCAAACATAAATACGCTGAATTTGCAATTTTTATAATTTTATGATATGAATTATGAATTATGAAATTAATATTCGAAAAAATTATGAATTGCAACCAACAATTTTTTTGATAGGTTTATATTTATTAAGTCCTGCTTTACGTAAATCCGAAATTTCACACTTTTCTTCCAAGTAGTTTTCAAATTACGCTTAAAAAACGGCAAAATGATGGTTTAAGGGGACGTCTATAATAGAGGTGACTAGATATTTTGAAATTTCTTCTGCTGTATTGTAATCTAGCAGGCTTCATTGACTTCTTAAGGTGCCTTGATCAAGATGGGGGCTCTCTCGGTTAATAATCGATTTCCGAACTTCAATTTGGATACAGCCCTTAAAATACGCTTGTTTTAAAATAATTAATTTCTCGGAAACTTATTGTACGAATTGCATAAAAATTTTTTTTAGGCTAATTGAAGGATGCAGAGTTCGTTTATGATGTCAGAATTGTGTACTGGTATTGAAAAAAACAAAGTTATGGTTCGTTTTAATATGTAGATGGCCCCCTAAGCAAATTTTATCTATATCATTTAAAAGTAGACTTTATTTCCAATTGTTCGGTACCAGTAATTTTCTTCTATGCTAATTTGTTGAGGAGTTAGTGGGGGGTGTTTACTTTTTTTTTCTACGACTGTACATGGAAAAATTTAAGGTAAAATCAAAAATTTAAAAATTATATAAATGATTAAGAATATTAAATCATTAAATTTAAGTCAAGGAAGTTAGTAAGTAGAATAGTAAAAAGTTGAAAAATTAAGTTAAAGTATAACTGTAGTTACAAAACTACCATAAATAGAGAATAAAATGTAAAAAATTACAGTTAGCACTTGTTCCGAAATGACACTCACCAAGGTAGGACAGAAAAAGCTGTAAAGAAGGCAGCAAAAGTAACTTTAACAAAGAAAGGCACTAATCAGGGCAATATATGGGGCATTCTCACAATCTTATGACTTTCAGGAATAAAAATCTTGTGAAATTAAACTTGCTAAAATGACATTTTAATCTGATAGACGAATGCCTTAATGATTCAAAATAAAGAAAAAATGGTCTGCGACGAAAAAATTTTTATTTAACTGAGGTTTAAGTTACACTTGCGAGTTTAATTTCTCTTGCCATTTTACCAATAAAACTTTTTATTTTCTTCTAAATTTTTACTTATAATGAATTTGCATAGTACCCGCAGCACATTCAAACAAGAAATAATAACAGTGTAGTATTTTTAGTACAAAAGTTTGGTATAACATTGTCTTAAAGAGGTGTTATAGAAGGGATGGTAAGGAAAAAAAGAGGAAGGTATAGGAAAAAGGAACGGTAAGAGAAAAAAAGGTATGGTAAGGATGGGACGATAAGGAAAATTATTACCTATTTTTAAGCAAATCATGTTAAGACTAAGTGATATCCACAATGTTCACTGATTTTTAGAAACAGTTATTTACATTGGATTAAATTACAAAAAAAAAAAAAAATTAATTTACCTCGAAAAGTGCAGGAATAAACCTTGTGGACGGGAAGACTACCAATAAAGCCACGATCGCTTGAAATTGATATTTAAATGCTGATTTATATTCTACAGTAAATTTCCTGTCAAAGAATTTTAGACATTCTTTCTCTATCATACTTCTGCATGAGAAAAAACTTGAACAAAATTAATTCTGTGGCTGCGTCTAAAGTGATTTTCTGTATAATTTTCGAAGAGGGACGGTGTGAAGGACATTTCCTTCACATATTCTTTTAATAGATTTTCCCGTTTCGCCCCCCTTTTAATGTATAGTTATTTTACTAAATTCTTATTTTTTTATTCTGCCTGAAATCATAAATTAAATTTATTTTCATCACTCATTTCATTTCGAATTACATTCTCGTTGCGCGCTTTATTTCTCAAAAACAGTAATTGATTATGTAGGTCATGCTATTTTTATCTTGCGTTGAAATATTTTACCCGTTCCTTGTACGCAATTATTTCGGTTGTTAGGCGGTTATTTCTCTTTTTTTTTTTTTCTTTATTTATTTATTAAGTGTATGTTGTTACAGCTGCATCTTTTTTTCCATAACGTATTATTCCTTGTCACAAATTTAGCCTGCAATATGTTTTATTTCTTAATTTCACATGCTGTCAGTCGACTCTGCGGCGCCTATTAACATAGGTTGCCACCCCTCATTCAAATGCGGCTTTTTTTTTTTTTTTGTCACTTTATATTTTCCTGTTTATCCGTTGGCGTTAAAATTTTATATGTTGCCCTTTCCCCCTCTTCATTGACATTACATTAACGGTTTTTAACACGTGTCTCATTTCAATTTAATTCTCTCCAGATTTCAACTGGCTTGCTAGTTTTGTAAATTGCTGCACGCCAATAACTCAACGCTCAAAAATGTCGTTATGACTTGATTCTGTTCCTGATCGTGCATCTGTAAGTATAAAATGTAGTGTGTCCTCTCCAGCACTGGCCGTTCTGCCGGAATCCTCGATATGTACGAACCTGGCAAATAAAACTCCTTTTTACTGGATTATCTGGATTTCATCTATAAACTGGCTCTATATCTTTACACATACTAAAAAGTGAATATAATCCTGCTTCATAAATCCCCGATGCTACGTGTATATTTATCTCAACCTGTTTTTCAGATAGATGGAGTTTAAGACTAGAACGTTTGTATAAGAATTTGGTGCTAAAACGAAGGAACGGAGTTAAAAATAATAATAACAACCGTAAAAATGAGTGCAGGTTAATTTTTTGCTATATATGTATATAAAACAATAGTGCCATTTTCGGAAAAAAATTAGATCGAATTACTTTTATTGAAACAATTTTATACAGACAGCTCCAAACTTAAAAGTCAGCATCAGGGACACGGGTTGGTATAGGAGTTTGCTGGATATTTGGATCTCCAACAACGTCTGGGTTGTTTTAGAACATATTGAAAAAAAAAGTAAAAATTAAGTTTATAAACCAAAAAACCCGACTGCGTAAAAAGCGAACTAATTAACTATTTCCGATCAATGTGAAACTATTTATTATATTAGTTACCTATTTTTTTTTTTTTTATTTACTTGTATTGATGACTTTTAAGTTGTGTTTAATTGTTAGTTCCTATCTATAAACACTGTTTTGATGAGGCCTATAGATGTCCATGAAAGTTAGAGTTGCAGTAAAGCTAGAGATCCTATCTACACAACTTCCAGGTTGTGTAATATTTAAATGGAGCTTCTGACTGTAAAATAGCCAATGAAACATCGTTTTCATTTTGAAAGACCTATCCAATGATACGCCGCTCCATATGGTGCGCAAAATTTTTTTTCGTCTCCTCCGCCATTTTAAATTTATAAAAACAAAAACTAGCCTATAACCTTCGGACGGTTAAGACGAATCGATAGAGACCTCATTCATTAAAATCCATCCAGATGTTGGGATGTTTCAAGGGTATAAAGAAATCCATATACCCAGATATGCGTGAAACACATAATCCTTCTTAGCAGTCGGGTAAAAAGGAATACTATAAGGGGTTAAAGAAAGATTTTTCAGTGTTTCACGCTGAATCTATTTTCCTAGCTTCTTTTTTTTTATTTGGCTACTTTTTTTATTTGTTATTCGCAAAATCACTAATGTTGGTCAAAAGTCTGCGAGAACCCTGATCCGGAGATCCGGACGGTATATTGAATAAACCTCAACTGTGCTACTCCAACCTTGAGTATGATTTATCCAGTTGAAAAAAAATTCCTTCTCTTCATTATGACCTAATTACATGGTATACAGGGGTTTCCGTATTATCACACACTTTCATCTTGTAAATGCTATAGTTATAGCTCAGATGAATGAAACTAGTACTGCAGTTCGCAGCCATTTCCAACAAATAGAGCGGTTTATGGCAGCCATGTACTGTTCGGTTTAAAGTTTACTAAAAACGGTATTACATTTGCATTAGCCGCATGTCTGGGTTAATAACCAAATAAATCGCCAAAGATTTCATTATTTATAGCAACTATTTTTTTGTATTCTGAATATTACAGTGTTTAAGCAAGTAGCTAGATTATGCATCTGTTAATTTTTGTTTTATTTAATTATTTTTAGTTAAGTTTTATTATTGTTAAAGAATATTAGCCAGAAACAATTGCTGAACTATTTGCAATATTTCAAGTTCAAACTTGTTAAATTTCGGCAATCGAGTTAATTTAATTCGATAGATTTTTAAAAAATCATGGTTAAAAATTGTTTTAGAGCTCAGAAGCACTAAATTGAGATACAGTTTTCAAACAAATTGAATTTTATAGTACATTTATCTTTCTACTCGACGGTGTAATAACTGAAATTGGACGATGGTTAGAAGTTAATCATTTTGTGATAAAAATCGAAATTGATTACGGGTCGTTATCACCGTCGATCTCGATGCTATGTCAGAGTTACTCTAAGACGAGTTTTCGCTATGTAATATAAACCAGTGCTTCCCGGTTTATGGAATACATTCTCGCCCGTGTACAGAACACAGGTAAAAACGATTTTTAACTGGAAACTCTAATATTTTTTTAGTTACTGTATATTTTTTATTTCTTTTGATTGACCACTAACAACACAAAAAAGCATTATGGGAAAAATATCAGTTATGTATTCAAATAAAGGTCTAACATTAACTAAAATGATACTTTTGTATTAGCTGCAATCCAGAGGTCAAGGAAGAAATCGCCAGATTTCGCTATTTTGATTCGATTTTTTCAGTATTTAATTTCTGTTACGTATCTGTTAAATTTGTGTTTTATTTATTTTATTCTATTTATTTATTTATTTATTTATGAATTTTTAATTTCGTTATGCATCATTGCCAAGAGGCAAATCCTAAATTATTTATATTGTTTCAAGTGCAAACGAGTTAATTTTTTGTAAGATATATACAGTGAAACCTCCCTGTGCGACCACCTCCCCGAATGACCATTTTTTCATGGAACGAAATTTATTCCCACAGCTCAATACCAATTTTACCTCCATTCAGAGACCATCTCAGTTGAACTTCCTCCATGAGCGACCAATTTCTTTGAAGAAAATGAAAGAAATTCCGGTTTTTTCTGGCCGCTTGAAGAAGGTTTTATTAGAAAAATAATTCCGGAGAGTGCATTATCCATCAATCTTCTAAACTAAGTTTAGATTTCCTTTTTTATAATTTATTCCGGTAACTTTTAAGTGTTTAAACCCCTCTTTGCCTTTATAGACAAGGAATTTAACTCTGATGACAAATTAAGAATGACAGTCAATAAACTCACCTGCCCTATTCTGTCAGGAGTTCTTAAATAAATAGATAAATTAATGAAATCGTCATTATTCGTTCCCGTCCAAAAAAAAATTGCATTTATTTACTGAACTTCGAAAGGACTTGGAAATAAAAGTTATAAAAGGCAAAGCTGTAAAATCACAACAAACATCAATGTATTTATTTTTTTAACATTTTATTGCAGTAATTAACTTATGTAATTAACTTTTGCTTTGATACTTAAATTTTCATATTTTTTCCTAGTGTGAAAAATAAATTTTAGTAATATTGTTACCTTTTTTCAACAATTAAAATCTAGATTTAAACATGACATCCATTAAGAGACCACCTCTAGGAGCGAAAATTTTTATTGGAACGAAACGTGGTCGCTTTAGAGAGGTTTTAGTGTATATATATATATTTAATTACAATTGAAAATTACTTTAAAGACCATAAAAAAATCAGTAAACTGATATACTGTTTCCAAACAAATCGCATTTGAAAATACATTCTTAACACTTTCCAACAAAGTTGAAAAATGTTTATAATTTCGCTTTGTCTGGCCGTCTGTCCGTTTGTCTGCGCTCTAACTCTTGTATATATACCCGGATTGTCCTGAAATTTTTGGATTTTATTAAGGTTCACCATAGCACTATCCCAGTGGCGTGGCGTGAAAATTTTCGGTGGTCATCGCAATTATTTAAGTTTGTGGTGAAAAATTATTAACTCTAAAATTCAATGGTTGAATGTTCAAAAAAGAAACTTTAAATCTTACCTTCACTTATACATGAACTCCAAATGTTCTGCTAAAACTGGATCGTAGAGTTTTAAAAGCTTATTAAGAGTTTTAAAATATTGCTTGGTCATCGCCGCACCCAGCGATGACCGGACGCCACGCCACTGCGCTATCCCTATTTAAATGGAGTTTGTAGCATGTTTAGTTCATTTACAGGGGCAGTCAAAAGTACATTCCGGCTAATGGGAAAAAATCGTTTCGAATTATTTTTAATTATGTTACACGATTTCAAGCATAAAATAATTGATATGCATTTATGAAGTGTACTAAAATAAGCATTCTGAAGAATATGCGGTACAAAGGATACTTATTATTCATTTACAGGGCCACACAAAAGAATTCCGTCATATAATGACATGGGGGGGGGGTATTTTAATTATGTTAAACTATTTCATATATAATGAATTTCATAGACTTCGCTGAGGTTTACTATAAGTTATTTCATGCATAATAAGAAGTGCATAGCATTTACAAGGACACGCAAAATATTTCAGGTAAGGTAACTCTAGGATAGATGGCCATAGTTTTTAAAGATTGAAATAAAAATTCTTGGAATGCAAATGCGCGAAATATTGATGCATATTTGAAATTCTTATATATATACTCATCATATTTCATGCAAAAAATAACTAAATATTGGAAATAATTAAACAACATTAAAATTTGAATGGCAGATGGTCATCTCTCCTTAAAGCCGAGGAGAGATGGCCATCCAATACAAGAAAAAACAAGTTGGAAATTGCTCGTCAAACGTGGCAAATGAGGTGCGTTCGTACTACAACTAGTTTTATAATTATTTTTTGCACCCCATATTGTACTGAATGTATATTTTTTTGCGCTTCATAAGAGCATAGTCTGTAACATCATTAAAATGCACTTACAATAATTTTTTCCCCATTCCCCGTAATGTGACGGAAAACTTTTGACTGTCCCTGTAATTAAACTATACATTCGATTTTCATAAAATTTGAAATGGCTCGACAAAATTTTGCAGCAATTATATATTTAAAATTTCAGACCATTCGGAAGGCTGTAAAATGATTAAAATGCATTTGCAATAATTTTTTCCCATTGGCCATAATGTAACGGAAAACTTTTGGGTGTCCCTGTAATTAAACTATACATCCGATTTTCATAAAATTGGAAATGGCTCAACAAAATTTTGCAGCAATTATATATTAAAAATTTCAGACCATTCGGAAGTCTGTAAAATCATTAAAATGCATTTGCTATAATTTTTTCCCATTGGCCGTAATGTAACGGAAAACTTTTGGGTGTCCCTGTAATTAAACTATACATCCGGTTTTCATAAAATTGGAAATGGCTCGACAAAATTTTGCAGCAATTATATATTTAAAATTTCAGACCATTCGGAAGTCTGTAACATCATTAAAATTCACTTGCAATAATTTTTCCCATTGGCCGTAATGTAAAGAAAAACTTTTGACTGTCCCTGTAATTAAACTATACATCCGATTTTCATAAAATTGGAAATGGCTCGACAAAATTTTGCAGCAATTATATATTAAAAATTTCAGATCATTCGGTCGGGTAGTTTTTGCTCTGTTATATGCGGACGGACGGACAGACGGACTGAACGACGACTATAGGTGCTACGTATTTATATAATTACGAACGCACCTAAAAAGTGAAGTTAAATAGCAAAAAAATAACATATTTCATATAGTTAATCATGAAAAACATATAGCAATGTATAAAGATACAGTTGTATGATGAAAAATCAGTGAATAAAACTTGAATAAACAAAATTTGAAGTATAATTTCAATACTTTACTTTTCTTAAAATCTTACCACATTTTTAGCAAAGGTCTTGATAATTTGTACACGTTTCATGGTACCACTTCAGGTACCTTATGCATTGTATCCAGACATCCTTTTTGGATGTGATATTATACTGTTTTGCACAACCAACACAGTGATCCTAATCCAATTCTATTTACTCGGAATCTGTAGAATCTGATAATTTAAATGCATTTCGTTTTCTTCGCTACTGGAAATGTCTCCCTCGCGTTAATTTTAGGTTTATTACGTTTATTACGTTTATTTATCAACTTTATCAGTTTCTGTTATGAAAGTTTCCGACTTTTTTCAGTATTTTCTGAAACAAATAAATCGTTAGGTCTTATTACATTATTATTATTATTATTAAAATATTTATATTAGTGAAATTTAAATAATTATATCAATTAATTAATATATTTATAAACATAAAGATTATACATTTATTTTAAATTTAACTATAGTTAGTTAAAATAATCACTCCGTATAATTTTGAAATATTGATTAAAGGTGGCCATCTGTCCTAGATTTCATGTGGTCATCTCTCCTGAAATTGAAGGACTGATGATCGCCCAATTTAAAGCATCAATAGCCATTGTACGTCTTTGTTTCAGGCTTAGAAGTAAAGATTAGATTATATATGTGCTTTAAAAATCCATATAGTAAAAAACATATATAAAGTACGTATTGCAAAACAGTTAGATACCTAAGTCAAAAAAAATAGCAACCACTAAATTAAATAAACTTTAAAATTACACTTACTTTTTATAATCGAAAAACACAACTGCAGGTCGCAATAAATAATCTCGTTGATCTATTTCATACAAAGAAATTTTTTGTTGCAATCTATGATCAAGTTTTAGAAATATTTAGACTGGCCATCTCTCCTCTATGGCCATCTATACTAGAGTTACCCTACTATATTGTGTCCGAAGTACTGTACATTAGCGACGATTGCTGAAAATGCATTTTTAATTATATGCGATTTTATGTTTCAGTATATTTATGCATACTATACAGTGTGTGTAAATGCTATAGTTCATATGCAGGGCTACACAAAAGAATTCGTAAGTGTTACTGAGTATGAGCGTAAATTGCTTAAAGGTGGTTTTTAAAGAAGTTATGCATTTTTACGCTGAACTGCATTTAGTTTACTAAGAAATCATTGTAGAATATAGATAAAATGATATACAGGATCACTCAAAGAATTGGATACATAACCGTCTATGGATGATAATATCTGGAAATGTGAATTCAGTAGTTTTCAGAGTGTTTTAGTTTAAATTAAATTTTAGCTAAATAGCGGAATGTAATAAAGGTACTATTGGCTATGGACGGTAACTGCTGAAATCAATTTTTAAAATGTTTTATACGTTTTCTAAAATGTTTAATTTGTTATATTATTTACCTTATTTCCCTAAATAACGAAGTTTTGTTAAAGCATTCAGGAAATCTTGGAAAGCGTTTCATAATCTATGCTTAACGCATGATTGTTCTTTCTTGTTTCTATTTGACAGTGTAAAAATTGAAATTGTTCGATGTTTTACGAGTTAATAATGTTGTGATAAATAGGAAATTGTTCGGTCAAGTTGTTGCGACAGTATATCTGACGTCAGAGTTACTCACGGGGGCATTTTTGCTTTATAACATAGACAGATTTTGTAATGTTGAATAAATGCCTCGTATACATAAAACGGTAAATAGTTTGCGGATAAGTGCTTGTGTAAAATTTTCTTCTCTTCCAAGACCATTTTCTCAATCTTGCCAGACTACTAGAAAAGCGAAGTACCTAATAAAAATTTCTATATTACTCAGCTTATTGCGCTATTGCTGCATAGGAATTTATTGTTGCTTCATCAAATAATCAAAGAAAATGTTCTGATGTTATTGCACAGTACTTTGAGCAGTCGATTCCCCGTAAACATAAAGAAAGAAATTTATGATACGAAAGATTTCTACTTCTAAAACAAAATATCTCATACAAGAAAGTAATCATGTAAAATATTAATGAATTATTCATTTCAATATCAATATATTTGTGCTTACACTATGAAAATTATAAGTAATATTAAATAAACTATTCATATAGAAGTTTCTTCTGTTATGTGTATGCCTTTAATTTGAAGGACAGACTTCCAGATTGCTTTCGCTGTAACATGGCATTTAAGGAATTGGCATAAATTTACTTGACGTGAGCAAACGTTTCTAGAATATCATAATAAATATCTTTTTTTCCAGTAAAGTAAGTGATAAATGAAAAATATGAGAAATGTTATGTCTTTAATATAACTCTACCCCTTGTTTACGGTAAGTATATGTAAAATAATACAGACAATTACCTATCTATTTATTTGAAACGCTAATTAGGTAGAAACAAGCACAGAATTTATTTTATCTCAATTGTCTTTCGTTTCGTATTTAGAAAATAGTTCATTCACTATGTACATGTCAAGTAAGTAATAAAAAATATTTATTGCTCAACATATTGCAATACAGATGCATATAGATTATTTGTTGGTTCTTCAAAAAATCAAGGAAAAGTTTCCGATCTTATTGCACGGTAGTTTTAGCAGTAAATTCCCCGTCAACATACAGAAAGAAATTTCTGATATGATATTTGAAAGATTTCCGCTTCTAAAAAAATCCTTTCATACAAGGAAGTAATCAGCTAAAATATTAATGAATTATTCCTTTCAATTTCAATAATTCTGCATTTTCACTATGAATATCATGCGTATTTGTGAATAATTCATATATACGTTTCTCTTGTATTGTTAGAGATAAATGCTTTCCTGAATTATAAACATAAATAAATCATCGTTTAAATAGTCTATTAAAGAAAATTATCCGTTAATATATGATAGAATTTTCAAAAAGAAGAACTGTTTTTCTCCATTGATGTCATGGGTGTTTCTGTATGTGGTGCAATATCAAAAAGGACTTATGAATGATAATCTCTTCTTCAGTTAGTCTCTAAATAAGCTCTTAAATCATAAACATGTCAGAGTATTTTTCTGCATTTAATATGTCAATAATTATCTTTAATGTAACTACTTTTTATTTAAATTTCATTTAACATTTTCTTTCTATTAAAATTAATAGTTCCAGATATGAATCGATGTCCTAATTGCAATTGATCTAGTCTCTTCATATTAAATTGGATATACCAAAAGGATACCATACTCACCTGTGACACCGATTCAATGATGGACCAATCAAGGTAAGAG
Organism: Maratus speciosus; assembly: GCA_963932465.1. Taxonomy (NCBI): domain Eukaryota; kingdom Metazoa; phylum Arthropoda; class Arachnida; order Araneae; family Salticidae; genus Maratus; species Maratus speciosus. The sequence continues at coordinate 245,759,529 of OZ010792.1, forward strand.
AATTTAGCTTACCTAATTTTAAAGTACTATTTATGTAATTTAAGAAGAGAAGCTCAAAAGGTTGTAGTTCATAATTTCCAAGATGTGTATGTAAAGCATTTTAATTATTAGCCTAACTAAAGAATATTCTAAAAATTTTCACCTTTTAATTTCTTTATTTTTCTCTTCAAATATCATTAAATTCTTTCTCTTATCAATATTATACTCATATTTATTTTCATTTTGGCGTTGTACCAGTACAGAGCTCCCTCTCAAAATTCCCTTTTAAATTTCCCTTCGAAAATTTTGCTATCTACCTTTTTCTGGAACATTCTTCCCGCCAAAAGTAAAAGCAAATCGCAATGATTTTCTCAATCCGCATTTTCCATTTTTGTCATTGTTTAGTTGCCTTGTCATAATGCAGATATTTGTATTCATGCACAATCACTATAAATCTTTCTGTCCTAGTTCAGAAGAACTTTTTTCAGTTTTTGACTGCTGAAATATAATTGCGTCATCGGAGGATGAATGTCCATTCGAATTATAACCTTTCGAAACTAAAGCTTTTTTGTAGAGTGTTCCACCATTCTGAACGATGATCATGTAAGTAAAGAAGTTGTATTGCAGCTGTGTGGTATATATTTATCGGGAAAACACCAAAGATTCTCATGTTGCTATGATTATTTGTTTTTCGCTCGGTAAACGAATGGAATGATTATACTGGCTTAGATTGACAGATTATTTTTTTAACTACTTTATGCAGCTGTTGAATTATTTGTGCGATCTGATTTTATAGATTCACTCTTTAATCAGAGGATGTCTTATTGATAAAGTGTGCAAATACTGCTTTGATTAAATAGTTAATACACCTTTAACTAAAATGGAGATTTTTACTCGTCGATAACTGTGGTAATATTGCATGTATGTATGGTATTGCATGTATATTAATTTGAAGCACAGACTGTCATATTCCTTTCACTATTGCATGGCACATAAGGAATCCAGTTAAATTTACTTGACGTTAACAAAAGTTTCCAGTATATCGTAATAAATATATCCTTTCCAGTAATGTCATTCAGGGTAACTTTGATCCGCATTTTCTCTATTTTCATATGCCACAGTCTTATTTTAAGAATATTGTTGTAACTAGGGGCATAAAAGAGAAGAGATGATCCTAAATTATTGTATGACTATCAAAAATTAAGGAATAATAATAATAATAAAAGCAATAAAAAATGAATTTTTAACCTGGTTCAAAGTTACCCAGCCATTTAGGGTAACTTTGAACCATATGATAAATATTATCTAAAATAATTCATTATAAAAAAAAGTATTATTGAACCCCAAAAAATGTTTTCAGATATGTAAAGACTGAATTTACATCCCAACATCACAAGATTTGTATAACTTATGGTATTACAACAAATATTATGCATAAGAAAAGTGGAAGAAGAGAACCATGAATATTTAGGAATAAAACTATTTATTGTTCATATAAAACATAAAGATGCAGTGAAAAACAATTTTAAATGTTTTAACTCAATAATATATCCATAGTTACAGTAATACATACTAGTACTAGTATTATTCAAACAAGAATAAAAATGTGGAATGTGTGAAATGTCAAATTTGAGTACCTCCGCCCCGAATAACGCCTTTAAATGAATTTTATGGATTTTACACATATTTGTGAAAATATTTACATGTTATATCTAATGCACACTTTCGGCATTTATATAAAATATACGTGCAAATATGGGAAAATTTTTACAGTAGCACCTATAATCAGTAAATTATAAACATCAGTATAACTTTGAGCCGGCTCAAAGTTACCCTGAAAATGTGGTAAAATACTTTCTTATTTTACATTTTATTAACTATTAATAAATAAATAATCACAAAATGTTAACACATTTACAACATTTAGATAATAATATGTCTGATAAATGAGTATATTGTTACTTATACTATGAAAATTTAATTGGATTACAACAACTTCAAAACAGCATTTAAAATTAACTTGAAAACAGTACTTTGCAAAAATAGTTAGATGATGCAATTAATTGCGCATAATGTTGCTAATTTATTTCTAAAATAAAGAGTAGAAATCCCAGTATAGAACTTTGCCAACAGAGCACAGTTCTGGAGTTTATTTAGTCTTTTGGAGTCAAAAATATTGAAAATTAGAAGGTGGTGCCAAGTTACACCCCATGGTTCAAAGTTACCCTGAGTGACTGTAATGTACTTGATAAATGAAAAGTGTGAAAACTGTTATGATTTTAATATACTTTTACCTGTTGTTTATAATCAGTCTAGGTAAATGAATATAGACAATTTCGGACCGACTTATATAAACGGCTACATAGGAAGAATGTAACTGAGAATTTATTTTATCTGTATTTTCATTTGTTTTGCATTTCGAAAATCGTATGTTCTCTATATACGTCTCTCGAAGGTATTGGAAAATTTATTTATTATTTAACATATTGCGAAAGATTTGCATAAGGATTATTTATTGTTTCTTTAAGTAGTCAAATAAAAGGCTCCGATGTTATTACGTAGTATTTTAAACAGTCAAGTCTAATGTCACCATAAAGAAAGAAATTTGTGATATTATATTTGAAAGACTTTCCACTACTAAAAAATATTGCATACAAGTAAGTAATCGTGCTAAATTTTAATAAATTATTCATCTCAGTTTCAATAAATCTGTATTTTCACTATGAATATTATGAGTAATTGTAAAAAAACATTCATATAGAAATTTCTCATGTATATTGTATAGTATTAATTTGAAACGCTGACTTTCATGTAGCTTTCACTATAATATGACATTCAAGGAATTCACATAAATTTACATGACGTGAACAAAAGTTCCTAATATATCATAATAAAAGTAATTCCACTAAAGCATTCGATAAAGATGAGAAACGTTATGATTTTAATGTACATTTACCTGTTGTTTACGTTCAGTATAGGTAAAAATATATAAACAATTTCTTACCTACCTATTTTAACGGCTATATAGAAAAAAACAAACGCAGTATTTAATTTGTTTATATTTTCGCTTGTTTCGTATTTGGAATAGTAGATGTTCTATCTATACATGCCATGTAAGTAACAAAAAACCATTTACTACTAAACATGTTGTAATATAGATGTATATGGATTACTTGTTACTTCCTGAAATAATCAAAATAACATGCTTCGATAGTATTGTGCATTATATTGGACAGTCAGTTCTCCGTAAATATAAAGAAAGAAATTAATGACAATATATTTGAAAGTTTCCCACTTCTAAAAGAATTATTTCGTACAAGTAAGTAAACATGCAAACTATAAATGAATTATTCATTTCAATTTCAAAAAATCTGTATTTTTACAATGAATATTATGAGTAGATGTAAATAAATATATCTATATATATATATATATATATATATATATATTCATATGGAAGTTTCTTCTGTATATGTTTTGTATAAAACCAGAATTCCTCGAAGCAGAGCCGAATGGCTCCATACGATCCTTCAAAAGCGATCGTGTAGCGATCCATCGGCCCAAAAAGCACCGAGTGATGTCCAGCCGTCACGACAACAACACCGTCAAACGAAACAGCTGAACAAGAGAGACACAAGGCCCACCACAAGAAAGAACTTCGCAAAGCCCCTGGTGAGGCATGATAATTTAACACCCGCGGAATATTTTGACGAATCCGTTATTCAGAGAGACGCCTATACCAGGGTGGCTATGTCATGTCGCAACAAATACGACGCATCCAAGTTAGCCGAATCTACGAGGAGCTCACCATGGAGCAACAGACACAGTCCGAAGACAATAGCTCTGTGCTCACTCACACCACTTGTCACTAAGAGTAACACCTCGAGAGGGCGTGATCAACCACTCGGTTACCTAATGTACGACAGGTACCCAGTTTCGAGTGCTGCACAACGAACTGGTCGGAACAATCGCTCCTCGAAGCCGAAGGCTACATGCATCCCTGTTTGCCACTAAACATCACGCCTCAAGAGGACGTGCCAAACCTCTCGGGTACAGAGAGTACTGCTCGGGGTACCTCACTCAGAGGGCTGCATGAGCGGAACAGCTGGTTCAATCGCTCATCAAGATCACAAGGCATGAAATCAAGACAGTGAGAGATCGCAGCTCAAGACTGCAACAAAAAATAAATACAGTCATCAATGACCCGACGGCCGCACGCCGCAATGCCAGCAGCCGACTGGATATTGTATTGTATTAACTTAAAGTACACACTTCCATATTTCGTTTACAAAACCGTGGCCCTTAAGGCTATTGGTCAGAGAGATTTCAGATTACATTCGCGAATGTTAAACCTACGACCGTGAAATGCATTCTTATTCCTAAAATATCTCATGAGCAAATTAATATTTTTTAAATTCTTTTTTCTGTGTTCTCTGCTTCATGAACGTCTCTCTATTTTTTTAGTTGTGAAAATATTTCTAAAATTCATAATTAATTTTATTTGGAGAGTTAAAATTTTACTCATAGATCATCTGCTATATACACATAAAATACTAAATTAAGCATATATTTTAGAAATATTAACAAAAGAGAAACATCTTTTTAAGAAGAGACCTAAGAAAGAAAAAGTTAGAAATATTAGTTTTCTGATGAGATATTTTAAAAACAAGAATGCAACCCGGCCATACGTTTAACATTAGCCAGGGGAATATGATATCTCAGAATTTACTTCACATGAAAATCAGTTTCTAGTAAATCATAATATAGTGTGACCTCAAAAATCCGGCATCGAAGTCTACTACTCTCCTTTTTTACACTTTCAATTTGTAGGAGAAAAACATTTGAAATAATTTACTAACTAAAATATTCGAAATTGAAAACAACCTATTAGCTGACAGCAAGGTCGCTGACGCTTTGCTAAATAAAACCGCCGATAACCGTGGTAACAGGTCAGAGGAAGAAGGATAGGGAGCCGACAGAAGAAAAGGTGTCACTAGAAAAATGCATAAATTTAACTGCAAAATTAATAACTGCTTTATAGAAACAAGATTGCATTTCTGAAATCGATCTTCGCTTGAATAAAGTCAAAGAAAAACTTGTTAAAGAACTGCCGAAAAAAATTGTAGCAAATAAAATTTACATTGATGTTTCGGAAATTACACGAGAAGAATTGACTTCACCGTTTATTAGTTTTTTTTTTTTTTTTCCCGTAGAAAACATCAATTAAAGTTAGCTTTTTTAAATGTTTAACTTTCTCTTTTTTCGTATAAATATCACTTTTCTATTAATTAAATCATAAATAAAGAAATCATTGAGAGTATCGGCAGTACTTTTAACATTCTTTCAGAAATCCGGAATTTTCAAAAACCCGGCTTAGTCTCGTCCCCGAAAATGCCGGATTTTCGAGGTTATACTTTAAATTGTCTGTTTTCCAGCAATGTATCTGATAAATAAAATGTGTGAGAAATGTATAACGACTTTAATAAAACTTTACCTGTTGTTCCGTATAGTTTAGCCCTTTGCACTCCAACGGTGAGTCTCACTCGCCACGCTATTCTTTACACCAACTCCAACGGTGAGTCTCACTCACCATCTTAATTTACATGAAAAATTTACATTAATTCCAACCTTGGTTCTTACTTACTGTTCTATTATCTACATTAATGAAGTGATCTAATAGAAATATGTACAGATGGGATAAAAGGAAGTATCCAAAATGTATTTTATAACATTTTTTTGTGAAGATAAAACTGACTGATATGTATCATAAACAAAATTTAGCATTATAAAAAACGGCATTGTTACTCGATGTGCTATCTTTTGACAAAGTAATGTCATAACAATATAAGAAAAATAAAACTGGTACTCACTCAGTATAATATTATCGTGGCATTAGAACGTACTGATTAATTAATAAATTTTGTTTAAGGAAAAAACACGTGGAGACATATTTTTTGAATAGATAATAATTGTCTTTGTTGAGTGTAAACTTGTAAAACAGCAGAGAAATGAGCGTCCACTCAGCCATTTAAAATACGTGAAACTATTGATTAATCAATTGAAAGGAGATTTTCAAGAAAGCCGTGGGGCTTCAACATCCACTGATACTCACACAAGTGTTCGATTAAATAGAGAGCTCCATGTACTGCTAACAGGTAGAGTCAAAGATTGTCAAGTCTGCTCTCACAGAACAGAAAAAGGTAAGAGACATCAAACGACATACTTTTGTGACACTTGTCCCGAAAATCCTGCAATTCACCTAGGTGAGTGCTTTATAAAATACCGCAACCAACAGACTTTTAGAGCATAAGATTTAAATATTATGTTTCTAACATGTAAAAATATATAACATTCAAATAAAAAAATTATTTTCGATTTGACTATATAAGACCATATTTTATTTTATTTAAAAATGTCGCGGAGTTGCTTGTTCCGCCATGGAAAAAAAATTTGAGTGCAAAGGGTTAAGAATTTACGCTCAGTATAAGTAAAATATATATTAGCGATTTCTTATCCACTTATTTCAGCGGTGCTACGTAGGAAAAAACTAACACAGAATATTTTTTTCTCTCCATTTTCTTCGATTTCGTATTCGGAGAAATCATACGTTCTCTATAAACACGTCAAGTAAATAATAAAAAAATATTTATTACTCAACATATTGCAACACGGTGGCATAAAGAATATTTGTTACTTCCTCGAATAATCAAAGAAACCGTTACGTTGTTACTGCGCAGTATTATTGGCAGGTGCTTCTCTCTAAATATAAAGAAAGACATTGGTGATATTTAGAAGATTTCTACTTCAAAATGAAATCATTATGAATTTCTAAAATTCATAATTAATTTTATTTGGAGAGTTAAAATTTTACTCATAGCTCATCAGCTACATACACATAAGATATTAAATTAAGCATACATTTTAGAAATATTTTGAAACTTAAACAAAAGAGAGACATCTTTTAAAAAGAGAACTCAGGAAGAAGAAGTTAGAAATAGCAGTTTTCTGATGAGGTATTTTAAAAACAAAATTGCAACCATGGCCATATGTTTAACATTAGCCAGGAAAATCTGAGATCTCAGAATTTACTTCACATGAAAATCAGTTTCTAGTAAATCATAATACAGTGAAACCTCAACAATCCGGCATCAAAATCTAATTCCCCTCCTTTTTAAATTTCAATTTGTAGGAGAAAAAATAGAAATAGTTTACGGATTAAAAGCTTCGAAATCGAAAACAATCTATTAGCTGACAGCGAGGGCGCTGACGCTGCGCTAAATAAGACCGCTGATAACCGTGGTAACAGCTCAGAGGAACAAGGATGGGGAGCCGACAGAAGAAAAGGTGTCACTATAAAAATGCATAAATTTAACTGCAAAATTGATAACTGCTTTATAGAAACAAGATTGCATTTCTGAAATTGATCTTCACTTGAATAAAATCAAAGAAAAACTTGTTAAAGAACTGCCGAAAAAAAATGTAGCAAATAAAATTTACATTGATGTTTCGGAAATTACACGAGAAGAATTAACTTCACTGTTTATTAAGTAATAAAAAATTATTTATTACTCAACATATTGCAACACAGATGCATAGAGAATATTTGTTACTTCCTCGAATAATCAAAGAAATTGTTATGTTGTTATTGCGTAGTATTATTGGCAGGTGCTTCTCTCTAAATATAAAGACAGTCATTGGTGATATTTAGAAGATTTCTACTTCAAAATGAAATCATACTTTAAAAAAATATTATTAGATGTTTAAATGTATAATTTTTAATTGATTTTTCAATTAATTTTCAGCAGTGAAATTTCGCACGAAATTATTGAATATTAAATACGTGAATTATCACATTGCTAACTAAACGTAAAAAAAACAGAGTGAAAAATAACCAAGCAGGGAATCGAACCCGGATCCTTAGGATGACGCTCCAATGCTCTACCATTTTAGCTACGAGGACGATACCGAGACTGGCATCTCTCACTCGCATATGAGGAGCTTACAACCATAGTAGACCAAGTCCATTTTGTGATATAATTAATTTAGAAGGTGCATAAAATCTGTTTTATCCATTTCTACAGTGAACCAACTCTGTTTTCATATATTCTCATATATGTCATATGTTTACAGACTTGATTTATTGTGGGAGTGCATTTATACACCTTCTAAACGAACTGCCTCATATTTTGTTTTTCAAAATGGATTTAGTCTGCTATAGTTGTAAGCCCCTCATATGCAGCGGGGTGTAGTAGAGGGTATACGCAGGCATATACTTATACCTTCTGGATTTTTTTAAGAAGCTCCGTATACCCTCTCTTTCTCAAATAAAGATATAGCACACACTTTAGGCATGACGTTCATGACTTTAGTTCATGACCCTCTGCCTATAGCGTATGCCCTCTCTCTCTCTCTCTCTTTTCTACTACATCACTGCTCATATGTCGGACAGGCTGGAACCGCAGCACAAGATGGAAAAGTCTTCATGAGCACACAACCCCGCGACAAAACATGAGATACAAATAAAGCCCAACATAGGTGAACACATATATGTATAATTTTTAATTGATTTTTCAATTAATTTTCACCAGTGAAATTACGCCCGAAATTATTTAAAGTAAGTACGTGAATTATCACATTGCTAACTAAGCGTAAATTCAACAGAGTGAAAAAATGTCCAAGCCGAAAATCGTGCCCGGATTCTTGGAGTAACGATCCAATGCTCTACCATTTGAGCTACTAGGACGTTACCTAACCTGCCATCTCTCACTTATATATGTCTGGAAGGCTGCAACCACTGCAGAAGATGAAAAAGTCTTCATGAGTACACATTTAGCTCCTGTTCGATTCACGGCTTGGACATTTTTCGCTCTGTTGCATTTACGCTTAGTTAGCCATCTGATAATTCACGTATTTAATATTCAATATTATAACACTCTTTATTATTTATTTTCTGCATTTTTAGTGTCTAAAATATTTCATTTTTTAGCTTCACACCCTCTTGGCATTCAGCGAACGTGGTTTAGCGCATAATTAATTCCACTGTTGTTGTAAATCGTATACAGTTGTAGCCATAAAGAACATTTAGCGATTTATCACATATGCCCGACCAAAGGAGAAATGTCTTAAAACGAATTTATTAATTTACAATTAAGTTTCAAAACTATTAAAATATTGTATGATTATCAGGACTTAATTTCTAACAAAAAAGTACCAGAGTCCTAATATTCTGCAGTACCGGAACTAACAACTCTACCGCCACCCCCCCTGTCACTCCAATCTGCATATTCATATTTTGAACATTATTTGCAAAATTTAATGTTTTTTTTTCTTTAGCAAAATAAAAATTTTAAACATACCTATCAGCATATACTTAGCTGTCAACTATTCCACTTTTTTGTTATCACTTCTTCCAAATAGTAATCTTTGCCTAATTTTAATGCTCATTAATTGCAGAATTCTGCGATTAAATACGGTAAGGATTGTAATTCGGAAATAGTTAACACAAAAAAGTAATATTTCGCATCTAAGCATTTTTATGAAAAATGAATAAAATTTACAGAAATTAGGATTTATATGCTGAAGAATGGAATAATGTTTTTCAATTTCCTATAAAAGGTACATATCTTAAACTATAATCGATTCCTTATGCATTAGCAATCTTTTGTGGTGAGTCCTTGAAAATAAGATTAAATTAAAATTTTCACACCGTTATTGGAAAGGTTCGCTGCTTTTATAGAAAAAGGTGAAACACTGCTCGTTTGCTTTCTATCAGAATAATAATACATGGCAATTATATCTACCGGGTGTCCCAAAAAGGACTGACTGATTTTAAAATTCAATAACTTCCAAACTGTGACAGATATTTAAAAAAATCTTGCAGGAGGGTTATGCATAAAGTCAAAAGTTTTTTTACAGTGATTTTCGATTTTAGTTCGAATTACAAACAATAGATGGCGCTGCGATCAATAGAGGCTAAATTCAGGCTTGATTTTTGGTACTTTGTGACCCGGATAATACATTTCCATCTCCTTTTTCTGCATGAAACAACAGAAAGGACCAAACATCGAGCCTGTATTTAGCGACTATTGCTTACAGCGCCATCTATTGTTTGTAATTCGAACTAAAATCGAAAATCACTGTAATAAAACTTTTGACTTTATGCATAACCCTCCTGCAAGAATCTTTTTAATATCTGTCACCATTTGGAAGTTATTGAATTTTAAAATCAGTCAGTCCTTTTTGGGACACCCGGTACTTACAAATGAAAGTGACTTTGTAAATGTGCAGAGCAGAGCCTTTGCATGGGCAACGTTCATGATACAAAATATATAGAAAAATCCCTAACGTGATTTTTATACGCAATAGAAAACAAAACCTCAAGCTGATGCTCGTTGGCTAAAAACAGAAAATATTCTTTTCAAGTTAGCTATCTGATATATATATATATAAAAAAAAACCAGCAAATTAAAAGTTATCCTACTGTCACAAAAGTAAATCGAACTAAACGCTAATTCATTATTCAGTCTCTTGGGTGGCGTCGTATCAGCACGTCGCCGACATAAATTTGAAAATATCGCTAGAATAGAAAAACTCGATTTCTGTTTTCTCTTCATTCTGATCAAAATAGCATTAAAATGATTTGAAATAGAATATAATACGTAATTTTGAAGGAGGGAAAGTTTCTTTAATGAATAAATAAAATTTTGAATGTAAGACAGATTGAGCTTGAGTCGGTCCAAGCCCAAAAACTGATAGAAAAATTTAGGCCGTTTTATCTCCACCTCCTGCGTGTGCGATTACGTCACATATAAGTGTTTCGAGGCAAAAAAGACAGACTACCGTAGTGAATCCCACATGTCTTTCTTTACAGACCGCTAGAGTGACGTGATTCTCTTTTCGCACAACTTTATTGGTGCATTCGAGCATCACGTGTCTCTAGCAGTCTGTAAAAAAAGATACGAGGAATGCACCGCGGTAGCCTGTCTTTCTCGTTAACTTCGTAAGTATTTTAATAAAATAGAATGCAAAAGCCTGGAGATGGGAAGGAAAGAGAAAAGAAATTTAGGCTTCGGTTTTTCAGAAGCGCAATTGCACTGGGCTCCGGAACCCTGTACTTATGAGCTCCGGTGAATTCCGACCAATATTTAAATATTTACTAAAAACATATAAGTACCGGAGCTGGGCTCCGGTTGGCTCCGGCGCAAATTAAGCCCTGATTCTTACTGGAAAGACACCAATCTACATAACTGTTATACACTATATGGCCAAAGGTGACCGGTCACTTGCAATTTTAGACGTTTTGTTAAATATCTAGAAAAATACATGAGTAATTAACCTGAAACTGCAGATGTGTAAATTGTATAGTATAGGTCATATATTTCCGCGAAGATTTTTTCCCGGCATCCCATAGGGGACCGTCGACAAATTGAAAAAGAACGAATATCTTTTGGATAACCCTGTAAAAACTAATGTAGCAAAAGCGTTCAAACTCGAGATTATTTCTAAGTGGCTTATTTTAATATACTGTGTTCATTTTTATGAGGATAGCATGTATACTCGTACAAAAATTAAGGTTTTTATAAAAACAGTCTCAAATTTTGCCAAGTTTTAGGCTTATAATTTGCAGAGTTCTTAATATAAAAAAAAGTTCTTTTCAGAAAATATGACAAATAACATTGTACTTCTGCAATCAGAATTAAAAAATATAAAAAATTGGAAGAAAATGAGCAGGTTTGCTAAAACATATTTCACTGCGCATGCGCGAATGCAATCAAAATATAATGGGCATAATGTATTAGCTAAGTATACAGAGCAATATTTGTGAAAGTCTCAAAATCATAGCTTGAAATTTCTGAAAATTATCGTCGCTAGAATAAGCTCGAAATCCGTTGTTCCCAAAAGGGAGGAAAAAGAGGAGGGGTTGCATCCAAATATAGTAGTACGTGCAATACTGTGTACGCTATCTTGGCACTAATCAACAGGTATTTGATACAACCCCTCATATTTTTGCATCTTTTTGGGAACAACGGGTTTCGAGCTTATCCTATCGACAAAAATTTTCAGAATTTTCAAGCTATGATTTTGAGACATTCACAAAAGTTGCTCTATATACTTAGGTAATGCATTATGCATATTATATTTTGATTGCATTCGCGCATGCTCAGTAAAATATTATTTATTAACCTGCTCATTTTTAATCCAGTTATTATCATTTTTTATTCTGATTGAAGGATGTTATGTACAATGTTGTTTGTCATATTTTCTGAAAAGAACATTTTTTTATATCAAGAATTCTGCACATTATAAGCAAAAAACTTGGCGAAATTTGGGACTGTTTTTATAAAAACCTTAATTTTTCTACGAGTATACATGCTATCCTCATAAAAATGAACACAGTATATTACAATAAACCACTTATTAATAATCTCGAGTTTGAACGATTTTGCTATCTTAGTTTTTACAGGGTTATCCAAAAGATATTCGTTCTTTTTCAATTTGTTGACGGTCCCCTACGGGGTTTCCGGAAAAAGTTTTCGCGGAAATATATGACCCATGGTATACTGTTTACACACCTGCAGTTTCAGGTTAATTCCTCATGTATTTTTCTAGATATTTAACAAAACGTCTAAAATCGCAAGTGACCGGTCACCTTTAGCCATATAGTGTACTATTTCTAGCATAACACTAAGTGAAGTGCAAAATTGATTAAAAAATTTCATTTTACAAACATGAATCAAGTTAAGTTAGGTAAAAAAGAGTGAAAAAGAATTATTTCAAAAAAGTAAATAATCATGCAAAATATAAGGTAACTCCGGGAGAGTCGCCGCATACGGGGTAGATGACTCATCCCCTGTATTTCTTGTAATTATCGATAGGTGGTCCTCAAACGCACAGTATAGGTGCACAATGAGATTATTTTAACCAGTGTACAGCGTGAATCCCATTTCAATGTTTACTTGTAGAAGTAAAATCCTTATTTTGACGTAAGTGCAGGATTTCACTGTCCAAACTTTTAAACACGTTATGTTTAAATACTTTTCATACACTTATTACTAAATGCATTCATGATTTCGAAGTCAAAACTAAGTGAAGCGTTTGTATAGAGTACTGTGCGTACGGTTACGCCATTCCCCTTAGCGATGGCAGGTAACTGTGACGGCCGACGTCTGCACCATGCAAAATGGGATACATGCCGCACTACTATTCCGGTATACATGCCGCAGTTTCTTTTGTACGGGATGATTAAGTGTTATTAACTTTTCCTTTTCTTTTTGCACAAAGTAACCATGTTAGGTATGTTATCAAGTTTACTAAAACCAAAGGAGAAAAAGGGGGAAATAAAAAGTAAGAAGGGCAAGAAAGATGCAAGTCAAGATGATAATAATGAAAAATTAGATTACGCGTAACGCAGACGTTCCTTGCAAACTAATCCAAAAAAGAGGAAGTGTAATTGGCTTTGTTGCATCATGTGTTTAAATGTAGTTGCATAAAGACTGTACTATTTCGACACTTTTTCTGCAGATTGTAGTAAAAAAAAACAGGTCTCTTAACACATTCGGGGCCATAGGTGCATATAAGCACCTTCATAAAGAGCTTACAAAATTTCTGGCACCAGCAAAAAAGAAAATTAATATTTGCTTCGTTTAATTAGAGCATTTTCATGATTATTTAAGTAAAGGTGACTTCTTTTAAAAAAGTGGTACCAACCGAGTAAAATTTGTGTAAAAGTCACCGGATCCGAAAAGGTTAACAAATAAATTATGTAAACACAATTTACTTTTTTTTGCTTTTCTCTTTCTAATACATTGATGTTACGTTGTTGCTGAAATAACAATTAAAATTTAATGTAAAAAAAAAAAATAAGTCGATACTTTTAATAGTGAAAGAAGGCAACAAGTATTAATTTGAATCTACTAATACATTTAATTGTACTCATTTAGTTTCATTTCGTTATTACATAGTTAATTATAGTCTAGATATGAATATTTTTTTTAATATTTTTTTTAATATTTTTATTTGTAATTTCATTCTGTTCTTATTACAAGCGCGGCATAACTACCGCACAAGTGCGGCGTCTCAGCTTGAATGTACGGGTGGAGCGCCGCAGTGTTATGTTTTAGAAAAAAATTGTTAAAAAATATTAATAATTTGTTTTGAATTTTTTTGTCGCACTACACGCGTTGTATATTTAAAATTAAATAGCACGGAATGATTTTTTTTATCTTATGTCCACCATGGGACTTTATACACAAATTCAAAAAAATGTGCGGCATAAATCCCGGAATTACCCTATATGAACCGGAGAGCTCAGATAATAATGGTGGTAAGTTATACAATCATCATTTTTAGAAAATGAGCTGTAAAGTTCAAACTGTCTATTTACGTTTATTGTCAAATGCCTCCTTTATCAATTAAAATCTCTGTGAGTGTTAGGTTTTTTCAAATAGTAATTTAACAGAAGGTAGAGGACCATTGATTATCTTTAATCATATCTTTAACTCAATTTTTTTTTGTCACATACCACCTTTATCATCTGAATTCTTCAATTATTTATCTTAATTTCAACAAATCTAAATTTTTGTATGAGAAATATTAAATATATAAGTAGGAAAAAGCAACGTTATAAGCACTAAAACTTATTAACTTTTAGCAGACTAGTTTCGGTAGAATTCAGAGTACCGTCATCCGTTTTTGGCACTGATGACGGTACGCTGAATGCTACAGCTACTAGTCTGCTACAAGTATATTTCTGGTCCTAAATAACATTGTTTTTTTTTTTTTACATATATTGTATTGCGCCAAATATCATCTTAATTGTCAATATTAAATATACTATTCATATAGACGTTTCTACTGTTGCTTGGATAACATTTATCTGAAACACAAGCTTCCGCATTAAGCTTTCATCATAACATGACACTTAAGATATCTACCTACATTATAATGGCCGTTTTGGGGAAAATGTCCGATTTTATTATTATTATTATTGTTGTTTTATTTCACCGAGCAATCTTTTACGATTCCAAATCTGTTTCAGTTTTCTTCCTACGATTAAGAGAAGAGAAGTTATGGCCAACTCAATAAACAGCAAGTAATTCGTCAAATACTGAAAATGGGCATAGGAAGGCCAGGAGAAGTATAAACAATATTTCTACGCATGATTTCCTGAAGTTTTTTAACATAAAAACACTAATAAGCCGTTATTTTCATTTTCGATATACTTCATTACATAAAACGTTTTAAACATATTTCTTTCAAATTTCGTCAGAATGCTTTCCATATTACTCACTATGTTCTTAACTAGAATCTTATCTCCGTATGATAATGTAATTATTTTATAGGTACTCGAATATCAAACAAGTGGATAAGTGTGATCATAGAACGCACAGAGGGTTTTGTTTAACATTCCTTTCAAAAAAAATTATCCTTTCACGAAATCTGTTAGTTTCACATTTCTCAATGAGGGGGCGCACTCTATTCTACACAAACTTCTATCCGAACGAAACTCCGTTTTACAACCTATCCGTAGGTATATTAGTCGAGGGGATCGGGTCTATAGCACCCGATATAGGTAGGCGCCCCCTGGCGTTAAAAAGTAGAACTGAAATATGTAGGGCTATGTGCATAATATGAAAGAGTGGTCAAAGTGGTGTCGTGGTGTCGGCAAAAGTTAGAAAAGTACCCACCGGGTGCAATGGGGGGAGATTAGAAAAATTGCTTAAAATAGACAAGTTAGAGCCCGGTGGGTAAATAATGTAAGACTTTTTGAAAATTTTATGATTTTTCGTGTGATCGCAGCAAGTGTTCTGCTATACGTATGCAAAATTTCAAGTCTTCAACTTCAATAGGGGCTCAATTAGAAAAAAAAGTTTAAAATAGAGCACAGAGGGTTAAATATAAGACTTTTGCAAAATTTTAGGATTTGTCGTTTCATGTGAAGTGTTCAGCTATAAATATGCAAAATTTCAAGTCTCCAACATATAAAGTTTCTGAGAACGGTCTCTGTGACGGACAGACAGACAGAGGAGCGAGACGAATAGGGTTTCGTCAGATGAACGAAACTCTAACAAGTAGGAAATTGCTCGTCAAACGTGGCAAATGAGGTGCGTTCGTACTGTAACTAGTTTTATACTTATTTTTCGCACCCCATATTGTACTGAATGTATATTTTTTTGCACTTCATAAGTGCATAGTCTGTAACATCATTAAAATGCACTTGCAATAATTTTTTACCCATTCCCCGTAATGTAACGGAACACTTTTGACTGTCCCTGTAATTAAACTATAATATCGATTTTCATAAAATTTGAAATGGCTCGAGTTAATTTTGCAACAATTATATATTTAAAATTTCAGATCATTCGAAGGCTTTAACATCATCAAAATACACTTGCAATAATTTTTTCTCATTGGCCGTAATGTATAACGGAAAACTTTTGACTGTCCCTGTAATTGAACTATACATCCGATTTTCATAAAATTTGAAATGGCTCGACAAAATATTGCAACAATTATGCATTTAAAATTTCACACCATTCGGAAGGCTGTAACATCATTAAAATGCACTTGCAATAATTTTTCCCATTAGCCGTAATGAAAGAAAAACTTTTGACTGTCCCTGTAATTAAACTATACATCCGATTTTCATAAAATTTGAAATGGCTCGACAAAATTTTGAAACAATCATATATTTAAAATTTCAGACCATTCGGTTGGGTAGTTTTTGTTCTGTTATATGCGGACAGACAGACAGACAGAGGGACTGAACGACAACTATAGGTGCTACGTATTTAGATAATTACGAACGCACCTAAAAATGGTAACTCCTAGTTCAGTACGAAGGTAAGTGTAATAGTAGTATGTAGTACGAAGGAAATTGAAAGATATTTAGTTGAATAGAGTGTACGCTGTCTGGCATAAACATGAAATTTCGCTAAAAAAATGCAAAAATAAAACAATTTTTAAAAACTTTCATGAAGATATTATAGAATTTTATGTTCTGTCTTCATTATGTTTTACAACTGTACTAAAAATATGTTTATTTATTCGATATTGTACTTTTTTTTAAGTGCTCCGAATGTAAGCAGATAACTTAAGGAATTGACTTAAATTTACTATAGGGTAGGTGGGGCAAAGTTATCGGCGGGCAAAAACACGCACCGGCTGATTTAATATAATCGCAACTTTTTAGCCTCCGGTACGGTATGCTATTTCTTTCTCCTAATTTATTTTGTGTCCAAAAAATAACGTTACCTTACAGTAGCTAGCCGTAAAACAAAGCATTGCGATTAAATACTATTTAGCAATTTTTTAAACTTCTAAGCATCGCACATTTTCAATTTTTAGACTATCGTATTGGGAAAAAATGTTGTTTTAAATGCATTTTGTTTGAAAACTGTATCTCAATTTATTTTTGAAATACTAATTTTTTGTAGTTTTTTGGAGCCATTTGCTTAATATTGGCAACGGAAGTACTTCATTTCTGTAGGAAGTAAAGGAAAAATAGTTTTAAAATAGTAATTATATATTTTTGTTGCCATTTTCTCGTAACAACCGAAAGAAAATGTAATTAAAATACGTGCTATTTTGAAAAAAATATAAACGAATGATTTCTGTTAAAACAACACTGTAGATGTTTAAGAGTAGATCGTAAATGTGGAATTCTTAAGCGGATGCGAATGATGTCATTTTACATAAAATAAAACGTGTGCTTTAAGTCTTAAAATTGAAATATGTTTTGTACTGCAGTAGAGTCCCGCTTAACCGAGTTATTTTCTTCTGATGGACTGGTGGCTTCTATTATTATGAAACAGCCATTATAAATGAAGTGTTAGGTAAAGATGAAAGAGCAGCCGTAAAAAAAAATTATGGCCATCCCCCCCCCCCCCATTCTGACCAGAAAATCAGAGTTCTAACTTTTTACGGCTGCTCTTTCATCTTCACCTAACACTTCATTTATAATGGCTGTTTCATAATAATAGAAGCCATCAGTCCATCAGAAAAAAATTAAGTAATGAAAATGCCGGGGGCGACACTAAATTCTGAAAAAGCAGAATTCCTGTTCTCTAGTTTTTTTTTTTTCTCAATGTTAAACAGTAGTCGTCGTTAGCCTTCAATTGTACCAGTTGTGTATTGATAAGTTAATAATGTGAAGAAACTTGCATCCGTGCTGAGAGAATTAGGAAAGTTTCAATTTTTCATTTATGTAATATTTTAAACTAGTTGGATGTGCCAACCCCAAAACTTTCTTCTATCTAATACATCTTAATATTTTAAAAAGTAGTTACAAATGTCAATACTTTAATATTATTAGTTCAATACTATACCAGCTTTGACTTTCATCTTAACCCATATTGGACCACACCGATTAAATATTTTAAAAAAATTTTAAAACTTCAATTATATCAATAATATGGTGTAATTAAGTAGATACTAGCAAAATTTTGAAAAAAAAGTTTTTAATTTTTTAAGTAACTAGTTGTCCTATAAAAAGGACATATTAGTTGAACACATAGTAAGGACATATAAAATGCATACATAAACTAATTTTATGAGCAAATATTTTATTTTACTTTAAAAATACTGTTTATGTTGTACAAAAATACTTTATGATTTCTCCAATAAAAAGGTAATAATAATGGTAAAATTTTAGATTATAAGATCACAATTCTTGAAGAATTTTTTAAATAGATTTTTATCAATTAAATTTTAATTGGCTATTTTTTTTGTTGTTTATGTGTTATACTTTTATGTATTTTAAAGACGTCATAGCAAAATGCATCCAAAAAATCCTTACCAATTTTATTTTTAAAAATGTTTTATTAGCTGTCCTATTTATAGGACAGCGGTCCAATATGGGTTAAATTTCTGCTTCAGTCAACTGATCGGAGTAAAAACGAGTTAATCACGATCATGATACGTTTATTAAAATCAATATTTTTCCGTTATTCTGTTGTACATCAGCTGTTCGGGAATAGCCGGGTTATCATGATGCGAAGTTCCTGTCTTTACGATCCGCCGGTGTACAATAGAACTACGGAAAATCAAGAAAATTATACAATAATCGCTATTACAGTGCTTCCTTTCGGTGGAATATTTCCAAACTCAAGGAGGACCTGCTTGGTATAGCCAAAATCCAACAACAACAAAAAAAAAAGGTTCATTTCTATACTTAACTTCATGCACTTTTCGATGGTACAATAATGGGAATGGCACAAAAATTGCTATTATAGCATCCCTTTCCGTCAGAATTGTTCCAAATTAAAGGTGTACCTGCTTGCCATAGCCAAAAACTCAAAAAAAGAAATTTGGTTCACTTCTATGCATAACTCCATACACTTTTTGATGGTACAATGGCGACATACGGACATACGGACACACGGGCAGACAGACATTTTCTATAAACATGTTTCATGGGACCTCTGAGTCCTAAAACGTGTAAATCCATCGAAAACCGAAAGTCGAAAAAAATTTTCGATTACAATACTTTCTTCTATTGAAGACAGAAGAAAGTAAAAATGCATGTGATTATTGAGAAGATAATACTGCAAATGTCTACAGATACAAAAATTCAGTGAAGAACGGAAACTCTTTAGCTTCTAAAATCGGTTGTGGTGTAGCTTACCTCGATTGCGTTTCTGTGAAGATTCAGTTGGCCTGTGAAACAAAACGGGACTTTGCCCCTTCACTGCGGGTTTCTGCCAAAATCAATCGGGCAAAAATACACAGAGCAATATTTTTAAAAGATTTGCAATTTCTTTTGAAATTATTATTTGACAGAATCTAGGCTGATGGTTATACCGCGCGAGGTTTTAATACAAGATGTTATTCAACCATCAAACGAATTTTGACCAATGTGTTCATTCAAAATCAAAATTTATGGAAAGTGCGTCTCATCTATACAAACTTATCCTATAGGCAGAAGGGTTCCCAGCCTATCTTTATAAATGTACTTTTGCATTAAAGGGTTTTTTTTTTTCTTTTGCACTTGTATTAACCCTTTATGTACTGAATTATGAATTCATGAAAATTTTATCTCCTAAAGCATTTTTCGTGAATTGTTTAAACTACATTAGAAGATTTATATAATCATTTACTAAATTTCAGAAGGATTTTAGAAGGATTTTAGAAGGATTGAAGGATTTAGAAGGATTAATTAAATTTGAAGTTATAGGGATTTATGCAATAATTATAACACCACTCAAACTTTTTATTTTAAATAATTTTCTTAGTATTTTGTAGAATTAGGAAACGTACAAAAATAATGTTCTTACAATATAAATAAAGAAATATTTCCGAATTGAAAATTCCCACCCCCACACTGCCAAGAAAGCTGGAAAGATGCAAATGCAAAAGAAATCATCCCTTTAAAAATATTTTTGTTTTGTGTAACCAATAATGCTTTTGGAACAAGATAAAATAATGTATCTGTAACTCATTCTAAACTGTGTTACAGCTAATCGCTGTATTAAATGAATTTTATAACAAGTTATTTTAATGGTACTTATAGGTACCGTCAGTAGATAAAGGATCAAATTTTAGTTTATTATTAAGCTATAAAATAAAATAATAATAGTATTAAAAATACTCATGTTGAATTTGTAAACATTTATACAAAAAAAAAACATTATTCATTCATCTTAACATTCAAGTTAGCATTTCTATCCAAATCCACATTATCATTACCTAACATATTAGAATACAAATGCATAAGATATATTACTTCCTTTTACAAATAATCAAAGTAAGTGCTCCGAAGTTTATTGAGAGTACTTCCAGAAGTTATTTCTCTGATAACTACAAAGGAAGAAATTTATGATACTTAAAAGATCTCCACTCTAAAAAGTATTGCTTCATATACTAAGTAAATAATGATGCAAAATATTAATGAATTACTCATTTGAGTTTCAATAAATCTGAGTTTCCACTCTAAATATTATGAGTAATGATAAATAAACTATTCACATAAAAGTTTCTTCTTTATACTGAAGCGTGGACTTCCATATTGCTTTCATTATAAAATGGCACTTAAGATATTCACATAAATTTACTCGACTTGAAAAGGAAGTTTCTAGCATTTCTCCATAAATGCATAGGGGAGAAGGGAGCTAGTGTGGACTGTGGACAAGGGGTTAATGTGGACAACATGAATAATTCTGCTATTTATAAAGTAAAATTTCTATATAAGTTCAGATATGATGGCAATACAGATATAGACATCTGGTTTGGTGAAAAAAACTTTATAGCTCAGTAGTAATTTATGAAAGAAGATTTTCATAGCGCAGAAATAAGTACGTTATATGTTTGTAATCACATATTTTACCTATACTATTTTATTATTATGAATAAAAAAGATAAGAAATAATTAATGCATGCATTAACTATATATTCCAATTTTGAAGTTTTCTGTGCATGGCTTAAATAGAACAAGATTAGGCCTAAAACAAAAAATGGCACTTTGGGCCTAATGTGGACTCACCATGGTGCAAGTACTGTGCACCATTAATGTTAGAAAATGTTGGTAACTAAAGTCTAAGATAAAATTTCATAATACAGAAAGTAGCTGAATTGTAATCTAAGTTGAAGGACGCAAATTCCGTTGAAATTGGGCCCTTAACCCCCAGACCGCCGAGCAAAAGGGCAAAATTGTAGTGTTGTTTTCTCCTTAATTTTTTAAAAAATCTAAAAAAAAGATGATTTTTCCAACATGGCATAAAAAATTTAATTGCGTGTAGGAACATAAGCCTTGAGAGTATTAATCATAACAAAATGTTTTAAAACTGCATTATATTTGTAGAATTATATTAATTTAAATAATGCTTATATTGCTGTGAAACCATCAGCTTAGTAAAAGGATATATCAGTTCGCGGAGGTGAGAAGATTAAACCAAGGAAATAATGCGCCCTCAAGCGGTGGACGATGCCCCCTCCCCATGTAAATTTCATGAATTACTGTTGGAATTAACACGATATATAATAAACGGATGAAAACTCTTATCTAAAGTTACCTTTAAAGTAACGCGATTTTTGATTTACGGCTGTAGTGAGTAGACGTAAGTTGATGCTGAAAAAAGAGATTAATGTTCGAAAAAGGTGGTAGCTCAAGTATAAAGAAAGACCGGGCCCTAAGGGCCAGGGCGTTAATTAGAATGTAGTTTGGTATACGAAAATTTTATTGTGGTTTTAAAGTACCTAAAAGTGTGGTTTTAAAGACGCTAAAACTAAATTAAAGAAAATTCCAATAGAATAGGATAGTTTTTAAAGAATCTGCAACAAAGGCCCGAAGAAGACGAATAATATTCAAAATTGGTGGTAGCTGAAGTCTGAAAATTTTTTTTTATTGTTCATGTAGTAGCTGGAGAACCTAAGAAGTTGTTAGAAAAATTTTTTTGAATCGGATCATTTTTAAAGAAGCTATAACAGGGGGCCCAAAAGGTTTCAACTGATATTTGAGAGCAGGCCCTAACATGAAACATGTTTAAATGTTGCAGTACTTAGCGTTTTAGATCATTAGAATAATATTTTAAAGAAATGCGCAAAAATGGGGTAAATGCTTTAAAAGTGCCCTAGTGCCCCAATAAAAATATGAGGGTGTTGGTCTAGGGAGAAGAGTCCAAGACCCAATTTTAAACTATGCAATTAGAAGGTGAGAAAATTAGGGTGTAAAAAATGCATGGCACACAAAAAGTTCAAGGATTTTAACTGGAATATAGTAACAGGAGAATAACTAAATACAAAAATGGTTCCAAAAATGAAGATCGGATTAAGAGGGGCAATTTATCAATATTTTTTGGTGCAAAAGCTTCAAGGGTCCCTGTACCGGGCCCTAACGGGGAAGAGACTTAAGTGGCATGTAGTTTGGTATAAAGACACTTTTTAGTAGTTTTTAAAGTAATCAGAGGACGCTAGAACTATGGTAAAGAAAATTGGAAGGAATTCGGATCATTTTTAAAGAAAGTGCATCAAGGGCCCCAATAAAGTGATTAATATTCAAAATTGATTATAGTTGAAGTCTGAAAATGTTTTAGCTAAAAAACTTAAGAAGTTGTTAGAAAAAAAAGCTAGTGAATCGGACTATTTTTAAGGGAACTATAATAGGGGGCTCCAAAGGCGCCAACCGATTGTTGAGAATAGGGCCCTAACTCGAAAACATGTTTAAATGTTTGAGTACTTAGCGTTTATATCTTCAATTAGTCAAAATTAAGAATAGGGTATGAATTAATGATAAGAATAATATTTTAAATATATGTGCACAAAATGGGGTAAATGCTTAAAAAGGGCCCTAGGGCCCCAATACAAATATGAAGGTGTTGGTCCAGGGAGAAGAGTCCAAGAGTCAACTTTAAAATTACGCACTGCGAAGGTGAGAAAATTAGGGTGTGATAAACGCATAGCACACAAAAAATTCAAGGGGCCCTGGACCTCGCCCTACGGGACCCTAGACGGGCCAATGGTCTTAACTGGAATGTAGAACGGGAGAATAACTAAATGGAAAAAGTATCCCTAAAATGAAGATCGGATAAAAAGGAAGCAATTTATTAACAATTTAGTGCACTAAAACTTCAAGGGGCTCTGTACCGGGTAAGAATGTATAAATGGGTAAGAAACTGAAAGGATAATTCACCCCAAAAACGAAGAAGATCGGATAGAAAAGAGGCATGTT
The DNA here is from genome assembly GCA_963932465.1 of Maratus speciosus. Classification (NCBI taxonomy): domain Eukaryota; kingdom Metazoa; phylum Arthropoda; class Arachnida; order Araneae; family Salticidae; genus Maratus; species Maratus speciosus. Next base: position 245,783,170 of record OZ010792.1, read on the forward strand.
ATTAACAAATTAGTGCACTAAAACTTCAAGGGGCCCTGTACTGGGCCCCTTGCAAGGGTACCAGGGTCTTAACTAAAATGTAGAAATGGGTCAGAAACTAAAAGGTGAATTCACCGCAAAAACGAAGAAGATTGAATAGAAAAGAGGTATGTTATTAACAACTTAGTGCATAAAAACTTAAAGGGGCCCAGGAGACCCGGCTCTTAAAAAATTAAAAATCTGAGCCTCGGGTGCATCAGGGCCTGTCTTGGACTAATCACTCCTAAATTTTCAGACTTCTACGTGAGCTAGATTTCGCTAGCCATCCCCGATAGACAGACAGACAGACACACACACAGAGAGAGCGATTTGTTCTTTTATTAGTATAGATATGACGTAATATTCCATATTTTTTATTCGTCAAATAATTTAAGTAATTAAAATGTTTCACGTGGAAATCATAAAACAGAAAAATTATGACGTAACATTCACTTTTGTTTCTAATTCGTCAAACTATTCATTTCATTTACATTTTTCACGTGGAAATCTTGCAGTAGAAAAGTTATTATGTAATATTTCCTTTTTTTTTTAATTCTTCAAACCATTTTTTTCATTTTTTCACATGGAAAACTTGCAATAGAAAAGTAATTGTTGTGATAAGAATTTTATTGTGGAATTTTAATTGTTGGCAACAGCTATAACGGAAAATGTTTAAATTTGATTGGAAATTGCTGCTAAATTTTTGGTTTTTTATTAATTAAAAATTAACTATAAGTTATTCCGTTTCCGGATTACTTTAGTTGCTTCGGCCGCATTTTAATACACAGGTACATAACATTTCAAACTTCTGGCTTCCAAACTGTGGATTTGTATAGCACTACAGACAGACAGACAGACAAATTTTTGATTTTTATATATTATATTATTTGAAGCAGAATCATTATTTAAAGCTCTATCATTATTTTAGCTTGTCTACACTGACCCCATCTCATATGCCTAATATGGAGTGGACGAAACAGCTTTAAAAGAAAACTTATATTAAATTTATATATTTCCAATCATCTTGCTAATGTAAACAAAATAAAGTTAACATTCCAGTTTGTGGTTTCAAATGCATTTGTTTTGTTATAATTGCTTTTTTTTCTTTTTTTTTTTTTTTTGCAGATTTGTAAAAATTGTCCACATTAGATCTCTTCTCCCCATATTACAATAAAATGCATGATGAATGAGTATTATATATGTTATGATTTTAATATACCTTTTCCTACTGTTTAAGTCCAGTACACTGTAAAAAAAAAATCCGACCAGTTTTCCTGTAGGAATCGGGAAAATAGTTGCCCTTATCGTACCGGAAAATTTTCCGACCCAGCTCGGAGTAAAATCCGTAAAAAAAAGGATTCAATAAAACGGTATTTTACGGATTTTATTCCGAGCTGGGTTGGACATTTTTCCGGTACGATAAGGGCAACTATTTTTCCGATTCCTACAGGAAAACTGATCGTATTTTTTTTACAGTGTATAGGTAAATATATAAGAAATTTCCTACCTATAAATTTGACTATATACATTCGAAAAAGAATGCAGAATGTGCGTTGTCTCGATTTTTTCTTTTTCTCTTATTCCGAAATAGCTTTTTTCTATATAGCCAACTAGTATAAGTTATAAAATATTATTTTTTAATCCATATAATGTCAATAAAGATGCATAGGGATTATTTGTTGCTTCCCCGAATGGTCAAAGAAATGTTTCGATTGTATAGCACAATACTTTCAGAATCAGAACTCGTTTCTTCTGGAACCACAAGAAAAGACAGCGTAAAGAGAAAAAGATATCCTTATATACAAAATAATTTCAAAGACTTTTATTTGAGGCAAAACAGTTTTCCGCAGGATCTGAAATGATAAAAATATTTCAGCAGAAATATTATATTGTTATCGTATATTATACCGTTCAGAAAAATATTATATCGTTAACACATGATTTAGTTTTACAAGCCATTTACAAATAAACAGTTGTTTTCAAAGTTCTTTAATCTCAGACGTTTTTCTTAAATTAATTCAAAGATTTTTCAAATCAACGCTTGATACGTTAGAATTATTCATTCAATTTTTATATAAAGAAAACTTATTACGCTGCATATATTTATAACAAAATAATAATCAACTTTGTCCTTCAGTAGGACAGATTACAGGCATACTGAAATGTAAGATTCAGTTGGTATCTAGTCATATTTTTCATACGTTTTACACTTTAAGTTATAGACCGGCAGGCGATAGCACAGACAATCACCTCATAGAGTTCAGGGTTGAAATTCCAGAATTAGTTAAAACTCGATTCGCATATTAAAACGCAATTGGTCTGCCAAGTCATATCTTGGTGGAAAACACATGAAAACCCGATTTTAACGGTTGACTCGTACGTTTACCATTGTGTTTTCCTGCACCCAAAGGTATGAAAACTTGAAGGACTGGCAGCAGAAAAACACAATGGTAAACCTACGAGTTAACCACTAAAATCGGGTTTTCAGTATTTTCAATCAAGATATGACATCGCAGACCGATTGCGTTTTAATATGTAAATCGAGTTTTAACTAATTCTAGAATTTCAGCCGTGAACTCGATTAGGTGATTGTCCGTGCTCCTGCCTCCAGGTCTATTACAGAAACAAATGTAGGTTGTGCCTGGCAAATTTTTGCTCATTTATTATAACCAGGCTATAAGATGACCTATATGCTACCCTTTCTACAGAAAGTAGATGAAAAGCATTTTTAATTAAGAGCTGTAATAGATTTTTACATTTACTATAATTTCTTAGATTATCAACCAACTATACCAAAATGGTATTTTCGTATTAGTCACATATCAGCAGTTAATCGCGAAAGATTTCTATATTTATAGCAACCTTTTCATTTTAATTGTCTCAGAGTTTAAGTGTGTATTTCCATTATATGCCTATTAAATTCGTGTTTTATTTATTCATCTCTGTATTTTTTAAGCTTTAATTTTGTTTACAAATTTAGTTACGGAATGCGAGGAAACAAACAAATGCTGAATTTCTTACATTGTGCACTTACATTAAGTACAAACGGGTTAATTGTTCCTTTTTAGATATATATTTTAAAAAAAATACGCATCATATATTTTTTTAAAAACATAAAAATACAGTAAATTAAAATACAGTTTTCAAAGAAATTACATTTAAAAGCACACATTTTTCCTATTCATCGCCGTAAAAATTAAAATTGTGCGATGTTTAGAAACAAAAAAATTTGCAATTAAACGAAATTCATTGCCCCTGTCATTCCAACCGTAGATATGACGTCAGAGTTATTCACGGACACTTTCCAACAAAGTTGAAAAGTGTTTATGCATTCGGTTTGTCAGTCCATCTGTCCACGCTCTAACTCCCGTAAATATACTCGGATTTTCATGCAATTGATAAGCTTATTTAGGGTCACCAAAGCATGTTTGGTATTGTACATGAAGTATGTAGGATTAATAGTTCATTTACAAGGGCACTCAAAAGTATTCCATTACATTATGGTATGTGGGAGAAAAATCGTTTGCAGAGGATTTTAATGACATTACGCTATAACAAAGGTATTGAAACTGATATAAATCACTGAATTTCACTACGATTACGTTAGAACAGGGCATTCATAGCATTTTTTATTCATTTACAGGGATATACAAAAGAAATCCGTTACAATACCGTTTTCTGAGTAGTAATTGCTGGAGTGTACGGTTTAAAAATCGGTATGCTTTTTCTTAATTTAATTAATTTTTTGCATGTTACTTATTATATATAAATTCTATACCTCATATACATGGCTGCACAAATGTATTCACTTACCATTCTACTTATTAAAGGAAATTGCTGAAGGAGAATTTTCAGCTGAAGTATATGTATATCTTAAGTGAACTAAATTTTGGTATGCATGTAGTTAGTAGATACAAATCTACATACCATATACAGGGCAGCTGAAAAAATTTGCATAATTTTCCGGTTGTAGATGGGACCAGCTGAAACAGGGTTTTGAAATGTGTTATGCGTTTCCATAGGGTTGAATTAGACGTAATATTTTAATTTTTTAAACTGTGCAATTTTGTTACATTATTCTGAATGTATTGGAAAATGTTTCATAATCTATGCTTGACGCATGATTTTTTCTTTCTTGTTACTTTATAATATAGATTTAAATAAAAGTTTTCATCATACGTTCGCTCTCTAAAAAGACAATATAATTTTAGGTAGCTTTCTAAACAAAAAGCTACCTATTGCAGCCGTTCGGAGGAAAGCGATTTCAAAAAATTTTGGTATATTTTCATCGATCATGACCCCCAGACCCCGAAACCACCCTCCGTTCAAAATTGATATATATATATATATATATATATATATATATATATATATATATATATATATATATATATATATATATATATATCAATATATATATATATATATATATATCAATATATATATATATATATATATATATCTGACATATGTCACACTGTAACTCTCGTATTTATGAACCGATTTGGATCTAATTTGGTGTGTACATAGTACATACAATTGTCTCGACCGAGTTCGTTGGCCAGCTTCATCCGCCCTTTTGTTTCAAAATGGCGGCCATTTAAAAAATTTTAAAAAATTTAAAATTTGAAATGTGGTACCAAAAAATTGAAAATGGAAAAATATTTTTTTCTTATGTATTTGACCATTATACAAAGACTCCGTAGCAGTTTTTGTTTCGTCTATATCTTAAAAAATGGCTGAGTTATAGCATTTTGAATTTCTAGCAAAGCTGACATCTTGAAACGTCCTGAATTTTGTCACGCGATAAAAGGCGTATTTATGAACCGATTTGGATGTAACTTCGTTTATACATAGTACAGACCAATGTCTCGACCGAGTTCGTTGGCCAGCTTCATCCGCCATCTTGTTTAAAAATGTCGGCCATTTAAAATTTTAAGAAAAATTTTAATTTGAAATGTGGTACCAAAAAATTGAAAATTGAAAAAATATTTTTTTCTTATGTGTTTGACCTTGATAAAAAGATTCGGGAGCAGTTTTTGTTTCGTCTATATCTTAAAAAACGGCTGAGTTATAGCATTTTGAATTTCTAGCGTGGCTGATATTTTGAAACGTCCTGATTTTTGCCACGTGATAACAGACGTATTTATGAACCGATTTGGATGTACCTTGGTGTGTACATAGTACATACAAATAACTCAACCGGATTCGTTGGCCAGCTTCATCCGCCATCTTGTTTCAAAATAGCGGCCATTTAAAAAAATTTAAATTTAAAATGAGATACTAAAAAATTGGAAAATGAAAAAGATTTTTTTCGTATGTGTTTGACCTTAATACAAAGATTCCGGAACAGGTTTTGTTTCGTCTATATCTAAAAAAATGGCTGAGTTATAACATTTTGAATTTCTATTGTGGCTGACATTTTAAAACGACCTGATTTTTGTCACGCGATAACAGGCGTATTTATGAACCGATTTGAATGTAACTTGGTCTGTACATAGTACATACCAATGTCTCGACCGAGTTCGTTGGCCAGCTTCATTCGCCATCTTGTTTCAAAAGGGTTGCCATTTAAAAAAAAAATGTAATTTAAAATTTAAAATGAGGTATTAAAAAATTGGAAAAAGAAAAAGATTTTTTTTATGTATTTGGCCTTGATACAAAGATTCTGGAGCAGTTTTTGTTTCTGAAAATTTGTTCTTTTGTTTATATCTTAAAAAGTGGTTGAATTATAGCACTTTGAATTTCTATCATGGCTAACACTTTGAAAAGATCTTGTATTTTTCACGCGATACCACAGGTATTCGCCTATTTCGATGGAAGAAGGCATGTGGATTGTATACATCAATATCTCGACCAAGTTCGCTGGCCAGCTTCATCAGCCATCTTGTTTCAAAATGGCGGCCATTAAATAAAAAAAATATATTTAAAGTGAGATGCAAAAAAATTAGAAATTGAAAAATGTTTCTTTCTTAAGTATTTGACCTTGATATAAGGATTCAGGAGCATTTTTTGTTTGTCTTTATCTTAAAAAATGGCTCAGATATAGCCGTTTCAATTTCTAACGTGGGTGACATTTTGAAAAATCTGATTTTTTGCCTGCGACAGCACTCGTATATATCAACCGATTCTGATGTGAGTGAGCATGTGCACAGCAATTACTAAGGTCTCGACCAAGTTCACTGGTTAGCCTCATCCACCATGTTGTCTTAAAATGGCAGGCACTTTAAGAAATCGCCGAATTTGGCAGCCAAATATAAGGTTATTTTAAATAAAAGCAGCTTGGATACAGTTGACTAATTTCGCGAAATTCTCATTCATAATGATTTAGTATTGATAAAAATTAGTATTGAATCTCCTACATTCGGTTTCCACTTAATTGAGCTTCGTGTGTTTGAATAATATAAGTTGGCTTTTTTAAAATAAGGAATATGAAAGCTACCTCTTCCTCCCGGCACTGGCCGGAAGGACTTTTTAAATACATTTTATTCTGTAAAGCTGCTTTATATTCCCTATAAGTAATTATATTTATACACACCTTTAACCCTTTGCTTTGGTATATCCACTCCCAGCCACTAAAGTGTTTTTTTAGCGTTCCAGCTGAAAAAACTTCTCTGATGTTAGCCACTACAGCAAAGAATCATACTGATCTTACATTAAGTCGACAAGCTTAGGAGATACCTACAATTTGAAATAATATTTTACAAATTGTGTTTAAGTGTAATTAAGCATTTTCGCTTTTTAAAATATTTTTAAACAAGTAAGACTAGTCGGATGTACCAATCCCAAAACTTTCTTCTATCTCATACATGTTAATACTTCAAAATTCGCTATCACACTGCCAAAATTAAATAGCAAGTAACAGCGCCACATATTGGTTGATTTATACCAAAATCTAATCAGCAACAACTTATGTCAACGTCTGACCGGATCTCATGTTTGTAGAAAATCCTTAAATCAGTTTTTGAAATAAAGCTATTGCGAAAATGGTGAAAATTCCAGAATAGCAGCGCCACCTATTGGGTGATTAATACCAAAACCTAAACAGCAACAACTTGTGTCAACGTCTAACTAAATCTAAAGTTTGGTGAAAATTTGTCCATTAGTTCTTGAGCCAGAGCTACTGCGGGAATCGTGTAAAAGACAGCACAGCAGCGCCACTTGTTGAGAGATTTACACCAACACGCAAACAGCACCAATTCATGTCAAGGACTCACTGAATTTGAAGTTTGATGAAAATCCGTGCGTTAGTTCTTGAGATTGAGCTATTGCAGAAATCGCGAAAAACGCAGCATAACAGCGCCACCTGCCTGGCGATTTACACCAAAAACTAATCAGCATCAATTTTTATTAGGGACTACCTGAATACAATTTTTTATTAAATTCCGTGCATTAGTTCTTGAGATAGAGCGCCCACAAAATTTTGTGTCACATACAGACAGACTCACAGACAAATTTCATAAAAACATGTTTTTCGCGATCTCTGACACCTAAAACGTGTAAATCCGTCGAAAACCGGAAGTCAATGATTTTCAGGAATCCAATACTTTCTTCTTTAAAGATAGAAAAAAGTAAAAATACATTAAAATGGCAAAAAGAAAGTTGCCGAAATAAGTATAACGTGAAATTGAAAGTAGTTTAAACAAATAAGAAAAAATCATTCGTCAAGCACAGATTATGAAACACTTTGCAACACATTCAGAATAATGTAACAAAACTGCACCGTTTAAAAAATTAAAATATTACGTCTAATTCAACCATATGGAAACGCATAATATATTTCAAAACCTAATTTCAGCTGTTCCCATCCACAATCGGAAATTATGCGAATTTTTTCAGCAGCCTTGTATATGATATATAGATTTGAATCTATTAGCTACATGTATGCCAAAATTTAGTTCAGCTAAGATATATATATATTTCAGTTGAAAATTTACCTTCAGCAATTTCCTCTAATAAAGAGAACGGTACGTGAATACTTTTGTGCAGCCTTGTATTTGAGGTATAGAATTTATACATAACGAATAAGATGCAAAAAATTAATTAAATTTAAAAGTGCATACCAAATTTTAAACCACACACTCCAGCAATTATTACTCAAAGACAGTACTGTACTGTAACCGATTTCTTTTGTGTGTCCCTGTAAATGAATAAAAAATGCGATGAATGCCCTGTTCTAACGTGATCGTAATAAAATTCAGTGATTTATATAAGTTTCAATACATTTGAAATAGCGTAATGTCATTAAAATCCTCTGCAAACGATTTTTCCCCATATACCATAATATAATGGAATACTTTTGAGTGCCCCTGTAAATGAACGATTAATTCTACATACTTCATGTGCAATACCAAACATGCTTTAATGACCCTAAATAACCTTTATCAATTTCATGAAAATTCGAGTATATTTACGGGAGTTAGAGCGTGGAGAGACGGACAGACGGACAGACAAACCGAATGCATGCACTTTTCAACTTTGTTGGAAAGTGTTAAAAAGATAAGATTGTATAAGATGTAAAGAGTAAAGATTGTTCTGTATGTTCAAACAGAAAAATTAAGGTCTGCATATTGGAGACTGTTTTGAAGAACTATATTTTATGGAGAACTATAAAATATAATTTTTACATAAAATTAAAACGTATTATTGTGTTACATATATCTAAAGTTTAAAATAGAATTAATAAATTTTGTTTTTCCTTCATAATCTTGCATGTTATACAGGGTGTCCGGTCTCAACGGTGTCCAATGGCTAATTCCTAAACCGTTAGTCATAGAAATATAGTTCCAATTACAAAAATGTTTAAAATCAGGTAAAGAAATATTTTAAAAGCGATTTGTGTCAATAAAATCATTTCTTAAAAAATTACGAAATTTAAATTTTTGTACGGTCACCCGGTCCTATATGTTATATTTAGTAAAATTTTCCTTTTACTCTGACAAGTAATACACAAAAAGTCCCGCTATTCTACGATTAAATTTGACCGAATAATAGCTGTTTAAAGATGGAGCATATTTTTTGCTGCAAATTGGGGGTCATTCACAAATTTAGTCGAAATATAATTTCGTCAGATATATTAAAAAATGGTTGAGAGTAAAATTAAAATTGCAATATAAATTTGAAATCTTTAAACATTCTGACATATTAATGCAAAATATACAATTTATAATAAACATTTAAGAAGAAAGAAAAAACAGAATTTTTGTTAAATAAAAGGATGCTAAATTAACAGCCTCAATTCTCTACAAAATGATACGTATTTTAAAATCTTATTAGATTACACTAGCCTGCAAAATTTGGGTCATGTTTTTTAACTTTTGATAATTTATTCTTATGTATTCTGTACCGCTGAAACTGAAATTGACCTTCATTTTTAACCATCACATCAGGATATTTCGCAAATTTCAAACTTAAAAAGTTCAAAGTTATAATTGAATCTCATCCCTCATCTCATCGGACCACTCAGCTATTTAGCTGTAAGAATCCCAGGATAAGCAAAAATATCGAATAAATTATTGAATAAAATAAAATAAAATAAAACAATGAAAGTGTTACATATGTTTTATAGTATGGGATTTTCGCTATTTTTTAACTTACACATTTACGATTTGCGAAAAAATTCAAACGTGATGGTTAAAAATGAAGGTTATTTTCAGATTCAGCGCTAAAAAGTACGTAAAAATCAATTATCAATAGTTAAAAAATACAACCATCTCCTCTATTTTATACTATACGATTTGTGTTATTCTTTAAATTTGACAATTTATGATTTGCGAAACATCCTGACATGATGGTTAAAAATTAATGTAGTTTTCGGATTCAATGTTAAAAAATACATAAAAGTTAAAAAAACAACACTCGCAGTCTTGTATTATCTAATCTTAAACTTTTTCTTAAACTTCTTGGCGGTAATCTACCCGAAATTTTTTGTGTTTTCCTTTAAAATAAGTATAAATGGTAACCACCGAAAATCATAATAGTATTAGATTGTTATTTGATTTGCGCCAGTTTGTAAAATGTAATCTCGATCGCATATTTAAAAATGAGTTAATGTTCAAGTACAAATTTTGAACTGGAAAAGCTTAAATACGGTCGTTGAAGTAACATAAAAGCTTATAAAATAACATAATTTTTGTTAAAAGAAATCATAAAAGAAACAGTCTCAAATCCTGACAAGATAAAACATATGTTATTTTAGCCAATCTGATACTTAATAAATGTTAACTTAATCGTAATACTTGTACGATTTTTTTCAAAGCGCAGACACACATGAAATAAGATCTTCGAATACTTTAAGCACTTGGTAAGTGGCCCCTCAAAGTCAAGCCGAACTCATTTGTTTTCATAGCAGAAAAATGGCATAAGTCATGTATTTTTAAAGTTTCATAACTCATTCAATTTTAGTGTTATATGAATGGGACTTTTTTTGTCTTATTTGTCAGTGTAATAGGAAAATGTTACTAAATATAACTTATAGGACCGGGGAACCGTATAAAAATTTAAATTTCGTAATTTTTTAAGAAATGTTTTTATTGACCCAAATCGCTTATAAAATATTTCTTTACCTGATTTAAAACATTTTTGTAATTGGAACTATATATCTATGACTAACGGTTTAGGAACTATTGGACACCGTTGAGACCGGTCACCCTGTATATTACTGTTCATTCAACGAAAGTTAATTCCGACCAGCATGACATCGATGTATAAACTTAACCCCTTAACCTACAATGACGGGCATAGCCCGCGTACGATGATTAAGCCAAATGTAAATTCTTTTTTCCACTAAAATTTCACAGTAAATATAGTTTAATATAATCGTCGAAATTCCATGATTAAAGAAGACGATAATCTCTATTAAATTTTACTGGTAGCTATGGGTTTGCCAAACCGTACAGTTGTTAAAAGTAAATCGTAGGTTAAGGGGTTAAACTACAGCAAAGGGTTAATGTATGGGTAATACAATTTAATGCTGCACTTATTTGAATGGCTAAGTACGACGAAACGCAGAATTTATTTTGCCTCATTTCCTTTTGTTTCGTATTCGAAAAATCGTTCGTTCTCTATATACATGTCGAGTAACTAATAAAAAATCATTTATTACTCCACATATTGCGGTACATGTACATATGGCTTATTTGTCGTTTCCTGAAATAAACAAAGAAAATGTCCCGATGTTATAGCATAGTATTTTGAATAGTCATTTCTTCGAAAAAATAAAAAAGCAGTATATGATATTTGAAAGACTTCTTCTAAAAATAATTCTTTCATACAAGTAATCAGAGAAAGTATCAAGGATTTTTTTATTTCAATTTCAATAAATCTGTATTTTTACTATAAATATTGTGAGTAATACCGAGTGCATTAAAAGTTCGTTACAACTTTTCAATATATATATACCGTAATTTCCGCTGTATAGCCCGCAGATCAAACTATTCAGTTTGGACCCAGAAATTTTATTCAGTATTTGAAGACCAATATTTACCGTGATCTAAAAAGTTACATTTTATTTTTAAAAATTTCTGGGTCGAAACACGATTGTTTGATCCGCTGTCTATACACCCGAAATTACGGTATATATATTTTTTTTTAAGAGCAAATGATGATGCTAAATTGCGTTTTATGCAAAGGTGATCAATAAGAGATCAGTTTTTTTTTAATAACAAAAAACTTCTCTATCCAAAACTCACCGATTGAGAAAAACTTCGCTGAAATATGAAGCAATTATATACAAAGAAACCTTGTAATACGACTCAGTGAACAGGGGAAAAAAACAGGATAGTGTGTGAAAATTCTTAGTGTTCATTAAATCGAAATGGGGCTTTTTCCGATCTTGAATCCATTTGGGATGCGAATCTTTGGTATTGCTTCAGTTACTGATTCCCCAATCGTATATAAAATTTAAATCCACAAGGTTTCTTCTGGTATTGGTGTTCTGTATATGAATGAAGAGTGAGTGCGCGCTCAGGATTTGAAAAGGCAGCTTGGATTTGAAAAGGCAAACATCTACTTCCCAAAACTGCATATATATTACGCTTACAATGTTAATCCTGGAATCTGGCGTAAATTGACACAGTTGCGCCATTTTGTGGTCGGGGTTGATAATGTAAGTAAGCGTGTTTTTAGTATGACATCATATATGACGGAATACCTACTATCGGCGCATCTCTTGCGCATATTTTCAGAATCTTTACTCACTTACAGAAGAGGAATCTTGTTTACCAGATTCAGTGTTGATTTCAGGGGGTGGCCCGGGTGGGGGGAGATTCCCCGCCAGAGCACTGAGATGCCCCTCCCCGGAAGATTTGAGATTTTATGTTTTCGATGGTCAAAAAGTACAATTTCTCCCCTGGAACTATATAATGCCCCCCCCCCCGCGCCGGAGCCACAGAAATCCCTCCCGGAGGAAAGTGTCTGAATTCAACACTGACCAGATTTATTGCCAAAATATTTTTGTTACACTTTGTTTTGATAAAATTATGTACATTTAAGGAGGTCCGGGACACAAACATCTTCAAATTTTCGAAAAATACTTTATTGCAGTAAAACATTCTCTGCTTTTTTCTGCTTAAAATAACGTTTAAATCATGTTTCTATCTTAATTAGAACAGAATATATTAATTTTTTCGTTTTTGTTTGTTTTCAAAATCTAGCTTTCAAGCAATGGTTGTCTTGCAAAAGACTTTTTGAGAAAATGCGTTTTTCTTCATGATAGGTTTTTTTCACCATTTTCCGTATTTAAATTGTTATAACTCAAGAACTGTTAAAGATAGCTGGTTGAAACATGTAACATGTCTTTTTCAATTAGTTTACTTTAATTCTGATTCAGCAAATTTAAAAAAAAAATATTTAATTTTGAAAATGGGATTTTTTTTAAAAGTTAAATCATTTACTTTAAAATGTTTTTTATTTCTTTTTAAATTAATATTTTTAAAAATGCTGAAACAAAATTAAAACTTATATCTTTCTGTTTATTTAAATGATAAAAAAATGAAATTCTGCAAGTAATATTTCGAGTTATAACGATTTCAAATTACCACACTTTTTTTATAAATTTAATTTTTTTTTAATTATGAGAAGTTTTATCATGTGATTTTGTTTACAAATGACATGGTTCACCATCACAAAAAAATTCAAAATTTTAACTCAATAAATAACAATTATTTTAAAATGTGTCCCGGACCCTCTTAAAAAAATTCACAATATCATTTTAATTTCGGAAAAGAAGCACTTATGCTACGAAAACATTTATTGTCTTTTGCCCTGAAATTAACATGACATTGCGACTATTTTTTAAATACAGATATTTTTATCAAAGCAAGCTGTAACATTTTTTTTTTCAATAAATCTGGTAAGCAAGATTCTTCTTCTGTGAGTGAGTAACGATTTGAAATTCGTGATTGAATTTTTAACAGGGATTTTCTGAATGGCTTTGTTTAAAAAAATATCTAATCGGGCAATTTTAGGAAAATTATTGAAACTATTGTCTACAATAGCAAAATATTTAAACAAATAAATGAACAATACTTGGTCGTTTAATAGTACAACATTTAATGCATGCATTTTAAAGTGATTCCGAATGTAAAATGAAATGAGTTTTAAATTAAATGAATGAAATATTTGTAAGTTAAATATGATGAGTGCAATGCGATTAAGAGAATTTTGGAAACTTATTGTCTGCGCTCGATAAACGAACAAAGGGACTTAAAATTGAATATTTTATTTATAATTAAATTCTATACATATTCTAAACATTCATAAACGTTGTATTCTCATCGGGAATACAACCATGTATATCATTTATTATAAGCACATCAAGAATTGAGTAAAAAATGAGACTACAAAATTATATCTTTACATATTAACTACTTACTAATTTGCGTCATTTTTCATTACATTAAAAAAAATTAAAATCGAGCGCATTTAAATCAGCAACATTTGATAATATATATTAAATAATATTTTATCTTCTTTTATAAATTAAAGTAAAAACACGTAACTAACTTGTTAAAAGGACAGAGATAAGTTCTATCAGAAAAAAAATAATTTTCTTACAATTTCGAAAACTACAGCTATTCGATGGCCAACATTTTGCTATTTTAACAAATAATATTAGTTCTAAAAGAACTGTTTTATTTAAATAATTAACTATAACAAATAAATTAAAGAATCACGAATAAAAATTAATAGAATGAATATAAATGCTACAAACAAATGAAAGCACAACGTCTGCGCTTGCGCAGTTATTTCATAGCTGATATATGAAGCAGTTATACAGAACAATTCATAAATTATCCATAAAGAAGAAAGCAGTTAGGTATATTCCTGTAGTTCAACCCCGTCCGCTTTGTCTACTTCCTCCACTGCATTTCAGCGCTCAAATAATCTACATGCTAAATCTCCAAAAAATTTAAATTTTTGAAGATGTAGCTTGTAGATTATTTCCTGTCAATTTGTGTTTTAGAAAATTTTACTCCTGATGATGGTTTTCAGTATTAAACCGAAACGTACAGTTTTACTTTATTCATGTATTTTATTTTTACATTATCATTAAACCTATGAATAAAGTATATGATGGATTAGCAACCTCTATTTTGTTTAGTATTCGGTATTACAACGTAAGGTTCTCAATTATTAACTATAAACTATTAATTTCTATTTCAATGAAATACTATTTGGCAAAGAATAGAATGAGTAAGAGGAAACTTATTATTCACAGAGAAGACTCTCTTCGTTGCCAATAGCATGCGTCTAAAACATAAGAGTGTTATACATCTTTTAGTATAGACTTAATCCTTTTTCATAGAAATATTCCTTTAAGCTATGTGCCTACCCTCAAATCGCTGTTTCTGCGAAAAATTTTCGATTTTTGTATTATTTTAAATTAAAATTCAAACATTTGGGATTCCAAAAATGCCTTACTTTTGGTTCAGTGATCATTAGAAGCAAAGATATAGTGCAAAATATAAATGAAGTTTCTGAAACCGGAAGTGACAGTTTAAAGAGCCGCAGGAAGGTAAACAATATATTTTAATCCGCAAATATATAGTATATAATATATACACAAATATATAAACACCTACCAATATGGTGGATTTTAAAGTTGTAAACTTTATACATATTTTTTGTGCTATATCAAAATCTTAATTTGAGTTTTCATTGTGTACGTTTACGATAAATATCATTTCTTAAGAAGTTTTCAAGATAGCATGGTTCTGCTCAACTATTGGTATGTTATGAAGCAAAATATAGCTTGTAAGTTTGTATATATTAATTTAAGAGCTGTTTTTATTGAAAAATAATTTTTTTTTTAAATCATGTTTTGTATACAAAATTTGGTACATGCTAGTAAATTTAAACGGTATTGCAAATCTTTTGCTTCATACACAAGTAAGTGGTTTGCTAATATATTGTTGAAAAAAAAGTGAAATATATTGAATAGATTTCATTATAGAAGGTTTGGTGTAAACGCAATTCTTTACTAAAATTTGTCGAAAGATTGCATAAATTTGAAAAGTTAATTAAAATTCCATTAACAATTTATATGAATTCATAGTTTTATTCCCTACTTTAACTACATACGTTTGATAAAAATTTCACATTTTTCACATTTTTTAAGTGTCCCTTAGGTAATCACATACCTTAATTACTAAAAAAGTAATACACAAACCATTACTAAAACAAGAACTTAAATAAAATTATAATTATTAGATAACAATTACCATTATCATTAACAGTCATCAAAAATAGATAATAAATAAAAAATTATCTTTAATGGATAATCAATATCATTATCATAGTAAATTATCATCATTATCATTATTAGATAATAAATAAAATTCTTATTTAAAAGATAAATAAAAGCATCTGATAAAGAATTACAAAAGAATAATAAAAAATGTATTCCAAATGTTGTTAAATCCAATAAACATAATTTTTTAATGTCAAATCTTGTGCTTTATACGATTTTCAAGCGTAAGATTTGTAAAATATCGTTATATAATCATATATTCAAAGTCTATTTTTTAAAAAGCAAAGTCGACAAAATTTTAATGCATTATATTTCAGCATTTTTAATTGACGAAAACATAATTTCAACCTTGGTTAAAAGTGCATGGTATATTACTAATGAATGTAACTTCATTCAGATTTCACTTAATGATTTATCATCATTTCTTAGCTTTAACTGGAGGCAACATTTTTTTTCACGATAATATCCTGGAAAATCTAATGGTACCAATTTTTTTTTAACACTTTTTATCAAAGTTGAAAAGTATTTATAATTTCGGTCTCTCTGTCCGCGCTCTAACTCTCTTAAATGTACTCGGATTGCCCTGAAATTTTTGGACGTTATTGACGTTTACGCTGGCACGATTCCTATTTCATATTAAGTTCGTAGCATGTTTAGTTTATTTACAGAGACAGCCAAAGATATTCCGTTACATTACGGCCTATTGGAAAAAAATTGTTTCAAATTAATTTTAATGATATTACACATTTTCAAACATAATAAAATTCATATGCATTTACAAAGTGCATTACAATATGCCTTCTGTAGAATAAGTGGTGCAAAAAATAGTTATTATTCATTTACAGGGCCACACAAAAGAATTCCATTACATAATGACATGGGGGAGGGGGTATTTGCGGCGTATTTTAATTATGTTAAACTATTTCATTTATAATGAAATTGATATACGTCGCTGAGGTTTACTATAAGTTATTTCATGCGTAATACGAGGTACATAGAATTTACAGGGGCACAAAAATATTTCAGATAGTATGTTCTATCCGAAGTTATTAGCGATGATAGCAGGAAATGCATTTTTAATTATGATATGCACTTTTAAGTTTCACTATATTTCTGCATACTGTATTGTATGTATAAATGCTATAGCTGATATACAGGGTTACACAAAATAATTCGTAAAGATTACTGAGTATGAGCGTAAATTGCTTAAAGGTGGTTTTTAAATGAGTTATGCATTTTTACGCTGAACTGCATTTAGTTTACTAAGAAATATTTGTAGAATACAGATAAAATGATATACAGGGCCACGCAAAGAATTAGATACATGGCCGTGTATGGATGATAATTTCTGGAAATGTGATTTCAGTAGTTTTAAGAATGATTTAGTTTTAATTAAATTTTAGCTAAATAGTGGCATTTAATAAAGCTGCTAGGTAAACTACAGTGCTGATCAAAAGTATTCAAGTACGTTTCCATCTATTAGTATAAATTGCTGAAAGAGAAATTTCAACCTGTTATGCGTTTGCTTGATAAACTAAATTATTCCGTTATATAGTATATATATATCAACCTACAGATCAAATACAGGACTATTCAAAAGAATTGGAATGCATTTTTGGCTATCAGTGCTGAAATCAGTTTTTCAAATGTTTTATCTGTTTTCTAAAATGTTTACCTAGTTATCTTATTTACCTTATTTATCTAAATAACGAAGTTTTTTTTTTTTAAGCATTCAGGAAGTGTTGAAAGGTTTTTCATAATTTATGCTTAACGATGATTTTCCTTTCTTGTTTTTTTTATGATTTCAGACATTTTTGCTGTAACTATGTAAAGGAAAGCGTGTTTTACATCCGTTTTGCTGTTAATTTGCAACACAAAAATACTGGCAAATGGCAGGATAGTTTAGAAAAATGGATTTCACAATCTATAGTAATAAAAGAAAGTTTCACTGTGCATGTGTGTGTGTGTCTGCGAGAGTTAGAAAAATCTACCTCACGTAGAAAGCTGAAAATGTTTGTAAGGGTACTCTATGGCTTCTCCTAGTGCACCTGAGGCTCAGGATTTTTATATTTTGTTAATTAATCAGGATATTAATTAAAAATGACAATGACCTCGCATCAAAAATTCACTTTTTTCATTGCGAGCTCGGAAAAGCGCTCGTGCATGCTCAAAAACCCTTTTACGCATCGAGAGGAAGCGAACATCTTAACGAAGAGCCGACCGTTCGATTTTGTTTGTTTTTCTGAGTTTTGATTTAAACTTAATAGACCAAACCACTCAGTACATTTAAAATTAGCAGACATATTCCGAATGATCATATTCTTACGTCTCAAACGGCGCAATCGATTCGAAAAAACATCGCAGTTAATATTTTGAAACAAAACATTTAAAAAATGGTCGTTTTTTCGAAAAACGTTTTTCTCCCTAATGGCAACGTCCCTCCCGGGTGCAGTTTTATAGATGCCGGCAAACCAAACATACGTCCTTAAAGACGAAACCTTTTTCTAATCGATGGTGTAATCGGTTTTAAAAACATACGAATTTTAACCCCTTTAAATACACCAGCGAACGCAGGTCACTTCGCGCCTCCCGGAGGCGATATTTTTTCTACGCTATAAGTAACGATACGTATTTTAACACAGTCTTTTTAGAGCATCTCTATACAACAGATTTACATCGTTTCAAAACGGGCGGACGGGTAGAACTATTTTTTTCAAAATAAAATGTGTGAAAATTTTGACGAAATCAGTAAAAACCCGAGTGATTCGTCTCGGTTTCACTCGCTTTCCACGCAATCAATGGAAACGCATTTTATACAAATCTCTAAGCATTTACACAATTACATTTTGTAAAATATATTATATTTTTGTTAAAAATAACATTACTTAACGAAAGACGAAATCATGTTACTCAAAAGAAAAAGTCTTCTTACGAGCATTTTTACCACTAAAAATGAATATTGTTTTCGCGATTTTTTTCATTTAAAAATATAAATTCAGATAAAATCGATATAAAGATATATAATAATAATAATTTAAGGTTCATTTAAGTTTATTATCACAGGCCCGGGCAACGCCGGTCGCGTCAGCTCGTTTAAAATAATGAAAACAAAAAGTTAAGGTAAACTTTACAATGTTATACAGTGAAGTGTAACCTAAACCTTGTATTATTATAAATACTCTTTCATAGCAATACAAATAATTTATGCTTAGAATGATTTGCTTAATTGTTTTAGCAAAATTTCTATGAAATTGTTTAAAAAACAATTTTTTTTTTTTTTTTTTTTTTTTTTTTTTTATACACACTTTTATTGTAGAAAATCGAAATTACTCTAATATAAACTTTAACATAAAAAATATATATCATTTATTTATGATATTCCGGAAGCATTTTTGTTGGATCCTTGAAATTTTTCTATTCAAATACGATCTATTTCAAGCGTCAAATTAGAAAATATTTCGAAATTTTTATTTCACTAAAAGTGAATACAACAATTTCTTTCATAAAGTTATTTTCATATAAATAGAAACCTATGCTGAATATAAAACCTATTCCCTAAAGGCTTCGAACAAAATAATCACAGCACGTGTAAATTTGTATTATATACATAATGCAGTTGATTTCGAAAAAGATTCTACTCAGAAATATTACATAAAAGGCCCAATAAATGAAATATATTCAACCAGTATTTATTCTTTATTTATGACTAAAACTTTTAAAGACTACATTATCTCGAAAATTATTAAATTAATGCGCAGATATATAATCCCGTTTTAATAATTACATGTAAGATATCATTTTATTTTGATAAAATAATAAAATTGTAAAAATTCTATACCCCAGTCCCATCTTCTTATACTTATCAAAATATTAACATTTGAAGTAATGAGGCTTTTATTATATTCCTTTTAATACTTAACCCTTTCCGGCACAGACAAATTTTGTTGTAAAATGATGAAATCAACGACTGACACCGGAATTTGCATACGACTTTTTTAGAAATTAAAAACTTGTTACCTTATACTTTCATCGTTAATGTAAAATTTTAATAAAATATTTTTGTACCGTTTGAAAGTTTGGAATTAAAATTAGGTATCCCGACCCGGACACACTGCATCGGAAAGGGTTAAATGGGCGCTTCAGTAATTCTCACTGATTGAAGAAACTCGTGTTAAATAATGAGGAAAATGAAAAATAGGATTATTCTAAACACATTTTGTTTTAAATGCTGTTTTTACCATCAGGAAGTTTATGTCTGAAACTGATGTATGAAAAACTGGAACAGATGTCACACATGCACCACGTTTGGTGAAATTTTTTTTCTTTATTTTGGCGAGCAAATGTCGTTTTTGAATAGCTGTTTGAACTAGCCTGCGAAAACAACATGTTAGTTTTATTTTATTATAAAACATACGAATTTTATTAACCCTCTGAGTACTAAGATGGGGTTAATTTGACCCCATCGGGAAATTTTGCAGTTTTTAAAAAAATTTAGAATATGTATGGTAAAATTATTTCCTAGATATTCTCCTATTAAGGTTTCTTTCATAATTTTGTCTTAGTAAGTTTCGCACAGCTTATGTTTTTGTTTATTTGTATGAAATTGCTAATGGAATCACATTGACCCCATCTTAGTCAATCAGAGAATAAATGAAAGCTTCTATCATTTATCACGTTTCAAGAAAAGAAAATAATTTTTGGCATCCTGCCAAATATAGTCCTCGAGATGGCGCTGTGGGTACACCGTTTCTATGCAAACGAGTTTAGGCGCCTCCATCATTTCCTTATTTCTTGTTCTTGTGTTTGGCTGTGTGTAAATTTCGCTATTCAACGAAATGAATTGTCGCGGTTTGTCTATCTAGGAGGCGTATGCTAGATTTTTTTAATGAAAGTTCTGGTCAAAATACCCCATTTTAGGCTTTTACATAACATTTTTATCTTAATACTGAGAGGGTTAAAAAAACACGAAATTTTATCATAAATATACTATTTTTTATTATTAACGCACACAAATTATGGTATTACAAAATACACACAATGTTTAATTTATTATAAAACACACACAGTATTTAATTTAATGAAAAACGCAAACAGTTTCAAGAGACAAAGTTTGCAAGAATACAACTGACCAGATGTTTTGATTAATAGAGGTCTTGCACATGACGTCTCATGTTCAGAAGAATCTGGCACTTCTTCATATAGCACCCAAATATAAGGCGAATGCGGTGCTCTCCATTTGACTTGACAGGCTTATTCACACTAGAATAATAAAAATAAAAAATTGTAATTTAATTGATTACAACGACCATTTGGATTTTTTTTTCTTTTTTTTTTTTTTTTTTTTTTTGACTTAACACTTAACCCTTTTCGGCACAGACAAATTTTGTTGTCAAATGATGAAATCATCGTCTGACACCGGAATTTACATACGACTTTTTTAGAAATTAAAAACTTGTTACCTTATGAGTACATGACTTAAAAGTACTTATTTTTTTTTTAATTTTGGAGCATTTCGACAAGGGAAGCCGAAAAAGATAAGAGGTTTAAAATTTAAAGCAGTTCCACCGAATCATCCACAGATCGCGACAAATCACCTTCGAAATGTCTAAATTTCGTCCACCAAATTCCGTCGCATCCTCTTCAAGAACAGATTGCAAAGATCAAACTTCAGACGACCAAAACCTTCATCGATAAACTCTCAAAGTCCCGTTTCGGAAAGAAAAAGAGTTTAGAAATCGAAAGCAGTTATACCGAATCATCCACAGATTGCGACAAATTACCTACGTTGAGCTCAATTTTTCCCGATTAGAATCGACCGATTGTAAAACGCCGTGGCTAGTGGATAGGAGCCCCTCGAGACATGGCCTTTTACTATCAATCGATTAAACATTAGATTGTTTCCTTTTTCGCGTTTGTCTTTTATTCTGTATTCGATTTTCATGGGCTACATAATCAGTTGAAGACCTCGATTTTCATGGGCTACATAATTAGTTGAAGACCTCGATTTTCATGGCCTACATAATGAGTTGAAGACCTCGATTTTTGCTTTGCAAGACGATTTTCATTTCGGCGTCGCTCTTTGGCTTTGGATTTTTCCATATCTGATAATTTGCGCCTACCCATTTTGTATTTTTTTCAATTTTTAACGATTTTATGCCTTTTGATTACCTATTCAAACAATTGTTAACGATTTTATGCCTTTCTATTATTTATTCAAATAAAGATTCTTCTAAAAGTAAAGAACATCGTTAAATTTCGCTAAAAAAAAAAAAAAAAAATGCGAGCATCATTTGGCCCCATCCTCGACCGAAAACAACAACCATTTCCAAATGGTTAAAAAAATAAAAATCTAAATTAAACAGAAAGGCAACACGTTCTTTTAACGGAAACGGGGAGTTCTGACGTTCCGTGTGGGCTCCAGAAGCAATACCAGATTAGAGCATCGGTCGTTGCTAATAGCAACCTGACGTCAATGCAAACCGTCTATACGCGCGGTATGGTCTGCTCATCGATAAAAACAATTATTTCACTTATAAAACCCCTCGCTGGATAGCCCCAAAAAAAACTGTCTAAAGATATAAAATGATACAAATTTGGCCATACAAAGGGTCTGCGCGTTACGGTAATAATTCCAATACAGGGCCCACACCAGAAGTAAGATACAATAAAGACTGCTTAGACGGAAACGCAAACGACCATGATAAATTCCGTTTTATGCAAACTCTTTAAATTGACAAAACATAGTTGCATTTTTTTAGGGGGGGGGGGGGTGCTGAAATCTGTTTTTTTTCTTCAGTTAAATGCACGATTCTGTTATAAACAAGCTTTACACTGTTAGAAAATAAATTTGCTGGATAGTACCTTTTTTAAAAATCTATATAGCACTATTTGCTTGCAATTTTATTATTTCTTTTTCAGTGTTACAGTTTATGATGTATTTGTAATTACTTTTTCATCTGAAGGTTTTAAATAAAAATTTAAAATATTGAAAACATAATTAAATTTTAATTGAATTCATCAATTAATTTTGAATAAAAGAGTTTAAAGTATGAGATAAATAAAAATTCAAAACATTAAGCTGTCCCTTTACACAACTTTCCAACTGAACCAGAATTCGGCCCTGGTAATTTACAACGTCTCTACCCCCCCCCCCTTCTGTACGGAACTGCGATACAAATTTCATGTTTATTTAAGAATATTATTAGGGGCCCGAGCAACGCCGGGCGGGGCAGCTAGAGTTTACAATAAATTGTTCGTAGAAATCATTTGCTGTCTTTATAAATTTAACTATTATTTAATATTATAAATAGATATATTTAACACTAGCAAACTTGACTGGCGTTGCCCGGGTACGCCAAAAAACAGCACGAATTGCGAAAAAGGTTGGAAATCGCTAAAATACACTAAAAATCAAATACAAAATTCCCGAAAAATTCGAAAACTGCTATACGAAATCCGAATAAACTTTACTGAAATGAGGGCAGAAATTACTTTAATACTATAGGTCAAAAATGGAATGTCAAAAAATTGCAGCAGATTGCGAAGAAACGTCAAAATCGAATTAAAAATCACAAAAAGTTCAAATTACGAAAGTCAAAATTTACTATAATTGGATAAAAGTTTCAAATCTAATTCATTTAACCAGAGGGCTCTCTTAAAATTTATGTTTGGGAAAGCATGCTAAGCATTGTATCATGTTACTTTTATTCATAATTTAATTTACTTGTATTCCCTTAAGTATACCTAATATAATCAATTAAGTTAATATTAGTTTTCGTTGCATTAAAATAGCTCAGTTTGTTGATTTTCTGTAAGCAAGTAATACCTATTGGTTTACAATGGAAGTCTATGGGAATTTGGCGAAATATTACAGATATCGCTAAGTTGGCGTCACATTTGGCGACTAACTTTGGTCGCCAAATTTGGCGATATATCGCCAAGTTGGAGAAAAACTTGGCGGTATTTGGCGACAGAACTGTATTCCCTCTATGGTAACCGCCTTATAGGTACAGAGATGCACTAAATGCTGTTCAATAATCGCATAAAAAATTCGCTAAAAATTCAAACATTGCTGTACGAATTCCGAATAAACTTTTTTGAAAAGAGAACAAAATTTACTACATTGGGTTAAAAGAAAAAAACCGTATTCTTTTCACTAATGTGGAAAAATTGCCTCGAAACTAAAAAAAACGCTAAAAATCGAATAAAAAATTCAGTTTAAAAAAATCTAATCAAAAAATCGAAAATCGGGTTTCGAGGTGCAAAACTTCATATACATACGTACCTTTTCCCAAAGGGTGTAGCCGGATAAGCATAGCGAAACGGCCCCCCACGGCCGATGTTTGAAATAACATGTGTGGTAATAAGGCTTACCATGAGAATACAATATAGAGAGTTTTTAGCTCCTGACCTTGAACTGTCCTTGAGATAATTGGCGAAGTATGCGCCGGCGCTACTATTTTTCAAATACGTTTTTCTCAAACAGTGTAAAAGTTAAAAAAAATGAAACCAACGCCAATTATTGAAGAATATATTAGTTCATATTATATATTTTTTTCACATTTTTACACAAATTTTAACATAGAAAAATAAACAAAAATATTTTTTTTAAAAATTATTAATGTAGTAATTTTATATTTACACCAACCAAAAAAATTGAAAATAATGCTCAAAGTATGTATTTTTAAGGAAAAAAATTTCTTTAAAATTGAAGATGCGCTTTTTGAGTTATAACAAAAATAATGCTAGATACTTGCTAAAATATTCGTACCTTTCCCTGTTTTCATTTGCAGAAATACGTCACTATAAATGAATTGGTCGATTCCTGACATTTCCACTCGGCCAGAATGCGCAGTACGCTAAAATAAGAGAATGTTTCCATACCTACCACTTCCCTATAGGTTTGTTTCGTGTTTGTAAACACGAAACAATCCTGCTATTTTGGCGTACTGCGCATATTTCTCGCGTAATAATATCAAGTCGATTGTGCAGGTGAAGTTGAATAGGGGCTGTAAATATATGAGGTTATCAACTTTTTGGCAATTTCAAACCCCCTCTCAACCTTCCGATATCATACGTTATCATTTCTTGAATCCCCTTCCCCCTAATAATATTGTCATCAGTGTCTAAATAGTATTTTTATTTTTACAATTTTTTTCCATTTTTTTATTTTTATGCGTTTTAATGATATACAGATATGGTTGTACATTTTTTATTTGCATATTTTACTGATTTAAATGACGAGAAGAAATTCGTAAAATATCACTATTATATAAGAAATAACTTTAAATCAAATAACATTTTAAAGAAATACTTATTATTTAAAAGTTTTTAATAATAGCTCTTTGTTACATATTGAACAGTAACATTGTCTTCTTGCACTTCGCCCTTGCCGAGGCTAAACAGAACTTCTTTTAAACAAAACAGGTGGCCAACATTCTTCCCCATCTTTTACTAGCAAAAATAACAAATGTCATTTCGAATCTGGTTTCTCTAACAACGAATTATATACGCATATGGCAGGAGAATATTAGTGGTGAACGTTGGATTATTCCATATTTTGGAATGAAATGTTTTATAATCATTCAATGGTTTTAATACTAACTTTGTATTTTCATAAAAAAGGGAAAACCGACTTTTAAACTAATTAAGATAACAGATGTAAAGTAAAAGATACGAAAAATGTATATTTCGGGTTTTTCAAAAATGATAACGATATCAAATGACAACCCCCCCCCCCCTATCCCTACAGATATCTTCCGATGTCAAGTGTCAGAATCCCCCCTCCCTCACACACACACACTCCCCCCTAAAGTGATACGTTATATATGTACGTACACTGTACGTGTACAGCCCCATAGCCTTCTTCAATGTGAAAATTATAGTAGACAAATGTTATCATTTTATTTGTCAATTCCTGGTATTATTACGCGAGAAGAATGCGGAGTACGTCAAAATAACAGAATATTTACAAACACGAAACAAACCTATAGGGAAGTAGTATACATGGAAACATTATCTTATTTTAGCGTACTGCGCATCCTGCTCGAGTGGAAATGTCATGTATCGACCAATTCTTTGATAGTAGCTTTTTTCTTCAAATGCAGACAAGGAAAGTTACGAATATTTTAGCAAGTTTCTAGCATTATTTTTGTTATAACTCAAAAAACGCAATTCGATTTTAACGAAATTTTCTTTCTTAAAAGTACATACTTTCAGCATTATTCTCTAATTTTTTGGTTGGTGTAAATATAAAATTATTACATTAATAATTTTTTTTAAATAATTTTGTTTATTTTTCTATGTTAAAAGTTGTGTAAAAATGTGAAAAAAATATATAATGTGAACTAATATATTCTTAAATAATTGGCGTTGGTTTCATTTTTTTTAACCTTTATACCCTTTGAAAAAAACGTATTTGAAAAATAGTAGCGTCGGCGCATACTTCGACGATTATCTCAAGGACAGTTCAAGGTCAGGAGCTAAAATCTCTCTATATTGTATTCTCATCATAAGCCTTATTACCACACATGTTATTTCAAACATCGGCCGTGGGGGCCATTTCGCTATGCTTATCCGGCTACACCCTTTTGTAGCTCTCCATGCAGCGGTCCCTTCAGAACACCGTCGACACACTCACTCACACATTCACACACAAACTTCTTTCCTTATTATTATAGATTATAAATAAGGAAATTAAAATTTTGCGTTTTAATATTCTTAAAATAGTTTACTGACATGATATAAAATTTAGTATTTGGACTTTTTTTAAAAACTCGAAATTAAGTGTAAAATTTGAAAGGAGTGAGAGTAAAATTTAAAAAATTCTACTAATTTCAATACAAAGTCTTCTGTCAATCATACCTTATTCATGTCAATAAAAAGAAATTACATGCTGTTAATTGATACCTATATTTTTTAAATATTACTTATTACAAAATTAGGCGAACACTTTTTTAAAAAACGCATAATTTCTGTAACTAGCATTACTAATTTAAATTTCTAACTAGGACTTCCCTCAGTGGGATTAGTCTGAGTGATATTGCTGAGAACATAGATTTAATAATAACATGTGGAAGCAAAGAAAGTGAGATGTTATCTTTAATTGTCCATATACTGCGATAAATTGAAATGATGAAAATAAACGAATCGTAGAATTCCAAAATCTTATATATAAATTCGTATACACTGTTTAAAAAAATGGGAAATCAAACCATGCAAGACAGACATGCATGGATATAAAATTGAAAGTACGCAGTATATTAAAAATAAAATAGAAAATGAAACACTAAATTATCTTATATCGGAATTTTAACTGTATAAAATGATGTCAAGAGCATAATCAGACCCTCCGCACCAATTTGAGTAACTTTAAATGACAAATATATGATGTTTAAAAAGAATGGACTATACTTTATATGGTGTGTGCTCCCCCGAAATAGTTAATATTGTACAATATCTGTTTTCCACGATGCAATGAGGTTATCTATAACAGTTAAGGAATTCTCTCCTCAAAATCTGATATAGTATCAAAGTACCGAACACATCAACAGTGGCATGCAATGCTTCGTTAGAGTGCGTTTTGGATATGCTCGATCGGATTTAAATGATGAGTGTATGCTGGCCACTATATACGCTGTATTGTTTTGTTTTCAAACATATTCTGCACAAGTTGACCTGTTTTTAGCATGTATTAAATAAAAGAAATCGGCAATGATTGCAACATAAAGTATGACACAAGATCTGAATATATCGTCTGCATAACTTTTAAGCTGTCAAAGTGTCATTTGAAGTAATTTACAAATCCATGCATATTTATTCAGCAAATCATGCAAGCTAACATACGCCAATATGAACCCGATTATGAAATTTCACCAGAATAAATTATATAAAAAATCTACTAATGACAATTGAGAATGTGACCTTATGATAAAATGTCTCGAAACATGAATCAGAAAAAAAATTCATATCCAATATAAAAGGGCATTTCGCTCTGTTAGTGGCCTTGGCGAGAGAGAAAAGTCTAGAGAAGGAACACTTTAACAAGTACTTTCGGGCAACCTACTCACTGTTACATACAGGTCTTTATTCAATATTTACACAATTTATTTAATGCTAGGTGGGTATTTATCCGTTTTGTTGCATTTAAATTCCATGTTTTGTGGAGGAAATGCAGCATTATGAAATATTTAAAGTTTCTATACTTAATAATTCCAAATTAATGGTAATCGAGGACGCTTTCCGTTAATTTTAATTTTTTTTTAAATTTTAATCTTTTTAAAAACCATTCATAAAAACAATTTTATATTTTAGAACTAACCCGAAGCAAAATTTCAAGGTTTTGGGCTCAGCAGTAACACAGAAATAGAAAAATTTCAAAAGTTTTTGTTTCTGCAGTGTTTTATATAGCGACATTTTTAGAAATTGTTCTATTGCGAGAATTTACGTCATGATAAATACAGCCATGTCAATTTTCATGTTTATAATCCTAACAATTCCATGTACTTCGTTACTTAGATCATCTTTAGATCTTTTTCTGCTTTGTTTAGTCTTTCGATTTTTTAGAATTAGTTCTACAATGAGCATTTACATCTTATAAATTACTACCATGCTAAAGTTCTAGTTTCTAACCCCAACAGTATCACAAAAATTTCAGTATTCCAAATAAATCATAGTTTAG
This sequence comes from Maratus speciosus, assembly GCA_963932465.1. Classification (NCBI taxonomy): domain Eukaryota; kingdom Metazoa; phylum Arthropoda; class Arachnida; order Araneae; family Salticidae; genus Maratus; species Maratus speciosus. The sequence goes on from OZ010792.1 coordinate 245,811,618, forward strand.
AACCTTTCTACAAATTTTTACGTTTATCCGTCAAATTGAACCTTTTAGAGAGCGTTCATTACGAGTATTTACACCTTAAAAGTAACTACCGCACCAAATTTAAAGTTTCTAACCCAATCAATATCGCAGAAATCGCAATTTGAGAACGTTTTTGCTCCTGCAGCGATGTAGGTTCTTGCACTGACATAAAATACAGTTTTTTTTTTTTTTTTCGGAGCAGAGATGGCCACCAACATTTTTTTAAGTTGGCTATGTAGTTTCACAGATAACACCTCACAAACGTACAAGCATTAATAATATTATCTAAACCTATATATATAAAATTCTAATGAACCGAATTGAAAAGAATTTATGTAACGATTCTATGAAACGACTGATTAAACAACTGATTATGTTTCATGGCGATTTCTCCTAAAATACGGAATACTTTGCGATGAAAATAACACCAAAAATCCGTATTGATCTGCAGATCTCAGAACTGGTATTAGAATTTTTAAATTCGAATTAGTTTTCTAAATATTAATTTTTTCTAATTTTATATACTTTTCTCTAATGATGGCAACTCAGATTTTAATCATAACAGATATTTTTTTTTTCAGATTTTAGAAAAGGTTACTATTTTAAACTAATTTGGCGAGAAGTTTGGCCTCCCTTAAATGTATGCTAAGAAATGTATCATGTTAATTTTATTCATAATTCCATTTGTATTTCAATATCATTTTATGTAATACAAATTGAAATATTTAAAATAAATGGCTTTTACTTCATTCTTTTTTTAAACGAAACGAACAGAAAAATATTAGACACAGATGTCATATATGCAACGGGGTACCTAATTGGCGCCAAAATGGCGTTATTTTGCCTGACATGGTAACCCGGCTATTGTTGCTTATTTATTAATAAATGTTTATTTGAATTTATTTTCTTTTTATTAACAAAAAATTTTATAAATTGTTTTGTTCTATAGTTATTAAATAATTTTTTTTATTTATTGTTATTTCATTTTAAAAATAACAGAAAATAATTTAAAAATACATATGTAACAGGTTTTCGAAACGACAGCAGAGATGGCCACGACAGGTTGGCAGGAAAACGAGGTTTTCACCAAATTGTCGTAAAAAAAAATCACGCCAAACCCGGTGCGTATGTGACAATGCAACAAATCATGAGATTTAATTTCCACTTCAAAGCAGCGTTTTAATGTTATTACTTCTCCCGTCGACCAATTTCGCCAAATTATATAAATAGCCAAATTATACAAATTGACATATTTTTTTTTAAATAACAAAAGAACAAATAAATTATTATAACATTAATAAAAATAAAAATAAAACGTCGAAATAAAAATCACTTGATGGCGTGAACATGTGTAACTTCCTTAAAGTCAACTGAATGTGACATTTACGATCAACCATTATTGGCATTCAATCTTATAGTTTGGCGACAGATTTTTGGTCTATGCGATAACCAAGTAGCACCTATTTAATTTACCACTCGAAAAATAAAAAAATGCTAACTGGCGAGTTAAAAAAAACTATTGGAAAGATTTTCACCCGGCTAACATAAAAGTACCAGAAATTCTTTGTGATCATGGCAACTTTTATGTAGTTTTATTCGAAAAAAAATAATTTTGATTCTTTAATCAAAATGGAAACCTTTCTTATGAAAAGCGAAGGAATCAGCCCGTTGTTTATGGTAGTTACATGACTTGGACTATTATAATATAAACGAAATAATGGTGATAGAATAAAATTCGTCGACTTATCACACCTGTGGCTGGCTAACATTAAAGTACCAAAATGGCCGCCTGGAATATAAAAAGCGAAGGGATCCGCCTGGAGCTGTTGATGATAGTCACATGACTTAGGCTGTTATTATAGAGATTGTTTTCAATTTTAAAAACAGCTCAAAGGATAATATTTCCTAACGATTAAAAATTTATTTTCACCTGACTATTAAAAACAGAAAAAAAAACTTTAAAATTACTATTAAATGAGTACGTGTTAAAGGCAGGAAAATATTGAAAAATATGTCTTGAAAATTGTATTTACACGTGAATATTAAAAGGGAAAGGAAACTTTAAAATAATAATACATTAATATGCGTTTAACCCTTTCACGGACAAGACATTTCTATTCGTAAAATCTTGAAATCAGTGAATAGCGCCAGAATTTACAAACAAATTTCGAAATACAAAAATGCTTTTGTTCACTTACTTGATCACCCGACCGGAGCACCAACCAAAGAATGGCATAGGATGTAACGCTCCGGTGGAAAATCCCCACAACAATCACCGATGCCGGACATCGGAAAGCACCCAAAATAACAAGGAAAAAGGCACATATTCTGACGAACTTACATAGTAAATCGTAAATTTACAAAACAATTGATGTTGCTTTCATCAAAATAATAAAAATAAAAACAAAAGTGAAGTGACTTAAATGTATAACAAAAGTTAAGACTATAAATCCTTGTTCAAGATTATGAAGTGTAAATGTTCATAAAAGTTCACTGTTCACAAATGTTCAAATGAGTTCAGTGTTCGAAAGAAAAATTTTCATAAAAGTTTTATATAAGAAAAACTAACTTGAAGAAAGATCACCATAATGTTCAGACCTCAAGAGAAAATCGCCGCCAACAAAAATGTCAGACAAAGGACAGTTACTATAAAAGGCACAATGTTGAGCCTTTGATGTAGTGTCAGAAAACCACGTAATGTCCGTAGCGAACCACTGATGAGTATTAACAGTATGATAGAAGTAAAAAGTTACAAGTGTAAAAATTATCAAAATTTATATTTAATAAATGAGTATTCCCTATTAAGTGCGTTGTAGATAGCACACAGTCTTCTATAGTTTGAACGGGTGATGAGAACGTTTCGAATGTTCCATCTCAGTGTACAATTCCTGTTGAATTTAAATGTACAAGGCATTAACGGACAATGTCCAAACAAATAATGTTGTATACTTCCTACATCACCACAGTTACACCTGTTATTTGGGCGTTTTCCTATTTTAAACAGATACTGTGGAAATGCTCCATGTGAAGAAAGAAAATAACCTATCACCTGGGATTCACATAGAAATAAATCGTTAACCTTGTTTAATATCGCATAAGTATCTCTTCCCTTCTCCGAATTTTCCCAAGAAACCTGCCATTGATCATGTAGAAGTGTTTTAAAATGACGCTTTAAAATAGAAGTTGGTGCAGGAATGCGTAGAACTTTATCATACAGATCATTTATAATAACTGATTTTGCCAACATGTCCGCTCTTTCATTTCCTGATATTCCAACATGCGATTTTATCCAGCCAATATATATGACTTTATTATGTAACAGGCGCAAAGAGTTGAAGATATTAAAAAGCTGACCGTTAGATGGAAATAAGCGCTGAAGAGCGTAAATTGATGACAAGCTGTCAGTATAAAGATGAAATGAATCATGCGGGGAGCCGATGCACCAACTGATAGCCTCGTCTATCGCAGCCAATTCTGCTTGAAAAACAGAGTTATAGTCATGTAATTTTAATCTCATGTCTAGCATAAAAGAATCCCTACACCAAACCGTAAATGCAGCTCCTACACTGTTCATCATTCGAGAACCGTCAGTATACAGTATCGGATGATTCACCACTGGTACTGTATCAACCACTGGCTTAACAAATTTTATATTTAAGTTTTCAAAGAAGTAAGGATAATTATATGTCCTCAGTTTATTCATAAAATCTTCACCTTTAAAACACATATTGTCAATCAAGACTGTACCATTTCCATAAATGATATTATAACGCTTAGAAGACAAATTCAGTTCTATGTCAAGTGGTGGAGCACCCACCAAAACACACAATGCGTCATTAGAAATCGTACGATATGCCTTTAAGACAGATAGCAGACATAGACGTTGACATGAGAGTAATCTTGTTATTCCATGTTGATTTAAGTCAGGCATCCAGATCTCATGCCCATATGAAATACGTTTCTTCAAGACGGTATTGTACCATATTTTAAGATAAATAGAAGGAAGACCTCTGTCACGGATTCTGGTTTGGCGCATTTTACACGTGAAATCGTTAAGCCTAGTTCTAATCATATCTAGGTGATCCATCCAGCGAAAATTGCTGTCAAGTAGAAATCCCAAATAAAGAATATTGTCCTTTACACTGATACTTTTGCCATTATGTTTAAAAATTGGTCTTCTTTTACTAAGAGTGTGGCTCCCAAACAGCATTGCAGCTGACTTCTCTGCACTAATTTGCAAATGATATATAGAACAGATATCCGAAAAGTGATGAACACTAGTATTCATTTTATGTTCTAGCGCAGAGCGCGTATCTGCGCCCTCTATAATAACGCTATCATCAGCATAAGAAATAATCAGTAATCCTCTCTGCTTGCAACTCTTTAAAATCCTGTCAGCAACTAGTGTCCAGATAAACGGCCCAAGACATGACCCTTGCGGGCACCCACGGAATACATGAAACCATGTTAATCCATGCGTATATTTAAAACAAATAAGCCTATGACTCATGTAATTTTTAAGTGTAGACTTCATGTAATCAAAAATAGGTAAGATATTTATGATATCGGCCACAATACGCCAATCCAAAACGACGAAGGCACCACTGATATCAAAAGAAATCATTGCACAGTATTTATATACTGATAGTGTTTCTCCAATGATATTCTTTAACGCAGAAAGTGCTGTCAAGGTGCTCCGTCCCTCACGAAAGCCATGTTGTCCATCATCAAGATAGTTAGAAGACTCCAGCATCGTAATAACTCGAAGTTTTAAAAGTCTTTCATATAACTTACCCATCATAGGGAGAAGAGTAATAGGTCGATACGAATTAATTTTTTCAGCTGTCCTATTACGTTTTCGAAAAAAGATGATCATTCCTCGTTTCCAACATTTTGGGAAGTGACCAAGTAAAAGACAAGTATTAAATAGCGTCAACATAAGAGTTGTAAATCTGTTACACAAATTTTTAATAATTATTCCATCAATATCGTCCGGTCCTGGAGCTTTATTTATGTCCTGAAGGCGCAGTACATGAAAGAGTTCTTTTTCTTTAAATGGAATAAAATCAGGTGATGAGGAATAATTGAATGAGCTAATGTACTCATAAGGGACAGAAGGTCGATAATCCACGTCAAAATGACCAGACATAAGACTATGTGCTACGCTATCATATGTGTCAAACACAGAAGATTCTTCTAATGTAGTAAAGATCATGTCGTTATGTTTCAGGGTTTTACCTGAGACATGTCTGTATAGAGACCCATAGGCATTATCAGTGCGTTCACAGAATGACAGCCAACCCTGTCGTTTTGCACGACGTAAATTACTTTTGTATTGTCTTCTAGCAGTCAGATATTTATCCTTGTAATCTTCTCTATTCAAATTCTTCCTATAACGCTTATACAAGGCGTTAACTTTGTTTCTTTCAACCCTATGAATTTCTGTATACCATTTCGCCGTAGGTTTATATGATAATGAACCTCTTTTAAAACAAGCACTCATAATCTCATGCAAAAGGTCATAAAAATTAGCCGTCCAATCTTCTAGTGCATCAGGACTAAAAACTCTACGTAAAGTGTTCATCAACTGAGGAAGATACTCCAAGAGTCTTTTGTTGAAACTATATAAACTCTTGTTTTTTGTTTTATATCTTGTATAAGTCTTAAATGAGGGATCAAGAACAAGGTGAAACCTGATGTAGCGATGATCACTGTATGAAAAGACACTATCATCTACAGACCAACCATCCAAAACCTGTACAATTTCGTTACCGCCCAGCGTAAGATCTGGACGGCCCTTTCGGTCGTCTTGAACGTAACTATGAGGTGCCTCTGGGTCATTTAGAATAAATAGGCCGTGAGACATTAGTAACTCCAAAAGAGGCTCAGCCCTATCACTGTCGCAAGTATATCCCATCATCTTAAGCGGGACGTTGAAGTCTCCTCCAATCACATGCCTGGAAAAATCTGGATAAAAGTCAGTCCATGGGTCCATGTCATCTTGAAAATTTCCAGAAGGTGGTGAGTACACTGAACCAATAATAATGAAACCTTTTGCTGTTTGCAAGTTTACAAAAATACTATTTCTCGACTCAAAACTTTTCACACATGCATGTCCTGACAAAGTTGAAATAATAGCTGCAGTACCACCAAAAGAAATAAAGTAAACCCAGTCAGGAGGAAGACCAACAAAACAACCGTTAACCAAATATGGATCTTGACAAAGTACAAAATGTACGTTAAAAGAAAATACGTATTTAATAAGAGCATCAGTGGCGTCCGCACAGTGATGAAGATTTATCTGGACAAAATTTAATCCGTAATCATCAGCCGAAGAGCCCGAGACAACTATCACAATCGTTTGGCTAAAAGTCCATCCCTGTAAGCCTTAAAAGACGGACAGTTCGGGCTATCGGCACGATGGGAATGATCAATTTCATCATCCTGAAAGAAGCAATTACTGCAAGTAACTGTGTCCACGGTGCAATCCTTTATGTTGTGCTTTCCTGCACATTTTACACATTTTAGATCCCCAGCACATCTATTTGCAACATGACCAAAAGCTTGACATTTATAGCATCGCACGATTGGTATATACTCAACCATGCGGTACCTCTCCATGTCTATACAAATCCTACGACGTGCCAAAAGATAATCAAAACTTTCCTTATCCATGTCCAATAGCCAGTTATGTCTGCCCGCTCTAGTCACAATCCTCCTAACAACCTCAAAAATATCTCCAGGAGCCTCAATAGTCCTATCTGAATTTTTTGCATCCACACTCAATCCCTCCAAAGCACATCTGACCGATCTCACAACCTCCTTTTCATCAACAACAGAATCAACACCCACAATCAATAATCTCTCTTTTTTCCTACGCGGAGTCTCCACTTTAATTTTGTCCTTGATTTCCGATTCAACAAGCAAATTCTTCAATTTTTCGCTATCACTCTTTGACTTAACCTTTAAAATCAATTGTCCAGCCTTTGTAACCACAACATCTCCCGGAGTCGGGATATCTGTAATTCCTCGCCATATATTCTTTACTTCTTTTTTAACATTGTCTATGGAATCATCTCCAGAGGACGTAATGATAACTGAGTAGTCAGATTCTTGCCCGTGCCTAGTTTTAACAACGTCAGCTTTGTTATGAGAGTCATCCAAAACCTCCCTAACAGTAGAGAAACGCTGGGCAAGGGCCTCATAGGCCTTGTTGTCAGTGACCATTGTTTTTATCTTCACCTCATTGGCAACACAGTCTCTGTGAGCCTTAACCAATCTTTCAGAAATGTAGTCGAAACAATGTCTGACAGTTGTCATAATATTTTCAGTCACTTTCCCACCTTTGCTCCGTTGATTCTCCAAAGTCTCATAAAGAAATGATTGAACTTTTCTAATAGAGGTTGGAAACTCCAATTCCTCAATTTCCTCCAGTAAATTCTCCAACTTCCCCATTACCAATGAACAATTACAAAGACAAAACTACCACAGAATGATGTAGAAGGACAAGCAGCCGGTCACAAACGGAACAAACTCTCAGTGTATATATATATAGCCACCCAGCTGGATCGACAAATAGACAAATGAACCAAAGTGAAGCAAAACTACTAAAACTGAAAAAAAAACCCAAATTGCCAACCGCCAAATACACAGAACAAGTGATAAAAATAACCAAATAATCTACAAGTCTCAAAGCGTACCCTAAAAACCACACACAAACTAAACCAAGTCCAGATTAAATTAACAAAATAAATGTAAAGCATTTAGACAAGACTAGCTCCATAATACAAAATCTCCACTACACTGCAGAACTCAAAGCGTAACCCAGCAACAATATATAATCTAAAACAAGTACAGATTAAATTTAAAGCATTTAGACAAGGCTCACTCCATATACCAAATCTCTAACACACTACACAACTTAATGCGTGACCCAGAAACAAATAAAATCTATATCAAGTACAGATTAAAAGGGAAATTTTCATCCCAATATTCTGGTGCTAATGTGGCATTTAATAATTAAAATTAAGTGGTCCAAAAATGAACCACCGCCCTTGAAGGGGTTAAAGCAGCAAATTTTAGTAATTGTATTATGTCAATCGTTTTATAACGCTGTTAAAAAATACTGAGAGACAAAGACTCTGTTTACTTAATTCATTTTTTAACTTCTTTTCAAATGTTTAACTGATCTCCTTTAACCAAACACGAAAACAACCATTGACTGTCTTAACAGCAACTGATTGTACCTTAAATTTTTGCAATCAAAGGGAATTGAATGGAAACACGTTTACAGGGAGATCGCTACAGGTTTTTTCAGTATAATTCAATCTTCTCTAATCTTTTTAAAAACGATCAGATTAGCGTGCTTTTAAATTCTGCAGTGTCTGAACGGGGGTTGGCGAGCGTAGCTTGCAGGGTGCAGAGCCCCCTAGTACACGTTATAATATTATAACGCTTTATAATATTAGCATTAGATGTACAGATACAAAATCCATTTATCTGTTACAAACTAAAGTGCCCGGCGTTGCCCAGAATTTGAAGGATGGTTTGTTCTGAAAAATCAATTTCAAAATTTAACATACAGCACAAGACAAACATTAAAAAAGCAGTCAAAATGTTGTATGAATGAATCATATGAAAATGCTATATAAAAATGTATAAATGTATATAACAGACGCAAAAGAATGCAGCTATAAATGAACTTATTTCAATTTATAATTGGAGCAATAATGTTAAAATACGCCAATATTTCCCTGATCGGGTTTTTATCATGCTTCACTACATTTTTCACACTCATATGACGTTATACTATATCCACCACGTCCTTCATATTTCCAATATGACGTAATATTTTCTTCTTTCACTTGGAAATCTTGAAATAGAAAAGTTATGAAGTTATATTCACTTTCATTTAAATTCGTCAAACTATTTATTTCATTTTCATTTTTCACGTGAATATCTTGCAATAGAAAAGTTATGATGTAATATTCACCTTTTTAGGTAGATTTCGTAAGAAATACTACCTATTGCAGTCGTTACCATGGCGCGACTTTTGAAAAATTCCTTCATAACTTTTCATTACATGACCCCAGGAACCCAAAACCACCCCCACCTAAATTTTATATATATATATGTGTGTGTGTGTGTGTGTGTGTATGTATGTATGTACTAAATTTTGTCCGCACGATAAAAGTCGCAATTATGCACGGAACGTCTTCAAACTCGCCAACAACTTTAAGATAGCTAATTTCTCGGCGGGGATTGAAAATGAGCAAAATCGGTCCAAGGAAATGGGAATGGGGAAGGTTTAAAATTTTGAATACCGTCTTAACAAGATTCTGATAAAACCAGCTTTTACACAACAATGGCAGGAAAAAATAAATATTTTTCGTTATAGCTGTTGCCAACAATTAAGAAAAAACAATAAAATTCTCACCACAACAATTGCTTTCCTAATGCAGTGTTTTCACGTGAAAAATTAAATTAGATAAACAGTTTGACGAATTAAAAACAAATTGAATATTACGTCATAAGTTTTCTAGAGCAAGATTTCTGCATGAAAATTCAAAATGAAATAAATAGTTTGACGAATTGAAAACAAATTGAATATTACGTCATAAGTTTTCTAGAGCAAGATTTCTGCATGAAAATTCAAAATGAAATAAATAGTTTGACGAATTAAAAAAAAAAAAAAAATATTGCGTCATATTGAAAATATAATGGACCACAGCAGATGAATATGTAACGTCATTGAGTTTGAAGAAACGTATTAAAACATGATAAAAACCCGAGTATGGAAATATTAACATATTTTAACACTTTGAGGTTCTCTGAATTTCATTTAGCCATTTTTAAACCTATTCCATATACATGCGTGTGTGTATATTAGAATTTTCACAAAATGTTTAGCTCCCTAGAGCTCATTCTTAGCGAAGGAACTGGGTTTATCTTTAATCTTGATTTAAGTTTTGTTGGTGAATTTAGTACTTAACTTCGAAATCTACCTCCGCCTGTAGGACCGAGCCGGCAGGGATTTTTTTTAATTCGGCAAACTATTTATTTCATTTTCATTTTTCACGTGGAAATCTTGCACTAGAAAATTAATTGTTGTAGTAATAATTTTATTGTGTATTTTAATTTTTGGCAACTGCTATAACGAAAAATGTATAAATTTGATAAGAAATTGCTGTTAAATTGGTGGTTTTTAATTAATTAAAAATTAACTATAAATTATTTCGATTCAGGATTACTTTAGGTGCCTCGGCCATGTTTTAATACACATGTACGTATCTTTTCACAATTTTGGCTTCCAAATTGAGGATTTTTAATGAATTACAAACAGACAGATAGACAAGTTTTCATTTTTATATATCTCTCTATTCTAAAAAAAGTAACTAACGCTGTCACCGCCGCCGCTGGTTTTGAAATTTTTGTGACCGGAGGTCTTTCTTCGTTAATATTAAGAAAACTATTGCATACAAAAATGTGAAAATCGGTGGTATTATAGAGAAATGTTTGATCAACACGCTGATGCATACAGTTTTTAAATGGAAGAATTACTTTAAGAGATATTTAATGATAAAGTTGGACAAAATCGTTCATTAAAAAAGTTTTATAGAAGCAAAAACTATACATGGGAATTTAATCATTTTTAGATCATTTTATTCAATAGAAGATCCCGGTGTGCAGATTCCATTAATTTTTTTAATTTGACTCATTTTTTGAGGTTTTATTTCTATTTTAAATTCAAATATTCAGCATTTCGACAGATATTTTTTACATATTTTAGAAAATGGTATTAAATTAAACTGTTGCCAACTGTATAAACAGCGCAAACAATATTGTTTGCTTCAAACAAAAAAATTATTTACACGTTGCTGTTATAAACAGAACAAAACCTTCAAATTAGAATTGAATAGTTAGGTATAAAAAGCAGGCACTTATTGGAAATTACGCCATAAAAACTATATTTACATGTGAATTTTAAAAGAGAAAGGATATTGTAAAATAAATTCATTAACATGCGTTAGAAGTCTTAAATAGAAGAAATTACGTCACATTACATTTATTATGCCAAATGAACAAAAAATAATATTGCAAAACAGTTTAAATTTAAAAACTGCGCGAGACAAAATATTAGAGGTTAAATATTAGACTTTTTCAAAATTTTATTATTTGTCGTTTGATGTGAGGTGTTCAGCTATAAGTATGCAAAATTTCACGCCTCCAACCTAATTAGGGCTCACTTAGAAAGAATTGTTTAAATTACACATGTGGGAGCTCAAAGGGTTAAATGTACGACTTTTTCAAAATTTTATGATTTGTCGTTTGATGTGAGGTGTTCAGCTATAAGTATGCAAAATTTCATGTCTCCAACTTAATTAGGGGCTGAGTTAGAAAAATTGCTTAAAATACACAAGTTAGAGCCCAGAGGGTTAAATATTAGGCTTTTTCAAAATTTTATTGTTTGTCGTTTGATGTGAGGTGTTCAGCTATAAGTATGCAAAACTTCATGTCTCCAACTTAATTAGGAGCTGAGTTAGAAAAAATGCTTAAAATACAGAAGTTAGAGACTGGAGGGTTAAATATGACTTTTTTCAAAATTTTATGATTTATTGTGTTATCGCAAGTGTTCAGCTATAAGTATGCAAACTTTCAAGTCTCCAACTGAATTAGGGGATGAGTTAGAAAAATTGCTTAAAATACATAAGTTAGAGCGCAGAGGGTTAAATATTAGACCTTTTTCAAAATTTTAATATTTGTCGTTTGATGTGAGGTGTTCAGCTATAAGTATGCAAAATTTTATGTCACTAACTTAACTAGGCGCTGAGTTAGAAAAATTGTTTAAAATATACAAGTTAGGGCCCAGAGAGTTAAATATTAGACCTTTTTCAAAATTTTATTATTTGTCGTTTGATGTGTGGTGTTCAGCTATAAGTATGCAAATTTTCAAGTCTCCGACATATATAGTTTCTGAGAACGGGCTCTGTGACAGACGGAAAGACAGACAGACAGACAAAGGAGTGAGACAGGTAAGGTTTCGTTAGATGAGCGAAACTCTAAAAACATGCTGCGGATGACTGTAACAACATCCCAAAATTACATTACCATCAGCGATCTACCAATCCCGAATTTAGTTTATATTCGTTTCATATATTCTTATTCTTTTGTGTGGCCCTGTAAAATAACTATCAATAATATATACAATAAAACCTCTGAATAGCGGACACCTCAAGAATGCAGAATTTTCCCTCTATTTGGAAGTGTCCGCTACTGAGAGTAAAACATGTACAGTTATTTAAGTGTTGGTAATCGAAAAAATGGCCGCTAAATAGAGGTATCCGCTAATCGGGTGTGTCCGTTATGGAGGTTTCACCAGTAAAACCTCTAGCGAACACCTCGGGAGGGCAGAATTTGTCCTCTATTTGGAGGTGTCCGCTACTGAGAGTAAAAAATGTACAGTTATTTAAGGGTTGGTAATCGAAAAAATGCCCGCTAAATAGAGGTGTCCACTAATCGGGTGTGTCAGTTATGGAGGTTTTACTGCATAATAATATCATCCTTTACAAGAAAATTGCTTGCTGTATGATAGACAGACAGACATCCAGAGAAAGATAACCTCCCGGAGCATTAAACACTCATGTCTTTTGTTTTAATCATCCACAAACGTATCTAAATTTCGTTAAACGAGTATTAAAAAAATCTGTTAATTTCCAGTCGATAGACTGACAACTATCTTTTAGCCTGAGTTTTTAGCCGGATTTATGTCATACAACAGGCCAGATTTTATACAACAGACTAAAAACGGTCACCGTGGTACGGAGTACTGTATTATTATTTGTTTGCCCACCAAACCGGTTGCCATGGGTTGTTGCAAGGTTTGTGATCACGTGGTAGAAACTGATCTATTCAATATTACTGCGTGCGTATTTTTTTTATTTGCTCCATGTGTTCAACCCAGTTACCTACGAAAACATCCACCGGTGAAAGTGACGCACACCAAATTTCTGTGACGTATGCAGATAAATTGTGCTTTTTTATCAGTTTTTTTTAATATAATTTTTAAACGGTTTGGAACTTATTTTTCATAGTATAGGTGCATTCAGTAGGTGGCCCTCATAGGTACCTTCTGGTGCAATCAGAAACGAAATCCGACAAATATTTTTTGAGTTATGCTTGACGAAAGGTTTTTATTAGGCTTTTTTTCTAGTAGGACATGGCGCTAATAACCATCGTAGCTGTAATGTGTCCGGACAGTAATATTTCGCTGAGTATTAGCCTTCGCTTCGCTCAGACAATTATACATAAGACTCTTCGCTTTTGGGGGTTTTCTAGAAGCGAGGATAGCGCTCCAAACGTTTTACAGCGAAACCTCTTTAAACCGTCACCTCTTCTCATGCCACAATTGTGATCATATAAGCGAGATTACTGTACAAGCGAATTATTATTATTATTATTATTATTATTACTTGTAGTTAAATTGATTATATTAATTTTTTAATTAGTATGATATTGACACTGATTTAACATTAATTTATTTTATTATAGGGATTATTTTAAATATTTATTGAAATTAAATATATTGTAATATAGATTATATTATATAAATATATTATATTATGTATTTTCATATGTTATATTATTATTATATAATATACTAGGGGGGCACCGCCCTCCTGCTCGCTACGCTCAGCAACCCCCCGCGTAATCGCTTAGCTATTTCATTCGGTATAGTGAAGCAATTCCAATTTTCTAGCCAACCCCAGATTATTGTTTGTGCTTAAAAATAATGTAAATAGTTCAATTAAGCTCTATTCATAAGCTAATATTAGTTTTTGTTGCATTGAAATATCTCAATTTGTTGATTTCCTGCATACAAGTAAACCCTGTATATCAATGGGAGTCAGAGGCGTAGCTACATATTCAGCGCTCTGGAGCAAGGGAAGTTTGTGCGCCCTCTTGTCACACAAAAAATTTCTGCGCAATTTTGTTTTGAAGTTTAAAATTTATACACTAACCTTAATTATATTTAAAATTTTACTTTTATTTAAAAGTCAAAGTATTTTAACACCGTATTAAATACAAATAATTAAAATAGGTAATTGATAATGAAATGAATTATAATTTTTTAAGTATGGAGTACCTACGAATATTTTCTGCAAATTGGGTGGGATTTTAATTTTGAATGCGCCAATGAGTCAATGCAATCTACCGTGTTTAATAGCTATTTTTCTTTTCAAGGGTTTCGAAGCATTCTAGAATGCTAATAAAAAACACACTATTGTCAATTTTTTTTCGCATATGGATGAAACAGGTTTTCTGTTTTTAGTGCCAAAAAATACTACAATTCCATAAAATTCAAAGTATCATAACTCGGTAAATTTTGGATATAGAATATGGTTTTTTATTATTTTACCTGTTAAAGTACGGAGGAGATTTTCCTAAATGTAGCACGAATAAAAATGTAAACCTCATAATTTAAAAAATAACAATTTTGACATAAATTACTTTTAAGAGGATGAAAAACAACTTTGAAGCTTTTTTCTACTATTAGAACTATATTTCTACAGCTAATGGTTTAGAAAATTAGCCAGATACCGGTGTCCTCACTGGCTTTTCACTAATCTGAGCAATTTGGCAAATCGTTAAAGAAAAACTAGCAAATTCAAATAATGGTAGTAATAGATTGGTTGTGAAACACTAAGAATATCAAAACACAAATATCGAGTTACATAGGGAAGGTTTAATCGTGGAACAACACAACATCATTGAGAGTGTCGCCGAAAGAAAAGAAAGATGTCTCGCAATTTGACGATTTCAGTCATTTTTTCCAAATGAAACGTTTTGGTGCAGTGACGATCGGCAGCGAGAACCCTGATTGGCACCCTTATATATTACTTAGGATTGCAGTTTTTTCACTTTTCATCAAAATTAAAGGATAATGGGAAAAATATGCTCACTAAGTCAATGTTGCAACCATTACCCAATGCTGCAATGATTTATGATAATTAAATACAATTGAACACAAAATTTCACTTTCGCACATACGTTACAAGTCGGAAATATGCAAATTCGGTGATTGATAATGTGGTGCGCAATGGACGTATGTTGGAATTCTGGTCTGTAGTGTTCTTTAAAGTGAATGTATTGTTTGTGAGTGATCAGTATTCATTAGTTACGGCTCAAAGGCGTCATTTAAGTGAAGGTCAAACATGATGAATAATTGCTAGAATCGAGGGAAGTCAAACGCAAATGGGAGTCGCCCAAAATTTGACTATCCGTCAAATTGCCACGTGAAGAGTTAGGAGCCGCTTTTTAAGTACTCTATCCGTTGATAAACAGCCTGGTCAAGGGCGATCAAGAACACCAACTGCATCCGAAGACTGTTTTCTGTCCTTGTCAGCTCGAAGAAACCGCGAAGCGACTACAAGAGACTTGGTTTCAGATCTTTAGGCTGCCACAGAAACTGGGCTTAGCCGTTCTACTGCTGCACGAAGGCTTAACGAGCGTGGACTGTATACAATAAAACCAATAGTTTGTGTGTCACGCACTCCAGCTTCCAAAGGCGTCGTCGTGATCAGCGGATACAAAAAGACTGGGCCCGAGTATGTTTTACTAACGAGTCCAGATTTAGTCTGAATGTTGATTCTAGATGTGTTTTAATCTGCAGAGAAGAAGGAACAAGCAACTTGCCTTCCCTTGTTCGAAGATATGTAGAGGAGGTATCGCAACTCCAAGTTAGACTGTTTAGGGGTGCTGTTGGCCCAGAGATTTTTTAATGGATGACGGCCCCAACGAACATATGTGGTGTCAGAATATTTGCAAACAGAAGATATCATTCGAATGGATTGGACACATTGCTCACTTAACTTGAACCCGATTGAGTCTGTGTGTGATGACTTAGGGCAGTGAATTTCAGCGCACCAAATCCCTCCACGGACCCTCCAGGAGCTTAAAAGTGCATTTTTAGAAGAGCATAGCAGCGCCACCTGTTGGGTGATTTACCCATAAATTAAATCGAATCGCACTAATTTATATAAGGAACTATCTGAATCTGAAGTTTGGTGAAAATTCGTGCATTAGTTGTTTAGATAGAGCTATCGCGATAATCATAAATAATGTAGTATAGCAGCGCCACCTGTTGGACGATTTACACCAAAACGTAATCAGCACCAAAGTATATCAAAGACTGACTGAATTTGAAGTTTTATGAAAATCTGTTTATTAGCTCTTGAGATATACCTATTCCGGAAATAGTGAAAAATGCAGCATAACAGTGCCACCTCTTAGGCGAATTACACCAAAAGGTAATCAGCGCCAATTTATATCAGGGACTAACTGAATCTAAACTTTTATTAAATTCCGTGCTTTAGTTCTTGAGATAGAGCGCACACAAAATTTGTGTCATATACAGACTCACAGAGCGGGGGAACCGGGACAGAGCATGATTCGATACCAAGCAAACGCACATTACTATATTTTGTTTTATTTAATCCTAAAATTTTTCGATTAAATAAGGTTTAATGCGTAAAAATACATTTTGATGGTGGTGAAAGTGGTATAAGTTTGCATATTCGATAATCAGGTTCTAAGGAGCACTGAATTAGATACTTAATTTTTTTCTCTATTTTTGATCAAAAAGGCTTATCATTTCTGCATTTGAGACTTGCCATATTTTCAAAATCTCAAAAACAATACGCAATGCCTTAATCCGGCTCTTATTATTGTTTTTATTATCATCTGTACCGATGCATGTTTAGTTTATACACACACACAAAAAAAAAACCTTCAAAAAAAAAATTTTTTTTTGAGTTTTCTGTTTGTAGAATGAATGGCCAATAATTTTCTTCAACTTGTCAAACTTTTTTTTTTCTTCTAATCGCTAAATAACTAAATAGCCAAGTCATTGCTGTTACATCGTAAATATAGGTTTCTCAACGGTGACTTCTTGGGCTACTATTATTTCCGTACAGTAATAATCATGAAAAATTTCTAAAATATTTTCAAAAGAAATGCACCAGAAAGATTATCTTTTGGAAATAGTGGTACACAATAAAGTGAGCGATAAGAACCCTGTAAACAATTTTTGATTACTTTAAGGTTTGGAGACCTTCAACTGTCGTCCAAGGAAAAGTTAAAGAAAAAACAAGTAATATAAAAAATATTTTTTAAGTCAATTCCTACTTAGGTCATCAAAGAAAAAATTAACATAATCCTTTAAGCTAATTTTAGTTTTTCTTGCATTAAAACGTCTCAATTTGTTGATTCTCTACAAGCAAGTAAAACCTATTGGTTTACAATGGGAGTCTATGGGAATTTAGCGAAATATTAGAGATATCGCCAAGTTGGCGTCACTTTTGGCGACTCATTTTGGTCGCCAAATTTGGCAATATATCGCCAAGTTGGTGATAAATTTGACAGTATTTGGCGATAGAACAGCCCCCCCCATGGTAACCCCCTTATAGGTATGAAGATGCATTAAATGCATTTCAATAAACAATGGCCGCCATTTTTTCTCCCGTATAAAACTAAAATTAATTAATTAAAATTTAATTAATGAATTAATATTTGAAAAACTGTATTAACATCAAGTGTCATCTACTAAAATTTAAAAAAAATTTATTTGAACTTGAGTGGATGAATAATAAGTATTTTATTAACGATAGGGAGAGTGTGAACTAATAGTAGGAATTGAAAAAGTGCCGACTCGGTGCACAGGCGCAGATAGATGTCGAAATAAGTATTAATTTCAGCAACAAAACTAAATGAAGATTAGAGATGAACTCCGTTTGAAAATTTTATCTGGCTGCTTTTTAGAAGATTTTAATTTCATTTTTCTGTAAGAGCTGTTTTTTTTTTTGTTCATAATACGATAATTTTATTTTAACCGCTATGTATTCTTATTTTGTATTTGCTGTAAAATTTGATCCTATCAAAAACTTGCCTGTATAAAAGTTGTAGATAAGAAGATTTATAATAAATTTAAGCGGATTTGATATCTTGTGAATTGACGAAGATATGATTCTTTTCTTCTTCAATCACCCTCCCCTTTTTCTCTTCGTTTTTAATTTTTTTGCTGTAAAAGTTCGTCCTATGAAAAACTTGTCAACATAAAAGTTGTATATAATATTAATAAGATTTATAATAAAGTTAAATGGATTTGATATCTTAAGAAGTGACGAAGTTAATGAACTTTCCCCCCTAAAACCCTATTTTATCCTCCCCATTTCCACCACCCTTTGCCCGGTTTTCCCCATTTACAATCCCCGCCGAGATATTAGCCATATGATTGTTTTTGGTGAGTTTGAAGATGATTCGTGCGCCATTGCGACTTTTATCATGCGGACAAAATTTAGTACGTGCATATATATAAACTTTTGAGGTGGGGGTGGTTCCGGGTTCTTGGGATCATATAATAATAAAAAAGAGAAGTGCCCAGATAAACTGATGACACTGAGCTCACAGGCTATTCGCCCTAATTGTATATTATACTCTTATTTTAAAGAATAATGCCCCTCAAAAATATAAGTGAAGGGGGATTAGCCCCCGTTTCCCCCTTTATACTTAACCAATCAACCTCCAAATCTAATTAGGGAAGACCCTTAACATAATAAACCGGTATACCAAATTGCAGCAAATAGAATAATTCTGTATGAAAAGCCCATTTATCTAAATTAAGGCGGTTGACTATCCCCCCTTTTCCCCCTTTATCCTTAACCAATGAACCCCCAAAACTAATCAGGGAAGCTCCTTAACATAATAAACCGGTTGTTTAAATTTGGAGCAAATCCAATAATCCTGCATGAAAAACCCATTTATCTAAATTAAGGGGGGTGGACTAGCCCCCCTTTACCCCCTTTATACTTAACCAATAAACCCCCAAAATTAATCAGGGAAGTTCCTTAACATAATAAACCGGTATACCAAATTGGAGCAAATCGAGTAATTCTGCATGAAAAACCCATTTATCTGAATTAAGGAGAGTGGGCTAACCCCTCTTTTCCCCCTTTATCCTTAACCAATGAACCCCCAAAACTATTCAGGGAAGTTCCTTAACATAATAAACCGGTATACCAACTTCGGAGTAAATCGAATAATTCTGCATGAAAAACCCATTTATCTGAATTAAGGGGGGTGGACTAACCCCCCCTTATCCTTAACCAATGAACCCCCAAAACTAATGAGGGAAGTTCCTTAACATAAGAAACCGATATACCAACTTCGGAGCAAATCGAATAATTCTGCATGAAAAACCCATTTATCTGAATTAAGGGGGGGGGGAGGGGACTAGCCCCCCTTTTCCCCCTTTATCCTTAACCAATGAACCTCCAAAACTAATCAGGGAAGTTCCTTAGCATAATAAACCGGTATACCAACTTCGGAGCAAATCGAATAATTCTGCATGAAAAACCCATTTATCTGAATTAAGGAGGGTGGACTAACCCCCCTTTTCCCCCTTTATCCTTAACCAATGAACCCCCAAAACTATTCAGGGAAGTTCCTTAGCATAATAAACCGGTATACCAACTTCGGAGCAAATCTAATAATTATGCATGAAAAACCCATTTATCTGAATTAAGGAGGGGTGGACTAACCCCCCTTTTCCCCCTTTATCCTTAACCAATGAGCCCCCAAAGCTAATCAGGGACGCGCCTTATCAGAACGAAACTAGAAAAAAAAATTGAAGCAAATAAGATGTTTCTATGAAGAGTTATCGCGTTACGTACGTACATACGTACGTACATACAGAACCGGCGGGCACATAAGCTCTCAGGCTTTGATAGCCTGTGAGCTAAAAAGTTATAAAGTAATTTTTCAAAAATCACACCATGGTAACGACTGTAATAGGTAGTATTTCTTACGAAATCTACCTAAAAACAGGCATGCTTAAACGGTACTGGAGAAGTTACTTGAGGCTTCAATATAGTATGAATTAAAGTTGAAACTTCACGAATAGAAATAATTTCTTTTAACAGTGTATAAAACATGTTTCAAATCGAAATAGTTGAGGTAAAACGCAAGGTTAAACGTCATATGAATATGCTGATTGCAACAAGATTCATCTGTAATATATCTGATTAATAATGAATCAATACGCAAATATTTTTACAAATCTTTATTTTTCTTTCTAATTTTGCGCCCTTAGGATGCGTGCGCCTGGAGCAGTCTGCTCCAATTGCTCCACGGTAGCTACGCCCCTGATGGGAGTCTATGGAAATTTGGCGAAATACTGGAAATAGCGCTAAGTTGGAGTCACTTTTGGTGACAGAGAGACGGGTCTCCCCTTCGTAACCTCCCTTATAGCGTCATAAAGCTCTGACCAATCAGTTGCATTTCACGGTATCTACGCAGATTTTCATTTTTCCATTTCCAAAGCATTACTTTTTGTAAAGCATACTTAGATACTACTACTGGCAGACCGATTTGCGTTTAATGTATGAAGTTGCTCGACAGAGGACTCTGATACGCTGCCCAAAACAGAAATTTGATTCTGACCGTAACTTCAACGACGAGAAACAATCAAACCGCTCTGGGCAGGGTTCAGAGAATTCCAATGTGTTTATATTTTTTTTATCCTTATAGATATGATTCAAAAGAGTTTAATAAAAATATTAACTCTAATCATAAAAGAAAAAAAAATTATAATCTTAACAATTATCGGAATAATAAATGGTGCGACCGGAGAAAACTTCCAAGGTTGCTACTTAATACCAAGTTAATACTAAATACCATGGTTGCCACTTTGGCGCATTTATCGCCAGGTTGGGCAGAAGTAGAGTATCCTACGATTCACCTCAATAAATAAAAACATGCATAGTCTAAAAACATCAATGTCACAAATTTATTTGCTATCTTCACTGCTGAAACAATAAAACTAATGGAATTTCTTTTAAATATATTAAAGTACTCATAAAATTCCTTGTAATAATTAATAAATATAATTTATTAAGTAACAAATACACTTACATGATATAATCAAAATTGCTTGGATAACATTAAATATTGCAACGATATTTAAATCTGCGATCACCATTTCTTTCTATGATTAAAAATAAGAATATTTAATGTTTAAGGAAGATCGTCTTTTTTTTTTTTTCTTTTTACTATTATTATTATTATGTAGTTAGGACGATATCAAACACAATCATTTTACGGGTAGTAATAAATTCGTCAAAAATAACTGCTTCAAGTCGGTTATGAGGACTGTAGTTTGATAAAAACCAAATTTTAATTTTAAAACGTGTATATGAAAAACAAGCTATTTTTATGTAAATACGGGTCATTCAAAAAAGAATAACAGAATGAACCAAACGATCAAGTAAACAATAAGTAATTTAGCTAATCTTAAAAGTATGTGAACACTAAAATACTACAAGCTGTGTTAAATATCCTTTTAAATCGAAGGAAATTGAAGAATATAAGTATTTAATTTATTATTCTGAAAATACGATCAATGATTCTGAAACTTCGACGATGAGAAACAAGCCGCTATCTGGGCAGGGTATAAATGTAAACAAAAAAGAGCACGTTGTGAAGTTTTGGTTCAGGGTTTGAAGCTGAATCCGACTTCACTTTTTCGACGGTTTTCGGCGAAATGCGTGGGCCGTATATATCATAGTAGGCTGTGCTTTTTGGTACTTTTCCGTTATACGGACAGCATTGTCGCCAAGCGCAATAGTTGGCGCAAAATGAAAATCACGTGAATTGAAACATTTGAAAAATAAAAGAAAAACATTGTCGATAGTAAAGTGAGCATTTTAAAAATATAACATTTGAAAATTAAAGAATTTTACGAACTATTTTATTAAATCACAAATATATAATTTAAATAAGTGAACAAATAACTGTTATGAAATAAAGTAATAAAATAAAAAAATCATATTAAACTGCTGCATAAAATTACAAATCTCTTTGGCACAGATGTCATATACGATATGATATATGATATGGTAACCCGGATGTTGCTGTTTATGCTGTTGATATTTTCGCCAAATTGGCATCGGAAAAAAATCGCGCCAATGTGACATCTGTGCCACAACATAATCCGGGTTACCAAATCAAGCAAAATAACGACACTTTGGCGACAGTTAAGTACCCGTTGCGTATATGACATTGGCGTCAGGAAAAAATCGCGCCAATATGGGGCGAATATGACATCTGTGCCATACTTGCAGTAAACATTTCATTTTTTGAATGAAGACGTCGCCACATAAACTCTATGAGATACGACTCTAAATGATGACGAACTGTTCCCCGATGTCTTTTGTTGTGTCACTTTGCGATGCCCCATAATCTCTCAACATTTTGAGTATGACATCCAGTATTAGGGTCGACAAAATTGTATTTGTGATTTACTGTGAAATGATCATAACCAGCACTTCGCAGTTCATCTGTTTTATATCCTTTCCAGTTATCTGTATAAATAATACTTCCATCAGCTACATTGTTTCCTATTGCCGCCATTAAAGTTTCAGCTGTGCGATCGGAAATAGGAGTAAGGAAACATCCCCGTGTTTCACAGCATAAACCATCTAACACCCATTGAGGAGGAAGAACACGCCCTACGTTGCTTTTTCTGCTGGTAAAAAGACTTTCATCTACTTCTACAATTTTATAAGGTCCACCGTGTAATAATATGACCCAACTACTACTTCAACTTCTGCTGTAATTGTAACTGTTGTTGTTCGAATGTTTACTAGTTAGTTAAAAGACGTTAACATAAAAGGCCTGTGTGGCATATCCTTTATCTGCTTAACTTAATATAAATAAAAGTAGTTAGTATACGATTATGCTTATTTATTTATTAAAGTAAAGAGCACCACACAATATGACATGGTGGCAGCTGCATTTGGCATCGTAAAGGTCAGATATTTTTATACTTATATTTAAGAGCAATTGATTGTATGCGCTTTTGAAAATAATTTTTTGTATCCGTTATAATGGATTTAAAGGCACCTTCAAATATGAGTTTAAATGGCAATTTGGCCGAGAATTGGAATAAATTTAAGCAAAGATTTATGCTTTATTTAGAAGCTTCTGAGAAAATAGCTAAACCTGATAAGCTTAAAGTAGCGCTATTACTAGGAATAATGGGTGAAGAATGCATTGATATATTTAATAGTTTTAAACTTAGTGATGATAATGCAAATAATTTTCAAACTGTTATAAATTCTTTTGATGAGTATTTTCAACCGAAAACGAATACTGTTATTGCGCGCTATAAATTTTTTAACTGTAGACAAAAAGAAGGTGAATCTGTTGATTCGTTTGTTACAAATTTGAAAAATTTGTCTAAAGATTGTTCTTTTGAGGATCAAGAAGATAGTTTAATCCGAGATTTGTTAATTATTGGTGTTAAAGATTCCGCTATGAAAGAAAAGTTGCTAATGGAAACTGAGTTAACCCTTGCAAAGGCAATAGAATATTGTAGGGCTAAGGAGTCCAGTGGTAAACAAATGGAAATAATGAATAAAAATAATTGTTCTACCACCGTAAATGCTGTTCGTGCAAACAAAAACGAAACACATAGGAAAATATACAATAAGGAAAAACGTAATTATGTTAACCAGAAAGTTAATAAAAGTTGTTCTAAATGTAAAACTGTTCATGATTATGGAAAATGTCCTGCATTTGGTAAAAAGTGTTATTATTGTAACGGATTAAATCATTTCTCGGTTGGCTGTAAAAATAAAGGGAAAAGAATAAATAAAAAAGTACATGAAATTTCTAATAATGATAATTTTTACCCATCGAGTGATGACGGTTCTGTTAAGTTGGATTCAGTTAAGTGCCAGGTTAATTCTTTAAAATCTGAATGGAGAGAAATTGTTCTTATAAATAATTCAGAAGTGTCTCTTAAAATAGATACCGGAGCTGAAGTCAATGTTTTGCCACTTAATATTTTTAATGATGTGAGAAATAATGAAGTTGTTAGTGAAACTAAAAGAAAGTTGATGTCTTATACAGGACACAGTTTAAACGTAATCGGGGTTAGTAAGTTAAAATGTAAAGTTAAAAATAAATCTGAATTTCTAGATTTTTACATTATTGATCAAAAATCGAGTGCTTTATTAGGAATTGAAGCTTGTGAAAAATTGGGATTTGTAAATAGAAACATCAGTGTTGACTCTGTACATGCTAGAAATTTTATAGAAAAATTTAAAGATGTATTTACAGGCAAAATGGGAAAATTACCATACACGTACAAGATAAAATTAGATGCCAATGCTGAACCTAAAATATCAGCCTCTAGAGTTATTCCACATGCCTTAAAATTGAAAGTAAAGCACGAGATAGATAAAATGGTTGATCAAGGTATATTAGAAAAAGTTGTAAAACCAACTGATTGGGTGCATCCTATAGTTATAGTACAGAAGCCTAATAATCGTGTAAGACTCTGTAAGATCCACGTATGCTAAATAAATATGTAAAGCGAGAACATTATCCAATTCCAACCCAACAGAGCTTATTTTCTCAAATTGAAGGAGAATTTTTCACAGTACTTGATGCATCGTCAGCTTTTCTGCAAATACCGCTCGATCAAGAAAGTTCAGATTTATGTACAATTGCCACTCCGTTTGGAAGATACAAATTCTGTCGTCTGCCTTATGGATTGACGAGTTCCCCTGAAGTGTACCAGAAAACAATAGATAATATTTTTGGAGATTTAGATGGAACTTTAGTTTACATTGATGACATTTTAGTATTTGGCAAGACAGAAGCAGAACATGATAGAAGACTTGAAGCAGTTCTGAAAAGAGCTCGAGAGTCTGGTTTGAAATTGTCTTTGGAAAAAAGTCAAATTAAAAGAAGTTCTGTAAAATATTTGGGTTATAATTTAACTGGAAAAGGAATTTCAGTAAATGGTGATAAAATTAAAGCAATTGTAGATTTCAAAGCCCCTACTAATAAACAAGAGCTACAGAGATTTTTAGGCATGATTACCTATTTAGGGAAGTTTATTAAAAATTTATCAGATAAAACAGGAATTTTGAGAAAACTCTTAAGTAAGAAAAATGAATTTATTTGGACGGCTAATGAGCAAGAAGCTTTTGAAAATTTGAAGAAGTTGGTAGCTAATTCACCTATTCTGGCTTATTATAATCCAAATTTGAAATCAGTTGTTTCTGTTGATGCTAGCCAGTATGGATTAGGTGCAGTATTACTTCAAGAAGAACATCCAATTGCCTATGCTTCATGTGCTCTAAACGATACCCAGCAAAAATATAGTCAAATCGAGAAAGAACTATTAGCTGTTGTCAACGGATGTAGAAAATTTCATTACTATGTGTATGCTACAGACTTTATAGTAGAAACCGATCATAAACCTCTCCTCGGTTTACTGCATAAACCAATTGAAAATTTGTCTCCAAGATTACAGAGAATGGCAATTGAATTATTTAAATATAGATTTAAACTTGTGCATGTTCCAGGAAAAAAGCTTTACGTAGCAGATGCCCTCTCCAGAAATCCCACTACCATGTGTGTAGATACAAGTTTTTTGGAAGATGGAGCTGATATTGTACATACAATTCTATCGACCACTGAAGAACGCACAAAAGAAATGCAGAAGGCAACACTAGAAGATGAAGATCTTTCGAAGTTAAAGTTGCTAATTAAGAATGGTTGGCCACAACAGTGTAGTCAATTGCCCGAAAAATTAAAACCTTATTGGAATAAGAAAGAAGAGTTGAATTGTTTTAATGACTTAATTTTTATCGGAAATAGATTAGTAGTACCTAAAACAATGCAAACTTACGTGCTATCGAAACTGCACCAAGTACATCAAGGTATCACTGCTTGTCAAGGAAAAGCCAAGACAGCTTTATATTGGCCCAATATGATGGAAGACATCAAGAATTATGTTGAAATGTGTCTCATTTGCCAGCAGCATCAGCGCGCTAACTGTAAACAGCCTTTGATGCCTTATGAAGTTCCTAGTCTACCTTGGGAAGAGGTAGGTGTAGATTTTATGTATCTTGCAGGAGATGACTTTTTACAAGTAACTGATTACCACTCCAAGTTTATTGAATTAAGAAAAGTTAATGCTAAAACAGCTTCTGCAGTAATTAGTGCATTGAAACAGATTTTTCGTACTCATGGTATTCCACGAAAAATTCATTCCGATAATGGTCCACCATTTGATAGTCAAGCATATTTTTCATTTCTGAAGTCTTATGATATTTGCCCTGTTACATCATCACCTAAGTATCCAAGATCCAACGGGATGATTGAAAGATCTATTGGGACATTGAAAAACCTTCTCTTTAAAGTGAGAGCTTCGGGAGGAGATCCAAATCTAGCTGTTCTCGAGTATAATAACACTCCAAAATTTAAATTGCCTTCTCCGGCAGAGATGCTGATGGGAAGATCTTTGAGAACCTCCATTCCTTGTAAAACGAAATTGTTAAGACCTAGATTTCCAATTAAGAATACTCATCATCAATTACAGGAAAATCAGAGAACACAGAAATATTATTATGACTCATCGACCACAAAATTAAAAGAATTGAATATTCAAGATCCAGTCTATCTTCAATCTGGTCATCGAGAATGGACACCAGGAACTATTGTCCAAAAACACAGTCCAAGATCTTACATTGTGAAATCTTCAGAAGGATCAGTTCTTCGTCGCAACAGAATTCATTTAAGACCTAGGAAGTTAGCGATTGAAGTTCCTGTAAATTCACAAGAAAATGCTGATGCAACGCAAACTTGTAACCTGACTAATACAGAGACTCCAAAAATGTCAAGTCCTCAACCCCATGACAGTCCATTAATCCAACCTGATTCTCCGTCTGGTCAGACAGTCACCATCAATCCCAAACCTGCTTTGCCAGTACTGTCAACTCCAAATACACCAAAGATAGAAAGACCTAGAAGAAATATAAAACCACCTGCTCGCTTCAAAGACTATATTTAAGGTTTTTTTTTTAAAGACTTTTCATTCGAACACTTCTTTGGACTCTAAATATCTTTTTTAAATTTTGCTGTTTTGAAAAGAAAGGGCATGTAATAATATGACCCAACTACTACTTCAACTTCTGCTGTAATTGTAACTGTTGTTGTTCGAATGTTTACTAGTTAGTTAAAAGACGTTAATATAAAAGGCCTGTGTGGCATATCCTTTATCTGCTTAACTTAATATAAATAAAAGTAGTTAGTATACGATTATGCTTATTTATTTATTAAAGTAAAGAGCACCACGCAATATGACACACCGATTTTTCTATTTGGACGTGAACATATAGCATTTGCACAAACTTCTCTAAAATAACTATTCCAGTCCACTATTGTGTTGTGGTTCATATCAAGTTGCAGCTCACAAAGCTCAATCGATGTCAACTCTTGGCACCATAAATATATAAACCTCAAAGCATTAAGAAAAGACAACCGCGATCCTTCAAACCATGTTTTTTGTCGTATTCCTACGCTTTCTTCGCATGATCGTAAGCTAAATCTCCATTTCGGATTTCCAGAACTCATCCATAATTTCATTTCATGGTTGTTTGAACACAACCTTTTATTATGCAGAATTCCAAATTCCTGAAACAGTTTTATCGCAACTTTCTCATCATCTGGTAATTGATAAATGGTAAAATCCATCTCAGCGTCAGCAGTAAAAGTAAATTATAATTTTATAAAAAAAAAAGCATTTTTATTTCGAATAATAGCAAATTAAAAAGCTTTCCAAGGTTAAGGTTAAATAATAATCATTCACGTAATTCACGTTTCATAAATAACAATTCACACTGTTTCGCATGGTTTACAAGAAAAATCCTTTTCACGATGAGGGCTGAAATAATTGGCGCATTAGCATACATTTTGGCATGCTGTCCGTATAACGGAAAAGTACCCTTAATTTTGGCGAAATACTGGAAATAGTGCCAAGTTGCGTCACTTTTGGCGACAGAGAGACGGGTCCCCCATTGGCAACCTCCCTTATAGCGTCATAAAGCTCTGACCAATCAGATGCATTTCACCGTATCTATGCAGATTTTTTATTGGTCCATTTCCAAATCAAAACTTTTTTATATATATAGAAGGATATTGTATATGTTATATATTATTATTATATATTGTATTACATATATTTTATATATAGTATTATATATACAGGGTGGTCATAAAAAAAACTTTGCTCTAGCGGATGGTCCGTTCAACCGAACGAGGTGAGATTTCAGATATAGTTATTCAGAGGTATGAGTTCGGTATTCTGTGAACGGCAACAAAGTGGCGCTCACGGTTACGGTTGTTGGTACAGAAACTCGAAATTTTCCAGTGGCAAAGCCTTTTTTTGTCGCAAAATGCTCAGCGTATGCGAAAACCCTAAAGAGCGTTGGAACCGTACGTGTATCGTAAGAAACAGACGCGTTATGCACGCACAAAAAACTGCTCTGCGAATGACCAAAAAAAAAGGAAAGAAACACGATCGGGGCGCATGAAGGAAATCTGCATATGACAGAGTCAGTACACCAATCACTGATTACAACACAGATCGGATCTGGGAGCACGGCAGTGCGTCCGCCAAGTTCGCACAAGCCGTAAGCTACCTTTTCCTGAACCAATTCGGCATACTTTTCACCCCCTCATAATGTCGTTTTAGGGAGAGATGTAGAAATTTTTCTTTTATACACATGTTCGTATGGTCAAACTGAACTAAGGTTCCACAATTTCCTGTTTCTATATTTAGTAGTTTTCGAAATATTAAATTCCGAAAAAGCGCTTTTTTGTCACTGACTCACTTCGCATCATCAAATAACTAAGGTACTTCTAAAAGTCGTAGAATCATGAAATTTCACAAGCAAGTCGGGTTTGTAGCACAATTAACCAGAAAAATCTGAAAACACAGAATTTCCGCCTCTAAACCCTTAAAACAGGGGGTGTTGATTTGGCCGTAAACAGTTCCTTCACATTCAATTGTGCCAATGTTGGTCGCCAATACTCGATTACAGAGTTTTGAAGGGGTCACGTAATTTCAAGCATAATAAAACTTTATATATATGCTTTTCCAAAGATGTTTGTTAAATAGAAAAAAATGAAATTTTAATCAGTATAGGTTATGATATATTTACGATATTAAAATAATAAAACATTTAACAAAATATAACCGCAATTCGGTATGTTTCCGATATAGTAGCCTTGGCGAAATACAGAAAATAGCCTTAACGAGAAAAGAAATTTGATAACGTATTTTCTGGCAACCTATTTACTGTGTCATATACACAAGCAATTTTTTCCATATGTATACAATTTATTTAATGTAAGGAAGCTATTTATTTATTTTTATATACCAACATAAATAATTTGTATATAAAAAATAATATTTTATACATGTATAAATAAAATGTTTATATGTATATAAATACATAATATAAATAACATAAAAGTTCATCAGGTTTGTTTTCATAGTTGTTTATATCATTTGGCAGCATATCTCAGTTTCTGAAGTCCGAATTGCGCCAAGATTTAAAAAAAATGCCAAGGTCCCTATAGTGGAAAAATATCCTAATTCCATATGAAAGTTTTTAAAAATCTTCTTTTAATTAAATGAAATGTGTAACTAATAATCTGTCTTTAACGATATGCGACAGATGCGGCGTCCGAAGTCCGCTGCTAATGTTATTATATTGTATTATTAGCCTACTTACTGTTAATTTATTGTTAATTTTAAATCTGTAAAAGAAAGATTATAGTTATAAATAAGATATGTTGGTCGCCAAAACCCGATTACAGAAAATTAGCCTGAGTTATAAAGGTGTTACATGAGTTCAAGCTGAATGAATCATAGCAAACGCGGCAGCGTTAAGCTATAATATGATTAAGAAATAGAAAATGCAAACGACTTTCTTAAATTTCTGGCGAACCAGTTGACATACGACAATGATTTTTCTTTTGAAAGATAGAACTCGACGAGACGAATAAACTGATAGCATTAAAAAAATCACTGTAGCTTTCAGTAGTTTTTTATTTAACCTTAAACGAAAAAATGAAGACACAAAATTCAACAAAGTGTAGCTAACGTTCCAGTGGATAGATTAACTTCGTTTTTGTTTTATTTTGATCCTCTTGTTCAAACTTAAAATAGATTTTTTTTTCATCTTTGTATGTTTGACGGTCGCTGAGAAAATCGAATTTGTCTTTTGTAATGTCTCCATAAATTATAGCAATCTCTCCTTTTCATTTTCTAATCATTTAATTGAATAATTTATTTCATGTTGCCACTCCCTAAAAAGCAGTGCAATAATTTAAAAAAAAAGAATAACACGTGTACTTTTGTTTTTATAAGTCAATAAAAATTGAAATTAAACTGATAGATTTTTGTATTTTTGAAACTGACGTCAACCTAAGCAGATAATGCATAATTTTCATAAATATGTATATAAACTTCCTTGATTAATACTTTGAGCTGGAGTAATAGACACAATGGAGCACAAACGAGTTGATAGGAAACAAGTAAGAAAATTCATGCGTTAAGCATAGATTATGAAACACTTTCCAACACTTCTGTATGCTTTAACAAAACTTCGTTATTTAGGGAAATAATGTATATAAAAGAACTTAGTAAACATTTTAGAAAAAGTATAAAACATTTGAAAAACTGATTTCAGCAGTTACCATCCATATCAAATATGTATTCCAATTCTTTTGAACAGTTCTGTATTTGATCTGTATGTTGATATATATGCTATATAATGGGGAAATTTAGTTTAGCAAGAAAACGAATAACAGGTTGAAATTTCTCTTTGAGCAATTTATACTAATAGATGGAAACATACTTGTATACTTTCGTACAACCCTGTAGTTAACCTAGTACCTTTATTACACGCCACTATTTAGCTAAAATTTAATTCAAAGTAAAACACTCTTAAAACTACTGGAATCACATTTTCAGAAATTATCATTTATAGACGGCCATGTATCCAATTCTTTGCGTGACGCTGTACATAATTTTATCTACAAACATTTCTTAGTAAACAAAATGCAGTTAGGCGTAAAAATGCGTAACTCATTTAAAAACCACCTTTAAGCAATTTACAATCATACCCAGTAACCATTACGAATTCTTTTGTGTAGCCCTGTATATGAATTACAGCATTTATACACATCATATACAATGCACAAATATAGTGAAACATAAAAGCGCATAACATAATTAAAAATGCATTTCCAGCAATCATCGCTACCGTACAATACTTCGGATACAATATAGTATCTGAAGTCTTTTGTGTGTCCCTGTAAATGCTATGCACTTGGTATTATACATGAAATAAGTTATAGTAATCCTCAGCGACGTATATCAATTCCATTATACATGAAATAATTTAACATAATTAAAATACGCCGGAAAAAATTCCCCCCACCCGTATATCATTATGTAACGGAATTCTTTTGTGTGGCCCTGTAAATGCATAATATTTATATTTTACCACGCATATTCTACGGAATGCATATTTTAGTGCACTTGATAAATGCATATCAATTTTATTCTGTTTGAAAGCGTTTAATATCATTAAAATCATTTGAAACGTTTCTTTTCCATAGGCCGTAATGTAACGGAAAACTTTTGACTGTCCCTGTACATGAACTAAACATGCTACAAACTTCATTTGCAATAGGATTCGTGCTATGGTAGAGGTCACTAACATCCAAAAATTTCAGAACGATCCGAGTATATTTACGGGAGTTAGAGCGCGTACAAACGGACAGACGGACAGACAAACCGAATGCATAAACACTTTTCAACTTTGTAGGAAAGTATTAAAAAAACAGGGTAAATACCAAGCTTCTGTTTAGGAGCTAAATGTAAGTTTTTTAAAATTATCATCGTAACATCCTGACTTATACAAGCGATAGGTATGCAGTAATATAAATACTTCACATACTAAGCATACCTTAAAAAATAGCATTCCATCTATTTTAAATAAGGAAGAGATGTCATATACGCACCAGAGTACATAACTGGCGCGATAATGGCGTTATTTTGCCTGATACGGTAACTGAGCTATTGTTGTTTATTTATTAATTATTTTTTTATTTACTTTTATTTTAGATTTTAAAATTATATAAATTGTTTTGTTCTATAGTTATTAATTAAACTTTTCATTATTTATTGTCATTTCCTTTTTAAAATAATAGAACGTAATTTAAAAAAATATATGTAACTGCTATTCGAAAACGAGGTTTTCGTCAAATTGGCGCCAGAAAAAAACCCGCGCCAAACCCGTTGTGTATATGACATGTGCGCCTTAAATAATTAGGGTTTCGTTTAACTTTAGGTACTTTTGCTTGAGATATTGTCGAAAATGTACAACAAAAATATACGGGTTGGGTTGGGTTGATTTTTGACGGCCAATTATCTACACGAGGGATATAGGCCCGGGGAGGTGCCCTCCGTGGGGGTCTTTCTAAGGGAACCTAATCCGTATTAACGCATGGAAGATCCACGGCTCGAAGAAAACCACGAAAACTCCGAACGATTAGGCCGACGGGCGCGATTGGGATCGAACCCAGCACCTCCCGTCTACCAGCTTAGAGAGCACAAAAATATACGGTACTACTTGATTATCCCGTCGACCAATTTCGCCAAATGATACAAACTGACATAATTTTTATTTTAAATAACGGAAGAATAAATAAATTAGTAAAACATTAATAAAAATACGAATAAAAACTTGGGCACAGATGTCATATACGCTCCATATTGGCGCGATTTTTTCCGACGCTAATTTGGCGAAAGCCTCGTTAATATATCATCAATATCCGGGTTACTACATCAAGCAAAATAACTACACTTTGGCGCCAGTTAAGTACCCGGTGAGTATATGTCATAGGCGTAAAAAAAATCGCGCCAATATGGGGCGTATATGTCATCTGTGCCAAAACTTGAATTAAAAATCACTTGATGACGTAGCAAACACGTGTATTGTGTTTAATGTCAAGTGAATGTAACATTTACTATCATCCATTATTGTCATTTAATCTTATTGTTTGGCGATAATTTTTTGGTAGACAGGGTAATCAAGTTGTACCAAGTATGGTACAGATGTCATATACGCACCACGTTGGCGCGATATTTTTTCTGACACCAATTTGGCGAAAACCTCGTTTTCGAATATCAGTTACATATATATTTTTAAAAAGGGATTAACATTAAATTTAAAAAAGTTTAATTAATAACGCTAGAACAAAACAATTTATATAATTTTAAAAAAGAAAAGAAAGTAAATAAACAATTTATTGATAAATAAACAACAACATCCGGGTTACCATATCAAGCAAAATAACAAAACTTTGGCGCCAGTTAAGTACCCCGGTGCGTGACATTGGCGTAAAAAAAAATCGCGTCAACGTGATGCGTATATGACATCTGTGGCGGTTCGAGTACACATCGGAACGTTACTTTGAAATCGATGATTTTCATCGCCAAAATCGTCAAGATGCTTAATGATCATCGCCATTAAATATATAAATAATGCCATATTTGCAAACTTATAGGTCAAAATATAAGTGGAACCTCGGTTCACGACCGCCTCTGTTTATGACCAGTTCGGTTTATGTCTAGCTTCGGTGATCAAAATTTGACTCGGTTGGCGTGCAATATCTCGGTTCACGACCAAGGCTGACGAATAGTTCAGTTGGCAACCCTCACATAACTCTTGTTATTAGTCAGGTTTGGAGTAAGGTATGAATATCAGAGTGCTTTGTGTACCTTTATTACTGTAAAAAAAATAATTTTTTGTTTTATTTTTACTCAGGTTTGCGCTAATTTTAGCTCTCATTATGGCTTCTAAGAATGAAAAAGTGCTTAGTGATAGCAGTAGTAGGAAGCTTAAGCGAATTACTGTTCAATAAAAGAAATTGTAGCAAAACATGAGAACGATGTTAGTATAATCGGTCTAGCTAAACAATACGATGTGACCTAAACCTTCGATTTCCACGATAATCTATATATATATATATATAAATATTACGCTATCGTATGTGTCTCAGAAATCGCGATTATTTCTTAATTGTTTAATGGCAACGCTCGAATGAAACGCATCTCATTGGTTATAGAAAAACATTTAATGCATCTCCATACCTATAAGGGGGGGGGGGGGGTATCATAGGCGGGTACCTGTTCTGTCGCCAACTACCGCCAAGTTTGTCACCGAATTGGCGATATATCGCGAAATTCCTATAGACTTCCATTGTAAACCAATAGGGTTTACTTGTTTAGAGAGAATCAACAAATTGAGATATTTTAATGCAACAAAAACTAATATCAGTTTAAGGAATTATATTAATTGTATTTAAGGGAGCCCAAGTAAATTAAATTAAGAATAAAAATAACGTGAATTTGATTAAAAAACCTTGAACCTCTTAAAACAGTGGGCATTACTTGGTTAAATAGTTCATTATTGTGCGAAATAAGAAAAAAGTATTGGGAATATTTAAAAGCAACCCAGGTTTATTTATATTCAATGTATAATTATCACAAAATTTAAATGACTAGTATTAAAAAATGCTCTGACGAGCACCAAAAAAGGCTAATATGTTTTTATGTATGAAAAAGGGTTTCACAAGTGCTTCTAATTGAGCATGAAAAAGGACAAGGGTTCCCTTCTTGGCTGCAGCTCACTGTCAATACCAACTTTGAAAAAAATCATATTTGCGCTTTTTTCATATAAAAAAAATCAGCCACTGTTACGATAAAAATGTGTAGTATAAAGACACAACCAGTAAAGTCGCAGCCTGATTAAACATGAATGTAAGGCAACATAGTAACAAAAACCTTAATTCCTGCAGCGTATCACACTCATGCAGGGCCACCAAGCACGCCCGCAGTGTAGAACTCTACAGAAAACTGATTTGTAGTGCAGTGCAAACTGTTGCAGCACTCTGCGCAGGAACAATTCCACATGTGCACGCATAACAGTATAATGCATTCATTGATTGTTGAAATTATATGCCAGTGACTGTGGCTGTACAATGTACTATGCAGTGCAGCAATGTATATGTAAATTATAAACGAATATTAGACGCATACACCTTTAATACGGAAATACAAAAGCACAGTGTGAGTGTGCGCGGAGGTTCAAAAATGAAAAGCATAATAGGAATGTACAGTGTAGTACAATTTATAGAGAAATAATGGTACACAGTGCACTGTACAAAGTTGCATTGTAGACGCATGCGCAGTACAACAGTGCAGTTAACATGTAAAGCGCGACGGAAAGTTTTACTAAAGTACCGCGAATTTATTTTATATGGAAAAAGCGCAAATATGATTTTTTGCAAAGTTGGCATTGACAGTGAGCTGCAGCCAAGAAGGGAACCCTTGTCCTTTTTCATGCTCAATTAGAAGCACTTGTCAAACCCTTTTTCATACATAAAAACATATTAGCCTTTTTTGGTGCTCGTCAGAGCATTTTTTAATACTAGTTTTTATATGCTTTTACAAAAATATTAATAAGGCAAATCTTTCAGTTTATCTGTCCATCTTTCTATATTTTACTTCCTTAAAACAAATTTTATTAAAGACCGGGAGGCGTCTGCACAGATCTTCACCTAATCGAGTTGACGGCTGAAATTTTAGGATTAGTTAAATATCGATTAGCGTATTGAAATGCAACTGGTCTGCCAAGTCATATCTTTATGAAAACCACCTACAGACCCGATATTACGGGTTAATTGGTGGATTTTCCATTGTGTTTTCCTGCGACCATTCCTCCATATTTCCAAACTTTTGGATGCAGGAAAATACAGTAGAAAACCTATCAGTTAACCACTAAAATTAGGTCTTCAGATGGTTTCTACCAAGATATGACTTAACAGATCAGTTGCATTTAAATATGCTAATCTAGTTTTAACTAATCTTAAAATTTTAGCTGTAAACTCGATGAGGTGATGGTGTGTACAGACGCCTCCCGGTCTATTATAAATATCGGAATTCTAATCTCAATAGCACTCTGGTCAATCTGGCAATTATCCCTACTATTTATGGAACACTATTCCTTTAAGTGCGTTTTAGTAATGTTAATGAACTTATGCATATGCATCATACATATTATACATATGCATATAATAAGTTATACATTTGCATTATATATATTATAGGTATGTGTATAATACATAATACATATGCATCATTATCACGTCAGAATAAACAAAAAAATTTTTGTCACCAAATTTGAGAATTGACATGATATATTACCAAATTCGGCGAAACTTTGCTAAATGTCGCCAAGCTTGGTGAATATTTGACGCTAGTGGCTATTTTTCAATGAGTTAATTATTAATGCGAGTCATCTATTTTTATTTTTCCGCATATCATCTGAATAATTGAATGATATAACGCACTAATATTTCCAAAGTGCTAATAGTTTCGTCACTGCCCAAAACCTCTGCTATTGTTATTATATTGTACTGTTATTATACTTACTGTGACTATGTTGCTAATCATTACACCGCTAAAACTTCTGTATTATATAAAGAGAATTTACGGAAACAATTAAAGCATTGAAACTGCCAGTTCTCCTTATGATTATTATAATTCTATAACATGTAACCTGTTAATCGATATGTACGTTAGAATGAATCTTCTATAATCCAGTTCCTCGCATTTTAGTTTTCAGGTTTCGAATAAAATTAACTAAAATCTTAAAACCATGGCACATTGACTAATTCTTCAACACGATCAGATGAGGATAATGATGGATTTTCAAATGGATCATGGCAGTGATCCGGTAGACCTTCTATTCTTCGTAATCGAATCTATTGAAAGGTTAACGTCAAACAAAAAGATATTAGCATCAATATGGTTTAATGCAAATACAGATATTGTCAAAGGATTTCATAAGAACCATTTCACTTGTACCCAGTCGTATCAGTTAAAATACAACAATTGGCAGTGAGCCCAATTAGAAAAGATTACTTAATGGGATTAAAAATTTCCGCATTAGAGAACGAATCGTAACTGTTAAGGAAACATGCATAAGTGAGTTAAGAGATATTTGTCACGAAAGATGGAATACATAACAACACAAAATATATGATGTGCTTCCATGATCGTAAAGAGTTTTTGATTTCTCTATCAAAAGCTTCCGACTTGGCGAAAGAATGGGCAAGTAAATTAAATTATGAATAACAGTAACATGATGCAACGTTTAAAATGGAATTAATACGGTAAATACTGCTTGCTAGAGGCGGCTAGTACTTTAATATAAAAATAAATAAAGTATAAATTTGTTAAGCTCAATAAAATAAATTTAGGTATTTTTATATTAGCCGGGCGAAAGTGGCAAATCGCCAAATACTGTTCCCAACTTCCATTGTTCATATTGCATTCATTTCATTTAAAGATATATACTTTTCAGTCATCTCATTTAAAATAGATGCATTTCCCTCATTTTATTTAATAGAATATTTAACATAGAAATAAATAAATAAATAAGAAATAATAACATAAACCAAAATATTTTATTTGAAAATCAAAGCATTGTTTCTAATTTACACATGTGAAAAATGAAAACTGCTATTGGCGAAAAAACAAAAGTCTAATGAGGAGATTTGCTCTCAGGTAACATAAAAGTACCGAAATTTAAGTTTTTTCATATTAATATAGTTTAGAATAACAAACTTGAAAAAACTTACAAAAAGTAGTGATATCCCAACAAAAAGATTTCGGTAAAAAAAAAAAAAGCGCCAAATTCTCCTTAATGTTTCGGCCAGAAAAAGTAGTGATATCTGAAGTTCGCACAAGTTAAAAGCCAAACATCCCAAATCTTTCATTGAAATTGGCTTCCTGCGACTTGGCCGTTAATGCCTTCGAGAGAGTTTTTCAAATTTTAAAATATGTACAAATGAGCTACATGCCAACAACATTTTTTGATTATTTTAGGCATTTTGTGGCACAGAGTTCAGAAAAAAATACACATTTGAAAAAAGCATTTAAACAACTTCAGTCTATTTAAATGCTTAGAAGTTAAAAATAACAAAATACTTGTATTCAGGAATAATATCCCTAATTGCTAAAACATAATTAGTATCATCTTTTAACTGTTTATAAATCGAATACCTCATAATGTATGCAAACAAACTATAATATATGTTCAAACGAAAAAATTCTCTTTCATCAATATACAAGATTTCAATATTACTCAATAAAATATAATGTAACATATTGTGAGATTTGAAGTAAGTAAATTTTGTTTTATTTCTTGGGTTTTACGTTAATGACTTTAGCTTTAGACCGTACAAAATGGCAATTAAACCACAAGTGGACTAAATGATCTGTAATCAAAACTAATGTTTGTTGAAACTGAATGGTAGTTATCAGAAATCTTTTACTTATGTCTTTATGTGAATTTGCCTCTTTGCATTCTAATATTACTTTTAATATTTAAATAATTCATAAATGCGTAATTTCCAATCATTAATTTTGAAATGTTGTAGAAGGCATTAACGGCCAAGTCGCAGGAAGCCATTTTCAATGAAAGATTTGGGATGTTTGGCTTTTAACTTGTGCGAACTTCAGATATCACTACTTTTTCTGGCCGAAACATTAAGGATAACTTGGCGCTTTTTTTTTTACCGAAAACTTTTTGTTGGGATAAAAGGAATTTTTTATTTTGATTACACATTTTGCACATGGGTGCCATCATAGGCAATTACACATTGCATGCGGGCGACTGTGGACAATACAGCCGAACGTAGTATCGCATGAGGGGCGTTTGCAATCTCACGTTTGATAGAATCTTTCAAATCCGGAAATGTTTGCTGATTGCACATGTACACTCTAGATTTGAGATATCCCCAGAACCAGAAATCCATGAGGAGTGAGGTTGGGAGATCACGGAGGCCACGGAAATGGAAAATGGTGTGAGACGACACGGTCGCCAAAAGGGACCCTGCGAACAGACTTCGTTATATGTGGAGGCATCTTGCCATCTTGCATCCAAACGATGTTATTCAGTGCATTTCGCTGCAGCAATTATGGTATGACGTAATTTTGCAGCATTGCTGCATAGCGGGAGGCTGTCACAGAGCATGTTACAAATCCCGTTGGTGTCGCTTCCTCAAAGAAGTACGGCCCGAGAATAATGGTGCCTGCAATGCCGCACCAAGCAGTAACTTTGACGTCGTATAAAGGTACTGGTGCCACAGCGTGCGGATTCATGTCTAATCATTGTACACAATTTTTGGCATGGACGTTGCCAGTTAAGGTGAAATGTGCCTCGTCCGTATGCGAAGAGGCCAGTCGTTATCGTCATCATACCGGAAAAGAAATTCATTAGCAAAGTCTATACGTTGTTAATGGTCCCCCACTTCCAACATTTGGACGCGCTGGTACCGGTAAGGAAACATGCGGATTACAGAGCACAGTAGCTTTAGGACCGTTGATTTAGGTATATTCAATACACGAGCTGCACCTCTTGCAGTTTGCATGTGTCCTGTAGTCACTATGTGATGCACTTCCATAACAGTATCCACAGGAACAGTTGGTCTTCCGTATCGCGGTTTTTCACAGGTGAAGCCAGTTTCTTCGAATTTCTTTACTAAATCACGAAGAGCTTGCGGGGTACATGGACCACGTATTTGACGATGGTTTCGACGGTCAACACGCAAAGTTTCCACAGCATTCATCCCATTTTTATAATAGAGTTTTACCAATTCACCACGAGCTTTCGCTGGTGGAGTCATTTCGTCGGCATGTGCGAGCTCTCGACTGAAGAACTAACATTCCCAACCCGCTTTTTATCCGTTTTCTACCTGACTATCTGGCGAACGGCGTTCTGTGATTGGTTTTTTGACTCTGTCAAATGCAAATTTCCTTCGTGCGCCCTGATCGTGTTTCTTTGGCCGTTCGCAGAGCCGTTTTTGTGCGTCCATAACGCGTCCGTTTATTGCGATACACGTACCGTTCCAACGCATTTTAGGGTTTTCGCATGCGCTGAGCATTTTGCAATGAAAAAAATGGGTGTTGCCGTTTGCAAAATTTGAGTTTCTGTAGCTATAACTGTAACCGTGAGCACCAGTCTGTTGCCGTTCACAGAATACGGAGCTCATACCTGTGAATAAGTATATCAGAAATCTCATCGCGATCGGTTGAACGGACCGGCCGCTAGAGTTCGATATATCGGCAAAGTTTTTTTATGACCACCCTGTATATACATATATATATATACTGTATTTAGCTTAATTAAAGTTTTATCTTATTTACAATCATTTGTTATTAAATTTTAATTTACTAAGGACAATATCATATTAATTACTAATAGTATGCCATTTTTATAGTGATTAATATACATATAAGTATATTTAATATAAATAAAGTTATACTGTATGTATTAAAATTGGGTAATTATTTTTATTATTATTCCTCTATTCTTTTTAATATTGATCTATTTTCACTTTGTGTTATAAAATTTATTATCGGTTTAATGTGTTTGAATGTCCCACATTCATACTTTTAATATTTTTATGGCTGTATGAAAATAATCCACACACTATATTTGAGATTTTTAGGTAATGGGAATTTAAGTATCTGTTAATCTTCTATTTACTAACATATGTTTTTTTATTTCCTGTTCATTTTATAATTATCTTATATATAATAGTTATTATTAACGATTTTTATATTATTTTAGTATATATCAAGCAGGACGGTCGTTCTGCCAAGCCAAGCTGAAAAAAAATGCTAACCCCGCCAAACAAACAAACGCCAAGA
Source organism: Maratus speciosus (assembly GCA_963932465.1). NCBI lineage: Eukaryota > Metazoa > Arthropoda > Arachnida > Araneae > Salticidae > Maratus > Maratus speciosus. The sequence goes on from OZ010792.1 coordinate 245,852,350, forward strand.
ATAACAGCAAGACACCGTAACTGCTTATTATACTGAAGACAGCTTCTCCATGTTAAATGGACGAAATATGCCAGCGTAAAATTTCCCATATCAAAAGAAGCAATCATCGCAGAAAAATAAAACCAACACCAGAAGGATCTAATAAAGAAGATCTTCAATTTGAGATCAAATGCATCCTCATAAATTAATTATAAACAGAGATATAGATTTTTTAAAATAACGTCGAGATACTGAAAATGACAGATTTATTTTCTTCGTCACAACTTATGTTTCAATTGAGGTAGAGACTTAAATAATGGACAGAAAAAAGTAAGGATTGGATTTTTGAATAGATATTTACTCAGTCTACGTGCTTTTATAAAGTTCAGTTTTAAAAACATTAATTTTCTATTCATAATTAGCGAAAAACTGTTAATTAGTTCTAAAGTTTACAAATTATGCCAAATAGCGATAAACCCGCCAAAATGTTTTAGAAATCTTGTACTTTTCTTTTATATTATCCTTTTGCATTGATTTCATCGAAGATAACTATGGCTGAGATTCAGATAGATTTTTCGCTGTTAGCGAAATGAGTTTAACCAATCAGAAGCCTGCATGTTTGAGAATATTTGCTGTTTCTGGATCCCGGCCTATGTCATGAAAGTTTTGAGTCATTTTTTTAGTGCCGTGGATGAAGTGCAATGTTTGTAGAAATGTAGGCTAGGATCCAGAGAGATTTTTCGCTGTTAGCGAAACGAGAATCACCAATCAATAGATTGCATTTCTGCAAACAGCGAAAAGTTCACAAAAATGCAGGCTTCTGATTGATGAATCTCGTTTCTCTAACAGCCAAAAATCTATCTAGATTGCGCCCAATGGAGGATATTCCAAACATGGGTTCGAGGCTGAAAAAAGTCACGTGATACCAGTAATTTATCCAAGGAACTTCTAACTGATAAGAAGGGAAGATACTATACTTCGCCTCATGAACCGTTTCATTGGCTAGCGGGGATTTAAATTAAACGTCTACGGAGCCTTCCCTTCTTTACGATAGAAGTTTTTACCTTGACCACGTGATCAAAATATATAGATGGAATATCCTCCATTATGTTGAACACAATTTTGCATTTCCACATCCAGGAAGGGTATTGATTGTCATAACAACAATACATATTCGAAACTATTTAAGGCACTGATTCTGAACTCCTTTGCTATACATTTCGAATATTAAAGAAGTTGTTGTTTTCATAGTAACAGTACTTTTCTGTATTGCTTTCTCTAAAACACAAGTATAGAAATTTAACAATAAGCGCTCAGAATCAACACCATAACAGAGAACCTTTATACATAACAGTGGTGATATATGCACAGGAAGCATGCTCATTTCAAGTTTTTGCCGAAAGTATGGCTACAGCGTCTAGAATACCTAGTGTGGAAATATGCTATCCAAACAACGCTAAAAATATGTATCCCTTAAATGTGCGACGATACTGCTAAAATCCCAAGTATCGATCACAGCGACATCTGCGGGATTTAGTATTACATTGTATAGATTAGCAATATATTGCAGTTTGAGAAAATATCCTGCAGATGTCGCTGTGATCTGTATATTTCAGCAGCATCGTCGCACAGTTAAGGGATACAATATTTTAGCACTTTTTTATTACAGGGATAGCCAATTTCCACACTATATATTCTAGGTGCTATAGTACGGCAATCCACTTTCTTGAATAGAGGCTATTCTATCTACGTTATGATCACGTGGTCAAGGCAAAAACGTCTAACGTAAAGAAGGGAAGGCTCTGTCGACGTAATGTAAATCCCCGCTAGCCAATAAAACAGTTCACGGGAGAAAGCAGTAGTAGTTTCCCGTTTCCCTTCTCATCAGTTAGAAGTTCTTTAGGTAAATTGCCGGTACCACGTGACTTTTTCAGCCTTGAACCCATATTTGGAATATCCTCCATTAGACGATATGCGCATGGACGAGCTTTATTAAACTAGGGAAATAATTCAATATGCATTACCCTGACGATAATGACACGCTCCCAAAGACCTTTAACGATTTGTTTTTATCACTTCTACCAATAAACCTTTATTGGCCATATGTCGCTATTTCGTTATAGCGACACACTTGTTCCTAATTGGATCCCGGCCTTAATGTATCAAAATACGGAGTTTGCTTTCTGTACTATTCCTGAGCTCAGTTATAACGTCTAGAAATATAGGTCGAGATCCAGGTACATTTTTGCAAACAGTGAAAAGTTAGCAATAATTCTGGCTTCTGATTGGTCAATCTCGTTGCGATAACAAAGAAAAATCTACCTAGATCATGGGCATGGTGTGGAAACCGGCTATTCCAGTAATACTTTAAAAATTGCTAAAAATTGAATCCCATAAATATTGAAAAATGCTGAATGACAAATGTCGATAGCAGCAACATTTTCTAGATCTTCTCTGAGCGAAACGTTTTCTCATTTGATGTCTTTTGAAATAGTTACGTTGGAATTACCATATGTCGCTGTGATCGACATTCATCTTTCAGCCTCGTTCAACATTTATAGGATACAATTTTTTAGCGCCTTTTTAATAAGCCGATTTTTAAACGATATCATCTAGATACTATAGCTCCGTTATAGGCCTAGATTATATGTTGTAGAAATCGACTATCCCAGCAATACTTAAAAAAGCGCGGAAATAGTGAATCCCTTAAATGTACAACGATGTTGAATTCCAAACAGTCATTTGCAGCGACATCTGCAGGATATTTTTTAAAGAAGAAAGAGACACGTGTAATGCACCGCTATAGCGTCTAGAATACATAATGTGGAAATTTGCTATCCAAGCAGCGCTAAAAAGTTGTATACCTTAAATGTGCACTGACGCTGAAATCCAGGGAGCTGATCGCAGCGACATCTGTGTCATACTTTCAAAGTAAACATCGTATTATTACAGCGGGCTTGACGCCAAGCACACAGGTCAGATGTATGTTAAAAAAAAAAATAAATAAATAAATAAAATAAAAAAATGCTACAGCGTCCAGAGCAAATTATAGCGCCTAGAATATATAGTGTGGAAATTGGCTATCCCTATAATACTTAAAAAAGTGCTAAAATATTGTATCCTTAAATGTGCAACAATGCTGCTGAAATATACAGATCGCAGCGACATCTGCAGGATATTTTCTATAACTGCAAGATATTGCTAGTGTATACAATGTAATTCGAAATTCCCGCAGATTTCGCTGCGATCGACACTTGGGATTTTAGCAGTATCGTCGATCATTTATGGGATACAAATTTTTAGCGTTGTTTAATAAAATATTTCCACACTAGGTATTCTAGACGCTGATACCAAATCTTCATGAAGATTTAGGAAATATCCTGCAGATATCGCTGTGATCGACTCATTGGATTTCAGCATCATTTGAAATTTAAGAGATCCAATATTTTAGCCCTTTTTAAAGTATTACTGGGATAGCCGATTTCCACACTATATATTCTAGGCTCTGTAGTTCCGCGGTAGCCTGTATTTTTCGTTTACCTCGGAGTAGATATAGATGAAGTCATTTGTAGCTGTTCCTAAACTGTGGCCAACAACATATAAGGCCAGTTCATAACGTCACACTGAGTTGATTATCTGACACGGCAATGGACACAAAAAAAAAATCGGCGCGCAGCTTTGTACTAATCATCGTGTAAAGATGATCCAACTCTGAGGCTAACGAAAAAGACAGGCTACCGCGGTGGGTCCGATTCTTCTTTTTTTACAGACCGCTGGAGTCACGTGATGCTCGAATGCACCAAAGAAGGTGCGTGAAAAGAGCATCACGTGACTCCAGCGGTTTGTAAAAAAAGAAGAATCGGACCCACCGCGGTAGCCTGTCTTTTTCGTTAGCCTCGATCCAACTCCGTGTGACTTTTAAACATCATGAACTGGCCTATTATGTCATTGGTCGCGCTAACACCCTCCCTCCTGCGTCCACCGTATATAGCGGCATCTTGTACTGGAGACTGCTAAATGGGCTGCTATCGGTCAAAATCAAGAGAGAAAAGGGCAGAAGAGAGGTAAAGAACTCGTTTCTTTGGTAACTAGTTTTTCAGACGGGAAGATTGACATGTCTGTTCCTCTCCTTTCATAACTTCATGGTGGTGAAATAAGCCAAAGCCTCCTAAATATTTGAGAAAGTCTTGACTCGCGTCACGAAAACATCACACAAAGCCGGCAAAGCAAAGAAACAAAATCATTCATTGGCTCGTTCATATTGACGAGCCAATGAATGATTTTTCTTCTTTGTTTTGCCTGCTTTGTGTGACGTTTTCCTGACACGTGTCAAGGCTTTCTCCGATATTTAAAGGGCGTTGAATAGGCCGGGATCAAGGTAGATTTTTCGCTATTAGCAGGATGAGATTGATCAATCAGACGTCTGCATTTTTCCGAACTTTTTGATGTTTGATGTAAACACCGAAAAGCCTGCAAGGATGGAGGCTACTAATTGGTCAATGTAATTTAACTAACAGTGAAAAAATTATCTGGATCCCGGACATTAACTTTGGTTGGTTAAAACAATTTTGAATAAAATCAAATCAGGAAGCCTATGTTTGTTAACTTTTCTGATTAGTTTAATTGAAATCTTCCTCGTCTATTACTGAAAACTGAGTTACCGTACTTTGGACAAAAAATTGAATATGAGTACACGACTTGTGCATAAGTCACCACTCTAACACAGTTTTGCCAGATGGGCTACTTGTTTTAATTGAGATACTTGATTGGCACCACTTTTTTGAAATTGTAAAATGCGCCTTTTTTAATGACATATTAATTAAGGCGGAAACAAAGGGAATTTTACCGTTTATAATAAGTGCTGGCAATCAAGAAATCTGAATTAAAAAAAGTAGCCCACTGGCAACACTGCTCTAACATATAAATGTTCTCTGTTATGACCATGATTCTAAGTGCAGTTGGTTAAATTTGAGTATCTGGGTATTAGAGAAAGCAATAGTGGCCCACCGTGGCTGAGTGGATAAGACACCATGCCGCTAATCGCTTGAGAGCGTAGGTGGAAGCAGATTCGAATCCCGCCGTGATCCGCATGTGATATGATGTATGTGATCAATAAATCAAACAAACAAACAAGCAAGCAATAGTGAAAGGTACAGTTGGCATGGAAACAACGACTTCTTTAATTCGTATACAAAATTAATGAATAGTAGTAAATGACTCAAGTTTAAAATGTAGGCAAATGGTCTGGAAATATCAATGGCTCCCATCTAGTATTTCACAAAATTAATTTAATAGATTCACATGATGTATAACTTGATGCAACTCTTAGCTAATGAAAATTCTGCAACAAGACTTATGTAGGTAGATCTTTTGGATGAATAATTCAGAATTCTGAGAACAAAACGAAGTTCTTAAGGGCTCTTCCTCACACCCCACTCAAAAAAGGAAATACGATAGAAAGATATAAGAATTTGAATAGCTTCAAAATGTCTGTGATCTTTTGTCAGAGTTCAGAAAAAGAGTCTGGGCATAAAATAAAAAACAAATTTGAAGAACGATAAGACTATAGATTTCAGGCAATTTTTAACCGAAAAATATTTAATTCTAATGTATATGCGGCTTTAATAATAGACTATTAAAGATAATCAATTTAGGGGAAATTTTATAGTAAATTAATATCCTCACTTTTATGCAAATAGGTATGGATAAACAGACTTGAGTAAAATTACATATTTATTCTTTCTTCTTTATAATACGATCTAAATGAAGATGAAGTTATATGTACAGTTTATATCTTTAAATTTTTAGATTTTTTTTATCAAAAATGTTCCTTTATTATGTCTAGAATTGCTCGATTTACAGATCTTCGATTCTTTAGATGCCTGCGGAGTTTCATTCTCAGATTAACTGTAGGTATTTGTAAAGGTAAACTTATTTTGCAAAACCGTAAGCAAAAAAAAGTTAGAAAAAACAATTAACTGACAGACTAACTGTAAATATATATTTTATTTCGACTCTGTTTTTTACTAAATTTTCATCTTTCGTAGAAAATTTTAAGGGGATATAAATTGAGAAAGACTGATACTTTGAAAGAAGAAATTGACTTTCCTTACTTTTAAATTATTAATCACTATAAAAAATGAATGATAGGTAAACAAAATGTATAATATTGTGTTTGCTCCCTGCTTATAAAGGCTATACAAGGACTAATTTTAATTTGAGCTAGTAGAATTATTTCAATTATACATCATTTGTTTTAAAAAAAGAACTGATATCTACTAAAAAACAACTTTTCAAAAGTAAAAAAAAAGCCAAGCAAAAAAAAAAAAAAAAAAAAAAAAAAAAAAAAAAAAAAAAAAAAAAAAAAGGTGAAAGTTGTGGCTAAAAAATAGTGTGATATCAAATTTCCAAGCTTATATTACGGTACTTATTTAACATTTTTTGATAAAAATTTACCATATGTAAGTCGAGTACCTAAGTATGCGTTGATAGAAAGCCTTTTCTCCTTTACTAAATACATCATAACGTGTTTCTGAAAATTATTTTTTTTTTAATTATGCATGATGGGCTTGGCGGCCATCTTTCCATATTTTACACAAATTTCTAAGCACTCAAGCTCGTAAAATATTTGCATTATTAAGAATTTCGAACTTCTAGTTTTAGCTACAGACAGATAAATTAAGAAAGTTTTTTATTTTGAAAAAACATTGATTTTTACTGCTTTAACTAATTAATTAACCCCCCTCCGAAAAAATAGAATCATAAGATGAAACCTGAAGTTACTTCAGCTTTATTTTTAGACACAAATTTTTAGGCACTCATTTTCATAAATTAAAAGAATAAAATGTTTGCTTTAGTAACAATTTCGAACTTCCAATCTTAACAATGAACTTGTGTGCTTAGAAATTTGTGTAAAATATGAAAAGATGGCCGCCAAGCCCATCATGCATAATTTTAAAAAATTTAATTTTCAGAAACACGTTATGATGTATTTAATAAAGGAGAAAAGGCTTTCTATCAACGCATACTTAGGTACTCGACTTACATATGGTAAATTTTTATCAAAAAATGTTAAATAAGTACCGTAATATAAGCTTGGAAATTTGATATCACACTATTTTTTAGCCACAACTTTCACCTTTTTTTTTTTTTTTTTTTTTTTTACTTTTGAAAAGTTGTTTTTTAGTAGATTTATATTAATTATTATTGAATTTATTTTGTTTTATAGCATATAGCTATATGCTATATATTATCAATGTTATAGAATTATTTAAATTCTTAGTGTAGTTTAAATGAGTAAGATAATAGAATATTTTGAATGCTTTTTTTAAAATTTTATTAACAATAGTTTTTTAAAAATACATATAGTGTGGTTTATATTAGGTTTATAATTATCTATATATAAGGATTTGTTTGGTTTTGCTGTTAATAAAAATTTTTTACATTCAAAGGCTTTCAAATGTTCATCTTGTGACATTTGAATAATAAAAATAATACTAGATGGCAGCACCAAAATTTGTCTTTTGACGATAAGTTATAAATTTTGACTTTTGCAGCTCCTTTTAAGTTATAATTTCCTACATCAGGTGGATTTTTTGCTAAATTTTGACGATATTGTTAAATAGTAATTAATTAATTTAATAGTGCATTTTAGTTAATTTAAATAATGTAATTACTTTATATTTATTTTATTTTATATTATATTAATTCCATTTATCATGGTATTTCAAAATGTATTAACTGCATCCTTTGGTATCAATTACTGTGAATTTTTAATTGTTTTATTCACCTTAATATTTACGATATTTTGGTAGCCATGTGCGAGTGGATATATTGAAAAATACTGAAATATTAATCGGTATGTTGTGTATTATTTCTATTTTTTATCCTATAAATATTTAAACAGGTTTTATTGATTTTTCCATTTCATATTATTTGTTTCTATTCTGTTTTCATTTTTAATCTATTCACTTGATTATAATGGTTGTTCGGGCACAGAGAAAAATAATTTTTAGCTTTAGCTTATTTTTCTCACAGAAAACAACCTTATTGCTTATATCATTGAATTCTGTGCCCTTGAAAACGTAATTCAATATATAAGCTATTCCATTATTTGTCGGTGTCCACTTTCTTATTTTTTCTTCCATAATAATTCTTATAATAAATTATTTGGCACTTTTTTTATACTTACAGCTTTAATTCATAATATTACGGCTTTTGATGGTGGTAGGTTATGTTTAATTAATGGTTATATATATATATATATATATATATATATATATATAATTATTATTATTATGTAGTATTATTATATATTTCAAGTTATATATAGTTTATATTATATTACATAAAATACTAGCAGACCCGCCCGGCGTTGCCCGAGGTTTGTAAATGATAACCTTAAACAAAACTCAAGTTTGTATGATTTTATATCTTTCGAAATATCTTTGGAAATTTTATATCTTTGGAAATTTCGGATTCCCCATTGCCTTCCGCAGCGTCTAGTGTGTTCCCATGAAACTTTTTTCCGAACGAACCTATAATCTAGATTCCCCCTACATATGGCAGCATTTACCGGAAGTGCCTGCACGCGCCGGAGACAATCGAAAATCAAGTTCAGTGGCCCAAACCTCGTAGGAATCAAGCCCATAAAATCCAAAAAAAAAATAAAATAAAAATAAAAAAAGAGCACCATTAATGTTAGAAAATGTTGGTAACTAAAGTCTAAGATAAAATTTCATAATACGGAAAGTAGCTAAATTATAATCTAAGTTGAAAGAAGCAAATCCCGTAAAATTGGACTCTTAAACCCGAGGAAATAACGTGCCACCAAGCGGTGGAAGATGTCCCCTCACCTTGTAAATTTGATGAATTAATGTTAGCATTAACACGATATTTAATCCCTTATCTAAATGATGAATGATATGAAATCCTTATCTAAAGTTACCTTTAAGGTAACGCGAATTTTAATTTACGGCTGTAGTGAGTAGACGTAAGTTGATGCTGAAAAAGGAGATTAATGTTCGAAAAAGGTGGTAACTGAGGAATATAGAATGTTCAGGCCCTAGGGGCCAGTGTCTTAACTGGAATGTAATTGGGTATAAGAAAATCTTTTAGGGGTTTTAAAGTAGCTGGAAGACTCTAAAACTATTTTAAAGAAAATTGCAATAGAAAAGGATAGTTTTTAAAGGAGCTGCAACCCTAAGAAGGCCATAAGACCACGATTAATATTCAAAATTGGTGAGCTGAAGTCTGCAATTTTTTTTTTGTTTTGTCGTTTATGTAGTAGCTGGAGAACCTAAGACGTTATTAGAAAAAAAAAGAAGTTCGTGAATCGGACCATTTTTAAGGGAGTTATAACAGGCGGCCCAAAAGAGCTCAACTGACAGTTGAGAGCAGAGCCCTAACATGAAAACATGTTTAAATGTTTTAGTACTTAGCGTTTTAGATCTTCAATTAAGTCAAAATTAATCATAGGGTATGAAATAATCATTAGAATAATATTTTAAAGAAATACGCAAAAATGGGGTAAACGCTTAAAAAGGGGCCTTAGAACCCAATAAAAATATGGGGGTGTTGGTCTAGGGGGAAGTGTCTAAGACTCAAATTAAAAATTATACAATGAGAAGGTGAGAAAATTAGGGTGTAAAATAATGTACAGCACACAAAAAGTTCAAGGGGCTCGGACCGGGCCCTAAAAGACACTAAGGTACCCCAAGATTTTAACTGGAATATAGAAACTGGATAATAAATAAATGGAAAAATGGCTCCACAAATGAAGATAGGATTAAGAGGGGCAATTTATTAATAATTTATGGTGCAAAAGCTTCAAGGGGCCTAGTACCGGGCCCCAAAGGGGAAGGGACTTAAGTGGCATGTAGTTTGGTATACATACGCTTTTTTAGCGGTTTTTAATGTAATCGGAGAACTCTAGAACTATGGTAAAGAAAATTGCAAGGAATTTGGATCATTTTGAAAGAAGATACACCAAGGGTCCCAAGAAGACGATTTATATTCAAAATTGGAGGTAGATGAAGTCTAAAATAATTTTTTGTCATTCATTTAATAGCTGGAGAACCTTTTGTTCGAAAAAAAAGCTAGTGAATCGGGCTATTTTTAAGGGAGTTATAATAAGGGACCCAAAATGGGCCAACTGATAGATGAGAACAGGGCCCTAACATGAAAACATGTTAAAACGTTTTAGTACTTGGCATTTTAGATCTTCAATTAGTCAAGATTAAGCATAGTGTATGAATTAATCATTAGAATATAATTTGAAAGAAATGTGCAAAAAATTGGGGAAATGCTTAAAAAGGGCCCTAGGGCCCCGATAAAAATATGTGAGTATTAGACTAAGGAGAAGAGTTCAAGACAACTTTAAAATTACGCACTTGAAGATGAGAAAATTACGGTGTGAAAAACTCATGGAATACAAAAAAAATTAAGGGGCCCTAGATGGGGCCCTACGGGACCCTAGGCGGACCCATGGCCTTAACTGGAATGTAGAAACGGGAGAATAACTAAATGGAGAAAGTATCCCAAAAATTAAGATCAGATGAAAAATAAGCAATTTATTAACTATTTAGTGCACTAAAACTTCAAGGTGCCCTGTACCGGGCCCCTTGAAAGGTTGCCAAGGTCTTAAATGAAATGTAGAAATGGGGTGGAAACTGAAAAGGGATTTCACCCCAAAAACGAAGAAGATCGGATAGAAAAGAGGCATGCTATTAACAGTTTAGAGCACTAAAACTTCAAGGGGCCCTATACCGGCCCCTTGCAAGGGTGCAGGGTCTTAACTGAAATGTAGAAATGGGGCAGAAACTGATAGGAGAATTCAATCCAAAAACGAAGACGATCGGATAAAAAAGATGCATGTTATTAAAAGTTTAGTGCCCTAAAACTTCAAGGGGCCCTGTGCAGGGCCCCTTGCAAGGGTGCCAGGGTCTTAACTGAAATGTAGAAATGGGGCAGAAACTGAAAGAAGAATTCACCCCAAAATCGAAGAAGATCGGATAGAAAAGAGGCATGTTATTAGCAATTTAGAGCACTAAAACTTCAAGGGCCCCTGTACCGGCCCCTTGCAAGGGTACCAGGGTCTTAAATTAAACGTAGAAATGGGGCGGAAACTGAAAGGAGAATTCATCCCAAAAACGAAGAAGATCGGATAGAAAAGAGGCATGTTATTAACAATTTAGTGCACTAAAACTTCAAGGGTCCCTGAACCGGGACCCTTGCAAGGGTGCCAGGGTCTTAGCTGAAATGTAGTAATGGGACCCGAAACCGAAAGAAGAATTCACCCCAAAAGCGACGAAGATCGGATAGAAAATAGGCATGTTATTAACAATTTAGTGCATAAAATCTTAAAGGGACCCAGTGACCCCGGCCCTTAAGAAATTAAAAATCTGAGCCTCAGGTGGATCAGGACCTGTGTTGGACTAATCACTCCTGAATTTTCAGACTTCTACGTGCGGTAAATTTCGCTAGCCATCTCACACAGACACACGGACACACAGACACACATACACACAGAGCGATTTGTTATTTTATTAGTATAGACTAGGGGGCTCGGCCCCCTACGAGCTACGCTCGCCAACCCCCGTCCAGACACCGCAGCCTCTAAATGAATGCTAATTTGATCGGCTTTAAAAAGATTTCGAAAGATTGAATTATAATTTAAAAAACAGTGACGATCTCCCTATAAACGAATTTCTATTCATTTCTCTTCGATTGGGGAATTTTAACGCCAAATCCGCTGCGGTACTACTTGATTATCCTGTCGACCCATTTCGCCAAATTATATAAATCGCCAAACCACTCGCCAAATTATACAAATTGATATAATTTTTATTTTAAATAACGAAAGAACAAATAAATTCGTACAACGTTAATAAAAACACAAATAAAACATCGAAATAAAAATAACTTGATGACGTATACACGTGTAACAACATTTCAAAATAAGCTAATATAAAAGGAATTAAGTAAAGAGAGTCTTTGTCTCCTGGTATTTTTTAACAAAGCGAAAAGAAAGTTCTTTTAAATGAGACATTTTAAATTAATTCTCAAAATATCAAATAAATGTCTAGCGCAATTTCTAAATTTAAACTTTTTTGCACTATTATTTTGTGTTCATTTTATGTAATAACTATAATGTGACGTAAATATGACGTAATTTCTCCTAAGACTTCTAACGCATGTTAATGAATTTATTATTTTACAATATCCTTTCTCTTTTAAATTCACTTGTATACTTTTTATGACGTAATTTTTAATAAGTTCCTGCTTTTTATATCCTGCTTATTATTTAATTCTAATTTGAAAGTTTTTTTCCTGTTTATAATAGTCACGTGTAAATAATTTTTTAATTTGAAGCAAACATTATTGCTTGCGCTTTTTATACAGTTGGCAACAGTTTAAATTAGTACAATTTTCTGAAATCTGTAAAAAATATCTCTAGAAATGCTGAAAATTTGAATTTAAAATAGAAATAAAACCTGAACAAATGAGTCAAAATAAAAAAATTAATGCAATCTGCACTCCGGCAAATTCTAACGCATAAAATGATCTAAAAACGATTACACTGCCATGTACAGTTTTTGCTGCTATAAAACTTTTTTAGTGGAACGATTTTGTCCAACTTTAGCATTAAATAACTCTTAAAATAATTCTTCGATTTGAAAACCGTCTGCATCAGCGTGTTTATCAAACACTTCTGTATAAAACCACCGATTTTCATATTTTTGTATGCATTATTTTTGTTAATATTAACGAAGAAAGGCCTCCGGTCACAAAAAAATCAAAACCGGCGGCGGCGGCGGCGGTGACAGCGGTAGTTACTTTTTTTTAGAATAGAGAGATATTTTATGATAAATTGCCACTATAAAATATTAATTTTATAGCCGTTATCAAAAAGAAAAATACACGATCATTAACATACATTACGCTTGAGAATAGATAAAAATTTAACAAATGAAACCAATATTAACTAAAAAAAAAGTCTTTCAGAGAAATCTGTTTTCCTTTTGGTTTCGTTGTCGCATTTTTATTTTGTAATTTCATTAGCATTGCGATATACACTTCTTCAGTTTTTAAGAAAAAAATTGAAAAAGAACTTAAGGACATAATTTAGCTACAGCATCTAGTTGTTGCTTTCTTTTTAAGAATCTCGTTTGTCACTTTCCCTTAATTCCTTGCCAGAGTATTTTGTTTCTTATATCATTTTGCAGTTACGCCTAGTAGTCAAAAGAAAAATTGAAAGTGACAGTTTAACAGAATCTCATATTTAAAAAGATATGTTTTGTTAGAATATATTAGTAGTTTTTCCTTATGTCTTTGGCTGGGATCTTAAAAAGCTGACAATATGTGCGAAATGGCGGTTTAAGCGAATTACAGTTTAACCCTTTTTTTGTCAAAATAGGTCAAAAAGTTGGGCATTTATTTTATTACGTATTTCAAATCTACATATATTTTAGAGTTAAAATATGTAAAAAAAATGTAAAGGAGATTTTTTTAAATATAGAATTAGATCATAAAAAAAAGACCGCGAAAATTATGCATTGAGCAAATTGTGCTACTTTTACGTTGCCGGTGGAAATCCGGATTGCGCAGCGAGAGGGTTAACAGAGTCTTACGTAAATACGGTAAGCTGTCGCTCTTAGGTAAATAAATAAATAAAAATGATAAAGGTTAACTGAAAACGGTTAGGACATTGAAAAGCTGACGTTATGTGCAAAATGGCGGTTTAAGCGAGTAACAGTTTAACGAAGTCTTACTGCATTACGGTACCGTCGCTCTGAGTTAAATAAATAAATAAAAATTGCAAACTTTAATGGTAAGTGCAAGCGGTTAGGACATTAAAAAGCTGACGTTCTGTGCGAAATGACTGTTTAAGCGCGTGACAGTTTAACAAAGTCTTACTACATTACAGTAAGCTGTCATTCTTAAATAAATGAATAAAAAAACGAGTGAATAATCTCAGACACTTGCTTCTTTTATAAGTTTTGTTGACCAAGGGCGGCGCCAGAGGGAGGTCCGGAGGGGGGCATATGCCCCCCCCCCCGTCGGGGCCAAATTTAATCGTCGTCGGGGGGAATTTTTTGACTTGAGTGTAGAGTCCTGCATCGGGTCGGGTAACCCGATGTTTCCTGCACACGACCCGAGTCGTGTCGAGTCGGTGGCAGGTTAATTAAAAAAAAAAAGATCTTAAGTTAGTTTATAGAAAACGCGACCCATGGATAAGCTTGACGCTAATTTTTTTTCTTTGGAAGTCGGATTGTCTTGGCTATAATTTTTGCGTTTTCAGGATTAGTTTTGATTCTTACGCGTTTTTTTTTTTTTTTTTTTTTTTTTTGTTTAAGCTGAATTTTCAAAAAAGATTCTCAATTATATCTCAGATTAGAGTCCTGCATTGATTCAGGTTGCCCGATTTCACCTACACTCGACCCGATACACGGCTCGGAGCTCGGATTGAGGATAACCTTTTTCGTTGTGGTTGGGTTCGATTTCGGGTTCGGATGGGTTTGGGGTTGAGTTTTGACACTTACGGGTAATGTTGCCAAGTGTCCCGATTTTTCTCAAACTTCCCCATCCCAAATTATGTCAAATTTTTACAAGTTTAATCTAAATTATAATTTTATTCCTTAGTCTGCGACGAGAAATTTTAAGAATTTAACCACTTATCGGTTTAAGTCTGTCGTCACAACAGACTGTTGACTGACAACAGACAGCCGGATGTTACCGAAAACCTTATACATTTTGTCTAGAACTCATTCATGTGCACTCCTGTTCAATGTTTATTCGATTGACCGCAAAGTTAGGCGCCTATAAGAAATACGATTTCAAGAAGAGACAGGAGGTGGGAATTCATCTGCTTACTTCGATCTTCTCATTAAAAAGCGTAGAGTAAGTATTTTTTTTTTAAATGATTGGGTAAATAAAAAGAGAGTTTGGTATACTTATTCAAGCAAACTTAGTATCAAACTAAAAATTTCTGTATCAATATACAATTTCTAATCAATATACAGTAGAGTCTCATTTTGATAATATGAATATTAATCTCTATTTAATATACAGGAGAGAAATCGAAGGTATAAATAAGAAAATAATTATATACATACATAACTTCATTGTAAATTGCGGGAATATGTATATATAGCAACAACTAAAATCTCTTGCATCGGGTCAATTAACCCGATTCTACCCGAACGTGTTGGTCATTGGCTCTAAAATTTTGCTGTGGATCGGGTTGATTAGTATTTCGTTTTCGGTCATCTCAAATTAGAGTTTTGTTTCTTCGGAGTCGATTCGAGTACGCCAAATTTTTCAAAAGAAAGGTACAGATTATTGTTCCAAATGATAAAAAAAAAATACTTGCACATGAAAGAGTAAATGTATGCATTCATTTTTCGAAATATAAAACTCATTTTAGAGTTATGATTGGAGACTATTTTCCTGAACTGTTTTACATTTAGGATTGATTTTTTTTTTTCATTTCATGCTTAGGATAAAGTTGCAGATTCGAAAAATAATATTTTGTCAATTTCAGGTCGGACATAACTCGAACCGTGCAGGGTTGTAATTAAGAATTCGTGTTTAAGGTCGTAGGTTCGCATTTCGAAATTTAAAAAATCGTGTAAAACAGAACACCGACTTACTTGATAATTTAAACTTGATTGTATTATTAGACTGAACAACTTTAATTAATAACTTAGTTATACTTTCTAGAGGTCTCTACGGGCCGAAATTTCTAGGTCCGGTCCCGGCCCAGTATAAAAGTTAAAATTTCGGCCCGGCCCGGTATAAAAGTTAAAACTACGGCCCAAGCCCGGCCCTGTATAAAAATTAAAAGTTCGGTGAGAGCCCGGCCCGGAAAAAAATTTAAAATCTCGGCCCGAGACCGATACAGCCCGACGGAATTTTTACAAAACATGGATTTTTACGTCGATTTGGTTAAAAGGTGGATTTCTGACCAAAAATACTTATTTTAGCTTTCTTTTTTATATTTATAATCTTCATTTTTAACTAGATTGCGATATATATAATTTTTAATGAATCTCTATTTGTATGTAAATGTTTCAGGTATAATTAATATCGTTAATCAAAAAGTTATGTATAGCAGACTTAAAAATCTAAAAAATTCTATACAATAAAATCTTCTAAGACGGAATCGCATGGAAAAGAAAAGAAATGCGTTATAAACAATTTCCCTTCTTAGCTGGTGTAAATGTATTATATTCTTTTCTCACGTATTGTTATATTCATTTTGCATGGATCAATAACTTTTTCCATATAAGATAGGATGCCGTCATAGGCTGGTTCTTTTTTACACGTTTTACTGTATTTCAATATTATTGCTTAGAAATCTACTATTCTTTAAAACGAATAAATTTTAATGATTAATTGTAGAATAATGTCGATTTAAAAACATAGGCACTTTTTGCAAAAAAAATTTGGACCGGGCCAAATTTTAGTGATTTTTGCACGGACCAAGACTGAAAATATCGGCTTATGAGGAATGAAACTTATCCCGTCTCGGTACGAAAAAAAGAAGTTAGGCCAGGCCCGATCCTTCAGAAAAAAGGAAGGCCAGAGTCGGAAAGAGTAGTGACTAGTCCCGACCCGACCTGAGTGCCAGGAATGAAAATAGGCCCGAGCCCGTCCCGTGCAGACCTTCACTTTGGCTGTTTCAAAATAAGTATGGATTTTTTTTTTTTTTTTTTTTTTTTTTTTTTTTAGAATCAACAAGACTTTGTTTTATGATTGAGCTGATATTAAAATAATGAACTTTTACATTTTAAGGTATTTTACAGGTTTTCCTTTAACTTACATTTTTCTTCAGAATTTTGTATTCCAGTTTTCGTCTCAGATTGAAATTCTGTATCTTATCAGAAGTTAGAGGACCATGCTGTCTGGTTTCGATCAATATACTTTTATTATTATTATTATTAAAACACGAAAATTCCTATTTTAATTTACCCATTTTCCCTAAAAATACAGAAATTATTAATCTAACATAAAAATTATCGAAAGTTACATTTTCGTCAAATCACAGGGGTCTTCCCGTAACTGTGCTGCATGTTACTTTTTGTATCGGAAACTGATTTTTTATGTGCCTCTTTTACTCCAAAACACGAAAAGTTTGCGAACCGAAGCTAATTTTTTTTTTCTTTTTTTTTTTTTTAATTCTAAAAGTCAAACGACGAAAATTTCTTCAAATAATAGAAAAATCTGTTCCAACCACAGGTGCGTTGCGGCAAATTGCTGCCTGTGCTTTTTACGTTTGATGAAATGTTTTCTTGAGAGTGTACGTAATAATAATTGCGCTTTTTCAAAAACGGTTGAAATGCAAAATAATAAAAAATAAATAAAATGCGGTATTTGTAAAGTGAGCATTATTGTCATAAAATTACTGTTAATTATTTAAAAAACTCTAGTTCGACAATTATTTTCATACCATTCCTTTATGGATAAAGTATAGTTCACGTACATTCAATACGAATAATAATTGCGCTTTTTCAAAAACGGTTGAAATACAAAATAATAAAAAAAAATAAAATGCGGTACTTATAAAGTGAACATTATTGAAATAAAATTACTGTTAATTATTTTAAAAACTCTACTTAGACAATTATTTTCATACCATTCCTTTATGGATAAAGTATAGTTCACGTACATTCAATACCAATAATAATTGCGCTTTTTCAAAAACGGTTGAAATGCAAAATAATAAAAATAAATAAAATGCGGTACTTATAAAGTGAGCATTATTGTCATAAAATTACTGTTAATTATTTAAAAAACTCTAGTTCGACAATTATTTTCATACCATTCCTTTATGGAGAAAGTATAGTTCACGTACATTCAATACGAATAATAATTGCGCTTTTTCAAAAACGGTTGAAATGCAAAATAATAAAAAAATAAATAAAATGCGGTACTTATAAAGTGAGCATTATTGTCATAAAATTACTGTTAATTATTTAAAAAACTCTAGTTCGACAATTATTTTCATACCATTCCTTTATGGATAAAGTATAGTTCACGTACATTCAATACGAATAATAATTGCGCTTTTTCAAAAACGGTTGAAATGCAAAATAATAAAAATAAATAAAATGCGGTACTTATAAAGTGAGCATTATTGTCATAAAATTACTGTTAATTATTTAAAAAACTCTAGTTCGACAATTATTTTCGTACCATTCCTTTATGGATAAAGTATAGTTCACGTACATTCAATACGAATAATAATTGCGCTTTTTCAAAAACGGTTGAAATGCAAAATAATAAAAATAAATAAAATGCGGTACTTATAAAGTGAGCATTATTGTCATAAAATTACTGTTAATTATTTAAAAAACTCTAGTTCGACAATTATTTTCATACCATTCCTTTATGGATAAAGTATAGTTCACGTACATTCAATACGAATAATAATTGCGCTTTTTCAAAAACGGTTGAAATGCAAAATAATAAAAAAATAAATAAAATGCGGTACTTATAAAGTGAGCATTATTGTCATAAAATTACTGTTAATTATTTTAAAAACTCTAGTTCGACAATTATTTTCATACCATTCCTTTATGGATAAAGTATAGTTCACGTACATTCAATACGAATAATAATTGCGCTTTTTCAAAAACGGTTGAAATGCAAAACAATAAAAATAAATAAAATGCGGTACTTATAAAGTGAGCATTATTATCATAAAATTACTGTTAATTATTTAAAAAACTCTAGTTCGACAATTATTTTCGTACCATTCCTTTATGGATAAAGTATAGTTCACGTACATTCAATACGAATAATAATTGCGCTTTTTCAAAAACGGTTGAAATGCAAAATAATAAAAATAAATAAAATGCGGTACTTATAAAGTGAGCATTATTGTCATAAAATTACTGTTAATTATTTAAAAAACTCTAGTTCGACAATTATTTTCATACCATTCCTTTATGGAGAAAGTATAGTTCACGTACATTCAATACGAATAATAATTGCGCTTTTTCAAAAACGGTTGAAATGCAAAATAATAAAAAAAATAAATAAAATGCGGTACTTATAAAGTGAGCATTATTGTCATAAAATTACTGTTAATTATTTAAAAAACTCTAGTTCGACAATTATTTTCATACCATTCCTTTATGGATAAAGTATAGTTCACGTACATTCAATACGAATAATAATTGCGCTTTTTCAAAAACGGTTGAAATGCAAAATAATAAAAATAAATAAAATGCGGTACTTATAAAGTGAGCATTATTGTCATAAAATTACTGTTAATTATTTAAAAAACTCTAGTTCTACAATTATTTTCATACCATTCCTTTATAGATAAAGTATAGTTCACGTACATTCAATACGAATAATAATTGCGCTTTTTCAAAATCGGTTGAAATGCAAAATAATAAAAATAAATAAAATGCGGTACTTATAAAGTGAGCATTATTGTCATAAAATTACTGTTAATTATTTAAAAAACTCTAGTTCGACAATTATTTTCATACCATTCCTTTATGGATAAAGTATAGTTCACGTACATTCAATACGAATAATAATTGCGCTTTTTCAAAATCGGTTGAAATGCAAAATAATAAAAATAAATAAAATGCGGTACTTATAAAGTGAGCATTATTGTCATAAAATTACTGTTAATTATTTAAAAAACTCTAGTTCGACAATTATTTTCATACCATTCCTTTATGGATAAAGTATAGTTCACGTACATTCAATACGAATAATAATTGCGCTTTTTCAAAAACGGTTGAAATGCAAAATAATAAAAATAAATAAAATGCGGTACTTATAAAGTGAGCATTATTATCATAAAATTACTGTTAATTATTTAAAAAACTCTAGTTCGACAATTATTTTCGTACCATTCCTTTATGGATAAAGTATAGTTCATGTACATTCAATACGAATAATAATTGCGCTTTTTCAAAAACGGTTGAAATGCAAAATAATAAAAATAAATAAAATGCGGTACTTATAAAGTGAGCATTATTGTCATAAAATTACTGTTAATTATTTAAAAAACTCTAGTTCGACAATTATTTTCATACCATTCCTTTATGGAGAAAGTATAGTTCACGTACATTCAATACGAATAATAATTGCGCTTTTTCAAAAACGGTTGAAATGCAAAATAATAAAAAAAATAAATAAAATGCGGTACTTATAAAGTGAGCATTATTGTCATAAAATTACTGTTAATTATTTAAAAAACTCTAGTTCGACAATTATTTTCATACCATTCCTTTATGGATAAAGTATAGTTCACGTACATTCAATACGAATAATAATTGCGCTTTTTCAAAAACGGTTGAAATGCAAAATAATAAAAATAAATAAAATGCGGTACTTATAAAGTGAGCATTATTGTCATAAAATTACTGTTAATTATTTAAAAAACTCTAGTTCTACAATTATTTTCATACCATTCCTTTATGGATAAAGTATAGTTCACGTACATTCAATACGAATAATAATTGCGCTTTTTCAAAAACGGTTGAAATGCAAAATAATAAAAATAAATAAAATGCGGTACTTATAAAGTGAGCATTATTGTCATAAAATTACTGTTAATTATTTAAAAAACTCTAGTTCGACAATTATTTTCATACCATTCCTTTATGGATAAAGTATAGTTCACGTACATTCAATACGAATAATAATTGCGCTTTTTCAAAAACGGTTGAAATGCAAAATAATAAAAATAAATAAAATGCGGTACTTATAAAGTGAGCATTATTGTCATAAAATTACTGTTAATTATTTAAAAAACTCTAGTTCTACAATTATTTTCATACCATTCCTTTATGGATAAAGTATAGTTCACGTACATTCAATACGAATAATAATTGCGCTTTTTCAAAAACGGTTGAAATGCAAAATAATAAAAATAAATAAAATGCGATACTTATAAAGTGAGCATTATTATCATAAAATTACTGTTAATTATTTAAAAAACTCTAGTTCGACAATTATTTTCGTACCATTCCTTTATGGATAAAGTATAGTTCACGTACATTCAATACGAAGAAAGGAAGCCATAGCAAACCTGTTGCGACTGGAACGACAAAGAATCGGAAGAACTTTCCAATTTAGACAGGTTAATCTTAGCCTGTGTTATTCGACATTGCGAAATTTTTCAGTTCAAAGCATTATTACCGTTACACTGCTTCCGTTTTAACAGGTTTTATTGTAGTCAGTGCTTAAGGATGTCCCGATTTTCAAGTGCCTGCCCCGTTTTTTTTTCTCTGTGTCCCGCTTTTTGCGATACTAGACCTGACAACAGTACTTATGAGCCAAGTACGAATTAGCTCAATTTTACAAAAAGGAAGTCTAAGGCTGTAGTTTTAGATGAAGAATTATATATTTAAATTTGAATGAATCGTTTTACATGTTTATTTTCTACATAAAAGATGGAATTGATATTAGAGATGTGATTGCAGACTATTTTTTCATAACTGTATTAAATTATAGATCTTTTTTTGTGTCGAGTCGGGTTTGGTTTGAAGTGTTTCGGTTTAGGGTGAATAGAAAAATTGTTGTCGGGTTTTAGCATCGCCACCTAGAATACAAAGCCTTCTGGCTGGCTGGTGACGTCAGCAGCAAGAGGCGTAGAATCTGTATATCACATTGATAAAGTAAAGTTTAATATTGCTATGTTTTTCTACATAAACAACTAAGCATGAAAATGACCTAATTATAGAACTGTAAGCTTGATTGTACATCAATAAATTGCTACATATAAATTAAACTTTATAACTAAAAAAATTTAACATGAAACACATTTATCGTCACTTTTATGTTTGATGAATTTTCTTGATATCTTAATAAATACTGCTAATTTCAAAAAATATCTTTTAAATAAAAGTATTTTTAACTAGATTGTTCATTTTAGAATCAAAAGTTCGGTAATCTGAAAAACAGAATTTTCTTCTTTTATTTCTTTCTCTCTCTTGATTTTCTTGATTGAAAATGTAGCAACATTTTTGAAGAAATGTGCGTAAATATTATGAAGAAATGTTTAAATAACCTTTAATTATTATAAATAAAGCATCACAAAAGAAAAGAAAAGAAAGAAACAAATAGATTGTTCATTTTAAAATCGATTTTTTCGGGGAAATTAGGATTATTTTCTTTCTTTCTTTTTTTTCCCCTCTTTTGTTGAGAAGGCTGCAAAACCTTCGAAGAAATGTTATTCTTTAATTAAATAAATATTTAAGCGATTTGTAAATTTATTAAAAATAATTTTATACCAAAAGACAAAAAACTGTTTCAAAAATAACCTATTTTGAGAGAATAATTTTTATTTTCAAAAAAAAAAAAGAAAAAAAAAAGAAAAAAGAACATCTCTTGCAAAATTATTAGATTTTCAATGTATTCAATATTCTAAGATTGTTTATGATAAAATACAATTTTTTTATTTATTTCTGAAAAGTAATATTTAAATATTTTATTGAAAGAGTCTCATTTTGTTCTCCCATTAAGTAGGAGGATATTTATTATTATAAGATTAGTCTTTTACTTTGATAAATTCTTAAATTTTTTTGTGTATTTATTTAATCACTTTCTTCAAATATTTTTACTTGCTTTTGATAAAGTTGAACATAAATTATCTTAAAATATCAAAGTGCATATAGGAATATCGCTATGGTTATTATTATTATTTCTATGGAACATTTTTTACAATCCGAAACTAAAATGTTAAATTTTGATTAATTTTGAAAAGCTCTAACAATAGTATTATAGACCTAGAAAATGTTAAATTAAATAAGGCACTAATTAAATGGTTAAGATTTGAATAATATTATGCATTATTTAAAGCTTACTTTAATTATTTTAAGAAATGCACAATACATTTGCCTAGCTGACAAAAAACCTGTTATTAGTATTTATTCAATAATTTATATAACTGAAATCTGTAGAAGTTAATCCATATAAATTGGCAATAAACTCAAAATAAATTTTATGTACATGCTAAAATAATAAATGTTATTTACATTCGATAAATTTTAAAATATGTCCAAAACTAAAATTTGTAAATTAAAATACTAACAATTTAAAACTGAAGAGTTAGTAAAATTAAAAAGTATAAAACAAACAAACTGTAATACTAAAATATCCATTATTTAATTACGTTTAATTTTATTTTAAACAAATCGCACTAAATTTCATATCTGACTATTCTTAGTATTTGTTCTAAAATTTAAACAATACAAATAATATGCCAAATGAAATGTCGTTGACTAATCTTCAAATAATTGTTAAACGTACAATAAAATCTTTTCATAGTCAGACTAAACTTTAAACTACATTAAATATTTTAATACTATTATTATTTATATTTAAAATTTTTGTTAAACTTTTAACTGTATAATTTAAAATATAGTAAACCAAATGAATTACAATAGTAAAATAAATGAATTATAATAGTAAAATAAATGAATTATAATAGTAAAATAAATGAATTATAATAGTAAAATAAACGAATTACAATAGTAAAGTTACATGTTTATTATAGTACCAACATTTAATTTAATTGTTAAAAGAAAAACATAATGCACATTAGATTTATCTATCAAACTAAAAAATTATTTTTAAAATGTATTTTATAATAGCAATAATTAGGTTTTTAAAAAATATAATTATACATAAAAACAATTATTCTCGCGTGCAAACACGTGGTAAATTATAGCTTATGTTCAGCTTTGTATATCAGAAGCCAGCAAAAGTATTAGAAGTAATATAAATAACTAAATGCATACACAAAATTAAGATTTATCAAAATAAAACACTTACCTTAGTTTAATTTGTTGAATAATCCATTTTAAATTGTATAAAACTTCGAAAACAGCGCTTATAAACGACCCACACAACCATTGCTACCTAGATTGCAGCCAGAAGGCTTGCTATTCTAGGTGGCAATGGTTTTAGTCAACGGAAGTTTATCGTAGGTTTCGGCAGGGGCGCGCCAGCAGTATCCAGCGCCTGTGTGCAGAACTACAGTTGGCGCCCTATACCCCACCCCCCTCCGAAAATAAAACTTTAAAAAATATATGAATATCTATAAATGCTGCCATCATTCTAGATTTTTCCCCAGGTCAAGTAATTTTTTTGAACCACAAAATTTATTTAATGAAATTTATCTTGTTTCTATAGTGTTCATATATTTTATTTCATTTATTAAACAAAATTTCTGGTTTCAAACATGTTTAAATTTCTTGAAAAATAAGGAATGTTGGCAGCTATGTAAATAAAATTCGAAGCACAGCAAAGCCTGTACAAATGGAACCTGTCTATATCAAAATCCTGCATTAAACGGTAAAATTTCATTATCCCGGAGAAAATAATACAATACAATAGCAATAGATTCCATCTATACTAATAAAAGAAAGTTGTTTGTCATTTCTAATTTTCATATCTATATTAATAAAAGAAAGTTTTTACTCTGAATGTGTTGGCTAAGAAAATCTACCACACATATATTTCTGAAAATTTGGTTAAGAATAGACGATTGCATGTCCAAATGCACCTGAGGCTCAGATTTTTCATTTCTTTATAATTAGCCGAAATATTAATTAAAAGCCATAATGATCATCGCAAAATGGCGAGCTTCCTTTCTTCAAAGCGATCATGCCTGTGGATTTCCCTAGACGTTAAGCGGTCCTTCATACGGAAGAAAGCGTAGCGTTCTATTTTTGCTGCATTTTGAAATTGTGAAGGACGAGTCCCCGTAGAGTTAAAAAAAAGAAAAAAGGAGAAAGAAAATTGCCTTACCTTTCCTATTCCAACGGTGTCATTCATTTCTACTTCAAAAAACCTTTTTGTTTGCCCGCGATTCGCGTCGGCTTTCAGGTTTTCCATTTTTCTAAAGTTTAAAATTAAAAAATACTAATACATTCTCAGTATTTTCCCGCTTCTAGAGATGTCTCTGGTGTAAAAAAATATTGATAATTACCCTAAAAAAAATCTTGAAGTCATTTCAAGGATTCGCAAGAGATGTTTTTTCTCTTGGGCAAGTTTTTACCAGATATCGTTTCCTTTTAAGAGATATGTGCTTTGGATATTATTTCGCGTTTCAAAAAAGTGAGGGGATTGTGCGCATTTTAAGATATTTATGTTTTATCAAGAATTTTTGGTCAGAATTGAAAGTTTTATGCTAAATACCAGAAATTAAATACAAATTCGAGGTTCGCTTGAAAAATCAAACCTGATAGGGGATAGCAATCCCGCTGTACGCTACCGAAGATAAATGGGCCCTCAACATGAGGTTAGTTGGACGGATTTTCATTTAAAAATGAAAAATCGTTTAAATTCGAGATGCACCCTGAAGAAGGCAATTCTGCTGACAATATTAGGTTCGTTTGGAAAGATTTCCATTTCATAGCTGCTAACTTTTACGCTTTTTTCCTACCGCTATATTTTAATAGAAAAATATGTCTTATTTAATCATCGAAAATTTATGATTAGATAAGGCAAATTTTTCTGATTAAAAATAGTGGTAGGAAAAAGGCTTAAAAGTTGACAGCTATGCCATTCAAAAATATAAAATCAAACCAAACCGGACAGTGCGTTTGGAAAAAATATAAAATCCTTCAACATTTGATTTTAGGCATATAAGGTTATTATCATTGGCCCGGGCAATGCCAGGAGGGTTAGTTAGTAAGACATAAAGTACACGGGAATTTAAAGCTCTTTTTTCATGAATCTATATTTGTTCATTCATATTACAGCCACTTTCTTTTGTCATTCTAGTGTCTGTAGCGTCTAAGGTTATATGTTATGCTTATAAGTGCTCTTATTTCAATATTTTCAATTTTATGTTCTGAAATGAAATTAACAAATTTTACAATCATCAAGGTTTTTATCCAGTATGTGATTAGACACGAGCGTACGCAGGGAGTGCAGAGAAAAGCCGCCCCTCTTAATCTTTGAGAAAGTAGGAATTTTTGGACAGTTATGGCCAAATCGATCCCATTTTTACCATCTCTTCCCTCTTAACAAAATTTTGTTTCCCCCATGATTATAGGTCCAGAGTACAAGATAGTATAGGTAAAAAATACCCTGGGCTGCAAAAGTTAAGATATAACTGGTTTTTTGCGTCTAATTTGCATATGAATGAAGGTAGAAAAAACAAATTTGGAGGAAATGTGCACTAAACAGTTATTTATTGAATGCGACATAGAGATTTACATAAGTTAAACACAAAAACAATTTTCAACAAAAAAGTACTCTTGGTAAAAAGTCCATTCTTGGACAAAACAGTACATCATAATATTATGTGGTAAAATGTCTTAGAAACATTACTAAAATGGGTTCTAATAAGGAATGTGTCCACCCTTGGAATGCATTGACGGCACCGACTTTCCATGCTGTCAATTAAGTTGTCGGACATCGAAATGGGAAGCAGGGACCAGACACGAAGTAAGCCTTGTTTCAGCTCATCTAACGATCTTGGAGGAGGACTTAAAGCAGCAAATTGTCTGTTAAGATAGTCCCAAAAATGTTTTATCGGATTTAGGCCTGGAAAGTGAGATGGCCATTCCATTCGCTCCAAACCGTGACTCTCATGTTAGTCTTCAACAACTACAATTATCATCCGTCAAAATGAAATCGTTGCCAATAGCACCATCATATGGGAGGACATATGGATCAAGGATCTCATCCCGATATCTCACACCAGTCAGAGTTCCTACATGGAACACATGCAGGTCAGTGTGACCACCGAGCGAGATCCCTGCCCAAACCATGATTCCACCACCTCTGTCCCTGTGTGTTTCAACAGTGTTGGAATGATGGTATCTCGTGCGTTGTTCCCTACAGATCAGTAGATGCCCCCCGAATCGCTCTCCAGCGTGATTCTGGACTCGTCTGTGAAGAGTACTGAAGCCCATTGCTGTCTCTGTCTGGTTCAGGAAAAGTGTTCTATGTTGTACTTTAACTTTTGGAGGCCAGTGTACTTTTTATCTATACTATCTTGTACTATGGACCTATAATCATGGCGGAAACAGAATTTTTGTTAAGAAGGAGGAGATGGTTAAAATAGGCTTAATTTGGCCATAATTGTCCAAAAATTCTTACTTTCTCAAAGAATGAAAGGGACGGCTTTTCTCTGCACCAATTTTTTTTTGGTGCTGCTCAGTTTTTTTGTCCAATAGATAATAGGTTCTACAGAAGTGATCATTTGTAGAAGCGCTGAAAAAAGATATTGATTCGGCTGCCTAAAGTAGACTTTGAGCACGAAAATCATAGCGTTAAACCTACGGCACGGAATTCCAAAATCTTCACAAACGGCTGATGCTTCATTTTTACCAGTTAAAAATTGTCCTATAGCTGACTCCAGTCTCTCTAATCTAAAATCTCTACATTGAACAGCATACACTGTAAAAAAAATTCCGCAATGTTCCTGGGAAGAAATGGGCAGCTGAGTTGCCCATTATTTCCAAGAAACATTTCTTGAAAATGACTGGAACTTTACTGTATATGTTAAAAACTTTCTACAGAAATGCCAGTAAGTTTCCTGCGAAGTACCAGGAATATTTCTGTTGACAGCAAAACATTACTGACATTTCACAGCATGCGGAATCCGCAGACGATTTTTACATTTCCAGTTGACAATTTTCGCTTTATTGTCATTATTTGTTAGAATGAAAAAATATTTTAAAATTGACATCAAAATTATTATTTATAATTTACACGAAAAAATAAATTTTCAGTTAAAATTCAATAAAGTAAATATATATATGATATATTGTTTCTGAACGTTGCTTAAAATATATAAATGTAAATAATAGTTAGAAAAAAAATCTAGACATAAAATATTTTGAATTTTCGTTAGTAATTATGTTAGTTTACAAGTTAGATAAAATACATGTAAATTTTCACGAAAAAAAAAACCTAAACGTAATTGTATATTTTTTCCGAAAATAAAAAAAAAATTCAAATTTGCAGCAATTCAAAGTGTCAAATATATATCAAATTTAAATCAAATTGTAATAAAGTGTTAAAATATAAAATTAATTAAAAAAGAAAAAAAAAGTCCAGAGGTAGCATCGAACTCGGGCCGTACGGGTGGCGCGCGAGCTTTCTGCGTCCACACAAAGCCGCCTCAAGACTACAAGCCAGACACGCCCTTCATCCCCCCACATGTGACGTCACAGCCTGGGGCTGGCTAACTGCCAACGCGCCAGCCCCGAACATTTGAATTTTGTATCTTACTATTTTATGTGCACGTGCGTTTTACTTAGCCTAATAACATATTTTTTTCAAGGTAAGTTTTATTTTCAAATCATATTTATATGCTATCAGCACAAGTTTTATTTCTTGTGTTCGAAATCTTTTATTTTTAATTTCTTTGAAATAAATTAACTAGCAAATCCTAGTACGATTCTATCAATAATATCGTATCTCAAAACGAAACGATATTATTGTGGTTCTGTTTCTTTCCACATAGAGCAATAATTTAAAATGGCAAACATCCCTAAATCGTGTCAAGACTTATATCATTTAATTTGTATCTTGTCACACCATTCTCTCTTTATAATTTGTTCTCTTTTCTCTAATTCATTAGAGTGACCTTTAATTAACGCCCATTTATTAAAAGACACTTGTCGTGTGAATAGTAACTCGAGTTATTTTGTATGCAGAATTAGTTGGGCTTTAATTTGACAACAAATTTATGTATTTATATAGATATATATCTATTCATACTTAAAAATTTAAATATTCTAGAAATTTTCATAAAAGTCGCTGTGAATACATAGCATTTTTATCTTGTTTACTTCTTTTAAAGCAAACCCCGATCGATATACTTGTATCAATTTATTGTTGTTTTTTAATCTTAAACGTTTGCTATTTTAATAAAAATTCTTTTTATAATTTTTTGTTAAATTATAAATGCTTATGTACTGTGTAAATAGAGCTATGGGGATAATGTTTTTGAATCTCTCTATTTTTGCCACAACTGTAAACAATTTATTTACAAGACTAGAGGAAGGGTTGTTAGTACCCTTATGCAAAACAGTAGTCCCCTCCCCACACACACACACACACACCTTCTTCGCAAAAATCCTATGCGTTTTCATATACATTTTAATGTTTAATTAAAAATAACAATAAATAAAATTATTATTCTATAATTATAAATTTACTTTTAGATCTAGTCAGGAAATACTTTTCATCTCATAAAAATTGATTATTTTAAGCTTAAAAGATGTGAACAAACATTTAAAAACCCACACAACATTATTTTGGAAATGAAATATTTTCGTGGAAGGTTTTTGTGTTTTTCGATGTTTTTTTTTTTTTTTATCAGCTATTACCTAAACATTCGAGGAAAAGGAACATAAATTAGGAATATTTTAATTCCAATTGATGAAAGTCTTTTCTTTCTTTCTTTTATTTTTCCCTTCATATGTCAATACATTAAAAAATATATATATTGCTTGTACCTTGCATAATATATCAAACGAATACAAAACTAAATAATAATTTTCTGTTTCATGAACTTGTGTTGTTTTAGTATTATGACAGTTTTATGTTTTTTAATTTAATGGATTTTATGTGAAAATTACCCATTTCTGATAAGTAAAGTTTACAGTACGGAAATTTATTTATAAGAATACTTAATTTCATGTATACTTTAATTTTACTATTTATTATATGCAGGTTTCAAATCACTTAATATTTAATAGGATATTTACTGTATAATTTCAAGCCCAATTAAAAATAAAAATAGAACACAACTTGAATTTGTTTTCATTTAACATTCACTTTTCTTCCACTTTAATTTAATTTTTAAATGTGGGTTTTGATTGGCACACTTATTGTTATTTATTTATTTTGAAATAATTGAAAGCAAAATAATTCAATTTATGTGTTTATGTGTTTAAACTGCAAATATATATATATATATGTATACATATATATATATATATATATATATATATATATATATATATATATATATATATATATATATATATATATATATATATATATATATATATATATATATATATGTATATATATATATATGTAATAATGTATAATGTCTTGTTTTTGAATATATACACAAATAGATAATTGATATTGTTTCTAAATTTCAAAGTAGAATAAATAATAAAAACTGTCTACTAAAATAAATTTAATACTTAGGATTTTTTTTTTCATTAACAAACGAATTTTCTTTAATGTATCTTTAATTCTGATGCACATTTTCATTGACACAGTGATATTGTTTCATAAATATTGTTTTTGTGTTATCGTTATTATTGTTTCGAGTGATCGAAATTGATTAAAAAGCACTTAATTAGCGTCTTTAAACTATAAGTTTTTATTTTTTCCCATATGCTGTGATAATAAGTTGAAATATGGAGGAAAGAATTAATGTTTTAAATAACGCATGTGCTCTCCACGGCTGATCTGAGCCCCGCGTCGTGACGTCATGAAACCTTGTGTTTGGCTTGTAGTCTTGAGGCGGCTTTGGTCCACACCACGAAAGACACGTTGAGAGCTGCAAACTAATGGGTATTTGAAACGTATGCTAAACCTCGGCATCTAATTTCTGAAAATCTAAGTCCCATTTGAAGAAATCCTTTCACAAGAATAATTAGAGATAAGAACTCTAAAACATACTTTAAATTAATCAAAATCGGTGAGAATCATGTTTGATGGTCCCCTGGTTAATGGAGATCCAAATAATAGGTGTATTTTTTTTTTACACGGTCTACTCCTTAAACATTCCACAGACAAGTACGAGAGTTAATCTCTTAGCGATGTCACGGAGGTATTATATTTTCATCTGAATTGTCTTGACAATAGAGACGTAAAGGATTATGTCGTCTATTGATTTATTTGCATTCCATATTGATTTTTTTTACATTCATTTAAGGAATTCTTTTTCGACACTCGCGCGCGAGCAACGGATTATAGCAAAAAAATAATAAATGGCGGTCGCAGCGTTTTGCTGTTTCGAACTTTTCTTCAGGAACGTTTCAGATAAGAAAACCAGAATTTCACAGGAAAGAGCTAAATTATTCTGAAAACCTGAGAAAAGGCGAAACGTTCCTGGATTTTACATGGAACGTTACCATTTTTTTTACAGTGTACTCATACAAATTCTGTTTTTACACTGTTTCTCTATTAGAGCTGTCCAATGAGTCTCTTGCGAACAAGGCGACCGTTGGAGGTTTTCTTGGCGCTCATTCGAATGTTTCCTTTTACTAGCTATTTTTTAAAATTAACAAGAAGGGAAAATCATGCGGTAAGCAGCGATTATGAAACACTTTCCAACACATTCAGAATAATGTAACAAAACTTCACCGTTTAATAAGTTGAAATATGACGTCGATAATCGAATAATAAATAATCGAATTATTTGGAAACGCATAACGCATTTGGCAATCCAATTTCAGCAATTCTCTCTCTACAGTCGGAAAATTATCCAAATTCTTTGAAACTACATGCATACAAAAATTTAGTTCAGTTAGAAAATACACGCCACAGTTGAAAATTCCGGTAATAAGGTGAATGGTATGGGAATTCTTTTGTACAGTTTTGTGTAGGAGGTATACAATTTACACACAACAAGTAACATGCAAAAGATTTGTTAAATTTAAACGCGGACACCGAAATTAAAAACGTAAGTCCAGCAATTATTGCCGAAGACATAGTTAATCATCTTGTAGTGAAAATAAGTGATTTATATCAATGTCAATACATTTGAAATAGCGTAATGTCATTAAAACACACTGCAAACAATTTTTCCCCCATTAACCAATGTAACGAAATTTTTTTAATTTCCCTGTCAATAATCTGTCAATGCTACGTTCTTCATAAATTCAGAATATGCCTTGGTAAACATCATGCCTTGGTAACATATATCAATTGCATGAAAATCCGTATTATTTACGCGAGTTAGAGCATGGACAGATGGACAGACAAACCGAATTCATAAACTCTTTTCAACCATGTTGGATGGTGTTAAAAATCTATTTTAAAGGATAATTTCTTTAAAATCAATAATATTTGAATAGGGTCTTTTCATTGTTATCAATGACCGTTATTTAGTGTTAATTATTTAATAATATTAATTTGTTATTTAGTGATTAAGGTTTCTGGTACCTTCACCTACAAAGCTTTTGAGATAAGTTGTTCATCTGAAAAATCTAATTTTAAATTTACTATTATTTATATTATTTCTGGAAATTATTTTTAAATAGAGTTTCTGAGTCGTCGGGAACTTATGGATATCACCGTGAGATGTATCTATGTGCATCATAAAGACGCTTGTGACTTGTGATGGATAAGCCAACAACTATTTATGGCCTGATTATCGCAGGCGGAACTTCTACCCGTATTTCCGCATAGTAATTTCATCTTATTTATGACAGAAATTCTGCAGTAATGCGACGATTGCTATTTAAAACTAAAAAAAGCGGAATTTAGCCCCTTTGGTATTAAAACTGCAGTATGCGTTACCATTACTTCAGTGAGATAATAGAGTTGCATGTTTTCAGCCATGTGAATTAAGGCGCCTATCATTGTTTGCAACTAATTACGTGCGCCTCTATTTATTGAAAGGTTAGACAGGTCTGTGTCTAATTCACTCATTAGAAGACTCAGAAGTAGAGTAAAACGAAATAAAGAAAGAAAGAAAGAAAGAATTGAATGTTTATAAGTAAGTTTGTCTCACGTAAATCTACAAAACATAATTCTGATTGTCAAGAAACTATAAAATATATTAGTATAATTAAATGAAGATTTTTTTTCTTTTAAGTATTTGCTCCTCAACTGAAATCTTTGGCGCCTTTACTACTTTGGCGCCTGTGTGCGCCGCAGACTTTGCACACTGGGTCGGCGCGCCTCTGGGTTTCGGATTGACTTTAAGTTGAACGTTTGGGTCGAGTATAACCCAACGCGCGCAAGAATCTATTTCCGATGAAAACTACGTACAGTCGACGCTCGTTTTTACGAACTCGTTGGGAACACCCAAATAGTTCGTAAAATAGAAAGTTCGTAAAATAGAAAAACACCAAAAATGATATGAATATGTACATTATTTATGTATATTTACCAAACTGATCCTCTTCATAGATGAATCAGTATTTCAAAATTATTTATTATTTAACAAAGTTATACATGTATTTTTAAATATACAGGAAATAAATGCGAATCTTTGCACAAAAAATAATGTTAGTACACAGAAACATAAGTTTAAGCAACCTTTTAAAACATTACATACGAAAACACAGACTGTATTAGTGCTTAATAGATGAAAATAGACAGATGAAAACATAGATAAAAAATTAGGAATGGAAATAATCACTTATCTTTTTTTAAAAAAATCACATTTTGGAAAATATATGTTTCCATTTTATCTATGCTTGAAATCCTTTCAAAAAAGTGCTTTAGTCCTGACAATCACTACTTAAAATTTTTGCCATGCCCCTTCCTCCGAAAGAGATTGGGGAAAACAAGACATTTTTGGAATGCACCTTATGTTTCATTGCACCTATATAGAGTTTAATTGACATTGGCGCTGCATTCCGATATTTTAAAAAAAGTTCAGAAGTACGAAAACTGAGTTCGCAAAAAAGAGATTTTCATAATTTGTAGTTCGTAAATGGGAGCGAAAAATTACATTGCTTCTATGGGAGTGTATTCGGGACCACTCTATAGTTCGTAAAATCGCAAGTGTTCGCGAAAAAGAGGTTCGTAAAAACGAGCGTCTACTGTATTTGAATATGAATGACTTCTTACATGATTTTTCTACATAAAAGATAACATTAATATTGGAGATATGATTACAGACTATTTTTCTATAATTACATCATATTTTGGATATATTTTCTCTGATTCCGGGTTTCAGGTTGGGATTGGAATTAAGTATTTCGGTTTCGATCGGGTTGCGGGTAGACGGAATATATTTCGCTGAGTTCGGTTCGGGTTGCAGCTTGGTTTTAAATCAAATTTGCAGAACTGCAAATTTTATTTATTACCCGGGCAGGACCCTAGTTAGGTGTAACGTTTAACTGCTAGTTTTCACGATGACACTTTCACTAACAAATTTATATAATTTTAAATTAAAACAATTTTCTGTCACTTCATGCATTTTCGATAGGGATTTGTCAACTGATTTTTTTCCTTTACCTCCGACATTAAAATACATGGTCAACCCTGCCTGAACATGAAACTCGTTTAAAAAAAATCGGTTATCCTTTTGTTTCTAGACCTTTGCATTTTCTTAAGGCTATTCTCAACTGCTCTCCTCAACAATCGGAAAACGTTTTGACACATTTACAAATTCATTTTTTAACGGAAAGATATAACATTGGAAAGCCTGACCATGGAAGAGATTTACAATCAAACTGTGTTTCCCCTTTTTTGATCAATAAATTACCTATTGAGTTATAAGCGATTTTGATCGCGTGACAAACATGTTTTTCGCCTTTTCTTGAGTAAATATTCTACTTTCGCGCGGGAATTCGGTTCAAAACGCCCACTTTGACACTATTTTCTGAAAGATCTATTGCGTTTGTAAAAAAAACGGAAAAAACAGCTCGATTACATAGTTTCCGATCAACAGCACCTGCTAGTTTCATCATTTCCAAACAAAAATAAATTAAAACTTATGTCATAAAGTTGCCTTCTTGGATTTGAGAACAGCCTTAAGGTTGGGGTGGTCTGCGGTCCGCAGTGGTTTGACTCATAAACCGGAGAACTGTTCCATACTTTGTCACTCACACACTGCTGTGTATGTGCCATATAGGGTGCACGTAAAATCTGTAATATTGAATGACCTCTTATTGGGAGGTTGCTGGATGGAAGAAGAGTACGAAGCAGAGTTTTTCCTTTCGGGTAACGCTCAAAAGTGTGAAAACTTTTTCTGTTGTGTTTTCGTCCACCTATAAAGATTAGGTGACTAGTGAGGTGTTTCAAAAATAATCTTAAGAGCTTTTTTCGCTTTACTTATCTACGATATTCTTTGACAAGCTTCAAAATTTATGTTTCGAATAAAAATCGTTTGGTTTTCTGCAATTCATCTCTAATTTAAATAGCAGTGTGAGTGTTAGATATCTGCGGAGAGATTCGGGATATGTCAAATCCGAAAAAGTATTCTTTGAAGACGTGCAGGAGCTGCCTGTAAGGATTTCTTTGCAATAGCCTCTAACGGTTTATGATCAGTTTCAATTGGAGCTGGTTTTCCATAAATATAATCATGGAACTTTTTACACCCAAAACGAATAGCAAAGCATTCCTTTTCGATTTGAGGATATCTTCGTTGTGAATCTGTTAATGCTTTAGTCGCATACGCAATTGGTCTACCATTTTGAAGAAGCACTGCACCAACAGCATGTGAGCTGGCATCAACTGAAACTATCGTAGATTTATTAACATCAAAGTAGGCCAACTTTGGCGTGTTTTTAAGAGCCTCTTTCAGTTTAAAGAAAGAATTTTCTTGATCTTCGGACCATTCCCACAATACATTTTTGTGCAATAGTCTA
The DNA here is from genome assembly GCA_963932465.1 of Maratus speciosus. Lineage (NCBI taxonomy): Eukaryota > Metazoa > Arthropoda > Arachnida > Araneae > Salticidae > Maratus > Maratus speciosus. Next base: position 245,887,845 of record OZ010792.1, read on the forward strand.
CGTGTAGGTTCTGTAATTTCAGAGAAATTAGGTATAAATTTCGACACATAGTTCACCATTCCAAGAAATCTTTGCAATTCAGCTAAACAAGTTGGTGTTTTCAGTTGTTCAATAGCTTTCACTTTTGCAGGATCAATCTCGATTTCATTTGATGTAAACAGGTGACCCAAGAATTTGATTTTTGTTTTTTCAGATTCACACTTTTCTTTATTTAGACGAAGTCCGGCATCAAAAAGACGTTCAATTACTTTCACAGTTAATTTTCGTAGTTCTTGTTTGTGTCTGCCCATAATAATATGCCATCCATAGAACATTCAGTATTTTCAAATGCACTTAAGAGCGAATGCATTACTTGCTGAAATATTTCTGGTGCTGATGCAAGCCCAAATGGTATTCTGAGGAACGAATACCTTCCCCAAAGGTGTATTAACTGTTAAATAATCTGATGTTCGACGAGACACAGGAAGCTGCCAAAATCCTTTTTTAGCATCTAATATTGTAAAATACTTTGCTGAACCAATGCAAGCTGCTATCTCTTCAACTGTTTTGAGAGGAAAATGACGCCGTTTTATAACTTTATTAATATCAGCTGGATCTAAACACAAACGTATTCTATCACCTTTTTTTACAATTACTAATGGGCTGACAGCAGGAGTAGGATGTGTTACCGGTTTTAAAATTTTCATTCTAACCATAAGGTCAATTTCTTTTTTGACAGTATCACGAATTGCATACGGAATTCGTCGAGGTGGATGTATTTTCAAATCTGCACCATCTTCAATTTCAATATCATATTCGAAATCTTTCAAACAACCTATACCTTGAAAAACTGCATCTGGAATTTCAGTTCCTATTTCATTAACCAGTACAGACTCAGGAGTACGTTGGACTAAGCCAAGTTTTTCGCATGTAGAACATCCCAGTATGCAATTAAAATTTCCATTAACTACTAAAAATCTCAGAATAACTGGCGTATTTTGAACAATACACTTAATATCGGTTTCGCCAATTACTGGTGTAAACTCATTATTAAAAGATTTTAAGCATTTTACTTTAGTCTCGCGTATAAATGCTTTAAGCTTTTTAGCTAAACTTTCTGTTATAATATTGGTTTCAGCGCCGGTATCTAATTTCACAGATATTCCATTTCGAAAAGTTACAGTTGTTAACCAAGCATTATTCTGCGAGCTCAAAAGTTCTCCGACATGCAATGTATTGCTAAAATAATTATTAATCTCATCATCCCTATTGTAATATATGTATACTTGTGGCAACACCCATTTAATATTCTAGTATTTGGTATGTAATGGCAACACTGTATTTTGAAAAGCTGAATGGCAACACGAATGTATTATTATGATGCTATGTGCTTGGAGCTGTTAGTACACTCTCTTCTCTCTTGTAATCACGATGCATGCCGTGATATTAGTCCAGATAATATGCTACTAAATTTAAACTCATGTTATTAATAAACTTAGTTCCATCTCAAGACGTCTCTTCGTCAATGAATGCAAGTATCTAATATGGTTTCAGTTCGTGTTTGACTTGGATGGAAACAGATTTCTAAGACGTGGAGCGATCATGCTGTTGTGCGAAGGAGGTTGAAACTGCTTTAAATGGAACTTTTGTGTTCCTTAATCATGTGGTAAATAAGTGAATTCTCGTGTTCTAAATAATTATGAATAGTTTCAAGCCCCTCCAGTGAATTGACGTTTAGTGCGCAAAATTTGTCCGACAACTGGTTGAAGTGGAGACAAAAGTTTGATAACTTCATGTTAGCCTCTGAAAAGAATGGAAAGGACGATAAAATTAAAATAGCCATTCTACTGAACGTTATTGGTGATGAAGGCGTCGGCGTATTTAACACTTTTCGCTTTGAAGAGGGAGAAAGCAAAGAAAAATTTGACGACGTCATTAAGAAATTTGAAAACCACTGCTTGCCGCAAAGTAAGGAGGTATTACAACGCTTCAAATTCTTTTCCTGCTCTCAGAAAGACGGACAAGCCGTAGATGTATATCTGACGGAATTAAAGACATTAGCCTCGTCATGTGGATTTGGAGAACAATAATCGAGTCTTCTGCGAGATCGAATAGTACTTGGAATCCGGGACAAGAGCTTACAGGAAAGATTACTTCGGGAATTGGATCTGACGCTGAAGAAATCTGTGGACAGATTTCGAGCCTGTGAAGTTAGTAGGGAACAGATAAAGACCATTAATGACCCAAAATGCAGTGAAGTTAACGTGGTTAATCAAAAGAAAAAAGCCATGAACTTTAAATATTTTAGTGACTGTAAATCGTGTGGAAGAAAGCATGTGAAAGGACAGTGTCCAGCATACAACAAACTGTGTAATCTTTGTAAGAAAAAGCATCATTTTGCTGCTGTTTGTAAAAGTTCAAATAAGGTAAGCCATCATAGAAATAATTTTCAAAAAGTCAATGAGGTAAATAGCCCTGATATTAATTGTTTGTATATTGATAATGTTTTAATTCATGTTGATACTGTAAATTCCACTGAGAGAGAATGGTATAAAACAGTAACGGTTGGAGATCAGCAACATAAATTTTAAACTAGACACAGGTGCTCAAGTTAATATTCTTCCTGTGTCAGTTTTTCAATCTTTTGATTTAAAGTTTAAAAATAATTTGATCCCAACTGATATTGTTTTATTATCATATGGTAATCATAAGCTGAAACCTGAAGCGTCCATTATGCTAACATGTAATACTGATAAGTCTTCTAATGTAAAGTTAAATTTTGTTGTTGTGGATGTTAAGGCTAAGCCTTTATTGGCATGCCAAGAGCATTTACAGGCATGCCAAGAGTTACAGCTGATACAATTGATTGATGAAATTAATTTAGATTCTAAATTAAATGTAATTAGTAAGTATCAAAATGTCTTTGAGGGTTTAGGTAAATTTCCTGGCAAGCCACATCACATTGAAGTGGAAAATGATGTGAAACCCATTATAAATTCACCGCGAAGGGTACCTCAGTCCCTTCATAAAGAGCTAGGCAAAACTCTTGATGAATTGACAAAGTTAGGCATTATATCTCCTGTAAATGAACCAACAGATTGGGTCAGTAGCCTAGTAGTGGTTGAAAAGCCAAACGGCAAATTGAGAATTTGTCTTGACCCGAGAAACTTAAATAAAGCCATTAAAAGGGAGCACTATGTCATTCCTTCTGCAGATGAAATCATTAGTAAACTTGAAGGAAAATAGTATTTTTCAGTGCTCGACTTAAAGGAGGGATTCTGGCAAATTGTATTAGATGAAGCTAGCTCAAAATTGTGTACTTTTAATTCTCCTTTTGGCCGTTACCGCTTTCATAGATTACCTTTCGGAATCTGCTCTGCACCAGAGGTGTTCCAAAAAACTAATTTTAAATTGTTTGGTGATATACAAGGTGTTGAAATATATTTCGATGATTTAATTATAGGAGGTAGAACAATAGAGGAACATGACCAAATTCTTTTGAAAGTTTTAGAGAGAGCACAATCAAATCCTTCTATATATAAAAAAAAGTTTTGATTTGGAAATGGACCAATGAAAATCTGCGTAGATATTCCGGGTAGATCCACATCCAATTTAAATGCTTAAGCATGGCCTTTCATCGTTAATATTAAAAAAACTGTTGCATACAAAAATACGAAAATCAGTGGTATTATAGAGAAATGTTTGATAAATACGCTGATGCAGACAGTTTTCAAATCGAAGAATTATTTTAAGAGATATTTAATGCTAAAGTTGGACAAAATCGTTCCATTAAAAAAGTTTTATTGGAGCAAAAACTATACATGAGAACTTAATCATTTTTAGATCATTTTATACGTTATAAGTTCCCGGTGTGCAGATTGTATTTATTTTTCTTATTTGACTCATTTTTTGTTTTATTTCAATTTTAAATTCAAATTTTCAGCATTTCGAGAGATATTTTTTACAAATTTTAGAAAATGTTATTAATTTAAACTGTTGCCAGTTGTATAAACAGCGCAAACAATAATGTTTACTTCAAATTAAAAATTTATTTTACAAGTGACTATTATAAACAGAAAATATAAAAAGCAGGAACTCATTGAAAATTACGTCATAAAAATTATAATTACAAGTGAATTTTAAAAGAGACAGAATATTGTAAAATAATAAATTCATAAACATGCGTTAGAAGTCTTAAATAGGAGAATTTACGTCACATTACACTTATTATATAAAATGAACAAAAAACAATATTGCAAAACAGTTTAAATTTAAAAATTGCTCGAGACATTTATTTGATATTTTAAGATGATCATAATATTTCATTTCTAACAAAAGTATTTTTACGTGAATATTAAAAAGAAAAAGAAAAGTTTGGTGAAAATTACGTCAGATTATAATTCTCAGATTCAAATTATAATTCAATCTTCCGAAATCTTTTTAAAGCCGATTAAATTATCGTGCTGTTAGAGTCTGCGGTGTCTGAACGAAGGTTGACGAGCGTAGCTCGTAGGGGGCAGAGCCCCCTAGCAGCATAAAGTTTAATCCTGACAAATTTCAGTTTAGAGTAAATGAAGTTAAATATATGGGTTTAATTATTTCTAAGGATGGGATTAAAGCTGATCCTAGCCATGTTAAGGCAATTAATGAGCTTGAGAAGCCATCATGTAAGCGTGATATCAAAAGGCTATTGGGCATGTTTAATTTCTTGAGTAAATTTTTACCCAATGTATCAGCTTTAACAGCCCCAATGAGAGAATTGTTAAAAAATAATGTAGAGTTCCAGTGGAACCATGAACAAGAGACTAGTTTTGAAAATATCAAAAAACTAATAAGTTCAGCTCCTGTTTTAAAAGTGTTCAATCCCTCATTACCTATAACTGTTCAGTGTGACAGTTCTCAAGGTGGGCTAGGTGCCTGTCTCTTACAAGAGGGACACCCAATGTCATTTGCATCTAAAAGTTTGAGCGAGTGTGAAACAAATTATGCTCAAATTGAGAAGGAATTGCTCGCAATTGTATTTGCATTCGAAAAATATCATATTTTGTTGTATGGTCACAAAGTATTAGTTGAAAGTGATCATAAACCTCTAACGTCAATTGTGCACAAGCCCATTGGCAAAATTACCACTCGCTTGCAACGTATGTTGCTTAAATTGCTTAAGTATGATTTTACTATAAAATATGTCCTAGGTTGTAAAATGTACCTTGCTGACACTTTGTCAAGAGCAAGTTTAAAAGATGCGGGTGAAGAAGACCCCGAAATGCTAAATCTGGTATACTCTGTTGCAAAACTCTTGCCGATGAGTGAAAACAAATTCAAACAGTTCCAAAAGTTAACTGCTGAAGATGAGGAACTTAAATTAGTTTCAAAATTTTTTAAGGAGGGTTAGCCTAAAAGTAAAAAATTAATTCCTAAAAATCTTCTTTGCTATTATAAAGTTAAACACTGTATATATGTTGCTGATGGACTAGTATTTTTAGAGGATAAAATTGTGGTACCAAATGCACTCAGGCAGGACATGTTATTTCTTATTCATGAATCACACTTAGGCATAACAAAATGTAAAAGCAGAGCTCGAGAAATAATGTACTGGCCAGGCATCACCAGAGATATTGAAGAATTAATCAGTAAATGTAGTATATGTGAAAAATTTCAAAAAACTCAGACTAAAGAACCGCTAGAACCTCATGATATTTCAAATAGGCCTTTCGAAAAAATAGGTATTGATCTCATGTATTTACATAACACAGATTACCTTGTAGTGGTTGATTATTTTTCCAAGTGGATAGAGGTAGTAAAAGTTGATAATAAGACCAGTGAGGAAATTATATTTAAACTAGAGGTTATTTTCTCAAGATTTGGTATCCCTGAAACAATAATTTGCGACAACAATCCGTTCAATAGTTACAAATTTAAAAACTATGGGAGGGAATGGGACATAGAAATTTCCTTCACTAATCCAAATTTTCCACAAAGTAATGGGATGGTAGAGAAAAGGCAGTTGGCATTACTAAAGCCATTTTCAAAAAAGCCTTTGAGGACAACCGAAGACCTGCAATAGGGTTACTTGAATGTAGGAACACTCCTATTGCGAACTTAGGTTTATCTCCAGCCCAAATAATGTTCGGTAGGCAACTACGAACTAAATTACCTGTAAGCAATAAAATGCTTAATCCAGAGTTATTTGGCAATGTAAACACTCAGTTGTTAAGACGTCAACAAATTCAAAAGTACTATTATGATAGGTCATCAAAAACGTTAAATGAGTTAGGGCCAGGTGACAAAATAACTGTTCAAAATTTTAAAACTAAAGTGTGGGAGCCAGCAACGGTTATTTCTAAAGCTAGAAATCCAAGATCGTATAAAATTAGAACTGCAAGTGGCAGAATATTTATAAGGAATAGAAAATTTCTAAGAACATCCAAAACATCACATTCTGGCTATTGTGATGATATGCTTGACACTTTACCAGATGTCAAGACTGAACAAGTGAATGTTTCAAGTTCAGCCCCATCGCATCACATTTCACCACAAAATATTGTAAATAATGCTCCATTTATAACTTCATGCGGTCGAATGATAAGGTCTCCGAAACATTTAAATGATTATGTTTGCTGTTAACTATCTGCAGTAATAATGGACTTTACCCAGGAATGGCAAAAGCCACGCCTCTGTAGGTATATAGCCTCCGAAAATAACTGTTTATTGGACGAAGGGGAAGCAGCGTTAAAGAATTCTGCACGCTTATTAGTGTTTTCCTGTTATATACCTACTTTGAAGTCACATGGATAAAGTCCATTGTATTTGTATATAGTAATAATTGTATTCGTGATGTGTAATGATTGTATTAAGTTATTTCTAATGTATTGTATAATCCATGTCTCATTAAAATTAAAAAGAAGGGTGTAATATATGCATACCTGTGGCAACACCTATTTAATATTCTAGTATTTGGTATGTAATGGCAACACTGTATTTTGAAAAGCTGAATGGCAACACGAATGTATTATTATGATGCTATGTGCTTGGAGGGGTAGCGGTCGTTGCAGCAACTGGGAACCTGAAAATTTGAGCATTCGCATCAGCTCTGGATTTTTGCCTGAGTGAAGAACCAGATCGAACATAAACAACGTTTTAAAAAAAAGGGGGAAATCTAGCTATACAATAATGAATGTTTTAGTAGTTGACTCCATTCAAGAAGGATAACAACAGATCAAAGACTATGAAAATGAAACATTTTGTAAATTCTAAAGTTGTGACAACTTATGCAGTTTTATATTTATATTAAATAAAAACAATAAAAAATTAGACTCATTCATAGATTTTTTTCTTCATAAAAACAACAACAGAAAGAGATATGATTATTTTACAAAAAAAAACATTACTGGATACACGAAACTCGCTGTGCAGCAATCTCAAAAATCGTCAATGCCACGGTCAGTAACGCGCGTATGAAACCAAAAAAACATCACTGGAGACTCGAAACTCGCTCTGCAGCAATCTCTAAAATGCACGAAACTCGTCAATGCCGCGGTCAGTAACGCGCGTATGAGCGCTCCGCGCCCATAAACCGAAAAAAAACATCATTGGACACAAGAAACTCGCTGTACAGCAATCTCTAAAATGCACGAAACTCGTCAATGCCGCAGTCAGTAACGCGCGTATGAGTGCCCCGTGCCGATGAAACCGAAAAAAACATCATTGGACACACGAAACTCGCTGTGCAGCAATCTCTAAAATACACGAAACTCGTCAATGCCGCGGTCAGTAACGCGCGTATGAGCGCTCCGTGCCGATGAAACCGAAAAAAACATCATTGGACACATGAAACTCGCTGTACAGCAATCTCTAAAATGCACGAAACTCGTCAATGCCGCTGTCAGTAACGTGCGTATGAGCGCTCCCCGCCGATGAAACCGAAAAAAACATCATTGGACACACGAAACTCGCTGTGAAGCAATCTCTAAAATGCACGAAAGTCGTCAATGCCGCGGTCAGTAACGCGCGTATGAGCGATCCGTGCCCATGAAACCGAAAAAAAAACATCACTGGACACACAGAACTCGCTGTACAGCAATCTCTACAATGCTCGAAACTCGTCAATGCCGCGGTCAGTAACGCGTGTATGAGCGCTCCGCGCCCATGAAACCGAAAAAAACATCACTGGACACACGAAACTCGCAATGAAGCAATCTCTAAAATGGACAAACCTCGTCAAAGCAACGATCTGGTAACAACAAACTGGTAATAACAAAAATCTATTTATCGTCTCGCCAAATCGTTATATGTCTGCAGATTAAATTGGCAATTTTTTTCAAAATGCCATTTTTGTAAATGATTGCCAATCTGAAACTACGAGATAAACAAACCAGTGTGGCTATTACTTTCAAAACTAAAGTGATTTTACCAGCGTTTTAAAAAAGAAAATTCAAGAAATATTAAAAATTACAAAAATATAAACTACAAAAATGAAGTGCTTAAAATAACTTCTTTACCATTATGTTAAAGTTCTGATAACTTATGTAATTTTATATTTTTGTTAAATAAAAACAATAAACAGTAAGACTCATTTGTAGATATTATTGTGGCACATATGCCATATAAGCACTACGATGGCGCGATTTTTTTCTAAATCCAATTTGGCGAAAACCTCGTTTTCGAATACCAGTTACATATACATTTTTAAAAAGGGAATAACAATAAATAAAAAAATGTTTAATTAATAACTATGAAACAAAACAATTTATATAATTTTAAAAAGAAAATAAAAGTAAATAAACAATTTATCAATAAATAAACAACAACCGGTTACCATATCAAGCAAAATAACGGCACTTTGGCGCCAGTTAAGTACCTTGGTGCGTATATGACATTGGCGTCAGAAAAAAATCTCGCCAACGAGGTGCGTATATGACATCTGTGCCGTTATTTTTTCTTAAAAACAACAGCAAAAAGATATATGATTATTTTACATAAGAATTAAGTGAAAACACGAAGCAAAATTCGGCATTTTTCGAGAATATGAGCCTTGTCACTTTTTTTAGGCTTCAGAAAGAGAGATTTTCTGCCAACTGATATAAACAACCATGAAAACAAACCTGATAAGATTTTTTGCTTATTTATTATTTATAAGAATACTCTTAAATTTATCAAATGACTTTGTTTAGTCATTATTATTATTACTAATAAAAAAATACCTAACTTAAATCAATAATTAAAAAATAGGTATATCTTTTTTTAAACGGTGTTTATTTTCGATCTGGTTCTTCACTCAGGCAAAAATCCTGAGCTGGTGCGAATGCTCAAATTTTCAGGTTCCCAGTTGCTGCAACGACCGCTACCCTACTTTCAACCATTCATGACTTTCAACAGAAACGGAGTACTTCAGTTGCCACAATTACAAAAAATGTATTAAAAACTACAAAAAAATTAATATTTCAAAATTAAATTGAGATACAGCTTTCAAACAAATTGCATTAAAAAGTACATATTTTTCCTTATACGACGGTGTAAAAATTTAAAATGTACGATGTTTATAAGTCTAAAATTTTGCTGTAAAGAAAATTGCAAAACCTAAATTTCATTTCAAATTTCAAAGTGTTGCCATTCGCAAAATGATGTATGCGTTATGCACAGATATGTTAATCCTTTATAATATAGATAGATAGTTTGCTATTGATTTATCATTATACATTGAGAAAACAATTTAGAAATCCTAAAAAGATAGTTTAAATAATGTTTCATTTTTTCTTACCTTTTACCCGATCTTATAAAAGAAACAGACCAAAAATTATATATTTAATTATTTATTAAATTGCATTAATTAAATATTTTTTAATTAATGCACTTGCTTCCGTTTTCTAACAACCGTAGAAAAAGCAGTGTATTTTTCATAATCGAATTCGTTGCCCGTGCCAAATGGATGTATTGTAACCGAAAAAGTTTTTTGGGAAAAATGAATTGCAGTCAAAAAATTACGTATGATTTTCAGCCTTCTACCGCTCATTAATTCAGATAACTTTCTCATGTGTAATATTTCATTCAGCGGCTTTTGCAGGGTGCAATGTAAAGCCCGGTTACACTCGTATAACTCTTGAACAGAATAAGCAAGTACTGTGGAACAAGCGTCTATTTTATATTAAAAGACTAAACGCTTTCATATGAGTGTGGCAGCGCCAGGGGCGGATCCAGAGAATCATTTGGAGGGGGGGGGGGGATACCGAGTGACATATAATATGAGTAAAAAAAAATACTGAAATTGATAGCATATTTTTTGAAAGGCTACAACAGAGCTGAAGGCCGGGGGGTGGATGATCTACCTGCTCTAATTATGGGATTTTTCATGGCCTTTGGCGAAATTTGCATTTTTTTCGCGTTTTTAACCCATCCTTTGACGAAATTTGCGTTTTTTGCGATTCTTTGACGAAATTTGTGTTTATCTGCGGTCTGTGGCAAAATTCGCGCTTTTTCCGCAACCCTGTGACAAAATTCATATTTTTTCACACTTATTTGACGAAATTCGCGTTTTTTCGCGATCCTTTGACGGAATTCGTTTTTTTTTTGGTATTCTTTGGTGAAATTCGCCTTTTTCCGCGATCCTTTAACGAAATTAATTTTTTCTGCTATACTTTGACGAAATTCGCGTTTTTTCCCAGTGACAAAATTAGTGTTTTTCCGCGATCTTGTGACAAAATTTGCGTTTCTTCCGCGATCCTGTAACAAAATTCACGTTTTTTTTCGAGATCCTTTGACGAAATTTGCGAGTTTTTTTTAATCCTTTAACGAAATTAAAGTTTTATCGCGATCCTGCGGCAAAATTCGCGCTTTTTCCGCGATCCTGTGACAAAATTCACGTTTTTTTCTCAATTACCTGACGAAATTCGCGTTTTTCCGCGATTAATTAAAGAAATTCACTTTTTTATGCGATCCTCTGACGAAATTCGCCTGTTTTTGCGACCTTTGGCGAAATTTGCGTTTTTTCCGTTTTTAAATAATTCTTTGACGAAATTCGCGTTTTATAACCAATCCTTTGACGAAATTCCCGTTTTTTTCTGCGATCCTTTGACAAAATTTGCGTTTTTACGCGATCCTGTAACAAAATTAGTGTTTTTTCCGCGATCCTGTGACAAAAGTCGCATTTTTCGCGGTCCTTTGACGAAATTAGTGATCTTTGACAAAATTCGCTTTTATTTCGTGATCCTTTGGCGAATTTCGTGTTTTTTTACGATCCCTTAACGAAATTAGTATTTTATTATTAATTCTATGGCGAAATTCGCTCCTTTTCCGCGATTCTATGACAAAATTCGCGTTTTTTCGCAATTATCTGACGAAATGCGCGCTTTTTCGCGATCCTTTGACGAAATTCGGGTTTTTTCGGTATCTTTTGGCGAAATTCGCGTTTTTTCGAGATCCTTTAACGAATTAAATTTTTTTTTCAGCGATCGTTTGACGAAAATCACGTTTTTTCCGCCATCTTGTGAGAAAATTAACATTTTTTTCCTGTGACAAAATTCACATTTTTTCTCCGTCCTTTGACGAAATTCGCGTTTTTCCCCGCGCTGATTGGCCCGATCGCCCCCCCCCCCCCCCGTGGATCCGCGCCTGTGCAGCGCCCCTATCGACAAAATTTGTAAATTTATCTATCCTTTTTCGAGAACTATGCGAAATAGCGAAAAACAATCAATTTGAAAAGTGTATACGATACGACTTCAGATATGTAAAAATAATTTTATTAAAAGCCATGTTAATTTTTTAATAACCAATTACATTGAATGTACTTAGGCAGGTGCCTATTTGTGGGGTCTTGACACTGCACCTGTATACGACGTGCAGTCGGCGCTAGAGTCTCCACGAGCACTGCAATAAGTCAAAACTTGCTTCTAGAAAGTTTTCTTTTTCATATTTTTCAATATCTTACTTTGTACTAATTATCTTATCCCATTCAATATTGAGTGCATTAATTTAACCTTTAACTGATGTGACAGAAATAGTCACATAACTAGTGTGAAGCGGTCTGTCAGACCGCTCCATCGAAAGATGAACAAAAGGCGCGATTAATTCATAGGATGGTGGTTTTGTACTTAACTTTTTGTACCGTAGTGTTATAATTAAAATTCACCTATTCAAAAGTCTCTAATGATAGTACTAAAGTTCCAAACGAAACAAAATTTCGGTAGTGTTTGTAGTTAAACTGAAAATTACAAGTTATACTATAAAAATTGAAAAAAAAAAAAGCAGCGATCTGTGAGACCGGTAACATCAGTTAAAGGTTAACAAAATGTGCACCGCCGCTGCGCCGCGGAACAGGTGGCCCGCGGTCCCGTCCGAGATCTCTTTCCTTTTTTAAAAACTTGACTGGAAAGCAGGGTTGGCAGGTTTTTGACACATGTCAGTTTTTGACAGTTTAAACTGCGGTTTAAACCGTCATGTCAAAAACCCCTTGTCAAAAACCTCGTCAAAAACCTCAAATACTTACAATGATCTGTAAAATTTCACATTAAATGTCACACATTAGATGTAATATTTAAAATTCACTATTACTGTAATTGTATAATTAGTATATAGTATTAGTAATAATTACAGGGTTGGCAGGTTTTTGACATGTGTCAGTTTATGTCGGGTTTAAACCGTCATGTCAGAAACCTCAAACACTAAATTGATCTGTAAAAATTCAAATTAAATGTCACACATGACAACATTACATGTTATATTTTAAATTCACTCTTACTGTATATCAGTAATTAGTACGTAGTAAAGTATTATTGTCAAGTACAACTTTTTAACAGGGGAAAATTTTATTTAGTTTTTTTTTTTTTTTTTTTTTGTAAAATTGTGTTTTTCTAAAATGTAGACATTAAGCTCACCTGAGCTGTACATTTTTTCTCTTACTTAAAATCGATTTAATTTCGCTTACTTTTGACAGCTTAAAGCATTAGCTAGCTTTTTTTATGGGGGGAAAAAAACTTGGAAAAGTGCAGATTTTTTTTGTATATATAGGAAGATAATGTGCATCAATGTTATTCTAGTCTAGGCAATATCCATTCCATTCAAAATTGAAATTGGATTATTAATTTTAAACATTTACAAAATAAGAGAAGTAATTTAAAAAAAAAGCTTAAAATCAAAATCTTTTTAAAACATGCTTTCTTTCAATATATAAAAATGTTTTCGATTTTAAAACTGAATAAAATTGGCTCGGTCATCTAAAAGAAAATTCCTGTAAGCCCATATTGAAAAAGTGCATAATAGAAGGGATCAAATCATGAAACCATACCATTGTTTGGCTTATACTTTGCATCCCAACCATCAGGGGCAAGGGTTGACTGCTGTATCAGTTGATTCAGCTCGCACTTGAGCTACGGAGAGAGTTTATGGATGCTTACCCATACTGATTGTGTATGAAGCTAAAGAATCCCCTTTCCAGTCTTCTTATTTCAGTGCTATAGGGAGGACTCCATTGTTTGGTGGAAAGGTATCACTAAATGCAACAGCTTTTTGAGCCTGCTTCAAAACTTGCTCATCTAGCAATGCTTTTGCTATCAAGTCCTACTAGCTCAGCATCAATTAAGAGACAGACTATTTTCTAACGCTTCATACACTCTAAACTCAAAAATCTTTTGGGTGTAAATAAATGTGCTAAACAAGTGGTGTGCTGCAGCATGCTGCGGGGTAAAATTGATCCGGATTATTTAATTGTACAAAATTATTTTCTTCTGGTTGAAAAATCCTATATATATATATATATATATATATATATATATATTATTGCAAATAATATATTTTTTAAATTATTAAATTTCAATAAAAGATCACATAAATCATTGACTTATTTAATGTTTATCTATTGTTAAAATGTTTTAGCGTGTTGCATGTATTTGGCAGTTTTCGACGGTTTAAACCAGTTTATGACAGTTTTCGACAGTTTAAACCAGTTTATGACAGTTTAAACCTGTTTTTGACGCTTGTCATGTCAAAAACCAGTTTTTGACGTCATAAACCCAACCCTGCTGGAAAGGTAGCTTGTAGTGTAGACCGCGATTACGAATGATGTCACCGGTGAAATAAAAAAGCTCAATTCAACCCCGGAAAATTTAAAAAGCGAAACCCAATAAATTATATGCATCAAAAAAAAAAAAAAGAAAAAAAAATATATAAAATCATAATTTTTTTTATAAAAAACTTAATTTTTTTTTCGAAAAATCCAAAAATATATCTTTTTATTCTAATGCTGGACTTAACCTTCCTTCTTGCCATTTTTATTTAGTTTATGAGATCTTTTCCCTAGCATTTCATTAGTTTTTTATACTTATGCCCTCCCTCCCTTCCCATTTCTACCAACTATGAATTGCTCTAACAATTAACATCGATCATCTTCTGTGTCGGGGATGTGAGACAGAGGTCCCAAGCTCCTCGAGTAAATGGTCTTAGAAACTGCAGGAAGGGTATCGTTGGGGTTCTGGATATTTCGGACGACCGCTGCGGTTTCGAGCTTCTTATCCGTTTGTGCGATGAAACATGAAGATCAGAATAAATGTATTTATATGCCTTTAAAAATGTACTTTGATCGCTTTTAGCAAGTATTAATGTAGTTTAACAAAATAGGTACTGTTATAATTTCTATAGAGCACTTCACATCACGTGTCTTTTTTCGTAAAACGGTGAAACAGCTGTAGGGCACACAAATGGAAAAAACATTGATAAAGATAGTACTGATAACCACTGAGCTCGACAATAGAACGGAGGGCTAACTCCCCATTTTGATACATTGAATCCAGCGGTCCGCCCATGAATACAATGCCAAAGATTTTCCGATGAAAATTTTTGGCAAAACGTAAATTTCATCCCATAGAGTAGTATGGGGTAGATATTTTCAAATTGGATTTTCTTTTAAAATTTTGACGAAGGTGCTACAATTTTCACTGATATATATTTTTTATTGAAAAAACTATAGATTTTATTTAAATTAATTGCAATTTTTTAATTTGATATTAGTTAAAAATGAAGTTTTAGGTAAGCTCAACGAAAAGAATTGAAGAACAAATTAAGTATTGCTCATAAAAATATCAAAAAGATATAGAAAACACCAAAATTGATAAAAAATATGCGAAAAAGTTTTAAAAAATGCTTGTAATATTAAGAAAAGTGCAGCACCCATTACTTGCGCGCATTGAAAGTGTGATGCGGTCGCGGCAGAAAGTGGATCGGTGAGTTGGCTCTCCGTATTATTGTAGAGCTCAGTGCTGATAACTGTCCTACAGCAGCAACAAAAACCTATTCGTGACGTCACCTTTCCACAGCTCTATTACCTTGTAGAAAATAATTTTTCTTTGTAATTCTTTTTTTGTAATTTTCTTATCGCATCCATTACTTGAGCGCATTCATTCAACAAAATATAACATAATATCACAAAATTAATGTAACAAAAATATAGCAAAATATCATATAACAAAATATGTTATAGTATTATTACCTTGCAGAAAACAATTGTTCTTTTGTTTATTAGATCGCTCTTCCAACCACTTATGACGCTTTTGTTCATTTTGCCAACCATAAATTTTCTGTTTTTGATCTATATTGTGTTACATAAAATATATTTTAAAACTTATAAAATGAAATCATTACTTAAAATATGTTACTTTAAAATCGTAACACCGACTTTCAACAAATTATTCAACGTGAAATTAACAATACTAGGCACATTTAAACAGTTTGACTTGCAGGTGAAATACTGATCGCGGAATATGTGGACAAAATTACGAAAGACAGAATGAAAATTATTACACGTTTTTCACGGCTTTAGACTGTGAGAATCGCAATTTTTTGGGAAACCATTATCACAAAGCTTAAAAAACCTGTTTTAATGAAGTTGGAAATTTATTTATCATGTAACAGATAATAAAATTTTAGTAGTGTGTGTTTTTAACACTTTCCAACAAAGTTGAAAAGTGTTTACGCATTCGGTTTGTCTGTCCGTCTGCCCACGCTCTAACTCCCGTAAATATACTCGGATTGTCATGAAATTGATAAAAGTTATTTAGGTTCACCAAAGCATGTTTGGTATTGTATATGAAGTATGTAGGATTAATCGTTCATTTACAGGGGCACTCAAAAGTATTCCATTACATTATGGTACATGGGAAAAATCGTTTGCAGAACATTTAATGACATTACGCTATTTCAAATGTATTGAAACTGTTATAAATCACTGGAATTTCACTATGATCACGTTAGAATAGGGAATTCATAGCGTTTTTTATATTCATTTACAGGATTGGTTACAGTACAGTACTGTCTTTGAGTAATAATTGCTGGAGTGTACGGTTTAAAATTCGCTATGCGCTTTTAAATTTAATTAATTTTTTACATCTTACTCGTTATATATAAATCCTATACCTCAAATACAGAGCTGCACAAAAGTATTCACGTACCGTTCGCTTTATTAGAGGAAATTGCTGAAGGTAAATTTTCAACTGAAGTATATGTATCTCTTAAGTGAACTAAATTTTGGCATGTATGTAGTTAATAGATTTAAATCTATACATGATATACAGGGCTGCTGAAAAAATTCGGGTAACTTTCCGATTGTGAATGGAAACAGCTGAAATTGGGTTTTGAAATGTGTTATGCGTTTTCATATGGTTGAATTAGACATAATATTTTAATTTTTTAAACGGTACAGTACTGTTACATTATTCTGAATGTGTTGGAAAGTGTTTCATGATCTATGCTTGACGCATGATTTTTCTTTCTTGTTTAATTTTAATTTTTGAACTTTGTCCCTTTTTTTTTTGTTTTTTTGTTTGTTTGTTTTTTTTTGTTATTCTGTATTTTCAACAGAAGTTATATTTTTTAAAAATATTATGTGACATTGTTTCTTCGGTTCTAGGATAATGATCCAACTACGAAGTCAATTAAAGAAACCAAAAAAAAGTTACATTAAAATTCAATTTAAACATAAGTTGTTTCTATGTATAAAAAAAAATAATAATGTAAGAGCGGGTAAAGATTAAGTCTTTATATGTAACAAGTTTTAAAAATTCTCCATATAAAAATCAAACCTTAACTAAACGTGCGTCTTGTGATGAAAATACGGACTCTTTTAAAAATAAATTACTTTTTTGGAAATCAGCATTCAAAGTAAATGTTTTCTTTAATTAGTTATTTTCATTTTTATTTAAATCAATTGTGATAAAAAGAAACTTAACTGCATTCTACGCATTCCTTGTGTCATTAAGTATCTTTACCCCATTATTTCTTTTTATAGTTGTTTGTTATTGCTTAAGTAGAGCTTTAATTATGCATTTAAAAGAACAGAAGCACTGATTCTTTAACTGACATTCCATTACAGAATAGCTATTTTTAGAAAGGAAAAAGATAAATTTAAAGTGATGATTTTTTCCCCCTTAAAACAACGAATGCCTAAATAAACTGTATTATATGAGTCTATTTTTATACTCTTTTATTTATCCCAACCTCGTTTTCATATTTAAAGAAGGAATTGAAGAGCTAATTGGAAGAACATGTTAACCCATTAACCGCTGGTGTTGCGTTGACGCAACAGTCAACATAAATGCGTATAAAAAATTAGCTATCGAACGAATTATATATTAATAATAATTTTTAAGTAGGGAACATTATGGTTAATAATTCAATAGAAAAATATTTTCTTTCAACATTTTTTTCTATTTAGTAATAATTTCGAAACTTAAAGCATTTTTAACGGAAAATTTTCACGTTGTCGTTTTCGCAGAAGAAATATAGTTAGACAAATGTAAGCTTTAGAGTATATCTATTTTTAGTCAAGGTCAAAGTACATCAGAACATTTAACGAATCAATTGCTTTTGTTTTAGTGGAAGAGGAAGAGAAAATAGGTGTTGCGTTTACGCAACTTCAGCGGGAAAGGGGTAGTTACATTATTCACTCGTGTCGTTCGACTCTATGGAATTTTTTCTGATTTTGTGCTCATAGAAATGCTTGCAACTAGATATCTTATGTTAAAGGAAGGTCTTCAAATAATTTTTAATAAAGATTCATGTAATGATGACGGAACAAAACTGATATTACCGTTATTTCATCAGAAATAGGAGAAATTATTGATGAAGAAGAAGGAAATGATAATATATCAAAAAATGATAATGATATTTTACCATGCACTACTGCTGACGAAATTGAAGTGAGCGTAAAAAAGAAGTTTGTACCCTCTAAAAGTAGTACAAGTTATACATAAAAAAAATAAATAAATAAAACTGGAGACTTGAAGTGGATAAATTTTGGAAATATTTATTATAATCAGCCAAAAAAGAAGAATAAATAAAACCTTGAAAAATGCGAAAATATATAAAGATTATGTTCGAAAAACAAACTCTCACTTGGATTTCAGATGTGAAGTTGCATTGTACCTTTTACAAACTCCCTTTGAATGTAAAGGGTTAGCCATAAACAGATCAGCCACAAAAAGGCATAGTATGTTCCCCATGCAAAAGCCATTACAGACAGATCTCAGACATTAAACCCTTTACGGGGCAAAGCATTTCAATTTCTAAAATGTTGAAATGAATGAATAACACCGGAATTTATGAACAATTACATAATAAGGAAAAATTACTTTATCAAAATTCTGGTGCCATAGTGGCATTTGGGACTGTACAGTGTACCTAATTGGTTTCATGCACTGAAAGGGTTAATCGACAAATCCGATGACAGCAGAAGACTGCATTGTAAACAATGCCAATCGCTGCAGTAAATTTCTGATGTTGTTTTACATCATTAGTGTAGCGAATATTTTGATATTTGAACTGTTTTTTGTATATGATCAGTAATTTAGAAAGAAACAATAAATTAAATTTTAATAATAAATTACTTACTTTTAATTTGACTGTTTGCTGTCTAAATTGTAACAAAGCTAAAAAAATCTTCCAGTGCCCAAATATGCAATAAAACTCCAATGATGCTCAGTTGAACTGACTAAACATCAGTACTCTTATTCCGCTGACGTTGCGTGAACGCAACACTCGATTTTTCGTAAGCTAACACGAATTTTGTTATTTTCCCTATAAATTAATGTTATATATGTTCAAATTAATGGCCAATATCATTTATATAAAAAAAATTAAACCCTTATAGTTTTGGCGGTTAATGGGTTAAGTAACAAAAATTACATTTCAAGAAATTTGAGGTGAAAGTTTTTGCTGTAAATTTTAATGATTTATTTTCTATTTGATACCATGCGTTTAAAATATTAACAGGTATGGTACTAAACTCTCTCAGAAAAACTTATTCATATTTAATTTTCAAATATTAAAAATTATAAATATTATTGACATTATTAAATATTAAAATATTAAATATTAATGAATAATCTCTTAAATCTTCAAGACAAAATAGAATCTTAGTATTTTAGCTTCACCATGTGATAGTATACCTCAGGGATGGCGAACCTATGGCACGTGTGCCATAAGTGGCATGCTTCAAATTATTTTTGGCACGGCATAGATTTAGGTTCTATATCAAAATATAGTAAAATTTCACAAAATGCATTAATAAAACTAGATGTTGTCTCTCGTTATCTGAATTCAATTAGTTCGGTTGGTTGTCCTCGTCATACAGAGAAAATTAACTGAAATATAACGAAATGTGACTCAATGTAGCTCAATGTAATCACAAAATTTTAAGAATAAGAGGGAAATAGAGATTATCGTAAAAGAAAGATTAAATGGAATTAAAGCAAAAATACCGATGGTAAAATTGTAACAACTTTGAATTCAATTCCAGTCATTAAAATCTGTATATTCTGGCGCTGCTTATTTTGACATTTTTTTCTGCGAGACATTTTTTTCGAAAACAAATAATATGGAAAATTCAAGTAAAAACATCTTGTCAAATGAGTCCAATTCAACTTGCATTCTCTTAAAAATAACTAAATGCGAAGCTGATATAAATTATTTGGCGTCTAAGATGAGACAACAGAAATAATATTGTTAAAATAAATTTCTTTCTTTTTTTCCTATTTTTTTAATACTAAAAACAAAATTGTAAGTAATTTTGTTTCATTATTATTTGATTCATTAAAAGTTTTTAATTGTCGGCATGTCATGATCACGTACAATGTATTTTAGGGAAATTTTGGTACGTGGATGTGAAAAGGTTCGCCGACCCTGGGATACCTCATAATGCTTTCATCCAAAAGATTTAAAAAAAAAAAAAAAAAAAAAAAAAAAAAAAAATTTAGAAAATGTAGCTTAACATGTTCATCCACTCAGCTTAGAGGTCTGCACGGGCCGGAATTTCCAGGCCCGGCCCGAACGAAAGCTATCTTGGCCCGGCCCGGTGTAAAAATTGGAAGTTCGGCCCGAGCCCGGCCAGGTGTAAAAATTGGAAGTTCGGACCGAGCCCGGCCCGGCCCGTACAAAAATCAGTGAAAACAAACCCGGCCCGAACCGACAAAATTTCTACAAAAAAAAAAAAAAAAAAAAAAAATCCGTTCTTTCTCAACATACAATTACGATTCTTTTAATGAATACTACATACATATTTATGGGAACATTTTGCAGTATATTTTACATTACTATGATGTTCGCAAAACAGAAAGCACACAATAGTAAACATTAACGATTACTTACAGTGTTTTAGTCATCGTGTCTACAGACATTTCAAAATGGAAATAAGGATTCATTAAAAGATTAATGTAGTTCATCAGAATAAAGGATTAAAAACATGATAACTTTTGAAGATGTATAATAAAAAGTAGATTTGTGAAAATATTTCTCTCATTTTTAAGGTTTTTCTCAAATCCAAAGGAGCTACATTTCGACACATTTATGAATTCTTTTCTTTTCGGAAACGCGTAAGATTGGCAGGTATTCTTATTCAGAAGCTATGTAAAGGTCGTTTTTTTTCATAGATAAAAGCAATATATCTTTCTGAAAATACTGTCAAAGTTAGCGTTTTGAATCGAATTTCCAGAAGCGATGGCACAGGAAAGGAGAAAAACGTACAGTCACGTGACAGGAATCTCTGTTATCTCTGTTATCTCTGTAAGTAATTTATCAAATATGAAAAAGCTATTCGTTTCCAAATGCCTTCAATAGGCAGGCCTGTCAATTTTATGCCTTTATAGTTAAAAATTTTGTCAGAAAATGTGTCTGAAAGCTTCGCATTGTTGAGCAGTGAATATGAGAACCATCTTAAGGTATATTTCCAAAGATACTGTTAAGAGAAGTTCATTATCACTATTAATACTACAAAACACAATGACTGTTCTACACATCCTGAGATCGATTAAGACCAGTTCCGTCCCGGCACGAGTCTGCTAAAAAAAATTAAACTCGGAATCAGACATCTTGCAACTGTACGATGCCGATCTCTACGATGGACATATTACATTTCTGTATTGATGTTGTTAAACTCGCATCGGCTCGTGACGCACATTTATACTTCTCGAGAAAATCATATTCATTGAAAATGGCTCGTATTTTATCTGCTTCGCTTAAATTCTTATATCGGGCCGATAGGCCCGATTAATTTTTTTGCCGGCCCGGCCCGTTGAAAAAATTGTCCTAATTCTGCCGGCCCGGCCCCTTGAAAAAATTGTCCTAATTCTGCCGGCCCGGCCCGTTTGAAAATTCGCCTTCATTCCGCCGGCCCGGCCCGGGCCCGTGCAGACCTCTAACTCAGCTCCTCAATTTTGTAATATATTTTTAACCCACTTCCTGATATGCTAGAATTATAAAAATTATGTCAGCAGATGTGTTTCATTGTATTGTCATCGGTAAGGTATTAAATTCTAAAAATACCAAATAGTATTTTTAGACGTTAATTATAAATTATTAAATTAATTTTAAGGCAGTTTCCGTTAGCCAACCACAGGTCATAAATCGACAAATATTATCTGTAATTCGTGCAATTGTATAGGAATTGAAACAACATGATTTAAAGATTATTTAAAAAATACATTTTTATTTTATTCTTATATTTTATGTCTGTAGTGTTTCACTAAATAAACAAGTTGCAAATTGCTCATCAAACGTGGCAAATGAGGTGCGTTCGTACTATAACTAGTTTTATATATATTTTTTTTTGCACCGCATATTGTACTGAATGTATATTTTAGTGCACTCCAGAAGTGCATATCCATTTCATTCTGTTCGAAAGGCTTTAACATCATTAAAATGCACTTGAAATATTTTTTCCCCATTGGCGTTAATGTAATGGAAAACTTTTGACTGTCCCTGTAATTAAACTATACATCCAATTTTCATAAAATTTGAAATGACTCGACAAATATTTTCAACAATTATATATTTAAAATTTCAGACCATTCGGATGGCTGTGACATCATTAATCCGCTGACCACCGAGCAAAAGGGCAAAATTGTAATGTTGTTTTCTCTGTAATTACCTCTAAACGGTAAAAAAAAAAAAAAAAAAAAAAAAAAAAAAAAAAAAAAAAAAAATTGTTTTATTTAACATGATATATATATATATATTTTGTTACGTATAATCATATAAGTCTTGAGAGTATGAATAATAACTTAATTTCTTAAAACTGGATTATTTCTGTGGAATTATATTAATTTAAAGAATGCTTCTACTGCAGCTTAGTGAACGGATATATCAGTTCGCGGCTGTGAGAATGTTAAAATGCACTTGAAATAATTTTTTCCTATTTGCATTAATGTAACGGAAAACTTTTGACTGTAACTGTAATTAAACTATACATCCAATTTTCATAAAATTTGAAATGACTCGGAAAAATTTTGCAACAATTATATATTTTAAATTTCAGATCATTCGGAAGGCTGTAATATCATTAAAATGCACTTGCAATAATTTCCCCTCCCATTAACCGTAATGTAACGAAAACTTTTGACTGTCCCTGCAATTAAACAATACATCCGATTTTCATAAAATTTGAAATGACTGGACAAAATGTTGCACCAATTATATATTTAAAATTTCAGACCAATCGGTTGGGTAGTTTTTGCTCTGTTATATGCGGATGAACCGAGAGACAGACGGACAGACAGACGAACTGAACGACGACTATAGGTGCTACGTATTTATATAATTACGAATGCACCTAATAAACGTATCAAGAACACAGTTTTTCGAATCTTTGGACCTCATGGCACACCTAGTTAAACTTTCACGGCACACTTAAGCCCTTAATTAAAATTTACGCGGGTGAATTATATTATTGAGAATAAAAAATGTCCGAAAGGGATGTACGTACCTTTTAATTTCATTTACGAACACAAACAAAATGCTCATCTCACTGGGAAAAAAAATACAATTTGAGACAAAAATATAATAAATTACATTTCTGCAAACATAGTTTTTTCATCTTTTTCAGTTGTACATTAACACTTAATCATATAGTTGAACTCTGTTTTCGTCTCTTTAAAAATATTTTTATTGCAATATCGAATATTTTAGACAGGAATGCTTCTTAATATTTTTCCGAGAATCTAGCCAAGATCTGTGTTTGTTTATGATATTTTGCATTGAAAAATGTACTTGTCGTAAATAAATGTTAAGAACTAAAGTTTTCTTTTGCAGTATTTTTTAATTGATAATTCAGAGAAAACTAATAGATTATAATATCTATGATGAATGTGATCGTTGCCATCGAAACATTCATGAGCGTTTCGATGGCAACGATGTGGGGTAGAACAGGTGATTTTGTTTGATGAGATACTCATAGCAGTGCTACTCCCCTCCCTGCACAGACTTCAGTCTGTGCCTCCCTGTAGATGAGTTATTGTTTATCACATCGTGGAGGAGACATAAAAATAAAGTCTATCCATAGTACAATAGTTGTACTATAATAAATTAAGACAGGATAAAGAAAAAAAACTTCATTTATATAGAAAAAGAAGAGATAAGAGATATCGGAAAAGCTAAAAATTTGTGATTGGATAATTCGGGATAAGGAGGCGCATCTGCTTGTAAAGAATTTAATTTAAACAGAATAAGTTTAAAATAAGTAATTGCGAAGTAAGTTTAAGAGAAGATTTAAAGATTTACACTTTTCATAAAATACCCATTATAGCTGAACAAGTAATAAAGCTAGTTGTTAAGAAAAAAGAAAGCTGCCTATTCCCTTAAAAAATAGGCCAATTTCATTACCGTACATTATAAATATAAGGATAAATTTAAGTTTAGGAAACTTTACATATTATTAAACAAAACAAAACAAAACAGAAAAAAAAAAGAAAAAAAGAAAGAAAGAAAAGACAAGACAAATAAGTATTAGCCGAAGCGCGCGACTACTCTTCTAATACAGTAAGTATAGCGGGGTCTTTTACGTTTTCAAGGACTGAGAGCATCATAGTCTGGGAGTTCATAAACAATTTCATTAGGAACTTTGTAAATTTCACGAAAATATTTCTTTGAAAGAAATACGAAAGAAATAAGAAAAGAATACGATTAACCAGAGAATGTGTTTTAAGGTCATTTCTTATGGTGGTATTACGAAGATATCTAGAATCATAACGTATAATTCTGAGTTGTTTATTATGAAATTTGGGAAGTTTGTCCATACTAGTTTTACAAACGGAGACCCAGACCGTGGAGCCGTAAGTAAGAATAGAAAGGATGCAGGTATTGTAGATGAGTAATTTATTGTGTGTATGAGAGAGTAACCGCGTAGAAGAGGAGAAAGGGATTTACAACTGCAACGACTTTACCACTGATGTTAAGGAGATGTTTTTTAAAGGTGAGGCTAGAGCCTCTTGAGTTACGGGCCGGAGGCAAATTCACAAACACTCAACGTCCCAGAGCTCTTAACGCCAACGTCTGCAGCCAAAAGGTTTGGCGAGAAAATGAACTTTGACGTGCATGCATGCATGCTGCAGTCTGTTTTTAGTATCGTAGTTCGAAGTTTGCATGTGCGAATATTGATATCCGCTTCATATGAATATTTTAGATACGCTTACAAAGTTCAAAGAGATTTTTTTTTTCTTTCGCAGATTAATTCAGTCTACGCAAGTTGTATTATTGATTATACTAAGTCGAATATTGATGCTGTTAGAATAAGATTATCGCTACAAAGTAAGGATGCACATTCTAAATTAATAATACAGCATTGCAATAATCCCACAAATTCAATAATAAAGTAATGAGCATGTTTAGGTTTTCACTTTTTCAAATTCATCCTAATTAAGTAAAATTTTTTATTTGTTTTAAATAAATTTGATAGTCGCTCAGAGAAAAAAACTAATTAATTGAGCGTTCCATTAATGGATAAATATGGGAAAAAAATAATAAAAAGCAAAAATGGATAAAATATCGTAAAATCTTTGAAATAAATGCAATTTTGTAATGGCTGTTAGTATATTAAACTCAAAGTTTTCCATTACTAAGAAAAAAAATGCAAATTTTCTGCTTCCTAAGTGGTTAGTGGTTTGATTATGAAGCATGCATGGAAAAGTTTAAAAATAAAATAAAAACTAAATTATTATTTGCTAATTATTTATGAATCAAAAACTTTGTGTGTGTGTGTGTGTATGGAAGGGGGGGGGGATTCCATTATTGGCCAGGAGTCTACGCAGGATTTTTTTAATTTTATTTATTTTTTTTTTGGGGGGGGGTGGCATTTTGTGAAAAGCAAAAGTTATTTATGAGATTTATTTATATTTTTGTAAAAAATAAATTTTATAATGAAAGATGAAATCCAGTTACTCAAATTTCAACCAAGTATTAATTAATAATAACGTCTTTAAGTCATCCTGCTAAAGTTTTGCTTTCTGGTGAATTTATTTTGTTTACAAAATGCATATTTTAGAATTTAACAAAATAAAAAATAATTAATGAAGGATATTTTTTTATGAAATGAACGTTGTGAAGGGGCCTATTTTATTAAGAAGAATTTTGTGAAGAAGCCAATTTCATTAAAAATAATTTCGTGAAGGGGACTATATTATTAAATTGATTTTTTCGAAGGTGCCCAAAATAGGCATCAAATTTTGTCTGGATCACCTCCTGCTAGCTATTTTTAAATTATTATCAATCAGCAACAAAGCACTTGAATTTGAGCATAGCCTCAACAAGTAACTAAGATAATTATAGTAAATTTCCATTTGTTTATGGTGATCATTTAAAAAGAGCGGATTATATATTATTTATATTATTTATAGAGCATATCTATAAGATTAAATATTTCATTTATTCACAATATATATATTTATATGCATATACATATATATATATCATAATTATTCAGAGGATGAAATAAGGACTTATTGTTGTAATGTATTTAGTACTTACGTTGATACTAGATGGCAGCACAAGCTACGTACAACTACATAAATAAATACTTTATCTTGGGAGAGAAATAAGACAAAGTTATAGAGCAAGCTGATCTATAAAATTAAATATTTGACTTGTTCACAATATATATATGCATGCATATATATTACAATTATTCAGAAGGTAACATAATAATTTAATATTTCTCAGTCGTATTCTTTCAAGTATCCACAAACAAGAAATAGGCAGTTGAATGGACAAAATGTCAAAATAGCTTCTGATTTTTGCAAAATTATTTGTATGAGAAGACACGCATGCGCGTCAAAGATCATTTTCTTGCCAAAGTGCTTGGCTGCAGAGGTTGGCGTTAAGGGCACTGGAACGTTGAGTGTTTGTGAATTTGCGGGCCGGAGAATCACCGCCATATTTAGGTACACTTTGGGTACATCCCTGCTTCTTGGCGATTTTAGCGCCTTATTGGCGATTTCAAGAAATTTGTTTATCATATATTATTTGAACTAAGTCTATGCATCATGCAAGTATGCACAAGAAGGAAAGTTTTTCTGTTATAAAGATTGTACGGTCCTTGAAAATCTTTACATTTTTCAAAGATATTTTGTCTTTTTTAAAAGTCCTTATTTTTATGCAAAATCTGCGAAAAGTCCTTAATTTCAAACTCTTATTTCTTAATCAGATGTGAAACGCTTCTGCATTTCAGTGAATTTCCGATTTTAAAAAGAATGCAATAAATTCCTCTCTTTTCGAAATTTTCCCGAATTCCCTCATTTTGCTTCCCCCCCCCCCCTACTCAAACAGTACACAAATTATAAAAATCCTTAAAATTCCTTAATTTTTTAAAACTTTCTCTATTTATTATTTTGTTGTAACAATATGATCATACAAATTTCGTTAAAATTGTATCTAAATTCCTCTATCCCAAAATTTTGCATGACTCTCTACCTCCTCCCCCTTCTTACAATACCCAGTACAGTTTAAAACTTTTTAAACTGTAGTTTTTTAAAACTGTGTTTTTGCTCTATCTGTCACTTTATTAAAAGAATAAATAAGTAACTGATCATATAATTTTTTCTTCCCTCCTCACCGAAATTCACGTCCCCCCCTTCCTCCCCTGATACCAAGCACACAAAATTTAGTCTTTAAATATCTTTTTTTTCTTTCTTTCTTCTATGTGTAAATGTTTAGTAAAGTAAATAAGTAACAAGTCATTTAACAATCTCTCCTCCCTTTCAAAAAAATCTGCTTCTTCCCCTTTGCCCCCGCCCTGTTCATAAAGTTTAAAATCTTTCAAAGTATTCTTTTTTCTGCTATTTGTTTCTTTATTGTAATAATAAGTAATTAATCATCTAAAAGCCTCTCTCCATCTGATATGGCCGCTTCCCCTTTAGCCTCCCCCCTCCCCTTATTGCAAAGTTTACTTTTATTTACTTTTATTACTTTAATTTTAAACTTACAAAGTTTAAAGTTTTTCTCCAATACCAGTGTTTTCAATGGATAAAGCGGTAACATTTCGGGAAAAGACATCAGGTTTTTCTAATTTTATTATTATTATTTTGAGTAATTGGTAGAGATGCGACACCACGAAAAAGAAAAAAACCAGTCGTCACGTGACCACAATTGCTTATAACTCGATAAATAATTTACTTATTAAAAATGGAAATCTCATTTTGATTCAAAATTGCTTCAGTAATCAGAGCTGCTAGTTTTATGTCTTTACGTTTAAAAATGAATAAGAAAATGTGTCATAAAGTGATTTTGGGTAACTGGTAGAGCTATTAAACTCAAATTGCTGAACATCAACAAGATTGCAGATTATTTCATGAACAAGTATTTTCATGTTGTGTACTTAAAGCTGTTAACTGAAATTTCCCATTTATATCTCCCCTTTTTACATTAACTCACTGTTTATATTAATAATTGATTAATTTATGAAACCCTCTTAAAATATTTTAAATATTTAAAAAAAAATAAGCAAATTATTCCGTATTATAAATTTCTGAATCTGTAAAGTAATAATAATAATAAACTGTTTAACCTATTTATGAATTTTTCAGAGAATTAAAAAGGTGCAGAAAGACTTAAAATTATATAAGCATCACTTCAATAAAAATAATTTTCATAAAATTCGGCTTCCCGGTTTTCCCTTTCGGCTCAATAAACAGTTTGATATTTAAAACTGTAATTTAAATAAAATATGTCCTTCATGTTTTATAGTAAAAATAAATCAAGTAATCTACCCTCCCCACCCCACCCCCGCAAACAAAAGTAAGAAAAATCTGTTTCCCTCCAACACATGAAATTCCTTTTTTTTGGGGGGGGGGGGGGGACTTTCTAGCGACAAAAAATAAATAATTAATGGGATTAATAAGAAAATAAATAATTCAAAATCTCGTAAATATTGATTAATAACTCCCAAAAGTTTGCAAAAAATTAAAAGAGTATAAATAATCATTGTCTTTTATGATATTTATACACTTATGTGAATATTATAAACATAAATAAATAATTCAATTTAAAAAGAGTTGTAATCATCAATCATTTTTTACACGCTTTAACAGTTTTATATTTGTCGCTTTCATAAATCTCGCCAATTTATCTCGACGACAGTTGATTATCCACTTTGTTCTTTTTGTGTTTTCTTCGGGAAATGTGAACGAACATTCTGTGTCCTTTTCTAGAATGGTTTGAACAATTCTTTGCGAAGCAACCTCCCATCATAAATTTCGTAACTAATTATAACATGTAATTAATAAAAAAATAACTATCAAAATGTAGCACCGTTGCTCTGAGTTTACACAGAAGCTAATGGGCGCTGGGTACATATGGCAAACCCAAAGGCACATCAATGGCGGATGCTTTAGCTCGTTTCTCTAATAGTCCTATTCTCATTGGTCTCCTCGCATGCGCGGGAATGATTGACTCCACTGTTGTTTTTTAACACGCACCGCCATTTCGCCACTTTGCGATCTGCAAGTTACGTCTCTCTCGCCTCGCTCACATATTTTTAGGTTTTAAACATTAATACACTTTGCACTGATGATGGAGCTTTAAAAGCTCCGAATCAGCTGTATAGAGCAGTTCACATCACGTGACTTTTACCGGAGAACAATGGAGAAAGCTGTAGGACACACAAACAGCTGTCCTACAGCAGCAGCAAAAACCTGTCCATGACGTCACCTTGCACAGCTCTATGCACCATTTCGCATAAACGTTTTTACATATTGTGCTATTAAACGTTGTCCTTTTATTTCTTGATAATTGTATGTATCTTGCATATTGTAGTTTCATGTATTTTTTTAGTAATTTAATTATAATATATCATTATTATTGGTTTATTATTAACTCCGTGTTTTTAGCTTAGATTCTGTGTGTATTTTTTAGATCACAAATGATTAGAAAATTTTTGACTTATGAATTTATCTATATAAAGTTGATTACATGAAACAGCCCGTGACTTAGAACTAGGATACTGTAGTTTACACAGTTTCAAGCAAGTGACACTTTATACTTCTTTATTGTGAAATTTAATAAATTAAAATGATACAAAATACATTTCAAACAAAATTAATGATATACAAAAGTTTTAAACAATATTAACAATTTCGATATCAGATAAAAGTTGATTAAACATAATTCTGAACAGATTTAATCTTCAGATTAAAATAAATTATATTCTCGGAAAGAATAATTTATTTTAATCGGCAAAAATAAGAAGTTTGTGTTATTTTATCGAATATATCTCAGAGTTAAAAATAAAACGTTTTCTTTATTATATCTTTATTATAGCTTATATCTGCATTTGTGAATAAATTTCGAATAAAAGATTTAGTAGATTAAAAGTTTTCAGACATATCAAAAAAAGGAAACAACAGTGTGGCTATTACTTACGTTTTCGATTGTACTTATACTGATTATCATATTTTCTACTAAAATATTTCTACTTGATTAAATGCGATTAAAACTGATAGATGAATTTATAATTTGTACAATTAATTAACAATGGCTTATCTATATATCGAAATTATTTATGGTGTAAGCGAGTCTTGTAAAGAATATTCATAGAACTACAATTCATAAAACATTTTAGCAAAAAATGTATTATTAACTTGCATTTTAGATTCTTACAATTGGTATTTTATTGGACAAACCAAAAAGAAAACGCGTAAGAAACAAATGAATGTATATAAAGTATAAATTAATTCTCATTTTATTTATTAATTTCTTAACCTCTCTATATTTTTTAACAAAACATGTATAGCCTAAATAAAGTTATTTACTGTAGTTTGTCACACAAACACACACACACATATGTATATACAGGGATTAGTAAAAAATAAGTTACCCACTAAAAATCTGCAAAGCACTTTCTATTGCTCCCATTGAGACGAAATTAAAACTACGCTATGACATAAAATTTTTCAATAAATTATAATAAGTTACAATAACTTTTCTGAAAGGTGGATCTGTAGCACTCAAATGTATGTTCAATAACCTTATATACTTTAGGGTCAATCCATTTCAAGTGGTCCAGCACTGGTTGCTTGACCATTTTTAAAAAATCTGAAATTTTTTGTACAAAAAATCTAACATGATGTAAGTTCAAAATGGCTATTATTTTAATTTCATTAATTTTTTTGTGTGCATGGCGGCCATCGTCTGCAGCAATTTTCTCACACGAAGGGTTTACGGAATTATAAATATCTCATCGTTTATTTCACCAATTCAAGTGCGGTTTAAAGCAATTTGTACAGAATGAAACGGGCTAAAAATCTGGTAATAGAGCAGTTTCTGAAAATGAATCCTTTTGGTGAAATTTCAGTATAAAGTTTAAGTTTTTTCCAAAATTTGTCCTTTTACAAGAGGAAATTTTTATAGCAAGGAAAACTGTCAACATGACATACATTTTTAAAAATAGGCCGAAAGTACTTATACAAACATGCCATGTTACAGATCTGGCACTTGATACCTCTTTGTTAAAAAAATTCCCAAATTTTTAAAAAATTTCAAAAATCACACTTTTAAGACTTTGATATCTGTTGGGGCACAACATAAAAATCTGAAGTTCTGGTTTCTGATAGTATTTTATGGTAGTGTTATGCACAAAAAGTTTCTGGGTGGAGATTTGACTACAAGCTGCGATATGGCAAGGGCAGTATGTCAAATTAATCTTGCCAAACTATTGTTTTATTGTAGTCAGAGGTAAGTATTTATCTCAGAGTGTCATTTAAATTAATTTTTATATTATCTTTAAATAATAGTAACAGAAAATAAAGCCTTTTGCAAAGCTTAGCAATTAGTTTTAAAAATAATTATGCCTAAGCCCTACGTTTTGTATTGTTTCAGTAATTTTTGTTTTAAGTAATTTTAATAACTGAAAGAAACCTCAATAATTTTACATACAGAAAAGAATATTTTTATACAAGACATGAGACAAAAACAGAATAAGGAAAGGGAAGAGCTGTTACTGTTGATACATTTGTTGAGACATGATGAAACGTGTCAAAACACATTCCTGCTTGTTGGTCTAAAAACCACAATTTCAATGCTGCTTGCCAGCCCCTGAAACTTGTTCCTACCATAAGTATGTTCCTGTAAATGAAACATTTATACTATGTTACCATGCATCAGCCTCAAGTAATTTTCAGAAGGTAAAAGATATCCAAAGCCCTTTCAAAGTTTATACTGCAGAAAAATGACATTGTTGCATGTGTGTATGATAAGAGTAAGCTAGGAATTATTAATGAAGTGAGACTTGAACATAGTGATTTCAAAGTTCATTTTTATGAGCCACCAGGGTCAATGACTTGAATCAAGTTATCAAAAGATGACAAGACTTGGTTCCTACGTATGAAATTTTGAAAAAGATCACCCCTATGGAACTGACAACAGTAACTGGTCGAACTCATAACATCTCTCCTAAATTCTCTGAACATATTTCTCAGATCTTTGTTGAACATATATAGTCACGCAGTAAATTAAATATTTGTTATTACACTGTGTTCAACAAATCATATTTCGTGTGTAAATATTGTAATAAAAGAGATTAATCTAATTCATTCTAAGGTACTGTTAATAGCATTTATTCATATATTTTCCTCGCTATATCTCAGCTTGCAGTCAAATCTCCATCTTTAAATTTTTTGTGCATAATAGTACCATAAAATACTATCAGAAGCCATAATTTCACATTTTTATCTCATACCCCACCAGAGATATCAAAGCCTCAAAAGTGCGATTTTTGAAATTTTTGGGATTTTTTTTAACGAAGAGAAAGCAAGTCCCGGATCTGGAACTTGGCGTGTGAGTACAAGTACTTTTGGCCTATTTGTAAAAAAAATTATGTCATGTTGACAGTTTTCCTTGCTAGAAAAAATTCTTCTTGTAAACAAACAAATTTTAGAAAAAAAACTCAAACTTTACACTGAAATTTCACCAATAAGGTTTTATTTTCGGAAACTACTCTATTACCAGATTTTTATCCCATTTTATTCTATACAAATTTCTTTAAACTGCACTTGAGTTGAAGAAATAAACGATGTGATATTTACAATTCCGTAAACCCTTCATGTGAGAAAATTGCTGCAGACGATGAAACAAAGATGGCCGTCATGCACAAACAAAAATTAATAAAATTAAAATAATAGTCATTTTGAACTTTATCATGTTAGGGTTGTTGTACAAAAAATTTCAGATTTCTTAAAAATGGTCAAGCAACCAATAAATGATTTTCTGGACCGCTTGAAATGGATTGACCCTTTAATATTCTTTATTCTTTCAGATAAATGTTCAGTATGATACAATAAGTTCTCAGTATGCATTTCTTTATTGTCAACAACTAGTTGTAATCGCAAAATCACATTTTCGATTGCTGAATGCAGTAAGTATCTCAAACACAGCGATAAAATCTTTGGTAATCATGTAGTGTGCGGTCGCAGAGTGGCGTGATCGGTAGCGACAGCTGCCACGTAGTGGCCCCGATTTCGAATGCTCGGGTAAGACATCGATGTAATTGTGAGTGTCCATTTGTAGTGATATAAATATATAATGGAAAAAAAATAAAAGTTGTTGTGGCTTGTTGTTATTTGTGTATGCAATAAGGATCATTCGAGGCGAAAAGCCATAGTTGCTATAAGCCTCAAAGCAACATCCACTACGGTGGAATTCAATGTCAATGTAGAATACGATCTACCGCTTTTTAGTTGTTTCTTAGATGGCGCCAATAAAATTGGTTATTGTTTCAATCCACATATCAGTAACTTTAATTGCGTCTCAATCGGAACAGTAGAACGTAGTGCAGAGCCCCTTAAAGTGTGCAACTTTTTTCTTGCTAATCCTGTATACAGAGTGTCCCAAAATGACCGCATAAACTCTGCACAGCTAGATTCCTCGTTGGGAGTACATAAAAACTGCCCAAAGAAGCGTTCCTGTACGATCCATCGTTTACGAGAAAAATACGAAAAACAAAGTATGACGTCACAACCGGCACAAGGACAAAACATTGTATTGGACACATCAATAGCAGTATTTACATATCTTTCCAGACGATAACGGCGGACACTTTGAACCTCTGCCTTTATAATTTGCAAATACTGATGTTGATGTATCAAATAAAGTGTTTTTTTCTCGCATCGACTGTGTGACGTCATACTTTGTTTTTCGTATTTTTCGCGTAAACTATGGATCGTACAGGAACGCTTCTTTGGGCAGTTTTTATGTACTCCCAACGAGGAATCTAGCTGTGCAGAGTTTATGCGGTCGTTTTGGAACACCCTGTATATATATATTTACAGGGTGGTCGAAAAGTCCTTCCACATTTTAAAATTCACTAAAAAATCATTTAATTGTTGTATAAGAGTGCAGTTTCAAAGAAAATCCTTTCCATGATCGAAAGATCTGTTTACGCATATAAAAAAAATAGCTCAAAAATGTGCTTATAGAAGGAACTATATCTTAAAAGTTGAAAAGAAAGCATCAAAAACTCAATATAAGCAGCTTCGTATAATTTATCGTGTACAATATACTATAATCTTTCAATCAGATGATTGAAATTCAATACTGCCTGGATGTGGTTCGATCTAAAAAAGGCACAGACAATGAAATACGTGAATAGATTCTATAAAATAAATGGTCCATAATTGATTTATTATGAGGTTTGGATAGTTTTCTTTTGCACTCTGTAACGGACGCGTTGGATTGCCGTTTAAAAAAGTTGTTTGTTTGGAAAAAATCAACTGTAATTTGTTGAGTTTCTCGCAACAAATTCTTAATAAATCACCCAAACTATGATGAATGGATTAATTCTTGACTTTTTTTTGCTTCACAAAAAATCTTTTTTTCAAATTTAAGGTCTCTTTTAAATACGAGTAAAACAGCAAAAGCTGTTAAAAAAAATACAATCGTTTGAATGTTACAAGTCGCAAGAATCCTTAACATATAAACAGTTAATAAATTGAAAGCGAAAATAACGTTGGTATCTTATGTAACTTAAATTTAGAATCAAAATATACAAATTATCTTTTGTTAAGCATATAGGGTGAAATCCCCCAGTAATGACCCCTTAAGTATTCTTTCTTGTTCAAATACCTATTGCAATGTTTTAAATATATGTTATACTTATCTTTGTTTTTGAAAGTATAAAATTAAAAAAATTATAATTTTTATTATTTAAAATTAATTTCTTTTCATAAATATGGTCAATAACTCCAGTAACTGACACCATTCCGAGCTTGAACAAGCTGGAAATTGCACGTCAAACGCGGCAAATGAGGTGCGTTCGTACTATAACTAGTTTTATAGCGTTCGCACCGCATAGTATACTGAATGTATATTTTAGTGCACTTCATAAGTGCATATCAATTTCATTCTGTTCGAAACGCTGTAACATAATTAAAATGCACTTGAAATATTTTTTTCTCATTGGCTGTAATGTAACAGAAAACTTTGACTGTCCCTGTAATTAAACTATTTATCCGATTATCATAAAATTTGAAATGACTCGACAGTAAATTTTGCTACAATTATATATTTAAAATTTCAGACCATTCGGTTAGGTAGTTTTTGCTCTGTTATATACAGACGGACGTACAGACAAACAGACAGACAGACGGACAGATAGAAAGATGGACAGACAGTCAGACGAACCAAATGGCGACTATTGGTGCTGCGTATTTATATAATTACGAAAGCACCTGAATACCAATAACTGACGTATAAGCTATAACAGTTAAGACAAATAAGTTACCACTAGAGAACATTGCTTTACAGAATTTTACAAGAAAATGCTTATTAGGTGCTTTCGTATTTATATAAATACGTAGCAGCTACAGTTGTCGTTCGGTCCGTGATCTGTCTGTCTGTCTGTCCGTCCGTCCGCATATAACAGAGCAAAAACTACCCAATCGAATGATCTGAAATTTTAAACATATAATTGTTGCAAAATTCTGTCGAGTCATTTCAAATTTTATAAAAATCGGATGTATAGTTTAATTACAGGGACTGTCAAAAGTTTTTCGTTACATTACGACCAATGGGAAAAAATTATTTCACGTGCATTTTAGTGATGTTACAGCCTTGCGAGCAGAATGAAATTGATACGCACTCATGAAGTGCACTAAAATATACATTCAGCACAATATGCACTGAAAAATATGTTTATAAAACTAGTTGTAGTACGAACGCACCTCATTTGCCACGTTTGACTTGAAATTTCCAACTTGTTTGGTTACATTTTTGCTGAAGTGTCAGGTACTGGTTAGGTGTAAATAATTGGGGGTTTCACCCTAAATGAAAAAAAATTAAATTGACCACTAATTCTTACAAACCAATAATGCACCAGTCATAAACGATTATCTGCCAATGCGTGCTTTTTATCTTGAATCGTGATCGGAATTGTTGACTGCTTTTTAGCGTTTCGTTCATCTGACGAAACTCTGAAAAGTTCCACTCTTCACCGACAGGTGCGCCTACCTGTCTCGGGTGCTATGGGCCCGATCCCCTCGACTAATATATCTACGGATAGGTTGTAAAACGGAGTTTCATTCGGATAGAGGTTTGTTTAGAATAAAGTGCGCTCCTTGGGGCTAAATATGGAACTGACAGATTTTGCAAAAGGATAAATTGTTTTGAAAGGAATATTAAACGAAACACTCTGTGCGATCTGTGACCACACTTTCCCACTTGTTCTATTTAGCCGCAAATGAGTTTACATTGACCAGATTGGTGACTAAGAATAAGTTTTGGTGCTTTTTGTTTTACGAAAACCACATTTCTTTGAAAATGAAAACTATTTTTTCAACACTTTCCAACATAGTTGGAAAGTGTTCATAAATTCTGTTTGTCTGTCTGCCGTCTATTCGTGCTCTGACTCAGGTAAATAAACTTGTATTGCCACGAAATTTAAATATTAAGATTTACTATGGCATGTTTAGTATTGAAAATGAAGTATGTAGCATTTATGGTTTGTTTACAGGGACACTCGAAAGAATTCTGTTACATTACGGTCTAAGAAAAAAAATCGTTTGTGGTGTATTTTAATGATGTTACACTATTTTAAACATATTAAAATTGATATATATCACTGAGGTGCACTGCAAGGTGCTTACCGTATAATATGGTGTGCACAAAATTTATTGTGCGTTTGCAGGTGCACACAAAAGAATTTAGCTCTATGAACAATAATTTCTGAAGTAAGTGTATTTTCAACTGTGGTACGCGTTTTTAAATTTAATTATCTGTTTGTCTAGAACTTGGTATGTATAAATTTTATAGATCATATACAGGGCTGCACAAAAGATCTCACGTACTTTTCAGTTTACTGACGGAAATGTACTTTCATGAGATAATTATTGTGAATGAGAATTTTCAACTGTGCTATGCGTTTTCTAACTGAATTAACTTATTGTATACTATGTACTATGTAATATGCATACATATCTACAGATTATTATACAGGACTGCATAAAAACATTCGGATATTTTTTCAAATATCGAACATAATTGCGGAAATCGGGTTTTAAATGTGTTATGCGTTTAATAAATAGTGAAGTTCTGTTAAAGTATATTCTCAATGTGTTGGAGTGTGTTTCGTATTATGTTGGATGCATGATTTTTCGTTCTTGGTTTTTTTTTTTCTTCACTCGTATTGATATATAGCAGATTTTTTTTTTTTTTTTTTTTTTTTTTTTTTTTTTTTTTTTACACGTGTATCAGTAAACGAATGCATTTTCTTAAATTTTTAAACAGTCCGCGTTGAAAGATTTTTCTTGTCAGCGAAAAAAACCTCGACATCATCATCATTGTTTATCAATTTTAAAAGTCGATTCCAGAATGTAATTAAAAGTTGTAAACGTAACTCCAAAAGCGAACATGTATGTTTGTTTCCATTGCACATTCATTTCTGAAACATGAAAAATATAGCACAGAACGTCAATTTTATTATCTAATGTGACATCAAAACCAGATGGCGAGAAAGACTTATAAGCAGTTTGTATTTAATACGTCTTCAAAATTAAGTTGGTTATCATAAAATAAAAAAAATAAAAATCTTCAAATTAATGAGGAAAAAATTTCCGACAAAACTATCATATTTGACAGTGTTTTGTTAAAAATTTTAGCATTATAAATTCTGTTATGATATGTTTTGAAATTCTGATTTTCTGTCTGAAATTATTTCATTTGATATAGATTTAGTATATCAGGAAACTGCGAATTATTTAAAACTTATTTAGAACAATTGATGTGAAAAGAATTTAATAGCACATTCTCTAGAATACCTAGGTATTATTTTTGTTTATAAAATTTAAAAGTCGATTTTCCCCATATATTTATTCTAAAGTTATAAAAGTATTGCAAAAACAAACGTGCTTATTTGTTTGTGTTGCATACATATGTTATAAACAGTTCGGCATTTGTTTCCGGTTAAAATTCCATAACGAAATTACCACTTCATCAATAAATAAATAAAATATAAATAAAATTTTTTTAAACAGATATAGTCCAGGCAATAGAGACCGTATAAGGACTCTACCTAGCAAAATTATGGAAGTTCTGGAAATAGGCTTACTTTATGTTTTTGGGGGCGCTGAATCCAAATTTGCAACTTCCCACCAAAATTTCCCCCGGCAACCCCCCCAAATTTTGGTAAAATTCCCCCCAAAAAAGGTTTTTATTAAAAAAAATCACTTTTATTGTTTTAGGAAAAAAGTATCTAGAAATTCAGAAAGTAGAAAAATTTGCAACAAATTAGATATATGACATTATGACTTGGGATGAAGGGGATTTGCCTCGGAACATGCGCCGCGGTGCTGCATGGATTAAGTTGCACAATTCCACTTAACCACTCACACGTTTACATTCGCCCTCCCATCTCCCCTCCTAACTTTCTCTGTAAGGTTTACTTTAAGTTTTTTGGGTCGCTGAATCCGAATTTTTAACTTACCCCCAAAATCCCCCCCCCCCCCCAAAAAAAAAAAAATTGTTGTTTTTAACTTAAATTTCTTATTGTTTTAGGGGGAAAGCATTATGAAATTCAGAAACTAGACAAAATTTGCAACAAATAGGATATATGACATTATGGCGTAGGATAAACGGGGAGAGAGGGGGCTGCCTCGCTTTTCTCAAAAACCAAATTTTTTCAAAAAATCAATTTTTTGGGGAGTTGCCGGGTGAAATTTTGGTGGGAAGTTAGAAATTCGGATTAAGCGACCCAAAAAACATAAAGTGAGTCGAAATCCAGAACTAGTATTAATTTTGCCAGGTAAAATCCCCTATTGCCTGTACTTCATAACTTAGTGCACGTAGCGCCGCAGTGCATGTTCAAAGGCAGCCCTATCCCTCCCCGTTCATCTTACGTCATAATGTGATGTATTCTATTTGTTGAAAATTTTGTCTAATTTCTGAATTTCGCAATGCTTTTCCCCTAAAACAATAAGAAATTTAAGTTAAAAACAACTATTTTGTGGGGTTTCGGGAGGGGAAATTTTGAGGGTAAGTTAAAAATTCGGATTCAGCGACCCAAAAAACTTAAAGTAAACCTTATAGAGAAAGTTCGGAGGAGCAATGGGAGGGCGAATGTAAACGTGTGAGTGGTTAAGTGGAATTGCGCAACTTAGCCCACGCAGCACCGTGGCGCATGGTCAGAGGCAGATCTCCCCTCCCCCTTCATTCTACGTCATAATTTCACATATCTAATTTGTTGAAAATTTTGTCTACTTTCTGAATTTTTAGATACTTTTTCCCTAAAACAATAAAAAAAAATGATTTTTTTAATAAAAACCTTTTTTTGGGGCATTTTACCAACATTTGGGGGGGGGGGGTTGCCGGGGGAAATTTTGGTGGGAAGTTACAAACTCGGATTCAGTGACCAAAAAAACATAAAGTAAGCCGATTTCCAGAACTTTCATTAATTTTGCCAGGTAAAATCCCCTATTGCCTGGACTAATATGTAATTGAACTACACGTCCTTAAATTCTGAAATGGTCTGAATCAATAGGCTGCTGCAAATAGCGAAATCTTTAGGGATTTCTTCGGCTATTAACCTGACATGCGGCCAATATTAAAATATCATTTTTAGGTGCGTTCGTAATTATATAAATAGTACGTAGCACCTATAGTCGTCGCCTGGTTCGTCCGTCTGCCTGTCCATCTGTCCGCATTTAACAGCGTAAAAACTACCCAACCGAATGGTTTGAAATTTAATTGCCGGACAGATGGACAAAGAAAATGAATTGATAAACGTTTTAAACTATGTTGCAAAGTGTTAAAAATGGTTTTTATCTATGTCTGTACACGGGGCCCGACTTAGGTTATCTAGGTTCCCCGGGGCGAGAAACATTCGGTGGGGGATGGGGGCTTCTATCTTTCCATAGAAATTGTTCGCAAATAATGTGGAAGAAGTGGTTAGTACTAAACTTCATACATACTGTATGTATGCATAAATTTCGTACCAGGTACTATTCACATATACACTGCTCAAAACAATTAAAGGATATTGCAGTTTTAGGTGAATTTTGTATCTAGTAAACTGTTTAGCTGATTGATACATGGTCGACAGACATAGTAGGTTATATGAGAATAAATTACACATGTTTGGCAGAAAAAAATGCATTTTATTGCGCATTTGTGTACTAAAGGCAAAAAACAGAATTTGTGCATATGAGGAAAAAAGAATAAGAAAAGGTGTTTTCTTCAAAGAAAATCATTTTCAGTAGAGGGTATGGTTTCCACGGGCGGCCAGCAACGTTGAACACCTTTGAGGCATGGACTCAATGAGGCTATTAATGACGAGTTGGGGTATTCTGCCCCACTCTTCCAGAAGAGCTCTTTCCAGTTCTTGGAGAGTTTGTGGAGGTTGTTGGCGGCCAGAAACTCGTCTTCCTAGAGCGTCCCAAACGTGCTCGATTGGATTCATGTCTGGAGAACACGCTGGCCATTCCATTCGAACGATTCCTTCCTCGAAAAGGAAATCCTCCACCAGGTTTGCACGATGTGGCCTGCAGTTATCGTCCATTAAAATGAAGTTTTCCCCGATTGCTGCAGCGTAAGGGACTACAATAGGTCTGAGGATCTCATCCCTATATCGGCGACCAGTCAGAGCTCCATCTCGAATGATGTAGAGGTCAGTGCGCCCGTCAATGGAGATGCCACCATACACCAACACTCCTCCACCGCCAAATCTGACACTTTCGTGCACGAACGCAGGATTATTCCTACTGCCACGGTCCCTGCAGATGAAAATACGCCTATTATCCGGATGCACAGAAAAACGGGACTCGTCAGAAAAAATAATATTGCTCCATTCATTTCTCCTCCAGTTGACATGTTCGGTTGCCCACTCCCTGCGGTCGCGACGATGCCTTGATGTTAATCTAACACATACCATCGGTCGGCGAGCATACAGACCTACAGCATGGAGCCGGTTTCGGACAGTCAGAGTTAAAATCGTGGTGCCTGTAGCCGAGCGAAGGTGTTGTTGGAGAAGAGTAGCGTTCATGGTTCGGTGTCTCCGAGCTGTTAACGCTAAATACTGATCTTCATTGGGCGTTGTTGCCCTTCTACGACCTTGCCCTGGTCTTCGGCCTGCACATCCACTCTCCAAAAAACGGTTCCAGATCCTGGAAATGACACTTTGTGACACTCCAATGGCTTGCGCTACTTCGGCTTGAGTTTGGCCCCCTTCTAACCTAACAACAATTCTCAAAGCTTCTGAATCTGTCAAATGACTTCGCTGAGAAATCGTACTCATCGAAACAAAGCAATCACTGAATGCCGATCATCCTTGTCTTCATTCTCTTTTATCCAGTTGAAAGTCAAATTTCATTCGCTGCCGCTGAAGCGACGTTTTTGACGTCGAACTCAAAATTTGCATACTCCACAGTTTGAAAACCAGAAAAATTTGCATTTGTGATTCTCTTCTTCTATTTTCGGCAAAAAAATTTCGTTTATATCTTTATTTTATATAAAACTTCAAATATCCTTTAATTGTTTTGAGCAGTGTATATACAGGGTATCACAAAAAGATGGTTACAACTTTAAGAAAAAATGCCAGTAAAATAATAGTAGGAAAAATGATATTTTGGTTGACAGAAGTATTCGTTAGGAAAGTTTTTTTTTGCAATCTTCGTATGTTATAAGGTGTCCAAAAGAAAAAGCCCCCAAAATGGTCATAATTAATGGTTTTAACTTGCCTCGTTAAGAGAAAAACGTCAATAAAGAATTTCTCGTGAAAACAACAGAATACTACGTTATTTTGATAAAATTTTATTCATTAGTTTTCTAATGATATAGTTCGTATTTTTTGCGTGGGTGGAAGGGGTACGGGAAGCAGAGAGGGAAAGGGAGACCGCACTCCTAAATGTTTAAAAATAAATGAATTCTGATCACTTTTAGCCAATTTTAACCATTTGATACCTTAAAATGAAAATCATGATTATTCCCACGGGGGGGGGGGGCTAAAACGAGAGATTGGGGCAGCTGCCCGCATGCCCCTGCATTATTCAGGCCCTGTCTGTACACCGGGCAGTATATTAATAGTTAGTTATAATGCATATGTAAAAAAAAATTGTTTTTTGAAATAGCTTCATTAATTTCCGATTTAATGTTACATCAATAGCAAGTGTTTTCTACAGGATTTAACAACTGTTGTTGCCCAATTTTATAAAAAGGAAATTTTGTTCTCCGGAAAATCTGGTTGTCTGTATCTGTAAAGTTTAAAAGGCGATTTCCAGAATATATTTATTTTAAAAGTCCATTCCAAGAGGAAACATATAATTTTCTTTACGCCGTATCTTCCTCTCTCAAGCATGAAAAATACAGTTAAAAGACCAAATTTATCATCTCAAGTGACTTTAAACCAGCTCCTAAGAAGATTTTTTCAAAAGTTTGTTTAATTAATTATTAAACTAAATTCATGATGAGAAAGTAAACATTTGCCCTTCAAACTAATCTGGAAACAATTTTCGTCAGAAATGGCATGTTTGACGAAGTGTTTTGTTAAGAATTTTAGCGTCATGCATTTTATAACGACATATTTTTAACTTCCTGACTTTCTCTTTAAAATTATTTTTAATCGACTTTAAAGAAATAGGTTTATATAATTTTTATGCTGAAAAACTTTGAAAACAGAACATATCTATAGCAGAACTAAGTCTTAAGGGGTCTCAGGACTCTTAAAATTGGAAAAAAATGAAAAAAAAAGGCCATTTTCAACATTTAATATCTTAAAATGTATGTTTTTAAAACACAATTTTTATTGGGATGAATGATATAAGTATTTTCTTCCATTTCATGTATTTAAAAAATAACAAGATGCAGAAGTGTTAGTAATTACAGAGTGTTTCAAGCTCTCAGATATTTGTCATGCAGAAAATTGGTTACACGAAGCTTACAAAACAGCTTACGCGTAGGATTACAAAATAAATTTTGCAACTAGAATGAAAATTTTTGTGCCTACTTATTCGTCAGATTGTAATAATTACCCTGAACCTAAATAAATGTGCATTTAAAGCATTTTTATATTTTTAATTTTTAATACAAATTTGTATTTGGTTTATACAAAATTTTGAAAATTTCAACAGTATAATCAGATAAAAAAAATATTTTTTTGAACAATAAAATGCAGAAAATTGGTTACACGAAGCTTACAAAACATCTTACGCGTAGGATTACAAAATAAATTTTGCAACTAGAATGAAAATTTTTGTGCCTAC
The DNA here is from genome assembly GCA_963932465.1 of Maratus speciosus. NCBI lineage: Eukaryota > Metazoa > Arthropoda > Arachnida > Araneae > Salticidae > Maratus > Maratus speciosus. The sequence goes on from OZ010792.1 coordinate 245,931,296, forward strand.
TTATTCGTCAGATTGTAATAATTACCCTGAATCTAAATAAATGTGCATTTAAAGCATTTTTATATTTTTAATTTTTAATACAAATTTGTATTTGGGTTATACAAAATTTTGAAAATTTCAACAGTATAATCAGATAAAAAAATATTTTTTTGAACAATAAAAAGGAAATGTTAGATTCAGTTTATACAAACTAAGAGGAAACATATGTTTCGAAAATTGCCTGAAAAAATATTCAGAAGTTTTTGAGATATCTTGCGCGTTGTGCCCAAAATCGTCATTTTGAGAAAAATGACTTCAAAGTTTCGGAAAAGCCGCTTCAGCTATTGAGCAGGTATAACTCTAAAAGCCATAGCCATAACTTCTGTTCTAATAGGAATTTCAAGGAAACAATTATATCAAAATGTTTAGAAAAGATAAAAGTTTAACATCTAAAAAAAAAAAAAAATGAAAATTTTGAAGCTTTAAGTGTCCTGAGACCCCTTAAATAGAAAAAATTCATGATCTCGAACGAAAGAATGCCATGCAGTTATATTTTTGTATGCAAAACTCACAAACTTCTTGGAGGAATCAGCTGAAATTTTTGATTCACATATTGGAAGCTTCTGAAATTGATGTCCCTTAAAATTTTATAGGTTACAATGCATTTTTTTTCGAATATTAATTTTACAATATGTACTTTATAAATTTAATATAAAATTGTCTTTTCCATCTTTAGTTTCTTATTGTTATGAAATTGGCTTTTTCATCGCCAACAGGTCGGCATCAAGTGTATTCGAATTTTAATTTTAAGACAAACGAAAAATCAGACATAATGCATTGATGCTAAAACACTTCCAATACTATCAAAATATTGTCTATCCAATTGTTCTGTACACCTCAGTCATCATAGGGTCAAATAAAACAAAATGACGTGAATAATCGGAGAGAGAACGTGAAAAACGTGAATGATTGTGTTTCAAATAATTGCATTATAGATCATGCAACTATAGAAAATTTTCAATTGTCTTGATAAAGACTTCGGTGAAGCCGAAACACGTAGACCAAACATGCTAAAACATGTTTACGTATAAAATTTTTTACTGTTTTTATTTGTTTTTTAAAGCATTTTTAACAACTAATGAAGTATATTATCTCTGGGTGTAAGGATTTGTTATATACCATGGCATATAAATGGAGCACAAACACCCTACAGTGGTATCCTAGAGATGTAAAACGACCAAGAAGACGACCTCAAGCAAGATGGAGTGACGAAATAAGAAAAATAGCCTGTGTTACTTGGATGTCTAAAGCCTTTGGCGCCAACATATATGGGCCCGTGGGGCGCGAGCCCACCAAATAATTTGATCTCTCCACCCACCCAATTTCCATTGATTTATTTCATTATTTATTTAGTTATTTAATCGCTGGAATAAAATTTGGTATTATTGAAGTTCTGAAAATAATTTTGTTTGAAATATAGTAAGCACATCCATTAGACTTACAGGAGCACTGAAAGCTCCTTCAGTGGATGTAAAAATAAATTTCTCTCAAAAACAAATTCCCTGCTTATTTTGCCATTAGTTTTAACGTCTCGATGAATCGATAAAGACGACTAAAATGACATTTAGTTTTTTCGCATTTTCAATAATTAGTAATTTTTTTTGTTAAGTATAATAAATATTAATGTATTTAAAAGGTAGACCTTGTAAGAATATAATATAATAAAATATTTATTAAGTTATAATTAAATATTAGTTTTATATTTTACTTAGAAAAGTCATAATTTGACTTCGAATCATCATGCGTAGTCATTCGCTCCTCCCCGCCCCTTTCTCCACACACACGCATTTGGGGGGGCGGGGGGAATTGCATGTGATATTTTACTCAAACTTTTTTGAGCCCACCTAATATTTTTCAAAAGTTGGCGCTACTGTCTAAAGCACTAGACAGGAAACAATGGAAAAATCTGGTCGAGACCTACATCCAGCAGTGGATTGAAAATGGTTGTTGATGATGATGGTGATATAAAAGAGACAGCAAAAATGAATACTTATTTAAAATTTTGAATTTTTAAACTATTTATATTACAGGAAAACCGAACTTCAGTTTTATTAAAGCCACCTCAAGGATGGTCCCGAAAAAGCTGCGAGTGAATTGAAAAATATTTGTTGAATTTTTTTTACGTAGAGCATAACAAAATGTTGAAAAAAGGCAAACTAAGAAAAAACTAGTCGGATGTGTCAATCCCAAAACTTTTTTCGATCTCATACACGTTAATAGTTCCTGAAAAATGCAGCATGTCAGCGTCACCGGTCAGGTTTTTAACATCAAAATCTAATCAGCAACAACTTATGTCAACTTCTAACTGAATCTGAAGTTTGATGAAAATCAGTGCATTAGTTTTTGAGATAGCTTTATTGCGGAAATCGCAAAACATTCTGCATAGCAGCGCCACCTGTTGGACGATTTATACTAAAAACTAATCAGGACCAATTTATACCAAGGATTAACTGAATCTGAAGTTTGATGAAAATTCATGCAATAGTTCTAGAGCTATTGCGGAAAGTGAAAATTGCAGCATAGCAGCGCTACCTATTGGATGAGACTTACACCAAAAAGCGATCACCGACAGTTTATATCAAGGTCTAACTGAATCTAAAGTTTTGTGAAATTCCGTGCGTTAGTTCTTGAGATAGAGCACCCATAAAATGTTTTTCACATACAGATAGACTCACAGAGTGACAGACGCACAGACAGACATTTTCTAGAACCCATCAAATCGTGTTCAGATCTTTTAAAACGTATAAATCCATCGAAAACCGGAAGTCGAAAATTTTCACGAATCCAATACTTTTTTCTTGTAAAGATAGAAGAAAGTAATAATTTAAAGTAATTTAATTAGTAATTTAATTAGAAATGGATTAGGCAAAAAACCTTTTTCGCATATATTTTTTTAATTATCGGATCTTTACGGCATTTGCTAAGAATATAGTTTGGATGTCTAAATTCATTTTAAGCAAAAAATTAGAAAAATGATATTTTCGTTATTTTTCGCTTAACTAAGGAGACGAGATCCCGTGTTGTTCAGTGGAAAAATAGTCCAACATATGTATAAGATTCAAACTTAAATATTACATACAATTAGACTGAAATTATATGATCTGTGATAGAATTTTATGAGTAACTGTCTCACTGTATCGGGAAGTATATACTTTCATTTTGTACCTTCTAAACGACCAAACATCCGTCCTCGAGATGCGATCGGCTAGCTTCACTGATCATTAGCATGATACCAAGCGGTTTAAACACAAAATATCATTCTTTATTATTCTGTGTGTACAAACGGTCAAAAAAAAAAAAAAAAAAAAAAAAGAGAAAACTCCCATACATTTAAATCACCAAAATTGTCAAAGAAAAAAATGGAAATAGCAATTCGACTGCAAATCACATTAAGTCATCTTTAAATATGTATTTAAAAAAAGATAAAAAGAACAGTGGTCAGTTAAACTGATGGCATTGAGCTCACAGGCTATTCACACTAATTGTATATTAAATATTATACACTTATTTATGTCGATTATTCAATAGCACTCACTCTTTTTGAACAAAATGGTAAATAAATTAAGGGGAGGTATTAGCTCCCCATTTTCCCCCTTTATACTTAAGCAATGAACCTACAAATCTAATCATTGAAGCGCCTTATCAGAATAAACCTGTTTACAAAATTTGAAGCAAATCGGATAGTTCCATTAAGAGTTATCGCGTTACGTACATACATACATACGTACGTATGTACCTACAGAATCTGCGGACACATTAGCTCTCAGGCTTTGATAGCCTGTAAGTTAATAAAAATAGAAAAAAAAAATACTTAGAGGGTGGTCTTTATACTGAAATTATACCAAAATCTGAAATTTTCAATACAAACGCTAATTTTGACATCATATATATTTGACTTTTTCGATAAATTTTAAATTAGGATACCAAAGGGAAGACGGTCAAGTAGTATAGGAATTATAAAGGTTTAAAGTTTGGAACACCTAATGTTAATTTTGCAAAACCTATTGGAATGAGGTTAGTTTTTAAAACATAACGTAAAATCTACTTTGTGCAACGAGGCGTAGTTTTAGATTAGCATACTTGAAGCCTCCCAAAATCGATTTCTGTTTAAAAATTTACAGACTTTGATTCAGATTTTTCAATAGGTTACAATATATATATATTTAAATTGATTAAAAATCTTTTTTTCGAAATAAATTATCAAACAAAATATGAAAACTTGTGAATATTTTTAGTAGAAGACGATTTCTAAAAGTTTCAAATGTGCGAATCTAAAATTACAGCTCCTTCCGTCAATAGTATTTGAGTTATGCTTAAATCTACCTTCATTGCAATTGGTTTCCGGTTTAGCATTACGAGTTGCAAAGTTTAAACCTTCAAAAAATTTTAACTACTTGACTGAATGCTCGTTAGGTATACTAAAGTAAAATTTCCAAAAAAATCCAAATATGGTCAAAATTGGGTTTTCGTATTGAAAATTTCAAAGTGTGATACAGTTTCAGTATGAAGACACCTTAAGTCTTTTTTCCTTAAAAAAAAAATAATAATAATAATTAATGATGATTAAAACGCTTGAGATGCTCTCTTTTAGGTAGCTTTCATTACAAAAAGCTACCTATTGCAGGCGTTCGGAGGAAAACGATTCCGAAAATTTTTGGTATATTTTCACCTATCATGACCCCTAGACCCCGAAACCACCCTCCGTTCAAAATTGATATATATATATATATATACTATATATATATATATATCCATATATATATATATATATATATATATATACTAGGGGGCTCTGCCCCCTGCAAGCTACGCTCGCCAACCCCCGTTCAGACACCGCAGAATCTGAAAATCTAAAAATCTAATGGGTTTTAAAAATATTAGAGAAGATTAAATTATACTGAAAAAGCTGTGCAGATCTCCCTGTAAACGGGTTTCCATTCAATTCCCTTTGATTGCAAAAATTTAACGGAGAATCAGTTGCTGTTAAGACATCCCATGGTTGTTTTCGTTTTTGATTAAAGAGGATCGGTTAAACATTTGAAAAGAAGCTAAAATAAAATGAATTAAGCATTCAGAGTCTTTGTCAACCGATATTTTAAAACAATCTCTATAACAATAGCCTAAATCATGTGACTATCATCAACAGTTCCGGGCGGAACACTTTGCTTTTTATACTCTAGGTGCCATTTTGATACTTTAATGTTATCCAGGCACAGGTGATAAGTCGCCAAATATTATTCTATCCCCATCATTTCATCTATATTATAATAGTTCAAGTCATCAAATGCCATAAACAAATACGATCTGATCCCTTCGCCTTTCATATGAAAGCTTGGAACAAATGTCATATACGCCCCCATATTGGCGCGATTTTTTTCCAACGCCAATTTGGGGATCGCATCAATAGCATAAACAACAACATCCGGCTTACCATATCAAGCAAAATAACGATACTTTGGCGCCAGTTAAGTACCCGTTGCGTATAAAACATTAGTGTCAGAAAAAAATCGCGCCAATATGAGGCCGTATATGACATCTGTGCCGAAAGAAAAAAAAAGCCGGGTGCAAATCTCGCCACTATCTTTTTTTCAACTCGCCAGTTAGCATTTTTTTTTATTGTTCGAGTGGTATAAATTAAAACATTGATTTGAAGTTTAAATTAAATGTCATGGTTTGTTACATAATTTAATATTTCGCCAGATGTCATATACGCACCGCATATTTGGCATGATATATATATATATTATTTTTTTTTACGAAAATTTGGCGAAAGCCTCGTTTTCGAATACCAGTTACATGTGTATTTTTGGTACTACTTAGTTATCCCGTCGACAAAAAATCTATCGCGAACTATAAGATTAAATGTGAATAATGCTTGATCGTAAATGTCACATTCACTTGACTTTTAGCAAGTTACACGTGTTTACGTCATCAAGTGATATTTATTTCGACGTTTTTTTTTTTATATTTATTAATGTTATACTATTTTATTTGTTCTTTCGTTATTTAAAATAAAAATTTTGTCAATCTGTACAATTTGGCGAGTGGTTTGGCGATTTATATAATTTGCGAAATTGGGTGACGGAATAACTACTACATTGTACCGTATTCTTTAATTATTTTCTATTATTTTCAAAAGGAAATAGCAAAAAAATAATTAATTACTATAGAACAAAATAATTTATATAAATTTAAAAAAGAAATAAAAGTAAATATACATTTATTATAAAATAAACAACAATAGCCGGGTTACCATGTCTATCAAAATATTTATATTGTGCGCCAATTAGGTACCCCGGTGCGTATATGACATCTGTGCCTAATATTTTTCTTTTCGTGTTTTTTTTTTTTTTTTTTTTTTTTTTTTTTTTTAAGAAGTAAAAGCTATCAATTTAAATGTTTCATTTTTAAATGAAAGTTTTGTATTTAATAAAATGATAACGAAATACAAAAAAAAGCATTGTTCTTAGCATAGATTTAAAGGAGGCCCAACTGTCACCAAATTAATTTAAAATAGTAACCTTTTCTGAATTATGAAAAAAAAAAATTCTGTTATGATTAAAATTTGAGTTGCCATCATTAGAAAAAATGTATTTAAAATTAGAAAAAAATTAATGTTTCGAAAACTAATTCGAATTTAAAAATTCTAATACCAGTTTTGAGATCTGTGGATCAACACGGATTTTTGGTGTTAATTTCATCACAAAGTATTCCATATTTTAGGAGAAATCGCCGTGAAACAAAATCAGTTGTTTAATCGGTCGATTCAAAGAATCGATACATTTCAGGCGCTTCATATATTCGTTTCATAAATTCGTTTCATTAGGATTTTATATATATAGGGTAGATATACAGTAAACTCTGTCTAAGACGGAATCGGTTGAAACTGAGAAAATTTTCCGTTGTAGACAATATTCCGGCTTATGCAAAAAAGCTCCCCCCTCCCCCCACACACACAAAAAAAATCTCGATTTTTGATTATTTTTCATTTATTTTCTGACTCAAAAATCGATTGAAAACTGAAGTCCTGAAGATCCTTTGTCTTTATAGGTAAATGTGAAACGCTATTCAATTTCTTAGTACTGCTGTATTACATGCGAATTGGAGGTTTACACACACAAAAAGTAATAAACTTCGAGAATGAGACAGAACGCTACAATTTTAAATTTGAGTATAACATTAATATATAATATATTGTACTTTAGAAAATATGTATTTTCATAAATTTGCATTCTACTAGAACTAATAACTTTTAAATGCAATTTTGTAAAGGAAAAAATGTCATAAGCAAGAATTCGTTAAAATTTAAACAGTTTCTGCTCTTTTGAATTAACTTTTTCAAAGTGTTACGGAATTTAACTGACATCCTCGACATCGAGTACTTGACTTAACAGTTTTAAAGTTTGATAAACGAAATTCCTTTCATTTTTAAAATATCTTTTTTTTCGCCTTATGCAAAATTTTGGTTTCGGTGGAACCTTAAAATCCTTTCCGTTTCCGCGTTAGACAGATTCCCCCTTATGCAGCATGAGTTAATGTAATTTTGTATGGTTTCGCCGGGACTTGAAGAATTTTCCGCGGTAGACAGATTTCCGCCTTACACAGAGTCCGCCTTAGGCAGAATTTACTGTATATATATCTGATCTTTGTCATACTGTAACTCTCATATTTATGAACCGATTTGGATACAATTTTGTGTGTACATAGTACATACCAATGTCTCGACCGAGTTCGATGGCCAGCTTCATCCGTATTTTGTTTCAAAATGGCGGCCATTTAAAATTTTTTAAAAAATTTAAAATTTAAAATGAGGCACAAAAAAATTAGACATTGAAAAAGATTTTATCTTATGTGTTTGTGCTTGATACAAAGATTCTGGAGCATTTTTAGTTTTGTCTATATCTTGAAAAATGGCTGAGTTATAGCACTTTGAATTTTTAGCATGGCTGACATTTTGAAACGATCTGATTTTTGTCACGCGATAATACACGTATTTATGAACCGATTTGGATGTAACAAAGAATGTGTATAGTGCATAGCAATGTCTCGACCGAGTTCGTTGGCCAGCCTCATCCGCCATCTTGTTTCAAAATGGTGGCCATTTAAAATTTAAAAAAATTTTAATTTAAAAGTGAGGTACAAAATAATTAGAAATTGAAAAAGATTTTTTCCTTATGTGTTTAAGCTTGATACAAAGATTGTGAAGCATTTTTTGTTTCTTTTTTGTCTTAAAAAATGGCTGAGTTATAGCACTTTGAATTTCTAGCATTGATGACATTTTGAAACGATCTGATTTTTATCATGCAATAATATGCGTTTTTATGAACCGATTTGGATAGGACAAGGCATGTGCATAGTACATAGCAATGTCTCGACCGAATTCGTTGGCCAGCTTCATACGCCATCTTGTTTCAAAATGTCGGGCGTTTAAAATTTTAAAAAAAGTTTTAAATTTAAAATAAAGTACAAAAAAATTATAAATCGAAAAAGATTTTTTTCTTATGTGTTTGAGTTTGATACGAAGATTCCGGAACAGTTTTTGTTTCGTCTATATCTTAAAAAACGGTTGAGTTATAGCACTTTGAAATTCTAGTGTGGCTGACATTTTGAAACGATCTGATTTTTGCCACTCGATAAACGCGTATTTATGAACGGATTTGGATATAACTTGGTGTGTACATAGTACATTCCAATGTCTCGACCGAGTACGTTGGCCAACATCATCCGCTATCTTGTTTCAAAATGGCGGCCATTAATTTTTTTTATCTTGATTTAAAATGAGGTACAAAAAAATTAGAAATTGAAAAAGATTTTTTTTCTTATGTGTTTGACGTAGATACAAAGATTTCGGAGAATTTTTCGTTTCGTCTATATCTTAAAAAATGGCTGAGTTATAGCACTTTGAACTTTTAGCATGGCTGACATTTTGAAAAGATCTGATTTTTTTTGTCACACGATAAACGCGTATTTATGAACCGATTAGGATGTGACAAGGCATGTGCATAGTACATAGCAATCTCTCGGCCGAGTTCGTTTGCTAACTTCATCCGCCATCTTGTTTCAAAATGGCGGCCATTTAAAAAAAATTAAAATGATTAGAAAAAATTAGAAATTGATAAAGATTTGTTTCTTATGTGTTTCAGTCTTTGTGACATTTTGAAAAATCTGATTTTTTGCCTGTAACAGCACTCGTATATATCAACCGATTTAGATATGAGTGAGCATGTGCACAGGAATTACTAAGGTCTCGACCAAGTTCATTGGTGAAGCTTTGTTGCACTCATTATGTTGTTTTAAAATGGCGGGCTATCACCGATAATTCGGGTTAATATAATTATTAATATAATTCGGGATATCATCGAATTTGGCGACAAAATATAAATCACTTTTATAAAACCAGCTTTGATAACGCTGACTAATTGCGCTAAATTCTTATTCATATTCAATATTGACAAAAATTAGTATCTAATCTTCTATAATCGGGTTCCACTAATTTGAGCTCCGTGTGTTTGAATAATATAAGTTGGCTTTTAAAAAATAAGGAATATGAAAGCTACCTCTTCCTCCCGGCACTGGCCGGAAGGACTTTTTTTGGTCGATAGACAGACGAACCGAAGTCAAACTTTTTTCAATTATATTGGAAAGTGTAAAAAAGTGTATGTAATAATATACTCGCATATTTATCTATATTCTGCGTAAAAGCGCCGTTTAACCCTTTATGCACTGAAGATACTTTTCAGTATCATTGAAGAAAATTTAATATAAAATTTATTTACTCTATTAATAAAAGTATATTTTTCATTCCACACAAAATACTCTGCTTGATCAAATTTAGAAAACGTAGAGAAACAGTCGAAGGTAATTATTTTCAAAAAGTGGTAATTTTCTTAATCATTTACATAGGTATTAGAGGGGTTTTTTCTAAAAAAGTTATATGAAAAGTTTTTAACTGCAAAAGCCTTTACGGAGAGGATCATAATACATTTAAATACATTGTTTTTATAAGAATTGTGGTATTTCCATAAGAGTATTTTTGGTTAATTAATCTGATTATTCCTTTAAATATTTTACAAAAAAGAGTTATAACTACCGATTTATTTAAGCAGTTTTAATGAAAAAACTTATTTAAATTTCAGATTATTATTATTTAAAAATTCCAGTATATCTTCAGATATTGAAAAAGATAATTATTGAGATGAAGCAATTTCTTGATAAATAATTTTGTAAATGAAGTGTCAATAATCATAAAGAATTCCCTAGTAATGCATATTCATTCGGCATTACAGCTTTATATAATCCATGAAACAATGAATTGCTCACCAACAGAAGACACTGTAGTGTCATTTTTCTTGATTATAAAATTTTAAAAGTCTATTTTCGAATAAGTTTACTGAAAATGTTGTAAAAGAAAACATGCGTATTTATTTCTTATGTATATTCATCACTCCAGCATGAGAACGAGGTACAGCGTTAAAATTATCAACTTCCGGTGAGATCAAGAACAGCTGGTAAAAGAAAAAGAACCCTGTCAACAGCTTATATTTCATAAATCATTAAATTGAATTTAAGATGAGAAAGTAAACATTTGCACTTCAAAATATTCTGGAGAGAAACTCCGGCAGAAAGAATTTTGACAAAGTGTTTCGTAATTTAACTTCATCCATTTTATTCAAGACATGTTTTGAAATTCTTCAACTTTTTTATAACAGTATTTTGTGGAAGTAAATGATGGTCTTAAAATAGTAGTTTGGTTTCTGCATTTTAAAATAGATTTTGTGATTAAAAATTATATTAAGAATACACTTTTCACTCCTTTGTGAATTCTTAATAAGTTTTTGACATGTGTTTATATGGATCATAGGTACAAAAACAGTCAGCGGTACAATATTAAAATACCGTAAATATGAACACCATTAAGATTCAAAAGATAGTGAGAATGCATATGAACTTAGGAGGCCGTTTCCAGTTACCGATTATATTAATAGAGAAGAAAATTTTCAAAAAGTAAACAAAATTTATATGTGCTGGGTAGACATTGCTCCCCAACATCCATTCAAGATACCTTGAACAGTAGCGCATTTTATAGCTTTATGTGAGTATTTTATTTTATTAAAAATATTACAGTATTCGTAAAAGTAACAAAAAAAATAGATTTTGTATTATACAAGAATTCAGGTAGCAAAGAAAAATATTGATAAATTAATTATTGTCATATTAATGTGTAAAAATAATTACTCTTGTGTGTATATGTAAACCTTTACACACTCTGTTTGTGAAGCAACCTTTCGAAATGAGATGCATTGTCTGTTCCAGATATATAGGCGACTGCTCTAACAATATAGGATCAAGAAAATTTATTATGCATAATAAATAGTGGCATTTAGTGGTCATTTAAGGGCAATAAAATTGTCCGCAAAAGATTTGTGGCTAGTAGCCTCTGATCTCGGTAAAAGGGGATGTGCTTTCGTGGAAATACAGGGGACTCATAAGATATGCAGCGGACGAAAAGCAGCTGCTCATTGGAAATTGAAAAGATTAATGAAATAAATATGGCGTGGACTAGCTCACTATATTAAAGAAGCTTATTTTAATTATATATATATAGAAAAACAAGAGAAGAGTGGTCGAGTGTCTTGCAAGGTATTAAGATATCGAGTCGCTCTGATAAGCAATGGAAAATTCAGCTCACAGAGATGTAGTTAAAAGGTGCCTCGTACGATGCAAATTGAACAAGGAGTAGGATAAAAAAATATTGGGACAAGATGTCCCCCGCAATTAATTTTGTGGACATTTTTGTTCATTATATTTGAGAGATCTTAAAGACTACCACAATCCACATATATTATGCTTAATATCGAATAAATAAATAAGATGATTGATGGAATAATATAAAATTTTAGATGTTAAGAGCTAGTTCTCTTGAGATAATGTAAACTAAAATAAAGTTAAAACTTGTCCAATTAGCATCTAATGCCGAGAATCTCACTTGGGGAAGGAACGAGTTTCCTTATTCTTTTGTTTTATTTATTTTTATCTTCTGCAAATATTTGATGTGATTAAATGTAAATAAATAATTTAGTTTAATTAATTTTTTTGCACTTATTAGAGTATGAGTGTAATCGTTCTATTTAGGTTAATCTTATTTAACCCTTAAATGCCTGAGTTTTCAAAAATCATTTAAAAAATGTTTTTCGGCTTTCTTTTTTTAAATAAATCGTGGGAAAAATACTTTAAAAAATCATATTTTGTTTTAAGTATGGTTTACGGCTAAAACACTGCTTGTTACTAATCTGCAATACTGGTGTTTAATGGAAAAAATAATTTTCCTTGATAAAATTCTGTAATATTAAACACACAAGAATTTTGAGAACTATGATAATAAATAAATTTTACTTGCTCTTTGGAGAACAAAATAGGGTATTTCGCACGCTTCCAAACAAAACAAAAAGAACATGTATCAACAACTGAAAAAATAAATCTATCGTTATTCATAAACAGAACAAGTGTTGCCATCTACATGTTGAAAATCGATTTAATATAATTTTCAGAATGTATTTTATTGGCAACATTAGGCATTATAGCTTCAATATTATTCTAATAGTATTTAAAAGCCTAAATTGGGTATGTTGCCGAAAAGCAACACCCGGCATTTAAGGGTTAACTTGATTTCTTTTTTTATAGGTTACGCGTGATTTACTTTTCACCTCCAAAATTTTAATTGGTAAATATCTTATATAAAATATTATATTCCATTTTAATTATCAACAATTAATGGCGGAAGGTTTATAAATAATGGGGACTTCGTAAAATGTGCACAACCCAACCCTTTTATAGTTTACTTTCTTAATGTTTAACGTGAGCGTTGTTGTTTTTATTATTATTATTATTTAAATCAAGCTCGCGTTACCCCATTACCAGAACAATAATCTCATAATTACGATCACAATTCTTTAATTTTGATAAATTAGTTGTACTTACACGACTTGGTGGTGACGTTTGGAATGACAGATAGAAACTAAGTAAATTCAGCTATAATAATAAGGTGCTCATTTCTGTCCAGCAATATGCTATAATAATATAATTTATATATTAAGAAATTAATATTCGGAAAAAAGATATGTATTGTAATCCATAAAACTTTTAACAAAAATCGTTTTCTATAGCTTTAAATTTGCGCATCCAAAATTTCGGCTCATTCTGCCATATAGATTTAGAGTTATGCTTAAAAAATACCAGCATTTCAGTTTGTCTTGCAGCTATTCAAAATTAATTTAACATTAGGAGTTCAAAATTTTACGTTTACGTAATTCTTAAACTTCTTCGAATGACTTCCTGCTTCGCACCCGAAGGTAAAACTTACTGAAGACTCTATTACATTTTTGGCCGATTGTGCGTTTAAAGAATACATAAATCCCAATAGAGTTGCTATTTTCACTTTATTTTTTCAAAAGCATTTTTAGCGATTTGAATGTATGAGGTAGTCTATCTGGGTGTATTTCTCTCTCTCTCTCTTTCTTTCCCTTAAAAAAAATCTGAAAAGAAAATTAAATGGCTGGAAATGAAAGAAGTAGAAAATTGAAAAAAGTTATTAAATAAATAAGCCAAAAATTATTTGACCAGTTCATAAATGAGAATACACTTTCCAGTGGAAAACATGTCTGTAGTTTGAACTAGTTGGATGTGCCAATCCCAAAGCTTTCTTCTTTTTCATAAATCTTAATATATCAAAAAGTAGTTACAAATGTTAATACTGCAATATTATTAGTTCAATACCATACGAACTTTGATTTTCATCTTAAATTTCTGCTTCAATCAATTAATCGGAGTGAAATCGAGTTAATCTTGATCATGATATTTATTAAAATCAGTAGTTTTTCGTTATCCTGTTGTACATCAGCTGTTCGCGAAAACCAGCTTAATAGGATACGAAGTTCCCGTCGCTGCACGATCCCCGATGTACAATAGAACTACGAAAAAGCGAGAGAATTATACAATAAACGGTCACGTGTGAGTATTACTCGCCTACAAAAGGTTCCTTACAATAAATATGTGGATTAGTAACTGTATTATTAAAAGAATCGTTGCTAAAAGAATAATAAGACTTTGTAAAAAACTATACAACGTGGTTTTGGGTATAGCTGTGTATACTAGAAAAGTATAAATGAATATACCATGAAAGTTCAAAGAACTATGAAGCCTAAATAATATCAAACATTGCTATTCTGCATAACTCTTTTTACTTTCTTCTATCTTTACAAGAAGGAAGTATTGGATTCGTGAAAAAATTCGCCTTCCGGTTTGCGGTGGATTTATAACGTTTTATAACGTCCTGAACATGATTTGATGGTTTTTAGAAAATGTCTGTCTGTGAGTCTGTCTGTCACTCTTTGAGTCTGTATGAGACAAAACACTTGTGGGCTCTCTGTCTCAAGAACTAATGCACGGAATTTCACAAAACTTTAGATTCAGTTAGACATTGATATAAACTGTTGCTGATTAGATTTTTGCGTATATCGTCCAGCAGGTTGAGCTGCTATGCTGCATTTTTCACAATTTCTGCAATAGCTCTATCTCAATAATTAGTACACGGATTTTCATAAAGCATCAGACTCAGTTAGTCCTTGATACGAGTTGGTGCTGATTACGTTTTGGTGTAAACCGCCCAACAGGTGGTGTTGCTATGCTGCATTTTTCACGATTTTCGCAATAGTTATATCTCAAGAACTAATGCACGAATTTTCATCAAACTTCAGATTCAGGTATACCTTGATAAATATTGGAGCTGATTATAGTTTGGTTTAAATCGCCATACAGGCGGTGCTGCTATGCTGCATATTTCACAGATTTCGCAATAGCACTATCTCAAGAACTAATGCACGAATTTTCATCTAACTACAGATTCAGTTAGACGTTGATATAAGTTGCTTCTGATTAGTTTTTTGTGTAAATCCCCCAACAAGTGGCGCTGCTATGCAGCATTTTGCATGATTGACACGATTTTAGCGATAGTCATATCTCAAGAACTAATGCACGAAATATCTTATCTTTAGAATCCTCATGATGGGCTTGGATTGTCATTTAATTCTGGCACTGCACTAGCGAATTTTGAAGTATTAACATGTATGAGATAGAAAAATGTTTCGGGATTTGCATATCCAGCTAGTTTTAATCTTATCCTAATCTGTTTATGATGAACTTAATTCGGGGCTGACAATAAAAGTAGTGCATATTTAAACTTCGTTTAGCATTTCATAAACTTAAATTCAGCGAAGTAATAATCTTTTCTTTTAACCTTCTTTTTTACCTAAAACAAAATCCTTGTTCAAAGTTTAAACTTGGCATTGTGCTAAGCGCGCTTCAAAAAAAGGTCGCACGCCATAGTCCGTGCCGCGTTTTTCCAGATAGGTTTTTAATTGACCTAGACACGGGAGGCATATTGAGAAAGCCACTGAATGCAAACTAGTTCGAATCCCATAGTATTTATGGGATTAATTCTAATTAAATTACATGACCATGACGCGCCAGCTACAAAAACAGATTTAGTGGATGGAAAATTAATGAACCAAAATTACTTGAAAAGTATTTATTAAGATTTTAAAAATATGGTTAATATATAGTACGTAGGATTATTACACTGTAATAATTATAGAAACAGATATATTTTAGTGCTGGTGATAATGCATAGTATCTGTTGTTTCAGACAAAATAAAATACTTTATATATAAAAATATATATTGTGTATTAATTTATATTATTATGATATATACTTCGTACTGTAAGGCTGTTATAGTGTGTTTATATAACGTCTAAGGTATACAGATTTTCTGACCGCAGACCAGGCCCCTACCTAACGGACTATAACCCAGTTTTACGAGTTTGCGTGCTTGGAAACGGGGCGAGATCGCCTGATCGTCACATGGCGGCGGTCTTCTGGACAAGCAATTATGCAGTCTTAATGGCAGCTCTGTTTTACTTTGTTTGGTTCAATGTTGGCTGGTTAATTAAAGTGGATTTGCTTGTTTAATTTCAGGCTGCATCGCCCACCTATCGTGCCAAGCAATGGAAGTGCGGCTCTCGCTACTCGAGTTGGTCTCGTAATTTAGTACGTTGATCAGGTGACGGGACCTTCACCTGACTAGGCACCTCCAGAGGTATAATTCATAGGGAACTTGGAAGACTTTGCACCCAAATGTATACAGGCTTATTTATGGGAAAGCCGAAGCAAGGACACCCAAGGATGTGTAACCCAAGTTGACGCATTTACGATATAAATTTATAACTTTTGATACCATAAGTCTAATCTATGCAAAAGGGTTGACAAAAAAACCTGCATAAATTTACACCATATATGTCAATCCCAATTAAAATTCGATTGCAACACAACGTGGGTCCAGTGCCAGAAATTTAAGGTCTTAGGAAGACCAATAAGAAGTAGGGTCTCTTGCTAGGGATTCGGCCAATGTGGTCCCATTGTGGCCACCGCAGCTCACAATGGGAGCCCCCTCCCTCGTGGCCGCAATCAATAAAGATACGTTCCCGGTGGGGGTCTTTGTTGAACCACCTATCTAAATTTTCACCCTAGATAGAATTCTTTCACTTAGGAATCGTTCTATAAAAATATGTCATTCTAGTAAGTAAAAAAAAAAAACGGATTTTTCGTAATGTGTTGTTTAACTTGATTTTCGCGGGAATTTAGACCGAGAGTTTTGGACTCTTATATGGTCAGTTATCTGACTAAGTGCCCTTCTATCATGCCTCATCCAATTTTGTTGATGGAAGCAAACCCAAGGCATAGGTACTTCCTCTATGTTAAAATGTACATGAGTAAAATATATATGCTAATAAATCAAGGGTTTCGTCAGCAGTCAGATGAAGATTCTGTCTTTTGTTTATAAAATTCAAATTAAATCGAATATTTGTGTTGTTTACTTGTTTAATATGTGTTATCTTCAACATAAGATATAATCAAATAATGTTTTCCGTAAAAGTTTATAAAAGTATGAATGAATTTAAGTTAATGTTATTTTATGTTTTTGTGTTCTTTTTTTCTAATTGTATTTTCTGTAAATATGTAAATAAAATGGTCTTTGTTCATTTTTAATTCTTTTTCTGTATTATTTCTGTGGATAATTTGTTTATTTAATTTTTGCATCAGATTTAGAGGTAAATTATTTTTTAATGTCTCTCCCTCTCTTTAATGTCCCTCTGCATGTATTAAACTGATGTTAAATTTTAACTTTCCTAGTTACTTATATATTCCAAGTTCTAGTTTTTCCTCAAAAAAGTTGAAAGTATACGTAAAATAACACAACGTAAATGTGTTAATTCCACCATTTAATTAAAAAATTGTTTTACTTAGCTTTTACGCATTAAAGTTTAATTACTTTTAATTTTTCCCACTCAACCAGGAATTTTATACGATCCTGATTTTATCTTTTAATGCATATATGCAATAAAAGAAACCATGGTAATAATGGAGGGGAGGGGGGTACCCTTTTCCCCGACTCTGTATGTCAAGGCAGTTCAATTTAGGTAGTAGAACTTCCCACTAATTTGAATTTAATAAAAAAAAATTAAATCGATTTCTGTTGTTGCATCTGAAATGAAAAATATTTAATATCAGATTCATACCCAGATTTAGCAGAAAGCGGGCTGAACTGGGGTTAACTGACAAGTGCTTTCTGTTTGTGAAAATTTATAGCATTCATTTGTGAAAATAAGTACTGGCAGACATAGATATAGATAGATGGAAAAAATGTTAAAATGGCAAACATCAGCTTCTTTAAAAGGCTCTGAAATTAAACAATAAGTTGCCATGATTTTACCATCGATATTTTTTACTAATGTTTAATAATCGTTCCTTTTCTACAGTTAATATTGCTGTGCTTGATAATTATTTAAGATTACATTGAATTATATTGGAATTTAATAAGCCGCAGTTAAAATTCTTCATTTCCAATAAATTGAACTTACACAAGGTAAGTACCATTTAAATTCATGTATTTTGTGTTATCTCACTGTTTCTTGATTTGGAGCCGCATGCCAAAATTATTCTTTCGCGTACCACAGTGACCTATGAAATTAGGAGGTCATTTTCAGTCACCAGCTGCATCAATAGAGGAAAAAAGGCTTGAAAGTCCAATAAAACAGGCCTGTTCAACCATTAAATAAGGAGGGGAGCACCTCACATCTTGGCAAACAATGAAGAGATACCATTATTCACATGACAATATTCTCTCACAGTGTTATTAGCGATCCATACACGAAATAAACAAAGAAAATGCATCTCTCAAAAGGTAAACATAAAGCACATATCCTCCACGAGCTCCATATAAAGACAGTTCTTTGAAAAAATATATTGCTGTAAATTTCGAATTGTACATTTTTTTTTTCTTTGCTAGGGGTTTATCTGAAAAGTTTTTGTAGGGGAAGGTGCCAGGATTTTTATTTCACCTATGATAAAAACATGGAATTCGTATTTTTTCGAACGTGAAAATACTCCTTTACTTATTTGGATGCGTGAATTTAGCGTTATAAAAAGTAAATAAACACAAGTATAGTATTGACCAATTCAGTCAAATCTCTGGTTCTAGAGAGATAGCCGGGGAGAACTTTCATTCGATCAGGAAATAATTTCTCACTATTTTATCGATTTTTCTAAGCAAAATGAGAAAGATTGCTTAAAATTTCAAAGGTTAGGGAGGGAAAGCAATTCCACCCCTTTACCCCTCCTTTAAAAAAACCAACGAGCCACTGTAACAAAGGGCCAAAAACAGAGCTTTCATGCATGGAGTAGGGGGAGGGCGAAGGAGGAGAAACGTTCTAAATCTTACTTCTTCTAAATTATACGTCCTAATATATTAAAAGAGTTATAGCCAGTTATTACAAAGTTCAACAATCATAATTACATTATACAAAACTTTATGAACAATAAATACAAACCATGAAAATACGCATTATTAAATTTTTAAAGTATATTTTTCGTTTTTAAAGCTTGAAATACACTTTCAGCGTTTTAAAGATATCTCTGATGCAAATGTGAATGATTTTTAAAAAGTATCCTTTAAAATGGAATTTTATATATAAAAAAAAAAAGACTAATAACAGGAAACTTTCATAAGGGCGCCTAGAAAACGTTTAAAGCGCTCCATGGCACCCGCGTGTTTCGCGTTGGACAGGCCTGCAATGAAATATAGTTTGAACTGAAACATTTTTTTACTCTTAATCGAATCATGAAGAAGATGAAAGTGAAATAAGTAACAAATTAAATATACGTACAGTGGCGGTCAAAAGTTTCCGGCCAGTTAGTTTCTTTGATTTGTTTGACAGAACGTTTCAACGAAGAAGAAGCACGATTGCTCCAAAAGTTAGGAATAAGCAAAGTACCTCTGACCACGTGATCATTTTGTTTGGATACTGAAGATACTTGATGCAAAGGAGAGGAATTCGAAATTCGCGTGTGCAAACGTTTCCGGCCATTTGTCATCCGTTAGAGTTTGATATCGGTTAAGTATTTTTTTGGTCGTGTTTGTTAATTAATCAATGTGAATAACGTATTTGAAATTCAAAAATGAAAAGTTGACCAATTTATTGCTCCTAAACGAGTGACTTGTTTGTCGCTAAAGGGACAATCCTCTCGTGAGATTGCGGCGAAATTGTCGATCTGAAAATTTGCTGTGAACAATATTTTAAAAAAATATAAAGATGGTCATGTCCTTCGGAATTTGCCACGTTCCGGGGTAACTCGGAAAACGACTATTGTTGCGGACAGGATTATCAGGAGAAAAGCAGTTGATGACCCGCATAAAAATGCTGCTGCAATTCCCCGCGATTTATGGTGTTAAAATATTGCTGAAATAAGTCGGTCTACCGTGTCAAAACGCTTACGTGACGTAGGACTTCGTGGAACAGTCGGTGTCAAAAAACCTTTCATAAGTAAAAACAATCAGAGCGCCCGACTGGCATTTGCCAAGGAATACAAAAACTGGTCAACTGAAAACTGGAAAAAAGCACTATTTTCCGATGAATCGACATTCAATCTTTTTGGGTGTGATAACAGGCACAACAATTGACGACCTAAAAATAAAAGATAAGATTCGAGATATGTTATTTCTACAATGAAGCGTGGCGGAGGACACGTTATGCTGTGGGGAACATTTTCTGGAAAATGTGCTTGTCCGTTATTTGAAATCCGCGGCAAGATGAATAGTGCAATGCATAAAGATATCTTGAAAGATCAGTTGCTGCCTTATTGGAGATTAAAATTGTGGTCGCAACTATTTGTTTCATCCTCATGACGACCAAAAGGATACATGCAAGCTCGTCAAGCAGTGGCTGTCGTACAAAAAATTCCGCTTTTGAAACGGACAGCCCAATTACCCGATTTGAATCCTATAGAAAATCTTTGAAACTAACTTGAAAGCGTGTGTGGAATTATAAATATTCCAATTCAGCAGCATTTTCATAAAAATTGCAAGAACCATGGAAAAAACTTAACATTGACGATCTACAACCGTTCATTGAATCGTTGCCACGTTGCTGCGCCGCAGTACTTATGGCTAAATGTATGAATACAAATTACTAATAAATGTTGTTGACCACTGTTATTTTCTGATATAACACCTTCTTTCCAAACTTGCCAAGATGGCCGGAAACTTTTGAGAATATGCGTTTTCTTTTGCAATTAATTTTGTAAATTAAATTTGTTAATATTTATTTTTTATTCCATAAATAAGTTCCTTTCTATTATGTCAATAAAGTGTATAAGTATCACTTTGAGATTCTTCTTCATATGGGTATACTTACAAATTAACCAAAAATTTTACGCTGGCCGGAAACTTTTGACCGCCACTGTATATACATATGTATATATATATATATATATATATATATATATATATATATATATATATATATATATATATATATATATATATACAGTGACCTCTCACTTATACGACTTTCAAGGGACCGTGGAAAAAAGTCGTATAACTGAGAGAGTCGTATAAGTGCGAGACCGCCTTATTATACAAGTTTCAAACTTTATAGGCATTAATTATTTTACCTATACTAAAAACGATAAGTTTTGAGTACTAAGAACATATTTTAACAAAATTTGTAAAATGTATTAAAAAATTAAACATAAAATATGTTTAAAAAATTCACAAAATTGTTCATTTACCACTATGTTTCTCTCTATTCTAAAAAAATGTAACTACCGCTGTCACCGCCGCCGGTTTTGAATTTTTTTGTGACCGGAGGTCTTTCTTCGTTAATATTAAAAAACCTGTTGCATACAAAAACATAAAAATCGGTAGTATTATAGAAAAATGTTTGATAAACACGCTGATGCAGACAGTTTTCAAATCGAAGAATTATTTTAAGAGATATTTAATGCCAAAGTTGGACAAAATCGTTCCATTAAAAAAGTTTTATAGGAGCAAAAACTGTACATAGGAATTTAATCATTTTTAGATCATTTTATGCGTCAGAATTTCCCGGTGTGCAGATTGCAATTAGTTTTTTAATTTGAATAATTTTTCGAGGTTTTATTTCTATTTTAAATTCAAATTTTCAGCATTTTCAGCAGAGATATTTTTTACAAATTTTAGAAAATTGTATTAATTTAAACTCTTGCCAACTGTATAAACAGCACAAACAGTAATGTTTGCTTCAAATTAAAAATTTATTTTACACGTGACTATTATAAACAAAAAATATAAAAAGCAGGAACTCATTGAAAATTACGTCATAAAAACTATAGTTACACGTGAATTTTAAATGAGAAAGAATATTGTAAAATAATAAATTCAGTAACATGCGTTAGAAGTCCTAAATAGGAGAATTTACGTCATATTACACTTATTACGTAAAATGAACAAAAAATAATATTGCAAAACAGTTTTAATTTAAAAATTGCGCGAGACATTTACTTGACATTTTAAGATGATCATAATATTTCATTTCTAACAAAAGTATTTTGACGTGAATATTAAAAAGAGAAAGAAAAGTTTGGTGAAAATTACGTCAGATTCAAATTATAATTCAATCTTCCGAAATCTTTTTAAAGGCGATCAAATTAGCGTGCTGTTAGAATCTGCGGTGTCTGAACGGGGGTTGACGAGTGTAGCTCGTAGGGGGCAGAGACCCCTAGTATTTTAAAAATTTACAGATCAGATTTTCTCAAAAAATGAAGTGATATTAGTTTGTTTCTGTCGTAGATGGAAATAGAAAATGTCTTTCTCTAAGTCTAATAAAGCTTTTAAGCTAGTTTGGGAATAATCATTTTCATGGACATAATTCTTTAATTTATTTAAAGCGGTACTTGCTTTTGAAAAATTTACAACCGCAGGAACATTGCTCTCATCTTGGTCATCCTCCTTGCTCACGACTTCATTATTAATATCCTCAAAGATTTCTTCAGCAGTTCTCAGTTCTGACAGAAGACGTTTATCATCACATTCTACATAATCTTTGAAATTAATACCTTCGTCCATAAACATTTTATTTGAGTCTTCGTTATTAAAGGATTCCATACGCTCTCAATATCAGGGTCATTCGTTCAACTAGCAGTTTGGTCTGGTGGGAAAACTGAATTTCCTAAAAAAAATTTTAAAATTTAATTTGCTGCAGAAACGGCAGATCTTTTACATCGGGATGTGATGGACATTGATCCATTAGAAGTAAAACCTTTCTTTGTTGTTTTTGAAATTTATCATCCATCTCTTTTAAAAAATCATTGGAAATCTCTGATGTCATCTATGCTTTTTTTAAATTTCTGTAGCCACATGGCAATTATTTTTTATTCTTAAAGTATCGAGATTATCTTGATTTTCCTATTACTAAAGATTCTATTTTTTCTGAACCATCACTATTTGTGCAAAAAAGGATAGTTAATCTTTCTTTACTTTTTCTGCCCCCTTGACATGGTTCTTCTTTGTATGATAATGTCTTATCTGGCATCAGCTTGAAAAACAGTCCGTTTCATCACAGTTAAAAATATCTTTAGGTCCCTTAATCCTTAATTAACATAAGTAGATTTTGAAACCATTGTCTAACACCATTTCCATTAACACATGCGCTTTCTCCTGTGATGCAGCGATGCAAAAGTCGATGTCTTTTTTTAGCTTCTCGAATCACCGCAAGACGCCGAAAAATTCTCGATTCCATACTTCTCAGTAAGAGTGCGAGCCTTTTCTTTTAAAATCACACCATCTATCGGTAAATTTGAAGCTCGCATTTGGTTACATCACGCGATTAATGCTGATGTCATTTTTTTAAATCTGCCACATTGTATCCTGGATCTCTTTGAATCGACATTTTTTGATGCATTTATAATGACATTTTTATTTTTCAGAATTCCTTTTAGTGTCGATTCTGGCAAATTGAAGAGAGCAGCTAATGCCTTCTTTGATTGTAGTAAATTTTTATCATATTCCTTAATGGTTTCAACTTTGAATTGTATGCTTAATGCTTTACGTTTTGACATTTTCAGTTTAGGTATCGACATGCAGCAAACTGAAAAAATTACAGCGAAATGAATAACCTTTCACGCGTCTAGTACGGAAGCTTGTAGCGATTTGCTTTGACGTACGCGTTTTTTCCCCTTCGCTGTGCAGGTTGTACGCGCATAGGTCTTTTGGCATGATTATAGCTTGGGATGTGCTTCCGATATGTTCTCGCTTTAGTATTTTTTTCTAGTGATGTTCAAGAACTGCCATTTTCGATTTGTTAAGTTTAAAATAAAAGTCTATTTTTCTTAAAACAACCTCATTCCTAAAAGACGCATTCCTTAAAGCTGTTAAAATTTTCCAGGAAAATGCATTTTGCAAAAACCCTGATTTCTCCACCAGTGCCATACAGAGACATGATCTGCAGGTAGTCATTTGGCTTTTGTTAAATGGCAGACACAAGAAAATTCCATACAATCACCCTCCCGCCATAGATTTCATCGTTAATAACAAACGAAGGTAGATAAGAAATGTTATTCATTATTCATAAACACTTTAACAATAATGAAAGGATAAATGTAAGAAAACGTGAATGATTTGTACTTTAAAGATTATAAAAATTAATTCTAGAGTGAGAAATGTAAAATCGCCTGAACCGTTTAAAGCGTCGTATAAGTGAGAGAAGCAGTCGTATAACTGAGAGAAGTTTAGCATTATTTCCCATAAAGCGTGGGCGGGACCGAGAGAATTCGGCGTATAACTGAGAGAGTCGTATAACTGAGAGTCGTATAAGTGAGAGGTCACTGTATATATATATATATATATATATATCAGTCTAAAGTCTACTTGATCAGCTTTCAGTACATAGATGCGCGTATTCTCTAATGATATATATATATATATATATATATATATTATATATACATATATATATATATATATATATATATATATATATATATATATATATATATATAATCAAAGCTATAGCAGAAGAAATCCAATTTAGTTTAATATTATTATGTTTGGGTGATTTAATTGTGATGATTATCTCTTAAACCGTTGATGGCAGAAACATACTTAAAATCCTCCAAAATATACAAAATAAATTATCAAGTACAATTCTTACATCGGTGACACAAAATGTAACGAGGAATAAATTAAAATGCGTGAATGAATATATTATTTTAATTTTCTAATTATGCAAATATTTCAAATATTTGATGATTTTTTAAAAGTATTTTTTAAATTTTTAGCATGATTTTTTAAATTTTAGATTTTAGATTTAACTATCTTTCGAAATGTAACAGGTAATTGGTACTTTTATAGACCACAAAATTTTGCTGACTTTAAAATTTATTTATTATTATTTACATAAATAACCTACTATTTTTCACAATGAAATAAAATACATGATCAAAAATTCTAACATGCTTCTTTAATTATTTTTTAAAATAAAATTTTTCTATATCATGATTTAATATTTAAAAACGTATTTTTTTTTAACTGCTAGCTTTTTAACTTTTGTAATTAGACTTTTGTAATTTAACTTTTGTAACTAGATTTTATTAAATCTTAGAGTTTTATATTTATACTAGGGGGCTCTGCCCCCTGCAAGCTACTCTCGCCAACCCCCGTTCAAACACTGCAGAATCTAAAAGCACGCTAATATGATCGGTTTTAAAAAGATTAGAGAAGATTGAATTATACTGAAAAAAACCTGTAGCGATCTCCCTGTAAACGGGTTTCCATTCAATATTCCTTGATTGCAAAAATTTACGGTAGAATCAGTTACTGTTAAGACAGCCAATGGTTGTTTTCGTGTTTGGTTAAAGAAGATCAGTTAAACATTTGAAAAGAAGCTAAAATAAAATGAATTAAGTAAACAGAGTCTTTGTCTCTCGCTATTTTTTAACAGCGTTATAAAACGATTGACATAATACAATTTACTACAATTACTAAAATTTGCTGCTTTAACCCCTTCAAGGGCGGTGGTTCATTTTTGGACCACTTAATTTTAATTCTTAAATGCCACATTAGCACCAGAATATTGGGATGATAATTTCCCTTTTATTAAGTAAGTGAACAATCAGGATATCATGGAATATCAGGAAATGAAAGAGCGGACATGTTGGCAAATCAGTTATTATAAATGATCTGTATGATAAAGTTCTACGCATTCCTGCACCAAATTCTATTTTAAAGCGTCATTTTAAAACACTTCTACATGATCAATGGCAGGTTTCTTGGAAAAATTCGGAGAAGGGAAGAGATACTTATGCGATATTAACCAAGGTTGACGATTTATTTCTATGTGAATCCCAGGTGATAGGTTATTTTCTTTCTTCACATGGAGCATTTCCACAGTATCTGTTTAAAATAGGAAAACGCCCAAATAACAGGTGTAACTGTGGTGATGTAGGAAGTATACAACATTATTTGTTTGGACATTGTCCGTTAATGCCTTGTACATTTAAATTCAACAGGAATTGTACACTGAGATGGAACATTCGAAACGTTCTCATCACCCGTTCAAACTATAGAAAACTGTGTGCTATGTACAACGCACTTAATAGGGAATACTCATTTATTGGGTACAAATTTTGATAATTTTTACACTTGTAACTATTTACTTCTATCATACTGTTAATACTCATCAGTGGTTCGCTACGGACATTACGTGGTTATCTGACACTACATCAAAGGCTCAACATTGTGCCTTTTATAGTAACTGTCCTTTGTCTGACATTTTTGTTGGCGGTGATTTTCTCTTGAGGTCTGAACATTATCGTGATCTTTCTTCAAGTTAGTTTTTCTTATATAAAACTTTTATGAACATTTTTCTTTCGAACACTGAACTCATTTGAACATTAGTGAACAGTGAACTTTAATGAACATTTACACTTCATAATCTTGAACAAGGATTTATAGTCTTAACTTTTGTTATACATTTAAGTCACTTCACTTTTGTTTTTATTTTTATTATTATGATGAAAGCAACATCAATTGTTTTGTAAATTTACGATTTACTATCTAAGTTCGTCAGAATATGTGCCTTTTTCCTTGTTATTTTGGGTGCCTTCCGATGTCCGGCATCGGTGATTGTTGTGGGGATTTTCCACCGGAGCGTTACATCCTATGCCATTCTTTGGTTGGTGCTCCGGTCGGGTGATCAAGTAAGTGAACAAAAGCATTTTTGTATTTCGAAATTTGTTTGTAAATTCTGGTGCCATTCACTGATTTCAAGATTTTACGAATAGAAGTGCCTTGTCCTTGAAAGGGTTAAACGCATATTAATGTATTTATTATTTTAAAGTTTACTTTCCCTTTTAATATTCACGTGTAAATACAATTTTCAAGACATAATTTTCAATATTTTCCTGCTTTTAACACGTACTCATTTAATAGTAATTTTAAAGTTTTTTTTCTGTTTTTAATAGTCACGTGAAAATAAATTTTTAATCATTAGGAAATCTTATTCTTTGCATTGTTTTTAGAATTGAAAACAATCTCTATAATAATAGCCTAAGCCATGTCACTATTATCAACAGCTCCAGACGGATCCCTTCGCTTTTTATATTCCAGGTGGCCATTTTGGTACTTTAATGTTAGCCAGCCACAGGTGTGATAAGTCGCCGAATATTATTCTATCAACATTATTTCGCTTATATTATAATAGTCCAAGTCATGTAACTGCCATAAACAACGGGCTGATTCCTTCGCTTTTCATAAGAAAGGTTTCCATTTTGATTAAAGAAACAAAATTATTTTTTCGAATATACATAAAAGTTGCCATGATCGCAAAGAATTCCTGGTATTTTTATATTAGCCGGGTGAAAATCCACAAAGCCGGGTGAATCTCGCCAATAGCTTTTTTTTTTTTTAACTCGCCAGTTAGCATTTTTTTATTTTTCGAGTGGTAAATTAAAACGGTGCTACATGGTTATACCATCGACCAAAAATCTGTCGCCAAACTATAAGATTAAATGCCAATAATGGTTGATCGTAAATGTCACATTCACTTGACTTTAAGGAAGTTACACATGTTCACGCCATCAAGTGATTTTTATTTCGACGTTTTATTTCTATTTTAATTAATGTTATACTAATTTATTTGTTCTTTTGTTATTTAAAATAAAAATATATGTCAATTTGTATAATTTGGCTATTTATATAATTTGGCGAAATTGGTCGACGGGAGAAGTAATAATATTAAAACGTTGCTTTGAAATGGAAATTAAATCTCATGATTTGTTGCATTGTCACATACACACCGGGTTTGGCCTGATTTTTTTTTTACGACAATTTGGCGAAAACCTCGTTTTCAAATACCTGTTACATATGTATTTTTAAATTATTTTCTGTTATTTTTAAAAGGAAATAACAATAAATAAAAAAAATAATTAATAACTATAGAACAAAACAATTTATAACATTTTGTGTAAATAAAAATAAAATAAATTCAAATAAACATTTTTTAATAAATAAGCAACAATAGCCGGGTTACCATGTTAGGCACTTACGCCAACGCATATAACGGCATTTTGGCACCAATCAGGTATCGCGTTGCGTATATAATGAATGAAGTAAAAGTCATTTATTTTAAAGATTTCAATTTTAAATGAAAGTTTTGTATAAAATAAAATGATAATGAAATACAAATTGAATTCAGAATAAAAGTAACATGATGCATTTCTTAGCATACATTTAAGGGAGGCCAAACTCGTCGCCAAATTAATTTAAAATAACCTTTTATAAAATATGCAAAAAAAATATCTGTTATGATTAAAATTTGAGTTGCCATCATTAGAACAAAAGCATTGAAAATTAGAAAAAAATTAATATTTCGAAAACTAATTCTAATTTTAAAATTCTAATACCAGTTTTGAGATCTGTGGATCAATACGGATTTTTGGTGTTAATTTCATCGCAAAGTATTCCATATTTTAGGAGAAATCGCTGTGAAACGTAATCAGTTGTTTAATCAGTCGTTTCATAGAATCGTTACATAAATTCGTTTCAATTCGATTCAATAGGATTTTATATATATAGGGTAGATTAAATGTAATTTTTTATTTGTGCAAACGAAAAATGATGTTGAGGTTGAACTTTAAAGATAAATGTATTTTACTGAGTATTAAAAATTTGTACAACTGGTAAAAAACTTGTATTAAGCATTACTGTTTTAATATTTTATTACTCTTTCAAAGATATGCATTATTTGAATTATCTAATCCTAAAAATGTTTGAGAAATTGCACCTGAAAATTATTTTATATAATTTATACAAGAAAAGGATAAATTTTCCTTTAAAATTCCATAAAGTTAAAAAAAAAATAGAAAAAAGAAAAATCATTATTTCAGAATTGTACTTAAAATAAAAAAATGTAAATAATAATTACTTTTAAAAAAAGTTTTAGGCATAAATTGGTTTTGGAGTTTTGTAAATAGAAATATTAGTTTAAAAATTGAAGAGAAAAATAAATTGCCATGAAAAATTCGAAAATGTAAATGTAATTTATTAAGAAAATATCAAAGTTCAAAGCTGTAGAATGCCCAATTCTGCTTAAAATTTTTAACATATAAAAAATATAAAAATAAGTAAAAAAGAAAAAAATGCCTCGATGTGGAATCAAACCCGCAATGTCTTGGCCCGTAAACTCGCATGCTACCGCTGCACCACGAATTCACATTCAGAAAGTCACACTAATGGCTATTTGAAATATACGCTGAACTTTAACTCCCAATTTCTCAAAAACTAAGGCCCATTTGAAGAAACCCTTTCATCAGAATTTAGTGGTATGATCCCTACAACATACTTTAAAATCATCAAAATCTGCGTGCATCATGTTTGGTGGCGCCCTTGTTAGACACCGCGTTTATGAATACAGATAGTCGTTCGGCAGTTAAGAAGATGGGGATGGACTTTAGTGGGCACCCTGTATTTTTATTTTAAGACATTGTTGTTAAATAACCAAATATTTATCACTGTTTGAGCCTTTTATTAGTGATGCATTAAAAAAAAAAAAAAAAAAAAAAACAGCAAAAACTAATTAAACTTCAACGAAATAATTTTGTCCACGTGGATTGTCCCAACGTCCCACTGTGCGTTGGTGTGAATGGAAGATAACTAATTTTGAAGGGAAAAACCTCGCTAAAGTTCTTGCACCCGACCCTCCTTTTGCTAAGGACGGCTCTAGTTGACAAAGGCGTTAATATCATCCATCAAACGCACACCATTAAAATATCTTACAGAGCGTTTTGCTTACCTTTTACCAGGAGCACTTTAAAAATTAACAAGAAAGAAAAATCTTACAAATTTCTTCAGCTTGTGATTACAGCAAAAACATAAAATTTTGCAAAACAAATTTTTATATTATACATTCTTAATTTTGTTATAATTTATCTTTCTGTGTTATGTTCTGTTTATTAGCAGAAACCTAATTCGATTTGTTGTTTACTCGTTGTTCTTTGATTTGTTCTTTACTTCATACAGAAAAATATACATTGAGATGAAATTTATATATGTGATAGAGTTGAATATTCATTAAATATCATAATAATATGATACATAAATGAAAATGGAAACGATAATCAAATTACTTTTGTACAGAATTACACACGAAAAAGTTAAATATGTTATCCTCTCAAATTATTTTTCAATAACACTGAAAATTTTAATCTATACTAATAAAAGAAAGTTTTGCTCTGTGTGTGTCTCTGTCTGTAAGTGTTTGTGTGCGATGGTTAGCAAAATCTACGGCACGTACGAGGCTGAAAATTCCAGTCCAGGTAGTCCAGGTCCTCTCCTAATGCACCTAAGACTCTGAGTTTTCAATTTTTAATAATTAGCGGTGCTGGGATATTAATTAAAAATTCATCAAGCAGCCCAATTTAAAAAAAAATTCTTTCTTCAAAATCACAAGCTGACTAGAATTGGACCCTGATGCGAGGTTGGCGCATGACTGTCCAATGAACATACTCTCCTTGAAATCGAGGTTAGTGGCTCAAAGAGAATTCTTTCTCAAAGCTAGAACAGGCGTTTCCAGCCAGACGAGTTGTCGATCAGGGGTAGTGGACTTTATTTACGGCCTGTAAAATTTTTCAAATATTGAATTTATAGATTTAATTTGTATGCATCCATGTTTAAATTTTGATGCTGATAATGAATATTTAATTCTCTTTAAAATCGTGCAGTTAGAACTTTAATTATCAATTACAAATTTATTTAGTGAAAATTTATTTTGCTTTTCATTTCCACTCAGCAACAGTCTTGAAAGTTTTGACTCCACGGATAATTTTTTGACCAAGGAAATTTAAGGAGGAATAAAATTTTTACAAATACTGCATTTAAAGATTTTTAACTGGTGCATCTCTGCCTGTATTTTGACGCTGATTTAAAATACGTAATTTTCGTAAAATTTGATAAATAAGTTTTTATTTTAACAAAAAATCCCTTTTTAAAAATAAAAAGAAATGCTTTGCTACTGCACATTTGGAATATGGAATTTTGTAACTCCCTTTTCACTCACTTTCTCATATACTAGAGTTCTAGGAATTGTATACAGTTGTGTGTTACGATGACAATACAATATTTTTATATGTTCAAAGCTTAACTATCAATTAATGGATTTATATTAAACTAGCAGGCTATGCCCGCTGCGCTGGTCAATATTTCCAAATGAACCTTGGATTGAACGAAGTAAATTTGAACTTGTATTTTAAACAATTTGGATTTTCAGTTGGACTTTGCTCATTGCTAAAAATGATGCGAACGCCATCGCAATATTATATTATCTTAAGCGTTGGACAAAATTTAGCTATTAACCAGCAATTCTTTTGGCTGATTATTAACAATGCACTTTTGGTAGGGTAATGTGACCCTTATGACCAGGGGCGGCGCCAGAACTTGCCCGACGGGGGGGGGGGGGGGGGGGGGGGGGGTGCAGAGTATCCCCGACAGGGGGGCCGAATTCATATTATATATACGGTGTCTCCACGAGCCCGGGCCTGTCCCGAAGCCCGAGCTTCATAAAGTTTCTTTCATTAAACTCGGGCCGGCTTAATTTTATCTGAAAACTCGGTACGGCCTCGAGCTAAATTTTAACTTTTGAAAAGTTGGTCCGCGTCTGAACTTCATCTCTCCGGGGCACATTCCGCGTCTTACGTTTTTTCTGTAGATTCGGAGCCCGACTGGGACTTTATACTTCAGAATTTTCTTTTACTTCTTCACGGTAATGTTTGTAATGCCACGGCATTTTTTGTTTGTCTTTATCTTAAAAAATGGCTCAGATATAGCAGTTTAAATTTCTAATGTGGGTGACATTTTGAAAAATCTGATTTTTTGCCTGCGACAGCACTCATATATATCAACCCATTCCGATGTGAGTGAGCATGTGCACAGCAATTACTAAGGTTTCGACCAAGTTCACTGGTTAGCCTCATCCACCATGTTGTCTTAAAATGGCAGGCACTTTAAGAAATCGCCGAATTTGGCAGCCAAATATAAGTTAGTTTAAATAAATAAAAGCAGCTTGGATAAAGATGACTAATTTCGCGAAATTCTCATTCCTAGTGATTTAGTATTGATAAAAATTAGTATTGAATCTCCTATATTCGGTTTCCACTGAATTGAGCTTCGTGTGTTTGAATAATATAAGTTGGCGTTTTTAAAATAAGGAATTTGAAAGCTAGCTCTTCCTCCCGGCACTGGCCGGAAGGACTTTTTTCTTTCATTTTTCGTTAAATATTAAAACATGCAAAGTATCATAGTTAAAAACATATTTATATGCTACAACATATATATTTTATTTTTTTTTTTCGTAAATTTCAATTGTTATGCATTTTTGCCTTTTTTTTTTTTTTTTTTTTTTTTCGTTTCGAAATAATTGATAAAAAATTTTGTTGTTAAAACTAAGTCTCACTTGGGTTCGAACTCACAAAGAAAAATCGCAAATCCAGAATGCTGCCAATCAAGCTGCAGAGTCGCTTACCAAGGTTGAAATTTATCGATTATAAACTGTAACGTAAACTTTGAGACTTATTTTCTCAATACCCTCTGTGTATTGCGCTTTATGACTTTTATATATTTATATACTAACTATACCCTATCGATACACAAACGTTCACCGCATTCTGTGTGACCAACTTCGGAGCCTCCCGTTGTTAGATATGGCACTTGATTTACAAGAGGACAGTATACATATAATTAAAAAAACTATTTTTTTAAGGGCCCCTATTTTCCTATAACTTAGTTTGGGAAAAATATTTCCCTGTGTTTAAGAAGGACAATTAAAAAAAAAAATCCCATCTTTTTGCATACCAAAACGTACCGGCTAATAATATTTTTAATTTCATGAAGATTTTTCTTGCATTAAAAAGGGAAAGACGAGTTTCAGTGCCGGAAATCACTGAAAACTCATAAAACATAAAATATCATAACTCTGTAAATTTCAGTCCTAAAAGAATGGGATTATTTTTATATCCTTCTTAGAGGCAGGACAACATCCTTCTAAGTACAGGGAGTGGGGATCGTACAAAAAAAATTAAATTTCGTATTTTAATATGGACACAGTCTTCTTCCATAACAAACGTCATATGTAAAAATTACATTTAATTCGTGTATTTTGTGTAATTGTAACTATTTTTCTATTATTATCCGTTTAATATACGAACACCATTACATTTACTTTGAATCACGCGGTATATACAAAATTTTATGAATTCAAAAGTTTCTATATTTTAAATTTCCTTATTTTACAGGCTTAACAGTACCATGAACACATTTAATCTAATATGCGATACTTATTTTCGTGCATACCATACGAAATCTGTACTAAAAATAGTTGTCCGTTGTAAATGACATACACTCACACATACAAGAAACAAGTGGGTAAGTGCGATCACAGATCGCACAGAGGGTTTCGTTTAATGTTCCTTTCAAAACACTTTATCCTTTTGAAATATCTGTCAGTTCCACATTTCACAACTAGGCGGCGCACTTGATTCTAAACAAACCTGTATCCGAAAGAAAATCCGTTTTACATACTATCCGTAGATATATTAATCGAGGGGATTGGGCCCATAGCACCCGAGGTAAGTAGGCGCACCTGGCGGAAAAAAATGGAACTAAAATATATAAGGCTTTGGTGCATAATATGAAAGAATGGTCAAAGGGGTGTCCGCAAAAGTTGGAAACTTTCTTCCCGGGTTAAAAGGGCGGAGGTTAGAAAAATTGCTTAAAATACACAAGTTAGAGCCCAGAGGGGTAAATAATAAAAGACTTTTTGAAAATTTTATGATTTGTCGTGTGGTCTGAGGCATTCCGCTATACATATGCAAAATTTCATGTCACCAACTTAATTAGGAAAGAATTATCTCTTAGAAAGAATTGCTTCAAATACATATGTGGTAACTCAAAGGGTTAAACGTAAGACTTTTTCAAGATTTTATGATTTGTCGCCTGGCCTCAGGTGTTCTGCAATAAGTATGCAAAATTCCAAATCTCCAATTTAATTAGGGGCTCAGTTAGAAAGAATGGCTTAAAATACACAAGCTTGAGTTGAAAGGGTTAAACATAAAACTTTTTCAAAATTTATTATTTGACGTGAGATCAGAGGTGTTGAGCTATAAGTATGCAAAATTTCACGCCTCCAACCTAAATAGGGGCTCACTTGTTTAAAATGCACATGTGGGAGCACAAAGGGTTAAATGTACGACATTTTCAAAATTTTATGATTTGTCATTTGATGTGAGGTGATCAGCTATAAGTATGCAAAATTGCACGTCTCCAAACAAATTGGGAGCTCACTTAGAAAGAATTGTTTAAAATACACATGCGGGACCGTAAAGGGTTAAATGTACGACTTTTCCAAAATTTTATCATTTGTAGTATGATGTGAGGTGTTCAGCTATAAGTACCCAAAATTTCATGTCTCCAACATAATTAGGGGCTCACTTAGAAAGAATTGTTTAAAATACACGTGTGGGACCCCAAAAGGTTAAATGCACGACTTTTTCAAAATTTTATGATTTGTCGTTGGATGTGAGGTGTTCAGCTATAAGTATGCAAAATTTCACGCCTCCAACCTAATTAGGGTCTCACTTAGAAAGAATTGTTTAAAATACACTTGGGACCCCAAAGGGTTAAACGTACGACATTTTCAAAATTTTATGATTGGTCGTTTGATGTGAGGTGTTCAGCCATAAGTATGTAAAATTTCACACCTCCAAACTAATTAGGAGCTCACTTAGAAAGAATTGTTTAAAATACACATGCGGAAGCCCAAAGGGTTAAATGCACGATTTTTCAAAATTTTATGATTTGTCGTTTGATGTGAGGTGTGAGGTGTTCAGCTATAAGTATGCAAAATTTCACGTCTCCAAACTAATTAGGAGCTCACTTAGAAATAATTGTTTAAAATACACATGCGGGAGCCCAAATGGTTAAATGTACGACTTTTTCAAAATTTTATCATTTGTGGTATGATGTGAGGTGTTCAGCTATAAGTTCCCAAAATGTCATGTCTCGAACATAATTAGGGTCTCGCTTAGAAAGAATTGTTTAAAATGCACATGTGTGACCCCAAAGGGTTAAACTTACGACATTTTTAAAATTTTATGATTTGTCGTTTGATGTGAGGTGTTCAGCTATAAGTATGCAAAATTTCACGCCTCCAACCTAAATAGGGGATCACTTGGAAAGAATTGTTTAAAATACACATGTGGGACCCCAAATTGTTAAACGTACGACATTTTCAAAATTTTATGATTTGTCATTTGATGTGAGGTGTTCAGCTATAAGTATGCAAAATTTCACGCCTCCAAATTAATTAGGAGCTCACTTAGAAATAATTGTTTAAAATACACATGCGGGAGCCCAAAGGGTTAAATCTACGACTTTTTCAAAATTTTATCATTTGTCGTATGATGTGAGATATTCAGCTATAAGTACCCAAAATTTCATGTCTCCAACATGTATAGTTTCTGAGAACGGGCTCTGTGACGGACAGACAGACGGACAGACAGACAGACAGACAGACAGAGGAGCGAGACGAATAGGGTTTCTTCAGATGAACGAAACCCTAAAAAATAGTGGGGGTGGGTAAATAATTTCATGGATTCTTCACAAATACTTGGGGAATTCAAACGATGATAAGCAAATATGTATACGGCTCATTTTCTTTTTTTTGTGTGGCTTGTTTCGAAGTGCATTACTATTATTATTATCATTATTTAAGCATTCAAGCAAAAAAATAATATAAAGATTAGCTTTTATGTAAGGAAAATATTTTTAGTAGAGGTTTTTCTTGAGAAAGTGAAATACTTCTGCACAAATTTTTTTACACAGATGTTTTTAAAACTCAGTGGATTCATATCTTGCAGATAAATGTAAAACAAAGTATGAGACTCATTGATTTTAAGATTTTATATTTTGAATTGTTTTTCGGTGAGTGCCTTGGTATTTATTTATGGGGAATTTTACTAAACAGCGTAGCGTAACACCAAATATAGCGTAAAATATGTATTCCAAAAACTTCAAAATATATACTAAAAAACTTAAATTGCTTAAAAGAGTCAAATAGCAATAAAAAACATTAAATATTGACATGTTTCGATTGATACATTTAATCATCATCAGAACAAATAAACAATCCACATAAAACAAAGGAATGCGAGATCAGTCCCTATTATAGAGTGAAGATACAATGCCCTTTATATTTTCAACAGTTTTTATGTGTTCTGATCATAATTGAGTGAACCAATCGAAATATACCATTATTTTAAAGTTTTTTATTCTACACTTTATAATAGGGACTGATCTCACATTCCGGTGTTTTATGT
Organism: Maratus speciosus; assembly: GCA_963932465.1. NCBI lineage: Eukaryota > Metazoa > Arthropoda > Arachnida > Araneae > Salticidae > Maratus > Maratus speciosus. The sequence goes on from OZ010792.1 coordinate 245,967,627, forward strand.
ACATTGTTATTTGTGTTTTTTATTTGTTCTAATGATGATTGAGTGGAACAATAGAAAAATGTCAATATTTTAGTTTTTTTATTGATATCTTCACTTTATAATAGGGACTGATCCCACATTCCAGTGTTTTATGTACAGTGGTGGGAAAAAAAAAAGAGTACACACATATACTAACTCTTCAAAAAATTATCGTAGAAAAAAGTTACTGGTACCACACGATTGGTAATAAAATCTACTTTTAAATGATGTATATAAAATTTGCTTAAGGGGACATCTACATATTAAAACGAACCGTAACCTTGTTTTCTTTTTTTCAGTACACAATTCTGACAGCATAAATGAACTCTACACCCTTCAATTAATCTAAAAATAAATTTTTATGCAATTCGTATGATAAGTTTCCGAGAAATTAATTATTTTTAAAACGAGCGTATTTTAGGGGCTATATCCAAATTGAAGTTCAATACCCGATTGTTGACCGAGAGAGCTCCCTTCTTGATCAAGGAATGATCACAAACTACTAGATTACAGGATAGCAGAAGATATTTCAAAATATCTAGTCGGCATAGACTTAAACCATCATTTTGCCGTTTTTTAAGCATAATTTGAAAACTACTTGGAAGAAAAATGTGAAATTTTGGATTTCCATAAAGCAGGACTTAATAAATCTAAATCCATCAAAAAAAAAAAAAAAAAAAAAAAAAAAAAAGAAAAAAAAATTGTAGGTTGCAATTTCTAATTTTTTCGAATATTAATTTCATAATTCAGATAATAAAATAACAAAAATTGCAAATTCAACGTATTTATATTTGGGTATATTAGTATTATTGCTATACAAAAAATTAGCACATTAGGAGTATAATTTCATGAGATATAAATAAAAATATGAAAATGTAATTTATCATTAGAAACACTAAATTTTGAATGTTTATAATCCAAAAACTTATCATTCAAATGACTTGAAATTTGGCGTCTAGGCATAGTTTGAACAGAAGATTTGAAATATCTTGTTAAAGTTGGGTATTTCTATTGAAAAAATGAAGTTTGGTTTCGTTTTAATATGTAGATGCAAACTAAGCAAATTTTATATACATCATTTAAAAGTATACTTTATTTCCAATCGTTCGGTACCAGTAACTTTCTTTTACGATAATTTATTGAGGAGTTAGTTAGTAGGGGGTGGTTACTTTTTTTTCCACGACTGTACATTGTATTTATGTTTTTTATGTGTTCCGATGATGATTGAGCAAATCATCAAAACATGCCAATATTTTAAATTTTTTTATTGATGTCTTCACTTTATAATACGGGCCGATCTCTTATTCTAGTGTTTTATGTACATTGTAGTTGTGTCTTTTATGTGTTCTGAAGATGATTGACTGTATCAATGGAAAATGTCAATATTTTAATGTTTTTTATTGATATTTGGTGTCTTTTAAGCAATTAAAGTATTTTTAGTATATATTTTAAAGTCTTTGGAATATATATTTTTTATGATGTTACTTTTAACGGACGTAAATTAAGAACTTTTTCTTTGTATTTAATATTTAAGTTCTCTCATTGAGTCTCTCTCCATGGAGAGAAGGTGGTACAATCGAACCAGGAATGTCTTGGCTGAAGCTGCCTAACAATAAAAGTTTATTTAATAAGCTACGAATGTACTTTAAACAACGATTAGATATTAATATGAAGAAAAAATTTTGAAACATTTTTACTTTTTCAAGCGTTTTAATATAGAGGTCAGGATAATGTGCTCCTACCTAATTTACCTTGTTAGCTGGGTGAATTAGGTCCTCCAGATTCGTCCGCTATAGCTCAGAAGGCGGAGCATTGGCAGCTTCATACAAGAGATCCCTGGTTCGAACCCTGTCCTGGACATGTTTCACCCAGTTAAAATTTCAACTCTTTTGATATCTATTAATTTGTTGGAATATTGCTCTTCTTTAATTTAAAGAAGGCCATTTTGAAATGTATAAATAAAAGTAACTCAAATATAGATCATAGTGTTATTTTTTAAGGGTTATTCGTTCAACCCTTTATCTACTGACGGTACTTATAAGTACCATTAAAATAAGTTGTTATAAAATTCATTTAATACATCGATTAGTAGTAATACAGTTTAGAATGACTTATAGATACATTACATTATCTTGTTCCAACAACATTATTGGATGCACAAAATAAAATTTTTTTTAAAGGATGATTTCTTTTGTCTTTGCATCTTTTCAGCTTTCTTGACGTTGGGGGGGGGTGATATTTTCAATTCGGAAATATTTCTATATTTCTATTGTCTTTGTACATTCCCTGATTCTACAAAATACTAAGGAAAATATTTAAAATAAAAGATTTAAGAGGGTTTATAAATATTGCACAAAATCCCTATAAATTCAAATTTAATTAAGTATTATAAATCCTTCAATCCTTCTAAAATCCTTCTAAAATTTATTAAAGGATTATGTAACTCTTCTAATGTAGTTTCAAAAATTCACGAAAAATGCTTTAGAAGATAAAATTTTCATGATTCAGTTCATAAAGGGTTAAAAGTTGTTTACTGTTTATTCAATTCTTTAAGCTTATGAAATTTTTCACGTGAAAAATATATTAATGTTTCGTTTTAAACATAAACAATCTCTTACGAATTTGTCATATTACCACTGGATGAATTTAAAAGAGCTCAATTATTTAAAATAGCATGAGAGAAACTATATTTTTATATGTACTGTTTTAATTTTAAGAGATGGTTCAAAGTGATACAACTAAATTGAGCGAATATTTAAATTGTAAATGCAGCTTAATGTTATGAATGAACTATTTCGAATAGAATTATTATTTATTCCATATTTAAATTCTCAAAATTTATTTTAAGAGGGATACAGTTTGAAAACTTTTAAAATTTCGGAAATAGATTTTCGAAGTTGTATCACGTAAGCTAATATACAAATAAGGTTACTTTTATGAAATAATGTGATATTAGTTGTAAAACGTCCATATTAATATTCTTGAAAACGTGAAAGTTTTTAATATTCTATCTTTATGTTAAAATCTACTTACCGTTTGAAGTGCATCCATTTCTTAAAAGTAATACACATTTTATCCGAAATTAATATCAATATTTCTCTTTAAATAAGAACATTTACGAATCTTTCTTCGCTATTTGAAATAATATGCGAGAAGTCATCTATTCCATATATGCTGTTTGAATATTAAGAGATCTTTCAAAATGATACAACTAAATGAAGTGAACATTTACATAGTTTTCTGCTATACATGTACGCACGACAGCTTAAATTTACGAATGAACAAATTTGAAGTTGTTTATTTGATTTTTTTCATTTTAATGATTTATTTTTCGAGGGATACATTTTCGAAACTTTTAAAATTTTGGATATAAAAAATTTAAGGCACTTTACGTTAGATAATTTATAAATAAGGCCATTTTTGAGAAATAACATAACACATTAGTTGTAAAAGATCTATATTAAAACACTTGAAAAAGTAAAATAAAATCCTTTATTAAAGTCTGGTCGTTGCTTGAAGTACATCCATTTCTTATTATGTAAAATTTTATTTTAAGAATAACTACATTTTTCACCAAACACTAATGGAAATTTTCATGCGAAATAAATATCAATGTTTTTCTTTAAACAAGATTGTTTACGAATCCGTCAGGATTATCCTTCGACGAATTTAGGAGGATACAGCTATTTGAAATAATATGCAAGATATCATATTTAATATCTTTTCATATATACTGTTTGAATATTAAGAGATCGTTCAAAATGATACAACTAAATGGACTGAACATTTACATAGTTATATGCAATATATATATACGTACGGCAGCTTAAATTTATGAATGGATGAATTTAAAATTGATTATTTCGTCTTTTTCATTTTAATGATTTATTTTTCGAGGGATACATTTTGGAAAGTTTTAAAATTTTGGATATTAAAGTTTTAAGGTTCTTCACGTTAGATAATAAATAAATAAGGCTATTTTTGAGAAATAACATGACACATTAGTTCTGAAATATCTATATTAAAACGCTTGAAAAAGTAAAAATATTTAGATATTTTTTCCTTCATATTAAAGTTTAGTCATTTGAAGCATGTATCCACCAGTTCTTAAAGCTTATGAAAATTTTCACGTGAAAAAGATAATAATGTTTCGTTTTGAGCAGAAAATATCTCTTACAAATGTATCATATTAACACTGGGTGAATTTAAACGAGTACAGTTATTTAAAATAGTATGCGAGAAACTATATTTTCTATAGGTACGATTTGAATTTTAATATATGGTTCAAAATAATACAACTAAATGGAGCGAATATTTAAATTGTATATGCGGGAGATGTAATATACAACTTAAAATTACGCTTCGCGTTAGATAAAAGATAAAAAAAGCTATTTTTGAGAAATAACAGGACACATTAGTTGTGAAACATCTGCGAGAAAAAGTAAAAATGTTTCAATATTTTTTCTTCATATTAAAGTGCAGTCATTGTTTGAAGTACATCCATTTCTGACTAAATAAATTTTATTGTCAGAATAACTACATTTTCCACCAAATGCTAATGGAAATTTTTATGCAAAATAAATATCAATGTTTTTCTTTAAACTAAATCGCTTTCCAATTCGTGACAGCTTTCCCTTGACGAATTTTGAAGGAGAAAGTTATTTGATACTCTCTGGGAGAAACATATTTTCTCTGCGTACTGTTTGAATTTTAAGGGATCGCTCTAAATCTAAGTGATACAGCTAAACGGAGCAAATATTTACATGGAATCTGCGAGAGATATAAGTAACATCTTAAATTTATGAATGGACTAGTTCAAATAGCATTATTGCATAGTGAAGCTTTTCGTTTTCAAGTTTTATTTTTCGAGGGATACATTATAAAAGCTTTTAAAAATTTTAAAAATGGATTTTTAAAGGTGTTTCACTTAAGCTAATATACAGGGTGTCCCACGAGGTACACAACGTCTGATATGTACAGATTCGGATAGAGCACGTCAATATGAGCATTTTGAATGGTAACATGTGGAGCCCCGAATATAGCGTGATAGTGTAAGTAAGGTGTGAAGCTTGTCATATGAAAAACACAAGAAATGAGAAAAAAAACCAAGTGAAAATTAATGTTTGGTGAGAACTTTCAATACAACAGATTTTCGAAATGACCGCCGTTCAAACAAATAACATTTTGAAGTCTGGAATGGAAGTTCGCAATTTTTTTTAGCAATAGATATCTTCCAAATTCCTTCATCTTGTTTTCAATTGCTGCTCTCAAGTCGTCTAATGTTTTGGGCTGTGTGCGATATACTGTGTATTTCAGATGTCCCCATAAAAAAGTCAAACGGTTTAAGATCCGGGGGATACGGCGGCCACTCTGTACCATTGCCTGTTTTCGTAATGGAGTCCAACCAGATGATTCTATCGTGAAAATGATCCGTTAAGAGGTCGAAGTTACGCTGAGTGCGGTGAGATCTAGCACCATCTCGCATAAACCAATAATCGCTTATCTTATCTATGCCATCCAAGAATGGGATGACACAGTCATGCAACACGTCAAAATAAGCGTCACCGGTGACATTTCCGGCGAAAAAAATTAGTCCAATGATGCCTTCGGCAGATAATGCACACCAAACTGTAAGCCTTAGTGGGTGCAGTGGCCGAACTATTGCATGATGAGGATTTTCGTTGGTCCAGAACCTCCAATTCTGTTTGCTAACATATCCTTGGAGGGGGAAGTGCGCCTTGTCACTGAACCAGATCCGATTTAAATCCATTTCGCCATCTTCAACCTTACTAATCATCGTGTTTGCAAAATCAAACCTCCTTAAACCATCCAATTCCGTCAATGGTTAATTGATTTGGATTTTGTAAGGGAACAAAGCCACATCCCCCCTCATTATCCATTGTACCGTGTTTTTGGACATGTTGACTTTTTGAGCCACCTGTCGTATCAAAGCTGATGGGCTTTCTTCGCACACTTCTGTCACTTTCTTATCATTAACTTCGGTTCGTGCACACATCTCTTTGGTCCCCATCGTTAGCACATTGTCCAACACACTGCAAGTTTCCTTAAATTTGCTGTACGTTCGTTTGATCGTCGTGCCGCTTATAATTTGGTGATTGCCGAATTTTTCCTTGAATTTTCTGATCACAGTCGCCGGGGATTGCAATTCATGGTAAGTCAGTACCATGAAAATATGATGCTCAATGGAATATTTGCTCCTTTCAGAACCGAAATGGTAACACAACAAAAACGAAACGATAACGATACAACCCTACTTTCCTAGCGAGTAACAACCAACTCATTTTCTTCAAACTTCTTTTCTAGCTTTATAGTATGCCGCCGAGGGATATTGCGTATTCACTGCCAGACGCACTTTTCCTTTCATTGGTTGCCACAAATTTGCATAGTCATCTGGGAAATCTTTCATGTTGTGCATTCGTCGTACACATCGTCATTTGGAATACCCACTATGGGATTCGTCAATAACGTTCATCCTGTAATTAGATTATCACGCTATATTCGGGGGCCCCACATGTCACCATTCAAAATACTCATATTGACGCGCTCTATCCGAACCTGTACGTGCCAGACGCTGCGTACATTGTGGCGCACCCTGTACATATAAGGATATTTTTATTAAGTAAAGTAACACATTATTTGTAAAACGTCCATAATTATGCGCTTGAATAAGTAAAAATTCTTTAATACCTTATCTTCTTATTAAAGTCTATTCATTGTCTGAAATGCAGCTCTTTCATAAAACTAATGGACATTTTCATGCGAAATAAATATCTATATTTCTCTTTAAATAAGGAAACTTTCAAATTCGTAAGATTATCCCTCAGCGAATTCGGAAGGATATTGTTATTCTAAATAGCGCGCGAGAAACTATATTTTCTATATGAGCTGTTTGAATTTTAAGAGATCATTCGAAAGGATTCACCTAAATGAAGTGAATATTTACATGGTATATGCTAGATATATAATGTAGCGGTTTAAAGTTATGAATGGTCTAGTTCGAATGGATCCAGTTTTTCATTTCCAAGATGCATTTTTCGAGAGAAGCATTTTGTAAGCTTGTAAAATTTTGGATTGAGCCGAGTTGAATTATAGCTGAGTTAAATTTTTGAATAGATTAGTTCGAATAAAATTATTGTTTACTCCAGTTTTACACTTCCAATATCTAGTTTTTGAAAGATACATCTGAGATGGTTTTAAAATTTCAGACATAGAATTTTTGAGATGTTTCACGCAAGCTAGTATAAATATAAGGATATTTTTATTAAATAATGTAGCACACTATTGGGAGATGCGAGTTTCAAAACTCACCTTATCCAAAATTTAAAAAATCGCGTTTTCTCTGTCAATCTATCGTTTGGTAAACCTGAACCGAAAAAAATAGAACAATCTGCAAAAGAAAACTAGTTTTATCCGGTATTTCTGCCATTATAAAATATTGGTTTACAATGAAAACCAATGAACGCAGCTACAGGTTTTTCACGATTTCCCAATATTTGATTTTCTGGATAAAGTGAGTTTTGAAACTCACGTCCTCATTTGTAAAACACCCTTATTAATGCGTTTGAAGAAGTAAACACTCTTTAATACTCTATCTACATAATAAATTCTACACTGTAAAAAAAAACGGACTAAAATACGAAAATTGTACTGGCAATCGAAACGACAGTGATATTTCCGTATTTTAAAGGAAGCTTTCCCCCGTAGATAAAAAGAAAATGGAAATTTTTCTGTTAATTACCGCGAAAAAGTTCCGTTAAAATGCGGAAATAGTACTGGCGTCTCGATTGCCAGTAGCATTTCCGTATTTTAGTCCATTTTTAGGGTTTCGTTCATCTGACGAAACCCTATTCGCCTCGCTCCTCTGTCTGTCTGTCCGTCCGTCTGTCTGTCCGTCACAGAGCCCGTTCTCAGAAACTATACATGTTGGAGACTTGAAATTTTGCATACTTATAGCTGGACACCTCAGATCAAACGACAAATCATAAAATTTTGAAAAAGTCGTCCATTTAACCCTTTAGGCTCCCACATGTGTATTTTAAACAATTCTTTCTATGTGAGCCTCTAATTATGTTGGAGGCGTGAAATTTTGCATACTTATAGCTGAACACCTCGCACCAAACGACAAATCATAAAATTTTGAAAAAGTTGTAAATTTAACCCTTTGGGGTCTCACATGTGTGTTTTAAACTATCCTTTCTAAGTGAGCCCCTAATTAGGTTGGAGGCGTGAAATTTTACATACTTATAGCTGAATACCTCACAAGAAATGACTAACCATAAAATTTTGAAAAAGACGTATACATTTAACCCTTTGAGCTCCCCAATGTGTATTTTAAACAATTCCTTCAAAGTGACCCCCTAATTAGGTTGGAGGCGTGAAAATTTTCATACTTATAGCTGAATAACTCACATCAAACGACAAATCATAAAATTTTGAAAAAGTCGTACATTTGACCCTTTGGGCTCCCACATGCGTATTTTAAGCAATTCTTTCTAACTGAGCCCCTTATTAAATTGGAGGTTTGAAATTTTGCATGCTTATAGCAGAACACCTGAGGCCAGGCGACAAATCATAAAATCTTGAAAAAGTGTTACTTTTAACCCTTTGAGCCACCACATATGTATTTTAAGCAATTCTTTCTAAGTGAGCCCCTAATTAGGTTGGAGGCGTGAACTTTTGCATACTTACAGCTGAACACCTCACAAGAAATGACTAACCATAAAATTTTGAAAAAGTCGTACATTTAACCTTTTGGGCTCCCACATGTGTATTTTAAACAATTCTTTCAAAGTGACCCCCTAATTAGGTTGGAGGCGTGAAATTTTGCATACTTATAGCTGAACACCATCATGCGACAAATCATAAGATTGTGAAAAAGTCGTACATTTAACCCTTTGGGATCCCACATGCGTATTTTAAGCAATTCTTTCTAATTGAGCCCCTTATTAAATTGGAGATTTGAAATTTTGCATACTTACAGAACACCTGAGGCCAGGCGGCAAATCATAAAATCTTGAAAAAGTCTTGCGTTTAACCCTTTGAGTTACCACATATGCATTTTAAGCAATTCTTTCTAATTTCCCTAATTAAGTTGGAGACATGAATTTTTGCATACATATAGCTGAATACCGACAGCACGACAAATCATATACTTTTCAAAAAGTCTTATATTATTTACTCCTACGGGCTCTTTATATTATTTACTCCTCCGAGCTCTAACTTGTGTATTTTAAGCAACTTTTTTAACCTCCACCCTTTTCACCCGGGGAGCACTTTTCCAACTTTTGCCGACACCCCTTTGACCATTCTTTCATAATATGCACCATAGCCTTACATATTTTAGTTCCACTTTTTATCGTCAGGGGCGCCTACTTATCTCGGGTGCTATTGGCTCAATCCCCTCGACTAATATATCTACGGATAGTATGTAAAACGGAGTTTCGTTCAGATAGAGGTTTGTTTAGAATAGAGTGCGACCGTGGTTGCGAAATGTGGAAATAACAGATTTTTCAAAAGTATAAAGTGTTTTGAAGGGAATATTAAACGAAACCCTCTGTGCGATCTGTGATCACAATTACCCACTTGTTTTAAGGTTCCGCTCATCTGACGAAACCCTATTCGTCTCATTCCTTTGTCTGTCTATCTGTCCGTCACAGAGCCTGTTCTCAGGAACTATATATGTTGAAGACTTGAAATTTTGGATTCTTATAGCTGAACACCTCACATGAAGCTATAAATCATAAAATTTTGAAAAAGTCTTATATTTACCCCTCTGGGCTCTAACTTGTGTACTTTCAGCTTTTTTTTTTCTAACTGAGCCCTTAATTATGTTGCAGACTTGAAATTTTGGATTCTTATAGCTGAATACCTCACATCAAACGACAAATCATAAAATTTTGAAAATGTCATATATTTACCCCTCTGGCATCTAAGTTGTGTATTTTAAGCTTTTTTTTTCTAATTGAGCCTCTAATTAAGTTGAAGACTTGAAATTTTGGATTCTTATAGCTGAACACCTCACATCAAACGACAAATAATAAAGTTTTGAAAAAGTCTTATATTCTCTGGGCTCTAACTTGTGTATTTTAGCTTTTTATTCTAACTAAGCCCCTAATTAAGTTGAAGACTTGAAATCTTGGATTCTTATAGCTGAACACCTCACATCTAACGACAAATAATAAAATTTTGAAAATATCTTATATTTACCACTCTGGGCCCTAACTCGTGTATTTTAAGCTTTTTTTTCTAACTGAGCCTCTAATTAAGTTGAAGACTTGAAATTTTGGATACTTACAGCTGAACATCTCTCATCAAACGACAAATCATAACATTTTGAAACAGTCTTATATTTACCCCTTCTGGTCTCTAACTTGTGTATTTTAAGCAATTTTTCTAACTCAGCCCCTAATTAAGTTGGAGATGTGAAATTTTGCATACCTATAGCAGAACACTTGCGATCACACAAAAAATCATAAATTTTTTAAAAAGTCTTGTATTATTTACCCCTCCGGGCTCTAACTTCTGTATTTTTAGCAACTTTTCTAACCTCCACGCTTTTCACCCGGGGTGCACTGTATGATTCTTCTTTGAAAGAAATCTTTTAGTATTCACAACTCGCTGTAGATGGCCGCACTAAAAAACTGAAAAGCTGCATTTCTGATTAGAAATATTTACTGCTTTAAAAATTAAGACTTTAATTAATTCTAATTCATATTATTTTTAACTCCTTTTTATTTTTAAAATTCATTTTGTCCTTTTTATATATCATGTATAATTAATCATTGTCTTTTTCTCTTTAATAGATAACTCTTATTTTCTTTATTTCTTTACATTCGCTGCAGGACTGCAGACGAATTTCGTTCTGTTATGATTCTTGAGGCTGAAGTGTGAAGGCCATATCAGATTCTATTAAAATGTGAAATTGAAATCTTATTCTCATTTATTAGTAGTAGTGAGTAAATTAATTTTTCATATTCAAATCTTTAATATTCTTCTATACTCAAAGCAAGTCCGAAGGATCTAATGATTATTCTAACTCAACTATTTCGAAACAAGGGATACGAATGAATCAACGGCACGCAGTCAAGAAAAAAGAAGGTACTGTTTTCATTATGTTTAATTCTTTTGAATAAAGAGATAATCTATATTCTATTAATCTTAAAAATCTAACATATAACTTTTTGTTGGTCCGTATCGCAGGCTGGAGATAACTAGTGATAATCTTATTTAATTAATATATTATGGCGAAAACTAAAGCAAAAACTGCTTCTGAATCAAAATTTCTTTTCACTGTCAAAGAAATAAAGAGATTTAGAGCTCAAGTTACTGACGCAATTGAGAATAAAAACTTAAAGCTAATTGAAAAATTGAAATCTGAGCTAATTAATTTAGAGAATGATTTTTAAAAAAATCTTATTTTGTCGTAGCTGAAGAAAGCGTAAATTCGTTATATGATAACTTTACTGAAGCTAAAGATATTGTTGTTGATGATTTAGTTAAAATCGAACAGTTCTTAGAAATTCAAGACGTAAAATCGCAAGAAATTCAAAGTGGAGCTAATAATAACTCAAATTCAGGTGTGAAAAATAACGCTTTAAAACTACCTAAGTTCGAGTTACCCATATTTTATGGTGATGTCACTCAATGGATAACATTTAAGGATACATTTTTAACTGCAATTCATAATAACAAAGCAATTTCAGATCAGTTGAAATTTTCGAACCTTATAGCTAGTGTTAAGAATTACCCGGCTAAATTAATTTCTGGTTTCTCAATTTCTGGTGATAATTATAAGGAAGCTTGGGAAACGTTAGTTAATAGATATGATAATCGTAAGAGTTTGGCATATTCATTGCTGTCTAAATTTGTTAATGCTAAACCATTGAAATCGCCCACGCAGAAACTATGTTACAACTTTTAGATACGTGCAATGAAGTTATTTGAAATTTAAAATCTTTGAAATTTTAATTTAATGAATTTGTTGATTTGATTTTAGTATATATAGTGCAAACTAAATTTGACGAATCCTTAAAAAATCAATGGGAATTATCATTAAATAATGATTCGTTCCAACTTATGAAATGTTAATGACATTTCTCGAAAACAGGCTCGTAGTTTGCAGAGCTGTAATATTGAATTTTTTAAAGGTGAATCCAAATCTAATCAAAAATTTGAAAATAAGTCTCAACATTTTTCAAAAAAATCTGTTGTAATGCAGTCGTGATGGATAGTATAAATAAATCTTCAAACCTTTCATGTGCACAGTGTAATGAATCTCACCCACTTTATAAGTGCCCAGAAATTTCAAAATTATCTGTTGATCAACGTTTGCAATTAGTTAAATCTAAAAAACTTTTCACCAACTGTTTACGATCAAATCACTTTGCTGCCAATTGTCTTATTACTGCCACATGTAAATATTGCAACTCTAAACATCATACACTCCTTCATCGTGATCAGACTATCCCTGCATCACAGAATACTTTCAGGCAGCAAGATCGTGTTACAACCCCAAATGCTGTTGTTAATTCTAACGAGTCAAATTGTTTCACTTCTCAATCTTTCAATGAAAATGCTCAAACATTATTGGCTACTGCCATTATAAAAGTAAAATCTAAATCGGGAAAATTCATACCTTGTAGAGCTATGATCGATAGTGCTTCTCAAAAAAGATTACTTTCAAAAGCTTGTTGTAAAAAACTAGGTCTTCCATCAAGGCCTACAAATCATAAAATCTCAGGAATAAATAATTTAGTCGCAGAAAGGGCTCTTCAGGAAGTTTCCTTGACATTCTCTCTACGTTTCAATAACGAAACTTTTCAGTTAAATGCATTAGTTGTTAATCAGATTACAACCAATTTACCAAATTTTTTGATTTCAACTAAATATTGGCCACACATTGAAGGATTGAATCTTGCAGATCCTAATTTTCATTTATCCAGTCCTATTGATGTACTCATAGGCTCAGATTTATTTGCTAATATCCTAATAGGAGAATCAATTCTCGGTCCTAAAGAATCACCGAGTGCTGTTAATTCTAGACGGGGTTGGATTCTTTCGGGGATCATTTATTCGAATGATTCAAATCAAAATTCATCTGTTAGTTGTCATGTTACTACACAGATAAGTTCTCAACTACAAAAATTTTGGGAACTTGAATCGGTTCCTACTCCTGATCCAATTTCTCTAGTTGAAGATAACTATGCGAAAACAGATTCACGTTCAGAATCTGGAAGATATATAGTAAATCTACCCTTAAATCTAAACCTATTCTAGGGAACTCCAAATCTCGAGCTTTAAAGCGTTTCTACTTCTTTAAGAAAAAACTTCAAGAAAATCCCTTGCTTAAAGAGCTGTATTTATCCTTCATGCGCGAGTATATCGAATTGGGGCATATGGAACTTGTACCAGATTCCGACATTTCAAATCCTGATAATTGTTATCTCCCACATCACAGGGTGTTAAAAGAAGATAGTTCTACAACTCGTTTTAGAGTAATATTTGACGCATCTGCTATTGGTTCAGAAGGCCGCTCCTTGACTGATTATCTAGAGATAGGTCCAAAACTGCAGCCAGAAATCTTTCCTTTACTGTTAAGGTTCAGAATGCATCCAATCACCTTTAGTTCTGAGATCGGAAAAATGTTTAGGCAAATTATCTTCAATCAAAATCATGTAGACTATCAACGCATTCTTTCGAGATTCAATTCAGATGAAATTATTAAAACATACAGGCTGTTGATCGTTACATACGGTACTGCTTGCGCGCCATTTTTGGCCATTAGGACATTATATCAATTGGCAAATGACAATGAGCAAAATCATAAAGAAGCCTCTCAGATAATTCGTAAGAGTACTTATGTCGACGATTTACTTTCTGGTTCGGATTCATAGGAAAATGCCCAAATTTTAGTAACTGAGTTAATCGAAGTTATGAAAAGCGGAGGTTTTAATTTACGTAAGTGGACCTGTAATGGTCCAGAAGTAATAGCTCATTTACCAGATGAAATGAAGGCTTCATCGCAAAAGGTAATTCAGGAAGATGATACCGTTAAAGTCCTCGGACTACTTTGGGATTCTTCCAAAGACATTTTACAAATTCGTTTTAATGATTTTAAAGAAGTGAAAACAAAAAGAGATTTGTTATCAGTAGTGGCTGCAATATTTGACCCCTGGGTTTCCTAGCTCCTACTACAATAAGATTAAAGATCATGTTGCAAGATCTTTGGAAGTATAACATTTCGTGGGATGAAGAAATCCCAGACTACATACAACAGGTTTGGAATGAGTTTTTATTAGAAATTCATTTGTTAAAGTCAATGGAAATACCCAGGTATATTAACTCTTATAATTAAAATGATGTCCAAATTCAGTTACAGGTTTTTTGTGATGGCTCAAGTAAAGCTTATGCTGCTGTTACTTATTTACGTGTTGTTACTCCTGAAGAAGTATTTGTCAATTTGCTTGCAGCTAAAACTAAAGTAAATCCAATAAAACCTCAAACACTGCCACGTATTGAGCTTTGTTCAGCTCTTTTACTAGCCAAGTTATGTTCAGTCATTATCGATACTTTACCAATAAACTTTGACAATATTTATCTGTGGACAGATTCCCAAATTATTCTCAGCTGGTTAAAATCACCTCCCTTAAAAGGCAATCAATTCGTCCTAAACTGAGTGTGTCAAATCCAATCATTAATGCATTCATGTGAGTGGAATCATATTCCAGGTATTCTAAATCCTGCAGATTCAGCTTCTAGGGGTATTCCACCACGAAAGCTTCTTCATCATTCGCTATGGTGGCATGGGCCTCCATGGCTGCTATCAAATGAACCAATCCCAATACCTTTGTACAATCCTCCGATATCTGAGTTAAATCCTGCAATTCAATCTGTCAGCAACGTAGCTCAAGTAATTGCCCTTCCAGACTTTATTCTTAAGTTCTCCAAATTCTCTAAGCTATCAAGAGTCACAGAGTGGTGTCTTAGATTCATCTATAATGCTAGGCATAGTGCTACAAAAAGATCTAAAAATCTGAGTGCACAAGAAATCTCTGATTCTATTCAATGTATTGTGAAATTAGTACAAAATTCTAAATTCTACACCGAGCTTAAATTATTAAAAGAAAGAAAGTCCTTACCAAGTAATAGTAAATTATTATCATTAGATGTGTCTTTATATTCGAGTGATATTATTCGAGTTGGTGGTCATTTGTCACAACATCAGTCGTTAAGTTTTGATAGAAAGTATCCTATGCTACTTCCGAAAAATCACGTTATTACTAAGTTATTGATAAAACATGTCCACGAGCAACATCTACATGCAGGTACACAGCTAGTAATTGCAATAATACGCCAACAGTACTGGTTTGTGAATGGTCGTTCTACTGTACGACAAGAGCTCCACAAATGTGCGCTTTGCAAACGCTTTAAGTCTCAAGCTTGTCAACAAATGATAAGAGATATTCCCGTTGACAGAATTACCCCAATCCGTCCATTTTCCAAGGTGGGTTTAGATTTTGCAGGACCCTGTATAACTAAACCAAATTTGCAAAGAAATAAGATCAAAATTAAATCTTATATAGCAGTATTTGTCTGTATGTGCACTAAGGCGGTACATCTTGAGTTGGTATCAGACTTGTCTGTGCAAGCCTTGCTAGCAGCCTTGAAGCGATTTATCGAGCGTAAAGGTCTACCGTCCGATGTATATTCATATAATAGAAAAAACTTCACAGGTCTGGCTAATCAGTTAAAGCAGCTATTCCAATATTTGATGGAAAATGAAGTTGAAGAATTTCTTTCGAGCCAGAAAATCAATTGGCATTTCATCCCTCCATATGCGCCACACTTTGGTGGGCTATGGGAGGCATCTGTAAAGCTTACTAAAAATCGCATACTAAGAGCATGTAAATCAAGTGTATCGAATTTTGAAGAATTAACTACTTTGCTATGTCAAATTGAAAGTTGTATAAATTCAAGACCCTTAACTCCTATGTCTTCGGATCCATCAGATCCACGTGCATTAGCTCCAGGTCATTTTCTAATAGGAGCACCTCTCCTTTATATTCCAGAATCTTCGAATACCATAATTCTAACATTAAATGCTCTGTGGCGCTTGATAGAAAAAACAAAGAATCAATTTTGGTGTAGATAGTCACGTGAATATCTTCAACATCTCCAGCAGCGTCGAAAATGGACTATTCCACGAACTAATCTACGAGAAGGAGACTTGGTGATTGTTCACGATCGATTTCAGCCCATGAGATGGAAGTTGGGTCGCATTCTAAAGACTTTTCCTGCACCGGACAAACTTGTACGAGTCGTCCTGATTAAAACAGCCGACGGTGACATCAAGCGTCCCATTTTAAAGGTGTCCCCTCTCCTGCCGGTGGCGGAGGATGTATGATTCTTTGACAGAAATCTTTTAGTATTCACAACTCGCTGTAGACGGCAGCACTAAAAAACTGAAAAGGCTGCATTTCTGATTAGAAATATTTACTGCTTTAAAAATTAAGACTTTAGTTAATTCTAATTCAGATTATTTTTAACTCCTTTTTAATGTTAAATTTCTTATTGTCATTTTTATGTATCATGTATAATTAATCATTCTCTTTTTCTCTTTAATAGATAATTTTTATTTTCTTTATTTCTTTGCATTCGCTGCAGGACTGCAGACGAATTTCGTTCTGTTATGATTCTTGAGGCTGAAGTGTGAAGGCCAAATCAGATTAGATTAAAATGTGAAATTCAAATCTTAATCTCATTTATTAGTAGTAGTGAGTAAATTAATTTTACATATTCACATCTTTAATATTCTTCAATACTCAAAGGAAGTCCGAAGGATCTAATGATTATTCCAACTGAACTATTTCGAAACAAGGGATACCAATGAATCAACTGCACGCAGTCAAGAAAAAAGAAGGTACTGTTTTTATTATGTTTAATTCTTTTCAATAAAGAGAAAATCTATATTCTGTTAATGTAAAAAATCTTACATATAATTTTTAACTTTTGCCGACACTCCTTTGACCACTCTTTCATATTATGCACCATAGCCGTACATATTTTAATTCCAATTTTTACCGCAAGGGCGCTTATCTATCTTGGGTGCTATGGGCCCGATCCCCTCGACTAATATATCTAAGGACAGTTTGTAAAACGGTGTTTCGTTCAGATAGAGGTTTGTTTAGAATATAGTGCACCCTTTGGTTGCGAAATGTGGAACTAACAGATTTTGCAAAAGGATAAAGTGTTTTGAAAGGAATGTTAAACGAAACCCTCTGTGCGATCTGTGATCACACTTACCCACTTGTTTTACAGTGTATTAGTTTTTAAAATGCACAATTCTCTAAAAACTGATGGAAATATTAATGCGAAAATAAATATTAGTGTTTCTCTATTAAACAGAATCACTCGTGGATACGCTATGTTATCACTCGGCAAATTTGGAAGAATATAGTTATTTTAAGGGCCAATATCTGAAAATTGGACAATTTGCATCCACTGCCAATGATATTTAATTAATTATACTAAAACCAAAAACGGAAAAATGCAGTATATTGTAACATTTGTTATAACAATTACCAATGATAAATGGACATATAAGGATATATAAATAATTAATTTTAAGCTTTAAACAAACGAAATCATCATTTCAGTCCCTGTACCCCAGGTACAAATATCCAATATTAAATATATGCTGTAAAAAATTCTATAAATATTATTAACTATTGCTATTATATGTTTATACCTATATATATACAGTATGGTAAAATATAATTCTCCTTTGTTAGCATAGATTGTATATTAAAAAGCAGTAAACCAACGTTTAACATGCACAAATAATGCGTGAAAAGCAGCAAACAGCTGTTTCGAAACTATTAGCAAGATTCTTCTTCAGTGCAAGATAGGGAAAAAGGAACAGCGTGCTAGAAAAAGAAAGGCTGAGCAAAATGAAAAATGATAGACAGAGACGCGCTGGCTTATATACCCTGTGCGGGTAGCGAAGGCGCCAAAAACAACCAATGAGAGAGAAGCAGTGGAAATGACTGGGTGGACAAGTTGCGACATCTACCGGAGAAGGAGAGAAAAAGAAACCAAAAAAGGGGAAATTAAATTAATGCTTTCCAAATACTTGGAAAATCAGGAGTACTAGATAAGTCATTGACTAAAGAGTGAGCATTTTTAATGATGTGGTAAGCTTCCCAAAAATCAAGATCAAGGTTAGAAGAACATTTTTGGATAATGGTGGCTGAAGAAAAATCGAACCTATGTTGAGAAGACCAAGAATGTTGAGCAATAGAAGAACGTTTGAGCTCCTGATTTTTAACATAACCTCATGCTCTTTTAAACGAAATCTAAGAGATCGTTTAGTCTGGCCAATATAAGAAAGGCCACACTGGCAAGAGATTTGGTAAATACCCCAGTTATCTAGGCGATTAGCGGGGTATTTGAGATTTGAAAAAGTGATTTTATTAACAGGAGAAAAAATGACATTAAAATTAAACCTTCTTAAAATTTTAGCAACTTGCTGACTCATTTTAGGGAAAAATGGTAACACAACTGAAGTATTAGAGTTAGAATTAGAATGCTTTTCAGAATGGACGGATTTCGTCAATTTCTTATAAATAGAAACAATAATATTAGAGGAATAACCACGATCACCATGCATGAAAGTAAATTGTTCTTCTCTTTGTTTCATATTTAGACATATTTAGTTTTTGTTCTGAATAGGGATGAGTATTTTTTTATGGCGTCATACATGTCCCTATATTTTACTTTTTATTTATTAAAAAAAACTTAGTGCAACTTTATTTATGTAACATACAAATGCCACATGGTATATTTAATAATTTACATGTGCGCAAAATGATTCAACAAAATGGCTGGGCAGCTGTTAAGATAAAATCATCACCTTAGTCCCAATTATTAGACACTGATTATGATGTTAACAAATACTTTCTTCCATAAAAGTTTATCCTACGCATAAAATATATATCCTTGATCTAAAAACACTACAGCATTTAAATGACAAAACATGTATCACAGTATATAAATGTATGCGGTAGTTGGTATATTAATTAAAAAAATAACAATTTTGAAATGAAATTGTCTTGTTTTTAGATATTGACCCTTACGTAGTATGTGAGAAACAATATTTTCTATATGTAGCTACTGTTTGAATTTTAAGAGATCGTTCAAAATAGTTCAACTAAATGTAGTGAACATTTACATGGGATATGCTTGGGATATAAAGTAGCAGCTTTAAATTTATGAATGGCCTAGTTCGAATATATCCAGTTTTTCATTTCCAAGATATATTTTTAAGGATGCAGTTTATAAGCTCTTAAAATTTTGAGAACGGAATCTTGTAGATATTTCATACGGCTAAAGTATAAATATAAGAATATTTCATAGGAAAATATGCTTCAGTTTTATATTAATCTGTCTGAAATAATAAAAATTCTTTATTGTTCTTTATCAAAAGCAGATGAAAGTAAAATGACGAATATTTAAAATTATTTGTAGTTAAAACATAATGCTATGGATAATAATTACCTATTTACGTTAAAACATTTAAAAAGATTATTCAGTTGTATTTTTAGGAAGTTTTTTAATGCATTGAAAAAAAGGTTTGGCAAATTATTATGTTAATTGCAACTCAATTTCTTTACTAAATAACACCAAGATATTCATTCGAAAGTGAGCTCGAGATCATAGCTTTATGAGTTTAGCAATTTTTATTTTAAATGCACAACCATACATACTTTGCACATAAATACGCATATACAAACATATTCTAACATATATACAATGAAATTTACTTAAGGGGTTACATATGTTCTCAACTTTGAAAAAAATCGATTTTGTTTTGACGAAATTATAGGCAAAAATATTTAAAGTGAGATCTCAATCATTAAGAAAGATATGAGCAAAAATGTGAGCGATCAGGTAAATTGATAAAGCCGATCTCGCCGAACAATATAAAGCCTAGTCTTCAGGTAGAAACTCACAATACATGTTTTCGGGGCTGTTCGTTATATTTGTAAGAATGTATTGAGCCATTTTAAAGAATCTACTTCCTTTTTGAACGCTAACGAGAGTTTGAATGCTAAAATTTGAAAAATTTGTCCAAAAGGTCACACCCGGAAGTTGTTCTATTAGTCAAATTGCCACTGATATTGCTTCTGCGACATACGACATATAATGATGATACAGAAATTTACGTGCAGATACGACAAGTAATGGGATGCAAAGGAGGACGTAAACCGTCAGCGACATGCTAGAATCAAACTTTCACAAGCGACGAAAGAGGCTCGTACAACAAAAACTTTTTAAATCAGAAGATTAAGGCACAAGAGGGTCCACAATATGCATGAATAGCAAATTCCGTGCAAGTTGAAATAGAAAATAATGAGTATATTTTTTCTTCTAAAACTTTACACACGATTTTGTGGAAACTGAATTTTTACTGGTAAACATTTTTAGGTAGATTTCGTATGAAATACTACCGGTTGCAATCTTCCCTATGTTGGAATTTCTGGAAATGTTTTGCGGATCTACACCGATCATGACCCCTAGAACCCGAAATCACCCTCAATAAAAACACTTTATCTACCTATCTATCTACTTACACACACACATATATATATCACTTTTTTATGAACAAGATAACTTCCATAATTCTGAACAAGTCTCTTCCAAACTGATACATAAAATTAAGGGGCATAAAATCTGGGTCAAGTTTGTTAATGGGCAAAATCGGACCAAGCGGATGGAAATAGGGAGGAGTTTTGTGAAAACCGAAAAAACCCCATAACTTCATAGTTATAATACATGTCGAATCAGTTTAAAGTTATTATTACTTCTAAAAAAAGGGCCAAAAATTTATGTATGACAGATTTTCGATAAAATAAAAAATGGGCTCAAGAGGCGAAAAAAAAAGGTTTTGGGGAAGAAAAAAATTCATAACTTCTCCAATTATCGAGATATTAAATTCAATTAAATTTATTATAAATATTCTTAATATTATGTACAACTTTTATGCTGACAAGATTTCGATAGGTCCAATTCGTACCGCAAAAAAATAAAAAGAATGAAAATGAAAACAGAAAGGAGGGGAAAAAATCCATAATTTCGTCAATTCACTAGCTATAAAATCCGCAAGAATTTATTACATATCTTCTAAATATTATCTACAACTTTTATACTGAGAAGTGTTTGATAGGACCAATTTTTACAGCAAAAATAAATTAAAAATGCATAGCGGTTCAAGAAGAAAATCATCGTATTAAGGGTGTACTGAAATCCAAACTGCTTATTTTCTGACTCATTTATAAATTAATTTTTGCTCTCAAACGCTTCCAATTTGTAGGTTTTCTTATTCCGAAACTATATATTGTACCGTATATTTTAATGTTTTGATAGAGGCAGAATATATTTCAAAAAATGATGTCAAAGTTGGCATTTTGAACCGAAAATCCCGAAGCGATTGTGTTGGAAACAAAAAATATTGTCCTCATGAGAAAATAATTGCTTATAAATCAAGTTTTAATTAACTGAACGAAAAAAAAACAGGTCGCTTATAAATCTCTTCAAAAATCACGTCAGCAAGTTTCATGTTTTTTCTATTAAAAATGAACCTGAAAAATGTGTCAGAAAATTTCGAGTTATTGAGCATGAAAAAGTACTTTTTTAATACCGCCTTAACATGATTCTGATAAAACCAGCTCTTATATAAAAATAAAATTAAAAACTCGTCAAAAGCGGCCAGATAAAATTGTTAAAGTGGATTTATCTCTAATCATGATTTTTTTTTTAATTAGTACTTAACTTCGAAATCTACCTGAGCCTGTAGGCCGAGCCGGCAGGGATTTTCAACAAGTGCAGCAGGATAACAATTTTAAATGTTTTTGGATAAAACTTGCGCTCATCTACGCAAAATTAAATTGTCTAAGTTCCATCTAGACATTTTTTAAAAATTTTAATTTTTTTAATTTTCCCAATAAGTTTAAAAATAAGAATTTTAGACGAAAAATATTTTTTTTTTTTTCAAAATAGCGCAATTTTCTTATTTTTCAAATATTCAATACATTGAGCTAATGGTAATTAGCTACAATCTTATTTTACAAGAAGAAGTACGAGATCTTATTTTACGAGAAGAAGAAACTAAATCCGTCAAATATATTTTGAGTTATGCTTGACGAAAGATTTTTATTAGGAATTCTTTTAGTAGGCCATGGCTTTAATATCCATCGTAACTGTATGTGTCCGGAAAGTAATATTGCGCTGTGTATTAGCTTTCGCTTCGCTCAGACAATTATGCACAAAGATCCAGATTCGGATTGGGTTGAGACACCTTGTATTTTTGACTGAATAAACGGGTTGCGATCCTGGACTCCTAGAAGGACAAAAAAATTATTATTGTAGTACTCTCTATCATACCTTAAGGGGGTCGGGGCTCAAAATTCCATTTTTTTAATTTATAGAGATTTTGTTAAGAAATGTTTTTCTGAAATAGGCTTTAATATAATAAGAATATTGCATGCAAAATAAAAAAAATCTGAAAATTTTTAAATATTTTAAAAAAATTTAAATTTTAAAATTTTAAACATATTTAATTTTTGATATATTTCTGGAAGTACTTGCTCGATTCACAAAGTTTTTACACTTTTGTGTGCAGAAAATGTACCATTTAATTTGTCTTCAGAATTTCTTAAAATATTGATTATGAATTTTATATAAAAAAAAAAAAATAAGTAAAAAAATGAAGTTTTTTTATGAGCGAGTTTTGCATTAATTAGCATATTTTCACTATTATTACTCAAAATTAAAAATAGCGAAGACCATTTGTTGGAAATATAGTATAAAATCTCTGTTGAAGATTTCCTACAAAGAACTTTAGATGTATTCTTTTAAAGTTGACAAATCGTGAAAAAATTCATTCTGAGATATATATGAAGTTAAAGTTCTCGTCAGAGGGTAGCTGATGCATGTCTTCTCAAGGCAAAAGGTGTTACCGTCAACCGGGGCTACTTCGGTCCTTCCGGGGTTACTTTGGTCTATCCCATAAATAAGTTTTTATTCTTTGTATTGAACAAACGATACAAGAAAATTTGGAGTTTTTGTCCCTGAAAAATAGTTTATACCCTACTATAGGGTATTTGAATAGTTTAGGGGCAATTTAAATTTTTTTAGTGGCAACACTGATGTGTTTGTAAACAACTATTTTCGTGTATAAATTTTAACTCTCCAAACTTTCTATAGTGAAACAATCTGGATAAGTGCTACAAATAAGGTAAGTGTAAAAATATTACACTTAGTAACCTGTAACCCATATGTGATGATAGTTTTTTCTTTAACTTTTTATTTTGACAGGAAATCTTAACGTTTTCATAAAGCTAACATAAAAACTAGTATTTTGGGGCTACTTTGTGCCAGGCCTTTTCTGGTCCGAAAATAGACCCAATTATTTAGAAATGCCTTTTATACAACCAAATCTCTTAAAACATGTTTTAAGTAAAAGGTTTTTTTCAAATGTTACTGTAGCAAAATGTTACATTAATAGTTTTTGTTCCATTTGCTGAGGAGAACATGACGAAAACTGTTTCTCGTTTCTTTAATATTAACAATTGGTTTACTGTGTTTTAATGTAAAAAAAAATTGTTTATCGAGTTTGCAGTGTTAATTTATTAGCAAATACTATTACAAGGGGGTTTCAATAAAAATTTATTCATTTACATATGAAATGTATTAATTTTATACGAAGTTAAGTGAATGGACCAAAGAAGACCCCAGCAGGGGCTACTTTGTTCCAAAACTTTAATAATAGTTAAAAAATAAAAATAAATAAAAAAATTTGCCTTTAAAACCATACAGTTTGCTTCCTTGTTTCATGTTAATTGTTTACAACTCCATTTTGACGTTGAAAAATCATATATAATAATTTTTAATATTGGAAATGTGAGTGCAACCAGGAAAAAGTTGCCCAAAGTACTGTTGACGGTATCTGTTTGGATCTTATTAAGATAAAAGTCTGCGGTTTTCGGTATTTAACGCTAAAAACTCAGTATTCTTTTTAAGCGAATAATAATAAAAAAATGTATTTTTTTTTTCAAAATTTTTAGCCCCGGGCTCCCTTAAAGCTGCATCTATAAATTCTGAATCGTCCTGGTGTATCAGTAGAAACGATATCATTTCATTGAAAGATAAATTTGTTCTGCGTTTTCTTAATCTATTAACTAAACAAGATCGTGAAATCATGCGTTAAACATAGATTATGAAACGCTTTCCAACACATTCAGAATACTGTACTAAAACTTCACAGTTTAATAAGGTGAAAAAGGATGTCTAAATAAACAATTTGTAAAGCGCATAACACACTTGAAAACACAATTTCATCAATTTCCATCAAAAATCGAAAAAAATCTGAGCTTTTGGGCAGCCCTGTATATGAATTATAGATTTTACGTATAATACATAGTATGCTAAAATTTAATTTAATTAGAAAACGCATAGCACAGTTGAAAATTTCCATTCAGTAATTTCCATCGATAAAACGAAATGTACTTCAGATGTTTTGCGCGGCCTTGTATATGAACCGTAGAATTTATACACACCAAGAAATAATAATATTTAAAAAATAAATAAAAACGAGTACCATAACAGAAAACGCATTTCCAGCAAGTATTGTTCATAGAATGTACTGTAACCGAATTATTTTGTGTGTTACTGATTATCAATGATGAATGCTATGCACATCATTCTATAGTAAATATCATGCAGCGCATTTCAGAGACATATATCTATTTCTGTATGTTTGAAATAGTGTAACATGAATAAAATACACCGCAAACGATTTTTGACCGTAAACCGTAATGTAATGGAATTCTTTTGAGTGTCGAAATGAACAATGCATGTTATCTATAACATATTCTATAGTAAGCATCTTGTAATGTACTTCAGAGTTATATATAAATTTCAATGAGTTTGAAGTTGTGAAACATTATTAAAAACCGCCGCAAACGATTTTCCCCATAGGTTGTAATGTAACGGAGTTCTTTTTAATGACCCTGTATAGGAACTGTAACTGCTAAACGCTTCATTTTCAATACCTCACGCCCACATGCAATAGGGAATATCAATAACACTAGGGGGTTCTGCCCCCTACGAGCTACGCTCGTCAACCCCCGTTCAGGCACCACAGACTCTAACAGCACGCTAATTTGGTCGCCTTTAAAAAGATTTCGGAAGATTGAATTATAATTTGAATCTGACAATTATAATCTGACGTAATTTTCACCAAACTTTTCTTTCTCTTTTTAATATTCACGTCAAAATACTTTTGTTAGAAATGAAATATTATGATCATCTTAAAATGTCAAGTAAATGTCTCGCGCAATTTTTAAATTAAAGCTGTTTTGCAATATTATTTTTTGTTCATTTTACGTAATAAGTGTAATATGACGTAAATTCTCCTATTTAGGGCTTCTAACGCATGTTACTGAATTTATTATTTTACAATATTCTTTCTCATTTAAAATTCACGTGTAACTATAGTTTTTATGACGTAATTTTCAATGAGTTCCTGCTTTTTATATTTTTTGTTTATAATAGTCACGTGTAAAATAAATTTTTAATTTGAAGCAAACATTACTGTTTGCGCTGTTTATACAGTTGGCAACAGTTTAAATTAATACAATTTTCTAAAATTTGTAAAAAAATATGTCTCGAAATGCTGAAAATTTGAATTTAAAATAGAAATAAAACCTCGAAAAATTATTCAAATTAAAAAACTAACTGCAATCTGCACACCGGGAAATTCTGACGCATAAAATGATCTAAAAATGATTAAATTCCTATGTACAGTTTTTGCTCCTATAAAACTTTTTTAATGGAACGATTTTGTCCGACTTTGGCATTAAATATCTCTTAAAATAATTCTTCGATTTGAAAACTGTCTGCATCAGCGTGTTTATCAAACATTTTTCTATAATAGTATGGATTTTCATATTTTTGTATGCAACAGTTTTTTTAATATTAACGAAGAAAGACCTCCGGTCACAAAAAATTCAAAACCGGCGGCGGCGGCGGCGGCGGTGACAGCGGTAGTTACTTTTTTTTAGAATAGAGAGATATATAACTTTCATGGCGATCCGTCTATATTTACGCGAGTGAAAGCACAGATAAACAAACTGCAGTCAAACACTTTTCAACTATGTTGGAAAATGTTAAAAACATCAGGCGGAATGGAATAAAATAGCAGAAAATTCCAAATTAAATCAATGTGAAACGTCATTCATATTTAAAACATTAAATATTCCTTGTAGCATATTATACATTTCTGAAAAATATGCATTTTATAAAAATTAATATATGCCACGCAGTCGCTATTTTTAGATGCAACAATAAATCATTCGAGTTATATTTAGAACAGTGACATTTTTCAGATTCCATTGAAATTTGCTTGAATTTAAATTAAAATTACATTTTGAAAATGCTCCAGTAAATAAATAAATGTTACGACTGACTTAAATGTATTTGCATATTTTTAAACGGAATTTCAAATTCGTAATCTTTTGTGTATGTAATGCACTAAAATATCTTTTCAGCTATATGATGCAAAGCAGTTTTGTTCTATGAATGTTTAAAGGAATGTGAAAGTTTAGATGATATTTTATTCTAGGTTTAACAAGATATTTTATATTTTTTATAATGAATATTTAAAATTCAGTAAAAAATAATCATTTATAAATACATTTTATGACATTTTAGAAAAATAACGAAAAAATAGAATGTTATCTATTTTTGTATCCCTTTATAATTTTTATCAGAATGTTATTTGACTTCTTGAGAACAGATGGATTACAAAGAATGCTGAAACTGTCGAATTATTAAGGATGACTGTTAAAAAAAAAAAAAAAGCAATTTTAATAAATAAGGACTTTACGTTTTATACTCATTTGTAAAAACAAAACAATAAGTTTCTAATCAGCATACACTTTATTTCGAAATTTTAAACAAAGCTGTAAAAATTAAAATCACAAAAATAAAAATTATACTCGACGTTTCGGTTTATCTTTAAAATCATCGCCAAAAGTTTATTTTCTGAAAAACAAATTCATCATTATTAAACGGATTAAACAAATTAATTAACGATGTATTTAAACGAATTTTGACAAATTCGCGTTCATTCTCAATTAAAAAAGCGCTTCTTTTTCTTTTTGAAAAGAGATTTTTTTTTTTTTTTTTTTATAAAACAAGAAGTTTTTAATCAGATTTTTTGAAATTTAAATATTCTTAATTAGTGTCAAATATAGGCCTAGATGCATAAGTTTCAAATGTCTAAATGCTGTATTTTTAAAAAAAAATTTAAATTTAAACTTCCATTAAAATTTTAAACTGTGGTTTTTATCCACTCTCCAAAACACAGGAGAGCACAGGTGTTTTTCAAAGCAGACATAATGTCTTTAACGTCTGCAAAACGCTAGCCTCCTCTCGCAGCTAGTGGGATTTCAAGGGGAGCGCTTTGATCGACCAGTCTTGTGCTAGCCTTGAATCGAGGTCCAAATCTAGTCAGCGTGTAATTTTGAGGAAATAAATGCTTTTTTAATTGACCATTTGATGACTTTCTAATAAGAGGGAGTTACGGTTGTTAATTAATAACTCAAATAATTATAAGAATTTTAAACTTCTGAGGCTCAGGTACATTAGGAGAAGCTTTGGACTATCTTCACAAAAATTTTGAGCTTCGTACGCGCTGTAGATTTTGCTTGCCATCACAGACACACACACAGACAGACAGAGCGATTTGTTCTTTTATTAGTATAGATTATATTATATGCTAGCTGAGCCGCCCGGCGTTTCCCGGGTCCATAATAATATTCTTAACTGTACCTGAAATTTGTACTGAAAAATCTCATAAAAAGACCCAATCTCGAACCGAACGAACCTCGAAACGGGTTCCCGTTGCCTACAGTATTACTTAGCAGGCGTGCTGTTCACGCACTGTAAAATCTTGCAACCCCCCCCCCCCTAATCTCGAATTTTTTAGTTCCATATTCTACCACCAGGGGGCGAACTCCATTCTTAATAAAACTGCTTCTGAACGAAACTCCGTTAAACAACCTACTTATAGATACATTAGGCAAGAGGGTGGTGGACTTAAGCAAGAATTTAAGATGTTTGTTAAAATTGGTATTCGAAAATAGTCGTAAGTACAGTTTTGAAATTTAATATTAAATAAGTAATATTTATCGCGGGGCTCTGTCAAAAATCTGCATCTAAGACGGTAGAAAACGGTACGGTTTTAAATATTTGATCGTGCCCCCCTAAAATAAATTATTACCAAGAATTTAAAATGTTTGTTGAAATTACTATTCGAAAATAGGCGTAAGTACACTTTTGAAATTTTACATTAAATAAGTATTATTTATCCCAGGGTTCTGTCAAAAATCTGCATCTAAAACGGTACAGTTTTAAATATTTTATCGCGACAAAATAAAAATAAAAAGTATTGTCTCCCCTCCCCCCATAATTTGATGCCCCCTACTCTTTTCTCTTTAAACTCTATATTATGTGTTATAAACTATCTGAAAGTATTATATTAAACAAGTAACATCTATCCCAGTCTCTGTCAAAAATCCGCATCTAAAACGATAGAAAACGGTACGAATTTAAATATTTAATCGCCCTCTCCTAAATAATTTTATCCCCCTTGCAATTTGATGTCCTCTACTCTTTAAAATCTTTATTATCTATTCTATACTAATATTATAAAGAAGTAAAAATTGTTTGTATGTTAGAGGTAATCTCTGAGCTACCGAACCGATTTCAGAAGTAATAGTATCAAAATTATGGTGTTAGTCCAACTTAGAACATAGGCTATGTTTTAATGTCAGTGCCACTACCCCAAAGGGGGTGCAGGAGCAAAAAACGTTCTAAAAATGCGATTTTTGAGTTACTGAAGGGCCTAGAAATATGAAATTTGAAATATTAGCTACTTATTAGATATAAATGATGTCTAAGAACACTTCTTAAGCAATTCAAAATTTTAAAGGGGTGAAAATGCACAAAAAGCGTTCTAAAAAACGTTCTAAATGGTGATTTCTACATAATCTCAGGAAATACCAAACTGATTTAAAAAATAATGGCGTCAAAATGGTGGTGACAAGCCTTGCTCCAACATAGGCTATGTTTTATGTCGGTACCACTACCCCAAAGGGGGTGTAGGAGAAAAAAAGTTCTAAAATTGCGGTTTTTGCGTTACTGAAGGGCCTATGAAATTTGAAGTATTAGCTACTTATTAGATATAAAGGATTTCTAAGAACAGTTCTTAAGCAATTCAAAATTTTAAAGGGGTAAAAATGCGCGAAAAGCGTTCTAAAAAACGTTCTAAATGGTGGTTTCTACAGAATCTCAGGAAATACCAAATTGATTTAAAAAATAATGGCGTCAAAATGATGGTGACAAGCCTTGCTCCAACATAGGCTATGTTTTATGTCGGTACCACTACCCCGAAAAAGGGTTCAGGAGAAAAAAAGTTCTAAAATTGCGGTTTTTGCGTTACGGAAGGGCCTAGAATCATGAAATTTGGATTGGTAGTTAGTTATAAGATATCAGTGATCCCTAAGGGCATTTCCCAAAAAAATCAAAATTTAAAAAGGGGCCAAAATGCGCAAAAAGTGTTGTAAAAAACGTTCTAAATTGCGATTTCTATGCAATCTCAGCAAGTACTGAATCGATTTCAAATATAATGGTGTAAAAATGATGGTGACAGCTCTTGCTCCAAGATAGGCTATGTGTTATATCTGTTTCCAATACCCCAGAGGAGATGCAGAAGCAAAAAACGTTCTAAAAATGCAATTTTTGAATTATGGAAGAACCTAGGCTCATGAAATTTTGCATGATATATATTTATTAGATATAAATGATCTCTAAGAACATTTCTTTAAAAATTTGAAATTTAAAAGGGATGAAAATGCGCGAAAAGCGTTCTGAAAACGTTCTAAATGCCGATTTTTTAGCAATATCTCAGGAAGACTCAAACTGATTTCAAAAGTAATGGTAGGAAATTGATGAAAATAATATAGTCGGATCGTTCTAAAATTTTTGGATGTTAGTGACCTCTACCATAGCACGATCTCTATCTCAAATAAAGTTTCTAGCATGTTTAGTTCACTTATAGGGACAGTCGAAAGTTTTCCGTTACATTACGGCCTACGGGAAAAATCGTTTAAAATGGTTTTAAATGATGTTACATGCTTTCAAACATAATAAAATTCACATGCATTTATCAAGTGCACTAAAGTATACATTCTGTAGAATATACGATGCAAAGAATAGTTATTATTCATTTACAGGGCCACACAAAAGAATTCCGTTCGTAAGGCTATAGGGGAAATTGTTTGCGGTGTATGTGAAAAGATTCCAGATCCTATATTGTATCCGAATTACTGTATATTAGTAATGATTGCTCGAAATGTATTTTAAATTATGATATGCGCTTTTTTAGGGTTTCGTTCATCTGACGAAACCTATTCGTCTCGCTACTCTGTCTGTCTGTCTATCTGTCCGTCTGTCCGTCTGTCACACAGCCCGTTCTCAGAAATTATACATGTAGGAGACTTGAAATTTTGCATACTTATAGCTGAACACCACTCATATGACAAATCATAAAATTTTGAAAAAGTCGTACATTTAACCCTTTGGTCTCCCACATGTGTATTTTAAACAATGCTTTCTAAGTGAGTCCCTAATTAGGTTGGAGGCGTGAAATTTTGCATACTTATAGCTGAACACCTCGCATCAAATGACAAACCATAAAATTTTGAAAAAGCCGTACATTTAACCCTTTGAGCTCCCACATGTGTATTTTAAACAATTCTTTCTAAGTGAGCCCCTATTTAGGTTGGAGGTGTGAAATTTTGCATACTTAAAGCTGAACACCACATACCATACGACAAATCATAAAAATTAAAAAAATCGCACCTTTAACCCTTTGGGCTTCCACATGCGTATTTTAAGCAATTCTTTCTAACTGAGCCCCTTATTAAATTGGAGATTTGAAATTTTGCATACTTATAGCAGAACACTTGAGGCCAGGTGACAAGTCATAAAATCTTCAAAAAGTCTTACGTTTAACCCTTTGAGCTACCACATATGTATTTTAAGCAGTTATTTCTAAAAGAGTCCCTAATTAAGTTGGAGATATGAATTTTTGCATACGTATGGCTGAATACCTCAGACCACACGGCAAATCATAAAATTTTCAAAAAGTCTTACATTATTTACTCCTCCGGGCCCTAACTTGTGTATTTTAAGCAATTTTTCTATTTCCGCCCTTTTCACCCGGGGAGCACTTTTCCAACTTTAGCCGACACCCCTTTGACCAATCTTTCATATTATGCACCATAGCCTTACATATTTTAGTTCCACTTTTTCTGCCAGGGGGCGACTTCTTATCTCGGGTGCTATCGGCCCAATCCCCTTGACTAATATATCTACGGATAGTATATAAAACGGAGTTTCGTTCGGATAGAGGTTTGTTTAGAATAGAGTGCGTCCCTGGTTGCGAAATGTGGAACTAACAGATTTTTCAAAAGGATAAAGTGTTTTGAAAGGAATATTAAACGAAACCCTTTGTGCGATCTGTGATCACACTTACCTACTTGTTCACTATATTTATGCATACTATAAAGAGCGTATAAATACTATAGTTCATATACAGAGCTACAGAAATGAATTCGTAAAGGTTACTGAGTATGAGCATAAATCGCTTAAAGGTGGGTTTTAAAGGAGTTATGCATTTTTACCCTGAACTGAATTTAGTGTACTAAGAAATGTTTGTAGAATATTGATAAAATGATATACAGGACCACGCAAAGAGTTGGATACATGGCCTTGTATGGGTGATAATTTCTGGAAATGTAATTTCAGTAGTTTTAAGCGTGCTTTAGTTTGAAATAAATTTTAGCTAAATAGTGGCATGTACTAGGTAAACTACGGGGCTGTACAAAAGTATTCAAGTATGTTTCCATCTATTAGTATAAATTGCTGAAAAATGAATTTCAACCTGTTATGCATTTCCATGCTAAATTAAATTTTCCCATTATATAGTATATATATCAACATACAGATCGAATACAGGGCTGTTCAAAAGAATTGGAATACATATTTGGCTATGGGTGGTAACTACTGAAATCAGATTTTTAAATGTTTACTTAGTTATCTTATTTACCTTATTTCCCTAAGTAAAGAAGTTTCGTTAAAGCTTTCAGGGAGTGTTGGAAAGTGTTTCATAATCTATGCTGTAAACATGATTTTTCTTACTTGTTTTAGTTTTTTTTTTTTTCGTTTTATTAATTTAAGTCTCTTTTCTGCCTAATGCAGTGTAATAATGATGTTTAGTCAAACTGTGTTTTAAATAGTAATTTTTAAATTATTCCTAAAAGTAATAAGTACCTATTAATAAAAAAACCTTTTAATAAAATAAAAATTTAGTTAGTACCTTTTAATAAAAAATAGACATATAAATATCACTTGGCATATTTCAAATATTACGCGAGCAAAGCCGCAGGGTTTGCTAGTGTGTTATAATTTATCTGAAAGTTCCAAATTAATCTTTTAACTAGTTTTCTTAATTTTAACAAATTCGCGTTCCAGCATTTCTTTTCTTTTTTAGAAATCGAATTTTTCACAAAACATAAACGTGCGGATTGATTTTTATAAAATTTAGATATTTTTAAACAGCGTTTAAAGATAGCGCTAGATGCATAACTTTAAAATCTCTAAATGGTGCATTTTAAAAAAATTGAAGACTTTCCAAATAATCCTAGTATAAAAATCATTTGTGGTTTTCCAAAAACTTGCTTTTAAATTGAGAGTGTGATAGGCAACATACAGTTAATAAAATAATAATTAATGGCTAAGGTTAAAATTGAGCGACTGGGAAGAAATTTACATATCTAAAATCAGCGAAAAATTCTACATCCGGATATATAAAAATTAAATCTATAAATTCAATATTTGAAAAATTTTACAGGTCGTCTATAAATACCACTACCTGCCAGCGCCAGCCAGTCTGCTTTTCAAAACACCTACCTCTCTACGAAAGATTTCTCAAAAATCAAGTGTTTCTTTTGTAAGAAGTAAAAGAGATTTTTAATGGATTTTTCAACTGTTTACAGGAATATGACAGTAATTTTTAGAATTTATGAATAGGATTTTTTTTCTGCATCTTCGTTTGTAATTTTCGAGTTTTTAGGCCCTTTAGAATTTAAGATACAGCCCTTTATAAAAATGTTCAGTACCTTTATCGCCATAGCACTGCTGTTTTATGTTAAATCCTAGCCCTCTCTTCAACTTTTCAAAGAAATATTCTGCGGTTTTATAAAAATCTATGCTTTTGTTTAATTATGAATACTTTTCTATTTTATAAATTTGGTTTTTTCAATTAATTCCTCAACTAATTATTAGAAGTTTAAAATTCAGAAGCTCAGGTACACCCAGGTGCGGATCCACGGAAGGGGGCGACCGGGGCGATCGCCCCCCCCCCCCAAAAAAAAAGAACAATATAAATCCAACTCTTTTTATGGCAATTTTCGTGGAAAACACAAACAAACAGAAACCCAAAAATTCTCGGGTGTCAACAGCAAGCCTCACTGACCTTTCGGTAATTAATGAACAAAAAAGGGCGATCGCCCCCCGCCCCTAAAAAAAATAGATCTCGGAAAAACGCGAATTTCGCCAAAGGATCACAAGAAAACGTGAATTTCGTCGAAGGACCGCGAAAAAAAACGCTAATTGTTTCACAGGATCGCGAAAAAACGCGAATTTTGTCAAAGGATCGCATAAAAAATTAATTTTGTTAAATCATGGCGGAAAAAAACGCGAATTTTACTAAAGGATAGCCGAAAGACGCGAATATCGTCAAAGAATCACGAAAAAAACGTTAATTTCGTCAGATAATTGCGAAAACACGCTTTTTTTCGACAGGATCGCAGAAAAGCACAAATTTTCGATAGGATCGCAGATAAAACACTAATTTCGTTAAAGAATCGTAAAAAACTGCGAATTTCGCAAAAGGATCACGAAATGAACGCGAATTTCGTCAACGGATAGCGAAAAAATGCGAATTTCGTCAAAGGATCGCGAAACAACGCTAATTTTGTCAAAGGACCGCGAAAAAAACGTGAATTTTGTCACAGGATCTGGAAAAAAAACGCGAAATTTGCGAAAATATACCGAAAAAAAATTGCGAATTTCGTCAAAAGATCGTGAATAAAACGCAAATCTTATCACAGGATCGCGGAAAAAGCGCGACCACAAGATCGTGAATAAAACACTAAATTCGTTAAAAGATCGTAAAAAACGCGAGTTTCACCAAAGAATCACGGAATAAACGCGAATTTCGTCAAAGATTCGCGAAAAAAAGGCGAATTTCGTCAAAGGAACACGGAAGTAACGGGAATTTTGTCACAGGATCGCAGAAGAAACGCGAATTTTGTGACGTGATCGAAGAAGAAACGCGAATTTTGTGACAGGATCTCGGAAAAAACGCGAATTTTGTCAAAGGATCGCAGAAAATGTGAATTTCGTTAAAGGATCTCGGAAAAAGGCGAATTTCGTCAAATAATTGCAATAATACTAATTTTGTCACAGGATCACGAATAAAACACTAATTTCGTGAAAGGATCGTAAAAAAACGCGAACTTCACCATAAGATCACGAAATAAACGCGAATTTTGTCAAAGGATTGCGGAAAAAATGCAAATTTCGTCAAAGGATCGCGAAAAAGCGCGAATTTTGACAAAGGACGCAGAAGAAACGCGAATTTTATCACAAGATAGCAGAAGAAACGCGATTTTTTGACGGGATCGCGAAAGAAACGCGAATTTTGTCAAAGGATCGCAGAAAATGTGAATTTCGTTAAAGGATAACGGAAAAAGGCGAATTTCGCCAAAGGATACTGAAAAAAACGCCAATTTCGTCAAAACATAGGGGAAAAAATCAAATTTCGTCAAATAATTGCGATAAAACTAATTTTGTTACAGGAGCGCGGAGAAAGCGCGAAATTTGACACAGGACCGCAGATAAAGCACTAATTTCATCAAAAGATCGTAAAAAAACGCCAATTTCGTCAAAGGATCACGAAATGAATTCGAATTTTGTCAAAAAATCGCGAAAAATGCGAATTTCATCGCAGGATCGCGGATAAGCGCGGATTTTGTCAAAGCAATGCGGAAAAAACGGGAATTTCGTCAAATGATTGGTTAAAAACGCGACTTTCGTCAAAGGATTGGTTAAAAACGTGAAAAAACCCAAATTTTACCAAAGGCCTCTAAAAACCGCATAATTAGAGCCGGTAGAGGATCCCTCCCCGGCCTCTCCTTCTGTTGTATCCTTTCAGAAAATATGTGAATTTCAAACATTTTTTTTACCTCAGAATCACCCTTGCTTTGATTATCACTCGGTATCGCCCCCCACAAAAACGATTCTCTGGATCCGCCCCTGGGTACACCAGGGGAGACCTTTGACTTTCCTTACAAAAATTTTGAGCCTCGTACGTGGCGTAGATTTTGCTAGCCATCGCAGACACACACACACAGAGAGAGAGAGCGATTTGTTCTTTTACAAATTACGTTGGTCAATGTAACTGCATTTTTTGTACGTCATACATACAAAAAAAGAAAAAAAAATACAATAAGAGGAGGCGGAAAAAAAATTTGTACCTTCATTGCCTAAGACGCACTCAGTTTTTAAAGAGCATTTTGAGGGTGAAACAAGCAGGTCTAATGAAAATACAGTACGTCGTAATGCTAATTATGGATGCTGGTTGGTTTTGACTGGCACAAGATCAGGACATATATCTTTTTTTAATGCGAAAGTGCATTATGTTGAGCACTACCTCATTGAATTAATACCAAGACGATCTTCCTTGATTGTGTTTTATATCGGTGTTGTGAAAGCTACAAGTATCGTTACACCATCATTTTTTTTTCATTTTGATCACTTCGCAATTAAAAGAAAATAGGCGTGGTCATTTAAATTTTTTTAGCGCTATCCCAACCATGACGGCTAGATTGTCGTTCTTCACCACATTCTCGAGCGCTTACCTAAAATACCTATGTCTCAAATTTTATTCAATTTTCTCAAGCGATCTGGCATAGGAGCTCGTGTACTGGTAAAGATTACTTTATCCATCAAATTATATCCACAAAATTTTTACTATTATATTTTCATATCTTACAAAAGTTAAATTACGTAATTCTTAGATAAGAATATGCTTTTAATACGACCTTATTAAAAGCAATCTTCAAGTTAAATTTCCAGTTCAGAAGTAAAACTATGTTGAATATATACAAAGATATTTTAAACGTGAATAGTATATTTAGTATTATAAATTTTTGAGTTTCAAGAGTTAAATCGCGTTCTAAATTTTACTCCTTTAGATTGTCGAAATATCTTAAAATTTTCAAGTAGGGAAATCATTTATGTAAATATCCATACCTACATTTTTACAAAAGCTTCGCAGGAACTCAAGTACTTTTTATTAGTTAAATCACTAAAATTTCTGTTTCGTTTTGTTTAGCTTAGATGCCTGTACACACCATCCAGGCAATAATTCAGAAACAATCATTCCATGGAAAAATGTTTTTATTTTAAGAAAACAATGGGAAAAGGTGTAAGTCCTTGTGCCTGCCTAACTCAGACAAACTTTGGAGCTCCTCTTATTATCAAGATCACAGGTGAAGTGTATCACTCTGCGTAAGTTAATAACGCCAAGAATACATATGTGTTAAGCCAATAGTCCAATCACAAATTATCGGTTAATCAGCGATCAATATTAAAATTTGAGCGAGATAAGTGCCAAGCAGGGAAGGAAATAGGCGTGGGCATTTAATATTTTTTTAACGCTATCCCAACCATGACAGCTAGATTGCAATTCTTCACCACATTCTCGAGCGCTTACCTAAAATACCTACGTATATCTCAAATTTTATTCAATTTTCTCAAGCGATCCAGCATAGGAGCTCATGTACAGGTAAAGATTATTTTGTCCATCTTGCATAAAAATGTACAAAATTTTTACCGTTCTATTTTCATATCTTACAATAGTTAAATTATCTAATTATTAGATAAGAATATGCCTTTAATACGACCTTATTAAAAGCAATCTTCAAGTTAAATTTCCAGTTCAGAAGTAAAACTCTGTTGAATATGTACAAAGATATTTTAAACATGGATAGTATATATAGTATTATAAATTTTTGAGTTGCAAGAGTTAAATAAATCGCGTTCTAAATTTTACTCCTCTGTTTAAATTTAATTTTTTAACAGTCAACAATAATAATTTTGAAAATTAAATATTTTAAGAAGAATGCAAATTTTCTATTTCCTATTTTTAAAATGCAATCTTGAAAAAAGCTTTGATATTTGTTTGATTTTTAAATTACATAAATTTTACTC
Organism: Maratus speciosus; assembly: GCA_963932465.1. Lineage (NCBI taxonomy): Eukaryota > Metazoa > Arthropoda > Arachnida > Araneae > Salticidae > Maratus > Maratus speciosus. Next base: position 246,005,130 of record OZ010792.1, read on the forward strand.
CTTTAGAATGTCGAAATATCTTAAAATTTTCAAGTATGAAAATCATTTATGTAAATATCCATACCCACATTTTTACAAAAGCCTCCCAAGAACTCAAGTATTTTTTATTAGTAAAATCGCTAAAATTTCTGTTTCCTTTTGTTTAGCTTAAACATTTTAGAATTGTTTCATTTCATTTCATTTATTTATTATGTCACTTCGAGTTTACTGTCTTCTTTCTTTCTTTTCTTTTAACACTTTAAAACATAGTTGAAAAGTGCTTAAAAATTGGTTTGACTGTCTGCAGTTTGACTGTCGTCTGTCTGTCCGTGTTCTGACTTTCATAAATATAGGAGAGACCGGAAATGGCGACACCTTAAGGGAATTTAAATTTTTTCACCTCAAAAAATGTTTATTTTTTAATAGTAAAAATTCTAAAGCTGAATCATGATCTTTAGTATCTGTATAAATTTAACCGTAATTATAACTGTAAAGTAAGCATACATAAAAAAATATTTTTTAAACCTCTGCACAGTGGCAGGATTACCCAGGATACTGGGGTAATTCCGCCATTGTACCGGGGTAATGCCGCCACTCTTTAATGACCTAGTACATGCACCAAATGGATACTACGAAACACATAACCTACTGAAAATAGTTAGAAAGCAATGTAATTGAGCAGAATAATGGTTAAGGTTACAATTTACTTCATATTGAAAAGCCACTCTGCTGAATCGACTCCACTACATTCAAATGAGGCCATTTCTCACCCGATTTGCATGGTGGCGGCATTACCCCGAGAGGACAATATGGCCGAAATCCCCAAGCAAAGCCGAAAGAAGAACCGAACTTGTTCAACACATTGCATCAAAATATCGGCGAATGCATGTAGGTTATGGGCCATATTGTCTTAAATACCTAATGTTAAAATAAAAGGTGCTTATCTCTACTCATTTGAAGCTGCAGAATAATAAGCAACTAGATGAAAACTACATTTTTCACTAGAACAAACGAACGATGTACAGCAAAGTCACTCTCACTTTAGGCACTGTTTCTATTGTTGGCCGCTATAGTGCAGGCACATTCACTATCTCAAACTGCCGTTAGTTTTTAAACTAGGTGGGGTGGCGGCATTCCCCCGGTCTCCCCTACTCGGGTTGCCAAGGAATTTTTATATGTTTATCATGGAGTTAGGGGATCATGATCATAAGCACAGCTTGGTAAGTACAACAAGCTGCAACCAAAGCAAACCGCAGTCTGATATGATCCGTTTCCTGTACACTCCATCCAGGCAATAATTCAGAAACAATCGTTCCATGGAAAAATGTTTTTATTTTAAGAAAACAAGGGGGAAAGATGTAAGACTTGGTGCCTCCCTAACTCAGCAAAACTTTGGAGGTCCTTTTAGTATCAAGATCGCAGGCGAAGTGTTATCAGTCTACGTAAGTTAATAACGCCAAGAATACACATGTGTTAAGACAATAGGCCAATCATAAAATATCAGTTAGGCAACGAGCAATATTAAAATTTGAACGAGATACGTGCCAAGTAAGGAATCCACATTTGGACCCGAATTATCGTTCTATTAGGGCAGAATGGTGTGATTCTTGATCATTCGTAAAGTGGGGTGAATATTGGTTAATTAAATTTCATTCATATTAATGATATAATTAAAACAAATATTGGATGATAGACACATCCATGATAATTCAATAACACAAACAACTTTTTGGTTCAAATGGAATTTAATGAGGAAAAATATTTTAACTAGAGTTATGTATAAAATTTTAGCAAAAAATAAGAGATTTCAAAATCATACTTTTTCTTATAAGGTGACTGTAATGTGAAATTTGGATGTATGATGATCTAAAAGGGTTGTATAAAAAGAAAAACATGCATAGAATATATATGTATGCATATCAATATTTTATGAGTATGTAAATTATGGAAATGGAGGGGGCTTACTATATGTTTTTGGGGTCGCTGAATAAGAATTTTTAACTTCCCACCAAAATTTCCCCCGGCAACACCCCTCCCCAAATTTTGGCAAAATGCTCCCCCCCAAAAAGGTTTTTATTAAAAAAATCAATTTTTTTATTGTTTTAGGGAAAAAGTATCTAGAAATCCAGAAAGTAGACAAAATTTGCAACAAACAAAATACATGACATTATGACGTAGGATACACAATATACATGGGGTGAAAATTGGTCAACATGGGATGATTCTGGGTCATGTAATTTTAGCTTAACAATTACTCATAAACTCACAAATAGTGCAGAAATGTTTAATATTTGTGAGTTTTAGATGTCAGCACCTGCATGAAAAAGTTTCTTTAGATTTACATGACAAAACTTTAAGAGTGAAACACATTGTTTTGATTTTTTTCAGCAACTCATAACAAAAACTAGATACATTTGAAATATATAAATGTTCTTTTAACCCTTTATGCAAGAGATATTGGGTTAGTCTAAAAATTTAACTTGTATATTTGGATAATGAACATATGTTACAGTTTATTTTTATTTCCATGTTGAAATCATCTTTAAAAAAAAACACATGTTCAAATAAACACTTATCTAAGCCTGACCATGATTTTCACATCAATGCTTTTGCAACAAGTTTTAAATTAATATTAAAGTCGGTTTTTAGGCAAAAATATACTAACAGAAAGTCAAGGGTATACGTAACTAAACAAAAATATGTGAAACATCCCCGAAAGTTAGATGAATCCTGTCTGCACTTGAAGGAAAATAATGCAAGTATTCGGGCAGCTGCATATCATGCAGGAGTTTCATTCTCCACCTTTCAACAATACTTATAGAGTAAGGAAAAGAACACATTTTAAATCATAAACACGAAAATCCTTTTAACTTGCTTCCAGAAAAAAGAAAATAAATTAGCAGCCTGCATAGGATTGATGGCGTAATGAAGTTTTGGCCTAAGTCGCGAGGAAATCCAAGATAGATTTGTAGTGATTCTAGTGAGACTGGATCTTATCTTAGAGAGCATTATACAGGGTGTCTCAAAAGGTCGTTTACAAACTTAACTTGCTGGTCTGTCATATCATGAGGAACAAGATTTACATAGGAACTTGTGTGCGAAAATGCAAACTGCGACCGCTGGAGGACGATGAGCGCAGGTGTGGAGAGGAAGAAAGAAAGGCTATCGAAAGAGGTATTAATATGACTTTTATTAAAGAACATGGTTTAATTTACAGAAGGTGTTCAGAATTCCTTCCATTCGCCGCAAAAATGCTTCACAACGTCGACGCATGGATTCTCGGACCCGTTCAAAATGGGCAGGTGTGTCACGGACACGTGCTGCCGCTTCCACGATCCTGCCGACGAGATCCATGTCCGATGTTACAGGAGTCTCGTACACCATGGACTTCATATGTTGCATACCGGCCAATTCTGCGATACTAAACCAATTCATCCTTCTCCTGCAACGTCCTCGCCTGAAATTATTACGCTTCCCACTCTCCCGTAAGCCTGCGCTCATCGCCCTCTAACGGTCGCAGTTTGCATTTTCGAACACAAGTTCCTGTGTAAATCTTGTTTATCATGATATACCAGACCAGCATGTTAAGTTTGTAAACGACCTTTTGAGACACCCTTTAGATTTATACGTAAGCCACCAGGAGAAGATTAGATTAGGTTATTTATGGATCACCACCACTTATCGTCGAAGAAGGCTACACTCGAAAAGTTAGCTTGTTAACAACTGAAGAACCATTTCTAATATATGAGTTATATGATTTATTAGAAAATGTACTTCAAAAACATGTTTTGACTGATAAGCCTGATCATATTTTAAACCGATTTTATTGAGAATAAATATTGTTGGAGAAAAAAGAGAAAACGAGCCTCAAGAACAACAGCAGGTAGCAGGAGGGAATGTATGACCTTTATGGCTTGCGTTTAAAAAAGCAGAAATGCAAACTCACATCTAATAGTGTTCTCAAATGAACTGTAATTAACATTTCCATGTTGATTACAATCTTTTATGAATCTTTACCCAAATAAAATCGTTTACCAAAGCACCGATGTGATACCTGGAACAACATATGTAATAAATGAAAATGTTTGGATGACAACCGAATTATTTGATTCGTGTCATTTTCTGTGATAGGTATATCATTACGTCTTTGAGGAAGATGAAATGCGAGCTGCATACCTTAAATACAAAAAAGGCTTTAGAAAATAAATGTATTATTTTGTGAAATATATTTGAACTTCCAACCATTTTATTAATGTTCTTTTATTAAGCTTTCTTATAACTCTGTTTATATTTACAAGCAATATAAGTTATACATTTATTCCAAGAATGTTTCATTCAATCATTTATTAAGGTTTTAAAGCGTTTTTTGAGTGTTTAAAATGTTGGTATTTGATCACAATTTGTGGCCAATAATTGCTCCACCTCTGACCAACAATCACCCCGTTGTCGGGGAGATTATTGGTGGTCAGATATTTTTTAATTTCATTAATATTATATATAATTTTTAACTAATAAAACTAATTAAGATTACTGGGGATTAGATTAGCTCTCTGTGAGCATACAAATTTTGTTTCAATTCAATTTAGTTACTGAGTTATATGGATCTTTATGAAAAGTGACCAGTAATCACCCCTCTCTACCCTACAAGAAAAACCCTGAATACCACGCACAGTAATGTCTCACAGATCGCGCTGGTTTTGAACCTGCATACATTGACCATATTGCTATAGGATGGATTCCTTCAGGAAGGACTACTGAAGGAAAGTGACCCGAATTATCGTTATCGTTCAAGGAAAATCCCGAATACCTTCCACAGTCACTCCGCACTGACCGCACTGGTTTCAAACCTGCATACATTGACCAAATTTCTATAGAAGGGATGCCTTTAGAGAGGACTGTTGAAAAGAAAGAGATCCGAATTATCATTCTCGTACAAGGAAAACACTGAAAACCTTACACAGTCATGTCTCACAGATCGCACTGGTTTCGAACCTGCATACATTGACCATATTGCTATAGGAGGGGTGCCTTCAGGGAGGACTGTTGAAAGGAAAGTGAACGGAATTATCGTTCTCGTACAGGGAAACCCTGAAATCTTACACAGTCCACCCGCACAGAGGACGCTGGTTTTGAACTCGCATACAGTGACAATATTGCTATAGGAGGGTTGCCTTCAGGGAGGAGTATTGAAAGGAAAGTGACCCGAATTATCGTTCTCGTATAGGGAAACCCTGAAAATCTTACACAGTCAACCCGCACAGAGCACGCTGGTTTTGAACTCGCATACAGTGACAATATTGCTATAGGAGGGTTGCCTTCTGGGAGGAGTATTTAAAGGAAAGCAATTTGAATTATCGTTTTCGTACAAGGAAAACCCTGAAAAACTTACACAGTTACCCTACACAGACAGCGCTGGTTTCGAAATTGCATCCTTTGTCCATATTTCTATAAGAGGAATATCTCTAGGAAAGATTATGGAAAGGAAAGTGGCCCGAATTATTATTCTCGTGCGAAAAAAAAAAATCCTGAAAACCTTGACAAGTCATCCAAAATAGCTGGTTTCGAACTAGCGTACATCGGCCAAAACTCCATATTGTATAGCCAGCGTGCCAACCACTGGGCTTTCTGTTAAAGATAATTTTAGCATTTAAATATATTACCAGTTTCCAATTAAAGGATTAAATAAATCAAGTTATGTTTTTAGTTTTAGGTCAAACTTAAATGTCTGTAGTCTTAAATAATCTTTTTGAAAACAAGATATTTTGAGAAGAATGCTTATTTACCTGTCATATTTTTAGAATAAACCCTACATTCGTTGAAAAATAGTCTTTATAAGTCTTTGTTCAAGCAACATGATTTTATATATGTCTAAGATAATATATAATATTATTTGCAGTTCACTTGTACTAGTAAATCTCTCTTTCTCATGCATATTTAAAGAGCACTAACTCGTTGTAATATATTTTTGGATATTTGCTTGATTTTTAAACTACACACGTTTTACTCCGTTAGAATGTGAAAAATAGTTAGAATTTTCATATACGTAAATTAGTTATTCAAATATAAATACATACATATATTCCTTCATATCTTCGAAAGTCTTCCGGGAACTCTATGAGTTTTTAAACATCCCAAACTTTTATATCTTCCCGTTTTAACTAAATAGTTTAGATTTGTATAAGTTAATTTAGTTTATTTTAGTTCTACTGTAGTTTTTTTAAAGAAATTAAAAATGCAGTGTTCGGGATTATTTTTAGTTATTTTCTTAAGAAAACTTAAAAATATTAACAAACTTTTATTACCCAGTCATAAAGATATCTTTAACCGTTAAATGCATGATCATTTTTAAAATACTGAAGTAAAAGAAATCAAGTTAAATATGTTTTCATTTTAAGCTAATTTTACTTCTCTATAGTCTAGAATAAAATTTTAAAACATTTTTTTTATAAGAATGCATATATCACCTATCGTATACTTTAATGCAATACTCAGACTTATTAGTCCAGGCAATAGAGACCGTACAGGGGCTCTACCTAGCAAAATTCATGGTAGTTCTGGAAAAAGGCTTACTATATGTTTTTGGGGTCGCTGAATAAGAATTTTTAACTTCCCACCAAAATTTCCCCCGGCAACCCCCCTCCCCAAATTTTGGCAAAATGCTCCCCCCCCCCCCCCAAAAAAGGTTTTTATTAAAAAAATCAATTTTTTTATTGTTTTAGGGAAAAAGTATCTAGAAATCCAGAAAGTAGACAAAATTTGCAACAAACAAAATACATGACATTATGACGTAGGATGAATGGGGAGGGGGGGGGGGGGGTATTTGCCTCTGAACATGCGCCACGGTGCTGCGTGGGCTAAGTTGCGCATTTCCACTTAACCACTCACATCGCTTACATTCGCCCTCCCGTTTCCCCTCTGAACTTTCACTATAAGATTTACTTTAAGTTTTTTGGGTCGCTGAATCCGAATTTTTAACTTCCCCCCAAAATCCCCCCCCCGCGCAATTCCCCACAAAATAGTTGTTTTTGAATTGAATTTTTTATTGTTTTAGGGGGAAAGTATGTAGAAATTCAGAAAGTAGACAAATTTGCAACAAATTGGATATATGGGATTATGACGTAGGATGCATGGGGAGGAGGAGGGCTGCCTCTGAACATGCACTGCGGCACAACGTGCACTAAGTTATGCAAGTCCAGGCAATAGGGGATTTTACCTGGCAAAATTAATGCTAGTTCTGGATTTCGACTCACTTTATGTTTTTTGGGTCGCTGAATCCAAATTTGTAACTTCCCACCAAAATTTCACCCGGCAATCCCCCCAAAAAATTGATTTTTTTAAAAAAAATTGGTTTTTGAGAACAGCGCGCGGGGAATGTTCCGAGGCAGCCCCCCTCTCCCCGTTTATCCTACGTGATAATATCATATATCCTATTTGTTGCAAATTTTGTCTACTTTCTGAATTTATACATGCTTTTCCCCTAAAACAATAAAAAATTTAATTTAAAAACAACTATTTTGTGGGAGGGGGGTTGCAGGGGGGATTTTAGGGGGAAGTTAAAAATTCGGATTCAGCTACCCAAAAACTTAAAGTAAACCTTATAGTGAAAGTTCGGAGGGGAGACGGGAGGGCGAATGTAAACGATGTGAGTGGTTAAGTGGAATTGCGCAACTTAGTTCACGCAACACCGCGGCGCATGTTCCGAGGCAGATCCCACCCTCCCCATTCATTCTACGTCCTAATGTCATGCATCTTATTTTTTACAAATTCTGTCTACTTTCTGAATTTCTAGATACTTTTTCCCTAAAACAATAAAAAAATTGATTTTTTAAATAAAAACCCTTTTTTTGTGGGGGGGGGGGGGCGGCATTTTACCAAAATTTGTGTGGGGGGGTTGCCGGGGGAAATTTTGGTGGGAAGAATTCGGATTCAGCGACCCAAAAAACATACAGTAAGCCAATTCCCAGAACTACCTTTAATTTTGCCAGGTAAAATTCCCTATTGCCTGGACTATATTGATTAACTTTCTGTGTGTCTCTTTTGTTTAAAACAACATGATTTTATACATGTACTAGGGGGCTCTGCCCCCTGCTAGCTACGCTCGCCAACCCCCGTTCAGACACTGTATAATCTAAAAGCACGCTAATCTTTTCGCTTTTAAAAAGATTAGAGAAGATTGAATTATACTGAAAAAACCTGTAGCGATCTCCCTGTAAACGGGTTTCCATTCAATTCCCTTTGATTGCAAAAAAATTAAGGTAGAATCAGTTGCTGTTAAGACAGCCAATGGTTGTTTTCGTGTTTGGTTAAAGAAGATCAGTTAAACATTTGAAAAGAAGCTAAAATAAAATGAATTAAGTAAACAGAGTCTTTGTCTCTCGGTATTTTTTGACAGCGTTATAAAACGATTGACATAATACAATTACTAAAATTTGCTGCTTTAACCCCTTCAAGGGCGGTGGTTCATTTTTGGACCACTTAATTTTAATTCTTAAATGCCACATTAGCATCAGAATATTGGGATGAAAATTTCCTTTTTATTAAGTAACTGAAAAAAGCATTTTTTTATTTCGAAATTTGTTTGTAAATTCTGGTGCCATTCACTCATTTCAAGATTTTTTACGAATAGAAGTGTCTTGTCCGTGAAAGGGTTAAACGCATATTAATGTATTTATTATTTTAAAGTTTCCTTTGCCTTTTAATATTCACGTGTAAATACAATTTTTAGGACATAATTTTCAATATTTTCCCGCCTTTAACACGTACTCATTTAATAGTAATTTTAAAGGGGTTTTTTCTGTTTTTAATAGTCACGTGAAAATAAATTTTTAATCGTTAGTAAATATTATTCTTTGCGCTGTTTTTTAAGATTGAAAACAATCTCTATAATAATAGCCTAAGTCGTGTCACTATCATCAACAGCTCCAGGCGGATGCCTTCGCTTTTTATATTCCAGGCGGCCATTTTGGTACTTTAATGTTAGCCAGCCACAGGTGTCATAAGTCTCCGAATATTATTCTATCCCCATTACTTCGTTTACATTATAATAGTCCAAGTCATGTAACTGCCACAAACAACGGGCTAATTCCTTCGCTTTTCATAAGAAAGGTTTCCATTTTGATTAAAGAATCAAAATTATATTTTCGAATAAAACTACATAAAAGTTGCCACGATCACAAAGAATTCCTGGTACTTTTATGTTAGCCGGGTGAAAATCTCGCCAATAGCTTTTTTTAACTCGCCAGTTAGCATTTTTTTATTTTTCGTGTTGTAAATTAAAACGGTGCTACTTGGTTATCCCATTGACCAAAAATCTGTCGCCAAACTATAAGATTAAATGCCAATAATGGTTGATCGTAAATGTCACATTCACTTGACTTTAAGGAAGTTACATATGTTCACGCCATCAAATGATTTTTATTTCGACGTTTTAATTGTATTTTTATTAATGTTATACTAATTTATTTGTCCTTTTGTTATTTAAAATAAAAAAATATGTCAATTTGTATAATTTGGCTATTTATATAATTTGGCGAAATTGGTCGACGGGAGAAGTAATAACATTAAAACGTTGCTTTGAAGTGGAAATTAAATCTCATGATTTATTGCATTGTCACATACGCACCGGGTTTGGCGTGATTTTTTTTTTTTTAGGGCAATTTGGCGAAAACCTCGTTTTCAAATACCTGTTACATATGTATTTTTAAATTATTTTCTGTTATTTTTAAAAGGAAATAACAATAAATAAAAAAAAAATTAATTAATAACTGTAGAACAGAACAATTTATAACATTTTTTGTAAATAAAATGAAAATAAATTCAAATAAACATTTATTAATAAATAAGCAACAATATCCGGGTTACCATGTCAGGCAAAATAACGCCATTTTGGCGCCAATTAGATACCCCGTTGCATATATGACATCTGTGTCTAATATATTTCTTTTCGTTTCGTTTAAAAAAAAGAATGAAGTAAAAGCCATTTATTTTAAAGGCTTCAATTTTAAATGAAAGTTTTGTATTAAATAAAATGATAATGAAATACAAATTGAAATTGAATAAAAGTAACATGATGCATTTCTTAACATACATTTAAGGGAGGTCAAACTCGTCGCCAAATTAATTTAAAATAACCTTTTCTAAAATATGAAAAAAAAAATATCTGTTATGATTAAAATTTGAGTTGCCATCATAAGAAAAAAAAGTATTTAAAATTAGAAAAAAAATAATATTTCGAAAACTAATTCTAATTTTAAAATTCTAATACCAGTTTTGAGATCTGTGGATCAATACGGATTTTTGGTGTTAATTTCATCGCAAAGTATTCCATATTTTAGGAGAAATCGCCGTGAAACGTAATCAGTTGTTTAATCAGTCGTTTCATAGAATCGTTACATAAATTCGTTTCAATTCGATTCATTAGGATTTTATATATATAGGGTAGATATAATGATTTTATGATTTTACAACACGATTTTATTCATATTTTATGTTTTATTTGAATGAGTATATCGCGCTTGCTAGTTTACATTTAAAGAAGACTAACTTATTGAAAGTAAATTTTCGATATTTGTGTAGTTTTTAAACTACAGAAATTTTACTCGTTCAGAATGTCAAAAATAGCGGGAATTTTCGTATGTTTAAATCTTTCTGTCAATATTAGTACCTACATACATTCTTGATAAAGCTTCTCGGGATCTATATCCATATTGTTTCCTTAAAACAGTCTCTGTCTATTTCTTATTAACTCAAATATTTTAGATTTGTTTCATTTTATTTATTTATTTATTTCGCTTGGAGCTTAACTTTTTCATGTGTAATATTCTAAGACTTTTCAAAAAATATAATAGAATGAAAAATTCTTTTTTAAATCATTTTTAAATGTTTTTTTCACCCGTTATACTTGACGGAGATTTTTCTACCGTGTTTCCCTGGATATGAGACCTAATCGGAATATAAGCTGTAACATGATTTTTCAGAATGTTCTTAATATATGAACTCTACCTTAAAAATGTGAAGCCCCATTCCAAAAACAAGTTCGCCTCATTTATTATAATAGTAAATATTTAAGCTATTATCCTGAACTTAAAATTTTGACAAATGCGCAGCAAAAATAAGAAAAAAATTGGAGCGGGCAATGTCGACTACACGACCGTAGGTATTTTTATGTCACAACGTTTATAGTTTATGAGAGGGAAAAATTTTTTAAATGGTGGATTAATTTAAATCAACCTATTTATTATTATCATGAGACAGGAGCGCAGGCGCGATGTACAAACGGTTGAAAATTAACCGATGCACAGTGAGTGGGACGTTCTGATGATCTAGGTGGACAAAATCCATTTTTCCGGTTATCTCGGAATTTGAGAAGACCGCGTGTACTGGTAGCTGAATGTCTGCATTTTCGAGATCCGTACTAGTTTTGGCGTAAAAGATCAGAAGTGTCGATTAGTTGTGAGCGTAAAGTTGCCATTTACGCAGTTGGTTTGGGGGAGTTTCAAAAGTTGCACTAGCTACCTCTAAGTTTGAAAGCACGTCGTGACTATTCTGTTTTATCTGAAAGCACGAGTTTGTTGATCTATGTCACAGCTTTGTCAAAGTCAAATTTAACACTTTTTTTTTTTTTTATGAGCGATATTAATTCCGCTTTACCGCTTTTTTCAAAGGTTGAAATCCCGGATGATCTTTGGTGTTGATCACAAATTTCATCTTGACTTTTAACAAGTTATTCAGCATTATTCAGCAATAAGCATTTCTTTAAAACAAAGTGCCATTCCTAACGTATTGAAAAATTAAACAAACTCCAGCAGATAGCTGCAGATCAGTAAGTTTTTATTAATAAACAAGCATCATATTAACTTCCAGTACAGGTATGTATGTTTAGTTCAAATCTTGCAAGTCAAATTTAAATCAGGTTTAATTACCCTATTGAGCCGAAACAATGAATAAATGTGTAATTTGAATGACAAAACAATATTATTATGATTTAAAGAATATAGAAGTTTGTTTAGAATACTGTTTCTACATGGCTTCAAAAAAATTTAGATTAAAATTTGCAGGTTAATTTTAAACAAATTTCAATAATCTGATTGAGCTAAAACTTTGCTCAGGATATATAGTTCTGATGAGAAAGCAGTATTATTATAATTTATGGAACGTAGCAGTTACGCTATTTTCACAGGGCCGCGTAAAATGTTAGTTCTTGCAAGACAATTTTAAACCACTTTCAATTACCTGATTGAGCTGAAACTTCTCCCACATGTGTTTTTCCGATGACAATTCTATTAAATTAAATTTGACTAACGTAGAAATTATGCATTTTTTATAGGGCCACACAAAAAATCGCAGAAAGATTCCCAGCAAAGAAAGAAACAGTGGGCCATCAGCTGGAAAAAAGATGGCAACCAGCACTGCCATCAGCGGTAAAGTGCAATGGTGCCATTACTTAAACCAGTACAAAAGTGTCCGTGCGGAATGCAGCTGGCCCATCAGTGGTGGCCAACAGCAGGCTAGCATTGGTATGCTACCATATTACTTCAATCCGGCACTTTTCCTGCAGTCCTAGCACTTATCCCACTGCTATTCCTTTGCTGGCCCAGCACTTTCCCTTACAAAAAGTTCTTATAGAATTCCATAAAAATACAAAGTATTAAGGCCCTTTTTTCTTTCAAGAGCTATAGAAATATCTGTAGAAGTGTCTATAATAGAAACGTCTATAGAAATAATTGAACTTGCAGCGGTTTCCATGTGGTCACCCTCTCAAGTACTAACCGCGCTCGATGCTGTTTGGTTTTCGTGATCGGACATGAACAACTACTTTCAGCGTATTCTACGACCGCTCGTAGCTTTCAAGCTCTCATTACACTGTTTCAAGTTTGTTTCTTTTGTGATTTATGTTCCCAATCATTAAACTGGTATAGAAATTATTGTATTGTATAGAAATCCTATATATTTTATACGCTTTTTTACTTTCTTCTATCTTTACAAGAAGAAAGTATTGGATTTATGAAAATTTTCAAATTCCGGTTTTCGACGGGTTTACACATTTTAGGGGCCAGAGAACCCGAAAAACATGTTTTTACAAAATGTCTGTCTGTGAGTCTGTGAGTCTGTGACTCTGTCTGTCTGTCTGTCTGTATGTCTGTATGTATGTGACACAAATTTTGTGGGCGCTCTATCTCAAGAACTAATGCACAGAATTTAATAAAAATTCATATTCAGTTAGTCCCTGATATAAGTTGATGCTGATTCGTTTTTGGTATAAATCTCTCAACAGGTTGCGCTGCTATGCAGCATTTTTCACGATTTCCACAATAGCTCAATCTCCAGAAATAATGCACGGACTTTCATCAAACTTCAGTTTCAGTTAGTCCTTGACATGAATTGCCGTTTTATACATTTTTATGTGAATCGCTCAACAGGTGGCGCTGCTGTGCTGCTTTGTTTACGATTTCCGCAATAGCTCTATCTCAAAACCAATGATAGGATTTTCATCAAACTTCTGATTCAAGTATACTTTGATATGAGTTAGTGCTGTTTATGTTTTGGTGCAAATCGCTCAAAAGGTGGCGCTGCTATGCCGCACTTTTCAGAATTTCCATTATAGCTGTATGTCAAGAACTAATGTAATAATTTTCACCAAACTTCAGAATCAGTTAATCCCTGACATGAATGGACATTATTGTACATTTTGGTGTAAATCGCTCAAGAGGTGGCGCTTCTATGCTGTATTTTTCAGAATTTCCACTATAGGTGTATCTCAAGAACTAATGCACGAATTTTCATCAAACTTTAGAATAAGTTAGTCCTTGACATGAATTGACATTTTATACACTTTGGTGTAAATCGCTCAATAGGTGGCGCTGCTATGCTGTTTTTGTGATTTCCGCAATAGCTCTATCTCAAGAACTAATGCTTGGATTTTCAACGAACTTCAGATCCATGTATACCAAGATATCAATTATTGCTGTTTATGTATTGGTGTAAATCACTCAACAGGTGGCGCTGCTATGCTACATTTTTCAGAATTTCCGCTATAGCTCTATCTCAAGAACTGAGGCGGGAATTTTTATCAAACTTCAAATTCAGATACACTTTGATATGAATTGGTGCTAAATTGATGTAATTTCTTGTACTATTTAAATGATTTAATTGACGTGATTTATATAGAAGAAAGTTTCGTGATGGCCACAACGTAGTAGTTTTTATTATCGATTCTCTAAATTATGAAAACCGAAATCCTTTGTAACTTAGCAAAACCAGATTTAAGGAGAAAAAAAGGTGAGTTGAAATAAAGAATTTATTTATTTATTTATTTACTTATTTATTTTGTTGGTGGCAGTGGTGCTATATTATTTATAGTTTAAAAAAAATAGCTTCACAGCTTAAATTGTGTTAAGATATTCATTTCAGATTTGTGTTCAAATACTCAATGTCTTCGATGTTCGCAACGCCACCTAGCGTAAGAGTTCCCAGCAGTAATACCGCAAAAGTTCGTACACTTCCATGTAGAGGTGGGCCAGCGCATGAGATAAAACGGAAGCCTACCAGAATTTTATCTGATGATTTCCAACAGCAAAGTTGACTGTCCAGCAGTGGTCATGCAGTGGTAGACCATTAGCCAGCACTTCTCTGTCATTGCCAGCACCTATCTTCCTGTTGGCCAGCAATTTCCTCTTTTCTGGGTTGTTGCTAAAAAGCAAAAGTTTTAATTAAATTTCTACAAAATTACTATAGGTTATTGAGATACACAATAGCATTTTTTAATTGAAAACAAAGTGCATAGCAACTGTATTTCTTTTACAGGAACACATAAAAAATTCTAATACATTACCGTCTATATGCAGAAATTTTAATTAAAATTGAATAAAATTTATATATAGGTTATTTATTCACACAACAGGATTTTTTTCAACCGAAAATAATTTTGGTAGCATTTATATGTTTTACAGGGTACCACAAAATATTAAAGTTTTTTTTAATATGATTTTATTTTAAAAATTTTATTTTTTAGGATGACTACACAAATTTCTCGAGAAATTCTGAGTAGACGAAAATACAAAAAAGAAATGAATGTTAACTTACATGTGTGCATTAAATTGTTTTTTACTTAATGTAAAATAAGTATGTTTAACGCATTATTTGTAATACATTATACAGGGTGCCCACTAAAGTCCTTCCAATGCTCTTAATTGCCGAACGGTTGCAACTATACCCATAAAAGTGGTGTCTAGGTATAGTAAAGTGGCTTATGCTCTACCAGATGGTATCGCTTCCAGCGTCACCTGGTGCAAAACAGCTGAGTTAGTATTCCTATCTTTAAAACGAAATTCATGCTCAGAACGAGATTCATTTAGCATTCATGTTCACAAGGTATCCTTTCGAACTAAATTGATGATGCTGTACAAATTTGTCATTCACCTGTATCCCATATTTCGGACGGTTTTCGCCATAGGAACACTAATGCCGCCATTTTGCCTTAGGTGCCTCTGTAAGTGGTCTCATCTAGCAGCGCAGAGCCTTTTTACTATACCTAGACACCCCGTTTATTTTTTTTTAATATAGACGCAGTCGTTCGGCAGTTAAGAGGGTGGGAACGGACTGTAGTGGTCACCCTGTATTTTTATTTTAAGACATTTTTGTTAACTAACCAAATATTTATCTCTGTTTGAGTATTTTATTAGTGATGCATTAAAAAAAGCAAAAACTAATTAAACTTCAACGAAATAATTTTGTCCACTTAGATCGTCAAAATGTCCCAGTGTGCGATGGTACGAGAAGTACGATATGAAGTGTAGGGTCTCGGCGGATGTTAGTCCAAGGCATGTACCAAAGTCCTTGGGTTTTTAGTGAGTGGAGGCGCAGTCTATGTTGAAGGTGCGCTTCATGAAGCGACGATTGGCAGTGATATTTATGACATCGGTGTATGATTCATGTGTAGTATCCTTCTCGTTTGACTGAACCGTTTGCTGCTGAGAGGTGCTTGGTAGAAATGCCATTTGTGGTTCGTATTGCTTATTCATTTCTCACTGAAAAGTCATTGATGTATTTACTTGAAACGTGTCTATAGGTTTCTTCTTTCATTTTGAATTTAGTTCTCATCTTTCTTGGTGCTTTTTTGCCTTTACGCTGATTGTGTCGTTTTTGTTTCGTCTTAGGTTCGTCATATGTGGCATGTGATAATGACGCAATCGTCACGTTCGTATTTCTCTGTTTTATCTTCTTCATGTAACTCTGAATTAGATCGAGATACTTGTGTCACTTATTCAGCACTAGATTTCGCTTGCTTAGATAGCACTATGCATGTTCATAATATCCTTAGTGTTCTTTTCGCCTAACTCGTAATTTTAAACTATTTTGGATAAAATTATCATTGGTTAAATAATATCTATGTGTGTTTATTATTAATGATTCTTGGTTATGTTTTTAGTTACTCTGTTTCTTTATGTATAGACTAACGCTAGAATTTCTTCAATCAAATGAGACGTTCAGTGCAGCGGTCTTAAGCATACTAAACCACTCGAAATCAAACGTTTGCAGCACACATTCACCGATGCTTGAAGACCTCAGAACGATAAGTTTGTGTATGAAGCATGAAGCCAATGAACCGATCCGTACTATCCATTTACATTTAACGTAATGCTCATTCTTAACGAGTAATTGTCACGGATTCAAGAGTAAAATTTCATTATTCTCACTTTCTGAACATAAGGGATTGAGTTGTAAAACGTTGTCACGTCAAAAGTAAATTTTTGTACTTAGGAAAATGTGAGGAGAGAAACTTTGCGCTGATTTTTTTTTCCTGCTTACTATGATGAATAAATGTAAATATTTATTCACGAAGATACATGAATAAATATACAGCCCCAAGTCAAAAAATTAGAATAATAGAAAAAAAGGTTTTTTTTATGTATCGCTTATACAAAAAGTAATACAGGATAAAATTTACTATTGCAAGAATCTACATAAGTTTGTAGAATATTTTAGCACAAAAATTAAAGGAAATAATACAAAAATTAAAATAATTATTCACACTTGGAAAAAATAAAAAAATTAGAATAACCATTTACCTTGGTCAAAATATTAGAATAATGCCTTGTAAAAAATAAGTTTAAAAAAAAAAAGAAAAATACTTATTCTTTTATATTTTGCAGCATCACCTTTACATTTTATAACAGCACGAACTCGCTTTGCCAAGCTAGCTACAAGTGGTTCACAATGTTTTCTGCCCAGCCATGACCACGTCGACTTTATGCTGGAAAGAAGTTCCACTTTGTTTTTGGCGCAATATCTTGCAGTCTTTTCTTCATTATTCCCCACAAATTCTCTATTGGATTTAAATCCGGCGAATTAGCCGGCCAGGGAAGTACATTAATTTGGTGTTGGCTAAGGCAGTTCTTGGTGGACACTGACCTGTGTGAATGATGTTGGAAAATAAAATCTTCACCACACACACCTTCCGACGATGGTTCATGAAATGCTCAAGGATTTCATGATATATCTCAGAGTTAATCCTTTCATTAACGATACATAGCCTTCCAAGAACATCTGCCATCGTGCAAGCCCATACCATTACACTGGCTGAAAATTTCACTGATCGGTTCATGCAGTCTTTGTCTGCTTCTTTTTTCATTCGGTATACACCAACATCTTGCTCACCATATGTTACACAAAACACACCGTTAGCACTAAACAATATCTTTTTCCAATCATCCAGACCCAATAACAGCCTTTTTTTGCACCACTTTACTCTCTCCCTTTTCTGTTTAATAGTCATGAGGGTCTTTATCTTTGGTACACTAGATTGAAAACCACGTTTATGGAGACGTCTTAGCGTTGTAGATTTATTCACATCAACACCGTGGTCTTTCCACTTTTGATGCAAATATTTTACACTTCTAAAACGGTTTTTTTAGCAATACTCTTTGGCATTCTATCATCTCTCTGAGTAGTTTTTCGCTTTCGGGTGCTATTCAGATGCTTGTTTTCAAAATGTCCGTCGTTAAAATACTGCTTAATTGCTCTATTAACACTTATTTGAGAACATTTTAAGCAACTGGTGATATATTACTGATTATGACCTTCTTTATGCAAATCAATAATTCGATGCTCTGTAAACGCCGGTATGTCGGACGAACGACCCATCTTTCGCACAAAATAAAAACAATGATGATGCAAAGCGCTTTTATAACTTAAGAATCCTCAGAAGCTAATTTCATGCTTAATTTATGCAACATTCTGAATCAATCAGGAAAATTCATAAGTATTATAATTTTTTGAACCACCTATTTTAGTATTTTTATATTTTGAATAATGAAAATAATTTTAGAAATATATAATATTCACTCAAAGTTTAATATTTTACAGTTTTAATTTTCTTCAATAAAAATGGAAATTTATTAAAACACCAACCGTTGTTCTTTTTCAATTGTGCTACACTGAAATAAATCTAAATGCAATTCCAAATACAAATGAAATGAATTATTCTATTTTTTTTTACTTGGAGGTTGGTTTTAGGTGAATGGAAGTGAAGTACTTTGCACGAAAAATACAAACCTTTAAAATATGCCCTAATGTGTCTTAAATTTAACATGTGTGAAAAAAATTACATGACACGGTCTTTTTTTTCGAATAAACACCATTGTTTGAAAAATGAATATAAAAAGTACACTGTAAAAAAACCACTGTAAATTTGCCAGCACAACTCGATCACAGTTGAATGTACTGTATCTTTCTTTGGTTTCCTGACTATTTAAACATGAAAAATACAGTAGTTGCGTAAAATTAACAGTACAATGTACTGGCAATTTTGGACGCATTTAGACCACAGCACAAACTACTGGCGTCCAAATTGCCAGTATATTGTGCTGTTAATTTTACGCAACTACTGTATTTTCCATGTTTAAATAGTCAGGAAACCAAAGAAAGATACAGTACATTCAACTGTGATCGAGTTTGTGCGCGAGATGAACAGTACTTTGTACTGTAAAAATGTTGTTTTTTTTTTTTTACAGTGTAGGTTTCTATCCTCTCTCATCCTTTACGCATTCTTGGCATAAAATATTTCTCAAAATGCCGTTTGAAAGAAATAAATGAACAATATACATTTAATAAAAAAACAAATGTCATTAGTTTTATATTTATATTCAGATGCTTTTTAATGACAACAAAAGATTTTCTTATGTAAATTAGTCTCGAAACAGCTTAAAGGTATTCTCTCTCTCTCTCAAAAAAAATCTTTACAAAAGGTCAGTCATAAAATTTATTGTTCGGCAAAGGGAAAATCTTTTTCCTGTGTGAGTTACATATATAAATTGTGCATTTATTTTACTTAATATTACTTTGATTATATCAACTATAATATACAGAATTGTGACAGAAACCTTTTAATGAATTCATTCTAAAATAATAATAATAATAATAATAATAATAAACCCGAAAAATATTTCATTAATTAAAGCAAATGAAATATTTAAATTTCAGATACTCATAATGTGACGCATAAATAATAAAAAAATGTAAATATATTCTGAAAAATAACATAAAAAGGCAGAAGTAACCGAGTTTTTTGTAGATTTAATTATCTCCAGGAAAAGCAACATGTACCATAAGACAGAAGAAACAAAACTGAAAGTCAGTCTTTGCTTTAGCTCTCATAGTGTTAGCATGTACTTTTTCTTGAAAAAAGAACAATGAAATATATCAAAACCAGTGGTGATTTCTGCATTTTTCTCGTAAATGGAATAAATTATTATCATTATTTTTCAGAGGATAAAAGAAATAAATATTTGAGATTTCTCTTAGCTTTAAAAATATCAAATATCGTAGAATTCCGCTAATCCCAACTAATTAAGCCTTTTCCATATTCAGATTAAAAAAATTCCAGAATATCCAAAATTCCTAAGTAAATAGAATAAAAGATGTTCAAAGCAAAAGAGGCTGAAAATTGTGATTATGCAGTTCGTGATCCATTACTTCACAAACAGTAGGAATAGAGCAATTACCCTATTTCGAACCTCAAGAGGACACTTCTCTTGAAGAAATTTATCAGCCATATAGTGTTTCTGTTTTACAATTTGATGCTGGAAATCCACTAGATGTGGAACTTGGCTGTATACACTCTAAAATTGGGAGGAGTGAAAAGTTCACTCTTTGAAAAGAGTGATAGGCATTTTCACTGTTTTTTTAATTAATTTTATAAAAATACACTCCTTAAAGAGTGGAATTTTCCACTCCCTAGAAAGGAGCGAAATATTTCACTCCATTCTTGAGAATGAAATATGTCACTCTGTTGTCACGAGTGAAATATCTCACTCCGCTGACGAGAGTGAAAGCCTGGCATTATACGCTTTAAAAATTTTCCTTCAACTTTGAACCAATATATGGAGTAAAATAATGAAAAGCACCAAAATATGTCACTTCTTAATTTTCAAAAACTCCATTTCATAATGTAACCTTGGAAATTACGCTGATTTGATATACTAAAACGCAGTCCTTTTAAAGTGTAAATAGTCACGCTCTGAAAGTGTGACTATTCACTTCTGCTTCGAGTGAATATTCACTCTAAGAAAGAGTGAGTATTGTATGTATTCGTATTACTCAACAGCCAATCAGAACAGCAAGTCTACAACGCTTTTTTAAGATAAGAGAAAGACGTCTGGCATTTTAGTATTAAAATATACGGATATTATTAAAGTGATTATTTATATAACGTAAAGTTAAATCTTATTTAATTTTAAACTTTTATTCCTGTAGTTTTTGTATGTTATCATTATGAGTTAAATAGGTTTATGTTATGTAGAAAAAGATTGATCTGGGATGTTTTCCTGTTTTGAGAAGCTTTTTTTT
Source organism: Maratus speciosus (assembly GCA_963932465.1). Classification (NCBI taxonomy): domain Eukaryota; kingdom Metazoa; phylum Arthropoda; class Arachnida; order Araneae; family Salticidae; genus Maratus; species Maratus speciosus. The sequence goes on from OZ010792.1 coordinate 246,025,953, forward strand.
CCTATTCGATACTGTGGTGTAAAATGTCTTAATTTGCCATCGCTCAAAAACAAAATGCAAACACAGAGACTGATTCATGCTCCATTCATAATATAATGTAAACATTAATTTGCAGTTACTTGAGATTGAAAATGTGTTGAGACAGTGATTTGTGCTGTTGGATTTCTATCGGTTTTGTACTGTTTTCTGATAACACTTACAGTATTTATCATCATTATTATTTTGGAGTTAAATATCATCTACAGTTATTATGATATTACGAAACAGTTTCAGATTGAAAATTAGTATTATACTGGGAAAATGTCTTTTTACATATTACAGTACTGAAACTTTTGAAAGATTTTTTTTTAATTGCTAAAAATATTTTAAATTATTATTTAAAATCTTAAATCTTCATACCAATGTTTTCAGATTTAACATTTACTAAATTTATAAAATAATAGGAATTTCTTATAACATATGTCAAGATTTTTAAGAAATTGTTAAACCTAATAATGCATTTAATTCATCGATTGAAGTTTATTGTTGTTTAATAGTACAATTATAAAATACTAATTATTATTTTAAGTGTTTTTAAAATTGGTATATTTATTTTTTTTAATTGTATGTAAGCATTTTTTTGCTGTTTATGATTTTAATCAAACATTTAATTAAGGTAAGGTGCCCTATTTTAGTCTCCCCAGTCACTTTTAGGCCCTAAATGTAGTAATTTTCAGTGAAAACCTACCAAATTTTGATTTTACATAGACTAAATACCCACGCACATAGAAACATAGGCAAATATCGTACAAAAAAATTCTAACAATGCGGAAAATTGTTTTTCAAAAAGTATCTATATATGGCAAAAGAAAAAAAAATGGTCCCAATTTCGCCCCCTGAAAAAATCCAATACGCTTAACTCCAAGGCTCCAAGACTTAACTTATAACTAAATCAAAATTTATTTCTAAATGAGTAAGTAATTTAATTTACATTAAATTAAGGAACAAAGAAATGTACTAATTATCGTAAAAGAATACATAACGAAACATTAGATATCCAAACATGAGGAAAAAAATTGAAAAAATTGTCGTGAAAAAGCATTCCCAATTTCGTCCCCGGGACGAAAGTAAGAACTGAAAGGCGGATGAAATTGGGACCCCGCTACTTCTTCCCAATATGGCGGGGCTTCAGTTCCTGAAAGATAAACTGAGCGTCCTAAAACTCATTGTATGCTACTGTTAGCATTTTACCTACGTAAAATACATGCAATGAATAAGAAATAAATACTTACAGTACAGTAAATAACGTTCTAAAAACGACGTAATCAGAACTCAGGTCTTCTAAAAATAGGAAATTCGGGTTGTTTAATATATGTATGCATCTTGGCGAACGAAACTTTAATTACTGACCCCTTTTACCTTCCGTTCCCTGTGCCTTTAGTGATAAGGGGCTCCACTTTCGCAGAAGCAGAGAAGTAAAGGGGGACGAAATTAGAAAAAGGGAAGAAAAATGACATAGACATTATTACCCCATAGACATTCTGAATCAGTTATTAAATTTACTTCTATTGTAAACACATTTTCTACGTTTATAATACACGTAATTATTGACACTAAAAAATAAAACATGATATTTAAGCATTGAAATAGTATTTTTTATTACCGATGCTTATAGATAAAACTGCTTTAGTATATTTTTTATAAAGTTCTTAGTATCACTTATATAATATAAGATTGAATATATTTTAAAGAGATAAATAGCTACCTTTTACATTAAAAATGTTTTTCAAACAATAAGAACAGTACATAAGTAGTCATTCCTTTTCTTTTTCTATTTCCTTCTTTTTTCTATTTCCTAGATCAATCTTTTCCTATAAGACATAGGAAATCTATTTAGCTCATATTCACAAAATGCAATATATACGGGAATAAAAAAATTAAATTAACTATGGTTTATTATGTCGTTCCATGAATAAGCGTTGTATTAATATCCGTTTTCAGCACTAGTGAAGGAAAATTCGAAATCCTGATTAAGTTAAAGAATATTTTAAAAAGAAAAATATATACATATCCCAGAGACTATCAAGTTCTAGACCACATGTTGATATTTAATAAAACTATGACAAATCACAACACATAAACAAAAAATATTAGACATTCTTAATATTTAGATCAATCTTAGAATAGAATTAAGTAAAATACAGTAAATAATAACGTTTGATTAGATTTAAATTCAATAGCAATGAATACTGATATCTTAATATTTAAAATTTGAATTGCACATGAGAAAAAGAACGTAGCTAACATACATCTCGGGAATTAATAAAATACTAAATACAACTTCATGGGTATCTGAAAAGAAAGAAAATAGTATTAACTGATTAAGCTTTCGGTTAATTACTTGCCCTTATGGGCCTTTTAAAACTATCATGTATTTCTAGGGCATGCAATGAAAGCAAACACAAGGGATAAGATTGGAATATTTTTTTTTTTTTCAATCAGTAATCTAACTTAATTCATATATAACTTTAATCGAGTTTTTCCTTAAAAGTTCAATTAATGTTACAAAGTATGAATTAAATAAATATTGCCAATAAAGCATTTTATTCTAATTTTTAACACGCTTGTATCTATTTTCATTGCATGCTCTAAAAGATGTGATTCTTCTAAAATGCCCATTAAAGCAACATAAAAAAAGAATTCACGCAATAAAAAATGAACATTCACTCTTATGAAAGAGTGACTATTCACTCCTATCACGGGTGAAAAAAACGCATTCCTTTAGCAAGAGTGATCATTCACCTCTGTTTAGAGTGAATATTCACTCCCTAGGAGTAAGTATTCGCTGCTTCAGAGAGTCAAGAATTCCACTTTTGCATAGGGTGAATAGTTACTCTAAAGAGTTTGGGCATATTTTGACTCTGCGATAGAGTGAAGTGACATCACTGATTAAACAATAGTGTTCTATATGATATTGTGTTCATTTGTCAGTTTCATTCCATACAAAATACTTTGACAGGCATCTCTCTCAGGAAAATGTAATTTTAAATTTACTATGATTTATGCTTTTTATTAAAATTATTTTTCACATAAAACCCTGCACAGTAGGATGCCTTACGGCTCAAATTGTAAGGTGTCTGTGTGTCTGTGCATCTTATAAAACGTCTGCATATTGTGACTCCCTACCAGGGTTGCCAGTAAGGTCTTTTTTGAATTCAGAATACTCAAATTCACACCAGAAATTCGGAATAGCAATTCTTACTATATTTAATGACAGGAATTTTATGATTAAAGTAATGTTATACGTAAAATTCGTCTTTATGAGTAAAAATTATATTTAATAAAATCATTTTTATAACTAAAAATTCATCTTCCGTAATATCTTGTATAAAGTTACTATTTCTGAATAAAAAAGTAGGCCAAATTGACAACTTTAGCACTGCTATAATGATGTTCTATGTCTCCAGACATGTGAATAACGGCGCCCTTTAATGTCTTCCACTATACGAGGTGCGCCAGAGCTTAATGAAGATTGGACAGCCCTGCCTTAAATTATACTAAAGCAATCAAACCATCAGCAAAAAAACCACCAGTTTACTTTCTCAGAGGCCAAAACTCAATGCTTATCTACTCAACACCTTTATATTTATAAATATTAGCTGTTTAAAGTCTTTTATAATTAAAATCCATACATCGATCCATAATGATGTATCCACAAGAATTATTTTCTCATAATTTTATTCCGTAGAGCACCAACGTCTCTAGGTCACTTTTCAAGTGCTAATTCACGAAATTTGTCCTTTTAGCGAAAACTGTGAACAAAAAAGACAAAAGTCAAAGTTTTTTCGATAAAAAACTCAATCTCGATGAATTTTCAACATTCAAAAATCATGTGTATTGATATTGAATAATAACGATTGTTTTAATTAGACTTTCAGAAATATCAAAATAGTTAAGACTTCAGTTATTAAAAATGCATGTCTGACAGGCGCGTTTTCCTTAGTTAATTATTCCAAACAAAACTGTCTGAAATGTTTAAGCACTGTATTTTCAATTTAGTTATTAAAACTAACCAAAACTTTTATTCAAGTTAATTGGAAACTATGCTCGTTAGTTCGCAAATGTGCTTTTGATTGAACAGAAATATCTTGTGTTAAAATATGCCCCAAGTTTTGTCTGGCACGCGATGAATGTGGAAATCATAAAAGTTTTTCATGAATTCTTTTATGGAAATTCAGATAATTCCTTTAATAAAAGATGTCATCGCTTGAAAAATCTTTCTTGATAATATAATAAAATAATACTGGTATTTTTCACACCAGTTTACTTAATTAATTACCTATGTAACTAATTTTCTAACTATTTTCACTCTGTTACTTAGAAATTATAAAAGAAAATTTAGAGAAAAAATTCAACAAAGTTAGAATAATAATACAGAGAAAAATAAAACCCAACTGTGACAAAAAACACAGAACTTATAGTGAGTAAATTAAATTACAAAGCTTCTTATCTGAGACTTTTCTTTTACAATGTTAATACTTATTTCATTGTTGCTTATATATTTTTATGTATTGATGAATTGACATAATGGATATATTTGAAACTTTGGTTCCTATGGCGGATATGTCCAAGTGTTTTCAAACTGATCTGTCATTCTTCTGCAAAACTAACTTGGCCTACTGTCGATTTTTTTTTTCCTTCCAGTGGAAAATGGATTTTTTGCCAGACTAATACTAACAATGTGCATCACTTTTAATAATTAGCTATTTTTAACAGTTCACTAAACTTAAAAATTAAACCTAAAATTTTATAAAATAAAACCTTTTTATCAAATAGCCGCCATTATGTCATTTATGAACTTTTGAAACGAAACAGAGAATATCATAATCTTTCGGAATTAAAGTCATGTGAGAAAAATGACCTTCCGATATGAGGAACATGAATACACTTCCAGTTATTTTAAGTTTCATCCGTTATTTATTTTTATTCAATCAAATATTTATGATTTAAGAAATCATGGAGCTCGTCTGGACTTCAATAAATATATTTCCAGAATCTCTGAAGTGATATACTTATCCTAGTTCAAGAAAATAATTCCGAAAAACATACTTGTTTTGGCCAAAGATACTAAACTTTGTTTAAATGAAAAAATACTCTATATTAAAAATTAAAGGCAAAATTAAAGGACTAACTACAAAAAAGTACTTTATGTTGATTCTATCAAGTGAAGTTCAATGAAAAGTAGTATAGCTTGATAGCTCAAGGTAAAAGTTATTACGTAGATCCATGATTTTCACCTTCGCTACGCAGAAATATGCAATTTGATAAAATTTTCGGTGTGGAAGATGTAACATGTCATTGAGAAGCGATTCGGTGGAAATAATTGAAATTCTAATTATCTATATCCTAAAGAAATGTTGCATTCTGCATTCTTTTGAGAAAATAAACTTTTATATTTTTCAACAACAAGAATTTTTCAAAACTTTTCTGCATTGAAGCAATTTCTTTATCCATATAAATTCGAAATAACGAACATTGACAGAACTAATGTAATACATGAACCAATCCAGGGACTGTCAAGATTTTGGTCAAGATTTTGGAACAGATATGCCCGTGTGGTCTGCAACCTTGGCCGCGATTTTAAAAATATAGAATATTGACACACTAAAACTGTTAAATTTAATAACAGATAAGATTTAATAATTTAATAAAATTTAATAAGATATTTAATAAGTCTTTAAATTTAATAAGAGAACATCACCTTTTCATAAACATATAAACTCATAAAAATTTTCTTTTACTTGACTAAGGTATCACTCAAAATACATATATAAATAAATAAACAACTTTGATAAGTTGTAATAATTAGTTTATTTATATAGTATTTGTTTATCTATGTATTTTGTGTGGCACCTTGCAGATTAAAAAGTTTGTCGTACCAAAAAAAAAGAAGAAGAAGAAAGAAATGGAAAAATATACAAGTATAGGTCCCTTTTTTAGCCAACTGTACTATTAAAAAATTATACTCATATCACTGCATACAGGTCTGCAACAGGCGACTATTTTTTTTTTAATTCTGTTTCGCACGACATTTATTAAAAAAAAAATTGACATGCATTTTGACAATATCTACAAGAGAAATATACTACAAAATTTATTTTCTTAAAATAGTGGTGCAAATAGAATATAAAAGTAGTCGCTTGTGGCAGCCCTGCCATATTGTCTTTGCGTTTTCATACATTTTTATTTCTTGTGTACAGGTAAATTCAAATAAAACAAACTGTCAAATTCAAAGAATAAATTAAACCTCAAATATGCAAACAGCTCTTTAAATAATTCCATTTGCTTTTGCACTCACTAGCTTATCAGTAGCAGCATTAAGATAAAAGAGGCATAAACAAGAGAATACAACACGAGGAAATTTGTTCTTTTCTATTTTAAAAGATAAAGTTTTATGTGTCATTATTAAGGAAAAATATATTCCTTTTTCTCCTATTTTAAGCATGTTCTAAAGCATTTATTTCTCCATTATTACACGGGAGACATTTCATTTTAATTAAATTAAATCATATCTCTTTCGTTTCAAAATAATCACAATGACATACAAGATCGTATTAGAGTTTAACCCTAGATCTACCGGGAATTTTATTCAAGTTTTAATAAAACGTTCTACACCAGAATTTTTATTTAAAACTATTTAACTTATTTATTTACCTTATTTTTGTCTGGTTTATATACTTAGTTTATTTTAAAGAAATTTCTGGTTTGAATGAATATTTTGTATGTACCTGTCGGGTCCAATGGACCCGTCTGGTAGACGGAGGGTTAAGTATTTAGAATCTCAATATCTTGCTTTTATAATTCACTAGAAGAACGAAATTTATTTATTTTTAAATGAGTTTGTTTGTTATTCCAGTCCTGGTTAAAATTTTTAACATTTTAGTAACACAAGTACTTTTATACAATGAAAAATTGTAAAATTGTTTTTGTTTCATTTTTTCTACATTCATAAAAAAAAAAAAAAATATTGGATTCGTGAATATTTTAGATTTTGATTTTTCTTGGATTTACCCATTTTGGGAAGATCTGAAGAAGATTTGAGTATTTTTGGACAAATTAATTAGCAAGATTGCATATTTAGCTTTGGCATAAATTGCTGCTGATTAGATTTTGGGATACATCAGCAACGCACCCTAGATAAGGGAGAAAGCCTTGACGCGCTTTGTTGTGACAAATAATTGTTGTGACTATTAATTAATACTAATTCCACGAGTCAACTAAATCGGAACATGCAAGTTGTTTCATTTTTTTTTCTTTGTTTTCCCTGCTTCGTGTGACGTTTCGTGACGTCCCAACAAAGCGTTTCACGGTTTCTTCAATCTAGGAAGCGTTGACATCATTCAAAAACTTCCGTCGGTATACTGCATTTTGCACGATTGCTCTACTAGCTGTAGGCCAACATGTATAGAATGAAACTATAGAAAACTTAATATACAAGATGCTATGCTTATTACAAAAAAATATGCTGGCTCAATTTTGGTTTTTATCACTCATTAGAGAGTGCCGCCATGTTATGTGTTTTGTGATGAATATTATAGCTGTATATTATAGTTGTATATTATAGCTGTATATTATAGTTGTATATTATAGCTGTATAGTTGTATTATAGCTGAATATTATAGCTCAATTTCTATTCAGTAAAAATGCATGAAATTTCATATTTGAGCCCGTTAATTAAAATATACAGATTCTCAACAACAAGAATAACAAAAATAAATCTCGCTGTTATTTTTTACCTGATAGAGATATTTAAGCAATAAAATTAGCAAAAGTGTTCAAAGTTAGGTAGGATGATATGTTGATGAAATAGTCCTGTTATTAATTTTAAAAAAATATTCTTTAAATTTTCATACTCTCTCTGGATTACGTGAGTTATGTCCTTCTATATATAAAAAAAAGTAACGATTTAGAAATGGACCAATGAAAATCTGCGTAGATACCACGAAACGCATCTGATTCGTCAGAGCTTTCTGACGCTATAAGAAGGTTTACCAAGGGGGGGATGGGAGCTATATCGCCAAATTTGGAGCCTAAAATTAGTCCCCCAAAGTGACGCCAACTTGGCGCTATTTCCAGTATTTCGCCAAATTTCCATAAACTCCCATTGAAATCCAATACGGTTCACTTGCTTGCAGAAAATCAACAAATTGAGATATTTCAATGCAGCAAAAACTAATGTTAGCTTATGAATAGAGCTTAATTGAACTATTTACATTATTTTTAAGCACAAACACTAACTATTTACAATATTCGTAACACTTTATATACAATTTTATATTTAATAATTCTTATAATTATGAAACCCTATAAGCTCTAATGATTATGCTCTTGGAGATAAGAAAATAAAATTGTCAGGAGTTGCGGAGGAGCGTGTTTTTACCAAGTGGAATCCAAAAATTGAATGTATAGAAAATAAGGGATCGCGAAGAGATCCAGAATGGAAACGCGAAACAAGGTGGGCTAGGAAATAGGGATTGCTTTGCGATACCGAATGTAATCGGGAAGCGATTACGCGGGGGGTTGGTGAGCGTAGCGAGCAGGGGGGCTGAGCCCACCTAGTCTAGGAAAATTTTCTTTATGCTCTGATAAATAAAATAGTATAAAGTCTATTCTTCCATTACCAAAACTTACCGAATCATGATACTTCACATTATATGAAATTTCGAGCTTAATGGCATTGAAAAAAGATTTTTCACTTTTTAACAGTTTCCAAGTATGTTAGAAAGTATTTATGAATACTGTTTGCCTGTCTGTCTGTTCTTTAACTCGTGTAAATGTGCTCGGATTGTCATGTAATTGATACATGGTATTGAAGTCTACTATGGCATATTGACATTGAAACGTATGTGTATAGCATTTGTAGTTTGTTTACATGGACACTCAAAAAAATTCTGTTACATTACGGTCAATGGGTCAAAATGTTTCCAATGTATTTTAATGACTTTGCATTATTTCAAAGATATTGAAATTGATATACTTCACTGAGGTACATTACAAAATGTTTACGGTAGAATATGGTGTGCATAGCATTCATCGTTCATTTGCAGGGGGCCCACGAAGCAATCGGTTACAGTACAGTCTATGAAAAATAATTTCTGGAAGTGCGTTTTCAGTTGTGGTGCGCGTTTTTAAATACAATTAATTTTTTATATTTTACTTGATATGCATATATTTCATAGAAAGATGATATACAGGGCTGCGCAAAATATAATAATCGAGTAAATTTCCGCTTATTGACTTAAATTGCTGAAGGGGAAATTTTAACTGTGTTGTGCGTTTTCTAACAAAGCTAAATTTTTGCATACTATGTAGTATATGTATACAAATCCATAGATCTTATATAAGAATGTAAAAAAAAAATAACATACTTTTCCAACTATAGACGGTAATTGTTGAAATTGGGTTTTCAAGCGTGTTATGCGTTTTCCAAATTATTTACTTAGATATAACCTTTTGCATTACTAAACTGTGAAGTTTTTTTTTTTTTTCAGTATTCTGAATGTGTTGGAAAGTTCTTAATAATCTATGCTTGACGTATGATTTTTCGTTCCTGTTTGCTTTTTAACTGTGATTTACTTAATTTTTTTAAAAGTATTTTACAATTTTTTTCCGTCTTTTGTTTATATCAAGGTTACATTTGAACTCCTTCAGAAAATTATTTTTATAAAAAGGGAATTACAATTTTTCCGCTATATGAGGAGTAACAGTGACATCTGTTTGTAAATTTGCACTTAAAACAAATAAATGTCTCATTTAAGCTACTTGTGCATTCACACAGCAATGCTCTATTCGAACAGTCATTTAAAAAAAGGAAATTGTATTAAAATATTTTATTTCAAAATTTGCATTCATCTTTCGAACATTATATGTATTATCATCGATCACACATTTATTTTTTGAAGTATGCTTTTTTAATATCCCTTTACTGAGTGTTTGTATATCAATTTCTTAAAAACGATTTGAATATACACTTCGGACACAAATAAATAAAAAAAAAAAACTTAACTTTTGGCTATATATTGAGATGGTGATATTGCATTTTCAATGAAAAACAGACACATGATAAAATTGATTAAAATTTCTTCATTTAAATTTTAATTTCTTCATATAAAAATCTAAAATACATTATTATGCATTGATATTATTTGTTTGTGCTTCATTTTAACGCCTTACGCGGTTTTTAAACTCAAATAATTTCTGTAGTTACAGTAGGCGATTAAATTTTATGCTATACTAAACAAATTTATCCAAATAATATTATTGTGTTATTATTTTAATAAAAATATAAAATGGATACTTTTTCAGTGAATATTTTAACTCACAGTGTGTTTTACCCTAATGCTGAAACATGTACCACTATTTTTGATAAGCAAATTTTGAAAAAGAACTGACAGAATCTATAATAGCTTATTGGTCGCAATTAAAAATATGCAAAAAAATTTGGTTAATTGTAGCTAGTAAAATATAAATCAAACATTTAATTAACGGCTTAATATCGGAAATCTTTTATGTTATCCAAGATTTATTTTGTGGCGAATTGCTAAAAATAACAACCCAAAAATTTATATAATAAACGGTTGACAGCTTTCTAAATCAAATGTTCGTAAAAATATACTCAAAGTTATTTCTTTCTAGAAAAATGATTACGTGAAAAAATTCAAATAACTGTGCCTACCTCTCCCTGTGCCTACCTCTCCCTATAATTCTGCAATATTTAAGAATTTTCAACAAGTTTTAGGCATAATCCAATTATTTTTTTTCTTTTGCAATAACTTTATTAGATTTACTTTTTCCATACAACACAACCAGATGAACATTTTAATAAAACATAAAATATTTTTCTCATGCAAAAATGTCAAAAATCTCTTAAAATATAATTTATTTAAATTTAAGAAAATGTATTTTTGCAGTTGAATATTTGTTTCTTTTTCGTTTATACTACCGCTCTAGAATGAATGAAATAATAACGAATGAATAAAAACGAAGCATACGTTCAAAATAAAAGAACTATTTTAAGAACTTATCTCAAATAAAGTTACTTTTCTTAGGTCTTTTTATATTATTCATTGAATATAAAATTCAGTTCTAAGGTTTAAAGTAATAAATAGGTAAAAAAATACTTATATTCTTTTATTATAGCAGATGAATATATTCAATATCCTATATTATAATACGAGCAAATCTTGTATGTGTATGTAAATTTTATCTAATAAACGACTCTAACGATTTTAACTAAATTTTGTATCATACCGTTTTGGGGTACGAGAAAGCAATTTGACTCGGTCACATGTTCGAGAAAATTTGATTAGTGGGTCATTTTTAGGTCACTAGGGACAAATGGGAATGAAAGTCGAAACAGTTATTAATTTGTTGAACAATTGTCAGTAAACGAATGCGGAAAGTTAGCAACATTTCGCCAAATTTGGCGAAATATTGGCGACATTGGCGAGATTTAAGCGAGGAAATCGACTTTGAGGATTACCAATGCCAAAACACATACTTGGCGCCAAATGAAAGAATTTCGCCAAACTTGGTGATATTTGGCGACATTTGGCGAAAAAATTTTCTTTCAGAATCTGAAGGAATTTTCTAGATATTCCCTAGATGCAGAGTGGATAGAACGTTTTAAATTTTAACCGAGCATAACTCGGTCTTCCCAGCTGGTATGACAGATATCCATGCTTCTAACACATAACAGATTTTAAAATATAAGTACGCTGCAGATTGGAATCTTCAAGTTTCATTGCGAGTGTCTTGAATTGAGAGGCAGTGAGATGTGTGGTATCTGTGAGATATATAGGGTACAATCAGGACAAGCTAAAGTCAGGAAATAATGAAATAACTTTCGAAAGGATAAAGCTAGATTTGTGGAACGAGTGTTCGTTTATAGTAAAACGATATGCACTGTCATATCAGAGTTACTTCAGCGCTTGTAGTGGCGAGATTTGGTAGTTATTGACCCTCAGAGCTTCCAATAAAGTTATTGCGCTAAAAATCATTTCAAATTTAATTAAAAACGCTCTATACTTTTGTAGTCAACTTTTTTTTTATTATCTCTCATAGTTATCAAGGTAGGGTTCATAAATATAGGTACTGCAGCCAGTCTCATATGATTATGCATATAGTCCAAGAGCCGGCAGCACAAAAACCTATGTTATGAAGCACAAGAAAAAAACCTTTATTTTATGGGAGAGTAGAAGTAAGGGAATGTAATGATCCATGTCTGCCGGACGTGAAGTGGTGCATAAGCCAGACATTAATATCACCAGTATATCACCAGTGGTTGACTCGTAGGTTTATCATTGTGTTTGTCCTACAAACAAAGGTATGAAAACATGGAGAACAGTTGTAGGACAAACACAATGATAAACCTACGAGTCAACGACTGGTGGTATTAATGTTTGGCTTATGCAGCACATTACTTCCGGCAGACATGGATCATCAGATTCCCCTACTTCTACTATTCCATAAAATGAAGGTTTTTTCCTTGTGCTTGATAACATAGGTTTTTGTGCTGTCGGCTCTTGGACTAATAGTCATTGTATTATAATTAGGAGCTCGTTACAAAACGCTAGCTTTATCCGTCTAAAAGTTATTCGAGTGTTTCCTTACTTTATTTTAGACCCTGTGCATAGCGAATTTTTAGCAATACTTTCGCATTTATTTTCCTTAATAATACAACAATTTATACAGGGTGTTCCAAAATTTGAACGAGAAATTCAGAGGGGTGATAGTAGGCATCAAGAGGATGAAAAATTGCCATAGAACATGGCGTCGCAAACCACTTATTTAGTCACAAATATAGGGTGCAACTATATGTGCCTTGTTTTGTTGAAATGTGATAACATCACAAAAAGATCTGGAAAAAAAACCATGTTGCTCAAGAAATCGATGATACCGTATGAACTGATAAACACAGTCCAAAAGGTGGGGCGTCAAGTGCATACTACTGGCGCGTATAATGCAATCATCTACCATTTTTGTTTGGTGTTATCACATGTACAACAAAGGTGAAAATGACTATTAAATATTTTATTATAATATACTTCAGTTTTCTGGAAGTTATTAGCGTCAACTCAAATTGAGTTAGGATGAAACACTCTGTGTTATTGATTAAATAAGCTTACGTATGGAAACTGGGTCATGATTTTACAATGTGACTCTGGAGATTCTGACAATTCAGCTTCAAAAGGCTAATATTCTTTTGAATTAAAGTCTGAACATTTGTAAATGTTAGGTTTAGTAACAGTTAGGTTCCCTCTATCAGACAGACATGTTCAAAATTACATTTTAATATATATATATATATATATATATCATCTTTCTTTCCTCATTGGTCCAATTGCACCACAAAAATGGGGCAAGTGGACCAGGTGAGTATATATTCCACACGCGTTTTTTTTTTTTTTTTAATATTGGGTATCAGGTCCTGTTTGAAAAAGTATAAGCAAAACCAAAATTACACCAGGCAGATCATGTACATTATATATCAACTACAGGGCGTTGTAAGGGAAACCTTTACTGCCAACGTGACTAAAAAAAGCACTAAAAGTTAAAATATTAGATTTATTTATACAAAAAACATAAAAATTAAGTATGTACTTATGTACTTTAGTGTAGGTAATAAGTATAAAAGTTACATGTGTATTTTAAGGGAAAAAATAACAAGTTAAATCTATGAACAAACGGCTACGTAAATACGTAAGTATCTCGTTCTCTTTTTTATTTACCACAGTGGGAGTTCGATACGTCCAATAAACCTGTGGAGAATGTAACCATATTTTTACATAGAACAGAATTATTTTTTATTCGTTTCGATAATTTTCTAGTAATCTCACTTTGTCTTAGGTACGCCTCTTCATCTGTATCGTAAAATTTCGAGCTATAGCTATCACACTTAAGAAATTTGGTTTGATACCCCCAACATGCTTTTTAAAAAATTTATTATGTAATTTTAATAAGGTATTATGTTTTTTTCTTTATTGCAAGCAAAAAAACAATGGAGAAATTAATTTCCCGTAGTAAGAAAAACTGAAAAAGATATTTATAACTGTTGGGGTAACTGGATCCCATATTGTCCAGTTACCCCTGACATATGTCGCACTTACACCATTCTGGAAAAATTTACGGGGTAATTGGAACACCGGCCTTATATTTGAAACATGAAGTGAATATGTATAGATCTAATAATATATTAATGTATTTATGTGTCTAATCTTTAAATAAAAAGATTGTTTAACAAAAGTACTTATCGTATTTTAATAAAAAGCCGAGGAAGTTCAACCAAATAGGCGTTGCTTTTAAAAAAAGAAACCTACATTTTCGGCAACCTATCACAGCAAAGGTAGAGTTATGACTGAGTTGACACACGTTGTTTTAAGAAGTAGGGATGGGGGTGCAATGTTGACAAAAGCTAAAATTAAAAAACATCAACGGTTTTATGTAAAATAGCCTATGCCCCAGTTACCTCGTGGGGCCAGTTCCCCCTGCTTACTTTACGTGGTTTGCAACCCCATGTCTATGGTAATTGTTTATCCTCTTGACGCCTACTATAATCCTTCTGAATTTGTGTGCCGAATTTTGGAACACCATGTATGTATTCATAAATCAAAAACTGTAGTTGTATTATGGCTCGACTGGTAAAACGAGTCACTTTTAAAATATATATTTGATATGTTTTGTCATTATCAAGTTCCAATTCTTCTTTGAATGGACAGTTCGCTGCATTGATAAGTTAAAACTAAGTTGGTCTTATTTGGCGAATTTTTTGTTACCAAATGGAGCAATATCTTACTAAGTATTGAAAGGCTTCGCAAAAATTTAGCAAACGTTTGCGCATGTGTGCGTCTGCATGAATTGTACACGCAAGTATTAATATAACCTGGTACATACCGCAAAGAAAATTTTAATGTTACCTATTTATAGGTTTTTCCGAAATATCTAATATTGATTGTGGTGCAAATTTATGAGTCACACCAAAAGCGTGAACGACACATCCACTTTTAGGTAGCTTTCATTACAAAAAGCTACCTATTGCAGCCGTTCGGAGGAAAACGATTCCGAAAAATTTTGGTATATTTTCACCGATCATGACCCCTAGACCCCGAAACCACCCTCCGTTCAAAATTGATATATATATATATATATGTATATATATATCCATAACCTTCTATATATAAAAAAAAAGTTTTGATTTGGAAATGGACCAATGGAAATCTGCGTAGATATTCCGGGTAGATCGGCATCCAATTTGAATTCTTAAACATTACCTTTCATCATTAATATTAAAAAAAACTGTTGCACACAAAAATATGAAAATCGGTGGTATTATAGAGAAATGTTTGATAAACACGCTGATGCAGACAGTTTTCAAATCGAAGAATTATTTTAATATATATTTAATGCTAAAGTTGGACAAAATCGTTCCATTAAAAAAGTTTTATTGGAGCAAAAACTATACATGAGAATTTAATAATTTTTAGATCATTTAATACGTTATAAGTTCCGGGTGTGAAGATTGCATTTATTTTTCTTATTTGACTCATTTTTTGAGGTTTTATTTCAATTTGAAATTCAAATTTTCAGCATTTCGAATGATATTTTTTACAAATTTTAGAAAATGTTATTAATTTAAACTGTTGCCAGTTGTATAAACAGCGCAAACAATAATGCTTAGTTCAAATTAAAAATTTATTTACACATGACTATTACAAACAGGAAAAAAACTTTAAAATTAGAATTAAATGATTACATGTTAAAAGCAGGAAAATTACGTCATAAGAACCATAGGCACTGATGTCATATACGCCTCATATTAGCACAATTTTTTTCCGACGCCAATTTGGCGAAAACATCAATAGCATAAACAACAACATCCGGGTTACCATATCAAGCAAAATAACGACACTTTAGCACCAGTTAAGTACCCGTTGCGTATATGAAATTGGCGTCAGAAAAAAAATTGCGCCAATGACATCTGTGCCGAACCATGTTCACACTTGAATTTTAAAAAGAGAAACAAAATCTTAAAATTAAAAAAAAATTATTATTATGCGTTAAAACTTGTAATTTGGGGAAACTACGTCATATTTAAAATGGCAAAAAATATAGCAAAACAATTTAAATTGAAAAATATATTTCCGCGAGATATTTTGAGATAATCTTTTCAACTATTATCGTGAATTCGAAGAAAGCGCAAATAATATTTCCTTTTAACTACAAAAGTATTTTCACGTGAATATTAATAAGAGAAATAAAACTTTGGTGTAAATTACGTCAGATTTGAAACGATACATTTAAAATGAATTATTTAAAAGAACTATCTTATAGCGCTGTTAAAAAAAACCGGGAGATAATGACACTGTTTACTTAATACATTTTACATTAGCTTATTTTCAAATGTTTAACTAATTTTTTTAATTAAATACGAAAATAGCCATTGTATCTCTTAACAGCAGCAGATTTGGCCTTAAAAATCCCCAGTCCAAGGAAAACGAATGGAAACCCGTTTACAGAGAGATCGCTACTTTTTTTTGTTGTTGTTTGTTTGTTTGTTTTATTCAATATTTTTAAAGCTGATCAGATCAAATTAGCGTGCTTTTTGGATTTTGGTGTGCCTGAACGGGGGTTGGCGAGCGTGGCTCGTAGGGGGCAGAGCCCCCTAGTATATATATATATATATATATATATATATCTGATCTTTGTCATACTGTAACTCTCATATTTATGAAGAGATTTGGATACAATTTCGTGTGTCCATAGTGCATACCAATGTCTCGACCGAGTTTGTAGGCCAGCTTCATCCGCCAACTTGTTTCAAAATGGCGGCCATAAATTTAAAATTTAAAATTTAAAATGAGGCACAAAAAATTAGACATTGAAAAAGATTTTTTTCTTATATGTTTGGGCTTGATACAAAAATTCTGGAGCATTTTTAGTTTCGTCTATATCTTAAAAAATGGCTGAGTTATAGCACTTTGAATTTCTAGCATGGCTGACATTTTGAAACGTTCTGATTTTTATCACGCCATAATACACGTATTTATGAACCGATCTGGATGTGACAAGGAATGTGAACAGTACATAGCAATGTCTCGACTGAGTTCATTGGCCAGCCTCATCCGCTATCTTGTTTCAAAATGGTGGCCATTTAAAAAATTTAAAAAATTTAAATTTAAAATGAGGCACAAAAAAATTAGACATTGAAAAATATTTTTTCCTTATGTGTTTCGGCTAGATACAAAGATTCTAGAGCATTTTTAGTTTTGTCTATATCTTAAAAAATGGCTGAGTTATAGCACTTTGAATTTCTAGCATGGCTGGCATTTTGAAACGATCTGATTTTAGTCACGCGATAGTACACATATTTATGAACCGATTTGGATGTGACAAGAAATGTGTATAGTACATAGCAGTGTTTCGACCGAGTTCGTTGACCAGCCTCATCCGTCATCTTGTTTCAAAATGGCGGCCATTTAAAATTAAAAAAAATTAAAAATTAAAAGTGAGGTGCAAAATAATTAAAAATTGAAAAAGATTTTTTCCTTATGTGTTTGAGCTTCATACAAAGATTCCGGAGCATTTTTTGTTTCGTCTATGTCTTAAAAAATAGCTGAGTTATAGCACTTTGAATTTCTAGCATGGCTGACATTTTCAAACGATTTGATTTTTGTCACGCGATAATACACGTATTTATGAACCGATCTGGATGGGACAAGAAATGTGCATAGTACATAGCAATGTCTCGAACGAGTTTGTTGGCCTGCCTCATCCGCCATCTTGTTTCAAAATGGCGGCCATTTAAAATTTAAAAAAAATTAAAATTTAAAATAAAGTACAAAAAAATTATAAATCGAAAAAGATTTGTTTCTTATGTGTTTGAGCTTGATACAAATGATTCCGGAGTATTTTTTGTTTCGTCTATATCTTAAAAAACGGTTGAGTTATAGCACTTTGAAATTCTAGGGGTGGCTGACATTTTGAAACAATCTGATTTTTGTCACGCGACAACACGCGTATTTATGGATTGATTTGGATATAACTTGGTGTGTACATAGTACATACCAATGTCTCGACTGAGTACGTTGGCCAACATCATCCGCCATCTTGTTTCAAAATGGTGGCCATTAATTTTTTTTTAAATTTTAATTTAAAATGAGGTACAAAAAAATTAGAAATTGAAAAAGATTTTTTCTTATGTGTTTGACCTTGATACAAAGATTTTGGAGCATTTTTCGTTTCGTCTATATCTTAAAAAATGACTGAGTTATAGCACTTTCAATTTCTAGCATGGCTGACATTTTGAAACGATCTGATTTTCGTCACGCGACAACACGCATATTTATGAACCGATTAGGATGTGACAAGGCATGTGCATAGTACATAGCAATTTCTCAGCCGAGTTCGTTTGCTAACTTCATCCGCCACCTTGTTTTAAAATGGTGGCCATTAAAAAAAATTAATTTAAAATGAGGTGCAAAAAATTAGAAATTCAAAAATATTTTTTCTTATGTGTTTCAGCTTGTTACAAAGATTCCGGATCATTTTTTGTTTTGCCTTTATCTAAAAAAAAGGCCAAGATATAGCAGGTTGAACTTCGAATGTGTGTGACATTTTGAAAAATCTGATTTTTTGCATGCAACAGCACTCGTATATATCAACCGATTTAGATATGAGTGAGCATGTGCACAGGAATTACTAAGGTCTCGACCATGTTCATTGGTGAGCTTTGTTGCCCCATTATATTGTTTTAAAATGGCGGCTATCACCGATAATTCGAGTTAATGTAATTATTAATATAATTCGGGATATCACCGATTTTGGCGACAAAATATAAATCACTTTAATAAAACCAGCTTTGATAACGCTGACTAATTTCGCGAAATTCTGATTGATATTCAATATTGAAAAAAAATAGTATTTAATGTTCTATAATCGGGTTCCACTAATTTGAGCTCCGTGTGTTTGAATAGTATAAGATGGCTTTTAAAAAATAAGGAATATGAGAGCTACCTCTTCCTCCCTGCACTGGCCGGAAGGACTTTTTAGTTTTTGATCGTTATCTGAAGTAGGTACTTCAACCTTGTTTGTCTACTAAAGATAGCCAATTTTATTGATCCGGATACTTCCCCTTTAGTTTTGGATATATTACTGAATCTTTATATTTTAGGTAGCTTTCATTAGAAAAAGCTACCTATTGCAGCCGTTCGGAGGAAAATGAAAATTGTAACTCTCATATTTATGAACCGATTTGGATAAAATTGCGTGTGTACATAGTACATACCAATGTCTCGACCGAGTTCGTTAGCCAGCTTCATCCGCCATCTTGTTTCAAAATGGTGGCCATTTAAAAAAATTTTAAAAATTTTAAATTTTAAATGAGGCACAAAAAAATTAGACATTGGAAAAGATTTTTTTTATGTGTTTGGGCTTGATACAAAGATTCTGGAGCATTTTTCGTTTCGTCTCTATCTTAAGAAATGGTTGAGTTATACCACTTTGAATTTCTAGCATGGCTGACATTTTGAAACGATCTGATTTTTGTCACGCGATAATACACGTATTTATGAACCGATTTGGATGTGACAAGGAATGTGCATAGTACATAGCAATGTCTCGACCGAGTTCGTTGCCCATCCTCATCCGCCATCTTGTTTAAAAATGGTGGCAATTTAAAAAATTTAAAAAAAATTTTAATTTAAAATGAGGCACAAAAAAATTAGACATTGAAAAATATTTTTGTTCTTATGTGTTTGGGCTTGATACAAAGATTCTGGAGCATTTTTAGTTTCGTCTATATCTTAAAAAGTCCTTCCGGCCAGTGTCGGGAGGAAGAGGTAGCTTTCCTATTTCTTATTTTTAAAAAGCTAGCTTATGTTTTTCAAACACGGGAAGCTCAATTTGGTGGAAATTGATTATAGAAGATTCAATACTAATTTTTATCAATACTAAATCCTTATGAATGAGAATTTCGCGAAATTAGTCAGCTTTACCCAAGCTGCTTTTATTTAAAGTATCTTATATTTGATTACCAAATTGAATATCTTGAAATGCCTGCCATTTTAAGACAACATGGTGGATGAGGCTAACCCGTGAACTTGGTCGAGACCTTAGTAATTCCTGTGCACATGCTCACTCACATCGGAATCGGTTCATATATACGAGTGCTGTAGCAGGCAAAAAATCAGATTTTTCAAAATGTCACCCACATGAAGAAATTCAAACTGCTATATCTGAGCCATTTTTTAAGATAAAGACAAAACCAAAAAAGTTCCGGAAACCTTATATCAAGGTCAAACACTTAAGAAAGAAATCTTTTTCAATTTCTAATTTTTTGCCCCTCACTTTAAATATAATTTTTTTAATTTAATGGTCGCCATTTTGAAACAAGATGGTGGATGAAGCTGGACAGCGAACTTGGTCGAGACATTACTATATACTATTCACATGCTTTCTTACATCCAAATAGGTTAATAAATACGTGTGTTATAGCGTGACAAATATCAGATCGTTTCAAAATGTCAGCCATGCTAGAAATTCAAAGTGCTATAACTCAACCATTCTTTAAGATATAGACGAAACAAAAACTGCTCCGGACTCTTTGTATCAAGGTCAAACACATAAAGAAATCTTTTTCATTTTCCAATTTTTTGATACCTCATTTTAAATTTTTTTTATTTTTTATTTTTTTAAATGGCCGTCATTTTGAATCAAGATGGCGGATGAAGCTGGCCAACGAACTCGGTCGAGACATTGGTACGTACTATGTACATACCAAGTTACATCCAAATCGGTTTATAAATACGCCTGTTATCGCATGACAAAAATCAGGTCGTTTCAAAATGTCAGCCACAATAGAAATTCAAAATGCTATAACTCAGCCATTTTTCTAGATATAGACAAAACAAAAACTGTTCCGGAATCTTTGTATTAAGCCCAAACACACACAAAAAAATTTTCTCAATGTCTAATTTTTTTGTGCCTCCTTTTAAATTTAAAATTTTTAAAAATTTTTTAAATGGCCACCATTTTGAAACAAGATGGCGGATGAAGCTGGCCAACGAACTCGGTCGAGACATTGGTATGTACACACCGAGTTACATCCAAATCGGTTCATAAATACGAGAGTTACAGTGTGACAAAGATCAGATATATATATATATATATATATATATATATATATATATATATATATATATATATCAACTTTTGAACGGAGGTGGTTTCGGGGTCTGGGGGTCATGATCGATGAAGATATACCAAAATTTTTTGAAATCGCTTTCCTCCGAACGGCTGCAATAGGTAGCTTTTTGTAATGAAAGCTACCTAAAAATGGCTGAGTTATAGCACTTTGAATTTCTAGCATGGCTGACATTTTGAAACGATCTGATTTTTGTTACGCGATAATACACGTATTTATGAACCGATTTGGATGTGACAAAGAATGTGCATAGTGCATAGCAATGTCTCGACCGAGTTCGTTGGCCAGCTTCATACGCCATCTTGTTTCGAAATGTCGGCCATTTAAAATTTAAAAAAAATTTAAATTTAAAATGTAGTCCAAAAAAATTATAAATCGAAAAAGATTTTTTTCTTATGTGTTTGAGCTTGATACGAAGATTCCGGAGCATTTTTTTTCGTCTATATCTTAAAAAACGGTTGAGTTATAGCACATTGAAATTCTAGTGTGGCTGACATTTTGAAACGATCTGAATTTTGTCACGCGGCAACACGCGTGTTTATGAACGGATTTGGATGTACCTTGGTGTGTACATAGTACATACGAATGTCCCGACCGAGTACATTGTCCAACATCATCCGTCATCTTGTTTCAAAATGGCGGCAATTATTTTTTTTTATTTTAATTTAAAATGAGGTACAAAAAAATTCGAAATTGAAAAAGATTTTTTTCTTATGTATTTGACCTTGATACAAAGATTCTGGAGCATTTTTTGTTTCGTCTATATCTTAAAAAATGACTGAGTTATAGCACTTTGAATTTCTAGCATGGCTGACATTTTGAAACGATCTGATTTTTGTCAGGCGATAACACGCGTATTTATGAACCGATTAGGATGTGACAAGGCATGTGCATAGTACATAGCAATCTCCCAGCCAAGTTCGTTTGCTAACTTTATCCGCCATCTTGTTTCAAAATGGTGGCCATATTAATATTTAAAAAAAATTAATTTATAACGAGGTACAAAAAAATAGAAATTGAAAAAGATTTTTTTCTTATGTGTTTACAGATTGTTACAAAGATTCCGGATCATTTTTTGTTTTGCCTTTATCTAAAAAAAAAGGCCGAGATATAGCAGTTTGAATTTCGAATGTGTGTGACATTTTGAAAAATCTGATTTTTTGCATGCAACAGCACTCGTATATATCAACCGATTTAGATATGAGTAAGCATGTGCACAGGAATTACTAAGGTCTCGACCAAGTTCATTGGTGAGCTTTGTTACACCCATTATGTTGTTTTAAAATGGTGGGCTGTCACCGATAATTCGGGTTAATATAATTATTAATAGAATTCGGGATATCACCGAATTTGGCGACAAAATATAAATCACTTTAATAAAACCAGCGTTGATAACGCTGACTATTTTGGCAAAATTCTCATTCATATTCAATATTGACAAAAATTAGTATTTAATGTTCTATTATCGGGTTCCACTAATTTGAGCTCCGTGTGTTTGAATAATATAAGCTGGCTTTTAAAAAATAAGGAATAGGAAAGCTACCTCTTCCTCCCGGCACTGGCCGGAAGGACTTTCTCTCTCCCAGCTCTTAAAGTGTGGTCTCCAAAAAAATAACGTTCCGTTGTATAAGCCGGCCGTAAAACAAATCAGATGTATCATTTTATAGTTAAATATTCTACTGCAATTTTTTTAACTTAAAGCATCGCACTTTTTCAATTTTTCTATTGTTGTAATGGGAAAAAAGTACTTTTAAATGCAATTTTTCTTGAAAGCTGCATCTCAATTTATTTTTGAGATATTAATTTTTTTTTGTAGTTTTTAGACCTTTTGTTTTTTATTGGCAACTCTCTGTAGTAAGTAAAGGAAAAATATTTGGAAAATAGTAATTATACCTTTTTATTGCCATTTTCCCATGAAAACTGAAAAATAATTGTAATTAAAATACGTATTATTTTGAATATATATATATATATATATATGAATGATTTCTGATAAAACATGGAGGTATTGTAATCTATTGGGTGAGTGCAAAAGTTCTACCCGTTTTGAGCATATCAAATGTCAAGTTGAGCACGGACGTCACGGCTGACATTTTGATGACAGGAAGGTGGCCAATAACGCGTGGAGCAGTTGAGTATATATAGGCACAACTTTTGTTAGAAGAATTCATGCGGAACGGGAAACATCATGGCAAGAAAGAAAGACCACATGAGACATTCTTTACTGTGCGTTACAGCAGCCGCAGCTTGCCGCAGCATTTGTCCAGTGTGTGGGGAGGAAGCCGCGGACGATATCTACTGCCACCTTTGGTTTAGGAAATTCCGGGACGGAGACAGATGCTGTAAAATTCATGCGCGTTCTGGACACCCACCAGTGGTTTCTGACGAAGTTCTGGACACAGCTGTAACACATTTCTCACATCCAACCGTCGAAAAATTAGCGAATACCTTCACACACATAATAACACACATATACACATAACAACAGTAAAAAAAAAACAGTGGCACTCCGGGAGTGCCAATAGAAGTGAAAACTTCAACAATTACGTGTGTGTTTTTTTAATCGTCAGGAAATGTTTTATACGTTGAATTGTGTAGCAGCACTAATGAAAGCATCTGGGGACACGGCAGTGCCCCTGCCAAGTCTTGAAAGCACAGCCGTAAGCATCTTTTTCTGGAAGCAACTCAGGGTACATTTGACCCCCCAATATCTTTGTGTTGGTGATTCCCAGAAACTTGAAACTTC
The DNA here is from genome assembly GCA_963932465.1 of Maratus speciosus. Lineage (NCBI taxonomy): Eukaryota > Metazoa > Arthropoda > Arachnida > Araneae > Salticidae > Maratus > Maratus speciosus. The sequence goes on from OZ010792.1 coordinate 246,049,937, forward strand.
GTAAATCTAAAGTAATGTGGAAATGGAACTAAATGCTGAAATTTCACGTTTCTATCTTTTTTTATTTCAGAAGATATATGAATTTAAACTTTCGCCTTTTCGACACTGATTCACCGATCATCAAAACTCAGAGGTACGTCTTGTATCCCTAGAATCTTGAAATTTAGTATGAAGGTAGTGTTTGCGATACAATGAAAGGAAAAATTTAAAAAATCCGGAAAATTTGGATAAAAAACCGAAAAATCAAAAAACCGAGAATTTGGCAGAGATGTGATATACGAACCAGATTTGGCGCGATTTTTTAACGTCAATTTGGCGAAAGCCCATTTTCCAATACCAGTTACAGTATATATTTTTAAATTATTTTCTATTGTTTTAGAAAGTAAACTACAATAAATAAACGGTAATTTCATTAATAACTATAGAACAAAACAATTGTACAAGTTAAAAAAATAAAATAAAAGTAAATGAACAATTTATTAATAAATAAGCAACAGTAGCCGGGTTACATTGTAAAATAAAGTAACGCCATTTTGCTGTCAATTAGGTACCCAAGTGCGTATCTGACATCTGTGCCCCGTATTTTATCTTCCGTAATCGAAATTCCCGCCAATACTGTTGATCATTGACCATACCATCAACACGATAAAATACAGCGTTATCGGTTTTTAGTTACACGAAATAGGTAGGTCACGAATACGGTACAATTCATTTTAACTGACGAAAAACAAAATAATAATTTGTTTTAGCAATACGCCGGGAGAAAAAGTGAGTTTTAGCTTCCTTCTTCTTTTGCGGATTGAGCTGAAGAGGGAAAAGTTCCTGTCATTCACCGCTTGGCGCGCTAGTGTCTATGTGTCAAAATGCTAGCATGTCGGTTACGTTACAGTGTCTCGAAATCAGTGGTTTTTCCCCATCTCAAAAAAAGCTCAACGCGCCTAAAGAAGTTTTCACTTCAAAAACGGATGCATACGCTGGGCTTCAACACCAAGTTCGATAAGTGGGTACCACACCAGCTTACAGCAACGCAACGATAAGAGAGGATCAACACTTGTGATTCTTTCGTTTCCCGTAACAGTAGGGAACCCTTTTTGAACCGAATTGTAACGGATGATGAGAAGTGCATATAGTACCGTAATGTGAAGCGTCGAAGGTCCATCTTCTGAGTTGCAGAGGGAACTCCATCGACCTAAACTCGAAGACTCCATCCCGAAAATGTTTCGCCCAGTGTATGGTGGGATTCCAAGGGAATAATCCACTAGGAGATCCTCGCACCGAACCAAAAGATCAATGCAGACCTCTATTGCGAACAATTCGACAGTTTGCGAGAATAACTCACGTCTAAAAGGCCAGCATTCATCAATAGCAAAGGGCTTCTCTTTCATTACGATAACGCCAGGTCTAATGTTTCTTTAAGGACTCAGGAAAAATTACTGGTCCTTAGTTGGGATGTTTTACCGCACTTGGCATATAACGCCGACCTTGCACCTTCGGACTATCAACTTTTCCGATTGTTACACAATGCCTTCACTCGTCGAACCTTGAAAAATGTGGAGACTGTAAAAACGGCAATACGATAGTTTTTGAAGTGAAAACTTCTTTAAGCGCGTTGAGCTTTTTTTTGAGATGGGGAAAAAACACTGATTTCGAGACACTGTAACGTAACCGACATGCTAGCATTTTGACACATAGACACTAGCGCGCCAAGCGGTGAATGACAGGAACTTTTCCCTCTTCAGCTCAATCCGCAAAAGAAGAAGGAAGCTAAAACTCACTTTTTCTCCCGGGGTATTGCTAAAACAAATTATTATATGGTTTTTCGTCAGTTAAAATGAATTATACCGTATTCGTGACCTACCTATTTCGTTTAACTAAAAACCGATAACGCTGTATTTTATCGTGTTGATGGTCTGGTCAATGACCAACAGTATTGGCGGGAATTTCGATTACGGAAGATAAAATACGGGGCACAGATGTCAGATACGCACTTGGGTACCTAATTGACAGCAAAATGGCGTTACTTTATTTTACAAGGTTACCAGGCTACTGTTGCTTATTTATTAATAAATTGTTCATTTACTTTTATTGTATTTTTTTAAATTGTACAATTGTTTTGTTCTATAGTTATTAATGAAATTACCGTTTATATATTGTTGTTTACTTTTTAAAACAATAGAAAATAATTTAAAAATATATATTGTAACTGGTATTGGAAAACGGGCTTTCGCCAAATTGACGTTAAAAAATCGCGCCAAACCTGGTTCGTATATCACATCTCTGCCAAATTCTCGGTTTTTTGATTTTTCGACTTTTTATCCAAATTTTCCGGATTTTTTAAATTTCCCTTTCATTGTATCCCAAACACTACCTTCATACCAAATTTCAAGATTCTAGGGATACAGGACGTACCTCTGAGTTTTGATGATCGGTGAATCAGTGTCGAAAAGGCGAAAGTTTAAGTTCATATATCTTCTGAAATAAAAAAGATAGAAACGTGAAATTTCAGCATTTAGTTCCATTTCCACATTACTTTGCATTTACGAAGTTTCAAGTTTCTGGGAATCACCAACACAAAGATATTGGGGGGTCCAAAGCACCCTGAGTTGCTTCCAGAAAAAGATGCTTACGGCTGTGCTTTCAAGACTTGGCAGGGACACTGCCGTGTCCCCAGATGCTTTCATTAGTGCTGCTACACAATTCAACGCATAAAACATTTCCTGACGATTTAAAAAACACACACGTAATTGTTGAAGTTTTCACTTCTATTGGCACTCCCGGAGTGCCACAGTTTTTTTTTTTTTTTTAATTCTAAAACAGAGGAGTTTTATCAGAGTGATATTCACTTATTGCCAGACAGACGGCAAGAGATCATGCATAATGGTAGTGTTTACGTGAATTCATAGGTGCTTAAATTATTGTGTTCTCCACTTTTCTGTTTTCAACAAAAAACGGGGAGAACTTTTGCACTCACCCAATATATTTAATTTTGAATATCTATATTAATATTACAAACAAATGAAGGCATATGAATCGTTAGATAGTCGATTTTTTTGTCAAGTTTCTTGAATGACGATATCTGTTTCTTGGATTTGTGTATTATTTAGCGATAGTGACGTCATATACATACTTTACTGTAGATGATGTTCAAGATTAGATCGCAAATGAGGAATTCTTCCTCCGGATGCGAATGACGTCATTTTATATAAAATAAAAGCGTGTTAAAACTGAAATATGTTTTTTACTATCTATATTTATATACATATATGTTTTATTTTTCATCGGGGGCGACACTAAATTCTGAAAAGGCAGAGTTCCTGTTTTCTAGTTCCTTTTATTTAATACTTCAAGCATTATTTTACATTATGTAGCATTCAAAAACTTATTGTTGTGTATTTAAAAATTACATACTTGAAAATTATTTTTAAAAAATCATTTAGAATTAAGCTAAAATCTTTAATTAATTTGATATGAAAGTATATTTTTTGCCGTATTAGATGGAATAAATATTTAAATTATGCGATATCTAGAAAAGAGGAAATATGCAAATAAAGCGAATTAGGCACAGCATGTGACAAAATCTGGTTTTACATTTGATCTAGGTAAAGGGTGTGTAATGATAAATGATTATGTCGATGAATGTTTTCCAACTGGTGAGGTGTACCTACCTAGGGAGCCGATATCATTTCTTTCAACCCAATTAAAGGCAATATGAACGGAAACAAGGTCACCTAATAGACATCCAACTAGAGGCAACAAGAGAAAATAAAGCCTTCAGATTTTCCCATTTAGCTTTGACTATCAACGGTGTTCGTAAATAATTAAGCTTTTCCTGAGAGACTTTATAAAGATCAAATGATGACCCATTCTCGTATTCACCATTTTCATCAACCTAGAAAACCTTGGTCCAACTGTCAAATCAAATTCACAATTAACCTGATTGGACTGATCGCGGCCGAAGTCCCGTCAGATTAATGATGAATACCATTTAATGATAAATACGAGCGTTATGAAATATTAATAATCAGGAACTCCGATGTACAGCAAGAAAACAATTAATTGAAAACAAACAATGTGTCGATTAAATAATCTTGATTGGGCTTGCGTGTGGAACTCACACAGAGTCGATTCCGATAAGTCGAAAACTAGCATTCGTGGTTTGCAGCAATGTGAAACAGGTCCAGGTTTCCGATTGATGTTTACAGGTTTTAAAATTCTGGAAAACTTCTTCATTATTTATTATTAAAAATATATTAAGGACAAACAATTTTTTTAAATCTCTGTTCATATAATATTAACCTTATTTGTACAAACTGCTGTAGGTAATATGTTTTTAGTTAGAACAGTTGAATATTTGCTAATATGTTGAATCAACTCTTACCGGTATCATTACGTTGCAAAAAAAATAATAATAATAATAATAACTATTGATTATTGAACAACAAACACCTATGTGAACGCTGCGCTGGGGAGGATGAGAGAATCGCCATTACCCATAGCAGAGTTGCCAGTTTGGCCTCCACTTTTATAAAAAAGAACTCGGAATAACACCAGAAAATGCAAAAAGTTTTTTCAGATTTATTTAATGACGGACATTTCCTGATTGCTTAAAGTAAAAATTCTTTTTCAAAAAGTTCCGGTCTGAAATTGAAATTTTGGGATAAAAATGGAGGCCAGACTGGCAACCCCCGACCTATAGTTGGGCGGAGGTACGTAGAATGTTTTTGAGCTACTGATCTACATAGAAAGATTATTTTTTTGTTTATAAATATATTTTATTTTTATAAAGACATCCATCTTTTATTTTGTGCTCCATGTATTCACCAATATCTATTACATAGAAAGTATCTTTTCATTTCAAAAGCTTTTGAAATGTGTATGTTTGCAAATAAATCTAAAGAATTTGAAACACGAGTGAATAAAAATTCAATAGAAAAAAATTCTTCGTTTTTATATTCAGGCTGGTAGGTACTTTTCCTTCAGATCACGATGTAAATATTTATTCCATTTATCCACAATATTTTAAATATTCCTACAAATACAAAGACCATATAAAAAATAGCATTTTGGATACTATGCACAAATAAATGTATGCTTTGAAATTGTTTAAAGGATAGATGTGAAATATTCTTTAGAGATTTGGTTAAAGGAGAAACATTATGTAAACTCTTATCTCAAAGGGAAAAAAATCCATTACATTTAATAACTAGAGATTTTTGAAACAAAACAATCGTATTTCAAACTTATATTTGCACAGAAAAACTGTGTTTTGAGACAATTTACATAAACTGAAGTAATCCCAGCATTATGAAATGAAATTCATGATAAAAAGATAAGACAAACCCAGATTTAATTGCAATAATACTACTTATTAATACTGTTTATGTAGTTTTCATTACAATTTACAATATCTCACTAATCTATACTATAAAACAAAATCATGCCCGTGAGTAACACTGTCGTCTTATTCACGGTGGCAACATTCTACCAATAAAACTTCGCTTTTACTGCGATTTTTAGGTGCATTCGTAATTATATAAATACGTAGCATCTATAGTCGTCGTTCAGTCCGTCCGTCTGTCTGTCCATCTTTCTATCTGTCCGTCTGTCTGCCTGTTTGTCTGTACGTCCGTCTGTATATAACAGAGAAAAAACTACCCAACCCAACGGTCTGAAATTTTAAATATATAATTGTTGCAACATTTTGTCGAGTCATTTCAAATTTAATGAAAATCGGATGTATAGTTTAATTACAGGGACAATCAAAAGTTTTCCGTTACATCAAGGCCAATGGGAAAAAATGATTCCAAGTGCATTTTAATGATGTTACAGACTATGCACTTATGAAGTGCACTAAAATATACATTACAATATGCGGTGTAAAAAAATATTATAAAACTAGTTATAGTACGAACGCACCTCATTTGCAACGTTCGACGAACAATTTCCAACTTGTTTGTATTGTAATAATCACACAATTTCATTTTTTACACTGTCGAATAGAGAAAAACATGTTCTTTCAAATGCAATTCGTTCTAAAACTGTATCTGAATGTACTGATTTTTTCAATGTTTTTTAAAATAATTTTCAAGTATGAATTTTTTAAAACTATATCTCTATTAGGTGCAACCCGATTACCAAAGAGTAACCCGTTTAAGGGGTCAGGTAACCTTTGAAGTGTCCAAAAATCAATTTTTTAAAAAATAGCTTATAATTAAATATGATTCTTTGGGAACATTTAAAATCAAACCCCATACAAAAATTCACATTAGAAGAGAAGTTATGTCTAAAACACTTTGAGCTTTTGCTATATGATCAATGGGTTTTTCAATCTTTAAAGCCAATTTTCTCAAAACAGCGATTTTGATCATTGCGCGCACAATTTCTGAAAAACGGTTGCCTAGAATCTCACGAAATTTTCGGTGGATGTATTAAACGTACAGAAGCACAAAATGACCTATTATTATGTTTCTCAAGTAAGAAGTTTATAATTCACGGCTACTTTTGAATAAAAAAAATCTCGATATTTCGAATTACTCTAAAAAAAATTTTTTTTCTCGAGATCTACAAGTTTCATTTTCTTCATTGTAGATCATTTTGAAAACACTTTATATCTGTACTCATTAAAAAAATCTTGGCTTGTTTCAACCATTGAAATGGGCAAAATCATGCGCGCAATGCATGCAAGAATAATTCTTTCGTAAAAATTGTATTATCTTTAACAAAATATAAAAAATAACTATATATGTGTATACCTTTTCTCACAACTTTGATTGATAAAATAAATCGTTCCTAACATGTGTTTTCAATTTTATAATTAAAAGTTAATTAGTTAAAGAATGACTGCAATTCTTACAGAGGTCACTTTTCCGTGTACTTTATTGGTTCAAAGGTTACCTGACCCCTTAAGCGTAAAATAATATGAAAACATTATGACTCGAGATCATATATAAATTTAGAAACGTAAATATCTCAGATACTCCAACAAAGAGTAAACATAGATAATAGTACTTTGCAACAACGAAAAAATGCTTACAGTAATATTAGTAACGGAAATCTTCAAAATATATTTACGGGAGGATTATTAGTAAAACTCGTGGAATGGCATTTGATGATTTATTAATTTATTTTTCTGAATTATGTTTCTAAAACACTTGACCAATAAGCTTCGCTTTTACTGCGATTTTTTAAAATTCTAATAACCGCACAATTTCACTTTTTGCACTGTCGAATACGAGAAAAATGTTGTTTCAAACTCAATTCGTTCGAAATCTGTATCTCAATTTACTCATTTTTTATGTTTTTAAAAATAATTTTAAAGCATAAATTTTTTTTAAATAATATCACCATCGGGTACAGCCCGATTACAAAAGACTAACCTGTTTGAGTGTAAAACAATATAAATAAATTGTGACTCGAGATCATATACGAATTTAGAAATATAAATCTCCCAGATACTGCAAGAAAGAGGAAACATAGATAACAATTTTTTAAACAACAACAACAACGAAAAAATTGCTTCTAATAATGTTAGTAACGAAAGTCTTAAAAATATTTCCGGAAGCATTATAAGAAAAATTCAGTTATGTACTCAAGTTGATAGAAAGCAGTTTGAATGATTTTATAATTTTTCTGAATTATGTTTCTAAAATTCGTCACTACATTTGTAGATGATATCATATGTATGTGTGTATTTCGGGATCGATTTCTATTACAATTTATCAATACCTAATTTTCGAACTGGAATAAAATAAAAGTTTCTATCATACGCTGGTTTCCAAAAATTAAAGAAAAATCACAAAAATAGCGATAACTCGTTCAAAAATGAAACTATCCATATGAAATTTGTATATGTTGTTAACTAAAAGATGATGAAATTGCAAAATGCAAATTAGTGGCGCTGCAATCGGATATCTTCATCTGTGACGAGCAAAAAAATGCATGCTAGAGAGTACGGCTGCTGATGTCGCTTGGTGAGATAGGAAAACTGAGATAGCCAATTCATTAGTATTACCTCCAGGTATCATTTGCCCGCAGAACTGCGATATAGAGCTATTGGGAGACTGGAAGCAGGTCAAATTGAGACAGAGGTGGCCAAATGGCCAAATCTGAATCCTTCTGTTGTTCATAGGCTTTGGAAACAATTCAGGAATTTCAAAGAACAGACGATAAAATATATATTCTTCGAATCAGAAATTAATCACATAATTCAATAAAATATGCAGAACGATTTTTATACATCCAAAGTAAATCATAACTCTAATAATTAAAAAACTCGGAAGATTGAATATGAATGAGTTTTATTATGACCAAGAAAAGCCCTGGTTCAGATCAGATATAGCGCTGATCACTCGCTTCCAGAATTTAATTACATCTACACTAAAACAAAAATGAAAAATAGTAAAGTAAAAAAGGGTTGCAATAATTCTTGGCGATGACTCATTTTCGCCAAGTCAAACAGAAAAAAGGGGTTTTTAACGCACTGCCCCCGGATGAACAATTACTATTGTTCATCACTCAAACTAGATTTTTATCAAAATTTTCAAACTACATTAATAAGACAATTAAAAGTTAGAACATACTTACAATACTGATGATTACAAATAATTCTATTTTCACAGGAACAAATACTGAAACTAAAATATACAAAAGAATTGGATTAGAAAAGGTTAAAAAATGAAAATGTAGATGAAATATTCACTATAAGTGAAAAGTAAAAAAATTAGTCCATAATGTCGAGTTCCAGTTTATGTATAAGTTGGACTGGTCTTTCTATCATATCGGATTCAGTTTGAATTGCACAAGATCTAACTTTCGAATCTCTTCCTAAAAAGAGCGCTGTAGTTCGACCGCATTTCCACATGTGCCTTGGAGTTTTATCTTCATTAATCAATACAAGATCACCAATTTCGAATTTAGTCGGAGCTTTGACAGTAACTGAAAAATTGGCAGAACGATGTTCTAGAAAATATTCCTGCCTCCAACGTTTATATAAATGATTTAAAACGTAATCTCGATAATTTAATATTTTTGTTAACGTTACTTTATTCGATTTTAGTTCAGTAACACAATGAATGTCTGGTAGATAATTTATTCGCTTACCGATCAGGAAATGTGAAGGAGTAAGTGGAAGAGGTTCTCTGTTTTCTTCATAAACATACGTTAATGGACGACCATTAATCATAGCTTCGATTTCAGTTAAAGTGGTTTGGATTTCGTCATATGAGAGATAAGATATTCCGCGAACATTCTTCAAAGTAGTTTTCACAAAACGTACCATGCGTTCGAAAAAACCGCCTACCAACTGGCTCTTGGAATAACAAATTTCCAAACAATGCTATTTTTATTAAAATATCGTAAAACTTCCTCTTTCGATATTCGGCTCCAAACTTCTCTAAGTAAATTATCAGTTTTGATAAACGTTTTCGCATTATCACTGTAGATTGTTCGACAAATTCCTCTACGAGATATAAACCTTTTAAATGATAAAAGGAAAGTTTCTGTAGTTAAATTGGTACACAATTCAAGATGAACAGCTCTAGTGACCGCGCAGGTGAAAAGAACTATATATGCCTTTTCTTGGCCAGTTTTTGCTTTGACATAAATAGGACCTGCAAAATCTACAATACAGGTATAGAAGGGTGGTGATTTTGAAATACGATCTTTGGGTAATGGTGCAATTTGTTGCTTCCCAGGAGAAGCTTTAAATTTTGTACAAATAAGGCAATGTTTCGGTACAGATTTTATAAATTTTCGTCCTGTAATTATAAATTTTTTTTCTCATAAATGAGCTAAAGCTGTCGCAATTCCATAATGGAAAACCTTTTCATGGGCATTCCGACTATACAAGGTTGAATCTTTATCCATGGGCTTTCCCCTTTTCAATAAATCAATTTCACGATTAAAGACAGATATTTGGGTATGTTTTAACCAATAAAATTCTGCCTTTTCAATTTCTGGAGCTGTGAGCTCACCTGAAATTTTAGTTTTTGATTTGCTGATATTATTTAGAAATCTTAAGATCCAGGCTGTGATGTTAAGTAATTTGCAAGGAGAACTAAATTTTTCTAATTTTAAAAACGACTCTGGAGGTACAACACCTACTGTACAAGATAATTGAGCAGAGCTCAAATTTGATGATTTTCTTTCATTCAAACTATTTTCATTAAATGGTATTTTTTCAGGTTTTGACCAATTGTCCTTTGGTAATGACAATCATTCAGGGCCGTAATACCATAATTTGTTTTACAGGAGGTTAAGTAAATTCTCGCTTCTAGTAAGTAGATCACTCGGATTATCCTTACCCGGAATATATTTCCAGATTTTAGGATCGGTCAGAGATTATATTTCTAGAACACTATTAGCCACAAAGGGCTTCCAATCCATGGCTGATCCCTTAATCCAATATAACGTATTAAAGGAATCTGACCAGATATGAATTTCCAAATTTTGAAAATTAAATGCATTTTTCAGATATTTAGACATACTTGCGCTATTAATGCCCCCATTAATTCAAGACGACGAATTGTCAAACATTTAATCGGGGCGGCTCTACATTTTGCCCAAATAAGACTAGTCATAATTTCATTATCACTTGTGGTACATCGAAAATATGTTAAGGCCTTAGGACTAGCATCGGAAAAAATATAAATTTCGATTGGGTCGGTAAATTCTAAACCCTGTGGAAAATATTTGCGGGGCACCTCAAATTTATGTAAATGTTCGATTTCTGCGCACCAATTTTCCCATTCAATTTTTAAATCATTACGTAATTTTTCATCTCATTCCAAACCCGTTTTCCATGTTTCCTGTAGCAAACTTTTCATACGAACAGAAAATGGTGCAATGAATCCAATAGGATCAAAGAATTCTAACATGGCTTTAAGAACAACGCGTTTCGATGGATTAAATTTCCAATCATCAGGAAAGGATTGAACGTCAAAACGTAAAATATCCCAATTAGTATCCCATAATAATACAAAATTTTTAAAGAATTATTCAAATTTTCTTCTGAGTCACATAATTTATTTCCTTCCATAATTTTCTAAGTTTAACAGAGTTAGTATTGAATTTTCGCAAATTCATGCTAGCTTCCTTAAAAATATGCGAAGCTGTTGAGGATAGATAATAAGCGTCTTCATCAGATTTTGACCCCGTAATCAAATCATCTACACAAAAAGAAGAGTCCAAAATCTTAACAACTTCAGGATGATCAACATATTTACGTATATGGGATTTAATCGTTGCAGCCAAAAGAAAGGGACTGCAAGTTACCCCAAAAGCAGCTCGTGTAAATCTCAAAAATTTTAAATCATTCTTTTCGTCACCAAACCACAAAAATTTTAAATAATCCCGATCTTCTTCTGTTATCCCAATTTGAAAAAACGCTTTCTCTAAGTCAGCGCTAAATGCAACATTAAATTTTCTGAAATTAAATATTAATTAAGTATGTTTGGATTAAGTTTAGGACATGGATATAAACAATCATTTACAGAATTTAAATGTTTTTCTTTAGAAGAAGCATCGAAAACCATCCTTACTTTGGTAGTTAATTTATCCTCTCTTAAAACAGGTCTGTGCGGCATAAAATAACCACTTTCATTTATTTTATCAGGACATTCTTCTACAATTCCAGCAGTTATTTGTTCTAATATAATAGCTTTATAATTTTTACATAAGTTATTATCCTTCTCGAGTTTACGATTTAATTCCTCAAAGAGACTTCTAGTTATTCTAAAATTAATCCCGACTTTATTTTTCTCATCCTTCCACAATAAACCCGTTTCATACCTATTATTTACGAATTTTAACTTATTCTCAAATTTATTCACAATTTCCTTATTTACATCAGAAATATTATCATTTGATTGAGTGATACCCAAAGATTCAATTTACCATAAAAAAATTCAAATCTTCCCCAACTGGAGTTGCAACCGGCAGATTTAATCCTCCCCAATAAGAACATTTATTTTAGAATGTCATGATGCAACAGCATTCGACAATTTAAAAGGCGTCAGTTTATTTAAAATCTATCTGGAGATAAGGGGAGGGATATAAATCCAAGAGCTAGAAATTACATCCGTGACTAATGCCTCAATAAATATGAAACGTGATTTGTTTTCAATATGGGATAATTTTAATTGCATAGCGTCAAATGTTTTTATTTGTGGTTTAACAGCTGCAAAGGAATAAATTTGAAGTTTTTCTTGACGAATAATTCGAGGATTTAATTTTGAAACTAATTACTTTGTAACAAACAACCTTTGGCTTCCCAAGTCATCTAAACGTAATGAAAGCTCAGAATTTATTCCAGATTCCACATTTACGCAAGCTGTTTGTAATATGACCTCTTTAAAGGGATTTTCATTTTCGGTTTTACAGTCAGATATCGAACTAATAACAGAGTCGGATGATCTGATTTCTTTGGGGACCGTTAGATTAGAATTCTTTAGACAAATTGAAGAGTGATGAAAATTTCCATTGTAAAATTTACAATGTTCTGAATTAAATTTACATTTGGCCGACACGTGGAATTTCCGGAAACAGGTGAAACAACGTCCTTGTATACGCAATTTATCCCGTTTTTGATAAATAGTACACTTTTTACACAATTTTGAATCATGTTCATTTTCGCAAAATATACAAACATTTTTTACATTAGTAGTCAATGCAGAGGCTGAAGGAATATCGCGTTTATAATTGCTAAAATGTTTATAATTGTTATATTTATTCTTTTCTTTTTTAGCACTACAACTATTTTCAGAGTTCTGGAGTGCCATTGTAGATTCTCGCGATTGAACTTTGTTCTTAATGAAGGAAAGAAGCTCTTCGACCTCCATTTTTTCACCATCGGTTCTTTTACGATTAAAATCTAACGCCATTTCAGAAGGTATCAACTTTAATAAAATAGGGCATAGGAGATGACCATAACTTCCTGCTGTAACACCGAGAGAATTTAAATTTCTAATTTGTATTTCACAGCTATCATGCAATTCTCGAAGTTCTTTAACATTAGATGCATTCTTTACCTGTTTTAAATTTAATAATTTGCACATATGTGCATTGATAACTAGGTCGTAACGACCGTAGCGATCTTTTAACAAATCAACTGCAGCTTTAAAGTTTTGCTCCGAAAGTGAAAAACCTGCAACAGCATTATATGCACAACCTCCAAGAAGAGATTTCAAGTAGACAAATTTGTCAACAGGAGTTACATTAGAATTTTTTTCGATTGCACTGGAATATTACCCCCAAAATTCTAACCAGGAACTGTTGTCACCAAAAAATTTGTTTATAGTGAGCTTCGACAATTTCCTAGATCTCTCTAAATTTCCGTTTTGAGAACCGTATTCATTTTTCATAAAATTTTGAAAAGCGTTACTTTGTTTCTGGGAGTTATGTTCATTTAAGAACTTCGTTATCTTATAACGCGATTCAATCATTTTCTCAATATAGGTTTCAGAACTTTCGATTTTTTTCTCAAAATCGTCGTCAGCAATAACATCTTAGATAACAGAGTTTAATTTTTTTAATGATTGATATTTGTCGTTCAATTGATCATTACAAATATTTAATAAATCAAACTTATTTTCTAATTCCATAGAGTCATCTTCAAGAGTTGTGCATATTTTTGTACACAACTTTGTCGTTTGTGTGAGTAAACCAGCTCTCTTCTTTTTTAATGTTTCGATATTAGGGGTAGTCGACATATTTATTTTTCAATCAATCAACAATAAAAATAGCTTACCCCAAGTCTTCAGAATCAAAAATAATAAAATTCAAACATCTGTCCAGACATCCTGTTGCAGACGCCAATATGAGGAATATCAAAGAACAGACGATAAAATATATATTCTTCGAATCAGAAATTAATCACATAATTCAATAAAATATGCAGAACGATTTTTATACATTCAAAGTAAATTATAACTCTAATAAGTAAAAAACTCGGAAAATTGAATATGAATAAATTTTATTATGACCAAGAAAAGTCTTGGTTCAGATCAGATATAGCGCTGATCACTCACTTCCAGAATTTAATTACATCTACACTAAAACAAAAATGAAAAATAGTAAAGTAAAAAAGGGTTGCAATAATTCTTGGCGATGACTCATTTTCGCCAAGTCAAACAGAAAAAGGGGGTTTTAACAACAATTTAAAACCACTGGTTCGGCCTCCAGAAGGGTTATCCAAGGACGGGCAAAAGCTATGACAAGCACCGGTGATCGATATTTGCGGCTATGCATACGAAGGAATAGAACAGCAAACCCATTTCATCTTAGAGCCTCCCTTGCTGCATCCACTAGACAGTTGGTATCGACGTCTACTGTTCGTAGAAGGCTTCATGAAGGTGGTCTTTGCGTGATGCGACCGGACATTTGTGTGCCGCTCATCTCACGTCACGGGAGGAAAAGTTTAAGGTGGGCACGTCAACCTGTCCACTGGACGACTGATAAATGGAGGGGTGTTATCTTCATGGATGAGTTCCGGTTTAGCCTCCACGGCGATAGTTAGAATTGTTTGATTTGGAGAGAACAGGGAACACGTTATCATCCACTAAACATTTGTGAAAGAGATTCGTATGGAAGAGGCAGTCTCCGCGTTTGTGATGGTATCTTTTTGGATGGACGTACAGACCTCCATGTCTTTCCACGTGGAACTGTGAATGCTCACATCTATAGAGATGACATTCTTGATGCTTATGTGAGCTCTTATGCCGGTGCAATAGGTAATGATTTCTTGTTACAGGACGAAAATGCAACAATTTCTGAAATGCCACAATCGTATTTCTTTTAGCGTTGTTTTATACCTTACCATGCGTTGTATATCATAGCTCAGTTTTATTAAAATCTACTTATAACATTTTGAGCAATTACTATTTTTGTTGCTTTTCCTTAATTTTTGGAAACCAGTGTACAATCTTTAAAATTTTTCTAGACAAGAAAAAATGTATTTCGACTTATATCAATGCAACAATACAATATATATAGAATTTTACTATGCTTTTCCTCTTTTGCCACGCATCTCAACTCCGCCACCAATAATAAAAACATTAATCAGCTTCAGCTATTTTTGGTATGCTTAGAGTTAGAGAACGTAAAAGAGAGACAATGATATTTCAGTATAAGATAAACTGCGGTAATTGGACCCATGGGGTAACTGGGTGATAGGCTATTTTATAAAAAAACCGTTGATGTTTTTTAAGTTTTAGCTTTTGTCAACAATGCAACCCCATCTCTACTTCTTAAAACAACGTGTGTTAACTCAATCATAACTTTGCCTTTGCTTTGATAGGTTCCCGAAAATTTGGGTTTCTTCTTTTAAAAGCAACGTCCATTTGGTTGAACTTCCACGGCTTTTTTATGGAAATTCGGTCATGTTTCAAATGTAAGGCCGGTGTTCCAGTTACCCCATAAATTTTTCAAGAATGGGGAAACTGGACCATATGGGATTTAGTTACAACAACAGTTATAAATGTCTTTTTGAATTTCTCTTACTACGGGAAATTAATTCCTCCATTGTTTTTTTACTTGCAATAAAGAAAATCACATAATACCTTATTATAATTACATAATAAAATAAAATAAAAAGCATGTTGGGGGTATCAAACAAAATTTCTTAAGTGTGATAGCTATAGCCCGAAATTTTACGATACAGATGAACAGGCGTAAATAAGGCAAAGTGAGATTATTAGAAAATTATCGAAACGAATAAAAAATAGTTATGTTCGATATAAAAATATGGTTAGATTCTCCACAGGTTTACTGGACATATCGAACTTCCATTGTGGTAAATAAAAAAGAAAAGGAGATACTTAAGTACTTATGTAGTCGTTTGTTCACAGATTTATCGTGTTATGTTTTTCCTTAAAATACTCACGTAAATTTTATACTTATTACCTATACTAAAGTACATAAGTACTTACTTAATTTTTATGTTTTTTGTGTAAATAAATATAATATTTTCACTTTTAGTGCTTTTTTAGACACATTGACAGAAAAAGGTTACCCTTACAACACCCTTTAGTTGATATACAGGGTGTCCGGTCTCAACGGTGCCCAATGGCTAATTCCTAAACCGTTAGTCATAGACATATAGTTCCAATTACAAAAATGTTTTAAATGAGGTAAAGAAGTATTTTTAAAGCGATTTAGGTCAAGAAAAATATTTGTTTAAAAATTACGAAATTTAAATTTTATACGGTCCCCCGGTCCTATAAGTGATATTTAGTAAACTTTTCCTATTTCTCTAACAAGTACGGCAAAAAAAGTCCCATTCATCTAACACTAAAATTGACCGAGTTATGACATTTTCAATTTTATGACTTAAACCACATTTCTGTAACTGAAAACAGATAAGTTGTACCGAGGTTTCAGGGGTCGTACACGAAGTGCTTAAAGTATTATAAAGGGTGTCCACTCCAAACGATGTTCAATGGCTAATTCCTAAACCGTTAGTCAAAGACATATAGTTCCAATTACAAAAAGGTTTTAAATAATGCAAAGAAGTATTTTTAAAGCGATTTAACTGAAGGTGCTGCCCCCGTGTAAATATTACAGTAGAGTTAGTTTTTAGTAATTAACTTTCAGATTGGTTAAAATAATTGAAGAAGTGAGTTTCAAAACTCGCCTTATGGAAAAATCAAATTTTGGGAAATCGCGTAAAACCTTTAAATGCGCCCATTGGTATTCATTGAAAATTTGGAGATTGTAGTGTTTGATTGGTACAGTTATTAGAATAGATTGATAGAGAAACACGATTTTTTAAATTTCGGATAAGGCGAGTTTCGAAACTGACGTCCTCAATTGTATTTTGACTTTATCTTTTGTAAGGAAATGAGTGTGTTTCTTTTGATGATTTTATTTTAAAAAGGTGTATTATTTTTATAAGTTTTTAACTTACGATGTCCGTATGTATGTCTTCCTAATTCAAAATTAAATAATGTATTCCAATTTTAACTCACTTTCAAATATCCGATCAAGATTAAATTTTGCATAATTATGTAAATCCAATGACAATGTAATATTAATATGATTTTAGGTACTTACCATTTATATTTATTTTACAGGACCACTCCAAAAATTTCGTATACACCATTGCCTACAAACAGAAATTTTAAAATCAAAATCAGTAACATTTATGTAAGGCATTGAGATTCACAATGTAATTTTTCCAAATGAAAGTGCGTTGCGTTTATATGATATATACAGTGCCGCACAAAAGAAGTCAGATACATTACGATGTATGAGCAGGGATTGCTTATTATACATTTTGACGATATTATGCTTTTTTCAAATTCAACTTTTTAGTTCTTTATAAAAACTTGTTTGAAAAAAATATTTTAGAGACCCAAATCCAAATGCCATTTCTACTTGCTAAACAAAAAATAAATATTAAGGGGGTCCGGGACACATTTTCAAAACTTTTTTATTTATTGAATTAAAATTTTGAATTTTTTTGTGATGGTTAACCATATCATTTGTCAACAAAATCAAATGATAAAACTTCTCATAGCTTTTTTTAAAAAATTTTAAATTTAAAATTTATGAAAAAAGTCGTATAACTTAAAATCGTTATAACTCGAAATATTATTTGCAGAATTTAAATTGTTTTTCATTTAAATAAACAGAAATATATATTTTTTTAATTTAGAGCCAGCATTTTAAAAAATATTACTTTTTAAAAAAATTAAAAATATTTAACGAAAAAATTACAAAAAAAGTGGTGCAACTTTTTTAAAAAAATCATATTTTCAAAAGTAAATATTTTTTTCAAATATGCTGGCTCAAAAGTAAAGTAAAATAATTGAAAAAGATATGTTCCGAGTTTCAACCCTGTATCTTTAACGGTTCTCGAGTTATAAGAATTTAAATATGGGATATGGTGAAAAAACCTATCATGAAGAAAAACGCAATTTCACAAATACTCGTTTCTTGACAACCATAGCTTGAAAGGCAGATTTTGAAAACAAACCAAAACGAAAAAATTAATATTTTCTGTTCTAATTAAGATAGAAACATGATTTAAACATCATTTTAAGCAGAAAACGGCAGAGAAATTTTTGATCCAGTAAAAAAAAAATTTAAATTTGAAGATTTTTGTGTCCCGGACCCCCTTAAACGGAGTGAAAATTTTTGCTGTTGGACCACGGAAAATGAGGTAAACAACTTTATTTGTACAATAGATGTGCTAAAACACTTGCGGCCTCAAATCATGCACATACAAATACTTTCTCAGGTTTAAAATGCATATTTTTTCCCAACCATGTTTTGCCAATTTGTAATCTGATTGGCCAGACGTTGCGGCGTCAAAGTGACTATCTTAGCGGTATTCGTGCTTGACAAATGCAGAGGCAAGTGTTTAACGGCAAAAGTGATTTATATGCTTTTGAAACTTGCTTAGCAAGAAGTACGGCAAAAAAAATAAAAATAATATATATATATATATATATATATATATATATAAATTGTTAAATGTTAAAATTTAATAATTTAATATATGTTTTGATTTAACAATATTTAAATAACTCCTCTAATGAATATTTACTGAGGGGAGAGACAGTGGAATTTTCAGGAGGGGTAATGTAAAAATAATAATTATTGCTATTTTTTATAATTACAATAAAATGACAAATGGAACAAAATCTTAAGAATAGTTAATTAAAAAGAGAGAATGTGGGTGATTAGATGATGTCCGACCTAATGGATAAATCTGTGGTCTATTATAACAAAATATTAAAATATTGTAACAATTTAGTTATGTTTATTTAAATCATTGAAGTAATCGCACAGATAATTCAAATAATTGATGTTTATTGTAAAAGAAAATAAAAGTGATACGAGGATCATTTTCAAAAAGGGACATATTAATTTCCTTAACATATTCAGAACAGCCATTCAAAAGTTATATATAAAAATATAAGCATATAAAAACAAAAACAAAAAAACATTAAGATGTTACAAACAAGCTACTTACAAATTGAGCTTTCTTGTGCCTGTGCTTGGGACGGGAAGGATGGGGGGGGGATGAAACAAAATTTGAAGCGGAGATTTCAGGGGGGATTGAAACAGGGCTTTCTTGATTATATCGGGCTTGGACAGAGCTGGCTCTGGTGAGAATCACGTGATCAAAGGACGGAAGGAGATTTGAAATCTTAACCTCGCACCGATTCCTCTTCTGTTTGTTCTGTGTATTGCTGTGGTGTGAGCAGTGAACACGTGCTTTGGCTTTGATAGTTTGTATGTTTGTAACGCTTTTTCGTTAGATGCAAAATTTGGATTAATGTAGTTTAAAACGAGATGATTAATTCTGTAAAAGATTGAAAATGAAAAATATCCTGTGTAAAACTTTCGTTAAATTGTGAGAGAATGCGTACCTGGTTATACTGAAAAAATGCTCCGATATTGCTGCATTCCGAACTGCACATCGAATAGGCCTGGCGAAAAATACATTACATCATTTCGGTTTCCAAAAGATGAAATATTGAAGAGAAAGTGGATGAAAATTATCCCCAGGGATTTTACTCCAAATAATAATAGTGTTGTTTGCATCAAATATTTTGAGAAAGATTCAATCATTTCGGTTGATAAAGTCACATCAAAGGACGGAACATTGACAGTATATGAAAGGAAATACCCAAAATTATCAGATGATGCTTATCCAACAATCTTTCCGAACTGTCCCAATTACCTAAATAAAAAAATTCCAGTGAGGAATACAACGATTGAAAGAAAAAGGAAGATGGAAAAACTAGATGATGATTTATTGGATAATTTTCTTGAGAAGGAAAAAATTAACTGTATTTCTGATATTAAAGAAGAACTAAAACGAGAAAATAATAGGATTGGGGCATTTCTTGAAGCTAATAATGTAAATGTTCATTATTGTGATGAATGCGTTCATTTTTTATTTATCAAGTGTGATCAATGTTTGGAAATTGTGAAATCTGTGCAAATCAATAAAAATTTACAAGTAACAGTCTTCAAAGGTAAGCAAATAATTCCCAATTTTGATATAATTTTAACTAACAATACTTTGAATTATTGGGGAGAGTTAGAAAATGTTTTGACCAATGTTAAAAATTACGAAATTGTTGAATCAAATGAAAAGAAAATAGATTATTATTCCAAGGCTATTTAATGTTGGAAATTGT
The DNA here is from genome assembly GCA_963932465.1 of Maratus speciosus. Lineage (NCBI taxonomy): Eukaryota > Metazoa > Arthropoda > Arachnida > Araneae > Salticidae > Maratus > Maratus speciosus. The sequence continues at coordinate 246,070,087 of OZ010792.1, forward strand.
TTTCAGAGGAAAATTCTGATAATGAAATTAGTGATATAATAGCATTTATTTTGGAGCAAATATTATTAGTAAAAAAATCTACACATGGAAGAAATTACAGCAGTAATTAAATAATATTTGCTTATTGTATTTACATTAGATCTACTGTATGCTATTTATATTTATACAATTCGAAATTACTTTGTTTACCCTCTTTAAGGCATTTAAGAAGAATGTCTGCAAATTTAAAAGTTTCACCAGGAATAGCAACAGTTGAAAATAAATCATTTTTGAAAGAAAAATGTGATAATTTGAAACAAAATAAAAAAATAGTCAATTTGTTAATTGATGAAATATATGTTAAACAAAGTATTTCTTATAAAGCTCTTAAAATGGTGGGATTTGCAAATAATTTGGAAGATCAAGCAACCACTATTCAGGCATTTATGTATAAATCACTTTTTTTTCTAAAAGTAAAGAAATTATTTCATTAGTGCCTGTAAATAGTTTAAATGCAGAAAATCTTTTCCAAATGACACATGAAGTCCTATTATTAATGGAAAATATCGGTTTTAGGGTAATATCCATAATATCTGATAATAACCGTATCAATAGAAATATGTTTATAAAACTATGTGGAAACAATGAATTAAAATGTTATATTAAACATCCTTATAATGATTCAGAAAAATTATTCTTATTGTTTGATACTGTCCATTTAGTTAAAAGTATTAGAAATAACTGGTTATCACAAGTAAATAAAACATTCTATTTTCCTAATCCTCATGACTGTACCGAAATTTTAGAAGCTTCTTTCACTGCACTGGAAAATATTTATAACAATGGAAAAATGCTGTTATAAAATCTGCGCCAAAATTAACCTACAAATGCCTCCATCCAACCAGTATTGAAAAACAAAATGTTGCATTGGCACTTAAGATTTTTGATAATACGAATTCAGTTTCTTTAAAATCATTTGGTGACGAATTAAATAATTTCCAGTATTTAACAACGGCAAAATTTATAGAATTGATAAATACATGGTGGGAAATAGTGAATATTAAACATCCCAAAAAAGGTTATAATATTCGTTTAAAGGAAGGTATTCCATTCAAATCAATTGATGACGATAGGATACATTTTTTTAGAAATGTTTTCAGAGTGGGTTGATTCATGGCAAAATTTAAATCAAAAGCCTAGACATGGTCGTTTATCCCCAGAAACATTTTTAGTCCTTCCGGCCAGTGCCGGGAGGAAGAGGTAGCTTTCATATTCCTTATTTTAAAAAAGCCAATTTATATTATTCAAACACACGAAGCTCAATTAAGTGGAAACCGAATGTAGGAGATTCAATACTAATTTTTATCAATACTAAATCATTATGAATGAGAATTTCGCGAAATTAGTCAGCTTTATCCAAGCTGCTTTTATTTAAAGTAACTTATATTTGGCTGCCAAATTCGGCGATTTCTTAAAGTGCCTGCCATTTTAAGACAACATGGTGGATGAGGCTAACCAGTGAACTTGGTCGAGACCTTAGTAATTGCTGTGCACATGCTCACTCACATCGGAATCGGTTGATATATACAAGTGCTGTCGCAGGCAAAAAATCAGATTTTTCAAAATGTCTCCCACGTTAGAAATTGAAACTACTATATCTGAGACATTTTTTAAGATAAAGACAAACAAAAAATGCTCCTGAATCCTTATATCAAGGTCAAATACTTAAGAAAGAACCTTTTTCAATTTCTAATTTTTTTGCACCTCACTTTAAATATATATTTTTTTTTAATTTAATGGCCGCCATTTTGAAACAAGATGGCTGATGAAGCTGGCCAGCGAACTTGGTCGAGATATTGATGTATACTATCCACATGCCTTCTTCCATCGAAATAGGCGAATACGTGTGGTATCGCGAGACAAATACAAGATCGTTTCAAAGTGTTAGCCATGATAGAAATTCAAAGTGCTATAATTCAACCACTTTTTAAGATATAAACAAAAGAACAAATTTTCAGAAACAAAAACTGCTCCAGAATCTTTGTATCAAGGCTAAACACATAAAAAAAATCTTTTTCATTTTCCAATTTTTTAATACCTCATTTTAAATTTTAAATTACATTTTTTTAAAAAAATGGTAACCCTTTTGAAACAAGATGGCGAATGAAGCTGGCCAACGAACTCGGTCGAGACATTGGTATGTACTATGTACAGACCAAGTTACATTCAAATCGGTTCATAAATACGCCTGTTATCGCGTGACAAAAATCAGGTCGTTTTAAAATGTCAGCCACAATAGAAATTCAAAATGTTATAACTCAGCCATTTTTTTAGATATAGACAAAACAAAACCTGTTCCGGAATCTTTGTATTAAGGTCAAACACATACGAAAAAACTCTTTTTCATTTTTCAATTTTTTGGTATCTCATTTTAAATTTAATTTTTAAAAAAAAAATTTAAATGGCCGCCATTTTGAAACAAGATGGCGGATGAAGCTGGCCAACGAACTCGGTTGAGTTATTTGTATGTACTATGTACACACCAAGGTACATCCAAATCGGTTCATAAATACGTCTGTTATCACGTGGCAAAAATCAGGGCGTTTCAAAATGTCAGCCACACTAGAAATTCAAAATGCTATAACTCAGCCATTTTTTAAGGTATAGACGAAACAAAAACTGCTCCCGAATCTTTTTATTGAGGTCAAACACATAAGAAAAAAATATTTTTTCAATTTTCAATTTTTTGGTACCACATTTCAAATTTAAATTTTTCCTAAAATTTTAAATGGCCGCCATTTTTAAACAAAATGGCGGATGAAGCTGGCCAACGAACTCGGTCGAGACGCTGGTCTGTACTATGTATAAACGAAGTTACATCCAAATCGGTTCATAAATACGCCTTTTATCGCGTGACAAAATTCAGGACGTTTCAAAATGTTAGCTTCGGTAGAAATTCAAAATGCTATAACTCTGCCATTTTTTAAGATATAGACAAAACAAAAACTGCTGCGGAGTCTTTGTATAAAGGTCAAATACATAAGAAAAAAATATTTTTCCATTTTCAATTTTTTGGTACCACATTTCACATTTTAAATTTTTTTTTAATTTTAAATGACCGCCATTTTGAAACAAAGTGGCGGATGAAGCTGGCCAACGAACTCGGTCGAGACATTGGTATGTACTATGTACACACCGAATTACATCCAAATCGGTTCATAAATACGAGAGTTACAGTGTGACATAGGTCAGATATATATATATATATATATATATATATATATATATATCAATTTTGAACGGAGGGTGGTTTCGGGGTCTGGGGGTCATGATCGATGAAAATATACCAAAATTTTTTGAAATCGCTTTCCTCCGAACGGCTGCAATAGGTAGCTTTTTGTAAAGAAAGCTACCTAAAAGAATGTTATACATTAAACATATTTGTAAATTTATAATTTTTTCCCTCTTTTTTTAATGGAATGAACTGTACTTCATCTATTGCAAAGCAAAGATTTAAAAATGTTTCTGTTGAGGATGTTTCATACAGTAAATATATATATATAATACCCTACATGTTTTCATTCATTTAGGTGATCTTTTTAGAATTTATGTGAAATTTTGTTCCATTATTAAAAACGATAAAAATCTATTGTATTCATAATATAAATTATTTACTCTCTGAACCGAGAAAAAATAAATCAAGGTATGATTTTATGATGGCTTAATATTTGTATAATATTATTGTTATTATTTTAAATGACAGGAGTGATATTTAATATCTTTGAACTTTGAAGCTGTATACTTTACAATAATTATACAGTAAATTTTAGATCTTTTTTCTTTTGAAATTTGCATTTATTTATTCTGTAATAATTCCTGCAAATTAATTTCCTATATGTTGATGAAGGGAAGTAAGTTTATATTTTTCTGTATTTTTCTTAGGTAAGAACAACAAAATCAAATAAGTATTCAGAAACAAAATTATTTTTATTTATGAAATAAACGATAGTAAAAAAAAAATATGCATGTTATTTTAGATATAAACTTCATATTGTAGCATGGTAGGCATTAGATTTCAACCTTCCCTCCATTCCCCTAGCGGCGAAAACCCTGGCCAGGCCTGTTATAATCAAGATGGCCTTGATTGATACGATTGTTTAGTGTTCATTACTACAACAAATATTGCTGCATAAAGAAATGTAGTTTTCAGGATTATAAACTTTGTGTGTATGAGAGACAGTGAGGGAAAAGTTTAAATTGCAGCTTCAGGTGGAATTTAGATTATGGATTACTTATTAATTATTGCAACAATAAAGAAAACGGACCTTTTTTCCCCAAGTTTTACAGCGTGATAATCCTTTACACATCAACAGATTTTCGCCTTTTCTGAAGACTTCATCTAAATTCACCGGCCACTTAAATTTCTACTTCCCCACTTATTGCTTCACCTGCACGCAAGGCTAAAAATCTATAGAGGTTTTATATATTTTTTTTACTATTCTACTCTGTTTGTCTAATTAAATAATGCATCTTTTAAAACTCCACGTCCGTTAAAAAAATGTTTCCTATTGTCTTAATTATAACACTTAATTATTAGAGCATAAATCATATTTTAAAAATTATTAAATTTAAAATCATTAAAATTTATAATTTATATAAGCAATTATAGATTTCAATTATAATTTTATTTAAGTATATATTGCTAATATATATCTATGTATATATATATATATATATATATATATATATATATATATATATATATATATAACCAATAATTAAACATAACCTACCACCATCAAAAACCGTAATATTATGAATTAAAGCTGTAAGTATATATAAAAAAAAAAAGATTAAATTATTTATAAGAATTATTATGGAAGAAAAATAAGAAAGTGGACACCGACAAATAATGGAAATGCTTATATATGGAATTACGTTTTCAAGGGCACAGAATTCAATGATATAAGCAAAATGGTTGTTTTCTGTGGGAAAAATAAGCTAAAGCTAAAAGTTATTTTCCCCTGTGCCCTAACAACCATTAAAATCAAGTGAATTGATTAAAAATGAAAACAGAATAGAAATAAATAATATGAAATGGAAAAAACAATAAAACCTATTTAAATATTTATAGGATATAAAATGAAATAATAAACACCATACCGATTAATATTTTAGAATAAATCCACGCGCACATGGCACCCACATGGTAAAGATTAAGGTTAATAAAACAGTTAAGAAATCACAGTAATTGATACCATAGGATGCAGTTAATACATATTGAAATAAATGTTAAATAACTTTTAATATAATATAAAATAATATAAATAGAAAGTAATTACATAATTAAAATGCACTATTAAATTAATTAAAAACCGTTAAACAATATCGTCAAAATTTGGCTAAAAATTCCCCCTGGTGTAGTAAATTATAACTGAAATGTAGCTGGAATAAGTAAATCTAGAACTTATCGAAAAAAAAAACACAAATTGTAGTGCTACCATCTAGTATTACTTTTATGATTTAATTGTCAAAAGACTTCCTTCAGTTGTAAGCAATTGAATGTAACAATTGTTTTATTAACAGCATAACCAAACATATCCTTATATATAGATAATTATAAACTGAATATAAACCACACAATGTATTAAAAAAAAAAACTATTGTTAATAAAATTTAAAAAGCATACAAAATATTCTATTAGCAAATTTATTTAAACTACACTAAGAATTTAAATAATTCTAGAACATCGATAATATATAGCATATAGCTATATGCTATAAAACAAAATAAATTCATTAATAATTAATATAAATAATTATTAAAAATATAAAAATCTTTAATAAAAACTATTATATATAAGATAATTATAAAATGAACAGGAAATAAAAAACATATGGTAGTATAAAGAAGGTGAACTGATACTTAAATTCCAATTACCTAAAAAGCACAAATATAGTGTGTGGATTATTTTATACATCCATAAAAATCCTAAAAGTATGAATGTGGGACATTCAAAAACAATAAACCGATAATAAATTATATAACACTAAGTGAAAATAAATAAATATTAAAATATTAATAAGAATAGAGGAATAATAATAAATATAATTACCCAATTTTAATCCATACAGTATAACTTTATTTATATTAAATATACTTATATGTATATTAATCACTATAAAAATGGCATACTATTAGTAATTAATATGATATTGTCCTTATTAAATTAAAATTTATAACAAATGATTGTAAATAAGATTAAACAATAATAAAGCTAATAATTAATGAAATTCACCAATTACATATAAAATATCAAATCAACATCCTTATAAAATACGTATCAAAAATATAGTAATAATACAAAAGCCCCATTTTTTTTATATATATATAAATTAACCATCGCGTATTATCAGACAACACCACCCTCCTCCGTACTCTAACATCTACCCACCCATCCAACCTACAATAATTTTTTTATGTTATTTTACAATTTTTATTTTTTTTATAGAGATTTTTTTTATTTTATAATTTTTTTGTAATTTTGTTTACGCATGTGTTAATTTGTTTTAAAAGATCATGTAAGAAAAATACTAATTGTATATTAATGAATATATGAATTTTTTTTGGAAAACCATGATTTAATGCATCATAAATGAGTTTTTTAATATTATTGTTAATTAGAGGAGAAGAACATAAACATTTTATTCTATATAAATGATTAAGTATTATATTTCGAAATACAGAATGATGTAGACAAGATTTAAAATTTGTAAATGTATTAACTTTGAATTTAAATTCTTTACGTTTGTCATATAAATCTGTGATTGTTTTGTTGTCTTTTATTGTAATTTTAAGATCTAAGAAGTTAATTGTATTGTTAGATAAAAGGTTTTCCGGTAATTCCAAATTAGTGGGATAATCTACTGGAAATGGAGTAATTGCAGAATGATCAGTATCAATTAAAATTATGTCATCAATATAACGATATAAATGTAGATTATTATTAGTAAAATTACGTTCATAATGATATAAGTATAAGTCTGAGAGTAAACTGGATGTACAACCGCCTTGTGGTATACCGACATGCTGTAAATATAAAGTGTTATCTTGCAAGATATAATTATTATAGATAATGAAGTTAGTTAAAGATTTAAAATATGCAATATCAATATTAGATGGTAATTCCAGTTTTTTATAATACTTTTTAAATAATGCATTTATAATTTTATGTAAATCTAATAGGTCTATATTATTAAAAAGATCTTTGAAGTCATATGTTGTTATATTATATACACAATGAAGATTTCTTAAAATATTGACAAGTTGATAGCTATTTTTTATACAATGTGTATTATCATTGTTTGTAGTAAGTACATATAATTGATTAAGAATTTTTAAGAGAAGTTTATTGGCTTTATTATTATATGTATTGCAACCAATAGTTACAGTCCTAAATTTAATTGGAGTTTTATGAAATTTGGGAATAAGAACTAAATATGGATAATTAAAGTTAGTAGATAAAATATTTAATAGTTTATAATAACTTCGAATTTTACGATTATTTACAATTACATTTTCATTAGTTTTTTTAAATGACTTATTAGAAGAAATACAATTTGTAAGAAGTTGGTGATAATAAGATTTACAAATAATAGCATAATTATTAGGAGATTTGTCTACATATGTAATAACGTAGTTTTTTTGTAATTTAGTAATTTGTTGGAAAATATGCTGTGTATTAATAGAAACCAAATCAGCCATATTATTTTTTAAAGCCATAGTTAATTTTTCAATTACTAATATTTTCCACTGATTAAAATATTCAATAGGCTTATTATAAGAGATAGAAATTTTATAAATAGAAATATCAATATCATGTGTAAACTGTTTGATAATAGATTTAACATTAAATTTAGATGGAAGTCTATATTTAGTACCATAACCCATTAGTTGTTTCAATTTAAAATCCTTAACAATATCAAGATTTCCAGTGATTATATGTCCATGATCATTGTTTATGTATTTTTTTAGAGTGGGGTCTTTGCAGTTACACGGAAAATTACTTGCAGCAGATGTATTTTTTGAAAATGTATTGTAGTTAAAAATCTTTCTACCAATTGTATTAGGATATTTAAAGGTTTTTGAGATATGAAGATTATTAATAGGAAAAAAACAATTTTTATCATTAATTATAGAATTGATATTAATTTTATTAAATATGTGATTTGAAAAAGTAATTAGCATTTGAGTATTCATGTTTTGAATTTTATGTTTTTTTTGTAAATTAATATTTAAAAGATTAACCCTAGACATAATGAGGTCAAAATAAATATCTGAGAAATGTTTAGAGAAAGATTTACTTAGAAATACATTTAAATGTTGTACAATCTGTTTCTTTTTAATAGCAAAGATGTGTTTTCGAATTAATAACCAGTTATAATTCTCTGAATATTTTCTTTGAAGATCATTTATATGTTTAGTGATAGATTTTTTGGAAACTACAACTGATGATGAACCCTTTCCTCGTTTATTACGTGTTGTTTTACTATTTAAATTATGATTAAGAGTAGGATAAATTGGAGAATAATCAATATTGTTATTTATAGATGTGAAGACTTTGACAGGTCTGTTAAATACTTCACTGTTAAGTCCATAAGGATAAATTGTGTTGTAATATTTCATAAATGATGATTCCATATAAAGACGTTCTGATTTATTTTTTAGAATTTGAAAAATTTCAATTGTCGTATTTTTAAATTGATGTATATGAAAATGTTGAATTTCAGCTGTAGATTGTATATTTTTTGCTTTGTTATTATTAGAGTCTGAACGATGATGATTGATACGTTTATGAATTGGACCTGATGTTTCACCAATATATTTCATATTACATAAGTTGCACTTTATACTATAAAACACATTAAATGCTTTACAAAAGCTTGAATAATTAGGATCTGAGATAATTTGTGTCTGAGAAGCGTATGGACATGTCTTGCACCGAGCATCATAACACTTACGAAAAAATAAAGGACGAGGGGGAGAGTATAAATGGTTGCTGGATGACGATCCAGGAACAACCCAATTATTGTTCCTGTACCGGGCACTACACTGCATAGATGCTAAGTGTATCTTGCCAGGATCGAGATGTTTACTAAGAACTGCCATAAAAAAAGAAAATTTAATAATATAAAAATTAATTATTTAATTAAATTAGTCTTGAATAAATAATAAATCTTGAGTAAGAATAATATATACAATATTTACAATAATAGAAGCAGAACATAAAAACAATCTTCAAATTTACCATAACCAAATAATGATAACCCTTATTTCGTAGACTAAAAAAGCAAGATACCACTGGACCCTTTGATAACAAGTAAGGCAAAAAAAGATCCGCATCTAACATCAAATCCCAGAACAACATTAACCTTGCAAAGACATCCAAAACGCATTCCCAATTAATTTCTCAGATCAAAGTAATATGAATTTAAACTTCTAAAGCATATTAACATTAAATCTATGAACAGAAATAATTGTTACTACCATGTTGATGTAAAGATATAAAATGATCTCTCTTCAGAATTATGTAAAGCTATAACATAAATAGAGAATATATAGAGAGAATATATAGGACAATATCGTATACTAACCACAACAAAATACAGATAAAATCATAACTAGAAAATTAAATAACATTAAATAAAGCAATGCAATGATAGGAATGAAAAAATTAATGGAATCCTAAAAAAGGTATCAGATAACTACATAGTAGAAATCATATTGATAATACACATAGACAGTGCGCTATTGCAGCAATTATCTAAGCGTATAATATTTAAAAGATTGCTAAATCATTTAGCGACCTGGGATTATATATGAATATATATAAGATACCAAAAGGAAAAAATACTTCAAAATGAATTATTGACATTCAAAATGAAAAGATATTTAAAAACATCGTAAAAAGCATACATTCATAATTACTTGCGCAAATGCATCATAGTAATTTGAATGCTATTATATAACCAATAATTAAACATAACCTACCACCATCAAAAACCGTAATATTATGAATTAAAGCTGTAAGTATATATAAAAAAAAAAAAGATTAAATTATTTATAAGAATTATTATGGAAGAAAAATAAGAAAGTGGACACCGACAAATAATGGAAATGCTTATATATGGAATTACGTTTTCAAGGGCACAGAATTCAATGATATAAGCAAAATGGTTGTTTTCTGTGGGAAAAATAAGCTAAAGCTAAAAGTTATTTTCCCCTGTGCCCTAACAACCATTAAAATCAAGTGAATTGATTAAAAATGAAAACAGAATAGAAATAAATAATATGAAATGGAAAAAACAATAAAACCTATTTAAATATTTATAGGATATAAAATGAAATAATAAACACCATACCGATTAATATTTTAGAATAAATCCACGCGCACATGGCACCCACATCGTAAAGATTAAGGTTAATAAAACAGTTAAGAAATCACAGTAATTGATACCATAGGATGCAGTTAATACATATTGAAATAAATGTTAAATAACTTTTAATATAATATAAAATAATATAAATAGAAAGTAATTACATAATTAAAATGCACTATTAAATTAATTAAAAACCGTTAAACAATATCGTCAAAATTTGGCTAAAAATTCCCCCTGGTGTAGTAAATTATAACTGAAATGTAGCTGGAATAAGTAAATCTAGAACTTATCGAAAAAAAAAAACACAAATTGTAGTGCTACCATCTAGTATTACTTTTATGATTTAATTGTCAAAAGACTTGCTTCAGTTGTAAGCAATTGAATGTAACAATTGTTTTATTAACAGCATAACCAAACATATCCTTATATATAGATAATTATAAACTGAATATAAACCACATAATGTATTAAAAAAAACTATTGTTAATAAAATTTAAAAAGCATACAAAATATTCTATTAGCAAATTTATTTAAACTACACTAAGAATTTAAATAATTCTAGAACATCGATAATATATAGCATATAGCTATATGCTATAAAACAAAATAAATTCATTAATAATTAATATAAATAATTATTAAAAATATAAAAATCTTTAATAAAAACTATTATATATAAGATAATTATAAAATGAACAGGAAATAAAAAACATATGGTAGTATAAAGAAGGTGAACTGATACTTAAATTCCAATTACCTAAAAAGCACAAATATAGTGTGTGGATTATTTTATACATCCATAAAAATCCTAAAAGTATGAATGTGGGACATTCAAAAACAATAAACCGATAATAAATTATACAACACTAAGTGAAAATAAATAAATATTAAAATATTAATAAGAATAGAGGAATAATAATAAATATAATTATCCAATTTTAATCCATACAGTATAACTTTATTTATATTAAATATACTTATATGTATATTAATCACTATAAAAAGGGCATACTATTAGTAATTAATATGATATTGTCCTTATTAAATTAAAATTTATAACAAATGATTGTAAATAAGATTAAACAATAATAAAGCTAATAATTAATGAAATTCACCAATTACATATAAAATATCAAATCAACATCCTTATAAAATACGTATCAAAAATATAGTAATAATACAAAAGCCCCATTTTTTTTATATATATATAAATTAACCATCGCGTATTATCAGACAACACCACCCTCCTCCGTACTCTAACATCTACCCACCCATCCAACCTACAATAATTTTTTTATGTTATTTTACAATTTTTATTTTTTTTATAGAGATTTTTTTTATTTTATAATTTTTTTGTAATTTTGTTTACGCATGTGTTAATTTGTTTTAAAAGATCATGTAAGAAAAATACTAATTGTATATTAATGAATATATGAATTTTTTGGGAAAACCATGATTTAATGCATCATAAATGAGTTTTTTAATATTATTGTTAATTAGAGGAGAAGAACATAAACATTTTATTCTATATAAATGATTAAGTATTATATTTCGAAATACAGAATGATGTAGACAAGATTTAAAATTTGTAAATGTATTAACTTTGAATTTAAATTCTTTACGTTTGTCATATAAATCTGTGATTGTTTTGTTGTCTTTTATTGTAATTTTAAGATCTAAGAAGTTAATTGTATTGTTAGATAAAAGGTTTTCCGTTAATTCCAAATTAGTGGGATAATCTACTGGAAATGGAGTAATTGCAGAATGATCAGTATCAATTAAAATTATGTCATCAATATAACGATATAAATGTAGATTATTATTAGTAAAATTACGTTCATAATGATATAAGTCTGAGAGTAAACTGGATGTACAACCGCCTTGTGGTATACCGACATGCTGTAAATATAAAGTGTTTTCTTGCAAGATATAATTATTATAGATAATGAAGTTAGTTAAAGATTTAAAATATGCAATATCAATATTAGATGGTAATTCTAGTTTTTTATAATACTTTTTAAATAATGCATTTATAATTTTATGTAAATCTAATAGGTCTATATTATTAAAAAGATCTTTGAAGTCATATGTTGTTATATTATATACACAATGAAGATTTTTTAAAATATTGACAAGTTGATAGCTATTTTTTATACAATGTGTATTATCATTGTTTGTAGTAAGTACATATAATTTATTAAGAATTTTTAAGAGAAGTTTATTGGCTTTATTATTATATGTATTGCAACCAATAGTTACAGTCCTAAATTTAATTGGAGTTTTATGAAATTTGGGAATAAGAACTAAATATGGATAATTAAAGTTAGTAGATAAAATATTTAATAGTTTATAATAACTTCGAATTTTACGATTATTTACAATTACATTTTCATTAGTTTTTTTAAATGACTTATTAGAAGAAATACAATTTGTAAGAAGTTGGTGATAATAAGATTTACAAATAATAGCATAATTATTAGGAGATTTGTCTACATATGTAATAACGTAGTTTTTTTTGTAATTTAGTAATTTGTTGGAAAATATGCTGGGTATTAATAGAAACCAAATCAGCCATATTATTTTTTAAAGCCATAGTTAATTTTTCAATTACTAATATTTTCCACTGATTAAAATATTCAATAGGCTTATTATAAGAGATAGAAATTTTATAAATAAAAATATCAATATCATGTGTAAACTGTTTGATAATAGATTTAACATTAAATTTAGATGGAAGTCTATATTTAGTACCATAACCCATTAGTTGTTTCAATTTAAAATCCTTAACAATATCAAGATTTCCAGTGATTATATGTCCATGATCATTGTTTATGTATTTTTTTAGAGTGGGGTCTTTGCAGTTACACGGAAAATTACTTGCAGCAGATGTATTTTTTGAAAATGTATTGTAGTTAAAAATCTTTCTACCAATTGTATTAGGATATTAAAAGGTTTTTGAGATATGAAGATTATTAATAGGAAAAAAACAATTTTTATCATTAATTATAGAATTGATATTAATTTTATTAAATATGTGATTTGAAAAAGTAATTAACATTTGAGTATTCATGTTTTGAATTTTATGTTTTTTTTTTTTTGTAAATTAATATTTAAAAGATTAACCCTAGACATAATGAGGTCAAAATAAATATCTGAGAAATGTTTAGAGAAAGATTTACTTAGAAATACATTTAAATGTTGTACAATCTGTTTCTTTTTAATAGCAAAGATGTGTTTTCGAATTAACAACCAGTTATAATTCTCTGAATATTTTCTTTGAAGATCATTTATATGTTTAGTGATAGATTTTTTGGAAACTACAACTGATGATGAACCCTTTCCTCGTTTATTACGTGTTGTTTTACTATTTAAATTATGATTAAGAGTAGGATAAATTGGAGAATAATCAATATTGTTATTTATAGATGTGAAGACTTTGACAGGTCTGTTAAATACTTCACTGTTAAGTCCATAAGGATAAATTGTGTTGTAATATTTCATAAATGATGATTCCATATAAAGACGTTCTGATTTATTTTTTAGAATTTTAAGAATTTCAATTGTCGTATTTTTAAATTGATGTATATGAAAATGTTGAATTTCAGCTGTAGATTGTATATTTTTTGCTTTGTTATTATTAGAGTCTGAACGATGATGATTGATACGTTTATGAATTGGACCTGATGTTTCACCAATATATTTCATATTACATAAGTTGCACTTTATACTATAAAACACATTAAATGCTTTACAAAAGCTTGAATAATTAGGATCTGAGATAATTTGTGTCTGAGAAGCGTATGGACATGTCTTGCACCGAGCATCATAACACTTACGAAAAAATAAAGGACGAGGGGGAGAGTATAAATGGTTGCTGGATGACGATCCAGGAACAACCCAATTATTGTTCCTGTACCGGGCACTACACTGCATAGATGCTAAGTGTATCTTGCCAGGATCGAGATGTTTACTAAGAACTGCCATAAAAAAAGAAAATTTAATAATATAAAAATTAATTATTTAATTAAATTAGTCTTGAATAAATAATAAATCTTGAGTAAGAATAATATATACAATATTTACAATAATAGAAGTAGAACATAAAAACAATCTTCAAATTTACCATAACCAAATAATGATAAACCTTATTTCGTAGACTAAAAAAGCAAGATACCACTGGACCCTTTGATAACAAGTAAGACAAAAAAAGATCCGCATCTAACATCAAATCCCAGAACAACATTAACCTTGCAAAGACATCCAAAACGCATTCCCAATTAATTTCTCAGATCAAAGTAATATGAATTTAAACTTCTAAAGCATATTAACATTAAATCTATGAACAGAAATAATTATTACTACCATGTTGATGTAAAGATATAAAATGATCTCTCTTCAGAATTATGTAAAGCTATAACATAAATAGAGAATATATAGAGAGAATATATAGGACAATATCGTATACTAACCACAAGAAAATACAGATAAAATCATAACTAGAAAATTAAATAACATTAAATAAAGCAATGCAATGATAGGAATGAAAAAATTAGTGGAATCCTAAAAAGGGTATCAGATAACTACATAGTAGAAATCGTATTGATAATACACATAGACAGTGCGCTATTGCAGCAATTATCTAAGCGTATAATATTTAAAAGATTGCTAAATCATTTAGCGACCTGGGATTATATATGAATATATATAAGATACCAAAAGGAAAAAATACTTCAAAATGAATTATTGACATTCAAAATGAAAAGATATTTAAAAACATCGTAAAAAGCATACATTCATAATTACTTGCGCAAATGCATCATAGTAATTTGAATGCTAATATATAACCAATAATTAAACATAACCTACCACCATCAAAAACCGTAATATTATGAATTAAAGCTGTAAGTATATATATATATATATATATATATATATATATATTTTATATATATATATGTATGTATATATATGTATGTATATATATATATATATATATATATATATATATATATATATATATATATATATATATATATATATATATATATATATATATATATATATATATATGTATATATATATATATATATATATATATATATATATATATATGTATATATGTGTATATATATATATATATGTATATATATATGGGACATTCCACGTCAAATCAGGCAGTAAAATATCAATATGTAACCCACCATCACAGATTTTAATGAAACTGCGTGTGTTTGTTCTTACTATTAAGATATGATCACCAGTAATTTTTTTTGCTCCTTGGTGAAATAGTTTCTGAGAAAAAAAATTGTCAAAATTTTGAAAAACTGCCGTCAGTTGGCATTCTTGATAGCTCGGTTTTCAAATGTAGCATGTCATATATATAATCATATTTCAATATCTACTCTACAAATCATCTTCAAATAATTTATGCACAATATTTAGGGTACGCAGCTTATGAAAAAAATATATTGTTAAGCTTATAACATTTTAAGTGTGTCTAAAAAAATATTTAAACTTTGAAGTCGTGAATTTTTTATGAAAAATAATGCATTAACAAAAAAAGCATTATCAACAAAAGGCGGTATTTTTATTAAATTTATTTTTTATGGGAGATATACATAAAAGTGTCCTTTACCTGATTCTGAAATAAAAATAGTGGGATTTTGGGTGTTTTTGGTAGTATTTCCTATTTAAAAATATTTTGAGTTGCATTTCATATCATTCCATGTTAGTTCCCCTAAGCCATTTAATCACTGTCACAAATTTCAATGAAATTGGGTTTGTTTATAGCTTATTTTAAGACGTAATCACCTTTAATTTTCTTGATCCTAAGTAAAATATTTTTTAAGATAAAAAATATCAAAATTTTGAAAAATTGTTTTAAATTTTTTTAATGACAGTTCGATATTCAAAGACTGCGTTAAAAAAAAAAAAAAAAAAAAAAAAAAAAAAAAAAAAAGTCATTTCAATATAAAATCACTAAATAGGTTTCAAATAATGTATATGTGACAAATAATGTAGGCTGATTATTATTTCTTGTTTTTTATCATGTTTAAACACTAAGAGTGTCTTTTATCTTATGAATTTTTAAAATCAAGAATTTTGTCAAAAATAATGTGTTAATCAAAAATTTATTATTAACCGAAGGCAGGGTGTTATTGCCTTTTTTTAATTGTACGTAAAAATATCTTTTAAATGGTTATAAAATAAAAATAGTGAACATATGAGAAAAAATTATCAAAATTTTGGAAAAATGCCACGAGTCGCCATTAATGATTGTTCAATTTTCAAAAGCCTCATTTTATATATAAAATCATATTTCAATAACTAATAAAGAAATCTTCTTCAAATAATTTAAGCAAGGTAAATAAAGTATGTAAATTATGAAAAAAATATTGCTGTAATGTTAAAAAATATTTAAATGTGTCTAAAAAATTGTATAATCTTTGAAATCAAAAATATTTTATAAAAAATAATGAAATTATTAAAAAATCTTTATCAATCAGAGGCGGAGTTTCGACTATTTTTTTAATTTTAAATTGTACATAATACTACATTATAACTGGATCTGAAATAAAAATAGTGGGATTTTGGTTGGTTTTAGTAGTATTTAAATCATATTTAAAATTATCAATATTTTCAAATGTAAAACCTATCCAATGTATCATCCCTGGAAATATTTTTATTTATACATTTATTTTATTTTTCAAATTATCTTTTATGTTCGTTTCTTAAGGAAAAAAAATAAACAATATTATTTTTTAGTAAAACTTCTAGAGCGAAGAGCAATTATCCCTTTCCAAAAAAGAGAAAAATCACTAGCTCCTCACCGCCCAATAGAAATTTTCAAAATGACAGTCCTAATCTTTAAACTCATATTTGGCTGTTAATATTGAAAATTTAGCATTGAGCTGCTAATATTGAAAAAAAATACCAAATTTCACTCTTTTGAAGAAATTTTTGACGTATTGTGCTTTAAATATATGCAAAAAATGCATAATCCATTATATTTATATCTTTCAAATAACTATATCTAAAAAAATATTTAAAACTTAATGAGTTGCACTTTTGTAACTTTATTCAGTTTCTAATGATATGTACCGTAATTTCGGATGTATAGCCCGCAGATCAAACAATTCAGTTTGGACCCAGAAATTTTATTCAGTATTTGAAGACCAATATTTACTGTGATCTAAAAAGTTACATTTTATTTTAAAAAAATTCTGGGTCGAAACACGATTGTTTGATCCGCGGGCTATACACCGGAAATTACGGTAATTTGATTTATTTCATCACAATATTGCTGAAAGATGGGTTTTCAACATATATATGTGTGTATATATATCCCTGTTCTCAAACAAATTATTCAAAAATTATCCATTTATGTTTAATAAAGCCTATATATATTGTTTATACACTTATAGAAAATACATATAGTAAATTTTATGATATTATGTCAATAATGTCTAAAAGTAAGGAACTTATCTAATAGTATGTAACGAAAAATTTAACATCTGGTGTAATGACAACAAAATTTTATAATTGTTTTACTTAATTTGGATGAATGAAAAAAGCTTACATGTTTATATTTTATTGAAGTACAGGTGAAAATGTCACAAAGACATTCCTACCTCAACAACCACTGAGTATGTCACATTCACACTAGAGATGATTTTTTTTCTTTTTCATCTTTCGGGTTTGATTTCAGATGGTAATTAATTAATTAGTTTTGTTAGAAGTGTCACTGCAGTCAGCATATTAGGCTCACTATTTTTTTTTTATATAATTTGTTTTGATTGACTCGATGAACAACAATATTTAAAGGGACCATTTCATGACTTTTCAATTAAAAGCTGATTTATAAATTCATCATGTTGTTTAGTTATTATTATCGTCTTAAGATAATAAATTGATATTAAAATTTTTAAATGCAGTTTATTTATTATTTGAACAGTTGAAAGTATTTTTCAATAAGAGTGGGCTGTTGATTTTAAGTCGGCTGTTGAGCAATGTAGTGTTGGTAAAGGAACTGATACTATTTAATTTAATTTTTATTGCTATAAATAATATTTGTTATTTTATTATTGTATGTATTATATTTAAGCAACAGTAGAAATACACGATATCGTAGTCATTTTAGTACATCTTAGCATGAAAAGCTTCAATATTTATCATTAAACATTCACATTTTATGAAAATTTTGTTAAAATTGCTCATATTTTCACTATTTTTATTTTATAACTATTGAAAAGATATTTTTACGTACAATTAAAAAAGTAATAACAGCCTGCCTTTGGTTAATAATAAATTTTTGATTAACACATTATTTTTCACAAAGTTCTTGATTTTAAGAATTCACAAGATTAAACACACTCTTAGCATTTAAACATGACAAACAACAATAAATAATAATCTGCCTACATTATTTGTCACATATACATTATTTGAAACTTATTAAGTGATTTTATATTGAAATGACTTTTTTTTATGCAGTCTTTGAATATAGATCCGTCATTAAAAACATTTTTAAAAAAATTTCAAAATTTAGATTTTTTTTTATCTTAAAAAATATTTTACTTGTAATCACCTTTAATTTCCTTGATCCTGTCTTAAAATGAGCTTTAAACATACCCAGTTTCATTGAAATTTGTGACAGTGAATTAAATGTCTTAGGAGAACTGACATGGAATGACTCTGCTTGATTTGATTTGAAATACGCCTCAAAATATTTTTAAATATGAAATACTACTAAAAACACCCAAAATCCCACTACTTTTATTTCAGAATCAGGTAAAGGACACCTTTAAGTATATCCCCCACAAAAAATAAATTTAATAAAAATACCGCCTTTTGTTGATAATGCTTTTTTATTTAATGCATTATTTTTCATAAAAAAATCACGACTTCAAAGATTAAACATTTTTTTAGACACACTTAAAATGTTATATAAGCGTAACAGTATTTTTTTCATAAAATACGTACCCTATATATTATGCATAAATTATTTGAAGATGATTTGTGGAATAGATATTGAAATATGATCATATTTATGTCATGCTACATATGAAAATCGAGCAGTCAAGAATGCCAACTGATGGCAGTTTTTCAAAATTTTGACAATTTTTTTCTCAGAAACTATTTGACCAAGGAGTAAAAAAAAAAATACTGGGAATCATATTTTAATAAAAGGAACAAACACACGCAGTTTCATCAAAATCTGTGATGGTGGGTTACATGCCTGCCTGAACTGACATGGAATGACCCATATATATATATATATATATATATGTACATATATATATATATATATATATATATATATATATATATGTATATTTATATATGTATATATATATATATATATATATATGTGTGTGTATATGTATATATGTATATATATATATATATATATATGTATATATATATATATATATATATATATATATATATATATATATATATATATGTATATATATATATATATATATATATATATATACTGTTAAATTAAAAAATATAAAAAAGTATATTAAATTTAAAATTATTAAAATTAATAGCTTTATTAAAATGTTTGGAAATTTTTCTTATTTGTCTTTGTAGTTAGCCGTTACTTTATAGTTACAGTAAGTTACTAATTATCTCAATCCTCCCTAAAATTTATACACCCCCCCTCCCAACTTTTGCTCGGCCAATGCAACTGTCTAAAATTATGTATTTCCCTCTATATTGTATATTTTGTTTTAATGTGTCAGAATGAACAAAAATCTCAAAATATGATTGTAATGTTAATTTACTCTCAATGTTTCATGTTAAATTTTATATCTGACGATTATTTTTATTTCTAGTAAGTTTGTGTCTGACCCCTATTTTGCAGCAAAAAAGATACTCCAACTTTAAACATCTATTACTCGGGCAGTTTTAATCGCAGAGAAATGGAACTTTTTTTGTCTTACTTGTCAGTTCAATAGTTTATTTTAACTAAATATCATTTATAGGACCTGCGGGGCCGTATAAAAATTTGAATTTGTTAATTTTTTAATAAAATTTTTTCTTGACCCAAATCGCTTTAAAAATACTTCTTTACCTCATTTAAAACATTTTTGCAATTGGAACTATATATCTATGACTAACGGTTTAGGAATTAGCCATTGGACACCGTTGAGACCGGACACCCTGTATAATGTACATGATCTGCCTGGTTTATTTTTTTTAGTTGTTTACACTTTTTCAAACAGGACCTGATACCCCATATTAAAAAGAAAATAAAACGTGGATCATAGACCCTACTGGTCCACTTGCCCCATTTTTATGGGGAAACTGGACATATGAGGAAAGACAGGTGAAATATAAATATACATTTTATTTTTCGACATTAAAATGCAATTTTGGATATTTCTGTCTGATAGAGGGAACCTAACTGAACACATTTACAAAAGTTCAGACTTTAATTCAAATGAATATTAGCCTTTTGAAGCTGAAGTGCCAGAATCTCCAGAGTCACATTGTAAAATCATGGCCCAGTTGCCCCACGAAGCCTTATTGGCAAGTGCCAATACACTGTAACACATGCTCGCATGTGTATCTGTGTATATTGTGCGCATGTGTCCAAACGAGATCAGTTTCTATTACAATATATAAACATATAATTTTTTAATATAACCAAAATTTACTATCCGACAATCGTTATTTTTTACAAAGGAAAAAAGAATTAAAAAAATATTTCAATGCAATAATATAATATTTATAGAATTTTTCTATGCTTCATTCTATTTTTCTATGTTATGATTTACTAATTTATTTTTTCTGAATTATGTTTCTAAAACTCGTCAGTAGTCTGTAGCTGACATCATATGTGTGTGTGTATTCTAGTGAGAATATTTTAAGACATAATTTTCGAAATGGAACAAAATAAAATTTTCTATCCGACGTTCTGTTAAAGAGTCTAAAAGAGAGACATTCATTATAAAGACAATTGCTAATACACTGTCACACATATAGTCGTGCGCGGATGTGTGTATGTATGTGCCTTCAAACGAGATCAGTTTCTATTACAATATATCAACGAATAATTTTTGAATAACACATAAAAAAAGGTTTCTATTGACAATCGTTAATTTTTTAGATAGGAAAAAAGATATTTCAAGATGTACCGATGCAACAATATCATAGAAACTCGACAGAATTTCTCGCCAAGCAAAAGAGACAACAATGCAAAGAACCTTAAATGAAAGGAATTTCTGCCAACTGATGCTAAACGATTTTACAAAATATTTTTAGTACTTTGTCTTGTTTATAATTTGCGGACTGACTGAAACGGGATTTTCTTGCCTCTATATCTCTCGTTCTATTTATCATAAAAACAAAATTCTTGTTTTTATGGAATGAAGAATTTTAAGTGACCAAGGAAACAAAAGCAAAGCGTAATCGACGAATAGGTTTTCAGTAAATGCGATTTTAAAAGTGTTGTGTTTTGCACTTTTTAGATTCTTGTTCAGACCAAAAAACTGTTAACAGGGCTACAACGATGTACAATTATCGGATTTTTAGGCAGCTTGCTGCATTTGAATTGTTTTTATGAGTAGTTCAACCCTTTGAAAGTTTCATGTAAAAATATTAAATTTTTTTGATTTATACTAGTTTAAGGTAATTGATTCCTATACTTAACACAGAACAAAAAAATATATTAAATGACCTAACTCTTGTAGAAATGGTCGTATACATATGATGTTAAGATATGTCACTACAGTCGACCCAAGTAAGCTTCCTGTTGTAAAACAGATTTGTACTATAATGAAGAGAACGAGTATTTTTTACAACTGGATTAAATCATATTAAAGGCTGGAGTAGCACAATTGAACAGCGAATTTACAAACACAGCGAAAAACACAGTTACAACAGCGAAAAATGTCCAGACCAGGAATCGAACATGGATGGCGTGCCATGGTAACAAGCTTGACAGGCAAAGCATTGGCACGGCACACCAAGTATCCATGTTAGATTCCTAGTCTGGACATTTTTCGCTCTGTTGGAATAAACTTCAACTGTGCTACTCCAGCCTTGAATACATACTTGTAGCATTTACGGTTCGTTTTCAGGGTCGCTCAAAAGATCAATTGATAGGGCTAAAGAATTGTGTAATTATTTACGCGGTTTGCTGCATTTGGATTGTTTGTATAAGTAGTTCAAATCTTCGTGTAAAAATATTAATTAGTATTTTATTTATACCAGTTTAAAGTACTTTATTCTTATTCTTAATATAAAGCAAAGAAAAAATAAATGGCCTAATTCTTGTCGGAATGGACGTATACACATGATATGAGGGGCTCACAACCATAGTAGACCAAGTCCATTTTGAAAAAAAAAAAAAAATAAGATGATAGATGTTTAGAAGGTGCATAGAATCTGATTTATCCACTCCCACAGTAAACCAAGCTTGTAAACAGATGGCATGTATGAGAAAGTTTGTGAAGACAGACTTGGTTCCTTGTGGGAGTGAATAAAACAGATTTTATGCACCTTCTAAATGGACTATCTCCTTTTTCTTCAAAATGGACTTAGCCTACTATGATTGTGAACCCCTCATATTAAGATATGTTACTACAGTCTTCCCAAGTAAGCTTCCTATTGTAAAACAGAATTGTATCATTTCAATAAATTCAATAAATCTATCGTACGTGATGATAACTAAGAATAGATACATACACACACAGAAGTTTAATCTTTTTACAGTTTAATGGGAGCGGTAATATACGAAATTTTTTTAAAAACATATATTAAAAATACATACTGTACATATGTAAGTACTGCCTGTACATATGTAAGTACAGGCAACACACACATTATAAAAGCCTGTAAGTCGCCAAGCAGTTTTAAAATACAGTACCTCACTCCGAGTCCTTTGGAAACATTATGAGTAGTGATATATTTTTACACGGTACTCGGAGTATGCACATCTGTGTCGCT
Organism: Maratus speciosus; assembly: GCA_963932465.1. NCBI lineage: Eukaryota > Metazoa > Arthropoda > Arachnida > Araneae > Salticidae > Maratus > Maratus speciosus. The sequence continues at coordinate 246,093,468 of OZ010792.1, forward strand.
TCTTTTTATTTAATATCACTTTTGTATGACTGACGTTTTATAATTGTGGTTTGGCGGGATCATTTACAACGAGTTGTGTTTCATGAGATAGAATTTTTCTATGCTTTCCTTTATCACTTTATCTGGCATCTCAACACCGCCACCATTTGTAGAAATATTCATCTGCTTCAGCTGGAATAATAACTTTCCTTCCCCTGTTTTTAGCGATTGTCTTAAAAGTTTTATGTCTAATAATAAGGATATTTCATCTTTAATTCTCTGTAATTTCATCTTTTGAACAAATTATCTGGGGTTTTTTTTTAAATTGGACATAGCTTATAAAAGAAAAGTAGTTTCAATCATATATAATATTTTTTAACATTGTTGTCGGTCTAAATGTATTTAGCAATATAAATAAATTGGATTAAAAATTTAAAACATACCTAAAAACTGAATAACTAACAAATATTAATACAGTTTCTCAAATTCTATTTTTATTAAGTGTCAAATAAACTGTCAAGTGCGGATATTACTCGCGCTCAGAGTTTTCTGTACAATAAATATATGAATTATTTACTGTATGTCTCTATTCTAAAAAAAAAAGTAACTAAACCTATCCCCGCCGCCGTTAATGACTTTTTTGTGACCGGGGGGGGGGGGGGGGGGTCTTTCTTCCTTAATATTAAGAAAACTGCTGCATACAAAAATATAAAAATGGGTGATATTATAGAGAAATGTTTGATAAACACGCTGATGCAGGCAGTTTTTAAATCGAATAATTATTTTAAGATATATTTAATCATAAAGTTGGTCAAAATCAGTCCATTAAAAAAGGTTTATAGGAGCAAAAACTATACAGAGGAATTTAATCATTATTAGATCCTTTTATACATTAGAAGTTCCCAGTGCTGTACATCGGGTATTTATTTTTTTTGGACTAATTTTTTATAGATTTATTTCCATTTTAAATTCTAATTTTCAGCATTTCGAGAGATAATTTTTACATATTTTAGAAAAGGGTATTATTTTAAATTGCTGCTAATTTTAAAAACAACGCAAAGAATAATATTTACTTAAAATTAAAAATTTACTGACACGTGGCTATTATAAACAGAAAAAAAAACTTTCAAATTAGAATGAAATGATTAAGTGTTAAAAGCAGTAAATTATTGAAAATGACGTCATAAAAACAATATTTGCACGTAAATTTTAAAAGACAAAGAAAATTTAAAAATAATTAATTAATTATTATGCGTTAAAAGTCGCAAATGGAGAAAATTTCGTAATATTTAAAATGGCCAAATTATAATATTGATAGTTTAAATTAAAAAATATATTTGCGTGAGACATTTATTATATTTTGAGATAATCTTTTCAACTATTGTTATGAATTTTAAGACAGCGCAAATAATATTTCATTTCTAACAACAAAAGTATTTAAAAATAGCAAATAAAGCCTTTGTGCAACAATATTAAAAACCAGAAAAACCAACGTTTAAAAATGCACAAATAATACATGAAAAGCAGCAAACAGCTGTTTCGAATCTACTAGCGAGATTCTTCTTCAGTGCAAGATAGGGAAAAAGGGAACAGCGTGTTAGAAAAAGCAAGGCTGAGCAAAATGATAGACAGAGACGCGCTGGATTATATACCCTGTGCGGGTAGTGAAGGCGCCAAAAACAATCAATGAGAGAGAAGCAGTGGAAACGACTGGGTGGAAGAGTAGCGACATCTACCGGAGAAGGAGAGAAAAAGAAACCAAAAAAGGGGAAATTAAATTAATGCTTTCCAAATACAGTCGAACTTGGATAATTCGAAGTTCAAGGGACCAAAAGAAAAATTCGAAATATCCAAATATTCGAATTAAATATATTCGCTCAAAAAGAAGAGATAAATATAAAAAGATTAACTCCACAAGGAAATATTTAACACAAAAACTTTATTTAAGGATACTGTTACATTTTTTTCATTAAATCAAACATTTTTTACTAGCTTAATTATTCATCACTTAAAAAAAAAAATCAGACATTTTTGATTGCTTTTTCGAATGTAATCTTTGAGTCATAGCATATGATTCCAACTTATCAATTGACGCAAAAATAGAACCTTTTACATTGGACTGACCTTCAAAAAAGCGCCGAAGTTCATGTATATGCACCATAGCTTCTAAGGAACTAGGTAAGGGCGTCTCTTGTATTTCCTTGTTCTGTTCATCTTCAGATAGTCCGTCCTCAGCTTGGTTCTTCTGCGCCAGTTGAGCAACAATGTCCACATCAGTTGCCTCGCCACACACAGCCACATTTTGGTGCACATTATCGTAGTCTTCATACAAGATTGATGGAGCAGATTTTAGATCTTCCCAACTATCGACAGCAAGCTCAGTATCAATTTCATAAAAGTTTTTCACTACATTTACTCCTTCTGTTTCTTTCTTTACAAATCCCGCCTTATGAAAGCATTTCATAATCGTTCTATCACTGACCTTGATCCATGCCTGCCTACACATTCTTGAAGCATGAAGAACGTTGAGATTCTTAATGTCAAAATCTCCGATGAGGATGCTTTTAACAAACAGACGGATGTAGAAATGTTTAAGGTTTTTGATGATTCTTTGGTCCATTGGCTGTACCACAGATGTCACGCTGGCAGGAAAAAATGACTTCCACATTTTTCATTTTGGGAATGATGTTGCAAGCCGAACAATTGTCAATAAAAAGGACAATCTGTCGTTTTTGTTTTTCAAATTTCTTGTTTATATTTAAAGGCTATTTTAAAAAATTTTCGGATGTCATCAATGCCTTTGTATTTGAATCGTAGGACACAGGCTTAGACTTAACACTTTTAAAGCAACATGGATTAGCTAATTTGCCAATCATTAATAATGGCAACTTTTCAGACCAGTCCATATTTGCTCCAAGAAGCAACGTTACACGTTCTTTACTTAGTTTTCCACCACTGCATGTTTCTCCTTTGAAAGCAAGAGTTTTATTTGGAGTACTCTTATAAAAAATTCCAGTCTTGTCGACTTTAAAAACATTTTTTGGTTTCTTATTCTGAATAATTTCTTTTAAATGTTTTTTCCACTCATCAACTGCTTGAATATCCACTGCACCAATTTCACCACACACTGCTTTGAAAGAAATATCGTTTCGATTTTTGAAACCATTCAGCCAACCTGAGCTGGCTTTGAAATCTTGAATACCTAATGCAGCGGCAAACTGTTCCGCTTCGGCTCTCATAATAGGGACACTAATTGGAATGTTCTTATCTCGTGCTTGTTTAAACCATTTAAGAACACAACCGTCCACATCTGGTTTATCAGGTCCTCTTGATCTTTTCCTATTTTTCCAGTGCTATTTTCGGTATTCAAAATTTTATCTTTGTTCTTCAAATATGTCGATAATGTGTTAGATGGAATTCCAAATTGTTTAGCGATTTCCAATTTCTTTTTAAGACCTTATTCCACTTCATTAATCACCGCTACATTTTGAGCGAATGTTAATGACTTATAAGGAGTTTTAGCTTTTAACAACGCCATAGTAAGATAACATAGTAACAATACTTAAACCACAAGCACAAAAACTTACAAGCGCATTAAATCATTTACTCATGTGAAAGTGCACGTGACTCTGAGATGCACTGCTGGCCATTAAAATTGCAACACCAGGAATTAATGATCTGACGAACGCCAAAATCACATGAAAGGAAGAAGAGGTTGGAATATGCAAATGATTAGTATTTCAGCGCATTTAGACGAGGCAGGCGGCAGAAACATCTGAAGCACTGCATAAAATAAATGTTTCATAGTAGATTTCTCATTTGGAAAACTCTTTGTAAGGTCGGCGTTTGCTCAGAATTGCTATGCTTGTTATGTGTTATGCTTCGAATAATAAGAAGAAATGCTTACCAGCAAATGTCGGAATTCGATAGAGGTAGGATCGTTGCCTATCGAGAGTGTGGATTATCGTTCCGTGATATCGCTCGCTGCATTGGTCAAAATCCAACCACCGTCATGCGAATATGGAGTCAATGGGTTGCTGACAGTCATACTGAACGGCATTCGGGATCCCGACGCCCTCCCATGACTAACGCCCGAGAGGATGTATAACGCCCGATAACGCCCGAACATATTGTGAGGTCGGCCTTGCAAAACCGTACAACAACTTCACGGACCATTAGTCAGGAAATGGGTATGTTTGCAGCGCGCCCAGTATCCACTGTTACGGTGCGACGACGCTTGCAGCAGCGTGGACTGTCAGCACAGTGACCATTACTGTGGCTTCCTTTGACAGCGAAGCTTAGAGAGAGTTGGCGACTCTGGTGCGCCGAATAACAAACATAAATACAGGAGTGGCACAATGTCGTCTTTTCAGACGAGTCCCAGTTCTGCGTGCAGTATTCTGATGGCCGTATCTGGGGGCTCCGAGGAGAACGCTTGTCGCCTGCTTGCATTCGATAATGCCATAGGGGCCCTGCACCTGGTGTGATAGTGTGGGCAGCGATTGGGTACACGACAGGCACATGTCTAGTTCGGATCGACGGTAATGTGAACGCAAATCGGTACATTTTTGGCATCTTACGCCAGTAGTTTTGCCCTGTCTTCGAGGCCTGCCAAACGCCCTATTCCAGCATGATAATGCAAGACCACATGTTGCACGTCGTGTTCTGACCTCCTCGATGCACAGGGAATTCGATTGCTGCCCTGACCTGCACAGTCTCCAGATCTGTCACCCATTGAAAACATCTGGTCATCGATTGATGACAGAATGGCCCGCCACCCCTCTTCAGTTAATACGGTTGCTGAAGTGTGGCATACACTTGAAGCAGAATGAAATGAGTTGCCCGTTTCTGTCATCCAAGTCCAGTTCGACTACATGCCTAACCGGGTAAGAACCGTTTTAGCTGGCAGGGGGAGCAGCAGTTTCTACTAAATTCGTACCCCTGTATACCCCCAAACTGTTTACAAATTTAACCATTTTGTTTTCATGTAATACTGTCTACGTACGATAAATATCTTTTTTATGTTTTCTTTCTTTCACGGTGTTGCAATTTTAATGGCCAGCAGTGTGGAAAGAAATGTAGCTGCACTTCTGGAGAAAAAAAGGGGGAGGAAGGGTTGCAGAAAATCTACGATTGCAACACCTAAGCTGCGATCCTTTCAATGCGCAGTGAAATAGATTCCCCAGACGAAAGCATGCGGCTAAGTCTTGGAATTTTGCCAAGTAGAAACACAATTAAAATAAACTGTTATACTATTTAGAACCTTAGCTGAAAAAAGTCTCTGGATTAATATTTACCGCAAAATTTGAAAGGCAATCCTAGGAAAAATTCGAATTATCCAAACTAAAATTCGAAATATCCATATTTTTTTACATTATTTTAATACTGAATTCTAGGGACCAAGCAAAAAATTCGAATTAACCAGAATTTCGAATTAAACAAGTTCGAATTATCCAAGTTTCACTGTACTTGGAAAATCAGGAGTACTAGATAAGTCATTGACTAAAGAGTGAGAATTTTTAATAATGTGGTAAGCTTCCCAAAAATCAAGATCAAGGTTAGAAGAACATTTTTGGATAATGATTGTTCAGATTTTATCTGCAACATATCAGTTTCACCCCCCCCCCCCCGTTTTTCAAAATCTACTTTAAACAAGTAAATTCATTATAGCAATTCTTTTTTTCCTAAAACAATTCATAGTTCTACAGTCATTTATTTATTTTTCCTTTTTCCTTTCACGAGGAACTTTACTCAACACATATAAAGATTTATAGTTTCATATTTTTATCTACTTATTCAAAATTCTCATTCTCGCATATTTATTTTTTTTTCCATTCCTAACGGTTTTTATTTAAAACCAATCACGATCACATTTAACTCCGTACATCTGCACTTTCTTTTAACGCTTCATTTTCTTTAACGTATTTTATCTGCGCTATAAATAAACCACTCTCATTTCACATTAGAACTTGACAGGTAAAAATGAAATAAAGAAAAAATGTATTTATTGGAATTGCAGTTTTAAATTATATTTTCATTTATCATTATGCTTTCTACTTTTCACATACATTTATTAAAGATTACTCAATCATATTTAGCTTAAATCTGTTGTTAATGTAAACAAAAACGAGACTATATGTCGCACTTAGGCTTGAAACATGTAGGGTTGCTTCACATCCTGTGGGTGCGCCGAAAGGCTGGGCTGCCACGTTATTTGTCTGCTAATCCGGCAGCCAATCATTTGTCTCTATAATATCGGCGTCAAAAACTTGATTAGTTGGCGATAATACAATATGCCAAGGCATGTGATTTCAGTACGCATTAACCAGAGTTCACTCCCAACCGCCCTGCTGCACGGTCCGCAAAAAAAACCGCGTTTGGTTTCTTTTCCTTTTGTGACGTTGCGTAGCAGTTTGTCATGAACGGATATGCTTCTACACATAGATATATATTTAATCTGTGCTGCTTCATAGCTTCATGTCTGAGGCTCCTTTTTATGAGATGTCTTCCTTCGTATTGAAAAATGAATAAAAACTGATTGTGTTTACATCTATATGTTGGAGGTTTTTTTAACCACCAACCTCATCGAACCCGATTTTTACCAGAATGATGGCTGAGGAAAAATCGAACCTATGTTGAGAAGACCAAGAATGTTGAGCAATAGAAGAACGTTTAAGCTCCTGATTTTTAACATAAACTTCATGCTCTTTTAAACAAAATCTAACAGCACGTTTAGTTTGGCAAATATAAGAAAGGCCACACTGGTAAGATATTTGGTAAATACCCCAGTTATCTAGGCGATCAACGGGGTGTTTGAGATTTGAAAAAGTGATTTTATTAACAAGAGAAAAAATAACATTAAAATCAAACCTTCTTAAGATTTTAGCAACTTGCTGACTGATTTTAGGAAAAAATGGTAACACAACTGTAGTATTAGAGTTGGAATTAGAATTCTTTTCAGAATGAACGGATTTCGTCAATTTCTTATAAATAGAATCAATAATATTAGAGGAATAACCACGATCAACAGCAATAGCTTTGAGGTAATTAAGTTCAGCACTAAGTAACTGAGGAGTGGAACAAATATTGGTAGCCCGAAAAACAAAAGTATTGAAAGCAGCGAATTTCTGGTTAGGGGGATGAAAAGAATACCTGTGAGGTGGGAGACTGACAGAAAAAGGTTTACGAAAGACGGTAGTCTGAAAGCCATTTTCACAACGAATAACAAGGACATCAAAGAAAGAAAGACAATTGTTGATCTCAATTTCAGAGGTAAATTGAATGCAGGGATCAATGGAATTCATAATAGAGAGAATGTGATTAATATCCGAATTCATTTCAATCAGGACATAAACATCATCAACATAAAGAACATAGAACAGAAATTTTAAAATTTCAAAAAGTTTGACCTCAAAATGGTGCATATAAATATCGCATAAAAAACTATAATATCTATATATAGATATCTAATATAGCATAATATCTTTTCTCTCCTTCTCCGGTAGATGTATCTACTTGTCCACCCAGTCGTTTTCACTGCTTCTCTCTCATTGGTTGTTTTTGGCGCCTTCGCTACCCACTTCGGGTATATAAGGCAGCGGGTCTCTGTCTATCATTTTGCTCAGCCTTGCTTTTTCTAGCACGCTATTCCCTTTTTCCCTATCTTGCACTGAAGAAAAATCTCGCTAGTAGATTCGAAACAGCTGTTTGCTGCTTTTCATGTATTATTTGCGCATTTTTAAACGTTGTTTTTTCTGCTTTTTAACAAAAGTATTTTCAAGTAAATATTAAAAAGAAAAAGAAAACTTTCGTGAAAATTACGTCAGATTTAAAACGATACATTTAAAATGTCCTATTGAAAAGAACTTTCTTATATCGTTGTTAAAAAATTCCGTATGACAAAGACTCTGTTTACTTAATTTATTTTACATTAGCTTATTTTCAACTGTTTAATTGATTTTTTTAATCAAAGACGAAAACAGCCATTGTATCTCTTAACAATAGCTTATTTTGGTATTAAAAATTCCCAATCAAAGGAAAATGAATGGAAACCCGTTTAAAGAATAATAAGACTTTGTAACAAACTATACAACGTAGGGTTGGATACAGTTATCTATGTTAGAAATGTAAGTATAGGTGTACCATAAAAGTTCAAAGAGATATGTAGCCTAAATAATACCAAATATTACTATTCTGTATAACACTTTTTTTTGATCTTATCATAATTTGTTTATGGTGAACTGAATTCGGTACTGACAATAAAAGTAGTTCGTATTTAAACTTCATGTTTCATTTTATGAAACTAAATTCAGTGAAGTAATAATATGTTCTTTATACAGTCTAGCTAAAACAAAACCCTTGTTCAAAATTTAAACTTGGCATTGTGCTAATTGCTCTTCAAAAGGGGGTTGCAAAGTTACAACGTTGCCTTCTTCCGTGCCTCGTTTTTCCAGATAGTTTTTAATTAACTTTTAAAGACACCAAAGGCGTATTAAGAGACACTCAATGCAAACTAGATCCACTCAATGCAAACTAGTCGCGAATCCCATAGTATTTATGTGATTAATTCCAATTAAATTAGTATGTTTTTAACAATTTCATGTTTATTGCTTTTAAAGTGCTACTGGGCATTATATTACACAAATATATCATTAAAAGTTGCTATCTCGGTTTTAAAAGCCGACGTTACATAGAGTACGCCGCCCCTGCCATTATGTATGTCCAAAACGTCCGTGTTTTAAGGGTTAATATCTCGGCTAATTATGGAAGATTTTTTTCGAAAATCATTATCAACAATGCTTTTATACTTTTGCTACGATAGGTATCTCCAGCGCTCCTGAATAATTTTGCTGAATGATTGCAAATCGAAATTTGTGTGTAACGGAAAATTGAGCTTTTCTCAAAAACTGTGTGACCTAGGGTAATAGCTATAGTTTACCTGCAAGGTTTAAATTAACGTCTACTATCTCTAATTTTTTCATAATTTTAGTTACAGTAAATTCGGAAATAGAGGGGAGGGGGGACATATTTTTCCATTACATTTTCGACGATATCTCTGAAAATAAAATACCTAGCATTAAAAAAAATATTTTCTTGAGTTCAGCATTACGCAATCTTTCACATGATACCCACACGATATACAAAGAAAAGTTTTTAAAGTAAAGTTAATTAGCCCCTCTACATTTTCCTAAATATATTTGTAAATGTTTAATAATCTGTAAATATGTGGGTCAATAGTCTTTATTACTTCCCCCCCACCCCCAATTTGAACTTTCCACGTTCCGTAGTTTACAAGTAAAATGTCTGTGACAGACAGACACAGGAGTAATCTTATAATGGTTCCGTTTTTACTTTTTAAGTACGGAACCCTAAAAATTGAATAAATCTTGTTGATACACCAGTAGACCTGTGAGAGTCTTCAACACTGGAATCTTTGAATTTTTTACTGATACATTTTTCCTTTATTTAATTAACTACATTTTTTTAAATCAAACAATGTGTTTTACAATATATCACAGTACTATTTCAAAAACTTTCGAATGATACTTCATCGTTGGACGCATTGTATGAGCACAGAAAAAGGGATGTTGATGTTACAAACCATATATATTTATATATATAACTTCTTTGTTCAATGCTTTTAAAGTAGATGTGAATGGAAAGGCTTAGTTACCATTTTCTTTAACACAATGCATAATTATTCTTGACCTAGTCAAGTAGTACTATTTCTAATTTAACCAATGGCTTCCTTTAGCAACGATGTATGAAGGTAAATTTTTCGAAGAAAGAATTCTTTAGAAACATCTGTTGGGCACAATTATAAAGAAAAAAAATAGCTAGGAAATTGTTTTCATTGGTAACGGGCATAATTGTTCCATATGGTTGTTCAGGAAAAAATTAATAAAAAAATCCACCGGCTTCCCACGTGTTCTTTGGCATCCGTGCGATCTTTTTAACTTGAATCACTTCCATGAACTTCTATTCTGAAGTTATCTAAATTCTGGACATTGCCTAATGTCATAAAATAGTTATTATGTAATAATATTTTCATTTCTTTAGCATTTTCAAAGTCACGGCTAGATTACTTGATTGAATACAACAGCAATGATGTTGACTGCTTTTCAAATTGAAAATTTTTAAGTTGATATTTCTGATATATTTTTTCCGGTACTTAGTTTCAATATATTTTCCAATGCCAAAAAGTTCTTCCGGCCAGTGCCGGGAGGAAGAGGTAGCTTTCAAATTCCTTATTTTAAAAAAGCCAACTTATATTATTCAAACACACGAAGCTCAATTATTGGAAACCGAATATAGGAGATTCAATACTAATTTTTATCAATAATAAATCATTATGAATGAGAATTTCGCGAAATTAGTCAGCTTTATCGAAGCTGCTTTTATTTAAAGTAACTTATATTTGGCTCAGATGTTGAAGTATACTATCTACATGCCTTCTTACATGGAAATAGGCGAATACGTGTGTTATCGCGTGACAAATACAAAATCGTTTCAAAATGTTAGCCATACCAGAAATTCGAAGTGCTATAATTCAACCATTTTTTAAGATATAAACAAAAGAACAAATTTTCAGAAACAAAATCTGCTCCGGAATCTTTGTATCAAGGGCAAACACATAAAAAAATCTTTTTCATTTTCCAATTTTTTAATACCTCATTTTAAATTTTAAATTTAATTTTTTTTAAATGGCAATCCTTTTGAAACAAGATAGCGAATGAAGCTGGCCAACGAACTCGGTCGAGACATTGGTATGTACTATGTACAGACCAAGTAACATCCAAATCGGTTCATAAATACGCTTGTTATCGCGTGACAAAAATCAGGTCGTTTTAAAATGTCAGCCACAATAGAAATTCAAAATGCTATAACTCAGACATTTTTTTAGATGTAGACGAAACAAAAACTGTTCCGGAATCTTTGTATTAAGGTCAAACACATACAAAAAAAATCTTTTTTATTTTCCAATTTTTTGGTATCTCATTTTAAATTTTAAATTTTTAAAATTTTTTTAAATGACCGCCATTTTGAAACAAGATGGCGGATGAAGCTGGCCAACGAACTCGGTCGAGACATTGGTATGTACTATGCACACACCACGATACATCCAAATCGGTTCATAAATACGCCTGTTATCACGTGACACATATCAGGACGTTTCAAAATGTCAGCCACGCTAGAAATTCAAAATGCTATAACTCAGCCATTTTTTAAGATATAGACGAAACAAAAAATGCTCCCGAATCTTTGTATCAAGGTCAAATACATAAGAAAATAATATTTTTTCAATTTTCAATTTTTTGGTACCACATTTCAAATTTAAATTTTTCTTAAAAATTTAAATGGCTGCCATTTTTAAACAAGATGGCGGATGAAGCTGGCCAACGAACTCGGTCGAGACATTGGTATGCACTATGTACAAACGAAGTTACATCCAAATCGGTTCATAAATACGCCTTTTATCGCGTGACAAAATTCAGGACGTTTCAAAATGTCAGCCACGCTAGAAATTCAAAATGCTATAACTCAGCCATTTTTTAAGATATAAACGAAACAAAAACTGCTCCGGAATCTTTGTATAAAGGTCAAATATATAAGAAAAAAATATTTTTCCATTTTCAATTCTTTGGTACCAAATTTCAAATTTAAAGTTTTAAAGAAAATTTCAAATGGCCGCCATTTTGAAACAAAATGGCGGATGAAGCTGGCCAACGAACTCGGTCGAGACATTGGTATGTACTATGTACATACCAAATTACATCCAAATCGGTTCATAAATTCGAGAGTTACAGTATGACAAATGTCAGATATATATATATATATATATATATATATATATGGATATATATATATATATATATATATATATATATATATCAACTTTTGAACGGAGGGTGGTTTCGGGGTCTGGGGGTCATGATCGATGAAAATATACCAAATTTTTTTGAAATCGCTTTCCTCCGAACGGCTGCAATAGGTAGCTTTTTGTAATGAAAGCTACCTAAAAGAATGAATATATTTGATTTAATGTTTTAGTTTCTCGTGCAGGGAATTATTCAGTTTTAAGGACAGAACACTTTAACTGTCCGTCTTGAGCGGTTGCGCATCTTGCAAAAACTTCAAACCGGACTTGTGAAATACATATACAGCTTTCTTCAGAATAGATAATTTTTTTCGCTGTCAGTGTTTGACGTACTCAAAACGTAGTAGCCGACAAAAAACACTTTTCAACCATTTTTTGTAACATAATTATGCATATTTGGTAAAATAAGATTTTTCAAATAAAGCGGTCTCTTTTCACACATTGCATTATTTCATTATGCATGTTTAACCATTAGTGATAATTTTTTAATAGTACTTATTAATTCAGATGTGAAAGAGACATTATAAAAATAATAAAAAAAAGCTACTAAATGGAAATTACCTTGAACTTTCTTCTTTAAACATAAGAAAGTATTAGAATAGAAAGAATTTTCGAATTCTGTTTTTTTTTCTGGTTTTACACGTTTTGGAATACCCTGAACTCGATTTGACTAATTTTAGAAAATGTCTTTCAGTAACTAATCTGAAATTGACACAGATTTGCGAATATAAGCGTTATCTTGAAGCAATGCTAAATTCTGATCCATAAGTTCATCTTTAAGTGGAACAAAATTATTATCAAAAATATCTTGATAGACAAAGGAGTTCATCCTTGTCTCGGTGAAAACCAAACTTATTTTTTCTTTTGCATTAAAGCCTGCCCAAATCACGACTGAGCCACCACCATGTATCTGTTTTGAAAGCAGATATGGCTCACTTGGTAAATCATGCCAGTAATATCTTTAATCATCTGTACCATCAAGGTTGAACATCTTTTGATTATGATAAACCAAGTTGCGCCATAGATTGAATTTTAATACATTGGAAGATGCGGATTTTAGTCTTGGATCAATGTAATGTTTTGGTATTTCTGGATGGGCTTTTAATTTATCATAATTCAAGAATTCAACATTTTTTAACACATTTCTAACAGTTCTGGACGTTAGTTAGTCAATTAGAGAAGATATTATAGTAAAAGAACAAGCACCATCTTAATAACTTTCCGTGTACACCGGGCTGAGAGCCTTGATAGCCACCCGCTTCTTTTACTTCTAACGTAATTCATTGGAGCATAGAGAAAATTGTGCACAACAGATTCAAACTTATTTTTTTAGGAAATTTGCCTTTTAGTCAGCCTACAAACCGCAAAATACCTTATTTTACTCCTTTCTTCTTCGTCAATGATTTCCCGCGAACTACGCTCAAAGCAGTTGATGCATATCCCAAAACTTCAAATCTAGCGACTACTAACCTATAACCATAATCACAGATGAATCTCGCATAAAATACTACAGTCATGACGTCATCTCATTTTGCTAGATTTAAAATAAGATACTGACTTTAAACTTATTTCCATTTGTTAATATTACAAGATTTTAACACTTGTAGAAAAAAACAGTTTTTAACTTTTACAATTGAATTAAATTCACGTACTATATGAGATATATATGTCTAAAATCAAGATATTTAACTCTTTTAAGAATTTTATTCTAAACAACAAAATTAACATGCATTAGCTTAAACAATTTTCCAGCACTGTACTCTCTTAAACAAAATCAGTGATTTTAACTCAGACTGGGTAAGTTTTCACTCCTTTCCTGTATTGAAAATGCATTTACCTTATAGGAGGGAATTTCATCCCTCTTGTAGAACTGCGTATTTTCTCTTCTTTTTGTTAGGGCATTTTTCTCTTTTTTTGACCAAATTAGCAGGTAAAGTGAGTGACTGCACTCTTCCTTCATGTACAGTCTGCCTGTCGTAGTTTCTTTGAATGTGCCATATTGCCTGTCGTCTCGCTCACCTGGTTTGCGTCGTTCAAATTATTTTCTACTCGCATTCCATGTGTTATACGTAGGTGCTTCCAAATACAGCAGTGTTTTCGCAAACGCGTCATTTTGACGTAACATGAAAAAAGGAGTTAAAATTCTAGCCGGTGGATTTGCTGCTATTTGTTCCACATTTGCAGTTGTGAAATAAACGTATTGTCGATTTTCTAGGTGTAGTGCTAACTACTGCTAACTTCGTTCATGTATGAAAAACGAAAGAGTTCGCCATACAGTTTCATTGCTACTTATGTATCTTCGAGTCGGATACTGTGCGATTTCATTGATACGTATGACCTCATTCCTATACTTTCTTCAGGTTGCACACGAAAAATTGCCATGTCGCTGCCTTTATTCACGTATCTACAAATGTACTTTATCGAATAAACGGAGTTACAGTATCCCACATTTATGTGCGCTTTGTATGTTTTTGATAGCATAGGCGATTATGGAACAACCCAACGATCATCTACTTCGATGTCACCGTTTTGCATTTGTATGGTTGCTAATTTGCCGCCATCTTCTGTTGATCTTCTCCTGTATAAAGGATATCCATCGTTTCCAGCGTGCATTCAATTCATCATTGCCATCACCGATGAAATACATTTGTAGAAATTTATATTGACCCTCAGGGAACGGTATCAGGGAGACTTTATGGTAAATTTGTTCTTTCATTTTGGCATTATTTGAGCTGTTGTGATTTTGACGACATCATTTGGGAGCATGGCTTGTATTTCCTGAAGTTAGATAGGAAAGTCTTTGATTCGGCGATATATCGCGCAAGCAAAGTTTTTAATGGCTCTGGAGATTCTTCAAGTTGAGGCAGTATAATTTTCCCGGTGGCGAAACATATTCCTATCGTTTCTGCATTAAATTTCAGAGCTTGAAATAATTACACACTTTAGTCATAGTGCCGATGAGAACATGCCGGTTCAAACTATAATCATCAGCTAGCTGAGTTGTACCGGAATGCAAGGCGATTGTAATTGCGTGATAGCTGGACACATGTCTTTCAGCCACTCTCAGCCTGTTGCGTTAATTCTGTTAAGAACGAAGCATATTTGAAGCTGCCATGCTTGCACCCGTGTATCCTCAAGTCCGGCTGTATGCCGCTCTGCTACTTCCTGGCCACGTACTTGAGCCATTCTTTGTCTGTTTCGCTCGTTCGCTGATGCCGTATTTTCTCATTTCAGTAATGTGCCCACCCGGGAGAAGGTCTGGGAGTGGACGGAAGGTGCATAATTTGAAAGAGTGGTGAAAGGGCTTTCTAATGATATATCACATGATGGGTGTCAGAAAAAATAAATAAGTACCTCCTGGTGGGAAGGCAAATTTGGAGAGGGTGGAGTGAGGTCCATAATAGGCATATAAAACCACGAGCGTATTCGAATGCAATGCAATCCGTGAATTTCAAATCAATCGGTGAAGAACTTTCGGAGATTTAATAATTTATTCAAACGAACATTTATAGTTTTATTTATATAGAAATGTGCCTCCCGGGGGAAAGGGGGGGAGGGACAGGGAAGCTAAATAATATTAAAGAATGGTCAAAGGGCTTTCTAGTAACATATCACATGACGGGTGTCGTAAAAAATTAAAAAAGCGTCCCCTGGTGGGGAGAGGAATTTGCGAGAGGAGGGGGAGCGAGGTTCATAATACGTAAAAAAAAACACGCGTGTATTCGAATGCAATGCAATCCGTGAATTTCAAAGCAATCGGTGAAGGACTTTTAGAGATTTAAGATTTTGTACAAACGAACATTTACATCTTTATTTATATAGAGTATGCTGATTCAATTCTGTCTTTGTTCACTCAACAAAAAGGGGTGCTGCTATGCTATCATTTTACGATAAACATTATAGTGACATATTAATTTCTATTGGGTAGAGCTGCGACTAAACTTTTATATTTGCAGATGTCACGTGTGTAAACGTACAATCCCAATTCTCAAATTTTCTTAATGCTTTTCTTATGTTTTATGTATGTTTTGCATGTGATTTTAAAATTCACAATTTTTTTTATCACTTTCCAACATAGGTCATAAATGTTTATGACATAAGTTTGTCTATCTGACTATACTCTTGATTTCATAAAAGAGCTGGTATAGCCACAAAACTTACAAACACAAATCCTTATTTTAGTGGACAGCAGAAAAAATTACTTTATTATTTCTAGTTTGTTTGTATGTTTCTTCATTGTCGGGGTCCATTATCATTATGAATGTTTGTAACGCCGAACGTAAGCTGAACGTAATTATCTACTTTTGTACTCAACTTATTACTAACCTTTTGTTTTACCGTGCAAGTCTAGAGACAACAAAAGAGCCCGATATATCCGAGGATATTCAGAAAATTATAAGAAATTGGTAAAATGTAAGTAGATATTTAGTCGACAGAGTTGGTTATTGCTTTCAATTGTCAGAGAAATGTGTCATTCATGATAGTAGTTCTCCGATAATAAAAATAAACTATTGCTAAAACAATTGTTCTGTTATGGATTAGGTTTATGAAAATATCCTGATTAGTCACATTACTTTACTACCCTTATTACTTTCATTTACTGAATTTTTTTTTATATCTTTTGTATGCATTGAAAGTTGTTTTATGCACGCTTGTATGCGTGTCTATATGTCTGTTATAATATATATAAATTTGCAGGGCATCCCAAAAGTTTTCCCCTCACTACAAAATTTATTCATATCCGTCATATATACAGGGTGGCTACTAAATACTGATACACTTCAAAAAATAAGAATTAATTTTAATCGTTTGGTAAAATAATTTATTTCTGTATTTCAGCGTTTGGCAATTTTCTATTAGTGCAGACGATTTTTGTAAAAATCAAATATTTAGAATTATTTTTAAAATGGAAGCTAAAAGAATGATGATTAAACAGATCTTTGATCGCGGGCTTTCCGCAGGTCAAATATTTAAGCAATTGAAATGCCTTGGTTTTAATAGATTATTTATATATAGAACTATAAATCGATTATTGGATACTAATAGCTGTAAAGATCGACCTAGGTCTGGTCGCCCACGATCAGTTCGCACAAAAGAGCGCATCAAAAGAATTCGTGAAAAGATACGAAGAAATCCACAACGCTCTGCAAATAAAATGGCTGCAGAAGAGAACGTGAGTCGCAGAACTATGCAAGTTATTATAAATGAAGACCTGGGTTTTCGTCCTTATCGGAAAAGAAAAGTTCAAGGTTTGACTGATGCCCAAAAGATAAAAAGATTACAAAGATGCAAGAAATTGCTGAAGCGGCACGGTAAGAAAAATATTGACAGAATGATATTTTCTGATGAGAAGCTATTTTGCACTGAACAGTGTTATAATGCTAAAAATGATGTCGTATATTCAGCAACGTTTGAGGATATACCTGAAACTCTCCGAACTGTTAAACGCTTTCAGAACAAGAATTCTGTTATGGTTTGGGCTGCAGTGTCAAACAATGAGAAATTGCCTTTGAAATTCATAGATAAAGGGGTAAAAATCAATGCGGAATATTACAAACAGAACATATTGGCTGCACATTTATTGCCACATGCTGACAGGTTGTATCCAAAAAAGAATTGGATATTTCAGCAAGATTCTGCACCTTCACACCAAGCTAAATCAACACAAGCTTGGCTCCAGGTCAATTGTCCGAATTTTATCATGCACGGAGATTGGCCACCTTCTTCACCGGATCTAAATCCTTTAGATTATTGTGTCTGGGGGATTTTAGAGGCTAAAGTAAATAGCAAACAACACAGAAGTTTGGACTCTCTCAAAGCTTCCATATTGCGTGAATGGGACAAATTACCTCTTAAAATGATTCGTGCCGCCCTCGGACAATGGCATAAGAGATTATCTTTGGTAATTGATAAAGATGGCGGTCGATTTGAGTGAATTTGTTTACAGGTAAACTTTCATGTATGATGTTCATCATATTAGTGTAATTATTTTTTTCTATTTTATATTTGTAAAATAAAATGTCTAAATATTTGTATCAGTATTTAGTAGCCACCCTGTATATAAGGTAGGTATGTAAAACTGGTGCCAAAATGTTGGAAAAGTAACCATGGTTTTTTGCTGCAGGTGTCCGTAACGTGGCTGAAGAGTAGCCGTGTCAGTGTCCAGAAAAACGGAAACGTTCTCAAATCAGGAAAAAATTCCGTGTGTCCTCTGGTGTCACGAGATCCGGCCACTAAAAAAAGTGGAGAAAACCTTTTGAAGTATATTTGGAGAGATGCCGATTAATGTCAAGAACATTATTCGTGGTATGATAAGTTCAAGACCACAGGCACTATTGACGTACCGGGCTTATTTTTCTTTATTTAGAAGAATCACGAATAGAAAATTTAAACAATGAAAAGAACGAGTTAATGCAAATAACCATAGTTATTAACCATTTGGAAAAATGGTTATTGTCCTCGTCAGGGTAGGAAATCAAAAGCATATCTGAAGCTTTTAATTGGTTTAATCCGCATTTTATTCGTTTTCTGATTGGTCTATACAGTAATCTGTATTTTCCTTTACTTTCAACAGAGATGAATACTTCTGTTGCCACTATAACAAAAAAGTAATAAAAACTACAAAAAAAATTAATAACTCAGAAACAAATTGAGATACTGCTTTCAAACAAATTGCATTTAAAAGTACATTTTTTTCTCTATACGGCGGTGTAAAATATTGTGGGATATTTAGAAGTTTAAGAATGAAATTTCATTTAAAATTGGTCGTCAGATTTCCAAGAAATCTGACGATGGAAAAGCCTTTTCCCGAACAGCCAATGAAATGTTTGGATAATACGTAAGTTTCAGGTGGATATTACGTAAGTTTCAGGAAATCTGAGGAGCCGCGGGCGATTTTTGTCGCTTGCAATTTTTACGTGTAATAACACTATTAATGTTTAATTCATGGCGTACGTAATGTATGATCAACTCCGTGCGATTTGTTATGCCTTAAATTGTAGTCTTCGAAAAAATCATTTTCCAAATGGTCGTTGTAATTTGTTAAATTGCTTTTTTTTTTTTCGTATTTAATTCAAACTTTACAATTAGCAACTTTTTAATGCTTAGAGTGCTGATTTTCACCTTTGCATATTTCTTACATTTTTGGGACTTCTTTTGTTAAAAGTAGAGTCATGGGTTATATTAAATGTTCAATATGTTTTGGAATTTCGTTTTTAAAATAATCAATGAGACAAAGAAATATATTTACTGACACCTTTAGCTTCCCCACGTTCCATGCTGGTTGTGAACGCAGGGTACCCCCAGAACCTGTTGCTGTACCCCCAAGGGACACCCTTTGAGAAATGCTGCTGTATGGGATATTGAAACAGGACTGTCCTCCCAAAATTCATGAACGATACTGGCATTTTCAAAATTGCTTTACAAAATATCTACATTATTTTGAAGAAATTATAAGCATATTCACGATTTAGGTAACATTCTTTGCTTATGAACCCATTCATAAAACTTTATTGTCATATTTTGTATAAGTTAATAATAACAGGAGAAATGTTAAGTTAGAAATTTTAGACTAATTAAAATTGAACTGTAGCTATGGATTCCTGCGCAATATTATGTCCGTTAATTTTACGAGAACACATGTTATTATAATTTCTATATTTATAATTGGTTTATGACTTCTTTCATCTATTCCTTTCAAAATAATTTATTAAAATTTTATTCGCCTTTCTAGTATTTATATGTCAAAAATATGTTCTCAAGAAACATATTATGAAACATATTTTTAAACGTAGAAATGAGAGTATTTATTTTCCAAAACGATCATTTATTTACTTTTCAAAATATTGATATTAAAGAAATGAAGCTCAAGTATTTAAAAACTTGTCACGATAAAATACTTTGCGTTACAGTTTTTCATTTTTTACAAACCACTTCATCAATCATGCTCTTGGTGTCTGGAATCCGTGAACGTAAATATTTACTTTTGCATTGCAAATCTGATTTAATGACTCATGAAACTTTTGAAATATTTATAGTAAAAAGTATTGACTATGATTCTATATCAACATAAGACAGATTTAGTGCTTTGACAATTTTGATAAATTTCTAGGGAAAATTAGGACAACACCGCATGCGTTATTATTTATGTCTTCTTGATGCCAAAGTTTTCAACAGAATTTAATGAAACTTTGCGTAAATATGCTGCACTTATCCTTCTACATTAAATATATAATTTTACATTTTTTATTAATAAAGGTTGTTCTAAAAGAAGTAAAATTATTTAATATTAGCCCGTCATAGGTTAAGATAACATGGATATGTTAATCTTAAAAGAAATAAAAAAGTTTAGTCTTTCTTTTGAAAAGTAATAAAATATTTATTTTACAACTTTAACTATGGAACTTAAGTAACAATATTTCAACTATAAGTCTAATGATTTAATATTTAAAGGCAATGGTATAGTTATGGTTTTTACAATTCGAGAAACTGCAGAAAAGATGTTTTCCATTTTACAAGCTTTATAAAAATCCTAATCACTATTACGCCGTAATTTTCAACGAAATGAAAAGTATCCAGCGATCTTTTGTTTTAAACTGCCAATGCTTTACCAGCTGAGCGATCCTGGACAAATCTGGCAAACTTTTCTTATCCAGAGAACCTTGTTGATTATGATATCTGGTCTAATATATAAATCAGCTCAAAAGAATAAATCGCAGGTAATATAACTCCAAGGAACGTTGAATACGTAATTATACTATATTAATTTTAACACCATTATTTAATTGGCAAATTAATACAGTGAAATCTCCCTGTGCAACCACCTCCATTAAGCGACCACCTCCCTGAACGACCATTATTTCATGGAACGAAATTTATTCCCATATGCTCAATACTAATTTTACCTCCATTCAGAGATCATCCCAGTTGAACTCCCTCCATGAGTGACCAATTTCTTTGAAGAAAATGAAACAAATTCAGTTTTTTCCTGGTCGCTTGAAAAAGGTTTTATTAGAAAAATAATTCTGGAGAGAGCATTATTCACCAAACTTCTAAACTGAGTTTAGATTTTTTTAAATATTTCATTCCGGTAACTTTACCGGATATAACCCTTTGTGCCTTTTTGGATAATGAATTTAAGTCTGATGACAAATTAAGAATGAGGTCAATAAACGCCCCTGCTCTCTTCTGTCAGGAAGCTCTCAAAGAAATAGATAAATTAATGAAATCGTCATTATTTGTTCCCGTCCAAAAAACACAAAAAATAATTGCATTTATTTACTGAACTTTGAATAATACTTTGAAATTTGAAAATAAAATTTATAAATGATAAAACCATAAAATCACAATAAACTGCAATGTATTCTTATTTTAAACTCTGCAGTAGTTAACTTATGTAATTAACTATTTGTTTTTATACTTAAATTTTCATATTTTTTTCCTAATGTGAAAAATAAATTTTAGTAACATTAATTGTTACCTTTTGTCAACAATTAAAATCTAGATTTAAACATGACCTCCATTAAGAGACCACCTCTCGAAGCGACCAATTTCTATTGGAATGGAATGTGGCCGCTTTGGGGATGTTTTACTGTACATCATCAGACGAATTGTAATTTTCTAACTGAGTCAAAAAGCGTCCAGGCCAGGATTCGAACCAGTGACAATTTTTTAAAGGTACGAATGCTCTGACAACATATCTATCCTGGACACTTTAATATCAGTATAATTATTATATATGTAATTATATCATTAATCATATAAGTATATTATAATATTATTATAAAACTATAAATCATAAGCAATCATCGATATCTAATCTAATATATCGATAATTATTTAATATCAATAAATAATTATAATGATAATTAAGAATAACAATATTAAATTAATTGTTATTAGCGTAATAATAATGAATAATGTATAATAATTTAATAAACACGAATGATGTAATTTTCGTGTTCGTGCTTAGTCTCACTGGAAATTACACAGGAATTTGGTGAAATTCCACCACATATATGTCAAGATATAGCTATCATGGAAATCACGAACACCACCGAGCAGCAACGCCACCTTTTGTAAAATATTCACCCAAATCTAATCAATACTAATGTTCTGTTCCGAAAGTATGTTTTTAGCTTCAGCTAGTGAGCAATCTGGAAAAGGTTTCATTAACCCTTTAGTGCGCAGCTTTGCATATATGCAAACGACTGTGTTTTGAATTTAATAGATTTTTTTTAATTCGTATATACCTATTCACGCCAGAAAATTAAAATAGCAATATTTATTTTAATTAATAACAGACATTCCGTATTTACATAAAGCGAAATTAACCATTTAAAATTTCTAGTGTAAAGTCAGATTCCCTGAACTACGTAATTTCTAGAACGTATTCTATCATGAGAATTAAAGTATTAAATGTTAAGTTTTACAAAATAAATAATTATATCGAATAAGGTATTTGGAGACATACCTTTTAAAATAGTTACTAATTTGCAATATTTTAGTAACTATTTTAAAAGGTATGTCTCCAAATACCTTATTCGACATAATTATTTATTTTGTAAAACTTAACATTTAATACTTTAGTTCTCATGATAGAATACGTTCTAGAAATTACATAGTTCAGGAAATCTGACTTTACACTAGAAATTTTAAATGGTTAATTTCGCTTTATGTAAATACGGAATGTCTGTTATTAATTAAAGTAAATATTGCTATTTTAATTTTCTGGCGTGAATAGGTATATACGAATTTAAAAAAATCTATTAAATTATATTTTAGCGTAAGACACGCAGTAGTTTTTACTTGTATTGCAGATGTGCAACAGAAGAAAAGATTGACGTATTATATGAAAAATGTATCTCTGATTTTTTTCATTATTTTTCCTGTGTTATAAACTTTTCAGAGAATCATATATAATTTTTTCGAAACAAAATAAAAAATCGCGCATTTAAGGGTTAAGTAACTGATCACTAAAACATCAACACATCAGTAACATTCCGCCCAAGACCAAACTGTGAAAATCAATTATAATTCATAATCATGTCAACTTTATTCAAGATTTATGTTTCCATTCAAGAACGACAACCAATTTATGCCAAGTTCTAACTAAATATAACAAGTAGGAAATTGCTCGTCAAACGTGGCAAATGAGGTGCGTTCGTACTATAACTAATTTTATAAATATTTTTTGAACCCCATATTGTACTGAATGTATATTTTTTTGCAATTCATAAGTGCATAATCTGTAACATCATTAAAATGCACTTGCAGTAATTATTTTTCGATTGCCCGTAATGTAACGGAAAACTTTTGACTGTCCCTGTAATTAAACTATACATCCAATTTTCATAAAAACTGAAATGGTTGGACAAAATTTTGCAACAATTATATATTTAAAATTTCAGATCATTCGGAATACTGTAACATCATTAAAATGCACTTGCAAAAATTTTTCCCATTGGCCGTAATGTAAAGAAAAACTTTTGAATGTCCCTGTAATTAAACTATGCATCCAATTTTCATAAAATTTGAAATGGCTCGACAAAATTTTGCAACAATCATATATTTAAATTTTCAGACCATTCGGTTGGGTAGTTTTTTCTCTGTTATATGCGGACGGACGGAACGACGACTATAGGTGCTACGTATTTATATAATTACGAACGCACCTAAAAATTGATCAAATACCTTTCCGTAGATGCCTAGATATAGATATCTTGCAAATCTGGAATAACGGAGCGTGGCAGCTAAATACACTTAAACGTTACCAGCAGCTGTATGAGCCAACCCTCATAGCATGCATGGTCACGGTGACGTCGTTGTGACGTCACATCTGTGACCAAAATGCCACCACTCAGTGATGTCACATTGTGAATGAGATGTGAACTTCTTAGAAAACTTAAAAAAATTACAAAAAATATGCAAAACATGTTATTTATGTAAAATTATATTTTCTGACAATTAAAAAAAAAAAGTCACGTCACTGTTATGACACTGCATGTAACGTACGTCACGTCACATATGTTACGAAAAAAATCACCATATTGTAAGTCACAGTGTGACAAAAGTATGAACATCAAAAATCTTTGAAAATGAACAGAAATATTACATGCCCGAGTTACAGCGACATAAGGAATGAAAATATATTAGTGGATAGGAAATAGTAAATTCGGACACGAAAAGAGGGGGGGGGGGCAGAAAAAGGAAAATGCACGGTAGAAGTATCAACAAACTAGATTTTCATGCTATATTTTATCAATTTGTTATTTAAGACAGTGAAAGTATACTTTTTTATGATTTCAATTTTATCTACCATTGCAATTTAATCCTTCACTGATTGCTATTATAATAAAAGTGTTTCTCGGAAAAATGGTACGTATTGGAGAAATTTGGATAACATATTTAGAATTAGGAATATTAAATCTGTACACTTTATATATTTAGTTTGCAGGGAGGAAGTTGTTTTATTTTATTTTATTTATTTATTTATTTATTTATTTTGTCGACCAGTGGTATTCGAAACCCTTCTGTGGTTTCAAACTAAAATTTTCTATTGCAGTTAAGTCTGTATCTTTTAATGAGCACGTAAAAAGAATACTCAGTGTTTAGTCATATATGCATTTCTTGCTTTAGAATTTGCATTCAAGTCATATTTTTTCCTGTTAGTGTTTAACTATTTTAAATAACTATTTTTTTTAAAAATTCTACTTCTTTCAGACTTTTTAAATAAAATTAGTATTTTCCGAAAAAATATGTATACAAATTTTATACAAAACCCATGATATAATTATTCTTATTTCAAATTCGTGTTTTAGAGATATGACTTTAAAAAAAGTTATTTTACAAATTGTTTTATTCTACAGAAAGTGAATATGAAAAAAATGACAGATTGACAAAGAAAATTTTTTTTATCCTGTATACTCTCTTTTCATTTATTAAGAAGATACGTATTTATTTATTACGTGTAAAACAAACTTTACTTTAAAAAAAAAGAAAGAAAAAAGGCAGGTGTTTCATTCAAATAGAAAATTTTCATTACAGATACTCTTAAATAAGATAAAATTGTTGCACATTTAAACTCTCTGTTGTGTACAAAAAAAAATATATAAAAATACAGTAGGAGCACCTGCTTGCTCAATATCGTCTGCGCTCGATTAAACCGCAGAATAAAATAAGGATCAGAGAACTATTGACGCGGGAAGTTAGTTTTTTAAGCTAACAGAAATATGCCTGACAATTTAGGATAAAATACGGATATTATTAAAATATTTATGGAACTTAAAAGGTATGTCTTATTTAATTTAAATTTTTTGTTCCTGTTTGATAGATTATTATCATGACTTAAATAGTTGTATGTTATATACAATGAGACTGAGCTGGGATTCTTTTCAGAAGCAATATGGCGATGGAAAGATTTTTGAGAAATTGTTAAATGCATTTAATTCATCTATTATAGTTTGTTGTTGTTTAATAGTACAATTATAAATACTAATTATTTAGTGTTTTTCAAATTGTTATAATTATTTTTTTAATTGTATTTAAGCTTTTTTTTTTTTTTTTTTTTTTTTTGCTGTTTGTGATTTTAATCAAACATTTAATTGTAGACATTCAGAATCAGTTATTAAATTTTCTTTGATTGTAAACTCATTTTCTACGTTTTCGATACATTTATTTTATTGGCATTAAAAAATAAAATATAATATGTAAGCATTGAAATAAAGTGTTTTTCATGCCCGATAAAGTTGAAAAGTGTTTATGACTTCGGTTTGTCTGGCCGTCTGTCCGCGCTCTAACTCGCGTAAATATACTCGGATTGACCTGAAATTTTTGGATGTTATTGACGTTTATCATAGCAAGGTCCCTATTTGTAATGAAGTTTGTAGCATGTTTAGTTCATTTACAGGGACAGTCAATTGTATTCCATTACATTACGGCCTGTGGGGAAAAAATCGTTTCAAATGACTTTTAATGATTTTACACGCTTTCAAACAGAATAAAATTGATATGCATTTATGAAGCGCACTAAAATGTGCATTCCGTAGAATATGCGATGCAAAAGAATAGTTATTTTTCACTTACAGGGCTAAAAAAGGAATTCCAATACATAATGATATAGGGGTGGAGGGAATTGTTTGCGGCGTACTTTATTTATGTTAATCTATTTGATATGTAATGAAATTGATATACGTCGTTGAGGTTTACATACTATGAATTATTTCATGTATAATACGAAGTGTATATAGCATTTACAGGGTCACACAAAATATTTCAGATACTATATTGTATCCGAAGTACTGTTCATTAGCGATGATTGCGGGAAATGCATTTTTAATTATGATTCACTACATTTATGCATAGCATATGGTATATATATATATGCTATAATTCATATACAGGACTACACAAAAGTATTCGTAAGGGTTACTGGGTATTGCTTAAAGGTGGTTTTTAAATAAGTTATGCATTTTTACGCTGCACTGTATTTAATTTACTAAGAAATGTTTGTAGTATATAGATAAAATGATATACAGGGTCACGCAAAGAATTGGATACGTTGCCGTCTATAAATTATAATTTCTGGAAATGTGATTTCAGCAGTTTTAAGAGTGTTTTCGTTTGAATTAAATTTTAACTAAATAGTGGCGTGTAATAAAGGTTCTAGGTAA
Source organism: Maratus speciosus (assembly GCA_963932465.1). Lineage (NCBI taxonomy): Eukaryota > Metazoa > Arthropoda > Arachnida > Araneae > Salticidae > Maratus > Maratus speciosus. Next base: position 246,119,994 of record OZ010792.1, read on the forward strand.
ACTACGGGTTGTGCAAAATTATTTAAGTATGTTTCCATATATTAGTATAAATTGCTGAAAGAGAATTTCAACCTGTTATGCGTTTCCTTGATAAGCTAAATCTTTCCATTATATAGTATATATATATCAATCTACAGATCAAATACAGGACTGTTTAAAATAATTAGAAAACATATTTGGCTGTGGATGGTAACTGCCATAAATCAGTTTTTCAAATGTTTTACGCGTTTTCATGTTTACTTAGTTATCTTATTTACGCTATTTTCCCCGATGTCTTGTTAAAACATTTAGGAAGAGTTGGAAAGTGTTTTATAATCTATTCTTAACGCATGATATATCTTACTTGTTGTTTCTATTAACCAGATCAATCTTTTCCTATAAAACATACCAAATCTAATTAGCTCATATTCACAAAATACAATATATACGGGAATAAAAAATTTAAATAAATAGGGCTTATCCTGTCGTTCTATAAATAACAGTTGTATTAATGTCCGTAAGACTCCATGTTCGTATTTAATAAAGCAATGACAAATCACATCACATTAAAAAGCTTATACATTCTTAATATTAACTTGAATTCAAGGTCAAGCTTAGAACTTATTAAAACAAGTTGGAAATTGCTCGTCAAACGTGGCAAATGAGGTGCGTTCGTACTATAACTAGTTTTATAACTATTTTTGGCACCCGATATTGTACTGAATGTGTATTTGTTTGCACTTCATAAGTGCATAGTCTGTAACAGCATTAAAATGCACTTGCAATATTTTTTTCCCATTCCCCTTAATGTAACGGGAAACTTTTGACCGTCCCTGTAATTAAATTACACATCCGATTTTCATAAAATTTGAAATGGCTCGACAAAATTTTGCAACAATTATATATTTAAAATTTCAGCCCATTCGGAAGGCTGTAACATCATTAAAATGCACTTGCAATAATTTTTCCCATTGGCCGTAATGTAAAGAAAAACTTTTGACTGTCCCTGTAATTAAACTATACATCCGATTTTCATAAAATTTGAAATGACTCGACAAAATGTCGCAATAATTATATGTTTAAAATTTCAGACCATTTGGAAAGCTTTAACATCATTAAAATGCACTTGCAAAAATTTTTCCCATTGGTGGTAATGTAAAGAAAAACTTTTGACTGTCCCTGTAATTAAACTATACATCCGATTTTCATAAAATTTGAAATGGCTCGACAAAAGTTTGCAACAATCATATATTTAAAATTTCAGCCCATTCGGTTGGGTAGTTTTTGCTCTGTTACATGCGGACGGACGGACAGACGGACTGAACGACGACTATAGGTGCTACGTATTTATATAATTACGAACGCACCTAAAAAGATGTCAGTTGATAAGCATAGTTTTTTAAATGGAAAATTAAAAATATTTTAGAAGAATAGGACTCCAAAATAGCGATATCTTGCTAAAAAGTACGGTAAAAAGATAAGATTTTATATTTCAAACAAAACTTTACTTTAAAATTATCGTAGTGTTTATGACAAGAATCATCACTTGTCATAAGTGATGATAGCAATTAATAGCTTAAAAGGCAATTTTAATTTGAAATTTTATTTTCATTTGAAATACTGTATGCAAGGCGAATGTTTCTCTCTGGAAAAATTTCCAATTATTAATATAGTTTCAATCGATACTGGATTTAATTAAGTTTCGTGTTTGCCCCACGTCGGTGGCCCACGATAAATATTCCATCTTGTGCTGCGTTTGTAGCCTTTCCAACATGTAATAGTGAGAAATTTTCCAGGCTGGGTATCGTTCCATGTGGTTTAGTCGGCAGAATGTCAGTGCGCTATACTGATGGCCCGGGTCCCAGTTCCAGCATGGAATCTTTTCACTAGCTCGCCTTTGCGCCTTTTAAGCAATTAATTTGAAATTTGATTTTCATTTGAAATCATCACAGAGTTTATGACAAGTTCGTCACAAATGACACATATTTCACAAATTGGTCACAGTGTGACTTCAAAGCATTGTCACTTTCGTCACAGGTTCGTCACAAAGTTAATGCCAAAATAGTCACAAATGACACACTTTTCACAAATTTGTCACACCGTGACTTCACAGAGTGGTCACAATGTGACGTCACAAACGCCTCTAAAACGGCCATAACGACCTCGCATTTTAGTCACTATGACGTCACATCCACGTCACGTGACGTCACATCGACGGTCACAAAATCACAGTGTGACTTCACAACGACGTCGCCGTGACGTCACCATGCCTTACGGGAAGATCTGACTGAATATGACATGTGATGATATTTTCATAACATACATGACAGAATATAGCATATAGTTATCATCGAAACTAGAAAAATACAGCCCACTCTGCTACAATAGTTCAGCCTTCACTGAACTTTAAAGAGCCCCATCACTGCATCTCCTCAGGACACCTTTCGCCTGCAGTAAGTCAGACATAAAAGTGAATTTTACATTCTTTCTGTTAGAGAAAACACAGACATCGTGGAACCACGACTATCATAAAAGGACCTGATTTTCGCTAACATCATGCATAGTGTTGCCATGTGTCCCGCGTAAATCAACGCTTTAAGGGGGTCCGGGACACAAATATCTTCAAATTTTCAATTTTTTTTTATTGGATTAAAAATGTCTTTATCGTTTTCTGCTTAAAATGATGTTTAAATCATGTTTCTATCTTAATTAGAACTGGAAATATTAATTTTTTCGTTTTAGTTTGTTTTCAAAATCCGCCTTTCAAGCTATGGTTAACAAGGAAACGAGTTCTTGTAAAATTGCGTTTTTCTTCATGATAGGTTTTTTCACCATTTATCATATTTAAATTCTTATAACTCGAGAACCGTTAAAGATACAGGGTTGAAACTCGGAGCATATCTTTTTCAATTATTTTACTTTACTTTTGAGCCAGCATATTTGAAAAAAATATTTACTATTGAAAAAAGGATTTTTTTTTTAAAGTTGCATCACTTTTTTTGTAATTTTTTCGTTAAATATTTTTAATTTTTTTTAAAATTAATATTTTTTAAAATGCTGGCTCTAAGTTAAAAAATATATATTTCTGTTTATTTAAATGAAAAACAATTTAAATTCTACAAATAATATTTCGAGTTATAATGATTTTAAGTTATACCACTTTTTTCATAAATTTTAAATTAAAAATTTTTTTTTAAAAAGCTATGAGAAGTTTTATCATTTGATTTTGTTTACAAATGATATGGTTAAGCATCACAAAAAAATTCAAAATTTTAACTCAATAAATAAAAAAATTTTGAAAATGTGTCTCGGACCCCCTTAAATGATCTGAACACCACCAATTTCTGACAGTTATTTCGCGATCTTTAATCGCAGATAATTGAGATAAGACAAAGAAAACTACTTTAAAATACTGGTGTCCCTAGCATTTGGAGCCCCGATTTAAGCGGAAACCTGACAATACTAATTATGCCTCAGTGAGTGATATAATTATTAATTTTTAAAAAACAGTAAATATTAATACAGAAACATGACATCAAAACATAATACACATTTTATACTTTAGATAAGAATGATTTAATTTTCGTTTCTGTATGTAGCCCCCTTATCAGTTACTAAAGCACAAATATTTGCTTGAGGAGCTTTCTCGCAACCACTTAAAGCTTGTTTTACTGAGAAGCAGGGATGCGGGGTTTCACCTCAGCAATAGCTATAACGGAAATTACGAAAAATAGCACAGCAGGACCCCCCTGTTGGGTCAACAAAGCGAAAAATAAATCAACTCAAATTTCAAAAGGTATGGTACCTATTAAATTTGGCGAAATTCTATCAGATACACGTCGAGATAAGCTATCACTAAAATCATGAAAACACAGAACATCATCGGCACCTTTTGGAAAATATTCACCCAAACCTAATCAATACCAATTTATGTCAAGATCTGAAAGCGAAAATTGGTCAAATACCTTCCCGTAGATGCCGAGATGTAGGTACAAAGCGTTATAAGTAAGCGAACAAACGTAATGCTGGAATCAGGCGTAAATTAGCACAGTTGCGCCACCTTGTGGACGGAGTGATAATTCATATAAGTGGGCTTTTAGTGTGGCGCGTATTTTCTAAATCTTTAGTCATTCATGGAAATGAATTTTGTTTGCCACATTTACTGCAAAATAATGGCGTAGCGAGAGGGGCATCCAGATGCACTTGACACCACGAAGCTTTCTTCGCCTTATCAAAGACACTTCAGTTATTAATTAAGGTGAAAAAAACTTTACAATTTTAGTGGTGTGAGTAAGAAAACAGTTAGGTATCTACCTGTAGCTCACACTCCATCCGCTACGTGGCGCATGACCTTGATTGATGTGACCTCGCTTTTAATCTTGAGGTTATTTCTCCCATTTAAGATAGGACGCTTACTTATATCGCTTTGTGTAGGTACCTTGGAAATCCTGAATTACGGAGCGTAGTAGCTAAATACACCTAAACGTTATCAGCAGCTGTTATGTGCCAAAGTCCGACCACCGCCCTCTGAATACGAGACCTGAGCGCTGACACAAAAATGGCGGCTGCCGAAGGCGGATTTATTTTAACGTATGTACGGTCCCTTAAATATTGACACCAGTATTATATAAGAGATTTCTTTAACGTCTTTAATCTCCGAAAAATAAAGCGGAAAAAACTTTAAAAAGTTATTGGTACGAATATTTAATGGACCGTACACACTCTGAAAAAAATCCGCCTTGAGTAGCCGCCATTTTTGTGTCAGCGCTCAGGCCTACTATTCAGGGAGCGGTGGTCCGACTGATAATGACGTTTGATGCTATTTCCATAACGTAGGTGGCAGAATATAGCTATGATCGAAATCTTAAAAAATGCATCATAGTTGCGTCACTTGTTGAGGGTTATACAGCGAAACTTAATCAGCTTATCAGTTTTTATCAAATTCTGACAGAATATGAAGTTTGATGGAAATTCCGTGCATAATTTCTTGAAATATTTCACCCACGAAATTCGTGTATGGTACATACGTACAGTCGTGGGAAAAAAAAGTAAACACCTCCTACTAACTCTGCAACATATTATTGTAGAAGAAAGTTACTGGTACCAAACGATTGCAAATAAAGTCTACTTTTAAATGATGTATATGAAATTTGCTTAGGGAGCCATCCACATATTAAAACGAACCCAAACTTTGTTTTTTTTCAATAACAATACCCAAGTTTGACACCATAAATGGATTCTACACCCTTCAATTAGCCACAAACGACTTTTTGATGAAATTCGTACGATTAGTTTCTTAGAAATTAATTATTTTAAAATGAGCCTATTTTAGGGGCTGAATCCAAATTGAAGTTTGGTACTTGATTGTTGAAGTGCTACAGAATGACTATGTCTCTTCTTTTAATGTATTATTTCTTGCCATTATGAATATTCCACTTGTTTAATATGCTTTGACCAATCGTTTCTTATCACCAGACATAATATTTCACTAAAATGAGTAAAATATATGTTCTAAAAATTATGCTTTTTCGGACATAAACGGCTCCTTAAACCATCATTTTGGCATTTTTTACTCATAATTTGAAAATTACTTTGGAAGGAAAATTATAATTTCAGAATTCGCATCAAGCACAACATAATAAATACAAATCTCTCTATTCTAAAAAAAAAAGTAACTTTCGCTGTCACCGCCGCCGCCGCCGGTTTTGAATTTTTTGTGACCGGAGGTCTTTCTCCGTTAATATTAAGAAAAATACTGCAGACAAAAATATGAAAATCGGCGGTATTATAGAGAAATGTTTGATAAACACGCTGATGCAGACAGTTTTCAAATCGACCAATTATTTTAAGAGATATTTAATGCTAAAGTTGGACAAAATCGTTCCATTAAAAAAGTTTTATAGGAGCAAAAACTATACATAGGAATTAATTCATTTTTAGATCATTTTATACGTTAGAATTTCCCGGCGTGCAGACTGCATTCACTTTTTTAATTTGACTCATTTTTTCAGGTCTTATTTCTATTTTAAATTCAAATTTTCAACATTTCAAGAGATATTTTTTACTTATTTTAGAAAATGGTATTAATTTAAACTGTTGCCAATTGTATAAACAGCGCAAATAATAATGTTTGCTTCAAATTAAAAATTTATTTACACGTGACTATTATTAACAAAAAAAAACTTTCAAATTAGAATTAAATAATTACGTATGAAAAGCAGGAACTTATTGAAAATTACTTAATAAAAACTATATTTACACGTGAATTTTAAAAGAAAAAGGATATTGTAAAATAATAAATTCATTAACATGCGTTAGAAGTCTTAAATAGGAGAAATTACGTCACATTACACTTATTACGTAAAATGAACAAAAAGTAATATTGCAAAACAGTTTAAATTTAAAAATTGCGCGAGACATTAATTTGATATTTTGAGATTATTTTAATAAGATTAACATTAATTTTATTGAACGCGTTTAGACTGCTTTCGAGCGACTATTTAGTAAAAATAAAAAAGATTACAAGCTGAAAATGAAGTGTCATCAACAAAAAATATGATTTTAAAGAGAAAAATCTGTGAAGCAGAAAATAAAGAAATTGCTTAAATGGTTTAGTTAAGATTCGTTAACCTTCTGCGTCGTTTCCGTCAAAAGAAGGCATTGGTATTTGTCAAATATATTTGCATTTTGATGCAGATTTGCTTATTATATTAGCTTATTTTGAAATGTTTAACTGATTTTATTTAATCAAAGACGAAAACAGCCATTGTATCTTTTAACAGCAGCTGATTTTTCCTTAAAATTCCCCAAACGAAGAAAAAGGAATAGAAACCCATTTATAGGGAGATTTTTTAAATTATAATTCAATCTTTCAAAATCTTTTTAAAGCCGATCAAATTAGCGTGCTTTTAGAGACTGCGGTGTCTGAACGGGGGTTGGCGAGCGTAGCTCGTGGGGGGCCGAACCCCCTAGTCTATCAAAAAAAATGTAGATTGCAATTCATATCTTTCTTCGAATATTAATTTCATAATTCATATCATAAAATTTTAAAAATTTCAAAATAAATGTATTTATGTTCGTGATTTTTAGTATTGGTACCAAACAAAAAAATTATCATATTAGGATTATAATTTCCGGGGATATTAATAAAAATATAAAAATGCAATTCAACATTTTAATGTTTATAATTAAAAAACTTATCCAAATGACTTGACATTTCATTCCTGGGAATAGTTTGATCCGAAGATTTAACATATATTGTCAAAATTAGATGTTGCCATTGAAAAAAAATAGAGTTTGGTCTGGTTTTGATTTGTAGATTGCCCTCTAAGCAAATTTTATATACATCATTTAAAAGTAACTTTATTCACAATCATTTACCAAATTTATACCAGTAAATTTCTTCTATTATAATTAGTTGCAGAGTTAGTAGGAGGGTTTACTTTTTTTCCACTACTGTACATACGTACATACATACATATATAGAGGTAGAATTTTTTTTTTTTTTTCAAAAATAGTCATATCGTATTCAGAACATTCCAAATCATGTAAATAAATCAAAATAAGTACATAAAAATTGTATATAAGATATGTTAGTGCAAACTTTGACAGAAGGTAAAGTATACTACAATAAACGATTTTTATATAAAAATCTAAAGTCGCAATCCACTCATTCAAAGAAATCTTATTGAAAATCTAGATTCTTGTTTTTAACTATAAAAAACAAGAACAAAAAATCATACGTACAGCATAGATTGCGAAACACTTTCCAACACATTTAGAATACTATAACAAAATTTCACATTTTACTAAGGCGAAAGACAATGTTTAAATGAACAATTTAGGAAACGCATAACGCATTTGAAAACACAATTTCTGCTATTACGATGAAGAGTCGTTAAAATATACGATATTTTTTTACAGTCCTTTATATGATCTACAAATATGTATGCATTGTATGCTAAACGTTAGTTCAGTTAAACGTATAGCATAGTTGAAAATTTCCACTCAGCAATTTCCGTCAATAATCGGATGTCGTTGAGAACTTTTGTGCGACCCTGTATATGATATATAAAATTTATACACACCTTTTAATATTTAAAAAAACATTTAAAAACTCATACCGCAATTGAAAACGCCCTTCCAGCAATTATTGTTCGTAGGCATGTTCGCAGGCATTCGTAGTTCCATTTTCGCTCATTCTCTTTTATAGCCGAAGTATTTTGTGTGTCCATGTAAATATACGATAAGTTCTATGAGCACCATACTCCATAATAAGAACGCTGTAGTACACCTCAGTGATGTATATCAATTTAACCCTTAAATGCCTGACTTTTCAAAAATCATTGTATTAATGTTTTCCGGCTTTCATTTTTTAAATAAATCACGGGGAAAATACTTAAAAAATCATATTTTGTTTGAAGTATGGTTTACGGCTAAAAAACGGTTTGTTACTAATCGGCAATACTGGTCTTTAATTGAAAAAATAATTTTCCTTGATAAAATTCTATAATATTAAACACACAAGAATTTTAGGAACTATAATAAGAAATAAATTTTACTTGCTCACTACAGAACAAAATAGGGTATTTCGCAAGCTTCTAAACAAAGCAAAAAGATCAAGTAGGAATAATTGAAAAAATAAATTTATCTTTACTCTTAAACAGCACAAGTGTTGCCATCTACATATTGAAAATCGATTTAATAATATTTTCAGAATGTATTTTATTGGTAACATTAGACATTATAGCTTCAATATTATTCTAATAGTATTTTAGAGCCTAAATTGGGTACGTTGCCGAAAAGCAACACCCGGCATTTAAGGGTTAAATATGCTTAAAATATCGTAATACCCTTAAAATGCATGGCAAACGATTTTTTCCCATAGACCGTTATGTAACAGAATTCTTTTGAGTGGCCCTGTAAATGAATTGAAAATGCTGCACACTTCATTTTTAATACCGAACACGCCATAGTAAAGCCCCTATAACATACGTCCATTTCATGGCAATCGGACTATACTTACGCAAGTTAGAGCATGGACTGACAGACAGACGGGCAGACAAACCAAATTCATAAACACTTTTCGACTTGGAAGTGTTCTTGCATTACATACAAAGCCACTAATCGAATTACAATGTTCTTACAGCCTTTTCCGTGATGTTTTCCGTCCATTTCACAATAACAATTTACATCGGCTAAATCAATTTGATGGTAATGATATAGATGATACAGATCAATTTAATCACAGAGCAAGACTATCCCGCAGACCTCCCGCCCTTTATTGCGATTACGTAACAGCAGAATCCTACGTCACGAATAAATCTAAAAAAAAAACTGAAGTCCTGTCAGTGGTCACGTGATCAGCAGGCTGAAAATTGGACGGGATACGCAGGCGTGACGTCAGAATCTGGACGGTGCAAAGGTCACTTGGACGTTGGACGTCTTCCAATTCCAACTAAGGTAATACTAATCTTAGTTGGAAGAAGGGGTCCAAGCCGCTTATCAGATTCTCTAGACGTCCAAGATGGCGGCCGTTCAAAATGGCGGACGTCCAGGGATTATGCAATCCAAGAGGGCGGCCATCTAACTCATTGGTTGTCCGTGGGGGATATAAAATCCAAGATGGCGGACGTCCAAGATGGCATCGATACAAAGTCCAAATATAAGTATTTTTTGGATATTAGCAAGCTGAAAAAAAAATTCTTTTTTGTTTATAATTTACAAACACAATAAATTAACACAAATTTTAAGTTTCAAAGTGCTAGAGCACGAATTTATTATAAAATAAAATTTAAAAATACAAAATATATCACAATATTTTATTTTTAAACATATTTGAAGCCTTTAAATGTACAGTCTACATGACATGTAACATATAAATTAAATTGAACAGGCAATTCTTCTGAAATTTGAGCAATTTGTTTCTTGTCTTCTTTCGTAAACAAATCACGTAAAGAGCCAAACCAGTTGTTCGGAGCTCGAAAATTGCCTTGGCCACAGCATTCCGTCAAAAATGCTCCTACGTCTTTGTCCGTAGATACATTAAGCACTTGAGCACAGTCAAGATAGCGGCTAACCAAAGCAGGCACATTATAACGAAAAACTTTTGGTCTCTTGGAAGATACAACAATAGTTTTTGAACGAGGATCACTAGATATACGGTCATCACTAGGAGTTGCAGGTACGCATTTATTATCCAAATCCCAGTTCAGAAAGAACGGAGTCCCTTGAAAGCCTTGGATGAATCCCACACGATAATGGTATGGCTCGGTCCGTGTACCGACTTTATATTGGCCGGTGAGCGTCCAATTTAAACATTCGATGTAAACAGAATACGCGAAGGAATTGAATTTCACGTATCTGTAGCGATTTAGATTATTCCGAAAAAACGCATTCTTGCAAGCACTAGGAATAACTGAACTCGAAAACTTAAGGACATTTTCGGCACCGAATATCTGTTGGTCTTTGAAGCTGTATTTCAGCTTAAAGATGTCGCAATCCTTTACACTTATACGAATGCAATTCATACGACGAACCAGTGGGTTATTTAAACCACTGCTCACAATGTTCACACGAGGAGCTTTTTGAATTTGGAAGCGGGTCGTTGTCAAAAAGCTGACAAGAGTGTAAACACGTCTTGTAGCGGATATAGAGCCTCGGATAATCGGCCTTAATACTGGTGATCTCACCGCGCTCAGCCTTATCAAGTACGTCTCTAAAATCATTAACTTTTCGCCAATAGCATGGCGGATATCCAAAGTCCATCTACGCATGAAAAACACAAGTTTTTAAACTAAAAAGCATCTGAAAATTAAAATTTTTGTTAATTAAATAAGAAACAAACAAATTTTAAGTTTTAAAAGTGCTACTGCACGCATTTATTTAAAATAAATGTCACAGAGATATATATAAATATTACAATATCAAATTACTATGTACAGGAAATTTAAGTATTTACATATTTTTTTCTAGAAAAAAAAAGCAGGCTTTGTAAAATAACTGGTATATTTACGTGCAAGCACTGAGCGAACATCTCCAAGCTATTTGGTTCGCTTCGGGCTAGGCAAAAAGTCGTCCTCGCTGTCATCATTCTCACATGGACCCTCAGATACGGGCCAATGGGAACAGCCAGGAACAGGAGATCCCGAGCGGACGACTGCAGTACGAGACTCACACGCAACAGGACACTTAGAAGTACTCGCTTGGTATACCGCCACCGCTTCCCACCTCCACCTTTTATGAAACAGTGATGTATAATGCAGGCATTTTGAAATAGTGTAACATCACTGATTTTTTGATTGCGAGATAAGTTGGTTCTGCATGTTAGAACATCAGTGGCGGTTATGTATGCAAGATCACTAGTTGATTATGCTAAAATACCAGTAATGACTATGCGAGGTCCAGTTTTTTTTTGTGTTTTCAGATTTGTCATCAGCAGGCTGAGTATTGGTTCTGTGTACAATGCAGGCATTTATAATGAAATTTTAATGAATTTTTACAATTTTTAATTAGTCAGAACCAATATTTAAATTTAATTTTAAATTTAAAATGTGATTTATTAAGAAATCACAATTTTTTTTAATTTTTGAGTAATTTAAATAAAAATTAATCTTTTGTTTGAGACAATGACATTCTACTAAAGTATTCGGACAGGTAGTCTTCTGTAGTTTCACATATTGATCCAAACTCGACAAATACATGATCGTGTTTGATCAACATTGAATAGAATTCGCTTGAATAGCCTTATCAAAAACTGCATCAGGATACCATGCATGGCAATCGTTAATATCAAGCATTTCTTTGAATATTACGAAGCCACTAATATAACAGGTGCCGTTTTCTGTATAGTCGAAATTGTACAGCAAGCACGCGTGCTTTGCCGGATCAAAAACAGGCTCTGAGGGGCCGGCATTTGAGTTGAAAACCCAGCGTGAACACAACATCGTGCTACTTCCAAATCACAAAACTCGAGTGAATTTAGATGCTTTGGATGTAGCATTATATACAGGGTGTTATCAACACACTCAGTCTAACATTACGCAGGCGCTCAGCAGTTTTTATGCAAGTGCATCAAACATACTATCAGCACAGGTTCGATTGCGCCTGACTAAGCAGAACTACATTCCAGAAACACTCGAAACACGCACACTCAGCGAATTACAAGTGACAGATCAATTTAATCACAGAGCAAGACTGTCACTAATCACAGAGCAAGCTCATAGAGCAAATTGATCTATTCATCACATCATTATCATGATGTAATATCATCAATTTGATGATAATGAACCTGCCATTAAAATACTATCATTATTTTTTATGCTAATAAACAAAGATCCGAGTTCGAATTGGAGTAAGAACTCAATATTTTTGATTGAATAAGGTGAATTGCGATCCTAATTTCCTATACGAAATTGTTTGTTGCAATGTACGCTACGTCCCCTCAAAATATGTACAGTCGTGGAAAGAAAAAAGTAAACACCCCTACTAACTCTGCAACTAATTATAATAGGAGAAAGTTACTGATAGGAAACGACTGGAAATAAAGTCTACTTTTAAATGATGTACATAAAATTTGATTAGGGGACCCTCTAGAAACCAAAACCAGACCAAACTTTGTATTTTTCAATGGCAATACATAATTTTGACAATATATTTTAAATCTTCGGTTCAATCTATGCCTAGAAACAAATTTTCGAGTCATTTAGATCATAAGTGTTTGAATTATAAACATTCAAAATTTAGGGCATTCTACTTCGAATGTTACATTACGTTTTCATATTTTTATTAATATCTCCTGAAATTTTAAACCTAATGTGATAATTTTGTGTGCGGTTATAATACTAAAAAACACAAATATAAATACATTGAATTTGTAATTTAAAATTTTATAATATGAATTATGAATTATGAAATTAATATTCGAAAAAAATATTAATTGCAACCTACGTTCTTTTATAGGTTTATATTTATTATTTCCTGCTTTATGCGAATTCTCAATTTCAAATTTTGCTTCCAAGTAGTTTTCGAAATGTGATTATAAAACGTCAAAATGATGGTTTAAGAGACCATCTATGATGTGCAGAAAAGCATAATTTGAAAAAAAAAATAAATGTTACTCATTTAATTGAAACATTTGGGCTGGCAGCAGCCGAAACATATTAAACCAGTGAAATGTGCACATTGGCAAGAAATGATACATGAATCGAAGTGACATAGTCATTCTGAAGCATTTCAACAATTGAGTATTGCACTTTAATTTGGATACATCCCCTGAAATATGCTAACTTTAAAATAACTAATTTCTCGGAAACGAATTTCTACGAATTTCATGTAAATTTGTTTTTAGGCTAATTGAGTGTAGATTTTATTTATGATGTCAAGCTTGGCTTTCGCTAAAAAAAAAAAAAAAATGATTGGTTTCGTTTCGATGTGTAGGTGGCCCCCTAAGGAAATTTTATATAAATCATTAAAAAAAAAGACGTTATTTCTAATAATTTGGTACTATTAACTTTTTCCTTTTTTCAATAATTGGTTGAAGAGTTGGTACGGGCTGTTTATTTTTTTTCCACGACTGTTCATATAATTTAGAGACATTCATATGTTTTACTACTTTAACAGTTGTTTAAACTTTAATTCAATAATGATGAAAAGTTTCATGAAACGAAGTTTTTTATGGATGAAAATGTTTTCAGATGTGAGTAATTAATTTGCAATAAATTAAGCCGCATTCCAGTAAAAGGATAAAGTTTGCTTAAATCCACGTGCAAACTTTGTTAAGGATTCTATTTAATTAATTGAATTAGGGATTAAGAAATGTTTAATACAACTTAAAACTTTTGTATATCATTAATTTTAAATTGCAACATATTTATATTCATAAGAATATTTCAATTTCGAAAAATGAGGAATTTTCGAAACATTGATACGTAGAAATGTTTAATATTTCCAGAGCTTATCCATCAAGAGATTAATTTTAATTAAATTTTGATTAAATGTTGAAACAAGCAGAAAAAATCATGCGTCATGCATAGATTATGAAATACTTTCAAACACTTTCAGAGTAAGGTTAAGCAAGAAAGAAAAAATCATACGTGAAGTATCGATTATGAAAGACTTTCCAACACATTCTGAATAATGTAATAAAAATGTCACCGCTTAATAAGTTGAAATGCGATGTCTAATTCAACCATCTGAAAACAAAATTTCAGTAATTCCCATCTACAGTCGGAAAATAATCCGAATTCTTAGAGCAGCTCTGTATATGATATGTAGATTTGTATTTATGTATAAAGTACACGAATGCAAAAATTTAGTTTAGTTAGGAAATACGTACCACAATTAGAAATTCTCCTTCCGCAATTTTTGCTAATAAGGAGAACGTGGTATAGATGGTACGTGGTGCGTGAATTCTTAGAGCAGCTCTGTATATGATATATAGATTTGTATCTATGTATAAAGTACACGAATGCAAAAATTTAGTTTAGTTAGGAAATACGTATCACAATTAGAAATTCTCCTTCAGCAATTTTCGCTAATAAGGAGAACGTGGTATAGATGGTACGTGGTGCGTGAATTCTTAGAGCAGCTCTGTGTATCTAAGTATTGCGCGGCAGCGCAATACTTATTTATTTCCAGTGTCACTTCTCAATGTTAAATTAACATAGAAAAGCCTATGGATATCATAACTTTTTTGATTTTTCTTCCCACCTTTTTGTCCCTGATGCCACTCATTTTTTTATTCTTTTCTAATTCTTAAAATATTATAAATGTAAAGTGTGAAAATATTTGCCTTACGCCAGTTTCAAAACGCATCATAAAATGCCTTTTCATATGGGTGAATTATAACCCAGAGAATAACATGGGCTAATTTTTACTTACATTATTCAAATATTTTTCTTAATAATTCCAAATTTCGCTTTTTTCATTGAGAATCAACGGACATTTTTCCAATAAAACTTAACATTTTTTCTTCATTGTTGTCAATAATTCAAAAGCCGTAATAATAATTTGTCTATTTTTAGTTGAATGATTTTCACGTGAGAAATGAAACTGAAATTGTTTTTTTAAGAACTAAAAAGAAGTTGTTATGCTGTTGGATATGGCATCATAGTGGAAATAAAAATGACATTTTCAAACAGATTCTTTACGTTCAGATTGGAAGGTTTTGCCTAAAGTACAGCAACATGCATTACTGCACTGGTGAAATATTTTGAATTATACATAAGTAAATTGCATCACAAATTGTGATACGATACCGCATGAAACAAAGCCTGATGATGGTGCCCTCCATTAATTCTGAGATGTGTTCGTCTGAATGCAGTAGTTATTAAAAAACTCGACATATTAAACAAAAACATGATTTGAAGAGCAAATTAAAAAAACAAAATTTATTTCCTACATTTTTTAAGCCTGAGAAGGGACAGATATTAAGATATTTCATTCAATTCGTTCTACATTTAATGTTAAATTTTTGTAACAAATAAGTTAAACCTGTTGAAGATTAAAAAATAAAAATGAAATTCATACAATATAATACTTTAAACACCTATATACTTAGATTCCGTTCAAATGAAATCGAAATAAATCTTAGACTTTTTCCATTTTTAAGTTGTAAATATTTGTACAGCAGATTTTGCATTATGTTTATGACGATTGTACATACTATGATAAGATACATGCAAAATACAAAACTTTAAAAAAGTCTAAGATTTATTTCGATTTCATTTGAACGGAATCTAAGTATATAGGTGTTTAAAGTATTATATTGTATGAATTTCATTTTTATTTTTTAATGTTCAATTGATTTAACTTATTTGTTACAAAAATTTAACATTAAATGTAGAACGAATTGAATGAAATATCTTAATATTTGTCCCTTCTCAGGCTTAAACAATGTAGGAAATAAATTTTGTTTTTTTAATTTGCTCTTCAAATCATGTTTTTGTTTAATGATATATAGATTTGTATCTATGTATAAAGTACACGAATGCAAAAATTTAGTTTTGTTAGGAAATACATACCACAATTAGAAATTCTCCTTCACGTGGTGCGTGAATTCTTTTGTGCATTCCTGTATACGAGGTATAGAATTTATACACAACGAGTGACATGCAAAAAGTTAAATAATTTAAAAGCGCGTACCGAAATTGAAAATGCACTTTCAGCAATTGTTGCTCAAAAATAGATAACCGATTTCCTTTATGTTTTCCTGTAAATGAATGACAATTGCCATGCGTGCCCTATTCTATCGCAATCATCTTGTCGTGAAATTCAATTTATTGTATATCAACGTCAATACATTTGAAATAGCTTAATGTCATTAAAATACACTGCAAAAGACTTTTCTCCGTTGACCATAATGTAACAGAACTATTTTGAGTGCCCCTGTAACTGAACTATTAATGCTACTCTCTTCACGTGGAATACCAAGCAGTCTAGATCCTTAATTCACGTTATCGATCAAAAATGATTTGTAAGCTAATATACAAAATAAGTATAAAAACTAGAGAACAGGAATTCTGCTTATCCAGAATTTAGTGTCGCCCCGGCATTTCCATTACTTCATTTTCTTCTGGCTTCTTTATAATGGCTGCTTCTATTATTATGAAACAGCCATTATAAATGAAGTGTTAGGTGAAGATGAAAGAGCAGCCGTAAAGAGTTAGAACTCTGATTTTCTGGTCAGAATGGGGGGGAAATGGCCATAATTTTTTTTACGGCTGCTCTTTCATCTTCACCTAACACTTCATTTATAATGACTGTTTCATAATAATTGAAGCCACCAGTCCATCAGAAGAAAATAACTCGATTAAGCGGGACTCTAGTGCAGTACAAAATATATCTCAACTTTAAGACTTAAAGCACACGTTTTATTTTATGTAAAATGACGTCATTCGCATCCGCTTAAGAATTCCACATTAACGATCTACTCTTAAACATCTACAGTAAAGCATGCATAGCACATCACTATCGCGAAATAATACACAAATGCAGCAAAAAGATGCCGTCATTCAAGAAAATCGAAAAAAAATGGCTATCTAATGATTCATAGATACTTACAATTAAGCATAGTATATAATAGCTCCATTGTTTTAACAGAAATCATTCGTTTATATTTTTTTCAAAATAGCACGTGTTTTAATTACATTTTTTTTCGGTTGTTACGAGAAAATGGCAACAAAAGTATATAATTACTATTTTAAAACTATTTTTCCTTTACTTTCTACAGAAATGAAGTACTTCCGTTGCCAATATTAAGCAAATGGCTCCAAAAACTACAAAAAAATTAATATTTCAGAAATAAATGGAGATACAGTTTTCAAACAAGATGCATTTAAATATAGCTTTTTTTTCCAATACGACTGTATAAAAATTGAAAATGTGCGATGCTTAGAAATTTAAAAAATTGCTAAAGAGTATTTACTCGTAATGCTTTGTTTTACGGATAGCCTCTGTAAGGTAAGGTTATTTTTTGGACACAAAATAAGCTGGGAGAAAGAAATAGCATACCGTACCAGATGCTAATAAAAATAGTTAAAACGAAAAACTCTCTTATAAGCGTTTAAATAAGTTATCTTAAAAATCATGCCTAACTTCATGAATGTAAAAGTATATATAAATATCATACAGACATACATACAATAAATACAATAAACCCAACTGAAGTGAAAAATTAGCCAGAGCCAGGAATCGAACCTGGGACCACAGCGTACTAAACTGTTGCTCTAACCACTGTGCCAATCCGGCCTTTACATGGATCTGTAATTTCTCACTAATAAATCATGTTGGGACAGTCACCACTCATCAATCAGACAGCCTCGGATGACGGGACAACGATGAATAGATTTTGACTATTACAAACTGGTTAGAGCAACAGCCTAGTACGCTTCTATTGTGTTTCATTTCATGAATGTAATTCATGTTTTTACACAAATATTCCATCCTGCTACATTAATTTGGCGTGGGTCTTGATTACAGGAAATTAACCGCAATGATTTATACTTGCTTAGAAAGGGAAAACTAGTAAATGTTTCGGAAATTTTATCATTTTTGCTCTGTTTCTTTTTAAGAGCTTACACAAGTCACGCGGAGAAACTCGAAGCCCATGGGAGATATCTTTACGTATTTCTCGCTTGTATTTTAATATCTTTAAATGTTTTTTTGCGTAGGGTACCTGAGGTTGATATCTATTGTTATGCGCCTATTCTTTTCCGATTTTAGTTACAGTTTTTTTTTATATGCAGACATTGGCGGCTTGCGACTGGCTCTTTTGGGGGCACTAAATGCATAACTGTCGAATTTATTCTTCTCTTACCACTATATTTTTTAAAGAAATATATGTCTTGTTTATTGGGAAATCTCCTATCATTAAACTATGTAGTATTTTCTTTAAAAAAAGTAACGGTGCGAAAAGAATAAATGTGGTGGTCATGCATTTAGTGCCCCCCCCCCCCCCAAAAAAAAAGCCAGTCACGAGCCGCTGCTGTATGTAACATTTTCGCTTTTGGAACCGGTTTTGAAAGATGAACTATTTTCTGAAGACAGAAGAAGGGGCTTATTTCATGAATCCACAGAATAGCTGAATGACTAAGTTATTTTAAACTGGTGCTATATGTCATAACAAAACCTATCTTAAGAACATGTGAAACAATGGAATTGTTCATATTATCAATATTAAGGATTCGGAACTTCTTCTTTATGGATATCTTGACAGCGCAATTACGGGCTATTCGATTAAAAAAGCCGTCAGCCAAGTGTCTAAGCAGTGTTTCAAAAGTTAAATTTTAAAATAAAAATTAAAAAATAAATTTATTAATATTAGCTATTTGAGCACAGGAAGCCTATAATAAGAAATAAACAATCGTAAAATCCATAAAGTTCAGTTCAATAGCAAAGATGGATGTTTAAATTTAGACAGTCGAGTTATGAACCATCTCGCATATTTTATGTTAGATATACTACTAAACATTACTTTTAATACAAATTAAAAATAATGGAATACGTTACATTTTATCCAAATTTTCCCAACACTAGAAAAAAAACAGAGCGTTTTTTTTAAAAAAAAAAGGAATTATTTCTGACTTTAGATATATAAGAGAAACATTTTTCTTTAAGAATAATTTCAATAGCATGTGTTTTGGAATAATTTGCAGCTTGATTCTCCAAGAATATAATTGCAAGGATATAAATATGCAAGAATATAAATATTCTATTGCGTATAAGGGAACTGTGGAGGATGTTTAATAATACGGGAGGTTTGACCTACTGTTTTTATTTTCTTTAAAGAGCTTTTTTGCTGATAAGAACAAGACGGAAGCATATTATAAGCATTCCCCATTCTAGTTATTCTGTGTCTGTGTTTGAGCTATTTGTGGTGACAGTAAAAGAACTTATATTTTAGATCATTAAATAAAGTACACTACGGTGCGGCGCAAAGGTTTACGCACAAGCTAAATGTTTTTATAAAATAAAAAATATACAGTGGAATGCTTTGAAATTTTTACTGTATCTAAACAATTAGACTACAAATTAATTTTTTGAATTAGGAAACAATTCATTGAAAGGAAAATAATAAATAAAAAAACCCATCAAAATTGTAATGTCGAAATTGTTTATGCACAAAAATACAGTTCACAAAGCACAAAAGTCCTTTAGTAGTCTATGGTGTTTCTATTGCACCTGATGAGATCGAATACGCAAATTTCCATTGATAACACGAGAGGATGGAAGGTTTCGGGAACGAATCTGTACCAGGCTTCCTCGATCACTGATTTGAGCTCTTGCACTGAGTAATACTGCTTCCCATTATTGTAGACGTCATGTGAGAGGATTCCTCAGATGTTCTCTATCGGATAGAGATCTGGGCTGAGTGCTGGGCAGTTCATCACATTGATATTCTGAGATCTAAGCCATTCTTTTGTGTGTGGAAGTGTGTATCGAAGCGTTTTCTTGCTGAAAGGTACAGTTGGGACCCTCTAGGAGTTCACCAAGCAGCAAAAAATGCTCACGCAGAGTTTCCTGATATTTTTTTGCATTTTGTCTGCCATTTCGGAATCAAAGAGACGTTTGTGCATTGTAGCTAAAAGCGCCCCATGCCATAAGCGGATCACCTTGCTGTTGCCTGCTGAATACGCTCTTCGGATCTTTCCTCAAGCCAGGCCAATAGAATAAGAATTATTCTTACCAGTAAATTTTTATTGTAAATTTTGCCTTATTTAATCCGAGCATTTTCTGGATTCATTTATGCAAAAATTTCTCTTTTAAAAAACGATGATTAAAGTTTAAAAATTCTGTAAGGGACGCTCGTCCCGAAGGGATTAATGTTCGAATTTACCTGTGCCTACAGTGGATATTTAAGAGCATTCCGTTGTACAGTTTTATTTTTATTAAAATTTTCGCGTTGTGCTTAAACTTTTCCGCCGCACTGTATAAAACAAAAATTTCTTTTGTATAGCATAATTAGGAGCGTACTATTGGCAAATGGAAAATATACTTTTTTTCAGGTTGGGGGAGGGGGGGGAGGGCGTAAAATTCTACTTTGTTCAACAAAGTGGAATTTTATATCACCCCACCTCAGAAAATGTTTTCCATTCGCCAGTCGTAAGCTCCTATTTATGCTGCAAAAAAGAAATGTTTGCTTTATATTTGCTTTATTTAATGATCTAAAAGATAAGATAATTAATTAGAACTTGGTATCGTTTTTATCTAGCTTAGCCGAACACAGTTTTATAATGAGGCTTTACTTTAACAATAAAAAAAAATAATTAACAAAGAAAATTAAAATAAGGACTATAATGTAATGAATCAGCTGAAACTAATTGCAAAATTTCTTATAACATCTATTAATAAATTATGTAAAGTATAAATTCTAACAAAGGTGTTTTATAATTCGCAACAAAATTTTCAAAATACATCTACATAAATTTTAAATATCTATATTTTTTGCAGAATATGCATATATCACAGCTTGCGCTAAAGGTCTTCTTAAGTTACCATATCTAACCATCAGTTTCTGTTAAAAAAAGTAGGTTTAAAAGTTATATTTAACTTGTCTGGTTGCGGTAATATTCTTTAGTTTATAAAATTGTGAATGTAAGATATCATCCTATTGAAAATCATTAACTTTACAGAGTAGCCCGATCAAAGAAATATATTTCGTACCAAACATTTTGCTCACTTAAAAATGAAAAAAATTCCAACACATGTAAATTGCATTTCATTAAATTAAATTTCTAGTGAGAATATATCTGTGGGTCAAACTTCATTTACTCTCGACGAAACATGCCTGAAGTGCGGAACTTTAACACCAGTTTAGAATGTCATCAGAAATAATAATAAAAAAAAACATTAGTACTTTTTAAACATTTTGAAGCTGTATAAAGATAGACACTATAATAAACTATTTATATGTGGTAAGCTGAGATGCTACTGTATTCCAAACACAAATTATTTAAAATGCATTTCAGTAAAAAGTGAATCAAGCATCCCCAATCTCCCTTAGATTATAATCTAAGAATTATGAATAATTATTCATAATCCCCTTTTGAAATAAAGCATACAAATACCAGGGGTATTTTTTTTCAATCTCCGATGGGAGTAGTGAATGGGGCGTAGTGATGAGACGTAGTGTGAATAACAAAATAGTTTTAAAACAGAAGTCAAGTACCATCAAAGTTACTTTTCGACTTAGTCATTTTAAACATTGAGACATTTATCATACCGGTGGATGAGTTTTCCAATACCCCTTCATAGAAGGTTACAGCCAGCGTGTTGAGGCGGCGTTTTGGAAATTTTCGTTGGGATGGGAGCGCTGTCCTTCTGTCTTCAGTTTTCGTAAAAGGTGATAGTCACTCGGTGCCAGGAAGAACTGATCGCCTCAGAACATCTTTCACAATTTCGATGTGAAGCATTCGATCACTCGGCGCACAGCCCTCATATGTCACCGAGTGACTTTTACTTTCTTCGAGAACCGAAGACAAATCTGGATGATAGCGCTTCCGCATGAGCGAAAATCTTCAAGGAGCAGTGAAGACTTATCCCAACACGCTGGCGACAATCTCCTATGAAGAGGGTATTGTAAAACTCGTACACCTGTATCGAAAATATCTCAATCTCCACACTGACTTAGTGAAAAAGTAACTTTTATTGTACTTTACACCAGATTATAAAATCATTTTGTTAAAAAATGAGATTTAAAAAAAATATCCTTCGCACATTCTTCTGTATTTGCTATCATGCACGTAGTATGTTAATTGTATAGGCTAAATAACGTTAACGCTGTTCAGAAAAAAAAAATAGAATATGTTTTTGTACAAATTTCATTAAAATTCATCCTGTATTTCACTCTTTAGTAAAAAATTATCAACCAGGTAAAGACGTAAATATGCTTAAAAATATTTAAGAAAAGCTAAAACTTTCTATAAGTCTTGCAACAAAGATTTCATCATTTCGTTAAGCTTAAAGCCTATACTTTATGTTTTTGAATATAATTAATGCTTACATTGCACAATAGTTCTTAAAGAAAATTAAGAGAAAAACTTGAATGGTACATGTTAATTACTTTTAGATGCGTGCATTTATTTCAGGCACTTAATGCAATTACAGTTAAAAACTTCATTTGCGTATTTGTTTTATTTCTTTTACAATTAGAGAAGTATTTCAGACTCATTTACTCCTATAATAAGGTACAAGATACTTCAAGATAATAACAATTAATTTAAATAAAATATCCTATTTTTTCTTCATTCGAAAACTTAGGCAATTGAAACCTTACTTTATTTAAATCTTTAGGTCACATTTACTGCAGAAAAAGTTTTTGAACGAATTTTAAAAGGCTCTTTCCGACGGTTAAATTATATAGGCGAAGGTTCACCACACACAGTAAGGCAGACTTTTAAAAAATGTTAATCAACAGCTAGATATTGGGCGAGTGTAAAAGTTCTACCCGTTTTTTAGCGAAAACAGAAAGGAGGAGAACACAAAAAGTTAAGCACCTATGAATTCACGCGTGCGCCATCATTATGTATGGCCTCTTGCCATCTGTCTGGCAGTAAGTTAATCCCACGCCGATAAAACTCCTCTGTTTTACAGTAAAAATACTGTTGTAACACCGTTTTACAGTCTCCACATCACTGAAGGTTCGCTGAGCAAAGGCGTTTTGTAACGATAAAAAAAGGTGATAAATCGAAGGTGCAAGGTCAGGGCTATACGCCAGCTGAGGTAAAAGTTCTCAACTAAGGCCCAGTAATTTTTACCTTGCACTTAGAACAACATGAGGGCTGACTTTATCGTGTTGAAAGAGAACCCCTCTGTGATTGATGAATCCTGGCTGCTTAGACGTGAATTTTGCTCACAGTTTGTCCAATTGTTGGCAGTAGTGATCTGCCTTGATCATTTAGTTTGATGCAAGGACCTCCTAGTTGGTTATTCCCCTGGCATTAAACCATACACTGAGAAAAACATTTTTGGAATGGAGTCCTCCTGTTTAGGTCGATGAAGTACCCACTGAAACCTCGGCACATGGTCCTTTGACGCTTCACATTACGGTACAGTACCCACTTCTCACTATTCGTTACAATTCGGTTCAAAAATGGTTCTCTACTATTACAGGAAAGCAAAGAAACACAGGTGCTGATCCTTTCTTTTCGTTGCCTTACTGTAAGCTGGTGTGGTACCCACTGATAGAATTTGCTGATGAAGCCAAGCGCATGCATCCGTCTTTTGACTGTTGTTCTGTGTACCGAGAACGTTTCTGCTAATTCTCCGACTGTTGGATGTGGGGAATTTCCTATGGCTGTGTCCATATCCTCATGAGAAACCACCGATGGACGTCCAAAACGGGCATGATCTTTACAGCTCCTGTCTCCGTCCCGGAATTTTCTAAACCAACGACAGCAGGTGCTATTGTCCACGGCTTCTTCCCCATACACATGACAAATGCTGAGGCAAGCTCCGGCTGCTGTAACGGCTTTATCATATTCGTACCGTAAACAATGTCTGATGTGGTCTTGCTTGCTTGCTATATTATTTCCCGTCCGTGTGATTTCTTCTGACAAATGTTGTGCCTATATATATACAACTGCTCCATGCGTTATTATCCACTTTCCTGTCCTCGAAACGTCGCTGTAACGACTGTATCCCTCTTGACATTTACAGATGCTCAAAACGGGTAGAACTTTTGCATTCACTCAGTACAATCGACTAAAGACGATTGCATATATAAATCAGAATATGGGTCCATTTGTGTATCACAGTTACTAATACACATGAACAGAAACGGAATAAAAGCATTCAACAATAACTTTAAATTTGTCCAACTGTCTGTCGAATACACAGTAAGATAATGCTGAATTTTGATGTGATTATGGGCATATCCAACATTCTAATACTTGATGTACTCGTATTGTGTCAGGATTTCTGATCAAACATTTATTAATGGCCGTATGTAACTCTTTAAAGGTTCCAAAAACTGAAACATTGAGGGACTGGTATTTATACCTGCTATATAGTAGTCAGGTGTGAAAATCGCTCCCGATCTATGACTGCCCATGGCTCAAAAACATGAAAGCATATTAAAGTAACATAATATAATGTATCTTATTTTTTATTGAATAAATATAATTTTAATGCGATTCAAATTAGCGTTATTTTATTAGAAATTAGTGTTACATATCCCACGTTGATTTCTTGAAAGAAACGGTTACGTAGTTCCTCCTTTGGTTTTGTTACAGTTAATTATTTGGTATTAAGTAGAAAAATAGTATGATGTAAACGTATGATCCCATATAGCACCATTTGCTTCCCCAGGGTGATTTACAACAATACACATCATCCCCCAGGCATCCTAACAAATGCAGAAAATTGTCACCAGGATGTCCTCAGGAACAAACAATGTCTACCTTACAGCATCTTGACGAGCTCCCAAGTCCTCCTTTAGGTTCTTCCTCAGGAGGTTCTGAGGAAGATTTTCAGAAGTGATATTGGAGGACTTTGGGAAGCTTCAAGGTCACGTAATATGCTCAAAGTAAGCAAGATAAATTACACATTTGTAAATCCGCTTCTATAAAATGGTTAGGTTAAAAATGTGGCTGGCCCTCGGGCTTTTATAACGACGTTATGGACAATATTCCTCCGTTGAGTTCGAGGTTAGAAAACTACATCTGCTTGCGAATAACGTTCAGAACCACGGTATTGAAAAGCACTGTGTTTTGAAATTTTACGTTTATATTTTATGTTTTGAACCAGTTTTAGATACTTTCAGGAAAAGGTGATTATGCATGAATTTTTTTTATCTATTTAATGCACGCTGATGAATATTTTCATGTTATTTTTCAAATGTGAATTTTTTACATTAATTAATACCCAACAAACACAGAACTTCTGGTCCGTTCACGGGTACGTTTGACTTGGCCCCAAGTGTTTGATTGAGGCCCGCTATCATTGTCCGTTACGGCTCCGTCAAAAAAGTGTCATGGCGGACATAATATGGCCACAAGATAATTGGCCGTAAGTACAAGAAGTTGCCCACAATCATGCCGCTAACTTTTCACCAATAATTCTGGATAGCCTCAAACTGGCCGTTTTTATTCTTTTAATAGCCACTAAGAATAATGGATAGCCAGAAGCTCGCCCTATTCCAGCCATTCGTGTTTGCAAGAATTAAATCTAGCCCAAAGCTGCCCACAAAAAAGCCTTTTGTGATTTTTTTTAAACGTAAACTACCCAAAAGCCTGCCACTGTCCTGCCATAAAGATTATTTAAGCATAAATTCAAAATTTGTTGTATAAAAAATACTTGTTGAAAAAATGTTTAAACGATAAAGTGTTTTTACATGAAAAACTAATATATTAATAATCATTTAGTACACTTTGAAAAAAAAGTATAAATTTACATCTTATTTTTTATTATTATTATTATTCCAAAACACAATACTTGACATGCTGAATTTATTAATTTCTTTATTTATTCAATTTTATATGTAATATGATTTTCAAATAGTTTCATTTCCTATATATTAAAATTTATTAATTGAAAATATAAACTAATTAATTAATTCGCTATGCCAAGCATTGCCTGTGAAAAATTTTCGAAAAAGTTCAAGATAAGTAAATTATCCTTTTTTTAAGTTAACCTAAATGATTATCAATGTAATATTTTTCATGCAAAAACACTTTATCACTTAAAGAATCTGCCAACAAGTATTTTTTATAGAACAATTTTTGAATCTGTGTCTAAATAATGTACATAATATTAACGTATGTTATGTATGTTCTATTAAAATTAAATGTGTTTGTGATTTTTTTTTAACACTAATTGGTAAGTCTGTTGCCAAAATTGATGCCCATCCATTAGAACCTTATTCAATCAGAAAAGAGGAACAAGTGAAATATTTCTGAACCATTTTCATTTAGCAAACACAAATTTTCACATAAGTATTATTAAAAAATAAAGGGAAAAAATGCCATTTTATGTTTATATATGTCCCGAATGACATTTAAAAAAAATAGTAATTTAACGTTCTCATAATTTTTTTAATATTGTTTAATATTAGATAACATTAGATTTTCCTATTAAAGTTGAATAATCAAATTTTAAAATTATAATAATTATAATTTTTTAGAAAAGGTTAAAATATGTATTCCAACCTTTTTTTTTTCTGAAAATTATTTTCAGATATTTCAAAATATCTTAAATATTTTAACGAGTTTTTTTCTCGCTCTAATTTTGATTATATTGTAATAAAATTATTCAGTTGTTTAACTTGATGACATTTTCTCTGAGGACATTATAATCCAATATCAGGGGAAAAGTAAAAAAAAAAAAAAATCTTTCTCTTCAAAGTCACATCTAAAAAATCAGTTGTGACATTAAATCAATTTATTTTAAATAAACTAGAGGACATATGAAAGTGATATAAATAATTTACAATTTTTAAAATTACTTTATACAGCTCAATAATAGGGGAAAAATTCTTAAAATAGAATACATTCAATTAAACTACTAAATGAAAATTTTCAAAGACTAATAAATAAAAAAAAGATCCGTTTTTTAATTTATCGTTAATATCGGATAATATCGATATTATCCTGCATTTGCTTAAACAAAAATACCTTTAAAAATCAGAGTTAAATCGCAAATTCTAATATTTTACGTCGTATTCATTTATAAAATAACAACTAATAATGTTAACATTTAACTTTACATACTTATTTATATAATGCTTTTATAAAAATGAGTTGAGTATAATATAATGGTACAGAAACATTTCGAATTAAACTGATTTAATGGATGGGCAAACAAAATATTCAGACTTACAATATTTTAAATTCTATTCCCACGGACATCCACTAGATCTTGTAGAAACATTGTCAGAAGTCGAAATAAACAGAAACAATCGTCCTGTCCTCGTCAAACAACAGTGACAAGTGATTTCAAATCATGACGCAGCGAAATCTTGACCCCTATGAATGTCATTGGTTGTGGCCTTGACCAGTCCCTCGAACAGATCATTCCCCCCTCCGTCGCTTAAAAACGCGGGTGAGAGACTTGAAAAACATCTTATAATCTGATTCATCTTTTCAATTTCTGTGTATAATGATTCCTATTTTAAAGCGACTTTTCTGAAATTAACGATAACACTTTCGAATTTCAAATAATTTACACTCTTTCTCAGTTATTTTTTCTCTTTATCCTTTACCTACTAATCGATTAGAAAAAAATGGATAAGATTTTTTATAGAATTATATTTAGTGGATATCTGAAATTGTAAAATGTATGTAATCATTACATGCAATCCATATGTGTAATCCTTTTGAAAGAAATAAGAGCCATGTCACTCTGGTTTAAGTAAAATATACACATATATGTATCGATAAAATATTTTTAATTCACTGGAAGAAAATAAAATTAAATACTACTGATAATTTAAATTTCAAAGTATAATAACCCACTTTTATACAATTTTGATTTATTTAATGTATATATATATATATATATATAGCCATAATATAATTACAAATATCATCTATTCCTATTACAATAATTAATTTAATAAATTTAGAAGAAAATTATAACTGTAACATTATACAAAATACAGATGGAACCCTATACATGTAATATTAATTCAGCAAAATCCACCAATTAGACAGCACATTGCATATATATATATATATATATTTCGCTAAATAAACGTGAAATTTTCTTACATATTTTGTAAGTCATTTTTAAACGTAAAAATATGATACATGAAAGAATAATTATAGAAATGATTTGTCATCGAAAAGTTTTTTTTTTTTCATTATTTCATTTTGTCACTATACATGAATTACATCTTGTAAACGACTGTAATTTTATGATTTCATTTTTTCCACTTTTACGCGCTGTCACATCCGGATATTTCGTTTAAAGGCCAACTTCGATGGCATTTTGTGACAGAACTTTTGTCTTTACCAAGGGAGAAAACAATTCAATATGGGGAAATAATTCCATTACACAGTTTTTTATTAAGAGATCTTGCTAATTTTATGCGTTTGGTGAATAAAGTTAATTTTAAAAATGTGTCAAAAAGTAGCCAATACGAATTTGAGAAAAACCTTAAACACTTTCATATGTGTTTCGTTCATATACAGTCAAACTTATTTATTTATTATTATTATTATTATTATTATTATTATTATTATTATTAAACAAATAGCACTTGTAACTGATATTTTATTTATTTATTGTTATTTTTTTTAATCTAAATTTGTTCTGTAATTCTTCCGCTTTACTTAATATTAGTTTTCATGTATCTGGCATTGAATTAACTATTTTTATGCATATGAAAATATATATATGACTTTTACTATAACTTTTATTAGTGAAATAATGATAATAAAGCAAATAAATAGGCATAAATAATTAGGAATTTAATAGAGGCAAGGAAGTTTATCTTTTTTTACCTTTACACTGAATTCAGAATTTTAAATCTTATAGTATTTTGTTTTACATTCATAGTTTTCAGTATGACGATAAAAAATATGTGCATGCAAAGATATCGAAGATTAGTTTGGAAATATTATTTTACATTTTGTAAAAATATTGTAAAACTAAATAAAAATATCTAATCTATTTTACTGCTTTAAATATAAATCTCATAACGTATTTATATTTTTACTAAAACTTACATTTAAAGTAATTAAGATTAATTTAAAAGAAACGAAGAAAAAATACATTTCTTCTCTTTAAATAAATATGCCGGTTAGGTAATATTAGCCCTCTACTGTCTAAACCATGAGGATACATTAAATGCTTGCCGGAAATTGCCCTCAACGATTGACCGGTAAAATAAACGCAACATTTTTCTCGCTTCCGATCCGTAATCTGTTTGGTGTTAGCTGCCGTAATTAGCGGCGCGTCACTTACGGCACAGTATTGTTTGGCTACAAATGGCCTTAACTCACCCTAGCCGCAACGAATACGCCATGCGGCCCGAAGTCATGTGTTAGTTGGGTATGTATATAAGAATTTTCTAATATGTATTTATCGAATTCGTAGAAAATAAATCGAAAGTATTTTGTGCATGCATTTACCTGCATTTATGCTGCATCAAGCGATGTAATAAATAAAGAAATTTGGTAGCTGCGTTACTTTTACACCATGTAATTTCCAATGTGATATCTCATGAATATTGCGCCCCACCAGTGGCCGAGAGGTTCTGCTCTCAAAGCTGGTAGACGGGAGGTGCTGGGTTCGATCCCAATCGCGCCCGTCGGCCTAATCGTTCGGAGTTTTCGTGGTTTTCTTCGAATCTTGGATTTCCAAGCGTTAATACGGGTTAGGTTCCCTTAAAAAGACCCCACGAAGGACACTCCCCCCCTGGGCCTATATCCCTCGTGCAGATAATTGGTCGTCATAAATACAACCAACCAACCCATGAATATTGCCCATAACAAAATCGTTTTCAATGTATAGTTTTATTATATGAAGCAATTTTTGCCTTAAATACGTTTCGCGCGTAATGATTTAATTATTTGAAAGTTTTTTTCTCGTTTAAGATTCACGTGTAAATATATTATTCATAATGAAGAGATGGAATTTTTTTAACTTCATAAATCGGATTCAAAGGTCGAGTAGCACAGCAAGAGGTTTATTCAAACAGAGCGAAAAATGTCAAAATTGTTGGAATACATGGCGTGTTAAACCAAAAACACTGAATAACGAAAACGCGCTCT
The DNA here is from genome assembly GCA_963932465.1 of Maratus speciosus. Lineage (NCBI taxonomy): Eukaryota > Metazoa > Arthropoda > Arachnida > Araneae > Salticidae > Maratus > Maratus speciosus. Next base: position 246,150,185 of record OZ010792.1, read on the forward strand.
CTCATGAATAAAAAAAACAATAAAGTCCTTACAATGTGGCCTTATGCTGCTCGTACAAATTAGAGGTAAGTAAAATTCGCTTACCTGTTACACATCATATTTCGTGTGTCGGCTCGGGATTCGTCAATGTCTGCATGACCAGTGATCCATTGGAGACACATCTTCGATATATCCTTTTGTTAGGTGAAAAATAATTTTTTTTTCAAAGGTTCTCTGAAAATCATTTTCTAAATGTTGTATATCCACGAGATACTGAAAAATAATTTATCGGTTAATTACATCTGTTTGTGTAGAAAGGAAAAGGCTCATTTTGAGGTTAAGAGCTTATATTTATAAACGTTATTGGATTACTAAAAAACTCCGTCTAATAGGAGCGATTACATTTTAAGAGACTGATAAAAACAGAAGCGGCGAAAACATGCGCCGCGAAATAAAAAATTGATAAAAGAGTCTGTTAAAAGTCAAGAGCATACATCTGTTTCGGAAATTACTTCTGTGTGGCGCAATAGCAGTCATTAAGAAAAGGAAGAAATATAAAGTTCTCTACTGTTCGTTAACGTGTTTTGAAATCACTAATTGAGTTCTTTTCTCATTTAATTGGGTGTTGTTGCCGAATTGCATCTAGGTGATAAGCTATCCGGACGATACCTGGCTGACATAATTTACTTTTATTTGTTGGATACGGCTGCGAGCTGCAGCACAATAAATGTGTGGTATAACACGGTAAAGCATTGGCACGGCGAGCCATGATATCCAAGTTCGATCCCTGGTCTGTACATTTTTCGCTCTGTTGGAATAAACTTCAACTGTGCTACTCCAGCTTTGTATAAGAATATATATTATTCAATTTAAAAGTGTTTGAGAATATTATTATTTCTGCTTTTTAAATATGACCTAATGTTCATCATTAAAAACTGTTGCACGGTAATGGTCTTGCACCGCATCGATTTGACTGATGTTTATATCTATCCGCTCTGAGACGTTTTGTTCTAAGACAGATATATGGGTGTCGTCGTCTTCACTCGCTATGTCCATCTGTTCGGGTATAGCCACGGTAGAGATGCTCGCGTCGTTGTTCACTGAGCGTGCAGTATCAACTTTTCAATGCTTCTGAAAGAAATTCGTTCGCTCGGTGGCGGACATTAGGGTACCTATGAGTGACCCATAAACACTTCTTTCCAACGATTTGCACGCACGGTTAAAAATTTGCAGCATTTGCTGCATTGTCACTCCACCGCTTTTATAGAATATGTCTATTCTAACCAATGAGAATGCTCCATAAAATAGTCAAGTAACCGTTTCTTATAAAAACGGTGGAGTGACTATGCAGCAAATGCTGCAGATTTTTAACGGTGCGGTATATATTTTCGGCTGGATCTTCCGCTTGGAGTGAGGCCGACAGATTAAATTGATTTATTTTCTGCACATTTACTTTCACTTTTTAGATGAACTGTCCAAAATACAGTAATTATTACTGAAATAGATCGAACTCGATAAACTCTTGAATTACAGCGTCTAGATTATATAGTGTGGAAATCGGCTATCCGAGTAATACTTAAAAAAGCGCTAAAATATTGGATCCCTTAAATCTTTAACGATGCTGAAATCCAATGAGTCGATCACAGCGACATCTGCATGATATTTTCTAAATCTCCAAGACGATTTGGACTAGACGCTGTAATAATACGACATTTACTTCGAAATTTGAAAATATATCGCAGATGTCACTGCGATCGGCACCCTGGATTTCAGCATCATTGCACATTTAAGGGATACAACTTTTTAGCGCTGTTTGGATAGCAGATGATTTCCACATTATACATTCTAGACGCTGCATCCCGAATCAAGGTGCTATCACTATAGCGACTAGAATACATAGTGTGGAAATCGGCTATCCCTGTACTTAAAAAAACGCTAAAATATTGTATCCCTTAAATGTGCAACGATACTGCTGCAATATACAGATCGCAGCGACATTGCAGGATATTTTCTAAAACTGCAAGATATTGCTAGAGCAATGTAATACGAAAATCCCGCAGATGTCGCTGCGATCGACTCTTTGGATTTCAGCAGTATCGTCGCACATTTAAGAGATACAAATTTTTAGCATCGTTTGGATAGCATATTTCCACTCTATGTATTCTAGACGCTGTACTATCACTTCTGAGCCGTGGGTTACACTGAATATAAAGAAGCGATAATTCGTATTATGGCCACTTAACGCTGCACCCTGTCCTCGCCGCCACGCTCGCCCGCGATTAAAAAACAAGCTTGTATTATCGAGCTGATCATCTATGTTAAAACAGCGCACTTCACTTACGTCTCTCAGCCTAAGGGTTAAATAATTATACGTTATTAAATACTAAGTTTATAAATAACAATATTTTTATATTATTACTAGGGGGCTCTGCCCCCTGCAAGCTACGCTCACAAACACCCGTTCAGACACTGTAGAATCTAAAAGCACGCTAATCTGATCGGCTTTAAAAAGTTTACAGAAGATTGAATTATATTGAAAAAACCTGTAGCGATCTCCCTGTAAACGGGTTTCCATTCAATTCCCTTTGACTGCAGAAATTTAAGGTAGAATCAGTTGCTGTTAAGACATCCAATGGTTGTTTTCGTGTTTTGTTAAAGAAGATCAGTTAAACATTTGAAAAGAAGCTAAAATAAAATGAATTAAGTAAACAGAGTCTTTGTCTCTCGGTATTTTTTAACAGCGTTATAAAACGACTGACATAATACAATTACTAAAATTTGCTGCTTTAACCCCTTCAAGGGCGGCGGTTCATTTTTGGACCACTTAATTTTAATTCTTAAATGCCACATTAGGATCAGAATATTGGGATGAAAATTTCCCTTTTATTAAGTAAGTGAACAAAAGCATTTTTGTATTTCGAAATTTGTAAATTCTGGTGCCATTCACTGATTTCAAGATTTTAAGAATAGAAGTGCCTTGTCCGTGAAAGGATTAAACGCATATTAATGTATTTATTATTTTAAAGTTTCCTTTCCCTTTTAATATTCACGTGTAAATACAATTTTCAGGACATAATTTTCAATATTTTCCTGCCTTTAACACGCACTCATTTAATAGTAATTTTAAAGTTTTTTTCAGTTTTTAATAGCCACGTGTAAATAAATTTTTAATCGTAAGGAAATATTATTCTTTGCACTGTTTTTAAAATTGAAAACAATCTCTATAATAATAGCCTAAGTCATGTGACTATCATCAACAGCTCCAGGCGGATCCCTTCGCTTTTTATATTCCAGGCGGCCATTTTGGTACTTTAATGTTAGCCAGCCACAGGTGTGATAAGTAGCCGAATATTATTCTATCCCCATTATTTCGTTTATATTATAATAGTCCAAGTCATGTAACTGCCATAAACAACGGGCTGATTCCTTCGCTTTTCATAAGAAAGGTTTCCATTTTGATTAAAGAATCAAAATTATTTTTTCGAATAAAACTACATAAACGTTGCCATGATCACAAAGAATTCCTGGTACTTTTATGTTAGCCGGGTGAAAATCTCATCAATAGCTTTTTTTTTAACTCGCCAGTTAGCATTTTTTTATTTTTCGAGTGGTAAATTAAAACGGTGCTACTTGGTTATCCCATCGACCAAAAATCTGTCGCCAAATTATAAGATTAAATGCCAATAATGGTTGATCGTAAATGTCACATTCACTTGACTTTAAGGAAGTTACACATGTTCACGCCATCAAGTGATTTTTATTTCAACATTTTAATGTTATACTTATGTATTTGTTCTTTTGTTATTTAAAATAAAAAAATATGTCAATTTGTATAATTTGGCTATTTATATAATTTGGCGAAATTGGTCGACAGGAGAAGTAATAACATTAAAACCTTGCTTTGAAGTGGAAATTAAATCTCATGATTTGTTGTATTGTCACATACGCACCGGGTTTGGCGGGATTTTTTTTTTACGACAATTTGGCGAAAACCTCGTGTTCAAATACCTGTTACATATGTATTTTTAAATTATTTTCTGTTATTTTTAAAATGAAATAACAATAAATAAAAAAAAATTAATAACCATAGAACAAAACAATTTATAACATTTTTTGTAAATAAAAAGAAAATAAATTCAAATAAACATTTATTAATGAATAAGCAACAATAGCCGGGTTACCATGTCAGGCAAAATAACGCCATTTATCGCCAATTAGGTACCCCATTGCGTATATGACATCTGTGTCTAATATTTTTCTTTTCGTTTCGTTTAAACAAAAGAATGAAGAAAAAGCCATTCATTTTTAAGGTTTCAATTTTAAATGAAAGTTTTGTATTAAATAAAATGATAATGAAATACAAATTGAATTCTGAATAAAAGCAACATGATGCATTTCTTAGCATACATTTAAAGGAGGCCAAACTCGTCGCCAAATTAATTTAAAATAACCTTTTCTAAAATATGAAAAAAAAAAATGTCTGTTATGATTAAAATTTGAGTTGCCATCATTAGAAACAAAGTATTTAAAATTAGAAAAAAATTAATATTTCGAAAACTAATTCTAATTTTAAAATTCTAATACCAGTTTTGAGATCTGTGGATCAATACGGATTTTTGGTGTTAATTTCATCGCAAAGTATTCCATATTTTAGGAGAAATCGCCGTGAAACGTAATCAGTTGTTTAATCAGTCGTTTCATAGAATCGTTACATAAATTCGTTTCAATTCGATTCATTAGGATTTTATATACACTGCTCAAAACAATTAAAGGATATTTGAAGTTTTATATAAAATAAAGATATAAACGAAATTTTTTTTTGCCGAAAATAGAAGAAGAGAATCACAAATGCAAATTTTTCTGGTTTTCAAACTGTGGAGTATGCAAATTTTGAGTTCGACGTCAAAAACGTCGCTTCAGCGGCAGCGAATGAAATTTGACTTTCAACTGGATAAAAGAGAATGAAGACAAGGATGATCGGCATTCAGTGATTGCTTTGTTTCGATAAGTACGATGTCTCAGCGAAGTCATTTGACAGATTCAGAAGCTTTGAGAATTGTTGGTAGGTTAGAAGGGGGCCAAACTCAAGCCGAAGTAGCGCAAGCCATTGGAGTGTCACAAAGTGTCATTTCCAGGATCTGGAACCGTTTTTTGGAGAGTGGATGTGCAGGCCAAAGACCAGGGCAAGGTCGTAGACGGGCAACAACGCCCAATGAAGATCGGTATTTAGCGTTAACAGCTCGGAGACACCGAACCATGAACGCTACTCTTCTCCAACAACACCTTCGCTCGGCTACAGGCACCACGATTTCAACTCAGACTGTCCGAAACTGGCTCCATGCTGTAGGTCTGTATGCTCGCCGACCGATGGTATGTGTTAGATTAACATCAAGGCATCGTCGCGACCGCAGGGAGTGGTCAACCGAGCATGTCAACTGGAGGAGAAATGAATGGAGCAATATTCTGTTTTCTGACGAGTCCCGTTTTTCTGCGCATCCAGATAATAGGCGTATTTTCATCTGGAGGGACCGTGGCAGTAGGAATAATCCTGCGTTCGTGCACGAAAGTGTCAGATTTGGCGGTGGAGGAGTGTTGGTGTATGGTGGCATCTCCATTGACGGGCGCACTGACCTCTACATCATTCGAGATGGAGCTCTGACTGGTCGCCGATATAGGGATGAGATCCTCAGACCTATTGTAGTCCCTTACGCTGCAGCAATCGGAGATAACTTCATTTTAATGGACGATAACTGCAGGCCACATCGTGCAAACCTGGTGGAGAATTTCCTTTTCGAGGAAGGAATCGTTCGAATGGAATGGCCAGCGTGTTCTCCAGACATGAATCCAATCGAGCACGTTTGGGATGCTCTAGGAAGACGAGTTTCTGGCCGCCAACAACCCCCACAAACTCTCCAAGAACTGGAAAGAGCTCTTCTGGAAGAGTGGGGCAGAATACCCCAACTCGTCATTAATTGCCTCATTGAGCCCATGCCTCAAAGGTGTTCAACGTTGCTGTCCGCCCGTGGAAACCATACCCCCTACTCAAAATGATTTTCTTTAAAGAAAACACCTTTTCTTATTCTTTTTTTCTCATATGCAGAAATTGTGTTTTTTTCCTTTAGTACACAAATGCGCAATAAAATGCATTTTTTTCTGCCAAACATGCGTAATTTATTCTCATATAACCTACTATGTCTGTCGACCATGTATCAATCAGCTAAACAGTTTACCAGATACAAAATCCACCTAAAACTGCAATATCCTTTAATTGTTTTGAGCAGTGTATATAGGGTAGATTTAATTTATTAAGGTAATACGATAGAGATGTTTTCGTTACTGTCCGAATTTCTGTTCTGGTACCCATATATTTTGGTGTGATTTTAAAAATATTTCACATAAAAAAGAAAAAAAACTTATACCACGCTCTGTATTATAGGATCCAAATACGATCGGGGAGATGTTTTATCAGTTAGGAATTTGATGTTAGGAATGATGTTCCCCTCTAGATATCAGATACTAATACAACACAAATTTTACAAAAATTAAAAAACGAATGTTAAAGAAGTAAACGGTTGAAAAATTAAATAAAATTGCATTTGAACCTTTAAAATTGGAATGTGCGTTAGCGTACCATGTACTTATTTCAAACGGTTTTATAAATCAAATTTGAAAGGGTTAATTCGGGAAAAACGTGGAAAATTTTCCAATTTAGAAAATTTATATTTACCAAGAAATAAAGTTTTATGATGGAGAGGTTCGCTATTAATGTTCGTTTTTTTTATTTGAATTTTTGAATAATGACAAAAAAAGAAAAGTCAATTTTTTGATGCTTCAATGGAAGATACAAAACTTGCCACCATTTTTTCCGAGAAATAGATTAAGATATCAGCACTAATAATAATTACAACAGCGAAAACAATAATGAAGGGATATTATTGGAAACTGGAAAAATTGAACCTTAACTTGCTGTTTTCTGAACAGAAAGACAGAGTAAAACGGAAGCTTTTGAAGCACATACTGTCCAAAAAAAAAAAAAATGTAAATTTATGAGCCTTTGCTGTTTAAATTTCATGGGCAACTGAAAAAATCCACTAAAAAAATACGGTACGACCCAATACACTTTCCTCCGCTAGGGTGTAACCCTTCGTTTTCGAAAAATAATGTCAGTTAACCGCGACCGTAATATAATTTTTAACACGCCAAAAAAGCGATTCTTTGATGATTATCTAACGTGCTACGTGCTACAAAACAGTAAGTAAAGTGTTATTGTGTTTTGAAGTGCATTATATCTTCGCCCCGTAAAATTACGGGCTGCACAAAATGATGGGCATGGATTTTTTTTTTTTTTTATGGGGTATGACTGAAATCTCTGCTGCCGGCCTCTGCCCGGAATTTTACAGGGATATTTTTAGATACTTAGAAAATTAAGGGCAATCCACATATTCTTGCCATTCTAGACCATCTGTTACGTCAACAGTAAAATAAAAAACCATCATATACGGTACGACGCCAAACTGATGGGCACGGATTGTTTTTTTTTTTTTTTTACGGGGTATGACTGGAATCTCTGTTGCCGGCCTCTGCCCGTAAATATTTTTAACAGTGCACCCCATTGTAATAATACAAAAAGTAGGAAAAACATATTTCAATACCACGAGGTTATTTTAATTGTAATGTTACTAGGGGGCTCTGCCCCCTACGAGCTACGCTCGCCAACCCCCGTTCAGACACCGCAGATTCTAAAAGCATGCTAATTTCATCGGCCTTAAAAAGATTGAATTATAATTTAAAAAAACAGTGACTGTCTCCCTGTAAACGGATTTTCATTCATTTTCCTTTGATTGGAGATTTTTAAGACGAAATCAGCCGCTGCTAAGAGATACAATGGCTGTTTTCATCTTTGATTAAAAACAAGAAAGAAAAATCATGCGTACCCCATAGATTATGAAACACTTTCCAAAACTCCCTGAAAGCTTTAACAAAACTTCGTTATTTAGGGAAATAAAATAAATAAGATAACTGACTAAACATTTAAAAAACTGATTTCAGCAGTTACCATCCATAGCCAAATATTTATTCCAATTCTTCCGAAGAGCCCTGTATTTGATCTGTAGGCTGATATATATACTATATAATAGAAAATTTAGTTTAGCAAGAAAACACATAACAGGTTGAAATTTCTCTTTCAGCAATTTATACTAACAGATGGAAACATACTTGAATACTTTTGTTCAGCCCTGTTGTTTATCTAGTACCTTTATTACACGCCACTATTTAGCTAAACTTTAATTCAAACTAAATCACTCTTAAAACTACTGAAATCGCATTTCCAGAATTTATCATCTATAGGCGGCCAATTCTTTGCGTGGCCCTGTATATCATTTTATCTATATTCTACAAACATTTCATAGAAAACTACATGCAGTTCAGCATAACACATTTCAAACCCACTTTTCAGCAATTTACGGTCATACTCAGTAACCTTTACGAATTCTTTTGCGTATCCCTGTATATCAAATATAACATTTACACACACCATATAGTTAGTATGCATAAATATAGCGAAACTTAAAAGCGCATATTAGTGCAAATTAAAAATGCATTCCCTGCCATCGCCGCTAATATACAGTACTTCGGATAGAAAATACATGTCTGAAAAGTTTTGTATGTTCCTATGAATGCTATGCACTTCGCATTATACATGAAATAACTTAAGTAAGCCTCACCGACGTATATCAATTTTATTATATATGAATTTGTATAATTAAAATACGCCGCAAAAAATTTTTCATAATACCCCATTTGTAATGGAATACTTTTGTGTAGCCCTGTAAATGAATAGTAACTATTCGTTGCACCGCATATGCTAGAATATTCTGCATATTTAAGTGCACTTCGTAAATGCATATATTTTTTATTATGTTTGAAAGTGTGTAACATCTTTAAAATTCATTTGAAATGATTTTTTCCCATTGGCCGTAATGTAACGGAATACTTTTGACTGTCCCTGTAAATGAACTAAACATGCTACAAACTTCATTTGAAATAGGTTTCGTGCTAGGCTAAATGTCAATAATCAAAAATTTCAGTGCGATCCTAGTATATTTACGAGAGTTAGAGCGCGAACTGACAAACCGAAATCAATAACACTTTTCAACTTTGTTGGAAAGTGTTAAAAATTAGTTAAAAATTTGAAAGTAAGCTAATGTAAAATGAATTAAGTACACAGAGTTTTTTTTCTCTCGGTACTTTTTAACAACGCTATGAGAAAGTTCTTTTAAATGTATCGTTTTAAATCTGACGTAATTTTCACCAAAGTTTCCTTTCTCTTTTTAATATTTACATGAAAATACTTTTGTTGTTAGAAAGGAAATATTATTTGCGCTGTCTTAGAATTCACATAATAGTTGAAAATATTATCTCAAATATGAAATAAATGTCTTGTGCAAATATATTTTTTAATTTAAAGTGTTTTGCCAACTTTTATTTATTTGGCCTTTTTAAATATGACGTAATTTCCTTCATTTGCAACTTTTAACGCATAATAATGAATTTAGTATTTAAAAATTTTCTTTCCCTTTTAAAATTCAAGTGTAACTGTAGTTTTTATGATGTTATTTTCAATATTTTCCTGATTTTTAACACGTAATCACTTAATTCTAATTTGAAATTTTTTTCTGTTTATAATAGCCACGTGTAAATAATTTTTTTATTTGAAGGAAATATTATTCTTTGAACTGTTTTTAAAATTGGCAACAGTTTAAAATAATTGCCCTTTTCTAAAATGTGTAAAAAATATCTCTCGAAATGCTGAAAATTTGAATTTAAAGTGGAAATAAATCCTCAAAAAATGAGTAAAATTAAAACGATAATTGCAGTCTGCACATCGGGAACTTCAATGTATAAAATTATCTAAAAATGTTTAAATTCCTATGTATAGTTTTTCTCCTATAAAACTTTTTTAAATAGAATGATTTTGACCACCTTTAACATTAAATATCTCTTAAAATAATTATTCAATTTAAAAACTGTCTGCATCAGCGTGTTTATCAAACATCTCTCTATAATACCACCGATTTTCATATTTTTGTATGAAACAGTTTTCTTAATATTAACGAAGAAAGACGCCCGATCATAAAAAATATGGATGCTGATCTAGTAGGAGTATACTCGGATGATCTATGCAGATTTTCATTGGTCCATTTCCAAATCAAAACTTTTTTTTATATATAGAAGGATTTATTACTTCACTTTTATCAATAACATAACGACGAGAACAGGCTCTTTTTCTTGTAATATATGTAATACTTACAAGGAAGGTCTCCATACTGGGCATTCTCAGAATATGTTGAAAAAAATGCTAGTGAAAGTACTCATGTATGTAATAAAGGATCAGTTAAAATTAGCGGTGGAATTACAGTAGAAAATCTTTAAAAAAATAAAATACTTTCGAATAATTGGCGTGAAAAGACGAAAGCGGCACGCAATTTGGCGAGCAGCACTTTTCCTCGCCAAAAGCAAACGATTTTAAAATGAATCTGAAAATTGTTTGTTAATTGATTTTGAGAATATGCGGTATTTAATGAATTTAAACGTAAACCAGGAAAGAATTTATTATTATTATTATTATTATTATTATTATTATTATTACATTTTGTATTATACTTGTTGCTTGTTGCCGATTTGGACGAAATTTTCCCATTGTTTTATTCTCCAATCCACAATTTTTTTTATTTAAACGGCTTTATCGATTATAAAAATAACTTTTAACGCGAGATGAATAATGCTGCCGTAATACATTTCCATACCGAAGAAGTTGTTTCCATAGCAACAAAGTTGAATCGACAGTGCTCGATGGGGCATATTTTTGAGTTTGGAACAATTTCAATCAATTTAAATTTTGTTTTAAATCGTAAAATATGATAGTTAAAATTCGTTATAAGTACATATAAATATATATGACGAAACTATAGTTAAAACAAACTAAAAATGACAAAGCTGAAGTTATTTAAATTAAACTTATTTAAACAAATTCAACATAAAAAGTTTTCCCTTAAAGAGTATTTGACAAGCGTATTTTTTTTTAACATAATTTCTTCGCCAAACGGAGATAAGTCGCCAAATAAGCGAAATTTTCATTATTTTTTTACGGACGTTCTACCGAGGTTCCGCCAAAAAAAATTTTATAAACATATATACCCATGAGAGAAGAACATTCTGTATTTTTTCAGATTTTTCTGAATATGCCCGTATGGAGACCTTCCTTGTTAGAATAAAATTTTATGAAATAAGGTAACTAAAGAAGAACAACATATAATGAACATATAATGAAAGAAATTTCTATACTGTGATAGCTCTCTACTGTGGGATGCTTGATAATATGGTATATGCTCAGAGACCATTAATCTCTCATAAGACCATTCTTATTATCATCCATATAGTAAAATAATCGACAAATTTTAATAAAAGTTATTCTTTTAAAGAAGGGTTTTCTATTGTCTTTTTTATATCACGGCACACTTGAACGTACAGTGCAACTTTTGCAGCATATCACATTGTAATAATGAAAAAAAGTAGGAAAACAAGTAATATAAAAATTTTGTTTTTAAAGTCAATTCCTACTTAGGTCATCAAAGAAAAATTTAATATAACCCCTTAAGTTAATATTAGTTTTAGTTGCATTAAAATATCTCAATTTGTTGATTTTCTATAAGCAAGTAGGTTTACAATGGAAGTCTTTGGCAATTTGGCGAAATATTTGAGATATCGCCAAGTTGGCATCACTTTGGGCGACTCATTTTGCTTGCCAAATTTGGCGATATATCGCCAGTTTGGCGACAAACTTGTCGGTATTTGGCGACAGAACAGGGTCCCCCCTATGGTAATCCCCCTTATAGATATGAAGATGCATTAAATGCTTCAATAACCAATGGCCGCCATTTTGTCTCCCATGTAAAACTAAAATTAATTAATTAAAATTTATTAATGTATTAATATTTGAAAAAAAAAACTGTATTAACATCAATTGTCATCCAGTACAAGTTTAAAAAATATTATTTCAACTTGATAGGATGAATAATACGTATTTTATTAACGATTGAAAATTTGAACAAGATATATATATATAAATAAACAAGTAATATAAAAATTTTGTTTTTAAAGTCAATTCCTACTTCGGTCTCATCAAAGAAAAATTTAATATAATCCCTTAAGCTAATATTAGTTTTGGTTGCATTAAAATATCTCAATTTGTTGATTTTCTATTAACAAGTAGGTTTATAATGGAAGTCTATGGGAATTTGGCGAAATATTAGAGATATCGCCAAGTTGGCATCACTTTTGGCTACTCATTTTGGTCGCCAAATTTGGCGATATATTGCCAAGTTGGCGACAAACTTGGCGGTATTTGGCGACAGAACAGGGTACCTCCTATGGTAACACTCCTTATAGATATGAAGATACATTAAATGCTTCAATAACCAATGGCCGCCATTTTGTCTCCAATGTAAAATTAAAATTTAATTAATGAATTAATATTTGAAAAAGCTGTATTAACATCAATTGTCATCCAGTACAAGTTTTAAAAAATTTATTTCAACTTGATAGGATGAATAATAAGCATTTTATTAACGATTGAAAATTTGAACAAGATATATATATATATATATATATAAATAAATATATAAATATAGGAAGAGTGTGAACTAATAGTAGGAATTGAATAAATAAATAAATAAATATAGGGAGAGTGTGAACTAATAGTAGGAATTGAAAAATATAAATGAATTTCTCGAAATTATTTTAATTGTAATATTACTCATTATTTCACATTTATCAGTAATAGGCTCAGAACAGGAGATTTTTTTGCAATATAGGTGAATTCGCAAATGTGAGGAAAACGGTAAAATAAATTGTTTTTTGTTGATCTTTCCATTGAAATCCCCCAGGCATTTATTATTTATGTTATCTAATCCTCTAGCTCTACATACATTTACTGACGTACATGAAGATGCTCTTAAAGAAAAGCATTTTGCATATGAGCCAAAAAAAAAAAAAAAAAAAACGTAATACATCTAGTTGGACGGATATATTCATCCAAATGTGTAAAGGAAAAATCAAAAGCATGAAATTTTTGTTCGACAAAATATTTATCCAGTTTACACATTTTCTGTGTTTCAAATTTTCTTTTTTAATTGTTTTACCTTTCAAATAATATATTGTCTCAGTTTAAATCATGTATCTAAAATTATAAGGACATTTCACGCTTTCCCATGTAATTTATTAAAAGAATTCCAATTATCTAATAAACCTTCAAGAAATGCAACTTAATTACGCTAAACATCATTTCAGAATAAATCGCATAATTTTGAATGATATATTAGAAATAAATATATTCCTTCTAATTCATAACATCTTGCTATAATTTGATTGAAAAATCTCGCGTCACGCCAAATATACTTTTTTGACACATTTAAGATGTTATCACGCCACTCTAGTTGACACCTCCTGCTGCAAAATGTTCTGATGAAAACCAAACATGGCTTTAGTTTCATACATACACTGTGGCTATAATAGAACTTACATTATTTAGCTAGTTCTGTGGCGCGATCTAATTTCGAGAATGGAGTCAAATTTTGTAGGATGATTAAACAAGACAGGGGACGAAGGATTCATTGTAAAAAATAATTAGTTCAAAAGGTCGTAGCTAGGACAATAGCTGGCGCTTTTTTGCGCCATTCTTCGACTCCGTCTTGTTTAATCATCCTAAGAAATTTGGCTCCATTCTCGCAATTGGATCACGCTACAAAACAAGCTCAAGATCAGTTTAATTATAGAATTCTTCCCAGTTTAAGGAGGTGATAATTAAACTGGCAGAGCCAAAAACGTGTCCAGTAGCACGATCTAATTGCGAGAATGGAGCCAGACTTTGTGGGATGATTAAACAAGACGGGGGACGAAGGATTCCGCAAAAAGAAAACAGTGCCACATATCCCCTTAGCAGTGAATTTTACAACTTTGTTTTCGAGAAATCCTTCATTTCTCGTCTTGTTTAATATTCCTACAAAATTTTGCTCAATTCTCGCAATTAGACCACTCTACAGAACAAGCTGAACACCTGTTTAATTTTGACCAGCTTATGGAGGTAATAATTAAACTGGCAGTACCAAGCGTGTCCAGTAGCGCACGATCTAATTGCGAGAATGGAGTCAGGCATTATAGGATGATTAAACAAGACAGGAAACGGATGTCTCCCCCCCCCCCCCAAAAAAAAAAACAGTACCACATATCCCCTAGCGTTGAATTTTAGAATTTTTCGAGGAATTCTTCGTCTCCTGTCGTGTTTAATATTCCTACAAAGTTTGGCTCCATTCTCGCAATTAGATCGTGCTACAAGCTCTACGCTGAGAACTGTCAATTTAATTTTGGTCAGCTTGTACACTAGTAGCATACGTAATTAGATACATACATTTATACACTGTAAAAAAAAATCTGTAAAGTTACTAAAGTTTTTCTAGGAAACTGGGATTCTTAGAACTTTTTATGTAACGGCAACAACAAAAATTCACGTAACATCGTCTGTTTCAGGAATTTTTGTTGTTGCCGTTACATAAAAAGTTCTAGCAATCCTAGTTTCCTAGAACAATTTTAGTAACTTTACAGATTTTTTTACAGTGTAATTATAGAATCTCTTTTCTTATCATCGACTAAAAACTCCTTACTAAACCGTTAGTTACAGTGTTTTTTTCCAATTGCAAAAATGTTTCAAACGTTATCCTTCATCATATGAAAAAACATTTTCGTCAAAATTGTTACATTTTTTAAGAGTTACGTAAATTAGATTTTTATACCATCTTTGTTTCCCATAAGTTACATTTAGAAAAGTGCTTTCCTTTCTTTAACATATAAAGCAAGAAAAATCCTATTTCATATTTTTAATTTTGTAAACATTCAGAGATTTTTGACAGTATAAATGCGTTTTACGTTTTTAGTGCCAGAAAACGCAGAAAATTCCTAATTTTAAAACAATCAAAAGTATTATCAAAATTCCTAATTTTAAAACAATCAAAACTCAGTACGTTTTGGTCATAGAAGAACAGAAATCTTATTGTTTTAATTGCTGGTGAATGGACATTTTCTTTATATAATAGGGCGCATACAAAAATTAAAATTTTGGAAAGTTTTAAAGGACTATTTTGACATAAGTGGATTTTCATATGATGAACAACAACATTTCAAACAATTTTCCATTTGGAACTAGGTTCTAAAATTAAAGGTTTAAGAATTAGCTAATTATCAAAGATAAAATAGGCATCCTGCATATTATTCATTCGTTTCTGATGCATAAATTAAGTTAGGAATTATTCGATACGTGTTATGGGAATTTCCAAATCTTTACAGCTTACTGTTGCTATGAGCCTTGCGCTGTTGTAGTAATATAATTATCCTCGAAATCTAATTTCGGCTTAATATATTTTTAAAAGATCGTATCCTCTTATAGCAAAATATCTTAAGTACATTATGTAAAATAACCTGTCTTATGTCCATTAAATTTTCGTCTAAATTTATGAATTATTTCCGGAGTTTTATTAAAGCATAAAACGTTTTAATTACTTTTAGAAAAAAATGCGGGTGCTAGATCGCGTTTTATATTTATTGTCTAAATCAATTTTTTTTCCTTTTTTTGCGCATTCAACGAAAGAATCAAATCACGATACTTCCCTCCCCTCCCCCCCCCCTCTTAGATATCTCGTGATCAAGATATCTTGGTTTGCAGTGTTTGATTAACTGCCATGTGATTAAGGTAGGCTGAAAAGCAGCTGAGATCCATGGAGTACCATGGCCTGTCTGTTTCGTTGTCTAAGCTTTTATCGTAAGAAACATGAGAAATTTACAGGAAATTGATTATTTGCTTTAAAATTTCAAATTGAATGATTTTTCTCAAAATTTTAAACGCAACCTAAATTTACAAAGGTTTTAATAATTTAATAATTTGTATTAGCTATATCACAATAATAAAATAATCATTTGCTTAAAAGACGTTATAAAAACACATTAAAAGTAAATTAAAAATCTATATTTACATGTTTCAACTCTTTTTCTCAGTCGTCAGAATGTATAACAGAAATGCATATGAAAAATGGAAAAAATCATCGAATATAAACGAGTAATGATATAACGCGCCCTACATTTTCGCGATTTCACGTGTTCTCTCTATGTCGCGACGCCGTAAATTGTCCAAACATTCAACCCATAAATTCGGGATACGAAAAGATAATGTATCATTACAAACTCCTGAACCTCTTAAATAAATTTCAATGGACTCTCTTATAAATAATTGTTAATAAAAATTAGGCCTGTAGATTATTTTACTCTCGTTAAAAAGTATGTTAATATTCTCCATTTGATTCAGCCGGGATAAAGCAATATTACCTCTATTATATTTTATGTCCGCTATATGTTCTTTACATCTGATAGGGAATTTTCGTTGGGTTATACCTATATAATGATTTTTGATTCCTCCCTCACTAATAAATGGAATCATATAAACACCTGAGAGGTCATCTCTATTAATAAGATCAATTTTTGTATTTAAAAGCATCTTTAATTTCGGAGGAGGCTTCGCGATCAAACATAAACCAAAATTCCTTAAATGATTTTTTATATGTTCAAAGAAACCCGGGAAATAATTTGCTACAACTCTTTTCATATTAACTTCATTAATAGTTTTATTTTTATTTTTAGAAGTATCAAAGGAGCTCTGAATCAATTTGTTAATTAATTTTACCTGATATCCATCAACAATAGCAATATAGATTTTTAATTTACTTTTAATGTGTTTTTATAACGTCTTTTAAGCAAATAAATATTTTAATATTGTGATATGGTTAGTAGTGGACGTAATTTTGACTTATTACTCGCACTTATTTACATTTGTATTAGCTAGTTAATTCAGAATTTCGTTCCGGCGAATTTATATTCCTTGTAAATAACCTCATATACTTAAAATTTGTTCGGATTAGTTCAGTTGCGAATCAGATCCACCCCATGTGATGAGTAAGACGTATAACGTATCTTAAGGGGCCTGTTCACTCAGCTTCGGAATTCTCCTCCGTAATGTTAAGTCTATGGAATTTTTATGCATTCGTATATTTAAAATATCTTCTCGGGAAATTCATATTTTTAACATCTCTTTTTCTTTGTACTTTTCTTAAAGTATATCTTTTTCTTTGTTTTCAAAATACTTCTAAAATCTATGCTGAATTTAATATTTTATGTGTTAGGGGGGCGCGAACTGTGAGTAAGATTTTAACACTTCATATAAAATTAAGCATAGATTTTAGAACTATTATGAGAACAAAGAAAAAAAGAGACATCTTTTAGGAAGCGTACACAAAAAATAGAAGTTGAAAATATAGTAAATTCTGTCTAAGGCGAACTCTGTATAAGCCGGAAATCTGTCTACCGCGGAAAATTTTTCAAGTTCCGGCGAACCCATAGAAAATTACATTAATTAATGCTGCATAAGGCGGAATCTGTCTAACGCGAAAACGGAAAGGATTTTAAGGTTCCACCAAAACCAAAATTTTGCATAAAGCGGAAAAAGGTATAATTTAAAAATGAAAGGTGTTTTGTTTATTAAACTTTAAAACTGATAAATCAAATACTCAATGTCGAGCATGTTAGTTAAAATTCAGTAACACTTTAAAAATGTTAATTCAAAGGAACAGAAACTTTAAATTTTAAGGAATTGATGCTTTTTCTATTTTTTCTATGCAAAATTGCATTTAAAAGTTAATATTTCTAGTAAAATGAACATTTATCAAAATATATATTTTCGAAAATACAATAGAGGAGACGGGGGAGGATTGACCATACGGGAGGCTTGACCCACCCATCAGTTTTCATATTTAAAAGAATTTCAGATTTTTATCAATAGGTGTCAATCAAAGCTACTGGAATTCTCAAAAAACAGTCTTTGTTTCATGCAGATAATCGAAATATGTGTGGAAAAAATCAATTGTGAAGCATTTGCTACCTAAAAGTTGTGCTTTTTAGAAATATTTTGTAAGCTTTTTTCAGATAAAATATATCATAGAAATTTAAGTATGTAGGTTTTAAGTAATACAGAAATATGGGGCCTTCATTCCATCCATAAAGATTGTACAGTAAATAGGGCTTAACATAACAATGTGCTATTTTTTTAAAAAGGGCTATGTGGGGAGACTTGACCCAGTCAAAGGGAGGGAGGGTTGACCAGATGCTCAAGGCTCTCTTAATTAAGCTGATTTGGAAATATTTTTATTATACACTGCGCATAATGAAAGGTTATAGGTTATACACAAAAAATAATGTAAATTAGCTCTGTAAAGCTACAGTAAAATGGGATGATGGGAAATAAAAAGTTTAAAACTGATTAAGAGATATTTGAAAATTTGTTATAGTATCCACTGCAAGAAAAAATTTAATGGAATATAAATGGGAAAGTTTATACGAACTTTTTTACATTTAAATGTTACTTTCAATAGGTAAATAGAAACAGTAGAAAAGACTAGAAAGGGCTAGAAAGTATGAAAGCAGCAGTCTTAAATTTTTCAAGGGCAGTGGTATGTTTATTAAACCACTTAAATTTAATTTCCAAAAGCCACAATGGCACCCAGAATTTTGCTAAAATCTCTGCCATTTAATATGTATATGAAATATAGCCTTTTTCTTATTTCCAAATAAATTTGTTAATAAATTCCGGTGCCAGTGATTTACTTCAACATTTTAGTACTGAAAGTACTTTGCCCCTGAAAGGGTCAAAAGATGTTAATGATAAGTTAAATGCTCATGCGGCTGCAAAAGAACATAACATTGATCGAAAAACTTTAGGAATGTATGTAGACAAATTTTACTAGGAGGAATTCAATGAGATGAAGCCAAACTATGTGACATGTCAAGTTGAGTGTCACAAAAAGTTGGACAAGGGGACAAAAAAAAAGCGGGACAGTGGCTCCTAAATCCGGACATAATAATACATGAAACCCTATGAAACGGAACCTGTCTCTAACGGAATACTGTCTTAAATGTTAAAATTCCATTTTTCCTGCTGCACAATTATGCCTGCTCAGACAAACTCCTGTTTAAACCAAAATTTTTTTCCTCTGACTTACAATTGCGTCTAAACAGGTTTGTTTAAGCGTAATATTTTCAAATATATATATTTTTTATACTAATTAAATCATGTAGCATAAAGTTATTTTACTTTTTTTAAACTGATTTTATTTCTTTTCACAAATATTTCAATAGAAAACAAAGTGGGTCAACCCTCCCATATGTGGGGAGCCTTAACCCATTATTTTCTCATGATTAAAATCAATATTTTTCCAAATTCCTTATATACTACACTCATGCAGCAATTTAATTTTGATAACTGATTGTATAACGAATAAAATGATATATAAAACTTTATTCTATGTTCAATATTTAAAAAATAAAGAATTATTTTGTAAAAAGTGGGTCAACCCTCCCTAGTCTCCCCTATATTATACTTTAAGGTTGTACTCAAATTCAAAATTATACCGTTCTGTCTCATTCTCGAAATTTATTGTTTTGTGTGTGTGTATAAATTTCCAATATGCATGTATTACAGTAGTATACTAAGAAATTGAATAGAGTTTCTCATTTATCTATAAAGACAAAGGAGCTTTCAGAATTTCAGTTCTCAATTATTTATAAATCAGGAGAATCAATAAAAAATCGTCATATTCCAGGGATTTTTTTGCGGGGGGGGGGGGGGAGCTTTTTTGCATAAGCCGGAATATTGTCTATCACGGAAAAATTTTTCAGAATTCAATTTGTATTTCATTATCATTTTATTTAATACAAAACTTTTATTTAAAATTGAAACCTTTAAAATAAATGGCTTTTACTTCATTCTTTTTTTAAACGAAACGAAAAGAAAAATATTAGACACAGATGTCATATACGCAACGGGGTACATAATTGGCGCCAAAATGGCGTTATTTTGCCTGACATGGTAACCCGGCTATTGTTGCTTATTTATTAATAAATGTTTATTTGAATTTATTTTCTTTTTATTTACAAAAAATGTTATAAATTTTTTTGTTCTATAGTTATTAATTTTTTTATTTATTGTTATTTCATTTTAAAAATAACAGAAAATAATTTAAAAATACATATGTAACGGGTATTTGAAAACGAGGTTTTCGCCAAATTGTCGTAAAAAAAAATCACGCCAAACCCGGTGCTTATGTGACAATGCAACAAATCATGAGATTTAGACCAATGTCGGACGGGCGTCTTTTTTGCTGCTTTTTTGCTTAGGTATTATCCATTCACAATGCTATGTGAATGGTGAATGGATAATACCTAAGCAAAAAAGCAGCAAAAAAGACGCCCGTCTGACATTGGTCTTAATTTCCACTTCAAAGTTGCGTTTTAATGTTATTACTTCTCCCGTCGACCAATTTCGCCAAATTATATAAATAGCCAAATTATATAAATTGACATTTTTTTTATTTTAAATAACAAAATAACAAATAAATTAGTATAACATTAATAAAAATACAAGTAAAACGTCGAAATAAAAATCACTTGATGGCGTGAACATGTGTAACTTCCTTAAAGTCAAGTGAATGTGACATTTACGATCAACCATTATTGACATTTAATCTTATAGTTTGGCGACAGATTTTTAGTCGATGGGATAACCAAGTAGCACCGTTTTAATTTACCACTCGAAAAATAAAAAAATGCTAACTGGCGAGTTAAAAAAAAGCTATTGGCGAGATTTTCACCCGGCTAACATCAAAGCACCAGGAATTCTTTTTGATCATGGCAACTTTTATGTAGTTTTATTCCAAAAAATAATTTTGATTCTTTAATCAAAATGGAAACCTTTCTTATGAAAAGCGAAGGAATCAGCCCGTTGTTTATGGCAGTTACATGACTTGGACTATTATAATATAAACGAAATAATGGGGATAGAATAATATTCGGCGACGTATCACACCTGTGGCTGGCTAACATTAAAGTACCAAAATGGCCGCCTGGAATATAAAAAGCGAAGGGATCCGCCTAGAGCTGTTGATGATACTCACATGACTTAGGCTATTATTATAGAGATTGTTTTCAATTTTAAAAAAAGCGCAGAGAATAATATTTCCTAACGATTAAAAATTTATTTTCACGTGACTATTATAAACAGAAAAAAAAACTTTAAAATTACTATAAAATGAGTGCGTGTTAAAGGCAGAAAAATATTGAAAATTATGTCCTGAAAATTGTATTTACACGTGAATATTAAAAGGGAAAGGAAACTTTAAAATAATAAATACATTAATATGCGTTTAACCCTTTCACGGACAAGGCACTTCTATTCTTAAAATCTTGAAATCAGTGAATGGCACCAGAATTTACAAATTTCGAAATACAAAAATGCTGTTGTTCACTTACTTAATAAAAGGGAAATTATTCATCCCAATATTCTGATGCTAATGTGGCATTTAAGAATTAAAATTAAGTGGTCCAAAAATGAACCACCGCCCTTGAAGGGGTTAAAGCAGCAAATTTTAGTAATTGTACTATGTCAATCGTTGTATAAAGCTGTTAAAACATACCGAGAGACAAAGACTGTTTACTTAATTCATTTTATTTTAGCTTCTTTTCAAATGTTTAACTGATCTTCTTTAACCAAACACGAAAACAACCATTGGATGTCTTAACAGCAACTGATTCTACCTTAAATTTATGCAATCAAAAGGAATTGAATGGAAACCCGTTTACAGGGCGATCGCTACAGGGTTTTTCAGTATAATTCAATCTTCTGTATTATTTTTTTTAAACCAATCAGATTAGCGTGCTTTTAGATTCTACAGTGTCTGAACGGGGGTTGGCGAGCATAGCTTGCAGGGGGCAGAGCCCCCTAGTATATATATATATTTAATTCGTCTCATTATTACTCTCACGTTAACGCCATTTGGTGATTTCACAGAGAAGTCACTATTAGTGTTGCTTTGTTAGGGGCTCCCGGGTGACGTTAAAATGAATCATATAATAATTTTTAAGTAACTGCCATTTGGAAACTGTTGAGAGTCACCAAATGACTTTATAGTGAGGTTATTTGGTGACTCATCGTGAGGCAACGCACACGATGACTTCACAATGGAGTCTCCAAATGACGGCCATCTGAAAATCACAATGTGACTTCATTGTAACATCAGTTGGGAAATTGTGACAAAACAATAATTACAGTGAACATACAACATAACTTTTACTTGAGAGCAATAATGTGACAAGTGAAATACATCACATTTTCGTTTACCGTATTGATTGTGACCATTTGCGACGTCAATGTGACGTCACATTGACTGACTACGATGTGGGATAGTACATATTTGCTACAGCTAACGTTTATATAACTTTCTATTAATATTGAAAAAATTATCATTTTTTGTTTGTTGCTCATTTTTACGACCCCAGAGTACCACAAAACTTTAACTGCTAATTTATAAAACATATTTGTATCGATTCAGCGAAACATGTAACTTTAGGCTAATTTAATCTGCGGAAATATAGCTGCAAGATAAGAACTTAGTACCCTTCAGGGAATAAGATGGAATCCATTGTGCAAATTTGTTAGAGGAAATATATTAACACTGCTTATTTCCAGTACTTATGCAATAACATAAATGTCAAACATAAATAGTGCTAATAAGTAATTTATGTACTTTAAACTGTGTGTTCAGTTTATTAAAACATATCTTCATAACATAAATGTGAATATATCGTGCATATAAAAATATATAACTGATATCTTATCATAAAATTTATAAAATCAGGTATCTCAAATAAATATAATTTAATGTTAATATATTTTCCTAAAATACAATAAAATTGAAAAAAGGCGAGGATTTTGATTTTTTTTACGAAATTCATAAATAATCAAATATCATTTTTATTGCAATAATAGTATAAACAGGAAAAATACTTATACTTTTTTATCTGTGAAATTCTGAAGAGCTTTATTTTGTGATTTCATATAAAGTTGCATTTTGGATTGGAAATGATACAATCAATTTCATCTATAAGATACTTAGCTTAATATCACAGCTGACAAATTTTACGCTGTGTTTAAAATAATATTCAAACAGCAATTTTTATTTTATTTAATAGCAGAATTTCTGCCATAAATAAGGCAAAGATTGATGGTTTACATAGGTTTTTAAACATGCATTAAATTATTCAAAAACTAGTAAAGCTTCAGCGAAATTAGAATTGTAATTTGAAACTGTATTCTAAATTTTTCATTTATTTCAGCGATGGCATCAAGGCGATGCACCTGAATATCATTATTAGAAGCATATCATACGTCACTGCAAAACACAATTTAAACCCATGTCAAGAAAGGAATTTAAATGAATATCACGACAGAAAAATTATCCCTCACGTAGAAATTGGGGAAAATATTATACATTACAAAATATTGTTACAAAATCCACGTATTTTTTTTACAGTGAAAGGATAATTGCAAATAAATAAATTGATTGCTGCTCGGAGATTAAGCTTTTTTCAAAAAATATTGAACAGTAAAATTTTGCATATCACAATTTCTAAAACAAAAATTCCTAAAAACATAATACAACACTGTAAAAAAAAATTTGTATGGTTACTAAGAATTTTGTAGGAAACTGGGATTCCTAGAACTTTTTATGTAATCACAACATAAGATAATCATGTAAAATTACAGAAGTGTCTGCAGTAACTGTTACTAAATATTGCTTAGTAAACGTACTAGTGATTTTTTAGGGAGTTTCCCCAAAACACTCTTGTAAATTTACCAAATATTGTTTAGTGAGGTTACTAATGCTTGTTTAGGGAATTTACTAAATAAGTTTTAGTAAATTTATCGGTGAATATGTTGTAAACGTACTATCCATTTTTAGGGCGTTTTCTAAAATTTTTTTTGTAAATTTACTAAATATTGTTCTGTAAATTTCTAACGGTTTTTCAAGGGAGTTTCTCTAATTAGTTTTTGTAAATTTACTAAATGTTTCTTAGTAAACTTACTAGCGATGTTTTAGGGAGTTTACTAAAGAATTTGTGGTAATTTTTCCAAAGATAGTTTAGTAAACGTACTAAGGATATTTTAGAGAGTTTTCCAAAGAATTCCTTGTAAGTTTACTAAATATTGTTCAGTAAACTTACTAACGATTTTTTAGGGAGTTTACTAAAGAATTTTTCGTAAATTTACTTAGGATTATTTAGTCAAGGTACTAACGACTTTTTTCGGTAGTTTCCTAAAGAATACTTTGTGAATTTTCTAATGATTTTTTAGTACACTTACAAAGGAATTTTTAGTACATTGACTATGAAATTTTTTTGTAAATTTGCGAAGGATTTCATAGTACATTTACTATGAATTTTTTTAGTATTGCACCCAAAACTTTACATATACTTCAGCAAAAAATGTTTGGTAACTTTATTAAAGTAATGTCAGAAAAATTACCAATTTTTTAGTGTTGTATCTAAAACAGTTTTTGTATTCTCGCCAGAAAGTTTTTTGTAATCGTGCAAGAGATTTGCAGTAAAGTAAAAATTCTTCGATCAAAATAAGTAATATGACCTGACGTGGTTTTCAGTATTACCACAGCAATTGCCAGAAATATTTGTATGTTATGCATTAAAAAACTGACTGAAGCTTCACTGTAGATATTCAAATAGGTACAAAATATTAAATTACATAAGTTCCATATTAAATTAGCATTATAACAACAGCAGTAAATAAGCAGATAAGCAGAATCAGATCTTACGGTCATTAGTTAAATTAAAAAAGCGAATAGAAACAATAATGAATGTAAAGTATCATTACTAAGTTTATAAAGTATGCCTATTTTTTTTTTTTAAATGTTATCGATACACTGTTAAAAATAAAGTGTGATGTTTCACCAAGAAAATGGTGAAAAGTCGCTGAAATTTAGCTGCAACCAAGATATTGGCGATAAGTTTTACCAGTTTATTGGTGCTTTCTCAAATACCATTATATTAGTGAAATGTTAAACAATGATTTAGGTTTTTTATAAATCCAATTTTCTGGTGAAAGGTTGAACCATAAATCAGGATTTTTTTTAAATCCAATTTTCTGATAAAAGGTTTAACCATAAATCAAGTTTTTCTTTTTAAATCCAATTTTCTGGTAACAGTTTGAACCATAATTTAGTTTTTTTTAATCAATTTTTCTGGTAAAAGGTTGAACCACGAAACAGGATTGTTTTTAAATCCAATTTTCTGGTGAAAGGTTAAATCATAATTCAAGGTTTTCTCTATTCCAATTTTTTGCTAAAAGTTTGAATCACGATTCAGGATTTTCTCTCATCTTTATGTGGAATGGTTACACCGGATTGTAGCTTTCTTTCCCCCCCCCCTCACTTTGGGTTTTCAATTTATCATTTTATGGTGTAATAAACCAAATTTCAGATTATGCGAGATTATCTTGCAGTAGGAAAGCTTACTTTTTTTTTTCATTAAACCGAAAATTATTTAAGTTTTAATTATTGATTCTATTGTCTTTGAAATATATTTAAAAAACAAATATAAACCAATTTGATCCAATTTCACAAAATAATTGCATTATTTTCATCACAAATATTACCTTTCTGTCCTTTTACATTTTGGAATATTTCTTCGCACTCAGTTACACTTATAGTCCATTTAGTGTTTGCTTATTCACAAAGAAAATATAAAAAAAAATTTCTTTAGATTTAAATATATACCCTGTTTTTATTATTGTTTTAATTTAAACAATGGCTGAATAAATTTCTTCAACCAGTATTAATTTTTGCACGAGTTTGAAAAGGTTTTTTGCATAATGCACTTAGCTGCTACTTTCATGATCTGTTTTTTTTTCTTTAATTCTTGTGAATCTATAGATGCTGAAATTTTCATATTATACAGTTTTCAAATTTTTACCTTCTTTTCACAAAACAAAAAATAAAATAGAAATATTTTTAAAATTTATATTGCAACACAGCTCAATTATGCAAAATTAATTGATTTGAATATAAATCAACAACAAAAAAAGTTTAGTATTTGTTTCTGTTTATCATTCAATAATGAATATAACACATTTGAATAAATAAAGCACAAACATAACGAATACATAATCAAAGTATATGCGTAAATACTGAAATAATCAGCATTAAAAAGGCAGCTATAAGTAGCAGAATCCATTTAACCTCTAATATCAGCTAATACAAAATATTACTCTAAACTTCAAAGCTTTTTTAAAATACACAATGTATTTCTATAGTATATTAAATACTTACTTTGAAAGGTTAATTTAATAACAGCAGTGTCCCCACCAAGCGACTAATTATTCTTACATATAAGTATTTTTTCAGTATTCTTAATTGATAATCTATGACGACGATTTATTTATTTTTTAACAGTACTCGTAAAAAAGGAAAATATTCACCAGCAGCAGCCTTGCAATAGCTGAAAAAGAAATGGTTACAGACACTATTAAATAGCAACACATTTAAGTTGGTTTGCGGTATGCCGCTCCATTTATTGAAAATACAAATTATATAATCATTAAATTATATGTATAGTATGTCAGACTAATATTTACTGTAATATAATATCATTTCACATAGAGTTTCTCTCAGACAGTTTTAGGAGGGTGCTGCACCCTCTCTGACTATTCAGGTCATCAAATATAAAGAATTCTTGAAGCTTAGCATGTTCTGAATCAGCATTTCAAGTCAGGAATAGATCCAAGCATCAGGTTAATTTATCCACCTATTTTAAATGAAAGAGTAAATATTTTAAGACATAAAATATTTCTTGTGCAGACATAACAATAATCAAATTTCACACAGGGGAATTAATCAAAAAATTAAACAGTATATCAATTCAAATCTCTTTTACAAGGAAATCTTCAGCATTTAAAAAATCAGTGTTCGAAATCATTGGTGGTCCGCTGGTCCGAGAACAACAAAAATTCATTCGGACCACTAATTTGAAAATTTTAGTGGTCAGCAGGAACAGTAACTCCCCCCTACCCCTCTCTTACAGGGTCACAGGTAAACTTAAATTTTCCCGTCTCAGAGAAAACGGCAACCAAACACAAATCACAGAATTTTATTTATTTTAAAAAATAAATAAAACTGCATTGAACTTTAGTCAATTGAAATATTGGAATTAAAATATCTAAATTAATAATTTTATAGTTTTTCTTTATGTGCTGTTTATTTAATTTTTAGTTATAATTTTATATTTTATTAGGCTGAAAATTTTGGATAACTGCAAAGAAAGTTTGTAAGAAAAAGCTGCAAAATTCTCCATTTGTTAGGTAGAAGGAAAATATTGTGAAATTCTTAAATCAAATGTGGAAAAATATTTCAAAAAGCGTCAATTGGTTGTTGAGGGAAAAAATCGTCAATCAATCGTGATTAACAAAAACTAATGCTTGCCATTTGGCTGCAATAGGGTGTTAACGATTTTAATCAACGATTAAATCATGATTTTAATCAACTGATTTTTTTTTAGAAAATTTGTGATTTTCATCGATGATTTTTATGGTCTATTTCAATGGCCTGTAGGGAAAAATCATTTGTAGTATATTGGAATGATATTACACTATTTCAAACATATGGAAATTGATACACATCACTGAAATGTACAAAAAGATGCTTACTATAGAACATGATGAGCATAGCATTAATTTGATCGTTTATTTATGTGGGGGGGGGGGGTACAAAAGGATTCGCTTATAGTACTGTAATTAGATTCAATTACTCTTAAAAAATTGTTTTATTTGATTCTAGATTTTACGCGTATAACCACTATTTTTCAGCATAATTAATAGTCCTGAGTACTACATCTAATTCTTTCCTTTCCTGATAATATTTAAAAATTTTTACTGATCTTTTGCTTATAGAATTAAGAGTAGTGACGCCATATTTTAAACTCTGTCATGTTGGGGTAAAACCGGATACTTAAGAGTGGGTCAAAACTGGGTATTCCCGATTTTGTCCGACACTCATAGAATGTTTTTTAGTATAGTTAATAAATCAGCATGGAATTTTAAATTGCATTCTTAATGCTGTAAAGTTATAATACAATTCTAAATATATCTAGTTATAATGAAAAAAACTAATTTTGATTTTGTTTTATATTAAAAAGTGGGTCTAATTTTTAACTTACATTTATGAAATTAAATAATTTGCAATTATTAATGAACAAAATAATGGTACTAATTAAGCATAATTTTATATTATGCCTATTACATTTTAATAAATAACTTTCTAATCTGAGGTGTAATAACTTGCGTTATAGGTCCACTTAAAATGCAAAAATATTTCGTGACTTGTTTCTCTAAATAAAATAATCTGCCCAAATTGACAAATAATCCATAAAATCTCAATCCTATATAACTAGGCTATATAATCTATAACAGGATTTTTTTTTATCAAATATTAAACAGGCAAGAAAAAAACCTCTTGATGAATGAAACTTTCCCAGACTCATTTGCTGTATATAATAGGAGTGGATGGATTACGAAATTAGGTCTTTATTTTATTTGGTTAAAAGATTTTTCCAATCCTTGTCCTGAAAAGCCCGTTCTTTAAATCCTTAACAGGTGTTCAATTCATATAAAAGAATCCTGTTAATCTAGTAAGAGAAAGCAATGTATTTATATATGATTCTTTCCTTACGCAACGCATCGATTTCAACCCCTTGATGTGTCATTCATGCATCTCTAAGCTCATACTAAGAACAAGAGGTGAAGAAGTGGTTATTTTTCAACTCTGCGCGATCTGTAACAATTTACCAAATTAGAAAATTATTTAAAACTGCATTTTCGAGAGCAGCAATTGTAAATACTGCAATCAGAAGGTTCGAGAAAACAGGGAGTTTTCCCTACAACAATGTTTTTCCAGACCATCTTTTTGCTCCTTCGGAAGTGAGAGAGAAACCCATGAAAGTCATGATAACACACCTAGGTCTATGCAACCCCAGGTTTGCATAGCTGCAGAAATCAATATTTCTGAAACATCACAGGATAATGGAGCTCAACCTTCCGAACATAAACGAGTTGACAACATCCAGCGTCTTTCACGTCGAGCTGCTTCCAGATGCAGCAGTTAACATCACAGTCACAGACGTCATCACTCATTCAAAATTTTACATCTACAGAATACATTAGTAAAATTATCCACTCGACATCTTCAGACTATATAGCCTAGCAATCTGTATTTCCAATTTCACCTAAAAGTTATTATCCCCTTCTAAGGAAGGCTTTAGAATTGAGTAAAGAAAGGGAAAAACTTATTTTGATTTCTTCTCCCTATAAATTACAGGTCGAAACAGATATTAAGGAGAAAAAAGCCAAACAAACTGCAAGACTAAAAAAGAAGTTTCTTTAAAAGAAAAAAAAAAAAAGAAACCAAAATAGATTGCGGACACATCTTCAGAAGAAGAGGATAATGAAACCTGTATGTTTTGCTATGAACTTTACTCAAATTCTAAATCCAAATACGATGTTTAAAATGCCACGGATAGGCACACAAAGCATGTAGTATATCAGAAGAATATGATGATAAATTCATCTGTGATTTTTGAAGCTAAAAGAACTCTTAAACGTACAGTGTAAAGTAAGCAGGCCTATACAACGTAGAAAATTTTCCAACGAATTATTTTTTTTTACACATGGAAGAACACATGTGCAATTTCGTTTTGTTAAAAATAATAAAAATGTATTTTTTACTATATTAAGCAAGACCTTTTTGACCAAAATGAGTTTTCCAGTAGTTTTAAATGGATACCCAGTTTTACCCAACCAGCGAGGTAAAATCGGATTTTTGCATACGTTTGAAAAAAGCTATTTTTTTATATAAACAATTATATATATATATATTGTTTGAAAAGAATGTTTTATTATAGCCAAGGATTCATTTTACATTAAAAACAGTGTTCAAAGTTTGTTTTCCCATTTCACAGCATTTGAGACTAACAAACTTATATGGTACCCAATTTTGCCCCACCTTCCCCTATATATATTTATTTATTTAAAGGATGCTGTAGAAGAAAATAGCATGAAACATTTATTAGCTCTTTTCTACATCTGTTTCTACTAAAATTTTTGGTAACATGCCTTTTATCTTTTAAAATAAGCAATTTTTCTATTCGCATACACATTACGCTAGTTATCGCGATATATCACCAATATTAACACGTTGATACATTCCGATATTAAATTTACGATATTCTCCCCACCTAGCAGTTAAACTTTTGAAAAAAAAAGATGAAAAAAGGTTTTCCGAAAACTTGTAGCAATTTATTGCAGGATGATATTTTAGAAGTATCGGCAAATATATATATATATATATAGCGTAGGTCACTTCGCGCCTCACAAAGACTATATTTTTCTACCATAAAACTAACTAAATGTCCGTATTTTAACACAATCTTTTTTAGAGCAACTCACCAGGCCAGATTTACATTTACTTACGAAAATTTCGAAACATTCGGACAAATATAAATATTTTTTACTAAATAAAATGTGCAAAAACTTCGTCAAAATTAGCAAAAACCTCAGTTACATCGTGGTAAAAATCTTACCAGCCTTTTTCCCACTAAATATTAATATTTTTTCCCTCGGGCTACGAAAACATTATGTTTTTAACATCTAAAAATTTCAAAGAGTTTGGATGATAACGGCAAACTTTAAGAATTTAAAATTCTGGAAGAACCTTGTCCCTCCCCCACCTCCCTTTCCAAGCATATTTCAAAATTACACCTAAGACTCCAAAAATCAAATTATGCAAAATATTAATACCAAATAATAACAATACCAAAAAGCATATACATTCAATTCTGTTTGAAATACTGCAATACATTTAAAAAAAATACAAAAATAATCTTTAAAAAAAAATCATTGTCCGAAGTCACTTTTCTGTTTTTCTGCGCATTTTACTGTACGACTCACATTACGTATATATTATTTTAAAATACACGATGTTATAGTGTAGCTTTGAAATGATCGAGTATTCATTTGATTCAGATATAAATGGATTTAAGGGTGAAAAAAATTAGTTTGAAAAGAAAAAAACCCCACCAAGATTTTGATATGAAAATAAAATCTATATCTATATTATAAAAAACAAATATATCTGTGCGTAACGCTGACGTCATTTTGCAAATGGCAGCACTTTGAAATCTGGAATGAAATTTAGGTTTTGCAATTTCCGTGTTCAGCTCGTCGTCAGCTTAAAATTCCGAGTAAAATGAGAACTACATTTAACAATTTTGTTGAACATTGTCACAATTCTATTTCAAAGACCCGTGATCGGGGGATGTAACTCGCAATTAAGTGGGTGGGAAACTGGAAATTGTTTTAATCCCTTCTGTTTAGGTCTAAAATGAAAGTACTAAGTTTTATCCCACGTACTAGGCGAACATTAGAAAATATGTACATATTTATAGTCAAAAAACACTTTAAAATTATCTTAACAATATCTCAGAACAATTCTTTTGAAAAATATTGTTAATACAAATGTCGTTGAATTTGAAATTCTGAATAAAATGAGTACCCATATTAATAATTTTGCTGAACATTAGGGTCGCAATTCTATTTCTAAATTTTGTCTTAACCGCGCTAATCAAGAGGGAGACAGAGTTATCAATTCGCCCTGCCTCCGTTTATTACATACATGCATTTTCTTTAAGTTGTTGAGGCCCTCGCGATGTTTCTGTAATTATATTAATGCTTTATTTTGTATATTTTGAGGATTATAATTTAGTAGTTATCAGGAAAGAGGTACATAATTGACAGCCGTTTTACATGCCATTTCTCAACTGATATCGTCAACCTTAAACCTTAGTTTAAAAAAAAAAAATAAATAAAAAAAAAGTAAAGCTTATAATACTTTTTTTCAATATTCCTTAGGTTTTAAAATTTTATGAATTTAACTTAAGATGCTCGTATACTAGTCGAAAATAATTTATTAAAACCATCTTAGTCCTTTTCGTTAAATATCGCAGTTTAAAATCCTGCTATTGGTTGACCTATAATTCCTCTAGCGACAATAATCCTGCACTCATTTGTTCCCTCGCTCCTCCCCACTATTTTCGACCTCCTTAAATGTGATGCATACGCACTGTTATTCGCTATATATGTCAAATTAAATACGACGCATAATTGAAATACAATCAGAGATCATAGACAATATTTCCCATCATTTACAAATCATTTTTGAAATATGCTAAAAATCTTGAAATAATGCACTTTAAGTTATCTATTTGTTTGTAGCGACAAAGTCGCACCTAGTAGGGCGGGAAAACTTAGTACGTTTATTTTTGACCTATGTCGAAGGGATTAAAACAATTTCCAGCTTTCCCGTATTTAATTCTGAATTCGGCCTTTTTTTCATTTCCTACCACTGGTCTATAATCCGTAATCAAGAGTTTAAGCCATAACTCTGAAAATATCCAAAATAAACCCTAAAATAATTAAAATCCTCAAATAGTACCTCAATAAATTAAAATGTATGTAGGGGAGTTGGGGCCACATGTGAACAGTTCGCATAAATATAGCTTTTTCTCATGACAGGACTAATTTCTATAAACCAAACCTACTCAATACAGTAAATAGAACTTTCTTTTATACATGGTATTTTTTTTTTAAATAACCTGTATAGTTCTTACATTTTTTAATAGTTTTAAAAATTCGAAAAATTGTTCACATGTGCCCCATCAGCGGGGTAGTTGTGAACACACGTGGGGTACATGTGAACACAAGGAAAAATATCCTTTGACATGCTTTTTATTCTGTTATTCATTTGTCATCGTAATGATTAGTTAATTACCTGTGAAATTCGCCATAAAAAAGTATATGTATATATATACACACATTTCTCTAGTTTCTGGGTGATATGTTTAAGCAAAAGATTATAAAATGAAAATAAGTAGATTTTGGGGGTGGAAGCTTAGATGATTCATTAAGTATTGCTGAAATAAAATAAAAAAATACAGAAGCAATTTTAAAAAAGAAATTAAAACAAATTTTGCTTAGGGGTTTTTGTTTGGGAAAATTTTTGGGGAGGGGGCGTTTACATACTATTTATCTCAAATCTGCCGAAATACGAAAGATTCCCACTGCTGTATTTGCCTTATTTACTTGTAAATTATAGATAAAGAAGGGGTTTTTAATGATTTTAAAAAAATCTCGACTATAACCCCCCCCCCCACCCCTAACTTCTTTTCCTTTTGAAAGAGAGAGGGGTTACAATAGGGATTTTACGGTAGTTATCAGTTTAAAAATTTTACTTTCTTAAAATATTACTCATATGTATCTCCATTCAAAGCGTCATATACATAACTGTTTTAGATATGGAAGTAAGCCATCATTTCAAGTTTAGAATAAATGTAATACAAAAATTTGCAAAGTTGTTCAGGGTAATACTTTTGTATTAACAATGCATAAAAAATATTGTTGTAAACTGTTTAGTAAAATAATATATTACACTTACTGGATTTTAGAAAACATTGAATATATTTAAAGTACAATTGAATGTAAACGAGCTTGTTGCTCTTTATGTATTTGCTGAAAGATGGGTTTGATGAAGTTTCAATGCAAAATCAACTTTGTGTGAGGAAAATGTCTTCTATTTCAGGAAAATTATAGGTAA
The DNA here is from genome assembly GCA_963932465.1 of Maratus speciosus. Taxonomy (NCBI): domain Eukaryota; kingdom Metazoa; phylum Arthropoda; class Arachnida; order Araneae; family Salticidae; genus Maratus; species Maratus speciosus. The sequence goes on from OZ010792.1 coordinate 246,183,859, forward strand.
TGGAACGGACATTATTTATCATTAAGTTAACTGAAAAGAACAGAATCACAGAATGATTATTGGGGCACTTAAGTAGGGGAGACCGGGGGAATGGCGACACCTTAAGGGAATTTAAATTTTTTCCACCTCGAAAAAATGTTTATTTTTTAATAGTAAAAATTCTAAAGCTGAATCATGATCTTTAGTACCTGTATAAATTTAACCGTAATCATAACTGTAAAGTAAGCATATATAAAAAAATATTTATTAAACCTCTGCACAGTGGCGGGATTACCCAGGACACTGGGGTAATTCCGCCACTGTACCGGGGTAATGCCGCCACTCTTTAATGACCTAGTACATGCATCAAATGGATACTAGGAAACACACAACCTACTGAAAATAGTTAGAAAGTAATGTAATTGAGCAGAATAATGGTTAAGCTTACAATTTACTTCCTATTGCAAAAGTCACTCTGCTGAATCGGCTCCACTACATTGAAATGAGGCCATTTCTCACCCGATTTGCATGGCGGCGGCATTACCCCGAGAGGACAATATGGCGGAAATCCCCAAGCAAAGCCGAAACAAGAACCGAACTTGTTCAACACATTGCATCAAAATGTCGGCGAATGCATGTAGATTACGGGTCATATTATCTTAAATACCTAATGTTACAATAAAAGGTGCTTATCTCTACTCATTTGAAGCTCCAAAATAATAAGCAACTAGATGAAAACTACATTTTTCACCAGAACAGACGAACGACGTACAGCAAAGTCACTCCCACTTTAGGCACTGTTTATATTGTTGGCCGCTATAGTGCAGGCACATTTACTGTATCAAACTGCCTTTAGTTTTTAAACTAGGTGGGGTGGCGGCATAACTCGGGTTGGCGACATTCCCCCGGTCTCCCCTACTGTTCATATCTGCCCCAACTTGTCTGTTCACAAGTGCCCCACATTGCTGCTTCTGTTAAATTGATAAATTATTAACATTTCTCAAATTTAGAAGAAAAAGAACTGTATTAAAAATATTTATTAATATTCATAGTGCATGTTAATACACTCAAATTCAAATAAATGAATAAATAAATAAAGTTAAACGCTTATGAACTCGGAACAAAGATTTGACTTTTGAGATCAAAAAACAGTGTTTTGGCTACAGAGGACAAACAAAAGGTCAAAAAGCTTCAAAAAATTTTTACCGTATGTCTACAGGTGTTGTCATCTTTAGTAGTTTTTTCAAATAAAAAAACTTACAATAACCATTGAAAAATTGCGATGTTCACATCTGCCCCCTGTTCACATGTGCCCCCATCTCCCCTATAAATTAGAAACAGGGTAAACTGATAACCACGTCTGTTCTGGCTTCAATCACTTGATTAACGAATTAGGCAAAACTTTGCAATATAATTGTAAAAATTCAACAAAAATATTAAGTACACATTTCAATCAGAATTTTAACCTCTACAACATCTGTATTGACAATGTTTTTAAGAGTTAGTTTTTTTTTTAGATATTGTTATGGTAATTAATAAAAATGTGTTTTTTGACTATAAATCTGTACATTTCTTCAACCACTCACCTAGTAAGAGGAGGAAAACTTAGTACATTCATTCTAGACTTAAAGTAAAGGGATTAAAACAATTTCCAGCTTTCCCCTAATTAATTCCGAATGCGGCCCTTTTTTCCTCCCCTACCATTGGTCTATAAAGAGTTTTAAAGACTTTAAAATTCTATGCGCTCTAAGTTTTTTTTTTAAGGGGGGGGGATGCCAATTTCGAGTGGGAAGAAAAATCTTGATTATTTATTGTGACAATAAAATGACACAGAACATATATATATATATATATATATATATATATATATATATATATATATATATATATATATTTTAATTTAAGCAGTTTTAAAGTGTTTTGAATCTTTAAGTATTATTACTGTGACAGGTGAAGAAAACGGGGAAACGAAATTTTGAAGGTGAAATTCAGATAAAATTTTAATGAAATGGATATGATGGAATGAATAGTTAATGAAATTCAGGACTGATTATTTATTCACTTAAAGTAACAAATACAGTAGAGCAATTTTTTTTAACCTGTAACTGATGTCAAAGAAATTATCACATAACTAGTGTGAAGCGGTCTGTGAGACCGCTCCAACGAAAGATGAATAAAAGCCGCGATAAACTCATAGGATGTTGTTTTTGTACTAAACTTTTTGCACAGGAGTGTTATAATTAAAATTCACCTATTCAAAAGTCTCTGGTGTTAGTACTAAAGTTTCAAACGAAACAAAATTTCAGTAGTGTTTGTAGATAAACTGAAATTTGCAAGTTAAACTATGAAAATAGAAAAAAGCAGTGGTCTGTGAGACCGGTAACATCAGTTAAAGGATAAAAAAAAGTTTTAAACAGTTTAAACTTTGGTATTGTGGAGAAGGGAGTAAAAAGGGGAGGTGAAATTTCAGAAGAAAGGTTAGCTATGGAGGTTTTATCTTTATTTTTTAAATAAGAAATGAAAAGAAATGCAGAAGAGTTCCACCACAGATTAAGAAATAATATGACAGTAAAGCACTTTTAAGGACTTAAAAAAAAATTTGTATGAAAATAAGCACTTTCAAGCACAAAAAAAAATCCTTTTTGAAAAATGCAAGTACTTTTAAGGACCGTACGAATCCTGATACATGGAAAATTTCCCGACTACAGAGTAGTCCTGCACGGGTCAAGTTGCAAAAGACACAAAACCGAATATTATACTTAAGTCAACCCGCTACTCGACACGAACACTCCAAAAATATTTCCTCGATCCGCAACCTGACCAGAATCAGCCAAAATAATTTTCGGCAACCTGCAACTCAACCCAGACTTATTTCAACCAGAACCCGAAATAAAAGGAAAGGAAATCGTGTTTTATTGATATTATGAAATGTAATATACAATTACATCTCTAATAACAATTTATGTTGGAAAATGGACAAATGTAAATACTTTAATATTCAAACATATGTGGGTATCATGCCCACAAGTATTTGAAGTGAGGACAGCTTGTTAAAAAGCGCCATCGATATTCACCATCATGGTTGATTTCAATGGCGCTTGGTGACAAGTTGTCCACATGGCACACAATCGCATGACACACCTAAGTGATGTACGATAGGTGGGGGCTAAAGTTACGCACTTATCATTAATTTTGATTTTTAATGAACACATTGATCTAAACTTATGTGACGACTGATTAAAATGTTGTATTAAAACCTTAGGCACGTTCCACTATCTAACGACATTCTGTCAAGTTATAATTCCGTGAGAAATTGTAATTTTTAAAAAAACATTGCTCTGAGCATCTTTGCCCCAATGGTTGGGCTAAAAGTACGCAGTGATGAGGCAAAGATACACAGTGCGCATTTTTGCCCCATTACGGCCGGATTTTGCCCCATTTTCACTAAAATGAATGAGTAATGTAAAAGCATTAGTAAATTTCGATAGTATTTAAACTGAAAATTCTAAACTAGACCATGAAAAAAATAGCGGTCTGCGAGATCGCAAATAGCAGTTAACCTCTAACTGTTGTGATAAAAATTGTTTCATAAATACTGTAAACGGTTTCCGAGACCGCTTAATCGTTGATTGAATAAAATGGTTGACTGACTCATAAGAGGCGGTTTCTGCGCTAAACTTTATGCAAAGGGCTATTATAGTAAAATTTCCCGCATTCAGAAGTCTTCAGCTATACTTCTAATTTACCAAACGAATCAAAATTAAACTAACATAACTACTTAAATTGAAAGGTACAAGTTAAACTGTGAAAAATGAATATTACAGCGGTCGGTGAGACCGTTAACAGGAGTTAAGGATTAAGGTTTAAAACAAAAGCGATTCATGAAATAAGAATATTGATTTTTAAAAGGAGGTAGGTAGGTACATACGTTCTATATTTAAAAACTTCTAGAAAAAGGGAAATGTAGTTTACTAACTTATATTAGTTAAGTAGTTATTATATTTTATATAATACAAATTTAGAAATTGTGGAAAGCTTTGCATCTAGCTAAAACGATAGGGCAAAGTCCCGTATCTTAAACATGTGCGTATCTTTGTCCCAAGGATGATGCGTACTTTTATCCTATTCTGCAGTATTTTGCTTAACCGGCTACGCATAAGTATAAACAAATGTGAGGTAAACTGCGGCATTTAGAAGCTAAAAATCTTTCGATCTCCACTAAAATTTTGGATTTGTAAAAATTCCAGGTACTGTTAGCTAAAGAATAAAGTGAAATTTTAAAAATATTAGATCAAAATTCGAAAATTTGAACTCCTCATTTTCTTAGCACAAATTGCTACTTTTATCAAAGGTTTAAACAAATGACTAGTACACTTGAAACAAAACTGCCACCTATTGGCCAAGAGAGCAGAAATATTACTTCATATGAAATCAGCCGGTGCGTATTTTTGCTCCACTCGTATCTTTACCCCTACATACCCTGTATCTCTCTTTGCATGAGAAAGTAAAAACTCGGCATTTTATCGCTCAGAAACTCCCGTAAAATGCAAATGTTTATATTTAGGTTTTTTCCAAGTCTAAGATTTTCACAAAAAATTTGAGCAGAACAATTTTTCAGATAAAATAAATACATATTTCAATATGAATGAGTTATTAAATTTACTCCTTAACCTTTAACTGATGTCACAGAAATTGTCACAACTAGTGTGAAGACAACTAGTGTGAAGTTGTCTGTGAGACCGCTTTATTGAAAGATGAATAAAAGGCACGATTAACTCATAGGATGGTGTTTTTGTACTAAACTTTTTGTACAGGACTGCTATAATTAAAATTCACCTATTCAAAAGTGTCTGGTGATGGTACTAAGTTCACAACGGAACAAAATTTCGGTAGTGTTTGTAGTTAAACTGAAAATTGCAAGTATATAAAAAATTGCAAAACTATAAAAATTAAAAAAAAGGTGCGGTCTGAGAGACCGGTAACATCAGTTAAAGGTTAAGAAATAAAAAGTATATAAATAATGTGATAAATTATTTTTATTTAAAGCACAGTTAAGAACGATTTTTTCTTCTCTAGGAATAGGAAAAATATTACCAACATTTCATTTTTCATATACACGCAAACACATGTATAATATTTCTGATAGTTTTAAAACAAATACCCATAATACGTGTGTATAGATAGAGAAATGCCCAATATTCAGAGGTAAAAGCATAGGAGAGAGTATGGAGGAATGGGACACCTTTTACAAAAATAAGAAAAAGAACTTTGACACAAAAACAATATTGCAATTTATAGAATACAAAATGAAATACTTTCTATTGTCCTTGAACAATGTAGAAACATAATTTTCAGAAACAATTTTATAATTAAAGGAATGGAAATATAAGAATGGAAATATAACAAAATTTAACTCATAAAGTAGAAATATTTACTTGCGTCCTAATTTGAAATCATAATCAAGATGGATGCCTTGAACATCTCTGTGGCTGCGTGAATAGTCATTACGTCATCATTGAAGTCCTTTCTCATTGGCTGACAGTTGACACTAAGATATTTCATGTATTTTTACTATGCGAGTGGTAAATGTTATACCCGGTTACAGATAAAATTCTAGTAAACATGCAGATTTCTGTAGTTTTACAAAAACTAGTTTTGTAGGATTACAGATTTTTTTTTACAGTGAATAAGCAGAACACAAAAAATCTCAGAGACTGATAATTAATTCTGGAAATGTTCAAGAAATTGACTAGAAATCTCGCTCGCAAATACTTTCTTCAAATCAAGGAGATATTCCTGGCAGCACTGGTCCATTATTTGAAGAATGCCCGTTTATAGTTTTCTCTGTGAAAAAAGAGAAAATATCCGTCAATCGAAGAAACTTCCGTCCTTTTTTCCATGGTAAAAAAGAAATTATCTGTACTTTGAAGAAAAGAGTTTGTTTTAAAAATACCCCTCTCTTTATTCTGTGGCTGACCTTGGCGCCGAGCCTGGTACTGGACAAGTTCGATTCCAGTATCTTAACCACTGGACAAACGTTCGCTTGTTAGGGATTGAGTTTAACATGGCATGGTTTTTTTCACTTGGGAAATTGGGTTAAGGATTGATAAATTTCTTATTTAGAAAGCTCACAAATTTAAACTTAATTGCGGGGGCGTCGTTAGATAATGGTTGTGATTTTAATATAGAGTAATATAGGATAAAAATGTGATTTAGAAGTATTTTTAGCAAGACATAATTTGATTGTTAGATGTAAAATATTATATTTTTAATTAAATTCAAAAAGAAATGTTTGCTGTTTTGAGTAAATACGACTTTTTAAAGATAATTGAACTACTATATATTTTTTAATTGTGTTCGTTTAGAATGTTTTTTAAACTCCAACACACACACACACACACATATATATATATATATACATAGTCGACAAAAATTAACATACCTCCTAAAAAAATATTAGATAAAAAAATTCAGACCCTTTTTTTCTGAATTAAAATTTTGAAGTAATTATGAAATATTATGAAACTTTTTTTCAGATTCTTTATTGTTACTTTTTTTTAAAACTGTAATAAATACTCTAAAAATGCTCTAAAAATAAATTGTGAATAATTTTAAATGAATGATATAATTGCTACTTTAAGAAATAGCGCTATTTTTGTTTGTATGCTTTAAAATAAATTAGAAATTTTAATTTATGGAATTTTCTGTTTTCCATTAAAAAAAAAAAAAAAAAAAAAAAAAAAAAAAAAAAAAAAAAAAATTGAACTAGTATTAATAGAGTCAATACGCCTGCGTGCAAGGAATAAACGGAATTTTTCCCTTTGCGTGCAGGAAAACACAATGATAAGCCTTCCGATCAACCATTAAAATCGGGTGTGCCGGTGGGTTTCTACCAAGATATGACTTGGAAGACCAGTTGCATTTTAATATGCTAATGAAGTTCTGATAATCTTGGAATTTCAGCTTTCAATTCGATGAGGTGATGGTCTGTGCAGACGCCTCCCGCTCATTTATTAAATCGTTTGTTTGGTGAAATAAAACTTGCAACTTCAGTATAGATCCGGAAGATTAAAAAACTCCGCCCATTTTGATTGTTTTGGTTATATTTTAAGCATTTCTAAATTCACGCTTTAGTGCACAAACTCCTGGACGTTCAGCAAACTTGTTTCTAATTCGTCCATGGTGGAAAAACACTGTAATTTACCCCAAATTTAAAATTCTTTATTTTAAGAAAGTTAAACTATGTATGGATGAACAGGCTAAAAGATAAATTAATTTCATATGAGTTGCATTTGACTATTTTGTATAACTTCTTTAGTTTAATATGAGTATTGAATTGCTAATTTGTAGTCATTTTCATATTCATATTATAAAATGTTCTATGCATTATAAAATTATTTAAAATTCAAAGCAATTATCTTAAATGTTTTCATACAGTAAAAGAGAAAAAAATCAATTTTATTTAAATGTAGCTAGCCAATTTTCCGTTATACAATTTCACATCACGAGTATTACCAACATAAAAAACCCATCACGTGAAACTTTTATTGGAAACGTAAAATTGACGGTGGCAAAAGTTTATTATGAAGATTTATTAAACATAAATTTATTTAACATTTAACCATTTATTAAATATAAAAATATCAATTTTATTTAAATTTACTTACTCTATTCAGATCCAGAAATCACTATAAATGCAAATGAAAAACGTGTTCTGTATTGCTTTATTTTACTTGGAAATATGACAAAACATAAAATATTCATTTTAAAGTTCTAGTTATGCAATTCCCAACCATGAGCGCTACCAGCGTAAAAACCTATCAGGTAAAAAAGTTTATCACAATCTAAATTTGACTGTGGCAGAAGCTTATTGTGAAGATTTATTAAAAAACCCTTAAAAAATCAAATTCATTTGAACTTAGTTACCCTATTTCCTGCTAGTGGACGCTATAAACGTAAAAAAAGTGTTTAATTTGGGCACCTATTAGTAACTTCAGTATAGCTGTCATGCAGTAAAAAAAAAATGAATTTTACTTAAATTAGGTAATTCTATTCCTTTCCATGGGGCTATAAATGCAAAAGAAAATTTTGTTATGTATTTGTTCGTAAATGTTTGTTATGTAATTTTAACTTGAAGTATGGTTGTCATGAAATAAAACATAAAGAAAAAATCCATTTTAAAATTTTAGTTATACAATGTCCTACCAGGGGCACTACTAGCGTAAAAAACATATAATGTGAAAATATTTGTCAAATGTAAATTAGATAGTGGTAAAAGCATATTCTAAAATTTTAATTAAAAACAAAAAAATCTTTTTTATTTAAATTTAGTTACCATATTTTCGCAAGGAGACGCGATTAACGCAAGAAAATTCTCTTGAATCTGTAGCATCTATGTTCAACTTCAGAATTGCTATCATGCAGTGAAACATAAAAAAAACCCAATTTCATTTAAATTTGGTTATCCTATTTCCTCCCAGGCGGCGCTATATACATAAAAGAAAATTTTTTTGAATCTGTGTTCTCTAATTTTAACTTGAAGTGTGGTTGCCATATGGGAAAACATGAAAAAGAAATTCTCTGCTTTTTCTGAATATTTATTTTTTAAGGCACAAAAAACAAATTTATTTAAATTTATTTTACGTATCGCATCTGATAACGCACTTACAGCAATTATTGTTCATAGGCTTCAATAGTTCAATTTCTTCTATAGCCAAATTCTTTTGTATGTCCCTGTAAACGAACAATAAATTCTATGTACACCCTATTCTACAGTTAGTTCCGTACAATACACCTCAGTGATACATATAAATTTTATAATCTTTAAAATAATCTAATTATCATTAAAATATACCGTAAACTATTTTCCCCCAAAGACGGTAATGTAACGGCATTCTTTTGAGTGTCTCTGTAAATGAACCCAAAATGCTACACTCTTCATTTTCAATACCGAACATGCCATAATGATATCCAATAACATCTAGAGATTTCATGACAAGAGTACTGCTACTTCTACTTCCAGATACTCTAAGAATTATAGACACTCCTATTACAAACGAAGTGACGTATTTGAAGTGACAAGAACGGCAATTAATGAAAATATTCCCTAACGATGGCTGTGGGTTTTTGGGACCGAAAGTACTAGGAAATTTACATAAAATGTATATTTAAAACTTGTAACATCTGTAGCATTATTATCTGTCACCTTTCATCTCCCCAGGGAATTAATATATTTAACTTCTTCTTGCAGTGTTCTCATCTTAACCCCTTAATTCTCGCTCCCGTCATATTCACGGGCTGTAACTTTTATTCAGATTATTCAGATTTGTTTGATTCCCACCAGTTTTATGAAATAGGGTAATTGGCTTTATTATGGTATCATTTTACCGGTCATTAAATAGGGTGAACATTTCTTTTTCAAAAAAGTGGTGCCAATAACCAATTTGAATTTTTAAACCTTAATTTAATGTGACCGTTAAGGGGTTAAAGATGCCATTTTTTTCTTAGTTGTCAAAATATTTCTAAAAATATATGAATAATTTAATATTTTATGTGTTAAAAACTGACGAACTGGCAGTAAAATTTTAACACGTCATATAAAATTAAGCGTAGATTTCAGAAATATTTTTAAAACTAAGAAAAAAGAGGCATCCTTTAAGAAGAGAACACAGAAAAAAGAAGCTAAAATATTAATTTCCTGAGGAGATATTTTGAATATAAAAAGGCATGTAACGCCCATAGACTTAACATTACCAAGGGGAATTCGGAAACTGAGTGACGCCTTAAGTCTAATGGAAAATTACAGAGATTAGTTTATTAAAAGAGATTCTGTTAAATTACAGAGAAATTACTCGGTAAATGTACAGTAGACTCAGTAAATTCATTTATTTTTAATAAGAATAATTTAATTTAGTTAGCTTATGAACGTCGAAGAATTGGAATTTTTTGAGTGAATTTAAACTGCTGTACCATTTAATTTTTGCGATATTTATTTCTAGCCCGCCCTTGATTCGATACCGAGCCCTCAGGATTGGAGACGATCACCTTACTAATTGTGCTGTAGGAGCTGTTACTCCTGGATGCAAAAGGATGTGCTTTATGATTCAGTGGGAAAATACTTTTACTTTTAATTTACAATTAACATTACCAAGCTTCATGCACGTGATCAATGAAACAACTGCGAAGTGGCTGTCGGTAAAAATCCCTGCTAACTCCGTAGAGACGAATTTTCCTTTTCTTAAATGTTCTAATTTTTAATAAAGCAATTTTTAAATAAATGTTTTAAATATTTCTAATAAAATTGTAAAAGAATTTTAAAAGTGTGTATTTTAAATTTAAGCTTATAACAAAGGTAAAAATATCTTTAAATAAAGATATGGAAAGCCCTACAGATAATTTGTTATAACAAAAGGGTAACTGCCTGTAAAATGATAACCGAGAATCAAAATCAAATGCATTTCACTCAGAACTACTTGTTGAAACGTCAGTGAAGACTTACTGTGGAGACACGGAAAGTTTTTAATTTCCGTCTGTCTGTCAGTCTGTTCTGCGATAACTGGCGCTAAAAGCATTCGATTAGCTGCATGTTGTTGAGGTTCCCGGATTTAGCTATGTAGCTTTTTCTTATATTTGGTTGATTCGTTCGGAAAATAAAGGGCATTTTATTTTGCGCCATAATGCTTACTTATGGCAAATCAGACGATTTTCAAATTTTCATTTGTTTTAAAGAAAATGGCTCATTTAATTAATGATTTAAATGGTAAATTATGGATACTGATATTTTCCAAAATGAGTCTTATATTCCGATTAGTTTGAAATTTTGTCAATGCATTTGCCAGATTTTAAAAATTATTTATGTAACTTTTGGCGGATTTTTATACATGTGTTCTAATAATATAAAACATTTTGTTTTATAAGCTTACTTATTTGAAATGTACATATTTCATTGAACTCTTTTTCTTTTATCAGTTACCTAGCAACAGTAATTCATTCTAGTAATATAAATGTGCATAATGTGTGTGTGAAATGTTTGAGTCAAGCCGACGTCAAAACGGATGAATTAATGTCTTTGTATCTTTGCATATTCCTGAATTTTAACCCAGAAATGAATTTAGGCTATGTTTTACTTATTTTATTGAAATATTTTCCGTATAAATTCAAAAGCTCACTATTTTCTTAATGAATCAATTGATATTTGTCTATAAAATTTAAAAATATTTCTTTCGTTGCCAAGAAAATCAAAACCTGGAATAATTTTTAATATACAGTAAATTTTCAATGGAAAGATTTTCACATGAAACAGGGAAATTGAAATAAAAAAATTAATAATGATAATAAAAAAAAGAATACGACGTCATATTGGAAATATAACGGTAATTTTCAAGTATTTCTTAATAATACAAGGTAACTTGATTTAAATAAGCACGGAAAGCAACCGAATATGACGTCATATACCAAAAATAACAAAAATAAAGCGAATACGTTTTGATGTTGAAATAAAATGGTCTTGGGTAATGGAACATAGTTGTAATTTTCTGGATTCCCTAGTTGCTTTGCAACTTTACATCCGGTGTAGAAGTAGTGTGTTTTTGGATGCAATGGGGCCATAGAAGAATGTTTAAACGTGGCTGGTGGCCACAAAAAAAATTAAAGTTTAAGAGTAAATAAAACTTACTATAGAAATGTTAGTATAACAATATAAGAGAAAAAAAATGTCCATTAATTCCTATCATACCTGAACAGTCCGTAAACAGGCAAAAAGATACCATAGGGAGGCCCCAGTATTAAAAAGGCTCTTTTCAGAGACCATAAATTATAGTTTAGTACAATATTTAAATACTTAACAACAGTGTAAAAAGAGGAAAATTTTAAAATATTTACATATTTACAAGATGAAAATAATAATTAATTACATGAGAAATTAATGAAAAATGATAATAGAAACTATAAATGAGGAGAGTTCAAACTAACTGTACAATTAAAAAATATCATTCAATGGGTAATTTAAAAGAAAAAGAGGACCGCGGCCACCCAGTCTGGTAACTCTAAGAAAAAAGTAGACAAGCAGAAAAAAAGAAAAGAAAAGTTTAAAAAAGAATAACGTTAGAAGGGTAATCTAAGTTTAACGCGTGATTTTTTTAAACATAATAAAGACAATACAAAACAAGGAAAAAAGGCAAAAAAAGTTTAACTGTAAAGAAGAAATTAATCTTCGTTAATGTTGATTTGGTTAGCAAGTTTATCAAATTCAGTAATTATGACTAGCAATTTCTGCATTAGGTTATCAAGTTTTTTGGTTTGAGTTGAGATGTTTTTAATACAGCCTAGAAATTTGGTTATTTGTAGAACTTCTTTGATATCATTGAAAGTATTAAATATTTCTTGGATATCGTTAGAGTAACTTTTAGGAATTTTAGATGAGTTGGGAAAATTTTGAGTGTTATTGGATATTTCATGAGTATTGGAGGAAAGGATATTTGCGGTTTCATTATCTGTAACTTCGGAGTTTAGCATTTCAGAACTAGTTGAGGGTTCATTGGTCTTAGTTTTTTGATGTAATTGAAGTCTTTGAGGATTTGCAGAAAGAGTTGGATTTCTTTGGAACCCTGGTTATCGCTGTTATTTGAGAACACACCTCTGTAGAGTACTCATACCCCTGACATTTATAACATTGTTTAGCTGTATTTTTACTGGTATTTTAACAGAAATGTAGTGTATTACGCTAATTTGGAAAATTTCCTCAAATTGTTTACGCGGTAAAACGTTTACCATATAAAGTGGCATAGGATGAGATGTTTTACGATGTTTCAGGATGGCAGCCCTAGTGACTGTGAAACCATGCTCTTTTAGGCTTTCTTCTATAATTTGGATGTCAATGTAACATGGGAGGCCTCTTATGCATACTTTTTTGGGCCTTAGCTCTCTGGGGTCGAGAGTAGTGTACTTTTTTTGGTTTTTATCTAAACATCTTTGCGTTTTTCTGAAGTCATCATCGGTTCTACATTGTATAACAAGGCGTTCGACTTTAAGAGCAATTTTGATTTATTTTGGAGTTGAGCTCCGTTATTTTTGGGGCTAGCGACGTCCAGTTATCGTCAATTTCAATGTAAAAGGGGTTAATAGTTTTTTTAGAGTTTCCAGAGTTTTGGTCAGTATTTTCAATAACAGTGGTTTGTTCTATATCATTATTTTCGTTAAGATTAACTTCATTGGAAATATTTTTATATTTGTTATTCAGGGGGATAGAAGAACTCTCCTCTGTAAGAGGACGTTTAACTCCTTTTTTAACAGCATTAAAAGCTCGTTTTTAAGGCTAGTGTTAGTAAGAATAGTTTGAGAGTTTTTCTTATACGTTACAGAACAAAAAAATCCGAAATAAGCAGAATCTATCAAATTTTCAACGGTTGGCTCCCTTAGTAAAGAAAACACCTCAAAGCAAGTATTTCTTACCTCTTCTTGTTCTTTAGTTGATCCAGAATAACATTCTTTAGATTTAATATCCAGAATATATTTATCTATAAAGGTGAAAAAATTACCTAGTATGCTTCTTGCATATTCCTCAAAGCTTGATGAAATATTGTCGAATTGATTTTTTAAATTAGTGTTTAATGATCTTGGGTTTAACGGTCTTGGGTTATGATATTATTTCTTATTTAAAGAAAATTTTTATCAATATTTTACGGTTTATCGCGCAGGTAACATAAAAGATTAAATTTTTTTATTTAGAATATCTTTTTTTTTTTTTTTTTTGTAAAGCAAGTTGATTGCAAATGTCAGTAATGTTACTGCATAAATATCAATTTCGAAAACGACGTCATGATTAGCGGGAAATAATTGTTTTCATTCTTAAAAACTAAAAAAATAACAAGATTGTCTGAATAATCATATTCACAAATCACGTTTTCTATTTTACAGGATTGCCCGTTTGGCCTCCAATTTTTATCCGGAATTTCAAATTCATCCCGGAAATTTCGAAAGAAGAATTTTTACTTTATGTGATTGATAGAAGTCTCTTATAAAATCAAGCATAAAATACTATTCTTTATTTCTGTATGAACAATAAATTTCTAATAAAATTGAAGGCCAAACTGGCAACGCTATTTAGTCAATTAGCATTGCACACGATGATGAATGATTACTCATTAGGTTTAAAAGTTGCCAAACATGCTTATTTTTGGGGTGATTTCAATAAGCTAATGCTATAAAATAGATTATGGTTCATAGATAAGATTTTAGAGATAAATAATATAGAACGGCAATAAAAAGTATTTTTGGAAAACAAAAATTGTAAAAAACATTAGATTTCTAAATTCGATAACTCCGTTCACATTTACATAAGTTCCTTATACATCAAGTGCAGGTGTTTGTGGTTGGCAGGTAAGTAAATATTCAATACTGCTATTTAGATATTGGGATAATATACAATGCTTATTCAAATTGTTGCTTATATATATCAGTGTAAAATGAAATTTAAGATATAATCTAAACTTTCGTACAATCAATAGAAAATTACGAATGTAAATTTAATGAGACTACGGCGGTGAAGAAATGTACTTTATATCTAAAAATTTATCATAATATTCAGTTCATGAGAATTATAGAATATCTTTGCATAACAACGTGATTAATTAAAAGCTTCTAATTTCAGAAACCGTCTAAGCATATTTTATTCTAATAAATATTTAAGTAGTTTGAAAACTTTCAATTGTTGTCTGTAGGAAGTTGAATATTAGGCAAAGCGTGTTAAAAAGCAAGGATTTTCAGACCGGATGTTGAAGCTCCTGATCTGCAGATTTACTAGTGTAAATTTACAGAGAATCTATGTTTAAATTTTTAGTTTACATATGATTTCCTGAAAGGCAAAATTGAAGAGAAAAGGTGTGTTTATGGACCTAATAATTTTCAAAATAAGGCTTTAAAACACTCATTCCAAAAGTAACCAACTCTTTGTTCAAATAATGCAGCCATTTAGAATTTCTGTTTGAAAACCTTCTTTTACCCATTAATGCATGATCTTTTATTTTGTTCGGGAAACATTATATTTGAGCCTAATTTTGTCAATTTATACACTAGAAAAATTGTGAAAAAATTTATTTACGTTTCTGTTGGACATAATGTCACTCCTGAGTTACGTAACAAAAACTGCTCACAAAAGGATAATTTTAAATTATACACTTACTTTAAAATATTTCACTGAACAATAACAACTATTCAAAGATATAATAATTTTTATAATGTTTTTAATAGTTTGCAGAATTAATAAAGATAGAGAAAAAACTTAAGTCGACTATATTGCAAGCAGTATTAACAAAAGATGTTATATACTCCCTGTGATAACAAATCAGAAAAAAACAGTCTTCATGACCTCAAATGCAGGTTATCACACCTAATTAACACATAATAGTTCATCCAAAGACCAAGAAAAAGCGGCAAATGGCAAAAAAGGTCATGTAACTTCTGCGTTACACTACGCATTTAAGGGTTAAGCTCATCTATTAAGCTGCCGTGGACTCGGAGGGAGCTCGGTAACCTGATTGAAGACAAAAAACTAATCGAAATGTACTAAGAGACTTCTGGCGGTTTATCGAGGAGCCTGGGGCCATTGCCCCACATCACCGACAGTAATACTATGAAAAACTAACAGGAACTGAATCATGGCAGTACTGGGAAAAAGACTTAAATTTTAGTGGGGGGGGGGGGGTAACAAACAAACAATCCCTGAGCTCAATTGAAAAATAAATAGTAATTTAAAATTTTACTAACAGTTAATAAAGAAATTACTTAAAGATTATAAAAGGCTCGGTGAACAGCAACTTCCGCGCCTAGCTCACGCTTCACCGCGAGACCAGGCTACTATGGCTTCACGGGTGTTCGCAGTAATACGGCCTTGAAAAAGACCCTATGAGACACCCACGATCCACCACAGATAAGGAGCCCCGTTCACAACTGAGGGTGGGAGAATAATGGCGGTCCGCTCCAAGTCAAGTCAACGCAAGTGCTTCGGAGTACTTACAGTGGGCCGCAGCCCCTGTTTAACCTCCATCGAACATGGGCAGAACATAACTAGGGAATTAAATAAAAGAAGGTAATTTAGAATTTGGAAACTCAGGTGGAGCGTTGAAAAAACCGAAGTCCTTTCTGCATTCCTGAGTAAGGAGAGCCGAGGTTAAATATAACCCCAATACGTCGCAATGATCCCTTAACCGGTAGAGAACCATCACTTCGTTGACAGACTGCTGATATCGAAGAGCTGCTGAGCTGTTTTCCCATTGGTCGAAGCCGAAGCCCCTCCCTTCGGTTGACAGCTGCAGCAGGTAAGTCTTCCTCCCCCGCCAGAACCCGCGAACAGCCGAGAGCCTACGGTAGTACTTGGTACACAGATTCTTTTTTTTTTCTTTGATTATTTTTGGAGTCAATGCTTCTCCATTTCTTCTATCTGCGACCATTAAGGAGCACATCAAGCAGTTTAAAAACGTACATCCAAGAACTGTTAATTTACTTGATAAATATATTTATGTAGATGATTTCATATCGGGCGAAGATACTCTGCAAGAAGCTCTTGATGTTTCCCTTAATGCTAAGAAAATAATGTCTGAAGCAGGAATGACTCTACGAAAATGGGTAACAAATGATGAAACGTTACTAAAGTGCTGGCAGAAAGAAGGTTTAGATATTCAGGCGGAACATGCTACTATAAGCCTAGGTAGTAATCTTACTAAAGTATTGGGTATGTCTTGGAAAACAGAACAGGATTGTCTGACATTCGAAGTCAGGAGTCTAATAGAATTCTTGTCATCGCAAAAAAGCTCAAAACGTCTACTATTGCAAGCAGTTGGTAAAATCTTCGATCCGTTAGGCATGCTGACACCATTCACCATTAGAATGAAATGCCTGTTCCAAGAACTATGGCTAAAGAAGACAGCATGGGATGAACAGTTACCAGCTAATGTGCACGAAAAATGGTTAAAGTGGTTCGAAGAACTTCCAAATTTAGCAGAATTAAAAATTCCGAGGAAAATTCTTGGTTGCTTGAATCAAGTAATAGCTGTAGAAATACATGCCTTTTCTGATGCTAGTAAAATAGCGTATGGCTCTGCAATTTATCTGAGAATAAAAAGAGAGAGTGGTGTGGAAGTCAATCTCGTGACTTCAAAGAGTCGTGTTGCACCGATAAAGGAGATAACTCTGCCTCGGTTGGAACTTCTCGGAGCCTTACTAAGTGCAAGACTGACCAATAAAGTAAAACCCATCCTAGATCAAAAAATCACATTGAAAGTGTACTATTGGACCGATTCCAAAATAACATTATACTGGATCAAAGGCTCATCAAGGCGATGGAAACGGTTTGTGGCAAACCGTGTTATAGAGATCAATGCACTGACTGATTCTAACTCATGGCATCACTGCTCCAGCAAGGACAACCCCGCTGATCTCTTAACGCGAGGTGCGACTGTTAATTCTATTATAGAGAATCCCATGTGGTTTAAGGGACCACAATTTCTAGCAGCTGACGACTTGTCAATTCCCAACGAACTTATTTCTGTTCCAGAAAAGGACTATTTAGTAGAGACTAAATCAAAATGTAAAAATGACATTGATTCTAATATTTCTCTTTCTCTTTTCAGGAATCCTGAAGCAGTAGATTTTTTTCTAAGTCTGAAGAGCAATTATTTCAGTATTCTTCGTATATTGTCTTATATTTATAGGTTTTTTAACAATTGTAAGTGTAAGTCAGTAGACCGGCTCTGAGACAGCCTCACTACCTCAGAAATAAGGGCTTCAGAAACTTCTTTAATCAAGTTAGTACAAAATGCAGAATTTCAGGAAGAGATTAGCAGTTTAAAACGGAAGTCAAGGGTTCCTTCTTCCAGCAAAATTAAATGTTTATCCCCCTTTTTGGATCAAAATAATATCTTAAGAGTTGGCGGTAGGTTGGAAAATTCAGGTTTAAACTTTGATAAGAAGCATCAAATCATTTTGCCGAAAGGCCATAAGATTACAAAACTCATATTTGAGTATTTTCATAGGAAATATTTTCATATTGGTCCCCAAAGTTTGATACATTACGTACGTATGAGGTTTTGGCCCGTAAGTGGGAAAAATTTAGCACGAAAAGTAGTGCATGACTGCGTTGTCTGTTTCAGGAGCAACCCAGTTACTGCCAAACAAATCATGGGTGTTCTCCCATCAGAAAGGGTAACTCCAAATTTTACTTTCAACCATATAGGAGCCGATTTTTGCGGTCCTTTTGAGATTAAATATAAAAATCAGGGTTGGGTTGGGTTGATTTTTGACGGCCAATTATCTACACTAGGGATATAGGCCCGGGTGGGAAGTGCCCTCCGTGGGGGTCTTTCTAAGGGAACCTAATCCGTATTTACGCATGGAAAATCCACGGCTCGAAGAAAACCACGAAAACTCCGAACGATTAGGCCGACGGGCGCGATTGGGTTGAACCCAGCACCTCCCGTCTACCAGCTTCGAGAGCAGAACCTCTCGGCCACTGGTGGGGCTTAAAAAAAATCAGAGAAAGGGGATTTTTCATAAGATTTATGTCGCGATCTTTATTTGCTTAGTGACAAAGGCTATTCATTTAGAAATGGTCACAGACCTAACATCAGACGCGTTTATCGCAGCACTCAAAAGGTTTTTTTCTAGGCGAGGAAAATGCTCTTCGATTATTACAGACAATGCTACAAATTTTAAGGGTGCTAATTCAGAATTACGCAAACTTCATGAGTTAGTTCGTAGACCGGATGAAAAAATTAGCTAATTACCTTACTTCAGAAGCTATTGAATGGAAGTTCATTCCTCCTAGATCGCCCAACTTCGGTGTTTTATGGGAGGCTGGTGTAAAATCTTTCAAGTATTATCTTAAACGGACATTAAAAGGTGCTAGATTGACTATGGAAGAATTCCAAACAGTCACCACCCAAATCGAAGGGGTACTAAATTCGCGTCCCTTAACCCCATTATCGACCGACATAAATGATTTTAACGTATTGACACCTGGCCATTTCCTAATTGGTCGGCCAATAGACGCTATTCCAGAACCTCAATTAATTGATATTAGCGAATCCAGATTATCTCGATGGCAAAGAGTAACTAAATTTGTCAATTAATTTGGAGAAATTGGCAATTAAATTACTTAAGTCATCTCCAAAATCGTTCAAAATGGCTGGTAAAGAGCGATAAAGTGCTAGTGACCCAGAAATCTTTGTGCAAGAAGTTAGTAATCCTTCGCAACAGGTTACTTATGCGTTCGCAAATGGAGTCTCCAGTGTTTGTGTCTTTCTTGAAGCGACTGAGGGTAAGATTCCACGAAATAGGCCTGTGGCTTTAAAAGCTGATTTTGACAAAATAGTTGGTCCGAATGCGCCTTCAAAAATTCGTTTTACCAGGACGGATAAATTGTTAGTCGAGACGTCGGATGCTCAATGCGCTCAGGTGGTCTCCGGTATTGACAAATTACTTAATGTGCAGGTCAAGGCGTATACTCAACAGGAAACTATTACGTCGAGGTTTGTCTTACACAATATCGATACGAGTATTACTCTCGAAGAGTTGGGAAAGGAAATTGAAGCTGAAAATAAGCTAAAGGTTAAGGAATTGCGGCGTTTTACCAGAAAGGATAATGGTGTTACCAAACTAACGGAAACTGTTTTAGTGACTATTTACGGCACATTTATTCCTGAAAGGATCAAGTTGTTTTATATGACTGAAAGAATTAGACTTTTTTATGACAGACCACGCCAGTGTCTTAACTGCTGGTAATTTAATCATGCCACCAGCAAATGTACGAATGAAACCACCTGTAGGAAGTGTGGTGGTAAACATGCGTCTGCTACATGCAGTACTGCCGAGCTTACGTGCTCTAATTGTCAAGCCTCCCACCTGGCGTCTGACCGGAAGTGTCCAGCCCGACTAAGGGAAATGGATTTCCAAAAATACAAATCTGATAACCATTTATCAATCACCGAAGCTCGTAGACTGTATGCAAAGAATTCTAATCCAAAAACGTATGTTGATTCTGTTAAAATGAACTCTGAAGTAACCTTGAACCCCACATATGTAACTAAAGCAGACCTCAAACAAACGATGGAACTCTTTTTTCAGCGCACCCAAGAGTGCATCCTTAGTGTGTTACAACAACAAACGAACTTATTCATACAAATCATGTAAGGATTGGTAAAGTCTTTCACGGCGGCCTGTGCGGCCAATACACGGACTGCTAATGCTTCTAAAGATGCGGTTGGCAGCTCTCCCTCCGATCGGCCGAAGAAACTTAAAAAACAAAAGGTGACGGCCCCGCGGCTATCCTTAGCGAACTGTCAAGACCAGGTTTACAGTAAAACGAGCGGGAACGTGTTTGTTCTGAAATCGGGCTCTGAAGAAGAGTCTGGTGGCGACGACATGGAACAGGTTTAGCGCCCCCTCCTTCTATGTTTTTTTTCTTCTTTTTGTGCCGCCCTTTTTGGTGTTCGCCAATTGGACTTTTTGCTGTTTGTGTGTTTCCCAGGGGTTCTTTGTCGTTTATTTATGGTGCAGTTTTCGATCCCTTTTGCCGTGATTCAGTGGAACTTGAGAGGCATTAAAAATAAGGTCCATTGGTTGAAGTGTTCCCCCTTTTCGAAGGCCGATGTTTTTGTTTTTCAAGAATCCTTTTTTAGAGTGGATGATTCTTTTGCCTACCCGGATATGGTGGTCTATCGTCAGGAAATAGCTGGCAGGGGTGGTGGTCTGCTCACTGCTGTGAGTAGTAAGCTTACCTCTGTAATACTCGATTTGGGCTCTCTTAGCACCCAGGGTGTGGAGGTCCTTGGGGTTAGGGTTTGGATGGCTAGACGGTGGGTGACTATCATCAATGTTTTTAGCTCCCGAGGGTAGAGTTAGTGAAGCTTGGCTCCAGCGGCTTACCAATAAGATTTCGCATCCCTTCCTGATACTTGGTGATTTTAATCAAAAGCATCATGCCTGGGGCAGTTCTTGTAATACTTCGGGCTCTGAAGAGATTCTCAACTGGCTTCTCAACAACAATGTTTGCATTCTTAATACAAATCATCCAACTCACGTCACTCATTCTGGCTCTGCATCTTTGATTGATCTCTCTTTTTCAAGCCCTGATTTTTTTCGGCTCACGGACACCTATGTTCACCCTGATCTGTTTGACTCTGACCACTGGCCTATCATCCATAAAATTAACCATGTCACTACGAACTACCTGCATACTTCTACAAATTGGGATGGAGTAGAGTCTTGCCTTAATCGGACCCTGGATATTCATGATGTCACCTCATTTGAGCACCTCCATAAGAGCTTTCGTGATGTTCTTTCTCATAATTCTTTCAAACATAGGGTGCAGCGGCGGGATAACCGCCCCCCCCTGGTGGGACTCACGTTGTGCGTGGCTCCTCGGCCAAAAGAGGAAATTCCTGAGATTAGCCAGAATCAACTTATCGAGGGATTGCTGGAAATCGTATAAGTCTTATGCTGCTCAGCTCAAGCGCTATATGAATTATCAGGCTCGCAATTACTGGGGTGATATATGTGAAAAGGCCGCCAAAGGTACTATTTATCAAATCATCAAGGCTTTAGCCAAGAGGAGTAGCTCGGAGTCAAATTTCTATTTGATGGACGAGACTGGGGAGCTTCTCGACAGGTCTGACCAAGCCAATGCCTTTGCCGAGCAATTTCGAAGCGCCCGTGAGTTCTGTGGTATCCCTTTTGATCTTAGCAGTTCGGATGAGCATTGGAACAACCCGATCACGTTTGAAGAGTTGAACCGTGCGATTCAGGATACCAAGAATACCACCCCTGGAGAAGACGGAATTCCGGCTCGTGTTTATAAGGCTCTTACAATTGGAAACAAACAAAAGTTGCTTCGGCTTTTTAATGATAGCTTCATGTCGGGCAGTGTTCCGGAAAGCTGGAGAACTGCGGTGATCCTGCCTATCTGGAAGTTTGGGAAACCTAAAGGGATTCTTAGCAGTTACCTGCCCATCGCTCTCACGGCTGTGGGGTGCAAGATTATGGAGCGCATCCTCCTCAAGAGAATTCTCGACTGGGCTATGCCTAGACATCGTTTTAATGATCGACATTTTGGCTTTTTTCGCAATAGCGATTGCACGAAGGCTTTGAAGCTGTTTTACTTAGACATTAAGCATGCCAGATCGGAGAGGAAGTACATCATCGCTCTCAAGCTAGACATCCACGCGGCGTATGACTCTGTATGGTGGGATGCTCTTATTTACAAGATAGCTAGCCTGGGCATTGCTGGAAGAACGACCTTGTGGATCTTAAAGTGGATCGAGATTAGGAAGATCAAGGTTAAGTGGAGAGGTGTTTTCTCTCATCTGGTAAACTCTTTTCTTGGTGTGCCGCAGGGCAGCGTCCTTTCGCCCATCCTGTTTATGATCTTCCTGTGGGATTTATTCGAAGCTGTTGATTCGGGGGTTCAAATCATTGTATATGCCGATGACAGCCTTCTCTACTTTTCAGATTTTTCCTTAGAAGATGCTTTTTTGAAACTCCAGGAGATGCTTAACAGGATCAATGCTTGGTGCACTTATTGGAAGCTTGAGCTCCGGCCTGATAAATGCTCGGCAATAAACTTCTCTCGGCAAAAGGATTCTCCCCCGCAGAATTTCAGTCTTCATGGATCAGACATCCCGTGGCAGAATACTACAAAGATCTTGGGTGTCATTTTTACTCACAACCTGTCATTCAATCAGCATATTGAGTTTTTATGTAAAAAATGTATGAAGCGCCTAAATTTATTAAAAGCTGTAGCCAGTCCTCAGTGGGGAGCAAAAACCGTCCATCTCATTCCTTTGGTCAATTCCCTTATTCGGGGCGTTATTGATTATGCGTGTCCTGTGTACGGCGTTGCCGCTAAGACCTCTCTAAAGAAGCTGGATGTGGTGTATAATGCGGCCCTCTGTTTTGCGACCGGCCTGCTCAAGTGGACTCCCATCTTCAAGCTATATCGTGAATCCAACCAAGCTCCTCTTAGTTTGCGACGAATTTATCTTACCTCCTCTTTTTACATCCGGTGTACGTCTGCTGTCAATTTTGGTCGTCCCTGCTCCAATTTTTTTCCTGATGGGTTTTCTTGGCCTACAGACCATGCTATTGTGACTCCTCATATGCTGATTACCTCTCACTGGCCTTGCGGGAGCTTAAAAGATGTCTGTGAGATCATAGTTGATGAGTTGCCGTTTCAAACTAAAAACCTCCCTCCCACCGCCATCAGTCAGTGTTTCAGTCTGTACATGGATGAGTTCCGTCATCTTACCAATTCTTGTTTTATCGCCACGGATGCTTCGAAAAATGATTTTAAAACTTCTATTGCTGCTGTTAATAGTACTGAAGATACATCCTGCGCTTACCTCACGCATCATTTAAACTCAACTTTTACTGCGGAAGCTCTAGCCCTTAATCTGGCTGTCCAGCGCTTTCTTATCAAGAGCTACAACTACTTTATTTTGTCGGATAGCAAGTCTGCCCTTGAAGCTTTAATGCATATCAACCATAAGTCCCCAGCTGTCATCTTACACCTTTTCCAGTCTTTGTGCAGGGTCCGTGATTCTGTGTGTGGGATTACCTTGATTTGGGTCCCTGGCCATGTTGGTATCCCTCCTAATGAGAAAGCTGATAATCTGGCAAGAAATAGCCCGTATGCGGTCAGCACTTATAGTGGGGTGGCCCCTGAAGACTTAAAGAGGCATTTAAAGGATCAGCTTCATGCTAGCTTCCAGAGCTGGTGGGATGATTGTAAATATGCAGTCGATTCGCCGTATCTTGGTCCGAATATTTATAAGTGGACGCATAACCATAAAGGGGATGTTTTCATTGCTCGTTTCCGGACGCAAACGGCTGTTACTGACAAAAAGTTATATATTTTCAAGCTAAGTAATTCTCCCACGTGCTCTCTTTGTTCTACGGAGGATGGGACGGAATTCCATTACGTTTTCAAGTGCCCTGTTTTTGATGCTGAAAGAACGATGCTGCGGGATGCCATGACATCTGTTATTTCCTTTCCTGATGACTGGATTGACTTTTGGGAATGTATCAACTCTAATCGTCATTGTTTTCGTCTGTTCATCAATCTCTTCCTCGGGAGCGGGCGTTTTTAGTCGCCTTTTCCCGTTTGTCCTTTCTCGCTTGTTTCACGACTCTTTCTTAATGGCGGTGTTGTCTTTTTGATTTTGGTGCTGCTTGTCTGGATGAGTTGTTTGGCTCCTTCGTTCTAGGTTGCCCCTGGTTTATGTTTAGGGTGCGTCTTTTTTTGTGTTTTTCAGGTAGTTTTTGTCCTCTTGTTGGTGTTATCAGTTCGTGGTTTGTTGTGTAGGCTGTCCCACTTTGTTTCTGGTGATGAACTGGTCTTCATTATGTTTCGTTGGTTTGGGTATATGTGATCATTTGAGGTCATGCCGGCCGGAGCCGCAGCACCTACCTTAAAGCTCAAATAACAAATAACAAATCCAAGTTCCAAGTTCCAAGTCAGCAAAAACCAATTTTAAATATTACTAAAGACTATTAAAAATAAAGAGAAATTAAAAATTTAAGATTTAATTTAAAAGATATGCAGAGTATCTAAAATCATTTCATACCTAACTTCGGTCTTTTTCTGTTATGTATGTCAAAAATATCGTACACTGGGAGTGAGTTAAGAGCACTGTTTTCAGAATTTTCCAAAGAGAGATGAAAGTTAATATTTAAATCTTGAATGTGAGTATTTAATCTGGGGTAGTCAATTTCTTTATAAAGATGGAAATTTCGAACATAATATGGCATATCAAAAATAAGTCTATTGGTAGAATTTTGAGATTGTATTAGGAGTTTGATGTGGCTATAAGCAGCGTAGCTCCAAATTTGACATCCATAAGTCAGAATGGGTCTTAAAAAGGAGTTGTAAAGGAGCAATTTATTATTAATTGACAAGTCATTGTTTCGAGCTAATAAGGGATAAATTAAGTTTTTAGCTGCTCGAAATTTATTACTCGCGTAGTGGATGTGTTGTCTGAAGGTGAGATTTTTGTCAAGCATAATTCCCAAATATTTACAAGTGTTTGACCATGGCAAATCGGTATTATTAAAGTTGATTTTATATTTATTAAGGTTATTTTCGGTTAGTTTACAAAAGAGCATGGCTTGTGTTTTGTTAACGTTAATTTTAATTCGCCATTTTTGGAACCACTTTGACAGTATTTTAAGATGGCGAGAAATTGAAAGAATAGCAAATTTACGGTTGCGATGAATAGCAAAAACGCAAGTATCAACCGCGAATTTTGCCAAATTAGTAATAGGGTGGTGGGGCATATCGTTAATGAAGAGAGTAAAAAGGATTCCTGAGATTCGGGATCCTTGAGGGATTCCAAAATGGGCAAAAAGGTTCCTGGAGACCATTTACACGTACGTAAAAATTTCTGTCAAGGAGGTAGTGGTAAATTAGTTTAATTAAATAGGGGTGGGAGGAATTGTAATTTATTAATTTAAAAATAAGTCCCAGAATCCAAACTTTGTCGAACGCTTTTTCAATATCAAGGAAGACTGCGGCTGCATAACTTTTAGTGATTTTGGCTGTTGTAATATGTTCCACCAATCTATAAACCTGATGGGGAGCCGATAGCTCCTCTCTGAAGCCAAACTGATCGGGTGACATTAAACTATTATTATTAATATGATTATTGAGATTTTTTGCTATAAAGGCTTCAGCAAGTTTACTTAGGGAATTGAGAAGGGAAATGGGGCGATAACTGGTGCGGTTTTCAGGTGGTTTGGAACTTTTAAGGGTAGGAGCAATTAATGCAGTCTTCCAGTACAATGGGAAATAAGAAAATTTAAAAAGGCTGTTAATAAGAAGGGGGATTTTTGGAATATAGGAGTAAGGGAGTTTCTTAAGCATTTCATTAGTAATCTTGCTGACGCCTGGGGATTTTTTATTTTTAAGTTTACTGATTTCTTTTAGGACGTCAGCATGGGTTACCGAAAAAGTGGGTGGAGAGATGGGGTTGGGGTTGCTTAAGAAATTTCTGACGGTCTCATTTACTTCTCTCTCAGTTTCAAAATTTACAATTGGGTTTCCTGTGAACTGCAATTCCAGGCTGCTGGCAATAGCGTCTGCTATTTTTCATCATCGTACGCGCAGTTATTTGAATTTGGAATATTAATGGGGGGCATATTAGTGACAGAGCTCTTAAATCTTTTAGCTGACTTTCATATACTGGCGTCCTCTGGTGAGAGTGATTGGAGGTACATACTCCAGCTGTTTTGGCGTAATCGATGGAGAAAATTTTTAAGTTCTTGTTGAACTCTGTTCATGATAATTTTGTCCGAAATTCTGCTCGTACGTTGCCAAACTTTCCTAGCACGATTCTTATTTGTGGTTAATCTGCGGACATGGGGATCTAATCTATAAAATTCGTTATTATAAATCTGAATAGTAGCACGGTCAACAGCGTCTTTAATTTCATTTGTGATGTTCTCAGTAAGGGTTTCAATGTCGTTAGTGCTGTTGATCTCGGGCAGAAAGGGGGGGGGGGGGATTTCATTAATGATGTTTTGAAACTGAGTCCAATTGATTCTGCTGATAATTTTAGGAGGGGGGGGGGTGGAATTTTGACTTGAATTTTGAGATTAACCGGGTTATGATCTGAACTCAGTTCCGGGAGAGATTGCATGTTTTTGACATAATTAAACCCGTTACAAAGTCCGAAATTAATAGTGCTACTACTGTTGTTAGAGAATCTGGTTGGGGTGACCGGAAAATTATAGATTTTATCGCCATATGCGTTGCTGTGGTTGCAGTTCCAAGAAGGGTGATGGGCGTTGAAGTCACCAATCAGAAATGTGTTAGCGTCATGACGGAGGAGGTGACTGAGATCGTTCATGACGTCACCCGCACTCTCATTCCCAGGGCAATAAACTGAGAAAAAAGTAAGTGCCGGGGTGGCAGGAATTTTTAAAGTTACACCTGTAGCGTTGACGATGTTTGGAAGCCGGGCAGGGTAAAAATTTAGACTATTTTTAATGCAAACAGCCGTACCCCTAATGGGTCGCGAGCTGTTGCGGTTGCTAAAATCATTACGAAAGATGTGGTAATTTGGAATTTTGAAAGAGATGCCAGGTCGTAATTTTGTTTCTTGGAGTAAAAGAATATTGGGGTTGTGCTCCTTTACAAACGCCCTGAGCTCAGGAATTTTCCCAATTATGCCATCGGAATTCCACGAAAAAATATTCAAACATCCTCTGAAACCCATTAATGGGCCAGAGTTTGTGGTTGTTCGAAGGCTGTCATAAGAATGGATATTTTAACTATGAGATCATTTTCTGCTATTATTTTTTTCAATACATTTTGGTATTTTAAGATAAGTTGTTGGAAATTCTGGACATGAAATTGCTGTGCTATTTGATCCATGATGTTTTTTAAGGTTCTGAAGTTAAAACTATCATTAGAATGGGGTTGGGGATGGGTGCCTTGGGTTGCGGTCTAGTGGGTGCTGATTTTGGAGCTGCGGCAGATGCGTATGAGAAATTGGGGTTGGTGGTGGTTGAATTAAAGGTGGGTCTGTTATTTTAGGAAATTTCCAACATGTTAATTTATTACAACATTTACCAAAAAGTTTTCTGGTTTCTACAGAATAAAAAATATAGTGTGTAATTTAATTGATTTAATTTAACGCATCTTATGAGTATATGTAAATTTAAATGAGTCGGATTTGTAAAAGAAAAATAAATAGCCTGGTATGAAATTTTTGAGTTAAAATATTATTATCTGGTTTAACAGTTTATATACCAAATTATTAATTTAAAAAACTACGTCCTTGAAACTTTCCCCCTTGCATTAGTATGGTACATTAGAAGATATATGTACTAACTATAAGATTTTTTTTTCTTTTTTTGTTTGTTAATTATGGCATATTACTTAAAATGGCATTTCAAAGTACCGTTGTGTGATAAGATTTGGTAAAAATAGAGAATTAGAAAAAAAAACTATGTCCATTTTTTTCTTATTATTTTAATGTGACTTATTATGTATATATCTAGATGCATATATGATTGTTATGTATATATTACTAGATGATGATGGTGTTGATTGATCATTAGTGATCATTTCGTCGCCAGAAGAATATTCTATAGTTGTATCACTATCGTCCGATGGAAAGCGTACCTGAGAGAAATTTGCAAACTTGTAGTTGTAGAAAACTGAGAATGACCCATAAAAATGCTAAACGATATTTTCGGATATTGCTTTCAATTTTGTAATATTTTTAAGTTTCGTTTTATAAAAATACAATATTTCTTATAAAGAAAAAAGAAAGTGTTTTTGCTTTATTATATTACGTCGTGATACGTAAATCATGCCATATCTTCGCCATTTTGTTTCAAAATCCAACTGTCTAATACACATGCATCTCTAGTAAATAAATACGTTTTTACGCAAAATATAAATTCAAATGATAAAAATCTAAGTAAAAATACTGTTCAATCCAAGTCTCGACGGTACTTAAAAGTACTGCTTTGGAAAGTGTTCCGTAAATTAAACAAACAGATAATTTATTTTTATTTCGCATAACATATTGTCAAGTGGTCTATTTAAAAAAAAAGGATAGCCTTAACTTTAAAATTTCAAATAATTGCATGCAACACTTAGGTATGCCTCTTCAGAATACAAAATGGAAGCAAATTTGACACATACCCGTGCCAAAATAGGCTCGTGGATATGTTTCAGCTTCCTAGAACTGCTATTACTATTTTTAGTGACGGTCAAGGAAAGTATTTACTAACGTTTCATAAAAGTATCATTGAGAATACATGCAATGCATGTGTTTCAATTGGGATAGAAAACTGTGTTACTTTACCGTCTGGGTATAAAAGATTAAATCTTTTCATTCTGCGAGAACCTGTCACGAGTTGATTTAGGGCTTGATGTGGGTAGTTACTATCAGACTTACAGCTACCACGGCTATTTTCTCAAGTGATCTTACATATTTTTTATTAATTCTATAAAATTTCCAATTCTAGCTAAAAAATAATCGACAATACATATAGTTCATGCAAAATGCGCTATGAACACTATTATAAAATTTAGTCACCATATTCTACCTGCTTATCGCCTTATTTGTATTTCATTAGCGCGAAAAAGAATATTGAAATTTTGCTCATATAAAGGAGAAATATAAATATAAATGTGAGCAAAATGCTATTCTATATTTTTCCGGTCTAGAATTTTTTGTAAACCGCGTTGTCTTCTAAATAGAGATCGACCAAAAATTCGGTTTCGGTTTCGGTTTTGGCCCAGAATTTGAGTTTCGCCGAAAATGCTGCGGAAAATTCGGCCGAACCGGAACTATCCGTATTCCGCTAAACATTTGCTTCTACGTTCGGAAGTTTTCAACTTGATTTATTGATTTGAGTTGTATAGGCTCAAATGAAACACCCTTTTATTTATTATCATGAACTGTACTGTTTATATAATTATCAGTCAGAACTGACTCAAGACTTGAGTGCAAATTATAAAACCAGTAATGCATGTATGACTAAACTTTGAAGACTCTTTTCACGTGTTCTTTAAAAGCTGCAGACTTAACAGTATCAGAAATTGTTTAGTTTGAAACCGCAGAAGTGTTTCAAATACTCTTTAAATTGTTATAGAATAGCAGATGATAATTTACAAAAATCATTATAAAAGATGAATCGAGGTATGTATATCTGAAACATTTTTTAATTAGATGAACTTCGTATACTAGAAAATACTTTCTTTGTCGTTGTTGAATTAATTACATTTTATTTTATATGAAAAAATAAGTTTTGCTCAGAGGCACAGAGAACCAACTTGGGTCACACGCAGACTTTAATTAATATTTATGTACATTTATGTATACATTAATTACATTATTTTTTTTTTTTTTAAACATTTTCGTTTTCAGTTCCGGTCTTAAAAACCCGTTTCGGTCGATCCTTAGGTTTAATTGTTTTGTTTGTCAGGTGATAAGATGATCCAAGAACTAATGTTGTATTACGGAATTTTTCCACTGGATGTAGAGACTATCTGATCAGAAACATACACATATCAAATTAATTATTTTTTAAGTAATTAATGCATACATAAATATACATAAATAGTAATTAATTAAATACGCCTGTGACTCAACTTGGTTCTCTGTACCCCTGAACAAAACTTTTTTTTTCATATAAAATAAAATGTAATTAATTCAACAGCGGCAAAGAAAGCATTTTCTAATTATACGAAGTTCATCTAATTAAAAAATGCTTTAGATATACATACCTCGATTCATCTTTTATAATGATTTTTGTAAATGATCATCTGCTATTCTATAACATTTTAAAAAGTATTCGAAACACTTCTGCGGTTTCAAACTAAAAAATTTCTAAGAGTGTCAAATGTGTAGGGGTCAGAAGTATCCCATCAAGAATCACCCACTAAATGTATTTTTATAAACTCCGGTAAATGAAAACTATTACAGTTACTTACTTTAACAAATCTAAATCACATTGTGTTTTTTGAGATGCTTTTCGAATATATGTCCGATTTTAAATAATTTAAAAGCTTAATATTTTAATCGCTTAATACACAAGAGTTGTTAAACAGTGCTTTGGGAATGTTTTTCGGCATAATATTCACTTATATTCAGCAAATTGTTTTACCTAATGTAGATATAATTTATAAATTGCCTATAAAAATAAAATAAATACACTGCAATTAGGGTGTCAACGATTTAAATCAGTTGATTTAAATCAGCGATTAAAATCATGATTTTAATCAACCGATTTTTAAAAAAAAATCATTGATTTAAATCAAAAATTTTCTAAATGTTTAAAATGTCAAAAAAGTATTAAAATCTAACATAAACATAATTTGAAACTTTCTGCAGGTATTTTGACTTATGAATAAACAAAAAAAGAACTTTAAATAATTGTTTCTAAGCTTAATTCATGAATATTGTAAAAAATTAAAAACAGGTGAGTTTATAAAAAGCATTGCTTTTAAGTTTTTATCCAAATTAAAGCAGTTTCATTTAAAAATGATACTTAAATCTAATATAATTTGCAATGTCATAAATTCCTTTGGGTAATCAATTTATAAATCAATGCATTATTTTATATAAAATTACACATAGCAAGTGTAATACATTTCTACAAGTAAAAGAATAAATAGTAATTAATAGCAATCTCAAGTTAAAGAAGAATGAAAGAATGACATCTTTTCAAAGCTAAATTGTAAATGAATGCATAAGAGAAAAATAAATAATTGGTATAAAAATGCTAAGCTCAGGAAGAGCTTCTTCGGTATAGGTTGAATAAATGTTTTTTAACTTTGTATACTAACTTTCATATATACTAAATAAAAAATAATAATTAGGGATTGAAAAGGCAACAAAATTTTTCTTTAAAAAAAAAAAAGAACCACTGAAAGCTAATAATCCACACTGAGAGGTAATAATGGTGTTACTTAAATATTTTGAGGATTTCAGATATAAGTGGCTAACTTAGATTTATCTTATATGAATGGGTTTAACTCATTTTCAGAATTCTTTTGGTTATAATATGCATACATGTGTTTAAGTTTAGATTTTGGCGGTTTACAGTAATTTTCCTTAATACAAATGCAAAACGAGCTGCAAATAATATTTGTTAGTTTTGTTATTTGTGTTACTAACTAATGAAATTACTTATTTGTATTTTTTATTAATCCTGTAACTATACTATTTCTTCTAGGACTTTTTTTAATGGAGCCGCACCCTGCCCCTTTTGAAATTGGCAAAATACACCGTGCTTTAAAAAAAAAAAAAAAAGTTAAAATTCACCTGTAGTTGTAGCCAGAGATTTCTTGTAAAAAATCTTCCCCATTCAACAGTATTTCTACATTCATGTGGCCAAGATCTTGCAAAAATAAAGAACTTTATTTCTTTAGAAAATACAGGATATTATTAAAATATATTATTTAATTGTATTTTTCAATTTGTTATTCATAAAATTATTAAAAATTAAAGACACTTTATTTATCATACTAAAAATTATTCTTTTTTTTTTCCGTATATCACTAGTAAACACATTACTAATATATTTCCTCATGAAATAGTACCCTTTTTTTGGAACTAGCATCCTGTCCTTTTTCTTTCTAAAATGAATACTACATTATCATTTTAACAATTAAGGCTTAAAAATGTATAACATGTTCCTAATTAGAGAGTTAGTTGCTTAATAATTATTAATTTGAAGTAGTGTTAACTATTTAATATAAAATGCAGTTAATAATTTTAATAAATGTTAAATATCACAAGTATTTATAAAGTTTTTCATAATTATTACAATATTAATATATATAACATTATATGATACTACCTAATGAAACTACTAATTTGCAGTTTTTATAATTTCTGTAATTACTGACTAATAATTATAATTTTATTAATTAAAGTGCAAAAACATAGATTATGTTAGCAATTAGTGGTTTAATTGTTTTGGAAACCTAAAACTCTTGGTAGCTATTTAGTATTTGAATGCTGGGAAAAAAATCATAAAAATCCGATTTAAATCAAAAAAATCTGATTTAAATCAAAAAAATCCGATTTTTTTGATTTTTTTAAAAAAATCATGATTTTTTTTACACCCTAACTGCAATACAGATGAACTTATACAATCTTAAATGTAATATAGTCTAAAATAATTCAACATTCTTTACCCCCCCCCCTCTAAAAAATATATATATAAAAATCTTTATTAATTACATCAAGAACCGTACTGCATTTCACTCTTTAGTAAAAAGTCATTAACCTCATTGAGGTTTAAATATGCTTAGGAATAATTAAGTAAAGATAAAAAGTTGAATAGGATTATGCAAGAAAGATTTCCTCACTTCGTTAAGTTTAAAACACTCATGCATATAATATTTTTAAATGTAACTAGCTCTTACATTGCATAAAATAAAATGAAGAGAAAAGCTTTAATGGCCCGTGTTAATTACATTTTGGATGCATGAAATTTTTTCAAGCACTTGATGAAAGTATATTTAACAGCTTTATTTTCATATTAGTGTTTGCTGTTTTTCAATTAAAATATACACCATTCTCATTTATTCTAATACAAAATACCAGTTACATTATGAAGCGAAAATTAATTAAATTTATTTTAATTAGAAATCTTTGATAATTTTACATTATTTTTTTACATAAAGGACGTTATACAGGAGATTTTTTTACGATGTCTATCTAATATGAAGAACAATTGTTTTCCATTCTTTGTACATTTTTATGACAACATATTTATATACTATATAAATTCAAACTTTCGGAAAATATTGCACTGCGGTTAGAACCTTTAAAGTTAAGTTAACATTATTTTTTTTAAACTTGAAAAATGAAAAACTTCTTTTGTATATAAAACAGAAACTAAACTAAATATGACATAATAATTTTGCTTTATAAATTATTATAGCTAATAAATGTCATGTGTAAAGGAACGATGGGTTATGTGACTGAATAGCACACAAAACAAGGTGGAAGACCGGCGATAGATCTTACTAATAAAATAAAAATTATGAAATCCCTTCAATATAGCACAATAACATTAAACTTTTTTGAAGCATATACGCTGTTCGACTCCTCATATTATCAAAGAAGTGACTACGATCCTCACATTTTGTGAAGGTTGAGACACACCCAACGACCAGAGGTTGCACCCCAATTACAGCCTCTAGAATAGATAGTGTAGATATCTGCTATTCCAACAGTGCTAAAAGTTTGAATCCCTTAACTGTGCAACGATGCTGAAACTCAAAGAGTTGATCGTAGCGACATCTGCGGGACTTTTTTCAAATTTCAATGTAAACATCGTATTATTACAACATCTAGATGAGAAATCGTTGCAGTTTTAGCAAATATACTGCAGATGTCGCTGCGATCGACCCTTTGGATTTCAGAATCGTTAGACAATTAAGGGATTCAATATTTTAGCCTTTTATTTTAAGTATTACTGGGATAGCCGATTACCACACTATTTATTCTAGACTCTATATATTTGGCTCTTATAGATGAGTGCTACCAAATGTACCCCAATATGCATAGATTGGACCGACAATGCTTGAGTTATTAGGGATAAGAGGGGGTTGGGAGCGTTTTAGGGGCCGAGGAGGCTTTTAATAATAATAATAAAAAAATGCTGAAGCATGTTCCCCTTATTTTCGATGCCGAATCTGAATTTGTCATCAGTTTAAACAACACAAATATCTGAAACATCCCAAATCAAATTGTAAGAGTTAAGACATTGATTAGGGATTAACAAACATTATGTTATGTGGTTATATGGAAGTTGTAAATGAAATCGTAAAACCGCGAAGTGTGTTGTGATATATATTCCCCCACTTTCAATCCGCCACACGTGAAATATATATGTTTTTTAGTATCTTTGATAGGTATGTATCTGTCCGGTATCACCACCGGTACAGATGCGTGATACCGGACACGATGTAAGTTCGAGAATCACTTCAATGTAATATTTATTTGATGTGACTTAGTGAACATTTATTGACATCAGACTTCAACATTTACAACAATTATATGAAACTTGATATTTCTGTTTACAGGCAAGGATATAGCAGATCCTGCCCTATGTTAAATTACACTTTGGGATACTATCTACGCACCGAGTTACAACACTGTGACGCACTATCTCCGTCTCTCTTGGACGTACACAGCAAAGCTTATCCAATAATACTACTGTACAGGTCTAGCCGAAATGTCAGCACAGACGTAGTCTTCTCCTACAAGACGCTTCACAAAGAAAAACGCAGTGATCTCAAATCACCACAAACTCCTTTCTACTATTTTTAACGCTAAAAATACGATTCTTCTGCATTCTATATTCCTTAATACGCCTTTCTCTTCCAATATGTGGGGTCTTTTTATCTATTTGTATGGGAAACCCGACATGTCACGCCATGTCACCCACTTGTCATACTCTTGTCTCATGACAGGTCATCAAATCAGACTATCTTATGCTCATAAATCCTTCCATTACCTGCTGCTTGCATTTCTGTTGTACTACCCACATTCCAGGAGACAATAATTCCTTTCTGAAATTCCTTTTCATATCACTCATTTTAATCTCGTAGATAAGAAAATGTGTCTATAATTCAAGTACGTAGATAGTACTATACAGATAAAATACAGGGTGATTATAATTAAAGCTTTACTTTCAAAAGTTTGTAAAAAAAGAACCAGTGATCAGAATGACTTGATATTTCATGTGAATATTCGTGAAGCAATAAGAATTTGCTTTGTTAAAAAAAAGTACAAAAGTTGACCGATAGGTGGCACTGTACTCGTCATAAAATGAAAATTAAAAGATGTGAAATGTGTTGTGGCCCTCTTTGTTCAAAGCATATCCACCACGACAAGGTGGTACCACAGCCGATAGGAAAAAATTGGTTTTTAATTGTCCCTAGGCCCAAAACCGTGGAAATAGCAAAAACGAAAATGAACCAGTCAAATTAACGCGTCTCTTCGAATTTATCAATCAACTTTTTCAGGCCGAATGCAGTCATCGGGCCAGAGCCGACTCTTAAACCCTTTAATGTTCGGAATTTCTTCAATTGCCGCACAGTCACCGTTCTTGTAAAAACAGCTTCACAAGCAGAGCCCGATCATTCAATGATAGAGTCATGACTGCCTTCTCAGACGCAGAATAAGAGGAACTGCATGTTCCCCGCATTTTTATCACAAGTGCGCATGTCACGTCTTTTTATTAGCATCTTATGACGAGTACAGTGCTATATATCGATCAACTTTTGTACTTTTTCTTTCTTTCGCAAAACAAATTCCCATTGCTTCAAGTATACTTAGATGAAATATCAGGTCATTCTCACCAGTGTTTCTTTTTTTTTTTTTTTTTTTTGCAGCCTTTTGAAAGTGAAACTTTAATTATAATCACCCTGTATAATAAATAAAGAAAATAAACTTAATTAAACAATAATTTACATTAAATATGTATCTGTTGACACCAGAAACTTGACATGTATATTTTTTAAATATTGAATTTTTTCTATTATTTTGTTTAAATTGGAAAATTGGAAAATCAAACACCATATTTTGAGTAAATCCTTTGAATTAATTCTACTGCAAGTACTTGTACAGTAAGAAAAACTAGTTCATTTACAAGAAAAACTTTTATAGCAACTTTTACAGTAAAAAATGAAAGCACTTCTTACATATGCATGTTAAATATACCAAATTAATAATTTTAATAAGTCATATAGATTGGCAAAGAGGATTGTAAACTCTTTGAGAATAAAACTAGCTTAAAGCATCTAACAATTAAACAAGAATATCTATATTATAAAGGACAAACATATCTGTGCGTAACGCTGATGTCATTTTGCGAATGGCAACACTTCACAATGTAATTTCAATTTTTTAATTTTCCATTCTGTAATTTTTTTAATCTTCTAAACATCGCAAATTTAAAAATTTTACACCGTCGTCGTATAGGAAAAAAAATCAACATTTAAATGGAATTTGTTTAAAAACTGTATCCTAATGGACTGATATATATAGTTTATAAAATAATTTTCAAGCATGATTTTTTTAATTTATCGCGTGCCGGTTCCATTACGAAATATTAATAAACAATTTGCACATAAAAAAATTTCAGAATACTAATTTTCGAAATTAAAACACCATCAATAAATAAATAAAAGAATAATATCTAAAAAAAACACGACATATATGTAACATATATATAATCGAACAAT
Source organism: Maratus speciosus (assembly GCA_963932465.1). Lineage (NCBI taxonomy): Eukaryota > Metazoa > Arthropoda > Arachnida > Araneae > Salticidae > Maratus > Maratus speciosus. The sequence goes on from OZ010792.1 coordinate 246,220,610, forward strand.
TTAAATTTTTAGAGCCGAATTGGGAAAAATACGTGCTTTCAAATGTAATTTGTATAAAAGAGATAAGTTTTGAAACAGAGTTGCTAGGCAACTATTAAAGTAAAAGAAAAAAAATCTATATATTTAAAACTCAGGACAGTTTTTTTAGACACCTGCCCTGAACTCTCTACTGAACCAATTTTGTTATTTATTAGCCTCCGGTACGGTATGCTATTTCTTTCTCCCAGCTTATTTTGCGTTTTCCAAAAAATAATGTTACCTTACAGAAGCCAGCCGTAAAACAAAGCAGTACGATTAAATACTCTATAGCAATTTTTTTAACTTCTAAGCATCGCACATTTTCGATTTTTATACTGTCGTATTGGGAAAAAAAAGTTTTTTTTAAATGCATTTTGTTTGAAAACTGTATCTCCATTTATTTTTTAAATATTGATTTTTTTGTAGTTTTTAGAGCCATTTGCTTAATATTGGCAACGGAAGTACTCCATTTCTGTAGAAAGTAAAGGAAAAATAGTTTTAAAATAGCAATTATATATTTTTGTTGCCATTTTCTCATAACAATCGAAAGAAAATGTAATTAAAATACGTGCTATTTTGAAACAAATATAAACGAATGATTTCTGTTAAACCAATGGAGCTATTATAAACTATATTTAATTCTAAATATCTATGAATCATTTAGATAGCCGTTTTTTCTTTCTCGATTTTCTTGAATGACGGCGTCTTTTTGCTGCATTTATGCATTATTTCGCAATAGTGATGTGCTATGCATGCTTTACTGTAGATGTTTAAGAGTAGATTGTAAATGTGGAATTCTTAAGCGGATGTGAATGACGTCATTTTACATAAAATAAAATTTGTGCTGCAAGTCTTAAAATTGAAATATGATTTGTACTGCAGTAGAGCCCCGCTTAACCGATCTATTTTCTTCTGATGGACTGGTGCCTTCCATTATTATGGAACAGTCATTATAAATGAAGTGTTAGGTGAAGATGAAAGAGCAGTCGCAAAAAGTTAGAACTCTGATTTTCTGGTCAGAATGGGAAAAAAATGGCCATAATTTCTTTTAAAAAAATTATGGGCATTTTTTTCCCATTCTGACGAGAAAATCAGAGTTCTAACTTTTTACGACTGCTCTTTCAAAAGAAAAAAATTTATGGCCATTTTTTTCCCCCATTCTGACCAGTAAATGAGGATTCTAACTTTTTACGACTGCTCTTTCATCTTCACCTAACACTTCATTTATAATGACTGTTTCATAATAATAGCATCAGTCCATCAGACCATCAGAAGAAAATGAAGTAATGGAAATGCCGGCGGCGACACTAAATTCTGAAAAAGCAGAATTCCTGTTCTCTACTTATTTTTTTTTTTTTTAATGAAAGATATTCATTCGTAGATGCGCCCGCACTAGATATTTTTTCAAATATTCTCACTTTTATATTTTAAATTTAATTCGAAAAGGTTTCTTGAAATTTCATCAAAATGGTAAGAATCGTATTATTTCCACTGTTGGAGAAAAGAAAGAAATGATTTGATTTATTTATCCTTATTGATGCCATTTTCACATTATAATTGAAAATAACTTTATTTTATGTCTGAACAGAAAATGACGTCACTCTTTAAAAAACATGCATTTTCTCTCATAAAGCTATGCTACATTTCAAAAAATATTTTTATTCCACTGATACCGAGTTTGAGACATTGGCGTAATGCTTCATTAAGTGCCATATTTAAAAGAAAACAATCCCTTTTTTCGATAAAACTAAATAAATATTTTACCACGAATGCATCTAAAAGACATCAATTTTGGGAATTTGTACTCGGCGGTACTGAAATTAGAACCTCAAAAGAATAAATTTTCACATGCAAAGTTGCAGCTGACAAACATGACTTCAAGTTTGAAAATGTATCTATATTATAAAATAAAAATGTGTCCGTGCGAACGCTGACGTCATTTTGAGAATGGCAACGCGGGACGATTACATTTCAGTTTTGCAATTTTTGCAAGCAATTTTTTGAATTTCTAAAAATCCCACATATTTAATTTTGACGTCGTTATTTAGGAAAAAATATCTATGTTCAAATGCAGTTTGCTTGCAAACTTTATCTTCATTTTTGCTTAATATGGCTTTTTAAATAATTTTCAAGCATAACATTTTTTAATCCATCTCCATTGCGGGCAGGCTCCATTACAAAATAACCCATTTGCACTTAAAATAATGTAAATTGTTCAGCATGTGTCCCTGGCTAATTTTTCCTGGCGAAATTAAAACTTCATCAATCTGTTATATTAAAAAGTAACTGTCCGTTTGTATTTCACAGCTACTAATGGAACGTTGGGCGATGAGATTAACGCCAATTATCTGCATAGATTCGAGGATGTCAAGAGTGGTCGTAGAATTTAAAAATTTAAATTAATTTTCGAGATATAGTTTTTTTCATTATTTTTAATGACATTTCTGTAATGATGGAAAGTAAATTGCTCTATTTTTGTGGATAAAAGATAGAAAACGAGAAAATGATAGGGATTATTAGATATCATAGTTTGACATCATTTTAAAATTAAAATTAGTTTTTATTTGAATAAATAGTGAAATAACGTTGTAACTGAATTGTATTTTTCAAGAAATACAAATTTATCTTCACATATTTAAGCTTCAGCAATCAGTTTATTTTAGAAAGCAAAAATTCGTCTGACTACTGGAACACTGAGGTAAAGTCTGTTAACCTCAAAAGAAAAAAACCATCGTTAGTTATTTTTATTTTATTTAAAGTAGCAAATAGATTTTCAACTAATGCCTCCGTTTGTATTTGGCTATTAAAACTTTTCAGAAGCGAACGTTAAAAAAAAAAAAATGTTTTAGCGAGAAAAATATATTTCTCTACAATCCATAAATATAAAATGCTTCTGAATAAATTCGTCAAAACAAAGTCATTTTTGTATAAGTTTACCCAAATGACATCATTTCTACCATCTCCGAAATTCGAAGACGAATCTTATAAGAGCAAAAAGCTTTTGTCAAATAAAGTTATAGAAGATGTACATTTTTATTGGGAAGGCTTTTGACTTAAAATGTAAATATTTATTATTTGAAATATTGTATTTTATAAAACAAATTCTATAATCTAAATTTACAATAAAATTAGATTTCATTTTCCGCAAAAGAATCAAATGATCACATGCAATTCAAGAGCAACACACCGGATCGTTACGCAAATAGTTTATCTAATAGAAGAAAATATAAAATTGTTAAAGAAAATTAAAAAAATAATTATTTTAAAAAGCCACGACCAAAATAGAAGATAGTTTATTTCTGGAATGATGTACTTAAAATATCAAGCAGTTTCCATCCATCCTTCCTTTCTTTCTTTTTTTTTCTTTTCTTTTCTTTTTCTTTTTTTTTTTCGAAATTAAGTTAAAAAAAAAGAAATTTTTAGTTTCGGTCGGTAAAGATTTTTTAACCATTTGGAAAAATGGTTATTGTCCTCCATCAGCGTAGGAAATCAAAAACATATCTGAAGCGTTTTATTAGTTGAATCCCGCATTTTATTCGTTTTCTGATTGGTCTATACAGTAATCTGTATTTTCCCTTTACTTTCAACAGAGATGGATACTTCTGTTACCACTAGGACAAAAAAGTAATAAAAACTACAAAAAAAAAATTAATAACTCAGAAACAAATTGAGATACAGCTTTCAAACAAATTGCATTTAAAAATACATTTTTTTCTCTATACGACGGTGTAAAAAGTAATATTGTGGGATGTTTAGAAGTTTGAGAATGAAATTTCATTTAAAATTGGTCCAGGAATATTAATGTTTAATCCATGGCGTACGTAATGTATGACCAGCTCCGTAGAAGTTAAAAAAATTACAGTACCGAAAAATGTAATCCATGGCGTACGTAATGTATGATCAACTCCGTGCGATTTTTTATGTCTTAAATTTTAGTCTTTGAAAAAATCTTTTTCCAAATGGTCGTTGTAATTTTATTAAATTGCATTTTTTTTTTAACTTCTAAGTTTTCTTTTTAAAAAAAAATGATGGTATTGGAAAAGAAGTCGTTTAAAAGTTACTGAAATTTTGTCAACTGTACACAAACACCAGTGAGAAGCTTTTTTGCAATAAATTTGAAAATGAGAACTATATGCCCTTATGTAATAGTGTAAAAGTTTTACATAAATAATATTTAATTAAACAACTTACAAGAAATCAGCCAACAGTAAATTTTAAAAATGTAATTTTCACAGAAATAAAGATAATCACTTAATTTCAGTTATTATAATTGATTTCTTTCATCCCGCATTACTAAAACTTTCCTTCTAAAAATTATTCTCATTTAATAATTATTGACAGAAAGTCTGATATACATCTGAAACTAAAAAATGACTTTCAATTAACTATTTCACCCGAAAATTGTACTCTACTATCTTTTTCTCGCACAACTTTTTGAAATATTCACAATCTCGTATCAGCCAAAAAAATCTTGCTATTCCTAGTGCCGCAGAAACATTGTCAAGTATTACAAATGCAAATCAGTCAAGTGTTTTAATCAGATTTTCTAACATCATTTCAATGCTATTTACCAATAATAGCTAATGTAGCAATGTTTATTCTGTATACTTTTGCTGTAACTATTGTTATTAACAACATCAAAAATGTTCATTTTAAATTTAACAAAAAAGGGTTTACATTTCAAGTGATTCATTGAAATTAAAAATTGAACGTATAAATGTTTTTATACTTAATTAATGTTGAATGGAATCGCAAATTTAATTAAAAACGAACTATTTTTATAACTACGTTTAGTTTTAGCATTTTCCGTGCTTAACTAAAATGATTTCCGATTTCATGCAGGAAGAAAATTTAGATTATTTTTCATTTCAAGTACCTTTAGAGACACTATTTCTCAATTGCTTATAATCTGATAATTTAATTTAAACATATTTTATTTAAAAAAAAAAAAAAAAAAAAAAAAAAAAAAACTTGAAAGTATAGACAGATAAAAAGTGTAATCATTTTACCATTTTATATATCTACATACCCCATACTTTTAATTTTAGTTAAAGAAATTTACACAGGTACAGGGTCCGCCAAAAGTCACATCCATACAGGTACTCAGCATACATCGAAAATCCGTTGGAATTTTAGAAAGTGATCTAATAAAATGTACAATGTTTCAGTTCAAGGGGGCTCTCATTCGGTTAAAAAAATGTGTCTGTGGGGGAGAAGCGAGACGTCAATTGGGAGTTAAATTTTGAAATCTGAAATAGAAAAGTGGATGTCATAACATATCGTTAGAAAAATCCCTTCAAGACAATAAAATAAAATAAAAATAAATTGTCATGGGATATTTCTTTATGGATGATTAAATTTTTTATCTTAACTGTCTGGTTGAAGAAAAATTATACAGTGAATAGGAGATCAGTACACACGTGGTGAATTTTGAATTTTATTTAAGCACACATAAGTTAACGTTTGAATTCGTTTTTTATTAAAGATACATATATTCAGACAGATTTGAACACAATTAATACAACAGCAACATAGCCCAACAGGAGTGAAAAATCAGCCAGGGCCAGGACTCAAACCTGGATCCACAGCCTACTGTGGTGTTGCTTTAACCGCTAAGCTACCCTAGCCGATGACCTAGCTTGGCAATTTCTCACTAACATTTCATGTTGTGTGCTTTAATATATACTGTGGATCGATGGAATGTTAATTTATTCATCGTATTTCTCGTCATACAGTGCCGACTGATAGCCGGCCGGTGGTGTTCCCCAACATGATTTGTTAGTGAGAAATTGCCGAGCTAGGACGTCGGCCAGGGTAGCTTAGCGGTTAACGCAACAACACGGTACGACATGGACCAAGGTTCGAATCCTAGCCCTATCTGGTTTTTTACTCCTGTTGGGTTATTGTATTAATTGTGTTCATGTCTGTCGTAATATACGTAGCTTTAATAATTGAATTTTATTGTTGACAAAATAGATCTCTCTGCAGTAATTAGTTATACAAGTTTGCAGATTTGACATTTAAGCAGATATCAAATTACAATATTCATAAAACCTGTTTGCATAATATAGTCTCTTTGCACCATTCCAGTGTTATAGACATAATAATAATATTTCTGCAGAATACGGCAAATATTTGATAAACAAAATAGTACCAACTAATACATACCAAGATAGCTGACTATAAAAGGTAATTACAAAACCTCTATTCAAAATAAGAAATTAGTATGTGAATCCATATACAGCCTTTTCTGCCAATCTGTTGACGATGCTGGGGAACGAAAATGTGGAAATTGATAACTTTGAACTTGAACAACTAAAAAATAAATTAAAGCAACAGCTGGAAACAGAATTTAACACAAGCATAATTCAGGAAAAGCTAAGTAAACTAGAACATATGTTCGAAGAAACAAGGCTAAAATTAGCGAAAAATAAAGAAGAAAATTCATTACAACAACAAACAATTGTAACTAAAGGTGATCCAGTATTCTCAAAGTCTGAAATCTTTATTAGAAACAAAACAAACCAAGCCTCGATAACAAAAATTCAAGAATTACTACATACAGAAATCTTAAAATTGAATCCTATACCGTTATTCTTCAGCAAACTCACAAGAAATAGAAAAACTATCATTGTGAATACATACACAGAAGAGCAACTACAGTCATTACTGCAAATAATTGAAAAAAAGGAACAAATAAGGAAAATAGCAGAAATCACGTATAAGCAGAAAAAAACCCAAAGGATAATTATAACTGGAATTCCAAGACAAATATCACAGGAACAACTAATAACAATCATACAACAACAAAACCTATCTAATAAATCATCAACCATCAACAATTATAAAATTTTGCAAAGGCAAGGCTCTAATAATTACCATGCAGTTTTGGAAACAAATATTGAATTAATTAAACATCTGCAGTTGAAGTTCCTCGGCGTGGGTTTTCATCAGTGTAGAGTTTCCATCTATCGCCCGGTGATTCGCTGCGCCAACTATCAACATTACGGTCATCCATCCAGCTTGTGTAGAAGAAATACTATGTGTGCACACTGTGCCAGCGGACACTCTACAATGTCATGTCAAAATGCCACTGATTCGGGACTTAGACAATGCATAAACTGCTGTACAGATCAGAACTATTTACCACACTCTTCAGATTCATCGACATGCCCCACGTTTAGAAATCAAATAAGATACAGAAACGAGCTCTCAAGAACTTTTATAGAACTATAAATCTCATATATCACAAGAATATATTAAATGTGTTTAAGTGTGTTCAGTATAATATATTTAAATGTTTTATCTATTCCTTTGTAAATAATATAGGTATACGTCTGTGAAATGTCCGTCTGTTAAAACTTTAATACTTTGAATATTGTTAATTTTAATCGTGAAATGTTTTGAACTGTACTTTTGTAGTTTCAGTGCCTCTCTTCATATTTTAAACTTTAAACTTTGATTTTATACTTTAAACTTTCATATTTAAACTTTATCAACTTATTTTTTTCTATTCTTATTACATTTTATCTTTTTCATCCAAATCTTAGTATGGGATGGGAGTCAGCTTTTAGAGAATGAGAGGTGCCGGAACTAATGGAAGTATATCTTATAAACTGCTTTCATTAAGTATCTCATCTGTCGTAGCCTAAATCTAAAAAATTATTTTAAAAATGATCCTAATTATCTTTAATAACACAAACTTTAATCTCAAATATACTAATCATTTAAAGTCAAACATTGTTCTTGTATGGAGGAGAAGATATAACCATATGATTATGTTTGTCATGTGTTGTTAGTCTGTAAAGCGCTTTTCTTATTACTTTTACTTATTATATTTAATCCTCTTAAATGTCCTTGGCATTCTTAACTTAAATTTTACCTGTTTTACTTATTTTTAATTTATGTGTGTATTTATGTGAGCAACTCCTACATAAACACCTGTAAATAGAGAACTTTCAACAACTGTTAAATAATATTGTAATTTTTTTTTTTAATAAACTAGCAACGCGGGACCTGGAAGCCTATACCGGTGGTGGGTTATCCCGCGTTGCAGAAACTGAAACTGATATGAATAACTTCGATTCAAAGTGAAAGTTTATGCTTTGCCATATATTGAGATTTCTGTCATTCAAAGGTTTTACAAAGCATACTAATATACTAGTACTAGTGTACTAACGTACTAATACAAATTTTCAATTAAGTCAATATACTAGTTATTTTATATTGGTTGTAATAATAAAAATATGCTTTCGTCATTTCATGTAATTCTAAGTTGACATCCATAAAAATGTTGATATTTCAAGTAAATTATTTTTTTATAGTTTCCTACTTTTCTAACGAAAACTTCAATTGTGTTAAGTAAAGTAAATTAAAAAAATTTCCAATTAACTTCACAAAATACTGAACGCAATTTTAACAAACTTTATAACATTTTGTTACTTAGTTCTAAGCCTTTAAATTTTTTCTTATAAAGTAAAAAAATTGAAAAATGTGGATTAAAATTCTTTCAAGTTTTATGTCTAAAACTTTTTCTTTTAACCAGTTTTAAAAAGTGATTATTTTCTCATTTGCTGAGATAAGCAAAATGTTTCAAAAGTTTTTTTTGCGATTGAAATCCTAATTGATTTTTCGTAGATCAAATTGCGTACGAAAAGAAAATCTGTCTCCCTTTTTTATGTAACATTTTACATTTCGAAATATCATCTCGTTTCAAAATACGTTAACAAAGGCAGAAAAACTGCTTCAAAAAAGTATTCTAAATATTTTAAAAAATCTTCTAAAATTAAACTGAAAAATTCATTTCAGAATGTTATGATTTTGAATAGAAAGCATATGAGCAATATACTGTGTTTTAAGCACAACTGCTCTGTTCTTATTTAATGTTTAAATTAAAAATAAATAAACAAGAAAGAAAAAATCATGCGTCAAGCATAGATTATGAAATACTTTCCAACACATTCAGTAATGTAACAAAGCTGCAGCATTTAATATGTTAAAATATTATCTAATTCAACCATATAGAAATGCATAACACATTTGAAAACCAAATTTCAGCTGTTCTAGTCTACAATCGGAAAATTATCCGAATTCTTTGAGCAGCCCTATATATGATATCTAGATTTGCATTTATTAACAATATTGATGCCAAAATTTAGTTCAGTTAAGAAATACATATACCACAGTTGAAAATTCTCCTTCAGCCTTTTCCACTAATAAGGAGAATGGTAGATGAATTATTATGTGAAGCACTGTATATGAGGTATAGAATTTATTTACAACGAGTAACATGCAAAAAATTAGTTAAATTTAAAAGCGCATACCGAATTTTAAAACGCACTTCCAGCAAGTATTACTCAAAGACAGGGATGTAGCCGACAGTGCTGTCTTTTGTGTGTCCTTGTAAATGAACGACAAATGCAATGAATGCCCTTTTCTATCGTAATCATCTTGTAGTGAAATTCAGTGATTTCAGTTTCAATAGATTTGAAATAGCGTAATCTCATTAAAATACTCTGCAAATGATTTTCCCCCATATACCATAATGTAATGGAATTCTTTTAAGTGCTCCTGTAAATGAACTATTAATCCCACCTACTTCATATACAAAACCAAACATGCCTTGGTGGTGCTAAATAATGTTTATCAATTGCATGAAAATCCGAATATATTTACGAGAGTTAGAACGTGGACAGACAGGCAGACAAACCGAATGCATAAAGAGTTAAAAAATGTATATTCAATATCGCGCAGTGTTTTGTGAGTCTTTGACTAATGAAAGCTTTCAAAGACATTTCAATATAGTTTATGTTGTTTGTAATAAAATCAAACCGAAACCTACAGGCAGGCATTTCAATCATGTGACCTGAATGGCTCTGAATTATGGCTTGTGTTGCCAGATCCAGTGTTACAAAAAGCGCGACAGCGGCTTCTAAATCGGAACAAAAAAATACAGTAAACCCAATTAATGCAGAACCTGTATTTAACGGAATCCTGTCTTAAACGTAAAACTCTCATGGCCCCTGCGGTCCATGCAATTATACCTGATAAGATGAAAACCTATTTGAAACGGAATTTTCTTTTACCCTTCAGGCTCCGTTTTAGCAGATTTTATTATACTAGATAAAAAAACAATCTTATACAGTAAAACCTGTGAGAGCAGAATCGCTGGGGACTGAAACAAAAGTTTAATTTAGTAGGTACGAGCGCCAGAACTTAAGTATTTAGAACATGGCAACGAAAAAAAACAGCTTCTTGCAGCACAGATGTTTTTTATCCAAATTCGAACACTTACGTGAATGTCTGCATTTACAGAACGTCAAAAGCTGTGAAATTCTATTTACTGTGATTTTTCGAAAATCAGAAGTGCTAAATAATTATGGAGTTATGTCGAAGAGACTTCAGAGCCATGTTTTTTTATGTCTTTCGACAAGGTTTGACACAGAAACAGTGTAACGATAGAAGGAAATCGACATTTGGTAACAACGCACTATCTAAGGCAACGATTTACAACCAGTTCAAAAAATTCTCCCGCGGTCGTAAGTATCTCAGTGACGATGTTCGGAAGGGTCAGTCAAGAAATGTTGTGACTCCCGAAAACGTTAATGCTGCGAGAACACTAATTGCTTCTTACCGTCATGTGACATACGATAAAATAGAAGCATCTTTGAACATTTCAAGGATCCAAGAAACATTTCAAGGATTTCATGAATTAAATTTCACATGATCATTTAAAAGTGAAAAAGTTGCGTTCCGGATGCCCTCACAATTTATCTCAAGCTGAAAAGAACAGTTGTGTGAAATAGTGCCAGGAAAATCTAAAAAAAAAGAAAAAAAAGTCAACTTCGATGCCTCAAACCATGTGTACGACATCGTAACGTGTTATGAAATTTGTATTTATTCCTATGAATTCGAAACAGAACAAAAATGAACTGTTTGGGTGTCTCTAGCTTACCCTAGACCAAAAGTTGACAAAAAGTTGTTCGTGAAAGGAGTGAAAAAAAAGATTGCTGCGTTTTTTGTTAAGGGGTCTCAGGACTCTTAAAATCGGAAAAAATGAAAAAAAAAGACCATTTTCAACATTTAATATCTTAAAATGTATTTGATTTTAAGACACAATTTTAATTGGAATAAATTGTATAAGTATGTTCTTTCATTTCATGTATTTAAAAAATTATAAGATGCAGAATTAGTATTTACATGGGGCTCCAAACTGTTAGACATTTGATGAGCAAAAAATCAGCATAACAGCTTACGCGCACGATTACAAAATAAGTATTGCAACTAGTTTGAAAATTTTGGTGCCTACTTATACTTCAGATTATAATAATTACCCTGAACCTAAATAAATTTGTATTTAAAGCTGTTTTATATTTTTAATACAAAGTTGTATTTAGCTAATGCAAAATTAAGAAAATTTCAACAGCATAATCACCTAAAAAAATATTTTTTTGAACAATAAAAAGGAAATTTTAGGTTCAGTTTATACAGACTAACATGAAACATATGTTTTGAAAATTTCAGGAAAAAATATTCATAAGTTTTTTAGATATCGTGCGCGTTATGCTCAAAAACGTCATTTGGAGAAAAATAGCTTCAAAGTTTCCGAAACGACGCTTCAGCCATTGGACGTGTATAAATGTAAAAGCCATAACTTCAGTTCTAATAGGAATTTCAAGGAAACAATTATATCAAAATGTTCAGAAAAGACAGGAGCTTAAGATCTAAAAAAATTAAAATTTCGAAAATTTTAAAGCTTTAAGAGTCCTGAGACCCCTTAAATCTGGCTAGATTGAAACCGTTCTTTCGGACGATCATAAACTGTCAATGCTATTTGGAATACCAAAATTTGTTTGTCGAAAGTAGTTGCAGAACTAAGAAAAATTAAATTCAAATCTTCAAGTCATTTTGCACCAAGACGACGCCAACTCACACACTGCTTCGCTAACTGTGGATTATTTCAAGCGTGAAAAATCGAATTGATGATTCATTGCCTGTATTCACCGGACTTAGCACCTAATGATTACTTTTTATTTCTGTTTATAAAAAATAAAATGCTTGGTCAACATTTTAACAATTCGGAAGAAGCCGTTGAAGCTTACAAATGCCATGTTCCTGCTATGTCACGTACAAAGTGGCATAAATGTTTTGACGATTGCTTTATTCGAATGCAAAAATGTATCGATGCTGCAGGAGAGTATTTTGAGAAGCAATAAAACAAAAACTTTTGGTAAGAAATTATTTCTTGTATTACTTGCTAAAAACTTAAGTACTAGCCCTCGCATAATTATATAGTAATCCTATCGTTGGGACAAATTTTTACTTTTAAAACAGAATTCGTTATAAATAGGTTCCGTTTTCACAGCGTTTACTAAATAAAGTATGGTAGAATTTGCGAAAAAAGAAGAGTCGAAAACAAATCCCTTTTAGACTAGTTTCCGCCGAATTTTAATATTATTATTTTCTTCTTTATGACATGAAAATTGTATGAAATAATTACATATAAATGTCTTCATCTGTTACCGAAAGATGACAGCATAAGATGGACATTTATTTGCTTAAAATGAAGGCTTTTTTCGGATTTCATAGCTTTTTTCCTTTTTCAAGGTGGCGAAATGTAAAAAATAAGTTTATTTGTATTTTTTCTACTTAGGATCCAAATAAATATATAAGTTATTATCTTAGCTTGTAGACTTTTTTGAAATACATATTTTTTTTAATTGTGAAAAATATATGTTCAGGCCTATTTTTTATGCATTTTTGTAACGTGCAAAATATAGGGAGCTAGGCAAGAATAGGTACATATTTTTATCAGCCATTGGAGAGACAGTTACTTATGTGAAGCCCTTTTCAAGATGATTAAGAGACAAATTGTTTTTAAACCTCAAATACGATTAATCTTAGTTTATTGTTACTGATAGTTATAATGTTATTAGTGTCTGAAAAAAAAATATTTTTTTAGTAATTCTTAAAAATATTTATTATAGTATATAATATATAATTTAAAAGCTTATTTTATATAAATTAAGATAGAACATATAATTTTGCATATTATATTATTACAAATATTATGCATATTTCCATATTTAGTACATTTACATTTTATCAAATGATTATAAAGAAATCTTTAGCGTATTTTTTTTTGTGTGTGTGTTTTTCCAATTCATTTTGCAACATTTAAAAGTGATTTTACCAACAAATTTGAGAGAACAAAAATTCAGGCATAAATGTGTTAAAAAGTATTTAAAAGAATTTGCGCATGATGAAAAGTTGGGACTTTTGGCGTCCCGGTGCAGTGGTTACGCGGGACAGGTCTGGGAACCCCTGAAAATCGGAACACCTGGCAACACTAATCGTGGCTCTGAATATGGTCTTTTGTAAAATATTTTGTGGTTGCTGAAGGGCAATTTTCAACTGTGTTGTGCATTTTCTAACTTAATTCAGTTTTAGCATACTAGGTTAGGGTTGCCAGATATAGCTCAGAAAAAACGGAAGATTTTGAATGACACTAGTTAGTTTTGATTTTATCGCGCTATCGTCCTTTTCTATACTAAACTATGTTAAATGTGCCAGTAATGTTTTCCGTATCAATTTGTTTTGAAAAGATTATTAATTAATCGATTTAATTATTAATTTCCAACTGTATTTGTTTTATATTATCCTATCAACACTGTTTAACTAATTTTGCGATCATATATCCCGTTATGATCGCAAAAGTTAATTGAACGCTCAGAACAAAAATAAATTAAAACATCCTGCAATTCAATGATGATCATGAAATCTTTAGTAATGGACGCCCTACAAAAATAAACGTTTGTATTTAAGCATAAAGGGAGATAATAAATCAAACAAAATATTAAAACTTAAAATACAGATGTACTAAATTGCAAATTTTATAATGTTGATACTGATTGTCTATAATAATGTCAAGTTCAGATGATCTAATGCTACCCAAAAGTTTGCGAATGCGCAGTTAATATTACACCACTCTCCCAACATTTTTGTCATTCTGATGGTATAACTTGAATACTAACTCTGTATAACTTGAGCAAACTGAAAAAGAAAAAAAAATATCTTGAAACTATCAAAAGTATGAAGTGGTAGAAAAACGGAAGGAATCGTCGTACGGAACAAATTTAAACGTACACCGTACGATAAGCCCAACTATCCCTAAAAAACGTACAACTTACGGGAAAAACGTACATTCTAGCAACCCTATACTACGTAGTAAATATACAAACCTTTAGATCGTATACAATGATTTACAAAATATTTCGAATACTTTTATCACTATTGATGGTAATGACTGATATTTGGTTTTCAAATGTGTTACGTGTTTTGCAAATCGTTTACTTGGAATCTTTCGCTTTATTAAACGGTGAAGTTTTATTACACTTGTAGCCATCTCATCTCATTTGATCAGTATAAAGTGAATTACTGACTTAGAGTAACTGTCTTGGCCTTTTGCTCGACGCTAACGTTCTCGCCTCCTGATCATGAAATCCCTGGTTCATATCCCAGCGGCGCCAATTCATCTCATGTTCCACATTGGTGACCCGGACAAACACGCAACAACAACCTTCAGCAACAAACAACTCTTCTCATAACCAACAGATGGCAGCAACAAATGAAACATCTCCAACAAGCAAAAGTCTGTGAAACGGTTACAGAACAAAGCCTGTCATACTGCGCATCACGTATGCGTACGACGGCATCACTCACGAGCGCATATCGCTCGTCAGACGTCAACAAGATGTCTTGTCTTCCTCACTGGGCATGGAGTGTGTAGCCAACTCATCTCACTTGATCGTATAAAGCGAGTAACTGGCAACACAGAAACTTAGAGTAACTGGCTTAGGCTTTTGCTCGACGCTAACGTTCTCGTCTCCTGATCATGAGATCCCTGGTTCATATCCAGCGGCGCCAATTCATCTCACGTTTCTCACACTATTCTGAGTGTGTTGGAAAGTGTTTTATAATCTGTGCTTGACGTGTTATTTTTCTTTCTTGTTATAAATTTGTCTAAAAAATATTTCACATCTTTATGAATGATGAATAATAATAAAGTATACCACAATACTAAAAATAGTATTTATTTTTTTTTATAAAAAAAAAAAATACAATTCCAAACAGCTTAACAGTGTTTGCATTTTGAGGGGCTTCTGAGTTGTCTTCAACTTTACGCCCAGTCAATTGTTAAATGTCTAAAATGAATGAGCCATTGGGGTAAAAAGTCTAACTGTAGTATAAATACTACGTAATAATTTTATAAAAAATAAAAAGTGAAAAATTTCTTTTAAAGAAAAGTGTTATAATAAATGAAAATAGTAAGAAACCTTATTGGTATATAATTAAGAGAGAAATTAATTAGAGAAATAAAAGTAAATAAGTTAAGTTTAAGAATACATAAAAACAGTTAAGAGAACAAGCTGCCGGACAAAACTGGTAAGCGTAGGTCGGCAAAGAGTTTGACAGATGTTATGTCACAGAAAAACAAGAAAAGGCGCTTTTCAGAGTCCATATATTTTTCTTTTCTTTGTTACATAATAACGGTATAATGATTATAATAACAGTAAATGTTATAATAACAGTATTTTTTTTTAAGTTAAGAAAGTGATAATAGCGTTTAATATAGTAAAAAATACTCAGTAGTGGGGAACTTGAGGTCCAAACAATTCCCAACTTATCATACTTAGAATTATTATTAGATAAATCAAATTTATTTTTCTGGTATCTTTTGATTTTAAAGGAGTTTTCAAATTTATATATAAAAAGAAACCTATGTACTTTTTTAACCTTTTAAACGAACTAAATATTATGATTTTCCTTTAAAAATAAAATGTAAGGGATTCATTTAGACATCTTTGAAAAAGAAAACAACTATCTAAATTAATCCAGATAAAGTCTTAAGTCTTAAAAACATCTTCTCTAATCCTTTTATCGTTATTAATTTGACGCTTGACAAAAAAGGGAGTATTTTATCACCTGCCAGATGTCCAAAATCCTATCAGAAGCAGCCGTCTCTTAATCCGTGTAAAGTTTATCATGATTAAACAGACACACAGAAGTATTTTAAGGGAAGAATTGTTCCTTATAGAAGGAATTCAAACTATATGTAGTAATACTTCATTTTAATTCGCAAATCAAATGTTATTATACTAATTATTCCTGTTGAAATATTCGTTTAAAGATTTAATTTTTAAAAACAATATCGTTCATTTACAAGGACAGACAAAAGAATTCAGTTACAGTATTAATTACACAGGGATGCACAAAATAATTTGGTTACAGTTTTATTTACATAGGGACACAAAAAAGAGTTATGTTACAGCATTAATTATTACACACACACACACAAAATAATTCAGTTACATTATTAATACAGTATTAAATTAATAGAGAGAAAGTCTTAAGTTTTAATAAATTTGACACTTGACAAAAATGAAGCATTTTATCACCTACCAGATGTCCAAATAACCTATCAGAAACAGCCGTCTCTTAATCAGTGTGAAGTTTATAATAATTAAACAGGCACAGAAGTATTTTAAGCGGTGAATTGTTACTTTTAGAATAAATCGAACTTATACTAATGTAAAATATTCATTCAGAATGTTATTGAATTATACGCTTGATGTAATAACCTCTCCGTTGATATACAGGGTGTCCACGTATAATCAGACCGACCTTTATTTTCGCAACCGTTGGTCTTAGATGCATACTTCCAATTACAAAAATGATTTAAATATGGTAAATAATTATTTTTAAGCGATTTGGATCAAGAAAAACAGTTATTAAAAAATTACGAAATTAAAATTTTTATATGGTCCCCCGGTCCTATAAGTGATATTTAGTAAAAATTTACTGTGACACTAACGAGTAAGACAAAAAAGTCTCATTCATCTAACATTAAAATTGACCGTGTTATAAAGCTTTGAAATGTATGACTTATACACTTTTTTGCATCTCAAAACAGATGATTTTGATCAAGCTTTCAGGGATTGTATATAAAATACTTAAACTTATTTCAAGGTATCTGCACTTTGAAAGAAATCGTACAACTATTACGATTGAGTTAACTTTTGTCAGTTAAGTTTCAGATTAGTTAAAATAATTGTATTTTAACATATGTTTTATTTTGTAAGGATTTGAAGCTATTATTTCTTTTAACAAAAATTATGTTATTTTCATAAGGTTTTATTTAACTTGCAACGATCGTCTTTCCAGTTTAAAATTTGTACTCAAACTAACTCACTTTCAAATGTCCGATCAAAGTTAAATTTTACATACTGACTTAAATCCGATGACAATGTAATATTATTATACTTTTCGACGCTTACCATCTTATACACACATATATTAGAGGATAACACAAAAAAAATCGGATAGATTACCGTCAACATGTTTAAGAAAGAGGTGTAGATTAGATAACATAAACCTGTGATGGTTGTGTTTTTTAACTTTTATAATTACGTTTTATGTATATTTTAACGCTGAATAAAAAAATTCCCTTCATTTTTAACCATCATGTCAGGATTTTTCGCAAAACGTAAATTTCAAGGTTAAAAAAGAGCAAAAAATCTGATACTATAAAATAGATATAAGATTTTTTTTTTTCAGTTTAATTTTATTTAATTCAATAATTTATTCAATTTTTTGGCTTATACTGGGTTTCTTAGAGATAAACAGCTCAGGGTTCCATTGAGGTTGGGAGGGGAGGAGGGCTCAATTTTAACTTTCAGATTTTTAACTTTGAAATTTGCGATTTGAGAAAAAAACCTGACGTGATGGTTTAAAATGAAGGTCATTTTTGGATTCAGCGCTAAAAAATACATAAAAATCAATTTTCAAAAGGTTAAAACATGGCACAACCCAAAATTTAAAACACATTGTAATCTAACAGCATTTAAAAATATGTATCATTTTGTAGAGAATTAAGGCTGTTGTTTTTCATCCTTTTATTTAACAAAAATTCTGTTATTTTTATCCTCTTACATGTTTAGCACAAATTGTATATTTTGCAGTAATATGTCAGAAAGATTATAAATTTCGCATTTATATTAGATTGCAATGTTAATTTTGCTCTCAACTACTTTTTGATTATATCTGGCGATTATTTATATTTCTACTACATTTGAAAAAAATACACTCCAACTTGAAACAGCTATTACCCGGTCAGTTTTAATCGTAGAGGAAATCTGTAGAGTATGCATGATTAGCATGGCCCTTATAAAATCTCTCAAGGCTGGACAAATTTACGCTATTGCGTTGTGTTTCCTGGATTTAGTTGTAAGCTAAAACGCGCTCCTATCAGTTTGGACGGCCCATTTAGCTGCTATTACATAGAAAGTAGGCTTTCCTTGAGTTTCGGAAAACTGAAGTTAAACTAAGATTAGTCGATTTTACTTCGCATTAACGAACTAACTATTAACTCAAAGAGTGATCACTTGATTTAACTCAACGACCATAATTATCTGAAGAGAAAATCGCGTTTTGAATTTTTCCTATCCTTATTACTTCAAAGCAGTAATGCGGGTTTCTATGCAGATTGCATTCACTGTATACCGATTGGTATACAAAAAATGACGTAAACCCTTCAATAAAGGTGACTTATACCAGATGTATTTAATTGATTCGCCAATGCTTGTAGCTAAAATGTACACCGCGGAACAGTACGTAGAAACGATATTACTTTATGACCAATATAATCGGAATGGACGAGTGGCTGCAAGGCAATACGCAATTAAATTTCCAAATCATAGCCATCCGTCTAAAAACACGATTTTAAATGTCATAAAGAGCTTACGAGAAATGTGTAGCGTTAAAAATATTCCACAATCTGGAAGATCAAGTATGCATTTCTCTGACGAGGAGATTTTGGGATATGCTCTTGCGTATCCACAGTGTAGTGTAAGGGATATTAGTGAAGCTTGTGGCTGCTCAAAATCACATGCATGGGACGTTCTAAATATACACGGAGCACATCCTTATCGACAACAATTAGTACAAGCGTTTTTGCCAGGAGATGCAGATAGACGGTTGGATTTTAGCAATTTCATTATGAACAAGCTACAAACAGTCTCGTCGTTTCTGAATGACATTCTTTGGATAGATGACTGCACTTTTCCAAGAACTGGTGTTGTGAATAGGCAGAATACACACTTCTGGTATGTAAGAAATCCACATGTCATACGATCGAACAAGTATCAAATACGATGGTCTGTTAACGTTTGGCGTGGCATCTGGAAGGGAGCATTAGTGAGGACCTTTTTTTATGATACTTTAATAGGTACAAAGTATGTAGATCTGTTACATAGATCATTATCTGACTTCTTTGGTGATCATGTTTCACTAGCAGACCTCACCAAGATGTGGTTTCAACATGATGGGGCACCAGCCCATAAAACAGTCTCCTCCCGAACACTCCTATGTACACTGAGAAAAAAAAACAACATTTTTACAGTACAAAATACTGTTCATCTCACGCTTAAACTAAAGGTTCAAGACAAATTTCTGTCACGTGTCCGTCTATATATTGTAGTCCACGGAAGACACTTGGAGCACGTGTAGTGAGAAAGTATGAAAAACGATATTTATCCACATTGTTTATTTCTATTTCGTTTTTATTTGAGTTTATCTGCAAGAAAGCACTACTTACTATGTTATTATTTCAAATTACTTTATAAAATTTGTATAAGTTTGTGCACTGTGATTTTATGTATTATACAAAATATCCATCTTTATTTTCAGTACCAGTGATTAGACAAATATTATACTGTTTCTTGACTTAAACAACAACCCTTTTGTCACAATCATATGTAACTCTAAAACCTCCTTGTCTTTCTGAGAGTGGTTCTCCATTTGTATATGGCCCCCATACTATGCATGATAACTGTAGGGGAAAAGGTAATTATGATAGATTATAAGATAAGTTAATCATGATAGATAGCTATTAATCAAATCAAGTATAGTGGAAAGTAATTAATAATAATAAGATCATTTCGTTATGAATTTGGAATAGATAAAGAATTAGAATTATTAACCCATCACTTAATATTAAAAGAGATTACACATAAATAATAAAGCATAAATATACATTTTACTGGATTAGGTATTATGGCAAACATGATTTAAATAAATAGATAAATTTAAACACATAAAAATATTTCTTGAATATATGTACTAATATGTCAATACATTAAGCACAATAATGAATGAATAATTAAATAACTATCATGATAGTTTAAAAAAAAAAAAAAAAACTGATCTAGGCCTTTCTGCTCATGTGATTATCACTGACCATCATGAGAATTCTATCTCATATCATCACTTAAAATTCAGATTGCAGCCATATTTTTCGTGTTTGATCTATTTCACTCACAGGGACTTTTGCAAGATCCCTTTGTATTTTTTAGCACATGGTATGCATTTACTTGTTACCCGAGATAATTGCAATCTCAGAGGATTAATCTATGGAGCTTCATATTTTTATATTTACTATATAGCCCTGGATTTGGATTTTTCAAAACACGATACTTGGACTTTTTAGCAAAATATAGCACAACTTGAACCTTCTTGAACACGATCGAAAACTAACATTTTAGCACAACACTATATCTTCCTTGTACACCATCACAACTTGAAAGTGTTTTGGCACATTTTTATTTCATATTTCTCAGCACCAACCTTTCATCTTAGCACACCACCTCACAACTTTGATGTTTTTCAACACATTTAAAAATTTACTTGCTATCTTGAAAAAAAAAACAGACGCCAACGCCACAGCAAAGAGATATTTTTTATCTCCTCGCTGTGCGCGGCTAACCAACAACTCGTTTTTTCCGCTCGAGAAGAAAACGTTGCCAAACCGTCGTCGAAAGACTAGGGAGAAAAATCATTCCTCCTCCGCTGCCTCCCTGGTCTGACTTCGGGAAAGGGAAAGGGAGATTCACCTGTCACGTCTCCCCCTGCGAAGACTTGCTATTCCTGTGAAAACGCAGATGATTGGTTACATTCTTGCGTGCGTTCGTAATGTGAATTATTGCTGTTTTTTTTTTTTTTTTTTTTTTTGAGAGAGTATATGCTTTTAGTTCACTGTTTATTTTTAATATGAAGATGCAATCTATGTAGATAAGCTTTTTCTCTACAATAACTCTGAACTCAAATTTCTCAGTGAAGACTGGTCGTACTAATACGGAATGTTTTGTGTTTGCAATACTTTTGAATTGACAAAACGTCCCTAAATATAAGTATAGAGACCTGGTGGCTGTATAAAAATTTAGATTCTGTAATTCTTCCCTAAATTGTTTGTCGCTTCCATCTTTTTTTTTTTTTTATCTTAACTCTGCACCTAAGTTTGACCAGTTTTGTAATTGAAAGTATGCATGTAGGACCAAAGGTTGTGAAAATAAAGTTCGGTCAGGTTACATGTGGACACCCTGTATAAGTGTTTAACCCTCCATTGCTCATGGTAGCGTTTCTGCTACCATTTGTTCAGATTTAATTTTTAGTGCGGAATTTCATAAATGATGCATATTTTAAGTCATTACAGCAATACTTGTACTCTTAGGTAATATTATTTTTGGATTTTGAATGCATACTGAGCCCTAAATATAAAAAAAATTGTTTGAAGCAACGTTTCTAACAAATATATATATATATATATCATTTACAGTGGTAAGTTTTTGCTCGATTTTACAAGTATTCTATTGAAATAAAAAACTAAATACATATGATATATCGGTATAAAAAAAGTTACTTCTATTTTCTGCACAAAAAAATTCAATGTAACTTTGTTTTTTAAAGGTAAAATTAGTAATTAAGTTGAAGGTAGCAGATCTGCTACCACGGGCATTAGTGATCATCAGCCCACGATAGCATTTTTGAAACCATATTATTTTCAAAGAAAATTTGTACTTCTTAATGTTAGCTTTTTACTTAAGATACTTGTTTTACTTTTAATTCACATGCTAATGTTATTAAATAAATCTGAAATAAATTAGTTGAAATTTATAATTTCTATGCACAATAAAAGGAAATTATTTTTATTTAAACATTTTTGATGAAAATATTGAAAATACTTTTTAATATATAAATAGAGAAAATGATGAAGTAAATCCGGATTTAACATTATGAACATTATATTTTTAAGTATAAGTATAAGCATAAATCCTAAGTATAAAACGTTTTTTATTGAGCCGATACACTCAAGTATACTATATTTAGTATATTTGTTGTAGGCGTTATATATTACACTAGCTGATCCCGCCCAAGATCAACTGCACTATTGTTTACTATATTTTAATTACTTGCTGTGTTTACTGTACGTTTTCTATTTTTTGCAACAAAAAATAGGAAATCTTAAAGGAAATGGCTCTTATCTTATAGTATTTTTATTAATTAAATATGAACTATAATTTATTTACAATCCGGATTTTTTTTCTTCTTGCCTCTGCAAAATTTTAATCCGCCTATGTGCAAAATTTCACGATTCTAGATTCTTATTTGTGAATATTTTTAGAAAGATAGACAGAGTTGCAAAATTTAATTTTTATATGTATTAAATAAACAAACCACTAGTTGCCATTGTTTTGTTTTTTTTTTTTTTTTTTTTTTTTTTTTTTTGTCGCTACTAACAAACAGCATTAGTGTTTTATACATATAATTGTACACAAAATCAAAAAGTAAAATGAGGTTTTTTTTCGTTAGTATTATTGTGTAAAATTGAATAAATAGAGGAAAAAATAAAGTTATATGAAAATATTGGATGTATATAGATAGTAGTATAGATATAGATATATACATAAACAAAGAAACAATTGTTTTATGTCGTACCACATGTAAAAATATAATTATTTTCGTAAAATAAAACACTTTTGAAATGTGATAAAATCTTTCATATTTCATCCTAATCTGCCCATGGTAGCATGTATGGTACCATACAGAAATCCTTTAAAATATAATACAATCTTATTTTCTTTCTTCATATTTTTACTTTATTTGATCCACAACAGCATAAAAAAGACAGAAAAGTGATTTTTCCCATAGCAATTTCTTGTAGTGGGAATTAAAGATGTAAAGTATTATGAAAGAACTGTTTAAGCGACACAATTTGAAGAAGAATTTTTCCAAAATGTTTCGCAATTTTGGCCATTACTGCTATGTGCTCAGAATCCGTGATTATTCTCAGCATTAAATTTTTATTGTAAATTTTGCCTTTTTTAATCCGAGCAGTTTCCCGATTCAATTAGGCAAAAATTTCTGTTTTGAAAAACCGGGGATAAAAGATTAAAAATTCTGTAAAAGACGCTCGTCCGGAAGGGGTTAAGCAATCCACTCCGTATACATACGTACATACGGGAGTGTGAGTTCATTTTTCACTGTCCTATATATTGTACATTGTCCTATATGTGTTCATTGTCCTATATATTTAACTTTACACTAAATAAGTAACCAGTTAAGCACATTCAATATTTATTGTGCCAAACAATTATTTTTAAAGATATTTATCTTTCAAAAAACTATCTATTTTATTGAAAAGTTAAAATAAAATCTTTACCTTTGCTGCAAAAATTTTTATTACTATGATTTTCTTTAAAAGCGACATATAAGCGATTTATTAAGACATGCAGTAAAACAAAAAGAGCTAAACATAAATTTATCCACATAAAGACACAAGTCTTACAAACATTTTCTCTAAAAGACAAAACACAGAAACAGAAAAAAAATGAAAATTTCTTCAAAACATGCCCAGCACCAAATGCAATTTTAGATTTTTCTGATTTAATTCAGCATTCATTTGGAAATTCAAGTCCTTCAGAAGGTATATTTTCATTTTCTATGCCGAAACAGGTTAATTCCTCTCTTAATATTGGCATGCGAGAGAAAGTTCGTACACCAGATTGTTCTGATATGATGAACTATGACTCTTCTGAATACTCTTTAAAGTGTCAAAAATGTAATGTTTTGCTGTTAGATCACAGTGATAAACTAAATCATAAATGTTCGTCTGTTCAGCCTGAACAATCTATAGATATTGATTTATTCATTCTCAATTTGACAATGGACAAAAATGGAGTGTTTTATCGTCTGTTAGATGTCTATAACCCTTTCAAAAATGGCCCGCTCATCATAATCCGTGTAAACTTTATCATAGTTAAACAAATAAACAGAAGTATCTTAAGGTATGTGCCTGCTTTCGGAGCACTTTTTTTGAAAAAATATGAATTTTTTATTAAAAACATATGTTTTTAATTAAAACAGGAAATAAAACTATGAATTCAAATAAATTTTTAATAGAATTTTAATTAACCTTTCAAATTTTTGCAATATTAAGAGAAATTTTAGCAAAGAATTGCGTTTATGCCAAACCTTCTATAACGAGATCTATTCAATATATTTTTTCGACATTTTCGATTTATTTTTTTTTTTCGACAATATACTAGTAAACCACCTATGGGTGTTATGAAGCAAAAGATTTGCAATACCTTATAAATTTTCTAACATATACCAAATTTTGTATACAAAACATGATTTTTTTTCCTTAAAAAATGTGTATTTTTCAATAAAAACAGATTTTAAATTTATAGATACATACTTGAAAGCTGTATTTTGTTTCATAATATATCAATAGATAAGCAGAACCTTGTGACCAAATTTTATTTCAATATCTTACGAGAACATACCTTAAGAGAAATTTAAATAGATTTGTTCCTTTCAGGACAATTGGAAACTGTGAGTAGTACTTCATAAATATTTTCATAAAGAATATTATTTTGTTTAGTATCCTGAAAGGTAAGCGTGAAGATTAAATTATGAAAAATAATTGTAAATATTTTTAATATTTTTAAGTAAGAGTTATTTTATCGAATTTTAATTCTTCTTTGTATGCTGGTAACGTTCTTGTAAATAATATAAATTATTTCTTTATAGAAAAGGAAAATGTCTAAAAAATAGATGGATAAATTAAAAAAGCCTACGCGCCCATATGGATATTTGTGTATGCTCGTTTTTATTTTTCACATATTTTCCTATACTTTTCCTTTTACACTCAATAAGTAAACAATTAAACGTACCCAATATTTATTACGTAATACGATATTTTAAAATATATTTATCTATTTCATTGAAAAATTAAAATCAAATCTTTATCTCTAACCTGTAAAATGTTATATTATAAGGATTTTTTTTAAAGCGAAATATAAGTGATTTATTTAGCCATACTGTAAAATAAAAAGAGCTGTATTTAAATTTATCCACATAAAATCAGAAGTTTAATAAACATTTTCTACAAGTCTCTTATTGTTTTTAATTTGACACTGGACAAAAATAATGTTTTTTATTACCTGCCAGATGTCTTTAAAACCCTTTCAAAAGCGGCCGTCTCTTAATCCGTGTAAACTTTATCATAGTTAAACAAATAAACAGAAGTATCTTAAGAGAAATTTAAATAGGAATTTCCTATTAGAATAATTGGAAACTGTAATTAGTACTTCATAAGGATTTTCATATAAAATATTATTGTATTTATTACGAATGCTGAAAGGTAAGCGTGAAGAGTAAATTATGAAAAAAAAAACTGTAAATATTTTAAATATTTTTAAGTAAGATTTATTTTATTGAACATTAATTCTACTTTATATGCTGGTTATATGAACTTTCTTGTAAATAATATAAACTGTTTCTTTATAGAAATGGAAAATGTGTAAAAAATATATGGAAAAATTAAAAATGACTACACGGATATTTGTGTATATGCGTGTTCATTTTTCACTTATTTTTCCATACCTTTCCTTTTACACTAAATAAGTAAACAATTAAACACACTCAATATTTATTGTGTATTACGATATTTTAAAATATATTTGTCTTTAAAAAAAAACTTTCTATTTTAATGAAAATATTATAGTAAAATTTTTATCTTTAATAAAATCTTTATCTTTAAACTATTAAGTGTTACATTACTATGATGAAATATAAGCGTTTTATTCAACAATTAAATATATTCAATATTTATTGTGTAATGCAATTTTTTAAAACATATTTATTTTTTAAAATCTATGCATTTTATTGAAAAATTAAAATAAACTCTTTACCTCTAACCTATAAAATGTTACATTAAAATTATTTTCTTTAAAAGAGAAATATAAGTGATTTATATAGACATATCGTAAAATAAAAATAGTTAAATAAATTTATCCACATAAAGTAAAAAGTCTTACAAACATTATCTCTTATCTTTTTTAATTTGACACTCGACAAAAATGAAGTATGTCTGAAACCGCTTCTGAAAAACTTCTAATCCGTGTAAGCTTTATCATAGTTAAAAGAATAAATAGAAGTACTTTAAGAGAAATTTAAAGAGATTGTTACTTTCAGAATAATTGGAAACTATGAGTAGTACTTCATAATTATTTTCCTATAAAATGTTATTGTATATATTAACCATGCTGAAATGTTATAGTGAAGATTAAATTATGAAAAAAAATCTCTAAATATTTTAAATATTTTTCACTAAGATTCGCTTTATTGAACTTTTCTTTGGCTTCTTATGCTGGAATATATGAGCGTTCGTGTAAATAATATAAACTATTTTCTTTTTACGGGAAAGGAAATATTTTAAAAATATATATGTATAAATTAAAACTGCCTGCACGCACACGTGGATATTTGTATATATGTGTGTTCAGTTTTCACATACTTTTCTATGCACTAAATAAGTAAACAATTAAAGACACTTAATATTAATTCTGTAGTACGATATTTTGAAATATATTTATCTTTTAAAATGAAATCTTTATCTTCAACCTATAAAACATTATGTTACTATGATTTTCTTTTAAAAACGAAATATGAGCGATTTATTTAGACATGCTATAAAATAAAAATAGCTCTATAAATTTATCCACATAAAGTCACAAGTCTTACAAACATTTTCCCTAAGTCTCTTATCTTTCTTAATTTGACACTCGATAAAAATGGAGTATTTTATCGCCTGTCAGATGTCTAAAACCCTTTCAAAAACGGCCGGCTCTTAATCCGTGTAAACTTTAGCATAGTTAAACATATAAATAGCAGTATCTTAAGAGAAACTGTTCCTTTCGGAGTAATTTGGAATTATGAGTCTTACTTAAAAATGATTTGCATAGAAAAATGTTATTATATTTATTGCCCATGCTGAAAGGTTAGCATAAAGACTAAATTAAAAAAGAAAAAAAATCACATATTTTCAAAATTCTTAGGTAAGATTTATTTTAGTGAATTATATTTTGATTTCTTAGGATGAAATACATGGAAGTTCTTGCAAATACTATAAATTAAATTATTTCATTATAGAAAAGGAAAATTTCTAAAAATATATATGGGTAAATGAAAATATTACCTTTACCACATGTAGATATTTATATATATGAGAGTTTATTTTTACACGGATTTTCTTAAACATTTCCTTTTAGACGTAACTGCGAAATAGGTAAAAAAACACAAATTTTAGTTTGAAATACCATACTTTTCGACACATTTATTTTTTAAAAGTGTCATCAATTTTGTTAATGAAAGAAATCTATAATTTTATAATTTCGATTGCAATAAATATTATTATGATTTACATTAAAAAACGAAACGTCCGAACACAATACAATCCTTGACACATTACAAATAGTCCAACTTTTGTTTTTGGATAATATTTTACAACGAAAGTTAAACTTCATCAATAAATAAACAAAACATAAATGTAACAGACATGTGACCGAACTAGCACTTAAATCATTGAAATTATTAGAATAAGAAAGACTCTTCTAAGTAGCGAAAATTTTGTCAATATTTTCTGCTAATAACTCCTGGCATTCATCTAATACGAAAATATCGCTTTTAATAAATTTCAAAACATTCTTTGAATATAAAATTGATACTTTTCATATACAAATTGTTTTTTTCGTTTGGCTAGTGGGAAATCTAAAATATATATATTGTTGTGTCTTAGTTTGATAGAAAGTCTATAGATGACAGCAACACTGGTAATGTTTCGAATTACTCTTATGAAACTATTTTTTTAGTTGTAAATATTCTGTGAATGGAATGTATAAGTGTACTTTTGTGCTCGTATTGGAATGTTCTGTAAATAACTGTAAAATATGTTCTTTATATCAGTCCCATCTCATCTTGTCGCCACTGTTATATTTAATGAGTAATTATTAAAATTACAATATACCGGGTGTTCCAAAAAGGACTGACTGATTTTAAAATTCAATAACTTGCAAACGGTGACAGATATTTAAAAAATTCTTGCAGGAGGGTTATGCATAAGGTCAAAAGTTTTTTTACAGTGATTTTCAATTTTAGTTCGAATTACAAACAACAGATGGCGCTGCGATCAATAGACGCTGAATTCAGGCTCGATTTTTGGTACTTCGTGGCCCGGATAATACATTTCCATCTCCTTTTTCAGCATGGAACAAGAGAAAGGGCCAGAAATCGAGCCTGTACCGACTATTGCTTACAGCGCCATCTATTATTTGTAATTCGAACTAAAATCGAAAATCACTGTAATAAAACTTTTGACCTTATGCATAACCCTCCTGCAAGAATTTTTTAAATATCTGTCACCGTTTGCAAGTTATTGAATTTTAAAATCAGTCAGTCCTTTTTGGGACACCCGGTATATTAAACATAAAAAATCTATACAAATATTTTCTCTTAGCTCCTTATCGTTAATAATTTGACACTTGACAAAAATGGAGTGTTTTCTCAGGTGTCAGCTGTCTAGAATCCTTTCAAAAACAGTTGCTTCTTAATACGGGTAAAATTTGTCATAAAAACGGAGATATTTTAAGTGAAGAATTGTTCTTATAGAACAAATTAAAAGAATGAGTAGCACATTATTATGATTATTAAAAAAATAATACTGTAATTATTACTGAAATGTTAGTAAAATCAATAAAATACTAAAAATATTTTCGCATTGTATAAATAATTTTAACTAACAAGGGAATCACTTTTGGTGCTGCTCGCACTTAGCATCGAGACCTGGTACATTTTGTAGCTCTATACATAAAAGTTAAAGAACCGATAAAATTCCTCTGTTAAAATATTATTTTATATATTTTTTTATACTTTTAATTATTTATTATTGGATTTTTTTTGTTTATTTCATGCCAAAAGGGAGTTAAGTCGCCAAATATGACGTTAAACATTTTTCGCCAGCTTTATCCCTCTAGTGCAGTGGTTCCCAGGGTGGGGCATACGCCCCACAGGGGGCAATTCGACTTTTTGGTGGACAATTCCAAATTTGTTATTCAGTCATTGATTCACCATCGGTTTCTTTTTTCTTAAAAAAATGAATGTTGCCAACTAAAAATAAATGAAATACTAGCAAATTTGAAAAAATCAGTTATTTACTGAATTTCGAAAATGTTTTAAATCAAATATTCAAAAAAAAATTTTTTTTTATATACACATCAGAATAACTGTATGACTCATCTGTTAAGATTTTTGACGTCTTTTCCTAGTATTAAAGTTTCTGTAAATATTCTGGTTGTTATTGTATTATACGAGTATAATTCTTTATAACATTTTTAATTGTTTATTGAATGAGCTTTCTTCTTTTATTTGCTTTGCTATATGTTCCACAAAGAATCATTTTCCAAGTTAAAGTACTAAAATTAAAAACTGACAGTCTTGAATATATACACCTAAAAACTATATGAAATAGCTAAACGAAGTACTACCAACTTTATAAAATTCATAAATCCTAAATAGCATTTGAAAAGGAAATGAAATGGGTAGATAGTAAATATCTATGGCTCTAGTGCAGGTATCCTACACAGTAAATAAATTTACATGATGACATATAGAGGAGAGTGGTAATGAATGGGCCATTAACAAAATATGAAAAAGTATTTGCATAAAATTATTTTAGTTGCCACCAATAGATGAAGCTATTTGTCCTACCAAACTCATCAAATTTTCCATTGTTTGGGAGAAGACATTTTCCCACTGGAGTAGGATGGTCAAGAATCTGATTGAAAAGTAATTTTTTTCCCTTTTCAGTAAAATAAATAAGCTAAAAAGTATCTATTATTTCATTGCTGATATGTGTATTAGCAAGTCTTTGCATATCTGTAAACTAATTGTAGGATGTATTTAGATATTATTTGAATTTAATGTACTAAAAAAACCTGAATATAATTCAGAAGTGCAGGTGGGGTTGAATGGACCACTATATCATGGTCATGAACCTTTGCCCTGATCATGAAAATATGGTTTTTCTTTCTTTTTTACTGATTTTCTCTTTAATATGAAACATAACTGGCTGTAATGGATTTAGATTAAATTACTGTCTAGTTAGAATAGGTTTATAGTGATGTCTAAAAAATAATTTGCACATTTTCACCCTAAGAAATATTAGTTATTTATTAGAAACATAAGTTAAATTGTATAAATGATTAAGGTGAACTGTCCAGTTGTTGACCACACCTACCAGTATTTTTCTATTTGATATAAAACTAGAATAATTGTTTATATTCTGAATCTGATGGGTAGAATAAATAATACCATAAATTTACACTAAATAGCCAATTAATAGGCAGTTCCAACCCTGCCGTTTAATATTAATTTTGAAAAATATAAATTTCGTTAAATCATAATGTGTATTATCTATTATTTTTATGTATATTTTATGTTCTTTCTTTCTTATAATCTCATCATTTTGTCATTTTTCTGCTACAATTTTGTGATTTGATAAAATCACTTTTGATGTTCATAAATTTTGATAAGCATTGTGTATTACTTACAATTTCAGTGTGCTTTGATCATATCATGTCACGTGCCATTCATTTTGTCATATTTGGCGAATAAAAGATTAATTCCACATATTTTCATTGAATTCATTAGTGGCCCATTTATTACCTTCAATGGCCCATTCAGCTTCATGGGTGGGGATGAATCTGCCAAATTTCTATATTTTTATTTTCTATTATCATTCATTATAGACATTTTCTAATCCAATTTTTATGACTTTTGTATATAACCAAATAAGTAAAGTAACTGAAGAACCAATTCTGAGCCAAAAAAAATTATTAGAAAAAATTACAAAAATTAAAAACCAAAAATTGGCCCATTCATTACCACTCTCCCCTACATTTTAAATTTTAAAATAATAGATAATCATAAAAAGTCAAAGATAATACATGGAAGACAACAATATTCGAAAGGGAAAACAGAGAAAATGTGTTGTGATGCAGAATAAAGGCTACTTAAAATTGATAAAGACCAGAATCTTTAAACGCTTCTTTTTTGTATTGTGTTATCTATAGAAACTTTGGTGTCCAAAGATTTTCCACCAACTCTTAATAAGTTACATAAATGAATTATAAAACGTGTGAATATTAACAATTTTAATGCCAAATGTAAGGCTCTCTTCAAGATATTTTGTCAAGATAAAATGCAGATCGTATAACACTTTTCTTTAAAATTGAAGTAAGTTAGAATAGCACAACAAAAAATTTCTTGCCACAAACGCGAAGATGTGCAGACTCATGCCATTTATAGAATTATGTTGAAAACACATTTATGACAAAAGATTCATTTCTTTGATAAGTTAAAAAATGTGGAATGGATAGTTACAAGGCTCTATTACGCTTCTACTGTGTGAATAGAGTGCACTTTCTAAATTATAAGAAACAACATTTACCGAGTTATAGTGGGAGGGGGGGGGGGATATTGATTTTACAGATGATTTGGTGGGGCGTGGTCAATAAAAGGTTGGGAACCACTGCTCTAGTGTCTAGTATATATATATATGTACGGTACGTATTAGAATTAAATCAGATTGCAATTTGTTTGATAATTGATAGCATTAGAAAAAAGAATTAGTTTTTTTTTTTTTTTTCTAGCGTAGACTATAAAAGTATATCTGTTAAAACCTTTCAAAATCATTTAAAACTATTTTATTTAGTGAAATACAAAATAAGAAAACTATTTTCTTTTGAAGTCAGACAGAATAAAGTTCCGTATGTTTAAAATAAAGTTGTAGTGTTATATGTTGTGTCTTTTGGTAAAAGTTAATTTAGAAAATTTACTGTGCCTAATTAGGTCGGCCATTGCAATTTCTAGCCAAGTCCAAACCGCTTCTCACTTACACACGACAAGCAGTTATGCCATTTGGATAGGGTTGCCGGAAAGCTCTATTTTAAAATAAAAATGCTAACTTTTCTCCCGCCAAAAATATGAATATAATGTTGCAGTTTTTTTTAAATCAATTTATTAGGTTCTTGAAGAAATTTTAAAACGTTTTTCAATATTTTATACTTATTATTGACTAATTTGTATTTTTAAATGCTTTTCTTTAAGAAAATTCTATGTTAGTAGTCCAATAAGTGGGTTCGAAAATTACATTTTCAGAAAGTTATGCTGGTGTAAAATCAAAAAATATTTATTTTAACAGAAAATTTTTATTGATTCTCAAACTTCCTAATGTAAAGCTTTAAAATGCACCAGTTCTCAATGATAGGTGCGAGCAGCAGCAAAAGTGGTTCCCTTGTAAGATGTATTTTGCCATTTGTGTGGATACCTGCTGTATTGTATTTAAATTGCATAAGGTCCTTTTATTAATTTGGGGAAAAATAAATCTAGTCTTATTATTAATTCCTATTATAAGTTAATGCCTAACTAAATAAAAAAAAAATCATAATTTATTAGATACTATTTTCGCTCATTTCACTTTTTTAAATTTTGAATATTTTAGAAACCGTTCGTAGAGAGCATTTATCTTAAAAGTGATCACTATGCGAATTTTCAAGTTTTAAGCCAAAGCAGTGTCAGCAGCAGAATAAAAAATTTTAATTTTTAATTTTTATGGTTTAATGGTTTTTATACCTTTTACAGGTGAATACGACGTATCGAAAATATAATTTAATTTATTTATTTTATTCAACAGTATCGTAGAATGCTTAATTTTAGAACGTGATTTGCACAACTACCCTTTTTTATTTCGCATTTTTTAAAAACTGTTCTGATACATTTTAAAAGTAACAGCCATGTCAGATTTTAACTTTCTAGTCCTAACAGTTCCACATAAATCGTAATTTAAAAATGTTTAAAACGTGTTTAGCTGATTTCACCCTTTTAAATTTCGAACTTTTTAGAAACCGTTCGTAGCGACTATTTATATCTGAAAAATTAACCACCACGCAAAGTTTTCAGCCCCAATAATATCACTGAAATTGCAATTTTAGAACTTTTTTTAGGGTTTCGTTCATATGAAGAAACCTATTTGTCTCACTCCTCTGTCTCTCTGTCTGTCACAGAGCCAGTTTTCAGAAACTATATACGTTGGAGACTTGAAATTTTGGATATAGCTGAACACTTCACATCAAACGACAAATCATAAAATTTTGAAAAAGCTTTATATTTACCCGTCTGGACTCTAACTTGTGTATTTTAAGCTTTTTTTTTCTATCTGAGCTCCTAACTAATTTGAAGACTTGAAATTTTGAATACTTATAGTTGAACACTTGCGATCACACGACAAATCATAAAAATTTCAAAAAGTCTTATAATTATCCCTCTGGTCTCTGTATATTTTAAGCAATTTTTCTAACCTCCACCCTTTTCACCATGGGGTCACTTTTCTAACTTTTGCCGACATCCCTTTGACCGCTCCTTCATATTATGCACCATAGCTTTACATATTTTAGTTCCACTTTTTATCGCCAGGAGGCGCCTAACTATCTCGGGTGCTATGGGCCCGATCTCCTCGACTAATATAGCTAAGGATAAGTTGTTAAACGGAGTTTCGTTCTGATAGAAGTTTGTTTAGAATATAGTGCGCCCTCTGATTGTGAAATGTGGAACTAATAGATTTTGCAAAAGGATAAGGTGTTTTGAAAGGAATATTAATCGAAATGTTCTGTGCGATCTGTGATCACACTTACCCACTTGTTTTTGCTTTTTCAACTGTTTGGGGGTAGTTATACAAATATAAATATACTAGGCTGGAGTAGAGAGGGTTACCAGCAGTCTGTTACCATTATTTTCGAAATGGGTTCGTTAGTTTCAGAGATTACCACCGACAAACAGATGTTACTTCTTTATAATATTAGCGTATAGATTGAACTGTAATTCAATTTCTTATGCTTCAGAAAGTATTGTAATAAATCTGAATGCCGAAAATATGGATGCCTACGGAATATATGAAAATTCTTGCAAATAGTAAATATTAAATTATTGTAATTGAAAACATATAAGAGTAGCAGGCTTCGCCCGCTACGCTGGTCGGTTTCTCCAAACAAACCTTGAATCAAACGAAATATATCGATGAATTTGAGCTTGAGTTTAATCAATATGGAGCTTTACCTTCAATGTCCTCACGCATTGCTGAAAAGCTTATGAAAGCCATTACGTTATTATATTTTCTAATGTGTCAGACAAAATTTGAGTTGTTAAGGCCCAATTCCTTTATTTGATCATTTACAGCAGCGTTTAGGAAAGGATGATAGAACAATATGCAATATAATAAAACCAACCGTGAAAAATTATCTAACTAATAATGTAAGTCTCGTCAAGATCTGTTCCATATATATTTTTTTAAACGCTAATATTTCATAATTGATTCGCCTGATTATAGAACTTCCCCCTTAATTCTATGACTAATTAACGTAGAACCACGTGTTATATTATTAAAACCTTCATTGAAAAGTTATCTAATTAGCAGTGCAACTCCCATCAAAATCCATTCAGAAGAACTCAAGTTAAAAGCTACCGGAACGAAATTCCAATTGGCATTTTATATACATAGTAGAATATACAGGTTGTCCCAAGATATTGACCTCGGTTTTTATTCCTTAAATATTGATTATAAACATATATTATAAATTACATAGCTAAGAATAAAAGGGTAGACAATTTTATGAAATTGATTGAAGTTTTCAGAGGACTAAATTTAAAGAAATGCAAGATTTAAATTTCTGCCTCGATTTTATACGGCCCCCGTACAAAAATTTCCTAATGAATAAAATGTCTCCCATACACTAATAAGGTCATGTAGGGCATGTGTGCAGGGTAAATGTTCAGCCTTTTATCATAATAAGCAGCAGAAATATGAGAATACATAAATACTGACATAAACCACCTTTCGATGACTGGATATGCGTTCGCAAAAGGGAAAAATCTGGATAATTGCGTTTCAGGGATCGTATACGAACTACGAAAGAAAAAAAAATGATTGCTCTCCAGCTATAAACATTTACATTTTAATTTATGATTAATCATTCACCATCTTTGTTTAAAAAAACTGCTCCTTTTTAAAACAAAATTCTGAAATTTTACACATGGTTACACATTTTACTCATTTTGAAATTTTTTGTACGTGAGCCATTTAAAAATTTAAATTTTGCATTTCTTTAAATTTAATCCCCTGAAAATTTTAATCGATTTCATAAAACTCGGTATCTTTTTTTTACGTATCTTTGTAATTTAGAATATGTCTATGATTAATATTTAAGGAATAAGAGCTGCACTCTAAAATTAGGAGGAGTGAAAAGTTCACTCTTTTAAAGAGTGACAGGCAATTTCACTCTTTTTGGAGTGAATTTTAATAACTAAATATACGATCAATATACAATATACAAATATACAATATAGGGAATGGAAAAATACATTCCGTAAAGAGTGGAATTTTCCATCCCCTACAATGGAGTGAAATACTTCACTCCGTTGTCGAGAGTGAAATATGTCACTCCGCTGACGAGAGTGAAAGCCTGACATTATACATTTTTAAAATTTTCCGTTCAAATTTAAATTAATATATGGAGTAAAATAACGAAAAGCACAAAAATATGTCACTAATTATTTTTCAAAAACTCCATTTCATAATGTAACCTTGGAAATTACGCTGATTTGGTACTATACGTACTCCTTTTCAAGAGTTAATAGTCACTCCTAATTAGAGTGAATATTCACTCTAAGCAGGAGTGAGTTTTGTATGTACCGGTATTACTTATCAGCTAATCAGAACAGCAAGTCTACGACGAAGATAAGAGAAATATTCTCTTTTTCGACCGCCATTTTAGGATTTAAAATCGCGTTGACTTGACTATACGGATATTATTAAAGTGATTATTTATGACACGTAAAGGTAAGTCTTATTTAATTTAAAACTTTTATTCCTGTAGAATTTGTACGTTATATGATTATGAGTTGAATAGTTTTATGTTATATAAAAAAAGATTGAACTGTAATTGTTTTCCTGATTTCAGAAGCCATTGTTATATTTCTTCTTTATGTAACTTTTTGAAATATAATTACTTTAACAGTTCAATAAAAATTCTTAGCAAAATATAATCAGGACTTAATTTTTTTGGCGCTTGTGAATAAAAAAAAAGTGTGTAAATATTTTATTCTTTCGTTTAGTAGAAGCTTTTTGAAAATAAAATCAGCAAGAAGTTGACATAATCTATTTCAGAGTCGCATATTTATTACCGTGTCAATCGTTTCATCTATTGAGGCAGATTTATTTCTTCATTTTCTGACGCAGCAAAAGCTTGCTTTAAATTGACTATATATTTCAACGCTCGGAAAGAAAAAATAGAAAGAAAAAAAACCCGTGGTATATGTTTTGTTTGAAAGGCTGACAAGGAGATATTGTGATTCATGGGAAATTGATGTAAACAGTAATTTAACAGTTATGAGACATTTTGTTTTTTCCATGTCGAATTTCGTTTTTTTTCATGCCTGATATGAAATTCATGAATAAAACTGCTTTAGTATATTTTTTAAAAAGTTCATATTATTTCTTATATAATATACGATTGAATACTTTTTAAAGAGATAAATAACAATTTTTTACATTGAAAATTTTTTTAAACAATAAGAACAGTACATATGTTATCAGTTCTTTTCTTTTTATATTTCCCAATTTTTTCTATTTCCTAGGTCAATCTTTTCCTATAAAACATATACAATATATTTTGCTCATATTCACAAAATACAATATCTAAGGGAATAAACAATTTAAATTAAATATGGCTTATCGTGCCGTTTCATGAATAAGCATTGTATTAATTCCATTTTTCAGCAATAGCGGACGAAAATTAGAAATCATGATTAAGTTAAGGAATATGTTTAAAAGAAAAATATATGCATATTCCAAAGAACTTAAAATTTATACTCCATGTTCATATTAAATAAAACAAAAACAAATCACAACGGATAAAAAAAATTGCACATTCTTAATATTTAGGTCATTCTCTGAAAAGTGGCTGTTTTTTTTTTTGTTGTTTTTTTGTTTTTTTTTTTTAATTGCCTCAAAAATCTTAAAATTTAGCCTACAAGTACCTTATTGCTATATTTATCAAAAAATAATTTGAACCAAACTGTACCTGATAGATCTTCGGAGATTTTAATTTCAAAACACGTCCACTGCTAAAATGTTCAAATAAATGATTGGCACTGGAATTTAAGAACAAATTTATTTGTAAATATGAAAAATGCTATATTTCACATACATTTTAAATAGAAAAAGTTTATTAAAATTCTAGTGCCATTGTAGAATTAAAATTAAGTGGTTTCATAAACATACCACCGCCCTTGAAAGGGTTAAAAAAGAAAAGAAATTATAATTAGAAATCATACTGTCAATACATAATATATATATATATATTCTCTGTGTCAGTTGAAAAAATAAGGATAAAGCATTAACATTTAGCAGAGCTAATGTTTATTTGAATCAGTGCAAAGATTTTTATTTATTTTTAACTTCTCCCACTAAAATAATAAAAATTAACTAGTTGGATGTGCCAATCCCAAAACTTTCTTCTATATTATACATCTTAATATTTCAAAACCTAGTTACACATGTTAATACTTCAATATTATTAGTTCAATACTATACCAACTTTGATTTTCATCTTAAATTTCTGCTCAAGTCAATTAAACGGACTAAAAACGAGTTAATCTATATCATGATATTTGTTAAAATTATTAATTTTTCCTTATTCTGTCGTTATCAGCTGTTTGCGAATAGCCGGCATAGCAGGAAGCGAGTTCCCGCCGCTGCATGAGCCGCCGATGCACAATAGAACTACGAAAAATCAAGAAAAGTATACAAAAATCGCTAGCACGGAGCCCCTTTACCGCGCAATATTTCCAAATTCAAGGAGAACCTGTTGGCCAAAGCCAAAAACAAGCACAAACATTTTGGTTCAATTGTATGCATAATTTTATACGCTGTTCGATGGTACAATAATGAAAATGGCACAGAGATCGGAATTATAGCGCCCCCTTCTTTCGGAATTTTTTCAAGTTCAGGGAGGACTTGTTTGCCATAGCCAGAAACATGCACAAAAATTTTGGTTCAATTATATGGATAACTTCATACACTTTTCGATGGTACAATAATGAAAATGGTACAGACATCGCAATTATAGTGCCCCCTTCCGGCAGAATTTTTCCAAATTCAGGGAGGACCTTCGTGACATGACCAAAAATAAACACGTAAAATTTGGTTCAATTCTATGCATAACT
This sequence comes from Maratus speciosus, assembly GCA_963932465.1. Lineage (NCBI taxonomy): Eukaryota > Metazoa > Arthropoda > Arachnida > Araneae > Salticidae > Maratus > Maratus speciosus. The sequence goes on from OZ010792.1 coordinate 246,259,142, forward strand.
TCATACACTTTTCGGCGGTACAATATTCAAAATGGCACAAAAATTGTACAAAAATCGCTATTACAGCGCCCTCTACGAGCGATTTTTTTTACAAATTAAGGGAGGACCTCCTTGCCATAGCCAAGAACTTAAAATTTTTTTTGGTTCAATTCTATGCATAACTTCATACACTTTTCGATGGTGCAATATTCAAAATCGCACAAAAATCGCTATTACAGCGCCCCCTAACGGCGAATTTTTTGCAAATTCATGGAGGACCTGCTTGCCATATCCAAAAACTTAAAATGAAAATTTGGTTTAATTCTATGTATAACTTCATACACTTTTTGACGGTACAATATTCAAAATCGCACAAAAATCGCTATTACAGCGCCTCCTACCGGCGAATTTTTTTCAAATTCAGGGAGGACCTGCTTGCCATAGCCAAAAACTTAAACTAAAAATTTGGTTCAATTCTATGCATAACTCCATACACTTTTGGATGGTACAATATTCAAAATCGCACAAAAATTGTTATATCAGCGCCCCCTACCGGCGAATTTTTTCCAAATTCCGGGAGGACCTGCTTGCCATAGCCAAAAACTTAAACTAAAAATTTGGTTTAATTCTATACATAACTTCATACACTTTTTGATGGTACAATGGCGACAGACAGACGGACACACAGACAGACATTTTCTATAAACATGTTTTTTGGAATCTCTGACCCCTAAAACATGCAAATCCGTCGAAAACCGGAAGTCGAAAAAAATTTCGATTACAATACTTTCTTCTATTGAAGATAGAAGAAAGTAAAAATGTATTATCTTTACTTACGCTAATTAAAAGTCTTATGAGTTTTTTAATGTGCATTTTATTGCATTAGATTTTCTTATTATACTGTTTAGTAATGGATATAGATCATTCCCTCATATATTAAAATTATGAGGGAATGATTGTGAGGGAATGATGAAATACTTCTGAAAACCATTTTATACAAAAATGATTAGTGTAATGTATATTTTCAGTTACTAAATATTTATCTAATTCTAATAATATAACATTTCTATTTCTAATAATATAACAACATAAAAAAGACATTTCACTAGTTTTTATTAATTTATAATAAATGAGGGAATGGTGGATAATAAAAATACTTGCTTTGATTTAGTACTTGAAAGCCCTGTGCAACAAACAACAAGATAGCTGCTCACTTTACTCATGTAGTACAAACTATCTTAGACATATATAAAGCATGTGCTGCTTTCTACTAAGTAAATAGGGGCAAATTTATAGTTATGTGAGGGAATGATGACAAATACAACTAGGGACATCATTAAAAGGGCCCTAATTGTTCCAATATATAAAATATAAATATAATTAAATAGCTAAATATTTATTTAAGTATGTTTAATGGATTGAGAAAAAAAATTATAAACATACGGCACAGAAAGCATTTTCTTTCCTACATATGTGAATGGAGACATAGTGAGGGGCTGATATTTGCATTAAAAAATACATTTAATTTATCAAATTTCAATTTCAATAAGCAAATAATTACAGTTTATATGTATAACTGATTAATATTGATAGTTTAAAACACATTTTTTTTTTTTTTTTGTAACTTTAAAAATATGTCTTCAAGACCCCTGGGACATAAAATTGCCACTTTTCAGAGTATGACTCATTAACATCATGCTTAGAGCTTATTTAAAAAATGTGGCTTTATATGCAATGTTTTTTAAGTGGAAAAATTTAAAATATTTCGGAACAATAGGACTTTGCAAAAATAGCAATAATTTACGGAAAAGTACGGTAAAAAGATAGTAATTTATATTTAAAATAAAAATTTTAATGGAATCAAACATTGTTAAACATATAACATCCACCTATTAAAAAGTTATTAATAAAACTTTAAAAAGTAACTAAAATACAGTAAACAATAATGTTTAATTAGTTTTAAATTTATTAGCAATAAATATTGAGATCTAAAGATCTAAAATTTGAATTAAACATAGAAAAAAAAGGAACATATTTAATGTACATCACAGGAATTATTAAAACATTTAATACAACATTATGGGTACCTGAAAAGAAAGAAACAATACTAATTGAATAATATTTTGTTTAATTACTTGCCCTTATAGAATTTTTAAACCTATCACATCTTTATAGGGCATGCAATAAAAGTAAACACAAAGAATGAGATAGGAATAAAATATTTTAGTTTATTTCTGTCAGTAATCTAATTTATTTCCTATGCAACTTTAATTGAATTTTTCCTTAAAAGTTCAATTAGTTTTACAAACTAAGAATTAAATAAATATTGCTAATAAAATATTTTATTCCAATCTTTACCACGCTTGTAACTATTTTCATTGCATGCTGTAAAAGATGTGATTCTTTTAAAATGCCCATAAAATCAAAATAAAAAAACAATCGACCCCATAAAAAATGAGCATTCACTCCTATGAACGAGTGACTATCCACTCCTACCACAGATGAAAAAACACACTCCTTTAGCAAGAGTGAATAGTCACTCCTTCGAAAAAGTGATTATCCACCCCTGTTTAGAGTGAATATTCACTTCCCAGGGAGACTATTCACTCTTTTAGAGAGTCAAAAATTTCACTTTTGCTCAGAGTGAATAGTCACTCTAAAGAGGTTGGGCATATTTTGACTCTGCGGTAGAGTGACTATTCCCTCATCCGGAGTGAATAGTCACTTCTTTTTATTTAGTGTGTAGAGTTAATAGTTTTAGGACACCCTGTATATAAATGAACGTAATGCACATGTGGCTATGTGTGTGTGCATTCGTGTTTATTTCTTTACATATTTCCTTATGCATTTGCTTTTACATTTAACAAATAAATAACTGAACGCACAAAATATTTTTTGTATAATGGCATATTTTCCAATACATTTATTTTTTAAAAACGCTATCAAATACATATGTGAAACAAACATTATTTAATGAAAGAAACACTATCTAATAAAAAAAAATAATAAAACATTATACGCAGGCGCAGATGTGTCAGACGCACCGATGTTGGTGCAATGTTATTTTTGTGCTTTTTTGTCGAGAAAACCCTATTTTTCGGGTGACTGTTAGGCGTAGCTTTCAAAAATAGCATGTTAGTTTGATTTTATTATGAAACAGTTTGTCCGTATTTAAGTATTGCGCGGCAGCGCAATACTTATTTATTTCCAGTGTCACTTCTCAATGTTAATTTAACATGGAAAAGCCGATGGAGATCATAACTTTTTCATTTTTTCTTCCCACCTTTTTGTCCCTGATGCCACTCATTTTTTATTCTTTACTAACTCTAATGATATTATAAATTTAAAGTGTAAAAACGTTTGCCTGACGTCAGGGCCAAAACGAATGGTTAAATGGCTTTGTATATGGGTGAATTATAACCCAGAGAGAAAAATGGGCCAATTTTTTTTTTTTTTTTACATTATTCAAATATTTTTCTTAATAATTCCAATTTTCGCTTTTTTCATTGAAAATCAACGGACATTTTTCATAGAAAATGTAACATTTTTACTTCATTGTTGCATAAATTTCAAAAGCCGCAATTAATAATTTATTTCTTTTTAGTTGAAAGATTTTCACGTGAAATATTAAATTGAGCTAGTTTTTTTTTTTTTTTTTTTTTTTTTGCTCAAAAATAAAAAAGGTGAATATGGCGTCATAGTGGAAATAAAAAGGATATTTTCAGAATAAGTTTTAGCTCTGGTCAAGTTTATATTTTAGTAAACAGTTTCTAATGGATAGCTATTTTTACGAACTTAGTGGGGAATTACATAATTTAAATTTTAAAATGTATTTTTTTTTCGAAATGAGAACTATTTATACCCCAAGTTAAACTTAGGTAATCATTTTCTGATGTGTTTACCTCACTCCTTGGGAGAGAATAAAGTTTAAAAATTTAAGTAAAACTTTTATTTTTTATTTTTTAATGTATCACAGATATAATATTGTTGAATATTAGCAGTAAGGATTCAACACAATTTACATTTACATTCATAGCATTCCTGAGTGGGAAATAGGGTATCTAAATTTAAGTGAAGTTAATTTTTTATGTTTTGATTATAGATTTTTTGCGTTCAGATTGGAAGTTTTGTCCAAACTACCGCAACCTGCATTACTACAGTGGTGAAACATTTTGAATTACACATTGGTAAACTGCATCCCACATTGTGATGCAATACCGTATACATCAAAGCCTGATGATGATACTCTCTATTAATTTTGAAATGCGTCCGTCTGAGTGCAGTAGTTATTAAAAAAACTTGACATATTAAACAAAAACATAATTTAAAGAACAAATTAAAAAAACAAAATTTATTTCCTACATTGTTTAAGCCCGAGAAGGAACAGATATTAAGTTATTTCATTCCATTAGTTCTACATTTAATGTTAGATTTTTGTAACAAATTAGTTAAGCCAATTGAAGATTAAAAAATAAAAATAAAATTCATACAATATGATACTTAAAACACCCTAAAAAATTAGATTCCGTTCAAATGAAATCGAAATAAATCTTAGACTTTTTTTTTATGTTTGTATTTTGCATGCATCTTATCATTTTATGTACAATTGTCATAAACATAATACAAAATCTGCAATACAAATATTTTCAATTAAAAATGGAAGAAGTCTAAGATTTATTTCGATTTCGTTTGAACGGAATCTAATTTTTTAGGGTGTTTTAAGTATCATATTGTATGAATTTTATTTTTATTTTTTAATCTTCAATTGGCTTAACTAATTTGTTACAAAATTTTAACATTAAATGTAGAACTAATTGAATGAAATAACTTAATATCTGTCCCTTCTCGGGCTTAAACAATGTAGGAAATAAATTTTGTTTTTTTTAATTTGTTCTTCAAATTATGTTTTTGTTTAATAATATTATAAATGTGATTGTGTGTGCGAAAGTTTGAATAAAGTCAACGTCTAAACGGATGAATTAATGCGCTTGTATCTTTGGATATAAATTGATTATAATTCGGAAATGAACATAGGATGTATTTAATTTATTTTATTCAAATAGTTTTCTTAATAATTCAAAATTTTATTACTTTACATACAGAATCAATTGACAATTTTCCTATAATATTTAACCATCTTTCTTTACCGCTGCCAAGAAAATAAAAACCCGGAATAATACTTTCTCCTTGACAATTAATTTTGAATTGAACAAATTGCACGTGATAAAGAAAATACAATGAATTCGAAAGAAAATATATGACGTCATAGTTGAAACAAATAAAAAGAGAGAATATTTTTTATTATACATAAAGCATGAATATCTGTTACGTTAATCAGAGGTTTCTGTCAAAAATTCGTAATAATTATAAGGAAAAATGAGGAAAATGAATTATATTATTAAGAGAGTATTTAGCTTGGGAAAATATGACATCATATTTGTAATAAAACAGGCATTTTCAAGTATTCGTTAAAAATGCAAGGAGCATGAATATCAGTAACTAATGAAAATAGATAAATAATGACGTCATACTTAAAATGAACAACATAAATACTTTCTTCTAATGGTGTTATTACACGAGCGGTCAAAGAGGCTTGGAACACCAGGCGTCTAGCGACAACAGCCGCCTCACGGCCCATCTTTTCCAAGCATTTCATTGGCTGTTCCGGAAAAGGCTTTTCTATTATCAGATTTCCAAGCATTTGATTGGCTGTTACTGGCGACTCGCCTCGTTTCGGGCGTCAAAGACGCTCCGACAGAAAAAAGACGCTCGCTCTCTAAGCGACTCCCCTGTAGCCATAGGAATAACATGGAGACGCCTGGAATCTTAAGCGTCTTTGACCCCTCGTGTAATAACACCATAATACTGATTAAAAAAATATAAATATAAGTTACATACAAATGAGAGTTTTCATTCAAAATTCACTTTATGATTATCAGGAGAAGGCATTTTCTTGTGTCAAAAAGGGGGGAAATAAAACGGATTAATATATTTTTGACGCTATGTTCTCTTTAAAATTGAAAAGAAAGTAAATTTCCCAAAAACTAAAAACATATTTTCACACATTAAAGCTTCAAGAATTAATTTATTCCACAAAAGCGAAAATTGTCTGTCAACATATTGACATTTACAACGAAAGATGTAAATGTAAACTTCGGTACATTTAAGTGGATAGTTATTGTCTCTTATTAGTACAAATTGAATTTTAAAAAAGCATATACTCTCTATTTTAATTAATTATTTTTTAAATGTTGGCAGATTAAACGTTTCACAAAGGAGTTTTTAGTAAAAAGTTTTATCGCGTAAAAATGGCGTATATTTTTTTCATGTAAAGCGTTCATTTTAATTAGAACGTATTAATATACATTTGTTTTAATTTTGTCAAAGTGATGTCATTTTCAATTCGCGTAACAATATACTTTTCAGAAATAACGTTTTGCATCAAAAGTCACATAATTTCAAAATGCAATTTTAGCTTACATTTTAAATACAATTTCTTGCTTGAAATTTAGTATTTAATAAAATTAATGTTTCAATGTTTCTCTAAATGTACAATAATATTAGATTTCATTAAGCGATTTCATGTTTTAAATAAATTAAAAAATACATTTTTACATGATTCATGAAGTGAAAAAAATATTAATATAAACTTTAAAACATAATTTCTGTCATTTACGCTACATAAGTGAATGGACGGTAAATATATCATTTGACGTTCCATCTATATTTTTCCATGAACACCCAGTCCTCCATCTTTTCATACTTTTGGGGGCAGGAAAACACAATAGTAAACCTACGAGTCAACCATTAAAATTGGGTTTTAGAGTGTTTTCCTCCAAGATATGACTTGGCAGACCGATTGTGTTTTGATATGCGAACCGAGTTTATACTAATTTTGGGATTTCAGCCGTGAACTGGATGAGATGATTATCTGTACTGCCTCCTCCCGGTCTATTTCTATATGTGCCCGCACGTGATATTTAAAAATAAAATCCCTTTTTAATATTTTTATTTTAATTTTAAAAGTATTTTAGGAAATTTCTTCGCAGTGCTGGCAACTGGGTTACTCCCATCGTTACAGAGAAAAGGGAAACAATCGAAATTGCTACATCTTTAATACTGCCATTTTCTCATTGCAATTAAAAATAACTGTTTTTTTTTTCTTAAATAGAAATTGGCGTCTCGTTTAAAAAAAAAACCCTTATTTTTACTCATAAAGCTATTACATTTCAATATTTTATACATTACGCTGATAATGAGATTAAGACGTTCATCTCAAAGGGCTACAGCGAGCTAAAATGACCTCATAGTAAAAAGGAAATGAGTATTTTGTTTGATAAAACTAAATATTTTACAACGAATGCGTCGAAAAGAATAAATTTTTGGATTTCACTGAGACTGAGAATAGAACATCAAGTCAAGAGTGCGAATGTCCACATGCAAAATTGTAACTGACAAAAATGAAATAATGTTTGGAAATATATTTAGTTATAATCTATTGTACGTTAAAATGTTTTTAAAATAGTGAATATTAATATGAAAATTTCGCATGTAAATTCTGCGACGGTAAAAGTGGCGCCATTTTTAGATTTCGTTGTTAAAAAAAAAAAGAACATGATTCTGTCATAGTGTGTCATTCGTTGATTTTTCATTTCGTAATACCAAAGATCAAAGCTTCAATTGGTAACTTCATAATTTATTATCTGAATATCAATAACTGATTACTTATAGTAATAAAGTTAATTTTTCAATAATTTGAATAGTTAAAGTTAAACTTTAGTTATAAATAACATTTGTTTTACAAGTTAGGCCAGACTATCTCATAATATTGATTATTTATTGTAATTATTTTTGTAGGGTTTTTATAACTTCAATCTAACAGTTGTTTCAACCATCTCTTGATTAGTCTAATTCAACGGGTTCCGATTCGTAAAATATAATAAATATAAATGATAAAATAGAATAACAGCGATGTACATTTATTTATCATTTAATCTTAGAAAGGGCGTATGAAATTTAAAGCTCACGAAAGAAATCTAAATGATCCTATAAAAACACAAATAGGCAAATTGAGAGTTTCAGAAGTTTTTCTACTATAAAATGTGATTACATAGTTAATCGTATTTGCTTTTAATAGTCGAAATTTGTTGCTTAATTGATGTATTTCTTCATCTTTAAGTGTTAAGGGAACGAAGTCACGGGTAACAGCTAGACACACACAATTTTTATTGTTTTCAAGCTCCGGTTTTCGACGGATTTACACGTTTTAGGGGTCAGAGATCCCGAAAACACGTTTTTACAAAAATGTCTGTCTGTGAGTGTGAGACTCTGACACCAATTTTGTGGGCGCTCTATCTCAAGAACTGATGAACGGAATTTAATAAAAAATTAGATTTAGTTAGTCACTGATATAAGTTGGTGCTGATTACTTTTTGATATAAATCGCCCAACAGATGACGCTGCTATGCTGCATTATTCATTATTATCGCAATAGCTCTATCTCAAGAACTAATGCACGACTTTTGATCAAACTTAACATTCAGTTAGTCCCTGATATAAAATGGCCATGATTAGTTTTTGGTATAAATCGCCCAACATATGACGCCGCTATGCTGCATGTTTCACGATTTCCGCAGTAGCTATATCTCAGGCGGCACTGCTTAGCAGAATTTTTTACGATTTCCGGAATAGCTCTATATCAAAAACTAATGCACAGATATTCATCAAACTTCAGATTCAGCTAGAAGTTGACGTAAGTTGTTGCTGATTAGATTTTGGTGTAAATCACTTGACCAGCGGCGCTGCTATGCTGCATTTTTCAGGAAGTATTTACATATATGAGATAGAAGAAAGTTTTAGTATTTCCACATACGGCCAGTTGTAAAACACATAATGTTTAATGTAATGTAAAACGGACGTGATCTGTTCTACCGTGTTGCCATACGAAGGAATATCTAACCAAAATGGCCAGGTTGACCAGGCATAAAATCGCCATTTTGGCTCCAAAACGATACCTCTGTGTGTCTCAGACATCTGTGCCTTTACATACATTATCCTCTATAAAGGCTATTCTGATTTACTTTAAAACTGAAAAATAAGAAATTCATTTAGACATATTTTAAAACAAAAATAGATGCATTAATTCGTTTACTTAAATTCATAAATATATTCTCATTAAATTTCTTATCATTATCAATTTTATTTTTGACAAATACGGATTCCTTTATCGCTTGAGTAAAATCTATAGATATTCGTTCAACTAAATCAGCCTATTACTAAATATTCGCTTCGTTTAAACACATTTCGATTTTTTAGAATTTAATTAAATTGAACGAAATCCTGAATGCAATAATGCTGAATTTTATCTATCTTATTTCTGTGGGTTTTAAATAAAATGCATAAATGCAATTTTACACTAAATAGACCCATTAGTTAACATACGAATTTTCTAATTAAATTTGGAATTCTATGAACATCGTTTTTTATTTTATATAAGGTAATTTAATTTAATTAAGTAAAATAATTTTCTCAATAATATTAGATTTTATTCACCATATATTTCTCTTTCGCTTTTAGATAACTGATACCAATGTTATTTTAAAGCAAATCGACCTATTTCTTGATCGTTGCTTCTTTAAACTCATTTGAATTTCTTTACCGAAAATAATTTAATTAAGCTGGATAATTTACACAATAATGTAAAATTTTATTCATCTTTTTATTTTGTGAATTTAAATAAAAGGTATTGATATTATTTTAAAGTAAAATAATTTAATACTTAAGCGATCTACGTACCATTTAAACTAGTATTTTATTTGATTATTTAATACCTTATTGACATATTAATAAATGATTTTACGGAAGAAAATGTATAATGAAGCAAAAATGTAATTTTTGTTGTAAAATTTGAAAAATTTAATTTTCAAAGCATTTCTAAGAAAATTTTAAAACCACATTTGTCTTGCACTTTTCAGCATGTTGAAATAAATTTAGTTGTATATTTTTCTTAGAAGAGTTCAATAACAGTAAGGATCAGGTTTCCAAAAAACGTCAAAAAGTTCAACCAGCCAACGTCCATCGTCATCTCCAAGTGAAGTCTTTGAAAATATCTCTAGTCTTAGAAATGAAGTGAACATGTACCGTGGCGCCTTTATTGGGAACTAGAAAATTATTGGGACCTATTAGAATTTACCTAATTATAGAAAAAAAGTCCCATAGCTCTCGGATTTTTTGATATGATACTGTAACGTTCCAAAATTTTGAACCTCCTTCAAACAAGCAAACACTTGAGAATTTTATAATAAAATCTGCTTTTTGGAAGAAAAAACCCTTCGCTTACACCCCCCCCCCTCCTGAATTTCAAAGTTAAGTAAATCTTGAATTAATATATGTAGGAATGTTTGATTAATTGTTGTTGCTGTGACGCGATCTTGAATTTGTGTGTCACTAAAATTGCCACTGAATTTGTGTGTCAATATGGTGACATATATTTTTTGATAAAATTGTTTTCTACTACCCTGCAATACAATATAACATATTAACTTGAATATATGTATATACCGTATATTTCCGTGTATAAACCGAGTATAAGACTTTTCAGTGAAAAACCGTCCAAAATCGGAAACCCGTGTATAAGCCTCTGTTAAAAAAAAAAAAAAAAAAAAAAAGGATGAAAAATTCTGTTTTTAAAAAGCTACTGTGCTTGTTTGGGATGCGTGTAACGCGCAAAGGACAGAAAAAGTAAAACGAATTTCCTGTGAGATGGGATCTTCAGTAGCTATGATCAGGGATGTAGTGGAGGGTATACGGGGGTATACGCCGTATACCTTCTGGATTTTTTAAAGGAACACCGTATACCCCGTGTTTCTCAAGAAATCTATGGTATATATGCACTAGGGTATACCCTCTGCCTTGAGCGTATACCCTCGGCTTAGAACGTATACCCTCTGTTTTTTTACGACTACACTACTGGCTATGATTCCCGGTAGGTTTACTTCTATTCCTCAACCGCTGGACTATTGTCTAAATAAGCCATTTAAAGAAGGCTCCTATCGAAATGGACTAAATGGGCATGCAGCTGTGACAAATGATGGTAGTTGACATCGTCACTATCTCTGAATGGTTCGCTTTTATCATCACAAGAAATAGTCGTGTGATTTTTCAAAAAATGTTGCATCAATAATGCGACGGATGGAACTGAGGATGATGCCGTTTTTGAAGAAGATGGCGATGATAATAATGATGAATTAGACACTGAATATATTCATCTTTATGCACCAATGAAAGAAAGCTATTTTAAGGAGTTGCTCGGAAAATTCTGATAAAGACTTGGATAGTGAATAAGAATTGGTGTCTTTTTCAATGTTAAAAAATAGAGTATTAATGTATTTTTAGAATTCCATAGGTATATTTTATGTTTTTTTTTATATTTACCACCTTCTTTATTTTAGAATATAATTTTTCGAAATTTTCTTAAACTCGTGTATAAGCCTACCCCCCACATCCCCGAACCCGTACTTTGGAGCAAAACAGCCCAAAAATTCTTGGCTTATACACGGAAATATACAGTATATATGTATATTTTGACATATTGGTTATTGTTTATTACTGCATTGTCACTCTGTCTTGAAATCAATGTATTTATCACTAATTTTTACAATAATTACTTTAATGGCCCTTCTCTCTTCCTCTTGATGATAGATGGCAGCATCAGAATTTCGTTTTTTCTCTTTAACGCTAGATGTCAGAACTATTTTTATTATTATTTACTTTTTACTGAATCATAGTTTTTATCTACTTGTTTCACTTGCCGCATGTTCAAAGGTTTTATATCACTCTTCATCTTTGCTGTGTTTTGTTTTCTGGTGCGTTGCGTATCTTACGTATCTTAAGTTGTGTATCTTAAGTTTTATTAATCTCATTTATATATTAATTTATTTTTTTTTTGGATATGCATAATAGTTTTTTTTCTTTGGATCTCATAGTTTCTTTCAATTTCTTGGACTTTTCCGTTATGTTACATGGAGCTAAATAATGTAATTTTAGTCATATCACGGAAATTTTCGACGAAATAACATATATTTACTATGAAATAAGCTGGCATAGCTCCTCTGGCGAATCTGCATTTACAGTTTCCTGATTTTTGCATTTCTGTTGAGGGTTCAGCTTAGTTGTGGGATCTAATGGGCTTAAAAAAAGGAAAAATATAACTTTATTTTCTATAGTCTTATACTGATAATCATCGGTCGGAAATCATTTGTTCTTGCCGGAGCAATGACATAAATCGTACCAACTGTAATTCACATGTTTCGTTTTCGCTTTAGGTGATTCATCCACATAAGGTGTCATTTCGAACTAAATCGACAAGGCTGAAACATTTTCTAATTTTTTTTTTCAAGGTATATTCAGCAGTTTTCAAGATAGGATCACTAAATTTCACATTTCGTCGCTCGGAGGAACTATGAGCAATGTCATTATGTAGCGCATAGTCACTTACCTTGTGTGTAGACTCCACGTTTACTACTGTTGCTACACCCTATCACAAATTAAATGATCGGTTGTCACCTCCAGGTCATACGTCTTTGAAAGGAGATACAGACTTAGATTATAAGCGTCTTTGTTGGGATCTAGAAGAGTTTATATCATCATAGAAAAGGTACCACGTCTCTTTGATATTCTAATATGATACTATAATCTTCCAAAGTTTTGTACCTCCTTCAAACAAGCGAGAACTTCAGTTGGTCTTCTTTTTAGGTGCGTTCGTAAATATATAAATACGTAGCACCTATAGTCGTCGTCTGATCCGTCCGTCTGTTTATCTGTCTACCCGTCTGTCCACATATAACAGCGCAAAAACTACCCAACCGAATGGTTTTAAATTAAATATATATAATCGTTGCAGAATTTTGTAGGGTCGTTTCAAATTATACGAACATCGAATCAAAACTTAAAAAGATATTAATAAAAATTTTCTTCATTCTGTAATACGTAATCAATCCTATCACACATAATTAATTCAATGATATCCCATGATGAGGTAATGATTCTATGTTGCCATGGAGATTATGTCACATTATTTTCGTACTACTGAATTTAATATAGATATATAATCGTAATAAGTTTTGTCTTCATGCATTTTTGCATAAGTGTGCAACAGATATTTCACCAAGATCTGAATATTTATAAAACTATTTATAGTACGATCGCACCTCATTTGCCACGTTTTACGTGCAATTTCCGACTTGCTTAGGAAAAAAATGTCAAAAAAGCAGTAAGTCTCATATTTATTTTCTCTTAATGTTAAAGGCAACTAAATGTTGAATTGATATTTGTAGGATTTCGAAAGTTAGATTAATTTTTGTTGCTGTAATGTGACCTAAAATTTGTCTGTCACCTATAGTGAGATGTGCTTTTTGATAAAATTTGCTTTTTATTACTATTTTTTAATGAAAATAATACAATATAAATTATCAATTTGAAAAAAAAAAAAAAAAGTTCACTTATAGACGTAGAAGGGTTGAGGAAAAATAAATAAAATGTCATGACACATGTAAAAAATACAGTAAAAATAACTATTTATATAACTTTTTTATTTTTTCTAAAAAGCTGTTTATATTATTGTACCCTATACTTAATTTTACTAAGTATATGCCCTAAAGATTTCACCACCATGCGTCAAATTGATAACTTTTTGGAAATAATTTACATTATCCCTTACGCATTTGATTCACCACGATCAGCAGCTTTTGCCGGCGTGTTGCTGTGGAAGCAATCACAGGAGAATAATGAGCACACGAGACCGTATGACCGAGTTGCAGGGAGAATTTGCATACCTAAACCATAAAGAAAATATAAAATCAGAAATCTTTAGGGGAACGGGGAGGGAATTTCCTACCAACGATCTCCTGAATTTGTAAGTGAATGTTCCTATGCCTTCATGAAACATATTTCAAAATTCCATATTCAGTACTAAAAAAAATACTTTTAATGATTATTTTTTATTTATTTATTTTTGTCTTCATTACTTTAAAGTCACCTTAGTGGAAATTTTACATTTCTACCCTATATATATAATATCCTAATGAAACGAATTTATGAAACGGATATATGAAGCGAATTTATGAAACGGATATATGAATCGATTGATTAAACAACTGATTATGTTTCAAGCGATTTCTCCTAAAATATGGAATACTTTGCGATGAAATAAACACCAAAAATCAGCATTGATCCGCAGATCACAAAGCTGGTATTAGAATTTTTAAATTCGAATTAGTCTTCGAAATATTAATTTTTTTCTAATTTTATATACATTTTTCTAATGATGGCAACTCAAATTTTAATCAAACAGATATTTTTTTTTTCGTATTTCAGAAAAGGTTGACATGGTAACCCGGCTATTGTTGTTTATTTGATAATAAATGTTTATTTACTTTTATTTCTTTTTATAAATTATATAAATTATTTTGTTCTATAATTATTAATTATTTTTTTATTTCCTTTAGAAAATAATAGAAAATAATTAAAAAATACGGTACTACTTAGTTATTCCGTCGACCAATTTCGCCAAATTATATAAATCGCCAAAACACTCGCCAAATTATACAAATTGACATAATTTTTATTTTAAATAACTAAAGAACAAATAAATTAGTATAGCATTAATAAATATACAAATAAAAAGTTGAAATAAAAATCACTTGAGGACGTAAACACGTGTAACTTGCTTAAAGTCAAGTGAATGTGACATTTACGATCAACCATTATTGGCATTTAATCTTATAGTTTCGCGATAGATTTTTGGTCGACGGGATAACTAAGTAATACCAAAAATGCATATGTAACTGGTATTTGAAAACGAGGTATCGCCAAATTTTCGTAAAAAGAAAAAAATTACGCCAAACTTGCTGTGCGTATATGACATCTGGCCAAATATTACCACTCGAAAAAAAAAATACTAACTGGCGAGTTGAAAAAAAGCTATTGGCGAGATTTGCATCCGGCTAGCGTAACAGTACCAAGAATTCTTTGCAACCATGGCAAATTTTATGTAGTTTTATTCGAAAAAAAAATTTTTGATTTTTTAATCAAAATGGAAAACTTACGGTCCCATATTAGCGCGATTTTTTTCTGACGCCAATTTCATAGACGGAACGGGTACTTAACTGGCGCCAAAGTATCATTATTTTGATTGATATTGTAAGCCGGATGTTGTTTATGCTGTTGATGCGTTCCTAAATTGGCGTCGTTAAAAAATCGCGCCAATATGGGACGTATATGATATCTGTGCCAAACTTTCATACGAACGGCGAAGGGATCAGACCGTATTTGTTTATGGCAGTTGATGACTTGAACTATTATAATATAGATGAAATGATGTCGATAGAATAATATTTGGCGACTTATCACCTGTGCCTGGCTAACATTAAAGTACCAAAATGGCACCTAGAGTATAAAAAGCGAAGTGGTCCGTCTGGAACTGTTGATGATAGTCACATGACTTAGGCTATTGTTATAGAGATTGTTTTAAAATACCGGGAGACAAAGACTCTGTATACTTAATTTATTTTATTTTAGCTTCTTTTCAAATGTTTAACTGATCCTCTTTAATCAAAAACGAAAACAACCATTGGATGTCTTAACAGCAACTGATTCGCCCTTAAATTTTTGCAATCAAAGGGAATTGAATGGAAACCCGTTTACAGGGAGATCTGCACAGCTTTTTTCAGTATAATTCAATCTTCTCTAATATTTTTAAAACCCATCAGATTAGCGTGTTTTTAGATTCTTCGGTGTCTGAACGGAGGTTGTCGAGCGTAGCTTGCAGAGGGCAGAGCTCCCTAGTTAGCATATAATGTTTTATTTCTAATGCAAATAAATTAGTTTCACAGTAGCATTAAATTTGCGTTTTTTTTTAAAACAATAGATAATCATAAAATGTAACCACTTTATTTTTCTTGTTTTCTGAAAAAAGTTATAAACTTTGAATAAATGCGTGATGAATAAAAAGTTCAAAAATGGAAGAAAAAAGTAGTTTATTGTGTGTGTAAAATATCTTGTAGTGAATGCATTCCTTCAAAAAAAAAATGTAAAGAAAAGATCGAACGCTTAGTAACAATTTAGCATACAATTTTTATGGCTTTTTAGAGCGATAATTCTCGTCCCCAATTGAAAAAGATATATTATTATTTTATGTAATAAACAAAAACCCTTGAAACAGCTGCAAACTGTATTTTTTGTAGTTTATAGTTTTGTAGTTTGTAGCCTTTCTTTATTTCGGATTTCATGCATCGTGACAAAAAGTGTATTTTGCTCTGTTTGATCAATGTTTAATGACTTGGGAGAGATTTAAATTTCTTATCACCCACCCCCCTTTTGCTTTTGGTCTGCTAATGTGAAATATTAGCTATATTAGACTTTAAATCATAATCCATTTATATACGAAATCGTAAATACGCAGTTTTAAAAGCTTAAAAATAAATCCAGCTTAAACCTAAAAATAAATTTAAAGATTTTTGGGGGGAAAATTTTTTAGGAAAATTAATTTGAAAAATTACCAAACATGCGAAATCTTAAATATATAGTTTTTTGAAATGCATAAAAAAATGACTATAATTATTAATAAGAATGAATATTATTTAAATAAAAAATAATTTGAGAAATACTACAAACATTTATTATTATTTATTTAAAATAAATTATTCATATAATATAAATAAAAAAGTATAATTTTTTTTTATAATTAATAATAATAATAATAATGATAATAGTAATAATAACACACAATGTAAACGATCAAACAATTTAAAGCACATTGTACTGGAACATTTGTAAAAAGAGATTTGACATCGAATGAAATCATAGTATAACCTGTTGGATGGAAGTTACGAAATGTAAATTATTCGTAACTTCAATCTAACAGGTTATACTATGGTTTTGCTCGATGTCAAATTTCTTTTTACAAATGTTCCTGTACAAGGTGCTTTAGATTGTTTGAGAAAAAGATTGAATGAGTTTCACTATTTTCAATATGAAATTGATAACCTGATTTAATTTGTCTCAAAATACTTTTGTGTTTCAAGGGAAGTTTTATAAAATGTCGGAAGGTTTAGCTATGGGTAACCCTTTAAGCCCAGTTTTAAGTGATATTTACGTGCATTATTTTGAAGTTGCATTATTTAAATTAAAACAATGTCCATTTTATACACGTTACGTAGATGATTCCTTTGCTTTACTGGATTTGTCTAAACATAATAATAACACTGTACTTGATTTAGTTAATTCAATTTATCCATGTATCCTGTTTACCTTTGAAATTGAAACTCAACAACGTCTAGATTTTCTGGATGTCCTGGTAATTCGTAATGATTGTGAGCTTTTGACGACAGTATACCGAAAACCTTTTGCTATAAGTTTGCTTCCTCATTATAGATCCAGTCATCCCCCACATCAAAAACTTGCAGCTTTCAATACTCTTATTTTATGTGCACGTAAAATTTGTTCAAATTCTGAGTTATTTAATTAACTATATTAAAGCAGTCACAATCGATCGTGGATTTAGCTTGAATATCATTAACCGTATTTTATCTAAACCTACGACAATCACTGATTCTGTTCCAGCAAATAAAGAATTTAAAAATATTATTGTCTTACCTTATTGTCCTAAAATCAGTACACAAATTTCTCGTATTTTCAATAGGTTTAGTTTCAAAGTTGTTTACTCTCCAACCAACAAAGCTTCTTTTTCCAATCTCAAAGATCCAGTTGACGACTATAATATCTGGGGCATTTATAGAATCTTTTGAGAGTGCGGCCTCTCTTACATTGGGCAGACAAAGCGTGCTCTTAGAATTAGGCTGAAGGAACACCAGGATTACGTTAGAAGACAGGAATGTGGGAAATCAACAATTGCTAAACACTGTTGGAATTCCTACCACCAGTTTAATTTTTAACTGATGTTGCCGGTCTCACAGACCGGTGCTTTTTTCAATTTTCATAGTTTAACTTGCAAATTTCAGCTTATCTACAAACACTACTGAAATTTTGTTTCGTTTGAAACTTTAGTACAAACACCAGAGAGTTTTGAATAGGTGAATTTTAATTATAACACTCCTGTACAATAAGTTTAGTACAAAAACAACATTCTATGAGTTAATCGCGACTTTTATTTATCTTTCGATGGAGACCGCACAGACCGACAGACAGATCTCACAGACCGCTTCACACTAGTTATGTGACAATTTTTGTGACATCAGTTAAAGGTTAATTATCCAGAGGCTAAAATTATTAAAAATGTAATTCAGTTTTGGATCTGGACTTTTACGAAGCTTACTATATTCATAAAATACCTCTTCCTTAGTGAATGATATGACCAGCAGCCCTTTTCTCTCGCTAGTGGGATCCTGCGCAGAGACTCCGTTTGTTCAGTTAGTTCAGGTCAATTACGTCATTTCTTTAAGATACATAAACTCTTGCTTTCGCCTTTTCAATCAGTTCATTAGCCAGTACTCGGAGCTATAACCGAGGGTTTCTTCGAACCTATTTTAATTCTTTTTTTTTCGCTCTAAGGAAGGGGATCCGGTAATTCTCGAAACGATCGTTTGTGATTTTTTTGTGTCATATTTGTACGTATTTGTGCTTTAAATCGTTGTTAAAGATTTTAGCTTATGTATCTGGGTTGCAACGAAAGTTTCCCGCCACAGCTAATATGGTCTGTGCAAACAGTTCGCGTTGACGTATTTGCTCATATTTTGTCAAACAATTTTTGGCATTTGAAAGAAAGAGACTTGCTTTATAACGCTGTGTTGTGAAATTTGTAAAAAAAATATTGTTATCATTAAGTACAAGGTGTCTGAAATGGAACTATCATGGAAGGAGATTAAAACCATCATTTACTTTCAGTTCTGTTGCAAAATGTCTGCTACAGAATGTCTCCGAATAAAGTGTACGGCTTTAGATACTAGTGTTCTATCATATGACACTGTGAAGGTTTGGCGGAATGGTGTTTATATATAAAATTACAGTTAATTATATATATTATAATTAGCATTATATAATAGTGATTTAGCGGAAAACTTTCGTTACAACCTAATATTAAAATTCGCACAAATTGTTTGATTTATGTTTCTAAATCATTTAAATTGAAATATGTTCCTTGACATTTAATTAACGGACCTTTACGAATCTTATACTGAGGATTTCAAAATTCATTTTAAGCCAAAAGTTGTAAGATTGATGTTTTACTCATTTTCACAAAATGAAGAGTGTAGTTGCAGAGTCCCCTTTCAGATTCACGTCTTTAAATTAAACAGGGAATTCTGTATTTTTTTTTTCAAATCTTTGATATAAAATAATTTAAATAAGTGGTAAAAAATACATGTTAAAATGTTACTGGATGCTTTGCTGTTGAAGTCAAAGCATTATAATTTTAATTTAAATATGTACAACAAGAATATTTTGTTTGAACTCTCAAACAATTACAATTGAAAATGCTCCATAGTTAAACGGAAATTCACACCGCTAATCCTTAAAAAAGATTCCATTTAAAAAATATATATAACATGTTACTTGTAAATTTATATTTAGACTAGGGGGGCTCTGCCACCTGCAAGCTACGCTCGCCAAACCCCATTCAGACACCGCAAAATCTAAAAACACACTAATCTGATGGGTTTAAAAAATATTAGAGAAGATGGAATTATACTGAAAAAAGGTGTGCAGATCTCCCTGTAAACGGGTTTCCATTCATCCTTTGATTGCAAAAATTTAAGGGCGAATCAGTTGCTGTTAAGACATCCAATGGTTGTTTTCGTTTTTGATTAAAGAGGATCAATTAAACATTTAAAAAGAAGCTAAAATAAAATAAATTAAGTATACAGAGTCTTTGTCTCCCGGTATTTTAAAACAATCTCTATAACAATAGCCTAAGTCATGTGACTATCATCAACAGTTCCAAGCGGACCACTTCGCTTTTTATACTCTAGGTGCCATTTTGGTACTTTAATGTTAGCCAGGCACAGGTGATATAAGTCGCCAAATATTATTTTATCGCCATCATTTCATCTATATTATAATAGTTCAAGTCACCAACTGCCATAAACAAATACGGTCTGATCCCTTCGCCGTTCATATGAAAGTTTGGCAAAGATGTTCTATACGTCCCATATTGGCGCGACTTTTTAACGACGCCAATTTGAGAAACGCATAAACAGTAACATCCGGCTTACCATATCAAGCAAAATAACGATACTTTGGCGCCAGTTATGTGTCCGTTCCGTATATGGCATTGGCGTCAGAAAAAAATCGCGCCAATATGGGACCGTAAGTTTTCCATTTTAATTAAAAAATCAAAAAAAAAAATTTCGAATAAAACTACATTAAAAGTAAAACTATTATAAGTATTACTTTTTTTTTCAACTCGCCAGTTAGCATTTTTTTTTTTTCGAGTGGTAATATTTGGGCAGGTTTGGTGTGATTTTCATTTTTTTACGAAAATTTGGCGAAAACCTCGTTTTCAAATACCAGTTACATATGCATTTTCGGTAATCCTTAGATATCCCGTCGACCAAAAATCTATCGCCAAACTATAAGATTAAATGCCAATAATGGTTGATCGTATATTAATTTATTTGTTCTTTCGTTATTTAAAATAAAAATTATGTCAATTTGTATAATTTGGCGATTTATATAATTTGACGAAATTGGTCGACGGAATAACTAAGTAGTACTGTATTTCTTAATTATTTTCTATTATTTTCTAAAGAAAATATCAAAAAAATAATTAATAATCATAGAACAAAATAATTTATATAATTTGTAAAAAGAAATAAAAGTAAATAAATCTTTAATATCAAATAAACAAATATAGCCGGTTACCATATCAACCTTTTCTGAAATAAAAAAAAAATATATCTGTTTGATTAGAATTTGAGTTGCCATCATTAGAAAAATGTATATAAAATTAGAAAAAAATTAATATTTCGAAAACTAATTCGAATTTAAAAATTCTAGTACCAGTTTTGAAATCTGCGGATCAATATTGATTTTTGGTGTTAATTTCATCGCAAAGTATTCCATATTTTAGGAGAAATCGCCGTGAAACATAATCAGTTGTTTAATCAGTCGTTTCAAAGAATCGTTTCATAAAGTCGTTTCATTAGGATTTTATATATATAGGGTAGATAGATGCACGTTTTATTTTTGTTTCAAAAATGTTAATAAAATAAAATATATATTAATGTTTTTATTAACTTAAAAATATGGGACATACTACGATTTAGTTACTAAACGTAATCTGAATTTGCCGTATGTATATTTTGCTTCCTAATTAATTAATCTTGTATGTCTTTGTATATTTGTTTACTTTCTATGTCTATGCGAGTATGAAAGAAACATCACTGAAATTAGTGTGTAAAGATCTGTTTCAGTAAACAAAAAATTACCAGCTTTAAGTTTTATTCGGAATAACCTAAAGTAATCTAACAGTCATACGTTTAAAGAAAATTTCCTAAAACAAATTAAAGTGTTATTTCGACTGAATTAGAGGAATTGAATATTAAACAGTAAATAAAGTGTCACAAGAGCTTAAATATCTTCTAATGGACTTTTTTGGAGAAACCGATGACATCAGAGTCGTAAATAAAAAGTTAAAAGCACAGAGTAAAAAAAGCTTTTCCCAATGCCGTTTGGGATTTTTAAATAGCTGCTTTATGCGAAACAAATGTTGCATTGAAACTGTAATTACAGAATAGGGAGACTTGATTTCAATCCTTCGCCGTTTAGTACTTTAGTGCACAAACCACAAATGGGCCCTTTAAATATGTTGGATCTTTTCATTAAGCAAAACAAAACGTTTTATATACTGGAAAAATTCAATGATTTACTTTTGGATTTATTTAAAGAAAAAAACATGGAAATAAGACAGTTGAACAATTTTTATGTTTTTCTACATGAAAAAAAACTTTTGTTAAATGTCAACAACAGGGGCGGCGCCAGAACTTGCCCGACGAGTGGGGCACAGTATCCCCGACAGGGAGGCCGAATTCATAATATATATACGGTGTCTCCACGAGCCCGGGCCTGACCCGAAGCCCGAGCTTCATAAAAGTTTCTTTCATTAAACTCGGACCGGCTTAATTTTATCTGAAAACTCAATACGGCCTCGGGCTAAATTTTAACTTTTGAAAAGTTGGTCCGAGTCTGAACTTCATCTCTCCGGGACACATTCCAGGTCTTACATTTTTTCTGTAGATTCGGAGTCCGTCTGGGACTTTATACTTCAGAATTTTCTTTTACTTCTTCACGGTAATGTCGTAATAACTTTTCCCTTTTATTAGTGGAGTAAATGAACAATAGAACATTGCTTTGTTTCTTTCCTTTTTTTCTTTTTTTTTAATAACAGGTGGAATATGTTGGCTAACCACGTGAAAAAAATAAAATTTTCGCGTCCGGATTTGACATATCCCGAATCTCTCTGCAGATCTCTAACACTCACACTGCTATTTAAATTAGAGATGAATTGCAGAAGACCAAACGATTTTTATTCGAAACATAAATTTTGAAGCTTGTCAAAGAATATCGTAGATAAATAAAGCGAAAAAAGCTCGTAAGATTATTTTTGAAACACCTCACT
The DNA here is from genome assembly GCA_963932465.1 of Maratus speciosus. Lineage (NCBI taxonomy): Eukaryota > Metazoa > Arthropoda > Arachnida > Araneae > Salticidae > Maratus > Maratus speciosus. The sequence continues at coordinate 246,281,751 of OZ010792.1, forward strand.
AGTCACCTAATCTTTATAGGTGGACGAAAACACAACAGAAAAAGTTTCCACACTTTTGAGCGTTACCCGAAAGGAAAAACTCTGCTTCGTACTCTTCTTCCATCCAGCAACCTCCCAATAAGAGGTCATTCAATATTACAGATTTTACGTGCACCATATATGGCACATACACAGCAGTGTGTGAGTGACAAAGTATGGAACAGTTCTCCGGTTTATGAGTCAAACCACTGCGGACCGCAGACAACCCCGACCTTAAGGCTGTTCTCAAATCCAAGAGGGCAACTTTATGACATAAGTTTTAATTTATTTTTGTTTGGAAATGATGAAACTAGCAGGTGCTGTTGTTCGGAAACTATGTAATCGAGCTGTTTTTTCCGTTTTTTTTTTTACAAACGCAATAGATCTTTCAGAAAATAGTGTCAAAGTGGGCGTTTTGAACCGAATTTCCGCGCGAAAGTAGAATATCCCCTCAAGAAAAGGCGAAAAACATGTTTGTCACGCGATCAAAATCGCTTATAACTCAATAGGTAATTTATTGATCAAAAAAGGGGAAACACAGTTTGATTGTAAATCTCTTCCATGGTCAGGCTTTCCAATGTTATATATTTCCGTTAAAAAATGAATTTGTAAATGTGTCAAAACGTTTTGTGATTGTTGAGGAGAGCAGTTGAGAATAGCCTTAAGAAAATGCAAAGGTCTAGAAACAAAAGTCCCGCATCAAGTAAAGTGGATAACCGATTTTTTCGAAACGCGCTTCATGTTCAGGCAGGGTTGACCATGTATTTTAATGTCGGAGGTAAATGAAAAAAAAATCAGTTGACAAATCCCTATCGAAAACGCATGAAGTGACCAAAAATTGTTTTAATTTAAAATTATGTAAATTTGTTAGTGAAAGTGTCATCGTGAAAACTAGCAGTTAAACGTTACACCTAACTAGGGTCCTGCCCGGGTAATAAATAAAATTTGCAGTTCTGCAAATTTCATTTAAAACCAAGCTGCAACCCGAACCGAACTCAACGAAATATATTCCGTCTACCCGTAACCCGATCGAAACCGAAATACTTAATTCCAATCCCAACCTGAAACCCGGAATCAGAGAAAATATATCCAAAATATGATGTAATTATAGAAAAATAGTCTGTAATCATATCTCCAATATTAATGTTATCTTTTATGTAGAAAAATCATGTAAGAAGTCATTCATATTCAAATACGTAGTTTTCATCTGAAATAGATTCTTGCGCGCGTTGGGTTATACTCGACCCAAACGTTCAACTAGTCAATCCGAAACCTACGAAAAATTTCCGTTGACTAAAACCATTGCCACCTAGAATAGCAAGCCTTCTGGCTGCAATCTAGGTAGCAATAGTTGTGTGGGTCGTTTATAAGCGCTGTTTTCGAAGTTTTATACAATTTAAAATGGATTATTCAACAAATTGAACTAAGGTAAGTGTTTTATTTTGATAAATCTTAATTTTGTGTATGCATTTACTTATTTATATTACTTCTAATACTTTTGCTGGCTTCTGATATACAAAACTGAACATAAGCTATAATTTACCACGTGTTTGCACGCGAGAATAATTGTTTTTATGTATAATTATATTTTTTAAAAACCTAATTATTGCTATTATAAAATACATTTTAAAAATAATTTTTTAGTTTGATAGATAAATCTAATGTGCATTATGTTTTTCTTTTAACAATTAAATTAAATTTTGGTACTATAATAAACATGTAACTTTACTATTGTAATTCGTTTATTTTACTATTATAATTAATTTATTTTACTATTATAATTCATTTATTTTACTATTGTAATTCATTTGGTTTACTATATTTTAAATTATACAGTTAAAAGTTTAACAAAAATTTTAAAATATAAATAATAATAGTAGTAAAATATTTAATGTAGTTTAAAGTTTAGTCTGGCTATGAAAAGATTTTATTGTACTTTTAACAATGATTTGAAGATTAGTCAACGACATTTCATTTGGCATATTATTTTTATTGTTTAAATTTTAGAACAAATACTAAGAATAGTCAGATATGAAATTTAGTGCGATTTGTTTAAAATAAAATTAAACGTAATTAAAAAATGGATATTTTAGTATTACAGTTTGTTTGTTTTATACTTTTTAATTTTACTAACTCTTCAGTTTTAAATTGTTAGTATTTTAATTTACAAATTTTAGTTTTGGACATATTTTAAAATTTATCGAATGTAAATAACATTTATTATTTTAGCATGTACATAAAATTTATTTTGAGTTTATTGCCAATTTATATGGATTAACTTCTACAGATTTCAGTTATATAAATTATTGAATAAATACTAATAACAGGTTTTTTGTCAGTTAGGCAAATGTATTGTGCATTTTTTAAAATAATTAAAGTAAGCTTTAAATAATGCATGATATTATTCAAATTTTAACCATTTAATTAGTGCCTTATTTAATTTAACATTTTCTAGGTCTATAATACTATTGTTAGAGCTTTTCAAAATTAATCAAAATTTAACATTTTAGTTTCGGATTGTAAAAAATGTTCCATAGAAATAATAATAATAACCATAGCGATATTACTATATGCACTTAGATATTTTAAGATAATTTATGTTCAACTTTATCAAAAGCAAGTAAAAATATTTGAAGAAAGTGATTAAATAAATACACAAAAAAATTTTAAGAATTTATCAAAGTAAAAGACTAATCTTATAATAATAAATATCCTCCTACTTAATGGGAGAACAAAATGAGACTCTTTCAATAAAATATTTAAATATTACTTTTCAGAAATAAATAAAAAAATTGTATTTAATCATAAACAATCTTAGAATATTGAATAAATTGAAAATCTAATAATTTTGCAAGAGATTTTCTTTTTTCTTTTTTTTTTTTTTTTTTTTTTTTTTTTTTTTGAAAATAAAAATTATTCTCTCAAAATAGGTTATTTTTGAAACAGTTTTTTGTCTTTTGGTATAAAATTATTTTTAATAAATTTACAAATTGGCTTAAATATTTATTTAATTAAAGAATAACATTTCTTCGAAGGTTTTGCAGCCTTCTCAACAAAAGAGGGGGAAAAAAAGAAAGAAAGAAAATAATCCTATTTTCCCCGAAAAAATCGATTTTAAAATGAACAATCTATTTCTTTCTTTCTTTTCTTTTCTTTTGTGATGCTTTATTTATAATAATTAAAGGTTATTTAAACATTTCTTCATAATATTTACGCACATTTCTTCAAAAATGTTGCTACATTTTCAATCAAAAAAATCAAGAGAGAGAAAGAAATAAAAGAAGAAAATTCTGTTTTTCAGATTACCGAACTTTTGATTCTAAAATGAACAATCTAGTTAAAAATACTTTTATTTAAAAGATATTTTTTGAAATTAGCAGTATTTATTATATCAAGAAAATTCATCAAACATAAAAGTGATGATAAATGTGTTTCATGTTAAAATTTTTTAGTTATAAAGTTTAATTTATATGTCAGTAGCAATTTATTGATGTACAATCAAGCTTACAGTTCTATAATTAGGTCATTTTCATGCTTAGTTGTTTATGTAGAAAAACATAGCAATATTAAACTTTACTTTATCAATGTGATATACAGATTCTTCGCCTCTTGCTGCTGACGTCACCAGCCAGCCAGAAGGCTTTGTATTCTAGGTGGCAATGCTAAAACCCGACAACAATTTTTCTATTGACCCTAAACCGAAACACTTCAAACCAAACCCGACTCGACACAAAAAAAAATCTATAATTTAATACAGTTATGAAAAAATAGTCTGCAATCACATCTCTAATATCAATTCCATCTTTCATGTAGAAAATAAACATGTAAAACGATTCATTCAAATTTAAATATAGTATAATTCTTCATCTAAAACTACAGCCTTAGACTTTCTTTTTGTAAAATTGAGCTAATTCGTACTTGGCTCATAAGTACTGTTGTCAGGTCTAGTATCGCAAAAAGCGGGACACAGAGAAAAAAAAAAACGGGCAGGCACTTGAAAATCGGGACATCCTTAAGCACTGACTACAATAAAACCTGTTAAAACGGAAGCAGTGTAACGGTAATAATGCTTTGAACTGAAAAATTTCGCAATGTCGGCCTGCTGGACAGATAATTACACTAGTTATCTCATATTTAATTTCTACCCAAAATTGTTAATTTATCCAAATCATCCATGCAACCTCATAGTAATTTGGTATATAATTTTATATACCTTAAAATTTCAAATGAAATAAGTGATCGTAATTAATAAAATTCTAGTAGAAGAGCTATGCGAATAATTATCTTAAAATTAAATTAAAATTCGCGTAAAATTGTAATTATCAAATTAATTAATTACAAATAAAAATTAAAAGGTTGCGTTGTGAATTATTTATGTGAACTCTTCCACTTATGAATTAAACTCAATTTAAGCTGTAAAATAAAATGACACATCTTAAACATTTATCAATTAAATAATTACAGATATTTTTAGTTCCTGATTAAATATTTTTTTATTTACATTAAGCACAATTATATACATATACACATTAAATGAATCAAAAAAATAAGAAAGCAAAACTTTTGTTTGCTGATCATTGTTACATGAAGATTAAATCTTTAGCAAAATGATTTCATTTAGTTTTATTATTATATTTTTTTATCAAGAGCCATGATTTTTCTTTTATTGTTAAATACCTTATTTATATTTAATTTTTGTTTTGTTGGATCTCAGACAGCCATCTACCATAAAATATCATAAAAGGATATTTATAATTTCTAATAGAATTTAAGTGGTAAAGAAAAAGATTAATGTAACACCTTTAATTATATACGGGATGGTGGCCTTCATTCATCAGATTTAGGACTGTCGCGATGCTAAGGATAGTATCCAAACGTCATCCAAATTCATCTCCTCACAAGAGCGGCGAAATCGGGATGACGGGAAGTAGAGTCCTGCATCGGGTCGGGTTACCCGCTTTTACCCGAACCCGACCCGCGGTTCGGTTCGGGTCGGGTTGGCGCTATATTTCCCCGTTGCGGGTCGGGTCGGGTTGACTTTAAATATTTTGGTGCGGGTCGGGTTCGGGTCGGTTTCGGTTTGGCTTTTTTACTCTTGCGGGTCGGGTTCGGGTTGACCCGCTTTTTTAAAAGAATGTGGAAAATATTTTTTTCCCGTTAAAAACCTATACAAACCGCAGATCAAAGTTTCACAAAAGCAAAATGTGTGCCTGTCTGTTTTGTCTTTAGTCATCCTTTCATGAGTCTTCGAAATAACAAACTGCATTATGTTTTTACCGTATTTTAAAAATATAATACGCAGCAAAACGCTAAATGGTCCTTCCTGTCTAATGTATCAAGTGGATAATTTAATTGTGGTGATACGCGATGCGCACTATGTTAGACGGGAAATTTTTCAAAATAATAACTGCTGATAAACTAAAGGCAGATGGCCACTTGTGTAAAATAAGGTGTATCGTTATAAGTGGAACTTTTGAAACCGCAACTAGTTTTAAAGCATATTTAAAGATTAAGTTTTTAGTTTTATACCATTTAGAGTCCTGCATCGGGTAGGGTTATACTATTATTGAATATTAAAGAATATAGATTTGTTCATTCTTCTATGTAAAATATAAAAATAGTATTAGAGAATTAAAGGTCTGCACGGGCTGGAATTTCCAGGCCCGGGAACGGTCTACCCCGCCGCGTCCCGTCCCGTGTAAAACTTAAAAGTTCGGCCCTAGCGCGGCAGGGCCAGTTTATAATTTTATCAACTTCGTCTAAATATTTATATCGGGCTGGTAGACCCGCTTAATTGTAGTTATCGGCGCGGCCTGGCAGGGCCGTTCACTTCTTTTGCCGCCTCGGCCAGTTGAAAAAACTGCCCTAATAAAGCGGCCTGGTCAGTTTGAAATTTTGCCGCCCCGCCGCGACCCTCGGGCCGGACCGGTGCAGAACTTTATTAGATATACAATTGTAGATTATTTTCATAATGGTACTAAAATATGATTTGTTTTCCTTACATTGCGGGTTGAAATATTGCGGGTTCGGGTCGGGTTGCGGGTTGCCTGAAATTATTTTTGCGGGTTCGGGTCGGGTAGAACCCGACCCGCGCAGGACTCTAACGGGAAGCATAGCTCCGGGACGCTGTAGTCCGAATCCATTTTATCTTAATACCAAGAAAACTTCATCAGGGCAGTTAGGCATGCTTAGGCACTATCAGATCTGTCCATCTCGCCAGGTCATTGCTAGGGCTCTCAGGATGCATTATTAGGGCTCTCAGGATCAGGCGCGGATCCACGGGGGGGGCGATCGGGGCGATCGCCCCCCACCAAAAATCCACCAATTGTCTCGAATTTCGACAAATGGTCACCAAAAAAAATCAATTTCGTCAATCGTTCGCAGGTCAAAGGATCGCAAAAGGAAAGCAAATTTCGTCAAAGAATAGTGCAAAAACGCCAATTTCGTCAAAGGATCGCGAAAAATCGCGAATTTCGTCAAAGAATCACGCAAAAAACGCTAATTTCGTCAACAGATCTCTAAAAAAATGCGAATTTCTTCAAAGAATTGCGAAAAAAATGCGAGAATTTCGAGAAAGAATCGCAGAAAAAACTCAAATTTCGTCAAACGGTCGCCAAATTAACGCACAATTAGCATTGGGAGGAGATTCCCCTAGGTGCGCATCACCGGGGGGGGGGGGGGGGGGTTAGATCGGGACAAAGAACAAACTACCAAGTTGACAGCGAAACAGCACAGAAAACTGGCGATATGAAGCAATTAAAATAATAAAACTTTGTACAAAATCACCATAAAATAAAAGCAAAACATAGGACGCGTTTCGAGCTAAAAATATAACAGTTCGTCATCAGCTACAGTAAACACGTGTCCGTAAGCGGACAAGGTCAAAAATGAACTGAAAGGGAGAGAATGTTGCAAAGAATGCGACAGATGGCGCTAGCTGAAAGGGGAACATACAGAAGAGAAAAGTGTTGCCAAAAAAATAGAAGAGAAATTGATAGGGAAAAAATGGAAATAAAAGAAATAAACAAAATTAAAATAAAATAAAAGAAGTAAATTAAAAAATATAAATAATAATAATAAATAAAGAAATATAAAAGAATAAAACAAGGAAACACCAAAAGATGCTTTTTTTTACAAAATAAAAAGAAAAGAAACAAGAGAAGATGGAAAAGAATTACAAAAGTCATTTCCACGCTGGAGATAGGTAAGGAGATGATGGGAGATCATTGACAAGATTAGCAGAATTTTTAGAAATAAAATATGCTTCATGAAAATCCAAGTGAGAGGGAGAGGCAGGGGAAAAAATAATTTTGGCCATGGAGAAATTGAAACAATGACTGGAAGACCAACAGTGAGAAGCAATCGAAGATTTAGAGATTTCTTGATTTGCAATATACCTCTGATACTCACATAATCTGAATTTTAAAGCTCTCTTTGTTTGACCAATATAACCTAAATTGCAAGAGCAAGGAATAAAATAAACACCCCACCGGTTCTCAGTAGGAATAGGATCTTTTAGAGAAGAGAATTTAATTTTATTCATAGGTTTGAAGATAACTTTAAAATTAAAACGAGAAAGGATTTTAGCAATTTTAAAACAGAGAAGAGAATAAAAGGGCAGAACTATTATAGAGTTAAAATTAGGAGGATTATTTGAATCAGAAAAAGGACGTTTAGGCTTATTAAATTTATACAAAGCTTTATCAATCAAAGAGGGATTATAACCACGAGCAAGGGCAAGAGACTTGAGATAATTAATTTCATTATTCAGAGTAGAAGAGTCAGAACAAATGCGTAACGCCCTAAAAACAAAAGTATAAAAGGACGCCACTTTTTGGAGGAGGATGATTCAAAAAAGCATGAGGAACTTAATTCCGTTCCTAACCTTCTTATTAGTAAGGCTGAAAAAGGCGGTCAAACAGTTCTTCTCAATAAATCTGATTATATTTCCCACGTTGAATCTATGTTAAACTCTGGCCCATATTCCAAATTAAAGAAGGATCCTTCTAGTAAGCATTTATCTGATATCAAGCATGTCATTAAAAATTCTGTCTTTCTTAATGATAACACCAAGCGTTTGGTCACCCCTTCTATAGCTAATTGTGCTCGTTTCTATGCTCTTCCTAAGGTCCATAAACCCACTCTTTCCTTTCGCCCTATTGTTTCCAATATTGGTACTGCTTCTTATAAACTTGCCAAGTTCCTTTCTAAGTTGCTCGCTCCTTTATCTTCCACTAACTTTCACACTGTGAAAAACTCTTTTGACTTTGTTGATAAAATTAAACGCCTTTCTCCTTGCAATTATATAATGGTTTCCTTAGATGTTAAATCCCTTTTCACTAACGTGCCTGTTCAAGGGGCAATTGGTTGTTTGGAGAGAAGGTTGCGCGAATTTCATTACTCTTCCATGGAGATTGATGAAATCCTGCATTTAGTTAGTATTTGTGTCAGGCAAACTGCTTTTCAGTTTAATAATTCTTTCTATTCTCAAACTGAGGTTCTATTCTCAAGACCATCGGTAATCCACTGTCTCTTCTTTTAAGTGATAATTTATATGCATTTTATTGAAGAAAAACTCTTCAGTTTATATAAATTTCCTTTCTGGTTTAGGTATGTTGATGATACTTTCATTTTAATTCCCTCTGACCTAGTTCTTTCTAATCTCCTTTCTCTTGTTAATTCTGTTGATCCTTGTATTCAATTTACTCTCGAAGTCGAAGAGAACAATTCTCTTCCTTTTCTTGACGTCTTGGTTTCGAAACACCCAGATCGGTTCTCTACCTCCGTGTATAGAAAACCTTTCGCTGTATCTCTTCCTCCTCATGCTTTTTCAAATCATCCTCCTCAACAAAAAGTGGCGTCCTTTTATACTTTTGTTTTTAGGGCGTTACGCATTTGTTCTGACTCTTCTACTCTGAATAATGAAATTAATTATCTCAAGTCTCTTGCCCTTGCTCGTGGTTATAATCCCTCTTTGATTGATAAAGCTTTGTATAAATTTAATAAGCCTAAACGTCCTTTTTCTGATTCAAATAATCCTCCTAATTTTAACTCTATAATAGTTCTGCCCTTTTATTCTCTTCTCAGTTTTAAAATTGCTAAAATCCTTTCTCGTTTTAATTTTAAAGTTATCTTCAAACCTATGAATAAAATTAAATTCTCTTCTCTAAAAGATCCTATTCCTACTGAGAACCGGTGGGGTGTTTATTTTATTCCTTGCTCTTGAAATTTAGGTTATATTGGTCAAATAAAAAGAGCTTTAAAATTCAGATTAGGCGAGCATCAGAGGTATATTGCAAATAAAGAAATCTCTAAATCTTCGATTGCTTCTCACTGTTGGTCTTCCAGTCATTGTTTCAATTTATCCATGGTCAAAATTATTTCTTCCCCTGCTTCTCCCTCTCACTTGGATTTTCATGAAGCATATTTTATTTCTAAAAATTCTGCTAATCTTGTCAATGATCTCCCATCATCTCCTTTCCTATCTCCAGCGTGGAAATTACTTTTGTAATTCTTTTCCCTCTTCTCTTGTTTCTATTCTTTTTATTTTGTAAAAAAAGGGGAGATCTTTTGGTTTTTTCTTGTTTTATTCTTTTATATTTCTTTATTTATTATTATTATTTATATTTTTTAATTTACTTCTTTTATTTTATTTTAATTTTGTTTATTTCTTTTATTTCCATTTTCCCCTATCAATTTCTGTTCTATTGTTTTGGCAACACTTTTCTCTTATGTATGTTCCCCTTTCAGCTAGCGCCATCTGTCGCATTCTTTGCAACATTCTCTCCCTTTCAGTTCATTTTTGATCTTGTCCGCTTACGGACACGTGTTTACTGTAGCTGATGACGGACTGTTATATTTTTAGCTCGAAACGCGTCCTATGTTTTGCTTTTATTTTATGGTGATTTATTATTTTAATTTAAGTTTTATTATTTTAATTTAAATTACCTAGTTGGTTTTTAAGAAATCAACACACCATACTCATTTTAGCTTTTAACTGACTAGGATTAGGACATAATTTTTTTTTTTTCATTCATGAAATACCCTTAAAATTTACCAATGTGGGTGGAAATAACAGTATATTTTTAACACATTATTGGTTTTCTTCAGAAAACATTAAGATGCTTGAATTTTTCAAAGGACCTTTCTTTTTCTTGTTTCTTTCTTTCTTTGGAAATTGCTATGAATCCCATTCTTTTCTCAAACAATAAAGCACTCCTCCAAAATATCGTTATACAGAAATTAGAATTGCAGCTTCTTTGAAAGAACGAAAAAGTTTCAACACTTTAAAGGGATCCGCATAACGTTGTCAATTTCTGTTGCAGAGATTCAACAAAAGGTACACGAAATGGCATCGTCCCCACCTCAACCCATTAGTGTCAAAAATTATGGCGCCATATGCCTTTTGACAGGATATAATCCTATTTTGTTCACTAACTGCCGAAACGTCAGTGAGGTTTACCATTGACACCTGAAAAGTATTTTCGTTTGCTTGTCTGTCTGTTCCGCGAAAACGGCCGATAAAAACATTGGATTTATATCTTGGGGGAGCGACCGCCCCGATCGACCCCCCCCCCCCCCCCCGTGGATGCGCACCTAGGGGAATCTCCTCCTGGTGCTACTTGTGCGTTTATTCCGCGGACCTATGACGAAATTAGCGTATTTTTTCGCGATTCTTTGACGAAATTCGCATTTTTTGTGCGATTCTTTCGCGAAATTAGCGTTTTTTCGCAATTGTTTGGCGAAATTAGCGTTTTTTTCTGCGTTCCTTTGGCGAAATTTGCGTTTTTTCTGCGATCCTTTGACGAAATTTGCGTTTTTTTCTGCGATCCTTTGCGAAATTCGCGTTTTTTTCTGCGATCCTTTGACGAAATTCACGTTTTTTGTGGTCCTTTGATGAAACGTCCGATTTTTTGGCGAAATTCACGTTTTTTCCGCGCTTCTTTAATAAAATTCACTTTTATGCTCGATCCTTTGACGAAATTCGCGTTTTTTTTTATTTGCGAACGATTGACGAAACTGATTTTTTTCGGCGGCCATTTGTCGAAATTCGCGATAATCGGTGGATTTATATTTTTCTATCCAAAGGAGAGGGGGAGATCGGGGCGATCTCTACCCCCCTTCCTTGGATCCGCGCCAGTGAAGAGGTATACACACCACTTAGATGACACATTTTGACTTTCTAGTATGTTAAAGGTCCGTCAGATTTCTGAAGGGATCCTTTTTCAGAGATTATCCTCTTTCAGAAATCTGATATTAAAAAATGGATGTGATGGTTATGTTTTTCAGCTTTCGATAATTGGTTCTTATGTATTTTTTAGTGCTGAATCCAAAAATGATCTTCATTTTTTACCATGTCATCACGTTAGGATTTTCCATAAATCGCAAATTTTTAAAAAGTCTTACATCAAAATCAATCATCAAAAGTTTAAAAAGATAATCATCGCAGGGTTGTGTTATTAACGTTGTTTACCATAACTAAAAGAACAAAAAATAAGATAAATGATTACCATAGTATAAGAGTAAAAAAAAAAGAAGAAAAAAGACATTTAATAAATAAATTCTGTTATAACGTTTTTAATTTTACGACCTAATAAGTAACAATAAACGATATTTTGCGGAGAGGGCGGATTATAAAATAAGAGTGCTGGATAACCGAGTGTTTCGGTTAATCGGATGTCGGATAATCGGGAGTCTGTAATATTTTTAAATCGTATTAATTTCATATTCATTTAATAATTAACTGCAAGGAAGGATTTGAGCAACAGAAAGTATGACTACGTTGATTATATGTCACTCGGTATCGCCCCCCCCCCCAAAAAAAACGATTCTCTGGATCCGCCCCTGCTCAGGATCGCTGTTGCATCTTCGGCATCTTTTCTTAGACTGTCTTTCAAACTTTTCTCTATTGCACACCATCCCTTGGAAGTGGGTGGAACTATTTGTATAGTCCTCCCTTATTGGATGTCAGAAGATTCTGTATTATCCTTAGATAGACCTATTAGCTATCAGTCTGCAATAGCCCCTTACATATACTTTAATATTATTATATGCCTTAAAGTTTGGGTGGTCTAAAAGCCATAAATTTATTCCAACACTTTTATTAAGGCCATAAATTTATTCCAACATTTTTATTATTTTACGATTTCTAATTATACACCACTTTCCTCTGGCTTGTCCTAAAACGACGCCATCGCGTCTGGCTATTGTTGTTATCTGAGATCCGAACTTATACTCGACATTATAATTTAATTTTACTATAAATCAATTTTTAAAAATATATATTTAATATTTAAAATCAAATTAATAATTTTTGTATGAACTTACACTCTTATTTTACTCAAACATATAATTATTATAATTTTACACTCATAATTATATTTTATAACAATATTTGTACAAACAGAAATAACAAATTACGCAACTGTACTTTGACTTAACCAAAATGTTGCGGGAACATATTATTGTTATATGTTTCCCAGCACGGCTAAAACAACGGTCGCAGACGATTAGCCGAAAACAAAATAGCCGACAAGACATTTAGCAGACAGCATTTAGACGACAGGACGTTTAGCCGACAAGTACATTTAGCAGACAGGACATGTAGCCGACAAGTACATTTAGCCGAAAGGACAAGTAGCCGAAACGTACGTATAGCATACAGGACAATTAGCCGAAACGGACATTTAGCAGACAGACATTTTGGACAACAGGCAATTGGCCGAACGTGACAATTAGCCGATAAGATATTTAGCCGACAAGACATTTAGCCGACAAACAATAAGTCGACAAGACAATTAGCCGACAAGGCATTTAGCCGACAGGACAATTAGCCGACAGGACAATATGTCGACAGGACAAATAGCCGACAAGACAATTAGCCGACAAGACAATTAGCCGACAAGACAATTAGCCGACAAGACAATTAGCCGACAGGACAATCAGCCGACAAGACAATTAGCCGACAAGACAATTAGCCGACAAGACAATTAGCCGACAAGACAATTAGCCGACAGGACTTTTGGCCGACAGAACATTTAGCCAACAGGATGATTAGCCGACAAGAAAAATTAGACGACAGGATATTTAGTTGAGAGGACGATTAGCCTTGTTAGGTTATGGTTAGGATACTTTTAGGTTACGGATAGATTATAATTAGTTTACTGCTACGTTAAACTTAGGTTACAGTTACGTTACGGTTAGGTTACAGTTATATTACGGTTACGTCACAGTTATGTTACTTTTAGGTAACAATTAGGTTACGTTTATGTTACAGATAGGTTAAGGTTATGTTACGGATAGGTTACAGTTAGATTACGGTTAAGTTACGGATAGGTTACAGTTAGATTACGTTTCTGCTACGATTAGGTTACGGATAGGATACAGTTACGTTACAGTTTGGTTACAAATAGGATTACGGATAGGTTACAGTTAGATTACGGTTAGGTTCCGGATAGGTTACAGTACGCTACGGATAGATTACAATTAGGTTATGGTTATGTTACCGCCAGGCTACAGTTAGGTTACGGTTAGGTTACATTTAGGTTACAGTTAGGTTATAGTTACATCACAGTTAGGATACAGTTAGGTTATAATTAGGTTACGGTTAGTGTACCGTCATGTTACGTTTATTTCACAGATAGATTACTGTTAGGTTACAGTTATGTTACAGTTAGGTTATGGTTAGGTTATAAGTAGATTACGGTTACGTTACGGTTAGGTTACAGTTAGATTACGGTTAAGTTACGGATAGATTACAGTTAGATTACGTTTCTGCTACAGTTAGGTTACGGATAGGATACAGTTACCTTACAATTTGGTTACAAATAGGATTACGGATAGGTTACAGTTAGATTACGGTTAGGTTCCGGATAGGTTACAGTAGGTTACGGATAGATTAAAATTAGGTTACGGTTAGGTTACATTTAGGTTACAGTTAGGTTATAGTTACATCACAGTTAGGATACGGTTAGGTTATAATTAGGTTACGGTTAGCGTACCGTCATGTTACGTTTATTTTAGAGATAGATTACTGTTTGGTTATAGTTATGTTACAGTTAGGTTATGGTTAGGTTATACGTAGGTTACGGTTACGTTACGGTTAGGTTACAATTAGGTTATGGTTAGGTTACGGTTATGTTCCCTTTCCGTTACAGATAGGTTACGGTTAGATTATGGATAAGTTACAGTTAGGTTACGGGGGGTCTATGTCATTTAGCCGAAAACCAAATAGCCGACAAGACATTTAGCAGACACCAATTAGCCGACAGGAAGTTTAGTCGACAAGTACATTTAGCCGAAACGTACATTTACCCGACAGGACGTTTAGCCGACAAGACATTTAGCCGACAGGACAATTAGCCGACATGATATTTAGCCGACAGGACATTTAGCCGACACTTAGGTTAAGTTAGGTCACAGATTACGTTTAGGTAACAATTAGGTTACGTTTAGGTTACAATTACGTTACAATTACGTTACAATTAAGTTATGTTTATGTTACGGTTACATTACGGATAGGTTACAGTTACTTTATAATTAGGTTAGGGTAGGTTATAATTAGGTTACTATGACGGTTAGGTTATAATTAGGTATAACAAACAAATTTTTAAAAAAGTAACATTTTCTACAATAAATATTGTTTGAAATGGGGTTTTCTGATGGATAACTCCGAAAAATATTATTTTTTAAATATAAGAATTTAAAAGAGGGGATGCATGAATTAAGAGTGCATCCAGGTGGTGAAAGAGTGGACCCACAGGGGGCAATTTTCAACCTTTTTTCAGACCAGTTATGTGATATATCACCGGAAAGACCACTTTTTCATGTTATAATTATTTCTTCTCCCCTCCCCTCAATTTAGCTCAACAGGGGGCACTTTTCGAACTTTTTGAAATCGTAGCGTTTTCATCATTTTAGATTAGATTTTTTTACGGAGCCCTCCTATAAATATTATTTATAATATATAAAATTCCAAAGAATGGGGGGTTATTGCAGAGGGGCGCGAGAGATGGTGCACCGGTGGTGCTTTTCCAATTTTTGCAGACACCCCTCATGTGATATATCATTGAAAAGCACTATAGCCACTATTTCATATTATACACCTCCCAAGTTCCACCCCCCCCCACACACACACACACTGCTTTGCCACCCCAAGGGGGAGCGCTTTTTTGTACTTTTTTGAAATCGTAGCATTTTCATCATTTTAGATCGGAATTTTTTTTACTTAACTCTCTGATAGATAATGTTTTTAATATATAAAAAATTCAAAGAAAGGGAGGGTCTATTCTGAGGGCGCGACTCCCTGGAGGGGCATTTTTCTAACTTTTGCCGACACCCCACATGTGATATATCAATGTGATAAAGCTCTGTGATTACTTTTTCATATTATACACTTCCCACGTCCCTCCCGCCACTTTTCCACCTCAGGGGGGCACTTTTAAAACTTTTTTGAAATCGTAGCGTTTTCATATTTTAGATCAGAATTTTTTTACGTAAACCTCCAATAAATATTATTTATAATATATAAAAATTTCTAAAAGGGTGGAGGTGTATTCTGGGGGGCGATATAGTTTCCTCCCTGGGGGGCACTTTTCTGACTTTTGCCGACACCACTCATGTGATATATCAATGGAAAGCACCGTGATAACTATTTCATATTATACACCTCTCACGTCCCCCCCTACCTTTGCACCCTAGGTGGGTACCTTTTTGAACTTTTTTGAAATCGTAGCATGTTCAGCATTTTAGATCAGAATTTTTTTACATAGCACTCCAATACATATTATTTGTAATATATAAAAATTTCAAAGAGGGGAAGGGTGTATTCCGGGGGCCGAGATAGTTGCCTCCCCGGGGGCACTTTTCTAACTTTTGCCGAAACCCCTCATGTGATATATTAGTGGAAAGCACTGTGACCACTATTTCATATTATACACCTCCCACGTCCCACTCCCCACTTTGCCACCCCAAAAGGGGCCCTTTTTCAACTTTTTGAAATCGTAGCGTTTTCATCATTTTAGATCGGAATTCTTTTACGCAGCCCTCCGATAAATATTATTTATAATATATAAAAACTTCAAAGAGTGGGAGGATGTATAACGGTAGGCGAGGACACCCCTCATGTGATACATCAATGGAAAGCACTGTGACCACTATTTCATATTATACACCCCCACGTCCCTCCCACCAATTTGCCACCCGAAAGGGGGCCCTTTTCAACTTTTTTGAAATCGTAACGTTTTCATCATTTTAGATCAGAATTCTTTTACGTTGCCCTCCGATAAATGTTATTTATAATATATAAAAACTTCAAAGAGGTGGAGGGTGTATAACAGTGGGCGAGATAGTTGCCTCCCCGGGGGACTCTTTTCTAACTTTGTGGACACCCCTCATGTGATACATCAATGGAAAGCCCTGTGACCCCTATTCCATATTATACACCTCTCACGTTCCTCCAGCCAAGTTGCCATCCCAGATGGGGCCTTTTTTCAACTTTTTTGAAATCATAGCGTTTTTATCATTTTAGATCGGAATTCTTTTACGTAGTTCTCCGATAAATATTATTTATAATATATGAAAACTTCAAACTGGGGGGGGGGGGGTGTATAACGGTGGGCGCGATAGTTGCCTCCCCGGTGGAGGGCCTTTTTATAATTTTTCGCCGACACCCCTGTGTGAAATATCATTGGAAAGCACTGTGACCGCTATGTCATATTATACACCTCCCTCCCATCCCCCACTCTGCCCGCCGGGAACAATTTTCTAAATTTTGCCAACACCCCACATGTGACACATCATTTGAAAGACCTGTGATAACTTAATCATGTTAAGCACATGCGGTGTCCCTCCCTCCAAATTGCACCCCGGAGAACACTTTTGTAAATTTTGCCGACACCCTTTACGCGATATATCGTTTTAAAGACCTGCGACCACTGTTTTATATTAGGCACCTTGCGCGATCCACCAATCAACTTGTCTCCGTGGGAGGCAATTTTCAATATTTTGCCGACAACCCTCATGTGACATGTCGTTAGATCGGCCTGTGACCACTTATTAATGCTATGCTCTTCGCGCGCTTCTCGCTCCATTTTGCATGATGTGGAGCTCCTTTCTAAGTTTAGACGACAATCCTCATGGAACATGTAGTTGGAGAGGCCTGTTACCACTTATTCATGTTATGCATTTCCGGTATCCCTCCTCTCACTTTGTACACCCTCCCGGGGAACTTTTCTCACTTTTGCCGACACCTCTCATGTATTACAACTTCTTCTCTTTTGCGCCTAATAAATAACATTATCTTTAATGCTCCCAAGTTATAGGATTAGAGAATTATACTTTTAGTTATAATTTTAGTTATAGGTATAGAGAAGTTATAGGATTTTTATTTTATTATTATTATTATTTGAATGCTTTATAATTAAATTAAATTTGACACTCAATAATATTTAGAAAAAATAAAAATTTTATATTTAAAATATTTTGCATGCAATTATCAATGAGACAAACTGAGCTGATGTACAAGTTTCGTTATATTTTCTGACCATTATCAAGAATATATATGTGTGTGTGTCAGAAAGAAAAGTTTGTCATTATTTTCCGCAAAAAATAATACGGAAAGAAAGAAAAATATTCGTATAAGAGCTATAAAAGAAATTACCTTGATATCCAGGTTTAATATTTAAAAAATGTATAAAAATGTAAAATAAAATTCAAGTAATAAAAAATATATATTATAAATCGTTAGCTCCATCAAGTTTCAAATTTAGGTTTTTAGAGAATAAGGCAGATAAAAATAAAATTCGTGGCTGCTTTTAATTTTCGTGTTGTTAAAAAAAAAAAAAAAAAAAAAAAAATGAAAATAAATATTGTTATAAAAAAAAAAAAAAAAAAAAAAAAAAAGGCCATAGTAAGTAAAAATAAATTCTCTACCCGGTATTTATAGGTAAATTTCTGATAAAAAGCAAGCATAATTGGTTGTAAATTATTAGCTAAAAATTCTTTCACTTCATTGAATAGGTTAGACTGACAGCACCATCTATCGCCTTAAAGAAATAGGAATCACTTATGCAATACAGAAATTCATCACGTAATTCGTCATTCAATAATTAATTTAATAGCAACTAATTAAAAATTCAAGAATTTTTCTGATGAAACATTCACGTTATTTATCGTCAAATCCTGACGGGCACTATCTCGTAGATGTTTAAATGTTTATCTACGGATTAGAGACATTGCGAAATATCCTCTACAATCCTGCATTCTCGCGGTTTACCTGAACCATCACGATTCTTTGTTCAAAGAAACACGATGACCTGGGGTTTACTTACCTTCTGGTTGTTGCGCAGGCACTTAAAAAAATCTGAATACTTTTCCTCAGTTTAGATTTTGGTTGTTTTCCCTAAAAACGAAGCCATTAATTATGAAATGTTTTACTATTGGTATATTATCGCAGATATGTACAGCTCCTAGCTCCTTCTGATTTATGGCATGGACACTTCGCGGAAACATTATTTTTCAATGCGGCCACAGAACAGACTTAAATTAATTTTATATTTTAAAGTGACATTGATCAATTGGACTCCTGGAAAGTTTTGAAATAATACTTTTATTGTATATGAGAATATTGTTTTCTAAATTTAAGATAGTTTGAAAATATGTTTTACTCTAAAAAAGAAAAGAAAAGGCAAATCATTTTAAGCATGTGCAATTGCGTTCTAAAACCTGCCAGTAGATTATTTGCCGGCCTATATAAGTAATCGAAATTTATAGGTACTTTATACAAAAAATTATATTTGTCAATATCAACAAATCTTAAACGTAATGCCCTAACATTTTGTATAAAAAACACCATGAGCGTCACAATTAAAAAAATAAATTTTCATTATACATTAACAGAATAGAAAACATCGTCTCCGTGAAAATAATAACATTTGCGCCCGGATGCAATCTTGAGTGTAACTGTAACACACACGAATAAAGAATTTGTAAAAGATTAAAAAAGAAAAAAACATACTTAACAAGAATTTACTATAAATCTGAAACATTTATACTATCATTGTTTGCTCAAAAAGTGTTCAATTTTGCTAGTTACTTACAATAAATACAATTTGTATACACTATATAATAAAATATAAAAATAACGTGATATCTGATCTCAATACCCTGAGATGAAATTAGAAGAAACATAAATTAAGTGAATTATTTATTGAGGAAAGTATCAAGACCTTATGTATGAAACATAATGTGCAGATTGTAGCACTTGGCGATGTAGAAATTTCTTAAATCGATTTATCATCCATTTAACAGCGCGATGTAGTTTTAAATCACGATTTAACACCGATTTTATCCTTTAGAAAATGGATGCCTATTTTTTTATTTTTAGTAACACAATACGGTCTTTATGCACCCCCCCCCCCCTCCGATATTATATGGCATACTTATCTTTTAATTTTTCAAATACCTTTGAAAAGAGGTATATTTTACTCATTAAAAAGTTTGAATGCTTAAAACACTCGTTTTTTTTTAATTAGTGACCTCTTTTAATACATTTTATAAACTCATTCTTTAAAAAATAATATAAAAGAAAATTATTTATTTTTTATCTGACTTGTTATGGCCGCTAGAATCTCAATTCCTTAAGAGGGGACGACTACTTTCCCTTACACACCCAAATAGCACATCATTGCTAACAACATACATTTTTTTTTTTTTTTTTTTTTTTTTTTTTTTTAAACAAACACTTAATTAAAAAGTTATTG
Organism: Maratus speciosus; assembly: GCA_963932465.1. Lineage (NCBI taxonomy): Eukaryota > Metazoa > Arthropoda > Arachnida > Araneae > Salticidae > Maratus > Maratus speciosus. The sequence continues at coordinate 246,301,529 of OZ010792.1, forward strand.
AGGCAAAACCGAAGGAGATTCAATAATGAATCTTCTAACTCTTCATTTACAATAACGAGAAAAGTAGTAAAAAAAAAAAAAATCTTTTCTGATTGTGTTCAGATGTAGCTGAAATAAAAATCTTTAATAATCTTTTATCTTAAAATATTTTGTTCATTTAGTCACATAATAATTATTTTATTCTTTTTACTTTCATAAAACGAACAAAATATCTTTTTAAAAACCTTAACCTCCCCCCTCCCCCTGCTTAGAAAACAAGTAAGAAATTTGTATAAATAAATATAAAAAAAAATATATCCAATATGCAATATGTCAGTAATAATTTTTATATAGGTGATTCAATGTATGGAGAATCTGTGTTATAATAAACGAGAAATATAGAAAGGCCAGTTCTAGTAACTATAATTAAGTAATAAAATGACATAAACTTTATTGATAATAAATATTAAGAAGTTCTAAAAAAAACGCTCAACTTTCCAAAACTTTCTAAAATATTCATAAAGACATTTTTATGCGTAAAAACATTAAAATAAAATCCTTTATATCTAACTTCCTTTTATCAGTAATTTACTTATTTTGTTATTTATTTTTGACTAGATAATCGTAAACTTAAGAGCTGTTTATTTTTATTCCACCCTAACATTATTTATTCCAAACAGTGTTGCGCCAACATATGCGTATTTGGCGGAAGCATGAAGCAACAGTTGAAAGAAGAAATCAATCATCATGTTTGGTCATTTCTTTATTCATTTCATTTTCTTCAGTTACTAACGAAAAAGAGCTATTATTTGATACCAATTTAGCCGTGCTAATAAGTCTATTTTATACAAATAAAGCATATTATGGCATTAAACTGGATTATTCCTAATTTTCTCTTACTGATCAAGTTGAATTTAGACACTTTACTCCGTGAGGGATTTCTGTGGCTCCAAGGTGGGGGTGGGGGTGGAATTTGCACTTTTTGACCATTGAAAACACAAAATCTCAAATCTTCCATGGGGACATTTATTATCTGGGGAGAATGTCTCCCCCGGGTCACCCCATGAATTCAAAACTGTTAATGATTTTTAAAAAAATTAGGACTGTTTCTCTTTCTGATTTAATTAAGAAATTTAAACATTTAAAAACGGAATGTAAAAAATTATTTCGGAGAAACTATTATTTGTATAATGAATGCCATTGCTGGATCATATACACCTACGTTTACAAATGAACTGAAAATTTAATAGAATAATATTAAACTAGAGAACAGGAATTCTGCTTTTCAGAATTTAATGTCGCCCCCGGCATTTCCATTACTTCATTTTCTTCTGATGGACTGATGGCTTCTATTATTATGAAACAGCCATTATAAATGAAATGTTAGGTGAAGATGAAAGAGCAGCCGTAAAAAGTTTGAACTCTAATTTTCTGGTCGGAATGGTGGAAAAAATGGCTATAATTTTTTTTTGACGACTGCTTTTTCATCTTCCCTTAACACTTCATTTATAATGGCTGTTTCATAATAATAGAAGCCAACAGTCCATCAGAAGAAAATAACTCGGTTAAGCGGGACTCTACTGCAGTACAAAACATATTTCAATTTTAAGACTTAAAGCACACGTTTTATTTTTTGTAAAATGACGTCATTCGCATCCGCTTAAGAATTCCACATTTACGATGGACTCTTAAACATCTACAGTAAAGCATGCATAGCACATCACTATCGCGAAATTATGCACAAATGCAAAAAAATATTCCGTCATTCAAGAAAAGAAAAAAACGGCGATCTAATGATATTTAGATATCTAATGATAGATACTTACAATTAAATCTAGACACACGGCAGTGTGTCAGCCAAGTTCGCCTGACATAGCCGTGTGTTATTTACACGAACCATTTCGAGCTGTTTTCGTCAAATTTCAATGCTCTACTACTGAAAATCTATGAGACCTACGTACTTGTTATACAAAATATGTAGTAAGGCCACCCTAATTACCTAAAATCCAAAATTTTATAAATAACGCATAATTAGTTTCCGAGATAATGACATTTGAAAATGCCTGATAATCGATAATTTTACCACTGACTGACTGACTGACTGACTGACTCACTCATCAAAAAGATTTCGTATATCTACTGCAGCTACAGACTTCAAATTTGGTGCGAAGTTTGTTTACACTACAAAACTAAGGAAAAAAATAAAAAAATTGTGAAAATCGATGAATTACCCACCTGGGGGTGCCCATTTTTACTTTAACATTACGTCTATTAGGCGAAATTTTAATTTGCCGTAGGAGGGGACTCTGTTCTGTCGCCAAATACCGCCAAGTTTCTCGCCAACATGGCGATATATCGCCAAATTTGGCGACCAAAATTAGTCGCCAAAAGTGACGCCACCTTGGCGATATCTCTAATATTTCGCCAAATTCCCATTGTCATTATTGTAAACCTATCTACTTACTGGGGGTTTATCTGGGTTTACTTGCTTACAGAAAATCAACAAATTGAGATATTCTGTTCGTCACAGAGCCCGTTCTCAGAAACTATACATGTTGGATACTTGAAATTTTGCATACTTATGGCTGAACACCACACATCATACGACAAATCATAAAATTTTTAGAAAGTCGTACATTTAACCCTTTGGTTCCCACATGTTTATTTTAAACAATTCTTTCTAAGTGAGCCCCTAATTAGGTTGGAGGCGTGAAATTTTACAGACACAGCAGAAATTTTACAGCTGAACACCTCACATCAAATGACAAATTATGAAATTTTGAAAAAGTTGTAAATTTAACCCTTTGGGGTCTCACATGTGTATTTTAAATAATCCTTTCTAAGTGAGCCCCTAATTAGGTTGGAGGCGTAAAATTGTACATACTTATAGATGAACACATCACATCAAACGAAAATCTATAAAATTTTGAAAAAGTCGTACATTTAACCCTTTGGGCTCCCACATGTGTGTTTTAATCAATTATTTCTAAGTGAGCCCCTAATTAGGTTGGAGGCGTGGAATTTAGCATACATATAGCTGAACACCTCACATCAAACGAGAAATCATAAAATTTTGAAAAAGTTGCACATTTAACCCTTTCGGCTCCACCATGTGTATTTTAAACAATTCTTTCAAAGGGAGCCTCTAATTATGTTGGAAGCGTGAAATTTTGCATACTTATAGCTGAACACCTCACATCAAACGACAAATCATAACATTTTCAAAAAGTCGTACATTTAACTTTTTGGGCTCCCGCATGTGTATTTTAAAAAATTCTTTCTAAGTGAGCCCCTAATTAGGTTGGAGGCTTGAAATTTTGGATACTTATAGCTGAGCACCTCACATCAAACGAGAAATCATAAAATTTTGAAAAAGTCGTACATTTAACCCTTTGGGCTCTCACATGTCTATTTTAAACAATATTTTCTAAGTGAGACCCTAATTATGTTGGAGGCGTGAAAATTTGCATACTTATAGCTGAACACCTCACATCAAACGACAAATCATAACATTTTCAAAAAGTCTTACATTTAACCCTTTGGGCTCCCGCATGTGTATTTTAAACAATTCTTTCTAAGTGAGCCCCTAATTAGGTTGGAGGCTTGAAATTTTGGATACTTATAGCTGAGCACCTCACATCAAACGAGAAATCATAAAATTTTCAAAAAGTCGTACATTTAACCCTTTGGGCTCTCACATGTGTATTTTAAACAATATTTTCTAAGTGAGCCCCTAATTATGTTGGAGGCGTGAATATTTGCATACTTATAGCTGAACACACATCAAATGACAAATCATAAAATTTTGAAAAAGTCGTACATTTAACCCTTTGGGCTTCCACATGCGTATTTTAAGCAATTCTTTCTAACTGAGCCCCTTATTAAACTGCAGATTTGAAATTTTGCATACTTATAGCAGAACACCTGAGGCCAGGTGAATCTTGAAAAATTCTTATGCTTAACTCTTTGAGCTACCACATATGTATTTTAAGCAATTCTTTCTAAGGGAGCCCCTAATTAAGTTGGAGACATGACTTTTTTCATACGTATAGCTGAATACCTTAGAACACACGACAAATCATAAAAATTTGAAAAAGTCTTATATTATTTACTCCTCTGGGCTCTAACTTGTGTATTTTAAGTAATTTTTCTAACCTCCGTCCTTTTCACCCGGGGAGCACTTTTCCAACTTTTGCCGATACCCCTTTGACCATTCTTTCATATTATGCACCATAGCCTTACATATTTTAGCTCCACATTTTACCGCTAGGGGCGCCGACTTATCTCGGGTGCTATGGGTTCATTCCCCTCGACTAATATATCTACGGATAGTATGTAAAACGGAGTTTCGTTCGGATAGAGGTTTGTTTAGAATAGAGTGCGCCCGTGGTTACGAAATGTGGAACTAACAGATTTTTCAAAAGGATAAAGTGTTTTGAAAGGAATATTAAACGAAATCCTCTGTGTGATCTGTGATCACACTTACCCACTTGTTATTTTGAAAATCATCAGAGAAAAGGATATTTAATTAGTTAAATTTGAAAATCCAGGGAGAGGCAATGTGCTTCCTCTGCAGTGCCTCTTTTCCGGCACCAGTGTGGCATAAGCACATAACTTTATTTTTCACTTTCAGTACAAAAAAGCAGGCCCAGCTATAGGATATTTAATTGGAAAATTTAATATAGGAATTTAATAGGAATTATTGTTTCAGAAACAATAAAAATTTCGAATCAATACATTTCGTTTCAAAACATGCATTCAATGTAGCAGTATTAAAATATAGATTTCAGCCGCAAATTGACAGCCAAATAGTTTGTTGTTGGAAATTTAAATTAAAATTGAATGTTGCTTGGTGAATAAAATAGTCACATGTAAACACATTAAAAAGCATTAAGTAAAGTGTCTAAATATATTGTAACTTTACAAAAAGTAATGATATCTAACAAAAACATAGCTGTGAAAAAAGGGAGCCAAGTTCTGTAAAGACAATGGCAAGAAAAGAAGTGATATCTAAGTGGGTGCCAAGTTCAAATAAAATTCACTCAAACTTGCCTACAGAAATATTATAGCATTTTTTAAATTGTTTAGAAATAAAAATTATTGATAGCATATTAATAATAAATCTAGAACTTGGCAAGTTTTTGATAAATGTTATGCCCATCAATTTCATGCCTTAATAAAATGATGATGTTAATATTAACAACACTGTCATTATAAAAAAATTAATATAGTTATTATTATAAAAAAAATGACACATGTTAAAGATTTGATAAACCAATAAATACACAGATACACTCCCGCTCGTCTTTGGTTATTACTCTAGCACCCACCCTCCAGAAACCTCAATGCAAACAGACTAAAAGGCCTGAGAAAGAGACAGATATCCTTACGCTTCTTCTTGGTCATCCCTCTAGAGACTGCACCCCTTTAACCCTTCAGGGGTAAAGAGCTTTTATTCGTGAAATGCTGAAATGATTGAATCACACCAGAATTTAAAAACAAATTTATTTCAAAATGGGTAAAAGCTTCTTTTCACGTATTTAATAAAATTAAACTTTTTAGTCCTGAATTCTTGTTGTCAATGTGGCATTTTGCAGTTAAAATTAGGTGGGATATATTTTATCCTACCACCCTTCAAAAGAAAGGAACTTACTCAAATGAAGGCTTCCAAACATGAAATAACATGTTTTGATATAATAATGTCATTAATAAAAATAAATGACTCGTAGGTAAAAACTTGCCAAGTGCTAGATTTATTATTAATATGCTATCAATAATTTTTATTTCTAAACAATTTAAAAAATGCTATAATACTTCTGTAGGTAAGTTTGAGTGAATTTTATTTGAACTTGGCACCCACTTAGATATCACTTCTTTTCTTGCCATTGTCTTTACAGAACTTGGCTCCCTTTTTTCACAGCTATGTTTTTGTTAGATATAGTATATAATAGCTCCATTGTTTTAACAGAAATCATTCGTTTATATTTTTTTTTCAAAATAGCACGTATTTTAATTACATTTTCTTTCGGTTGTTGCGAGAAAATGGCAACAAAAATATATAATTGCTATTTTAAAACTATTCTTCCTTTACTTTCTACAGAAATCGAGTTCTTCCGTTGCCAATATTAAGCAAATGGCTCTAAAAACTACAAAAAAAATTAATATTTAAAAAATAAATGGAGATACAGTTTTCAAACAAAATGCATTTAAAAGAACTTTTTTTCTCCAATACGACGATATAAAAATTGAAAATGTGCGATGGTTAGAAGTTTAAAAAATTGCTAAACAGTATTTAATTGTAATGCTTTCTTTTACGGCTAGCCTCTGTAAGGTAACGTTATTTTTTGGACACAAAATAAGCTGGGAGAAAGAAATAGCATACCGTACCGGAAGCTAATAACATTTTGTTTTAAACGTGATATATAATTTTAATTGTTTCACATATTTTCAAGTTTATTGAGAACTTTTTACGTTTCACCCTCATTCCTCTATTTGTATTAACTTAATTTTTCTATAACGGTTTCTTTGTAATCAACAATACTCTAAAGCTAAAAAATATATGTTGAGAAAATTAAAAATATTTTTTTCAAATAATTCTAATTTAATTTGATATTCAAATTTTAAGAAAAGCATTTATCGAATTAGATATATATGGTAAGCATATAGAATTTTTCTTTAAATTTGAAGCTAGGTTCTCCTTTATATTAATATAATTGGTTCTTATTTAATATTATTTTTTTCATTCTTGTTAATAAAGTTTGCATTTGTAGTCGTAGAATGTATCCAGCCTCAGCTAGGGATCTAACGAATTTCGGACGATATTCAGTATTAAGCAGAATATTGTAGATATTTAGAGGAATAAAATCAGGGTAATACATTTTTAGGTAGATTTCGTAATAAGAAATACTACATATTACATTTTCCCAACATTTTTGCAGATCTACGCCGATCATGAAACCATAGAACACCAAACCACCCCCAGTTCAAAACTTTATCTAACTATCTATCCATATATATCACTTTTTTATGGACACGATAACTTCCATAATTCTGCACAAACCTCTTCCAAACTGATCAAGGCCATACCATACAAGGGGCAGAAAATTTCGGTAAAGTTCGTTAATGTGCAAAATTGACCAAAGGGGGTGGAAATAGGGAAGGATTTTGTGAAAACAGAAAAAACAATAACTTCTTAATTATACTGCATATCAAATCAGTTTAAAGTTATTATTACTTCTAGGAAAAGGTCCGAAAAATTATGTATAACGGGTTTTTGATATCATTAAAAATGGGCTCAAGGGGCAATAAAAATAGAGATTTAAGAAGAAAAAAATTCATAACTTCATCAATTCACAAGATATAAAATCCACTTAAATTTATTATAAATCTTCTTAATCTTACTTACAACTTTTATATTGACAAGTTTTTGATAGTACCAACTCTTACAGAAAAAAGGGAGAGGGTTAAAAAGAAAAAAAAATCATAACTTCGTCAATTCACAAGATATCAAATCCGCTTAAATTTATTATAAACCTTCTTAATATTATCTACAACTTTTATATTGGCAAGATTTTGATAAAACCAACTCTTACACAAAAAAAGGGGTTCAAGAAAAAAATATCGTATTAAGGCTGTTCTCAAATCCATAGGGGCAACTTTATGACATAAGTTTTAATTCCTTTTTGTTCGGAAACGCATGAAATTGGAAGGTGTTGTTATACGGAAACTATGTAATTGAAAGACATTTTCCGTTTTTTTTTTGTTGTTGTTTTTTTTTTTTTGTAAACACAATAGATGTTTCAGAAAATACTGTCACAGTTTGAACCAAATTTCCCAACAAAAGGAAAAAACACTGAACGAAGGGAGAAAAATCCCTTGTAGTAGGTCTGCCAATTTTATACAATTACGTTAAAAAATCTGTACGTCATTGTATCAGAAAATATCAACATTGTTGAGCAGTGTAGTTGAGAACACAGCCTTAACATGATTCTGATAAAACCAGTTCAGAAAAAATGAAATTAAAAACTCGTCAAAAGCGACCAGAAAAAATTGTCATACTGTGTTTATCTCTAATCTTGATTTAGCCTTTTTGGTGAAATTAGTACTTAACCTCGAAATCTACCTGTGCCTGCAGGCCGAGCCGGGAGTGATTTTTTTTCTCTTTCTTTTCTTTTTTTTTTTAAATGATTTTCTCAAATCCAAATTGGCTATTTTCTAACGCATTCATATAGAACCATTTTTATTTCTTGCAAGCACAAAATGTACAGATATTTTCATTCAGATACTAAACAATCAAATTCAATTTTTTAGTGTGAGACTATTTTAAGAATCCATAATCTGCCTATTTGTCATACATTTTTATAATGAGGCTCCTAAAACTTCGCTTATCGGCGAGAATTTTAACTATTTTTTTTTTCATTTTGCACAAAAATATCATTATTTGATAAATTTTATAATATAAATAATGTTCCGATACAACAGTTTGTTGAATTTTCATGATTTTTTTGAAAAATAAACGGATATGGGCAATTGGCATTAAAAAAAAAATATTTTATGAACTGAGATAAGGATTACTACTGCAATTTGTTTATGTAGAAAAAGGTAAGTCATATAAACAAGGTTTTTTAACAAATAATAATCTCTTTGTGATGTTTCAACATATTATATTAAACGTATAAAACAGTTAGACATATGAATAACGATATCTATATCGAATTAAAAATAAAAAACAAACTCTGCGGTATGAATTTTTTGCTTGCTTTTTTTCAGTTCCCTACGTTACAACCAAATTTTATATAATGCAATTTTATATCACACTAGCTGACCCACTCGGCGTTGCCCTGGCCCATCATAATAACCTTAAATAAAACTCTAGTTTGTATGATTTTATATCCTTTGAAAATCTTTTAAATGAACCTAGTTTCGGTTGTTCCATTACATTCCACAGCGTCTCGTGTGTTTCCAACAAACGTCTTTCCGAACGAACCTGTAATCTGGGTCCCCGTTACCTAACACAGCATGTGCCGGAAGTGCTCCGCACGTATCGGAGACAATCGAAAACCAAGTCTAGTGAGCCAAACTTCGTAGTAATCAAGCCCATAGAACCGGAAAAACGAATGCATCATTGATGTTCGAAAATCTTGTTAACTGAAGTCTAAGATAAACTTTCATAATCACAGAAAGTAGTATTTTCACAGAAAGTAGCTGAATTGTAATCTAAGTTAAATAAACCAATTCCCGTTGAAATTGGGCCCTTATAAACCGAGGAAACAATTTATCCTTACGCGGTGGAAAGTTGCCTCCCTACTCCTCTGTAAATTTCACGGTCTACTTTTAAAATTAACACGATATTATTTAATAAACGGATGAAATCCCTTTTCTAAAGTTACCTTTAACCCTTTAGTGCGCAGGGATAAAGAACAGTTTTTTTAATTTAATAGATTTTTTTTATTCGTATATACCTAATTCACACCAGGAGATAAAAATAGCAATATTTGTTTTAATTAATAACATACATTCCGTATTTAAAAAAGCGAAATTAACCATTGAAACTTTCTTGTGTAAAGTCAGATTCTCTGGAGTACGTAATTTCTAGAACGTATTCTATCATGGGAATTAAAGGGTTAAAGGTTAAGTTTTATAAAATAAATAATTATATAAAATAAGGTATTTGGAGACATAGGTATTAAAATATTTACTGATTTGCAATATTTTAGCGTAAAACAGCCACACAACAGTAGTTATTATTTGTATTGCAGATGCGCAACTGAAGAAAAGATTGCCGTATTATATGAAAAATGTATCTCTGATTTTTTTTTTCATTATTTTTCCTGTGTAATAAACCTTTCAGAGAATCATATATAATTTTTTTCGAAGCAAAATAAAAAATCGCGCATTTAAGGGTTAACGTAACGCGATTTTTATTTTTAATTTACGGATGTAGTGAGTAAACGTAAGCTGTTGCCGAAAAAGGAGATTAATATTCGAAAAAGGTGGTATCTTGGATATAACGAAAGACCGGGCCAGGGGGGCAGGATATTAACTGGAATGTAGTTGGGTAAAGGAAAAATTTTTAATAGTTTTAAAGTAGCTGTAGGACGCAAGAACTATGAAGTAGAAAATTGTAATAGAGTAAGATCGTTTTTAAAGAAGCTGCAACAAAGGCCCCAAGAAGGAGATTAATATTCAAAAATGGTGGTAGCTGAAGTGAGAAATTTTTTTGTCGTTCATGGAGTTGCTAGAAGACTTAAGAAGTTGTTAGAAAAAAAAAGCTAATGAATCGGGTCATTTTTAAGGGAGCTACAATAAAGGGCCCAAAAGAGGCCAACTGATAGTTAAGAGCACGACCCTAACATGAAAATATGTTAAAAGGTCTTAGATCTTCAATTATTCAAAATTAGCCATAGAGTTATGAATTATTCCTTAGAATAATAATTTAAAGAAATGCGCCAAAAATTGGGTAAATGCTTAGATGATTGTCCTAGGGCCAAAATAAAATATGAGGGTGTTGGTCCTGGGAGAAGAGTCCAATACTTAGTTTTAAAATTATGCACTGAGAAGGTAAGAAAATTAGAGGGTGAAAAATGCATGGTGCACAAAAAATTCGAGGGACCTACGGGACCTAGGGGGGAGAATGGAGCAATGGTCTTATTTGGGGTGTAGAAATGGGAGAATAACTAAATGAAAAAAGGATACCAAAAATGAAGATCGGATTAAAAGGAAGCAATTTATTAACAATTTAGGGCGCAAAAACTTCAAGGGGTGCTGTACCGGGTCACAGGCTGCCAGGGTCTTAACTGGAATGTAGAAATGAGGGAATAACGAAATGGAGAATCGGCCCCAAGAACGAAGAAGATCGGATATAAAGGGGTAAGTTATTAAGAATTTAGAGCATAAAAACTTAAAGAGGCACTGGGGCCCCGACCCTTAAAAAAAGAAAAATCTGATTGTCAGGTGCATCAGGACATGTCTTGGACAGTGGCGTGGCGTCCGGTCATCGCTGGATGCGGCGATGACCAAGCAATATTTTAAAACTCTTAATAAGCTTTTAAAACTCTACGATCCAGTTTTAGCAGAACATCTGGAGTTCATGTATAAGTGAAGGTAAGATTTAAAGTTTCTTTTTTGAACATTCAACCATTGAATTTTAGAGTTAATAATTTTTCACCAAAAACTTAAATAATTGCGATGACCACCGAAAATTTTCACGCCACGCCACTGGTCTTGGACTGTTCTCACCTAAATGTTCAGACTTCTACGTGCGGTAGATTTTGCTAGTCATCAAACGCAGACACACAGACACTCACATACACACAGACAGAGCGAAACTTTCTTTTATTGGTATACGTTTTATTCAATTTTCCTCGCTAAAAACTGGGTTGTCGTTAAATCCGATCTCGCTGAAAACTTATTCTACAGTTAAATACAAACACACTCTTAGTAGCTGACGAGTTATTGGGGTTTTAATGCATATGTATAAAATATTAATGATGATTGAGTAAAAGCACTGATTTATGAAACTGATGAGCTATCGATATTATAGTGCCCCCATATCAGTAACAAATAAATATTACTTCTTTCAACAAAAACAAAAGTTTATAAGGCAGGCGAATCGCTGATCTTTTAATATATAAATTACATAAATTCGATGTGCAAAAAGACGAATTTGTGAGAATGTCGTTATTAAGATTGGATATATATAATTCATTAATGACATTCGACTTAATAAAATCACAGATGATTAAGGATGACGACTTTTCGAGGTTTTTTTGGAAATCATACAGAATTTATATCAAACTGATTGAAATATAAATCCCATCAAAAACATCTCATGTAAAAAAAAGCCAAGTCTCCTGACTCTTTGACCGTAAAAAGTTCTGAGATCATGGGTAGAGCCAAGCTTAGCTCTCTTATTAACTCTGATATTTTAATTCACAAATTCTTCCTAGTCTCTACACCTTTAGTAAATGATTATTTTGTGACTTGGCAATTACGCAGCACATGAAAAATACTACCTAAACACTTTACTTATGTTTTGAATTGGGATTAGATAATTTGATTAAGGCTGAATATGAATGCGAGGGACAGAAGCCGTAGTTGGGGTAGGGATGCACCGATTGGAGGTCTTTGTAAAAGAAGGATCTGGCTCGTATTCACGTTTCATAGGAAGAAAATCACCCAAAACTCCGGACATCAAGGTTAACCAGTAGAGAGTTTTCGCATCCGGACTTACAATGTAATGTAAAATTATTTCCATGCTACAAATACATATACGTTCAGTGCTCTTACAGAAACTATTTTATGCAAAACTTTATAAATAAACGTTAATATTAAAATGTAAACAACAGCCTTTACATTCTCGTGCTGCGTCATTGCCAAGTCACAAAATAATCATTTACTAAAGGTGTAGAGACTAGGAGTAATTTGTGAATTAAAATATCAGAGTTAATAAGAGAGCTAAGCTTGGCTCTACACATGATCTCAGAACTTTTTACGGTCAAAGAGTCAGGCGACTTGACTTTTTTTTACACGAGATGTTTTTGATGGGATTTCACTTCTTTTTGTAAGGAGAAAGCCAAAGAAAGCTTTTCCAGTAGAGTCGAATTCAATGGAGGATATTCCAAATCTGTGTTAGAGGCTGAAAAAAGTCACGTGATACCGGTAATTTACCCAAAGAACTTATAACTGATAAGAAGGGAAGATACTGCTTTGCCACATGAACTTTTTCATTGGCTAGAGGGGATTTATATTACACGTCTACAGGCCCTTCTTTACGCTAGAAGTTTTTACCTTGACCACGTGATCAAAACGAAAATGGAATATCCTCCATTACATTACCTTTAACTTCATAGACTTTAGGCTCCTGATTGCTTCGATGTTCCGCTTTTCCTAGAAAAGCGAATTTGCCATGTGTGCTACTGTTTGAAATCCATTCATTCAATTTTTCTTGTAACTATATTAATTTTTGTTTCAATTTATCAGCTGTTCAATCAAAGTCCTCCAAAGTTAATTCTACTGTGCAATGTCCATTTTATAACTTTGTCTGCTTCCAGTCTATTTCCCATTTTTTTAGTTATAGCTCTCGTAATGTTTTCTAAAGTGTTTATTTTAAACTGCAGCTTACCTCTAGACCTTTTTCGTCAGTAAGCTCCAATATTCATACCAGGGTGGGAAACAGAACAGCGCGCGACTTCTTAGCGAGCTACGTCTTCCCATTTCAGGGTGTGAATTGCTGTAACGTTTTAATGTGTGTTTTCGTTTTCGAAGATGGTTTTGACGATAGAGAGCTCTAGCTTCTTGGAGCTGTTGCGAACGTGATTTCTCGGAACGATTAGGCCTTCCCCTTTTGACCTCAATAGGTCTTCTAATTTTTTTCTCTAGCTGATTTATCTCTGTGATAGCTATTCATTTGGAAAAATAATAGATTATTGTTATCCGTTAAGAAGAGGAAGTAGAACGTCAAAGTGACCTCCTAAGAAACTAATCCCAGCTAATCCCAGTGTGCAACCACATACTCAACTATAGCACATCTGATATCATACGACTAAGTTATGTTACCTAGCACAGAAAAGAAGCATAGATGAAACCGATACGAACGATCTCCAGATGTAGGAACTACTCGATGAGGACTTTCTTCGCTGTGATCAAAATATAACATTTCAGTTTTTTCCTTCCAAACTTTCTTCGATCAACAATGTCTTTCGTTGGAATATCATACAATTTCGCGTTTCCCTCCGTCACCGCGTCTTTTCAGCAATTTTGCAGATGCACACTGACATCTAGAATTCAAATTTTGCACAATAAAAAACTGTGTCGCCAAAATTTGAAATTCAGTTATTCCTCTTTTCGATATGCAACACTTACAATCAAGTTATTTTTAGAAACAAATAGGTGAAAGAATTTTACACTAAACATTCAAACCTTCATACTTTCGAATTTAAAGTAAATCTTAATAATTTTTTTATTTAAATGATTTTAGTACACAGTGGACCGAGCTTAGCTCAGTAGTTTTTTTAAATATTTATTTTGTTTTAGTAAATGTAGAACTGTGATAGATACTATCCGCAAAACATCAATAAGTTGCGGCACTGTAAAAAAAGGGGGGGGGCTAAAAAACGGAAATACTACTGGCAATCTAGACGCCAGTACTATTTCCGTTTTTTTACGGGAATTTTAACCCATAAATTACACATAATTTTCCGTCTTTCCGATTAAAAACGGAAATTTTTCTGCAATATATGGATAAAAATTCCCATAAAAAAACGGAAATAGTACTGGCGTCTAGATTGCCAGTAGTATTTCCGTTTTTTAATCCGTTTTTTTTTTTTTTTTTTTTTTTTTTTTTTTTCACAGTGGGAGAATATAGTGGAATTTTCGTAAATGCGTCTTCTCTTAAAACGTATCTCCGGTTAATGCGGACAATTTCATTTCCCATCATATTTTAGTTAATGTTAAAGGCATCGTTTATTGCGGATTTCGGTTAGTACAGATGAAAAATGGCCTCCCTTGGAAGTCCACTAACGCTTGTTCACTGAATATTCATATCTACCGCTCGTAGTCTTAGCACGGTTGAAAGTGAAAAGTCAGAGAAAATGACGTCATAGTGGTGCAAAAGTGATGATGTTTAAGTTTTAAATATAAAAATAATTGATTTCTTTTCAATATGTCATTTTTTTCTGGGGAGAGGAGAATGTAGAATTTTGATTTTGAATTCCAAAACGATAATTTGAGTACCTAAAAAACATATTAAAAAAAAATTATACATCGCAGGGGAGTTTGTACTGCCATTAAAAATATAAATGTTTCTTAAGTATGCGCTTATGTTAGCCATATGCTGAGTGCCACTCTCCATGTTTTATAAAAATTGAATTTATTATTCTTCAACAATTGTTGTCTACGTCAATAGTTTGGCAGCAAATGTGAACTATTTTGTAAATATGAGATAAGTTTGACAGCAAAATTCGCTTGCTTTTAAAACATCCGCTAATTTTGCAGAATGTTTACAAAATATTTAAATTCACCAAATTAACATTTGGTAAAATAAATTAATTTTATTTGGGTACTATTTGATTATCCCGTCGATCAATTTCGCCAAACAATTCGCCAAATTATACAAATTGCCGTAATTTTTATTTTAAGTAACGAAAAAACAAATAAGTTAATAAAACCTTAATGAAACTACAAGTAAAAAGTCGAATTAAAAATCATTTGATGACGTAACAAACACGTGTATGGTGTTTAATGTCAAGTGAATGCGACATTTACGATCATCCATTATTGGCATTTAATCTTATAGTTTGGCGATAGTTTTTCGTTCGGCGGGATAATTAAGTAGTACTTTTATTTGTTCTAGTCAATTAAAACGAATTTTACTGTATTCAGGACCCAGCTATTTCGTACTCGATTTAGTATAGTTGACAAACCGGTGGTTTAATTGACAAACTACGTTTTATCGTGTTGATAATCAATGAGCAACAGTATTGGCAAGAATTCCGGTTACGGAAGACAAAAGACTTTCGATTTTTTTTTTTTCGAATTTTCCGAATTTTTTAATTTTTTCTTTCTTTGTATCCCAAATACTACCTACTTACCAAATTTCAAATTTCTAGGGCTACAAGATGTACCTCAGATTTTTGATGATCAGTGAGTCAGTCAGTCAGTGTCGAAAAAGCGAAACTTTGATTTCATATATTTTCTGAACTAGAAAATATAGAAACGCGGAAATTCAAACATTTGCTTCCGCTTGAACAGTACTTTTAGAAAAACAAAGTTTCAAGTTCTTGGGAAATTCCAGGGCAGGGATATGGGATTGTCAAAAGTACCCTGAGTTGCTTCCAGAAAAGGATACTTACGGCTGTGCTTTCTCGACTTGGCAGGGGCACTGCCGTGCCCCCAGATTTAAAGAGATGGCGAAGTAACTAGGTTTTTGCGTTTAGAGAGATCGTTTGGGGATTACTTGTTATTTTGATTTTATTGTGGATGTAAAGAAAATTAATTATATTCTATTGCATAGAAGCACTGCTTTATGAGGATACAGAGTTATCAAGGTTTTAACCACAATGACCAATCATAATTGTTTAAATAAAAACATAGATTTATAAGCTTGAGGATTCATCAAGGTTTAACCGTATAACTTGTATTCGATATATAATAAAACAGATTAATGAATCTTCAAGTTATCCAGTTTTTAGAGCAAATGTATAAATAATAATATTAACTAAATACACTTATTTATGAGGATGTCGAGTTATCGAGGCTTTAACATATAAGCGTAATAATAATGACATTTTATTAAACTAGCTGGCTTCGCCCTCTAGCGCGCTCATAATTACATCGGGGCCTCTAATTTATGCTAACATCGAATAAAACGAATATCGAATTCATATGAAAATTTTCGTTAGGTGCAGTAGCGTAGCTACGTTGTTTGCCGCCCGGGATTTCATCCGTTTATTAAATAATATTGCGTTAATTTTAAAAGTAGTCCGTGAAATTTACAGAGGGGGGGGGGGCAACCTTCCATCGCTTGGGGTTGTATTCTTTCCTCGGGTCCTAGGGGCCCGATTTCAACGGGAATAGGTTCATTTAAGTTAGATTACAATTAAGCTACTTTCTGTATTATGAAAGATTATCTTACACTTCAGTTACCAACATTTTCAAACATTAATGATGCATTCATTTTTCGGGTTCTATGGGCTTGATTACAACGAAGTTTGGCTCACTCGACTTGGTTTTCGATTATCTGTGGCATGTGCGGAGCACGTCCGGTACATACTGCTTTAGGTAGCGGGGACCTAGATCACAGATTCTTTCGAAAAGAGATTTGTTGGGAACACACGAGAGGCTGTGGAAGGTACTGGGACTTCCGAAACTAGGCTCATTTAAAAGATTTTCAAAGGATATAAAATCATACAAACTTGAGTTTTATCTAAGGTTATTATGATGGGCCTGGACAACGCCGGGTGTGTCAGCTAGTGTGATATAAAATTACACAGTATAAAATTCGGTTGTAACTCGCGCAGTAATCTAATTGTAACGTAACCTTAATCTAACTCTACCATAAACATTACCTAACTGTACCCTAGCTGTAACATGTTACCTAACCGTAACCTAACGGTAACCTAACAGTAACATACCTTCAATCTAATTATAAACAAATTATAACCTAACCGTAACCTAACTGTAACCTAGTTGCAACCTAACCTTAATCTAATTATAACATAACCGTAACCTAACTGTAACGTAACTATAAACTATCGGTAACTTAACCGTAACGCAAACTAATTATAAGCTAAATGTAACGTGACTGTAACCTACCTGTAACCTATCCATAATCCAACCGTAAACTATCTGTAACGGAAATGGAACATAACCGTAACCGAACCGTAGCCTATCTGTAACGGAAATGGAACCTAACCGTAACCTAATTGTAACCTAACCGTAACCTACTTATAACCTAACCCAAACCTAACTGTAACATAACTGTAACCTAACCGGAATCTATCTGTAAAATAAACATATCATGACGGTACGCTAACCGTAAACTAATTATAACCTAACCGTATCCTAATTGTGATGTAACTATAACCTAACTGTAACTTAAATGTAACCTAACTGTAGCCTGGCGGTAACCTAACCGTAACCTAATTGTAACCTATCCGTAACGTACTGTAACCTTTCCGTAACCTAACCGTAATCTAACTGTAACCTATCCGTAATCTTAATTGTAACCAAACTGTAACGTAACTGTATCCTATATGTAACCTAATCGTAGCATAAACGTAATCTAAGTGGAACCTATCCGTAACCTAACTGTAACCTATCCGTAACTTAACCCTAATCTAACTGTAACCTATCCCTAACCTAACGTTAACCTATTTGTAACTTAAACGTAACCTAATTGTTACCTAAATTTAATGTAACTGTGACGTAACCGTAATCTAACTGTAACCTAACTGTAACCTAAGTTTAACGTAACCGTAAACTAATTATAACCTAACTGTATTCTAACTGTAACCTATCCGAAACCTAACAGTATCCAAACCAAAACCTAACTGAGCTAATCGTCCTCTCGTCTAAATATCCTGTCGGCTAAATGTCCTGTCGGCTAATCGTCCTGTCGGCTAATTGTCTTGTCGGCTAAATGTCTTGTCGGCTAATTGTTTTGTCGGCTAATTGTCCTGTCGGCTAAATGTCCTGTAGGCTAATTGTCTTGTCGGCTAATCATCCTGTCTGCTAAACGTCCTGTCGGCTAATTGTCTCTGTCGGCTAACTGTCGCTGTCGGCTAATTGTCCTGTCGACTAAATGTACGTGTCGACTAAATGTACTTGTCGGCTAAACGTCCTGTCGTCTAATTGCTGTCTGCTAAATGTCTTGTCGGCTATTTGGTTGTCTGCTAAATGACATAGACCCCTAAAACAGGCTAAGATTAACCTGTCTAAATTGGAAAGTTCTTCCGATTCTTTGTCGTTCCAGTCGCAACAGGTTTGCTATGGCGTCCTTTCTTCGTATTGAATGTACGCTTTATCCATAAAGGAAGCGAAATTTGACTTTCCATAAGACTTTTAGCATTAGTGTGAAATCCGGTAATTTCATTGGCTATCAGTGAACCGAACTTCTTTCCCTGAAAGGAGAAAATCCTGTTTTTCGAGTAACAGCACTGCTACTCATTTCATCAATTGTATTTCTTTAATAACTTGATGCATTAAAAAACAAGTTGGAAATTGCTCGTCAAACGTGGCAAATGAGGTGCTTTAGCTAGTTTTATAATTATTTTTTGCACCCCATATTGTACTGAATGTATATATTTTTTAACTTCACAAGTGCATAGTCTGTAACATCATTAAAATGCACTTGCAATATTTTTTTCCCATTCCCCGTAATGTAACGGAAAAATTTGACTGTCCCTGTCATTAAACTATACATCCGATTTTCATAAAATTTAAAATGGCTCGACAAAATTTTATAACAATTATATATTTAAAATTTCAGACTATTCGAAAGGCTGTAACATAATTAAAATGCACTTGCAATATTTTTTTCCCATTGGCCGTAATGCAACGGAAAACTTTTGACTGTCCCTGTAATTAAATTATGCATCCGATTTTTATAAAATTTCAAATGGCTCGCCACAATTTTGCAACTATTATATATTTAAAATTTCAGACCATTCGGAAGGCTGTAACATCATTAAAATGCACTTGCAATAATTTTCCCCATTGGCCGTAATGTAAAGAAAAACTTTTCACTGTCCCTGTAACTAAACTATACATCCGATTTTCATAAAATTTGAAATGGCTCGACAAAATTTTGCAACAATTATATATTTAAAATTTCAGACCATTCGGTTGGGTAGTTTTTGCTCTGTTACATGCGGACAGACAGACAGACGGACGGACTGAACGACGACTATAGGTGCTACGTATTTATATAATTACGAACGCACTTAAAAAGCGTATATATTTCTCATACTGAACGCAAAATCAATTGTTATACAATTAATAACATAATATATAATTAATTATTAAATTTGATTTAATTTTCTAGTAAGAAAATTATCATCAACTCTAAAACAACATTGACTTAGTTAAATTATGGTAAAATAATTTTATAATTTTTTTTGTTGAGAATTTTGTTAAAATTTTTGTTGAGATTGTTATAACAAGTTGCTTATAACTTTTTTTTATTTTTACTCAGATGTTTGCAATCAAAATGTTAAAATTCTAGCAGCTTAAGTAAAAATAAATAATTGAAGTTACATCTAGATATATAAAAATATTTTTCTATGTCAATTTAAAAGATACTATTATTGCATTTAAGTAGATATTAAGTAAAATTATAATCACAATTATAATTACAAAATTGTAAAGCTACTGATAATAATTTAATAAATAGAGATAAAAACAAAAATCTCCATAATAATAATAATCGTTATTTTAAATATATATATTGTAATTAATAGCATAATATTTTTCATTGTTCATGTTTGATGTATATTACATTTTTATTGCAACATATATATATAAAATAAAACTTTTTGCGAATAATAACTATTAAATCACACACACACATATATATATTAGTTTTTGTTGCATTTTTACTACACATTCAATTACTTAAAGTATAGTAATTTACTGTCTTCAATGGTTAAATTTTCATTGAAACATATATTATTAATGTAATTTATAAAATATAAATAATTAATTTTTAAACATGAATATTTTAATAAATTCTGTTAATTACTATTTATATGTTACAGGAGTTCTAACATAAAAGTACTTTTCATGAAAGTTCAAAAGATATTACAATTAAATTTTAATAAATATTCATTTTAAACATACAGTTTATAAGTGATAAGAATTTAGTAGTTACGAAAATACAATAAAAAAATTAGAAAGCAACTGATAAATTAATAAATATTTTTATATATGAAAGATAATACTTAATTTTGAGAAATGAACACTTTAATAAATTACTTCTGCTAATTTTATATATATATATAACTTACTAAAGTTCCAACAAAAAATATTTTTAATGTAAGGTAAGAATATATTATTATTACATTATTATTAAAAAATAGATTAAATGAATTTTTTAATTTAATTATTTAAATTTATTTAAAAAAAAAAAAAAAAAAAAAAAAAAAATACAATGGTAATAAAGATCAACTGATTTTAACTAACTGACTTAAGAAAATATTATTTTTACACTTTAATTATTAAAGAAATTTATTTATTAGAAAAATACCCTATAAGTCATATGAGTTTTAAAATTTAATTTAATTATCTGTATAATATTTACTATAAAAAATTATAAAGTAACCTAAGCAACTGATAAACTTAAAATGATCAGTAACATGAAAATAATTTTAATGTAAGCCTAGGAGATTTATTGTTGCATTTTAATAAATGTTTACTTTAATTATTAAAAAATATATTAAATGATTTTTTTTAATTTAATTATTTTAATTTATTTAAAAAATCTAATTGATAAAAAAAAAAATTACAAAGGAACTGGTAGATCGACCGATTTTAACTGACTGACTCAATAAAAATCAAAACAAAACTCTAAAAAAGTGAAAACGCCAGCGAGAGGACAGAACACGCAATTTTAGGATTACAAATGCAAAATCTCAACCAGCTCCAGTCTTAACCACTGGGCATCGTGCATACACTTTTTTTACCAAAATACCTTGTGCCGGCTTTACACAGTATTTTACTCTTATACTTGTCATTTCAGGGAAAGAAGTTCGGTTCAGTTTCATTGGCTATCGGTGAAGCGATAGCCAATGAAATTGCAGGATTTCGCACTAATGCTAAAAGTCTTATGGAAAGTCAAATTTCACATAAAGGAATGGTATGAAAATAA
Organism: Maratus speciosus; assembly: GCA_963932465.1. Classification (NCBI taxonomy): domain Eukaryota; kingdom Metazoa; phylum Arthropoda; class Arachnida; order Araneae; family Salticidae; genus Maratus; species Maratus speciosus. Next base: position 246,322,872 of record OZ010792.1, read on the forward strand.
TTGTCGAACTAGAGTTTTTTAAATAATTAACAGTAATTTTATGACAATAATGCTCACTTTATAAATACCGCATTTTTATTATTATTATTATTATTTTGCATTTCAACCGTTTTTGAAAAAGCGCGATTATTATTCGAATTGAATGTACGTGAACTATAACTTTATCCATAAAGGAATGGTATGAAAATAATTGTCGAACTAGAGTTTTTTAAATAATTAACAGTAATTTTATGACAATAATGCTCACTTTATAAATACCGCATTTTATTTTTTTTATATTATTTTGCATTTCAACCGTTTTTGAAAAAGCGCAATTATTATTACGTACACTCTCAAGAAAACATTTCATCAAACGTAACCGCCGTAACTTGCCGCAACGCACTGTGGTTGGAACAGATTTTTCTATTATTTGAAGAAATTTTCGTCTTTTGACTTTTAGAATTAAAAAAAAAATTAGCTTCGGTTCGCGAACTTTTCGTGTTTTGGAGGAAAAGAGGCACATAAAAAATCAGTTTCCGATACAAAAAGTAACATGCAGCACAGTTACGGGAACACCCCTGTGATTTGACGAAAATGTAACTTTCGATAATTTTTACGTTAGATTAATAATTTTCTGTATTTTTAGGGAAAATGGGTAAATTAAAATAGGAATTTTCATGTTTTAATAATAATAATAATAATAATAAAGTATATTGATGGAAACCAGACAGCATGGTCCTCTAACTTCTGATAAGATACAGAATTCCAATCTGAGACGAAAACTGGAATACAAAATTCTGAAGAAAAATGTAAGTTAAAGGAAAACCTGTAAAATACCTTAAAATGTAAAAGTTCATTATTTTAATATCAGCTCAATCATAAAACAAAGTCTTGTTGATGCTAAAAAAAAAAAAATGAAATAAATAAATTCATACTTATTTTGAAACAGCCAAAGTGTAAAGGTCTGCACGGGCCGGGCTCGGGCCTATTTTCCTTCATGGCACTCGGGTCGGGTCGCGAAATTCTAAAATGGAGGGCCAAAATCACAGTCAGGTGAAATACAGCCATCCCATTGGTTGTGTGGTCGCGTGGTTTCAAGAGAGATAAGGGTGAGGATCACCAACTTGTTTCTCCATTTGAATTTTGAAAGGAGTGAGGGGGGGGGGAAGTAATTTTGAAGCGATTGTTACCTTATTTACATTTATGCATTATTTACCTTATTATTTTATTCGCTTTTATTTATAATAAACAATCGAAATCAACTCAATTAAGATATTTTGATAATATTTTATACAACAAGAATGAATAGTTTAGATTACAAGTTGTAACAATTTTTAAATGATATGACATGACAAATACTCTTCAATAAAAATTTAGTTTTCATTGAAAAACCTCTACCTCTTCTCTACCCCCCCCCCCCCCCCCCCCCACAATTTAAATCCATAAAATCACAAAAAAATAATATTATTCTAGAAAAAGTCAACAACTAAAAAAAAAAAAAGACCTTTTTCTAAACGCTAAATCGGAAACTTTAAATTAACAAAATTATATAAAAAAAAATTACAGAAATAATTTAAAACATACAGAATTTAATGTTTCAGCATTAAATGAAAAAAAAAAAAAAACTTAAAAATAAATCCAAAAAAAAATTTTTAAGTCGCTCCAGTTTCTCTGACCATAAAATAAATATGAAAGTAAAAAAAAAATTCTGCTTTTAACCCTTTATGCCGTACGGTACATTAAAGTGCCATTAAAATAACTTGTTATAAAACTAATTTAATACATCGATAGTTATACTGTTTAGAATGATTTATAGATATTTTACTTTATCTTGTTCCAAAAAACATTATTGGTTGCACAAAAGAAAAAAAAAATTCTTTTGCCTTTGCATCTTTTTCAGCTTTCTTGACGTTGACAGATTGGAGGTGGCGGGGGGGGGGGGGAAGTTTCTGTTTGGAAATATTTATATTGTAAGAAATTATATTTGTATATTTTGTAATTTTACAAAATACTAAAAAACAAGAATTTAAATAAAAGATTTGAGTGGAGTTACAAATATTGCACAAAATCCCTATAAATTCAATTTAATTATGTTTGGCAAAATCCTTCTAAAATTTATTAAATGATTGTGCAAATCTTCTAATGTAGTTTCAAAAATTCACAAAATATGCTTTAGAAGATGAAATTTTCATAAATTCATAATTTGGCCCATAAAAGGCAAACATTCTTTTATAGACATTCAATTTTTATCTTAAAAATCAAACCTAGTTTCACGACTGCTATTCAAATCCGCTACAATGTGTTAATTTGGTGTGACCCCGATTATGGAAATTTCCTTCGTTTAATTTACGATTAGAAAAGCATGAACTTATGCATTTATTTTAAAAATTACAATTTTCTCTGGATTTTTCTTTTTTTTTTTTTTTTTTTTTTTTTTTTTTATATATGCAAAAGGAAAAAAAAGAAGCATAGTTTAAACAACCTTTCAATATTTCTAAATTGTTTTTTGAAACATAAAATCATTAATTAATTAATGATAAAAGTGCATTTAAAAATATATATTACATTCTTTATATTTTATTTATATTTTATTTTTACATTTTAATATTTAAAATATTTCATTGTTGCAGTTTCACAGCTAATTGGCATACTTTAGCGTGCATGATTTGGCACATAATTAATTCAATTCTTCTTGTAACTCTTTTATAATTATAATCATAAACAATATTTAGCAATTTGTCACTTGGACCCTCCTTAAGTAAACATATTTTTAATTTATAATTAAATTCTCAAAATATTAAAATATTGTATTGTCATCGAAAACCTGTTCATTCTTAATGTTTAAAATTGGTTTAAAATTATTATGATTAAAATTGGTTTGACATTTTTTTAAATTATTTTCCATTAGGCAAAATTTTTTGAACGTTTTTAATATTCTAAGTTAGATATTAAATTTTTCTATAGAAAAGTGCGAATATTTGTTATATTTTGGATTTTAAAAGCAACATAAGGGAAAAAAAGTGAAAGTTTCATTTTTAATTTTCATTAACTAAAAAAGTATTTGCTATATTATTTAAAATTTTTTACAGCTTGAAATCGAAATCTTTTATTCACATTTTATAAAAAGTCATCAAAATATCTTGAGTTAATTTCGATGGCTTATTTTAAATGAAATAGAAAAAATTCGCTTCAATACATGATTTTTTTTTTTTTTTTTTTTCGGAAAAGGGAGTATTAAACGTTTCCCCTAGCGCTTGAGATTGCTCTCTGAAAAGGACGCGACTCAATGACCAATGAGGTGCTCGGATTTCACCTGACTGTGATTTTGGCCCTCCATTTTAGAATTTCGCGGTCGGGTCGGGACTAGTCACTACTCTTTTCGACTCTGGCCTTCCTTTTTTCTGAAGGATCGGGACTGGCCTAACTTCTTTTTTTCGTACCGAGACGAGACAAGTTTCATTCTTCATAAGCCGATATTTTCAGTCTTGGTCCGTGCAAAAATCACTAAAATTTGGCCCGGTCCAAATTTTTTTTTGCAAAAAGTGCCTATGTTTTTAAATCGACATTATTCTACAATTAATCATTAAAATTTATTCGTTTTAAAGAATAGTAGATTTCTAAGCAATAATATTGAAATACAGTAAAACGTGTAAAAAAGAACCAGCCTATGACGGCATCCTATCTTATATGGAAAAAATTATTGATCCATGCAAAATGAATATAATAATACGTGAGAAAAGAATATAATACATTTACACCAGCTAAGAAGGGAAATTGTTTATAACGCATTTTTTTTTCTTTCCCATGCGATTCCGTCTTAGAAGATTTTACTGTATAGAATTTTTTAGATTTTTAAGTCTGCTATACATAACTTTTTGATTAACGATATTAATTACACCTGAAACATTTACATACAAATAGAGATTCATTAAAAAATATATATATCGCAATCTAGCTAAAAATGAAGATTATAAATATAAAAAAAAAGCTAAAATAAGTTTTTTTGGTCAGAAATCCTCCTTTTAACCAAACCGACGTAAAAATCCATGTTTTGTAAAAATTCCGTCCGGCTGTATCGGTCTCGGGCCGAGATTTAAAATTTTTTTCCGGGCCGGGCTCTCACCGAACTTTTAATTTTTATACCGGGCCGGGCCGAACTTTTCTTTCTATGAGTCGGGCCGGGACCGGACCTGGAAATTTCGGCCCGTAGAGACCTCTACAAAGTATAACTAAGTTATTAATTAAAGTTGTTCAGTCTAATAATACAATCAAGTTTAAATTATCAAGTAAGTCGGTGTTCTGTTTTACACGATTTTTTAAATTTCGAAATGCGAACCTACGACCCTAAACACGAATTCTTAATTACAACCCTGCACGGTTCGAGTTATGTCCGATCTGAAATTGACAAAATATTATTTTTCGAATCTGCAACTTTATCCTAAGCATGAAATGAAAAAAAAATCAATCCTAAATGTAAAACAGTTCAGGAAAATAGTCTCCAATCATAATTCTAAAATCAGTTTTATATTTCGAAAAATGAATGCATACATTTACTCTTTCATGGGCAAGTATTTTTTTTTATCATTTGGAACAATAATCTGTACTTTTCTTTTGAAAAATTTGGCGTACTCGAATCGACTCCCAAGAAACAAAACTCTAATTTGAGATGACCGAAAACGAAATACTAATCAACCCGATCCACAGCAAAATTTTAGAGCCAATGACCAACACATTCGGGTAGAATCGGGTTATTTGACCCGATGCAAGAAATTTTAGTTGTTGCTATATACACATATTCCCGCAATTTACAATGAAGTTATGTATGTATATAATTATTTTCTTATTTATACCTTCCATTTCTCTTCTGTATATTAAATAGAGATTAATATTCACATTATCAAAATGAGACTGTACTGTATATTGATTAGAAATTGTATATTGACACAGAAATTTTTAGTTTGATACTAAGTTTGCTTGAATAAGTATACCAAACTCTCTTCTTATTTACCCAATCATTTATTAAAAAAAAAAAATACTTACTCTACGCTTTTTAATGAGAAGATCGAAGTAAGCAGATGAATTCCCTCCTCCTGTCTCTTCTTGAAATCGTATTTCTTATAGGCGCCTAACTTTGCGGTCAATCGAATAAACATTGAACAGGAGTGCAAATGAATGAGTTCTAGACAAAACGTATAAGGTTTTCGGTAACATCCGGCTGTCTGTTGTCAGTCAACAGTCTGTTGTGACGACAGACTTAAACCGATAAGTGGTTAAATTCTTAAATTTTCTCGTCGCAGACTAAGGAATAAAATTATAATTTAGATTAAACTTGTAAAAATTTGACATAATTTGGGATGGGGAAGTTTGAGAAAAATCGGGACACTTGGCAACATTACCCGTAAGTGTCAAAACTCAACCCCAAACCCATCCGAACCCGAAATCGAACCCAACCACAATGAAAAAGGTTATCCTCAATTCGAGCTCCGAGCTGTGTATCGGGTCAGGTGTAGGTAAAATCGGGCAACCTGAATCAATGCAGGACTCTAATCTGAGATATAATTGAGAATCTTTTTTGAAAAATCAGCTTAAGCAAAAACGACGCGTAAGAATCAAAACTCATCCTGAAAACGAAAAAATTATAGGCAAGACAATCAGACTTCCAAAGAAAAAAAATTAGCGTCAAACTTATCCGTGGGTCACGTTTTCTATAAACTAACTTAAGATCTTTTTTTTTTTTTTAATTAACCTGCCACCGACTCGACACGACTCGGGTCGTGTGCAGGAAAAATCGGGTTACCCGACCCGATGCAGGACTCTACACTCAAGTCAAAAAATTTCCTCCGACGACGATTAAATTTGGCCCCGACGGGGGGGCATATGCCCCCCCGGACCCCCCTCTGACGCCGCCCTTGCTTATGACACGAGGAATTAAAATGGTATCTGATCTGACATTACTAAATTAGAATCCATTAGAATGATTGCGCAGATTGACCATCGAACACGAATAATGTTCTGGTGGTTCATTTTCGTTTGATAGTTCTTGAACTCCTGGAATCTCAGTTCGCACAATATGTGATTCTGGTAGCTTAAATATAATCTCATTGAATGTTACGTTATATTTTTTAATAAACGTCCTCTTGTGACAGATCTACTATTACTGTTTTCTCTCTTTGGATTCCAGCAGAGTAAACACCGTAAAAAATATATTGAACAATTTGTAGTCAAAAAAGAATGTTTAACTTTCATATTTCAAAGAAAAGTCAAATATAAAAAAGTGTGTTTTTAAAGCTGAATTGTTTAAATAAAATTAAAGTGACGTCATTTTCACTGCCTTTTTAATTTGTAGACCATTTACAATCATGTAACCGTTTACACGTTACAAAACTCGATGACTTAATCTTGTAAAATTAAACCTCTTGCATTCAATAAAATCTTTCTAATCACCTGTAATTGACACCATTGTGATGGTTGACGTCAAACATTAAGACTGATGCAGCAATATTGTTACACATTTACCAGAGTTAAAGACAAAACAAACTTAATTACTCGCCAAGTTACGATCCAGTAAATAATGTCAAATTGTTGTCGAGTCAATTATAGATTTTTTAGAAATAAATATTCATGTCTTAAATAGACCTGACAATGATAAATAAAGTTAGTTATACAAAAAATTTTAGCAATAAGCATTTTGGTGAATACTTGAACCGAAGATTTATTTTGCATTTTTCTAAAGAGCATAATAACACGGACAAACAAATAGGCTTGCTAATTCCTTTATAGTCAAGAATAAATTAATCTACCCTTTATTGTGTAAGTAACCCAGATTATGAAAATAACTCTAAATTTGTTTCTAAGTTTAGCTGAAGCGATGAATTAAAAAAATGTCTGAAATTAAATTCAGCAAGCAATTTTTATTGCAAAATTTTGGCCCTTTTTTTTTTTAACAATAATAATAACGCATAATTGCTGAAAACTTCTTAAGAATCTTCTTATATCCTAACTTTTAAAGCAGTGAATATTCTGATAGGTAAAATTGGCAATAGGTCCGACATCTTAAAAAAAAAAAAATAACGTAATATGCAATTTTCCATTAATAACTAATAATCTAAGTTCCAGGATATAAAAATCACATGCCTGAAGAAAACAAAACGGCATGTTTCCATAGTAATGGTATTCCATATTATGATACAAAATATTGTAAATCTCTGAAATTAAATTATTGTAGCATATGTGTGTATTTAGCAGACATTTACATTAAAATTTAAATACCTGCTACATAATTATAAATTTAACTGCTTTTTATATGAATTATATTTGAATATAAAAATTTACTCCAAAATCTTCTCCTACACTTTAAAAAAAAAAAAAAAAAAAAAAAAAAAAAATGCTAACTTCACCTGGCTTATTTCACGCTTCTGCCTTTGTGGCTTAAAATTGCATTGTTTGGCGACAAAAGTAATAATTAAATAGCACGTAACTGACTAATACAGCCATTTTTGCAATTACTTCTTCTAGTTTCTCCTCTAAGACATACGATGAGAGAATTACATAAAAATGCTAATTAAACTGAAAAACAAAACAACAACAACAAAAAAAAAGACTAAAAAAATCTTACTTAAATTTTACTTCTAGTTTTTTCAGGCTCATGTTTATTAACCTGACGCAAGCGAAAAATCGCCAAATAAAGTATCAATTGCTTCTTTTACACTAATTTATTTTTTAAGTTTTAGAAACATTCCTTTCGTGATTGAATTAAATATTTTCGTTTTATAATTTTATCTCTCATTAAAAGGGTTTTTGATTCTTTTCTTTTATTAAACGAATAACAATTATTTTCTTTTAATTTGAGAGTTGTTTACATTACTTTCTACCTGATATAACCTTTTAAATTTTTTAACCAACCATAAAATGATGCCAAAAAATAATTTTTGGTAACCTTTTGCCGAAAATATCAATAAAATACGAAATTCATTATCAAAAATCATAGCTATCCCTGTATATTTTCTCATAAACCATCCCAGGAATATTTTCTATCGAATGATACAATTTGGAAAAAAATCCACCGGGTAGTTTTTGAAAACACTCGAGCGGAACTTTTAGAGCTTACTGCTTTATAATATATATGATTATGATAGTGCATTGAGAAAACAATTTAGAAATTCATATCTCGAAAGAAATTGAACAAAAATTTAAATTTTTTAATCAACTAGTTCACACCTTTTACCAAGCATAAATAAAAACAGTAAATTTTCCATAATTGATAATTAGGGACCAAGTCAAATTTGCATATTGTAATGAAAACTGTTAGGAACAAAATGGATTGTAGTCATGAAATTAGGCATTAATTTCTCTCATTATTTTAAAGTAATACATTAATCAGAAGACCATATTTTAATGAATAGCATAAATTAAACGGGAAAGAGCTTTCAAGAATATAAACTTTATTCATAAATTTCGCAGGTACAGATTAGTTAAACATATTCCATACTTTAAATGGTTAAAATGAAATAAAATTATCAGCAAAATATAATTTATTCTTTTACACAACTTTTAGCATATGACTCAATAGTTAGTCCAAATAACAAGAGAAATCAATTATAAAAATTTAAGAAAACCTATAACAAACACTGAACAATTTTTTTCCCATTTACCATTTATAAAATACTGAACACACTATAAATGACATTAAAGTACAAGTCATAGTTTTATCAACAGTTTGAGAAATGTAATAGCTTGCTCTATAAAATCTACTATCACATATAATATCACAAGTAACACGCCATACACAGGTTTATAACAAATGCACATATGAGACTCTTTTTTTAAAAAAACTTTTCTTTTATCTCCATATAATTTTCATATGGGATAAAAGGTTATGATAAATGAATTAAAAACAAAAACACACATATAATATATACAAATAGAAATCTATACTGTCACTGGATATAACAACCAACAAAGACAAAACAAAAAAGCTTTAAAAAATGAAAAGTTAAGCATATTTCACTGGTGTCACCACTGACTTTTTTTTATGCAATGCTGTAAAGTTTGAAGAAAGAAAAAAATAGAGAAAAATCTTAACTTTTATTTACCATACATATTTCTTTAAAGCGCCATAACATTAAGTTAAAGAGAAATTTTCAAGAGGCTTAACAAAATAATAATAACAATATAATAAAATATAGAAGACAAGTTGAATTCAATGTACACATGCATATATTTACCTAAAAAGACCTTCTCACATATATTTAATTGTGTTTTTTAGGGTTTCGTTCATCTGACAAAACACTATTCGTCTCACTTCTCTGTCTGTCCGTCACAGAGCCCGTTCTCAGAAACTATATATATTGGAGGTTTGAAATTTTGCATACTTATAGCTGAACACCTCACATCAAACAACAAATTATAAATTTTTGAAAAAATCTTATATTTAACCCTCTGGGCTCTAACTTGTGTATTTTAAGCTTTTTCTTCTAACTGAGCCCCTAATTAAGTTGAAGACTTGAAATTTTGCATAATTATAGCTAAACACTTGCATTTGCACGAAAAATCATAAAAATTTCAAAAAGTCTTATATTTACCCCTCCGGTCTCTAACTTGTGTATTTTAAGCAATTTATCTAACTAAGCCCCTAATTAGGTTGAAGGTTTAAGATTTTGCATACTTATAGCTGAACACTTGCGATCACACAACAAATCATAAAAATTTCAAAAAGTCTTATATTATTTACCCCTCCAGGCTCTAATTTGTGTATTTTAAGCAATTTTTCTAACTCAGCACCTAATTAAGTTGGAGACTTGAAATCTTGCATACTTATAGCAAAACACTTGCAATCATACAAAAAATGAGAAAAATTTCAAAAAGTCTTATATTTACCCCTCTGGTCTCTAACTTTTGTATTTTAAGCAATTTTTCTAACTCAGGCCCTAATTAAGTTGGAGACATGAAGTTTTGGATGCTTAGAGCTGAACACTTTCGATCACACGAAAAATCATAAATTTTTGGAAAATTTATCCCTCCAGGCTCTAATTTGGGTATTTTAAGCAATTTTTTATCCTGCCCCCTTTTCACCTGGGGGGGGGGGGCACTTTTCTAACTTTTGTCGATACTCCTTTGACCACTCTTTCATATTATGCACCATAGCCTTACATATTTTAGTTCCACTTTTCACCACCAGGGTGCACCTACCTATCTCGGGTGCTATGGCCAGATCTCCTCAACTAATATATCTACGGATAGGTTGTAAAACAGAGTTTCGTTCAGATAGAAGTTTGTTTAGAATAGAGTGAGCCTCCTGGTTTCGAAATGTGGCACTAACAGATTTTGCAAAAGGATAAAGTGTTTTGAAAGGAATATTAAACGAAGCCCTCTGTGCGATCTATGATCACACTTACCCACTTGTTCAGGTTTCATATAGCATGTAATCTTTTAATTTAAATACTCACATTTTTGCTTTATTTTACCAAAACTTGTTAGGAATCAAAAAGACTGATCATATTAAATGAAGTACTTTTTTTTTTTCAACATATTCAATGTCGAACAATATTATGGAATGCTAAACAGACCAGAAATATTATTGAGGATTTAGTTGATTTTAGTTATCAAATTTTAAGAACAGAATTACCAAAAAATTTTTTCTATATCAAATAATTCTTATCAAAGCATCAAATTTGCATTGTAATAAGTTTAGAGTTTTAGCTTCTCTGGGCAAAAGATTTTATCGAACATGAGTGCAGTACTTTAGTAGCTCTAGAGCATCCTTCGATAAGGGAACAGCCTCCTCTAAGGTATCCATCAACACCAAAACAAATCTGAAGCGTCATCAGTTAATACTTAGCCAAATATAAAATACAATAAAGAGATACCTTTACTGATACACCAATATATATATATATTATTTCAATTTCAAGAATTTGTATGAATTAAAAATAGATCAAGAAAGAGAAAACACAGATCAGAATTCATGCACAGTAAATTTACATTGTTACATAATTAGTAAAAATATGATTTTTGACATGGATACTACACTGAAATTACTTTGAGATGCACAGCAACCAAATAGAAAATGCCAATTCTTAATTTTTCAATAACAAGGTTATCCTAGAATTTTCAAAGAACAAAAGCAGACAGCAATGATATAAAGATTTAAAGTATATTTTTGCAAATATGGCCAAAAGAAAAAAATAGTCAAACTTTAAGAAGAAGAATATTTTTAATATTGCTTCTGGTTAGCTGAATTATTTCAAAGCTAGCTGAATTATTTCAAAGCTGGAAGTTGATGTAAATCAATTTTTATTATGCTTAATATAAAATTTTAAGCATCCTAATTTTTAGTGGCCTGGAGTGACTACCTAGTTTGCTACTCCTAAACACCACCCTGATTATAATTTTTAAAAGATGCCTTCTGAATTAAACTTTTCATGTCAGTTCAGCAGTAAATCATTATTGTCTGCTGAAACTTTAAAGTAATTATTTACAGTATAATTTTTAATAAATTTGGAGATGTGAAAAATAGATGATTAATAAGGTTGTTAGGGAAGAAACTAGATAACAGGATTACTGAATCAGATTATAGTAGACTCCCTCAAATCTGTATAGCTTGGGACCAAAGGTTGTGCAGATTTTAGAATTTTTTGGATTTCTGGTCGCTGTTATGTTTACACTTTTTAAGCAGTAATTTGAATGTAATAATTTACTTAAAATCGTAATTAATGTGTACATTACAGTAAAATAATTAAGTAATAAAGAAAAATAATAAAAATTAAGAAAATTATTAAAATATTAAAAGTTAATAATAATGATGATTAATTTTTTCTTCAATTAATTAATGAAACTCACCTCATAAAGGTACACTAATAATTTACATCTAAATCTTAAAATAACAAAGTTTTATTTCATGTTTAGCTAGATTTAATAACCATAAAAACTACATTAATACATAAATGTATGCGGTTAAAAGATCGCAATTGCAACTGATATGAGCATTTTTTTGGAAATAGTTTTGTACTTTCTTCATGAAAAAGCATGAATTCAGTAATATTAACTGAAATTACAAATTAAAATGTGCATTGAATGAATAATAAAACAACTTTGAATTTTTGCACTACATCTTAGCTGAAAGTTTCGTTGATTATATATGCAAAGATGTGCTGATTTTAGGCACTTGTAAATTTGAGGGAGTCTACTGTATTTAAAGTAGGTACGGCAATTTTTTAAAAAAAGCTTTCAGCTTATATTTTCACCAATACATTTTCTTTCAAAGAAAATAAAAAGTGCTCTCACTGCAGCATATTTTTCAAACTGTGAATTTTCAGTCACCAAAAACAGAGATATTAAAGAGTAAAAATAAAAGTAAAAATTTTAAATGACAGTAAATATTATAGATTTATACATATACTTAGCAAATTTATACATATATATATTGAGAGAAATAAAGGTAGACTTTTATCAGCACTGGGCTACATAGAATTCTTTTCAAAACTTATAAGTTAAGACATAGAATGAGTTAAAAAAAAAAGAATATAAAATTAACTTTTCATAGATGCATTTAGAAAACATAGGACACCTTTTAAGGAATAAAGCTGAATTTTAATTATTTTCATAATTTAAAATATTTTCTTTTCTGTTAGTGCTTTGAGATATCGGGTTTAATATTTTACAGATCATTAAACAGATTAGCTGCATATAAACGTGTTTGCCTGCCAAAACATATTCTTAAACTTGCAAGCTCACAAAATTAAAAAGTTAAAATAAAAATAGGATTTATTGTTATTTTATTGAAAATCTGGAAGAAGTCAAAAAGTAAACATAGTAATTGCCAAAAAAAAAAAAAAAAGAAAAAGAAAAGAAAGAAAGAAAAGGAAAAAAAAGAAAGAAAAAATAACACAAACGCTACATTAATTCTATTATAGTAATATCAACACAAAAAATAAGTAACAAAAATAAAAACATGCAATATATAACTTTAAAATGAGTACAATAACACATTTTACATATGCTCCATTTTACTATTGAATTACAATGATCTCCTAAAAGCAAGGATAACTGCACTAAATATTCTTATATCACATTTACTATAGCAAAATATTAACAATTACAGCACCAGTATTTCATACATAATTAGTTACAAAAACACATGTACAAGTTGTGTGTGTTAAAAAAAGCAAGAACTAAATGCTAGGAATTTCTATAAATTAAATTTTTTCTAAAATCTATAAATTTCTTTTGATGCAATTTACTAGTTTGCTTTTCTCCCAATGCAATTTACTAATTTGCTTTCACAAGACATTCAAATCAGGATAACTCTGGATAAAATAATTTAATCTTTTGTTTTTTGACAAGTTCACTGAAATCTCTTCATTTGTTTTATTATTTTCAGCTTCTGTTATAAAAATTAGTTCATTAAATAGGAAAATTATTCATTTAATTTTCCATTTTTTATTTTATTTATTGTTCATTAAATATTTCTTGGAAAATAAACAAAAAATTTTCAAATGGTATGTAACAAAAACATTCTCTTACCATCATTCAAATAATATTCATATATTAAATCAAAATTAAATGCAAACTATTGTAATGCGACCTACCTAAATTAAAAATAAATAAAAACTACTAATGAAAAATTCTTATAAAGTAATAATTAAAATACATATATGTGCACATCAGCAATAAGGTGCTGATACAGATATACTGATTTGATGCTGGTGCCACTGATACGGTACAACACACTGATATCTATAAATTTTTATCTTTCGAAAATATTATCATAAGATGAAAATTCTTCTGAAACTAAATTTTAATTAAGTAATTTTTTTTTGTCAAATTTCTTTATTTTCTTTCACACACACTTTAATATGCAATTCTACATGTGTAAAGTATTCTGAAATGAACACAATATGACAGATTTGTGAACGAGCTGGATAATGAAGAACACTTTCATATTCATCAACATAAATTCTCAAACAAACCACTAATCATGAAATATTGAGTTACAATGCCATATTTGTAAAAGGTTAAAAACAAAAACAAAATAAACATAAAACTAAATTTAACATGCCCATAAAACAAACCTTTAAAGCAAAACAAAAACATATATGTATCGATAAAATAGGTATAATTTTCAAGATTAAAATATGTATTTTTAGTCACAATAAACGAATCATTCAGAAATCAAACAAAGAAATCATAAATGTAATTTTTAATACATAAGTATACTAATACTCAAGGTATATGTAATATAACTTTAGTTTAAAAGTAAATAAATAAATAGAAACCTTCATATTAGAAATATATATAATAACTGTAATCATAATCAACATATTTAACTTGTAAGATATTTCTAAATTAAGGTATTAATTAATCTTAATGACTTAACATTTTCAACAACATCAAAAATTTTATCTTTTACAACTTAAATGACAATAGAATAAGGACGGGTAAACATCTAATCTATTTCACCAGTTTTTACTCTACTTTCAACATCTTTAGCAATATTGTAGTTTTTTTTTTTTTCAAATTTGAATTTTACTTTCTTTAAATTTGAAGAAACACATGGAACTTTATTTTGTTGACATAATTATGCTCTCTTATAAACCACTAAATTAAAAATTAATCTCAAAACTGTTTATAAATACTTATAGCTGTCAAAATATTATCATATATTTTCATGTATGAAAAGCCCTTGTGTAACATGTGCACCCTTATTTTTAATACCTCAATTCAGGAGAAAAAAATCCTCATAAAAATACAGAAGAAAAACATTTAAAACAAATTTTATTCTATTACAATCAAAAAATTAATACTAAAATTGCACAGTAGTTATAATGTATTGCATCATATATTTACTAAATTAAATATAAAATTGACACCCAATGACTTCATGGAGTGTCAAATGGGTATACATATAGCAGCCATTCAAGTCTTAAATAGTTATGTATGATGTGCATTTGATTTTTAAATAAATTCTGAAGTGGGGGGGGGGGACATGTGGCATACACAAAAAATATGATAAATGGATGTGTACATGAAATATGCGTATAAAAAGTTTGCTATTACATGATGCAGTGGACAAAACTACCGTAATTTCCCGTGTATATGCCACAGCTCAGATAATTCGATTTCCTACCAGAATTCATTTTAAATAAGATATAGACTTGCTTTTGCTTAGCATTTATTTGATTTCATTTTTTAAATAAAATTTCTGGTATGAAAAAGACTTAACTAAGCCTCTAGAAAAGACTAAGTATACACGGGAAATTATGGTAAGTGAAAATTTTAAATTATATAATTCAGAATTTGCATAAATGAAGGTACATTATTGGGCATTATTGTATATAAATCAGATCTCTAAAGAGGAAATTAAAAGAAATAAACCTCATATATTGCTTAGGATCAAATTTGTAAAAAAGACCTGAGCTGTAATTAACATAATAAACTAACTACTAATTAGTATTTGCAGGAGAATTAAAATTGACATCCTTGAATTGGAGTTAAATAACAATATATATGACTAAGATATTGAAATAAATAAGTACTGGATACTATTAGATTGTTTTAAAATCATATTATGTCCCCAAAACAGAAGTAAAAAAAAAGTACTATTAATAAAATACTTCAAGACTAATAATAAAAACACACCAAATTCATTAACATTTTGTTAACACAGCAAAATATATTGTCATTATTTGTTTTAATATAAATACATATGTAATCTTATTGTAAATGCAACTCATAACTCTGATTTAATAATATTAAAACAGACATTTTTTTGCAACACACATTACATAAAATATCACAAGGAAAATCTATGATTTCATGGAATTTCTGTACTTAAAGTTTTTTTTACTGTGCTTCTCAGACTGAGGTTTATTTTTCCAATATTTATTTTCTTTTCCCTTTTTAAAGTTCCCTTCTCGAAATTTTTTTATTTTGAACTTTTCTGAAGATTCAGACCAAAATCTCGTATTTTTTTCCCATTTTTTATTAAAGTTCAAAATTACCTTTGAGATATTATTGGAAAATTTATGAACATTTATTTTCCTACCATCCTTACTTAGAGTTTTGAAACTAACTTTCATTAAATAATCCACTGAATCTACCAAAGTGTAAACCATTTTCTGCAGATATTTCAGATTAAATTTTGAGGCATCTTTGTACTGAATACTGTTGACCAAATTGTCAATATCAGTAATCTTTGTGTTAACCAGAGTCTGAAAATCACTAAATAATTTTAAAATCAACTCTGATTCTTCAACTGATGATGGATATTTCTCATTAATATCCGACAAACGGGCTAAAGCAACAGCTGCAAGTGATTGTACAACTTCATTTAAATCTTTTCTAAGCTGGTTTGTAAAATTATTTTCACTGTTAGAAACTTTTTCCCGATTAAAATATCCCTTCAGAAACTCAAATTCATTATCATTTAATTTACCTTTGGAAAATAAGTTATCATTTTCATTTAAGAAGAATGGTATTTCTGAACTAAAAAATGCATAATTCCCATCAGAAAGCTGCCCTTTAACATCATTTTTCGGAAGTAATTCTAATTTAATATTATTTACCTCTTCTTCAATCAGAGAATCAATTTCTGTATTAACTGATGAAACTTCCTTTAATTCATAAATTTTTTTTGCAACTGCTTCAAGACTAGAAAGCTCATTCCAGTCAATCTCTGTTGAAACATCTGATTCAGGAGAGATATTTAACATATAAGTATTCGAAAAATTGCTTGGTAAGAGTTTGTCTCGTGTCTTTAACTCGAAAACATCAGAAGTCATAATTATTGAAGTTTCAGTAAGACTGGAATCAATAGCAAGATTGGAATTCATAGATGTACTGTAAATGTCATGGGGTGCTGAACTGTCTTCACTTTTAAGACCAGTACAGGGCACAGAATTCAAGAAATTTTCTGAAAGTGGAGGCAGACTCTTACCCTTAGAATGACTATTACCTTCATTTACCTAGAAGTAAAAATACTTTAACAGAAATGAAGCACAAAATTTAATAATAAATAGCAAAAGTATTTTTTCTACATACTATATTAATTTGCAAATCAAGCAGTCAATACATACATAGCTTAATATGCTTTTACCTTCTTAAGTACAATAATAATATGACAAATAAAATCTAGTTCCAGTGAAAAAGATAAATTCACTGAAAAATGATTAATAAGGCAAAAAAAAAAGTTAAACATTGAAATCAGCGTAACAAATAACTAGAATTATATACCCAAAACAAAAACTTTTTTTGTCACCAAGAACAAAGCACTATATTTTTATTCGAGGATGGAGAAGCACAGTTGACGTTTATTCCAACAGAGCGAAAAATGTCCAGACCAGGAATTGAACCTGGATACTTGGCGTGCCGTGCCAATGCCTTACCTGCTAGGCTATCCGGACGATACCTGGCTGACATAATTCACTCTTATTTGTTGGACTTGGTTGCGAACTGCAGCGCTAGTTTCATTCATCCGAGTTATAACTATAGCATTTACATGATGCTATGCATTTACATATGCTATTTACATGTGTTTTAACATGGAAACTCTTAAGTTATAGCTCGGATGAATGTATGGACTCGGATGACATGGTATACAGGAGTTTCAGTGTTAAAACACACTTTCATCATGTAAATGCTATAGTTATAGCTCGGATGAATGAAACTACCGCTGCAGTTTGCAGCCAAGTCCAACAAATAAGAGTGAATTATGTCAGCCAGGTATTGTCTGGACAGCCTAACAGGTAAGGCATTGGCACGGCACGCCAAGTATCCAGGTTCGATTCCTGGTGATTCAGTGGTACGAGAGCCAAAATCGTTCAATCATGAGTGTGAGTTTTTAGGAGTAATTAGGAATGAATAATGATATGTACTGAAAAATACGCGAAATGTACTGTATGTAATGATATATGTACTGAATAAAATATGTACTGAAAAATATGTACTGAAAAGTGGGAAACGCGAAAAACCAGACCGTTAAATACTCCATTTTTGGGCGGGCATTTGAGGATTTTCACCCCTCGAAACACAAGTCATCCTCTATCTTGAAAAACTCATTAAGATTTCTGCTTCGGTGCAATGAAAAATAAATTGACATACGTTCCCTGACTATGGTACGATTCCACAGCGAATACCTTTCTTATCTTGTTTTAAAGATTGTTTAGTCAGTTCTAGGGATAAATACATGAGTCTTTTTCAGTGTATCATCGTGTTGCATTCAGAGATGTGTAGAATAATAGTAAGCAATGAAACACGATTATTTTTCTGTAAAATTAATATTTAGTAAACAATATATTAGCTATTTTAAGATAGATGAAAGAGTGTATGCAACACGTGTTGCATACACAGATGTGTAGAATAATAGTAAGCAATGAAACACGATTATTTTTCTGTAAAATTAATATTTAGTAAACAATATATTAGCTATTTTAAGATAGATGAAAGAGAATTTCTAAATAGTATTATTTCTCTTATTATTGGAGAGCTGAATCAAAATAATTAAAAGCATAAAAATTAAACAATACTAAAACAAGTAAACAATACTTTAGCCATCTTAAGATAGATGAAAGAGAATTTCTAAATAGGATTAATTCTCTTATTATTGGAGATCTGAATCAAAATAATTTTAAAAAGTATAAAAATTGCTACAATACTTAAAACAAGTAAACAATATATTAGCCCTCTTAAGATAGATGAAAGAGAATTTCTGAATAGTATTATTTCTTTTATTATTGGGGAGCTGAATCAAAGTAATTTTAAAAAGCACAAAAATTACAACAATACTAAAGCTTTTTTTTTTTTTTTTTTTTTTTGTTAATGATGACTATGAGTTACGATGAATTTAATTTAGTGTTTCAGCACTTATAGAAGCACTTTTTAAAACTAATTTTTATATCTATTATACAAAAATCTGCCTGTGTTTCCGAATTCCTACATATTATATGAAAGGCAACACGGTGAAATTAACATCTGTTATTCAGATGAATCCGGGGATGTCTTAATGAATCCCAGAACTTTAAATTTTTAATTAGTGTCCGATATATTAATTTTATTTTGCAATTGTAATTTTTAACTGAAATTCTGAAAAATACAACTAAAATACCTTAAATTCTACCGAGGAAAAAGGAAAGAAATGTAAATACTATCCGAAATTCAGAATAAATATCATTTTTGTTTTGTTTAAATATGTCGATTTTACGGTTTTTAGTTTACGCTTTCCGAAAAAAATGTAATGCCAGCATGGTGTGATTTAATTCTACATTTACAAAAAATTTTATCAAAAAGCGGATATATTTTCATATTATAAATCCGTATAAAATAATATTTTCCGAATTTGTTTAAAATGTAAGTAAATGTAGAACTGTAAATATCATGACATGTAAATAACTTGAAATTTTAAGCATGGATTGAACATACGTACAGACAAGTTTTTGAACAATAGTACCTAGTTTTTAATCAACAGTAGATCAGCCCCCTATAGAACATGACGATACTCATATGATCGATTTCAAAAAATATTTTTCTTCGCTCAACTATGCGCAATTGTAAAATAAAAGACATCTTCTGGTTCACTTTTAAATATTAAAGCATGTTACTTGCAGGCACAACTATTGAACTTTTTTTGTAATCGAACAGTTTTCTTCTTTTTTCCGATAAGTGACTAACATCTGGATTTATAAGCAATTATTCTCTCAGGATGATGATTTTTTCTCCTTTCCTGCGCTTTCGTCTCTAGAAATTAGGTTCAAAACGCCAAATTTGACTGTATGTTTGTTTCCAAAAAAGAAAAAAACAGTTCGATTGCATCGTTTCTGAATAAGGTCATCTGCCAATTTGATATGCTTGCGAACAAAAATGAATTTAAAACTTTGTCAGAAAATAGCCAGTTTGCATTTGATAAAAGCATTAAACGAGTTAGGCAAATAAACAAACATTAGTTTGACAATAATGCCAAGCTCTCGAAATTTTTATCGAAAATCATGTAGATCAATGATGCCTGCATGTCTTCATTTTACTATAATTGCTCCAAAATCACGTAACTTGCAATGTGTGTTTTTTTTTTCAGTTAATTTATATTGTAAATTCTAAATATGATTACATGTTTATAATAAGAATTTCATAAAATTAATATTTTATAGCTTTTCTAAATCTAGAATTGAACTACTTTCTACACATTTAAAAATAAGAAACATCTCATGCCCTACAATGAGTCGCTACGGCCGCTAGCATAACTTTGAAACATGTAAAAATATTTATTTTCTTATGTAGTATGGGCAAGTGTTATGTAATGTAAATGCATTTAATTAGTGAACTTTAAATTTACAATGCTTCTAGCTCACACTATAATCAAAACACTACTAAAAATTACATTTTTAGATTAAAAAAAATATATATATATTATTATTATTATTATTATTGGTAGTAGTAGTAATATTTACTATTTGATGAGCTGAGCTAACACAATTACACTTCACAACAGAAAGCAAAAAGTTATATTGATTGCAATTTTCATTTGTCAACAACAGACATCAATATCTCACAAATAATATATTTGAATTTTATGATAATCTGAGAAATCTTCTAAATGTTAGGCGATATATAAATCCGGAGAGAAAAATTAAGGGTGTAATAATATTGCATTAGACGCAGGGCTTAAATTGTGCCGGAGCCCACCGGAGCCCGGCTCCGGCACTTCTCTGTATTTAGTAAATATTTAAATATTGGTCGGAATTAACCGGAGCCCATAAATACAGGGCTCCGGAGCCTAGTGCAATAGCGCTTCCAAAAAACCGAAGCGCTCGAACTCGATCTGTCTGTGAATTACAAATTTCATTTACTCAGATATAGAAAAAATAAAATAATTCTTCCACTTTGTAATGATATTTTGATCAGAACAGGAGAAACAGAAAACGTGTTTTGTTTATCCTACTGATATTCGCAGATTTATGTCTGGTATTGATTTTCGCGACATGTATATTGGCGCCATTCAAGAGCACGAACAATGAATTTCCTAGGATATTGACACTAGGATATTTTTTAATTGGATCATTTTTTAAAAATTTAGATATCTAACCGTAAAAGAATATTTTCGTTTTTTAGCCAACGAGTATCAGCTTGGGATATTGTTTGTTTGAGGTTTTTAGTCTTCTATTGCGTACGAGTACGAAAATAACGTTAGTGATTTTTCTATTTATTTTTCATCATGAATGCGGCTCTTCTCTGCAGATTTACAAAGTTCTAAGTAGTAGTCATTTGTAAGTAGATATAATTTTCATGTATTGTTATTTTTATATTAAGCAATGGAGCAGCATTTCCCCTTTTTCTATAAAAACATCGAATCTTTTCAATCACGGTGTAAAATGTTCAATTTAATCTGATTTTTAGGGACTCATCACGAAAGATTGTTGTACGGAAGGAATAGATTATAATTTAAGATATGCACCTTTTATAGGAAATTGAAAAACGTTGTTTGATTCTTTAGCATATATCAGTATTAATTTCTGTAAATTTCATTCATATTTTCATAAAAATGTATAGCTTCGAACTATCCCTTTTTACTTTCTTCTATCTTTACAAGAAGAAAGTATTGGATTCGTGAAAATTTTCGACTTCCGGTTTTTGACGGATTTACGCATTTTAGGGGTCAGAGATTCCAAAAAACATGTTTTTATAAAATGTCTGTCTGTGAATCTGTCTGTCTGTATGTGACACAAATTTTGTGAGCGCTCTATCTGAAGAACTAATGCACTGAATTTAATAAAAATTTATATTCAGGTAGTCCCTGATATAAATTGGTGTTGACTAGCTTTTGGTGTAAATTGCCCAACAGGTGGCGCTGCTATGCTGCATTTTGCAGGATTTCCTCAATAGCTCTATCTCAAGAACTAATGCACGGATTTTTATAAAACGTCAGATTCAGTTAGTCCTTGATATATATTGGTGCTGTTTACGTTTTGGTGTAAATCGCCCAACAGGTGGCGCTGCTATGCTACATTTTGCAGGATTTACACGATTTCCCCAGTAGCTCTATCTCAAGAACTAACGCACACATTTTCACCAAACTTCAGATTCAGTTAGACCTTGATAGGAAATGATGCTGACTACGTTTTGATGTAAATCGCCCAATAGGTGGCGCTGCTGTGCTGCATTTTGCACGATTTTCTCAATAGCTCTATCTCAAAAACTAATGCACGAATTTTCACCAAACTTCAGATTCTAGTATATATTGATGAATATTACTACTGATTATGTGTTGGTGAAAATCGCTCAACAGGTGGCGCTGCTGGGCTGTATTTCTCATGATTTGCACATTAGCCCTATCTCAAGAACTAATGCACGAATTTTCCCCAAACTTCATATTCTGTTAGACGTTCAGATAAGTTGATTATTATTAGATTCTGGTGTAAATCATCCTATAGGTGGCGCTGCTATACTGCATTTTGCTGGATTTACACGATTTTAGCGATTGTCATATCTCAAGAACTAATGCACGTAATTTCATCTTTTTAGAATCCTTATGATGATTACAGATTGCCATTTAATTTTGACACAGTGATAACGAATTTTGAGATATTGACATGCATGGGATAGAAGAAAGTTTTGGGATTGATACATCCTACTAGTTTGATTTAACACCATTTTCTAATCATAATCCTTATTTTATTTACTCGCAGAATCCTGCGATTAATTAGCATAATAATTAGGCAAAGATTTCTATTCGGAAGGAGTGATAACTAAAAAGTGTAATAACTGACAGCTAAGTATATGCAGAAATATTTAAAAATTTTATTTTGCTAAAGAAAAAAAAAATGCTTTAAATTTTGCAAATAACGTATTAAATATAAATATGCGAATTAGACCAATGTCAGACGGGCCTCTGTTTTGCTGCTTTTTTGCTTAAGTATTATCCATTCGCAATGCTATAGCATTGTGAATGCAGCAAAAAAGACGCCCGTCTGACATTGGTCTTAGAGGGACTGTGGAGAGGGGTGGGGGACGCTGTGGTTATTAGTATTAGGGCAAAATATTAGGGCTTCGGTACTTTTTTTGTTAGAAATTAAGCCCTGATTAGAAGAAAAATAGAGAATTGAAAATGGCTTGTTTGTATAACTTATAGATTTGTCTACTGACCTCAAAATCCCGTTTTTCAAAAATCATTTTATTCATTGCCTGGTTTTCTTAACATTACAATTAATTGGAATTATTAATAAATTTTTGAAGTGAAAATTTTATATTAAAAAGAAAAAAAAATCACTTGTGTTTTTAGAAATTGCAAATGCAAATACAGTAAACTCTTTGTAAGGCAAATTCTGTGTGAGACGGAAATCTGTCTAACTCAAAAAGATTTTCAAGTTCCCGCGAACCCATAGGCATAGAGTAAAAATTGTCTAAGGCGGAATATTGTCTACTACGGAAAATTTTTTCGGTCTCGATCGATCCGCTTTAGACATAATTTATTGTATTTAAAATCAAAAGTTAAAGTTTAGATAGATTTTCAAAAAACAAATGGCAACTTAAGAACTAAATATATAAGAAATTAGGACTAAATTCTATACATATTGTCAGGGCCTTCGCTCACGCCCCCCCCCCCCCTCCCCCAAACGTTTCCGAATGCTGTTGCACTTAAAAAAATTACAAACTTAATTGGCAAATTTGTTTAAAACTTTAATAAAAGCTATAATACACATTCAATTTCCGATAGACTTGGCAAAATTTTAAAATATAATTGAGAATATTATTAATTTTTTTACATATAAGAACTATATTACAATTTCTAATTGTGGTAACGTGGCAAAATTATAAAACTAGTTGGCAACATCGTGAACTGTTTATTTTGGTTACTCTATGAGTTTGCAAATACTAGAATTTGACTTGACAATTTAACGTCCTCCTCCCCCCCCCCCCGCCCCAATAAAAAGTCTTAGCGGTGGCCCTGCATATTGTGCAACAAAATTCATTAATAATTGCAAAATATCGTTACTATTAAATTAGTTTAATCATATTTTGGTCATATTTAATTTAAAATATCATTTCTTTTATTTTAATCAATTATAGATCAAGTGGGATTTACTTCATTGTAAAATTTTAATAATAAAGATTTACTTTTTACTGTAAAGATATATTTTTTACTTTCTTATTGAGATAAATATATTTTCACTTTCCTCTGTTATATAAATATTTCAAATACAATTACGCAATTAGTTTCTGATCTACATTTCTGAATTGTTGAAATATTTTCAAAAGACGATTAAAGAATCGAAAAACATATTTACATTATTGTAAATATTGTGTATGTTGTTTACAGTTGATAGCTAACTGATGATTAGTTTTAGGTTATTTTCAAGCTTCAAAAATAATCTAAAACATCGAATTTTGTATAAGGTGCTGTATATTTATAGAAAAATGGAAAAAATACTAAAATTTTAGGATCTTTATGAAAAACAAAGTCTATATATATATATATATATATATATATATATATATATAAACCAGTTGAACCGTGTGAAGTCTTTTTCTCACTTTTCTGAGATTTTTTGTTGATACATTTTTCATTCATTTTTAATTAACTGCATTTTTAAGGCGAACAACGTGTTTTAACGAGATTTCTCTTTAAAGCCTGTTGAGAAATCTTTCTAATAAAACCTTATCCATCCTCTGTATTTTGTAGATGCATAGAAAAAAAGGGCATGTTGACATCAGAAATAATATTTATGAGAGTATTCAGTATAGTATTTAAAATTACGAATGCGTCAGAAGTAGCGATTTGAGATGACACTTATGCCTGTTTTCTAATCTAAATTGGCTAATTTCTGACATATTCCTAAATCCATTTTTAGTTGAAAACGCATGAGCCTGGTAAGTACTCTTATTCAGAAGCTATGAAATCGAATGTTTTTTATTTTTCAGTTTTCGATAAAGGCTTGAGATCTTTCAGCAAACCCTGTCAAAGCTAGTTTTTTGAATGGAATTTCAAGGCGCAACTACCTGATTAATACCACAAATAGATAAAGATCGTATATCACTCTAAATATAATTCATTTATTCAAAAAAGGAAAAACCCTATTTGATTACAGATAACTTCATTTGTCATGCCTACAATGTAATGCTTTTTTTGTCTAAAAATGCGTCCATAAATGTGTCAAAGTTTCGCAGGGAGATTTTTTTTAAAAGGTAGAAAACGTTTATATTTTACTAAACATTCTGAAACGTTATTAAACATGATGTGGAATCCGACGAAATTCGACGACATAAAAGGTTTTTTAAATGTTCTTTTCAATAATCCTTCTTTTCAAATTCATATCAACCATGACAACCTTTATTTTAAGCTACTCAATGTTTATGTAAAAATGTATATATTTTTAAAATGATAATATAAAATTGGCAGATGAGGCAGATTTTTTTTAATGTTTTCATTATTTGTATAAGTTCTTCATTCGTTTTCCATAATCGGGTTGATTGTCCCTTTTTCCACGTTCTGGAATTATTTTCCTCTTATAAAGTGACATAAATAATCGAGCATATTCCGATGCAACTTATATTTTAACAAATTCAAATTAACTTTATAATAATGTTCAACATAAAATGAAAATCTGCCTTTTCGTGACAAATTTCAGCTTAGCGCCAAAGTGCTGTATTTTAAGAGCGGTATGATCTTTTGATTAATCATCTCTCTTTCTCTCTGTTTCCTTTTTCATTTTTAATTTGGTCTGATTATTATGTGATAACATAGTTCTTAGTTACTTTTCATCATTGAAGAATAGCGATGCTCAGTGTTGAGTTAAATTAAAAAAATATATTTTTTATGCTTGAAAATTATTTAAAAATAAATAAATTGAGCTGCAATTTTCAAATAAATTTTATTCAAAAGGACATTGTTTCAACTATTTATTGATTTTGAAGTTGAATTGTATAATTATGAAGTGGGATTGTTGGTATTGAAGTATTTAATTTAGAAACGACATAAGAGTGTTAAAAATTAAGCTATAGCGCCGCTGGTCGTTACCTCCTTCATTAGGCATGTCTAACAATAACTGTGTATATTGCGGCTTGCAAAAGTGCACTACTATTTTTTAGTCTGAACTGAAAATCTCCTAATAAATTCTTCTAATCTTAGTATAGGAGGAATGAAGAGCCGATGCAAATTACGTCATTTGCACATAAATGTTGAAAAATATGCCAGTTTTCAGTTGAATGTCTTTTAAAATGACTCCATTTTCAAAGCTGAAGACCGTTGTCTTTCTAAAAATTTGTCGTCTAATTTTTTGAGCTGGTGTAGTGAAAAATCTTGGAAAATGACGTAATTTTGATGCAGTTATAGGAAACGTAGCAGTTTCGTGTTTTTTAATGGATGTTTTCTTTTGAAAATTACGTTAATTAATTTTTAGGGACCATGAACCTCTTTGATGGTCTTACACAATATGTTAAAATAGAAACATATTTCCTTTGTAATGAAAAAAATGACACTAAAATTTATAAAATAACTACATAGAATAAATAATTATACAATTGATAAAATACAGTTGTTCCCGTTTAAACGAATATTGACGGTTCCACAAACAATATTCAATTAAGCGGGGTATTTGATTAAACGGGGAATCAAAACTGTAATATTTAATGCGTAGTAAAAAGGCAAAATAACCCTCTACGGTATATTTAATGAACAGCACAATAAATCTAAATCGTTAATAGAATAACATAACATAAACTAACATAAATACAAATGCTAATATAAAGTAAATATACATATTAATTTAATATGTCAGTACATACAATTATATGGCTTACATCACACTTAATGCAGCTCGTTTGAATTTGGTAAAAAACTTTGCTACTTCTAACTTACGTTATTTATACTGCCTTAAAAAATCGTTTAAAGGGGTTTGTTTAAGTGGAATTTTAAAGGAGTAAATATAGAATTATTTTTCGAATGAATGCAAAATATCACAGCTACCATCTCGAGTCTCGAAGTGACGGTACATTGCCAAGTTAACAGCAAGAAGTGATGGTGGGGGGATCGAGGTGGTGAAATCATTTGACCTGCTCATTATACACCAGCTGGCCGAAATTATTGCAGGAAGAACTGAAAATTTGTTTTCAGCGTAAAGGAACCGAAAATTACAAAAGATGGAAGGAAATTCTAGCTGAAACGTGCTTTCCGTGACTATTTTCAAACATCGGTCACACAGTTGTTATTCGATTAAGCGGAGTCGTTCGTAAAAGGTATTTGGTTTAAGCGGTGAAAAATAACATAGAACCAATAGGAATAAATTCGGTTCCGGAGGATTCTATTCGAATAAGCGGGATATTCGATTATCCGTGACTTGGTTAAGTGTGGAGGACTGTAATTACATTCTGGTGTCGTCACGGTAAATAAAAAATTAATTTTTATTGGCTTATAAAATCCACGTCTTTAAATATATTTACAGAAATTTAACAAGTCACGTGTCTGAGTATCTCATTAATCGAAAATTAATTTTTATTGGCTTATAAAGTACACGTCTTTAAATATTTTTACAGAAATTTAAGAAGTCACTTGTCTGACTATCTCATTTCTTTTTTCTCTGTAGAAGTATGGATTGCCACCATTTTTAAGATGTTTTCTTAAAAACACTTAAAAAAGTAAAATGTAAAAATTGAAATATTTTCAAAAACATGTAGTGCAGGCTCATCTACAAATGAATAACTTTCACTTAAGGCTGTTCTCAAATCCAAAGGGTCAACTTTCTGACATAAGTTTTAATTCATTTTTGTCCGGAAATGCATGAAACTAGAAGGTTTCGAACTGTTTTTTCAGTTTTCTTTTAAACGCAATAGATCTTTGAGAAAATACTGTCAAAGTTGGCATTTTAAACTGAACTTCCGAACGAAAGAAGAAAATCCAGTCAGTAATGGGAGAAAAATGCCGTGTCACGTGATCAAAATCGCTTATAAGTCGATAGCTAATTTATTGATCAAAAAATGGAAAACACAGTTCGATTCCAAATCGCTCCCATGGTCAGGCTTTCCAATTTTATATCTTTCGGTTAAAAAATGAATCTGAAAATGTGTCAGAAAATTTCGAGTTGTTGAGCATGGAAAAATATTTTTTGAAAACTGCCTTAACATGATTCTGATAAAACTAGCTCTTATATAAAAATGAAATTAAAAACTCGTCAAAAGCGGCAAGATAAAATTTTTAAAGAGGATTTATCTCTAATCATGATTTAATTTTTGTTGGTGAAATTAGTACTTAACTTCGAAATCTACCTGCGTCTGTAGGCCGAGCCGGCAGTGATTTTTTGTTATTTTAGTTCATTTTTGTTTTTAACACTTTATCTACTGACGATGCATATAAGTATCATTAAAATAACTTTTTATAAAATTCATTTAATACATCGATTAGTTGTAATACAGTTTGGAATAAGCTATAGATACATTATTTTATCTTGTTCTAAAAGCATAATGGGTTACACAAAACAAAAATATCTTTTAAAGGAGGATTTGTTTTGCCTTTGCATCTTTTCAGCTTTTTTGGCGTTGGGGGGGGGGGGGGGGGCGTGATTTTGCAATCCGGATATATTTCAATTGCAAGAACGTTATATTTGTACATTTCCTAATTCTACAAAATACTAAGAAAAAGATTTAAAATAACAGATTTGAGTGGGGTTATAAATATTGCAAAAAAATCCTTATAAATTCAAGTTTAATTAATTCTTCTAAATCCTTCAATCCTTCTAAAATACTTCTAAAATTTACTAAATGATTATATCAATCTTCTAATGCAGTTTAAACAATTCACGAAAAATGCTTTAGAAGATAAAATTTTCATGATTTCATAATTCATGTTAACTGATAAAATGCGCAATATATAAATACTGCATTTCCTGTTTTAAACTGCGAGTGAAATTTTCTCTTACAAAGTCCTTGGAAAAATATGACTGGATAGTAAAAATAAAGAATATTCTTTATGTTTTAATTGAAATAACATACCATTCCGAGTTACAGGAAATCGATTTGATCTATCTGAGTACATTATATAAAAGTATAAAATATAAATTCTTAAAATTTTCTATAAAAGTTATTTTTTTAAAATAAAAAACAGATTTTTTATAAGGTATTTTTTTAAAAATGAAAACCTTTATTAATTCCTGTATTGAAACCTATATTATCTGTAAATATTATTACTAATTGAAGCCAAAATTAATTTTTTTTTTTTTTTTATGTCTGAACTTCCTTTCTGTAAAAGAAATTTGGTCAAAATGAAACAATTCTACAGCAGAGTGATGGGATTTTGTTCACATGCTAGTGGGAGCTAGTAGTTCCTTACATTTTTCGAAATATGCTATTAAAATATGTTTATATATATATTTTTAATGCTATTCAATACTAAAGAGCTCAAATACTATTACCAACAATGTCTATAAACTTCATGCACATATAAAAATGGCTTTGTTAATGTAGGAAGAAGTTTCAAACTATTCAGCAGTATTATTATTATTATTATTTTCAAAAACAGCCTTAAATAAGTTTGATTCAAAATATTGCAGAATAATAATCCAGTATATGAAATAGTTTCCTACCACTGTTTCATTTTTAAATTCTATATAAAAATTCTTTTTAGTTTAAGTTTGAAATAACTGCAAATAACTACGCTATATAATTTAAAGTATTTTTCTTTCTGTACTATTGTATGACGTATTTAAAGAAACATTGTAACGTTAATTGATAAAATGCGCAATATATATGCTGCATTTCACGTTTTTTCATTCGCTGCATTTCATGTCACTGCAAGTGAAATTTTTACTTACAAAGTCCTTGGAAAAATATGACTGGATAGTAAAAATAAAGAATATTCTTTATGTTTTAATTGAAACAACATACCATTCCGAGTTACAGAAAATCGATTTGATCTATCTGAGTACATTATATAAAAGTATAAATTGTAAATTCTTAAAATTTTCTATAAAAGTTATTTTTTTTTAAAATAAAAAATAGAATTTTTATATGGTTTTATAATGATGTAATATTACTATAATGAGTTCCTATTTTAGCTAAAATATGTATAAATTATATGTGTTTAAAGATAAAATTGTGCTATTTGTAAGTCTTGTTTTATTAATTAGCATAGAAGTGTTTCAAATAGTACAAACAGCTGTTAAATCTTAAGCTCAAAAACCAGAAAGTTTCGCGTTATTGTAGAAATATTTGTTTCAGAATCGCTTGTTTTTCCTAAAACATTCTAAAACTAAGTAAGTACTCAAAAGTACAGAGGTGATTAAGCATCTGGTTTCTTGAAACCACATGTTCCCAAGGCAGTCTTTCTTAAGGGGTTGGTCATTTAATACATAAAGTAAAAAGAAGGCCGTATTGCGTGCTTTCCAAAGAAGTAATCGGTTATCCTGAAACGACGCATTTCCGCTGATAAAAAGAAAACGGAACAAAACGGCGTTGATTTTGCTTTTATGAAAAACGGAAGAAGAGGAGTTTCCTTTCAGTCTCAACTGCAGAAGAGGCGTTTCGTGGCTGTCTCATTTATATTGAGATTAATGATGTTTGGCTCTAGCGGGAAGACAGGATTCCTGGTCTGGACATTTTTTGCTCTGTTGGAATAAACGTCGACTGTGCTACTCCATCCTTGAATATGATTTAATCCAGTTGGAAAAATATTCGTTCCCTTCATTAAGAACAAAGCACTAATTTATTTATTTAGAAGCAGAAAAATATGTAAGACATCATGGAGTTTCTAAAAATTATTATTATGATTATTAACCCTTCGAAATTCTACCAAAAAAGTTTTAAAGAAACTGTTAAATTAAATTTATAATAAACCTACTGAAATAATTACAATAAAAAATCAATCTTACATTGGTTAATTTAATTCTCAAAATAAATATTATTTTTAACCAAAGTTACCAAAGTATTATTTCAATTAACTTCAAATCCTTTATAAATTGTCGAAAATTAAACTTTGTTTGTACAAGTAATCAATATAAGAAATTATGATGAAGTTATTAATTGAAGCTCTGATCGTTGATATTATAAAATTAAACACCAGCAAAAATTATGTCACCTGAAGCATCAGATATATTCTTTCAGTGACACCTAAACATAATGTCATTTTCACAGGTGCAAAATTCACATGTGTGCTTCTTATATTCATATTCACCATTTTAAGTAAAATACAGTAGAGCGCCGATTATCCGAACAAGTCAGGACCGACCCTAGTTCGGATAAGCAAAAGTTCGGATAAATGGACAGACAATTTAAGGGATGTTCTTGACTATACAGGTATCAACCTTCACACTTTATCAAGACTTAGATTTGGCAGCACCAGTTAGTGCTAGCTTGTTTAAAAACTGGGTTTTTTTTTAACTTTTTTATCATTTAAAATTTTCTTTTTCTCTTTTTATCATTTTCTGAACTGCAGAGATTATAATTTAAGCAAAAAAGCTTTCGATTGCTGCTTGTTCTTTCCAATACTGCCATATCTTGATTTCTTCTTAAAATACGTTATTTGAATAGGATCAGAGTTCTTCTGCCGTTCGAGCCATTTCATAGCTGTTTCCAAACATTCAAAGGCTTCGTTATGTGATGGACCTGGGTCATTTTCAGAGCTTTCATTTTCATTTCTTCAATTTCTTTTCAATCTTAAATCTCATCCACAATCTCATCATCATTAAAAAAAAAAAAAAAAAAAATGAGAGAAATAGGTTGTTCGGATAAATGGAAGTTCGGTTAAAAAATTTCTTTGAGAGAAATAGGCTGTTCGGATAAATTGAAGTTCGGTTAAAAAAATTTCTTTGAGAGAAATAGGCTGTTCGGATAATTGGAAGTTCGGTTAATTGGAGTTCCGATAATCGGCGCTCTACTGTATTTAGTTTTATTATGTTCGGTTAAAAAAAAAAAAAAAAAGACATCATTTTCACTCTCTGACGCAGTATGACTAACTATGAGATTAGCATCTCAAACTCAGTATCAACAGAATGAAAAAATAATGAAATTTAAGCTTTATGACTGAAAATTTGTAATTTTTAAAATGCGGCATCATTTTCTGTAAAAAAATTTAAAAAAGTTCTTTTGAATTTTAATGAGAAAATGACATCAGTAAAGATATAGTAATTTCCCTTTTCTCTGTAACAATGGAAGTATCCCGATTTTGAAGAAATTTCATCAAAACTTTTTTAATTAAAAATAAAAGTATAAAAATGGAAATATTTTTTAAACTAAGTAGTGCAGACTCATGTACAAATGAACAGTTTTCAATGGAAAAAAAAAAATTAAAACTGGTTCAGTAGAAAGACCAGGACAGATGATGAAAGAAACCCAGCTTGTATTTGAAGCATACAGATTATATGGAAAACAAACGTAGATAGACATAGATAATGTTATGAATAAAAAAGGACATTTTGTGTAGTGGAAAAGATTTCCATTCACAAATGCATTACAATTTATACAGTCGTGGCCAAAAGTTTAGGACCACCGTGCAGAAACTAGCGTTTTTAAAATTGAAACCACTGATAACGTCATAAATCAAATCGATTTTCGTCAGATGGCGTCATTCCGTCTGACAGTGGAGTTACTGTATTTGCTTTTCTTTTGAACTTTGAGTAATAAATGTCGCAGATGCAATTTATTGTCTGGATCTTAAATTTCAGTGGTGGTCCTAAACTTATGGCCACGACTGTATATTTCTGGAGGAAAGAACTGACTTCCAGTAAATTTTGATTTTCACCGTCTTAAGTCCAAGATAGTGGTGAAGGCAAGTACAAATTCTGTGTACTTTGAAATAGATCTTAGCTAATTTATTAAACAAATATTAAGAAAGGGATGTTTGTTTTACGTTTTTCAGATGCTTTTACTTTAATTGCATTTTAGTTTCACCATATTTTAGAATTCTTGTTTGAAATTTATTAATAGTCATAGGCATAAATTTAAATACAAATTAAAATTTGACAAAAGAAAACATCATGTTTCACAATGTTTGCTAATTTTTGTTGAGATTTATATAGTGCCATAATCTTTCATTTAAATTTAGTTACATATTTTAACTGGCTTAACAATTCTCGAGCAGTGTTAAAGTGATTTTGAATCAGAAACAGAAGCCCACACTTGAAACATCATTAGTGATTGGCAACCATTTTTGTCAATGTCTTCCTTTTATGGATAATATGCAAGTACCAAAATAAGGTTGGTTGTATTTATGACGGCCAATTATCTGCACGAGGGATATAGGCCCAGGGGGGGGATGCCCTTCGTGGGGGTCTTTCTAAGGGAACCTAACCCGTATTAACGCTTGGAAATCCAAGGTTCGAAGAAAACCACGAAAACTCCGAACGATTAGGCCGACGGGTGCGATTGGGTTCGAACCCAGCACCTCCCATCTACCAGCTTCGAGAGCAGAACCTCTCAGCCACTGGTGGGGCAGTACCAAAATAAGAGAAAAAAAAAAATTGTCAGCTACAACTAGTAGTAACACTGCTGCTTTCTCTTTTGTTTGCCTATTGATTTATATTACTGCAAATATTATTTAGAACAACAAAAACCATATAAATCCAGAGGTTGTTTGAACATTTTTTAAATGATTAAGACATGAAAAAAAATCATACATTATGAAGGATTTTTTTTTGTTGTTGTTGTTTTACTTTCTACTTCCTTTATAGACACAGTCCAATCTGGATTACTAATCTTTCATGATGCTTATTAACTGTGATTAATGGACAAATTTTCATTTTTGAGATAGATAAAAGGAAAAAAAATAAAAACCATGCTTGAATTGAAAATTGCTTAATATATCATAAAAAAAAAAAAAAAAAAAAAAAAAAAAAACCAATAAATTGTGTTACAGTTTTCAAACAAATTGCATTTAAAAGTATAGCACCTGGTAGACCGAGCCGCACTCAGTAGTTTTTTTAACACTCTTTTTTTTTTTCTTAACTCAACCTGTTTTTTGTATATAAAGATGGAATTTTATAATATATTTTTAACCCGGTTTTTGATAGGCTAGAATTACAAAAATCACGTTCAGAGGCACGTGTTTCCGTGACAATACAACTTTCTATTATTTTTAGAATTTAATTATAAATTAATACATTAATTATTAGGCATTTTTCGATGAGACTGCCAGAAATAATAAATCGCCAAATATTCTCTGTGATGCCTACAATTGTATGAGTTGAAACAACAATGGATTTAATTACAGTAAAGTACTAAAACGAAAGTAAGCCCCCTTTGGCAGACAGGAAATTCTAATGATTTTAAAGGGGGGCTTATAATTGGAACTTTTGTTAAAATGATAGAAAAATTGGGAGAATGGGGAGTGGGGGTATAATTGGAATTTATGAAATTTCACAGGATTTTTACAACTTTCAAAATAAAATCATATCAAATTAACATTTTTTGGTTTTAAAATTTCCTTCCATAGAAGCTAAATAGTTTTTATTAATAAAAGTAATCATTTTACAAAAATTTTACATAAAATTTATATAAAATAATTAAATTAGATGTCAAAGAAATATGAAAAAAAAATTATAAAACTTAAACTCAATATAAATATCTACTAAATCTTAGTGCATAAAAATCAAGGAAAGGCATTAATAGTATCCATTGAAAAAAACATTCCTTTCAAAGTTCTGGTAGTGTGCACAGCGTAATATGCCATTCTGACGCAATGATATGTAAAAAGGTTGGATAAAAACAACTTGCATACACTATATTCATAAGATCGATTCATTTAGGAGATATAGAAACAAAAATCTTGTGAAATTTCCTGAAGAAAACAGAAGAATTGAAAAAGGCACATAATAAAACTTGAAGGGAAGGGGCTTATAAATGGCACTTTTTTCAAAAAAGGAAAAATCCACATATATGAGGGGGAGCTTATATTCGGAGGGGGGCTCACTTTCAGTACTTTATGGCATCTGCCAAAAAATACGTGCCAAAATATTCCAACTGGCTGCCATAAACTGCAACAATAATACATTTTAAAGGATAAAAAGTGTAGAAAATAAATTATAAATAAAATATGAAGAGTGCTGTACTAATAAGTATAAAAGAAAAAAAACAGTTAAAAAAAAACTATTTTATAAGCATTCAATGTTCATCTTAAAAATCATGCCTATTTGTTTGACTGCTATTTATATTTTTTCAAAAATTTCCATTACAATACATTCATTTGGCGTGGGCACTAAACTCTATTGTTAAAAATTCACAGATTTTTTTTGTGTGTGTGCTGTGTAGAAAACGCAAGTAAATGAACTTATTAAAAACAATTTAATTTTTGTTCTTTTTTTTTAAGATAGGGAAATGGAAAAGAAAAAAAATCAAACTTATTTAAACTATTCTTTTAGAATTTCTAAATTGATTGCCCAACGTCTAACCGTAAATTAACTAATATACTAAGTATTAATTGATAAACGCATATCTTTTTTTTAAAGATTACAGCCTTATTTTTCATTAACAATTTCTTTCATACACTTTAGCTATTAAAATGTTTGATTGTTGCAGTTTCACAACCATTTGTCCTGTTTTTGAGAGCCTTTATTGCCACATCATTAAATTCATTGTTGTTTCAACTCTCGTAGAATTGTACATATTACAGAGAATATTTGGCGATTGATCACCTGTGGCATGCTAATGAAAAAATGCCTTAAAATTAATTTAATTTTTAACTACTTTCTGAAAATAATAAAATGTTCAATTGTCATCTAAACTCACCTGTGAACATAATTTTAATCATTCTAGCTTATTAAGAAGTGGATTAAAAACAAAGTAGAAAATTTGATATTTAGATACAAAAACCAGCTTGAATTAAATAAAAGAGTATAAAAAATACACTTTTATCAATTAATAGTTTAATATTAAGCAGTATGTTGAGAAATCAATTTAGAAATTCTAAAAAGATAGTTTAAATGATAATCCATTTTGCCCTATCATGAAAAAGAATAAGCACAAACATTATATATTTTTTAATAAATTCACTTGCTTGTGCTTTTAACCTAGTGTAAAAAAGGGATTTTTTCATAGCCAATTTCAATAACGACGCAAAATTAATGTATTTTAAGTAAAAATAAACTAGGCATGATTTTGAAGATGAACATTGAATGCTTCAAAATTAGTATTTTTTTTTTTTAACTATTTTTACTTTCATACTTATTTTTCAAAAAACATCAAAAAGTGGAAGTTACTACATACAAAACATCAATAAAACATAGAGGATATATTTAAATCTATGTAGTCTTAGCACAGTCGAAAGCGAAAAGTCAGTGAAAACGATGTTAGGGTGGTCCAAAAGTGATGACAGGATCCAGATACAATAATGAAAATGCTTGTTTTATTTTAAATATAATGTCATTTGTTTGGGGGGGGGGGGGGGGGAGGAGGCAGCAGAATTTACATTTTATATTGTAAACAATTATGTAAGAAAAAATGTATATAGAACGAAATTTGGATTGTCATTTATAAAAATAAAAGAATTTTATATGAATGCCTCAGAGATATTCTGACTGCTATTCTCCATGTTTTATAAAATTTAAATGACTATTCTTCAACAATCGTTGTCCAAGTCAATAGTTGGCAGCAAAAATGAGCCATTTCGGGAACTATCACACAAGTTTGGCAGAGAAACTGTTTTGGTTTTAAAACTGCTACTAATTTTGCACCAGGGTGTATCACCATGGCATCAAACTATATTTCTAACAATATGTTAGTGGTTTTAAACTAGCAAAAGTACAAGCACAGTTATCTAACACAAAATATTAGCATATTCACAGAATATGTATGAAAATATTTAAGTTCACAAAATCAACATTTGGTAAAATCAATTAATCTTATTCATTTTAGCCAGTTCAAACGAGTTTTAATGTATTTTCGACATACATAGGTCATTATCTAGTATTCGATTTAGTATAGAAGGCAAGCCATTAGTGCCGCCTTCGAGATAATCCTTTATACTGTTGATGAAAAATGAACATTAGTACTGGCAAAAAAAATCGATTATCGAAGATTAAATATAAAAAAATTGCTTTAAACCTACCAAAAATTTTTTTGTCAAACTCGAGACTTAGTTGGATGGTTTTCTCGCAATCGAATAAAGCACATTTCATAAAAATCATCGGCATTGTTTTCGATTGATACTATCATTTTAAATAACAAGTTTGTTTTATGAGTAGAAAATGAGTTTTCTCGAATTAGCAACTTAGCTAGATCGATTTCTTGTGCTCAAATTAGTATTGGAACTAAGTTTTCTGAAAATCGTTAGAGCTATTTTCGATATATAGCAACATGTTCTATGCTAAGTTTGTTTTAATCGATCAAAAAATTTTTTTCTCAAATTCGAAACCTAGCTAGATGTGTTTCTCATGCTCGAATTAGTATAGAAAACAAGATTATAAATTGCATGAACATTTTTCGATTTATAGCAGTCAGAAGTTCCAAGTAGATCATGTTTTACTCTGTAAAAACAAATTTTCTGGAATTCAGTATCTAGCTAGACCTTTTTCTCGTGCTCAATTTAGTATAGGATCAAGTTTTGTGAAAATCGGATCAGTTGTTTATGATATTGTTCATACTCAGAAAAATTGCTTGCTCGTTTCATATATATGATATTTTTTCTATTTGACTATGTATAGACGACTAGACGTATAAATAGATTAATTTATTTATTTATTATTTCTGAAGTTTTAATTTTGTTATTGCCGAAATTTCAAGCGAAATCTTACCATGAGACCTGAAAAAGTCTTGCAATAACTGCCACAAAAAGCATCCAGTTAACTTGTAATTAGGTAGGTATATTGATGAAGTACTTGAAATTAGCTATATAGCTTTTGATTACATTTGGATCATTCAGTTTTAAAATATAGAACATTTTCTTTTATGTCATAATGCTTTTCAATAAAATTCATACGATTTTAAAATTTAAAAATTAATTGAAAGAAAAATGGCCCATCGGTATAATTGATTCAAATGTTAAATTATGGATGCTAAAATTTTCCAATTGAGGTCTATTACAATTAGTTTGAAATTATGTCAATACATATATCAGAAATTCTAAATTATGTATATTTTTCTGGTGGAAATTTGTGAATCTGTTAAAAATATATCATCATCATCAACCATTTTCAATCCACTGCTGGATGTAGGTCTCCCCCAGATTTTTCCAATGTTTTCTCTGTCTAGTGCTTTAGTCATCAAATTTACACAGGCTTAAAGTATTTTTAACTTTTCAATTTTATGTGTTTGCTGACAAAAAAAATTATTCTTTGTCTTTTATTTTACCAGTTGCATAGCAACTCTATTTCATAACATGTCAGAGAAAGAAAATTTATTCAAATAATTCATTCCAGAGGCTTTCCAGATTACAAAAGCAATGAAAAAAAGTTTAAATAAAATATAAAATATCATACTGTAATCGAATCAATGGACAAGTTTAGTGTAAAACATGAATGATACTAGCAGACTTTTTCTCTGTGATTCAATAACTTTTTTTAGAAAAACATCTAATCACCTAATTTTACATTACCTTCATTGGAATACCCATAAGTAAACAGCAACTTCTTTAGATATTTCTCCTTACATAATAATGCATACAGAATTTATTACATTTCAATTAGTGATAAAAAAAACTATAAATTAACATAAAAAATACTAGAACTGTTCAAATCGATAAAAGCATTTTATATATTTAACATTAACAATATTTAAAATTAATGATTTTATCAACTTATGCCTCACATCAAGATTTATTTCAAGAATAAAAATAATAAATGTAATGCTAAACTTGAATGGTAAAATATCTACCCTATATATATAAAATCCTAATGAAACAAATTTATGAAACGACTTTATGAAGCGATTTTATGAAATGATTATATGAAACGACTGATTATGTTTCATGGCGATTTCTCCTAAAATATGGAATATTAAGCGGTGAAATTAACAACAAAAATCCGTATTGATCTGCAGGTTTCAAAACTGGTATTAGAATTTCAAAATTTGAATTAGTTTTTGAGATATTAATTTTTTTTTCTAATTTTAAATGCTTTTCTCTAATGATGGCAACTCGAATTTTAATTATAATATACATATTTTTTCCTTTTAGAAAAAGTTATTATTTTAAACTAATTTGGCACCAGTTTGGTTTCCCTAAAATGTACGCTAAGAAATGTATCATGTTACTTTTATTCATAACTCAATTTACTTGAACAATCTTTTGGCAAATCGGAAGATTCTGATAGAGAAATCAAGAACTCGGTATTTTTATGTTAGTGGGACGCAGATAATAAATTGCCAAATATTTTTCCCATCGCAATTTTTTTTTTTTTTTTGTATTTCATTAATTTCATTTAAAATATAATCCTTTCATATAAAACTAAAACATTTAAAATTAATGGCTTTCACATTTTTTTTTTTTTAAGCGAAACAAAACGAAAAATATTAGGCACAGATGTCATATACACACCGGGGTACCTAATTGGCGCCAAAATGGCATTATTTTGCTTGACATAGTAACATGGCTATTGTTGCTTATTTATTAATAAATGTTTATTTACTTTTATTTTCTTTTTTAAAATTATATAAATTGTTTTGTTCTATAGTTATTAATTAATTTCTTTTTATTGTAATTTCATTTTAAAAATAATAGAAAATAATTGAAAAATGCATATGTAACTGGTATTCGAAAATGAGGTTTTCACCAAATTGTCATAAAAAAAAATCACGCCAAACAAGGGCCATATATGACATCTCTGCCAAATATTAAACAATGCAACAAACCATAACATTTAATTTCAACTTCAAAGCAATGTTTTAATTTAGCACTTGGAGAAAAAAAAAAAAAAAAGCTAACTGGCGAGTTAAAAAAACTATTGACGAGATTTGCACACGCCTAATATTCCAAGAATTCTTTGAGATCATGGTGACTTTTATGTAGTTTTATTAGGAAAAAAAAATTGATTTTTTAATCAAAATGGAAACTTTTTGTAAGAAAAGCGAAGGGATCAGCCCGTAATTGTTTATGGCAGTTACATGACTTGGACTATTATAATATAAATGAAATGATGGCGATAGTTTAATATTTGGCGACTTATCACCTGTGCCTGGCTAACGTTAAAGTACCTAAATGGCACCTGGAATATGAAAAGCGAAGTGGTCCACCCGGAATTATTGATGATAGTCACATGACTTGGACTATTATTATAGATATTGTTTTCAATTGTAAAAACAGTGCAAAGAATAATATT
This sequence comes from Maratus speciosus, assembly GCA_963932465.1. NCBI lineage: Eukaryota > Metazoa > Arthropoda > Arachnida > Araneae > Salticidae > Maratus > Maratus speciosus. The sequence continues at coordinate 246,363,062 of OZ010792.1, forward strand.
TCCTTACAATTAAAAATTTATTTACACGTGGCTATTAAAAACTGAAAAAAACTTTAAAATTACTATTAAATGAGTACATGTTAAAAGCAGGAAAACATTGAAAATTATGTCATGAAAATTGCATTTACATGTGAATATTAAAAGTAAAAAGAGAAAGGAAACTTTAAAATAATAAATACATTAATATCTGTTTAAAGAAGTAAATTGTAGTAATTACATCACATTTAAAAAGGCCAAACAATAATACTGCCAAACAATTTAAATATATCTATGCGGGACATTAATTTCATATTTCAAGATGATCATATTAATTAATGTTTTCAATTCTAAGACACCACGAATAATACAGCGAAATACGTTTAACACGAAATTTAGGGGACCAAAATTATTTTTCGTGTTAAAAGAATTTCACGTTAAAAGATTTGTAAAAAAAAAGAACAAAACTCAAATATTTTCGACGTCGTCAAATTTTATTTAAATTTCCAGTTAAGATACTAGTAGGTTGCATCCATCAGGATAAAAATCAAGTAAAAAAATTATTGTTTTTCTTTTAGGGGAGGGGGGGAATCAGATATCTTTTTTTGAAGTGTCTTTGTCAACATTCTGAGATCTAGTTTGAATCAAATAAGCAAAGCTGTCTCTAAATCTTCGTGCTTAGCGGTTCTCATATATTTTCCCTCTGGCTTAAACATACTGCACTCAAACATTAACGTAATGAGATCCCTGTTTTTTTATTATTGTTGATAAAGTAGAATTGGCAATGCCAAACTCTTTGCAAATTTCTGTTTTCGTCATTCTTTTTCATCAACTGCATTAAGCATCTTCATTTAAAGCGAAATAGCAGTTTGTTTTCAGACCTAAATCTCAGCCATTGTGCTCATAAAATATAAGCTAATTTACAAAAGAACACGAACATCACTGATTTTCACCCAAAATTCAGTGGTTTTAACACAAAATTCACCGATTTCAACTCAAACTAACTAGAACGAAAGTGAATTTTTTTCGTGTTAAACGATTTTTGTTTTGTGTTGAAAGAAAAAAAATGTATTAAATTGCATAGTAAACCGCCCGTACCGCTACATCATTTCGTGTTAACCGATTTTTCATGTTAAGCGTTTTCGTGTTAAACGTATTTCACTGTATTTCCTTTCTAAAAACAAAAGTATTTTTATGTGAATGCTAAAAAGAGAAAGAAAACTTTGTGAAACTTAGGTCAGATTTAAAAGGATACATTTAATATGTCTGTGTTATATTACGTTAATCGTTTTATAATGCTGTTAAAAAATACCAGGAGGCAAAGACTCTGTTTACTCAATTCATTTTATTTTAGTTTCTTTTCAAATGTTTAACTGATCTCCTTTAATCAAACATGAAAACAACCATTGGATGTCTAAGCAGCAACTGATTCGGCCTCCAATTTTTGCAATCAATGGGAAACCCATTTTCAGGGAGATTGCCACAGGTTTTTTCATTATAATTCAATCTTCTCTAATCTTTTTAAAGCCGATTGAATTAGCGTGTTTTTAGATTCTGCAGTGTCTGAACGGGGGTTGGCGAGCGTAGCTTGCAGGGGGCAGAGTCCCCTAGTTTTTAATATAAAGGTAAATGTGGCTGGATCTAATCATATAATGTGTTTGCTAATAACGTTCCTTTCCTTCTTTCTGAACTGTTTGCATTATTTTTGCATACATTATGAAGGGGGTGAGCAACATTTCCTTTATATTCATGGGTGAAATAATCTATGAGCTAAAAATCTTCATTGTTCATTATTTTATGCGTAGTAACTTTTGTTTCAAATGATGTTTGAATTATTCATTTTCAGCCATAACTTAATTTAGATATTTTAATTCTGCTGATTCTTAATCATAACACAGTGTACGCACTTTACGCGATCGGCAATGATGTGTTTTTGGATTCATACACTGGAGATATTTTAATTCAATATTCAAAGATAAATACAGTCGGACCTCGTTATCCCGACATCCGGTTTTCAGGTCACTCCGCCTATCACGTCAGTTTTTCAAAGTCCCGATTTTCTGTATATGATTATAATGCAAATAAACTTCGGATTTTACGTCGTTTAATAATTTTCAACTCCGGATATCCCGACGGTTTAGGAAAGTGATCCATTTTCATAATCCAACTTATAAGCACGGAAATAAGCAGTAAGAAATGTCTTAGCCAAACTTTTCGCAAAAGTGTCTAAAATACCCATTGAGATAAATGAGAAATTTTACTTCAATCCTTTATCTGAATAAACAAACCCACAGACACTATGAATGACCCACTTAAGCTCCAGATAGACGTTTCAGTCAACTCGCGGTCTTTTTGATCTGGTCAGGCGGCTCTTTCTTCTGGTTACATGGCATTTTTCATCCGACTAAAACCGAAGCATTGCATTGCATTGCATTGAAACGATCAGAAATTATCAAACATCTATTTGTGATACAACGAATATTGATAACAATTCATTGTATAATATTGAAAAAATAATTGCAGGAACCACATCTAGGGACAAGCAAACCTTAATTCATCAATATTTCATGTAACAATAAAAAAATGTCATCATAAATCTGATTTTTATTATTCTCAATTTTATTATTATTTTATTCTATTCAATTTTTATTTTTATTTTTTTTTTGTGTGTGTTTATTTTTTTCAATAATAATGTTTTATTGCTTAAAGCTTCAAGAATAGATATGAATTTAAAATTATCATTAATTAATTAAAAATACAGCTTATTATAAACATATTTTTCTCCAACTCCGGTTACCACGACACTCCGCTTATGATGACACTTTTTCTGATCATTAGAGCGTCGGCATAACGAGGTTCGACTGTATAAACATATTTTTCTCCAACTCCGGTTACCGCGACACTCCACTTATGACGACGCTTTTTTCTGGTCAATAGAGTGTCGGGATAACGAGGTTCGACTGTATTTAATATATCTTAATTTATCATAACTAATTACATTTCATCTTTAAATTCATACTCTAATTTATGGTATCAAAAGACACAGTACAGAAATAGATTTGGATTTATTTACATAAGAGCTCTTGTTTTAAATATTCAATAACCATCAAAACTTGTTTTTCCAAACAAAAAATTATAAAACCACTGGATTTCTGAATTAAGTACAAGTATCGTAGAAGGAATTTATGTTTCATATGTATTTTCTTACATGACATTTTATACAAATTTTAGAGCAAGTACTGATGTTTCATGGTTGATAGATATGTGAGTATTTTCTTATGATAGGATAAAATCTCCTGCACAACGAGATGCATATCGCAATAAAATACAGTTTAAAAAATCAGGTAAAAAATCTATTTCGTCAATCGTTCGCAGGAAATAACTTCAATTTCGTCAAAGAATCGCGGGATAAACGTAAATTTTGTCAAAGGGCTACTGAAAAAATGCGAAATTCTTCAAATGATCACGGAAAACGTGAATTTCTTCAAAGGATCGCAGATAAAATGCGAATTTTGTAAAAGAAAAAAAACACGAGTTTCGTCAAAGGATCAAGAAAAAAATTCAAGTTTTATCAAAGAAATGCGAATTACATCAAAGGGTTGCAAAAGAAACGCAAATTTCTTCAAAGGGTCGCGAAAAAACTCACATTTTGTCAAAAGATCGCGGAGAAAACGCAAATTTCTTCAAAGAATCGCGGAAAAAGCTAATTTCATAAATCTCTTAAAAAACGGGATTTTTGTCAAACGATCGCTGAAAAAATGCGATTGAAAAAGTGCGCTGAAAAAATGTCAAAAAAGGATCGTGGAAAAAACGAGAATTTTGCCAAAGTGTTGCGGGAAAAAAACGCAAATTTTATCAAAGGGCTACAAAATTACCCTAATTTCGTCAGGGGTTTGCAGAAAAAAATGTAAATTTCGTCAAAGGGCAATAGAAGAAATGAGAATTTCATCAAACGGCTACAGAAAAACGCGAATTTTATCAAAGGGCTGCAAAAACATGCAAATTTCATCAAAGAGTCGTGGAAGAAATGCGAATTTTATCAAAGAGTCGTGGAAAAGTACAGTGGTCACTTTAGAAAACAGCACACATACTTATGTTTATTATTATAGGTATAGTTTTTAATCTGAAATAATATACCGAACTAACTTCTAAAGAAAACAGGTTAACCCAAACCCAACTTTCAGGAATCTACACTCAGCCTGAAATCGACCTGAATCGAAAACAGCTAACCCGACCCTCAACAAAAATATTTAGTGCCAGGAAGGAATTCCCCCCCGCCCCGTCTCTGCTGTAACATGTCAACTTTTTTTTTCTTTTTTTACTGAGAATCACCCCTGATCAGGAGTTTTTTTACTGCGATTCTTAATTTTAGTTTAAAATAGCAACGACAGATGGCGCTACAAGCAATAGGTGCTAAATAGGTGCCAAATTTAACGACTAATGTTTGCAGCGCCATATATCGCTGCTATTGTAAAGTAAAATCAAGAATAGCAATGAAAAATCTCCTGGCATCTTACATAATCCTCCTGCAAGATTTTTTAAAATTGCTGTCACCATTTGCAAGTTACTGAATTTTAAAATCAGTCAGTCCATTTTAAGACACCCGATATGTTTTTTAATAAGTTTCATTCTTTAGTGAATTACAACTGATTTTAGATATAGAGAGAGAAGCAGTCTTATACAAATTAGTATTTTTTACATAATCCTGAAGATTAAAAAGTATTATTCAATAACTGTTTGGGTGTGCCCGTTATGGAGCTTTTACTGTATGTAGTTTTTATCTTAAAAAATATTTAGACTTTCTTTTCAAAATTAGGGTTGCCCCGAATTCTTCTCGCAACAGTGAAAACCCAATCCGAAACTGATCCAAACCCGAAATAATGTGTGTCATTCTGCCCCAAACCCAACAAGCTAGGCGCAGCTAAAAAGTAGAAGTCAACCCGACTCGCAGCAGAAAAGTAGAAGTCAACCCGACCCGCAGCAGAAAAGTAGAAGTCAACCGGATCTAAACCCGACCCACAGCAAAAAAGTAGATGTTAACCCAACCCGCAGCAAAAAGTAGAAGTCAACCGGACTCAAACGAGACCCACAGAAAAAAAGTATATGTTAACCCAACCAGCAACAAAAAATAGAAATCAACCGGACCCAAACGCGACCCACAGCAAAAAAGTATAAGTTACCCGACCAGCAGCAAAAAACAGAAGTCGACCGGACCCAAACCCGACCCGCAGCAAAAAGTAGAAGTAACACAACACGCAGTGAAAAAAATTAGCCTCGACCCGCGCATCAGTTTGGAGTCTCCAAATTTCCAAAATCGCCCCCCTCCCCCTCCTTGAGGATGCTCCAGATCCACCCTTGACATTGATACCTACTGACTTCGAAATTGTGTGTCGAAATACTGACAATCCATCAGCAAAGTGTCCTTACACATCATAGCGTGGAAAGGTTCTTCCATAAGTCACTGCACAGCAAACTGACTACATATCGCACTCTTGCTTTAAAAGTGTCATAACTCAAATAACGCTGTTCTTTAGGAAATGTGCGAAAGACAGTTTCCGGACTACGGAAGGGTGAATGGCCATCTTGCAAACACAACTGCTACCTGGTGACAGAATTTTCAGCGTACTATATGGTACTTAAGGTGGTTGGTAGAGGCATAAAAACCAAGTAGAATGGCAACCATAACTCAAAAAACCCCTTTTTTGAGTTAATACACTTTTGAAGCAAGAGTGCGATATGTCAGTGCATAATAAAGTGCTTTCCTATGTGCAGTCAAAGTGCTTCCTCTTCAGTCAGAAAAAGCAAAAAGAAAGATGTCAGCAAAAACTGTGCCATGCTTCAATAAATAGGCTGCAGCAATCTAATTCCCATAAAGGCAGTAACGGCATCAGAACTGAGCGGTGATGATTGGATGTCGAGTCTGAATCTGATTACTTATGTTGCAGGCTGCCTCTATGTGAGAGTGGAAATGTTAGATTCTCAGACTATGTTTTGACAGATTCTTTTCTCCAAACTATAGCAAACCTAGGTATTTTCTATTGCATATATTGGTGATAGTCATCTGAACGAGTCTGATTATACGAGCGAGAGAAGTAAACAAGCTTGACGATAATGGCTGGCTTTCCAAGATGCTTGACAATTCGCTTTTGTCCATAATCGTCTCAACCAATGAAATATTATACCCACTATGTCGTCAATTTCATATCGAGGAACCCTCTCCTGAATAAAATCTAAAATCATTCTGATAACCGAATCTGAATCTAAAGACAGTGTCTCTCTGAATAGCAAATCACTCTACTGTGTACTGACATATGAGGTGCTTTGTGCCTTCAGCACAACAGGCAGCCTCATACACAGGAACTTGTGCTCTGATACAAGAGGGAACTTAAAAGGTTGATTTTCAGCTTTTCAACACCAACTACCGATACTGGTTGATATTGATGTGGGTCTTCTGGTTTGATGGATGAGAGAACTTCTTCATTCAAGATTTTGCACTTTGAAAAAATCTATTATTTGTGTAAGAGTAACAGTATGAAAAATGAACGCTTCTAATCGGGTGACTTATTCAAATAGGATTTGATTTTTAAAGTTTTCATTAATTATTTTTTTCTAATCATCAGATTTTGATGAAATTGAAATAGGACCACATGGGAGTCTTATACTTTCAAATAAAAAAAAAATCAAAATTGGTTCATATTTAGAAAAGTTATGTGCGAGCAGGACCAAAAAATACATACAGCGTCGAATTGATAGCCTCCTCCTTTTTTGAAGTCATTTAAAAAAAAAAAAAAATTAAAAATCGCTTTTGTCTAGATTCGTCTCAACCAATCAAATATCTCCGTATGACTCCACTTTCCTACCGAGGAATCCTACCTGAAGAAAATCTGAAATCATTCTAATATCTAATTCGATTGAATCTGAATCTAAAGACAGTGTCGCTACACATAGCAATGCACTCTACTGTGTATTGACATATGAAGGCACTTTGTGACTTCAAAACAACAGGCACCCCTACTCAGGCACTTGTGCTAAAACGTCTAGAATATATAGTGTAGAAATCGGCTATCGCAGTAGTACTTAGAAAGTGCTAAAATATTGTCTCTCTTAAATGTCAAACAATGTTGAAATCCAAAGAGTCGATCGCAGCGACATCTGAGGATATTTTCTAAAACTCCAAGACCATTTGGTCTAAACGATGTTATAATACAATGTTTACATAGAAATTGAAAATATAATGCAAATGTCGTTGTGATCAGCTCATTGGATTTCAGCATCATTGCACATTTAAGGGATACAATTTTTTAATGCTGTTTGGATAGTAGATTTCCATACTATTTATTCTAGGTGCTGCACTTGTGCTTTGAGACATGAGGAACTTTAAAGGTTGATTTTCAAATTTTCAACACCTGCATCTGATATCGGTTTGTATCTATGTGGATCTTCCGGTTTGGTGGACGACAGAACTTGGTCGGGATCCAGATAGATTTTTCGCTCTTAGCGAAATGACATTGACCAATTAGAAGCCTTTATTTTATCAAACAGCGAAAAGTTTGCAAAACTGCAAACTTCTTATTGGTCAATATTGTTTCGCTAACAGTGAAAAATCTATCTGGATCTCGATCCTTGTCCAGCTAAGTTTTCACACATTGAAAAGATCTCGTATCTCTGTAAGAGTAACATCATGAAAAATGATTGCTTATAATTGGGCGACTGCTTCAAAAAGGATTTCAATTTTAAAGTTTTTATTTTTAAAAAAATTGTTCTAATCATCAGATTTTGATGAAATTAGAATGGGACCACACGGGTGGCTTACAGTTTCAAACAAAAAAAGAATTATCAAAATCAGTTCATATTTGCAGAAGTTATGCGTGAAAAAGGCCAAAACGTACATACAGGTCGAATTGATAACCTCCTTCTTTTTGATGTTGGTTAAAAATGACTATAGGAAGAGTTTTTTACATTTGTCCCAGGTGAAGCTCAGTGAACCAGGTACTATAACATTTACAAAAAAAAAGAAGAATCATGCATCAAACATGCACTATGAAACTATTTCCAACATTTCCAGAATACTTTAACAAAACTTCACTTTTTAATAAGGTAAAGAAAATGCCCAAGTAAACAATTTAGAAACTGCATAACATATTTGAAAAACAGATTTACATAATTACCGTCCATAGCCAGAAAAGTACTCTAATTCTTTTGTGCAGCCCTGCATATGATCTATAGATTTGTATATATTCTATGTAATATGTTAAAAATTAGTTTAGTTATAAAAAGCATAACATAGTCAAAAATTAACTTTCAGCAAATTCTGCTGTTAGATGGAAATGCACTTGAATTCTTTTGTAAATCTCTGTATATGACCTACAGAATACAGATACATGCCTCATATTAAGTTAAAATTGAATTCATCCAAAAAATGCATAACACTACTAAAATCACACTTGCAGAAATTACCAGCCATAGACGGCAATGTATCAAGTTCTCTGAACAGACATGCTACCAAAGAAAATTAAAATACATTTTTTTAATTTAAAGAAAATACCATAATTTTTGGCCTATAATCCGCAGCGGCAATTTTTAGCTCTTATAAAAAAATTTCAGCAGATAATCTGCATCAGCGTATAATCGGTTACTCATTCTTTTCAACATTTGAAAGTACTACTAATAAACCGCCTCCCTATTTATTTAGTGGTTCTATTTAAATGATAATTGTAATAAAATAATTGAAAAAAAAATTATAATTATAAAATAATTACAAGTTAAAAAATACAAATACTTTCTTTTTCACTGTATCTTATATCTAAAACATAGAATGTCTTGTGAATACAGATAATTCTATAACAACTGCTGTTTTTAAATCATCTTCCGATTTTATAATAATATTCAGTTTAAATTCTGCAGTGTTAACACGTTTTCTCTTAGACATTATTATATTGCAATTTTTGAAAGAGATGAGTTGAGAAACGCTTTTTTCTTCATAGAAACATGTTGCCAAAAATGCTAAAAAAATATATAACATAAAAATCAGAAGCCACTCCCACTAGCATGTTCACATCATATTTGAACCAATCACGAGCAACTCTGCGAACGGTCGATAGCAGACAATCGTGTGATAGCTGTTTGATTTTTATTTTACGACTGCCGGTAGAAACTGGGTATCTGACGTGAGCTTCTGCTTAAAAAAATTTCAGCAGATAATCTGCACCGGTAGATAATCCGCACTTAAAATTTTTGAGTTTTTTTAACAGATAATCTGCGGATTATAGACCAAAAAATATAGTACATATATGCTCAAATAATTTTTACTTGTTCAAATGTCACTGCAGAAGGAAATTCAATACTATCAGCTGCTTTATGACCTACAGATGTGCTTTTAAAGCACTTATGAGACCATCCTAGAATATAAAAAAAATATTTTTACTTTAAGTGTAAAAAACATATTTTGATAAATTGATTTAATGCAAATATATTTTTGTTAATTGATTTAATATTAAATCTGATTAAATTTCAATATGTTTTAGTTTTAAAAAATGAAAATTACTTAAAAAAAGTTAAAGTACCACCTTAAAATTGTTATAATAAATATATTTATTTTTAATGTTAATAATAAAGAATACCTAAAAAGTGTCCAATGCCTAATCCTATAGCTGAGGCCAAAACTAAAGCCAACGATAAATTCAAAATGAAGTTTAGGTGATCATTTCTCTTGTGTTTATAAGTATGAATTTTTGATACAGATGCAACATCTACAATATCTTTCTCTTCAATGTCACTGGTAGAAACCCATTTATTAACAATATCATCTGAAAAAATAGATACTATCAAAATTCCTTTTTCAAAAACTAAGAGTAATATTATAAATTACATAATAAACTAAATGAATAGAGAATGAACAATTATAACAGCTTAAGAACAATGAATAAGAAAATGTAAATGACAGATTTATAGGGGGAAAAAAAGACAGTACTATTCCTAGTATAACCCTACACATGCCAAACTGAATTCTATTAGATTCAACACTGTTAGTAAATAAAAGAATATAAATCGAATCATAAAGACAAAAAATGTAACTAATAAAAATTAAAAATAATAAATAAGACAGATATTATCTAGATCTAATCAATACTTCAGAAACAAATTAGTATTAAATACAGCAGCAAAAAAAGAAAAACAAAAAAAAGCAGGTTTATCCTAAACTGATTGCAAAATCCCATGTTAGCATGCAGAGGAATTTAAACAGGCGATTTCTAATTACTAACAATTATCAATATATAGTTTCCACCATCAGAGGGTTCCTGTCTTATAACAATGTATTGAATTTAAAAAAAAATTATTTTCCTAAAATTATTTTTAAAAAGGTAATATACTTTAAACTTTTATTGATCAAAATTTTATCATCATCTTAAAAGTACGTAAAATTTAAAGAGAATTAAAAAAGAAAAGCAGTACATTAACATTGGACACCTATTTTTTTATGGTAAAACTTAAATTTTGAAAATGGTGTAGGTAACAAGTAATGATCTGCTTAAATTTCTTTTAGGTTGACATGGGATTTCACGATTGGGAAGGTCTCTAAAGCAATGTCCCAATACTTTACAAGATCCATCACAATTGAGGAGGATCACCCTTAATTAACTTTTTAATATGAACCATAGGAATTTTAAAAGTTACATACAAAACCAATAATCAAAATTGAAAATAATTGTACAAAATATCAAATTATACAAAATAATTCATCACTTACCATGTAAAAAATTCATTTAGAAAAAAAAAAATAAGACAGCAAAATAACAAAAAATATCTGACAAAATTATAAGACCACTTAAATAATGGAAAGATTTTTTTTTTTTTTTTAATGGTGCAAAAATATTGTAGCAATTGACAGGTATTCATAATGTAACAGTAATTCAGAAACATTGAGTTCCATATATAAAAGGCGATCCTCCTTCTTCATTCCCTACATGATTTCCATCAGTCAGTGCAGAAGGATACAGTGATGATAATTTTAGTTCGCATTCATGGCAAAAGATTCTGTTTATCACATTCCCTTATGTGATTAGAGAATCATTCATTAATTTGATAAGTATAACTTAATTAGAGAAACATAAATTCAGATAATATTAAATGAGAACACTAATATCTAACACTGACAATGCAGACTATTTTTTACCTTTGCCTTGCAAGCTTCTGATTGCTGACTTAGATCTCCTGTTATATATGGAGCCTCAGTGCCCAAGAATAAATTCACAATCTCAGTACAATCATCTGACTCAAAAAGCTAAAATGAATTTCAACTCTGTTTTGATATGATTCTTTTATAAAACTTATTCATTTTACTGTGTTTGTATCAAACTAATTCCATTTTAGGTTATTTAAAGTTTTATTTGTGATTAATACTTTTTTTTTAAGTACAGTAGACTACCACTTAAGTGCAAACATGTAATCTATACTATATATATGAATTTAAAAAAGAACTTTAATTTTTAAAAAGTAATTTCTCAAAAGCAACTATTTTTAATCTCCACCCACTCCCCAGCTTTAATCTAATTTCTAAAACATATTTATAATATAGAATTCAACCTTTAACACTTTTCAACGTTTATGAATTTGGTTTGTATGTCCATGCTCTAACTCGCATAAATATTGTTGGATTTCCACAAAATTGATATATGTTATTGAGATTCACTATGGCATGTTCAGTATTGAAAATGACATGCATAGCATTTATAACCCATTTAGAGAAACATTCAAAAGAATTGCATGGGAAAAAACATTTGCCCTTTGGAAACACAATATTACACTATTTCAAACATATGAACTGCAAGATGCTTACCATAGAATAGAGTGTGCCTACATAACATTCATAATTCATTTACAGGAACACAAAAAAATTTGGTTACAGTAGTGTCTATGGACAGTAATTGCTGAAAGTGCATTTTCAGTTATGGCGTGCATTTTAAAATTTAGCAACTTTTTTTGGCCTATTGGTGTGTATAAATTCTATAGATCCTATACAGGGCTGCAGAGAACATAATTTTCATTTATTGATGGAAATTCCTGAAAAGATATTTAACTGTGCTATGTGCTTCTTAACTAAGATAAATTTTACCAAACTATGCAGTATTAGAAATCTACAGATCATATACAGGGCTGCACAAAAGAATTCAGATATTTTTCGGCTATTGACTTTAACTGCTGAAATTAGGTTTTCAAATGTGTTACATGTTTTATAAATTGTTTACTTAGACATCATCTTTCTCTTTATTAAGTAGTAAGTTTAATTGTAGCATTCTGAATATGTTGGAGAGTGTTTCATAAACTATGCTTGACACATTATTTTTCATTCTTCTTTATAATTTAAAATGATAGTACATAAAAGTACTTTATAACAATGATAATAAATATAAAAATCAATAAATTCTTATTGAATCCTTACATATGTATTAACAATGTTTGGCCGAGGATATTTAAACTTTCAAAAGCAAAATTCTGTTGTTCAGAAGACAATTATGGCTATTTACAGATAAACTGCAAGATACAATGTAGAAACATAAACCAAATGTTTAATACAAACATTTATTGATGAAATACTTTTAAATAATTCTTTCTTTATACTTAAGTGTGTAATTTACTTATTTTGAAGCATTAACAATCTAAATTTGTGCAAAGTAACAGTGAAAAAAAAGAAAGAAACAAAGATTATAAAAGACAAACAGTCCAAAAAATGTGTCAAATGTACAAAATACTCTGAACCAAGCTGTGTGTACTAGTGATTTTCTGCTGTATTTTATGAAGAGTTAAGACTGTCATGAAATTGTCTATCCAAAACATTTCAAATCTCTTTATATCTCTGAATAAATTTTACTTGTAAAAGCAAAATTCTGTTGTTCTAAAGACAATTATGGCTATTTATAGATAGACTGAAAGATACAATGTAGAAACATAAACCAAATGTTTTAATACAAACACTTTTTGATGAAATACTTTTAAATAATTCTTTCTTTTACTTAAGTGTGTAATTTACTTATTTTGAAGCATTAACAATCTAAATTTGTGCAAAGTAAGGGTGAAAAAAAGAAACAAACAAAGATTACAAAGACAAGCAGTCTGAAAATAAGTCTCAAATGTACAAAACACTATGAACCAAGCTGTGTGTACTAGTGATTTTCTGCTGTATTTTATGAAGAGTTAGACTGTCATGTTCATCCAAAACATTTTGAATCTCTGTCTTGAGATATTTGTTCCTGAAAAGTTATGTAATACACATAATACATTCAGAAATATGTCATTATCTCGTGACAGTTTTATGAGAGTCAAAAAATTAATATGAATTTAAATTCTCTCTGTTACCATATGATTCATTTATAAAACATAAAAAACTTTTACTATGATTACATCAAAATGTTGTTATTTTCATTGATTTCACATTTTGCCTATACTGAATACCTTGATTTGTTGAGACATTAAGTTGAAAATTCAACGCAATTTAATGAATCATATACAGCAATCTCTTACTCATATAACTCTTATAGGCAAAGAAAAAATACTACTGAGAGACTCATACAAGTGAGAGATCAACCTATTACCTCGATTAAATTTTATGCATTGTATATTTTAAAATACAACTATTCTTGATAAAGTACACCAGGGGCTGTATATATATAACGTTATCAACTTTTTTCTAATTTTGCACCCCTTACCATATGATATCATACGTTATCATCCAATGACCCCCCCCCCCCCCCTAATGATATCACTATCAATGTCAAAAATCTTTTTTTACTTTTTGCAATAATTTTCTATTGTTTTCAGTGATATACAGATGCCATTTATTATTCACACTTTTGTTATTCACACATTTTATTGATTCAAACGAAAAGAAGCCAATAAAATATCATTATTACATACAAAATAAGTCCAAACCAAATAATACTTAAAAGAAGAAATAGCTAATATTTAAAAGTATTTAATTATAGTTTTTTGTTACATATTGAACAGTAATCATGTCTTTTTGCACTTGCCCCAGGCAAAACTTATCAACAAAACAGGTGGACAACCTTTCTCATTTCTTTACATATAGTAAACACAAGCATCATTTAAAACGTACTTCGGACATAGTTTTTCGAACAGCAGATGATATATGCACACACATATGACAGAAGAATAGCAATGCCAAACATTTGGGTATTCCAACTTTTGGAATTAAATAATTTTATTATCATTTAATGATTTTAATACTAACCTTGTATTTAAAAAAAAAAATAGATAAAAGCCCCAAAAAAAAAAAAATGCTAATAAACTATTTTGAGGTAAAGAACAAGTTTACAAATGAAAAGAGAAAATTCTGCTGGTTGGATAAAAAATGATAACAGTATCAAATGACAAATCCCCCTTTTCCTACAGATACCTTACAATATCATGCACTAGACCCCCAACCCCCTAAAGTGATAACGTTATATATGCACAGCTCTGTATTATTAAGTGTTAAAAACATCATAAAAATTATAGTCATTATGCAACAACAACAAAAATGTCTAAGAAATATTGATTAATTATATTTTTCCAATATTTAAAAAATTTTTATTTATTTATTTTTCAGAAAATGTCATGATATCAATATATTTTTGCTTCAAATTTGATGAATACACACATTTTTCCATGGCTGACAATGCATTTATTTATATTTTAAAAAGGCATTTTGCTGCCCAAATTTACAAAGAATGTATTACACAGCATTTGTACAATATTAGTGAATTACGTTACGAAAAAACTAAAATTTTAAATTTAATTTTTATACTACTGATGGCAAACTTCATTGTAAATGATATGAATAAAAAATAAATAAAATTAAAAATAAATACAATAAATGATAACTTATATTTAAAAAAGTGAGAAAGAAGCTAAAATACCAATCATACATTTTAACTTTGCATCTTATAAATGAGAGAAAGTGTCACATATCTGAGAAAAGTTTTACATTATTTCTCATAAGGCATTATCAGGATCTGAAGAAATTGCCCTGTAACTAAAAGAGTTGTATAAGCGAAAGGACACTGCAGTTTATTTCTATTGTAATGATCCCTTTATCTAAAGGAAAATTGAACCAATACTTACGGCATTCATCAAAAGATTCTCTCAGACCCATTTGATGAAACTAGACATTGTTTTAATAAACATGTTAGTATTCTATTCATATAAACATGCATTTTTTTTTCTTTGTAGTAAAAACGATTTTATATGCTTTCTAATTTCAAAATAAAATTTAAAAAATACAAAAAAAAAGAAAGTACGGATGTTAAGTGGCATATGTTTTCTAATGTGGAATCATTCATTAATTATGGGTCACAAATTTCATGGCTTTTTGATCCACTCTCCCCCCTTATGTTAGAGGTTGTCATACATACTTGAGTGATAAGGTTACCCCCTTGTATTGATGTCATATTTTTTTTTCAACTATTAATTTAGAGTTAATTTTATGCAATAGAAGTTCTATATGATCTATAGTCCACTCATATAAATGTTATAAAAACATTAAGATTTTGTATGATTTTACCTCAAGCTGTTGCAATTCAGAATATATATACCTAATACTACATTAATAAAAAACACCTAGGGTAAATAACGACCAGGGGTCATTGCGTAGTTATTTTTATCTATTTATTCATTTATTTTTTATATGTAAAATTACCTTCTTGGTTCAGAACAAATACAAACACTTATAGGTGTAGCTACATTCATTATCTACTACTTTTTTTTTTCTCTCTTGAATTAAGAGGGTAACATAAAAATACTAGTTCCCCATTCTTTCTTGATTACTCTATTTTTTAAAATGAATTTTGTTATACTACTTGCAAGTAATGCCTACTAAATTATTTTCATATTTTAGATGTGAATGTTAATGTATTACACTCCCTCTGCCACACACTGTGGACCCCTTTCCCCTTTTAAAGTATTATGCAATTAATAAATGATTGCTGTATCTTACCAAGAAAAAATAAACAAAGAAACAACAACAACAAAAGGTATATAAGATAAAGCCTATATAGGAGAGAATAAAATCTCAGTTTAGAAAGAATTATTAAATATGTACACTCAGTTCAAAAGAATAAATAAGATCTTAATTTAAATTCTGCATTTATTAATCTATTCAGGACAGACATCATTTAACAAAATTTAAATTTTTAATACCAGCATTTCCATATAGTATTCTTTACTAGGAATTCTAGACAAGGCAAAGATTACAATTAAAAAATACTGGTACTCAAAAATAAAAATTGTTGTTTAATAAATATAAATAAATAAATAAATAATATATTTGTTGTTTAACAAATGATTAACTGAAAGTTCTTTGGTTCATGAAAAATCAAGAAAATCAGATATATTATTCAGTGTCAAAATTTTAATACAGTCAGTACCGGATATATGGTCACCCACTTATAAGGTAACCCCGCTTATACAGTCACTTTTCGCAAGTCCAGACTGACTGAATAGGTATTACATGTTAAAATATACCACCTATATGGCCAGTTTCCAATGGCTACTATCGGATGTATGGTCATATGGTCATCTTTTGTCTCCCTTTTTATTGCAAAATATCTTACAGTTTTATGCTTTTTCCTTCCCTTTTTTAGGGTGTAAAGTGCCAAATAGACGTGCCATTCACATTCAAGTATCTTCAACTGTCAGCTTGTTTGTATTGGTCACACGGTGCTTTTCATTTTTAATAGCTTTAGAAAGAAGTGGATGGACATCTTGAAGGAGGAACTTCTTTCCTTCTAGTCAATGTTCTCCTTTTTCTATCATTGAATCTCCTGTGCATTTGCTAAAATTCACAAGTACGAACTTCCGTATGGTAAAGAAAGGCCATTTGACATTTTTATAGCTTTAGAATGAGAGGGAGATCTTTTCCTTTTTAAATGGAGCCTTAGAAATCATGATAATATTGTATACCACGTAACTAGATGCGCGTCAACACTCAGGAGAGGGGATCTCCCGTTCCCGGCTGCAGAATATAAGAGAAACTCTTTTCCTGCCGGTAAGAGTTTCTAAAGCTCTGGAGATTTCTCCCTCAACTGCCGCATTAGATTCCGATTCTTGGAAAATATGCCATAACCCCTTGCAACCAAATGAAAATTGTTCTCTGTGCACAGAAAAGTTAAATCACGCATTTTTAGGTTTTTGTATTTCTCATTACTTGTCGTTACGTGTAAAATCTTCGTTCATTTGTTAATTGTCATTTTTTAATACAATATGTCAGCAAAACGAAAAATTTGACAATTGCAGAAAAAAAAAATTGGTAGAAAACTTTGAAAAATCGAATGTATCGAAAGCAGCTTTTGCGAAGACTGGTGGAATAGAGAGAGCGACACTGAATAATGTCTTATGAACTATTATTTTAACAGAATCAAACTGATTGGTAAAGTTATCGTACGAATTGAATATTTCCAACAGAGCGAAAAAATGCCCAGGCTGAGAATCGAACCCAGATCCTTGGCTTACAAGGTCAATGCTTTACCGTTTAAGCCTTTATCTACTGACGGTACTTTTTTGCCTTTGCATCTTTTCAGCTTTCTTGGAATTGGGGGAGGGGATTTTCAATTCGGAAATATTTCTCTATTTCTATTGTAAGAACATTATATTTGTGAATTTTCCTAATTCTACAAAATACTAAGAAAAAAATTTAAAATAAAAGATTTGAGTTGGGTTAAAAATATTGCGCAAAATCCCCATAAATTCAAACATAATTAATCCTTCTAAATCCTAAAATCCTTCTAAAATTTATTAAATGATTACTTAAATCTTCTAATGTAGTTTAAAGAATTCACGAAAAATGCTTTAGAAGATGAAATTTTCAGGAATTCATAATTCAGTAGATAAAGGGTTAAGCTAACTGGGCCAACAACCAGCCAGCATATTCCACTCAGATAACTTTATTGGTAGCAACATCTGGTCTGTCATGTAGACAGCTCAACAGAATAAACTGCAGGTAAAGGAACTCCATATAAGCGATGGATACGTATCATTCAACATTTGAGAATGTTGAGAAAGATCTTTTCACTTATATAAAATGTGCCAGATTACAGAATGTTCCAATACATGGATCATCGCAAAAGAAAAATGTCTGAAAATTGCTGCATAACTAGGAAAAACCGAATTTTACTGCCAAAGAATCGAAGAAATGGCTGTTAACATGTGTGATATTCTCAATAGGTACGGACCTTGTGATGTTTTTAATTTTCAGAAAATTTGGCTGTTTTTTTCGTATTTTGCCAGATAAAACTGTTACTTTTAAGAATGAAAATGAAGTGGTGGTAAGTTAAGCAAAAAAAAGATTGCCCATTTTATTAGCAGCAAATATGGATGGATAGCTCAGAGAAATTGACTCCATTAGTTATTGGTAAATTTTTCAAGCCTCGTTGTTTGAAAAACTGCAAATATTTGCATGTATGCAAACCGAGAGGCCTGGATAACAATAAACAAGTGGGAAAAAGAAATTCGGCTTTTAGATAAAATTTGCACAGACAGGTGGCTATAATCGCAAACAACTGTACTGCCCATTGCATGATTCACCGCGCATTGCCGATTGAACTTGTTTTCTTGCCTTCAAACTGAACCAGTATGGCACAACAATTAGATCAAGGGATTATTAAAAATATTACGATAAATTATCGAAAGCTGCTTCTAAAAGGTGTCATTGCTGCCATTGATAAAAAAAAAAAAAAAGAAGTTTTGCGTGACTGTGTTAGATGCCATATGTTAAGTAGACAAGAGTTGGAATATGGTATCAAGGAAGACCATTGGAAATTGTTTTTGGCATCCTTGGCTTCGAGAATGTGAAGAATTATCATTCAAAGACAATGAAAATGATGATAATGGTGATGTGGTGTCCCTATTTAAAGTTGCACAAGAACTATGGAATACCGTTTGCACAATATATGCAGACCTGCCAACTGCTACGAAAAAATCGTAGTTGCTACGATTTGAACCTATAAACTACGATGCTACGAAAATCAGTCTTAAACTACGATTTTTTGCAAAAAACACAAACGCATTTTTGTTTCTAGTTGCGATTTTTATCGCGCACAGTATATTTTTCAGGAGTGATTCTGTTCCGAAATTTCCAACATTTCAAAGCATTCATTTCCAAAAGTTTTAAAAAACAAGTCATTAATCCGAAAATTCGGACATTAAAAAAATATTCATGGAGAAAAAAAAAATCTGGGCTATGTATATCAACCACAAGTGAGTCGTGTTTTTGTAAATATTTATACAGGAATTCCCTTAACAGGGATGCCATTTTAAGAATTCCTGGAGGGAATCCTGGAGGGGTCTTTGAGGTTCAAGATTTGAAATAGTGTGCAAAATCGCACGATTTGTACTATTTATTATTAAACATTTCAATTTACGAATTATTATTAAACATTTCAATTTTGTGTGGTAAAAAACACAAAATTTGCCAAAAGTTCATTGTAAAAAGTGCAGATTTCAACAAAGAATCATGATAGAAAAATGTGAATTACGATAATGGGGAAAAAATTGTGAATATCCTGAAATGGTCGCGGGAAAAAAATGCGAGAATTTCGTCAAAATTTACTGTACTGGGCTAAAAAATTGGAACCAGGTTTCTTTTACAAATGTTAAAAAAATGCTGCAAAACGAGAAGAAACTTTAAATATCGCATAAAAATTTTCAGAGGAAAAAATTTACTATATTGAGTTGAAAGACTGAAACCGTATTCCTTTTACGAATGTCAAAAGATGGCTCCGAAACACGAAAAACCAACCAACCAACCTCCAGATTAATTTCAATATTCTGTGCTACGATTTCTCATTTTCAAAAGTTGGCAGGTCTGTATATGACGAACTGACATATGCAGTTGTTGACAATGAGATCGCTACTAATGGACTTTACCCATGACTGGCAACAGTCACGTCTTTGCGGGTATGTACCGTCTGAAAAAGACTGCTTATTGGGCGAACAAGAAGGCATGTTAAAATGTTCTTCACACCTATTGGTGTTTTCCTTCTAGATATCCGCAGCTGATGTGACATCAGTAAAGTCCATGGTGAAGCGTCTATACTAGAAATAGTTTCGGAAATTTTAAATATAAACATTGATGGAAACGATGATAATGACAGTGAATTCGAAGCTGAACTGACAAGGTGAGCAGAAGTTCTCAAAGCACTAAATACATTCAGATATTTATTTACCAACCCCAAAGGCGCTGAGGAACATTTTAAAACTGTTCATGAATAAGAAAAAGTAGTTTTAACAACTGCGATAAAAAACAAACAAACCTGCATAAAAGATTATTTTTACTATTACAAGTATACTCATCAATTCGAAATTTTAAGTGTAAAGCAATTCTTGTTTATGCATCTTGTTTTATAAATTATAGGTTCATAGCTTCTTTGTACATTATTGTACTAATATAACTAACTTATTATAATATTTTTTTTTTTTTTTTTTTTTTTTTTTTTTTTTGTCTAACATAAAATTCCTGCTTACACCGCATATCAGGTCATATTTTTCAGGACCGCATGGGTGACCATATAACCGATACTGACTGTATATCCTGTATGTAAAGTACACGGGACACCCATCCTGAAGAGGCTAACATTTTTTGTGAATTTAATAATAATTGAATGTAATAATATTTTAAAAACTATATAGTCCTACAAAATAACAGTGACAATGATTTTTTAAAATAAAAACTTAGAAGTAGAATGGGCTTGCATACATATTAAGTATTGAGAATGAAAATTAGAATCAAGCCCATAAAACAGTATCTACAGATGTTTGGAGGTAAAATTAAAGTCTATTGTACTTCATTCAGAATTGTAAAAGAGTAGTACAAATCTACTGCTCACATTTTTATCACATATCATCATTTATATCATAGCATGTTATTAAAGTTAATGTGACATAAATGAGATGCTACAGCTATTTACTCTTAAAATATTACCTTCAACATTTGAATCTTCACTCTGACAGTCCTCTGTATCATCAAGATCTCGAGAATCTACTTCTTGGATAAAAGAAGGTCTGTTTTCTGGAATGTAGTTTTCATATTGTTCATAGTGCCATTCCAGCTCTTCACTAGAAAATGAAGATCTGATGGAATCAGAAACAGCATGGCCAATACCTTCATAACTTCTATAAGAAAATTGCAAAACATTAAAAATATATAAGCTTAGTAAAAAATATCATAGGTGCATACTCAAGCATCTATATTAGAGCTTACAGAGTTTCATAATTATAAGAATTATGAAATATAAAATTATATATATAGTGTTACAAATATTGTAAATATTTAGTATTTGTGCTTAAAAATAATGTAAATAGTTCAATTAAGCTCTATTCATAAGCTAATATTAGTTTTTGTTGCACTGGAATATCTCAATTTGTTGATTTTCTGCAAGCAAGTAAACCCTATTGGATTCCAATGGAAGTCTATAGAAATTTGGTGAAATATTAAAGATATCGCCAAGCTGGTGTCACTTTTGGCTGCCAAATATGGCGACTCATTTTGGCTGCCAAATATGGCGATATATCGCCAAGTTGGTGACAAAGTTGGCGACAGAGCCGCCTCCTGGTAACATCCCTTTTAACGTCAGAAAGCTCTGTCCAATCAGATGTGTTTCGCTGCATCCACACAGATTTTCATCGGTTCATTTCCAAATCGTTACTTTTTTTAATATATAGAAGGATAATTTTAGCAACAAGTTAATATGGTTGTATGATGCCAAACAAAAATACAAAATGAATTAATATAAAAAATATATATGCAGTAAATGCCCATAATGAACATCTCTATTTAGTGAATACTTTTTAAATTCCCGACACATATGTCATTTGTTTGTTTATACTTCTGAATAACAGACAAATTTTGTGCTCTCGAAGTGCCAGCCATTTAGAGGTTTCACTTTATACATCTAATAGATTTTATATTTGGATCCAACTCGTCCAACTTGACTTAATTATTGCTATTGCCCACTCTGTCTCCAATGAGAAAGAAAAAAAAAAAAAAAAAAAAAAGAAAGAAAAGAAACTCATGAAAGCTACAAAATTTCAAACAATCCCTTATTCAGTTTAATACACATTTGCCTTTCTGGAATAATTAATTGTATTTTAGTAATAAAGTCTTACATCTTTCACCTAAGCTAAAATACTAAAAGTTCATAATTGCATTGATGATATGAACAATATTAATTTTGTATCTTCCCTCTTACTTGGGGTTTAATTTTTCATTCCGTAAGTCAATTTAACCAATCATAGGTCATCAAATCAAATTTACTATTAATAAAACAATAAAATCATATTATTTTTTTTCCCTTCAGGCAGGAAAAGCTACAGTATTTTAGTATGTCATAGTATGAAAGAATGAGGTATTTTCTTTTCCCATTTTTCTTGCTAGGAAATCTTCGTATCAGTGGCCTCAACTTCAATTTTGTAACAAATTTGAACTTTGATATAACTTTATGCAATTTAACACCTTGCAACATGCAATTTAATAATGTTAGATTTGCTCTCTATGCATAATCCTAATGAAACGAATTTATGAAATGACTGATTATGTTTCACAGCTATTCCTCCTAAAATATGGAATGTTTGGCAGTGAAATTAACACCAATTATCCATATTGATCCGCAGGTCAAAAGTGGTACTAGAACTTTTAAATTTCAATTAGTTTTCGATATATTAATTTTTCTTCTAATTTTCATGATATTTCTGTAATGATGGCAACTAAATTACTTCATTTTTGTGGAAAAAATGGAGAAAAAGGAAAACGATTAGGATTATTTCTTTTTTTGCCATTTTAAAATTAAAATTGAAATTATTTTTCATTTCAATTGAAAGTGAAGACAATATTGTGATTGGATTATGTTTTTCAGGAAAATTTGGAAAAAAATATAATAAATAGATGTATTTTAAACAAAATTTTCATCATTTCAAGAGATTTTTTTTCATATTTTAGAAAAGTTTATTATTTTAAATTGCTGTCAATTGTAAAAACAGCGCAAAGAATAATATTTCCTTATGGATAAAAATTTATTTTGTGCAAATTACAAATGGAATTTTTTTTAAAAATTAGAATTAATTAAATTTTAAAAGAAGGAAAATATTGAAAATTATGTAATAAAAATTGTATTTACACATGTATATTAAAAGAGAAAGAAAACTTTAAAATAATTAATTCATTTGTATTTCATATGTGTTAAAATCAGTAAATGGAGTAAATTATGACATGCAGTCAACTCTGTGAAATGTGCCGATGTATAATCCGCAAATGTCTATTATCCACACTACACATTAGAATGTAAACAGTGGCATTTGTTATTAACAGTTAAACTCATAAAGGTAAATTTGGTTTCTGTTTTTTTTCATGAGTTATCAATTTTCCAAAGAATAAATATTTAAGTGTAAATTAGATATAAACATTTAAATTTCCTTGAGCAACAAAATTTTATCTTGAGCAAGAAATAATGAGTGTTCATAAACTAAAGAAAAAAAAATGACAACAAACCAAAACTGAAACTATCATTTTGTTGTCACTTAAAAAAAAAAAAAAGAAAAAGAATAATCAGTAAAATTTGTATTGCTTATAATTTTTCTTTTAATTAACTTAGTTATTAAATATATTAAACCAATGTTGTACTATGGTTTTCTTTTCCATTGTAATTATAATTTTTGTACAGTTGTTCCTAATTTATAGCCAGACTTTAAAAAAATAAAATGAAAACAAAGGATGATCTATAATCCGCAAGAATGTATAATCCACAAAACCTTTGGTCCCTAAGTGTGCGGATTTCACTGAGTTGACTGTATTTAAAATGGCCATATAATAATATGGACAAACAGTTAGAAATATATCTATGCGAGACATTTATTTCATATTTCGAGATGATCTTTTTTAATTGTTGCCCTTTATTGCCAATTCTAAGACAGCGCAAATAATAATATTTCCTTTCTAAAAATAAAAGTATTTTTATGTGAATGCTAAAAAGAGAAAGAAAACGTTGGTGTAAATTAGGTCAGATTTAAAACAATGCACTTAAAATGTCTTATTTAAAACAATCTTTTTATAGTGCTGTTAAAAATTACAAGGAGGTAAAGACTCCATTTACTCAATAAATTTTATATTAGCTTATTTTCAAATATTTAACTGATCTCATTTAATCAAACACAAAAACAGTCATTGGATGTCTTAACAGCAGCTGGTTCGGCCTTAAAATTTCCCAATCAATTAACACCATGAATGGAAATGCTTGGAAACCCGTTTACAGGGATATCGACACTGGATTTTTAATTATAATTCAATCTCAAATTAGAGTGTTTTTGGAATCTGCGGTGTCTGAACAAGGGTTGATGAGCGGAGCTTGTAGGGGGCAGAACCCCCCAAGTTATGTATATTTTTTAAGTAAGATTTTTATAACGGGGTTATATATTAATGTTTAAATATTCTAAAATTTTTCATTCCTTTCGCAAATTTAATACTTTATCTTTAACAGAAAAAGCCATTCCAATCTAAATTCTTTTTACTTTCTCTTAATAAATTAAATGCAGCCCTTAATTTTCTAGCTGCCAGATTCAACCAAAAAAACAAAAAAATTATAAGAAACAAAATAAAAGTCGGTTTGTATTTAAAAATTATTTTCTGCTATACTTCTCTTTTTTCAGTTTATTTGCAATTTGTTCTCGCAGATGGCCTGTCCACAATTTAATTTAATGATTATTTATGTTTTTATCTTTATATGCGATGTTTTATTTCATACACTTAAATTACTTTGAAAAGTGCAATAACAGATGCATTTTCCTGGACAGCATAAACATTACTTCATTTTTTACATCTGCCCGGAGACATCCGTGACAGGGTTATAATTATTTAAACTGCAGATTAATTAGGTGAAATGGCACCCATACTTCTAAGTTATGTAAGTTTAAATTCTTTAATTGACTTTTCATATAACACATTTTTTTTTAAATCTTTGTTTTACTTGGCATTTTATGAACTCGCCATGGTAGAAATTTTGTATATGTGGCTCATAGAAGTACAACTGTTTTGTAGAACTTTTCCTCTTGACCTCACCCTTAATAGAAGTGTTAAATTTACAGGGTCATCCCACGCTTTTGCTGGAGTAATGCTCGGCCTCTGTATTTCACAAGAAGTATTTTCAACATAATTAAAGTATATGCAAAGAATGATATCAAAATTATTTATCACTGAATAAGTATCAGTTTATTACAGGACTAGTATACAACTTCCGTCAAAAATGGCAGAATGTGAATGACAAATTTTCAAAACAATATTTAAAAAATATATCTTTCTGGCTAAATTAAAAATAATAATAATAATAAATGATGCCTGATGCATTTAATTAATCAAAAAGTATTATCCTTTGATTTTTAAGGATTAAAACAAAGATATTATGTAAACTACAGTTTAAAATCATATTTGAAACATTTCAGCATGGAACAAGAAAAGATCAAAGTTGCATTGCATTTGTAACATATATATATACATATACATATATATATATACACACATACATACACATATATATATATGTGTGTACAGGAAAAATTATGCTTAATTCTATAAAACATTTTATAAAATATTTTACATATTCATATTACTGAGTAGAAGGTTTTTTTTATTTATTATTTTTTACCCTATATTAATTTTGTGACTTTCAAACTATTTTACTACTCAGAAACTAATTTTGAATTATTCTGTAATATGCTAAACAACAATTTTTTAATGATTTTAATCTGCATCGTTTCTGAAAGTAAATTGCTATTAATTGCACTAGCCACCTTTGGCGACCAGTTTGGTCTCCCTTAAACATATGCTAAGCATTGTATCACGTTACTTTTATACATAATTTATTTGCTCAATCATTCGCCAAACCCTAAATTCTGATCAGGGCTGCAGAGTCAGTGGGAAAAAGGGAAGACTCTGACTCCGACAATGCAGACCTGCTTGTAAAATGGACGACTACGACTCTTTCGCTCAAAAATGGGCCTGACTCTGACTCTGCAGCCCTGATTCTGATACAGAAATACTGAACAGCATTTTTATGTTAGCCAGGCCCAGGTGATAAATCTCCAAAGATTGTTCCTGTCGTATTTTTTCGTATTTCATTTAAAATATAGTACTTTCACTCATTTTATTTAAAATGCATAACTTTAATTTACAAGCGAAATATTTAAAATTATGACTTTCAATTATTGTTTTTTTTTTTTTTTTTTAAAGTAATAAATAATAATGGTTAAATGCCATAAGCCATGACATTTAATTTCAACATCAAAGCTTTGTTTTACTTTATCATGGGAAAAATTGTTTATGACAGTCGCATGAAATGGACTATTATAATACTGTAATACTGATGACATGATATTTACAATATTTGGCGATTTATCACCTGTTCCTGGCTAATATTAAATTACCAAATTGGCCGCTTGGCATACAAAGGAGTGAAGCGGTCAACCTGGAACTGTTGATGAAAGTCACATGACTTCAGTTTTTATTATATAGATTATGACTTTTTTTTCGCTACAAACTTAGTATGCTAAAATTCATAATTTTATCTGCAAGATAATTAAAATATGTTGTACAACTGTGTTATACATTCTTTATGTTTCAATTCCAATGAGAACTGATAAGAAATATTCATTTTATTTGTAATGCCTTCAAATCTGATAAAAGGCATTTGAAAAAGAGTACGATTATAGCAGAAAGTGTCTTTGTTTATATTAATTGTTCATAGATTGTGCCAAATGAATTAGCAAGAAACATAAGCTCCTGATTTCTCTCCTGATACACATGAGGGCAGTTGCAATTAACGTGATGCTTGAGGTCACACACTACAAATAGGTAGTTCTGATTGGTGGAACTAAACCTGACCTCCACTTGAAGTACAATGCTTTATCAGCTGATTGCTGATAACCTGCTGATCCCTATTTTTAATTTAGAACTTAATTGGGTAGTTTTTGAAGGTTTTTCACAAAATTAAAATATTTAAAGACTTTAATATGCTTTTACAAATATTTTAAGAACAGAATAAATTAATTAACTTGAATTTTTTTTTAATGAAGCGTTCAAAGAGTCATTCATTTGTTTCAGGATTTAGAAATTGCGAATGGCAACAATGTTCTTTTCTTTATATCTAGTAATCTGATGTTTATAATAGCTTATTTTTAATTTAGAACTTAATGCATTATAATTGGATATGATATACATGTTTTATATGAAAATATGCTGAACAAATATTACTTCAATTTCAAGTAGAAGAAATTATCATTTAGCTGTCATATGTTAGCATATCATGTTTTTCATTAAGCCTAACATGGCGTTTAGCTACGTTCGATTCACAGACCAGAAGGGTTCGCACCGGAATGGTTACCTACATTTTTCTCCACTCAGATTTTATTATAAGTAGATTAGAATTTTTTTTAGTAATGCGGGAACAACTGATTGTATCTGCAATGTACATCAGCTTAAAACCACATGGCTATATAACCCGTCACTCAAGTGCATTTATATTACTTTATCCTGAACATAAATAATTATTTCCCACATAATTTCCAAAGATTCAGAATATCTAACTTTTAACAACTGTTATATTAAACATGATTTCATGCAATTAAACGCTTCAATGCATTTTGATAATTAATATCCTTAAAACTAAATAATAATTATATAATTAACAATGTTTTCCTCCAGATAGCAGAAATTGAATGTAAGCCAAGAGAAAGAAAAAAAAATAATAATAATTTTATTTAATAAAAATTTAAAATGGAATCCAACTTTTAATAATTTGTTCACCTTTCCTCCAGATGTGGTTCAGAGTAAAAAAAAATAATTTCTGAAATTCACATCAAATTTTCTGAAAACTTACAGCAGAGGGGGTAGAGGGGGGGGGGAGGAATCCACTCCTGTCATTAACTATGCGTTTTTCCGCGGCCCTTTGACGAAATTCGCATTTTTTCGGGATATTTTAACAAAATTTGCGGAGGTTTTTGCGATCTTTTGATGAAATTTGTGGTGGTTTTTCACGATCTTTTGATGAAATTAGTGGTTTTTTTTTGCAATCTCTTGATGAAATTTGTGGTTTTTTCATGATCTTTTCGCAAAATTTGCGGTTTTTTTCACAATTCATTGATGCAATTTGTGTTTTTTCCGCGATTCTTTGACGAAATTTGCGTTTTTCCCATGATCTTTGATGAAATTGGGGATTTTTCTGCAAATGATTGACAAAATTTATTTTTCTCGGCGACCATTTGTCGAATTTTGTGATATTTTTTATGTCCAAATTTTCAGATTGGTGATGGATTTTTTTTAATTTTCGGAAATGAATGCCTTAAATTTTCAGAAAATTCGGAACAGAATCACCTCTACTTTCCTCATACAATGTTATAGTAAAAAAAGAATGATAATTACTTACAATTCCAAATTCAACGATTGTTCAATGTTATCCTAAAAGAAAAAAATACATATAAGAAAGAAACAAACATATTTTTGTTAATATTTAATTAAACAAATATCATATTCAATATTCATAACTTAGCAAAATCAATCACATAAGAGTGTCTAGTCAGAGTGCTATAAGTGAAAAGTGAACAAAGAAAAAATATATATCTGCAGAAAACATTTAAAAAAAAAAGCTTTATAAAAAACATTATAGATACTTAATTAATTAAATGTGAACTATATTAAGGTGAATTGGGAAGGATAAAAATATTTATTTTTAGAGATTAGTTGGCTACATCGTGGCTAGCACAAGAATGCCGAGAATTTGATGATTGTGGCAAGATGATGGATGTTTCAGGTGCTGATGGTGCTATCTAACATGAGTTCAATTATACAAAATATTTTACAATTGGCAGTAAGCACTTGGAAGATTCAGTTAAAAAAAATAGCTGACGATTGGGCAAATATATCTTTGATATTTAGCTCTAATTCAATAACCATGTTGGTAGCGAGATGTAAACCTCTGCATATCCTAAAGCAGGGGCTCTCAAACTATGGTATGCAAACCTCTTGCTACTGGTACACAAAAGTTCAATACTGCTACATAAAATGAAATACAGTATGTTATTATGAAATCAAAAACTACTTGAATCGTTTAGGAAATTTCCGAAAGCGATTTAGAAGTTGTAAATGTTTTTTAATTATTTCTTTCTTTTTACTTTCTTCTATATTTACAAGAAGAAAGTACTGGATTCGTGAATTTTTTCGACTTCAGTTCATTTTAGAATGCCTTGAACACAATTTGACGGTTTTTAGAAAATGTCTGTCTGTCACTCTGCATGTCTGTATGTGACAAAAATTTTGTGGGTGCTCTATCTCAAGAACTAACGCACTGGATTTCACAAAACTTTAGATTTAGTTAAACCTTGATATAAACTGGTGCTGATTAATTTTTGGAGCAAATCGCCCAACAGTTGGCTGATGGTGCTATGCTGCATTTTTCACGATTTCCGCAATGGCTATATCTCAAGAACTACTTACTGCACATATTTTCATAAAACTTCAGATTCAGTTAGTACATGATATAATTTTCTGATTACTTTTGGGTAAAAATCATCTAACAGGTGGCGTTGCTATGCTGCATTATTCATGATTATCGCAATAGCTTTATCTCACTAACAAATGCACGAATTTTCATCAAACTTCAGATTCAGTTAGACCTTGTTAGTGAGAATATTTAGTGTAGATAAATTAGTGCTGTTTAATTTTTGGTGTAAATCGCCTATCAGCTGGAGCTGCCTATGCTATACTGCATTTTTCAAGATTTCTGCAATAGCTGTATTTCAAGAACTAATGCATGAATTTTCATCAAGTTTCAGATTTAGTTACTCCCTGGTATAAATTGGTCCTGGAAGCAGGACGTTTTGGTCCCGAAACATTTCGGTTCCTTCTCCAACAAGCTGAAATTTTGTGTACGTGAAATATGTGACATAATTTAGGGAACATTGTAGAATTTTTTAACTGAAGGCCTTAAAATTTTAGTATAACGCGAATGTAAGGGCCCGAAAACTGCAAACACGTGTAACTCGGAACCAAACTATTACAGCCCACACAAATTTCGTATGGTTATCATAATTGCTTTAAAAATCAGAGGGGGTGGGGTTAGTTCTGTTGACTTTTCCTATATTTTAATGTATCATAAGTATAAGATCCTGATAAATTAGAACTTTTGTAACTCAATCTATAATTATCGCAAAACACTCATATTTTGTATGGTAAACGTAATCTTTATAAAAGGAGGGAGGTTATCAGATTTTTTAACAGAACCTCCTAAATTTCAGTATAACCCAAATATAACGGCTCTAAAAGATAAACACTTACAGCTCAGATCCAAAAATTACAGCCCATACAAATTCCGTATGGTAATCGTAATCGTTTTAAAAAGCAGTGTGTGTGTGTGTGTGTGTGTGTGGGAGGGGGGGAGGCTCAGTTGACTTTTTCTATATTTTAGTATATCATAAGTATAAGGCCTGACAAATTCAAATATTTATACCTCGAGCTATAATAAGTGTAAAACACTCATGGGTCATTTCCATGTCAAATCAACCAGCGATTCACCTGACCATTTCAGATTTCAATGAAGCTCTCAGGAATCATTCTCCCTGATGATATAAATGAGAATATATTTTTATAATTTTTTTTATCACATTAAATTTTCATACAATTAATTATTTAAATTTTGAAAAATCATCATTTTTTGAGTTGCATAAGTTTTTCAATTTTGAATTTCTCAAGTTCTATCAGGCATACAGAATTTTATTACCCCTCATTTTAAAGAGAAATTTATAAGGTTTAATTTGATACCCAAACTGACTATGCTCAATAAAAAAAAAAAAAAATTAAAATGTACAAATTTTTCAGATAGTGCTTTTTAAAATTTTTGAAAAAAATGTATGTTTGTTGTAATATTATAAGCTTAAATTTCTGAAACTTTTAGAGTGGTATCTCAATGGGATCAAGGGTTATGAAATAAAAACTGAAAATTACCATTAAAATAATCTAATTCTAGCTATTTTGTTATTTATGTATTATTTGAATGGTAATTTTCAGTTTTTATTTCATAACTCTTGATCCCATTGAGATCCCACTCTAAAAATTTCAGAAATTTTAGCTTATAATATTACAACAAACATACATTTTTTCAAAATTTTTAAAAAACACTGTCTGAAATTTTTTTTTATTTTAAATTTAAAATTTTTTTTAACTTTTTTTTTTTTTTTTTTTTTTTTTTTAACTGAGCATAGTCAACTTGGGTATCAAATTAAAACTTATAATATTCTCTTTAAAATGAGGGGTCATAAAATTCTGTATGCCTGATAGAAATTGAGAAATTCAAAATTGAAAAATTTATGCAACCCAAAAAATGATGATTTTTCAAAATTTAAATAATTAATTGTATGATAATTTAACGTGATAAAAAAATTATAAAAATGTATTCTCATTTATATCACCAGAGAGAATGATCCCTGACAGTTTCATTGAAATCTGAAATGGTCAGGTTGAATATTGAAATTTTTTGGTTGATTTGACGTGGAACGACCCTTATATTTTGTATGGCAAAATTTTTATAAAAGGAGGACATTATCAGGTTTTTTAACTGAACCCTCTAAATTTTAGTATATAACCCGAATATAAGGGGCCGAAAACATCAAACGCCTATAGCAAAATTGTAGCACCCCATGCAAATTTCTCATTGTAAAAGTAATCGTTTTCAGGAGTGGGGGAAGGGACAGTTTTGTGGATTCTTTATAAAAGCTCCTCGTATTTTAGTTTTTCATAAATATAAAGTCTAAACAATTTTAAAACATTTACAAGTTGAACTTTAATTTTCATATGCAAATGCCCATACCCTGCATATATTCAATTGTACATAATTTTTGACACTATGTGATTAAAAATGAAAAAAATCTGCAAATATTTTTACAAATCTTCATTTCATCCTATTATTTAATGGATTTTAGATATACAGTAGAACCTCGATTATCCGAAGTAATTGAGACCAACCCTCTTTCGGAAAATCGAGAATGCTTCAATTTTAAGATTACTGGCAAAAATGTGCGCTATTTCTTATTATGGTAACAAGTGCTTAATAAAAATAAATCAATAGCAAAATAGAAATAAGAATCAACTACCTGAATTTTAATTTTCAAATTGAGTACCTTTGACATATTTCACAAGGATTTGAAACAAAGTTTTGTTTGTTGCAGTTTCGACTGCCTTTGCTTTGCAGCTCTATCATGAAGGTTTTTTTTAAAAATATTATTGGTTCACGGCAAGGCACGAGAAGCCATGGTATCCAGGTTTGAGTACTGATCTCGACATTTTTTGCTCTGTTGGAAAAAACTCAACTGCTACTCCAAACTTGAAGGTAATTTTTAATATTACATGGAATATTCTTTACAGTATACTAACAGTTGATCTCTTAAAAGAAAAAAATATTTTTGAGCATATTTACTAATGCCAGTTCCTCCTCATCTTCATTTAAAACAACCCATTCACAACTGGATTCAGAACTTCGGTCACTCATTTTCTCAGGGCCTGAAACATATTTATATTATACAAGGGTCTTAAACATATTTATATTATACAAGGGCTTGAAACATATTTATATTATACAAGGGCTTGAAACATATTTATATTATACAAGGGTTTGAAACATATTTATATTATACAATAGTACAAAAGTACAGAAAAAAACCCCAATAAAACTTAGAAATAATTGCAATGGAACAGACCTCTAGATTTTTTAAAAGGTTAATGTAAGCTGGAAGAAATATATAAATTTGGAAAAAATAACGAAACAAATCATACTGTAGAATGTTTGGCACGGTTTGCAATAAAAATCTTTTGCACAGCCAATGTTGCATAAGCATATATTTTGGTAGGGTGTTGGTATAACAAAAGTATCCAGGGCTTGAAATTCAAATTTTTACAGGAGGAGAGTCTCCCTCACAACAACTGTTATAAATGGAAGGGAATTGAACTATTTCAGAAGAAGGAGAAAATACCTTTAAGCCCCTCTATTTTCTTAAGTGCCACTTAAAGATAATACAGACATCACAAAATACCATTGGAATAACTAAAAGCAACTCAGAATAGTTATCCAAAATGTTTAAATTTATTAAAATAAATGAAAATAATCAAGTTTTATGTATACCACATCCATTTTTTAACTTTATTTATTTATTTTTATTATTATTATTTTTTTTTTCTTTCAAGGACCAAATGTTATGATAGACACTTTACAATTGGGTTGTTAAAGGAATTTCTGAATTTAGACTTTATTCGATTTTAGATGCTGAAATTTTTTTTTAGAAAACTTTGCAAAATCTGAGGTGCTTCCATTATTAACTAGTTGCATAAATGATGCACATCGGTGATATAGTATTGTCAATATGGTGATTTCTGAACAAGATTATTTTATTATATCCTTAATGGAATTACAATAAAAACTGGAATCTTTAGTATTTTTATTAATTGAACTAGATTCTATGAGTAAAAGTTTTCTCATTTATTACCTTCTTAGTAAAAGGTTTCTCATTTATTACCTTTTTAGTAAAAGGTTTCTTATTTATTACCTTCTTAACCTTAAATAATACCTGAGATGCTTAAATGAATAATACACACTGCTAAAATAAGAACTGCTGGACTGACGAACACTTGTTTATTAATATGACAAACACAACGAATAGTATAACTTTTGGATATTACACTATTTGACAAAGATATTAAGATGCCGAAGTTATCAAAAACCATCAGGGCGACACACCACTGATTTCACTTCATCCTTTCATTCCACGATCTCTACAGCCACTGCAGCTTGTTCCAGTTTGAATAGTTCTGCCCTGGGGAGAGTTCACTGTTTGGCGTCCGCCAATAACCGTGCTTCGCAAATAGTAAAATTAATGCAAGCTTTACACGTCCCTCCTTAAGGAGCACATAGTTCTCCTCGGAGACTATGCTGCTAAGAAAAATACAGTTAGACTTCACAAACACATTAAAGGAAAGAGCCTGTTCGCTTGTTCAAATTTTCAATCGTTAATAAAATACTCATTATTCATCCTATCAAGTTGAAATAAATTTTTTTGAACTTGTACTGGATGACAATTGATGTTAATACAGTTTTTTCAAATATTAATTAATTAATTGAATTTTAGTTAATTAATTTTAGTTTTGCATGGGAAACAAAATGGCAGCCATTGGTTATTGAAGGTAAATGAAAGTATTTTCAATAAGGGTTTACCATAGGGGGGACCCTGTTCTGTCGCCAAATACGGCCAAGTTTGTCGCCAACTTGGCGATATATTGCCAAATTTGGCAGCCAAAATGAGTCACCAAAAGTGACGCCAACTTGGCGATATTTCTAATATTTCGCCAAATTCCCATAGAATTCCATTGTAAACCTACTTGCTTATAGAAAATCAACAAATTGAGATATTTTAATGCAACAAAAACTAATATTAGCTTAAGGGATTATATTAAATGTTTCTTTTGACCTAAGTAGGAATTGACTTTAAAAACAAAATTTTTATATTACTTGAGAAAGATATATATACAAGATAGATATATAAATAAATAAATAAATATAGGGAGAGTGTGAACTAATAGTAGGGATTGAAAAAATACAGTTAGATTTCACAAGCACATTATTAATGGAAAGAGCCTGTTCTCTTGCCCAAACTTTTAAACACTTAAATGAAAAAAATATGTCCATATATAATAATAATGTAAACAACAGTCATAATTAAACATAACATAAAATACCAGAATATATAATAATAGAATCGTTATACGATAAGTTGATATCTTTCCCTAAGGGAATCTAGAAAGTGCATCAGCATTACCATGCCTACTTCCTTTCCTATAGGTAATTTTTAGATTATATCTTTGAAGGGCTAATGCCCAGCGAGCTAGCTTGGCCCCATGTGGCAATCACTGGGTAAGATAGGCAAGTGGATTGTGATCCGGAATCACTTCAATTTGAGATCTGAAAATCCAGGTGTCGAATTTCTAAAGTGCAGCTAGACACTGTAAGCCTCTCTTTCTATAGTATACCATCTGGTCTGGCATAGTAGTCTTTTTGCTGTAGAAAGCTATCGGATGCTCTTTTCCATTTTCATCGAGCTGGGATAAACACGCTCCGACTGCAGTAGTCAGTATAAAGCTGAAAGGGTTTGTCAAATTGTGGAGTATATAAAGAAGGCATTTTAACTAAATGTTCCTTCAAGCTTTGAAAGGCCTCTTTTTCTTACTTTCCTAATGGAATTTCCTTGGGAACTCTCTGTTTTGTCAAGTTAGTTAAAGGTAGTATGATGCTTGCAAAGTTCGGGATATAGTCTCTATAATAACTTGCTATCCCCAAAACTGTTCTCAATTCTTTCTTGTTGGTAGGTGTCACTAGTTTCTTCATAGCTTCCACCTTTTCTGGGTCTGGAGCATGTCTTCCTGATCCAACTATATGCCCTAAAAATGTTACTTCTTCTTTTCCGAAATCACACTTTTCCAGATTAACAGTAAGACCTATTTCAGGAATGGTCTGTAAAATTGCACTAATATGCTTCAGATGGTCAGCCCATGTTTTTGAAAAAATTGCAACATCATTAATGTAGGATTGGCAGTAGTCTTTATGCGGAATCAAAACTTTGTCCATAGACTTTTGAAAGGTACTGCCTGCATTCTTCATGCCAAAAGGCATGACTCTTCACTGGTAATGGCCAAAGTGAGTTACGAAAGCAGCATGCCTACAGGGGTGCAGAAAATGTTTTTACTCCCAGCATTTCCCCCAATCCACATGAAAATTACTCCAAAATTTAACATTTTCTGAAAGGTTACAGCAGAGTGGGAGGAATCCACTCCCAACACTATGTATTTTTCATGGATCTTTTGACACAATTCACGTTTTTTTCGCGATCTTTTGACGAAATTTGCGGTTATTTCTCCTTCCTTTTGATAAAATTCACAGTTGTTTTGCCATCATTTGATGAAATTCGCGGTTGTTTTGCGATCGTTTGGCAAAATTTGTGGTTTTTTTCGTGATTTTTTGACGAAATTTGCAGTTTTTTGCGATCTTTTAATGAAATTTGCAATTCTTTCATGATCTTTTGATGAAATTTGCGATTCTTTCGTGATCTTTTGAAGAAATTTGCAGATTTTTTTTTATCTTTTAATGAAATTTATGGTTATTTCGCCCCTTTTGACGAAATGTGCGGTTGTTTCGCAATCTTTTGACAAAATTTGCGTTTATTTCGCAATCTTTTGAGTTAATTTACGTTCATTTCGCGATCTTTTGACGAAATTTGCAGTTTCTTTCGCTTTTCTTTGATGAAATAGGTTATTTGCCCTGTTTTGATGAAAATTGCAGTTGTTTTGCGATCTTTTGATGAAATTCGAGGTTGTTTTGTGATCTTTTAACAAAATTAGCGCTTGTTTCGCGTTCTTTTGACGAAATTTGCGATTGTTTCGAAATCTTTTGGCAAAATGTGCATTTATTTCGTGATCTTTTGACAAAGTTTGCACTCATTTCACGATTCTTTCGTGATCTTTTGAAGAAATTTGCAGATTTTTTTTGATCTTTTAATGAAATTTACGGTTATTTCGCCCCTTTTGACGAAATGTGCGGTTGTTTCGCAATCTTTTGACAAAATTTGCGTTTATTTCGCAATCTTTTGAGTTAATTTACGTTCATTTCGCGATCTTTTGACGAAATTTGCAGTTTCTTTTGCTTTTCTTTGATGAAATAGGTTATTCGCCCTGTTTTGACGAAAATTGCAGTTATTTTGCGATCTTTTGATGAAATTCGAGGTTGTTTTGTGATCTTTTAACAAAATTAGCGCTTGTTTCGCGTTCTTTTGATGAAATTTGCGATTGTTTCGCAATCTTTTGGCAAAATGTGCATTTATTTCGTGATCTTTTGACAAAGTTTGCACTCATTTCACGATCTTTTGACGAAACCTGCGGTTATTTCGTGATCTTTTGAAGAAACCTGCGGTTCTTTCGCAATCTTTTGACGAAATTTGCGGTTCTTTCGCGATCTTCTGACGAAATGTGCGGTTATTTTGCGATCTTGTGACGAAATTCGCG
The DNA here is from genome assembly GCA_963932465.1 of Maratus speciosus. NCBI lineage: Eukaryota > Metazoa > Arthropoda > Arachnida > Araneae > Salticidae > Maratus > Maratus speciosus. Next base: position 246,400,155 of record OZ010792.1, read on the forward strand.
TTTTTTCCGTAATTCTTCGCCAAAATTCGCAGTATTTTTATGTCCGAATTTTCAGATGACCAATTTTTTTTTTCCCCCCAGAACCAAATGTCTTAAACTTTCGGAACATAATCACCCCTGATATACCGTACATATTATTCTGAGATCAATTTTGTGAAGGTCGCCATATGGATATTTTTATTTGTATTGAAATTGTTCTATCTCAGGGAGTTATGGAATTCATTGTTAAAATCAAAATCAATTGTACATGTTTCTGAAAAATTTCCCCAGGGGGTTAAAATTTCTCCCGATGCTAGATCGCCGGATCGGACATATTTGATAGAGATACAAACACTGTATTTCTCATTGCCTCTTATCATCTCCTGTCATAAAACCTCATTTCACATACCTCATTTTATTTTTTTAAGTTCATAGTCATTCATTTACTTTTATTTATTTCTTAAATAATGACAGTAATAAATATTCCTTAAACTTTTACTTACCCTCTCTATTGATTCTAGACAATATCCAGCTGTAATAAAAGTTTTCTGACTTCTTTAACATCCATAGTAATTTATACCATTTTGCCGTTTCTAATTTCATTTCATTACCGTGCTTCACCGGCAAAATTTTTCCTCCAACTATGTTTCAACTCCCGTAATGATATTTCTCCTGCCAGATGGCGACTTAGGATATCGTTTCCAAATCTAATCTTTTCATCGAATCTTGCTTTGCATCGATTTGATGCCGTTCTCTGATTGGTTTGTTCGCCTGAAACGACGTTTTCAATCCGTTCCTTCTTACATAAATATGCGATTCCAACTTTAATTAGTCGCACTTTTATCTTCCTTCAATGGAAGAAGTTTGTCAAGTAACTGAACGATGACTGGTCCACGTTCTGGAATATTTGTTTAAGTTTTACCTGTGTTTTTATGTTTTATCCTAAAGCTGTGATACCATCGAACAAAATGTCCGTTCTGATATGTGAAACATCGTCATCATGTTCTCCAATATGTCTGTTCAAATGAATGATATTTATTACTGATGTCAAGCATGTTTTTGGAAGTATAATAAACTGTCCTTTATATTCAACCTGCATATGTTTTACTCTGCACTTATAAAGATCAAACTACACTTCTACATCTCTACACCTTCAATTTCAGGATAGTCCTTCCCAGCAAATGTTTTCACGTGCGTTATCTGCATCATTTGATTATATTTTAACGTGTATAATCATTTTAGATTATATCAACGTACATTAAGGGTTATGGTGAGAAAAGGATAACCTGAAGAAGTTTGAAAAAGTAGAAGTTTTCAGTCAAGTGAGCGATCTTAACATTTTTGTTTACATTTTTAATTTACAGTTCAATTACGAAATATGTTGGGTTGTTTAGTTTTCAGTTATTATTTGCAATAGTCAAGAATAATTATGCAGTTTTATGAAGATTTGATTTAGTTTTACAAACTGTTAAGTTATTTTTATGAACTTTTATTTTCCTGATTTACGAACTTTAACTTTTTGATTTTGCCGACCTTTGAACCAGTTTGTTTTGAAATAACTTTAATTTGTAGTTTTTACAGAAGATACTCAAAATAACCAAGAAGATTTATTTTAGTTTTCTGAAATTTTGATTTAATTTTGCTGACCTTTCACCTTTCAATGCTGAACTTTGATTTTGATTACTGAACTTTGAATTATTTAACGAACAGTTTTGCCGATTTCCGAACTTTTTTTTTTTTTTTTCGTTCTTACTACAGTTTATTTTGACAATAGACTATTATTTTTTATGATTTGGCATTATGAAACTTTTATGTTTGAATTAGTCATTTTTCCAATAACAAGAGCTTGACATGGGTAAAAGAGCTGATCATTAAGTGGGGGGGGGGGGGGGAGGGGGGGCAGTTATACTGTGGTTACTATTATTTTTTTTTCTTATCAAGTTTTGAAATTTTCTCTTTTTCCAAAATGGCCACTAATACTATAGATAAGTTAAGCACCAGAAATTACTCGACATGGAGCTGTGATATGAAATATTTATTGCTTGAAAAGGACCTTTGCGAAATAATAGAGAAAAAACAAAGATCACTTGAGGTGAGTACCACAGTTACTGCAGAAGACGTGGAGAAGTTTAAAACCTGTGCAAATAAGGTGTTATCGCTGATTTATCTCAACAATGAACCAGAATTCAAAAGGTTAATAGCTGATTGTTCTGAACCAGTTGATGCATGGGAACGTCTTCATAAAAACTTTCACCCGGACACCCGTACCCATCATATGACGGTTTTTAATAGTCTGATGGAGGAAAGAATTTGACATGGTGAAACGATGAACCTGTTTGCAACAAGGCTGAAGACAATTTTCCTGGAAATTAAACAAATTGACAAGAATTTTTCTGAGAATTATCTCAGCTATCAGTTTCTGCGTTTTCTTTCATCAAAATATGACACATTGTTGCAGCAAGTTTTGGCTAAGCCAGACGATAGTTTCAAGTTTGACCTCATCGTAGATGAATTAGTAGCTGAAGAGACCCGCCAAAAATTGCGTGACAAAGATGGTGCAACATATGTGAACATTTCTAACACCTACAAAATTGCTAAAAAGCAATCTTCTGTGAAACGTAATTCGTTTTTGTAAAATTCAACGTAAGAGAAGCTAGAGGTGCGGCAAACCAGGACACCTACAAGTGAATTGCTATGCTAGAGTCCCAGGTAGCCCTCAACGTTCAAGAGATTCTTCTCCTGTGCCTTCTTATAGACGTCGCAATTCATCAGAGGGATCAAGTTCTCGCCATCGTCACCGGTATTGTTCTTCAGAAAGACGCTGCCCTGATTCATCATCTGACCCATCCAGGGTTTGCCCAAGTGGGCCCGCCTGAAAAAACCCGGGTGGGTTTTTTCGGGCGGGCCCACTTGAAAAAACCCATTGTGGGTTTTTTCAAATTTTCTCATGCTTTCACAACTAACATTATTTAATCTGCGGGTTTTTTCGGGCATGCGTACTTGAAAAAACCCATTGTGTGTTTTTTCAAATTTTCTCATGTTTTCACAACTGCAACATTATTTAATATAAGGCATGAGAATGGGTGAAAACTGGAAAATTGGATTAGCAGTCAGTGGCTGTTAGACAGGGTTTGCCCAAGTGACCACTTGAAAAAAAAACATTGTGGGTTTTTTCAAATTTTCTCATGTTTTCACAACTGTAACATTATTTAATCTGAGGGTTTTTTCGAGCAGGACCACTTGAAAAAAAAAAAAACATTGTGGGTTTTTTCAAATTTTCTCATGTTTTCACAACTGTAACATTTATTTAATCTGAGGGTTTTTTCGAGCAGAACCACTTGAAAAAACCCATTGTGGGTTTTTTCAAATTTTCTCATGTTTTCACAACTGTAACATTATTTAATCTAAGGAATGAGTATGGGTGAAAACTGGAAAATTGGGTTAATAGTCAGTGGCTGTTAGACAGGGTTTGCCCAAGTGGGCCCAGCCCGAAAAACACGCCCAGGTTTTTACGGGCATTGAAAAAACCCATTGTGGGTTTTTTCAAATTTTCTTGTGCTTTCACAACTGTATCATTATTTAATCTAAGGTTTGAGAATGCAAAGATAAAGGCCAATTTAAATATATTTCAAAAGAACCAGATTTAAAGGAATTTCTAAGCAGAGATAAAATGACCAAAAAAGAAAAAAGAAGGAAGATTTTCATGCATGTAATCTAAAATGTATTCAAATGCTTTAAATCTTAATGCATGCAAAAAGATTGCACTTGAACCCCATCCTGATTGTTTGCATTGTTATAGCTTTTAAGATTAATCATCCCATTTATTATCCTGCTTCAATGTTCAATGAAAGTGTTATATAGGAGTTTTCCACACAAAAATGGTTCAGATTATGGCAAAAAAGAGTGAAACAGATAAGTTTCCTCCTGGATTTTGTGAGTTTTTTCTTTACATTCAGTACCAGTTACCAGTTACCTCTGCTTCAATCGAACAATACTTTTCCACATTTGGTCTGGTTTGGAGCAAGTTACGTAATCATTTTGTAGTTGATAAAGCAGCAAAGCTAGTAATAAGTTTATCGCCATTTGTGATATAAATTTACAAATGTTACTGACTTCTATGACAATCTAATTTAACATTTAATACTGTTGCAATATATATGTAGCAAATTTTGCTAAAATTTTCAAATATATTATTGCGAATCCCATTTCTTTCAAAAGAAAAAAAAAAGTCTTCAACTGATTTCTGATTTGAAGTAAATGAAAGAAACTATATAAATTTAACATGTTTAACTTAAGGTAAGAATTATATAAAGAAATTCATTTGTGGTTCACTTAATATATGCTTAGTTCAGCAAACTAGTCCCATGAGATACAGATGTACCTTTTAAATTAATTTGATTTTTTTTTTCTTTTTATATACTTTTTGTTAATTCATACTTAATTAATGCAAATTATGCCCAAGTTTCACTGATAAATGGAGAATTCAGGTATTATGTATATGAAAATTAGAAGCTTAAAGTGCTCTCCAAAAAAACTCAATAAAGCCCGAAAAAACCCGGGTTTTATCAGAAAAACCCGAAAAAACCCGGGTTTTAGACTAGTGGGCCCAGTGGGCTGGGTTTTTTCGAAAAAACCCGGGTTTTTTCTAACCCTGGACCCATCTGACTCCTTCACCGATTCCTGTGCTGACTCGACTGATACATCACCTGTTGCTCCCAGACGATCCAGAGGCTCCAGAGACTGGAGAAAGTCCCCCAGACGTTTTCATTCTCCTACTTTTTGTCAAAGCAGGAATGGTGGCTCTCGTGCAAAACTGTCAGATTCCTCACGTAAGTCAATTTTCTTTATCTCTCATTCAAGTTTGAGTAAAGTTAATAGTGACTGTGACTGGATTTTCGATAGTGGCGCTAACCACCATTTTTGTTCTAATAAAGCTTTATTTTCTAAATTTGAAGAACTTAACGATGAAATGTCTGTAGCTGTAAAAAATGTCTTATTTTCTATAAAGGGGAAGGGGGAAGTAAAACTACGATTTTGTCAAAGGGTTTTCACTTTATGTAATGTAATGTATAGTGACCAACTTCGTAGAAATTTGATCTCTGGGCCACAACTGGACCTAAATGGTCTAACCTTTCATGGTTTTAATGGAGAGGTAAGGTTCCGTCGGGGGGGGAGGGGGAGTATTTGTTTAGTGCTTATCTTAAAGACCGTATCTATCATCTTTACCCCAAAATTCCAGTTTCCAAGTCTAGATCTGTTAAATTTGAGGCTTCATCTGCAAATAATGAAAAAATGCTTAATTGGCACCAGAAGTATGGACATATTAGTCCTTCATTAATTGCTCATACTAGTTTGAAAAATGGTGTTCGGGGTTTACCAGGTCTAAAGGAATCCAACTTTTTCTGTGAATCATGTAAATTGGGAAAATTAAAAAATATCTCTCATAAATATAATAAAAATATTCGTTCTAATCATCCCTTGGAATTACTGTATGCTGATTTGTGGGGACCCTGTAGAGTTGAAGGCAGAAATGGTGAAAGATATTTTCTTTCAATCATTGATGATTTTTCTCGCCGTGTGTCAGTTTATCCTTAGCGATTAAAGTCAGATACCTTTGACGTGGTAAAAAGGCACATCACCAGGGCTGAAACTTACCTGAATCATAAAGTAAAAAGCTTTAGAACTGACAACAGTGGGGAATTCGACAATGCCTTTTTTAAAAAAATTTTTGAGGAAAAGGGGATCCGCCACGAATTTACCAACTGCTACACGCCGCAACAAAATGGCGTTGCCGAGCGTTTTATGTCCACAGCAGCCGATGGGATGCAAACGTTATTGATTGACAGTAATCTAGATTTAACCTTTTGGCCTGAAGCTTTAAAATTCTTTGTTTACTCCTGGAACAGAGTCTGCCCTAAACTTTTAGGAAAAACACCGTTTGAATTATATGGTGGCAGGAAACCCTCAGTTAGGCACTTAAAACCATTTGGCACAACAGCCTATGTGAAAGATTCCCAAACAAAGAAGTGGGAAAATGGATGCTCGGGCTAAGAAGGGATTCCTGGTTGGGTACACTTTTCGTACAAAAGGATACCGTATATGGTTGCCAGATACTGATGAAATAGTTTAATCCTCGAATGTCTTTTTCAATGAAAACTCTAAAGGTTTGAAGCGCAATGGAGGGAGGCTGGGCTCTGATGAATATGCCCTCTTCTCTCTCAAGACAGAGAGGAATCGAGATAATGTTGTCGAAGATGAACCTGAGGACATCCCAGGTCCTTCCAACACTTCTCAAGATTCCCCGATTGGGAGGGAGGAGGACATGGATTCGGGGCCCAGTCAAATCAATCAACCAGTTATTCCCTCACTCAGAGAAGTTAGTTGGTTTAGGAAAGCGGTCAAGTGCAGAAAAGATGACCGTTATGATATATATTATTATGAAACAGGAAAAACCGACAGATTACGCTCATTGAATGAGGTACAGAAATACTGCAAAGAAAACAATATATTGTTTAAACAAGAGATTTTCGATTTTAAGGGTTCAAATCACTATTCAGGACAAATCCCAAAACCAAATTATTCAAATTCAGATAGTGATTCAAATAGTGAAGGTGACTGTTCCAGTGAATCCAGTTATGTAAATCCTACAGCATGACTAGTTGGTGAAAGTTATACTCCCCGCACTTTTAAACAAGCATGCAAATCCGAGCAGAGTGCGATCTGGTGGGAAGCAATGAAGCTCGAGATGCAGGTCATGCATAACCGTGGGGTTTGGCACTTGGCAGAATTGCCAGTGCATGTCTCTCCAGTCGGTTGCCGGTGGGTTTATAAGACAAAAAGAGATGAAAATGGACGGATCGCCAGGCACAAGGCTCACCTTGTTGCCCAGGGTTTTAAACAAATCAAGGGCCAGTCTTACGAGGAGACTTTTAGCCCGGTTGTTAATTTTGGCGTCATCCGGTTCTTTTTCTCTCTTCTTGTGTCGTATAGTGGGTGGTCGCACATTCAGTGCGACATAACCTGCGCCTACTTGTATGCACCACTAAGTGAAGACGTGTACATGAGTCAACCTCCCGGTTTTGTAGAGCCAGGCAAAGAGCATCTATATTACAAACAGGATCGCGCCCTGTACGGTTTGCATCAAAACGGGAGAGAATGGTTTTTGAAAATACACAAAGTCTTACTAGAACTTGGTTTTAAAAAGTTTTCAAGTTGCAACTGTGTCTATATTTTTAACTCTGATATTTTACTTTTACTCTATGTGGATGATATCGTGATTTTCGGGAAGACTCAGAAGTTGATTGACAAGACCTTAAGTAAATTGATATCTAAATTTGATATTAAGGTACTTGGGAAGACGAGAAAGCTTTTGGGTGTACAATTTGAAGATACTCCAACAGGAGTCATAATTCACCAAAAGAACTACATCGAAGATATGTATGTGATAGTTTTCAAAAATTCAAAATACCTTTTTCATCTTTACCAATTAGTAAAGGTATAGTCTTCTCGAGGTCGCATTGTCCTGTTTCTGATCAAGATATAGAGGAAATGTCACACATTCCATATTGCAGCCTTTTAGGTTGTCTCTCTTTTATTGCAAATCGTACTCGCCCTGACTTGTCTTATGCCATGAATGTTTTAAGTCAATTCCAGTCAAACCCAGGGATTGTGCACTGATATGGTCTATTGAGGTTGCTAGGGTACCTGAGATCCACTAAACATTTTAGGCTTAAACTCTCGTGCAAATCTAATGATCTTCACTGACGCCGACTTTGCGGCTAACCGCGATGACCGGACCTCGGTCGGCGGCCAAATAGTCATGCTTGACGAAGCTCCTGTCGATTGGCGCACTTTCAAGGAAAAGTGCGTCTCGTTATCGACTATGGAGTCTGAATTCGTCACAATGACTGAGGCCGTCAAGAACCTGGTCTGGTCTGACCGGATACGTCGCGAGTGTGCGCAGGAAGGGATCATTCATGTACTTGGGAGAAAAGCCGAAATGAAAGCGGATAATCAGGCCGCAAATCGACTTCGTTAAATCTCCTGTTGAGAATTATAAGTTCAAGCACATAGATGTTAAGCTATTTTTTATAAGGAATCTTTTCAACAGGGGGGAATTTCTACTTTCTCACGTGCGGAGCAAGTCTAACCTGGCGGATACCTTTACCAAACCTTTATCTAAGAGTGAGATCATGAGCTTCTTGAAATTGATTTTTCTGATGTAACATTAATTTTAAGTTAAGTATGTTTTAAGTATCTCATTCATATATAAATTTTTCATATAAATCGTACCTCATTAAATGCCATTATGGTGAATTAAACTGTAAAAGTGTTTTTCAGGCTTTCTATCGCTACACTGTACCTTCTGAAATTGTTATTCACAAGTGTTAAAGGATAAGTGTAGACGCTTGCCACTTAACTTCGTAAATTTGCCTATATGCATTTTTTTATATCATCAGCTTCACTTGATCATGTCATAAATTTTAATGAATTCTTTTTAAAGAGGTTTATTTTATATAATAGTTTTTAATATTTGAAAAACCTCAATATTGTCATTATCTGTGTTTATACATTGAAACTTATTTTATGCATATCATTAATTCTTGCTTGTTCATTCTAGGCATCTAGAGCGCCATCCTTTCAATGTGATTGATTCTGGTGCACCAGAAGATTGCTAGTTGTGTGAATGTGCCCTTTATTCATTTATGAATACGTAAGCAAGTTAGTTTGTAAGAGTTGTTGGTTCCTGTCTTTCGAGCCTAGATGTCTGGAATATGAATCTTCATTAACTGTTTAATTATCTACATAATTTTTTTAAAATGTAATAAAGAATTGTATTTAATGTGATATAGTGATCAAGTTGTAATCTTGAGCTGATGCTGACAATTTCCAAATTGGAAATTGTTAGATTTTTGAATTGGTACGTACTCATCTCTTTTCCTTTGGTAATTGTGTGAGAATTTTGCATTTAACTTTGTTGGACCCCTTTAAACCTTCTGTCCGGATTACGTCGACCTCAGGTCTTGGACTTAGAAGGTGTACCTTATAGCCAACATGTTTTCTTTTAATTGAATTTTTTTATCCAGCAAATTCTTCATGCATTACTACTTCATCTTTAAATTTAAATTTTTGAGATCATTAATTGTTAAACTTTTCTAGTTAAATTGTTAAAATTTGTTAAATTTTTCCTAGTTAATCTTTTTGAAGTATTTGAAACTTCTCTTTAAATTTGTTAATGAAGTTTAAACTTCACTTTTTCAACCATTTAGGTTGTTTCAATATTTGACGTTCAAAATTGAACCATGTTTTTCAAGTCCTCATATTGGGGGGGGGGGGGAGGGGGGGTAATGTTTCAAGTTTGCACTAAAAAGTTAAAATTTTCAAGTTTAAAAACGTTCCAGTTTATTGTCAGTAATTATTATCCAGTTGATTTTTTCTTATAGCTTTATTTTGTTAAACTTAAAATTTTGTGAATATGCTGTTTGGTGATAGTCTTAGGATTTTTTTTTTTAATCCTTCGTCTTTGAGTTTACTTGTTTTCACAAGTTATCTCTTCTTTAAGAGACAATGAGAGGGGGGGCATTTGATAGAGATACAAACACTGTATTTCTCATTGCCTCTTATCATCTCCTGTCATAAAACCTCATTTTACATACCTCATTTTATTTTTAAGTTCATAGTCATTCATTTACTTTTATTTATTTCTTAAGTAATGACAGTAATAAATATTCCTTAAACTTTTACTTACCCTCTCTATTGATTCTAGACAATATCCAGCTGTAATAAAAGTTTTCTGACTTCTTTAACATCCATAGTAATTTATACCATTTTGCCGTTTCTAATTTCATTTCATTACCGTGCTTCACCGGCAAAATTTTTCCTCCAACTATGTTTCAATTCCCGTAACGATATTTCTCCCGCCAGATGGCGACTTAGGATATCGTTTCCAAATCAAATCTTTTCATCGAATCTTGCTTTGCATTGATTCGATGCCATTCTCTGATTGGTTCGTTCGCCTGAAACGACGTTTTCAATCCGTTCCTTCTTACATAAATATGCGATTCCAACTTTAATTAGTCGCACTTTTATTTTCCTTCAATGGAAGAAGTTTGTCAAGTAACAGAACGATGGCTGGTCCACGTTCTGGAATATTTGTTTAAGTTTTACCTGTGTTTTTATGTTTTATCCTAAAGCTGTGATACCATCGAACAAAATGTCCGTTCTGATATGTGAAACATCGTCATGATGTTCTCCAATATGTCTGTTCAAATGAATGATATTTATTACTGATGTCAAGCATGTTTTTGGAAGTATAATAAACAGTCCTTTATTTAATTCAACCTGCATATGTTTTACTCTGCATTTATAAAGATCAAACTACACTTCTACACCTCTACACCTTCAATTTCAGGATAGTCCTTCCCAGCAAATGTTTCACGTGCGTTATCTGCATCATTTGATTATATTTTAACGTGTATAATCATTTTAGATTATATCAATGTACATTAATATTCTGCACCCCTGGAATTCTTCCGTTTAGGAAAAAATGTAAAAAAAAAAAAAAAAAATCGCCGGAGAACCAAAATGCCAAAATTGCATAAAAAAATTCAAAGTTCACAGAGGGCAAACTTTACTATTTGTATATTGGGCTAAAAGATTGAAACCGGGTTTATTTTTTATTTTTTTTTTTTTACGAATGTTAAAAAAACTACCAGAAAAAGTGAAAAAAAGCTAAAAAATCACATAAAAATTCTCGAAAAATTTAAAAACAGCAAAGGACAAAATTTTGGCAAAAAAGTTTGAAACTGAATTCCTTTTACAAATATTATAAACCGCTAAATATTGCTCATAAACAAAATAAATAAAAAATATGGAAGTCGTTTTCGTATTTTCAGTTTCTCTTCAGTTTGACAATGCCATCTGCGTGGCCCAGACAGATTTTTTTTAAAGCAGAAAATACTCACTTATAACAATTTTTTTCCTGCTCTGATTGGTGCCTTTTATTAAAAATATATATACTATGTACAAATTTACTAATTTAAAAAAAAAATTACTTTTCGTATGTCGTTTTCATATATTCTGGTTTTCTGCAGTTTAAAATTTTCACCCAAGTTGAAATTTAAAAAGAAAAAAAAAAAAAAACCTTCGGATAGAAGGTATCTTTCTGTGGGTTTTCTAGTAGATAATAATAAAGACAGATGTTTGTCTGTCCACAGTTTTTCTGCTCGGGACAAAATTTGACAGTAAGGTTACCTGTATGCCTGAAGTTATGCACCTCGAAACAGGTTTTTAAATTTTTTTATTAGAATTTTTTAAGCTATTTTTTGTATTTTTTCGAGTTTCGTGCTTTCTTCCCAACATTCATAAAAGGAATCTATTTTCAATCCATCTTTTCCCTTTTAGCCGAATATAGTAAAGTAGTCTTCTTCGATTTTTAAATATTTTGCAAATTTTTTATGTGATTTTTAACTTTTGTTCACGTTCCGACGCGATTTTTTGACATTATTAGTAAAAGGAATCAGGTTTCAGTCTTTTAGCGTGATGTACTGAATTTCGCCCTTTGCGATTTCTGAATTTTTCACGAACGCTTTTTTTCCTTTTCATTTTTTAACACTCCTGTGATTAGAAGAGATTTTTTCTCACATTTGGAGAAATTTTCGTCTTTAGAAAGGAAAATTTCTAGAAACTTTGATCTTTGATTCACGACTTCTTTGTGTTATGAAGGAAAAAAGTCATGTGTATAAAAGTTCAGTTTATAACAGGGAAATGTACAATGCAGCACAGTTGGCGGAACACTCCTGTGATTTGATTTGACGAAAATGCATTTTTATATTTAGTAAGGATGTTAGGTAATTTTTACGTTAGATTGGCGCGTTTTCTATATTTTCGCTAAAAATGGGTAAATCAAAGTGGTTTTTTTTTTGGGGGGGGGGGGGGGGACGGACATAGATGTAATCAATGCAATCATAATAGATGTAAATTTCCAACTGGGTGAAAAATGTCCGGACCAGGATTCAAACTAGGGATTGACCGAATACCGAATATTCGATTCGGTATTCGGTGATTCGGCATGTAAACCGAATATTCGGCTTCGGCCGAATACTTCAAAGTATTCGGCCGAATAATTGCAGATAAGTATTTTCTTAGAAGTAGAAGAATTCTCTTTTACTTAGAAGTAGAATAGGCTAAATGGTGAGTTTCAATATTATGTGCATGAGTTCAAAGTTCAGCTGCACTACCAAAAACAAGTCAAAGGCCATTTTTAATTACAAAAAAACTTTTTTTTTCTTTCCTAAAATAGTCTATATAGGGGTGAAATCAGAACAACTGTCTACGATATAGGAAAAAAAAGTAAGGAATATGGGCATCTTTCCATTACCTTTTAATTTTAATTATTTCTACATTAGTTTTTTCAATTTAAATTTATTTAATGTGTATTCTCTTTAATATACACCTCAAATAAGTATATCAGAGTTCATCTCTGTATATCTAAGGTTTATATTAAAGAAAATACAATGCATCAAATAAGTATACTCCTATGCCTATCCTATAGCTTTTATAACCATTAAAATCTCTCAAATTTATCTTCATCACCACAGTGATAAATATTAAATCAAAGTATAAATATGTATCAATAATTTCTCAGAAAATAGTTAAGTGTACAAATTGATATGATACCTTTTGTATTTGAGAACATTCCAATTCAATATGTATATAATTAGACAATCAGTAAATCAGCTTAATGACAACATTGTTTATTATTTGAATGAACTTTTGTTTTTCTGTCAACCCTTCTCCTTAATAATGCCCTGTATAGTTTAATATTTTCATACGTTATTTTGGGGTATTGACTAGTGATAAAATAATAAAAAATAAGTGATGGGTTAATGAATTTGTGAGTTGAAAGAAGTCATTTTTTTGTGTAATTAGATTTAAGAATAAAAATGTAACTGAATTAAATTATTAAGAATTTAATTTTAATTAAAGTTTATTAAAAAAGCTAATATATGCAAAAATGTGTATTAAAAATTTTTAAGTATTCGGTTGCCGAATACCGAATATTCGGTGTACACTTTGACCGAAGCTTCGGTATTCGGTATTCGGCAAAATTGCTGATTCGGTCAATCCCTAATTCAAACCCGGGACCTCCTGGCTGAAGCTGCCAGTGCTCTGCCATCTGAGCTATCCCGGACGATTCTGGTCGAACTTTTTCACCCAGCTAACCTCAGACCAGATGCTGTAAATCAACAAGGTTAGCTGGGTGAAAAAGTTCGACCAAAATCGTCCGGGATACCTCAGATGGCAGAGCACTGGCGGTTTCAGCCAGGAGGTCCCGGGTTCGAATCCTGGTCCGGACATTTTTTTGCCCAGTTGGAAATTTACATCTATTATGATTCGTTTACCAATTAGAATAATTGTGTTAATATTAATCTAGTGTAATTTCGTATCCAGCGATTTCTGGAGTTCCATTACCTGAGATTTATTCTGTTGAGCTGAACCAGGTTTCAGACCAGATGCTGTAATCAACAAGGTTAGCTGGGTGAAAAAGTTCGACCAGAATCGTCCGGGATAGCTCAGATGGCAGAGCACTGGCGGCTTCAGCCAGGAGGTCCCGGGTTCGAATCCTGGTCCGGACATTTTTCGCCCAGTTGGAAATTTACATCTATTATGATTTGTTTACCAATTAGAATAATTGTGTTAATATTAATCTAGTCTAAGAATACCAATTTAAAATTTTTTCTATGGACAAATACTATTAGTACTATAGTAGGAAATAGGAAATGCTATACCAAGAAATTAGAAAAGTTTGGGGAGACTTTAACAAAAAATTAGATTTATAATTTTTTATTTGTAAATCCTTCAATTTACAAAAAAAGAAAATAAAATAAACTTTTTTTTTTTTTTTTTTTTTTTTTTTTGCAGAATTGTTTTAAAAATAACTAATAATGAAATAAATACTTTCTTGTCTAATATTTTGATTTCTAGAAGTTTTTTACATGTGGTTTTTTTTTTAGGTAACATGGGTTATTTTTAGAAAAAAGTGGGGTTTTTTCAAATTCTTGTTTAATTGACTGCCAATTTGTAATATATTGACAGAATCAAAAATACTATACATTAGAACGTTAGTCAGAACAAGCTGTGAAAATGTAGCTACTTCAAACTGTTTTGTACTTTTTATTAAATTTTATATACAGAAAAATTCAAAAAGTGAGGGTTTTTTTGGAGGACAGCACAATATATGTGCATATAAATAGGGATGCTGACAAATAATGTATATGATGATATACATAACCTAAAAATATAATGAAAATTCCGTATGCAATGTCAGATGCGGGGGAAAATCCTATACAATGACACCTCATTCATCATTGTACGATACATATTATTTAGATTCAGTAAATATGTGATGTCAGATGGACAAAAAATACTATCCAATGATACCTCATTTATCATTATAGACTACATATTAGTTGAGCAAAAGGGATGTTGACAGTAGAAATAATATTATATGATTTATGAACATCATATGATAATTATTTATAGATGTGTATAATATCAGGAATTACAAAAAGGACATAAGAACAAACTAAGAACTGATCGTATCCCACATTTATAGTAAATACTTTTATTCAATAAATTATGAAGAAAACTATAAATATGAAAAAATCAATTACCAGTTTTCAATTCATTTAACTAGTTTCGACATCAAAAGCGATCGTATGCTGTCGAAAAATTTTTAAAGGGCACGCAGAAAAAACGAAAACAAACAAATGCCCGTGAGTATAAATCAAGAAAATTCCCGAATTCTTATTGGATTAACGAACTTTTCGTTTTCTTAACCATGGATGTGAATAAAAAGACTGTAAATTCTATAAAGAAATATTTTTTCTCATCTCTTGAAGCTATACCGAAACTAATCCTTTACTTTTAGTATTTTTGAAGCTCATAAAACGTTTATTTGGAACCATTTGCAGTTAGAACTCGATTAAACTTACTAAAATGAGTTTTATTAGGAATACATCCTAACTAATCAACCAACAATCATTAGTACCAACTAGCGTTCTTTGCCAACCCAAACCAACCCAACTACCAGTTTTTTGGTCGCTAAACGTGGCGGAGGTAGGTGACTTGCTGTGCCTGGCTCCGTGCGAGTAGTAGTGACATCCCCGTAGTGCGTTTTCATCCACGTGTCGTAATTTTGTTTTCATCTCTTCTTGTTGGGGCTAGTCGGTGGTAATTTTTATTTTGTGTGGTGTATTTCTTGTGTTTATCTGTAGTCGTCTTGTATTTTGGTGTTCTGAGATATCCTTCTCCTGCTGATATCGGCGGAGATTGGATTGTTTGCATAAATTATGCCGTCTGTATTTAACGTCTCCGATGCTAGCGAATCTGATTCTGAAACCTTCATCCAGGACATAATTAGTACGTCTCAGCAAATTTTTTATTCTTTTAATAATGGTGTTTCTCATGTATGTATATTTATTGAACCGCAAAGCGGTCAATTTCCTCGCAATAAACCTCAATTGTTAAAAAAAGATATTGACGATAAAGTGGGACCAAACGCCCCATTAAATATTCGCTTCACCAGAATTGGTAAGCTCGCTGTTGAAACTTCGGATAGTGCTTGTGCCCAAAGAGTGGCGGACATCTCATGTCTACTTGGTGTTCCGGTGAATACTTATATACAGCAGGAAACCATTACATCAAGATTTGTGGTTCATAACGTTGACAAAAGCATCCAGCTGGCGGAGTTGGGGAGAGAAATTCAAGATGAGAATGGACTTAAAGTTAAAGAACTAAGACGCTTTACAAAAAAAGAGAACTCTAATATTTCTCCGTTGGAAACCGTCCTTGTTACTATTTATGGTACTATTATTCCTAACAGGATAAAGATGTTTTATATGAGTGAGAGGGTTCGCCCTTTCTATGACAGACCCCGCCAATGTTTAAATTGTTGGCAATTTAACCACGCTACTGGTAAATGTAAAAATGGAATAGTTTGCAGGAAATGTGGGGAAAACCACGCAGCTGCCACATGTAACAGTATGGACTTTAAGTGTGCCAACTGCCAGGGTGCGCATATTGCGTCAGATCCACAATGCCCGGCCCGCTCCAAGGAGATGGACTTTTTGAGATTTAAGTCTGACAACCACCTGTCAATTACTGAAGCGCGTAGAAGATATGCTAAAAACGAGAAACCAAAAAGATATGCTGAAGCTGCTAAACCTCCTGAACTCGCCGCCAATCCTCTGTATGTTACCAAAGAAGATTTGGAGCAAACGCTTGAACTCTTCTTCCAGCGTACCCAGGAGTGCTTCCTTGTAGCCATGCGACAGCAGGCGCAATTTTTCTTGCAGGCAGTGGAGGGGGTGGTAAACTCCCTTTCGTCGGTACATGCAGGAGCTTCTCAGTCTACTAGTACTCCAAAAGAAAATGTGCAATCTCCTGATGATCATAATTCAAAGTCAAAAAAAATAAAGCTGGCGAACTTGGTTCCGCCCATTAATATGCCTACCAAACAGACTCTATATAGCCCTAACAATTCAGCCTGTGCTCCGAATTTATTCTCTGCCTCACCTTTAGACTTTTCTGGTATACAGTCCTCAAGTAACCCTGATAGCGCTTATGTTCCTCCGGCACCGGAAATCGAGACTGTGCCTCCCGACAGTAGGATGCATGAAGGTTAGTGCGTTTTCTTCTGTTTCTTCAGTTTGCTCAGTTTTTCCTCTTGTTTTTTTTTTTTTTATTGTGCCTTTGCTGTTTTTTGTTGTTGTTGTTGTTCCCCCCTCCCAGTGCGTTTGTTTGCTATGCTGTTTCTGGGGTTGCTATTTTTGTATATATATATATATATATATATTTTTTTTTTTTTTTTTTTTTTTTTCTCTGCATTCTTATCTTTATGGCTCGTTCATCTGGTTCATTCTCGGTGATCCAGTGGAATGCCCGGGGGATTAGAAACAAATCCCGTTGGCTGACATCTTTGTTTTTCAGGAATCCTTTCTTAACGGGGAGGATTCGTTTGCTCTACCTGGTAAGGTGGTTTACCGGTGTGACAGACCCGGCAGGGGTGGTGGTCTTATCACCGCTGTCAGTCGTAATCTCACGTCTGCTCAGATTTTTCTGAACCTTCCCACTCCTCAGGATGTGGAGGCCCTGGGGGTCAATGTCTATCTAAACCGTCACTGGGTGACTTTTGTTAACGTCTATGCTCCCGAGGGTAGGGTTAGTGAAGCCTGGCTCCAATGTTTGTTAAAGTCTTTAAAATATCCTTTTTTCATTCTTGGTGATTTCAATCAGAAGCACCACGCTTGGGGCGGGTCCTGCAACTCCCCTGGCGCTGAAGATACTTTCCGGTGGCTGATTAACAACAATGTCTGCATCTTGAACACCACTCAACATACCCACGTCTCTTATTCTGGTTCGCAGTCACTTATTGATCTCTCTTTTTCTAGTCCGGATCTTTTTCGGCGTACTGATTCCTTCGTCCATCCTGATCCCTTTGATTCGGATCACCGGCCCATTATCCATACGATTAATCGCTGCACGTCTTCCTCGGTTCATACTTCCATTGATTGGAATGCGGTGGTGCCCTGCTTCAACCAAGTTCTTGAGGGTCGCACCATCGATTCTTTTGACGACCTCCAGAATAGCTTTCGGGCTGTGACTTCTAGGAACTCTTTCAGTTATAGAGTGGAGCATCGTGATAATCCTCCTTGGTGGGACTCCCACTGTTCTTGGCTGCTTGGACAGAAACGTAAGTTCCTGAGACTTGCGAAAACCTTTTTGTCCAGGGACTTCTGGAAAACTTATAAAAGGTTTGCCGCCAAACTTAAGAGTTACATGAAGCGCCAGGCTCGCAACTATTGGGATGACATTTGTTGCTCGGTGGACTCTGGGTCCATGTATCGTATCATCAAGGCCATTGGTAATAGGAGCACTGCGAAATCCAATCTCCTGCTGACGGTTGAAGATGGGGACATCATGGATAGGATGGAACAAGCTAATACCTTTGCGGATCTGTTTGGCAACGCCGATGAGCTCGATGGTATCCCATATGATCTTAGCACCACCGAGGATCGGTGGAATAAGTTAATCACGTTAGAAGAGCTTCAAATCGCGATTCAGCAACTTAGTAATACTACCCCAGGGGAAGACGGGATTCCTGCTAAGGTGTATAAAGCTCTTTCTGCTACGAACAAAGTGAGTTTCCTCCGGCTTCTCAATGAAAGCTTTGCTTCCGGGATTGTCCCAGATACCTGGAGATCTGCTGTGATATTGCCGATCTGGAAACCTGGCAAGCTGAAGACAGCCCCAAGCAGCTATCGCCCTATTGCCCTCACAGCCGTGGGATGCAAAATTATGGAAAAGATTCTGCTTAAGAGAATTCTGGACTGGGTCATACCCAATCAGATCTTCCAGGATAGGCACTTTGGTTTTCTTCCTAACTGTGATTGTACAAAAGCCCTTAAACTGTTCCATTCCGACATCAGCCAAGCCAGGAAAGACAAAAAATTCATTATTGCTCTCAAGCTTGATATTCATGCTGCCTATGACTCCATTTGGCGTGATGGCCTCATCTATAAAATGGTTAGCATTGGTATTGCCGGCAGGACTGCGCTCTGGATCTCTAAGTGGATTAACTGTAGACGGATCAAGGTTAAGTGGAGGGGTGTCTTCTCCCGCCCAGTGAGGTCTTCTCGTGGGGTCCCTCAGGGTAGTGTCCTATCGCCCATCCTATTTATGATTTTCCTGTGGGACATGTTTGATGCAGTCGACTCCGGGGTCCAAATGGTCATTTATGCTGATGATATCCTGCTGTATGTTTCGGATGCTCTGTTTGAAACGGCCTTCTCCAAGCTGCAAGATATTCTTAATAGGATTTATTTGTGGTGCTGCCACTGGAAACTCGAGCTCCGTCCTGACAAGTGCGCTGCTATTGCTTTTTCACGTCACAGTATCCACCCCCCTATCAACCTTACGCTTCATGGCTCAGATATCCCATGGCATTCTTCTGTGAAAATTCTGGGGGTCATTTTCACTTACAACCTCTCCTTTAACGAGCACATTGAGTATATCCGCAGGAAATGTACCAAACGTTTGAATCTGCTGAGAGCAGTTGCCAGCCCTCATTGGGGGGTGAAAACTACAAATTTGATTCCTTTGGTGAATTCCATCATCCGCGGGGTGCTCGATTATGCTTGCCCGGTCTATGGCACTGCTGCCCATTCATCTCTGAAGAAAGTGGATGTTCTGTACAATGCCGCCTTGCGTTTTGCAACCGGTCTGCCGAGGTGGACGCCCATTTTCAAGTTGTATAAAGAAGCCAATCAAGTTCCTCTCAGATTTCGGCGTACCTATTTGACCGATTCCTTTTATATCCGTTGTACCGCAGCTGCCAATTTCAACAGGCCTTCCCTGCACATTTTTCCTGGTCCACGGATTCCACTCTGGTGATGCCGTCAATGTTAATTACCTCTTCTTGGCCTGCGGGTATTATAAATGATTATTGTGATATCATTACTGACCAACTCCCATTCCAAACAAAGCAGCTCCCTCCTACTACTATCAGTCACTGTTTTAATCTTTACATGCATGACATTCAACAACGTGGTAGCTACAGCATCATTGCGACAGATGCATCGAAGAATGACTTCAAGACCTCCATTGCTGCAATCAATATTACTGAGAATGCTTCTAGGGCCCATTTAGTTAACCATCTGAATTCTGTCTTTACGGCTGAGGTCCTAGCCATACATCTTGCCTTTCAAAGCTTCCTTCTTCATAATAGAAAGTACATTGTGATAACGGACAGCAAGTCTACTCTGGAAGCCCTTAAGCATGTTAATTATAAGTCTCCTACCGTTATCCTGCATCTTTTTCAAACACTGGTTCATGTCCGGAAGAACATTGCGAATCTCACCCTAATTTGGGTCCCGGGCCATGCTGGTATTGCACCAAATGAGAGGGCTGATAGACTAGCCAACAGTGGTCCCTTTGCTGTTAATACTTACAGTGGTATTGCTCCAGATGATCTGAAAAGGCACTTAAGGGATCGCCTCGATGCAAGTTTCAAGCTCTGGTGGGACAGCAGCAAATATGCTGTAGACTCGCCGTTTCTGGGACCGAGCATCTATCGGTGGACGAGGAACAGAAGAGAGGACATTTTCACTGCTCGCTTTCGGACGCAAACTGCTATAACAGACAAACGGCTGCACACCTTCAAGCAGAACAATTCTCCCATTTGCTCATTATGTCTCACGGATGTTGGGACGGAGTTCCATTATATTTTCAGCTGTCGGGTTTTTGATGCGGAGAGGTCTATCCTTCGGGATGCGATGTCTGCGGCTGGCTTTTCTCTTGATGACTGGGTTGATCTCTGGGACTGTCTGAATTCTAACTATCGCTGTTTTCGCCTTTTCCTTAGACTCTTCCTCGGGAGCGGACGATTTTAATTGTCTCATCTTGTGTTGCACGTTTTATACGTTTTTGTTTTTTCTTTTTATTTATGGTTGGTGTGTTTCCTGCTGAGTGTTAGGTAAGTGACGTTCTAGTTTTGGGTCTGTTTTACTTGGTACTGTAGTTTTACTCCGTGGGTTTCTGGGTGTGGTTTCCCTCTCTGTTGTTATTGCTGGTGATCGTTGTCTCTGTGTTAGATGTTTTTCTCCTGCTTGTATGGTGTCTGTTGTTGTGTTCCTGGTATCTGTTTCTGCCTTGGTTTCTGTGATCATTTGAGGTCATGCCGGCACTAGCTGTAGCACCTACCTCAAAGCCAAATCAAATCAAAACCCAACTACCAACCAACCGAAAGGGAAAATAAATACACAACATGCTCTATCAGCTTCATCCTTTATTTGTTTACATTTTTTGTGAAATCTTGTGACAAATTAGTGCACCATTTTTGACATGTTTTCGAGCCGTATTGTAAATATTTTTGTAAAATATCGATTAATAAATCAAAACAATGGGTTTCGTTATATTAGAAGCGTAGTACGTCGTGGAGATGGCCCAAAAGTGATTCAAGGTAGAATTAAAAGAGTCACAGAATACGATGACTCAGACCATATCAAAACTTATAAAGACTTGGTTCAAAGCGTTCAAAAATCAAATCTTGGTGATGAACTTGAAATTGAAAGAAACTTTTTGAATGAAGATTATCATGGACATGTGTTTGAAAAATGTGAAAGCTATTATGATGAGCACATAAGGTATACACATGTCATCTATATTTCATAACTTAGCAGTAGTCATTAATTTGATTTATTTACTTTGTTACTCAGATAAACAACTGAACACTGTTGAATAGAGTAAATAGGAGTACCTATGGGTCGGATTTCCGATGTTTAAATTTCTGCTTAATTTGAATATCTAGCTCTTTTTTCTTTCATTGTACACTTAGTAGGATTCAATTTTAATGAACTCAGAGTAAGAAATTATAAAAGTATTTACATTCAGTTTTGTGCAAATAAGTGACATTGAAATATAAAAAATAAAAATCGAATAATAAAAAAATAAGTTAAGGGAGAGTGGCTCACCTTGGGACACAGTAGGGGAGACTTGATCCCTTTTTCAGTTTTTAATTTTTATTTTGGAAATAACAAAACTTTTAAAAAATGTTTCCAGTTATTATTAAATGCTCACGTGTCTTTCTAGTTGTAGTATTTTTTTTTATTTTTGAAAAAACATTTTAAAAATAAAAATAAATTATTTTCCAAAAAATAAAAAAAGGATCAAGTCTCCCCAGTTGCAGGGAGACTTGATCCCTTGCTAAGGGAAACTTGGTCCCTGAAATAGATGCGTTGAAATGATTCAAATTAAGAAGTAGAAATTAAATTATTAAATTTATTGTTGATTAACATGTAAAAAAAAAGGGGGGGGACACGATTAATGATCAAAAAACATTTTCAAAGTTTGAAAAATCAATTGCAAATATTAAAATTATTGCAGTTTGAAGAATTCCATAAAGTTGGGTATAGTTTTTTGACAATGTCATCATTGTCCATGTCCACAACACTATTGTCAACATTTTCTGGATAAATAAATTGGTTGAAATTATCTGGCTCGTAATTGGCTCGTTTTCTTAGAAAATTGATTTCAAATTCAGATGATAAAATCTTCTTTTAAATTTTTTCAATGAAATGACTAATTTTCTTTTTGAAATGATAGTTCTAGTCAACTTGAGTTTTTCCCGATTTTTGTTTCTTAGTTGACATTCTTGTATTTCTTCTTCATTCTGTGTTTTAGTTGGTGTGCTTGTCAAAATTTTTGAAGACCCTTTTTTCATTTCTTTAGATTTTCCTATTTTTGGTAATGAAACTTTAGGGAAAGCTTGTATGTCTTCTGGTGTGACTATGTTTGGTTCAACTGTAATTTTTTTACTGCTTGTTTGGAGTTAATGGTTAATTTGATAAAAAAAATAATCTTCAGAAATTCCTATTTAAGGGATATATTCCAGTGATTTTAAACCCATTTATTATGTTAGTTGTCACCATTGTTTTAGGATAGGCAGTTCTGATCAGTTCTGCAATTTGATAAATCGTTGTCATTTAAGCAGGATGATTAGTCATACAGTCTTGAGCAGCCACATTAAAATATCTTTTAAGTGGTCCATATACAGTACGATCCAGAGGCTGTAATTTGTGAGAAGTGTGCAGTGATATTTTTTTCATTTTCTCTGTTTTAAGTAAATATTTAAATTTTGGTCGGAATTCACCAGAGCTCATAAATACCTGGGCTCCGGAGCCCAGTGCAATAGCGATTCCGAAAATCCGAGGCCTAAATTACTCTTTCCTTTCCCTCTGATCTCCAATTTTCTGCATTCTTTTCTATCAAAACGCTTACGTAGTGTATCGCTCACGTAGGGGATGGACAGGAAACGGCGCGTAAGATTTTCTGAACATATTTTTTATAAATGCTTTTACTTGTCGTTCATTCATTATCTACATATATGCATAGCTGCGAACAATTTTCTTTGTGTGTGTGTGTGTGTGTTAACACTATTTCTGAATCATATTCCTTACCTTATTAAATTGTAGCATTCTGCGATTAATTAACATTAAAATTAGGCAAAGGTTTCTATTCGAAGGAGTGATGAGCTAAAAAGTGGAATAGTTGACAGTTAAGTATACGCAGGTAGATATTTAAAATTCTTATTTTGCTAAAGAAAAAAAGATGCTTTAAAATTTGCAAATAAGGCATGAAATATAAATATGCGGATTGGAATGATGGTGTGGCGTGGCGGGAGGCGCTACGATTTTAGTACTGTGGAATATTAGGGCTCCGGTACTTCTTTTCTTAGAAATTAAGCCCTGCTTATATGGTTATCATGATTATTCATTATGATTAACACTTTACTGTTTTGATTATAATATCTTACATTCCTTACGAAGTGCTGTAAAAATTTTGCAAAGTTAGACGTATGTCTCACATGTGCATTCATCCACCATGGGCTTGCTAACCATCATATGCAGCCACATATTAACTTTCTATCTTTGTCAACCATCTAAAATCAAGGCAACCATATTCTAACTAATACAGATAATATCGAAATCTCACAATGAGAAATAGGGGGTTAATAGAATTTAACATTAATTTAGTTTAACTTTGATATGGGGACACTTGATCCCCAGGATCAAGTCTCCGCATACAACAGGGATCAAGTGTCCCTAATGTGCATGTTTGGGGGAAAAAATAAAGAAGCTGTATTGGATTTAAATAACAGCATTTAAGCAGTAAGGAATGTTAGTATATTATGTCAATAAAATTAAGTAATTTAGTTATATTTAGCAAAAAATATGAAACACAAACTACCTACTCAAAAAGAAGTTTGATGGTAAGAAAACAGAGATTCATTTCTTACAACAAAAATAAAAATGGATGAATGAAATTATGTTGCTAGATCTATTGATAAGAAATCACTTTATTAATGTTTCCAGGTTCAGGTTTAGAAACTTAATTGCATTTTTCTCTGGTTTTAGACCTAGGGATCAAGTCTCCCCTACACCTCAGAGCAGCTGTATTTTCTGTCCTAAATTTTAAATTAACTTATAACTCTTGCAGATGCAGATAGATAACAGCACAATCTAACTTTCAGACATGTTTTGATTCCATTAATGAAGCAGAAGCAGGCAAGAATTTATTAAGATTTTGGCACAATCCCAGAACAGGCGAGACACCCCATTTGGCGACTTTTCTGACATGCACCAACAACCCCACAAATGTGGCAACCTGAAAACTAACGTGATTGGTCCACTTTCTTGACTGCCGCCAGACTGTTTTCTACGTCATCATCCAGGAATCATGGGAAATAAAACATTTATGAATAACAATGTATTAGAAAACACAGGAAAGCTCATTTTTATGAGATTCAAAATAAAACAAACTATTTAAACTACCTTTCTAAATCAGAGTAATGATTTAAAGATTAAAATTTTCATTTCTCAATAACGTTCAGAAAAAATCATCGCATTATTTCAATTTTTTAAAGTACCTGCCTATATCAGAGTAAAAATTGAATAATTCATTTCTAATTTATGAAAGTATGAGTGCTTTGCGTTCATGAAAAAAAAAATATATATATATATTATATCACTGAATACAGCAACCTAGTTTTGCAGCAATTTGAAAAACTCAGGACACTCCTTAAAACAGCAGTTTGTACATGAAGTATGAACACTACGCGGTTATTTGCTGATAGAAAACATCACTGGATTCAGCAAGCTAATTGTGCAGCAATCTCAAAAATCCATGAAACTTGTTAAAGTAGCAGTCAATAAATGCATGTGAAAAAAAAAAAAAAAAACACTGTATTTAGCAAACTAGCTGTGCAGCAATCTAAAAAAAACACAAAACTCGTAAGGCCTGCCATGCATGAGAAATATACAATAAACGGCTAACAAAATATGCATAAAATTATTAAGATACCTTAAAAAGACGTCTCCTTTCTTGAAACGCAACACTAAAAAATGTTGACTTGCCATAATTTTGCAAATTTTCAGTCGTTGGTAATTTGTCATTTAACTTTCCCGCAAAAAAAAATGAACAAATACTCACAACTTCAAACTAAATCCCACAGGCACTTTAATTTTCAAATTTTACAACTAAAAACAGCAAAAAAAAAAAAAAAAAAATGAACAAATATTAACAATATCAAACTTTACCTTGCTGTCATTTTAATTTTACAATTTAAAAACAAATTACAAAACATGTGGAGTTGAGTTGTCAAAACATTGCTGAGTTAATTTTTCAATCTCGATTTTCAGAATACATCATCAATGACGTGAATAAAATGATGTTTTCAGGTAGGCGTAACCAAAAATACGATAAAAGTGATACTACCAGAAGAAACGATTTATCCCCCTGCCAAGTTAATGGTCATGAAGTGTCTCATTTGTTCTGGAATTCAGCCAAGATTTTTATTTTGCAAACATGTCTAGTAACTTTCATGTAAAAGTTTGATAAGTTGCAAAGTGGAATTTGATTGAAAATATTTTGAAATAAAAGGTAATATATTGAAATTCAAAGCTTTCTCAAAACTGATGTAAGTATAATAGTTCTAGTGCTAAGCTTAACAGCATGCCAATCTAAAATTTCATAGTGGGTATACGCGTATACGGTGCACATTGGGACACAAGATATGCCTAACTAATTTTTATTCAAAATATTTTAACAAAAATATATTGTGTTTAAAACATTTTTATTTAATCTACATAACACATATTTATTAATAGTTGTTATTTGTTCTTTGAAGTCATTAGGCTTATCAATGGCAAAGATTAGAAATTTAGAATACAAAAAAATGCAGCAATTCATGCTGATAATTTTCAGAAAGCTGCTGCAAAAAATTTATCAGCTGAAATGTCTTTTCAATTTAAATAAATTTCTTTTCTTGAACAAACAATTCCATGTAAATTAGTGGGGCACCTTGGGACAAAGCACAAGTTTAATAAATATTTTTAAACAAAATTTCTATAATGGATATAAGATCAAAAGCTATTTATTAATGTTGACAAATGTTAAAAAAAAGAATACCAGGTAAAATTTTGACAATTGATCAGTATTAAAAAAAAAGAAAGAAAAAAAGTATCCTAAGGTGAGCCACTCTCCCTTACACACACACACACAAAAAAAAAAATACAATTTTAATTCTTTGAACAAAACTAGAGTATTTTGGCACAATCCTAGAAGAAACAAGACACCCAATTTTGGTGATGTATTTGACATGCGTCATTTGGCAGCCTCGAAATTTTCCCCAATCACAATGCATACTTTTCGGCAGACAACTTACTACTTACACAGTTCCAACAAGAATTTCTTTCCTGAAGTAAACATTCCACACAATAAACTTGAAGCAATTTACAAATTTTTAGCTTTTTTTTTCCTCCGCATTTTTCAATTTGTACATATTTTTAGCTCTGGATTTTTCGATTTATATAAATTTTTCGATTTTTACAAATTTTTCGCTCTGGATTTTTCAATTTTTTACAAATTTTTCACTCTGGATTTTTAGATTTTGGATCATTCCATGTGAAATCAACCAATTAAAAAAAACTTGTTGCACCATAGTCACAGATTTTTTTTACATTTTTATCATAGACGGACATAGTAGTGAAACCCTCAAATCTGAAATTTAAAAATAATTTTCGCAATATTGGCTGAGATATAGTTTTTTCAAAATTGACCCTTACCAAATGGTGGCCATCTTGGATTCATTCCCAATGTCTATATATACCATATATACTTGCGTATAAGTCGAGAAATTTTGGACAAAAAAAGAACTTCAAAGTGGGGAGGGGGGGGTCGACTAATATGCGAAACCTTAAAAAAAAAAAAAAAATTATATCCAGAAAAACTTTGATATCAAATCGGTGCTGCCGCACTCCCCATCGTGCTTAGTATACAGTACAAAATCCAAAATCCGGACCCTGACGATTCCGAATTTCAGATCATTTTCTGTTTATTTTGTAAAAAAAAAAAAAAAAAAAAAAAAAAAAACTACCCCCCCCCTTCCCCCCGCCCTCCCCCATGCAAAAAATACACAAAAAAAAGTGTGTGATTTATGTGAAGAACGCATTTTCAATACTAAAAAAATGATAATATTAAAGCAGATATCTTAATAGAGAATATTTTTTTTAGGTAAAAAAAAATCTATCCACCATGAACACCCCCCTTTCCCCGCGAATTATTTACATCAGAAATACATTTACAATAATGAAAAAAGATAATACTTAAAAATAATAAAACTGAAGTAGATATTTGAGATAATTTTTTTATAAAAGTAAATAACATCAGTTCCTATGATGTTACGATGTTTCGCTGCTCCAATCCTTTGATGATTTAATTATCGTCGTATTTAACTTATGTATCATGAAATTCTGAAATACAACCTCACCCAAATGTAACACCCCACCCCCCTTCAACAATGTTCAACAAATTTCATTTTTCGAAAAAAATTCGTTACTGATTTTCTAAGCTTTGTAGATTAAAATATAAACATCTTATTTTGGATGGTATGCTTTTGTATTTTTTATTATTTTTTTTAATCCTTAGTTAAAAAGAAAAAATCTATCCATGGTTTCTTTCTGCATAGCAAAACTACTATCCACTCAAAGTTGAGGATGTGATTCTGTAAACATTCGACTTTCGATCTCACAGAGCGAGGTGAATAAACAAAAACAAACCGCAAATTAGTTTTCTATTTCTTTGCAGTTTCGGTAAAGTGGGCAATTTTGTAGACATTGTAACTTTCTAATAACTAATTATATTTTAATAAAAATTTGTTACACAGCCTAATTTACTATTATTTCAACTTTGTGAAAATTTGAAAGAAATCGGTCAAGAGTTGCCATGTCAAATCAACACAGTTTCAGACCAAAATCTCCCTTGACCCCTCGGATTTTGATGAAACTTGGTTTATCAAGTGCCTTTACATAGTTATGAAAGAAAACACTAAAATTATTTTTTTAATAAATTTAGTTTTAATTTTATTAACAATTAAATACAGCATTTTTCATTAAAATTTGCTATATCTTGAATCACTTAATTGCCATTAAAACTAAATGTGATACAAATTTTGTTTATGTATCATCATTTTAAAGATCTTTTTATGACCTTTAATTTAATATGCAACATGATAAAAAAATTTTAAAATTTAATTTTAAAAAAATTCAAATTTAAATTTTAAATTTCTCAAAAAGTGACATTTTTAAAATTCTAAAATAATCCTCAAATTTGCTTCATATTGTGTTCTTACAATTACCCAAGTTTCACAATGGGATCTTTATGGGATTAAAAGATATATGAAATTTAAGTTTATATATATATATACAGTGATAATTTTAAATTGCTTTTCAATACCATATTAGTATTTTAGAAAATATTTTCTATAATTTGTTAGATAGAATATAGTATCCAATTATACATATATATTTTTTTTAAATAAACTTTTGGAATTGTAAATTATCACATAAATTAGCATATTGATCCCTTATTTGGTTTTAATAATGCAGAACAAATTATTTCTTTTAGAATTAGCATAATAAATGTTCTAGAAAGTACTTCAAAAGAGTGTTTGTGGGTGTATACTATCCTTGTGGTATTGGTCAAAATTAACATTTTTAGCCACTCGCTAGTATACTGATTTTTTTCACTGGCCAGTTTTTTTTTTACCACTGGCCAGTAACAAAGTTATGTACGCTCCATACAAAATTGTGTTTTTTCTATAACTATCAACATTGTAATTTACTAATATATATTACGTTTACCATTCGATATGATTACACTCAACTGAAAAATTTTATTTTTACTATTAATTGTAATGAAATAAATTCATAGGAAATTTTCAGAAAGGTTACAGCAGAGGGGGAGCCCTCCCCCCCCCACCCCCCCTCAGCACACTAACTAATATGCATTTTTCTGCGACCATTTAACGAATTTCGCTTTTTTTTTTTTTTTTTTTTTTTTTTGCGATCTTTTGACGAAATCTGCGTTTTTCCCGCATCTTTTCACAAAATTGCGTTTCTTTTTTTGTAATATTTTAACGAAATTTGTGGCTTTTTTCACCATTCTTTGAATATATTTGCAATTTTTTTTTTCAAGATTTTTTGACGAAATTTGCGTTTTTAGGCGATCTTTGGACGGAATTTGTGTTTTTTCCGCAATCTTTTCGTGAAATTTGCGTTTTTTTCATGATCTTTTGACGAAAGTTGCGTTTTTTCCACGAAATTTGTGTTTTTTCTACGATCGTTTGAAGAAAGTTGCGTTTTCTCCGTGATCTTTTCACGAAATTTATGTTTTTTCAGCGATCTTTTCTCGAAATTTGTGTTTTTTCCGCGATCTTTTGACAAAATTTATGTTTTTTCCGTGATCTTTTGACGAAATTTGTGTTTTTTCCGCAATCTTTTCTGGAAATGTGTTTTTCCACGATCTTTTGACGAAATTTGCGTTTTTCCGCGATTTTGTCACGAAAGTTGTGTTTTCTCTGCGATCTTTTCATGAAATTTGTGTTTTTTCAGTGATCTTTTCACGAATTTTGCGTTTTTTCACAAATTTTCCGTTTTTCCCACGATCTTTTCACGAATTTTGCATTTTTCTGCGATCTTTTCACAAAATTTGTGTTTTTTCGCAACCTTTTCACGAAGTTTGCGTTTTTTTTTTGTTTTGTTTTGTTTTTTTTTTTGTAATCTTTTCATGAATTTTGTGTTTTTTCCGCGACCTTTTCACGAATTTTGCATTTTATCCGCGATCTTTTCACGAATTTTGCGTTTTATCCGCGATCTTTTCACGAAATTTGTGTTTTCCACGATCTTTTCACGAAATTTGCATTTTTCCTCGATACTTTGAAGAATTTTGTGATTCTTATTCGTGATTCTTTGTCAAAATTTGCGTTTTTCCCGCGATCTTTTCTGGAAATTTGTGTTTTTCCGCGATCTTTTGACGAAATTTGCGTTTTTTCAGCGATTTTGTCACGAAAGTTGCGTTTACTCCGCGATCTTTTCACGAATTTTGCGTTTTATCTGTGATCTTTTCACGAAATTTGCGTTTTTCCGGAATCTTTTCACGAAATTTGAGTTTTTCTGCGATCTTTTCACGAATTTTGTGTTTTTACTGCGATCTTTTCACAAATTTTGCGTTTTATCCACGATCTTTTCAGGAAAGTTGCGTTTTTCGTGATCTTTTTACGAAATTTGTGTTTTTCTGCGATACTTTGAAGAATTTTTGTGATTCTGTTTCGTGATTTTTTGTCGAAATTTGCGTTTTTTCTGCAATCTTTTCACGAAATTTATGTTTTTTCTGAGATTTTTTGACGAAATTTGCATTATGATCTTGTTCACAGGCGATATATAATTTAACTAATTATATACGTTAAAATGGTACATTAACATAAGCAGAAACGTGCCATGAAAGCTAAAGTTGGAGATGCAATTTCACGGAAGAATGGACATGTCTTGAATGTAATAAATGTAATTTAGAGAATGCTTTAGTAACACAAAGTCATATTCACTTAAAAACAAATTGCAGTTTATTGATAAACATCTCGAAGGAGTTGACAGCATAATATTTCACATAATAACATCTCTTGAAAACGACAGTCATGAAGAATGGTGATTTTGTTTAGATACAGGAATAAGCATACTTAATTTACATATGAAAACTATTTAAAAGCATTTAAAATCTTATGAAACGTAAATATAATAAAAAGTATACTAATCATACGTCCAGGATAGAGTGCCAGCCCCTATCGGGTTCATGAAAAATAGCTTCCATTAGGAAGACTAAAAAGTGCAACATTACTGTGTTTGCATCGCGTATTTATCCAAAATGGCTCGGATTGAAAACATCGTTTGGGAGCGACGCCTGCCAAACGGACCAATCAGAAAGCGGCATCGAATCGATGCAAGCAGAGATTCAATGCAAAGATCGATTAAAGAAGTGATATGCAATGTCGCCATCTAGCGGAGAAAATATCATTACGGAAAATTAAACTTAGTCTGAAGATGAATATTGCCAGTGTAGGATGACAAGATATGGATGTAATGAAACGGAAAATGGCGGAAGTTAATATAAACGCCAAAAGATTAAAGGGGAACTTAAATCAACTGGATATTAACTGAAAACAATATGGAAAGGTAAGTTTAAGTTAATTAATGTCTATTGTTGATATTATAATGAAATAAATAAAAGTAAATAAGAAACTTTATTGAATATGAACTTAGAAATAAAAATGATGTAAGTGGAATGAAATGATGATACAAGTAGATAAGGGAGGCGATGAGAACCACAAAGTTTGATGGTTTCCATCACTTGTCAAGAAAATTGCGTTTTCTCCGCGATCTTTTTCACGAAATTTGCATTTTTTCCATGATGTTTTGACGTAATTCGCGTTGTTTACGTGGTCCTTGGGCGAAATTCACATTTTTTCACGATTCTTTAACGGAATTGGTGAATTTTTTCTACGAACGACTGACGAAATTGATTTTTTTCGGCGACTATATCGAAATTAGCAATATTTTTATGTCTCAATTTTCTGATTGATGACTTTTTTTTTTTTTCCGGAACCGAATGCCTTAAATTTTTGGAAAATTCGAGACACAATCACCCCTGCTACTTTCTTTTCTAACGTTCAGGAGAATCGCCGATTTGGATACCGTAAATTCCGAACGAATTTCACCCCTTTCCTCCCTGGCATCGATCTTTCAACCATCGCGTTTGGCGAGTGAGGACAATAAAGTTAATCGCCACGGTTTAAGTGTTACTCGACTCCTGGCGAGTGGCGGGTGCTAATTTTGTGCTATACCTTGTGGGTGGATCCTTTAGACTGATTGGATAAAATGTGTATAGGGGCGGATCTTAGTAGGTATTACTTGGCCATATCTACATCTTTGTATTGTAAGAGCTCATTGTCACATATTTTTGTTGTTGTTCTGGTACTTAAATATTCATAATAGTAATTTTGTCTGAACAATCTGCAAATTGTATTTTTTAATGCAGTAGAAGTTTGTTAATTACAAAGCTTATTTGTTGTTAGCATAGTATTTAATATTCACAATGGGTTCTAGAGGAGTTGGGACTTTAAATTGTTTTAATCCCTTCAAAAAACCTCATCATTCACATATAAGAAAAGGACTAAGAACTATTATGCCATGGATGTGTGCATTAATTCCAGAAATGCCTGCAAACTCAAAAGCATGTACTAACTGCAAAAAGAACTTGTCAGAAAGAAAGAATGATAACAGTGCAAATGATCTTCCCAGTACCAGCTACTGGTGATTTGAAACCTAAAAGTAATGTATCTGAAGACAGTGATCCTCAGGCCCGTAGCTAAACGATGCTTCCAGGTCGGCAAATGTTTTTCCAAGAGGGGCAAAATTACTTTCTTCATTTTTTTAGACTTTTACGACCTCTTAAAAATATATATTCCGTATTCAGTGTAAGTTTATAGCTCTTCCCAAAGTAGTTGAAAAGTGATATTTTTTCATCTAGCTGTCTTTCCATAAACTAATTTATGTAAATATGGTTAAGATAATACGGATTTTCACAAAAATGTTAGATGTTGTTATGGATTGCTACAACATCGTTACTGGCCAAATGTCTGTGGATACCCCCCCCCCCCCCTCTATCAACTAATAATACAATATTCCAAGAAATTCATTTACAGTAAAACCTGTAAAAATGGAATCGTAAGGGGTCAATAAAAAACTCCGTTTTAGACAAGTTTCCATCTTATCAGGTATAAGTGCAGTGTTGAATTTAGTAGTGGTGTACCGAGTAGTACTTTGGCCGAATAGCCGAGTACCGAGTACTCGGCCATTGACTACTCGGCCGAGTACCGAGTAGTTGGGTAATAAGGAAAAAAAATGCTGATATGCACATAATGTGAGCTTAGGTGTACATATATATATATTCCTGTGTATACATATATATAATGTACATATATATATATAAATTAACTAATTAAATTTGAAATTTATTTGTGCACCTTTTTAAAGACAATTTTTGATAATTCAAAACAGTAGCAAAAAAAGGAGAATTGACACATAACATGTACAATTATTAACCAATATAAAATTAAAACATTCTTCAACCCTCTAATTTATTCCGATACCTAAAATCTGTCTACCAAAAAAAAAAAAATAAATAAATAAAATGTTTATTGGTTACTGTAACAATTCATTGAATAATGCAAAACATTTCATATTTATTTTGTAACTGTACCTTATTTTCTTTTGATTAAAAATAAAAGAGAGAAAAATACAAAGAGAGGTACAAAAAGATATACAGGATTTCTTAACAGAAGACTTATGTAAAATTGACACTCCATTTGCATGGTGGGGGGAAAAAAAAAACTTCCGATTATGTGCAATCTTGCAAAAAAATTCTTATGTGCACCTTCAACCACTGTTTATTCTGAGCGTATATTTTCAGAGGTAAGCCAAATTTATAGTAGTAAAAGAAATGCCCTGTTTACTGATAATGTAGAACATTTGGTGTTTTTGCACCATAATTTGAAAGATAATAAATTTATTTATTTTTTTTTTATTACATTTATTGTATTTCCAGTTCCTTTATCCAAAATAATAGTCTTTTCTGTTTTCATATATATTTAAAAAGAACTTATTTTTATTTGCATAAATGTGAAACTAAATTTTAATCTGGAATTATTTTATGAGGGTTTTGTTCTTAACTTTTTCTATATTTTGTAGAGATATTGTTAAATACACTACAGAGTAAATAGTTTTATGAATTATTGCATATATTATACATTGATATTCGAATAACTTTTTACAGATCAGTTTTAAATTCATATGCTTAAAAAATTAAATTCTTACAACTACTCGGTATTGGCCAAGTACTCGGCCAAAATTTCACCGAGTACCGAGTATTTACCGAGTACTCGGTACGGCTCTAGAATTTAGGCACTTTTCTCCGGCAGAGATTGACGCTTCCGGAGTGGTAGACAGTATGGAGCTTTTAGGGGAGGAATTGCACTTCTACAACTTTAATAAGCACAAAAATAGAAAGCTTCCGGGTGTGACATTTTGATGCTCAGGTGAGAACCCTCTTCCCGGGTTCCCCCCTAAATTCATTAATTATTGTATGATATTCCTTTCAACGTGACTATGAAATGACCCCATGTAAAACAGTATATTTTTATAGACAGCTTCCATTTACACAGGTTTTACAGTATTTATGGAATTTTACATGATTTAAAGTTTATTATAAAGGAGGCCCTGGTAATTACATTGATAGTTGTGTCCTTTATTTACAAAATAGGTAACCCTCTCATAACTAAATATTAAAATATTTTCACGAATATTTTACACATGCTTCAAAACCATAATATGTGTTTATAACTGATAACCATTTCAAACAATTTGGACAATACAAGAAAAAAATCTCTTCTGGCTAGGCCTGCAAGCCATGGTTGGCTTTTTCCCGTCCAAAACTTGTTTTTCCCATCCCACTGGGAAAAACTGGTAAATACTGGGAAAAACTTCCAAATGACAATATGTAAGAAATATTCTGGCTTTCTGAATCTGATGTGTAAAATTAAAGATAGAAATACATAGTTATTACAAATTTTCCTTAGGTTTAAAATTATTTTGTAGGAAAGGAATATAAATAAATAAGAATTATTGAATAAAGCAGAAATTCAAGAATCTGCTGTAGAGAAAATAGCTGGGAGAACTGTTACTCTCATGCAAGTTGGATAGAGTAATGTCCATAATGACCCCTTTATAGCCAATTCCATATTTTGTAATGGAAAAAGTATGCTTCTTTCTGCAATAGATTTCGGGAAAAATAAGAAAACAAGAGAGTATTGGGCTAAGATATGTTATTATCCCACCCTCCGCGAAGTTGAGTATTTGGCGATTTTTATCGCTCTGGCAACCCCGGCGTTTGGCGTCTAGTAACTTATTATGGCAACCCCCTTTTTTACGACGCGAGAGCGTGAACATTCATTTCACTGCCGGGTGTCGTTGCTGATGGTTGGTTGACTCTTGTACCAGATACTCTTTGATATCGTGTTCTATGGCTGTCTTTTTATTTTTATGTTAAATTTATTGGATGTATTTCATTGACTATAGTTTCTGTAGTCCGTTTAAATGCTCTTGCTGAAGTAATTAAGAAATATGAGGAAATTTTGACATGAAAGGGGGGTTTGTTTATAGCGTGTCAATGCGTATTAAGCCTATTTTGGAAAATGACGGCGGTGTTATATTTTGTGCTGTAGGTTTCAAGAAAGCAGATGTCTGTTAAGGTATGTTGATAATTTTATGTATATTTTGTTGCTTTAAGAGTTTTTTACATTTTGAGAATGCTATATTGCGAAAAATGCTGAATTCGGCGATTTTTTTTTTCTGAAAATGAGCGCGAAGCGCTCATACAGCTATTGCTGATTGCCACTTTAGCGAGTCTCGTTTTTTAGGTATATTTTGCTGTTTTAAGAGTTTTTTACATTTTGAGATTGCTACAAGACGAGAACTGCTGAATTTTGAGAATGCTATATTGCGAGAAATGCTGAATTCGGCGATGTTTTTTTTCCGTTAAATGTGCGCGAAGCGCTCATACAAGGATTACTGATTTGCCAGTTTAGTGAATTTTGTTTATTATTTACATTTTATTTTCGTTGAGCCAAACATGCGTAGAAACGGGTGCTTGGCGACATTTACTACTTGGCGGAAAAGGGATTTTCTCGCCAAAAAAAATCCAAGATGACGGAGGGTGGGATAATAACACATCTGTTCCGAGTATTGTATAAATTTTGCTTGTGGGGCAAAAATTGCAGCAGCAGCTACATATAGATGCACTGTAAAAAGTTTCGGTTCGGATAATAAACAGAAAATGCTTACAATAAGGCAGAATCTTGAAATGGAAGATATTATACTAGTTACATATGGATCTGCATCGCATTATTTAAATATTCTTGGCAAGAATGTGACTACTGATTCTGTTGTGGCTAATGTTGCCAAAATTCAGAATTGTTTTAGAAATCACCATAACCCTGGGACTTTATTGAAAGAGTATGCCAATTCAGTTAAACCACAAATTCCAGGTGAGACCAGGTGGAACTCACAAATAGCATCAGAGTCAGATAATATAGACAAACACGCGAACGCCGTTCGCAGAAAATTTTCAAAGTTTGCAGACAGTTTTGATGGGTTTTTTTTACAAGTTTCTTTATTTAAAAAAAGAAATTAATCAAGACCCCAGGCAGAGAATTGGTGTAACGCATGTTGCAGACTATTGACAAGGTCTGTAGACTATTTTTCAACTGGAGAAAAAAAAAGTTTGCTAGAAAGTATTTGCCCTCCTGCCAGGGCCGGTAGCAGAAACAGTGCAGCACCGACGCAGGTGCTGCAGATTATGTTAGGCTTTGCAGATTAATTTAACAGATTAAAAATAAATTTTGAGTTAAAAAATAAATGTTAAATGTTGATCTCTTTTTAAATAAAGTTTATTTGGTTGGAAATTTTAGTGAATGTTTATGTGCTTGTATATAACTTTTCATTTTTGTTGTTGATGGCAATATAGGACTCGGGAGGAGCGCAGCGTTTTTTTGCAGAAAATTTTAAAGAAATTATTTGAGTTCGCAGACAGTTTTACATTTTATCTAAGTCTGAATAGCATGTTTAAAAACTTTTACTACTAACAGGACTTTTTATCTTCAAATTGTCAATAATCACGAAGATGAAATTGATAAAAACATTAAGTGCTTAGTAAATAATCTCTGTATAAAGAAGGAAAAAATATGTACAACCAAATGGAACTAGTTCCAAAAGCTCTTACAAAGTGCATATCGATAATAATGCCAATATTGCTGATGCTTGTAAAATTTACCTAGAGCTTCTTCAAAATAAAGAACTCAATTAACATTTCACCAAAGTGAAATCTAACTTTGATAAAGCAATGACCCCTGTCCATTTTTTTGGCACACCTGATGAATCTGAACTATAAAGGTGAAAAGTTATCACAGGATCAGGAAGAATCGGCTCGTGAATATTTACAGACTTTAAATCCAAAGTACTCACAATACAATTCAAGTGAGAAGATGCACCTTTTCCGAAGACATTACAAACACTATTTCAGCGGCACCGTGGTGGAAGAATTTAGGTAGAACTGGAATAGATGCAGAATTTCTCCAATTAATGGAACATCTTCAGGGATGTCCTGCATCATCAAAATCTCTGGAGTGTATTTTTTCTAATTTTTTTTTCATCCAAAACAAGATTAGAAATAAACTCTGTTTACAAAAAGCCTCTAAATTAGTATTTTGTTATATGATGCTAAAATCCAATGTGGAAGGGGCAAACGAAGAATATGATTATGATTGGTAAACGTTTGGGAATATGTGTGGTGTATAAATATTTAAATAAATGCACTTCATTGTCTGTTTTTGCAGATCTTACTTTTTTTTTTTTAACCTTTCAAGCTATTTACTTAGAACTCATTTTTGACATTTTTAAAGGTTGTTTTGAATTTATATTTATGTTTTTAATAATCAGTTTTTCCCATGTGGGAAAAACATAGTATTTCCCAGGACGGTAAATACCAGTTTTTACTATGGTATTTACCGGGGGTGGGAAAAACCTTGCCAACCCTGCTGCAAGCACAGGTACATTTCGAAGTTAAGTACCAATTTCACCAACAAAAACTAAATCAAGATTACAGATAAACCCAGTTTAATCCTTTCAGGGGCACAGTACTTATGTTAATTAAATGTTGAAATCATTGATTCACACCAGAATTCAAGAACAAAATTATTCGAAAATAAGTAAAAGATTTTCTTCATGTATAATTATAAAAGCAAAATTTCATTCCAAAATTCCGGTGTCATTGTGTGTGAGTTGGTCATGAATTTCATATCTTTTGAATTGACGAAGTTAGGAATTTTTTTCTTCTTAAAACTCTATTTTTTCTCGACTTGAGACCATTTTTAATTAAATCAAAAATCTGTCATACATAAATTGTTGCCTTTTTCCTAGAAGTAATAATAACTTTAAACGGATTCAATATGTATCACAACTGAGAAATTATGGGGCTTTTCTGTTTTCACAAAAACCTTCTCCATTTCCACCCCCTTGCTCCAATTTTGCCCATTAACACTTTGAGGTCTATGCCCGAGTGTCACTCAAGGTCCGTTTTCGGTGAAGCGAACTAAACCTGAGAGTCTCTCAGGGTCAACTTTTCACACTCTGAGCTATAAAAATACCTACTATATACATTCGCAGTCTTTTCATATATTATCTACTAACCTTTTATTTCGAAAAAAATAAAAATACGTTGCTGCACTAAACTGAAGTAAGTATATATGTAAATATCTAGAATCAGAGCTTAATTCGAACTTGCTGTGAGCCTTGTGGTGGTGTTGCTCTTTGTACTTTAAAATGTACCACACAAAAGCACATTTTACTAAATAATGTTTATATACAAATAAAACCTATTTCCAGATATTTTTACAACATTTGGGTAACTTTTTATTCCTGTATATGTAAAATTTTATATTAAAAAATTACGTTTTCTTATGCAGAACTTTTTTAGAAAATATAAAACATGCTTTTTTTCAATAATTTCTCATTAAATATTAATTTTTAGTACATTTAAATAGTTGCTTGATTATAAAAAAGAACAGTTTGAAGTTTATAACAAAAAAAATATTAAAATATATATCTTCCAAGTAATTTTTAAAAAATCATGAAAAGTACCAAATACTCTCACTCTAGAGGAAGATATGCGGTTGAAATAGCTCAGACCTCAAAGTGTTAACAAACTGACTGAGATTTTCTGCCCCTTGATTTTATGTATCAGTCTGGAAGAGATTTGTGCAGAATTATGGAAGTTATCGTGTCCATAAAAAAGTGATTATATATTATATATACATAGATAGATAGGCAGATAAAGTTTTGAACTGGTTTTGGGTTATAGGGGGTCATGATCTGCAAAAAATGTTCAGAAATTCCAACATAGGGAGAATGTAATAATAGGTAGTGTTTCTTATGAAATCTACCTAAAAGTCTTCTTACAAGCGTCTTATAGGGGTCATGATCTGCAAAAAATGTTCAGAAATTCCAACATAGGGAGAATGTAATAATAGGTAGTGTTTCTTATGAAATCTACCTAACAGTCTTCTTACAAGCGTCATTCCACTAAATATTAATAGTTTTCCACGAATCTTGTGTACAGGATTTGAAACTATTATATTTATGACTTATAAAAACTTCAAAGCGTTAAGACAATAAGAACTATTTTTTTTTTTAAATATTAAATGCCTGATGAGATAAAAAAAAAAATCTGTGCCCTTTAAAATTCCGAATCCACTATTTTTTGTTGAAATATATAACACTCTTTAAAGAGGGCCCATTATGTCGCATTTGGTATAAACATTGCGAGGCCCCGATACGAGGTTCGTTTGGAAATATTTTTATTTAAAAGTAAAAATTTTTACAAAATTGAATTAAAGATATAAACTAATACAAATTTAATGTTAATATCATCACCTCACAAGCAATGCCGGACTGGTCAGCAAGTACCACACAAATAAAAACTATCATGAAAATGTATATCAGTATAATTCACTATTATGGTCTCCATTCGAACTCCCTATTCTCTAACATAATTACGAAAACATTGTTATACTTAAATGCTATAAAGTTGCAATTATTTTCATTCTGACCATACGATAGCAAATAGTGTTTTCTATAAAGACAAGGGATATTTCAGAAAAAAATGTAAAGTAGGTGTTATAAGCCAATTTTTGAGGCTAGGAAAGATCATCTGAGACACTCTCGTTTAAAGCTCAAGATTCGATGCATTTGTCAAGAAATGAGAAATGCTATTCGATTCTAAACTACTTCAATAATATTGCCTACGAATGCCACACCTTTACATTTAAAAATAAGTCCACGAACGCATTATAGTCATTATAAAGTCGAGTGAACAGAAATATTTTTTACAAACAGCCGTAAGTGATTATTGTTTGTAAACTGCAGCTATAAATTAAGGAAATACCAAAATAAAAATTAGTATGTTATCTATATTATAAAGAACAAACATATCTGTCCGTAACGCATACGTCATTCTGCGAATGGCAACACTTTGAAATTTGAAATAAAATTCCGGTATTGCAATTTTCACTACTACTGCAAATTTTTAAACTTCTAAACATCGCACAGTTTCAATTTTTAAACCGTCGTATAGGGGAAAAAATTTACGTTTAAATGCAATTTGTTTGAAAGCTCTGTCTCAATTTATTTTTGAGATATTAATTTTTTTATAGTTTTTAATACCAATTTTGTAATTGTGGCAACTGAAGTTACTACGTTTCTATCAAATGTAAAGGGAAAATAGTCATGGTTTATTTATTTTTATTGATTATATCCTTATTGATGCCATTTTCACATTACAAATAAAAGTAACTTTTTTCTAATTTTTGAACAAAAAATGACGTCAGCCATTAAAAAAACACTCATTCTTCTTCATAAATCAAAAGATTGAAGAAGATATTTCAATATTTTTACATTACGCTGATACTGAATTTGAGACGCTAGGCAAAATGATTCAGTGAGTAAAAATGATGTCATATTTAAAACAAAACGTTCATTTTCTTTGATAAAACTAAATATTTGACCAATACTAAATGGCCAATACTATGGCAACTAAAGGCAAATTTCTGAATGGTAAATTTCCACGGGTACTGAGATTAGAACTTAAAGTTTGTGCGAATGTTCACATGAAAAGTTGTATCGGGCAAATGTGACTTTAAGTTATGAAATACATTCATTAATAAAGTATTGCGCTTTAAAATATTTTTAAATTGTGAATTTGAGTGGTGCGTATGTAAATTTTGAGAATGTGAAAATAGCATATATAGATTTTATGGGGGAAAATTTTATAATGTGACAAAGCGAAATCCTTTTTAGTGATTTTTCATCCCATAAAATCAAACTTAAGAGCCTCAATCGATAACTTCAACATAATTACTCATCTTGATTACGTATTCTAAAACAGTTTAATTTTTCAATAGCTTAAGCAGTTGAAGTTTGTGGAAATAATATTTTGGTAATTTTAGATTAAAAACATTATTTGTTTTAAGAGTTAGACAACCAATTCAAGATGAATTTTTTATTGTAAATATTTTGGTAGGTTTATTATAAATTCGATCTAACAGTTCCATTCTAAACATTTTAATTCATCGAATTTCGGCAGGTTCCAACTTGTAGCTTTAAAATATTAATGCTCGTTTAGTATTTTTGTTAATTTTTCAATTTATATTTCCGCTTCACAATCTTACATTTATTTCTCCTTTTTCATACAGAAATTATGTGATATTTGGATATTTATATCGCATAAATAGGAAGAAAGAAACAAAATAACTAAAAAAAGAAAAGTGCCCAGTTAAACTGATGGCATTGAGCTCACAGGCTATTCACACTAATTGTATATTATACTCTTATTTCAAAGAATAATGCCCACAAAAAATAAATGAAGGGGGATTAGCCCCCGTTCCCCCACTTTAAACTTAACCAATGATCCTCCAAATCTAATCAGGGAAACACCTTAACATAATAAACCAGTATACCAAATTTGCAGCAAATCAGATAATCCTGCATGAAAAAACCATTTTGCTAAATTAAGGGGGAATCTAACACCCTTTCCCCCCTTTATATTTAACTAATGAACCTCCAAATCTAATTAGGAGAGCTCCTTATCAGAATGAACATAGAAAAAAAAAAATAAAGCAAATTGGATTATTCTGCCTGAAAATGCATTTATCTAAATTAAGGGGATGGGTATTGTCCCCGCTTTCCCCTTTTTATACTTAACCTATGAACCTCCAAATCTAATAAAGGAAGCACCATATAGGAATAAACCAACCTATCAAATTTGAAGCAAATCGATTAATTCTGCATGAAAAACCCATTTATCTAAATTAACGGGGGGATCTAGCCCC
This sequence comes from Maratus speciosus, assembly GCA_963932465.1. Taxonomy (NCBI): domain Eukaryota; kingdom Metazoa; phylum Arthropoda; class Arachnida; order Araneae; family Salticidae; genus Maratus; species Maratus speciosus. The sequence continues at coordinate 246,442,081 of OZ010792.1, forward strand.
AGCTCCCCCCCCCTTTTAAACTTAACCAATAAACCTGCAAAATTAATCAAGGCAGCTCCTTAACATAATAAACCGGTATACCAAATTTGGAGCAAATTGAATAATTCTGCATGAAAAACCCATTTATCTAAAATAAGGGGGGGGGGAATAGCCTCCTTTTTCCCCTTTATACTTAACCAATGAACCCCCAAAACTAATCAGGGAATCGCCTTATCAGAATGAACCTAGAAAAAAAATGTCAAGCAAATAGGATGTTTCTATCAAGAGTTATCGCGTTATGTACATACATACATACAGAACCAGCAGGCTCATTAGCTCTCAGGCTTTGATAGACTGTGAGCTAAAAAGTAGAATAAATCAGGTTATATCTTTGTTAAAAAATAAAAATAAAGGAGTGTGTATGTAAGGGGGGGGGGGGAGAGCACGAGAAAAAAGTCATAAAAAGATAATTACTTTCTGTAATATTCTCATTTCTAAATTACATTTATATCATTTAATTAATATAAAATATTATATTCAAATAGTCATAGATGATATTTACAATGTAATTATAAAGCTCTTTATTCTGAAATACCCTTTCTAGATATTGCAATTCTGTGTGATAATGATTTTACAAACGTTTATGATTTGCAACAGTGTCAAGAAGCTGGCAAAGAAAATTTTCCACTTTTCGTTGAAAAGCCCCAAAAGCAACATAGTGAAGTTAACAATGACATAGCCACATGATTGTAACACATAATAGTTACCCGTTTTGCGGAACCTGTCGTGTCAAGTACATAAAATAGGTAGCCAACTGCAAATGAAAATCCAAGCGTTTGGTTTCTCAACCATCTTTACTTGATTTCAATAAATTTCATGTATGACAGTTATACAAAGAAAACGATTTTCGTGGACATCAGTATGAGTTTGAGAAAAAGAGATAAGAGGATAAACTCTAAATCCTATCCTATTCTCTAAGTCTGCAGTTTGATTCTTTGGGGAGGCGGTAAGGTAAATTTCTACAAAGCAACAAAATGAAAAATGTCCTTCAGCTCTTGGAATGAAAGAAAAAAAAAAGTCTTTACAAATGGTTGTTTTGTTTAAATTGAGAAGTTTTAGGGGTAGGTGTCTGTTAGGTTACAATTTATTCTAAAAAAAAAAAAGTTTTTTTTTTTTTTTTTTTTTTTTAATGAGGCAAAAAAAAGTTTGGAAATTTAATGTGTCAATCAGGCTATCCAGTCAATTGTGCTAGGTCGGGCAAATATTTTTCCAGGTCGGGCCTTGCACGACCTGGCCCCCATCTAGCTACGGACTTGGTGATCCTAAAACTCTAAATGGTATGATCCATGTCAATTCAGGCAGCCAAAGAAAAAATCTTACCTTCGTAGTCTCAGAAGTTTTTGAATTGAACATATGTTAAAATTCAATAAAAAATAAGATACTTGTATATTTTGGTTTTGCCCAAAAAAATTCCTGGCCTGAGATACAGGCCGCCAAAGATGGCATCCCAGGCACCATTTCCGATTCGCCATTTTCGGTAAAAATTTTAAAGTCCTCTATCTCTAAAACGGTGCAAGATATTTTGTTGCGTTTTTTTTTATTTTAAAGATAATATTCTTCTGTTTAAAATGATATACCAATTTTGAAAAATGTATTCAACTTTTCTTGTGGCAACCTTTTGAAAAAAAAAAATTGTATTTCAAAAAAAAATTTTTTTTCGAAAATGCCAATCCTAAAAATTTTGATTTTTTTTGCTGTTGATCAATACCATTGGGAACTATCTTCACTGTAAAGGAGAACTTCCACTTTTGAGTTTAACTAATTTTAGAAACATTTAAAAAATTCAGAGAATTTTACAGGAACTGTATATATACAGTTCCAGTAAAAGTCACTGAATTTTTAATTATTTGTATCATATTTGTAAGGATAAGCCTACTATATATCCTAAACAAGTTAGAAATTGCAATATCAAATGTGGCAAATGAGGTGCGAGCGTAGTATTAACTAGTTTTATAAATATTCAGATCTTGGTGCAATAAGTGTTACACTCTTGGGCAAAAAGGCATGAATACAAAATTTACTATGCATATATTAAATTCAGTAATACGGAAGTAATATGAATCCATCTTAAAAGGACTTAATCGCCATGGCAACCTAGAATCATTGCCTATCATGGTATATCATTGAATCAATTATGTATTAAAGGATTTTTAAATAGAATGAAGAAAACTTTTATTAATGTCTTTTATGTTTTAATTTGATTTTCATAGCATTTGAAGTGATAAATACTTTATTGCAGAGGTTTACAAAAAATTACTTCCTGTGTCATAGAAAGTGCATAGTGTTTACAGGGACACACAAAAGATTTAGGATACTTTACCTTATTGGAAATACTGTACATTAGCGATGATTGCTAGAGGTGCATTTTTAGTTGCGATATGAGTTTTTAAGTTTAATTAAATATTTCCATATTACGTTGTGTGTATAAAGGCTGTAGATCATATACAGGGCTACACAAAAGAAATCGTAAGGGTATTGCTGGAAGTGCATTTTTAGTTGTGTTTGAGTTTTTAAGTTTAACTAAATTTTTCCATGTTACGTTGTGCGCATAAATGCTGTAGATCATGTACAGGGCTACATAAAAGAAATCTTAAGGGTTTACTGAGTATGAATGAAAGTAGCTTAAAGGTGATTTTCAAATGAGTTATGCATTTTTACACTGAACTACATTTAGTATACTAAGACATGTTTGGAGAATATAGATAAAATGATATACAGGCCCATGCAAAGAATTAGATCCATGGCCGTCTATAGATGATAATCTCTGGAAGTGTGATTTCACTGGTTTTAAGGATGTTTTAATCTTAATTAAATATTAGCTAAATAGTGGCATGTATATAAAGATAGTAGGTAAAATACAGGGTTGTATGAAAATATTCAAGTATGCTTCCGTCTATTGACAGAAATTTCTAAAAGTCAAATTCCGACCTATTTATGTATTTTTAACAATTTCCAACATAGTTGAAAGTCTTTATGGATTCGATTTGTCTGCCCATCTGTCTGAACTCTAACTTGTATTAATATAATTTGTATTGCTGTGTAATTGATATATGTTATTGAGATTGTTTTACTATGTTCGGTATTGAAAATAAAGTATGTATCACTTCAAATGCTATGAAAATCAAATTAAAATATAAAAGACATTTATAAAAGTTTTCTTCATTCTATTTAAAAATCCTATAATACATAATTGATTCAATGATATACCATGATAGGTAATGATTCTAGGTTGCCATGGCGATTAAGTCCTTTTAAGATGAATTCATATTACTTCCATATTACTGAATTTAATATGTAGAATCATAATAAATTTTGTATTCATACCCTTTTTGCCCAAGAGTGTAACTTATTGCACCAAGATCTGAATATTTATAAAACGAGTTATAGTATGCACGCACCTCATTTGCCACATTTGATATTGCAATTTCTAACTTGTTTAGGATATATAGTAGGCTTATCCTTACAAATATGATACAAATAAGCAAAAATTCAGTGACTTTTACTGGAACTGTATACATACAGTTCCTGTAAACTTATCTGAATTTTTTAAATGTTTCTAAAATTTGTTAAACTCAAAAGTGGAAGTTCTCCTTTGCAGTGAAGATAGTTCCCAATGGTATTAACAGCAAAAAAATCAAAATTTTTGGGATTGGCATTTCCAAAAAAAAATTTTTTTTTGAAAAAAAATTTTTTTTTTCAAAAGGTTGCCACAAGAAAAGTTGAATACATTTTTCAAAATTGGGTATATCATTTTAAACAGAAGAATATTATCTTTAAAATAAAATAAAACGCAACAAAATATCTTGCACTGTTCTAGAGATAGAGCACTTTAAAATTTTTATCGAAAATCGCGAAAGAGAAAGGATGCCGGGGATGTCATCTTTGGCGGCCTGTATCTCGGGCCAGGAATTTTTTGGGGCAAAATGAAAATATACAAGTATCTTACTTTTTCTTAAATTTTAACATATGTTCAATTCAAAAACTTCTGAGACTATGAAGGCAACCCCCCTGCCTGAGTTGATATGGATTCAGCCAAATGAATCTTTGAACGTATTTAATTCGTCACTTGTGGAACTAGGTGAATCACCAGTTAATAGAAAAAAAGCAAAGTATAGGAAGTATTCTAGTCAAAAAATGAAAAATATAAACATTAGCAGTCAAAAGAAAATTTCTAAGAAATGCCACTTCATCTGATGAAGATCGAAACAGTGATTCAAAAAATGAAATATTGAATCATTTAAAGAATGTGTACCAAAACTGTGAAAGCAGGGAAAAGAAAGTTATGATACTTACTTTATTGCCAGAAAATTGGAGCATAAGAAAAATTATGAAAGAATTCAAAGCTCCAGGTTTTCAGGTTAGGCAAGCCAAAAAACTCTTGCAGCAGAAGGGTATTTTGTCTACAACAAATCGAAAACCAGGAAAAAACTTGCCGAAAGAGACTTTGAATAAAATTATAGAGTTTCATGAGAATGATTTAGTGAGTCAACCAATGCCAGGTATTTAAAGACTGTGTTTCAATGATGGACAAAGATGGTAAAAAAGTGAAAGTTTCAAAAAGATTAATGCTCTGCAATTTGAAAGAAGCATACAAGCTCTTCCAAGAAAAAATTCCAAACATCACAGTTGAATTTTCAAAATTTGCTGAGCTGCGTCCCAAAATCTGTGTCCTAGCTGGTCAAAGTGGAACACATGCCGTCTGTATATGCACTATCCACCAGAACGTAAAGCTAATGATAGAAAACTGCAAGATAAATTCCATCACAAAAGGTCAGATTAAAAGCTATAAAGATTGTTTAACGAAAATGGTATGCAATCCAGCATCTATTGATTGCTATTTTTCACATTGTGTCTCTTGTCTTGGTGTTAATGGCATTAGAAAAATCTTAGATGATGGATTTCAAGAAAATTTGATTGAAACACTAACCTTTCGCCAATGGATTTTGGTTGATCGCTGCAACTTAGAAACAGTTCAGAAGCCTGTGCAAGAATTTATTAACATATTCTGTGAAAAACTCCAGGTTCTTCTTCGTCATGATTTCATTAGTGAGCAACAAAGTGCTTTTATGAGTTACACTAAGGAAAATTTATTAACTTCTGAAATGGCTGTAGTTTGTGACTTTTCCGAAAATTATAGCTTTATCTTACAGGACGAAGCACAATCGTACCACTGGAACAAATCGCAAGCCACTATACATCCATTTGTAGTATATTTTAAAGAAAAAAATGAGATTAAGCATTGTAGTTTTGTCATAATCTCAGAATGTCTTGAACATAATACCATATCTGTATACACATTTCAGAAAAAACTTATTCAGTTTTTAAAATCGCCCCACCAGTGGCCGAGAGGTTCTGCTGTCAAAGCTGGTAGACGGGAGGTGCTGGGTTCGATCCCAATTGCGCCACTGGTTCGGAGTTTTCGTGGTTTTCTTCGAACCTTGGATTTCCAAGCGTTAATACGGGTTAGGCTCCCTTAGAAAGACTCCCACGAAGGGCACCCCCCCCCCCCTGGGCCTGTATCCCTCGAGCAGATAATTGGCCGTCAAAAATCAACCAACCAACCAACCAGTTTTTAAAATCTAAATTTAATGACGTGAAGAAACTTTACTGTTTTTCAGATGGCAGTGCACCCCAGTACAAGAATAAAAAAAATTTCACAAATCTTTGCTATCACAAAACTGATTTTGGAATTGAAGCAGAATGGCACTTTTCTGCTACAGCACACGGCAAAGGACCGTGGGATGGAGTAGGAGGTACGGTGAAAAGGGAAGCAGCAAGAGCAAGCCTTCAAAGGCCTTACCAAGACCAAATAACTATGCCATTTCAATTATATGAGTGGTTTTCACTTATCTAAGACAATGGAATTTTCTTATATTACCCAGGAGGAGTATATTAAAACTAAGCAGCACCTTGAACACAGACTTAGCCAGGCTGTGGCAGTACCTAATACTAGAAATTTTCATGCTATTATCCCTTCAACATATGGGACGAAAATGAAAACAAAGTTATTTTCATTTTCACAATTATCAGAAACCCATGCAATTATTCCTGTTGGAGAAAAATTAGATTTTGTGAAATTAACTGGCTACCTTGTTTCTTACTACAATGATGAATGGTGGCTGTGTTGTATTTTTGATAAAAATGCAGATGAAAATGAAATAAAGGTTACCTTTCTTCATCCACCCGGACCAGCGTGTTCTTTCTTTTATCCTTCCATACCTGATGTTCTGTGGATTTCATCAACTGATGTCATTTGCAAAGTAAACCCTACTGCACCAACTGGTCGTACATATACTCTGCTTACATTGTGAGGTTGACACAAATATCTTTCGTATAAATCAGAAAATCATTTTGCATAAAATGTGATATGCATATGTATGTAAAAATAACATTGCCAATGTAACTTACCTTTTTCATGTGCTATTTACATTAAATTATTACATAAATTATTGCAAACAAAGTATAATATTTATATTTTATCTGCATTTAAAAAGTTATCTATATTAATTATTTATAAAGTGATAGTAGTAGAAATATTTATATAAGAAAGATAAAACATGTATTAAAGGTGGCCATCTGGAATCAAAAAAGTCCTTCCGGCCAGTGCCGGGAGGAAGAGGTAGCTTTCATATTACTTATTTTAAAAAAGCCAACTTATATTATTCAAACACACGAAGCTCAATTTAGTGGAAACAGAATATAGGAGATTCAATACTAATTTTTATCAATATAATGAATGAGAATTTCGCGAAATTATTCAGCTTTATCCAAGCTGCTTTTCTTTAAAGTAACTTATATTTGGCTGCCAAATTCGGCGATTTCTTAAAGTGCCTGCCATTTTAAGACAACATGGTGGATGAGGCTAACCAGTGAACTTGGTCGAGACCTTAGTAATTGCTGTGCACATGCTCACTCACATCAGAAATCGGTTGATATATACGAGTTCTGTCGCAGGCAAAATATCAGATTTTTCAAAATGTCACCCACATTAGAAATTGAAACTGCTATATCTGAGCCATTTTTTAAGATAAAGACAAACAAAAAATGCTCCTGAATCCTTATATCAAGGTCAAATACTTAAGAAAGAAACCTTTTTCAATTTCTAATTTTTTTGCAACTCACTTTAAATATAAATATTTTTTTTTAATTTAATGACCGCCATTTTGAAACAAGATGGCTGATGAATCTGGCCAGCGAACTTGGTCGAGATATTGATGTATACTATCCACATGCCTTCTTACATCAAAATAGGCGAATATGTGTGTTATCGCGTGACAAATACAAGATTGTTTAAAAATGTTAGCCATGCTAGAAATTCAAAGTGCTATAATTCAACCATTTTTTAAGATATAAACAAAAGAACAAATTTTCAGAAACAAAAACTGCTCCGGAATCTTTGTATCAAGGCCAAACACATAAAAAAAATCTTTTTCATTTTCCAATTTTTTAATACCTCATTTTAAATTTAATTTTTAAATGGCAACTCTTTTAAAACAAGATGGCGAATGAAGCTGGCCAACGAATTCGGTTGAGACATTGGTATGTACTATGTACAGACCAAGTTACATCCAAATCGGTTCATAAATATGCCTGTTATCGCGTGACAAAAATCAGGTCGTTTTAAAATGTCAGCCACAATAGAAATTCAAAATGCTATAACTCAGCCATTTTTTTAGATATAGACGAAACAAAAACTACTCCGGAATCTTTGTATAAAGGTCAAATACATAAGAAAAAAATATTTTTCCATTTCTAATTTTTTGGTACCACATTTCAAATTTAAAATTTTTTTTAAAAATTTAAATAGCCGCCATTTTGAAACAAAATGCCGGATGAAGCTGGCCAACAAACTCGGTCGAGACATTAGTATGTACTATGTACACACCGAATTTTATCGAAATCGGTTCATAAATACGAGAGTTACAGTGTGACAAAGATCAGATATATATATGTATATATATATATATCAATTTTGAACGGAGGGTGGTTTCGGGGTCTGGGGGTCATGATCGATGAAAATATACCAAAATTTTTTGAAATCGCTTTCCTCCGAATGGCTGCAATAGGTTGCTTTTTGTAATGAAAGCTACCTAAACGAAACAGTTCATATATGAGATGTTTGTGTCAGATATACTTCACAAAGTAAAATAAATTTTCAATTTATATAATAAAATAAATTAGACAATCTTGTAATATAAAAGGATCTGGGTCATTCCATGTGAAATCAACCAATTTAAAGAAAAGTTGTTGCACCATAGTCACAGATTTTTTTTAAATTTTTATTACAGACAGATGTAGTAGTGAAACCATCAAATCTAAAATTTTAAGATAATTTGAGCAATATTGACTGAGATATAGCAATTTGAAAATTGATCATTTTTACCAAATGGTGGCCATCTTGGATGCTATCCCTATGTCTATAAATGTCCATAACTTGACAACTAATGACTCAAATTTTATATTTCTGGTACCAATTTAAAGCTATTTGTATAAAGAATGCATATATGATATTAAAACAATAGTGTTTTTTTATTTTAATACTGTTTATTACATTCAAACTGAAAATATCACCCTCAAAAAATGACTTACTGTAATGGGCCATAAAAATAATGACCCATCATAATTTTTTTTCAAACTTGCTAAAAACATTGCTCCATATGTGTACTTTAAATAGAAAAAAAATTGGAGAGGTAAAATTTTTCGTTTAAAAAAAATAGCTTTTTACACATGGGATGTCACTTACTAAGCAGTGACTATCTTAAAACATGTAAATATCCCTGATTTAAGAAATAATGGCCAAAACTAAATATTTTTTAATCCCTGAATTAATGTAAAACTATAATGAAATATAATCTCATAAGTTTTTTGTAGGACCACCCTCCAATTGCTTCCCCCCCCCCCCCCCAAAAAAAAAGAAGAAGTCATTGCTAAAAATGTATAATTGAAAAAATTTAACACTGAAGAAAATAAGAAAATAAATAAAGAATATAATGTATAATTGTGAAAAAGCTTTAAATGCAATATATATAAATGAGATTTTACTGCATGTGTATATGTGGAATCTATTCAAAACGTTTTCCATGCAATAAATTCAATTTTTATACCTAAATTTCTATTTCTTACTTTAAAAATTGCTCACTTAAAAAGTTTTACATTTGTATGTGACTTTATAGAAAAATTCTGCTGTATGCATGTATTTACATCATTCAAGTTGCATTAAATATTCAGATATAAATATGTCTGTTTATGTATTTTCTATTTCAATAAATTTACATACTAAGAATGACAGAATTCATGAAATGAATGCTAATCTTGCATAATCTATTTTTCTTATTATTTGAATTCAAAACATGATGTAATAATGCATCATCTTCTATCCTGATGTAATATTGCATCATGTTATATGTTTATGCAATTTTATCATAATGTATCCAACAAATCTTTTGTTGAAAATTTTTGAAACCTTTTGTGGGTAAGCTTATTATAAACTGCATTATATATAAAATTTTAAATTAAAAAAATATTTGACATAATTTATGAATTATTGCATCATGTTGTATGCTGATGCAATTTTGGGAAAAGATTGCTGCTGTATCGTCATCTGTTTTTTAATTGGTTGTAATTAAAGTATGATGAAATATTACATCATAATGTACAAAAAAATTTGACTGTCCCTTTTAAACATCATTTCTGTTGATGTTTTCAATGTAGTATGCACTGGCATAGAATAGTTATTTTGTGCTTAAGATTCTACAGTGGACATGGAGTGTTTTGTATGCAAGAAACTTGGTGTTTCATTGAGTACTGATCTGATTCCTGTTCTTCAATTGTCTTCACATGATTTGCAGTTATTAAAAAAAAAGATTGCATTATGTAATCCCAGATGAAAAATGCTTTGTCCATGGAAATAGTATATACAAGGTTCACAAGGATAAATATCTAAAATGGTATATTTTAAGACAGAGACAGTGTTGTGATCCATTTAATAAACATCCAAATAGCATCAGAGCAAAATCACTAAAAACAATATCATTAGATATGTCTAAAACAAATCCAGATATCCTCATTCCAGGAAAAAAATTGTGTGTTTCCTGTTATTCATCAGTAAATATGAAAAAAATGTCTATTGTTGACAGGATAACCACCTCAGGAACAGAAAGCCCCTCTGATTCAGATTTTAATGAACCCACAGTAGTAATAGAACAATTAAACAAAAGTTGTGAATTGTTGGAGTTATCGCCAATAAAGGTAAGTAGGCGTACCTCAAAGAGAAAACTTAATTACATGCAAAAGAAAGTTTCAAAAATAACTTAGTGTGTTGCAACTAAAGCAGCTACAGTATTAGGTGTTGAAACCATAAATAAGCCTCAAAATAGTAAAGACACAGCTTGTCCTGACTGCACATCTATGATGGATAAATTATTGGAGAAGTTTACAAACGCATGTTTTAAAGAAAAAGTTCAAATTCTAACACTAGTTCCAGATTCATGGACAATACAGCAAACAATGACTTATTTTAATACTACACAGTATCTTGTAAAAAAGGCAAGGAAGTTTAAAACAACAGATGGGATGTTATCGATGCCTAGTGGAAGAAAAAGTGTTAAACTGAGTCCAGATGTTATAGAAAAAGTTATTAATTTTTATTATGATGATAATAACAGCCGCATGTGTCCTGGAAAAAAAGATTTCATATCTGTTCCAACTGAAAACGGCAGAATATTAAAACAAAAGAGATTGATTTTGCACAATTTAAAGGACTTATATATTGCATTTAAAGAACAACATGACTTAAAAATTGGATTGTCTAAGTTTTGCTCACTACGTCCAAGAGAATGTGTTACTGCTGGAAGCAAAGGTATTCATTCTGTCTGTGTGTGTGTATACCATCAAAATATTAAACTTATGCTTCATGCTATTCATATCAATGACTACATATCACTGCTAAAAAAACTTGTTTGTTGCATTGAATCTGAAGAACGCATGTTGCACAGGTGTGATAAATGTCCATCTCCTGAAATTTTAAAGAAAGATTTAATGGGTTTAGATGAATTGCAAATGAGTAATGATATTATTTATAAACAGTGGGTAAAGACTGATGGAGCAGAATTAAAAAAAAAAATGATTATGCCTGTTGATGAATTTGTTGATGATTTAATTACAAAACTCCTTGCTTTATGTTCACACCACTTTTTTGCAAAATCACAAAGTTTATATTTCAAGAAAACAAAGGATGAATTGAATACAGAAACTGCTATTATTTCAGCTGATTTTCCTGAAAACTATACTTGCATTGTGCAAGATGCTATTCAAAATATCCATTGGCAAAAAGAACAGGTTACAGTTCACCCCTTTCTTGCTTATATAAGGGACAGTATCACTGATACTGTGAAATCTATTCCTATGTGTGCAATAAGCGAGCATTTAGTTCATGACACTACTACATTTTGGGCTTTTCAAAAAGTAATTGTCAATTATTTAATTTCACAAATTCCACAGATTAAATACATAAAATATTTTAGTGGTGGATCATCAGCCCAATACAAAAATTATAAAAATTTTATTAATTTCTGCCATCATGAAGAAGACCATGGTGTGAAAGCTGAATGGCATTTTTTTGCCTCTTGCCACGGAAAAGGAGCTTGTGATGGAATAGGCGGCACCATAAAACGTATGGCCACCAAAGCAAGTCTTCAGCGTCCATTCAAAGATGGTATCTTAAATGCATTTGATCTGTATACATTTGCAAAAGAATATGTTAAAGGAATTGAAAGTTTTTTTATAACAAAATCTGAAATTGAAATTGCCAATAATCAGTTAGCAGATAGGTATGCAAAGGCAGATACAATCGTAGGAACAAGGGTTAATCACAGCTTTGTGCCAATAAATAAAGGCCAAATACTGGTTCCCAGGGTATCAGGCTCCTCAACAAATTTTATTGCTACTGTGAGATTTAGTGAAACCGACAAACCACAAACATTTAAAAGTGAACAATATGTTGCATGTATATATGGTGTTAATTGGTGGATTGGTAAGATTTTAGATTACTGCGAGGAATTCAATGACTATAAAATTATGTTCATGCATCCTCATGGTCCTAGTTCATCATATTCATGGCCAAAATCTTCAGATGTTTGTTGGATTCCATATGAGCATATAATGAAAGTAGTGTCTACCCCAATGACTGCTACAGGAAGAACATATACTGTTGCTCCAGAGGAGCATACAGCAATTCAACTCTTATTCTTAAACTTCAAGACAGATTAAATCCTTGGTAATTTTCAACAACATATTATCAAGTTCCTTTCAACAATATATTATAAAGTTATATCCATGTAAGTATCCTGTTCTTATTTTATGCAAATATGTTTCATATAAGTTTTATCTAAGTCTTACTTTTATACATATTTGATGTTTTTGTTGTACATTTGTATCACACAAGATTTGTGTACTCATTTTGTCAAGATTTGTTCATTTAAATTGAAATTGGCAGTGAACTGAATAACTAATGTCAACTCAATCAACTCATTAATATTAATTTTTAATCTTTTATTTGAATTCAACTGATTTACAGCTAGTATTTCTGCCATATTTCAAAAAAAATATGTTTTATGGCTCTTTTTCCTTCTAAATATTTTCCATTATGTATATTTTTTTTGAGAATTATACATATTATCATTTTATATGAAATAAAAAGTATTGAAATGAAAATTTACTGTTATTTTAATATGTATGTGTTTTTAGTATAATTAACTGCTGATTGGTATTTCTAAATTGAATTATTTATATATTGATGCTCATACATTAATTCATATGCCAGAAAAAAATATTTTTAACCATTATTTGTTAAACCAAAGATACTTACGTGTTTTAAGATAGTCACTGTTAGGTAAATGACATCCTATGTGTAAAAAGCTATTTTTCTTTAATGAAAAATTTTACCTCTCCAATTTTTTTTCTGTTTAAAGTATACATATGGAGCAATGTTTTTAGCAAGTTTGAAAAAAATTTATGATGGGCCATTTTTTTTTTATGGCCCATTACAGTAAGCCAATTTTTGAGGGTGATATTTTCTGTTTAAATGTAATAAACAGTATTAAAATAAAAATTTACCATTTTTTATATAAATAGCTTTAAATTGGTACCAGAAATGTAAAATTTGAATCATTAGTTGTCAAGTTATGGACATTTATAGACATTGGGATAGCATCCAAGATGGCTGCCATTTGGTAAAAATGACCATTTTTTAAAAGGGTATATCTCAGTGAATATTGCGCAAATTAGTTTTAAATTTCAGATTTGAGGGTTTCACTACTATGTCTGTCTACAAAAAAAAAATTTTTTTTAAATCCGTGACTATGCTGCAACACCCATTGGTTGAATTTGTGTGGTGTCCCATCTATAGTATTTATAAGGTATATATATTTGTGAATTATCAAATAATAATATCCAACTTTTCATTTCTTATTGTTTATGTTCTAATCTATTTAGAAAATGGAAATATTTATTTAAAATGTGAAAAATGTTAGTTTATGCCATTTATATAATTTTTTCATTACTTGTCATTCAGTTGAAAATGAAGATTTTGAAATACAAGTTAAAATTTTCACTTTACATGTGAACTTCAACTTCATGTATCTTCTGATCCCATCATAAAACTTGGGGAAATGTACAAGGGAAATATGAAGTCAATTTGAGAATTTTTTAAAATTTTTAAAAATGTCTCTTTTTGAGAAATTTAAATTTAAATTTGAATTTTTTTTAAATTAAATTTTAATTTTTTTTTATCATGTTGCATATCAAATTGAAGGCCATAAAAAGAGCTTTAACATGATATATAAACCAAGTTTGTATCACATTTAGTTTTTGAGAAAATGGGAATTAAGTAATTCAAGATGTAGCAAATTTTAATGAAAAATGCTTTATTTAATTGTTAATAAAATTAAAATGAAATGCATTTAAAAAATAATTTTAGTGTTTTCTTTAATAACTATGTAAGGACAGTTGATAAACCAAGTTTCATTAAAATCTGAGGGGTCAAGGTAGAAAAGGCGTGTTGATGTGACATGGAATGACTCTCAACTTACATAGGAGAAAGGATTTTTTTTTTTTCAGTAAGGAGAGAAAAAAAAGGTTGGTTTTTCATTCTTTTTCTTTGCTTGCAACTCAATGCTTTTTTTTCTGCACTTAAGCAAAGCAAATTTGTTGACGCATTCACAGAGTCTTTTTTTATATTTGAAAGAATAGAATTTGAATATTTTTATCTTGCGCAAAAAATGAGAAAAAAAAATAGAGTTTTGAATCATCATGTCCTGGCAAGGCGTGTTTGATGCATGGATGTATTATTAAACGTATTATGTATTTAATAATACATCCATGGTTTGATGTAGGTATCGCGGGACTAGAAAAGCATTACGGAAGAACAGATCAAAAGATTATTTTGCCGAAACATACGTGGCACATACAAGACACTAAACAACTGCGTAGAACGAAAAGATTATGAATATCTTTGTTCTTTAAAAATTGTTAGAAGAGTGGGGAGGTTTTCGATACGGTTTTAAGAATTCCAAATTTATAATACTTTTATATATATATATAAATTATATAGGGGAAGGTGGGGCACGTTGGGACATGGCCCACCTTGGGACATCTCAATTTTGAGGCTTAATTTTGCAGTTAAAAATTAGCACATATAAGTGCCAATATATGATACTACAATCTACTCTTCCATGTGTTTTGGAATCACTGGTATTTGCTGGCAACAAATAATACCATTATTTTTGTTTTGAATGAGGTTGAGTAACATTTATGTGTGTTTTGAAAAATAAATTTTTTATTAAAGAAATGAAATAATACAAGCGAGGGCATGTTGTGATGAAAAAACATTGATTTATTGTTATTTTAAGGGTAAAAAATAGACTGCAATGCTAAACTTAACTGTTTTAAAGGTTTTGTTACTTAATGTGCGAGGTGGGACAGGTTGGGACACTCAGTTGTGGGGCACCTTGGGACATGTCCAAAAATGCTGTAAAGACCAAATGCAGCTTACTGAAGGAAAAAAAAAGTACACAACCAATTAGAATTTTCATCAAGCAGGGAGGATGAGACAGTTGCGCTAGCAAAATTGGTAAAAATTACCCCTGGCAGGAAAACAAATATAAATTATTTGTGTAATGGCAGTAGTGCAGCTGTTCATGTGGTGCTGATTTTCCTACAGATTGCAAACTTACTTAAGATAAGTCCAGAAACTTAAAGGATAAAGGTAAACCAACTGTAGGATAGTGTACATTGGCATAGTTTGGAGGAAAACAAAGCATTGTTGTATTTGTGTTCAAAATGTTGAGGACAGCAGCGAGTATGAGATATCCATTTTGAGAAGACGAGATCTAGAGTTGTCAATTTGTTTTTTTTTTTTTTAAATCCTGATAAACGTGATAGCTCATTTGTGTATCAAACAGATATTCTTTTAAAACTTGGCACTCCTGAAAACAAAATAGGTCAAAGATGTGTTTTATTAGAATTTGATGAACACCATTTTTTTCACATCAAGTACAAGATCTATTAATGAAAACATGTTACAATTCAAATTATTAAAGTGTTTCAATGCTTAAATTATTTCATGCTCAACTAAAGCTCTTTATAAATAAAGCTTTGTTCATCAATTAAATATAAAATTTTACATGTATTTTTGATTAAAACTAGTGTCCTAACCTGCCCCACCATGTGGGGCAGGTTGGGACATTTTAAAGGCTTTTTTGTTTTGTTTTTACTCTTTTCCTGTGTGAGATATTAGATTATTATGAGGTTTATTTGATGCAGAAATGTTTATACTTTATGTCTAATTGGTTCTAAAATAAGAATAAATATTAATAAAATTTAGAAAAATTATTTATTGAAAAACGTCCCAAGGTGCCCCACCTTCCCCTATATATAAAAAAACCACTTGTTAGCAAAATGTTCGGATTTGAGGCTTTGTACTGTAACTCACCACCCCCACCTCGATTCTCTCGCCTGCGTGAGATATTGCAATGCATTGTGAAATCACCGGACAGACACCTGTTGCTTGCTCGTTACCTGTTTAGAACAGTTGTATTTCTCACTCACTTGGGATAGGTCGCCTGTATTTTTTCTTCTCTTATTTATAGATGTCAGGCGTTTCTGAAGCAAAAAATTGCTCTTTTAAGAGCCAGGCACTGACTGATCTTGTAAAAAAAAAACGGAAGTCCTACAGTGCTAAATTTAAGTTAGATGTTGTTTGTTTTGCGGAGAATACGAATAACTGTGCAGCTTCCCGCAAATTTGGCATCAGCGAAAAATTAGTTTGTGATTGGAAATTTTAAAAAATGCAACTCGCAAATATTCCAAAAACTAAAAAAGCACTAGGTCATGAAAAAGCAGCAATTCCAGAGTTGGAAAATGCATTAAGCCAGTGGATACAAAATAGTAGACAAAATGGCTACATCGTTTCCAGAACAGGAATACGTCTTCAGGCAATGCAATTAGCAAAAGAACAATTTAGTGATAAATCCTCCAATTTTCGTGCATCTTCAGGTTGGTGTACGTGTTTTATGAATCGACATGGGTTGTGCCCTTGCAAGCACACGAAAATAGCTCAGAAATTGCCGAAAAACCTTGAGGAGAAGGTAATGAATTTTCAAAAGTTCATTATACAGAAAAGAAGTAGATTTTGAACTTTCCCAAATTGGTAATATGGATGAGACGCCAATGACCTTTGATATGCCGGGCTCAAGAACTGTCAATCAAAAAGGTGAAAAAACTATTCTAATCAAAATGACCGGCCATGAAAAAACCCATTTCACAGTTGTTCTTGCATGCTTGGCAGATGGCAGTAAGCTGTCTCCAGTAATCATTTTTAAGAGAAAAACTTTACCCAAAAGCGAAACTTTTCCCTCGGGAGTGATTATTTGTGTTCAAGAAAAAGGATGGATGGACGAGGAAGGAACAGTGGACTGGATGACAAATGTTTGGAACAAAAGTCCAGGTGCACTTTTTAAAAAGCCTTCTCTTCCTATAACAATAAATGGTTTTATTTGTTAAGGATATTATACTAATAAAAAATAAATGGTCGAAATAAAATATAAAATAAAACTGAAATATTTTGTGTGGAGATGAAGTTCCATGAAAAAGGACATGGAAACTTTCGCTGGTCAAAACGAGACATAATTGAAAGCATAAGAACAAAATATACTTTTTATGGTCCTGTGAAACTACAAGGTTCAAATCCTTTTGTTGTGAATAGTTATGCTATATGTTGTGCTTTTAAATGTTATAAAAAGTTCTGTCAAAAAATTTGGATGCAATTTCAAAACCAATAAAAATAGTAAATTAACTATGCTTATTTATTTTTGATAATGTATATAATATATAATTAAAATCAGGTTTATATTAAAATTGATAATTTGTAGTCCAAATTAATGTAGCTGTTATTAGAACAAAAATGTCGTGATCGATATTTCCTCTGTTGCCAGAGTAATTACCGATCATTGATTGAATTTTTTGAATTAAACAAACTTTAAATAACATTTTAATCAAAGCATATATCTTATTGAATAGACACATGGTGAACCTTTAACCATGCTAAATTTGGTTACATCAATTGTGATAATTTTAGAGGTATTTAGATGGGGTTTTTTTAATTGGGAATTACTCCAGTCCACCATAAATCAGTAAGACAGATTTGCTTTTCTGTACAGGTAATTGTCTGTTTAAAATCTGAAGAAGATGTAAAAATTACTTACAAAATTTAAATACTATTTATTTTTGTTTATCAGGAATCTAACCCCTATTAAAATATGCATTTCTTATTTTCTAAAATCAACAATAGTTTAAATATCTATTTGTAGTTTTTAAAATTTTATGCTATCACTTATACATTAATTGTATTTTATAGAGAAGAAAAAAAATTGAAATCAGACATAAAAAAGAAAATTGTTGGAAGAAAATACTGCAAATTTGATAGAGAAACAAATCTTTTGACATATGCTGCTAAGCAACAAATTAGATTTTTGCACAACTCAGATCCCCTGGAATGGAATTACAAAGCTTTATCAGAATGTTTTCCAATTAGTGAAGCAGGAGTAAAAGTAAGTAAGAAGCTCAACTGGGTTCATTTATATTCATTATTTTGCCTACGATTTTTCTTGAGTTTGTGAGTTATAACATTGAATAATGTTTACACACTTAAGTTATCATGTAATTCTTTAAAGTGATAATAATATTTCATAATTATTTTAAATAAGCACAAAAGTTAATTGGGAATGCCAGGACAAAGGCAGAGTATGTATGTTCATGTTCCACAAGCAGAATTCATGATGGGTCATAATTTACCTTGTTCTAGAGTTAAACCATTTTCTTTTCAAAATTTCATCAGGTTCTTCTTTAAAATTAATTTTTCGCAGGATTCATCTTTTTGGGGACTTAATACATTAAGGATAATTTTTTTTTCATCAGTTGTTTTCTCTATAAGTGACACTTCATCATGAGAAATCATCTCTAGTTCATGATATCCTTATCTTGCAAAATTTTGTCCCATTATTCATTATTTAGTTTGCAAAATACAGAAACAAAAATTCTAATTTTTTTTTTTTTTTTACTTAACTGTTAATTCTGCTGTTTTACATCCATAATAGTATGTGTGTTGTAGACATTTTGCACACAGTTTATATGTCTGCTGTAATGTGTAGTAAATGCATTTTATATTAGCAAGAAAAATAATAAATAAACAAATTAATTAATGGATGCCAGTCATAAAGTTAATGATTAACAAATTTAATATAAATAAACAATAAAAATTTACATTAAATGATATTGAAAGAACATGTTAAAAAGCTATCTGTAACAAGCAACGCCATACGCATTATAACTCGAGTGGAGACTGTGATAGGAAGGGAGAACATTCATTATTCCAGGCTCTATGTTGCCACTTAAGTTTTTACCAGCTGCCGATGTAGTTTACAGGATGCAGTTTCTTATTGCTAAATCGACCTAGCAATCTGTTGCACACTCCTTCTGCAGTGTTATTGGAAATTAATACATCATCCAGGGGCCGTACAGGTCGTTCTATGAGGGTTCTTTCTATGACTTAAATAGGTTTCCTTTACATGGTAATTCATATTACTATGTATCACTATACATAGTATTCATATACATAGAAGACTAAATCCAGAATTGTATGAGAAAGTGAAAAAAGAATTTCAATTTATGATGGTCCAGGACAATTGCCATATAAATCTCAATGGTCATCACTTTTCCATGTTGTTTCAAAAAGTTCAGATAGCATTCATCTTCTTGGGGTTTACACGACCAATACAAAGCTAAATGTTCATACCGTACCAGATTTTGTTACCCCATATCCTACATACATAATTTCTATAATACTTTCCATGGTGAAAACTTGACATTGTTCGAGCCTATTTTCATATACAAGTGCATCCAGAACATATGTTGGGCTCTATTGTGTGCACTCTATTTGGACTGTTTAAGTTTCTATATTTAAATTTTGAGCTATGTGAAGCACCACAAACCTTCCAACAATTTATACATGAAATCCTCAGCGACCTCAAATTTTGCTATGTTTATTTGGATGATATTTTAATATTTAGTTATATTAAAGAGGAATATGAAATTCATTTACAAAACATACAAGAGAAATTAAATTCATTTGGACTAACAGTATGTGTTTTATGATGTATATTTGGTGCATCAGAATTTCTTTTCTTACGGCATTTAATCACTAGTAATTAGTAATGGTACCAAACTGTTAGCTGATAAAGTTTAACAAATTCTAAATTATTCAAAACCAAAAACAATTTAAAACCTTAAGAGATTTTTGATTTTAGGGATTTCTTTTTAAAGATTTTTTGCCAAATTTAACGTAACATAAGGGGTATTTGTTTAACTTCTTATTTAAAAAGGACAAAGAAAAACAGTAAAACAAAATTTGACTGGTCTGGTAAAGCAAAGGAAGAATTCCAAAATCACAAACAATTAATTACAAATGCAGTTCTCTTGGCAGAACAAAACAAAATGCCAAATTAATTTTTACAAGTTGATGTATGAGACTTACAACCTCTT
Source organism: Maratus speciosus (assembly GCA_963932465.1). Taxonomy (NCBI): domain Eukaryota; kingdom Metazoa; phylum Arthropoda; class Arachnida; order Araneae; family Salticidae; genus Maratus; species Maratus speciosus. The sequence goes on from OZ010792.1 coordinate 246,462,214, forward strand.
GCATCTTTCTTTTAAAAATTTCATAGGAACACAATAGATGCACAATAGATGACTATTAGCACTATGAGTTGCCATTAAACATTTTATGTATTAAGTTTGAAGTGAGAAAATTTTCCTTGTTTACCGATAACGAGCTACTAACTTCAGCTTTTCAGCAGTTCTCAGATAAATGTTCTACAAAACAGTCTAGGTCAGTCCTACTCAACCTGCGACCTGCGGGCCACATGTGGCCCAGAGACCTTTTTTGTGTGACCCGAGCCACATAATCATTAATCCATATTTATAAAATCAATTGAGATGGGCATAAAAAGAACTTAAGAAAGACCTTCACTGTTGTTTTATATATTTTCATGGGAAGGCAAAATCCATCCTGTTATTTATGATTACTAATTTAAAATTATGTTAACACATCTTAAATGTCGTTTTCTTAGTCAAAAGTTTTTATTACATGTAGTTCTATTTGTACTGCAATGGCGTATACATTTCTTGATATTTAACACTAATCAAATATTATTCCAAGTTCATTAAATGTGCACTATATATTTCTAAAATTAAGAAAATAATAATAAAATGTTTTTGCATTGAGCAAAAGATTGATTTATTATAAAAATCCCCCATTTTTTTTTTTTTTTTTTTTTTTTTTTTTTTTTTTAAGAACTTCTGCATTTTTATATTATTACGTTTTATACTTATTATGCAGTTAACACTGATACTTAGAGTTGAATTTTTGTCGCGAAAAGAAATAAGCACCAAACTTTTTTTACAGCACTATTTTCAAACAATAAAATTTGCGGTCTATTTCTCCAGAATTTGCAATGGAATAGAACTACAAAGTTTATGTTTGGAAATAGTGATGTTAAATTTTTTTGCCAATATTTGTTCTGAGACAAACATTCAACCCTACTAATAAAATTAAGTTTGTTATATTGCTTTGTTATGTATTATATACTACTTAAGTAGTATATAAGTTTGTTGCGGCCCGCCTAATGACACAAACATATGTTTGTGGCCCGCGAGGAAAAAAGTTTGAGTATGGCTGGTCTAGGCAATTAGATTTCATCTCTCAATTTACTACTAATATTATCATAAAGGATCAAAAAATATTCTGGCATATGTACTTTCATGGATAAATGCTATAACCATGCCAAATATCATTAAACCGACTTAGAGCTAACAAACTTAATTGATAATTATGAAATTTTACAATATAAAAAATCACTTTACCAGACTGTGCAACACCTAGTTATTATGATCTTTCAAGAATAATGGCTCAGCCCTACTGTCGGAGTTTCCTCTTAGTCCGCACAACTTTGAAGAAATTCCGTGCTATTTATATGCTGCCACCACCGATATGATTACGTGATATCAGTCACGCACTGAGAGGATTGTTTAAATGAAAACCAATGCTTTCAATTAACTAAATTAACAGTTTATTTACACACTATTTACACTTAAAACTCGGATGTAGGTGATCCGGTTCAACATTAAATTAAATACAGTAAAGCTGGCTGTGTACTGTTAAAACTACGTTATATCACTCTCACTCTATACACTGTTATATAATAACATCCTTTCCTATTAAAATTAATTTAAAAAACTATTTTAAAATATTTAAATTAAATCAAAAAACTTCTTTACTTTCAAAATTTAAATTCTACCTTTAAATATTCATTAATTTTCGTTAAGTTCGTTTTTCAGTTAAATTTCACTTTAAAACAATTTTAATTTAATCGCCATAAAAGATCGTCAAAAATTATCAAGAATAAAATAACAAATCTTAAAATTAATACATTCTACTGTAATAGAATATTTTTATTATAATTTCAAATCTAAAATTCGAATTTATCACTTAACGATTTTTTATTCAAACACTTCTACTACTCTGTGTAGCATCGATTTTAAATCAGCCAATCAGCATCTTTGTGAGTTCTCACTTTACAAATATTATTAAAATTAAATTATTACATTTATTTCAAATATTGACTTTTTATAAACCTAGATATTGAAATTCATTAACAAGCTTTATATTATTAATCACAGGATAACATATCTTTGTTGTGAAGTATCAGAATGAGCAGTTAGCTTTGCTTCAAATAATATTCATGATTCTTTTAGAAACTAGTTCATGCCTCAAGTTATCCTCTCTAGCTACTTGAATTGTCAGTTTATTGAAATCAAATAGAGTTCATTAAGGAAGTGATAAATCAAACAACTCACCATTGTGATGTCAAACATAGGCAAAAAGAGGAAGGAAATCTTTCAACCTACTGTGGATTTGATTCTCCAAATCATGGTGTACACTCAAATTTATTTTACGAAGATGCAGATGCACACATTACAGATGGTTTATTGAAAAATCTAGAGACCGTCCTCAATAAATGTGATTACGATCTGTGGATGTCTTCATTTCCAAAATGCCATAATTTCAGTTGTGTAATTTACTTCGCAACGATGATAGGAAATAACATTTGAAGCATTCTTCTAAAGGTATTGACAACTATCCGTAAAACTTGTCGCCACTGAACTTCACAGTATTACTATATTTAAATTACTTTATTGGGATGACTTTTTATGAAACCGAATGTATACCGAAGGAAATAATTTTTCCAACGGAAAAAGAATAATTTTTACGGAGCAACATCGCACCCTTCTTGGTGCGATGCCGTCCCAAGCTCAAGAGAGTGAAGCCACGCTACGAACGAATGGCATTAGGCGGGAAAGATGCTGATTGGCTGATTTAAAATCGATGCTACACAGAGTAGTAGAAGTGTTTGAATAAAAAACCGTTAAGTGATAAATTCGAATTTTAGATTTGAAATTATAATAAAAATATTCTATTACAGTAGAATGTATTAATTTTAAGATTTGTTATTTTATTCTTGATAATTTTTGACGATCTTTTATGGCGATTAAATTAAAATTGTTTTAAAGTGAAATTTAACTGAAAAATGAACTTAACGAAAATTAATGAATATTTAAAGGTAGAATTTAAATTTTGAAAGTAAAGAAGTTTTTTGATTTAATTTAAATATTTTAAAATAGTTTTTAAAATTAATTTTAATAGGAAAGGATGTTATTATATAACATACACATTAAATAAGCTTTACCGGAGATCAATCTCAATCTCCCAACACATGGGCTCTAAGCCTAAGCTCTCCGAGCCTCACTCAACCTTACGCTCTCTCTCTCAGAGCTATCCAAGCAACTACCCTTGCGCTTGGCACCATAGCCTTCAACTAACTGTCTCAGCAGAAGAGCCTGCCCCTAGCAACCTTCTGCCTTTACTCAATGTAACCCCTCGGGGTTTTGTACCTGACCGCATTCCAAGCTCTTTTCTTCCTTCGTGGAATGCCTTTGTCTCCCCATCTTCCACAGACATCTCAAAAGGTCGGGCAAACCCCCCTGCAACCATCTTTTTTCCCTTCACACCATCTGTACATTTTCACCGGCTTAGATCCAGTTTTAGACAAGGAAAGAATGTTACTTTGAAATTCTCAGTACACAGACCCAGCGACATGAATACAATATACCAGTAAAAAGAATAATATATAACCCCAGTTCCAATAGCAGATGTTTCTCAGAACTTGACACCCCCCACCTTAGCGGAAAATATGCCATTTAGGGGGTAATTTTCCCCAAACATATAGTAATATCACAGAAGAGTTCAATAGTCTCTTCTCTTTGCAGGTTTCTTCATTATTATTATTACATATATACTTCAAGGTGTCTGAACATTATCTACTGACATCTCTAATGAACCGTGTACTAATATTATTATTACAGAAAAACTACACCATGCTAATACACTATGATAAACACAAGATTCAAATACAATTACACATATTTTAAAAAAAGCCGGCCGGCTTTTTTTGGTTTTAACCACTTTAAAAAAGCCGGCTTTTATTTTTAAAGTTGGTTTACAGTTATTTGTTTTAAATTTAGATCAATTAATTTTTAATACACTTATAAATATTTTCTACTAAAAAAAATTATAGATTTCTATTAAATTTTGTCAAATAAAAGTCTAACTTCTAGAAGGCAACTGTGAAGGCATTATGTCTGAAAAAAAAAAAAATATATATATATATATATATAAACATTGAAAATAATATAAGTTAGGCTCCAAACTGGTATTTTGAAATTCTATATTACATAGCTCCACATATATTACACATTTTAAAGATTATATTTAATTAATGACAAAATATAGCACATCAAAATGGAAACATGCTTGTGTGCCCATATTGAGAGATTAAGGGTACTTTTCGGTTAGCCGGGCGCCAGTGTTATATATACATCATCATCATCAACCGTTTTCAATCCACTGCTGATGTAGGTCTCCCCCAGATTTTTCCAATGTTTCCTGTCTAGTGCTTTAGCCATCCAATTAACACCGGCTACTTTTCTGATTTCATCACTCCATCTTACTTGAGGTCGTCTTCTTGGCCGTTTTACATCTCTAGGATACCACTGTAGGGTGTTTGTGCTCCATCTATTGTCTTGTCTTCTTGCAATGTGCCCAGCCCATTTCCATTTTAGCCGTTTAATTCTTTCAATGATGTCAAAAACTTTCGTCTGACTTCTTATCCAGGTTATTCTTTTTCTGTCTCTTCTAGTTATACCTAGCATACATCTTTCCATACTTCTCTGTGTTGTTTGTAATCTTTGTACCATCCGTTTTGATAGCGTCCATGTTTCTGCTCCATAAGTTAGGACAGGCAAAACACATTGGTTAAATACCTTTCTTTTCAAACAAAGGGGCATGCTACTCTTCAGAATAATATTGTTCTTCCCAAAAGCACTCCATCCATTTCTTATTCTTCTATTGATTTCATTCATGATACTATTATCCGATGATATTTCTTGCCCAAGGTACACATAACTTTGCACTTCTTTAATTTCAGTGTTGTTGTAGACGATTTTCTTTTTTGATGCAAATGAATTGAACATCACCTTAGTCTTTTCCAAGTTTATTTTTAATCCCACATTAATGCTAGCTTCTGCCAAATCTTTTAGCATATTTTCCAATTCTTCAGGACTGTTACTGAAAATTAAAATGTCGTCAGCGAATCGGAGATGACTTAAATATTCCCCATTTATTCTAATCCCTTTGTTTTCCCAATCCAGCTTCTTGAAAATATTTTCTTAGACAGCAGTAAAAAGCTTAGGCGAAATGGTGTCTCCTTGTCTTACCCCTCTTCCAAGCTTGATCTTTGCTTTTCCTTTGTCTAAGCGGATGGTTGCTGTTGCTTTCTTGTAAATCTTCTTTATAATATTGATGTAAGGTTTGTCTATACCACTGTCCTCCAGAGATTCTACTACTGCTGATGTGTAGACCGAATCAAATGCTTTTTCATAATCAATAAAGGCAAGGCAAAGAGGTAAATTATATTCCTTATGTTTTTCTATGAGTTCCCTTATCGTTTGGATATGATCCATTGTGCTGAATCCACTTCGGAATCCTGCTTGTTCTCTAGGTTGAGCTGAGTCCAGAGCTGATTATATATGTATATTTATACATATATAGAAGCTATATGTATACATATATATGTGTGTGTATAAATATACATATATATGTATATATAGACATACATACATATGTATATATAACACCCCGGTTGTAGAAAGTTCGAGACGGGTGACGGGCGTCGCAGATTTTCTTTTCTCTTTTACAGATTCTTTTTCATCGAACCTTTATTTTGCTTCATATTATGTTTAGCTCTTTATTACTTAATACAAAAAGTTAAGATTATTATTAATAAAAACTTATAAAATGCCTAAAAACGCTACTGTTAAGTAGGGTGTCAACGATTTAAATCAGTTGATTTAAATCAGCGATTTAAATCATGATTTTAATCAAGTGATTTTTTTTTAAAAATCATTGATTAAAATCAAATATTATTTAAATGTTTAAAATGACATAAAAAAGTATTCAAATCTAAGATGAACATAATTTGGAAAGTTTCTACAGGTATTGTGACTTATGAATACACAAAACAAAGCTTTAAATAATTGATTCGAAGCGTAATTCCTGAGTATTGTGAAAAATTTAAGTACAGTAAGTTTGTAAAAAGCATGGTTTTTTATCTAACAAACATAAAAAGCATTATAATCAGTAATGGAAATTATCACTAAATCACTTGTAAAAAATGTAATATTTGTTATTGTTAATTATAACAATATTAAACTGTGTAAAAAGAAGTATTACACATTTAAAAAACATCTAACTAAATGTTAAATAACTTCAAAACATTATAATATTTAGTACCTATTCAAATATTTTAATGTTGTGGGGGAAAAAAAATCTGATTTAAATTTCAAAAATACAATTTTTGTAATCTATTTATAAATTATGTGCGGGTTTGCTGTATACATTGCTACAGCTTTTGATCAATTTGATATACATACGCTTTAGAACCTGTGTAAAATTACTGGCTGCTTTATGAATTTATCAAACTATTATTTATCACCTTTTTTCAACCACTTTTTCAAAAATGTAGATTGTGTTCTTAATTAAACAGTTAATTGTTTAATAATTAAAAAAATTAATCTGTATCATCAATTTGAAAATAAATGCAATTTATCAATAACTTTAAAATATAAGCAGTATTTAATATTGGTTTACATAATTATTACAAAATATTAATGCACATAATTTTGTATGTTACTAAAGAAATTTTTAATTTGCAGTTTTTTGTAATTTCTATAATTACATAATTAAAATTTTATTAATTAAAGCAAAAAAACATAGATTATGTTAGTAATTGGAGGGTTATTCATTTTTAAAGGCTTAATTCTTGATAGATGTTTAATATTTTAACACAGGGAAAAAAAATCAAAAAAATCTGATTTAAATAAAAAAAATCCGATTTTTTTGATTTTTTAAAAAAAAATCATGATTTTTTTACACCCTACTGTTAAGTGATTGTTTGATTAATTAAACCCTTCAAGTATAAATATATTTTATCTGAAGATTATTTTTGTCCCTGCAGTATCTGTCGCAGATACTTGGAGAATTTTCTGCTACTGGGTATAACACTGGCGCCCGGCTAACCGAAAAGTACCAGATTAAGTTATAAATGTTAAATGAGAAATTAGAAAGGATATAATATTTGAGGAGATTGGCACATAAGTGTATAAAAAATAGAGCATTTAAACAAAAAAAAAAAGAATTTCTCTAAATAAAATTTTGAAAAGCTTGTTGCTAAGCATATTCGCAATGTTTTTATAGTGAGAAATGGTGTTTTTATTAATATGACTATGTATAATTTTAAATGTTTACTAGAAATAAAAAGGCTTAAAAAAAGTATTAAAACATGTAACTAAGTAACCATTGTCCTCTTTAATTTTTGTGAAAATGAAAAAAATGGCAGTTGGTATGGCCTTTTTAAAATTTAGCTGACATATTTGCAATTCTGACAACAAATCACTAGCAAAACCATCCAAGTTTTATTCCAGTATTAATGTCCTCATTATTGAGAAATTGGGTTACTTATTAAACTCTAAATCAATTAAATGTCATTAAAACTAATTAAAAACACTTTAAAATGTGTAGTTTATAATTATAATGCTTCATTGTATAAAAGCCAATTATGGCCAAAAAAAAGCCGGTTAAAACCAATAAAAGCCACCGGCCTGGCTTTTTTAAATTTTAGCCGGCTTTTTTGCAACCCTGCCATCTAGTGAGTTTGGGGGACCTTTAGGTTGTTTCAGTGAGAAATTTTAATGGATTATGATCTGTTATGATCTCAATTTGAGATCCATATGTCCATTTTTCAAACTTCCGCAACCCGAAGAGAACACTCCAAGCCTCTTTCTCTATACTCGGCCAAGCACGCTGTGCCCCTGATAATTTCTGACTGGCAAAAGCTATCGGTTTAAACTGACCCTTTTCATCTTTTTGAGTAAGACAATATCCTACTGCCAGGTCTGAAGCATCGACGTGAAGCTGATATTCCCGGCCTACGGTAGGTGTAGCCAAACGCGTCATGTTACATAACTCATCTTTAAGGGTATTAAATGCTTCTTCTGCCCTTTCATCCCATGGTACAGTATTTTTAACCTTCCCTTTAGTTAATTCCGTTAAAGGTATAGCAATTTCTGCATAATTTGGAATATAAGATCGGTAAAATCCCATTAATCCCAAAACAGATCTAACTTCCTTTTTAGTTTTCGGTCTCTTTAAGTCCGTTATTGCTCCTATTTTCTCCTCATCAGGTGCATGCGTTCCACCCCCAATTACATGACCTAAAAACTTAGTCAATTTCTCTCCAAATTTATATTTGTGCAGCCTAATCGTAAAATTTCTATTTTTGAGTTCTTCTATGACAGCCCTAACATGCTCACAATGCTCTTCCCAGGTGTCGGAGAAAAGGATGACATCATCAATATAGGGGAAGACGGGCTACAATGAAACAAAATTTACTATTTTTTTTCCCCTATCTACAATTTTGCATGCACAAAAATATAATTAATGCATATTTTTAATCTTGTATTTTTCCCATCTAAATAAATTTTTATTAGGTTCTAAACAATATCTTTATACTTGAAAAATAACAAAATATAAATGTCATACAGTGTTTCATTGTACCCCGTATGCCGGGGTACAATAAAACACATACTGGGATACAATGAAACACTCCAAATGATGGAAGCAATTTTCACCCAGTATAGTTTATTTTATGAAAAGTGAGATAAATACAAAAACAAAACTTGATTAATAAGGAACTTGATAAAAATATTATAGTCTAAGATGAAAAATAAGAAAATTCTATTAGTTTAAGAAATACCTTTCATTTTATATTAAATTGGCTCAAGTCAGTTTCAAAAATTAGCATTTCTGCTTATATTTCAGTTGCTCTTGAAGGAATATGGGTTGGTAGTTTCAACACAATGAGTTTTTTTTTTTTAAATGTAAGTTTCTAAAAAAAAAATAATTAAAACAAGGTTGGAGTCCTTTTATATCAAGTACTTCACATTTGACTTCATTTAAATGTATGATTTCTCCAACGGTATATATTTCCTTATGTTTCCATTTATACGGATACTGCTTGTGCCATACATGTTGTGTGTGGATATCTCATTCTTAGCACCTCGATGTCCAGCTGGGCCTGGAAAAAAAATCTGGATCATCATCAGAATCTGTAGCAGGCAGAATTTGATTTCAAAACAATCCCTTCTTAGCTTTTTTGTCTCTTTCTATTTTTTAATTGCTTAACAAGAGCATTTTTTACTGACCTGATTAGAATAAAACTCTTTTTTTTTCTGTTTTCCTACTCTTACTTCTAATATATTCTATTTACTACTTTTATTACTATAATAAAACATGTTTCATTGTACCCTGTCTGCAAGTGTTTCATTGTACCCCGCACCGAGGTTACTAAATAAAAATTTATTTTCAAACTTCTAATATTTATTTTTTTTTAGTTTGGTTTTGGAGGTATGAAGATAACAATGTATAGAAAAAATAATTATTACATATAACAACAAGGAAAAAGAAACAAAATTACTTTTAGTAAAGAAAGTTACTTTCAATGGTGTAAAAAGCAATAATCTTCTATTGCTACTGTTGTAGAAGTGTGAATGTATCCAAATCACATCAGTAATTGGAACATATAGTTATATAACATATATATAAATTGCAACTCTCTATGACAAATTTGATTGATTTTACAAGTAATGTTTCATTGTACCCCGTCTTCCCCTGTGCTTGTGCATACCTCCGATGACCTTGAAGAACCTCATTCATATCTTTTTGGAACGTAGCAGCCGCCCCTGATAAACCAAAAGGCATAGTACGCCACTGATAAGTCCCATTATGGGTTGTAAACGCTGTCAAATGTTTACATTCCTCAACCATTTTAATCTGCCAATAACCCCTCAATAGATCAATCGAAGATAAATATTTAGATGACCCCGCAGTATACATGATTTCCTGCGAATCTTTCATAGAAAATGTTGGTACCTGCGTTACTGAATTTAAAGCTCTATAATCAATGCAAAGCCTAACAGTTGCGTCTTTTTTCGCCATGCAAACAATTGGATGACTAATTTCTGCATTTGATACTTCGATTAGATTTAATTCTAATAACTCCTGAATCTGTCTATCTACTTCCTCTTTATAACCAACAGGTACACTATATAACTTTGGTTTTTTCCTTGTCACACCCGGTTTCAAATCAATACAGTGCTCCCCTACTTCCGCTGGTCGCACAGGACCCATAAATACCTCTTTATTCTCCCTCAAAGTGGACTTTATATCCTTGACTTGACTATTAGATAACCCTTTTATTTCGAACCTTTCTATGTCCCGTTCTACCTCTTGTTCCCGGTTTTAAATAGGAATTTCCCCAACTTCTCCAAATTCCTCATCACCTTCAAAAACAATATTCACTATATTACACTTAGCAATAAATTCTCTTATTTTATTTTGGTGCACGTGCTTCCTACTCCCGTCGGCTAATTCAACTATAAATGAATGCCTGTTTTGTTTGCCGGCCCTTGACACCTAGAATATAACTTATTAGTTGAATTGGGGATTAACAGTATTACTTTATCGCCTACTTCAGACGTTTTTTCTTTTGACCTTAAGTTATAATGATAGGCCATTCTGCCTTGTTGCACCTCGGACAAAAATTTTGCCTCATTTGCGGCTCTTTCTAAGCGTCCCCTAAGTTTATTCAAATACTCATGAATCGGCATAGTATCTAACTGTGCCCCCTTATTTTCTCCTGCCCAGGATGACTTGAGAACTGATAAAGGACCCTCCGGCACTCTACCATATAATAATTTAAAAGGTGCGATTCCGGTCGTAGAATTTGGGACTTCCCTATACGCCCATAATATAAATGGTATTTGTTCATGCCATCTTTTCCCTTCTTCCCTAATCGTATGATGCAACATACTTTTAAGCGTCTGATTAAAACGTTCCACAAGACCGTTAGACTGTGGGTATTGTGGGGTCGAAAATCGTGGACTAGCCCCTAACCTTTTCTCAAATTCCTTCGTTAAGTTGGCAGTGAAATTGGTTCCATTATCACACGCGATTATATTTGGAATTCCTGTCCTCGTAAATATTTGAAGTAATGCATCACACGCTGTTTTAGCAGTTAAACTTTTTAGGGGGATTGCTTCTGCCCACCTGGTATGCTGATCAATTAAGGTTAGTATATATTGATGCCCTTGTGAACTTTTAGGATCAATAGGCTCAATTAAATTAATATTAACTACCTGAAATGGAAGTTCTGGCCGTGATACTGGGGAAATAGGAGCTCTATCATTCACTTTAACCCCTCTAGTCAATTGGCACTCCTCACAAAATTGTTTAGTTTCTTTCGCCATCCCCTCCCAATAAAACGAATACCTGATTCTCTAACGTTTTCTTGGCTGCATGATGCCCTCCAAATATCGAAGTATGCACTAATTTTAGGATTTCTTCCCTTCTTACCTTGGGTACTACTAATTGCGCTATAGTTTCACCTAACAATTTCTCTTTATCATACAATAAACCATCTACAATATAATAATCTCCTTTATCCATTTTAGCTAATTCCCAAACTCTAAATTTTTGCATTCCAATTGGGATTTCTTAAACATATCTGAATTACTAACGATAACTTTATTATTTTCCTCCACTTCCATTTTTTCTGCATTTTGACTTTGTAAATTTTCCGATCTCGCTTCTATTGCATAAACATTACAATTATCGCTACTCATATCTTTCCTTTCACTCGAGTTATCAATGCTAATTTCCGAACTTTCTAATTCTTGGGACTCTAGCAATGGCTCCTCGCGATTGACCCCTGACAACTCATTAATCACCTCGGGATGTAAAATTACCTGCTCATTAATATTATCGGTCACCGCGCAAAGTACTTCCTGATGAATTATATTAGTTTGTCCGTATTGCGGAATAGCTAATGGTAATTTAACCAACGGTGATATAACTGCTTCACCAAATAATCCTTGTAAATAAATACTACCCGCTCCTTTTAGTTTCTCTTCCGGTACCAAATCTTTATGAATAACAGTAATTTCACATCCAGAATCAACCAATCCTTTTGCTTTTTGCCCTTGTACACTAACTTCAATTTTCTCGAATTTATTTAATTTCTCACCAATAACATTAGTTCTCTGTTCGGCCTTTGCTGATATCCTCGCCACAATAGCTCCCTTAGGTAACTCTTTATTTCCTTTCATGACAATCTTATTTACACCTGCTTTCTGTTCACGCCCTTTACTAGCATTATTATTTCCCTCATTACCCACTTTATTACAAAAACGTTGGTAATGACCCCTTAAACCACATTTGAAGCATCTAGGAGCTGAATCATCACTAGGTTTCATAAAATCAGTTTTCCTACCTGAAAAAGAATTAGTCTCATTACTTCCGTTTTGCCGCCAATTACCACTAAATTTACTATCCTCCCTCGGTTTCACTGTTTACATACCTGTCTTTACCTTTAAAACTTTTATACGTAACGGCATAAGACTTATGTTTAGCGTCAAAATAATTGTCACATTCTTTAGCAATTTTAGAAGCTCCTAACCATTTACTCTGGTGAGTTAACCCAATATATGATGCGGTTTCTTCATCTAACGTGTTTAATAACTTATCCGTAATTATTAACTGATTGACCTTTTCATATGAGTCAGCACCCCTAATCTTACAATAATTTTCCCATGTTGCTATTAAATGCGATACAAATAATACATGAGTTTCATTCTGGTTTCTCCGGGTTCGTAAATATCGTGATATTTTCGAAAATATCAAAAATATCCGATATTTTGATATATATCCGATATTTTCGATATATATCCGATATTTTCAAAATTGTCAGCTTAATGCTGATTATAAATATTTTTAGACTTAATATAAATTAGAATGTAAAACATTTAGCATGAAACATAAAACAAATTCTAAATGTCTTTTTTTATTACAATTTATGATCAAATAATTGAAAACAATTTTCTGTAAAAGTTGCTTTTTCACTCATCAAAATACAGAATTCAGGATTCAGTAAAAAAATAAAAATAAACAACAAATTCCGAAATACAAAATAAATTTATTTTTTCTATTGAAGAATTTGAACATGAATGTAAGTTTGCCTGCTTTTTCATTCGCTAACGTACTGTGCAATTTAGACTGAAGTAAACCAAAACTAAAAAAGATTCTAATGCATCTATTGAAGGAGAAGCTTTAAACCCCAATAGCAGAAAATTCTCCAAGTGTCTGCGACAGATCTTTTAGGGACTGAAAATAATCTGCAGGTAAAATGTTACAAATGAACCTTTAATTAATTAATCATTTACTTTTAATGTTTTTAAGCATTTTACTCATTTTTATTAATAATAATCTTAAGTTTTAGTAATAAATAATAAAGAACTAAATATAATATAAAGTTGGAAAAAGATCCAATAGAAAAAAAAAAATCTGCAAAAGGGAAAAGAAAATCTGCGACGCACGTCACCCGTCAGGAACTTTCTGCTACCAGGCTTTAAACAACTGATAAGTCAAATCATCTTTTATGGGTTGTTCAAATTTAATATTATCCCACCAAATTTTTGCTTCAACATTGAAATATTCAATTTCAAACAAAGCTTATAAAATTGATTTTTTTTTTTTTTTTTACTAATATCCAATCACCAATCAACCCCTTTATCTCATTCTAGCAGGTGCAATGTACAAAAAGAATTGAGACAGGCTAGGCAGGTATTGTTCAAAAACATAGCAGGTACAGTCCAAAACTAGTTTTTGGAGTGTAGGGAATATTTTGTGAGCTATTATTTTTAGGTTTTATTTACAGATGAGCTAATTTTTAATAAGAGTTGAAGAATTCATTTATGCTTCTTTTGACTGAAAATATTTTAAAAATAAATATAAGATATATGAAAATATCAAGAAGTACGACATTTAAAAAATAAATATCAAATGTATGAAAATGAAAATATCAAAAACCTTGATATTTTGAAAATAAATATCGGATATATATCATGATATATATCAAGATCCATTGATATATATCAACGAACCCTGTGGTTTCTCCTAGCCTTCTTCAAATTTTCCAAACACGCCTTCTGTGTCGGCTCATGTTCCCTTAGAACTAACTCCTTTAATTCCTCATAACTCTCAATTTGTTCCCTAGTGGTATTAATTAACAAATTATCTGCCTTATCTCCTAACATATTTAGTAGAATTTCGGCCTGCTGGTTTTCCGGTACAGTTTTAGTTTTGAATGCCCTTTCTAAACTGTTGAAAAATAAATTCCATCCCTCAGTCTCTTCTGGTACTTTGATAGACAGAGTTTTAACACTTTTGATCAATTTTTCTAGGTTACTTTCATTATTAGATTCCCTAGACCCATTTGAGTTATTTGTCGAACCTTGTACCCTTAGCCTCTCCATTTCTAATTCATGTTCCATCCTTAATTTTTCAGCCCTCTCTTCTCTTTCTAACTTTTTGCGCTCTAATTTTTCCTGTTTTTCTAACTTTTTGTGCTCTAATTTTGACAGGAAAAATATACTATTTTTTTCCTATTCTTGTTATTCCAATTACCTTTCTCATTTAACCTTTCTATCCAGCCTAGTACATTAAACTTTAATCTTTCAATCTTAGTTAGCAGTTATTTCTATACAACTCTGGTTATAAACTTTATTTACATAAGTTTTTAATACTTTAAGTCTCATATTTAAACACATTTATTTATCTTTATTTCCAGTGTTTAAATACGTTTCAAATAAATATAACTTCTTTACTTTACCTTATTTTTATCTATGCATAAACTCCTTTAGAGACGTTCACATGTTCATCCATTACTACGATGTTTTTCCAGCATACAACTTCATCTTTCGCTTTTGCCTATGTCAACATCACGATGCAAGTTCAGCTCATAGACTAAAGTAGTTGGAACGGCTATCGGCAGATGGCGTAACCTGTCCATCGTGACGTACTCTATCTCGTGTCCGTTCACTGGTCAGTTTTTCCCGAATCGTTAGATGTCGGAAGTAACGTAGACCAGATGATCAGAAGTCACGTGGGGGTGTTGTCGGCGGACGAGGAATGCTATTTATAGCTTGTCTCGTTCGTGTCTCAGGGCAGGTGCTTGTTGGCTGGGCAAAGTGTTGTTTCTTTTAAGTGATTTTAACATTGCTATTTGTTTTTCTTTTTTTTGTAAATGAAGTAGAGAATATTAAGGATGTTTTATCTCCAGAAATTATTGAAGTGACCCTTGGATAGTGAAGTATGAAGCATATATTACTCGAGGTCCTGATTCGTGTTATTGGCTGCTGTGATGTGAAAATAGTTTTTCTTCCCGTGGTGTTTATCCTTTGACAGAACTCTCGTGTACCCTCGGTTGTTTAAGAAGATACCTGGAGGTGTTGTGAAACGAGATGTTGTGACGGATTGTTGACGCCGGGAGGAGAGCCAGCTACCCACCGCGTGTTTCAGATATTTATTTCTTTATTAGATATTTATTTCTTTTACTCTTCTAATATCCATTGGTTTGAAATAGATTAATCTCATTTACAGTCTATATCTTCTCTTCTTTAAGTACATTTTAGATCCAGATACTATTCTAGTTTATCTGTTGATATTAATCTAGCCAACTTTACTTTTTTTTTATAATGGAAGAACGGACTGTAGGGTTGTGATATGGTTTCTAAGAGACCAGGGTTTATCCCATCTCGATACTGCTGCTAGGTCATGATAGGAGTGGTCTGATACTGCCACAACAGCGGATTACCGCGTGGAGTAATCGGAACTGTTATGGCTAGTAGTGTCGGGGTAATTGTAATTCCTTGGGAAACTCTATCAGCCGGTATCCGCTAGGGAGTTTCCATTAGGCTTGCTGCAGTCCAGGATTTCGTCCAACATCAACTTTAGTTGATTGTCGTGCTTCTGTATTTTTCAGTGCGCTTTTTAGTGGCAGTTAAGGGTGTCTGGAATTGTCAGTTAAGCTATTTTCATTATTAAGTTGTGCTTGACTTTTTGGGAAATCTTTTATAGAGAGAAGAGATTGAAATTAATTAATATAGGGTCAGGTAGGGGAAAGTGGTCATAAAAACAGGCTTTTCAAACTTTCAGAGGTTATAAACATCAGAATTTCTGTGATGTTTTCTAAAATTTTGGGTGTTATTTTACATTACATTACTCTAGAGTACATCCATATCCATTTCAGAAATATTTTTGGGGAATAACACTTTTTTATAACATATTTTTCCTGGCATGTTTTTATGACCACTTTACCCCAGGGGGTGGGGTAAAGTGAGTAGTGCATGGGGTAAAGTGGTCACATTGAAAAAGTGTAATAAAAAAATAAACTAATGAATAAAAAGTGACATTTTATTATTTACAAACATTTTAAAAAACCTTTATAATAAGTTATCAGCCATTTTATTTTATTAAAGTGTAAATTTGTAATGTTAAAATTGTTTGTTGTTAAAATTTGGTTCTTCAAGGATTTTGATCGCATCTGATTCTGGAAAAGTATAATGATTGCCAAATTTGGATTTTTTTTTAACATACTTTAAGAAAAATAATCATGTTTTTTCCCAATAAATTGCCTTATTGATTTCTTCATTTCATATCTTAGCAACACTCAAGGTCCTATAGATATGGTTTGAGATGTCATCTTTAGCGATTATAAATGGATTCAAAAGAGAATGTTGACTAGGGATATTTTGTTGTTTTTTTCCTCTTGGAAATTTAAGCAACTTTTAAGTATCCCATTCCTCTTGTTATTTTTGAAGATATAATGCAAGTGTTTTTTCTGTCAATACTACCCGATCTTGGACTGGACACATTACCTTTTCCTTTAAAACTATGTCTAACAATTCTATTCACATCTGAAATGAGTGTAGATAATGTTGCCAATGTAGCTTATTTTAATTTTTTTGTAACATATTTTGCAGTCGGCTTTCTTGATACTGTTTCTTTAAAATTCCTTTCCAGGCTTTTTTTAATGGAGAAAATACACCTAGATCTAATGGTTGTAGACTATGATGACTAGTATGAGGTAGCAGTCAGAGTATTATAATGTGATTGTCGATAGCTATTTTTCACAGCGTCATAATTCATTTATGTCCGTCACAATCATAAATAAAAGGGCAGGCTTTTGTAAGCTTTCGGTGTACTATCTACTTAATAAAATGATCCATCCAAGATTCAAGTACAGAATCCTGCATCTATCCAGATTCCATGATTCATACAATGCTCCTGCATGACCACCCTTTATTCATATATACTCACTCATAAACTGTGAATGGAAGAATGTAATAACCACTAGCTGATAAACCAAAAGGAACACTAAACATTATATTTCCTTTGGTTTCTGAATTTTATATAATGCATTGCATTGCGTAAATTTTTTTAAACTGGACTATTTTGGCTATACATATCCATTCCAGCCTCATCAACATTAAAAATTCTTTCAGGACTTTCTTGTGGACCATTTTCTTATATAATACAAGTATAGGTATTAGAAAAAGTAGTTAATGTAATGTGTTGGTTGTTAAATTAGTTGATGTAACCTTTGCAGGCAATTCGGGTTTACACTTAGTTAATTCATTCACTATTCTGAACCTATTAAAAATTAAACCTAACCTTTTTTAACCCCCATATTATAAACTGTTATTAAATAATAACTATTTGCAGTTAGTTTTGAATAATTATTAGTATTTAATAAACTGGCATTGTATATAATGAATAATTTAACTCAGATCAAATATCTATAAGTTAAGCCTAACCCTATGACCACTTTACCCCATGTAACTAAAACTATTATGAAATAAAATCTGTGATAAATATAACTTAGCTATAAATGAAAATATGTTCTTGAGATATGTGAAAAGCTTTCTGAACTGCCAATTTAACAAAATTTGGGATAAACAAAATGCAGCAGAAAAGTTAATTAAAGAGTTAAAAGAACAAGGTGTAACAAAGACAGACAAAATGAGTGCTCAGTGGCTCAAACATGTTACTAAAAATGTTTTTTTGAGTGAGAAACGTTGATCAATACTTAATAAATCTAAAATTAAAAGAAAATTATTCAAATTTCTATATTAGTCAGGATTTTAGCCCTTTTTATGAATTATGACCACTTTACCCCGCCTGACCACTTTACCCCACCTGACCCTAACCTTTTCTTAATTATTTTGTTTATTAATCGTCATTAGTTAAAATATTAATTTCAGTTGAACTGGACTAAGTTTATTTTTCTAAATAGTTAATTGAAATATAAATCTACATTTTTACTTTTTGATATAAATCCCTTTTTGAAACTAAACTTTATTTCTTTTTAATCAGTTTAAATAAAGTTAATAGTTTTTGATTAAAGTAAACTTAAGGGTTAATTCAATTGGTTTAATTACATTCATTAGAATAAGGCTAAAGATATATTTACTTTGAAATAAATTTTTACACTTTCTTGGTGCTCCAGTTCATATTGATATAGAGTCATAAGAGAACTTGTGTCATATGATGGAAAAACTTTATTTTATGGTTTTAATTTTATCTTTGTTATGATCTAAATATGTTTTAATAAAATTGTTATTTGTTATAAAATGGCTTGGTTTTTCTTTAAATATTCTTTTGCAGATAGCTTTATATTGTTTTATTTCACTAGCTTCAGTTAACAGGTTTCTGGGTGAACAAAGTCAGCAAATGTTTTCACTTGTGTGTCAACTCTCAGTTTAATGACTTTCAGAAGTAATTAACCTTTGGTTATTACTTTTCAAATTTTTCCTGTTTTTCTAACATTTCACGCTCCAATCGTTCTGCAACAATAGTGTTAGATAATTCCATAACAGCCCCATCGTCATAGTCATCGCTGTCCATTATCTTTTTCTTAAGCTGAAATCTGGTATCATCTTCTGTGAATTCAACCCCCAATTCTTCGGCTATCATCTGAAGATCCACCCTTTTTAGTTTCAATAAGGAAGCCATACCTTCACCGATTACTATTACCACTCTACAATAATATTTAAACCTACCAAATTAATATTTCCTAAATTTCTACCTTAGTACAGTTACCTCCACTTATTATACTAATTATTACATTTCAGATAATCGATGTATTATATTTCTAATTTAACCTACTGTATAATCTGATTTTCCTCAACCATTGATATCACACTTACTTCTAATAAAACAAAAGGTAAAACAATAATTTCAATTTGATTACTATGCAGTACAGATTCCAATTTATACATTAGATAATAACATACAATTTACATAATAATACTGATACGTTGCAAATTGAATAAAAGTATTGATGCCAATAGAAACATCCACATAAAGAAAAATTGTATAACATACACCTATAAATTTCTACAATTATCCTCAATAAAATATTTCCAAATTCAATACTGGTTCTCACACTTAAAACAAATACAATCAAAACCTTCACTTTTTTTTTTCCTCCACTGTGAGCTTTTTTTTTTTTTTTTTTTTTTTCCCAAAATTTACTTCTAGCCAATTAAAATTCTAAGCAAATGTTCATTACTCATTTGTTATCAACTCTTCAAACTTAAAACAGTATTGCTCCATTTAAATATTACTTTAATAATAATTTAAATTTAAGTAAATTCAATTATTCCTTCCAACTCTTATTAACACAATGCATTAATTTTGTTCACTACCATTATTAGTAAAAAAAGAAATAGAAAATCGATATTAGTACAAGTTATTATGACCTTTTCTTAAAACAATAGTAAATATGGCTCTTAATATCTCCTACCTATCTGAACACAATTACTTTATTGCACATAAATTATCTTAAATTACTATTAATTATACAACAACAAATACATTTGGTTCGAGAATGTCAGCAGACAGAAATGATCAAAACACCTTACCTTATACTTTATCTGCTAGGGTACTCCGCTGCTCACACATAGTTTCACGATGAATTCAATATTTCGCACTTTAAAGTCACTTTGATTATATTCAACACTCAGGCTGTAATACACTGTAATTTGATTCACTGTAGCGATGATAGGGCACAAACACTATTTCGGTTCGCTGTAACGATGATAGGCACACACACTCTGTATTTCTGCTTGACGCTTGGTTTTTATCTCTCTAAAATTCCACTCGACGATCCGGCATTTTCACGCAAGAATTCCACTGGGTGCTCCGGCACTAACACACTGCAACACGCCTCGCTGGTCACTAGTCTGAGACGATTCTATCCCACCGCTGCCACCAATTTGTCGGAGTTTCCTCTTAGCCCGCACAACTTTGAAGAAATTCCGTGCTATTTATATGCTGCCACCACCGATACGATTACGTGATATCGGTCACACACTGAGAGGATTGTTTAAATGAAAACCAATGCTTTCAATTAACTAAATTAACAGTTTATTTACACAATACAAAACACCATTTACACTTAAAACTCGGATGTAGGTCATCCGGTTCAACATTAAATTAAATACAGTAAAGCTGTCTGTGTACTGTTAAAACTACGTTATATCACTCTCACTCTATACACGTTAAATAAGCTTTACCAGGGATCAATCTCAATCTCCTAACACATGGGCTCTAAGCCTAAGCTCTCCGAGCCTCACTCAACCTTACGATCTCTCTCTCAGAGCTATCCAAGCAACTACCCTTGCGCTTGGCACTCCAGCCTTCAACTAACTGTCCCAGCAGAAGAGCTTGCCCCCAGCAACCTTCTGCCTTTACTCAATGTAACCCCTCGGGGTTTTCTACCTGACCACATTCCAAGCTCTTTTCTTTGTTCGTGGAATGCCTTTGTCTCCCCATCTTCCACAGACATCTCAAAAGGTCGGGCAAACCCCCCTGCAACCATCTTTTTTCCCTTCACACCATCTGTACATTTTCACCGGCTTAGATCCAGTTTTAGACAAGGAAGGAATGTTACTTTGAAATTCTCAGTACACAGACCCAGCAATATGAATACAATATACCAGTTAAAAGAATAATATATAACCCCAGTTCCAATAGCAGATGTTTCTCAGAACCTGACACCTACATTCATGTACCATTTAGTGAGAAAATTTTCGCATCCATATGTAACTTAGCCCATTCTGATATTTACAGTAGTAGTTCAAAATTAATCCTATCCTGATTTGTTTTGCCTTCCACTTGTAAAGATTGCATCATTCATCAAATGGGCTAGGCGTTGCATCCCATGCCAGAAGTCCAAGATAATCCATCATATAAAAACCCCAATAGGAAAATTCACAGATCAATCACAGAGATTTGAACATTACATCTTTATCTTGTTGGTCCTCTACCTCCTTTCCATGAAAATTATTTTTCAATCATAATAGATAGGTGCACCCAATGGATAGAAGCTGATCCGGAGTCTGAATCGATCCTTGTCAG
This sequence comes from Maratus speciosus, assembly GCA_963932465.1. Taxonomy (NCBI): domain Eukaryota; kingdom Metazoa; phylum Arthropoda; class Arachnida; order Araneae; family Salticidae; genus Maratus; species Maratus speciosus. The sequence goes on from OZ010792.1 coordinate 246,483,566, forward strand.
CATCTTCCTGTTCCCTCATTGGTGACCTTGAACAAAAAGAACATGCACCTCTAGCAGCAGAATCACCTCCTCTCAGGACCAACAGGTGGCAGCACTGACACACCTGCATGTAAAAGGCTCACAGCCAGGGGCGCCATTTGAGGGGGGCTGGAGGGGGCAATAACCCCCCCCCCCCACCAAGGAATTTGATTTTTCAGAAAATTTATCAACCATCAATTGTCAGGCTAAAAAATAAAAAAAAAATACTCAAACACTAAAATAATTTATCAGATTTTATTGCAATAAAAACATATGCATTAAATAAATACTTTATGCATAGAAATTAATAACTGTAAAGAAAAATTCCTATTCGAACTTTCTTAAGGGGAGACATATATCGTACTTTGGCTAATTTAAAAAATACATGCGAAACATTTTCTTTTATCAGTTGCTTCTCAACTTTGTACAACTGGATCCTAGGAAAACTAGTTCCTCATGGCTAGAAATTCAGGGGTAGAGTTTTTTCAGATAATTCTTTTGCAAAGGGGGGGGGGGGGGTGAAGGGGTGAGTACAAGTTCTTAATTATCTGACATTTTTACTTTTTTGGATTATTACTGTCACGTTATATTTACTGCAATCATTACAATGTTATCATATTATTTAATTATTAAATCATATTATATATGGAACACTCCAAAATTCTTCAATGCCTAGGAGTGGAGTCTGCTTGCACCCGACACAACAATTTCTTTAACCCAAAAACCGACAGACTTCCACCAAATACCAAAGTAAAAGAAAATTACTCCATATTTTAACAATTTTATAATAAAGTAGCCAATAATTTTATCCCTTATGTACAGAAATGAACACATGGGCCACCATTAATAGTCAAAACTATAGTTTTTCATTTGAAAAATATTCAGGGCTTCCTTATTAAAAACCAGGTCATCCCGACTCCGACTGAAAGAGATAAAGCACGATCTGAAAAACTTAGTCTACCTCACTCACAACGAAGAAAATACGTCAACCTATCCTGCCGCAGGACTGTAATTTCATGTGAATACGTAAACCGCTAAAAAGATTTACATTGAACGGCAACCCGACCCGAAATGAAAGAAAATTAATCCATATTTTAATACAATTATTGTAAAAGAAGTCTGCAATTATATCTTTAATATAAACTTTACCTTTTATGTAGAAAAATGAAGATATATATATAGTATTCATTCATGTTCAAATATGTAGCTTTTTCATCTGAAAAATTATCAGGATTTCTTTGAAAAATAGTATTAACACGAACCCACCTCACAACGCAATCTGAAACAATTAACGCTTTAACTTACCTTTACTTGCAGAAAACCACTAATGAAAATTTTTTTATTGCTATAGATCACAAAAGTTGCAAATTTCGTGACCTATTAATGACGTTCGAGGGCTGATTATCTCATGACTGATTGAATTTCATGATTCTTTTATGCGAGCATCTGACGAAATATGTGATTTTTTCCGTGACTGTTTCACGGAATTGACAATTTTTTTTTTCTGCAACCGTTATCGAAATTGGTTTTTTTTTTCTCTCGTGACCATTTGTCGAAATTCACAATATTTTTCCGCGACCAACTCACGAAATTCCATATTTGTTTCTGCGATCTTTTGACAACATTCGCGATTATTTTTCACGATCATTTGTGAAAAATTCCTGATTTTTTTTTTTCTACCACCAACTAATAATATTTGTAATTTTTTGCGCGATAGTTACACGAAATTTCATATCTTACTTCACGATCATTTGACAAAATTCCCCTCGATTGTTTAAATAAATTTTTGTGTAATCTTTTGACGAAATTCGCTATTTTTTTCGCAATCCTTTTACAAAATTTGAGATTTTAGTTTGTGCAACCATTTGATGAAATCTGCATTTCTTTTCGCGATCTCTGATGAAAGTAGCAATATTTTCCTCTGTCGTTCGGAGAAATTAGCGATTTTTCCCGCGACGATTTGGGGTTTTTTTTCGAAATTTCGAAATTCGCGATTTTTTTCTGTGACCCATTGACGACTTGGTTTTGCAGAATTCGAAAAAAAAAAAAAAAAAAAAAACGTGGACTTTCACGAAAATAAAAAAATTCACAGAATAATCACATGTCCGTGAAATAAGTTAAAGAGACAAAATCACGCAGAGCTTTTTTTATTGTGCAGGATATTCCCATTTTCTGTGAGATTTGTGCAGTTCTGTACGTTGTGCAATTCTGCACGTTCTCTGTTTCTCAAAGAAAATTTTTCCTTGTCCTTCGCCAAGAAACTCTTGAAATGGCGACCCTGTAGTAAAACCTGAAAAAAAGAAGTCGAAGGGGACTAGAAACAAGTAGCTAAGTGTGATCACAGTTCACACAGAGGGTTTCGTTTAATATTCCTTTCAAAACACTTTATCCTTTTGAAAAATCTGTTAGTTCCACATTTCGCAACCAGGGACGCACTCAGTTCTAAACAAACCTCTATCCGAACGAAACTCCGTTTTATATACTATCCGTAGATATATTAGTCGAGGGGATTGGGTCGATAGCACCCGAGATAAGTAGGCGCCCCTGGCGGTAAAAAGTGGAACTAAAATATGTAAGGCTATGGTGCATAATATGAAAGAATGGTCACAGGAAGTGTCGACAAAAATTGGAAAAGTGCTCCCCGGTTGAAAAGGGCGGAGGTTAAAAAAATTGCTTAAAACGCACAAGTTAGAGCCCAGAGAAGTAAATAATATAAGAGCTTTTGAAAATTTTATGATTTGCCGTGTGGTCTGAGGTATTCAGCTATACGTATGCAAAAATTCATTTCTCCAACTTAATTAGGGGCTCTCTTAGAAAGAATTGCTTAAATGTGGTAGCTCAAAGGGTTAAACGTAAGACTTTTTCAGAATTTTATGATTTGTTGCCTATCCTCAGGTGTTCTGCTATAAGTATGCAAAATTTCAAATCTCCAATTTAATAAGGGGCTCAGCTAGAAGAAATTGCTTAAAATACGCATGTGGGAGCCCAAAGGGTTAAATGTACGGCTTTTTCAAAATTTTATGATTTGTCGTTTGATGTGAGGTGTTCAGCTATAAGTATGCCAAATTTCACGCCTCCAACCTAATTAGGGACTCACTTAGAAAGAATTGTTTAAAATACACATGTGGGAGTCCAAAGGGTTAAATGTACGACTTTTTCAAACTTTTATGGTTTTTAATTTGATGTGAGGTTTTCAGCTATAAGTATGCAAAATTTCACGCATCCAACCTAATTGGGGCTCACTTAGAAAGAATTGTTTAAAATACACATGTGGGAGCCCAAAGGGTTAAATGTACGACTTTTTCAAATTTTTCTGATTTGTCGTTTGATGTGAGGTGATCAGCTATAAGTATGTAAAATTTCACGCCTCCAACCTAATAGGGGCTCACTTAGAAAGAATTGTTTAAAATACACATGTGGGAGCCCAAAGGGTTAAATGTACGACTCTTTCAAATTTTTATTATTTGTCGTATGATGTGTGGTGTTAAGCTGTAAGTATGCAAAATTTCAAGTCTCCAACATGTATAGTTTCTGAGAACGGGCTCTGTGACAGACGGACAGACAGACAGAAGAGCGAGATGAATAGGGTTTCGTCAGATGATTGAAACCGAACGGTTAAATGTACGGCTTTTTCAAAATTTTATGATTTGTCGTATGATATGTGGTATTCTGCTATGTGCAAAATTTCAAATCTCCAATTTAATTAAGGGGCTCAATTAGAAAGAATTGCTTAAAATACGCATGTGGGAGCCCAAAGGCTTAAATATACTATTTTTTCAAAATGTTACGATTTGTCGTATGATATGTGGTGTTCATCTATAAGTATGCAAAATTTCACGCCTCCAACCTAAATAGGGGCTCACATAGAAAGAATTTTTTTAAATACACATGTGGGAGCCCAAAGGGTTAAATGTACGACTTTTTCAAAATTTTATGATTTGTCGTTTGATGTGAGGTGTTCAGCTATAAGTATGCCAAATTCCACACCTCCAACCTAATTAGGGACTCACTTAGAAAGAATTGTTTAAAATACACATGTGGGAGCCCAAAGGGTTAAATGTACGACTTTTACAAACTTTTATGGTTTGTCATTTTATGTGAGGTGTTCAGCTATAACTATGCAAAATTTCACGCCTCCAACTTAATTAGGGCTCACCTAGAAAGAATTGTTTAAAATACACATGTGGGAGGTCAAAGGGTTAAATGTACGACTTTTTCAAAATGTTTTGATTTGTCGTTTGATGTGTGGTGTTCAGCTATAAGTATGCAAAATTTCACCCCTCGAACTTAATTAGGGCTCACTTGGAAAGAATTGTTTAAAGTACACATGTGGGGGCCCAAAGAGTTAAATGTACGACTTTTTCAAAATTTTATGATTTCTCGTATGATGTGTGGTGTTCAGCTATAAGTATGCAAAATTTCAAGTCCCCAACATGTATAGTTTCTGAGAAAGGGCTGTGTGACAGACGGACAGACAGACAGAGGAGCGAGACGAATAGGGTTTCGTCAGATGAACGAAACCCTAAAAAGTTCCATTTTAGACAAATCTCTGTCTTAGCAAGTATAATTGTATGACGTTTTTTCATCGAAATTTGATTTTTTCCCCCTTTGAGAAAGAATTCTGTTATAGACAGGCTTCGTTTTCACAAGTTTTACTGTAATACATCTCTTTTCACAGCTATACTATAGAGTGGATGGTTTAACGGTCCTTGAGGATGCCTGTAAAAATGAAACCTATAATAGAATCCTGTCTAAAAAGAAAATTTTTCAAATTCAATATATTGAAATTTTACCTACTAAGACGGAAACCTGTTTAAAACGAAATATTTCATTGATTCTTGAGTTTCCGTATTCAAAGTTTTTACTGTTTTTGTAAGCATGATTCAGTTTAGTTTCTCGTTCGGGGGTAGGGGGGGGGGGTTGATGCTTGGATCCTACCCTTAGCTATATAACTTTCCTCAAAAAGTCTTTGCCCCCCCCCCCCCCCAAGAAAATTCTGAAATGGCACCCCTGCTCACAGCACGATTCTGTCCTGTCACGCTGTGTGTTAGTTACAGCATCCAAAAAGCTGTTATTTTAAACCATCTTTTAAAAAAATAATGTGGATGCTAATTACTATGTTAAAGCATAAAGAAAGAAGTTAGTTATTCAACCTTTTAAGCTTTCAAAATACTAATAATTTATTCAATGGTAAATATTTCAACCTTTTTCTACAAAAAATATATTCAAACTATAAAACAATTTCTTTTTTCCCATTACATCTTATAAAAAATGTATCAAGAGAATTAAAAATGAGTGGATAATAATAAAATAAATAAAACATGAACAGTTGAAATAACATCCTCCCACCTTTTGTTTATATCTTATAATCAAAACTTTACATTAAATAAATACAGCATTTTCATGAACATTATAAATTGAATTTCTTTGGATTTTTTATTATTCTGCCAGATCTAGTCAATGTAACTTTTAAATATGATTCATCCTTTTAAGGCTCAACCTGAGTTTCGTTCAGAATTGGTTTAGGCAGTGGCTACCTTTTTTGGCACCCAGGGCAAGAAGAAATTCTATCTCCCCACCCCCCACCCTACCCTAAATAAAAAAATACATTATTTTTGTTCAAGAAAAAAAAAAAGTCCTTCCATCTTGTACCAGGAGAAAAAAGGTTTTTTTTCTTCTTTTTAAGAATTCAGATATTTTCACTCAAAGACAGGAAATTAAAATGTGTGGAACTCGATTATAGAAGATTCCTAGTTTTCATCAGTACCAAATTTGAATGGGAATTTCGAAAAATTAACCAGCTATCATCAAGTTGACTTCATTTATGATCACCTACTTTTATCGCCAGATTTGTCGATATTTAGCCAAATATTACTGAGCTTGGTGATAAGTTGATAAGTTTTTTTTCTAAAAATAACAATTTTTCTTGTATTGTAAAATTTGTCATGATATTTTAACTAATTAACTTTTTGAAAATCTGGCCCTTACGGTTACAGAGCACATTTGTAAGTAAGTATGAAAAGAATGTTGCGAAAAGTTAAAAATTGTAGGAAAAGTGTTGTTTTAAAATTTTCTTTAAAAGATTTTCATTTAAATATTTTTAACACTAGATTAATTTTATAACAAAAATTGCATTTTTGCTTGATTAAATCAAAAAACTATCATAAAACCATTTAAGTATGCTATCAATAAAAACTGCCTCTTAAAAATTTACAAAGGTGCACCCTGTTTGCAAATTTTAATTATCGTAATTTTTTTTACTGTGATTAGTCAAAAAAGGAAGATAGAGGAAGGTTTTTGCCAATTCAGTGGAAATTTCGTTATTTACTGTCTGTTTTGCTTTCTTTAAATCCCGATGGTTAATTCTAGGTTGAAAAACAATCTAAATAAAAAAGAAAAGTGCCCAGCTAAACTGATGGCATTGAGCTCACAGGCTATTCACACTAATTGTATATTATACTCTTGTTTTAAATAATAATGCCCCTCAAAAAAATAAGTGAAGGGGAATTAGCCCCCGTTTCCCCCTTTATACTTAACCAATGAATCCCCAAAACGAATTAGGGAAGCTCCTTAACATAATAAACCGGTATACCAAATTTGGAGCAAAGCGAATAATTCTGCATGAAAAACCCGTTTATATAAATTAAGGGGGGTGGACTAGCCCCGCTTCCCCCTTTATCCTTAACCAATGAACCCCCAAAACTAATCAGGGAAGTTCCTTAACACAATAAACCGGTATACCAACTTCGGAGCAAATCGAATCATTCTGCATGAAAAATGCATTTATCTAAATTAAGAGGGGCGGGCTAACCTCCCTTTTCCCCCTTTATCCTTAACCAGTGAACCCCCAAAACTAATCAGGGAAGTTCCTTAACATAATAAACCGGTATACCAAATTCGGAGCAAATCGAATGATTCTGCATGAAAAACCCATTTATCTGAATTAAAAGGGGTGGACTAACCATCCTTTTCCCCCTTTATCCTTAACCAATGAACCCCCAAAACTAATCAGGGAAGTTCCTTAACATAATAAACCGGTATACCAAATTTGGAGCAAATCGAATGATTCTGCATGAAAGACCCATTTATCTGAATTAAGGGGGGGTGGATTAACCCTGTTTTTCCACCCTTTATCCTTAACCAATGAACTCCCAAAACTAATCAGGGAAGTTCCTTAACATAATAAACCGGTATACCAAATTCGAAGCAAATCGAAGGATTCTTCATGAAAAACCCATTTATCTGAATTAATGGGGTGGACTAACCCCCCCTTTTCCCCCTTTATTCTTAACCAATGAACCCCCAAAACTAATCAGGGAAGTTCCTTAACATAATAAACCGGTATACCAAATTCGGAGCAAATCGAATGATTCTGCATGAAAAACCCATTTATCTGAATTAAGGGGTGGACTAACGCCCCTTTATCCTTAACCAATGAACCCCCAAAACTAATCAGGGAAGTTCCTTAACATAATAAACCGGTATACCAAATTCGGAGCAAATCGAATGATTCTGCATGAGAAACCCATTTATCTGAATTAAGGGGTTGGACTAACCCCGTTTTTCCCTCTTTATCCTTAACCAATGAACTCCCAAAACTAATCAGGGAAGCGCCTTATCACAATGAACCTAGAAAAAAAATTTTGAAGCAAATCGGATGTTTCTATCAAGAGTTATCGCGTTACGTACATACATACATACATACGTACATACATACATACAGAACGGGTGGGCACATTAGCTCTCAGGCTTTGATAGCCTGTGAGCTAAAAACTATTTACAAACTTTATGAGCTTGTTGTTTAAAAGTACCTGTAGCAGTAGCTTAACTTTGATTGCGCTCCGAAACTTATAATATTGTGAATATAAAAATATAATATTTATGTAAATAAAAAATATGCAGATAATCTCTGCAATAGCATAGCTGAATTATAATAAATCGCAGATACAACGATTGAGGATGATTTCGAATATAGTACTCATAAACCTCCAAAAGTTCGATATATGGTCCGACCGTTTTTCTGGTGACTTTAATGAATTTTTATTTTTATTGATTTTATTATTAAAGCTTTTCTCTCTAAAAAAAAAAAAAAAAACATATTTCTGATGATCTAATAAAACATTTTAGTTATATAAATATTTATGAATAGTTACAAAACAATGGAGTTAAATATTCGCCAAAACATAGTAGCCAAAATATGCCAGTTGGTTGTGACAGTGCAACTAAATACTAAAACATTGAAAATATAAATAAAAAACAAGAGTATAATAATTTAAAAAAAACTTTATCATTAAATCAATATTAAATAAATTATGAGTATACGTTTTGAGAAAACAGTTTAGTAATTCTGAATAGATAGTTTAAAGAATGCTTTGTTGTTGTACATCTTTAAAAAAAAAAAAAAAAAAAAAAAAAAAAAAACTCACAGAGCAAACATTACAAAAAAAAAACCCACCAGTTTGCACTTTCTACCAAGCGTAAATAAAATCTGTGGACTTTTTAATTATCGGGGCCCATGCCAAATTAACGTATTGTAACGGGAATTTTTTTTAACTACATGAATTGCAGTCATGCAATTAAATGTGTTTTTTAAGATAAACATGGAATGATTACAAAAGTTTTATTTCAAAAATACATACTTTTATTATTATTAATTAATTTGCATTAGAAGACTGATAACTTATGAAAAAAAAAACAGTCTCTGTCACTCAAAAAAAAAAAAAAAAAAAAAAAAAACAACCTGTGGCTCACATAAAAACCCCAATAGGAAAATTCACAAATCAATCACAGAGATTTCATTTGAACATTGATCTCTGTTCAAATCTCTGATCCATGAAGGATCAGGGCCTATAGTGCCCAACTCTGTTTACTTGACCTTGGGTCCCAAGGTGCTATGCAGCATGTGTTCCAACCAGGTGGTCAGCCCAACACGAGGTCACTCAAATAACAGAAGAAAAAAAATTGACCTTTCAAATATAAAACACGCACTTCCTTTTAGGGGACTGGGTTCTCTTATTTTCAAGAAAAGATGAAAATATCAATTTTCTATTTGTCTAAAAATGTATTTAGACACCCTTGGTATATTCTGCTTAAGTAATCTAACAATGCAATAATTATAAATTTCTGAAAAAGGTTTTTTACTGATATGATTTCCCTTTAAATGATTCAGAGTTGCATCGTTAAACTCATTTTCTCTCAAATCAAGTTTCTTCTTTTTTTTACATTTTGCTATTTTTGAAATCATTTTAAGAAATATCTGAAAAAGTGCCCTGATTGCACTATTTGTCAAATAAAATATATTATTTTTTTTTAAATAAAAATACATAGAAAATATTTTGCTGTGCTATTTTACTTCTTCATTGTATTTAATTGTCTGCAGTTTGGAATGTTCATTTAATGTTCAGATTCTTTGAATGTTTGTTCAAGGCTAAATGAGCATTTAAATGATCTTTGGAAGCTGCACACCTTAACAACACTCGCGAAAGATTTTTTAAATCATCAACTCCTTCCAAAGGTCACACACACTTACTTGCATTTAACACTAAACAAGCCCAGGAGAATAATTCTGATTTTTTTCCATTTCTGCACAACCATTTGTTCTGGTCATACAAGAAAAACTGAAAAGTCCTGCTTTGATTTTTATACGTTTTAACAGGGGAAAATTTGGGGGTCAACCCCCAAGTCACCCACATTTTATTATTATTATAAATTTTTTTCAATGCCAGTTTGACGGAAAATTGAATTTTTAATAAATAAATAATATCTTTACTTACAGTTCCTCCAGCTAAATTGATTTTGCACTGGTTCGCAAAAGCCCCCACTACATGAAAATATTTATATGGAATGCTAAGAACACAAGAATTTCTTTCTTCAAAGCATTCACACATACATCGGATGTAGCAATTCCAAAACTTTCTTCTATCTCATGCATGTTAATACTTGAAAATTCGCTATCACACTGCCAAAATTAAACGGCAATTTATGCCCATCATGAAGATTCTAAAGATATGAAATTCCGTGCATTGGTTCTTGAGATATGGCTATCGCTGAAATCGTGTAAATCCAGCAAAATTCAGCCTAGCAGCGCCACCTATTGGGTGCTTTACACCAAAACCTATGTTATGACAAAACCACCAAACAACCGCTTATGTCAAAGTCATAATATTACAACAAACATACATTTTTTTTCAACATTTTTAAAAAACACTATCTGAAAAATTTTTAAATTAATTTTTTTAACTGAGCATAGTCAATTTGGGTATCAAATTAAAACTTATAAAATTCTCTTTAAAATGAGGGGTCATAAAATTCTGTACGCCTGATAGAACTTGAGAAATTCAAAATTGAAAAATTTTGCAACCCAAAACATGATGATTTTTCAAAATTTAAATAATTAATTGTATGAAAATGTAACGTGATAAAAAAATTATAAAAATGTATTCTCATTTATATCGCTGGAGAGAATGATCCCTGACAGTTTCATTGATATCTGAAATGGTCAGGTTGAAAATTGAAATTTTTTGGTTGATTTGACATGGAATGACCCTGTCCCTGTAAATAAACTATAAATGCTACAGATTTCATTTTCAAAATCGAACCATAGAAAATCTCAATAACATATATCAATTACATGGACATCTGAGTATATTTATGTGAATTAGTGCATTGAAGGATATACTAAAGTCATAAAAACATTTCAACAATATTGTAAAGTATTAAACATTTACCATTTGGTTAAAGAGTACTATCAAATCATATTGATTATGTTATTCTTTTTATATATGTGTGTTTACTTAATTTTTTACATTTTTGTTATATTTTTATTTTTCAGAAATTATTAAAGTGCAATTTTGTGTTTACTTGTCCTGAAAAGATAAAAGCTCATGATGAAGATGTTGCTAGAAAATGGGAAATTTTAAAATCTGGCAAATTTTCAGATAAAATTTCCCTCCCAACTCAAAAATTATACAAAGAAGGCAAATTAGTGGATGATTATTTTAGTGGAAATCCAAGTTTGCCTACAGCACCTCCTCCTAAAAAAGTAATCGCGTTAAGGAAAAACGAACCAGTTGGTGAGTTTTCTGCCATCGTTAAAACTTATCATGATTATAAAGAGAAAAAATTATTGGAATCTAAAGAAAATTGTGAGAAACAAGTATCTGTTAGAGATAATAATCTCACCGAAAATTCTGAAAAGAAAAACTTTAATGCTAAAAGTGCTTTAAAATTTAAAGTTGCTTCTGAAGAATATGATCATGATACGAACCCTGAAGTATATGCTAATTTGAGGAAAAGAGTTGTATATAATGGTGAAATCCCATTTTCTCAGTTCAAAGAAATATTGAGAGAAGAGAATGAAGTAAAACTCAAATCAAAATATAAAAATGAATATGATAGTTTTGTACAGCAACAGATTTCAATAACTGATAAAAATGTTAAATTAGAAAAGCCAGAGAAGCAACAAAGTTGTTTTATGAAAATCCAAAAGTATGAAAAAGAAAACATCAATTTAACGTTTGAAAAAGACAAGAAATTAACCAGGATATACAAATATGATGATAAATTGGGTTATCAGCATCCTATTGGAAGAAACATAAGAGGAAAGATAAATGTTTCGTCAAAGCAGCATAAGAAAGGAAAACTAATAAAGATAGGTAAATGTATTTATGATGAAGATGGAGAATTTCTGTGTAAAGTTTCTACTTAATATTGTAAGTTTAAGGTAAAATAAATCATTTTAAAAAATGCTATCATAAAAAATTATTTGTATTTCATGTAAATTTGATATTGCTATAGTACACACTCAAATTTAATAAAAAAAATTCTGTTACTTTTAGGAAAGATTCTGATTAGAATTAATAGTGTATAACATACAAATTTAAAGTTATTCATAAGTAATAAATATAATCTTATTAAAATTCAATTTTTAATGCATTTCAATAAGAAGTAAATTTTTTATATCATTAATTTATAATGAAAAAAAAAATATTTTCAATATAATTATTTTCTAAAAGTGGCTTATCATTTCTTAGTTAACAATTATTTATTAAAGTTAATTTCAAAAGTAATTTAATTTTCTATCATTTCAAATGGTTGCAATATATTTATACATGTTACAATAAAAATCCAATATGTAAATGTTATTATGAATAATCATTGCATTGAAACAATTGAAGATCTTTAGTAACATACTTAATTTCTACCTCTCATGAAGCATGGCTGTGCACAGGCTAGATTCTCATGTCCTCAAATTGATGTAAATTAATTTTGATCCTCTTTTCCAGAGTTCCCATACAGTATTTTTAAATGTAATATGCATGGCTCAACAAATGTACTGACTAGGTTGCCTTTGGCAATGAAAATACAGGGCAAAGTCCAAAATCTGGATTGCTCCAGACCTCAGTGACTCCGAATTTCAGAGTTTTCCAAATTTTGTATCATCTGCAGTGTATTTATTTAAAAAAAATAAATAAATAAACTGATCTCCCACCTTTTTCTTCCCTCACTCTGTGAATTATATATGTTACGGCCAAAACCCGGAGCTTGGCCAGTTTGCGAATTGGCCGGCCAGTTCGGGAACTGGCCGAGATTCCTGGCCAAAACCCGAAATATGTGAAATGAACAGCGTACTTCGGGTTTTGGCCGGCCAATTCGCGAACTGGCCGGGAAGCCTTGGCCAATATACGAAGTGGGGATTCAAGGCTACCCGGTAGGTGGCAATGACGTGCACACTTGATAGGAAAGAACGTTCTATACTGTGACGATTATATTCTGATATGTTGGACAATTTCCCGCCTGTTTGATATATTTCGATAAATTGGGTTTATTATGAGCATTATATTCTAATCTGCTGAAGATTTCTGTCCTCTGTGACAAATATCGATGCATCGGATTCATTGTCCAATCCAATAAACAAATTATTTAAGGGACTCTGTAAATAAACGACAAATTTTACCTAACCAATAAACTATAGAAAATGTTGTAGAGTATATTAGTAATATATAACAGTTTCATTACATTTGAAGTAGTGTAACATCATTAAAATACCCTATAAACGATTTTTTCACATATATCACAATTCTTTATCTGAATTCTTTTGGGAGTCCTATAAATGAACTATAATGGCTACTTAATCAATACTCTATAAAAAAAAAAAAAAACATATTGCTCACTACATGAGTTAGGAATGTAAATTTTATTATATTTGAAATAGTGTAACATCAATTAAGTGCACTAGAAATGATCTTTCACCATTCACTGCAATGTAACGAAATACTTTTGAGTGTTTCTGTAAACAAACTATAATTGCTACTTATTTCATACCCTTTAGATAACAGTTTGTCGTCCATCTTAATGAAGCATACCTATTTTATTATAATTGAGATAATGTAACAACATTAAAATGCACTGAAAAAACCATTGATGATACTGTAATGAAATATTTTTGTGTGTTCCTGCAAATTAACCAAAAATAGTACAACTTCACTAGTAATACAAAAATGTATTTATAAAGCTAAATATTATAACAATTACAAGTCAATCCGAGTCTTTACCGAGTCTAAAAAATGGCCGAGATATAACAGTTTGAATTGCTAATGTGGGTGACATTTTGAAAAATCTGATTTTTTGCCTGCAACAGCACTCGTATTTATCAACCGATTTAGATGTGAGTGAGCATGTGCACAGGAATTACTAAAGTCTCGACCAAGTTCATTGGTTAGCTTTGTTGCACCATTATGTTGCTTTAAAATGGCGGGCACTTCAAGATATCGCCGAATTTGGCGAGCAAATATAAATCACTTTAAATAAAACCAGCTTCGAAAACGCGACTAATTTCGCGAAATTCTCATTCATATTCAGTATTGACAAAAATCAGTATTTAATCTTCTATAATCGGGTTCCACTAATTTGAGCTCCGTGTGTTTGAATCCGTTGTTAAGCTGGCTTTTAAAAATTAAGGAATATGAAAGCTACCCCTTCCTCCCGGCACTGGCCGGAAGGACTTTTTTTTATCCCACTTTTTCTGGAAGCACCTTATCTACAGCTGTTTTTTTAGAGGCATTTTTCTGAAGTCTTTTTTTATTATTCATAAATTAAAATACATATCGCACCCTTGCTACAAAAGTGGCAATCGCACCCTTGCTACAAAAGCGTGCTCTAACTACAAGTTAGAGCACGGGCATGCATACGGCCAGACAAATTCAATTCAAAAACACTTTCAACTATGTTAGAAAATGATAAAAAGTAAAAATCGGTTTCTATATACCAATTTCGCGAATTGGCCGATACTGTATGGCCACTTCGCAAACTGGCCGATTGCATCTGGCCAGTTCGGGTTTTGGCCGGCCAATTCCCGAATTGGCCAGTCAGTTTAAAACGTTGTTGGCCAGTTCGCGAATTGGCCGGCCAGTTCGGGAATTGGCCAATTTCGGGTTTTGGCCGTAACATATACATCAGAAGAGCATTTCAAATACTAAAAAGAGATAAAACTAAAGCACATATAATATCATAAGACGAAACACAAATTTTCACCTTGACTCAACATAAAATAAATAATGTGAACATTAAAAAGGTCCACAATCTTACTTAAAAGGTGACTAATGTAATGAAAAAGATGTTAAAAGTTTTAAATATACATTTTATTTAAAACTTCTTAGTACTTTCAAACCTTCCAGGCTCATCATCAGAGAATATCTTAATAACTAATGTTGTTTATTTATGAAAATACGTCACTTTGTTTTTGAAAATGAGAGAGCTAATAATTACTAAAGTTGAAAGTAGCAATTTCTTGGATTGAATTTAATTAGAGGAAATATATATATATATTATTATTAATTGCAGTTCTATTTATTTTATGACATCACTTTGTTCCTCATACATCACTTTCCATGGGTAGAAGAAAATATTTAACTCCTGTACTTTAAATATAACTATAAAGAAATGATATACAAAAAGTTTAACTATTTCCCTGGTCTGTACGAAAAATTAAGATATGCTGTACTGAAACACAATATAAATTTAATAGCCTGTCCACCAAGAAAATTAAAAAACTTAATTTGTACGAAAATAGATCCAACACCGAAATATGAATTAGCTGGTGTATATACCATTTCTTTTAGAACTGACAGCAACAGACTAATGGAGTACATCAGAATGACCAAAGGAAAACTCAAAGAAAGAATAAAAGAACATAAAGCAGACATAAAATTTTGTCGTCAATCCACAGCTCTCTCTCATTTAAGTTTCAATCAGAATATCGCAATAGATTTTGATCAGGCAAAAATCATATTCCCAACATCCAATTATTATGCATCCACTATAAGAGAATTAATAGAAATCCTGTCTAAAAGCAATCAAGTATGTAACGACGCCCTATCGTACAATATCCCCAGTTTGTGGTTCAATATCCTGAAAACCTGAGCAAAGTGACCTAATAAAATTTAAAGCACAGAAGTTAAATATTTTCTTCTACCCATGGAAAGTGACATATAAGAAACAAAGTGATGTAATAAAATAAATGGAACTGCAATTTATAATAATAATATATATTTCTTCTAATTAAATTCAATCCAAGAAACTGCTACTTGTACTTTCAACTCTAGTAATTATTTGTTCTCTCATTTTCAAAACAAAGTGACATATTTGTATAAATAAACAACATTAGTTATTAAGATATTCTCTGATGATGTGCTGGAAGGTTTGAAGGTACTGAGAAGTTTTAAATAAAATGTATATTTTAAATTTGTAACATCTTTTTCATTACATTAGTTGCTTTTTAAATAAGATTGTGGACCTTTTTAATGTTCACATTATTTATTTTTATAAAACACATATTTTAACTTTTCTTTCTTTTTTTTTTTTTTAAAGATAAAAAATATATATATCAGTAACAAAAGACATTCTTTTAATTTTTTATGCAATTTTTGACATTTTTTTTTTAATTTTGCGAAGATTTTTCTATATTAGTAAAAGTAATCCGGCTTTAATCTTTTAGCCCAGAATAGTAAATGTTGTTTGTTTTCAATAAAGTTTAATCGGAATTTGTACAGTGTTTTTTGCAATTTTTTTATGCAATTTGTTTTTGTTTTTTTTGTTGTTGTTTTTTTTGTTGTTGTTTTTTTTTTTTTTTGCATTTTGCTAAATTTTTTTGAGATTTGTAAAAGAAATTCAGTTTTCAACTTTTAGTTATTTTATCTTTTAGCCCAATTTTTTTAATGCAATTTCAGTGTTTTTGCGTTTCACTGCAGTTTTTCAGAATAAAAATTGCCAGTTAGTAAAAGTCCGTATTTGAGACTCTGTACTGTATTTTAATTGTCAACTGTTATTTATATAACCTTTCAAAATTAATTCATTAACTCAGTTGAAGAGTTAAAACAACAATTCATGATGCAGCCAAATTCTTATAATCTGTAACGGTTTTAATCAAAGATTGTGTAGGTTATAATATATATGTGTAGAATTGTTTATTTGCATTTTCCTTTTGCAAGTACAAAATAAATTTTCATTATCAATGCACGAATGAATGTTAAAATGGAAAGATAATCATTTTAAATAAGTTATGCAATAAAATATCTCTTAATGTAGTCAACTTCATAAAAGAAAACTAATTGGATGTGTCAATCCTAAAACTTTGTACTGTCTCATATATATTAATACTTCAAAATTCGCTAGCACAGTGCCAAAATTAAATGACAATTTAAAATCTATGCCCATTATGAGGATTCTAAAGGTATAGATTCATTGAATTGTGTGCATTTGAAAAATATATATTAAGATCATAATTTTTAAAGAACTCATTGAATTGCAGCACCCACATTCTTATATGTCTGCAATCCAAAGACCATAAAAGCGACACCTGTAGGGCAGTATACATACAAATCTAATAAGGACCTATTTATGTGAAAGTGTAACTCCATGAGTTTGATTCAATTCTGTATTTTAGATTTTGAGATATAGATTAAATTCTGTATTTTAGATTTTGAGATATAGATTAAATTCTGTATTTTAGATTTTGATATATAGCTATCGCGAAAAATGCAGCATAGCAGTGCCAACTGCTGTATGATTTACACGAAAACCTAATCAGTACCAACTTATGTCATGGTGTAACAGAATATGAAGTTTGATGAAATTCCATGCATTAGTTCTTGAGATATGACTATTGCTAAAATCGTATAAATTCTGGAAAATGCAGCATATCTGTACCACATGTTGTGTGATTTACAAAATGTAATCAGTAACAACTTATGTCAATATCTAAAACTGAATCTGAAACTTGATGAAATTCTGTGCATTAGTTTTTGAGATACCTCAGAAATCATGAAAGATGCAGCATAGCAGCACCGCCTGTTGGGCGATTTACACCAAAACTTAATCCGCAATAACTTATGTCAACATGTAACTGAATCTGAAGTTTAATTAAAATCTGTGCATTAGTTCTTGAGATAGAGCTATTGTAGAAAACATAAAAAATGCAGCATAGCAGCACCACCTGCTGGGCGATTGACACCAAAAACTAATCAGCCCCAATTTATATCAAGGTCTAACTGAATCTAAAGTTTTATTTAATTTTGTGCATTAGTTCTTGAGATAGAGTGCCTACAAAATTTTTGTCACAGACAGACGTTTTCTAAAAACAGTCAAATCATGTTCAGGACTTTCTAAAACGTACAAATCCATCGAAAACCGGAAATCGAAATTTTTCATGAATCCAAAACTTTCTTCTTGTAAAGATAGAAGACAGTAATAATGTAAGCATAATCAAACAATTAGACATATTTATATGAAACCCAGTGGTGAGATTATCTGTCTGTCGTGCTGCTGGTCGAGAGTTCGACCCCGACTGGGCAAGGTTCACTCAGCCTTTCATTCCTTTGTGGTTTGATTGGGAACTAAACACCGACAGTGGCGTAGCTAGAGCATTTCGTTTGGGGGTGTGTGGAGATCGAATTTACAGAGTGTTCATAGTAAATTTGGTATTTTTTTATTTTGTATTTTTTCGCATTATTTTCTTTTGGGCGAGGGGGGTGGATTAGACATTTATTTATTATTTCAACAATATATAAATAAACAGACCAAAAAGTTTTAACAAAAAACTAAATGCAGTATAACTTCAAAAATCCGGCGTTATCGGGACCGAGACTATGCCGGATTTTTGAAGGAATGTCAAAAGTAGTAACTAGGAATATCAAAAGTAGTACTCAGGGGTCTGTCCAGACTTTTCTGACAGGGTCCTGTTTTTTGTAAAATTGTGAAGTTTTTCTTATAATTGCGAAGTTTTTCTTACATTTGTGATAATTCTAGCTATAATTTTGTGAATTTTAAATTATCGATGTCTTCATGTTCTATCTTTCATATATAAAAAGCTAAGTAATATGCTCTTTGGTGAGTTCAACTGCTTACTTACAGGCCAGATTTTATTTTTAAATGACTAAATTTGTGAAAAGTTTAATTTGAAGGTGAAAAAAATTCTGTGAAAGGTCTATTTAAGGGACAAATAATTTTGTGAAGGGTCCTATTTTGGGATAAAATGTTTTGTGAAGGGTCCTGTTTTGGTATAAAAAATTTTGTGAAGGGTCCTGTTTTAAGATAAATTATTTTGTGAAGGGTCCTTTAAAGGACCTAAGATTTTCCTAAACATATCCCTGGTACTATATTCTTAATGGTGCCTTTAGCCGTAATTTATTTCATTATTAAATGTTAATTATGTAAGAAAAAGAGAAAATTAAATATAAAAATAAACTTACATTAATTGATATTTTCTATGTTACAGAAAAAAAAAGTCTAATAAAGAGTGAAATTATTTCTTCTCATATAATTTTGAAAACATCGATGTCAATTTTGTTTGCTTCAATTTTTTTGGCCGTTCTGTAACAAATTTTTCTTGTATTTTATACAAATGAAGAATTTCTATTACGGATTTATTTCAGGAATACAGTCGTGTTCTCTAAAGCAGATAGTAATTCACAAGTTAAATTTATGCATTTTTCTAATGACACCTTTTCTTCTGCCTGTTGTTCATCCTCGTCTTCGGAGATGTTACTAGCGTTATCGACAGTTTTATTTAGCACAGCGTCAAAAGAGAGACTCCAAAGAACTTGTGTACTGATCTCCATGTTGTTGCTGAGCAATAGTGCTACTCCCAGAAAATTTGTTCAGGAAATAATCGCGACTGACAAATGAAAAAAATGTCAAATATTTTTTTTTTCATTTTTCTTCCGATTTTGAAGTTTTTAATTCATAAACAATTGCTATTTTTCTTCTACCATAACTTGAAAGTGTAATAGAAAAAGGAAGAGAAAAAGATAGTGTTGATGCCGGATTTTTGAAGCTACACTGTAATTTCAACTATTTAAAATTTTACAAACTGGGGGGAACGAGGGTAGTAGAAATCATGAATAGAGGGAGTGAAGTAGATAACTGTTGATTTATTTATCGTATTGCACAATTACGAATAAAGCAGAGGAAAAAAGTAATTTTAAAAATTTTAACCCTTAACTGATCAGGTGAGGTGTTTTCCACCCCAGAGAAATTTCAATTATGAAGAAATTTTTTTGTGGTATTTAGATACGTGTATTTATATGTATATACACTTACTTTACTTTTTCAGTTGTTTTTATTCAAGTAAATAATGCAAAATTCGCAGGACATTTTCTTATTTTAATTCGCTAAATTTTGTGGAGTGCATAAGACAAGAAATCAAATTTTGGGGTTGCATACACATCACCTCATCACGTTATTAAAAAAAAAAAAAAAATACCTCATTAATTAAGGTAGCTTTTCGTGCTCGATACTCCAGTGAGGGGGGAGGGGGCAAAGGTAAAAACAGTAATTTGGTGTGAGGTATAAAAAGACAGATTTACATTGATTATTTATTATTACAATAAAAATAAATTCAACAGAAAATATTTAAAAAATAATTCTTTTTTTCTTTTATTTATAATTCAAAGTCTGAAATTTGCAATACTTTTTAAATTTTAAGTTAGAAATCTGCACGGGTCGAAATTTTCAGGCCCGGACCAGGCCGACCCCTAGAAAAAAATTCGACCCAGCCCATTATAAAAGGTAGGCCTGTCGAATAAGATTATTGGCCTGGCCCGACGTTATAGCAGCTGAAAGTTCAGCCTGAGACCATCCTGGCCCGGAAAAAAAATATAATAATTTCTATAAATTTTGGCCCGTGAAGACTTGGAAGAATGAAACCAGTCCCGGCTCGGTACAGAAAACATTAATTAGGTCTGGTCAATTTGTTTTGCCAAAATGGTGCCAAAGCTACGTTTGTAACAGATTTTCTTAAAACGTGACAATCGGCAAAAGATCATTATGAAGTAGCAATTGATGTATTGTAATGCATTTATCAGAAAATTTTAAAAGGCTATTTGATTTCAAAGCACTTCATGCCTCACGCCTGCTGATTTCATGCTTCTGGATTTTAAAAAATGTCTACTTAAATGTGCCAGAAAATTTAACATTCCTGAGAGGAGTAAAAATATTTTTTAAGAATGAGTGTTTTTTTTTTTCCATAAACGTGGCATTTAATTCGAAGTTAGAAAATTGTTTAGTTATTTCAAATCTTAATCCGTGTATGAAATATTTGATAATGTTGATCATATGTAACAGAAAAATGCACAATATAAGAGGAGGATTTGGATTTTATTTTATTTTATTTCTTTTTCCATAAATATTTATCCAAGTAAAAACGTAAGCTAAAATAAGAAAATTAATAAAAATTAAATAAAAAAAATATGAGAGAATTGGTTAATTAGTAGTTTTTATTTTCTCTGGTAATTAGAATAAGGATAATTGTTGCAGATTACTTCAATGAGAAAAATTCAACTGTGTGTTCCCCAAGTAGATCAAAGGACCAAAACAAACTACAGAGGACGACAGAAACATTTAGTAGGCAATGTTTCATAAAGCCGGACAGAAGAATTTTTTTACTTGTTACTTTTTTACAGAACGTTTTTACTTGGATAAATATTTATAGAAAAAAGAAAAATAATAAAATAAAAAATAAAATCCAAACCCTCCTATTCTTATATTGTGCATTTTTCTGTCACATATGATCAAAATTATTAAATACACCATACATGGATTCAGATTTGAAATAACTAAACAGTTTTCTAACTTCGTATTAAATGCCACGTTTATGAAAAAAAAAATACTTGTTCTTAAAAAATATTTTTTACTCTTCAAGAATGTTAAATTTTCAGACACATTTAACTAGACTTTTTTTTTTTTTTTTTATCCAGAAGCATGTAATCAGGCATGAGGCATGAAGTGCTTTGAATTCTAATAGCACTTTTAAATTTTCTGATAAATATATTACATATTAAGTTATAATCAATTGCTACCTCAAAATGATCTTTTGCCGATTGTCACGTTTTAAAAAGATCTATTCCAAATGTCAACATTGGCACCATTTTCTGAAAGACCAGTTATCTTTATAGGAAAAAAGAGAAACGCTATTCGTTTACGAATAAGAAAGAATATCTGCAAATTTCGTGCATTTAAAAATGAAAATTTCTTCACGAAAGTGTAAAAAAAGATGCAAGTTACGATTTCAGAACAGCTTTAAATAGTTTTTAAAAACCACAAAATGTGGCTAATCAAAGCTGCACTTTATTTGTAGGATATTTTTTCTGTTGAATTTTCAAGCTGGAACTCATAACATAGAAAGGTATCAGATTTGAAATAGTCAAATATCATGTTGAGCAATTGAGCATAAGTATAAAAAAATTAAATATTGTTATTTTAATTTGCAATAATAAAAAAAGAGTGAGAAGGGGAGAGAGGGTAGACATTGTGGAAAATTATTTTATTTTCTGCAAAATTCCTTGGCTTGCATTTTTTGTGAGCTGTGGCGTTGATTCTGTTACATAAATTAGCCTGATATCCCTTCATTTCAGAAAACAAAGAAAAAAATTACTTTCAGTTTTTGCAGCAGAAAGTAAATGTATGTCTCAAAACGCCAATTAGAAGAAAGATGAATGCTTATCATCAATGCATTTGTCTTTATATATCTATACAACAGATGATTTTAAAACAAGTTCAAAAACATAAATAAAAAATATTTTTTCGAACTGAATGACAAAAACCAGTGTTGCAGTCATAAAAGGGTATACGCTAAAGTCATGAATATTAATGGATACAGTATACGCTAATGCTTTATTTGAGAAGCAGGGGGTATGCGGAGCTTCTTTAAAAAATCCAGAGAGAGAGGGTATATGGCGCATATCTCCATATACTCTCCACTACCCCGTGACAAGAACAGATCCAGATCTTAAAACATATCGTCGGTTTATATTAAGTTACAAAGGAAAAAATCCAATATTTTATAGTTCTCTATCTTATTATTATTTTTCTTTAAAGCGGTTCTCGAAGTTCTACTGAACAACGCAAAATTTTCTGTCTCCTTTTTAAGCATATTGGCAGGCCTGACTGTTGAAGCGGAATAAAATGGAAACTAGTTTTACATTTTTTGATAAAATTACTTATCGCATTATAAGCGATTGTGGTCACATAACCAGGGCCGTAGCAACCGCCCCCATACCCCCCATCTGGGGGGGGGGGGTGCTGGGCAAAGTCAGGGGCCCAGTAGTGAGCTATTGTACCTTTCAGCCGAATGTTTTTTTTTTAACTTTTAAAATTATTTTTTTATGTATTTTTAATAACATTTTATTTTGTTTTATCGAAATTCATTTTTTTTTTTTTTTTTTTGTCAAAGATCTTGATCAGATTTAGAAATAGAAAATAGATATATGCTTTTCTTCTATATCCACCATTCTTTATGAAGGCTGTAATTTCTACTTAAAAAATAAAATTCCATTTTAGTATTTTTGGGGTGCGCCTATCAATGGGCGAAAAAGGTGAAACCAAAGGTTCAAAACTTCTTCAATACTATTACTTCCTTCAACCAAAACAGATATGTGCTTTTTTTTCTACAGCAACCATTCTTTTTAAAGGGGCCCAGATGAAAAAAATTTTGCAGGCTCTAAATTCTTTTTGAATTGGCCCCCTATAAAAGTGCGGAAAAGTTGGAGCCCAAGATTCAAAACTTTTAAACCCATTTTTTTTATTCAAATTTTTAAAAAATATGCTTTTTAATCTCACTGAGGGCCCAATAAGTTTCAAAACTTCCTTAATACTATTACTTCCTTCAACCAAATGTGCTTCCTTTCTATAGTCATTATTCTTTTTAAAGGTGCCCAGATGAAAGAAATTTTGCACGCTCTTAATACTTTTTAAATTGTCTTTTTGGGGGCCCAATAAAAGTGAGGAAAAGTTGCAACTCAAGATTCAAAACTTTTAGGCCCCATTTTTATTATTCAAATGTTTTAAAAATGTGCTTTTTAATCTCGTTGGGGGCCCCAACAAGGTTCAAAGCTTTCTTAATACTATTACTTTTTTTGACCAAAAGAGTTATGCGCTTTCTTTCTATAGCCAGTATTCTCTTTAAAGGTTCCTAGATGAAAGAAATTGTGCAGGCTCTAAATTCTTTTTGAATTGTCTTTTTTATGGCCCCCTATTAACGGGAGAAAAAGTTGGAGCCCAAGATTAAAAACTTTTAGGCCTTATTTTTTTATTCAAATGTTTAAAAAACATTTTTTAAACTCGTTGGGAGCCCCAATGAGTTTCAAAACTTCCTTAATATTATTAGTTCCTTCAAACAAATGTGCTTTCATTCTTATAGCCAGCATTCTCTTTAAAGGTTCTCAGATGAAAGAAATTTTGCAGGCTGTAAATTCTTTTGAATTGCCTTTTTTAGGGCCCCCTATAAACGTGAGGAAAAGTTGGAGCCTAAGATTCAAAACTTTTAGGCCCCATCTTTTTATTCAAATGTTTTTAAAATATGCTTTTTAATCTCGTTGGGGGTCCCAATAAGGTTCAAAGCTTCCTTAATACTATTACTTCATTTGACCAAAACAGATATGCGCTTTTTTTTCTATAGCCAGTAGTCTCTTTATAGGTGCCCAGATGAAAGAAATTTTCCAGGCTTTAAATTCTTTTTGGTCTTTTTTAGGGCCCTTATAAATGTGAAGAAAAGTTGGAGCCCAAGATTCAAAACTCTTTGGCCTCATTTTTTTATTCAAATGTTTTAAAAATATGCTTTTTAACTCGTTGGGGGACCCAATAAGGTTCAATGCTTTCTTAATACCATTAGTTCTTTTGACCAAAGCAGATATGCACTTTCTTTCTATAGCCAGCATTCTCTTTAAAGGTTCCCAGATGAAAGAAATTTTGCAGGCTTTAAATTCTTTTTGGTCTTTTTTAAGGCCCCCTATAAACGTGAGGAAATGTTAGAGCTGAAGATTCAAAACTTTTAGGCCCCATTTTTATTATTCAAATGTTTTAAAAATATGCTTTTTAATCTCGTTAAGGGCCCCAACAAGTTTCATAACTTCCTTAATACTATTACTTCCTTCAACCAAATGTGCTTTTTTTTACAGTCACGATTCTTTTTAAAAGTGTCCAGATGAAAGAAAATTTGCAGGCTCTAAATACTTTTTTAATTGACTTTTTTGGGGCCCCCTATAAAAGTGAGGAAAACTTGGAACTCAAGATTCAAAACTTTTAGGCCCAATTTTTATTATTCAAATGTTTTAAACATATGCTTTTTAATCTCGTTGGGGGCCCCGATAAGGTTAAAAACTTTCTTAATACTATTACTTCTTTTAACCAAAACAGACATGCCCTTTTTTTTTATAGCTACCATTCTTTTTAATGGTGGCCAGATGAAAGAAATTTTGTAGGCTCTAAATACTTTATAAATTTTCCTTTTTTGGGCCCCTCTTAAAAGTGAGCAAAATTCGGAACTCAAGATTCAAAACTTTTAAACCTCATTTTTTCTTTCAAATGTTAAAAAAATATATGCTTCTTAATCTCGTTGGGGACCCCAATAAGCGTGCATCTATGTGCATTGCATATGCCACCTATCCCCTTATGTTCAACCGTTTGATTTTTAACATTTCATTTCTCTTGGCTCGATAAATTACTTATGTTAACTATACATAAATTATATTGTGTATTTATTTAATCTACTAGCAGAGCTTTGTCCGCTTCGCTGGTTGCTTTAAAAAAAAAATAAAAATAAAAAATGAAATTTTCCAGCATCGTAGCTCACGTTGCTACGGGAACAAATTTGTTATTTTCCCACTTCAGCTTAATTATGACAGCAGCAAAATCTACTGGATAATTCTTCGGTTTCGGAAAAAAAAATGTCAAAAAACTCCGCAAAACGCGAAAAAAAAATGTAAAAATCTTATAAAAAATTGGGCAAAAATTCAAAAATCGCTGAGAGAAAATTGATTATATCGAGCCAAAAGATTGAAACTAGAATGTTAAAAATTTGCCGTGAAAGACAAAAATACGCTAAAAATCACATAAAATGTTCGTAAAAAATTCAGAAATTTCTATGGATATATTTTCTATATTGAGCTAAAAGACTGAAACCTGATTCCTTTTAGGGATGCCAAAAATCCGCGCCGCAGATGGCAAAATTTACTATATTGGGATAAAAGATTGAAACTGGGTTCCTTTTATACACTCTCTCTCAAGAAAAAAAAAAGAAATCAGTGAATTGAAGGATTTTTTCAGTAACTTTTTTTCCGTTCAAACACAAACACACACACACGAAAAAAAAAAAAAAAAAAAAAAAAAAAAGCTTTGATTTGATTTGCTCATTTTCCGCAAAAATATAGAAAACTCACCAATCTAACGTAAAAGTTACCTAACATCCTTACTAAATATAAAGATGCATTTTCGTGAAATCAAATCACAGGAATGTTCCGCCAACTTTGCTGCATTGTACTTTTCCCTACTGGAAACTGAACTTTTATGCATGAGTTTTTTCCTTCATAACACGAAGAAGTCGCGAATCAAAGATCAAAATTTCTAGAAATTTTCCTTTCTAAAGACGAAAATTTCTTCAAATGTGAGATAAAATCTCTTCTAATCACAGGGGGTCTTAAAAAAGAAAAAAAAACGTTCGTGAAAAATTCAAAAATAGCAAAGGACAAAATTTAGTGCATCGGGCTAAAAGACTGAAACCTGATTGCTTTTACTAATGTCAAAAAATCATGTCGGAACGCGAAAAAAAATTAAAAATCACATAAAAAATTTGCGAAATATTTAAAAATCGAAGAAGACTACTTTACTATATTCGGCTAAAATGGAAAGATGGATTGAAAATAGATTCCTTTTATGAATGCGAGAAAAAAAGCACGAAACTCGAAAAAATACAAAAAATTAAATTAAAAAAATTCGAATAAATATTTTAAAAATCTGTTTCGGGGTGCATAACTTCAGGCATACAGGTAACCTTCCCATCAAATTTTGTCCTGAACAGAAAAACATCTGGTCATACAAAGAAAAACTCTGGACAGTAGGGTGGAGCGAAAAAAATGAATTTTTTAAAATCAAAAACGGGTAGGTGCCAAAAGTTGCCTTTATACTAGTACATCATCTGCGTGCAATATTACCGGTGAAAAAAAATGGCTTGAGTCTGCGCTTTTGGTGCGAAAGTCGAAATTTTGGGTAAAATTTGCCATTTTTTCAAAAAAATTAAAAAGCTCCTATATAGCTGGCTATTATTTAAAAGTGTTATTTAAACCTTTATCATTAATGACTTAGCATATTTAAACGATAAAACGATATCTTTGTTCTGTATAACGGGAGCAAAAGTGACAACTTTTGGTAAAAAAAGGCGTTTCCTCTCTGTTGTATCATACAACTAATTGTTGTTTGGAATAAGCTTTCAAATCTACCCAGGAGGTTTCACGTGGAGGTGGCTGCATTTCATGACACAACAGTGCATAGCTTGACCACCCTTCCATCTGAGCACAATGTTTTATTTATATATTGAATTGTGATTTTTTATCAAAGACTGGCATAAGTTTCTATGTATCAACCTAGTCCATCTCTTCTCTGTAGCCACATACGTTGGGTGATGCTGCTGTGACACGCCTTCACGTACATTTCTACTGCTTGTGTATGATAATGTAAGCAGAATAATGCAGTGTAATTAATGGAATCTATTCAGCCCTCTAGTATCTTCACCAAAATTGCATCCAGTTACTGCATAGTGATTGGGAGTTCTGTTCCAACAACATTTTACAACATTTAGGTATTTCATCTTTGAGTATGCCATCATTTATTCTACCTCTTGCATTTTTTATATGCTGATAAGCTTGTTGTTTAATGTGTTGGCGATCGTCATCAAAATTGCAATAATAATTTGCTCTCGATGTGAAAAAGCATTGCCCCATTTAATTTTTTTTTAGTATTTTTTTTTTTTTGCTGTTTTCTGTGATGTTTATTAGCCGAGTAATTTTCCATAAGTTTTCAGACCAATTTTTTAGATGTGGATTATATTTGGTGTAAACCATCCTGAGGCATAAACTTAGATTACATACTGTGTGAGTGAACCAGACTCTGATGATCAATAAGTGCATATATAATGGCGAATAATTTTATGCGCCTTTGTGAGCGATCTTGCATAGGACAAGTTTCTTGGGTTCCTATTCGCTAGTTCTTCTGAGCAATATCTTGATGAAATAACTTTGCAAATGTCTAGCAGGTATGTGCTGAGTACACTTTTCTCGAATTCAGGAAATAACGTTTGAAAATTACTCTCTATGGCTTCAAAAATTGAAATAAGAAGGGAATAAGCACGTGGGCAAAGATTTTTCCTATTGGTCTGGCGAATTCCTGTTGGTTAGAATATAATTTTGGCCAACGACCTTGTCTAATAAATGATGCAGAGGAAATACGCTGGACTTGGAGGTGGCATATAATCAACTGTAATGGTTCATTCTAAACATGTCCCTCGCAAAATGGATGACAACGACTAACAGAATTATCCGCCTTCGATGGGCTCTCACTACCCATCAGAGTCTTTACGTTCACTCAAAAAGTACTATGTATCCAAGTTTGGCCCCAGTATAGTTTACAATCAAATGTAATCCTCAGCTAAAGAAGATATCTAAAAACTCATGGGAAATTTCTCGGCTACTAAACAACACACAAAACGGAATAAAACAAATACTAAAAAAAGGATATTTAGGACAATAGTTGCTTTGCATACGCAAAGGAAATTCTTATTTTAATGCTCTCTGACGATTGCCATCATATTAAACAGCTAGCTGCTCAGCACATAATAGTTGAAAGATGAGAGTAAATGATGGCCAGGGATGTAGTGGAGGGGCTACGGGGGTATACGCCGTATACCCTCTGGATTTTTTTAAGGAACACCGTATACCCTCTGTTTCTCAAGAAAGCTATAGTATGTACACTCTAGAGTATACGCTCTGCCTTGAGCGTATACCTTCTGCTTAGAGCGTATACCCTCTGCTTTTTTTACGACTACGCCACTGATGATGGCATACGCAAATCTGAAATATCAACAATCAACCTTGAAGCGGATAATTATATAAATCTAATTCATTGGAAAAGTGTTGTGGTAACAGATCCTCTAATCAATATGCATTTATCGGGTGCAATCTTGGAGAAGATAATAGACGGCTGAATAGATTACATTAATATCATCCGCACTGAATTATACTGTTTGTCTTCTCTTACACAAATAGTAGAAAAATACGTAAAGGAGATCACAGCAGCAGCATCCAAAGTCTGTGGATTCAAAGAAGAGATGTACTAGGTTGATAAATAGAAAACTCATGCAAGTCTTCGATAAAAAATCACAATTCAATGTATAAATAAAATATTGAGATCAGATGGTAGGGTGGTTCGAGCTATGCACTGTTGTGACATGAAATGCAGTCACTTCCACGTGGTACCTCCTGGGTAGTTTTGAAAGCAACTAGGTAAGAGCTGTATTCTAAACAACAATTAGTTGTAGTATGACACAACAGAGTGGCAACGCCTTTTTTTCACCAAAAGTTGTCAGTTTTGTTCCAGTTATACAGAACAAAGATATCGTTTTATCGTTTAAATATGTTAAGTCATTAATAATAAAGGTTTAAATAACACTTTTAAATCATAACCATCTCTATAAAAAAAATTTTAATTTTTTTGAAAAAATGTCAAATTTTACCCAAAATTTCGATTTTTGGACCAAAAGCGCAGACTCAAGCCATTTTTTTTCAGCGGTAATATTTCACGCAGATGATATACTAGTATAAAGGCAACTTTTGGCACCTACCCGTTTTTGATTTTAAAAAATTAATTTTTTTCGCTCCACCCTACTGGACAGACTTTGTCTTTATTATTATCTACTAGGAAACCCGTTTTCGTTGCCCACAGAAAGGTACCTTCTATCCGAAGGTATTTTTTTTTCTTTTTAAATTTCAACTTGGGTGACAATTTTAAACTGGAGAAAACCGGAATGTATGAAAACGACATCCCAAAAGTATTTTTTTTTAATTAGTAAATCTGTACACACACACACACACACACACACACACATATATATATATATATATATATATTTAATAAAAGGCACTAATCCGAGCAGGAAAAAAATTGTTATAAGTGAATATTTTCTGCTTAAACAAAAATCTGTCTGGGCTACACGAATAGCATTGTCAAAATGAAGAGAAAATTGAAAATACGAAAACGACTTCCATATTTTTTATTTATTTATTTCGTTTATGAGCAACACTTGGCGGTTTATAATAACATTTGTAAAAGGAATTCAGTTTCAAACTTTTTTGCCACATTTTGTCCTCTGCTGTTTTTAAAATTTTCGAGAATTTTTATGTGATTTTTAGCTTTTTTTCACTTTTCTGGTAGTTTTTTTAAATATTCGTAAAAAAAAATAAACCCGGTTTCATTCTTTTAGCCCAGTAAAGTTTGATCTGTGTGAACTTCGAATTTTTTTATGCAATTTTTGGCGTTCTTCGGCGATTTTTTTTACATTTTTTTCCTAAATGGATGAATTCTCAGTTAAATTTTGGAAGTCCTTTGATTAAATTCACGTTGTAAAAATATCAAATTTGTTCCTGTAGCAACGTTATCGAAATGCTGAAAATTTGAATTTAATCTGGATCGAAATATAAAAAAATTACAATAATTCAAGGTTCGTATGACTAGAGATCGGAACGGACATAGCCCCTATGGGTGTACGTTGCCGAAAACAGTGCAGCCCAACTACAAATTCGTTCAATTTTAAGTTCGTTTTGGAAAATCCGACCAGCGAAACTCCGCTGGTGCTGTTATAAAATGGAACTCGGGTGGAAAATTAAATATAGATATTTCTTTAAAATCTTAGAGGGGGGGCCCCCCGAAAATATGTTTGGGGGGGGGGGGGGCTCAGAAGACCTTGCTACGGCCCTGCATATAACGACAAGTTTTTTGCCTTTCTCGAGCTGCCGTATCTGAAATTCAGTTCAAAACGCCAACTTTGACAATATTTTCTGAAAAATATTTTGCGTTTACCATAAAATGGAAAATGTCTTTCGGCTACATAGTTTCTGAATAGCACCTGTCAATTTCCGAACAAAAATGAATTCAGAAATGTCTCAGAAAGTAGCTCTTTTGATTTGAGAACAGAGAACACCCTTACAGATTTTTTTACTGCATTTTTTTTAAATAATTTTTTCAAAAAACTTTTAGTTTTTTGAAGATACAATATACCATTATATATAGTAGCTAATAGGAATGTACCGAATATCAAGATATTCAGCCAAACCGAATACTTAAAAAGAACTTTTAAAGCATTTTTAAACATCTTACACAATTTCTACTTTTAACTATCAACTTATAAAGATATTAATAATAATTAGAAACAGAATCATATTTAAGTAAAAGAGAATGTTTTTACATTATTTGGTTGGATTTTCATAGGAATTAACAATGTGAAACTGCAAGTTCCTAAACCTTTTTCTTGTAAATAATCTGTTTCTTGCTTTTTTATAAAAAAGGGCGCTTCTAATCAAAACAGAAAAACTTTCAGGGTTGATAATATACATCAAGAAAGACAATTTTTGCTCAGAAAACCATAATCGCAATCCACTTATTCAGTTATAAATAAAATGTAATCTCATCTCATTCAAGGTCAAACTTGGATTTTCATTTGTTAACCCTAACGAAGATATCATGGTTATATTTTTAACAAACTTGCTTTGATTTTTATGAAATATAACATCATGATTAGTTAGTACCCGTCAAGATTTGACGGTAAATAACTTGAATGTTTCATTAGAAAAAAATGTTGAATTTTTAATTAGTTGCTTTTAAATTAATTACTGAACGACGAATTACGTGATGAATTTCTATATTGCATAAGTGATTCTTATTTCTTTAAGGCGATAGATGGTGCTGCCAGGCTAACCTATTCAATGAAGTGAAAGAATTTTAAGTTTATAATTTACAACTAATTGTGTTTATTTTTTATCAGAAATTTACCTAAAAACTCCGATTACAGAATTTATTTTTACTTATTACGATCTCTTTTTTTTTTTTTTTTTTTATTATTTTTTTTTAATTACAATATCTATTTTCATTTATTTATTAAAACTACACGGCCATTAAAAGCTGCCATGAATTTTATTTTTATCTGTCTCATTCTCTAAAAACCTAAATTTGAAACTTGATGCAGCTAACGATTTATAATATATATTTTTTATCACTTGAATTTTATTTTACATTTTTATAATTTTTTAAATATTAAACCTGGATATCAAAGTAATTTCTTTTATAGCTCTTATACGAATATTTTTCTTTCTTTCCGTTTTACTTTTTACGCAAATGATCGGCAAACTTTTCTTTCTGACGCACACACATATACATTCTTGATAATGGTCAGAAAATATAACGAGCATTTTAGATCAACTCAATTTATTTAATTGATAATTACATGCAATATATTTTAGCTTAAATATTTTAAATATAAAATCATTATTTTTTCAAAACATTACTGAGTATTAAATTTTATTTAATTATAAAGCATTCAAATTCAATAATAATAATAATAATAATAAAATAAAAATCCTTCCTTCTCTTCCTAATAAAATATGTCATTATTGAAATGAACAAGAGAACACATTATACACATTACAAATATTACACACTTTGCCGTGCTTGGGTTCGAACCTGCGTCCTCTGCAAAAATTCAGAGCTTTAAAGTGCTGCGTTAACCCGCTACGCTAGCGGGAACTCGTTTCACTTATTTCTAAATTGAAGAGGTTCGAAAAACAGTTGATGCATGCGAATGTTTCGGATACATGTCTCAAATTTGAGTTTTGCGTTTTAATATTTATGATACCTTATTTTTTCAAAGAAGTAGCTACAACATAATATGCTAGATTCCCAATCTTCGTTTCTAACTATTAGCAATTCATAAGGCAGATCACCAGCCATAACTTTTATCCTCAAATCACTGTTTATCTTCTGTGTGTAGTGTAATATGACCAAAACAATATGACACCCCTAAATAAACTGTATCTAGCTCTTAATATAGACACAATAATTTTTTTCATTGTTAATAATGCTGAAAGAGCCAAATAATATTAACTTTGTGAAAGAAAGAAAAGCTTGTTTACAGTAAGATCGAATAGCAGAAGCAGACGAACTTAAAACAACTTCGACCTGTGATGTGATAGTTCAACTGAGCCACAGATTATATATAATCTGTGAACTGAGCTAGCATCCTTGTGCATGTGCAGCGCGTCACAAAGGCAGACTTGTACTTATATACTGCGCATGCGCAACTGTAGAATTTTAATTAAATATTACGGCTAATTAATAACATATTTGAACAAACGAATGTACGATAACAAATCTGGGGCCAAATATCTTTCATTTAAGAAAAGATTGGTGTCATTTGATGCAGTAGTTTCTTCTCAAGGACTGTCGAAAGAAAACACTTAGCGTTTTAAATATATAGATGAGAAGTGCTGGAAATTGCCACTTTTCATATTTAAACAACTATGAGGTAGACATTCCTTTATTCAGAATGCAATTTATAGTATTTATACTGTGTCACTGGCCAAAATTCAGTCATTTTCAATGATATCTTCACATTTAATACACTAGGGGGCTCGGCCCCCTACGAGCTACGCTCGCCAACCCCCGTCCAGACACCGTAGACTCTAAATGCACGCCATTTTGATCAGCTTTAAAAAGATTTCGAAAGATTGAATTATAATTTAAAATACAGTGGCGATCTCTCTATAAACGGATTTCTATTCATTTCTCTTTGATTGGGGAATTTTAACGCCAAATCCGTTGCGGTACTACTTGATTATCCCGTCGACCAATTTCGCCAAATTATATAAATCGCCAAATTATACAAATTGGCATAATTTTTATTTTAAATAACGAAAAAACAAACAAATTAGTACAACATTAATAAAAATACAAATAAAACGTCGAAATAAAAATAACTTGATGACGTAGACACGTGTAACAACATTTCAAAGTAAGCTAATATAAAAGGAATTAAGTAAACAGAGTCTTTGTCTCCTGGTAATTTTAACAAAGTGAAAAGAAAGTTCTTTTAAATGAGACATTTTAAATTAATCTTTTTTAATCTGACGTAATTTTGACCAAACTATTCTTTCTCTTTTTAATATTCACGTGAAAATACTTGTGTTAGAAATGAAATATTATTTGCGCTTTCCTAAAAAAAATAGTTGAAAAGTATCCTCTTAAAATATCAAATAAATGTCTAGCGCAATTTCTAAATTTAAACCGTTTTGCAATATTATTTTGTGTTCATTTTATGTAATAACTGTAATGTGACGTAAATATGACCTAATTTCTCCTATTTAAGACTTCCAACGCATGTTAATAAATTTATTGTTTTACAAATTCCTTTCTCTCTTAAAATTCACGTGTAATTATAGTTTTTATGACGTAATTTTTAATAACTTCCTGCTTTTTGTACATAATTATTTAATTCTAATTCCAAATGTTTTTTTCTGTTTATAATAGTCACGTGTAAATAAATTTTTAATTTATTTACCCGTATATTTTTTTTTTTTTTTTTGAAGCAAACATTATTGTTTCCGCTGTTTATACAGTTGGCAACAGTTTAAATTAATATCACTTTCTAAAATCTGTTAAAAATATCTCTAGAAATGCTGAAAATCTGAATTTAAAATAGAAATAAAACCTCAAAAAATTAGTCAAAATAAAAAAATTAATGCAATCTGCACTCCGGTAAATTCTAACACATAAAATGATCTAAAAATGATTAAATTCCTATGAACAGTTTTTGCTCCTATAAAACTTTTTTAGTGGAACGATTTTGTCCAACTTTAGCATTAAATATCTCTTAAAATAATTCTTCGATCTGAAAACTGTCTGCATCAGCGTGTTTATCAAACATTTCTGTATAATACTAGTAAGTAAGTAAGCACCCACCCTGGGAACCCGCTTTTGGCTTATGGTTAGGTGTAACCCCCAAGCCCAGGGCAGGGAAAAGTTTTACTACCTGCGGAAACAAGCCCAGAACCCCAGTCTCCTGGAAAGAAGACTTCAGAACGACCCGCCTGACACGCCGAAGAGAGCACAAGAGGCAAGTGCCGTGTCCCCGGACCGCCTGTGAAAATTTATGATTATTTAAGATGGCGATTCTTTACCAATCACAATTGGCTACTGTGGTGTATTTGACTGTAACCGCGACTAACGCGAAAGAAAAATAGAATGTTTTTGTGCTTGAGCGGCAATTTGATGCCATGCCGAATCTGTGTTTCCTGTGATCGTCTGCTGTAAAATGTGTTCGTCATTAAATACTTGTTTAAGCAAGATGTGTATATTATTCTTGTAGATATATCTCTCCACGCACTGATATTTAAGTCCATATAAATATGCGACAGCTGGCGACGAGGTGTTTGTAACTAAAAGTTTCAAAGTCATTACGACCACGGACAACGCCGATGGATAATTAGCTGCTGAAGACTGCCCAAGGTAAAAAAAAAAAAAAAAATTCTTTTGTATTTATCTTTTAAAGAAGGATAAAAATGGAGCAGCTCGTTCAAAGTTTAATCGAACAGAATAAAGCCTTAATGGAAACTTTAGCCACTTTTGCCGGTCCGAAAACCCACGAACCTAAAGTTTCGGTTCAATTTGAAAAGTTCGATGATACAAATGAAGCTTTTGATGCTTTTATAGAACGCTTCGAAGCATTCATGGACATTCAAAATGTTCCGGATGGCAAACGTGGGAAAGTTTTTATTTCTAGTTTGTCAGCAAAATTATACAATTTGTTGAAAAACCTGCTAGCTCCTGACAGTCCTTCCGATAAAGATTTCCTTACCCTAAAAAATACGTTAAAAGCTCACCTAACTCCGACGCCGCTTATAATTCCTAGTAGGCATGTATTTCTAAATCGTAAGCAACGAGAGGGGGAAAGTGTCAGTGCTTTTATGGCTGAACTTCGCTCCTTAGCAATTCCTTGTCAGTATAAACAAGAAATGTTAAATACGATGTTAAGGGATGTTTTTGTAAGCGGGTTAAGGGATAGAGCAATATTAGATAGACTTTTCGAGGAAGATGATATAGATATCGAGAATACCTTAAAAATTGCTTTAGCTATGGAGAAAGCTATGAAAGGGGCAAATGAGATAATGGGGAAATCTTTAGAAATTAAGGAATTTAGCGTGGGAAAAAATAAAGAGCAGTCAAAATGTGTTTCGCAAAGTAAAAACCTTGGGAAACAAAATCATTGGGGAAAGAAGGAAAAAACAAATTGCACACGGTGTACGGCAACTAATCACGATAAGCATTCCTGCAGATTTAAATTAGCTAAGTCTCATTTTTGTCAAAAAATTGGGCACATTCAAAAAGCCTGTTTTGCCGCAAACAAAGGGTTAAAAGCAAACACGGTAAAACAAAAGCAGGTAGATACTCTGAATTCTAGTGAAAATGTTATCCCAATGTATTCTTTTGATTTGAACTCGCTAAAAGAGTAGGAGCAAAGAAAACCTCCTATAATGTTAACACTAATTGTTGAAAATAAACCTGTAAGTATGGAACTGGATACTGGAGGGGCCGTCTCGGTAATGAGCGTTAAAAAATTTCGTGAGATTTCGAAGAAAAAAATTAAGCCCTCAAAAGTAGTTTTTAAAACATATAAAGGTGAAATAATTGTACCTTTGGGATTTGTTACTGTTGATGTTGAATACAAAAATCAAAAATTCAAATTAAATTTGTACATTGTTAAGGAAAATTTGGATACAATTTTTGGCCGTGAATGGCTATATAGTATCAATTTGGATTGGAATTCTATCAAAGCAGTGAGAACATCTTGTGAATATGATTTGAATAAATTGTTAGAAGAGTATAAAGAACTTTTCGACGATCAGTTAGGTGAAATTAATAATTATGAAGTAAAGTTGGAACTTAAATCCGATGTAATACCAAAATTTTGTAGAGCCAGACCCGTACCTTTTTCTTTAAAAGATAGGGTTGAAGAAGAAATTGATAGGCTTGAAAGGGAAGGTATCATAGAGAGGGTAGAATCCTCGGATTGGGCAACACCAGTTGTCCCGGTTGAAAAAATTGATGGGTCAATACGCCTATGTGCAGATTACTCTGTTACCGTAAACCAAAATATAATGATACAACAACATCCTTTACCAAAATTAGAGGAAATATTTTCAAGCTTAAATGGGGGTAAACATTTTTCAAAAATTGATTTTAAGCATGCATATTTGCAAATGAAAGTGCATCCCGATAGTCAAAAACTCTTAACTATAAATACTCATAAAGGGTTATATGTATGTAAAAGACTTATGTATGGTTTAAATTCTGCCCCAGCTATTTGGCAAAGATATATTGATGGTCTTTTCCAGGGGATGGAAGGTATTAAAGTTTTTATGGATGATGTTAGAGTGACTGGATCAGATGATAATTTACATTTAGAGGCCTTAAGAAAATTTTTTCAGAAATGTAAAGATCATGGGCTGAAATTAAATTTGGGTAAGAGTAAATTTTTTCAAAAAGAAATAAAATTTTTAGGGCACAAAATTGATGAAAACGGTTTACATAAAACTGATGAGAAGATTTCTGCGATTTCGAAAGCTCCTAGACCTACAAACGTACAAGAAGTACAGAGTTTTTTAGGGCTTGTTAACTTTTATGGAAAATTTTGCCCTAATTTGGCTACAATAGCGAATCCTTTGTATAAATTAACACAGAAAGATGTTAAATGGGTTTGGTCAAAGGATTGTCAGGAAGCTTTTGAAAAAATTAAAAATGAAATTTGTTCTCCGCGTGTCCTAATGCATTATGATCCATCACTGCCATTGGTATTGGCAACTGACGCATCTCCTGTTGGGTTAGGGGCGGTACTTTCCCACTCTTTACCTGACGGAACGGAAAGACCAATAGCTTTTGCCTCCAGAACTCTCACAAAAACTGAGCAAAGATACGCTCAGATTGATAAAGAAGCACTCGCAATTGTATGGGGTGTCAAGAAATTTTATCTTTACCTAAAAGGGAGACGATTCACATTATTAACTGACCACCAACCTTTAGTGGCCATCTTCGGATCGAAGAAAGGTCTCCCAATTCTGGCAGCGACAAGATTGTTACATTATTCTTTAGTATTACAATCTTTCCAGTTTGACATAAAGTATCGTCATACAAAAAACCATGGTAATGCTGACTGTTTGTCTAGGCTGCCGTCCACTTCCGAACAGCTAGACGTTAAAGATGAAATTTCTCTATTTCAGTTAGCACAAATAGAAACTCTTCCTGTCACAGCTAGTGACTTAGCCAAAGAAACTCTTTTGGATGCAGACCTCGCTCCAATACTTCATGTGTTACAGAGTGGAGGAGTTTTAAGGGGAAGAGAAGCAGAATATAGTTTACAAGATGGTTGCATACTGTTAGGTCAGCGGGTGTGCGTCCCTAAACGGTATCAGGCTCAGGTGCTTGAAGAGTTGCATCATGGCCATCTAGGTGCTGTAAAAATGAAATCTATCGCAAGATCGTACGTTTACTGGAAAAACATCGATAAGGACATAGAAAACACGGCCAAGAACTGTGTAGACTGTGCTCGATATAAAACCGACCCACAAAAAGTGAAGGTGCATTACTGGGAGTATCCTAGTACACCTTGGCAACGTATCCACATAGATTTCGCTGGACCTATCTTTGAACATATGTTCCTGATTATAGTAGATGCTCATTCAAAGTGGTTGGAAGCTTATCCAATGAGATCCACCACAACAACCAAAACGATTGAATGCTTAAGAGACTGTTTCGCACGATTTGGATTGCCACTTATGCTTGTAAGTGACAACGGTCCACAGTTCACATCGTTTGAATTTGACATGTTTATGCGTAATAACGGCATTAAACACAGAACCACTGCGCCCTTTAAGCCATCTAGCAATGGGCAGGCCGAAAGATACGTATTTACAGTGAAGCAATCTTTAAGAGCTATGCAAAATTATGGCGGAACGATACAACAAAAATTAAGTACGTTCCTTATGCAATACAGAAAAGCTCCGAACCTCACTACACTCCATAGTCCAGCCATGCTCATGTTGAAGAGAGAGATTCGAACGAGAATCGACCTGCTGCGTCCTGATCTTAAGAGCAGAGTGGAAGAAAAAGTTCGTAAAGGAACTTATGAATTCTCAGATAGAGGGTTCCAAATTGGCGACAATGTCGCTGTACGAAATTACCGGCAAGGAGACAAGAGATGGAGGTTTGGAAGAGTCGTTAGTAAAGATGGGCAACTACATTACACTGTGGATGTAAATGGCCAATTGTGGCGTAGACATGTGGATCAAATACGGGATGGAGGAGACATAGAGGAAAAAGAATGCGAGCTCCGACGACAGTCTGCAAAACCTGCCATTCCTGTGCAAGATGCTGAGGCTCCGACGTCCAGTGTTGAGTCAACACCCTCACCGACCTGTAGGGAGACGGAGACGACTGATGCAACGCCAGTCACAATTCCTACACCAGAGCATGCTCCACTCATAGCCCAGGGTTCAACTCCGACACCACAACCAGTTCGCCGATCCACTAGAGTCCGGAAACCTCCAAAGCGATTAGATCTATAGAAGAAGTTTTGGAAGGGAGGAGATGTGGTGTATTTGACTGTAACCGCGACTAACGCGAAAGAAAAATAGAATGTTTTTGTGCTTGAGCGGCAATTTGATGCCATGCCGAATCTGTGTTTCCTGTGATCGTCTGCTGTAAAATGTGTTCGTCATTAAATACTTGTTTAAGCAAGATGTGTATATTATTCTTGTAGATATATCTCTCCACGCACTGATATTTAAGTCCATATAAATATGCGACAGCTACCCTATTGTTTCAGGGCGAGCCTAGAAATATATTACGATTATGATTTATATGTTTTGGAATTTACGTACTATTTGAAAAAATTTTAAGTATTTACATTCATCTTTTCATTTGATAAGAAATATTTTTTTCCCTTTTTTTCACCCTTTTAAACAAAAATATTTATACATATTTACAATATTTCTAGTGGTATTTAAGTTCTTAAAAATAAAACAATCTCAAAAACACCCTTCCATACACCACGTGGACCCATGACATGTCCACCACAGGCAATCAGAAGAGGTAATTATTGAATGTATTTATATTGAATAAAAGAATAATGGCTATTGAGAATATCGTAGTTAGCATAAAGTTTTTTAAGTTGTGTCGGGTCATTAATTATTTTTAGGATGTCCTGAAGGATTGTCGTTTCTGTTCTGTGAAATTTAAACTTCATGAATTTGCAGTTGCCGAAAATGTAATGCATCGGGTCTCCTCGACCACCACATTTACAAAGGTCGTCATCTTTTTTGCCGATATTATAAGCAGGGCCGGCCCGAGATCATTTTAACGCCTGTGCGAGCATTCGCTTGAGCGCCCCCCCCCCCCCTGTTAAAAATATTTGGCTTTTTTTTTTAAATATTCATAAACTATTCGTATACAAACTTTTATGCATGCTATTCTTAATTATTTAAGATATTATTTAAAAAGAGTAAAAAATAGATAAAAGTATCTATATTCAATCCTGTCTTTGAGATCTCAGTTTTATAGTAAATATCAACCTCAATATGTAACATTGTGATTAAAATAAGAAACACAACGCTTATTTAGTTTACAGGAAGCGTAAATGAATTTTATATTTGGTGAAATGTGGGTTTTAAAATCTTAAAAAAATCGATTTTTTGTTTTTCATACATTATTTTTTTTATATAACTAGGGGGCTCGGCCCCCTACGAGCTACGCTCGCCAACCCCCGTCCAGACACCGCAGACTCTAAATGCACGCTAATTTGATCGGCTTTAAAAATATTTCGAAAGATTGAATTATAATTTAAAAAACAATGGCGATCTCCCTATAAACGAATTTCTATTCATTTCTCTTTGATTGGGGAATTTTAACGCAAAATCCGCTGCGTTACTACTTAATTATCCCGTCGACCCATTTCGCCAAATTATATAAATCGCCAAACCACTCGCCAAATTATACAAATTGACATAATTTTTATTTTAAATAACGAAAGAACAAATAAATTAGTACAACATTAATAAAAATACAAATAAAACGTCGAAATAAAAATAACTTGATGACGTAGACACGTGTAACAACATTTCAAAATAAGCTAATATAAAAGGAATTAAGTAAACAGAGTGTAAGAACTTTACTAATTACCCCTAAAGACTATTTATGCACGAACTATTAATTCGTTAGAAGATCCCCCTAGGGTCTTCTGAACTTTCCCACGCTAAGAGGAATCTCATAAACTCATAGTTCATCTCTGAACAAAGGTATGGTGCCGTCAAGTCTGCAAATATGAATGGAACTGGCAGTACAATTTCGTTCCGGCGCTAACGTAACATTCCATTGAATTGCACAGAGAGCAGGTGTTTCCGCCGTCCAGTAAGTGAGCGGTGGCAACAGCTGAGGGGGAGAAAAGACGATTTCTCCTAGGACGGCGAGCTTCAGCCTTCGAGAAATAGGCGGTGGCATCGGCTAAGAGGGAAAAAGCTAGTTTTCCCTAGGACCGGGAGTTTCAGCCTTGGAGAGAAGCGAGGTGGCAACGCGGAGAGAAGCAGTTAGGAAGTGAGAGAGGGAGGACGCTGGCGAGGAGGTCTTGCTGGAGCTAGTGGTGAATGAGCGAAGCGAGGAGATGAGATAGATGGTCATCCGACCAGTCTTTTCTCCGATTGAAGCACTATATCTGTGGAAGCAGCCCGTTGATGGAACTTTTTATCCTGTAAAATTGACGCGAACCAAAACCAATATTGTTTAACTTGTAAATATTAATAATATAATCGAGACTAAATAAAGGACTTAGATTTTGATAACTTACGCTACCATAGACTCTTGTCCAGTGATATCTAAGTCCCTACAGTGGTGGCAGCTATAGAGGATTAAGAACTGGTGAAAATAAATTATCACAGTTCGTCAAAAAACAGGAAGGGCCGCAACCAGGCCGCAAGATAGAAGGACTCGTGATCACCAGACCAGAGTCTTCGGCAAATCCAGCAGGGATTCCAGAGCCAAGGCAATCCGTCGCCGTGCAAGAGGTTCCGGAGAGCTGAAATCGACAGACGGAGATTAGAAAGGAGACCTTGATCCCCAGACCAGAGTCTTCGGCAAATCCAGCAGGGATTCCAGAGCCAAAGCATTCCGACTCCGTGCAAGAGACGTAAGACGTTCCGGAGATCCGAGATCGACAGACGGAGGGTAGAAAGGAGACCTTGATCCCCAGAGCAGAGTCTTCGGCGAATCCAGCAAGGATTCCAGACCCAAGGCAATCCGACGCCGTGCAAGAGACGAGAGACACCCGAATGCAGGGAAGTCGAGCCCGCCGGATGGTTTAGCCTACAGATGACCGGAGCTGTACCAGTCTAAGACGATGTCAGAAGAGCAGTCAACAATATCTCAGGTTAGCACTCTTTATTTGATTCATTACAGAGGTTTAATCGAAATAGTATAGTTAATAACAAACATGTTTTTTAATCATTGTATATTTAATAGAGTTTAGGAAGTAAGGAATTTGATAATAACATTTTGTGAAATTTTTCCAACTGGATTCTAAGAAATTTAAGTAAATATTAATTTTTTAAACTTCCTTAAAACTGTTTTAAATAAGTATTACTTGTACTAAAGGTTAATAATTCAGTTGGGATAATTTAAATTGCTTATGAGAGGTGGCGCATCGTTGGATGCACTGAATGAAAATAAT
Organism: Maratus speciosus; assembly: GCA_963932465.1. Lineage (NCBI taxonomy): Eukaryota > Metazoa > Arthropoda > Arachnida > Araneae > Salticidae > Maratus > Maratus speciosus. The sequence goes on from OZ010792.1 coordinate 246,525,720, forward strand.
TTAAATTCTGTTTTGTATGTGAATTTTATTCAGAATGTATGTTTTCAAAATTTAAGAGACTTTTTGAGCAATTGACTTAAAAGAAATGATACCAAAGAATATATAAAGTTATATATGAAAACTTGGTTGGTTAATGATAAGGCTGTTTATCATATTAATATTATTGAAATTGTTGTGATATTTTTATGTCGCGAGAGTTTGTGATTATCCACAACTAGGGAAATATTTAGAGACTTCGAAGTGGATAATTGCATGATTGGCATAGCATTCTTTATAACTGTTAATTAGTAGGAAACATGTCAGTGTTTGCGGGTAAGAAAAAGTGCGATCTAAAAGAGTTAGCTATTGAATTCGGCGCGAGCATAGAAGAGTCTGATAATATAGCCAAAATTATTAAAAAACTCGAAGAAGCAGAGGACTATGACGAAACTTTAGCACTAGCCCAGCTAAAAATCTTAGAGAAAGATAGGGTTGAGAGAGAAAATGAAGAAAGGTTAGAACGAGAGCGGAATAAGGCCTTTGAGAGGGAAGAAAAGGCTAAGGCTTTGGAGCGGGAGCATGAATTGGCGAGAATTAGGTTAGAACGGGAACCAGATGAGTTTAGTTTAGCTTCTAGCCAAAATGAGAGAGAGCCGAAAATATCTTTAAAATCAGTCCTGCCCAAATTCGACTCCGATAAATCCGAAATATCCATCTATCTCAGTTTATTCGAAAGACAAGCGCAGAAAGCCCAAATCGAGAAAAGTCGATGGGTTACGCATTTACTAGGTTTGTTGCCGACGGAACTGGGAGAGCTTATCTTGAGAGAACCACCCGCATGTTCCGACGATTTTGATCATGTAAAAAAGATGTTACTAGAAAGGTTCCAACTTTCGGCAGAAGACTTTCGACTAAAATTTGTTACGACACAAAAGCCCGAAAACAAAACGTGGAAAGATTACGTATATGAGGCTTCCAATTACTTTGATCAATGGTTAAGTGGTTTAGGAGTGGGAAATTTTGACCAACTGAGAGAGCTAATAATCACAGATCAGCTAAAAAGAAAGGTTAATCCGGAAACGAAGCATCATTTCATTGATGTTTGGGGCACGATAATCACTCCATTTGAGTTGGCAAAGAAATTAGATGCGTATGATTCGGCTAGGAAAACTATGAGACGGCAAGGGCCCCCGAAACTTCAAAACCTTTCCCAACCTCTAGAGCGAAATAAATTTGCGGAGCAATCAAAAACGGATAGTAGAACGGAAGAGAGTAGGACAAACTGGAGGGATAAAGACAACTCGAAAAACAGAAATGAAATATTCGATAAAAAGAAAGAGATTACATGTTTTTTGTGTAGGAAAATCGGCCATTACAGGTATTCTTGCCCGGAGCTAAAAAAGGCTGAAAAGACCGAAGCAGTTTACCATATCGCGGGCCTACAAGACTTAGAAAGTGCCTTTGAACCCTACGTCAGTCGCGGGTTAATTAATGGGAAAGAAATGACTATTCTACGCGATAGCGGAACTAATTTGGACTTAATATCAGCTCACGATGTAAATGAGGACCATTTTACGGGTGAAAGTGTATGGGTTAGACAGGCATTAGATAATAAACTTCGGTGTTTACCTATTGTAGAAATAGAAATTAATCTGGGTACCGGGGATACTATAAGGACAAAGGCGGCCGCAGTAGATAAAGAAACGGACATGGTTCATTATTTGTTAGGGAACAAAACGCAGCAATTAATTGACAGGCGGAGACGATACCCGCGTTCAATCATCGCAGTTCGCACTGGGCCGCGAGCGCACCCCAGAAACGCGGATACGAAAAGCGAAACTAAATCGCAGAGCTCGTCCATTCCCCCTACCGTAACGGAGAGCGAAAATGAACACCCAGCCGGTTCACCTAAGCCGATGGACCAGCCAATTCTCCGCGCCGAGGTAGAAAGAGGAATTTTTAAGTGCGACCCCCCGAGGTCAGGGAGTAACCCAGAAGAGGGAATCTTTGTCGAAGAGAAAAGGGGAATTTTTCTACCTGTAGTTGAGAGCGCACAGCCCGTACCGAATTTGAATCCCTTTAATGAACAGGTTTTGAACTTGGCTGAGAGTGGCGATTTAGCTGGAAGGGTGGGGAGAGTCGAGACTTTAAAATTCAACCCCCCGGACGCAGTGGGAGAAATAGGAGCCAGTTTAGCAACGGAGAAAAAGCAAGAGACTTTTCTACGTCTAAGCGAGACCGTACCGCGGGATGAAAACTTGACCCTAGGAAACAAAGAAAATGTGAGTGATGCGCAAGAGAATGTCAAGTTGGATTGTGTTAAGCAGAGAGCGGACGAGGTGAAATCACATTTTGAAATGAACGAGGGGTTAGGGATTAGGAAAATAAAAGATCCCAGGGAATCTGACCGAGAACAAATGGTAATCCCATTGAAAGTTAAAGGAGATATGTTATCCTTAGGTAAGGAGAGTGCAGGCAGGCTTCTAAGTACGAAGAAGTCCGGTTATAAATTCTTGAATCGTTATTGTTGGCCAAAAACCGTAAACGAAATTAAAAAGTTATACGAGAGATGGAAAAGTGATGAATGTTCGAAAGAGTTAAAATTCATACCTAAATTGGATTTAATTAGACGCATCAGGCAATTTCGGGAATTATTAGTGGAAACGGGGACTAAAACTCGTGAGGTTAAGAAGAAGAGGGGTGTCTTCCAGATTGATCCGGGAGAAAACTATTCGAGTACGCACGACTTAGATTTAGGCGCCAGAAGGCCAGACAATTCGAATTATGATTCTCCTAAGATATTTGGTTTGTTGTATTTAAACAACGCGAAAAGGGTTTCCGATTATTGGAGTAATCATATGGGACAGAGAGGAGTTGCATTAAACCGCATCAGAGGAGTAAAAATGAAAGTGAAACTATCTAGCAGAAAATCAGCGCAGAGTACCAATAAATATTGGGTAAGATTGATCCGAAACAACGCCGTGAATAGTCCAAGATTGATCTACTGGTCATTGATGCGGCAACCTTATCATTATACAATCAGGCACCGCCCGAAAAAAAAAAGCGTGCACGATTGCTTAAGTAGGGCTGAATAAATTTAGGAAAATTGTATATAGTTCTCACAAAAATTGCTTGCATCATAAGGTATAAATAATTTACATTTTGTATATATTGTTGTAATTGTCATAATAATGTTCCTGGAAAAGTGTGTAAATTTATATGTGATTAGTACAAAAGAAAAAAATGAATAATGAACCTCTGTGGTGAACGAATTTTGAGTGTAACACTGACTTCACTATAGATTTTCCAGCTACGTGAAAAATCTCTCTTGGAGGGGGGATTGCTGTAAGAATTTTACTAATTACCCCTAAAGACTATTTATGCACGAACTATTAATTCGTTAGAAGATCCCCCTAGGGTCTTCTGAACTTTCCCACGCTAAGAGGAATCTCATAAACTCATAGTTCATCTCTGAACAAAGGTATGGTGCCGTCAAGTCTGCAAATATGAATGGAACTGGCAGTACAATTTCGTTCCGGCGCTAACGTAACATTCCATTGAATTGCACAGAGAGCAGGTGTTTCCGCCGTCCAGTAAGTGAGCGGTGGCAACAGCTGAGGGGGAGAAAAGACGATTTCTCCTAGGACGGCGAGCTTCAGCCTTCGAGAAATAGGCGGTGGCATCGGCTAAGAGGGAAAAAGCTAGTTTTCCCTAGGACCGGGAGTTTCAGCCTTGGAGAGAAGCGAGGTGGCAACGCGGAGAGAAGCAGTTAGGAAGTGAGAGAGGGAGGACGCTGGCGAGGAGGTCTTGCTGGAGCTAGTGGTGAATGAGCGAAGCGAGGAGATGAGATAGATGGTCATCCGACCAGTCTTTTCTCCGATTGAAGCACTATATCTGTGGAAGCAGCCCGTTGATGGAACTTTTTATCCTGTAAAATTGACGCGAACCAAAACCAATATTGTTTAACTTGTAAATATTAATAATATAATCGAGACTAAATAAAGGACTTAGATTTTGATAACTTACGCTACCATAGACTCTTGTCCAGTGATATCTAAGTCCCTACAGTACAGAGTCTTTGTATCCTGGTATTTTTTAACAAAGCGAAAAGAAAGTTCTTTTAAATGAGACATTTTAAATTAATCGTTTTTAATCTGACGTAATTTTTACCAAGCTATTCTTTCTCTGTTAAATATTCACGTGAAAATACCAGTTGAAAAGTATCCTCTCAAAATATCAAATAAATGTCTAGCGCAATTTTTAAATTTAAACCGTTTTGCAATATTATTTTGCGTTCATTTTATGTAATAACTGTAATGTGACATAAATATGACGTAATTTCTCCTATTTAATACTTCTAACGCATGCTAACAAATTTATTATTTTACAAATTCCTTTCTCTCTTAAAATTCACGTGTAATTATAGTTTTTATGACGTAATTTTTAATAAGTTCCTGCTTTTTGCACATAATTATTTAATTCTAATTCCAAATGTTTTTTTTCTGTTTATAATAGTCACGTGTAAATAATTTTTTAATTTATTTACACGTATAAATATTTTTTTTTGAAGCAAACATTATTGCGTCCTCTGTTTATACAGTTGGCAACAGTTTAAATTAATATCACTTTCTAAAATCTGTAAAAAATATCTCTAGAAATGCTGAAAATTTGAATTTAAAATAGAAATAAAACCTCAAAAGATGAGTCAAAATAAAAAAAATAATGCAATCTGCACTCCGGCAAATTCTAACGCATAAAATGATCTAAAAATGATTACACTGCCCTGTATAGTTTTTGCTGCTATAAAACTTTTTTAGTGGAACGATTTTGTCCAACTTTAGCATTAAATATCTCTTAAAATAATTCTTCAATTTGAAAACTGTCTGCTTCAGCGTGTTTATCAAACATTTCTGTATAAAACCACCGATTTTTATATTTTTGTATGCATTATTTTTCTTAATATTAACGAAGAAAGACCTCCAGTCACAGAAAATTCAAAACCGGCGGCGGCGGTGACAGCGGTAGTTACTTTTTTTTAGAATAGAGAGATTCTGGATCAAACAAAACAAGTTGCATAAGCATATTCAAATTATAAACGAATCAGTTTGAAATTAAAAATGAGTACGTTAAGACAGACAACAAATTAATAACTTAGTGTTGCGCTTCCTCCAAAACTATATTTTTGCTACTTGTATACATTGTAAATAATAATAAAAGTAATAGTTTCGTTGGCAAACAGGTAATTTCTTTTAAATAGGTGTGTATAAAATGATTACAACTACATTCTCAACTACGTTTGTGTCAATTAAATGGCAGAATTTTTATTTTTTGGGCTAGAATATCCTTTTTAAGGTTTATCGCAATAAAAAAAACACGTTCTAATTGAAACAAATAAATTTTACGTCTTTTAAGTTGTAGAAAAATTACTATAATCATCCACTATAATCATCTTATACATATCTGTAGAAAACAAATTATGTATATTTCAAAACAATTTTTTACAATGTACACTAGTCGGGTATGCCAATCCTAAACTTTCTTCTGTCTCATACATGTTAATACTTCAAAATTCTCTAGTACACTCTGAAAATTAAATGGTAATCTATGCCCATCATGAGGATTCTAAAGATATGAAATTCTGTGCATTAGTTCTTGAGATACGACTATCACTAAAATCGTGTAAATGAGGCAAAATGCAGCATATCAGCGCCACCGGTTAGGTTATTTACTCATCGAAATCTAATCATCAACAACTTATGTTAACTTCTAGCTGAACCTGAAGTTTGATGAAAATCCCTGCATTAGTTTTTGAGATAGAGCTATTGTGGAAATTGTAAAAAATTCCATATAGCAGCGCCACCTGTTTGGCGATTTACACCAAACACTAATTAGGACCAATTTATACTAGGGACTAATTGAATCCGAAGCTTGATGAAAATTCAGGAATTAGTTCTTTTTATTGCGGAAATCGTGAAAAGTGCAACACAGCAGCGCCACCTGTTGGGCGATTTACACCAAAAACTAAACAGCACTAATTTATATCAGGGTCTAACTGAATCTGAAGTTTGATGAAATTAGTGCATTAGTTCTTGAGATAAAGGTATTGCGATAATCATGAATAATGCAGCCTAGCAGCGCCACCTGTTTTGCGATTTTCACCAAAATGTAATCAGCATTGAATTATATCAAGGACTAACTGAACCTGAAGTTTTATGAAATTACGTGTATTAGTTCTTGAGATATAGCTATTACGGAAATCGTGAAAAATGCAGCACAGAAGCGCCACCTGTTGGGCGATTTATACCAAAAAATAATCAGAACCAGTTTATATCAAGGTCTAGCTGAATTTAAAGTTTTGGGAAATCCGTGCATTTGTTCGTGAGATACAGTGCGCACAAAATTTTTTGTCACACGCAGACTCACAGAGTGACAGACAGACATTTTCTAAAAACCATCAAATCGTGTTCCGGACACTCTAAAACGTATAAATCCGTCGAAAACCGGAAGTCGAAAATTTTCACGAATCCAATACTTTCTTCTTGTAAAGATAGAAGAAAGTAACAAGTAGTGAAAGCCCATGCAAAGTTGAAATTCAATTTGAATCTGCCTAACACTAGATCCGCCGGAAATTTTACTCAAGTATTATAAAACTATTTTATACAAGAATTTTTATTTAAAACTATTTAACTTATTTCTTTACTTATTTCTCCGTAGTGCATATTTAACTTTTAAAAAAAAAAAAAAAATCTGATTCGAATCGAAATATTTTCATTTTTTACCGGTCAAAAATGACCGGTCCGCTATCGCGGTTCAAATGTTAAAGTAAACATTATTAATTTCAAATTGACCCGGATCTAATTTGAATATTTTCATGCAGTCTCTTTTTATTGATTCAAAATTTTAAAAATTTATCAAAAATAAGAAAACTGATTTTTTAAATTTTTAACACTAAAAAAACCGGGAATTTTACTCTAGTTTTATAAAAATATTTGTCACCAGAATTTTTAATCAAAACTGTTTAACTTATTTATCTAACATTTTTCTTCTTATTTGTCTTTTAAATTTATTTTATAAAGAAATTTCTGGTTTGAACCGAAATATATTAATTTGATAGATGACCCCTCACGGTCCTTTTAGTGTTAAAACTGATCGTGATCTGATCACTACTTTTAAATGTTGAATTCTGAAAAGGATTCACTTATTAGAATAAAAATTTCCGATAGATTTGTAAACTCATTTAACTCTTGAAAAAAATCGTTTAAAAATAAAATATTGCCTTTAAAATAAATAAGGTATGAACACTGAATAGCTGTATATAGGATATGTTCATGGTCAAGTGGGAACCTGGTGCAGAACCATTAAAGTTTCGTTCCCCAAAACGCTTTGTATCCATTTTATCGACCTCGAAAGTTTAAATGATTCTTACCCAGAGTCGGAGGCGAACGTCAAACCTGTGGTGTGGGTGTGTAATACACTAACCACTAAGCCACAGGCCATCAATGAAGTATGCGTTTAACTCTGTCACACGGATTGATCACCTAATTTTAATTCCAAAACTGACAAAAGGCACCAGTAACATTTTTGCAGCATTGTGCTTTTACAATGAAAGTGTAGAAAAGCAAGTTTTTATTTTCTGAAAAATTCGTTTATAAATTCTGGTATTATAGTCCAGGCGCCAAAGGTAGTTGAGTATGCAAAATGTGAGGACCGGCAACTATGCTCAAATTCTTTTACCTGAGACCCTAAATAATAGAAAATCACATGTTGCCGGCAGCTGTACTGGTCCCTCTCCCTTTTCCCCACCCCTCTCTCCGCTCGGCGCGTTGCTGAGTCATGTCCCTTTCCCTTTTCCCCACCCCTCTCTCCGCTCGGCGCGTTGCTGAGTCATAGCACTCGGAAACGTCAGTAAAAGAGAATTCGTAGCCCATAACGGTTTATTTTTACGTATCTAAGTAATATTATTTAAGTTTTTTTGCAGTTGAGTGTCTTATTAGTGTGTTTTATTTAAATAAAAGGGCGGAAAATGTCACTACAAGTGATAAATCTAAATAAGCGAAAAGTAAGTGAATTGTCGTGTTTGTTTTGTGATAAAACGGGTGATTTAGTGAAAAATCCAAAATTACAGACGTTTACTACTATTCAAAGAGCAGCAGATCGCAGAAAAGATGACATTAGTAAGAAATTAGAAAGTGATACAGACTTTATTGCCCACAATTGTTCTTGGCATCGAGCTTGTATTGCAACTTATATTAGTGAAGAGAAAATCAGGCGTCGAGAATTAGCATTACTAAAGCAGGAGAATGCCTCTGTTCCCACTTCCTCTACAGAAGCAAATGTTTCAGGTAGCCAAAGGGTTCGTCGGTCATCAAGAATTGAATTAAAAATTGATACAAGTAATAAATGTTTAATTTGTGGTAAACAATCAAGAAATAAGAACAAAACTCTTCTTTTATGTTCTGAAATTTCAGCAGCGGAACAAATTTTAAATATTGCTCGAAAAAAACAAGATGATGTTTTCACTAAAATTAGCATTTGCGAACATCCAGCTGATTTATTTGCAATGGAAGTGAGGTATCATAAACATTGTTATCGTGATTATCTACGGCAACCAAGAAACTCTGAAAATCCAGCAGGCAGACCTTCAAGTCAAATACCACATGGCATCCTTATGGAGGCATTTGAAAAGCTAATCGATGAAATGAAAGATAAATTAACATCTCACTCTTTTGAAGTGTCATTCTTGGGCAAGCGACTAGCTGAACTCACTGAAATAGAAGATGCAATTGTAGAAAATCGCGTTATGAAATCACTGCTCATTGATAAGTATGGTGAAAATGTTTTATTTTCATATCCGAGCGATAGATCAAAATCATCATTGGTGTTTATGGGCAATATACCACTGGATGAAGTCATTGAACATATTCGTACCGTAAATTCAACAAACTACACTGTTCAAGTAGCTAAACAACTTCGAAAAGAAATACTAAATACCAAAGTAATGCCAGATGGGTATTTATGTGATGAAATTTTAATTGAACAGTTTTTACAAAAAGGTCAATTACCGAATAACTGGCTAATGTTTATGCAAGCATTGTTCAGTTCAAAGAATAACAAATTAAGTGAGAATTATAATCGACGAGCGTTATCAGTGTTTTATGATATGTATTTCACGATTACTGAGAAACACACTCCAAAGCATATAGCTTTAGCTCAATCTATACATCATTTGACTCGATCGAAACAATTAATCGTTATATTGAATAAATGTGGGCATAGCATTAGTTACAAAGCATTAAAAAACCTCGATAATGAAGTAACAACGTCAATTGTGTGTGAAGATATAGACAAGAAATTGCTTATTCCTAAAAATATAGTTCGAGATTCATCGTTATTTCTTCATGGAGCTATAGATAACAATGATTTCAATGAAGAAACATTAAGTGGGAAAGGCTCGACCCATGTTACAGCTATGGTGATATATCAAGAAAAAAAATCCACTGACAATGAAGTTAATCTAATTAAAATGAAACCTACAGTAGAGTTGAACGAATTGGATTTAAAATTTTTAAACTGTCAAGCAATTCTTCATTTTCAAGAAAATATGCAGCCTTCAATACCGGACTATAAGGACAGTAGCTGCTTATTAAATAATAATCAAAACAATTTACAATTTGATAATTTGCTCTGGGTCTTGTGTAGACTGCAATATAGTCTATCAATAAATAATTTCTGCCGATCATCTACAAATTCGGTACCAGGATGGACTCCATTTCAACAAATACTATCGTCTGAAACCGCACCTGTTTCTACTGTTGGATTTAGCCCGGTTATACCTCAGCCACCGACTTCCAAAGACGTTGTGTATACCGCTATGAAAAATTATGTCAACGTAAGTCTTGCACTCGGTAAAAAAATAGCAGTACTCTCGTGTGACATGGCTATATATCTTATCGCTAAAAATATTCAGCTAACAAATAAAGAATTTGACAATTTAATATTGAGAATTGGATCATTTCATTTACAAAAAAATTATTTGCGGTGCTTGGGCCAATATGTAGAAGAGAGTGGACTCGACGGTATTCTTATTGAAGCCGATATTTATGGTGAGAATACTTTGGCATCAATTCTGAAAGGTACTCATTATAACAGAGGTATTAGAGCACATAAGCTCTTATACGAAGCCTTAAGAAGCATACAAATTGCCGAATTTATAGAATGCATGAATTATTCTCAAGATTTTTTACAACAGCTAAATATTTGTCTTCAGGAGATAAGAGAAAGTACAGTAGATAAAGATCATTCTGGCGTAATCGAAAAACATGATCAATACAAAAGAATAATTACAGATTTTTTAATGAATTTTTCACATTTTTTGCGCACCATGAGCACTGAAAATCAAGTATTCAAATATTTAAACAACTACTGCGAAATGGTAGAAATTTTGTTAAATTCAGTTATGGCTGATAGAAATAGTAATTATGAATTACATTTGTTAACTACTCGACAAATGTTACCGTTCTTTTTCTCCATAAATCACACGAACTACATTCGTGGAGTCACTCTTTATTTACAAGATATGATAAAACTACCTTTAGAAGTTGAACATGATATGAAGAGAGGAATGGTGTCCGTCAAACGAACGGAAGGTAAATTTAATGCAGTAAGCCCCGACTTAGCATTAGAACAGTCTCAAAACCGATCTTCAGCAGTTACTGGAGGATTGATTGGCATTACTAAAAATGAAGAAGCGATGCAGAGATGGCTGCTCCTTTATCCGTTCAAAAACAGTATTCACGAGGCTTTTTCTTCATATCTCGAAATACAAGCAGACTCTACAAGTGACATTAATTATCATAATGAATGGACACAATCCAGGATCAATAAAGACGAAAAAGATATTCAAAATATAATAAAGTATATTATTGCCTGCAACCCTTATAATGATAACGCGAATTGCGCGCTTCGAAATATTTACACTGGTGAACTTGCTGAAGAATCTTCTGTGCAATGTTTGCTAAATATACAGGAAAATGGAGAGGCTCTGTTAAGAACGTACGAAGATGAGCGATTCGTACTCAAAAGCAAAAAGTTATCTGATCCTATTAAAAAAAATAAATTTAGCAATTTTGTAACTCATTCACAAAAACAAAACAAGAGTACTTCTAATAAAAAGTTACAAGATGCAACAGATGTAAGTCTCATTCAGAAAACATTTTTGTTGGCTAATCAACGTGGATTTGATGCAAAAATTTTAGCATCTTTCGAAATTTTGAATTACTGCAAGTACCTTTTTGACGCTGAAGGGTTTTACAGGAAATCTCCAAAATCACAACTCGCCCTTGAAATTGAAAATAATCATAAGTGTGGTACTAACACGCGGCAGGATATTTTAAATCTACCTTTTTCAAAAATTTACATTGTTGATGGTATGGCACTTGTTCATCGAATCCAATTAAAAAATTTCAGCACATTTGGCGATTTTGCTCAAGCTTTTTTCAATAGAATTCAGAATCTTTTTTCGCAACCAAATGTAAAACGAGTTGATATTGTATTTGACAGATATGATGATATTTCAATAAAATACTTGGAATCAACGTTACGGAGTAAAGGTCAAATGATGAAAAATTTCATAATTTCAAATGAGCACACCAAAATTCCAGCTAATTGTAATAATTTCTTTTCAAGCACTGAAAATAAGTTACAGCTTGTTCGATTTCTATGTACTGCTGCCCCTAGATATGCACAAGTAAATGAAGATTGCGAGTTATATATTTGTGGAGGATTTGAAGATCCAACAAAATGTTTCAAACTGCAAGGTTCTTCATTTTTTGAAGTACCTGACTTGAATTCTAACCATTTAGAAGCGGATTCACGGATGCTTGGTCATATATTTCACGCAGTGAAAATCAAACTTGGCCATATCATAATCATTTGCGCTGATACAGATGTTTTCATTCTCGGAATTTACTTCTGGAACAAGCTTGCACGTCTAGGCTGTTTAGGTCTATGGTTCGACGGTTCCTATAAGAAAAAATTCATTTCAGGATGTCATCTGGCTGCTCAATCCCTTGGAGAAAATATTTGTGGTATTTTGCCAGCATTACACGCTCTGAGTGGTTGCGATTCGACTAGCAGATTCGGCTCGAAAAAAAATGCTTTAAACGCTGCATCGTTGGATTTTGCACAAGAAGCTTTAAAGCATTTGGGAAATCCGTACCTAAGTGTCGAACAGCTAAAAGAATTGGAAAACATTTGCACCTATCTTTTTTCAAAAAAAATTTCAACGGCTGATGAACTTCGGTATAAATTAATTTCCCAAAATATCGGTTTCGGCTTAAATTTATTAAAAGTTATTTGCACATCAGATGCTCTACATTTACATCTATTGAGAGCTTCAGCACAAACATATGTATGGGTGAATGCTGACCAAACTTTACTACAGCCTATTGATTACACCTTCTTAGGCTATGAAAGGAAAGATGATAAATTATACCCACGACAAATGACTAAGTAACCACTGCCGGAATTGTTGATTCAACCCTGTAAATGTACATCCAATTGTAAAACAATGGCTTGCTCTTGTAAAAAATTACAGATTGATTGTATTGCGTTATGCAAATGCATAAATAACGATTGTCAAAATAAAAAAGATTGATGATTATACTTATTTTTATGATATGTTTGAATTTGCTTTTTTGTATTAAATAATTTTTTTTAACAATAATTTTTGTTTTTATTATTAATTTTTCTGTTCTTTTTCCACTTGACTAGCTATAAGTATCTTTAATTATAAAAAAAAAATTGATATTGCCGTTAATACAATTATTTTAATGATACCAAAGCATATGTTCAGTCCATTTACTTGATGTCTAAGGGGGTGGGGTGTAAAAAAAAATTGGACCAATACAACTCCTGGCAACATTCGAAATCATAATTTGCATGCTTTTCTGAGTTCAAAACCATAAACCGAATGCGGTCCTCACATTTTGCATACTCAACTCCATCCAGCGCCCGGTCTATTAGTCAATTATTTCATCATTTTAACGAACAGAATTTTTCTGCCCCTGAAAGGGTTAACATAGGATGGTAGACAGTGGATACTGGATAATTTTTTTCCCCAGCAATAACAATTTTGTTTCCTTTCAAACTGATTTTTAGAGCATTGCAAGATACTTTAAAGAAACTTTAAAGCCTCCTTAAATATGGCGTCCCCCCCCCCCCCTTTCATCATTTTGAGCCTCCTTTTAGGTATAGAAATACGATATACCTAATTATGTAAAGTACAAAATGGGTTTGACCCATTTCTAGAAACATTTAGAGAAGCTTTTCCTTTCTTCATTATTTGGATATAATAAAATATTTTACAAAAGAATATACGCTCATACACAAGAAAAAAAGGTCTGCAATTCTATTTTATCGTCAAAATCGTTTATCGAGATAATTCTATATATAGAACTCCCTAAATGTGGCGCCCCTCATCTGCGGTGCGATTAATTAGTTGAAAGAAATTGGCACTCCATAAGGAAGCGGTAGAGTCATTGCGACAGATCTGAATAGGTAGTGGTCTTTTTCCATTTTCAAAGAAAATATTGGGTCGTTCGGAAAGTCGTGTCCGTTTGGGAAAATCTATTCTTACCAGAAAATTCTGCCCGGTAATTATTAGACATTAAATATCGGGATCAATATCTAATAATTAAATGATGGAATTTTCCGTACGGATTGATTTTCCCAACACGACCCGACTTTCCGAAAGACCCGATAATTTGAGTCTTTATCTTACAGGGATTTCTGTTTAAAAACGTATCCTAAGTTCTTCCAATAAGTTACTCTGAAATTATTTCTTTGCATTCTGCTCAAATAAAGAATACAGAAGTCGCTGCGTGTGAAAATTTGGCCCCTTTAAGCACAAAGAAGGCCCGGGCCTTCTGAGCAGGGGATCCCTGCTCAACAGATCCATAGACCGGCCAGATGATTCCAATCTGATTACAGAGAATTTTAAAAATGAAAAAAAAAGCTCGTAGAATCAAAAATTATTTATCGGTGCTCATTACCCCTTCCGCCGGTTGGCGCCCCTGAGACTTGGCGCCCCGTGCGGTCGCATACTTCGCACATCCCTTGGGCCGGCCCTGATTATAAGGGAAAGACGGGAAGCTGCCGCGGCCTGTTAAAAAGTAAATAGATACTTTATCTTTTGAAATTATTTGGTTCTGAACTTTTGGTACCAGCCCGTGCGTATATCTGCCACCCCCTGAGTGATCCCAGTTGTACTGCCACCTGTCCAGTAATTGGGTTCGAATACATTTTATAAGATAGGACCGAGGCAATTTAACTCCTCGATCCACTGGTAGGTCGCAGTATTGGGCGGCATCATTCGCCAGCTCATCCGCCAGTTCATTACCCGCTATGCCATTGTGGCCTTTTATCCAAGTAATGTAAAAAATTTTATTTTGATTTTGTTTAATTAAATTATGGATGTAATAAATTGAGGGGTTAGTTGGAAATAAATTGTCTAAGGCTTTAATAGTAGATTGACTGTCACTTAATATTTGGAATTTTGTATAAGGGGAGTTAATGGCCCAATTAATTGCCGAAATTATTGCGTGCAGCTCCGCCTGAAAGATTGAATTTTCTGCTCTCAGTTTGACTGTTTTTTCATAAATTTTAATGTTATGATTGTAGGCTACCATTGCATATGCTGTGCCAGAGTCCACCTTAGAACCATCTGTGTAAATCGAAATAAGATTAGTTTTTGTGATAATTTTGTCTGTAACTATTAAGTTATTTAAATGAATTTCCGGATTTATTTCATATTTTAGGATTTTATTTTCTATATCATCTTTACATATTGGTTTGGGTTCTTTAAGTAATAAGTTTTTATTGTGTAAAATATTGTATTTTAGATTTTTATATTCCAGTGTTATTAAGATTGGTGGTATTCCTAATAGGACCGATTTTCATATTTTTGTATGCATTATTTTTCTTAATATTAACGAAGAAAGACCTCCGGTCACAAAAAATTCAAAACCGACGGCGGCGGTGACAGCGGTAGTTACTTTTTTTTAGAATAGAGAGAAGAGAAAATAAATTAATATGAAATAAATCTTGCTAAAATATCTTCATTTACTGATAAAGTTGTGAACGGAAATTCAGTTTCGGCTTGTAGTTGCACACCCAGAATTTTTGATTGAATATATTGTAATTTTGATGGAATAAATGGGGTGAGATGTTGTTTCTTGTTCAATTTTTTTTTGCCTTGACCACATTATCTCTGTTTAAAGTTTGTTACAATTTTTTTAGGAACAATGCGTATGTTTACAATCTCTGAAAATAATTCGAAACACTGATCTAAGATGCATTTAAAAACTTCCTTGCAAAATCAAAGACAGTAGAAAAGTTACTTTTGTTGAGTTGTTGGTTTAATTCACCAGAAGAAGCTATGAAATATCAAACTTTTTTAATTAATACTAGGGGGCTCTGCCCCCTACGAGCTACGCTCGTCAACCCCCGTTCAGACACCGCAGACTCTAAAAGTACGCTAATTTGATCGGCTTTAAAATATTTCGGAAGATTGAATTATAATTTAAAAAACAATGGCGATCTCCCTATAAACGGATTTCTATTCATTTCTCTTTGACTGGGAAATTTTAAGGCCAAATCCGCTGCGGTACTACTTGATTAACCCGTCGACCAATTTCGCCAAATTATATAAATCGCCAAAGCACTCGCCAAATTATACAAATTGACATCATTTTTATTTTAAATAACGAAAGAACAAATAAATTAGTGCAACATTAATAAAAATACAAATAAAACGTCGAAATAAAAATAACTTGACGTAGACACGTGTAACTTGCTTAAAGTCAAGTTAATGTGACATTTACGATCAACCATTATTGACATTTAATCTTATAGTTTGGCGAATGATAGATTTTTGGTGGAAGGGACAAATATAAATTTAAAAAAAATACCAAACTTACCAAAAATACATATGTCAATCGCTGTTTTCGTCTTTGATTAAGTAAAATAAGATAAACATTTCAAAATAAGCTAATATAAAAGGAATTAAGTAAACAGAATCTTTGTCTCCCGGTATTTTTTAACAAAGCGAAAAAGAAGTTCTTTTAAATAAGACATTTTAAATTAATCGTTTTTAATCTGACGTAATTTTGACCAAACTATTCTTTCTCTTTTTAATATTCACGTGAAAATACTTGTGTTAGAAATAAAATATTATTTGCGCTTTCCTAACAAAAATAGTTGAAAAATATCCTCTCAAAATATCAAATAAATGTCTAGCGCAATTTCTAAATTTAAACCGTTTTGCAATATTATTTGGTGTTCATTTTATGTAATAACTGTAATGTAACGTAAATATGACGTAATTTCTTCTATTTAAGGCTTCTAACACATGTTAATAAATTTATTATTTTACAAATTCCTTCTCTCTTAAAATTCACGTGTAATTATAGTTTTTATTACGTAATTTTTAATAAGTTCCTGCTTTTTGTACATAATTTTTTAATTCTAATTCCAAATGTTTTTTTCTGTGTATAATAGTCACGTGTAAATAAATTTTTACTTTATTACACCTATAAATATTTTTTATTTTATTTATTTTTTTTTCTTGAAGCAAACATTATTGTTTCTGCTGTTTATACAGTTGGTAACAGTTTAAATTAATATCACTTTCTAAAATCTGTAAAAAATATCTCTAGAAATGCTGAAAATTTGAATTTAAAATAGAAATAAAACCTCAAAAAATTAGTCAAATTAAAAAAAGAAATACAATCTGCACACCGGGAACTTCAAACGTATAAAATGATCTAAAAATGATTAAATTCCCATGAATAGTTTTTGCTCCTATAAAACTTTTTTAGTGGAACGATTTTGTCCAACTTTGGCATTAAATATCTCTTAAAATAATTCCTCGATTTGAAAACTGTCTGCATCAGCGTGTTTATCAAACATTTCTGTATAATACTACCGATTTTCATATTTTTGTATGCATTATTTTTCTTAATATTAACGAAGAAAGACCTCCGGTCACAAAAAATTCAAAACCGGCGGCGGTGACAGCGGTAGTTACTTTTTTTTAGAATAGAGAGAAAATTTTAAAATTCTCTTCTTAAATAACTCAAAGCAGATTTTTTTCATGTGTAACGATTACTCGTAAAAATTTCTTGTTTATCAATATGCAAGTTTCTGCATTAAATATTATGTAAAATTATTTTAAAATTTTAACATTTTAATGCCTTTAATCTTTGAAATGTAAAAGTATTCGACCAGCCGAGTACTTGGTATTTGGCCGAATAGGTACTACTCGGCTGGCCGAATATTCGGTATTCGGCCTAACAGTTAATTCGGCTAGCCGAATATTCGGTATACGGTTCGCCTGTAGGCCGAATATTCGGTAGAAAAGTTATTTTTACTGAGTTGTTTGTTTTAGAATAAACAATAACAAAAAAAAATTATTCACTTGGTTTAATTCACCAGAAGGAGCCATGAAATATGAAACTTTTTTAATTAATAAAATTTTAAAATATTCGACCAGCCGAATATTTGGGTAACCTGAAAAAACATGACAGGAAAAAAGGGGGCAAAATAGACAAGAGCGGAAAAAACATGACCGGAGAAAAGGGGACAAGGAAAGAATGGGACCTTTTGGTGCTGCTTGTACTTTGTCTGTATGGAGCCGTTATTACACAGCCAGGCGAATACAAATATTTCAAGTCAATGTCTCTACAAATGAAAATTTTAAAAAATGGCGTGAATATTCACACACGAGAATGCTCATTTATAGCACTACTTGACTTTTGACATTCGTGAATGGAAATACGAATATTTTCCGTCGATGTTTAAGAATGCAAATATTGAGTAAAATCCTGCATATTCGCATATGAAAATGCATATTTACATCATTATTTGATTTTTGATGCATGTAAATTAGGAAACAGGATATTTTAGTCCCGCCGTTTCGGTCCTGAAGCCATTTCGATCCCTAGCCATTTCGGTCCCTTGCAATTGTTGTTGGAAGCAGCTATATCTATCTATATTATAAAGGACAAACATATCTGTGCGTGCGTAACGCATACGTCATTTTGCGAATGGCAACACTTTGAAATTTGAAATAAAATTTTGGATTTGCAATTTTTTCTACTGCAAATTTTTAAACTTCTAAACATCGCACATTTTAAATTTTTACACCGTCGTATAAGGAAAAAAATACTCTTTTAAATGCAATTTGTTTGAAAACTGTATCTCAAATTATTTTTCAGATATTAATTTTTTTGTAGTTTTTAATAACATTTTTCTTATCGTGGCAACAAAAGTACCTCATTTCATTGAAAGTCATTGAAAGTTGAAAGTAAACGGAAAATAGTCGAAAATAGGAGATATCTTTCTGTTGCCATTTTCTCATAAAACCTAAAAAAAAAAAGTTGAAATTAAAATATGGGCTATGTCAAGAATATTGTCTGTTATTCTGTGATAAAGACGTCATATGCACACTTTTCTATAGACGAAGTTTAAAACTGGATTGTAAAAGTGGATTGCTTTAGCGAATGCAAATGACGTCATTTTATAAAAAAAAACGTGTATTTTATTTCTTAAACCTGAATTATGTTTTGTAGAAGTGCGTCATTTTTACAGCCCAGCTGCTTTGAAATTCTTCACATTTAAAAATAATGTAACCGAAATCACACACTGATAAAACGCAATGTTTTACAAAAATTTAGAGTATCTTTATAAAGTATATTTTTCAATCTTCTGACCATCGTTACATTTTCAATTTTCGTCGCATAGAGAAAAAATTTACTTTCAAATGCAATTTGTTTAAAAACTTTATCTTAATTGACTGATGTATTATATTTTCTAAAATAATTTTTAAGCAGGATTTTTTTTAAGTTTATCTTATCTCGTGCCGGTTTCAATACATAATAATAATAAACATTTTTCACATAAAGCAGCAAATATTTTTCAGCATTTGTTTCTAACTATTTTTGCATAACGAAATTAATACTTCCTTTATAAACAAATAAAAGAATAATATTAAAAAAAACCCCGATCTAACATATTTGTGAAAGACAAATTAACGAAATTGATACTTCTTTTATAAACAAATAAAAGAATAATATTGAAAAAACAACAAATCTAACATATTTATAATCGTACAATTTAAATTTTTAGATCACCAAATAGGATTTTTTTTTAATGGAATAACTTTGCAAAGTCCATCTCAGTTTACTGATTGTCTATAGTTTTAAAAACAATTTTTAAGCATGAAATATTTTTTAATTTATCTATATCGCGCGGAGCTCGATTACGAAAGATTAATCCGTTTGCCCTTAAAACAAAATACAGACTTCATCATTTTCTTACGGCTAATATCCATTAAAAAAATTCCCTATGAATAAATAAATAAAATAATATAAATAAAACACAAATTTACCAGACATGTATAAGCTCTGAAATTATCAGAATATAAAAGGATGCCATAAGTAGCAAAATCTTGGCAAATAACTCTTAGCATGCGGCTAATAAGAAAATATCGCTTTTGATAAATTTCAAAAATTTATTTGATTGTATAATTCGTATTTTCCATATGAAAAATGCTTTTTTAATGTAAGTTGTCAATCTAAAAATATTATGGAATATAAAAAAATTATTAGTTTTCAATTTAAAAAAATGATTTCACCTATATTCTTTAACCCGGGAAGCCCGGGTACGATCCCCTAGTATTAATAAAAGAACAAATCGCTCTGTGTGTGTGTGTCTGTTGGCGATGGCTAGCGAAAACTACCGCACGTAGAAGTCTGAAAATTCAGGTATGATCAGTCCAAGACAGGTCCTTATGTACCTGAGGCTCAGATTTTTAATTTTTTAAGGGCCGGGCCCCTTTCAGTTTTAATGCACTAAAACATTAATAACATGACTCTTTTCGATCCGATCTTCTTTGTTTTAGGGGTAAATTCTCCTTTCAGTTTCTGCCCCATTTCTACATTTCACTTAAGACCCTGGCACCCTTGCAAGGGGCCCAGTACAGGGCCCCTTGAAGTTTTAGTGCACTACATTGTTAATAACATGCCTCTTTTCTATCCGATCTTCTTCCCCATTTCTACATTTCAGTTAAGACCCTGGCACCCTTGCAAGGGGCCCCTTGAAGTTTTAGTGCAATAAATTGTTAATAACATGCCTCTTTTCTATCCGATCTTCTTCGTTTTGGGGGTGAATTCTCCTTTCAGTTTCTTCCCCATTTCTACATTTCAGTTAAGACCCTGGCACCCTTGCAAGGGGCCCGGTACCGGGCCCCTTTAAGTTTTAGTGCACTAAATTGTTAATAAATTGCTTCCTTTTAATCCGATCTTCATTTTTGGGATTCTTTCTCCATTTAGTTACTCTCCCGTATCTACATTCCAGTTAAGACCTTGGGCCCTTCTAGGGTCCTGTAGGGCCCGGTCCAGGGCCCCTTAAATTTTTCGTGAGCCATGCGTTTTTTACACCCTAATTTTCTCACCTTCGTAATGCGTAATTTTAAAGTTGAGTCTTGAATTCTTCTCCTTAGACCAACACTCACAAATTTTTATTGGGGCCCTAGGGCCCTTTTTTAAGCATTTCCCTAATTTTTTGCACATTTATTTTAAATTATATTCTAATGATTAATTCATACCCTATGCTTAATCTCGACTAATCGAAGATCTAAAACGCTAAGTACTAAAACGTTGTAAAATGTTTTCATGTTAGGGCCCTGTTCTCAACTATCAGTTGGCCCCCTATTATAACTCCCTTAAAAATTGTCCGATTCGCTATCTTTTTTTATCTAACAGCATCTGAGGTTCTCCAGCTATTACATGAACGACAAAAAAAAATATTTCAGGCTTCAACTACCACCAATTTTGAATATAAATCGTCTTCTTAGGGCCCTTGGTTCATCTTCTTTAAAAATGATCCGAATTCCTTGCAATTTTCTTTACCATAGTTCTAGAGTCCTCAGATTACATTGAAAACTACTAAAAAGTGTATTTATACCAAACTACATGCCACTTAAGTCCCTTCCTCCTTGGGGCCCGGTACAAGGCCCCTTGAAGCTTTTGCACCATAAATTATTAATAAATTGCCCCTCTTAATCCGATCTTCATTTTTGGAACCATTTTTCCATTTAGTTATTCTCCAGTTTCTATATTCCAGTTAAAATACTGGGGCACCTTAGGGTTCTGTAGGGCCCGATCCGGGGCCCCTTGAGCTTTTTGTGTGCTATGTATTTTTTACACCCTTATTTTCTCACCTTCTCATTGCATAATTTTAAAATTGACTCTTGGACTCTTCCCCTTAGACCAACACCATCATATTTTTATTGGAGCTCTAGGGCCCCTTTTTAAGCATTTACCCCATTTTTGCGTATTTCTTTAAAATATTATTCTAATGATTATTTCATACCCTATGATTAATTTTGACTAATTAAAGATCTAAAATGCTAAGTACTAAAACGATTAAACATGTTTTCATGTTAGGGCCCTGCTCTCAACTATCAGTTGGGCCCTTTTGGGCCCCTTGTTATAGCTCCCTTAAAAATGATCCAATTCACGAACATTCTTTTCTGACAACTTTTTAAGTTCTCCAGCTACTACATGAACGACAAAAAAAATTGCAGACTTCAGCTACCACCAATTTTAAATATTAATCGTCTTCATGGGGCCTTTGTTGCAGCTTCTTTAAAAACTATCCTATTCTATTGCAATTTTCTTTAACATAGTTTTAGCGTCTTCGAGCTACTTTAAAACCCCCCAAAAAATTTTTATACCCAACTACCACCAATTTTTAATATTAATCTCCTTCTTGGGGCCTTTGGCTTTGTTGCAGCTTCTTTAAACACTATCAGATTCTATTAAAATTTTCTTTAACATAGTTTGAGCGTCCTCCAGCTACTTTAAAACTACTAAAAATTTTTCTTATGCCCAACTACATTCCAGTTAAGACCCTGGCTCCCAGAGCTCGGTTTTTCTTTATATCTCAGCTACCACTTTTTTCGCACATTAATCTCCTTTTTCGGCATCAACTTACTCACTACAGCCGCAAATTAAAAATCGCGTTACTTTAAAGGTAACTTTAGGTAAGGGATTTCATCCGTTTATTAAATATCGTGTTAATGCTAACAGTAATTCGTGAAATTTACAAGGTTGAGGAGGCATCTTCCACCGCTTGGTGGCGAGTTATTTCCTCGGGTTTAAGGGCCCAATTTCAACGGGATTTTCTTCCTTCAACTTAGATTGCAATTCAGCTACTTTCTGTATTATGAAATTTTATCTTAGACTTTAGTTACCAACATTTTCTAACATTAATGGTGCATTCTTTTTTTTTTTTTTTTTTTTTTTTTTTTGGTTTTTGTGGGCTTGATTCCTACGAGGTTTGGCTCACTCAACTTGGTTTTCGATTGTCTCCGGCACGTGCGGGCACTTCCGGTAAATGTTGCCATATGTAGTGGGGATCTAGATTACAGGTTCGTTCGGAAAGAAGTTTGGTGGGAACACATTAGACGCTGCGGAAGGCAATGGGGCCTCCAAAATGAGGTTCATTTAAAAAAATTTCCAAAGATATAAATCATACAAACTTAAGTTTTGTTTAAGGTTATTATTTATAAATGCCGGGCGGGTCTGCTAGTCTATAATAATAAGGAAAGAAGTTTTGTGTGTGAGTGAGTGTGTAGACGGTGTTCTGAAGAGACCGCTGCACGTAGAGCTACAAAATTTGGGGAAAAGTTACGTCTATATATGAAGTTTTGCACCTCGAAGCCCGATTTTCGATTACATTTTTTAAAATTTTTTATGCGATTTTTAGCACTTTTTTAAGTTTCGAGGCGATTTTTCCACATTAGTGAAAAGAATACGGTTTCTTTCTTTTAACCCAATATAGTAAATTTTATTCTCTTTTCAAAAAAGTTTATTCGGAATTCGTACAGCGATTTTTGAATTTTTAGCAATTTTTTTATGCGATTATTGAACCGCATTTAATGCATCTCCATACCCATAAGGAGGTTACCGTAGAGGGGACACAGTTCTGTCGCCAAATGCCACCAACTTGGCGATATACCGCCAAATTTGGCGACCAAAATTAGTCGCCAAAAGTGACGCCAACTTGGCGATATCTCTAATATTTTGCCAAATTCCCATAGACTTCCATTGTAAACCAATCGGGATTAGATGCTTACAGAAAATCAACAAACTGAGATATTTTAATGCAAAAAAAAAACTAATATTAACTTAAAAGATTATATTAATTATATTTAAGGGAATCCAAGTAAATTGAATTATGAACAAAAGTAACATGATACAATGCTTAGCATGCTTTCCCAAACATAAATTTTCACATCGCCCGCAGGTCAAAGGAATTAAATTTGAAACTTTTATCCAATTATAGTAAATTTTGACTTTCGTGATTTTTGAACTTTTTGTGATTTTTAATTCGATTTTTATGTTTCTTCGCGATCTGCTGCAATTTTTTGACATTCCATTTTTGACCTATAATACTAAAGTAATAATTGCTCTCATATCAATAAAGTTTATTGGGATTTCGTATAGCAATTTTCGAATTTTTCGGTGATTTTTAGTGTATTTTAGCGATTTTCTACCTTTTTTCCACATCAGTGAAAGGAAAGAACTTTCAATCTTCGAACACAATATATAATTACCCGACTGCCAAGAAAGGGTTATGTGTTTCAAGCGTATCTGGGTATGTGGATTTCTTTATACCCTCGAAAGATCCCAACGGCTGGATGGATTTTAATGAATGAGGTTTCTATCGATTCGTCTTAACCGTCCGATGGTTATAGGATAGGTTTTGTTTTTATAAATTCAAAATGGCGGCTGTAAAATACAAAATGGCGGTAGAGACGAAAATTTTTTTTACGCACGATATTGAGTGGTATATCTTTGGATAGGGCTTTCAAAATGAAGACGATGTTTCCTTGACTATTTTACAGTCAGAAGCTCCGTTTAAATATTACACAGCCTGGAAGTTGTGCAGGTAGGAACTCTAGCTTTACTGCACCTGTAACCTTCATCAAAACAGTGTTTATAAATAGGAACTAATAATTAAACACAACTTAAAAGTCATCGGAATTATTTTGCATTTAATGCATCCCCATACCCATAAGGGGGTTACCGTAGAGGGGACACAGTTCTGTCGCCAAATTCCGCCAACTTGGCGATATATCGTCAAATTTGGCGACCAAAATTAGTCACCAAAAGTGACGCCAACTTGGCGATATCTCTAATATTTTACCAAATTCCCATAGACTTTCATTGTAAAACAATCGGGATTAGTTGCTTACAGAAAATCAACAAATTGAGATATTTTAATGCAAAAAAACATATTAACTTAAGGGATTATATTAATTATATGTAAGGGAATCCAAGTAAATTAAATTATGAATTAAAGTAACATGATACAATGCTTAGCATGCTTTCCCAAACATAAATTTTCACATCACCCGCAGGTCAAAGGAATTAAATTTGAAACTTTTATCCAATTATAGTAAATTTTGACTTTCGTGATTTTTGAACTTTTTGTGATTTTTAATTCGATTTTTACGTTTCTTCACGATCTGCTGCAATTTTTTGACATTCCATTTTTGACCTATAATACTAAAGTAATTTTTGCTCTCATATCAATAAAGTTTATTGGGATTTCGTATAGCAATTTTCGAATTTTTCGGTGATTTTTAGTGTATTTTAGCGATTTCCTACCTTTTTTCCACATCAGTGAAAGGAAAGAACTTTCAATCTTCGAACACAATATATAATTACCCGACTGCTAAGAATGGGTTATGTGTTTCAAGTGTATCTGGGTATGTGGATTTCTTTATACCCTCGAAAGATCCCAACGGCTGGATGGATTTTAATGAATGAGGTCCAGGGTTCATACAGAGTTGGGAGGAAAAAATCCAAGGAGTACCAAAAAAATCCAAGGAGTCCAAAAAATTTTAAGGATTTGCCATTTTTTTTGTTGTTGTCGATGTTGTTATTTGCTGCACCATTATGTGGTATGCACACTCCAGTTTTTAATGCCCAATTTGGAGAAAAGAACATTTCAAAACCAAATTTTACTCTATTAGAATTTAATTGTTAGTGCTGAAATTGCACAGTATTCACAATACATTGCTTATTGATTTCGTAAGTTTAAATACAAAATTGACTATCTACTTTTTTATGCAGTGACCAATGGTCATGTCACAGGGGTGATTTTGAGTAAAAAAAAATTTCTGAAATTCACAGGAAATCTTCTGAAAAGTTACACCAGAGAGGGGGGGGGGGGGAATCCACTTCCGACACCAGCTATGCGGTTTCTCCGTGGCTCTTTGATGAAATTCGTGTTTTTTCGCGATCTTTTGACGAAAATTGGGTTTTTTCCTGATCTTTTGACGAAATTTGTGGGTTTTTTCGCGCTCTTTTGATGAAATTTGTGGGGATTTTCGCGCTCTTTTGACGAAATTTGTGGGGTTTTACGCGCTCTTTTGACGAAATTTGTGGATTTTTTCGCGATCTTTTGACGAAATTTGCCGCTATTTTCACGATCTTTTGACGAAATTTGCTTTTTCCCTGCGATCCTTTGACGAAATTGGCGATTTTTCTGCAAACGATTGACAAAATTAATTTTTTTCGCGACCATATGTCCGAATTTTCGCATTGATGACCGATTTTTTAAAGTTTTCGGAAATGAATTCCTTACATTTTCGGAAGCTGGGTAATTCGCTTTTTTTCGCGATCTTTTGATGGAAACCGCGTGTTTTTCGTGACCCTTTGACGAAATTTGGGTGTGTTAGCGATCCTTTGACGAAATTCGTGTGTTGTTCGCGATCTGTTGAGGAAATTCACGTGTTTTTCGCGATCTTCTGGGGAAATTCGCGTTTTATTTCGATCGTTTCACGGAAACTAACGTTTTTTTCGCGATCTTTTGATGGAAACCGTGTGTTTTTCGCGATCCTTTGAGGAAATTTGCGTGTTTTTCGCGATCTTTTGAGGAAATTCGCATTTTTTCGCGATTTTTTAGGAAATTCGCGTTTTATGCAATCTTTTGAGGATATCTGCTTTTTTTCTCGATCTGTAACGAAATTTGCGTTTTTTCGTGATCCTTTGAGTAAATTCGCATTTTTCGCTGTCTTTTAAGAAATTATCGTCTTTTTAAGAAATCCGAGTATTCCCGCGATCTGTTGGAGAAATTCGCGTTTTTTCACAATCCTTTGACAAAATTTACGAATTTTTTCCGCGATCGATTGACAACATATTTGCGAAAAACGCGATTTTTCGGAGATTCTTGGCTAAATGCCGAACATCGATAAAATTTAAATTAAGGTCGGCTAACAGTGTCGAAAAACGGTCTTTACGGACCTAATAATTGAAAAACGGACCTAGTGGGAGCCCTGCTTAGTGATGGGCGATTTTCGAGAATTCGACAATCGAGAAAAATCGTCATCGTAAAAAATCACAATCGATACAGCCATCGATTAATTCCTAGAATCTACAATCGAGATGTTTTACAATCGATTATAACGAGAAAAGCTAAAAACAGTTATTGGAAAACTTAGCTATTATTCTGGCCGACAATTTCATAGTAGTGATAGGGCTTAGTGATGGGCGATTCTCGAAAATTTACCAATCGAAAAAAATCGTTATCGTAAAATATACAATCGATACAGTCATCGATTACTTTCGAGAATCTACAAAGGAGATGTTCTGGAATCGATTATTGAAATCATTGTTTTTACATATATATAACGTAGATTTTATTAAATATAGGGTAACTGAAAACAGATGGAATAAAAAAACAACAAACCAAAGGGAGGCTATAAAGGAGCCATAAGACTGGAAAAGTCTTGTAAGGTTGCCCCCTGGTTGAAAAAAGCTGAAAAAACGCGAGTAGCTATGAAGCGGTAAGGGGAGTTTAAGTGTCAAAAATTTGAATTTTTCGGCAATTAGCACCAAAATGGCCAAAAAAATAAGAATAAAAAGCACCCCCTAGTGGCAAAAACATGAACTAAAGGATGTTAAAAGGGATCAAATTTTTTATTGATTTTTCTACGTCATTTGAGATTGGATCTTTAATTTCCCCCTTTTTAGAAAGTCTTCGACTAGAATACATTAAACGAACCTCCGCGGGGAGAAAAGTAGGGGGGGAGGGGCAAGGAAAGTGCATAATATGAATAAGTGGTCACAGGACTTTCCAACGATATGTCACATGAGGGGTGTCGGCTAAATTTAGAAAAGTGCCCCCGCGCGGGGGCAAAGTAAGGGGAGGGGCGCGGGCGATATATAAAATGAAATAGTAGTCACAGAGCTTTCCATTGATATATCACATGAGGGGTGTCAGCAAATGATAGAAAAGAGTCCCAACTCCCAGGATTCCAATTATCGTGCCCCCCCCCCCCCCCCCGAAATATACCCTGCCCATCCTTCTCTTTGAAATTTTCATATATTAAAAATTATTTAGCGGAGGGCTCCGTAAAAAAATCCGATCTAAAATGTTTAAAAACGCTACGATTTTAAAAAAGTTCGAATAGTGCCTCTCTCGGGGCGCCAAACTAGGGAGGGAAGAAGAAAGGTTCATAATATGAAAGAGTAACTTTCCGATGATATACCAAATGACTGGTCCAAAAAAAGTTTGAAATCTACCCCTCCCACGTGGGTTCCCTCTTTTATCCCAGAATATACCCGGAAATCACGCAGCCCCACTTTTAGAATTTTATATTTAATAAATAATATTTATCGGAGAGCTCCATTAAAAAACCTCATTTAATGATATTTATTGTAGAGATATCTACAATTAAAAAAAAAAAAAAAATTCACCCCCGCACCGCTCACCCGCCCCCTTCCGTAATTCAACTCTGGGAGGAGAAAGGTTCATAATATAAAAGAATGGTGAAAGGACTTTCCGATGATATGTCAAGGAGAGGTTTGGTAAAAGTTTGAAAATTACCCGCCCCCCCCCTTTGTTCACTCTCGCGCCTACCAGAATTCACTCACCTTCCTCTTTGAACTTTTTGTATTTAATAAATAGTATTTATCTGAGTCTCCAGGTATGGGGCAGCTTGGCAGAGCTAAAATAAGAGAAACATTGTAAATTCGGGGCAAAATGACACTAAATTTAACAGTAAAGTTTGAAACTAGGAGAACTGAATACATAAACCACTATGCTTCATGACCCACATCGGCAGGGCTGCGGAGTCGGTAGAAAAAAGGACCGACTCCGACTCCGACTCCTGGATTTCTGAAACAATCGACTCCGACTCCGACTCTTCGACTCCGACTCCGGCATACAAACAGGGTTTCTCAAAAAGATTGAAATGCGCTTTATTTTTTTACCTGTTGGAGATATATAGATAATGCAAATTGAAAAAGTGTTCAAAATTAAATAGTAATTAAGATAAAGGATCGACCGAAACCGAAACAGAAGCCGAATTTCGGTAATATTTCTATTTTCGTTGTGGACCAGTCGGATAATTATTATTGCGGGTTCGGGACGGATTGACCCGATTTTTCAAAAGAAAGTCCATAATATCGTTTAACTTATAAATCGAATAAGTAAATATATATTCCTTTTCCTACACAAAATATAAAAGTGCTGTTAGAGATGACTATGTTTCATAATTCCAATATAATTTTGATTTTACTTCATTTCGGATCGGGTTTATGGTTCAGGTTTCTTTCCGGTTCGCTTTGGACTGACTTAAAATATAAATTTCAGGACCCGACCCGAACACAGATGGACAGAGGTTAAATTGAAAAATCTGTTTTTGTCTGAGATAGATTCCTTCATTGGGCTATGTAGTCGGACCGACACGGGATTCGGGTTGAGTTGGACTTGATTTACAAAAAACAAAACAAAAACCTCTCAAAACTCACTTTAATTTAATTATTGTACAATAGTGTCGTCTATGAGCTGAAGAAGCAGTAAGTAAATGTATCAATTTAATGGCCGATGTAGGCAAAAAAATCACATCCGCCCTTTTGCCTTATATTTACTCATTAACATGTCAGTAAACTGAAAAATAACTAAATTATTTATTAATGTATAGAGTTAAAAAAATAAAATAATAATTCAGTTCATAAATTTAAAATTAAGCGTAATTGGTTTTATTTTTTATTTCACTTCAAACTGTTCAACAAAAAGTTTGGAGTCGGAATCGGAGTCGGCATATTTTTAGCGACTCCGACTCCGACTCTTTAGACCGAAAAATCACACAGACTCCGACTCAACGACTCCGACTCCGCAGCCCTGCACATCGGTTAGTAGCAATAAAAAGATAAGTGCCAGTTAAACTGATGGCATTGTATTGTATTATATGGCACAGGTTATTCACACTAAATGCATATTATACTCTTATTTCAAAGAATAATGTCCCTCAAAAAATAAATGAAGGGAAATATCCCCCGTTTGCCCCTTTTATACTTAACCAATGAACCTCCAAATCTAATCAGGGAAACTCCTTAACTATATCAAATCAACCTTCAGTATATCAAATTTGAAGCAAATCAGATAATTCTGCATGAAAAAAGAAACATATCGCTAAATTAAGGGTGGTCCAACCAATTTAACCCTTTTATACTTAACTAATGAACTTCCAAATCTAATCAGGAAAGCTCCTTATCAGAACGAACATAGAAAAAAAAATTAAAGTAAATTGAATAATTCTCCATAAAATTCCATTTATCTAAATTAAGGGGAGGGGACTTGCCCCCTTTTCGCCCTTGTATACTTAATCAATGAACCTCCAAATCTAATGAAGGAAGCGCCATATCGGAATAAATCGGTATATTAAATTTGAAGCAAATCGAATAATTCTGCATGAAAACCCTTTTATCTAAATTAAGGGGGAGACTAGCCCCTCCCCTTTATACTTAACCCATAAACCTCCAAATCTAATCAAGGCAGCTTCTTAACATAATAAACCGGTATCCCAAATTTGGAGCAAATCGAATAATTCTGCATGAAAAACCCATTTATCTAAATTAAGGAGGGGGTCTACCCCCCTTTCCCCCCTTCATACTTAGCTAATGAACCTCAAAGTTTAATCAGGGAAGCTCCTTAACATAATAAACCGGTATACGAAATTTGGAGCAAATCGAATAATTCTGCATGAAAAACATATTTATCTAAATTAAGGAGGGGGGGCAGCCCTCTTCTCTCCCTTTATCCTTAACCAATGAACCGTCAAAACTAATCAGCGGAACGCCTTATCAGAATGAACATAAAAAAAATTGAAGCAAATCGTACATTTTAATCAAGAGTTATCGCGTTACGTACATACATACGTACGTACGTACGTACATGCATACACACAGAACCGACGGGTACATTAGCTCTCAGGTTTAGATAGCCTGTGAGCTAAAAAGAGATTGGATAAGCAGATGGACTCCTTTGAGAAATTATGACTTAAACCAGAAATGCGGTAAGTTTGACTCTGAAAGCTTCATTTCCATCGCGCATTTCGGCAAATCTCATCTCGATGATTTTTCCAGCATTTCGACGCTTCCAGATGGAAAGCTGCTCGATGGTTGGTTCTCTCGCGGTTTTAAACCTTTCGGGATGGGAAGTCTCTCGAGAGTTTATCTCGCCGTTTTCAACCTTTCCCGATGGGAAGCCTTTCGCTGGTTTCTCTCGTCCTTTTCGAAATCTCCCAATGAAAAGCCTTTCGAGGATTTCTCTCGCGCTTTTCAACATTTCGCTATGAGAAGCTTTTCGAGGATTTCTCTCGTCCTCGGCAGAGAAGAAAAGTAAGAAAATTTATCGAGAGTACCAAGGGACGAGATAGAGAAAAAGGCATGACAATGAGCTGTGAAATGAAGCCCTAATTATCAAAGTTTCTCTTATTTTAGCCCTACCAAGATGTCACATATCTGGAGCCCTCCGATAAAAATTATTTATTAAATATAAAAATTTCAAAGAGGAAGGTGGGTCGGGTGATTTCGAGGGAGGACGTGAGAGTGGAGTCATGCGGGGTGCAATTTTAAAAATTTTACCGAACCCTTCCTGTGGCATATAATCGAAAAGCCCTTTGATCACTCTTTCATACTATGAACTTTTCTTCGCCCAAAGGGGGATGGGGAAGGGGCGATCAAATTTTTAAAACAGTAGCCGATTTCTATAATAAATTTAAATATCACTTTAGATGTGGGTTTTTTATGCAGTCTTCCGGTAAATATTATTTAATGAACATAAAAATTTTAAAGTGGCGGCTGTGTGAATTCCGGGGCGAAAGAGTGGGCCCACGGGGGGAGGGAGGGGGAGCAATTTTCAAACTTTTTTTGGACCAGTCATGTGATACGTCATCGGTAAGTTCTCGGATGACTCTTTCATATTATGAGACTTTCTTCCTCCCCTCCCCAATTTGGCCCCCACTGCGAGGGTAGTTTTTTCCGTTTTTATCATTTTAAATCGGATTTTTTTGTGCAGCCCTCCGCTAAATATTATTTATAATGTATGAAATTTCAGGACACTTTTCTAAATTTAGCCAAGACCCCTCATGTGACATATCGTTGGAAAGGTCTGTGACTATTAATTGATGTTATGCAACTCCGGTGGCCGCCCCCCCCCCCCAGGAGGACACTTTTCCAAATTTAGTCAATACCCCTCTTGTGAGATATCGTTGAAAAGGTCTGTGACTACTTATGGATGTTATGCACTTCCGGTGAGAGTCCCCCCCTCTTTGCCCCCCCCCCGGGGGACACTTTTTCAAATTTAGTCAAGACCCCTCGTGTGAGATATCGTTGGAAAGGTCTGTGACTACTTATTGTTGTTATGTACCTACGGTGTCCCCACCACCACTTTGCCCCCTCCCCGGGGGCACTTTTCCAAATTTAGCCAAGAACCCTCATGTGAGATATCGTTGGAAAGGTCTGTGACTATTAATTGATGTTATGCACCTCCGGTGACAGTCTCCCCCAATTTGCCCCTCCCGGGGGACACTTTTTCAAATTTAGCCAAGACCCCTCATGTGAGATGTCGTTGGAAAGGTCTGTGACTACTTATTGATATTATGCTCCTCCGGTGTCCATCCCCCCATTTTGACCCCCCCCCCGGGGGGACACTTTTCCAAATTTAGCCAAGACCCCACATGTGATATATCGTTGGGAAGGTCTGTCACTACTTATTGATGTAATGCACCTCCGGTGACCGTTCCCCCCCACTTTTCCCCCACGGGGGTGTTTTTCTAAATTTAGCCGAGACCCCTCATGTGACATATTGTTGGAAAGGCTTATGACCACTTACTCATGTTATCCACTTCCCGCACCCCCCTTCCCCTTTGCCCCACGGGGAGGGCATTTTTATAAATTCAGATCCAGACTTCTCATGTGACATATGGTTGGAAAGGCCTAAAGACCTGTGACAACTTAATCATATTATGCAGCTGCTGTGCTCCTCCGCTCGCTTTGACCCCTCCCCCAAGAGATTTGGTCCGAGGTTCATTCGTTTCGATATTATATTTTTTACAAGATTTTGTAGTGCGTGCACACCACATCCGCCTGCTATCATATATCAGTGCCGTATATAGCGGGTAACCTGTTCGTGATTTCATATTACAAGATTGCGTATAAATTAGGGGCCCCGATTAAAGGAGGGGCCTGCTAGCGGTCGAAGTCACCTAGTCTTTATTAACATCGACTCATTCCAGTTCACCCGCAGACGATTCTTGATAAATGTATGACGTATATAATACATAATATATGATTTATAAAAGAAATTTGCAAACTGTAGTCATCGAGAAAAAATTTA
This sequence comes from Maratus speciosus, assembly GCA_963932465.1. Taxonomy (NCBI): domain Eukaryota; kingdom Metazoa; phylum Arthropoda; class Arachnida; order Araneae; family Salticidae; genus Maratus; species Maratus speciosus. Next base: position 246,558,459 of record OZ010792.1, read on the forward strand.
CACAATCGAAAAATATCGAGATGTCCATACAATCGAGAAAATCGAGAAAAACATCTCGTTATCGCCCATCACTAGCCCTGCTATTAAGATTACCCTACCCAATCAATGTTGTGCTTCAGATGAATGACGTGCATAAAGGATTTACCGTGCGTTTTTCAATCACAATTTTTTTTTACTCGGCAGCAATATCGCTTGCGTCCGAAGCCGCAATAGAATATAAGCAGTTTCTAAGTAGTGGTTTGCTTATCTAAGTAGTTCTAAGTACTGCTTGGGAATGTTTTCATTTCTAAGGAGTTTCCAAGGAGTCTAAGGAGTCTGTGCGGACCCTGGAGGTCTCTATCGATTCGTCTTAACCGTCCGATGGTTATAGGATAGGTTTTGTTTTTATAAATTCAAAATGGCGGCTGTAAAATACAAAATGGCGGTAGAGACGAAAAATTTTTTTACGCACGATATTGAGTGGTATATCTTTGGATAGGGCTTTCAAAATGAAGACGATGTTTCCTTGACTATTTTACAGTCAGAAGCTCCGTTTAAATATTACACAGCCTGGAAGTTGTGCAGGTAGGAACTCTAGCTTTACTGCACCTGTAACCTTCATCAAAACAGTGTTTATAAATAGGAACTAATAATTAAACACAACTTAAAAGTCATCGGAATTATTTTGCATTTAATGCATCCCCATACCCATATAAGGGGGTTACCGTAGAGGGGACACAGTTCTGTCGCCAAATTCCGCCAACTTGGCGATATATCGTCAAATTTGGCGACCAAAATCAGTCGCCAAAAGTGACGCCAACTTGGCGATATCTCTAATATTTTGCCAAATTCCTATAGACTTCCATTGTAAAACAATCGGGATTAGTTGCTTACAGAAAATCAACAAATTGAGATATTTTAATGCAAAAAAAAAACTAATATTAACTTAAGGGTAACTTAATACTAATATTAATTATATTTAAGGGAATCCAAGTAAATTAAATTATGAATAAAAGTAACATGATACAATGTTTAGCATGCTTTCCGAAACATAAATTTTCACATCACCATCACAAGCAGGTCAAAGGAATTAAATTTGAAACTTTTATCCAATTATAGTAAATTTTGACTTTCGTGATTTTTGAACTTTTTGTGATTTTTAATTCAATTTTTACGTTTCTTCGCGATCTGCTGCAATTGTTTGACATTCCATTTTTGACCTATAATACTAAAGTAATTTTTGCTCTCATATCAATAAAGTTTATTGGGATTTCGTATACCAATTTTCGATTTTTTTGGTGATTTTTAGTGTATTTTAGCGATTTCCTACCTTTTTTCCACATCAGTGAAAGGAATGAACTTTCAATCTTCGAACACAATATATAATTACCCGACTGCCAAGAAAGGGTTATGTGTTTCAAGCATATCTGGGTATGTGGATTTCTGTATACTCTCTAAAGATCCCAACGGCTGGATGGATTTTAATGAATGAGGTCTCTATCGATTCGTCTTAACCGTTAGATGGTTATAGGCTAGGTTTTGTTTTTATAAATTCAAAATGGCGGCCTAAAATACAAAATGGCGTTGGAGACGAAAAAAAATTTTTACGCACGATATTGAGTGGTATATCGTTGGATGGTCTTTCAAAATGAAGACGATATTTCCTTGACTATTTTACAGTCAGAAGCTCCGTTTAAATATTACACAGCCTGGAAGTTGTGCAGGTAGGAACCCTAGCTTTACTCCAACTCTAACCTTCATCAAAACAATGTTTATAAATATGAACTAATAATTAAACACAACTTAAAAGTCATCAATACAAGTAAATTAAAAAAAAAAAAAAAAAAAAAAAAAAAGGGTAAGTAAAAAAAAATTGTTTCACATTAATGAGAAATAATTAATTAGTTCGCTTTTTACGCAGTCGAGTTTTTTGATTTTTAAAATTTAATTTTTATTCTTTTTTCAAAATTTGTGCAGCAATATTCAAAATTTTTTCACGATATCTTCGTGATTTTTAGAGCTTTTTCGCAATTCGTGCTGTTTTTGACGTACCCGGGCAACGCCGGGCAAGTTAGCTAGTTGTTAATAAAAAATCTAAAAAATTAAATTGTTTTTATTAATGTATTTATTAGTAACAATTCAAATTCTTTCAATTATTAATTGTTTATATAATTAATTTATCAATTACTTATTTAAAAAATACTAGGGGGCTCTGCCCCCTACGAGCTACGCTCGTTAACCCCCGTTCAGACACCGCAGACTCTAAAAGTACGCTAATTTGATCGGCTTTAAAAAGATTTCGGAAGATTGAATTATAATTTAAAAAATATTGGCGATCTCCCTATAAACGGATTTCTATTCATTTCTCTTTGACTGGAGAATTTTAAGGCCAAATCCGCTGCGGTACTACTTGATTAACCCGTCGACCAATTTCGCCAAATTATATAAATCGCCAAAGCACTCGCCAAATTATACAAATTGACATCCTTTTTATTTTAAATATAGAAAGAACAAATAAATTAGTGCAACATTAATAAAAATACAAATAAAACGCCGAAATAAAAATAACTTGATGACGTAGACACGTGTAACTTGCTTAAAGTCAAGTTAATGTGACATTTACGATCAACCCTTACTGACATTTAATCTTATAGTTTGGCGAATGATAGATTTTTGATCGACGGAATAACTAAGTAGTACCAAAAATACATATGTCAATCGCTGTTTTCGTCTTTGATTAAGTAAAATAAGATAAACATTTCAAAATAAGCTAATATAAAAGGAATTAAGTAAACAGAATCTTTGTCTCCCGGTATTTTTTAACAAAGCGAAAAGAAAGTTCTTTTAAATAAGACATTTTAAATTAATCGTTTTTAATCTGACGTAATTTTGACCAAACTATTCTTTCTCTTTTTAATATTCACGTGAAAATATTTGTGTTAGAAATGAAATATTATTTGCGCTTTCCTAACAAAAATAGTTGAAAAGTATCCTCTCAAAATATCAAATAAATGTCCAGCGCAATTTCTAAATTTAAACCGTTTTGCAATATTATTTGGTGTTCATTTTATGTAATAACTGTAATGTAACGTAAATATGACGTAATTTCTCCTATTTAAGACTTCTAACGCATGTTAATAAATTTATTATTTTACAAATTCCTTTCTCTCTTAAAATTCACGTGTAATTATAGTTTTTATGACCAAATTTTTAATAAGTTCCTGCTTTTTGTACATAATTATTTAATTCTAATTCCAAATGTTTTTTTCTGTTTATAATAGTCACGTATAAATAAATTTTTTAATTTATTACACGTATAAATATATATATATATATATATATATATATATATATATATATATTTTTTTTTTTTTTTTTTTTTTTTTTTTTTTTTTTTTAAAGCAAACATTATTGTTTTCGCTGTTTATACAGTTGGCAACAGTTTAAATTAATTTCACTTTCTAAAATCTGTAAAAAATATCTCTAGAAATCCTGAAAATTTGAATTTAAAATAGAAATAAAACCTCAAAAAATTAGCCAAATTAAAAAAAAGAAAACAGTCTGCACACCGGGAACTTCAAACATATAAAATGATCTAAAGATGATTAAATTCCTATGTACAGTTTTTGCTCCTATAAAACTTTTTTAATGGAACGATTTTGTCCAACTTTGGCATTAAATATCTCTAAAAATAATTCTTCGATTTGAAAACTGTCTGCATCAGCGTGTTTATCAAACATTTCTGTATAATACTACCGATTTTCATATTTTTGTATGCATTATTTTTCTTAATATTAACGAAGAAAGACCTCCGGTCACAAAAAATTCAAAACCGGCGGCGGTGACAGCGATAGTTACTTTTTTTTAGAATAGAGAGATTACATGAGCTATAAAATAGTTATTACAGGGTAATGAAAATATAAGTTTTTTTTTTTTTTTTTTTTTTTTTTTTTTTTTAATTTTCGGTTACTATAATGTCATTAGATTATCTCTCTATTCTAAAAAAAAAGTAACTTCCGCTGTCACCGCCGCCGCCGGTTTTGAATTTTTTGTGACCGGAGGTTTTTCTTCGTTAATATTAAAAAACTGTTGCATACAAAAATATGAAAATCGGTAGTGTTATACAGAAATGTTTGATAAACACGCTGATGCAGACAGTTTTCAAATCGAAGAATTATTTTAAGAGATATTTAATGCCAAAGTTGGAAAAAATCGTTCCATTAAAAAAGTTTTATAGGAGCAAAAACTGTACATAGGAATTTAATCATTTTTAGATCATTTTATACGTTTGAAGTTCCCGGTGTGCAGATTGTATTTCTTTTTATAATTTGACTAATTTTTCGAGGTTTTATTTCTATTTTAAATTCAAATTTTCAGCATTTCGAGAGATATTTTTTACAAACTAGGGGGCTCGGCCCCCTATGAGCTACGCTCGCCAACCCCCGTCCAGACACCGCAGGCTCTAAATACACGCTAATTTGATCGGCTTTAAAAAGATTTCGAAAGATTGAATTATAATTTAAAAAACCGTGGCGATCTCCCTATGAACAAATTTCTATTCATTTCTCTGTGATTGGGGAATTTTAATGCCAAATCCGCTGCGGTACTACTTGATTATCCCGTCGACCCATTTCGCCAAATTATATAAATCGCCAAACCACTCGCCAAATTATACAAATTGACATAATTTTTATTTTAAATAACGAAAGAACAAATAAATTCGTACAATATTAATAAAAATACAAATAAAACGTCGAAATAAAAATAATTTGATGACGTAGACACGTGTAACAACATTTCAAAATAAGCTAATATAAAAGGAATTAAGTAAACAGAGTCTTTGTCTCCTAATATTTTTTAACAAAGCGTAAAGAAAGTTCTTTTAAATGAGACATTTTAAATTAATCGTTTTTAATCTGACGTAATTTTGACCAAGCTATTCTTTCTCTTTTAAATAATCGCGTGAAAGTACTTTTGTTAGCAATGAAAAATTATTTGCGGTTTCCTAACAAAAATAGTTGAAAATATCCCCTCAAAATATTAAATAAATGTCTAGCGCAATTTCTAAATTTAAACTTTTTTGCAATATTATTTTGTGTTCATTTTATGTAATAACTATAATGTGACGTAAATATGACCTAATTTCTCCTAAGACTTCTAACGCATGTTAATGAATTTATTAATTTACAATATCCTTTCTCTTTTAAAATTCACGTGTGTACTTTTTATGACGTAATTTTTAATAAGTTCCTGCTTTTTATACATAATTATTTAATTCTAATTTGAAAGTTTTTTTCCTGTTTATAATAGTCACGTGTAAATAAATTTTTAATTTGAAGCAAAAATTATTGCTTGCGCTTTTTATACAGTTGGCAACAGTTTAAATTAGTACAATTTTCTGAAATCTGTAAAAAATATCTCTAGAAATGCTGAAAATTTGAATTTAAAATAGAAATAAAACCTGAAAAAATGAGTCAAAATAAAAAAATTAATGCAATCTGCACTCCGGCAAATTCTAACGCATAAAATGATCTAAAAATGATTACACTGCCGTGTATAGTTTTTGCTGCTATAAAACTTTTTTAGTGGAACGATTTTGTCCAACTTTAGCATTAAATATCTCTTAAAATAATTCTTCGATTTGAAAACTGTCTGCATCAGCGTGTTTATCAAACATTTCTGTATAAAACCACAGATTTTCATATTTTTGTATGCATTATTTTTCTCAATATTAACGAAGAAAGACCTCCGGTCACAAAAAATTCAAAACCGGCGGCGGCGGCGGCGGTGACAGCGGTAGTTACTTTTTTTTAGAATAGAGAGATTTTAGAAAATTGTATTAATTTAAACTGTTGCCAGCTGTATAAGCAGCGCAAACAGTAATGCTTGATTCAAACTAAAAATTTATTTTACACGTGACTATTATAAACAAAAAGTATAAAAAGCAGGAACTCATTGAAAATTACGTCATAAAAACTATAGTTACACGTGAATTTTAAATGAGAAAGAATATTGTAAAATAATAAATTCAGTAACATGCGTTAGAAGTCCTAAATAGGAGAATTTACGTCATATTACACTTATTACGTAAAATGAACAAAAAATAATATTGCAAAACAGTTTTAATTTAAAAAATTGCGCGAGACATTTACTTGAAATTTTAAGATGATCATAATATTTCATTTCTAACAAAAGTATTTTGACGTGAATATTAAAAAGAGAAAGAAAAGTTTGGTGAAAATTACGTCAGATTATAATTGTCAGATTCAAATTATAATTCAATCTTCCGAAATCTTTTTAAAGGCGATCAAATTAGCGTGCTGTTAGAGTCTGCGGTTTTTGAACGGGGGTTGGCGAGCGTAGGGGGCAGAGCCCCCTACGAGCTACTGTAAACGGTTTTCGATTCGTTTTCCTTGGATTGGGGATTTTTAAGACCAAATCTGTTGCTGTGAAGAGATACAATGGCTGTTTTCGTATTTAATTAAACACATTAGTTGTTTGAAAATAAGCTAATGTAAAATGAATTAAGTAAACAGTGTCATTGTCTCCCGGTATTTTTTAGCAGCGCTATAAGATAGTTCTTTTAAATAATTCATTTTAAATGTATCGTTTCAAATCTGATGTAATTTACACCAAACTTTTATTTCTCTTATTAATATTCACGTGAAAATACCTTTGTTGTTAAAAAGAAATATTATTTGCGCTGTCTTCGAATTCACGATAATAGTTGAAAAGATTATCTCAAAATATCTCGCGCAAATATATTTTTCAATTTAAATTGTTTTACCATATTTTTTGGGCATTTTAAATATGACGTAAAATTCAAGTGCAAATATGGTTCTTATGACGTAATTTTCCTGCTTTTAACATGTAATCATTTAATTCTAATTTTAAAGTTTTTTTTTTCTGTTTGTAATAGTCACGTGTAAATAAATTTTTAATTTGAAGAAATATTTGATATGATAATTTGTTTCGCTGTTTATACAATTGGCAACAGTTTAAATTAATGACATTTTCTAAAATTTGTAAAAAACATCTCTCGAAATGCTGAAAATTTGAATTAAAAATAGAAATAAAACCTCAAAAAATGCATCAAATAAGAAAAATAAATGCAATCTGCGCATTGGGAACTTATAACGTATAAAATGATCTAAAAATGATTAAATTCTCATGCATAGTTTTTGCTCAAATAAAACTTTTTTAATGGAACGACTTTGTCCAACTTTAGCATTAAATATCTCTTAAAATAATTCTTCGATTTGAAAACTGTCTGCATCAGCGTGTTTATCAAACATTTTTCTATAATACCACCGATTTTCATATTTTTGTATGCAACAGTTTTCTTAATATTAACGATGAAAGGCCATGCTTAAGCATTCAAATTGGATGCGGTTCAACCCGGAATATCTACGCAGATGTTCATTGGTCCATTTCCAAATCAAAACTTTTTTTTATATATAGAAGGAAAAGTATTTTGACGTGAATATTAAAAAGAGAAAGAAAAGTTTGGTGAAAATTACGTCAGATTATAATTGTCAGATTCAAATTATTGTCTGAGCGAAGCGAAGGCTAATACTCAGCGAAATATTACTGTGTGGACACTTTACTACTACGATGGATATTAACGCCATGTCCTACTAAAAAAAAAGCCTAATAAAAACCTTTCGTCAAGCATAACTCAAAAAATATTTGTCGGATTTCGTTTCTGATTGCATCAGAAGGCACCTATGAGGGTCGCCTACTGAATGCACCTACTATGAAAAATAAGTTCCAAACCGTTTAAAAATTATATAGAAAAAACTCTTAAAAAAGCACAATTTATCTGCATACGTCACAGAAATTTGGTGTGCGTCACTTTCACCGGTTGATGTTTTCGTAGACAACTGGTTTAAACACATGGAGCAAATAAAAAGAAAAAAATACGCACGCAGTAATATTGAATAGATCAGTTTCAACCACGTGATCACAAACCTTGCAACAACCCGTGGCAACCAGTTTTGGTGGGCACACAAATAATAATACAGTATTCCGTACCACGGTGGCCGTTTTTAGCCTGTTGTATAAAATCTGGCATGTTGTATGACATAAGACGAGCCGTTAATTCCCAAATTGGCTCATCCGACCTCAGCAATCTGATCCTTTGTTAATATTAATAATTTGGATTACTTTACTGTGATTTTGATCAAATTTAACAAAATAAATCAATTTAAGTCATTATAATTGCATTCTATTTTACATTACACTACTTCATAAGAAAATAAATATAATTATCTACTATATAAATATAAGTTTTAGCCAATCAGATTGCTGGGCTCGGTTGAGCCAATTTGGGAATTAACGGCTCGTTGACATAAGTAGCGGATAGGGACAGCTTAATGCAACAATGTTAAAACTTCGAGCGTACTGGGTACTGGGTAGCATAGCGATATGGGGAAAAAATCAAAAAGTCCCTAGCCGAGTTTGGCACGTTGTTTTGTTGAGGTTGATTTTCCTTTGTACTTGGTACTTATCCATGTGTTGTTTTTTCCTTCATACTTTTTTACTTTCTTCTATCTTTACAAGAAGAAAGTATTGGATTCATGAAAATTTTCGAATTCCGGTTTTCGACGGATTTACACGTTTTAGGGGTCAGAGATTCCAAAAAACATGTTTTTACAAAATGTCTGTCTGTGACTCTGTGAGTCTGTCTGTGTGTATGTGACACAAATTTTGTGGGCGCTCTATCTCAATAACTAATGCACGGAATTTAATAAAAATTAATATTCAGTTAGTGCCTAATACAAATTGATGCTGATTAGTTTTTGGTGTAAATCGCTCAACAGGTGGCGCTGCAATGCTGCATTTTTCACGATTTTCGCAATAGCTCTATCTCAAGAACTAATGCACGGATTTTGATCAAACTTCAGATTTAGTTAGTCCTTGATATGAATTGATGATGATTATGTTTTGGTGTAAATCGCCCAACAGGTGGCGCTGTTATGATGAATTTTGCAGGATTTACACGATCTCCCCAATAGCTCTATCTTAAGAACTAACGCACGGATTTTCATCAAACTTCAGATTAAATTAGTCCTTGATATGACTTGCTACTGATTAGGTGTTGGTGTACATCGCCCAACAGGTGGCGCTTCTCTGCTGCCTTTTCCACGATTGCTCAATAGCTCTATCAATAGAACTAATGGACCAATTTTCATCTAACTTCAGATTTAGTTGTATGTTGACACAAGTTGTTGTTAATTAGGTTTTGGTGTTAATCACCCAATAGGTGGCGCTGCTATGCAGAAATTTTCACGATTTTCGCTATTGCTCTATCTCAAAACTAATGTACGGATTTTCTCCAAACTTCAGATTCAGTCAGACGTTGACATAAATTGTTGCTGATTAGGATTTGGTATAAATCACCCAATAGGTGGCGCTGCTAGGCAGCATTTTGCTGAATTTAGACGATTTCAGCGATAGTCATATCTCAAGAACTAATGCACGGAATTTCATATCGTTAGAATCCTCATGAGATGCATAGATTGCCATTTAATTTTGGCAGTGTGATAGCGAAGTTTGAAGTATTAACATGTATGAGATAGAAGAAAGTTTTGGGATTGGTACATCCGACTAGTTTATTAATGTTACTGTTATTATTATAATTTAAGATGTCAATACTTGAAGATAACGCATTATAATTATTAATATTGTAATGTTAAAAAAAATATGAGATGCTCTCATTATACATTTGCTATAAAATAGGAACTGAAATAATCCTAAAATTAAATTATGTTTAGTTCAATGTAATAACTAAAGAAATTGAACTGTGCCCTATTAATTCGATTAAAAAAAAAAAATACTATATATAGCAAAGAAACATTTTAAATTAAGACCAAAGTGCAAACAAATAGTAATAGCTTTTAAATCTTTCTAAACTATTTTAAAAACAAATTGAAACCACATTGACATACTAATGTATAGTAATAATGATATATGCATAATTATCTTAGGAAACAAGTATTAAATTATGTATATTTTAATTATAGAAGTATATGCTACTTAAATCACATTTATTGTTTTTTGAATCCTTGATTGAAAGCAAAGACAAAGATTTACCTTAAGATAAGAAATAATAATTTTATTTTATCCCTTGTAAACTAATTTGCTATAAGCCTTAAAGCGGTTAAAATGTCACATGCATATCCCTATCTATTTATTTATATGCAATGAGTTATATATGCAGTAACATTATTATGACATAAAAGTTGAATTGCTTTTAAATTTTAAAAGTAAAAGTTATAGATATTTGTTTACGTATTTAAATAATTCTTACTACAGTGTTAGAAAGATCACGTTCTAAAGATTTCGTTTTTAATATTATTTTCAAATATTTTGGATAGGTGGCGCCAGTATTAAATGCAAAATCTTATTTTTTCCCTTTGTTTGAAACCAGCTTTAAAGAATACCTTACAAGATTTCCCTTCTCCCTTCTTTTATTACGCAGATCCCTCTTTAACATTGCTGCATTAAGCTGTCCCTATCCGCTACTTATGACATACAATTGTGGATGATTAAAACAAAAGACATGAGTGTTTATTGATCCGGGAGGTTATCTTTCTCTGGGTGTCTGTCTATCATACAGCATACAATTTTCTTGTAAAGGATGATATTATTATGCAGTAAAACCTCCATAACGGACACACCCGATTAGTGGACACCTCTATTTAGCGGGCATTTTTTCGATTACCAACCCTTAAATAACTGTACAATTTTTACTCTCAGTAGCGGACACCTCCAAATAGAGGACAAATTCTGCCCTCCCGAGGTGTTCGCTATTCAGAAGTTTTACTAGTAAAACCTCCATAACGGACACACCCGATTAGCGGATACCTCTATTTAGCGGACATTTTTTCGATTACCAACTCTTAAATAACTGTACATGTTTTACTCTCAGTAGCGGTCACCTCTAAATAGAGGACAAATTCTGCATTCTCGGGTGTCCGCTATTCAGAGGTTTTACTGTATACAATATTGATAATTATTTTACAGGGCCACACAAAAGAATAAGAATATATGAAGCGAATATAAACTAAATTCGGGATTGGTAGATCGCTGATGGTAATGTAATTTTAGGATGTTGTTACAGTCATCCGCAGCATGTTTTTAGAGTTTCGTTCATCTAACGAAACCCTACCTGTCTCACTCCTTTGTCTGTCTGCTTGTCCGTCTGTCACAGAGCCTGTTCTCAGAAACTATATATATCGGAGACTTGAAAATTTGCATACTTATAGCTGAACACCACACATCAAACGGCAAATAATAAAATTTTGAAAAGTCTAATATTTAACCCTCTGGGCTCTAACTTGTGTATTTTAAGCAATTTTTCTAACTCAGCCCCTAATTTAATTAAGTTGGAGACATGATATTTTGCATACTTATAGTTGAACATCTCACATCAAACGACAAATAATAAAATTTTGAAAAAGGCTTAATATTTAACCCTTTGGCCTCTAACTTGTGTATTTAAAGCAATTTTTCTAACTCAGCCCATAATTAAGTTGGAGACATGAAAGCTTGCATACTTATAGCTGAACACTTCCGATAACACGATAAATCATAATATGTTGAAAAAGTCATATTTAACCCTTCGGTCTCTAACTTCTGTATTTTAAGCAATTTTTCTAACTCAGCCATTAATTAAGTTGGAGACATGACATTTTGCATACTTATAGCTGAACACCTCACATCAAACGACAAATAATAAAAATTTTAAAAAGTCTAATATTTAAGCCTCTGGGCTCTAACTTATGTATTTTAAACAATTTTTCTAACTCAGCCCCTAATTAAGTTGGAGACATGAAATTTCGCATACTTATAGCTGAAATCCTCACATCAAACGACAAATAATAAAATTTTGAAAAATGTCTGATATTTAACCCTCTGGGCTCTAACTTATGTAGTTTAAGCAATTTTTCTAACTCATCCCCTAACTAAGTTGGAGACTTGAAAGTTTGCATACTTATAGCTGAGCACTTGTGGTAACACGATAAATCATAAAATTTTGAAAAAGTCATATTTAACCCTCCAGTCTCTAACTTCTGTATTTTAAGCAATTTTTCTAACTCAGCCCCTAATTAAGTTGGAGACATGAAATTTTGCACACTTATAGCTGAACACCTCACATCAAACGACAAATAATAAAATTTTAAAAAAGGTCTAATATTTAACCCTCTGGGCTCTAACTTGTGTATTTTAATCAATTTTTCTAACTCAGCCCCTAATTAAGTTGGATACATGAAAGTTTGCATACTTATAGATGAACACTTGAGATAACACGATAAATCATAAAATTTTGAAAAAGTCATATTTAACCCTCCGGTCTCTAACTTGTGTATTTAAAGCAATTTTTCTAACTCAGCCCCTAATTAAGTTGGAGACATGGCATTTTGCATACTTATAGCTGAACACCTCACATCAAACGACAAATAATAAAATTTTGAAAAAGTCTATTATTTAACCCTCTGGGCTCTAACTTGTGTATTTTAAGCAATTTTTCTAACTCAGCCCCTAATTAAGTTGGAGACATGACATTTTGCATACTTATAGCTGAACACCTCACATCAAATGACAAATAATAAAATTTTGAAAAAGTCTATTATTTAACCCTCTGGGCTCTAACTTGTGTATTTTAAGCAATTTTTCTAACTCATCCCCTAACTAAGTTGGAGACTTGAAAGTTTGCATACTTATAGCTGAACACTTGCGATAACACGATAAATCATAAAATTTTGAAAAAGTCATATCTAACCCTCCAGTCTCTAACTTCTGTATTTTAAGCAATTTTTCTAACTCAGCCCCTAATTAAGTTGGAGACATGAAATTTTGCATACTTATAGCTGAACACCTCACATCAAACGACAAATAATAAAATTTTGAAAAAGGTCTAATATTTAACCCTCTGGGCTCTAACTTGTGTATTTTAAGCAATTTTTCTAACTCAGCCCCTAATTATGTTGGAAACATAAAAATTTGCATACTTACTGCTGAACACCTCACATCAAACGACAAATAATAAAATTTTGAAAAAATCTAATATTTAACCTCTAATATTTTGTCTCGCGCAATTTTTAAATTTAAACTGTTTTGCAATACTATTTTTCGTTCATTTTGCATAATAAGTGTAATGTGACGTAATTTGTTCTATTTCAGATTTCTAACGCATGTTAATTTATTTATTTTACAATATCCTTTCTCTTTTAAAATTCACATGTAAATATAGTTTTTATGGCGTAATTTCCAATAAGTGCCTGCTTTTTATACCTATTTATTTAATTCTAATTTGAAGGTTTTTTTCTGTTTATAATAGTAACGTGTAAATAATTTTTTTATTCGAAACAAACATTATTGTTTGCGCTGTTTATACAGTTGGCAACAGTTTAAATTAATACCATTTTCAAAAATATGTAAAAAATATCTGTCAAAATGCTGAATATTTGAATTTAAAATAGAAATAAATCCTCAAAAAATGAGTCAAATTAAAAAAAATTAATGAAATCTGCAGACCGGGATCTTCTATTGAATAAAATGATCTAAAAATGATTAAATTCCCATGTATAGCTTTTTGCTCTTATAATTTTTTTTTAATAGAACGATTTTGTCCAACTTTAGCATTAAATATCTCTTAAAATAATTCTTCGATTTGAAAACTGTATGCATTAGTGTGTTGATCAAACATTTAGCTATAATACCACCGATTTTCATATATTTGTATGCAATAGTTTTCTTAATATTAACGAAGAAAGACCTCCGGTCACAAAAAAATTCAAAACCAGCGGCGGCGGTGACAGCGTTAGTTACTTTTTATAGAATAGAGAGATATATAAAAATGAAAACTTGTCTATCTGTCTGTTTGTAATTCTATAAAAAATCCACAATTTGGACTCCAAAATTGTGAAGAGATACGTACATGTGTATTAAAACATGGCCGAGACAACTAAAGTAATCCGGAATCGAAATAACATATAGTTAATTTTTAATTAATTAAAAACCACCAATTTAACAGCATTTTCTTATCAAATTTAAGCAATTTTCGTTATAGCAGTTGCCAACAATTAAAAAACACAATAAAATTATTACTACAACAATTAATTTTCTACTGCAAGATTTCCACGTGGAAAATGAAATAAATAGTTTGCCGAATTTAAAAAAAAAGGTGAATATTACGTCATAACTTTTCTATTGCAAGATATTCACGTGAAATATGAAAATGAAATAAATGGTTTGACGAATTTAAATGAAAGTGAATATAACTTCATAACTTTTCTATTTCAAGGTTTCCACGTGAAAGAGGAAAATATTACGTCATATTGGATTTATAAAGGGCATGGTGGATATAGTATAGACGGGTTGCACATGACGTCACATGTCTGAAATCGCTTCAGATGGCGCCCAAATATAAGGCGAATATGGTGCTCTCCATTTGATTTTTTAGACTTATTTGCACTATAATAATAATAAGAAGAAAGCTCCAAATTAAATAGAAAGATAACACGTGCTTTTAACGGCAAACGGGGACTTCTGTGCTCCACGTGTGTGCTCCAGAAGCCATAGTATCAGTCGTTACTAATAGCAACGTGACGTCAATGCAAGGGGTCTATAACGTCATATGAATGTGAAAAATGTATTGAAGCATGATAAAAACCCGATTAGGGAAATATTGGCGTATTTTAACATTATTGCTCCAATTATAAATTGAAATAAGTTCATTTATAGCTGTATTCTTCTGCGTCTGTTATATACATTTATGCATTTTTATATAGCGTTTTCATATGATTCATTCAACAACATTTCGACTGCTTTTTTTAATGTTTGTTTTGTGTTGTATGTTAAATTTTGAAATTGATTTTTCAGAACAAACATCCTTCAAATTCTGGGCAACGCCGGCACTTTAGTTTGTAACAGATAAATGGCTTTTGTATCTGTACATCTAATGCTAATATTATAAAGCGTTATAATATTATAAAGTATATAATATTATTAATGCTTGTACATTTGTGAGGTGTTATCTCTGAAACTACATAGCCAACTTAAAACTAGTCGGATGTACCAATCCCAAAACTTTCTTCTATCTCATACATGTTAATATATCAAAATTCGCTATCACACTGTCAGAATTAAATGGCAATCTATGCATCTCATGAGGATTCTAAAGATATGAAATTCCGTGCATTAGTTCTTGAGATATGACTATCGCTGAAATCGTGTAAATCCAGCAAAATGCTGCCTAGCAGCGCCACCTATTGCGTGATTTATACCATATCCTAATCAGCAACAATTTATGTCAACGTCTGACTGAATCTGAAGTTTGGAGAAAATCCGTGCATTAGTTTTTGAGATATGACTATCACTGAAATCGTGTAAATCCAGCAAAATGCTGTCTAGCAGCGCCACCTATTGGGTGATTTATACCAAATCCTAATCAGCAACAATTTATGTCAACGTCTGACTGAATCTGAAGTTTGGAAAAAATCCGTGCATTAGTTTTTGAGATAGAGCCACAACAAAAATCGCGAAAATTCCTGCATAACAGCGCCACCTATTGGGTGATTAACACCAAAACCTAATTAACAACAACTTGTGTCAACATACAACTAAATCTGAAGTTAGATGAAAATTCGTCCATTAGTTCTATAGATACAGCTATTGAGGCAATCGTTAAAAAAGCAGCACATAAGCGCCACCTGTTGGGCGATTTACACCAACACATAATCAGTAGCAAGTCATATCAAGGACTAATTGAATCTGAAGTTTGGAGAAAATTCGTCCATTAGTTTTTGAGATAGAGCTACAGCGAAAATCGTGAAAATTCCTGCATAGCAGCGCCACCTATTGGGTGATTAACACCAAAACCTAATTAACAACAACTTGTGTCAACATACAACTAAATCTGAAGTTAGATGAAAATTGGTCCATTAGTTCTATTGATAGAGCTATTGAGGCAATCGTGGAAAAGGTAGCAGAGAACCACCTAGTAAAGGTAGTAGATCGCCACCTGTTGGGCGATTTACACCAACACCTAATCAGTAGCAAGTCATATCAAGGACTAACTTAATCTGAAGTTTGATGAAAATCCGTGCGTTAGTTCTTAAGATAGAGCTATTGGGGAAATCGTGTAAATCCTGCAAAATTCATCATAACAGCGCCACCTGTTGGGCGATTTACACCAAAACGTAATCATCATCAATTCATATCAAGGACTAACTAAATCTGAAGTTTGATCAAAATCCGTGCATTAGTTCTTGAGATAGAGCTATTGCGAAAATCGTGAAAAATGCAGCATTGCAGCGCCACCTGTTGAGCGATTTACACCAAAAACTAATCAGCATCAATTTGTATTAGGGATTAACAGAATATGAATTTTTATTAAATTCCGTGCATTAGTTCTTGAGATAGAGCGCCCACAAAATTTGTGTCACACACACACAGACAGACAGACATTTTGTAAAAACATGTTTTTTGGAATCTCTGACCCCTAAAACGTGTAAATCCGTCGAAAACCGGAATTCGAAAATTTTCATGAATCCAATACTTTCTTCTTGTAAAGATAGAAGAAAGTAAAAATGTTGGTGGCCATCTCTGCTCCGAAAAAAAGACTATTTTATGTCAGTGCAAGAACCTACATCGCTGCAGGAGCAAAAAAGTTCTAAAATTGTGATTACTGCGATATTGATTGGGTTTAAATTTGGTGCGGTAGTTACTTTTAAGATGTAAATACTCGTAATGAACGCTCTCTAAAATATTCAATTTGACGGATAAACGTAAAAATTTCTAGAAAGGTTCTAAACTATGATTTATTTGGAATACTGAAATTTTTCGGATAGCCGAAATGCAACCTTAACTGGTCGGTTGATGACAACACCTCAGGGCTGTAGCACTTTCGTCATCCCACCTGGTATCACAACCAAATCACTTGAGCGACGACTTTTTGCTTTTACTCCAGGCGTTGTATGTCCACGGAAGCTATACAGGACTAGTATCGATGGCTGGAGTAAAGTACCTAGCCAACTTTCTAACAGAACGTTAATACGATCTTGCATAAGCTCATCCGTCAACCACCCTTTTTCCTGTGCTCTTACAATTATGCCAACTGAAAACGATTCTTTTGGGATAGTTTTACGTTTAAAAATCGCACATGGTGTCAACTTGCAGACGTCAGTCATAATGGTCAGCATACGGTGCATTGTTGCTTGTCTGCTCCTGTTGTGCACACTTGATCGCTTCTATCTCCAACGGGATGAACAGCTGCGGTTACCGGCATATCAAACCTCAATGAAGTTTGATTTGCATTGCCGATTTGCGACATCTGATATCTGGCCTTATAACGTACTGAGACTTGGTATGCTTTTCTTCGTATTTTTTCGGCAGCTTCTTCTACAGCGTTGTTCTTCTCCGGGTAGAGAGACTGTTATGGATCATACTGTGTCGCACCCCGGCATAACTCCCCTTGAAATGTTCTCTTGGAATATTCATTTTCCTAATTATTTTGCAGAACTTGAACATCAGCATTTCCAACGAGACTGAGTACCCCGAACGCCGTAAATCCGTTACACGCAGTGTTGAATTCAGACACTTTTCTTCGGGAGGGATTTCTGTATCTCCAAGGGGTGACATTATAAGGTTTCCGTGGGTGAATTGCATTTTTTGATTATTGAAAACACAAAATCTCAAATCTTCTGGGGGGGGGGAGGGGGACATCTCATTGTTCCGGGGGGAATGTCCCCACTGGTTAAAAGCTGCTGCTCCACTTGCAGATATTTACATAATTTCTCCCGAAAAGCAGGATTTTTGCATTGTGCTTTTTTCAGTTTTCCTTCCATATTCTGCCACTCTCTCAGACTTGACTCTCCAACACCAAACTTCC
Organism: Maratus speciosus; assembly: GCA_963932465.1. Classification (NCBI taxonomy): domain Eukaryota; kingdom Metazoa; phylum Arthropoda; class Arachnida; order Araneae; family Salticidae; genus Maratus; species Maratus speciosus. Next base: position 246,576,337 of record OZ010792.1, read on the forward strand.
GACTTTAAGCACGGTTACCATTTTCTTTTGCATGCTGAACTATTTTCAGTTTAAACGTCGCAGTATAGCTACATCGATTCTCCATCTTACTTGCACATTGTCAAAAGACACTCTCGAGTATTTCGTTAAACAACTGATGACACTCACTCCTACCCCTCCCTCCCCCCCTTCACTCACTCTTTTCCGAAGTCTAAAAATAGATTTTTGCATTCTTTCCTGGCCTGACGTAACATTTGTTTCAACTTTCTTTACTGAAATTCATTTGGTCATTCATTCACTTGCATGTCAAATTTATGATGCACGTTATATACGAGATAACAAAATTCGCCATTTTACTTGTAAAGTATGGCATGTGCGTTATACATGAGTAAATACGGTAACAGAACTCTGTTATACCATGTAATCGAGAAAAACATCTCATTACCACCTATCACTAGTTTAGAGTGAATGTGTGTATCATTAAAGATCTGTCACACATTCCAATCTTTGGAATCAAATTACATCAATTGCCAGTTGACACGATCACAGAAGAGTGCCAAATTGGTTTACAACTCTTATTGCAACTGGGCATTCTAGAGCATAATAGTCAATGTTAATGAGAGAGTAATGAATAGTCAATGAGCAAGTTAAGTAGTTTTTGTCAACCTCTATTCTGAGTTGTGACTTTTGCAGACTTTTGACACTAGTTGAATATAAATGAAATATTTTCTATTTTAAAAAGATTTTCAGAGACAGAAAGAACCATGAAACATCATCATGGAGAAGTATACTTATGAATAATTATTTATATAGGAAAATTTTAAATGAGAAATTTAATCGTAAGACAGTTATGTACTTTTGGTATGTGGCTCTAATGACACACTCTTTTAGGCTCAGATTTCAAATCTTCAGGCTTAAACAACTTAATAAATCTAAACTTATAAACAAAATAGAAATCAGTGTTTAGCGATTTTTTAAAAGTAATATACTGAAATATAATAATGCAATATTTTATATTAAATACATTTTGAAATATTCCTTAAAAAATGCTTAACATTGCATATAAATCTTTTACACACATTTAATAAAGCCCTTTATATAGAAACATGAAATTTGCAGACAAATTGATATTCAATTGTTTTAGAATCAAAGTGTTCTCATTTTTCTACAAGAGCAGGGGTGTAAAAAAGTTTTTGAAAATCTAGGAGCCAGCTCAAAAATCTAGGAGCCAGTTACTATCGATAACAAATTTGTAAAATGAAATCACAGTATAAGTTAATAATAGTACATATAAGTTACTCTTTTTAATTAAATATATCTGACACATGACATAAATTTTTCTTGTATAAAAAAGTAATGTTACATAAAATTATAAATATTGATATAAAAAAATTGGAAGTGCTGATGCAAAATACAAATAATAATCATTAAAAACTTCTTTAAACACCTCAAAAGTACAAATATGTAATTCACTTCAGGGACTATAATATATGCCATAAATCAATACTGTTAACTTATTGTTTGTCCTATTTTGCTTTTAAATTTTTATGATGTTTATGACTGCTCATGTGTCTTGTTGTTTTTGATGTAAAGTACCAGCGTTCAACTGCTTTTGTAGGATCAAATGCTTCTACAGAAGGTCCATTTAAATTTATTAATAATAAATCATTTAAATTTTGTGATGTCAAAGTAGAGCGAAACTTGTTCTTGATCAAATTCATTATGCTGAATCCTTGCTCACAGGATGCAGTTGCCACAGGTATTACAGATACAATTTGCAGTAACTTTGATAAAATTGGAAATTTAGAATCATTTTTCATTGATTTAATCAAAAGATCACTAAATTTCATGTCTTTGCATAGTACCATAAACTCGTACTATTCGTCAAGAGCAATACTTTCAGTTGTTTCCAAATCAACATTCAATGTGACAAAATATTTCTGGAAATGATTTAATAATAATTTTAATAAGTCCAGTTCAGTGAAAGAGAATTTCATTTATTTTTTTTTCTTTGCGCATGGAACAAAAAAAAAAAAAATCCATAAATAATCAAGGTTATAAATATGAATTATTTTTCATTTCCTAAGACATATCTAGGTGCCAGTGTCGAAAATTTAGTCGCAGGGCAACCTGGCGCCCGGTATTTTTACACCCCCTGTACAAGAGTATTTACATCTTGAGTTGTAGTCTATCATTCCCTAATGGAGACATTTCTCTGTGTGTCTAGGCCCCACAAGTGGCCGAGAGGCTCTGATCTCGAAGCTGATAGACGGGAGGTGCTGGGTTCGATCCTAATTGCGCCCGTCGGCCTAATCGTTCGGAGTTTTCTTCGAACCTTGGTTTTCCAAGCATAAATACGGGTTAGGTTCCCTTAGAAAGACTCCCCATGAAGGGCACTCCCCCCCCCCCACGAAGGGCCTATATCCTTAGTGTTGATAATTGGCCATCATACATACAACCAACCAACCAACCCTGTGTGTCTAGCATCAGTTTATATCTCCAATTTGAACACCATTTTTTAAAAGATTCTTAACTTTTATATGAAATATATAAATGCTTTATATTTTAGTATTTAAATAACTGTACATTTTGAGTAATTAAGAATGAAAATTATTTCATAAATGTTTCAAAAGGTACCACAACAGTAAAAGATATCTGCCAAATTTCAACTTATTATAAGAATTGCCGGTAAATGAACTGTAGTCGTATAAGATTCACACAATATTATCACAACAAAAACTAGTGATGTCTCCAGTTAATGTCAAATGCAAACGTTGGCAGGAAATGAGATTAATGTTGGCAATCAATTGGCAAATATTCAAACGTATGAGATCCGCCTGTGAAGCCGAGTTGACAGACATTAAATCACTTTACCGGGAGCATATTGTTTGTCTCTGCGATAACCCTTCCCCTTGCAATGATGACATGAGAGTGTATTACATGACTGAAATTCACCAACACTCTGCAAGACCACCTCACACAAACCTTTAAAATATTTTTTACTTTTCAAGGACAAATCAGTTTTAAACAGACAGTCAAAGGAAGTACAGGGAGAAAAAATACATTCAAAGAAATTTTTTTGGTATGAATAAATTGCTTAATCACAAATCAAAAAATTTTAATCCCTTAAAATTCTACAGATAGCATGATAAGTAATGTGTAAAAAAAATTGATTTTTTTTTTTACTTTGTATGATGTCATTAGCTAATTGATAAAAGATCATATGACATTGAAATACACTTGGCAAAAGATTACCAGGCGACCAAATGATCGAAAACTAATAGGAAAAGGCTTAAAAATTTATTCAATAGTAGTCGGTATGAGATGGTCAAGAAGCAGTTTGCCAGGCGGACAAGAAATCTTTTCTGCTGATCAAGTGAGGTTGCCAGGATGAAAAAGTAGTCGGGTTAGGAAATTGACCGAAGTTCGGTGTAGAATTATTTACTATTTGTGTAGCCAGTTTGGATTAGAGAAATTAAAAAAAAAAAAAAATAATAATAATCCTGAATTTATTCAGTGAGATATCAGCAATATTCAGCTGCAGATATTTGGCCAACTAGCTTCCAGTATTCGGCCAAAGGATCAAATAGTGGCTAAATATTCATCACATCCCTACTTTTGAAGAATCTTAAATTTTGAAATATTGTATTTAAACATTTTCAAAACATTCTTTCATTAATTAAGTACTTCAACAATTTTGAAAATGAAAGTTATGAAAGAAAATATTTCTTCTGCCCTATCCCTTCCCTTTTTTTCTGATGAATTTCTCTATGCATGTTGGTTTATTATTTTAACTAGTTTTCAATTTTCGCTCTTAGAAATTTTAATTTGCTCTAAATGAATCGTCAGATCAAATTAACAGAAAATAAAACGTTTATACTGACAAGAATAGCAAACATTTATGCTGACCAGGGGTCTGTTCAGAAGGAAAAATAGGTTTGATTTAATCAAACTGGAACTTTTACACAATTTGATGTTATAAAACTGGACCTTCTACAAAAATCAATCTAAGAAAAATGGACCCTTTATGAAATATCCAGATAGGGTTGCAGAACTGTACCAAAAATAGTTTTCTACTGGCCATAAGCATCATTTGCTTCCTTCTCTCTCTCGTTATTTGAAGTCAACACTGACTGATCGTTGAATAACATCATAACCATTAGTGGGTATGATGATCAGATTTTGTGTGGAATATTTAACTGCCTTTTTGGCAGCACTGCTTTTCTCCTGTTTTGTGTGCTTTATGATTTATAGGATGGTCACATATACTTTGCATCAAAATTCCCTAACATTTCCAGGTTAGTGCTAAAATTTCCTTAGCAAAGAGTATTTTATTGAAATAACATCTGTTCCACACAAACAGTCAATCTAGTAAAACGGATATTTAAAAAATGTCTTTGCAATGTAAACAATCTTATATGAGCAATGTATGCACAAATGATTTCATTCTGTTTATTTTATTTTTTACTTTGACCCGTAAAAAGACAACAAAGAAAGAACTTATGTTGATCATTTTCAAAAAGGAATATACTATAGTCAATTTAAATTAGAATTTGGGTGAGCATGAGTAAACAACAGATCACGATAGAATTGAAATATAAATTAAAAAATTATGTATCAAAATCTGCACATTAAATAAATAAATAACTGTTGACAATTTTTTTGGAGTCTTTCTTGTATTTAAATGCATAAGTGTTTATTTCATTAAAATAAGGAGAATAATTTGCTAAGCAATCATGGTAAAATAGAGCATACCAAATTATATGAAAAAACTGCACTTTTTAATCACTTAAAACAACATTTTTTATTGTTTTTATATTATGGAATTATAAACCAGCAACATGTACCAATGTATAAGATCAAGCTGTCTGTAACTAATCAATTTATTTATAGTTTTAATAATTATTACATTCAATTGCTGTACTAAAATTATTAGACATGCTGTTTTGTGTGGCACACTGCTTAAAAAAACCTGACTAATGAAATAGCATAGCATTTGTGATAAATTCAGGGGGTCATCATGGTCACTTTTTTTTCTACTACTATTTAAAAAAAATAGTCATCTATGATATTTCTAATAGAAATCTACCATGAAGATTATTTGTAAACACTGGTAGCTAAAAATGTGACTATGACTGACTGTAAATACTAATGCCTCTTTAACAATCATGTATAAAAAACAAGGTACATAGTAATATATCCTTAAAAAATCTGAAAATTTTCTGCATTAAAACCTCTGCATTTTATCTATTACACAAAATGCATTGAATATGTAAGTTAAAAGAATTTTTTTAATTTCAGTTTTGAAGTTGATACAATATAAATTTTATTGTCAAATTCACATTTTACACATTGGTACATATCCAGATTGTTCAGAAATGCATGCAACTACTCAGATGGCTTTGGAAAAGTGACTAAATAATGATCAAAACTAAATAAAGGATAAATAATGACATTGCATTTCCAGGCCTAGAAGTGATTTTCTTCGAAAATATTATAGGAAATATAGGAATTATTTTTAAGAAAATATAGGAATTATTTTTAAGAAAATATAGGAATTTTATAGGAATTTTTATTTATATGTAAACACACCTACACATCTTTTAATACACTTACATATGTAATATCATAGATGTAAACATTGGACTATCAGGATAATACTATTTAAAGTTCACTAATGATTATTTCAGGAATTTTTAACTGTCTTCAGGAGTAATATATTAACGTTTCAGTAGTTGTACACATTTTTTTTTTTTAAAGCTATATTTTTACAATTATTTTCTGAATCATACCCCTTATAGCATTTGCATATATCAATACAAACATAACTGAAATAAAGGTTATTTAGTTACTTTTATTTTTTAAGTATAAATGATTTTTTTGTAATAAATTTATATAAAATGAATTACATTTGTTTTATCCCTATAGAGCAGAAATTCGTGATCAATATAAGTATGCAAAATAATGCAACTGATTGACTAATTATGCGATTTTTTTCTTGCAACCTATTGGCAAAAGATTTTTATCAATAACCAATCGAGAAATTTCACAATTTTTTGCCACGACGCAGTGAAGAAATTTACAATTTTTTAACACAAATTGCCAAAATCTTTATTTTATTTTATTTTATTTTATTTTTTTTGTCAACAACTAACAGACGAAATCTATGTTTTTTATTTTAATGGCTGACTGACGTTCTTCTGAGATACATTGAGGAAAATAGTGATTTTTTTCCTGCACCTTTTTTGCAACCGACTGATGTCGAATTTTTTTAAGCGACAAGCTGACAAATTAACAGTTTTTTCCATGACTGATTGTTGAAAACCTTTTTTTTACTGGCAGTGACAGCCGAAAATTATGACACCAAGGAATGACAGACTCACAAAATCAGCAATGTTTGGCTGCGACTGATTGAAGAAATCTGAGATTTTTTTTTACAGCAAGTGACAGCCAAAAAGTACGATTTTTTATCAAAAATGATTGACAAATTTTGTTATGCATTTCAATGACCAATTGACGAAATCAGGTATTTTTGTTATGCGACAGATAGGGGAAATTCACAATTTTTTTACCGCGAGTGACTACCGAAAATTATGATTCTTATTAGTGATGGGTGATAACGGGATGTTTTTCTCGATTGTATGGACATCTCAATATTTTTCGATTGTGTAATTTTTTTCTCGATGACTCCAGTTTGCAAATTTCTTTTATAAATCATATATTATATAACGTCATACATTTATCAAGAATCGTCTGCGGGTGAACTGGAATGAGTGGATGTTAATAAAGACTAGGTGACTTCGACCGCTAGCGGGCACCTCCTTTAATCAGGGCCTCAAATTTATACGTAATCTTGTAATATGAAATCACGAACAGGTTACCCGCTATATACGGCACTGATATATGATAGCAGGCGTGGTGTGGTGTGCACGCACTACAAAATCTTGTAAAAAATATAATATCGAAACGAATGAACCTCGGACCAGATCTCTTGGGGGAGGGGTCAAAGCGAGCGGAGGGGCACAGCAGCTGCATAATATGAGTAAGTCGTCACAGGTCTTTAGGCCTTTCCAACCATATATCTCATGAGAAGTCTGGATCTGAATTTATAAAAATGCCCTCCCCGTGGGGGCAAAGGGGGGGAGGGTTGCGGAAGGTGGATAAGATGAGTAAGTGGTCATAAGCCTTTCCAACAATATGTCACATGAGGGGTCTCTGCTAAATTTAGAAAAACACCCCCGTGGGGGAAAAGTGGGGGGGCGGTCACCGGAGGTGCATTACATCAATAAATAGTCACAGACCTTTCCAACGATATCTCACATGTGGGGTCTTGGCTAAATTTGGAAAAGTGTCCCCCGGAGGGGGGGGGGTGCAAAATGGGGGGACGGACACCGGAGGAGCATAACACCAATAAGTAGTCACAGACCTTTCCAACGATATCTCACATGAGGGGTCTTGGCTAAATTTGAAAAAGTGTCCCCGGGAGGGGGAAATTGGGGGGGACTGTCACCGGAGGTGCATAACATCAATAAGTAGTCACAGACCTTTCCAACGATATCTCACATGAGGGGTCTTGGCTAAATTTGGAAAGTGCCCCCGGGGAGGGGGGCAAAGTGGTGGTGGGGACACCGTAGGTACATAACATCAATAAGTAGTCACAGACCTTTCCAACGATGTCTCACACGAGGTGTCTTGACTAAATTTGAAAAAGTGTCCCCGGAGAGGGGGGGGGGCAAAGAGTGAGGGGGACTGTCACCGGAAGTGCATAACATCAATAAGTAGTCACAGACCTTTTCAATGATATCTCACAAGAAGGGTATTGACTAAATTTGGAAAAGTGTCCTCCGAGAGGGCAAAGTGGGGGGGGGGGGGGGGGCGGCCACCGGAAGTGCATATCATCAATAAGTAGTCACAAACCTTTCCAACGATATGTCACATGAGGCGCCTTGGCTAAATTTGGAAAAGTGTCCTGAAATTTCATATAATATAAATAATATTTAGCAGAAGACTCCATAAAAAAATCCGATCTATGATAATAAAAACTGAAAAAACTACCCTCGCAGTGGGGGCCAAATTGGGGAGGGGAGAAAGAAAGTCTCATAATATGAAAGGGGGTCATCCGAGAGCTTACCGATGACATATCACATGACTGGTCCAAAAAAAGTTTGAAAATTGCTCCCCCTCCCTCCCCACGTGGGCCCACTCTTTCGCCCCGGAATTCACACAGCCGCCACTTTAAAATTTTTATGTTCAATAAATAATATTTACCGGAAGACTGCATAAAAAAGCCACATCTAAAGGGATATTTAAATTTATTATAGAAATCGGCTACGGTTTTAAAAATTTGTTCGCCCCTACCCCATCCCCCCTTTGGGAGAAAAAAGGTTCATAGTATGAAAGAGTGGTCAAAGGGCTTTTCGATTATATGCCACAGGAAGGGTTCGATAAAATTTTTAAAATTGCACTCCGCATGAGTCCACTCTCACGTCCTCCTCCCTCGAAATCACCCGACCCACCTTCCTCTGAAATTTTTATATTTAATAAATAATTTTTATCGGAGGGCTCCAGGTGTGTGACATCTTGGTAGGGCTAAAATAAGAGAAACTTTGAAAATTGGGGCTTCATTTCACAGCTCATTGTCATGCCTCTTTCTCTATCTCGTCCCTTTTTACTCTCGATAAATTTTCTTACTTTTCTTCTCTGCCAAGGACGAGAGAAATCCTCGAAAAGCTTCTCATAGGGAAATGTTGAAAAGCGCGAGAGAAATCCTCGAAAGGCTTTTCATTGGGAGATTTCGAAAAGGACGAGAGAAACTATCGAGAGACTTCCCATCCCGAAAGGTTTAAAACCGCGAGAGAACCAACCATCGAGCAGCTTCCCATCTGGAAGCGTCGATATGCTGGAAAAATCATCGAGATGAGATTTGCCGAAATGCGAGATAGAAATGAAGCTTTCAGAGTCAAATTTACCGCATTTCTGGTTTAAGTCATAATTTCTCAAAGGAGTCCATCTGCTTATCCAATCTCTTTTTAGTTCACAGGCTATCTAAGCCTGAGAGCTAATGTACCCGTCGGTTCTGTGTGTATGCACGTACTTACGTACGTATGTATGTACGTAGCACAATAACTCTTGATTGAAATGTACGATTTGCTTCAATTTTTTTTATGTTCATTCTGATAAGGCGTTCTGCTGATTAGTTTTGACGGTTCATTGGTTAAGGATAAAGGGAGAGAAGGGGGGCTGGTCCCCCCCTCCTTAATTTAGATAAATAGGTTTTTCATGCAGAATTATTCGATTTGCTCCAAATTTCGTATACCGGTTTATTATGTTAAGGAGCGTCCCTGATTAGATTTGGAGGTTTATGAGTTAAGTATAAAGGGGAGGGGCTAGTCTCCCCCTTAATTTAGATAAAAGTGTTTTTCATGCAGAATTATTCGATTTGCTTCAAATTTAATATACCGATTTATTCCGATATGGCGCTTCTTTAGTTCATTAGTTAAGTACAAAGGGAGGCAGACCCCCTCCTTAATTTAGATAAATGGGTTTTTCATGCAGAATTATTAGATTTGCTCCAAATTTGGTTATACCGGTTCATTATGTTAAGAAGTTGCCTTGATTAGATTTGGAGGTTTACGGGTAAAGTATAAAGGGGGAGAAATGGGGCTGGTCCCTCCCCCTTAATTTAGATAAATGGGCTTTTCATGCAGAATTATTCGATTTGCCCCAAATTTTGTATACCGGTTTATTATGTTAAGGAGCTTCCCTGATTGAACTTGGAAGTTCATTGGTTAAGGATAAAGGGGGAGAAGGGAGTGCTGGTCCCCCCCCCCCCCCTTAATTTAGATAAATGGGTTTTTCATGCAGAATTACTTGATTTGTTCCAAATTTGGTATACCAGTTAAGGAGCTTCCCTGGTTAAACTTGGAGGTCCATTAGTTAAGTAAAAAGGAGGGTAGACCCCCTCCTTAATTTAGATAAATGGGTTTTTCAAGCAGAATTATTCGATTTGCTCCAAATTTGGGATACCGGTTTATTATGTTAAAAAGCTGTCTTGATTAGATTTGGAGGTTTATGGGTTAAGTATAAAATGGAGGGGCTAGTCTCCCCCTTAATTTAGATAAAAGTGTTTTTCATGCAGAATTATTCGATTTGCTTCAAATTTAATATACCGATTTATTCCGATATGGTGCTTCCTTCATTAGATTTGAAGATTCATTGGTTAAGTATACAAGGGCGAAAAGGGGGCAAATCCCCTCCCCTTAATTTAGATAAATGGATTTTCATGGAGAATTATTCAATTTACTTTAATTTTTTTTTTCTATGTTCATTCTGATAAGGAGCTTTCCTGATTAGATTTGGAGGTTCATTAGTTAAGTATAAAATGGTTAAAGGGGGATAGACCACCCTTAATTTAGCGATATGTTTCTTTTTTTCATGCAGAATTATCCGATTTGCTTCAAATTTGATATACTGATTTATTATAGTTAAGGAGTTTCCCTAATTAGATTTGGAGGTTCATTGGTTAAGTATAAAAGGGGCAAACGGAGGATATTTCCCTTCATATATTTTTGGAGGACACTATTCTTTGAAATAGGAGTATAATATACAATTAGTGTGAATAACCTGTGAGCTCAATGCCATCAGTTTAACTGGCACTTATCTTTTTATTGCTATTAACCGATGTGAGTTATTAAGCATAGTGGTTTATGTATTCAGTTCTGTATGGTCCTAGTTTCAAACTTTACTGTTGAATTTAGTGTCATTTTGCTCCGAATTTTCAATGTTTCTCTTATTTTAGCTCTGCCAAGCTGCCCCATACCTGGAGACTCAGATAAATACTATTTATTAAATATAAAAAGTTCAAAGAGAAAGGTGAGTGAATTCTGGGGGGCGCGAGAGTGGACAAAGGGGGGGGGGGGGAGTAATTTTCAAACTTTTACCAAACCTCTCCTTGACATATGATCGGAAAGTCCTTTAACCACTCTTTCATATTATGAACCTTTCTCCTCCTGGAGTTGAATTCCAGAAGGGGCCGCGGGGTGGGGGGTGGGGGGGGTGAATTTTTTTTTTTTTTAAATTGTAGAGTGTGTCTACAATAAATATCATTAAATAAGGTTTTGTAATGGAGCTCTCCGATAAATATTATTTATTAAATATAAAATTTTAAAAGTGAGGCTGCGTGATTTACGGGTATATTCTGGGATAAAAGAGTGAACCCACGTGGGAGGGGTAGATTTCAAACTTTTTTTGGACCAATCATTTGATATATCATCGGAAAGTTACTCTTTCATATTATGAACCTTTCTTCTTCCCTCCCTAGATTGGCGCCCCGAGAGAGGCACTTTTGGAACTTTTTTGAAATTGTAGCGTTTTTAAACATTTTAGATCGGATTTTTTTACGGAGCCCTCCGATAAATAATTTTTAATATATGAAAATTTCAAAGAGAAGGATGGGCAGGGTATATTTCGGGGGGAACGATAATTGGAATCCTGGGAGTTGGGACTCTTTTCTATCTTTTGCTGACACCCCTCATGTGATGTATCATTGGAAAGCTCTGTGACTACTATTTCATTTTATATATCGCCCGCGCCCCTCCCCTTACTTTGCCCCCGCGCGGGGGCACTTTTCTAAATTTAGCCGACACCCCCTCATGTGACATATCGTTGGAAAGTCCTGTGACCACTTATTCATATTATGCACTTTCCTTGCCCCCCCATACTTTGTTCCCCGCGGGGGTTCGTTTAATATATTCCAGTCGAAGGCTTTCTAAAAATGGGGAAATTAACGATCCAATCTCAAATGACGTAGAAAAATCAATAAAAAATATTGATCCCATTTACCATCCTTTAGTTCATGTTTTTGCCACTAGGGATGCTTTTGATTCTTATTTCTTTGGCCATTTTGGTGCTTTTAGCCGAAAAATTCTAATTTTAATACTTAAACTCCCCTTACCGCTTCATAGCTACTCGCGTTTTTTCAACTTTTTTCAACCAGGGGGTGCCCTCATATGACTTTTCCAGTCTTGTGGTTCCATTATAGCCTCTTTTTGGTTTGTTGTTTTTTTTTATTCCATCTGTTTTCAGTTACCCTATATTTAATAAAATCTGTCTTATATATATGTAAAAACAATGATTTCAATAATCGATTGTAGAATATCTCTTTTGTAGATTCTCGAAAGTAATCGATGACTGTATAGTATCGATTGTGTATTTTACGATGACGATTTTTTTCGATTGGTAAATTTTCGAGAATCGCCCATCACTACTATGAAATTGTCGGCCAGAATAATAGCTAAGTTTTCCAACAACTGTTTTTAGCTTTTCTCGTTATAATCGATTGTAAAACATCTCGATTGTAGATTCTAGGAATTAATCGATGGCTGTATTGATTGTGATTTTTTACGATGACGATTTTTCTCGATTGTCGAATTCTCGAGAATCGCCCATCACTAATTCTTATCAACAAATTATCCACACATTTCGCAATATATTTCCATGACCAACTGACGAAATCAGCAATTTTTTGCTGCAACTGATTGAAGAAATTTGCATTTTATTTTTTTTTTTTAGTAAACGACCAATCGACAAATTTCACGATATATTACAGAAACAAATTGATGAAATCAGCGAATTTTTAAAGCAGCTTATGAAATCAGTGAATTTTTAACGTGACTTACTGAAGAAATTTGCCATTTTTTGCTGCGAGACTGAGTGAAGAAATTCATATTTTTTTCCCGCACTTGATAGAATAAGTTCACGATCACTTTTTTCAATGATCAGTTGACGAAATCCACATTTCTTTCTTTCCCTTTTTTTTTTTTTTTTAAGCAACAGTTTGGCAAAATTCAAAATTTTTCTTCTGGAAACCATTGACGAAGATCTCAATCCCCCCCTCCCCCCCCAATCGATTGACGAAATGAGAGATTATTTTCACAATTGAATGATGAAATTTTTGGTACAAACCTAAGAAATTTCATTTTTCTTTTTCTTTTTGTACAGAAGCGTCAAAATTTGTAATAAAGAAAAATAAAAATAATGCAGAATTCAGCAAAAGTAAGAAAATATTTTCTAACTTGGCACCTCTTGACCTGACTAAGCCTCTTGAAGTTCTAACTACTAGATAAATGGATAGGCAACTTTAATGGTTAAATAAAAATTTAAAAGATTTGGCATTGCATTTCAGAGCCCTTTACATGAAGAAAACTATCTCTTGACATAATCACAGCTATGAGAAAAAGACTATGAACATTTAATAACTTTACTTACTATGGAATGCTTGATATCACCTGCTTCATTCTGCAATGTTTACAGTTATTAATAGTGTCACAATTGATCAATCCACATATACTTGCATATATTTCGATAAATTTAAGCCAAAATATCGAAGTACAATGTGGGGATATGGACTTAAATGTGACGCCTAAAAATCTAAATTTGAAATCCTTATTTTCTCCAATGTGACCAAGAAAAATATAAACAAAAACATTTAGGAATACTGATGTTGAAATAATACATAAGTATATGTCTTTTAATGTTGTGATCTATATATTTTAACTTTCGCCTTTGCTGATAACGATCTTCAGTAAATTTTTAGGCAAAAGTTCCTTAGAAAAAATTCCAGTATTGTGCACACAAAAGAGTTTGGATGAATGAGAGTGGCACTAAATGTCTGGAACCAAAGACTGGATGCAATTTTGATAGAAAAAATTGGCTTTTGTTATGCAATTCAATTATTGCCCATTACAGTTAGGCAATAAAAGAAAAACTAAAGAAATTATCACCATTGGAGGTTTGACATTGTTGCTTCAGTCTTAGAAACTGTTGAAATGCAATATACAAAAATACTAGGCCAACTAGATTAGCTCAAGCTTGCCACCTGAAATCAAATAACGGGTGTCGACTTATGTTTAAGTATAAACTGTTTTAGACATTGATTGATATTTTTGATTTCACTGATTTGACATATCACAGCTGTAGTGATTTACATTCATCGGTAAAAATATTATTAAGAATGTCAAGTGTAACTGCTTTGTCAACAATTACAATATGTCATGTACTGATTATATTTTTATTGGCGATATTATCAATGCACAGTGTCACTGATTTTGTGGCTATGTCAAAGCATTTCAAAAAGGTTTAAGCTAACAGGTTTCCATCCTGGTTTAAGTCAGCAGAAGTGTTTCACCAATTCTCCAAAGTTTCCAAGAAGTTTAGTTGTTATTTTGCTCTTATAAATCAAAATTATAAAAGCAAGGTATAATTTCTGTTAAAAAAGGAACAAAGTAATTAACTTGAAAAAAAAAAAAAAAAGAGGGTGGGTGGGGATTGAGTTACATGCATGTGGGTTAAATTTTAATGCAGCGTATGGTGAATACCACAATGATATATTGCATTCGCTATCTTACAATAATTTAAAAATAATATATCTAATACAGTCGAACTCGGTAATAGCATCCTCGGTTATAACGTGAAATTCTGCAGTCCCCACGAAACTCCCATAGACATCAATGTTATGGTAACTCGGAAATAATGACATAATTTAAAAGGTGACCCCAGTTATTACGTAAAGAATATACATAAACTAATATATTTATACTCAGAAAATGGGGCAGTTATAATTTGTTTTCACAACAAGGAAGTTCAATTCGTCACAGATGGGAGACACTGAAATCACAGGTGGCTCAAGTTTACACCTATACGCATTTTTTCGGACTTGTTCTGCTGTCTTGCCTAGGAAATAACTCTGGGAGTTAGGCATTGCTAAAATGGTTTAAACAACAAAGAACTATGAATGTACCAATCAGTGTTCCAATACGATGACAAAAGCAGAACAGCATGCCAAGTTGCTTGGGCATGCAAATTTTGTTTGCTCCAACGGTTGGATAGATCTATTTAAAGCGCATAACAGCATAGCGTTTCACAAGGTATGTAGAGAAGAAAAAAGTTCCGGCTATAAGTGTGTTCAGGATTGGCTACGAGATGTATGGCCAAAAGTTCGACAAGGCTACGCAGACAATGACATTTTCAACGCAGATGAGACAGGCCTCTTTTTTAAGCTTATTCCCAACAAAACTCTTATTTAACGAACGAAAAGTGTTCTGGTGACAAGTTGTCAAAGGGAAGAATTACAGTTCTTGTTTGCAAAAATATGACTGGAACAGAGAAGAACACCTTGACTGTGGTTGGAAAGTCTAAATGTACAAGATGTTTTAAAAACCTTAAAACGCTTCCAGTCAACTACCAACACAGTCGAAAGGCTTGAATGACACCCGAGTTGTTTCAAGCTGAAGTGAGGCGATGGGATAAGGAACTCTGCAGACAAAAACGAAAGATTCTACTCTTAGTAGATAACTGTCCTGCCCATTCGATGTGGAAAATTTACAGAGAATACAGTTAATGTTTCTACCACCAAATTGTACAAGCAAGTTGCAACCTATGGATCAAGGTTTAATCAGAAGCCTTAAGAGTAACTATCGGAAGTGCGTGCTTATGCACATTTTAGAATGCTCAGATGAAAATAAGATTTGTCGTATTTAAATGCAATTAATTTTTTGGATAAGGCCTGGAGACGAGTTACAAAAAAACGATTCGAAATTTATTTCGACATGCTGGTTTTGTTTCTACAGAAGAAAGTGTTAGTGAAATCGCACAAAGAGAAGAAGATGATGAAGAAGATTTGCCTTTGTCAGAGTGGAATAATCTATTCGGAAGATCTGATGATTTGCCTTTTTATGAAAATTTGGATGATTTTATTTCTGTAGATGATGATTTGATAATTCAGAACTTATATCTGATTTGGAAATTGTCCAAGAAACAGAGGAACTGTCAGTGATCATGAAGAAGGGCAGGAAATTGATGAAGTAGTACCACCAACTGGAATCAAAGACGCTCAGCAAGCACTAAGATTGTTGTCTAGTTTTTATGAATTCCAAATCACAGATACAACGAACTTTAAATTTATTGGACAAACATTGAAGATGACATAGAATGAAAATTATTTTGCTCGAAAAATAAACAAAAGAAGATTGAACACTTTTTCTCTCCAAATATGCCCTCCTAGCTTCATTATTATCATGTTATGCAGGAATAAATTCATTTTTTCTTTGAAAAATGTAGTAAATGTAATTTGTACTCATTTTATAATTTATTATACAATTTAAACTACTATTCTTATTTTATAAGGTGTGAAATAGGGTAGTATCCATGCGTTCTTTACTTATACTCCATGCTTCTGACCCGAATCGGTTATTAAGGCACTCGGTTATAGTGTCATAATTATTACGGTCCCTTGAATGACGCTATAACCAAGTTCGACTGTATAGTGAAAACTTTTTAAAAATGAAGTTGTTGGTAAGTTTTTTTTAAAGGTGTGTGTGTGGGGGGGGGGTCAATTCCCATATAAAGTTATTTTCAAGATGGAAATTCGTTTAACATGAATTGGCAGCCTTCTAACTCTGAAAAAAAAAAAAAAAAATGACAAGAATACAATAACTTGCCAAAAAAGATCCAAAACACATTTGGATCAGTTATATTTTTGTATGATATTTAATTTTTTTTTTTAGATTAAATTGATTGGTAAATAAATAAAATATACATATATATTAATTTATTTCCCCAAATTTTAATACTTCTATGTTTTTCTGGTTTGTGACCATCCTGGATTTGAGTTTTCCTTAAGGCTGCTATTATTATTTAGCATTAACTTTATGTCCAAATCATTATTTTTAGTAAAGCATGGAACATGGGCAATAGGGTGGAACTAAAAAACGAAGTTTCGAATTTTATATTCTAATAGTGATTATTTTTTTCCTTTTCGGCTCCATAAAACAAAAATATTTTTTCTTTAATTTTAAAATGATATTTTCCGGTTCCTCAAAGCACCTGATTTATTCTAAAAAAAGAATAAAAGCCAATAATTGCATGAAAAGTTTTTTAAGCTTATTGTTAAATTTACATTTTGCAAAATTAAATTAATGAAGTGTTAATGTCCTGTAATAAAGAGAATAATTGAGTTTGAGTGCCATGAAAAGATAGCCTCACTTTATTTGACTTTTGTAGAAACCAGCGTAGTGGGCATCGGCTTTCATTGTCTCTGACTTATTTGACTGCGACTCATAACAAGTTAGTCCGATTTAGCGTGTGTTAACAGTTTCTTCGAGTCTTTTACAATAAACAGTCGGTGCCAAATATGACAATGTCTGCTAATGTGCCTAAATCTAGGAATTTGTTGAAGTATCTTGTATTTCGAGAACCAAAACAATTAACACGTTGAATGCCAAGTCTAATTTGTCTGTCTTTCCGTTTAGGCCACGAAATAAGTCACCGGCGACTGACGTGACATTCAACGTGTTAACATTAGACTGTCATCTTTGGCGAACATATGAAGATGTTATGAAACATTATTTACAGATTCAATTTAACTTAAATCTGACAGCTGGAATCTGGAACACGCTCTTTCTGAAATATCTAAAGCTGTTGCTGATACAATTAAAAGTGTATTGCTGAGATCTTCAATTCTAACGGTTTCTGATACACAAATAATAAAAAAATGGTTAGAGACTATCATGAGTTCAAAATTTGAAGAAAAATATTAAGATTAGAAAGAATAATCCCACATACAATATAAAATTGCAAAACGTTAGGTAATCATGCAGAAAACTTTCCTTTATGTAAATGCACTAAATACAGGGCATCCAAATGGTCCGCCAACTGAATACCAATAAATTTTAACAGAAAATTTTATGGTAGGTTTGCGCTAGAATTAACTTTCAAAGGTGATTCTGGGGTGGTTTGTAATAAAAATCTAAAAAGAAAATATTTCTAAAATAATATTGGTATTCAGTTGGCGGACCATTTGGGAGCCCTGTAAATATTATCGTGTATCAGAACAAGAACGTCACTTTCTCAAAGACCAAAGAAAGATGGGGTGATGGCAATAGGATCAATAGATATAAAAACTACAAAAAAATGTCTAGCAAGACTGGAAAAGGAAATATCAAGGAAAGAAAAAGTTACCTTAAAAAAAAAGTGATGTTTTGATTGAATGACTCGCCAAATGAAGAATATAGTTCGAATAGAAATAGTTCAATCGGTAGTTCTTCTAAACCTGAATTTGACAATCAATAAGGTGAAATAAATGGAGTATTTACAGAACTGCAAATATTATTGCAAATGGCACCCTAGAAGATATGGGTATTTCTGGTGACAATAAAGAAAAAGTGACTGAAAGAAGGACTTCAAGAAGACAAAGAGAAAAGAAAATAAAGAATTTGAAGGAACAAGAAAGACGACATGAGTTAAGGTTTGCATTTTGATGGCAGAAAGGATAACACTTTGATAACTGAAGCAAAGGGAAAAAAGTATAATGAAAAATCATTTAAGAAGAACACATGGTCTTAGTTCAAAAACCAGGATGAAAATATATTGGTGATATTTCATTGACATCTTTTTCTAATATTAATATAGACACTGCAGTTTTGGTGTATTTTAAAAATACTAATACAGACATTTCAAGTTTGAAATTTATTGGGTGAAACAGAACTGCCGTCAATGTAAGACGTAAATCTGGAGTTTTTAAACCACTGGAAGCAAGATTGTAAAAACTTTACAATGGATAATTTGCTTATTACAGGCAAATGAACTTTTTTAGACACTTATTTCAACATCTTGCTGGAAAAACTACGGGTATTAAAGGATTTTCTTAACCAATAGGAAAGCAACTTGAAAGAAAGCGAAGATATTGCATTTATAGACTATTAAAAATGGATCTTGTCTTAGCGGACTGATCGGATGAAGAACTTTAGATGTTCCTTGTCATACTCAAACAGTGGAAATGTGTGTTAAAATTGTCTCGCGAGCTGCATCAACCATCTTCAGATATTAAAAGCAAGAGATGGCTTTATCGTGGGAAAGTTGAATTTCCGCAATTTAATGACGAAGTTCGCCTAAGAAGAATTATAAGCCAGTAGGTTGAATATCCAATTGAATTAATCCATAACAACGGGAGGTAAGGAGGAGGGAAGACGATATTTAGCCACCTCCTTGTGCAGGGTTCGTACACATTTCTTTAAATAAAAATCAAGTACTTTTAAGGACTTTCAAGGGCCAAAACCAAAAAAATTTAAGGACCTTCAAATTAAATAAACTAATAAATTATAACATGCATTTTTTAATAAAGGGTTTCTTTCATTTTTGTAAAAGTTTTAAATATTTAAATGAACGGGAAGGGGGAGGGGAATTTCACCATGTGGCAGTAGAAATTTAGAAAATTTTAAAATAACATACAGCAAAAGAAAAAACTAGTCAGATGTGCCAATCCCAAAACTTTCTTCTATCTCATACATGTTAATACTACAAAATTCATTATCAGTGTTAAAATTAAATGGTCTATGCCCCTCATGAGGATTTTAAAGATATAAAATTCCATGCATTAGTTCTTGAGATACGACTATTGTTAAAACCATGCAAATCCTGCAAAATATATCATAGCAGCGCCACCTGTAGGGTGGTTTACACCAAAACCTAATCAGCAACAACTTATGTAAACATTTAACTGAATCTGAAGTTTGATGAAAATCCGTGCATATAGCTATTGAAGAAATTGTGAAAAATGCAGAATAGCAGCGCCATCTGTTGGGAGATTAACACCAAACCATAATCAGCACCTATAATTATCAAGGTATACCTGAATCTGAAGTTTGATGAAAATTCGTGCTTTAGTTCTTGAGATATAGCTATGGCGTAAATCATGAAAAATGCAGCATAGCAACACCACCTGTTGGGCGATTTACATCAATAAAAAAGAAATTTGCCCAGTTAAACTGATGGCATTGAGCTCACAGGCTATTCACACTAACTGTATATTATACTCTTATTTCATAGAATAATGACCCTCAAAAAATAAATGAAGGGGCATCACACCCCGTATTCCCCTTTATACTTAACCAATTCACCTCCAAATCTAATCACGGAAGCTCCTTAACATAATAAACCGGTATACCAAATTTGAAGCAAATCAGATAATTCAGCATGAAAAAACCATATAGCTAAATTAGGGGGGGGGGGGGGGGGCTAACCCCCTTCACACCTTTATACTTAACTAATGAACCTCCATATCTAATAGGGAAACTTCCTTATCAGAATGAACATAAAAAAATGAAAGTAAATTGGATAATTCTGCATGAAAATCCATTTTCTAAATTAAGGGAGGAGATTTGCCCCCTTTCCCCCGTTTATACTTAACCTTCAAATCTAATGAAGGAAGCGTCATAACGGAATAAGCCGGTATATCAAATTTGAAGCAAATCGAATAATTCTGCATGAAAAACCCATTTAACTAAATTAAGGGGAAACTAGCCCACCCCCCTTTTATTCTTAACCAATAGACTTACAGATGTAATCAAGGCAGCTTCTTAACGTAATAAACCGGTATACTAAATTTGGAGCAAATCGAATAACTCTGCAGGAAAAACCCATTTATCTAAATTAAAGAAGGGGGCCTAGCCCCCCCCCCTTTCCCCTCTTTGCACTTAACTAATGAACCTCCAAATCAAATCAAGGCAGCTTCTTAACATAATAGGCCGGTACACCAAATCTGGAGCAAATCAGATAATTCTGCATGAAAAACCCATTTATTTAAATTAAGTGGGGGTCTGGCCTCCCTTTCCCCCCTATGTACTTAACTAATGAACCTCCAAATTTAATCAGGGAAATTCCTTAACATGAAAAACTGGTATACTACATTTGGAGCAAATTGATTAATTCTGCATGAAAAACCCATTTATCTAAATTAAGGTGGGGATTATCCCCCCCCCCTTTATATTTAACCAATGAACCCCCAAAACTAATCAGGGAAGCTCCTTAACATAATAAACTGGTATACCAAATTTGGAGCAAATCGAATAATTCTGCATGAAAAACCCATTTATTTAAATTAAGGGGGGGGGGTGTTAGCCCACCTTTCCCCTATATACTTAAATAATGAACCTCCAAATTTAATCAGGGGAGCTCTTTAACATAAGAAACTGGTATACCAAATTTGGAGCAAATCGAATAATTCTGCATGAAAAACCCATTTATTTAAATTAGGGGGGGGGGGGTTAGCCCCCTTTCCCCCTATATACTTAACTAATGAGTCTCCGAATGTAATCAGAGAAGCTCCGTAACATAATAAACTGGTATACCAAATTTTGGAGCAAATCGATTAATTTTGCATGAAAAACCCATTTATCTAAATTAAGGGGGAGGGGGACTAGCCCCCCTTTTCCCCTTTATATTAAACCAATGAACCCCCAACACTAATCAGTGAAGCGCCTTATCAGAATGAACCTAGAATAAAAATTTGAAGCAAATCGGATGTTTCTATCAAGAGTTATCGCGTTACGTACATACATACATACATACAGAACCGGCGGGCACATTAGCTCTCAGGCTTTGATAGCCTGTGAGCTAAAAACTAATCAACACTAATTTATATCGAGGATTAACAGAATATAGATTTTTATTAAATTTTGTGCATTAGTTCTTGAGATACACCACCCACAAAATTTGTGTCACATACAGACAAACAGAGTCACAGACTCATTTTGTAAAAACATGTTTTTCAAGATACCTGACCCCTAAAACGTGTAAATAGGTCGAAAATTTTCCCGAATCCAATACTTTCTTATAGTAAAGATAAACAAAGAGGAGAAACATAATTTTTTCTTATTATTGAGGGGGGGGGGGTAGTTTAACAGACTTATAATTAACTTACAGTTTAAAAGACTTTAAATTTTGTATACTTGGTAAGGAGGGAGGAGGGCGGGGAAACGTCAATTTCGGTGGAGGGGGGGGGGGAAGTAAAAATGTATGATCGACTATTTATTGTTACAATAAATTAACTAATGGAGCAGAAAAACTTTTTAAAAAAGCAATGATTTTTAAGATTTTAAACTTTATAAGTTGTGGGGGCAAAGGGACAAGCACATTTTTAGCTCACAGGCTATCAAAGCCTGAGAGCTAATGTGCCCGCCCGTTCTGTATGTATGCATGTATGTATGTATGTATGTAAGTACGTATGTATGTACGTAACGCGATAACTCCTGATAGAAACATCCGATTTGCTTCAAAATTTTTTCCTAGGTTCATTGTGATAAGGCGCTTCCCTGATTAGTTTTGGGAGTTCATTGGTTAAGGATAAAGGGGGAAAAACGGGGTTAGTCACCCCCCTTAATTCAGAAAAATGGGTTTTTCATGCAGAATCATTCGATTTGCTCCGAATTTGGTACACCGGTTTATTATGTTAAGGAACATCCATGATTAGTTTTGGGCGTTCATTGGTTAAGGATAAAGGGGGAAAAACGGGGTTAGTCACCCCCCTTAATTCAGATAAATGTGTTTTTCATGCAGAATGATTCGATTTGCTCCGAATTTGGTATACCGGTTTATTATGTTAAGGAACTTCCCTGATCAGTTTTGGGAGTTCATTGGTTAAGGATAAAGGGGGAAAAGGGAGGTTAGCCCGCCCCTCTTAATTGAGATAAATGTGTTTTTCATGCAGAATGATTCGATTTGCTCCGAATTTGGTATACCGGTTTATTATGTTAAGGAACTTCCCAGATTAGTTTTGGGGGTTCATTGGTTAAGAATAAAGGGGGAAAAGGGGGGCTAGTCCACCCCTTAATTCAGATAAATGGGTTTTTCATGCAGAATGATTCGATTTGTTCCGAATTTGGTATACCGGTTTATTATGTTAAGGAACTTCCCTGATTAGTTTTGGGGGTTCATTGGTTAAGGATAAAGGGGGAAAAGGGAGGTTAGCCCGCCCTCTTAATTTTGATAAATGGGTTTTTCATGCAGAATGATTCGATTTGCTCCGAAGTTGGTATACCGGTTTATTATGTTAAGGAACTACCCTGATTAGTTTTGGGAGTTCATTGGTTAAGGATAAAGGGGGAAAAACAGGGTTCGTTCACCCCTTTTAATTCAGAGAAATGGGTTTTTCATGCAGAATGATTCGATTTGCTCCGAATTTGTTATACCGGTTTATTATGTTAAGGAACTTCCCTGATTAGTTTTGGGGGTTCATTAGTTAAGAATAAAGGGGTGAAAGGGGGCTAGTCCACCCCTTTTAATTCAGATAAATGGGCATTTCATGCAGAATAATTCGATTTGCTCCGAATTTGGTATACTGCTTTATTATGTTAAGGAACTTCCCTGATTAGTTTTGGGGGTTCATTGGTTAAGAATAAAGAAGAAAAGGGGGGCTAGTCCACCTCCTTAATTCAGGTAATTGGTTTTTTCATGCAGAATGATTCGATTTGCTCCGAATTTGGTATACCGGTTTATTATGTTAAGGAACTTCCCTGATTAGTTTTGGGGGTTCATTAGTTAAGAATAAAGGGGGGAAAGGGGGCTAGTCCACCCCTTTTAATTCAGATAAATGGGTTTTTCATGCAGAATGATTCGATTTGCTCCGAAGTTGGTATACCGGTTTATTATGTTAAGGAACTTCCTTGATTAGTTTTGGGGGTTTATTGGTTAAAGATAAAGGGGGAAGGGGGGCTAGGCCACCCCCCTTAATTTATATAAACGGGTTTTTCATGCAGACTTATTCGCTTTGCTCCAAATTTGGTATACCGGTTTATTATGTTAAGGAGCTTCCCTGATTCGTTTTGGCGATTCATTGGTTAAAGATAAAGGGGGGGTAGTCCACCCCCTAAATTTAGGTAAATGGTTTTTTTTTGCAGGATTATTCGATTTGCTCCAAATTTGGTATACCGGTTTATTATGATAAGGTTCTTCCCTGATGAGATTTGGAGGTTCACTGGTTAAGTATAAAGGGGGAAACGGGGGCTAATTCCCCTTCACTTATTTTTTTGAGGGGCTTTATTCTTTAAAATACGTGTGTAATATACAATTAGTGTGAATAGCCTGTGAGCTCAATGCCGTCAGTTTAGCTGGGCACTTTTCTTTTTTCTTTTAAATTTTTTAGGGATGGAGGGAGTTTATTAGATGACTTATTTATTTACCTTACTAAAAATTTACAAGAAAAAAAACTAAGAGGAGTTTTAAAGACTTTAAATTCCATGTGTTCTTTAAGTGTGTGTGTGGGGGGGGAGGGGGTGCAAAAGGAAAATTCCAATTTCGGGTAGGAAGAGAAATCTTGATTGATTATTTATTGTGGCAATAAAATGACAAAGCAAAAAAAAAAAAATTAATTAAACAGTTTCGAAGAGTTTTTTTGGGGAGCAAAGAAAAAAAGAGGAAGAAAAATTTTGAGGGTGAAATTCAGATGAAATTTTAATGAAATGTGATGGAATGAATTGTTACTGAAATTTAGGACAGATTATTTATTCAGTATAAAGTAAGAAATAGAGTACAGGGATGAAAATTGCACTAAAGCCATTTTGTAGCAGCAAAAATCGAATTTTGGAGCAGTAAAATCTATTTTTGTAGCAGCAAAAATCTGATTTTGTAGCAGCAAAAATCTGATTTTTTAGCAGTAAAATCCATTTTTGTAGCAGCAAAAGTTAATTTTGTAGCAATAAAAACTGTTTTTGGAGCAAATTGAAATTCTAATGCTAATAAAAAAGAAATTTGCGTATTTTCGCGATCTTTTGATGAAATTTGCGTATTTCTTGCGATCTTTTGGCGAAATTCGCGTATTTTTCGCGATCTTTTGGCAAAATTCGCGTATTTTTCGCGATCTTTTGGCGAAATTCGCGTATTTTTCGCGATCTTTTGACAAAATTCGCGTATTCTTCGGGATCTTTTGACATAATTCGCGTATTTTTTGTTATCCTTTGTTGAAATCAGTGTGCTGTTCACTATTTTTTGACGAAATTAGCCTTTCTTTTTTTTTTAATCTTTTGATAAAATTTGCGGTTTTTTGTGACCTTTTGATGAAATTTCTGCGTTTTTTCGAGATCTTTTAACGAAATTTGCGTTTTTTCACAATCTTTTGACCCCATTTTGTTCGTTTTTAGAAATAATTGGTAATTCTTTGACAAAATTAACAGGGTGTTTTTTCGCTATGACAAAATTCGCATGTTTTTCGCGATCTTTTGACGAAATTCGCGTATTTTTAGCAATCTTTTGGACGAAATTTGCGTATTTTTGGCAATCTTTTGACGAAATTTGCGTATTTTTGGCAATCTTTTGACGAAATTTGCGTATTTTTGGCAATCTTTTGACGAAATTTGCGTATTTTTGGCAATCTTTTGACGAAATTCGCGTATTTTTGGCAATCTTTTGACGAAATTCGCGTATTTTTGGCAATCTTTTGACAAAATTCGCGTATTTTTCGTGATCTTTTGACGAAATTCGCGTTTTTTCACAATCTTTTGACTCCGTTTTGTTCGTTTTTTGACGAAGTCAGCTATCCTTTGATAAAATGCACGTTTTTTTCGCGATATTTTGGCGAAATTCGCGTTTTTTTTTTGCGACTTTTGATGAAATTTGCGGGGGGTGTTCGCGATCTTTTAATAAAGTTAGCGTTGTTACGATCTTTTGATCGTGTTTTGTTCGTTTTTTGACGAAATTAGCGATCCTACGGCAAAATTCGCGGGTTTTTCGCGACCTTTTGATGAAATTTGTGGGGTTTTTTCGCCATCTTTTAACAAAATTATAGTTTTTACGATCTTTCGACCGCGTTTTGTTTGTTTTTGACGAAATTAGCGATCCTTTGAGAAAATTCACGTTTTTTCGTGACCATTTGACAAACATCGCGTGTTTTTAGAGATCTTTTGCTTTTTTGACGCAATTAGCAGAAAAAGGTTAAAAATGGATTTTTTTTTTTTGTTTCTCGAATCGACGAAATCGTGCTAAATTTCATCTTGGCACTAAGTACGTTTTGGCGCAAAATGGAAAAAAATAGCTGTTTTGTAGAAGTTTGGCGCAGTAAAGCGATTTTGGCTTCGTCTGGCGCAGGTCTTACATCCCTGAGAGTAGAAAAAGGTTAAAAAAAATAAAGTTTTTAACTTTGATATTACGAAGGGGGAAGTGAAATTTCAGAAGAAGGGGAGGCAAGGCGGGATTAAGATTTTTTTTTAATCAGAAATTAAAAGAGTTTCATCTTTGATTAAGAATTAATATGAGAGTAAAATTAAGCACTTTTTTCAAATTTTGGATGAAAATAAGTACTTTTAAGCACCAAAAATTTCCTTTGAAAAATGTAAGCACTTTTAAGGACTTTCAAGGACCGTACGAACCCTGTTGTGGTGACTTCTGGGTGTACTTACTTAATATAAACAGATATGAGCTAACAGCTACGTTGTTTACTTTAAGTTACCATATACTGAAATATTGAAACTTTGACGTCTTTGAGCAACCGGAAAATAAATTAATTTTAAAAACCTTTTCAGCCGATAGTTTAGGCATGCAAAAAGGAAAAAAGTTTGCACTATTAGACATTAAAACGAAAAAGTTTTTTGTTTTACCCTATACTTAAGTTCCAACCTAATGGGCAACCTTTAACAGATGGCAAATTCTTGGAAATCTAGTTATGTGTGAAAAAAAGATCGCCAGATGTCAAATAACATAATTATGTAATTTTTTTACTTAAAGCAGCAAAATGTAAATATAAAAAAAAGTTCACATTTAATTAATCCAATTGAAAATTTAATATTATCTCCTTTAGAAACACTGCTTGTTGATGAAAAAAAAAAAAAAAAAAAATCAAGCAAACAGTGAATTTTGCTGGTTTCTCAAACCTCACTTGCCAAATATAATAATTTTGAAAAAGAATCTTTAAAAAAAAATATCATTAAAATCAAGCCGAGCCACTAACACAAATTTAGCTGATTTTTTATGAAACTGCTTTTCTCTTCTTACGAAAATAAGAAAAAAAAAATTGCAAAAGTAGTACCTTGAGAAAAATAAACCTGGACAGACCTATGCTGACAACATTAAATAGAAATAATTAATATAATAGTTTTTGAGACTATAGAAGAAACCAATATATATTTTTTCTTTCGTAAAATATAGAAGTTTAATAGATAATGAAAGAAGCTTTATAGTAATTAAGAAACAAATCTTAAATATAAACTGATAAGAAAGTTTCCTTTGCTATTATTATTATTATTAAGAAAGA
The DNA here is from genome assembly GCA_963932465.1 of Maratus speciosus. Taxonomy (NCBI): domain Eukaryota; kingdom Metazoa; phylum Arthropoda; class Arachnida; order Araneae; family Salticidae; genus Maratus; species Maratus speciosus. The sequence continues at coordinate 246,603,389 of OZ010792.1, forward strand.
AAATACTTCACATCGATCAAAATTCTTTTGTAAACCTATTAAAATTAGCACAGCACTAGGAATTGATAAAAAAGAAAAGGTCACTGGTCCCAAGAACCAGTAAGCATGAGAATTTACTGGTCTACAGGCATCATCACTGGTCCGAAAGATAAAATTCTATTAAGTCCCTTTAACCCTTTGAGTGACCCCCCCCCCCCTTCTTTATTTATAAACCAAACTTACTTTGCAGATATCCAAAATTTTTAGCATAATAAAATATAAAATTATAATTCACAAAAAATTAAATAAACAACAGTACATAAACATAAAATTATTAATTAGATATTTTATTTCAGATTATTTTAACTGACTATAACATTTAATAATTTTTATTATTATTTTTTAAATAAGATTGTGTGATTTTCGTTCGGTTGCGGTTTTTTTAGAGTCAAGAACATTTACGTAACCCTTTTGGAGAGGGAAAAAAAGTTATCAGCCCTACAGGCCATTAATTTTTTCAAATTAGCGATACAATTGAATTTTCAGTGGTCTTGGACCAGCAAGGATTTCAAACGCTGTAACGTGTATGAACAATGTAGAATTAATGTGTATATATTTCTTTTAAACAATATCCAATTTCATTAATCTCTTTATTTACAAGAAAATTAGAATCATAAAAATACATACAACCTTTTAAGCAGTGCACATTTTACTGACAACTTTCTCAAGAGAATTTCACTTCAATCAGAATATTTAGGTGTCAAAGATAAAAAAATAAGTTGCACACTCAAATCACCAAGCATTTGTTTAGCAATCTCATATACTGTTCAAAGAAGGGGAGTGGGATTAGGGACAAAGGCAGTTAACATTAACAAAATTTTAAGCATGACTATCAGCTAACTGCATATTAATTACAATTAAAGCACTACTAAATAATTTTAACAATTATAAAGCATGCACTTGATAAGAGTGAAATTCGATTAAACATATATTTCACACAAATGTCATATGATCTACTGCAATAAATACTGAGTTTCAAATGATCACTTTATAGAGATAATAAATCATTTTAAAAGTTCAAGACGATTCCTTAAACATTTTAACCAAAATCTGAAATTCATATTTTAAATAAAGAAATACAAGGATTTTAAAAGTCTTCCAAAAGTATTATAAGTTATATACAAAATATTTTTTCTATCACAAACTATTTTTATAAGATTCTTTAATTCTTGTTTCAATACAGAAACAGGAATTTTGTCCAAAGTATTTATTTTTATTAGTACTTAACATTTGAATAGATTAATAATCAACAAGTCCAAATATATGTATGCATTTAACAATAAAAAAGTTATAATGAATGACAAAGTTACAGTGAATATACTACTTCTAATACTTGTTAAATCCAAATAGAATGGTGTCTACAGAATATTTTCAATAAATGAAAATTAAAAAATATATATATATAATTTAAATAAAGTGCACAAAATATTTTATAAATGCATTTTATTAAAATATTTATACTTTATGGGGAAAAGTTGAATGGAGACTGAATTTTATGGTAGCTACGATTTACATAAAATTTAGTTTTAATAAAAAAGCTAACAAAAATAATCATAATAAAAATGTAAAATACAAGCAAGTATTATATGAAAATAAGAATCTAAAAATTAAATATAACAAAAACGTTGTAAGACATTCACTTTCACATATTTATAACAGAACAGTTTTTCAAACAGCAAAATTATTAACAGCTACTTCTTATACGAGATAATATCCCAAAATCACTTTCATTTAACAAAATACTGGAACTAAATATGAGTTCATGGCATAATCACACAACATATCTAAGAATAACAGCTGAAATGACAGAAGCAACAGCAGTTAAGATATGATGGGATGATGAGAAAGAAAACACCATTCACTGATTTATTAACTTTCATCAGAGTATCCTTCCTCTAATTTTTTACAAATGTATCATACTGTCATGGATTCCGACCTAAATAAATGATAAAGCAATTTGAATACTATAAATCAAAATTATCATAATTAAAGATAAATTCTATTTTAAAACTTGCAGAATCTTGCACTCAAAAGCATACACACATTAGTGAGACAAGCAGACTTATTGTGCATTTATGATAGGAAAAACTAAACAGAGCAGATACAACCAAGAATAAACTAACTTTTGAAATCTTAGCTTAGAATAGAACCACAACATACAAATTCAAAACATCAAGATGTATGAAGTATTGCAAGCAAAATTAAAACAACATACTAATAAAACAAAAAGTAACAACCTGTTTAGATTAAAAATAATAATAATAAGCTATTAATAATATAAGCATATGACAGTGTAAATGTTGATTCTGAATGAATTTGAAAAAAATATATATAGCAGTACACATATTCAATTAACATACGTAAAACTCACTTTTCTGTCCCATAAGGCAAAGTTATAAGTATACAGACAACAACCATTATTCAAATCCAACAAATCAGAATATCAGTTATTATTCAAAGATCAATTTAAAATAATAATAATATAGCAAATTGACTTCTACAACCTATTGAATATCTTTAGAATCATATCAATGTTACAACAGCCAAAGCCCAAAGCTTTAACCAATGCACGTGTTCAATAATTAAATTATTTTAATTTGCTTTAAACTAATATAATGTGCATGTTACTGTTACTGTTTTTTAAAAAAGCATTTTTAAATATAGAATTCCAGAAACTAGAGAATTTATCTTAACCATTTGATATGTAATTATGTTTTTAGAACTTTTCACAGTATTTTTTACATATTAATTTATAATTTATATATTTCTCAACATTAATATTTTATTAAAAAACTATTTCAAACAAAAGCTAATTTTACAGTGACAAAATTAAATTTTCTGAATTTCAGCATTTTTTTTTGTCTTTATACATATACTAACAGGCTTAGCCCACTATACTGATTGGTTTCCCTAAATGAACCACTATTCAATAAGATTTATTTTTTGATGAAAATCTTTCCAAACGCACCTAGTGTTAAGTAACCCCCACTGCTTTTGGAAGTACAGGCTGACCGTGATGCGCCTGCTAGACACCCTATGGCCTGGTTGGTCTTTGGCCGTTATGCATGATAGTTTGCTGATCTAATTTCTGATATGTAGATATGTTACACTTTAATTCATGACTATTAGTTCCTGTGGAGAATGTAAACATATAAAAAAAAGCAAGCTCTAGTGCAATTTTTTGTGACCGTTTCATTCTTTCCTTCCTTTTTAAATAAGATTTTTTGTAAAAATAACATCAAACTCCTCAATCATTTAGTTTTCAAGTTATCAATTTTCTTATATTTTTAACACACAATTTAAAATCATTGAAGCGTATTTCGATAATCCCTGAGCCACTGAAAATCTGACTTGTAGTTATCTTCATATAAAGTAAAATACCCTTTTTCAGTAATCACAAAAAGCTTGTTCTCTCTCTCCTTCTACAAAAATACTTGCATTTTTACAATAATTGTATCAGAAATTATTATACTTTTTTATGCTAATAATGAAGAAACATTTATCATATCTATACCCCGAATTTTTGTTTGCATTGAAAATTAACTCCATGAAACATTATAGGGGTCAGAGGTGGAAATTAATATTTTTTTCCCATCCCATGAGTGTGTGGGGTTATGTCAAGCCTTTCTATTAAGCTGTAAAAAGTGCCGATGGTCGGGTAATTATCTCGCAATTTTGAAATAACTTATTTAATTATGGAATTATATAAGTATCAGAGTTACAAAACAGAGTCAATTATGCATTTCTAAAATAATATTAAATTGTTGTTGATTCAATTATGAATCTTTCCCCAACAATACCACTTACATACTGCATAGATAAACAAAGTTAGTCATGCAAAATTGTTAGTAATAATCTTGGTGACTATTTGAACAGGAGATCTTTTCATTTTTCAATATGCATAATAACATCATTTAAAAAGATAAAATTTTTATGCTGGTGTGTAAATGAAATACACAATTAGGCAAAATTTTAATGATTTCAGTTGAAAATTTTAAAAATAAAAATCCAAAACAATTGCAGCAAACATAAAATGAGCGGTTTGTATTTTTTGGTAATAACATTTTGACCACATAGTAACCATTCACTCACTAAAATTAATATGAAAGAAGTAGAAAAAATTATGTTACTAAGTAGTATATATCAAATTTAAAAGAGAAAACACAACATGTAAAAGAATAACTTCAAAATGCTAATGAATTAAAAGTGAGATAATGAAAAACTATAAATCTGAAATGAAAAGTAAAATAACTGCTACAATAAAATTATATGAAATCCCAACACAAAATAAAGCTCAACCAGCTCAACGTATTTATATTCCAATATGTTTCAAAATTCATGCTAAAAAGATATGTGTGGACAAAGCAGAAACATTGAAAATGTGAGCAGCTCACTAAAGCAAATGAATTTATAATTAGGGATTAAACAACCACTATGCAATGTAAGTCTGCCAGCCTACTAACCACATGAGACAGAACAACAATCATACTTTGCTAGTATCGATTACCACTAAATGGTTGACTCATAGCTTGACGGGTAGCTCCTGCAACAGCTCCAGCAGCAGCATTTTGCACATGTTGATTACGAAGAACACCAGTTGTAAATTCTTCTTGGGCTTTAGCAAAACTGTGATCAGTTCCTCGATAAATTCTATGAATCTATAAAAGTATATTTATTTTAAAACATTGATTATTTCAAACTTAATGGCATAGAAGATGTATCCTTTTTTAATATACTTTTTAATGATGATATAGTAAAATTTAAACAAATATACCATATTTAGTCAAGTAATATATGTGCTTCCTTTAAATGTTTTCCCCTCTTTTTTACCCCCCTACATGTTCCCCCTCTTTTTTCACAATTTTCTTACAAATATTTTGTACAATCTTTATATCAAGAATATTGAATGATTTGAATTAATGCAGTGATGTTACAAGGTTTTTGAAATCCTGGATCCATAGGATCCAGACACTTCCGAAAAAGCGGGACCTCTTATAATATATATTCAATGTATTTAATACAAAATATGCCTCTTCTGCAATCTTTCAAGAGAAAAAATATGCATCCTGAAGGACCTAATTTTTCTTAATGCATCCCTTTTCCAATTTGTTGCTTAAATGATGTTCTATAGCCCATCCACAATATCACTAATGAAATGTAATTTCATACAAATCTTACTGAATGTGCTGAAATTTTTTTCATCAACCTGCATAACAGTTAAATTTTAGTTTTTCTATGATTCAAAAATAAACTAATTTTTGTTTTCTTTTCAGTAGCTTCAAGAGCAAGCAGTTACTGTAATAAATATGTTTTATCAGTAGTTATAAGATCTGTCTGTTGAAGATTAATCAATTTCAACTGTTATTGTTTGTTAGTTTAAGTTTTATAAATCAAATTTGTAATATTTAAGGAAAAAAAAAAAGATTTTTGATGCACAGTTTAAATTTAGAGTGTGTTTTCCTAAACTAAAAATATAGTTAGGAACATTTGAATTTCAAATTTGAGAAGTACCATTTATTAAACGAAAAGTCAAAATGTCTCACTATTTAAAAGCAAATTTAGGAACATGAAATTGTCCCTAGCCTTTACAAATTCTATTAGTATTCTCTTGATAACTTAAGGGTGCCCCATTTATTTAAGAATATTTCTCAAAATATAATAAAGTATTATTTTTTCCCTTAGTTTAAAATGCTGTCTAAATACTCTCGAATTTTTAATTCATCTTATAAATAAAAGTAATTATTTTTAAAAGCATTACATTGACCTTAAAACATAAAAAATTCTTTTGTAATATCAAATTTTCTCAGAAAAAAATGAGTATGAATTAATACTTAAAAAAGGCCTTTATTAATTTTTACATACTTATACTTTAAGCTGAAAATTTGACAAAGTGCAAAAAATATGTAAGTAAGTTGAATATTGAATATCAAAAGATAAACATTTCATGAAAGTATCACATGTATATCCTCCCATAAGTACAAATATGGTACATGTTTGTCAGGGTTCGCAAAAACCCGGGTTTTTCTGAAAAAACTCAACCCACATGGGTTTTTTCATGAAAAACCCAATTTTCCCTGGGTAAAATCGGGTTTTTTCAAAAGTATAATATATGCGTAATTACATTATTGTATACTATATTTTCTATATACTATATACACTATACATAAAAAAATGCATTGTTCCCTTATATACAATATAATTGTAATGCTATTTTACAAGTTATAAATTGTATAAATTATATGAATTTAAAAATGATATGAATATGAAATGTCATTGTTTCTCACAAATTATTTTTAAATATAATAGAAGATATAAAATTGTTAATTTTCTTTAAATCAAATAATGAATGGAATATTAAAATTTAAAATATATAAAAAGGAAGAAAAAAAGGGGTAAACTAGTCTGATGTGCCAATCCCAAAAGTTTATTCTATCTCATACATGTTAATAATTCAAAATTCGCTATTACAGTGCCAAAATTAAATGACAATATATGCCCATCATGAGGATTGTAAAGTATAGATTTGTTGAATTTGGATGCATTTAACAAGGAGATATAAGTATCACCTGTTGTGCAATTTACAACAAAATCTGATCAGTAACAGTTTACGTCAACATCTAACTGAATCTGAAGTTTGATGAAAATCCATGCATTATTAGTTCTTGAGATAAAAACTATTGCAAAAAGTGCGATAAATGCAGCACAACAGTGCCACTGTTGGGCGATATACACCAAAAACTAATCAGCACCAGTTTATATCAAGGTCTAACTGAATCTAAATTTTTATTAAATTCCGTACATTAGTTCTTGAGATAAGAGTTATTGCTGAAATCGCAAAAAATTGCAGCATAGCAGCACTACCTGTTGGGCGATATCCACCAAAATTCAATAAGCAGCAACTTAACTTGTAACTGAATTTGAAGTTTTATGAAAATCCGAAAAAAAGTTCTTGAGATAAAGCTATTGCAAAAATTGAGATAAATGCAGCATAGCAGCGCCACCTGTTGGGAAGTATACACCAAAAACTAATCAGCACAAGTTTACATCAAGGTCTAACTCAATCTAAAGTTTTGTGAAATTCTGTGCATTAGTTCTTGAGATAGAGCACCCACAAAATATTTTTCACATACAGAGACAGACAGACATTTTCTAAAAATCATCAAATCATCTTCAGGACCTTTTTAAAACATACAAATCCATCATAAACTGGAAGTCGAAATTTTTCATGAATCCAATTCTTATAAAGATAGAAGAAAGTAAAAGTACATATTTTTTATTTCCATGAATATAGTTGATTTGAATTTTTTATATAAAGACATTCTTATGATATAACCTTTACCTATAATTATGTACTATGTATGTTGCCTACTAGATTCTATGTTAATAAAGTATTTCAATGTGCTGAAATACATTTTTATTTTACTTCAGATGTATATGTAATGGCTTTTATATATTAATATTTTTTCAAAGTTAACTGAAATGACTTAAATTCATTAAATGTATATGTTTAAATTTTTAAATTATTTCTGAAAATTGAAAAAACCCACATTATGGGTTTTTCAGTGGGCTTTTTCAAGTGGGCCCATTCTGAAAAAACCCACTGGGTTTTTTCGAACTGGACCCAGCTTTGCGAACCCTGATGTTTGTTATAACGGCCCTTGAAAATTAATCGCAAACTATAAGACACATGACATTATAGTCATATATGATGTATCTGACATTTCAAGACATATATGTATAAATTATAGTCATATATGTTTATAAGATGTACTATATGACATATGTAAGACAGATAAAATGTAAATACTATGTATATATTGGCATATATCGCTCACCTGCAAAAAAAGTGACATAACTCTCAAAAATTCCTTTTGCATTTTATTGCACTAATAGGTCTACAGGAAAAATTTCATAGATGTACCTATCTGGAAAATCACTTTATTACTATATATGTCCATTCGTGACCACAAAAGGGGAGAGGATAGTGTTGGAAGGTAAAATTACTCAGACCTCATCTATGTCTTTATTCTTAGGGTTTTACGTTTTTATACATGTTTATACCGTTACATGCAGAGAGCTCAGTGCTATAATTTCATATTACAATAAAAGCACGCAAATCTTATTTTACCTCTCCATAGCTGCCAACTTGTACGGATTTTTGCTACCACTAAAATTTTACAGAAATTTCTGCCTTATTTAATTTATCAACATTCACTGTAATTCGGTGATTGAATTAGGCAAAATTTTCTATTAAATTTTAGTGGTAGGAAAAATCCGTACAAGTTGGCAGCTATGCCTCTCCTTTGAAATTTACTTTTGTCAAGATGTGTTACTTTTCTTGTTGATGAGCGATATGATCATTAGTAGTTAAGAGTATATATGATGCTTATATAAATTTGGCAATGACCTTGGCGAAATTGTAACTGCAACCTTGGCACAATCATAAAATTGTGGAGGCCATTATAACAAAGTTGTACCCAAAATATTATCAAAAGCCATGAAAAAAGAATTTGATAAATTATGTATTCAATAAAAAATACTTGCCTTAAGAAGCATGAAAAAAGATGCACCAGCAAAAATAGAATGAAGGACAGCCAACAAAAGGGCTAAGGTGCCAGTCACTGCATTCTTAGATACTGCTTTGATTCCCACAATGAATCCACTAGAATAGCAAAAGTAATCTGTCGATTAGCAAATATATATGATTATGATTTTGTGATTTGATGCCAACAATTGAAAATGAAAACTAATTTATAAGATTTAATCAATTCAGCACACTGTATAATTCTTCAAAAGAGAAAATGTTGCTACTACAAAAAGTGGCTTTCTTTTTGCAATACATAAAAAAGCCATTAGAAATGTTGGTTCATATTGATTATCTTCAATTACATTTTCTTGATACGTATTTTTATGATATAAGGCAACCACACTGCTATTATGATTGTATTTCTTATTAAAATAAGTATTTAATGAAACAGCTTTTATAATTTTGTTTTAATTTTCTATTTACAATGGAAATCCACTTATATGTTAGCATGTTTTCCCTCAGTCATACATTTCAACTCAGCAGTCCCAGTCGTTTTCCATTAAAAATTAGTTGAGTTATACGTTTTTGACTGATACGTTTCTCTCAATTATATGTTACGTTTTTACATCTCCAGAAAATTTTGTTTCACTTATATGTTTTACTGAAAATATATTTTTCTGAACCTTTGCTATGACTTGCTTTCCCCCTTTTCCGACCACCATGTGATTTTTCTAGAAATGAAATGTGTGAAATCTGTCCATGTGTGAAAATTGATCATAGGAGAGGGGGAAGGAGGCGTTCGTAGCTGCAGCAGAGCCCCTTCCTTCTACGCTCTTCTTTTTCCTCTTTTCCAGCATAGCAGTGAGATTGTCTGCCTTCACAGTGCTCTGTGACATTTCTCTTGATGGTTTATTGTGCATCTTTGCCTTGAGCTTAACAATGTGAGTCGAAAGCGGACAACTCTCTCTGTAGAGGAAAAGCTCAAAATTATTTCAATGGCAGAGACCAATCAACATGAAACTTGAAAGACTGTCTCAATGTATTGGAATACCATACTCTACCTTCAACACAATTTTAAGCAAGAAAGACGAAATAAAACATTCTTTTACTGCAGCCGTAACAAGTTCTTCCAAACGAACGCCTATAAGATGGGAGATTTTCCAAATTGGTAAAAGCTCTAAAAATGTGGTTCCAGTGTAAGCGTTCAGCTGGCATTCCCATAACCAGAAATTTTTTGCAAGAAAAGGCCCTTGAGTTAGCTGCAAAGATGAACATAACAGCAGAATTCAAAGCTTCTCAGGGGTGACATAGAGGTTTCAAGAATCGTCACAGCATTACTGGTCGCAGAATATGCGGCGAGTCGAATGCAGGAGATAATCACACAGTTGATAACTTTAAACTTTAAAGATAAGCAACTTCTGAAATTAATTCAAGGGTGTTGTGCGAAAGATATGTACAATATAGGCGAGACTGGCCTCTTCTTTAATTTGCTTCCTAATAAAACCCTGGCATAAAAGGCAATCCATGCTACGAAGGAAACCAGAGTATACAGCTCTTGACTGTATTGTTGGGAACAAATGTTGACGGTACATCGATAAGCTACAACCTTTGGTCATTATAAAATACAAAAAGCCTCGCTGCTTTAAAAACTTAGTCACATTCCCCACTGATTTGAGACAAATGTAAAAGCATGGATGACACGTTCAGTCATACACAGTTGGCTCAAAAACGTAGATGCACGTTTAGGAAAAGACAAACGCAAAATTATTTAATTTGTGGACCACTGTGTTACCCATACGCCCTCAAGCGGGGCCATCGTGAAACATCTTTCTTCTTTTACGGGCCTGCTTCAGGAGAGGATGACGTCACACAAGAGGGGTCTATGTCATTTAGCAGACAACCAAATAGCCGACAAGACATTTAGCAGACAGCAATTAGACGACAGGACATTTAGCCGACAAGTACATTTAGTCGACACGTACATTTAGTCGACAGGACAATTAGCTGACAGCGACAGTTAGCCGACAAGACAGATAGCCGACAGAGACAATTAGCCGACAGGACAATTAGCCGATAGGACAGTTAGTCGACATGGACAATTAGCCGACAGGACGTTTAGCAGACAGGATGATTAGCCGACAAGACATTTAGCCAACAGGACAATTAGTCGACAAGACAATTAGCCGACAGGACATTTAGCCGACAGGACATTTAGCTGACAAGACAATTAGCCGACAGGACATTTAGCCGACAGGACATTTAGCCGACAGGACATTTAGCCGACAGGATATTTAGCCGAGAGGACGATTAACCCAGTTAGGCTTTGGTTTGGATACTGTTAGGTTTCGGATAGGTTACAGTCAGAATACAGTTAGGTTATAATTAGTTTACGGTTACGTTAAACTTAGGTTACAGTTAGGTTACGGTTAGGTTACAGTTAGATTACGGTTACGTCACAATTAGATTAAATTTAGGTAACAATTAGGTTACATTTAAGTTACAAATAGTATAAGGTTAGGTTACGGATAGGTTACAGTTAGATTAGGGTTAAGTTACGGATAGGTTACAATTAGGTTACGGATAGGTTACAGTTAGATTACATTTATGCTACGATTAGGTTACAGATAGGATACAGTTACGTTACAGTTTGGTTAAATTAAGATTACGGATAGGTTACAGTTAGATTACGGTTAGGTTACGGATAGGTTACAGTACATTACGAATAGGTTCCAATTAGGTTACGGTTAGGTTACAGTACGTTACGGATAGGTTCCAATTAGGTTACGGTTAGGTTACAGTTAGATTACGGTTAGGTTACAGTTAGATTACGGTTATGTCACAGTTAGATTAAATTTATGTAACAATTAGGTTACGTTTAAATTACAAATAGGTTAAGGTTAGGTTACGGATAGGTTACAGTTAGATTAGGGTTAAGTTACGGATAGGTTACAGTTAGGTTACAGTTAGATTACGTTTATGCTACGATTAGGTTACAGATAGGATACAGTTACTTTACAGTTTGGTTACAATTAAGATTACAGTTAGGTTACGGATAGGTTACAGTACGTTACTTATAGGTTACAATTAGGTTACTGCCAGGCTACAGTTAGGTTACATTTAAGTTACAGTTAGGTTATAGTTACATCACAGTTAGGATACGGTTAGGTTATAATTAGTTTACGGTTAGCGTACCGTCATGATGCGTTTATTTTACAGATAGATTACGGTTAGGTTACAGTTATGTTACAGTTAGGTTAGGGTTAGGTTATAAGTAGGTTACGGTTAGGTTACAGTTATGTTCCATTTCCGTTACAGATAAATTACGGTTAGGTTACGGTTATGTTCCATTTCCGTTACAGATAGTTTACGGTTGGGTTATGGATAGGTTACAGGTAGGTTACAGTCACGTTACGTTTAGCTTATAATTAGTTTACGTTACGGTTAAGTTACCGATAGTTTATAGTTATGTCACTGTTAGGTTACGGTTAGGTGATAATTTGTTTATAGTTAGGTTGAAGGTATGTTACTGTTAGGTTACCGTTAGGTTACGGTTAAGTAACACGTTACAGCTAGGGTACAGTTAGGTAATGTTTATGGTACAGTTAGATTAAGGTTACGTTACAATTAGATTACTGCGCCCAGGTCTTAAATTCTAACAAAAAAGTTCCGGAGCCCTAATCAGCGCTACCGGTACAACAACTGTACCGTTCCAACCCTCCCCCTTGTCCCTGTAATCTGCATATTTATATTTGGTACATTAACTGGAAAATTTAAAGCATTTTTTTTTTCTTTAGCAAAATAAAAATTTTAAATATATCTATCTGCATGTACTTAGCTGTCAACTATTCCACTTTTTAGTTATCACTTCTTCTGAATAGTAAAAATACGTGCCTATTTTTTATGTTAATTAATTGCAGAATTCTGCGATTAAATAGGGTAACGATTATGATTAGGAAATTTTTTTAACACAGAAAAGAGATAGTTCGCAGCTATGCATTTTTAAGAAAAAATGAATGAAATTTACAGAAATGAATATTTATATGCTGAAGAATGGAACAATGTTTTACAATTTCCTGAAAAATGTGCATATCTTAAACTATAATCATTTCCTTCCGCATAACAATCTTTTGCGGTGAGTCCCTGAAAATCAGATAAAATTAAAAATTTTACAATGTTATCGGAAAGAATCTATGCTTTTATAGAAAAAGGGGAACCACTGCTCGATTGCTTTCTATCATAATAACAATACATGGTAACTATATCTATTTACAAAGGAAAGTGACTTCGTATAGGTGCAGAGAGCCTTAGTGTGGGTACCGTTCATGATACAAAATAAATAGAAAAATCACTAACGTGATTTTTATACTCGTACGCAATAGAAGACAAAAAACCTCGAACAAACAAACATCAAGCTGATGCTTGTTGGATAAAACAGAAAATATTCTTTTCAGGTTAGATATCGAAATAATAAAAAGAAAACCCAGCCAATAAAAAATTATCCTACTGTCACAAAAGAAAATCGAACTGAAAGCAAATTTATTGTTCAGTCTCTTGAGTGGTGCCGTATCAACACGCCGCCGATATAAATTTGAAATAGTAAAACACGATTTCTGTTTCCCCTTCATTCTGATCATAATAGCATTAAAATGATTTGAAGTGGAATATAATACGTAATTTTAAAAGAGGATTTTTTTTTCAATACATGAATAAATAAAATTTTAAATGTAATACAGATTGAGCTCGAGTCAGTCTAAGCCTAAAAACTGATATAAAAATTGAGACCGTTTTATCTCCATCTCCTACGTGTGTGACACATTACGTCACATATAAGTGTTTTGTTAAAAAGAATGCAAAAGCTTGGAGATGGGAAAGAAAGGAAAAGGTAATTTAAGCTTCGGTTTTTCGGAAGCGCTATTGCACTGGGCTCCGGAACCCTGTATTTATACAGTGTAATTTTATATCACACTAGCTGACCCACCCGGCGTTGTCCAGGCCCATCATAATAACCTTAAATAAAACTCAAGTTTGTATGATTTTATATCCTTTGAAAATCTTTTAAATGAACCTAGTTTCGGAAGTCCCATTACCTTCCACAGCCTCTCGTATACTCCCAACAAATCTCTTTCCGAACAAACCTGTGAAATGGGTCCCCACTACCTAAAGCAGTATGTACCGGAAGTGCTCCGCACGTGCCGCAGATAATCGAAAACCAAGTCGAGTGAGCCAAACTTCGTTGTAATCAAGCCCATAGAACCCGAAAAACGAATGCATCATTAATGTTCGAAAATGCTGGTAACTGAAGTCTAAGATAAAGTTTCATAATACAGAAAGTAGCAGAATTGTAATCTAACTTAAATGAACCAATTCCCATTGAAATCGGTCCCCTAGAACCCGTGGAAAGAATACACCCCTAAGCGGTGGAAGGTTGCCCCCCCCCCCCCCCCTCTGTAAATTTCACGGACTACTTTTAAAATTAACGCAATATTATTTAATAAACGGATGAAATCCCGGGCGGCAAACAACGTAGCTACGCTACTGCACCTATCGAAAATTTTCACATGAATTCGACATTCGTTTTATTCGATGTTAGCATAAAGTAGAGGACGATGTAATTATGAGCACGGTAGAGTGCGAAGCCAGCTAGTTTAATAAAATGTTATTATTAATACGCTTATATGTTAAAGCCTCGATAACTCGACATCCTCATAAATAAGTGTATTTAGTTAATATTATTATTTATACCTTTGCTCTAAAAACTGGATAACTTGAAGATTCATTAATCCGTTTTATTTTCTATCGAATACAAGTTATACGGTTAAACCTTGATGAATCCTCAAGCTTATAAATGTATGTTTTTATTTAAACAATTATCATTGGTCATTGTGGTTAAAACCTTGATAACTCTGTATCCTCATAAAGCAGTGCTTCTATGCAATAGAATATAATTAATTTTCTTTACATCCGCAATAAAATTAAAATAACAAGTTATCCCCAAACGATCTCTCTAAACGCAAAAACCTAGTTACTTCGCCATCTCTTTAAATTTATATTTTAATCAGTTTGATATAAATTTTGTATGATTTCCAAAAAACCTCGAAAAGTCGTCATCCTTAATCATCTGTGATTTTATTAAGTCGAATGTCATTAATGAATTATATATATCCAATCTTGACAACTTGACATTCTCACAAATTCGTCTTTTTGTGCATCGAATTTATTTAATTTATATATTAAAAGATCAGTGATTCGCCAACCTTAATAAACCTTTGTTTTTGCTGAAAGAAGTAGTATTTATTTGTTACTGATATGGGGGCACTATAATATCGATAGCTCATCAATTTCATAAATCAGTGCTTTTACTCAATCATCATTAATATTTTATACACATGCATTAAAACCTCAATAACTCGTCAGCTACTGAAAGTGTGTTTGTATTTAACTGTAGAATAAGTTTTCAGCGAGATCGGATTTAACGACAACCCAGTTTTTAGCGAGGAAAATTGAATAAAACGTATACCAATAAAAGAAAGTTTCGCTCTCTCTGTGTGTATGTGAGTGTTTGAGTGTCTGTGTGTCTGCGTTTGATGACTAGCAAAATCTACCGCACGTAGAAGTCTGAACATTTAGGTGAGAACAATCTAAGACATGTCCTGATGCACCTGGCAATCATTTTTCTTTTTTAGGGTTCCGTACTTAAAAAGTAAAAACGGAAACCATTATAAGATCACTCGTGTCTGTCTCTCTGTCACAGCCATTTTACTCGTAAACTATGGAACATGGAAAGTTCAAATTCGGGGAAATAATAAAGACCATTGACCCACATATTTTCATATTAATAAACATTCATAAATATATTTAGTAAAAAAGTAGAGGGGCTAATTATGCTACTTGAAAAAAAAATCTTTTCATTGTATATCATGTGGGGCATCCTGTGAAAGCTTTTGTAACGCTGAACTCAAAAATACATTCCTTTTAATTTTAGGTATTATATTTTCAAAGATATTGTTGAAAATGTAGCGCAAAAATATGTCCCCCCCCCATCTAATTCCGAATCTACTGAAACTAAAATTATGAAAAAATTAAAGGTAGTAGGCATTAATATAAACTTTGCCGGAAAATTATAGCGATTACCCTAGGTCACATAGTTTTTGAGCAATTAGCGTTTTTCTGTTATACACAAATTTCGATTTACAGGCATTCAGAAAAATTGTTGAGCATCGCTGAATATACCTATCGTTGCAGAAGAATAAAAGCATTGTTTATAATGATTTTCGAAAAAAATCATCGGTAATTAGCCGAGATATTAACCCTTAAAGGTACGGTCAGTTTAGACATACACAAGGACAGGGCGGCGTACTCTATGCCTAGTTAACAACTTTTAATGATATATATGTGTAATGTAATGTCCAGTAACAGTATAAAAGCAATAAACGTCAAATTGTTAAAACCATACTATTTTAAGGGGTCTCGGGACTCTAAAAAGTGGGAAAAAAAGACCATTTTCAACATTTAATGTTGTAAAATGTATATGATTTTAAAACACAATTTTAATTGGAATGAAAGATATAAGTATGTTCTTTCGTTTCATGCATTTAAAAAATTGCAAGATACAGAATTAGTATTTATAGGGGGCTCGAAACTGTTAGACATTTGCCGAACAAAAAATTGGCATAACAGTTTACGCGCAGGATTACAAAATAAATATTGCAACTAGAATGAAAATTTTGGTGCTTACTTGTACTTCAGATTGTAATAATTTCCCTGAACTTAAATAAATTTATATTTAAATCATTTTATATTTTTAATGCAATGTTGTATTTAGCTAATACAAAATTTTGAAAATTTCAACAGTAAAATCACCTAAAAAATATTTTTTTGAACAATAAAAAGGAAATTTTAGGTTCAGTTTATATAGGCTAACATGAATTATATGTTTTGAAAATTTCATGAAAAAATATTTAGAAGTTTTTGAGGTATCCTGAGCGTTATGCCCAAAAAACGCCATTTGGAAAATAATGACTTTAAAGTTTCGGAAACGCCGCTTCAGCTATTGAGCGGGTATAATTCTAAAAGTCCTTCCGGCCAGCGCCGGGAGGAAGAGGTAGCTTTCATAATCCTTATTTTATAAAAGCCAAATTATATCATTCAAACACACGAAGCTCAATTTAGTGGAAACCGAATATAGGAGATTCAATACTAATTTTTATCAATATAATGAATGAGAATTTCGCGAAATTAGTCAGCTTTATCCAAGCTGCTTTTCTTTAAAGTAACTTATATTTGGCTGCCAAATTCGGCAATTTTTTAAAGTGCCTGTCATTTTAAGACAACATGGTGGATGAGGCTAAGCAGTGAACTTGGTCGAGACCTTAGTAATTGCTGCGCACATGCTCACTCACATCGGAATCGGTTAATATATAGGAGTGCTGTCGCATGCAAAAAATCAGATTTTTCAAAATGTCACCCATAATAGAAATTGAAACTGCTATATCTGAGCCATTTTTTAAGGTAAAGACAAGCAAAAAATGCTCCTGAATCCTTATATCAAGGTCAAATACTTAAGAAAGAAACCTTTTTCAATTTCTAATTTTTTTTCACCTCACTTTAAATATATATATATATTTTAATTTAATGGCCGCCATTTTGAAACAAGATGGCTGATGAATCTGGCCAGCGAACTTGGTCGAGGTGTTGATGTATACTATCCACATACCTTCTTACATCGAAATAGGCGAATACGTGTGTTATCGCGTGACAAATACAAGATCGTTTCAAAATGTTAGCCATGCTAGAAATTCAAAGCGCTATAAATCAACCATTTTTTAAGATATAAACAAAAAAAAACAAATTTTCAGAAACAAAAACTGCTCCGGAATCTTTGTATCAAGGCCAAACACATAAAAAAATCTTTTTCATTTTCCAATTTTTTAATACCTCATTTTGAATTTTAAATTTAATTTTTTTTAAATGGCAACCCTTTTGAAACAAGATGGCGAATGAAGCTGGCCAACGAACTCGGTCGAGACATTGGTATGTACTATGTACACACCAAGTTACATCCAAATCGGTTCATAAATACGCCTGTTATCACGTGACAAAAATCAGGTCGTTTTAAAATGTCAGCCACAAGAGAAATTCAAAATGCTATTATTCAGCCATTTTTTTTAGATATAGACGAAAGAAAAACTGTTCCGGAATCTTTGTATTAAGGTCAAACACATACAAAAAATATCTTTTTCATTTTCCAATTTTTTGGTATCTCATTTAAATTTTTTTATTTTTTTAAAATGGCCGCCATTTTGAAACAAGATGGCGGATGAAGCTGGCCAACGAACTCGGTCGAGATATTTGTATGTACTATGTACACACCAAGGTACATCCAAATCGGTTCATAAATACGCCTGTTATTACGTGAGAAAAATCAGGACGTTTCAAAATGTCAGCCACGCTAGAAATTCAAAATGCTATAACTCAGCCATATCTTAAGATATAGACGAAACAAAAACTGCTCCCGAATCTTTTAATCAAGGTTAAACACATAAGAAGGAAATATTTTTTCAATTTTCAATTTTTTGGTACCACATTTCAAATTTAAATTTTTCTTAAAAATTTAAATGGCCGCCATTTTTAAACAAGATGGCGGATGAAGCTGGCCATTGAACCCGGTCGAGACATTGGTATGTACTATGTATAAACGAAGTTACATCCAAATCGGTTCATAAATACGCCTTTTATCACGTGACAAAATTCAGGACGTTTCAAAATGTCAGCCACGCTAGAAATTCAAAATACTATAACTCAGCCATTTTTTAAGATATAGACGAAACAAAAACAGTCTTATCTTTGTATAAAGGTCAAATACATAAGAAAAAAATATTTAACCATTTTCAATTTTTTGGTACCACATTTCAAATTTTAAATTTTTAAAAAAATTTTAAATGGCCGCCATTTTTGAAACAAAATGGCGGATGAAGCTGGCCAACGAACTTGGTCGAGAGATTGGTATACTATGTACACACCGAATTACATCCAAATCGGTTCATAAATACGCCTTTTATCGCGTGACAAAATTCAAGACGTTTCAAAATGTCAGCCACGCTAGAAATTCAAAATGCTATAACTCAGCCATTTTTTAAGATATAGACGAAACAAAAACTGCTCCGGAATCTTTGTATAAAGGTCAAATACATAAGAAAAAAATATGTTTCCATTTTTATTTTTTTGGTACCAAATTTCAAGTTTTAAATTTTTTTAAAAATTTTAAATGGCTGCCATTTTGAAACAAAACGGCGGATGAAGCTGGCCAACGAACTCGGTCGAGACATTGGTATGTACTATGTACACACCAAATTACATCGAAATCGGTTCATAATTATGGGAGTTACAGTGTGACATAGGTCAGATATATATATATATATATCAATTTTGAACGGAGGGTGGTTTCGGGGTCTGGGGGTCATGATCGATGAAAATACCAAAATTTTTTGAAATCGCTTTCCTCCGAACGGCTGCAATAGGTAGCTTTTTGTAAAGAAAGCTACCTAAAAGCCGAAACTTTTGTTCTAATGGGAATTTCAAGGAAACAATTATATCAAAATATTCAGAAAAGATAGGAGTTTAACATCTAAAAAAATTAAAATTTCTTAAATTTTGAAGCTTTAAGAGTCCTGCGACCACTTAATCCTTTCCGGCACGGAGTTATTCTATTTATAAACGTATGAAATAATGAGCTGACACCAGAATTTATAAATGAATTTATTAGAAAATGCGAACTTGCTTATTTTCACGTACATGATAAAAGGGAAATTTTAATTAAATATTCTTGGTGCCGTTTGTCTGTTTTGGAATAAAAATTAGGTGTCCGTTTTTTAAGGGCATCGCCCTCGAAAGATTTAATTAGAATTAATCGCATAAATATTGTGGGATTCGCGATAGTTTACATTGATTGTATCTCTCAATGAGCCTCGAGTGACTTTAAAAATTAATTAAACACCTATCTGGAAAAACGCGGCACTGACCAAGGCGGCGTTGCAACTTTGAGACCTCAATTCGAAGCGCACTTAGCACAATGCCAAATTTAAACTTTGAACAAACGTTTTGTTTTAGCTACACTGTAGAAATAAAGGTTATTACTACGCTGAATTTAGTTTCATGAAATGCCAAATGAAGTTTAACTATGCACTGCTTTTATTGTCAGTACCGAATTAAGTTCATCATAAACAGATTAAAATAATATTAAAGAAAGAGTTATACGAACAGCTATGTTTGATATTATTTAGGTTCCATATCTCTTTGAACTTTCATGGTATACCCATTTACACTTTTCTAATATATACAGTTATACTCAACCCTACGTTGTATTGTTTTTTACAAAGTCTTAGTATTCTTTTAGCAACGTTTTTTTTTTTTTTCTTTATAATACAATTACAAATTCATATATTTATTCTATGGAACCTTCTGTGCACGAGTAATGCTCGCACTTGACCGTTTATTTAAGGGTCGGGGCCCCTGTGCTTCTTTCAGTTTTTATGCTCTAAATTGTTAATAACTTACCCCCTTTATATCCGATCTTCTTCATTCTTGGGGCCAATTCTCCATTTAGTTATTCCCTCATTTCTACATTCCAGTTAAGACCCTGGCAGCCTGGGCCCCGGTACAGCACCCCTTGAAGTTTTTGTGCCCTAAATTGTTAATAAATTGCTTCCTTTTAATCCGATCTTCATTTAGGTATCCTTTTTTCATTTAGTTATTCTCCCATTTCTACATCCCAGTTAAGACCCTTGCTCCATTCTCCCCCCTAGGTTTCCGTAGGTCCCTTGAATTTTTTGTGCGCCATGCATTTTTCGCCCTCTAATTTTCTCACCTTCTCAGTGCATAATTTTAAAACTGAGTATTGGACTCTTCTCCCAGGACCAACACCCTCATATTAGGTAGCTTTCATTACAAAAAGCTACCTATTGCAGCCGTTCGGAGGAAAGCGATTTAAAAAAATTTTGGTATATTTTCATCGATCATGACCCCCAGACCCCGAAACCACCCTCCGTTCAAAATTGACACACACACACACACACATATATATATATATATATATATATATATATCTGATCTTTGTCACACTGTAACTCTCGTATTTATGAACCAATTTGGATGTAATTCGGTGTGTACATAGTTCATACCAAAATCTCGACCGAGTTCGTTGGCCAGCTTCATCCGCCATTTTGTTTCAAAATGGCGGCCATTTAAATTTTTTTTTTAAATTTAAAATTTGAAATGTGGTACCAAAAAATTGAAAATGAAAAAATATTTTTTTCTTATGTGTTTGACATTAATAAAAAGATTCGGGAGCAGTTTTTGTTTCGTCTATATCTTAAAAAATGGCTGAGTTATAGCATTTTGAATTTCTATTGTGGCTGATATTTTAAAATGACCTGATTTTTGTCATGCGATAACAGGCGTATTTATGATCCGATTTGGATGTAACTTGGTCTGTAAATAGTACATACCAATGTCTCGACCGAGTTCGTTGTCCAGCTTCATCCGCCATCTTGTTTCAAAATGGCGGCCATTTAAAAAATTAAAAAAAAATTAAAATTTTAAATGAGATACCAAAAAATTGGAAAATGAAAAAGATTTTTTTTGTATGTGTTTGACCTTAATACAAAGATTCCGGAACAGTTTTTGTTTCGTCTATATCTAAAAAAAATGGCTGAGTTATAGCATTTTGAATTTCTATTGTGGCTTATATTTTAAAACAATAACAGGCGCATTTATGAACCGATTTGGATGTAACTTGGTCTGTACATAGTACATACCAATGTCTCGACCGAGTTCGTTGGCCAGCTTCATTCGCCATCTTGTTTCAAAAGGGTTGCCATTAAAAAAAATTTAAATTTAAAATGAGGTATTAAAAAATTGGAAAATGAAAAAGATTTTTTTTATGTGTTTGGCCTTGATACAAAGATTCCGGAGCAGTTTTTGTTTCTGAAAATTTGTTCTTTTGTTTATATCTTAAAAAATGGTTGAATTATAGCACTTTGAATTTCTAGCATGGCTAACATTTTGAAACAATCTTGTATTTGTCACGCGATAACACCGCCTATGTATTCGCCTATTTTGATGTAAGAAGGCATGTGGATAGTATACATCAATATCTCGACCAAGTTCGCTGGCCAGCTTCATCAACCATCTTGTTTCAAAATGGTGGCCATTAAATTAAAAAAATATATATTTAAAGTGAAGTGCAAAAAAAATTAGAAATTGAAAAAGGTTTCTTTCTTAAGTATTTGACCTTGATATAAGGATTCAGGAGCATTTTTTGTTTGTCTTTATCTTCAAAAATGCCTCAGATATAGCAATTTCAATACCTAATGTGGGTGACATTTTGATAAATCTGATTTTTTGCCTGCGACAGCACTCGTATATATCAATCGATTCCGATGTGAGTGAGCATGTGCACAGCAATTACTAAGGTCTCGACCAAGTTCACTGGTTAGCCTCATCCACCATGTTCTCTTAAAATGGCAGGCACTTTAAGAAATCGCCGAATTTGGCAGCCAAATGTAAGTTGCTTTAAATAAAAGCAGCTCGGATAAAGCTGAATAATTTCGCGAAATTCTCATTCATAATGATTTACTATTGATAAAAATTAGTATTGAATCTCCTATATTCGGTTTCCACTAAATTGAGCTTCCTGTGTTTGAATAATATAAGTTGGCTTTTTAAAAATAAGGAATATGAAAGCTACCTCTTCCTCCTGGCACTGGCCGGAAGGACTTTTTTATTTGGGCCCTAGGACAATCAGCTATCCAGTCCTAGGACAGCATTTGCCCAATTTTTGGCGCATTTCTTTAAATTATTATTCTAAGAAATACTAATTCACAACTCTATGGTTAATTTTGAATAATTGAAGATCTAAGACCGTTTAACATATTTTCATGTTAGGGCCCTGCTCTTAACTATCAGGTGGACTTTTTTGGGCCCTTTATTGTAGCTCCCTTAAAAATGACACGATTCATTAGCTTTTTTTTCTAACAACTTCTTAAGTCTTCTACCAACTCCGTGAACGACAAAAAAATTTCTCACTTCAGCTACCACCAATTTTGAATATTAATCTCCTTCTTGGGGCCTTTGTTGCAGCTTCTTTAAAAACGTTCTTACTCTATTACAATTTTCTACTTCATAGTTCTTGCGTCCTACAGCTACTTTAAAACTATAAAAATTTTTTCCTTTACCCAACTACATTCCAGTTAATATCCTGCCCGCTGGGCCCGGTCCTTCTTTATACCCAAGCTACCACCTTTTTTGAATATTAATCTCCTTTTTCGGCAACAACTTACGTTTACTCACTACATCCATAAATTAAAAATAAAAATCGTGTTACGTTAACCCTTAAATGCGCGATTTTTTATTTTGCTTCGAAAAAATTATATATGATTCTCTGAAAAGTTTATTACACAGGAAAAATAATGAAAAAAAAATCAGAGATACATTTTTCATATAATACGGCAATCTTTTCTTCTGTTGCACATCTGCAATAGAAATAACTACTGTTGTGTGGCTGTTTTACGCTAAAATTTTGAAAATCAGTAAATATCCGTTTATTAAATAATATCATGTTAATTTTAAAAGTAGACCGTGAAATTTATAGAGGAGGAGGGAGACAACTTCTACCGCGTAAGGATAAATTGTTTCGTCGGGTTATAAGGACCCAATTTCAACGGGAATTGGTTTATTTAACTTAGATTACAATTCAATTACTTTCTGTGAAAATACTACTTTCTGTGATTATGAAAGTTTATCTTAGACTTCAGTTAACGACATTTTCGAACATTAATGATGCATTCGTTCTTCCGGTTCTATGGGCTTGATTACTACAAAGTTTGGCTCACTAGACTTGGTTTTCGATTGTCTACGATACGTGCGGAGCACTTCCGGCACATGCTGCGTTAGGTAGCGGGGACCCAGATTACAGGTTCGTTCGGAAAGACGTTTGTTGGAAACACACGAGACGCTGTGGAATGCAATGGAACAACCGAAACTAGGTTCATTTTAAAGATTTTCAAAGGATATAAAATCATACAAACTTGAGTTTTATTTAAGGTTATTATGATGGGCCAGTGCAACGTCGGGTGGGTCAGCTAGTGTGATATAAAATTGCATTGTATAAAATTTGGTTGCATCGAAGGGAACTAGAAAAAGCAAGCAAAAAATTCATACCGCACAGTTTGTTTTTTATTTTTAATTCGATATAGATTTCGTTATTCATATGTCTAACTGTTTTATACGTTTAATACAATATGTTGAAACATCACAAAGAGATTATTATTTCTTAAAAAACCTTGTTTATGTGACTTACATTTTTCTACACAAACAAATTGCAGTAGTAATCCTTATCTCAGTTCATAAAATATTTTTTTTTAATGGCAATGGCCCATATCCGTTTATTTTTCAAAAAAATCATGAAAATTCAACAAACTGTCGTATCGGAACATTATTTGTACTATAAAATTTATCAAATAATGATAGTTTTGTGCAAAATGAAAAAAAAAAAAATAGTTAAAATTCTCACCGATAAGCGAAGTTTTAGGAGCCTCATTATAAAACTGTATGACAAATAGGCAGATTATGGATTCTTAAAATAGTTTGACACTAAAAAATTGAATTTGATTGTTTAGTATCTGAATGAAAATAGCTGTACATTTTATGCTTGTAAGAAATAAAAATGGTTCTATATGAATGCGTTAGAAAATAACCAATTTGGATTTGAGAAAATCATTAAAAAAAAAAAGAAAAGAAAGAGAAAAAAATCACTACCGGCTCGGCCTGCAGGCACAGGTAGATTTCGAAGTTAAGTACTAATTTCACCAAAAAGGCTAAATCAAGATTAGAGATAAACACAGTTTGACAATTTTTTCTGGTCGCTTTTGACGAGTTTTTTATTTTATTTTTCTGAACTGGTTTTATCAGAATCATGTTAAGGCTGTGTTCTCAACTACACTGTTCAACAAGGTTGATATTTTCTGACACAATGACATACAGATTTTTTAACGTAATTGTATAAAATTGGCAGACCTACTACAAGGGATTTTTCTCCCTTCGTTCAGTGTTTTTTCCCTTTTGCTGGGAAATTTGGTTCAAACTGTCACAGTATTTTCTGAAACATCTATTGTGTTTACAAAAAAAACCAGAAAACGTCTTTCAATTACATAGTTTTCGTATAACAACACCTTCCAATTTCATGCGTTTCCGAACAAAAAGGAATTCAAACTTATGTCATAAAGTTGCCCCTATGGATTTGAGAACAGCCTTAATACGATATTTTTTTCCTTTTTTGTGTAAGAGTTGGTTTTATCAAAATCTTGCCAATATAAAAGTTGTAGATAATATCAAGAAGATTTATAATAAATTTAAGCGGATTTGATAAATTGTGAATTGACGAAGTTATGATTTTTTTTCTTTTTAACCCTCTCCCTTTTTTCTGTAAGAGTTGGTACTATCAAAAACTTGTCAATATAAAAGTTGTAGGTAAGATTAAGAAGATTTATAATAAATTTAAGTGGATTTTATATCTTGTGAATTGACGAAGTTATGAATTTTTTTCTTCTTAAAACTCTATTTTTATTGCCCCTTGAGCCCATTTTAAATGATATCAAAAACCTGTTATACATAATTTTTTTTTTTACCTCTTCCTAGAAGTAATAATAACTTTAAACTGATTTGATATGCATTATAATTAAGAATTTTTTTTTTCTGTTTTCACAAAATCTTTCCCTATTTCCATCCCCTTGGTCGATTTTGCCCATTAACGAACTTTACCGAGATTTTCTGCCCCTTGATTGTATGGTATGGCCTTGACCAGTTTGGAAGAGGTTTGTGCAGAATTATGGAAGTTATCGTGTCCATAAAAAAGTGATATATATGGATAGATAGTTAGATAAAGTTTTGAACTGGGGATGGTTTGGTGTTCTATGGTTTCATGATCGGCGTAGATCTGCAAAAATGTTGGAAAAATGTAATATGTAGCATTTCTTATTACGAAATCTACCTAAAAATGTATTACCCTGATTTTATTCCTCTAAATATCTACAATATTCTGCTTAATACTGAATATCGTCCGAAATTCGTTAGATCCCTAGCTGAGGCTGGATACATTCTACGACTACAAATGCAAACTTTATTAACAAGAATGAAAAAAATAATATTAAATAAGAACCAATTTTATTAATATAAAGGAGGACCTAGCTTCAAATTTAAAGAAAAATTCTATATGCTTACCATATATATCTAATTCGATAAATGCTTTTCTTAAATTTTGAATATCAAATTAAATTAGAATTATTTGAAAAAAATATTTTTAATTTTCTCAACATATATTTTTTAACTTTAGAGTATTATTGATTACAAAGAAACCGTTATTGAAAAATTAAGTTAATACAAACAGAGGAATGAGGATGAAACGTAAAAAGTTCTCAATAAACTTGAAAATTGGTGAGACAATTAAAATTATATATCACGTTTAAAACAAAATGTTATTAGCCTCCGGTACGGTATGCTATTTCTTTCTCCCAGCTTATTTTGTGTCCAAAAAATAACGTTACTTTACAGAGGCTAGCCGTAAAACAAAGCATTACGATTAAATACTGTTTAGAAATTTTTTAAACTTCTAAGAATCGCACATTTTCAATTTTTATACCGTCGTATTGGAGAAAAAAAGTTCTTTTAAATGCATTTTGTAAGAAAACTGTATCTCCATTTATTTTTGGAATATTAATTTTTTTGTAGTTTTTAGAGCCATTTGCTTAATATTGGCAACGGAAGAACTCGATTTCTGTAGAAAGTAAAGGAAGAATAGTTTTAAAATAGCAATTATATATTTTTGTTGCCATTTTCTCGCAACAACCGAAAGAAAATGTAATTAAAATACGTGCTATTTTCAAAAAAAAAATATATAAACGAATGATTTCTGTTAAAACAATGGAGCTATTATATACTATATTTAATTGTAAGTATCTATGAATCATTAGATCGCCTTTTTTACTTTCTTCTATCTTTACAAGAAGAAAGTATTGGATTCATGAAAATTTTCGAATTCCGGTTTTCGACGGATTTACACGTTTTAGGGGTCAGAGATTCCAAAAAACATGTTTTTACAAAATGTCTGTCTGTGACTCTGTGAGTCTGTCTGTCTGTCTGTGTATGTGACACAAATTTTGTGGGCGCTCTATCTCAAGAACTAATGCACGGAATTTAATAAAAATTCATATTCAGTGAGTCCCTAATACAAATTGATGTTGATTAGTTTTTGGTGTAAATCGCTCAACAGGTGGCGCTGCTATGCTGCATTTTTCACGATTTTCGCAATACCTCTATCTCAAGAACTAATGCACGGATTTTCATAAAACTTCAGATTCAATTAATCCTTGATATGAATTAGTGCTGGTAACGTTTTGGTGCAGATCTCCCAACAGATGGCGCTGCTATGCTGCATTTTGCAGCATTTACACGATTTTCGTAATAGCTCTATCTCAAGAAATAATGCACGGATTTTCATCAAACTTCAGATTCTGTTAGTGCTTGACATGAGTTGACGTTTTCCACCTTGTGGTACAAATCGCTCAACAGGTGGCGCTGCTATGCTGCATTTTGCAGCATTTACACGTTCGTAATAGCTCTATCTCAAGAAATAATGCACGGATTTTCATCAAACTTCAGATTCTGTTAGTGCTTGACATGAGTTGACGTTTTGCACCTTGTGGTGTAAATCGCTCAACAGGTGGCGCTGCTATGCTGCATTTTTTGTGATTTCCGCAGTAGCTCTATCTCAAGAACTAATGCTTGGGTTTACAACAAACTTCAGATTCAGGTATACCTGGATATGAATTACTGCTGTTTATGTTTTGCTGTAAATCGCTCAACAGGTGGCGCTGCTATGCAGCATTTTTCTCGATTTCCACAATAGCTCAATGTCCAGAACTAATGCACGGATTTTTATCAAACTTCAGATTCAGTTAGTCCTTGACATGAATTGATGTTTTGTTCCTTTTGGTATAAATCGCTCAACAGGTAGCGCTGCTGTGCTGCATTTTTTGTGATTTCCACAGTAGCTCTAGCTCCAGAACTAATACACGGATTTTCATCAAACTTCAGATTCCGGTATACCTTAATATGAATTAGTGCTGTTTGTGTTTTGGGGCAAATCGCTCAACAGATGGCGCTGCTATGCTGCATTTTTTAGAATTTCCCCTACAGCTCTATCTCAATAACTAATGCACGAATTTTCATCAAACTTCAAATTCAGGTATACTTTTATATGAATAAATTGATATAATTTCTTTTACTATTTAAATGATTTAATTGACGTGATTTATATAGAAGAAAGTTTTGTGATGGCCACAACATACTAGTTTTCCCTTGAAATACGGAATATTTTTTTGCATTTGTGCATTATTTCGCGATAGTGATGTGCTATGCATGCTTTACTGCAGATGTTTAAGAGTAGATCGTAAATGTGGAATTCTTAAGCGGATGCGAATGACGTCATTTTACATAAAATAAAACGTGTGCTTTAAGTCTTAAAATTGAAATATGTTTTGTACTGCAGTAGAGTCCAGCTTAACTGAGTTATTTTCTTCTGGCGGACTGATGGTTTCTATTATTATGAAACAGCCATTATAAATGAAGTGTTAGGGGAAGATGAAAAAGCAGTCATCAAAAAAAAAAAAAAAAATATATATATATATATGTATGTATGTATATATATATATAGCCATTTTTTCTCCCATTCCGACCAGAAAATCAGAGTTCAAACTTTTACGGCTGCTCTTTCATTTTCACCTAACACTTCATTTATAATGGCTGTTTCATAATAATAGAAGCCATCAGTCCATCAGAAGAAAATGAAGTAATGGAAATGCCGGGGGCGACACTAAATTCTGAAAAAACAGAATTCCTGTTCTCTAGTTTAATATTATTGTATTAAATTTTCAGTTCATTTGTAAACGTAGGTGTATATGATCCAACAATGGCATTCATTATACAAATAATAGCTTCTCCAAAATAATTTTTTACATTCCGTGTTTAAATGTTTAAATTTCTTAATTAAATCAGAAAGAGAAACAGTCCTAATATTTTATTTTAAATCATTAACAGTGTTGAATTCATGGGGTGACCCGGGGGAGACATTCTCCCCAGAGAATAAATGTCCCCATGGAAGATTTGAGATTTTGTGTTTTCAATGGTCAAAAAGTGCAAATTCCAACACCACCCCCATCCCGGAGATCACAGAAATCCCTCACGAAAAAAATGTGTCCAAATTCAACTTGATCAATAAGAGAAAATTAGGAATAATCCAGTTTAATGCCATAATATGCTTTATTTGTATAAAACAGATTTATTAGCACGGCTAAATTGGTGTCAAATAATAGCTCTTTTTCGTTAGTAACAATAGAAAATGAAATGAATAAAGAAATGTCCAAACATGATGATTGATTTCTCCTTTCAACTGTTGCGTCATGCTTCCGCCATATACGCATATGTTGGCGCAACACTGTCTGGAATAAATAATGTTAGGGTGGAATAAAAATAAACAGCTCTTAAATTTACGATTATCTAGTCAAAAATAAATAAAAAAATAAATAAATTACTGATAAAAGGAAGTTAGATATAAAGGATTTTATTTTAATGTATTTATGCATAAAAATGTCTCCATGAATATTTTAGAAAGTTTTGGAAACAGGGCTGCCATTTGAGGGGGGCTGAGGGGACAATACCCCCCCCCAAGGAATTTGATTTTTCGGAAAATTTTCATCAATTGTCAGACAAACAAAAATTAAAAAATTGCTCAAACGCTATGATAATTTATCAGATTTGATTACAATAAAAACATATGTATTAAATAAATGATTTATGCATAGAAATTAATAATTATCCAAAACATTTCCTATTCGAACTTTCTTAAGGTGAGATATATATCGTACTTTGCCTAATTTTAAAAATACATGAGAGAAATTTTCTTTTATCAATTGCTTCTCAGCTGTGTACAACTTGCCCCTGATGGCTAGAAATTCAGGTATAGAGTTTTTTAAGATAGTTTTTTTTAGGGGTGGATGAGGGGCGAGTATAATTCAAGTTCTTAATTATCCGACTTTTTTACTTTTTTGGATTATTAGTGTCACATTATATTTACTGCAATCATTGCAATGTTATCAAATTATTTGCTTTATTAAACTATATTATATATGGTACACTCTAAATAATTTTCAACGCCTAGGAATGGAGTCTGCGAGCACCCAACAAAACAATTTCTTCAACACAAAACCGACAGACTTCCACCAAACCCCAAAGTAAAAGAAATTTGCTCCAATTTTAACATGTTTATAATAAAGTGTTGTATAATTTTATCCCTTAAGTACAGAAAGGAACACATGGGTATTACTATGAGCCACCATTAATAGTCAAATCTATAGTTTTTCATTTGAAAAATATTCAGGACTTCCTTGTTAAAAACCAGATCACACCGACTCCGACCGAAAGATATAAAGCACAATCCGAAAAACCTAAAGTCTACAGTCGTGGGAAAAAAAAAATTAAACACCCCTACTAACTCTGAAAAAATTATCGTAGAATAAAGTTACTGGTACCAAACGATTGGTAATAAAGTCTACTTTTAAATGATGTATATAAAATTTGCTTAGGGGGCCATCTGAATCTTAAAACGAACCATAACTTTGTTTTTTTCAATAGCAGTACACAATTCTGACAGCATAAATGAACTCTACACCCTTCAATTAGCCTAAAAACAAACTTTTATGATATTCGTACCACAAGTGTCCGATAAATTAAGGAGTGGATTTGCCCCCTTTATTCTTAACTAATGAACCTCCAAATCTAATCAATGCAGCTCCTTAACATAATAAACCGATATAGCAAATTTGGAGTAAATTGAATAACTCTGCATGGAAAACCCATTTATCTAAATAAAGGGGTGGGGGGAGGGACTAGCTTCCCTATCCCCCTTTATTCTTAACTAATGAACCTCCAAATCTAATCAAGGCGGCTCCTTAACATAGTAAACCGGTATACCAAATTTGGAGCAAATCGAATAATTCTGCATGAAAAACCCATTTATCTAAATTAATGGGGTAGCCCCCTTTGCTTCCTTTATTCTTAACTAATGAACCTCCAAATCTAATCAAGGCAGCTCCTTAACATGATAAACCGGTATAGCAAATTTGGAGCAAATCGAATAAGTCTGCATGAAAAACCCATTTATATAAATTAAGGGGGGGGGGGGGTTAGCTCCCTTATTATCCCCCCTTTATTCTTAACTAATGAACCTCCAAATCTAATCAGGGAAGCTCCTTAACATAATAAACCGGTATACCGAATTTGGAGCAAATCGAATAATTTTGAATGAAAAAACATTTATCTAAATTAAGGGGAGTAGCCCTCTTTCCCCCTTTATACTTAACTAATGAGCTTCCAAATCTAATCAGGGAAGCTCCTTAACATAATAAACCGGTATATCAGATTTAGAGCAAATCGAATAATTCTGCATGAAAAACCCATTTATCTAAATTAAGGGGAGGGACTAGCCCCCTTTATCTTTAACCAATGAGCCCCCAAAACTAATCAGGAAAGCACCTTTCCAGAAAGAACCTAGACAAAAAAATTGAAGCAAATCGGATGTTTTTATCAAGAGTTACCTCGTTACGTGAATATGTCCGTACATACTTACATACATACAGAACGGCGGGCACATCAGCTCTCTGACTTTGATAGCCTGTGAGCTAAAAAGTTGAATTATGATGGTGACGAGTTATTGAGGTTGACATTGTTGGTATATCACCGACCCATATCAATGTGTCTTCTAAATTCTTTCGGCAAAATGTATGCTTTGGATAAATATCATGTCGGCTATTTGACCTGTCGGCTAATTTTCATGTCTCCTAATTGTCCTGTCGGGTAATTGTCAGGTCGGCTATTTGACCTGTCGTCTAAATGTCCTGTTGGTTATTTGATCTGTCGGTTAATTGTCCGGTCGGCTAATTGTCATATCGGCTATTTGACCTGTCGGCTAATTGTCATGTCGACTAAATATCATGTCGGCTAATTGTCCTGTCAGCTAAATATCATGTCGGCTAATTGTCCTGTCGGCTAAATGTCTTGTCGGCTAAACTTCCTGTCGGCTATTTGACACCTGTCGGCTAAATGTCCTGTCGGGTAAATGTATGTTTCGGCTAATTGGTGTCTGCTAAATGTCTTGTCGGCTATTTGGTTTTCGGCTAAATGACATAGACCCCCCGTAACCTAACTGTAACTTACCCATAATCTAACCGTAACCTATCTGTAACGGAAATGGAACATAACCGTAACGTAACCGTAACCTACTTATAACCTAATCATAACCTAACTATAACATAACTGTAACCTAACAGTAATCTATCTGTAAAATAAACGTAACATGATGGTACGCTAACCGTAACCTAATTATTAACTAACCGTATCCTAACTGTAACCTAACCGTAAGTTAACAGTAGCCTGGCGGTAACCTAACCATAACCTAATTGTAATCTATCCGTAACCTACTGTAACTTATCCGGAACCTAACCGTAATCTAACTGTAACCAATCCGTAATCCTATTTGTAACCAAACTGTAACGTAACTGTATCCTATCCGTAACCTAATCGTAGCAGAAATGTAATCTAACTGTAACCTATCCATAACTTAACCGTAATCTAACTTCATCCTAACCATAACGTAACCGTAACCTACTTATAACCTAACCATAACCTAACTGTAACATAACTGTATCCTAACAGTAATCTATCTGTAAAATAAACGTAACATGACGGTACGCTAACCGTAACCTAATTATAACATAACAACTGTAGCTTGGCGCTAACCTAACCGTAACCTATTTGTAACCTATCCGGAACCTAACCGTAATCTAACTGTAACCTATCCGTAATCCTATTTGTAACCAAACTGTAACGTAACTGTATCCTATCCGTAACCTAATCGTAGCAGAAACGTAATCTAACTGTAACCTATCCGTAACTTAATCGTAATCTAACTGTAACCTATCCGTAACTTAACCGTAATCTAACTGTAACCTATCCGTAACTTAACCATAATCTAACTGTAACATAAACGTAACCTAATTGTTACCTGAAAGTAACATAACTGTAACGTAACCGTAATCTAACTGTAACCTAACCATAACGTAACTGTAACCTAAGTTTAACGTAACCGTAAACTAATTATAATCTATCTGTAACCTAAAAGTATCCTAACCATAACCTAACTAGGCTAATCGTCCTCTCAGCTAAATATCCTGTCGTTTAATTGTCCTGTCGGCCAATCGTCCTGTCGGCTAAATGTCCTGTCGGCTAATTGTCTTGTCGGCTAAATGTCCTGTCGGCTAATTGTCCTGTCGGCTAAATGTCATGTCGGCTTATTGTCCTTTCGGCTAAATGTCCTGTCGGCTAATTGTCACGTTCGGCCAATTGCCTGTCGTCCAATTGTCTGTCTGCTAAATGTCCGTTTCGGCACATTGTCCTGTATGCTATACGTACGTTTCGGCTACTTGTCCTGTCGGCTAAATGTACTTGTTGGCTACATGTCCTGTCTGCTAAATGTACGTGTCAACTAAATGTACTTGTCGGCTAAACGTCCTGTCGTCTAAATGCTGTCTGCTAAATGTCTTGTCGGCTATTTGGTTTTCGGCTAATCGTCTGCGACCGACACAAGAGATCTGAGTAGCAAATGAAACTTATCAAATTGTTGTATGTGTGTATAAAAAATAATGCCAGAAATTTTCGTCTTACGACAAATTGTTGAGCAATTTGTGCCTTATTTTAGATCTGTTTGAACTATACATTCTATAATGAAACACCCAAGGTTCGGAAAATAAGATATATAAATATTTTTTAATTGATTTCAAATCCATGCTTGCCCCTTGATTTCAAATACATTTGATTCATGGTTTTTATCAAAGATTTTAACTTGAAATATACACGTATGGTAGATAAAAATCATACATTAAAATTACACAACTTTAGTTGCAAAAAATAGATAAAGAATTGGAATTTATGGTATTTTTCGGAGAGTTTAACTTGCAATATAAATTTATGGCAGGGGGAATCATACATTAAAATTACACAATTTTAGCAGTAAATGATTAAAGCTCCCTTTAAAAATAAATATGCCTTAATTTTAAATGTTAAATATTAGGATTGTTATTACAAAAATTTGTCAATAAAAATATTAATTTTTTTCAAACAATTAAAACAAAACTTCTATTTATCAGTTAAAATTTCAAATTTCATAATGTATGATTAACTTAAAATACACATTCTGTTGATAAGTATTACAACTAAAAAAGCATTTTTCACTAGTAGTATATACTTTCATATAATTTACAACAAAGATGGCTTTAATATTAATATATTCTAATAAAATCTACAAAAGATAACAATTTTTTTTATTTGTTATTAAATTCAGTGAATGGAATAAAATGTATAGGTAAAACAAATGGGTATTCCAACTGAAGGGGGACTTCTGTCAAAAGAAACATTTTTTGCATTAAAATTTACCACAGACACTTTAATTAAAATTTATTGTGTTTATTGAATAATTGGGTTTGCCAGGAAGCAAATATCTCGTTAAATAAACTATACAAAAGTTAAAAATGACATTAGAAAATTCATTTCTAATAAAAGAAAATTATCTGTATTAATAAACATGTAAGTGTCACTGATACAGTTTCATGATAGTTTAGTTTTTTAATATTGTTTGTTTAAGTGAGATTATTTTCTATGAGGCAATATTAAATGCTATATTTGTTGTAAATTACATGAAAGTACATACTACTAGTGAAAAATGCTTTTTTAGTTGTAATACTTATCAACATAACGTGTATTTTAAGTTAATAACACATTACGAAATTTGAAATTTTGATTGATAAATAGAATTTTTGTTTTAATTGTTTGAAAAAAAAAAATAATATTTTTATTTACGAGTTTATGTAATAACAATCCTGATATTTATAATTTAAAATTAAGACATATTTATTTTTAAAGGGAACTTTATTTACTACTAAAATTGTATAATAATGTATGATGCCATAAATTTATATTTCAAGTTAAACTCTCCGAAAAATACCACAAATCCCAATTTTTTAACTATTTTTGCTACTAAAGTTGTGTAATTTTAATGTATGATTTCCTCTGTCTTAAATGCACATTTCAAGTTAAAATCTTTGATAAAAACCAGGAATCAAATTATTTGATTGCATTTGAAATCAAGGGGCAAGTATGGATTTAAAATAAAGTTAAAAAAAAAAATCTTGTTTATTGAATCTTGGGTGTTTAATTATTGAATGTATAATTCACATAGATCTAAAATAAGCCACAAATTGCTCAACAAAATCATAAAATGGAAATTTCTAGCACTGTTTTTGATGCACACATACAACTATTTGATAAATTTCGTTTGCTACTCAGATCTCTTGTGTGACGTCATTCTCTCTTGAGTGCTCATGAAGCAGGCCCGTAAGAGAAGAAAGTTGTTTTATCATGGCCCCGCCTCAAGCCAGCTCGAGAACATCCGAGTGGTGTTCTTTCCAGCCAAATACACAAGCAACTTGCAGCCATTTGATCTGGGAATAATTGCAAATTGTAAAGTGCACTATCGGAAGATGATACTTCAGTACCTTACAACATGTCTTACTGCAGAAGTAAAGCACTCCAAAATAAGTGTTCTTAAGGTAATAAACAGATTCCATCATGCGTATTACTGAACTAACTATTTTAACCTTCTTGCCAGCTTCGTTAAGGAGGGACTTCATTCACACGAAAACACTCGCTCGTTAATGTTAATTCTAAAGGAGAATTTTTTTAATATCTGTTTTGCATTTCAATATTTTTAAATGATTCTTTTGCATCGGATAGCTAACTGCAATTTCTGCAAAAGCCATTTTTTACACTTTTGATTTTGTTTACAGGTTTTTATTTATTAGGATACTTTCACTTTTGGAATAGATTTTGAAGAAGAAAGCATCCACATGAAAGAAATCCGCAAACAAAATTGAAAAAGTAAAAAACAGTCTTCATAGAGATCGACCTCAGCTATCTAATGAAAAAAAAAAATCTTTAAAAATATTAAAATTACAAGATTTTTTTTTTAAATTCTGCCACAGGATTAACATTAGTGAGTGGGTGTTTTTGCATGAGTGAAATGAGACGCTTAATAGCATACACAAGTCACGGGAAAAATGTTCAAGCTAATGTTACTTTGTAACTATGTAGTATACTGTTTGTTACTATGTAACTATACTAATGTAACTATACTTTGTTTATTTTTATGAGGATAGCATGTATACTTGTAGAGAAATTAAGGTTTTTATAAAAACAGTCCCAAATTTCGCCAAGTTTTTTGCTTATAATTTGCAGAGTTCTTAATAGAAAAAAAAAGTTATTTTCAGAAAATATGACAAACAACATAGTACACAATACTCTGCAATCAGAATTAAAAAATAATAAAAATTGGATGAAAAATGAGCAGGCTTACTAAAAAAAGTTTCACTGCGCATGCGTGAATGCAATCAAAATATAATGTGCATAATGTATTAGCTAAGT
The DNA here is from genome assembly GCA_963932465.1 of Maratus speciosus. Taxonomy (NCBI): domain Eukaryota; kingdom Metazoa; phylum Arthropoda; class Arachnida; order Araneae; family Salticidae; genus Maratus; species Maratus speciosus. The sequence continues at coordinate 246,639,594 of OZ010792.1, forward strand.
ATATCGAGCAACTTTTGTGAAAGTCTCAAAATCATAGCTTGAAAATTCTAAAAATTATCGTTGATAGAATAAGCTCAAAATCCATTTTTCACAAAAGGAAGCAAAAAGATGAGGGGTTGTATCCAAATATAGTAGTACGTGCAATATTGTTAATGCTATCTTGGCACTAATCAACAGATATTTGATACAACCCCTCATCTTTTTGCTTCTTAAATAAGGCTTCTTATAAAAGGAAACTTAAACGTCTCAGCGAAAGAAAGTTTTCAAGATATATTTTTTTAAATGTTCCAGTAAGCCATTAATTAAGTTGTATGTTTTACTGAGTTCTATATTTTGTTGTCCGGCCCCGAGCAAAACGTATAACTAGAGTTCCACTAAAAATACATATAATTTTTAATTTCTTTAAAATTTTTGCAGTAAAAAGATAATTTTATTTACAGCGGGTTCTTAAATCTCGAGCTCAACAATGTGAAATTTTATAAGATTTTTCCAACTCATTTTCAAATTTAAAGGCATAAAATTGGCAGGTCTGACTATAGAAGAGAAATGAGTGTTCCATTAAACACATTGCTTATTAATAGGGATGCACCGGATATTGATTTTGCCGGATACCGGATATCCGAAGCTCCTTTGCCTGCTGAATTCGGATATCCGGCACTAGATATGTTTTTAGTTATATGGTGAATTATTTCTTAATATAATGCCATCTCAGAACAATAAATTACAAACATGTTTCACACATCATTAAAACATTTTAAATGTACTGAAATATAATTTACAAAAACTATATCTCTTTGAATATCAGGGCTTGAAATTCAAGTTTTTCCAAGAGAGGAGTTTCCTATCTAACATTTATAAATGCAGGGGAGTTGAACTGTTAGATTGGGGGGGGGGGGGGGATCTTTAAACCCTGTTATTTTTTATGTGCCACTTAAGGAATTACATTTATATACAGACATGACAAAATACCATTGAAATAATTTAAATTAACTCCTCAAGATAATTATCCAAAATTTTTATTTTTATTAAGAAAAGAACAGAATCAAGCTTTATTACCATGTCTATTTTTCAACTTTCACCTAATGTTATGGAGAAAAGTTGAAGACTTTAAAATTTAAAAAGAGAAAGAAATTATTACAGATCTGCTGGACTAAGCTACAGAACTTTCATGTTCAGGAACTCAATTGTCGGATCAAAACCCAGTAGAAGATTGTCTAATTGCTGATGATGATACTCCTGTAAGTGACCAGATGACTGGCAGTGAGATTTGTGACATAATGCCAAGGAATATTTCTAAGGCCAATCTCAGACGGACGTCTTTTTGCACGCTTTTTTGCTTACGTATTATCCATTCACAATGCTATAGCATTGTGAATGGATAATACGTAAGTAAAACATACATTATATATATACATTTCATACTGTTATTTTATACTATTCTTAACATTTATAGTAAAGTGTTCCGAATTACGGAAAAACCCCTTATCCAGAATATCTCAGGTCCCAAGCATTCTGGATAACGGATCCTATACTGTACTTCAATATTATTAGTTTAATATTATATCAACTTTGATTTTGATCTCAAATTTCTGCTCCAGTTAATTAATCAGAATAAGAGTAAGTTAATTTTGATCATGATATCTATTAAAATCAATAATTTTTTCGTTATTCTGTTGTACATCAGCTGTTCGTGAATAGCCAGCTTAACAGGATGCGAGTTCCCGTCACTTCACGAGCCGCCAATATACAATAAAAAAAAAAAAAAAAACTGCGAAAAATCGATAACATTTTACAAAAATTGCTGGCCATAGCCAAAAATATACACAAAAGATTGGTTCAATTCTATGCTTAGCTTCATACACTTTTCGATGATAAAATAATGAAAATAACATAAAAATCACTATTATAGCGACTTCTTCCAGGGGAATATTTTCAAATTGAAGGAGGACCTGTTGGCCAAAGCCAAAAACATACCTCCAAAAATTGGTTCAATTCTATGCATAATTTCATACACTTTTTGATGGTACAATAATGAAAGTGGCACAAAAATCGCTATTACAGCGCCCCCTTCTGGCGGAATATTTCCAATTTAAAGGAGAACCTGCTGGACATAGCCAAAAACATACACAAAAAATTTTGCTCAATTATATGGATAACTTTATACACTTTTCGATGGTACAATAATGAAAATGGCTCAAAAAATCACAATTTCAGCACCCCCTTCTGGCAGAATACTTCCATATTGAAGAAGGACCTGCTGGCCACAGCCAAAAACATACACAAAAAATTTGGTTCAATTCTATGTATAACTTCATACACTTTTTGATGGTACAATGGCGACACATGGACAGACAGACATTTTGTATAAACATGTTTTGGGATATCTGGCCCCTAAAATGTTTAAATCCATTGAAAACCAATTGAAAAGATTTCAATTACAATACTTTCTCCTATTGAAGATGGAAGAAAGTAAAAATAGGCCTGCTTAATAGGGATGCACCGGATATTGATTTTGCCGGATATCGGATATCCGAAGCTCCTTTGCCTGCTGGATTCGGATATCCGGCACTAGATATGTTTTTAGTTATATGGTGAATTATTTCTTTATATAATGTCATCTCAAAAAAATAAATTACAAACATGTTTCACACATCATTAAAACATATTAAATGTATTGAAATATAATTTACAAAAACTATACATCTGAATATCAGGGCTTGAAATTCAAGTTTTCTCAGGAGGGGAGTTTCCTACCCAACATTTTTAATGCAGGGGTGTTGGACTGTTAGAAAGGGAAAAAAAAAAAATCTTTAAACCCCATTATTTTTTATGTGCCACTTAAATAATTACATTTATACAGACATGTAAAAATACCATTGAAATCATTTAAATTAACAACTCAAGATAATTATCCAAATTTATTTTATTAAAACAAAGGAACAGAATAAAGCTTTATATATACCATGTCTATTTTTCCATTTTCACCTAATGTTATGGGCAATTAACAATTGGGTCGCTAAATGAATTTCTTAATTTAGATTTTATTCCATTTTGCGTGTTTTAGCCTCTTTCACAAGTTACACCTTTGACAAACAGTACAGAGCAACTTTTATAACTTTAGAAATTATTGGAAACACATGGTTATGCTCTCTTAAAAAATTTTAGAAAACTTTGCAAAAACTGATGTGCATTAATTTTTAACTTATATGAATAATTTATATCGGTATTGTATGTCATGTCTGAACAAATTTGTTTTATTATATCCTTAATGGAATTATAGTCAAAACTGTAATCCCTGCTATTTTCGTTAATTAAACTATGTTATATGCATTGGAATTTTAAATCCATATCCAAAGTTTGAAAAGGGAATAGTCAATTGATTTCTTCTATTACATGAGAAAAGGTTGATTTCAAAAAGTCATGTCCTAATTTTTGTAAGTTCACCAAAGTTTTTTTTTTTTGGTTTTTTTCATGTGCACCACAAGTGTTATCTCATTTTGTTTAGTGCTGACTATTGGCCAATTTGGTAGAGCTCCGGTGGCCGTTGCTGCCTTTTTAGTTATTACCTATTTTGGGCACACGGAAAAAACATCGCAAAATACGTAAATTGGTCGTAGAAAAAATATCGCTGATTTCGTCAATCACGGTGAAAATAAAAAAAATAATTTGTCGATTGGTTGCAAGAAAAAAACTGAAGTTTATGGGAAATCGGCAGTTGGAAAATATCACGAAATTTGTCAATTGATCAGGGATAAGTACCGTGAAATTTGCCAGTCCGTTACAAACAAATATCCTGAAATTCCTCAGCCGGTTGCAGAAAAAAAAACGAGAAATTTTTCAATCAGATGCAGAAAAACAATCGTTACTTTCATCAGTATGTCGCAAGAACAAACAGGGAAATTTGCCAATCAGTCATAGAATAAAATTTCTAAATTTGCCAATTGATCACGAGAAAAAAAATTATGAAATTCATCGATTGGTCTTCAGAAAAAATCGTGAAATTCGTCTGTCGGTTGTGGAGGAAAATCGCAAAATTTTTCAGTCATATGCGGAAAAACAAACATGAATTTTGTCAATTTGTTGTAAGAAGAAACAGTGAAATCTACCAATCGATAGTGGAAAATATAACGAAATTTGTCCATCGGTCTCGAGACTTTGTCGTCGTTTTACGAAGAAACATTTTCGGAAAATGATTTTTTAGAAACAGGAGCCTTCCGCCCCCAATATTCTTTAGGGCACGAATTCTGCAATCCCGTCTCGAGATTCAAGCCCTGTAATGTATATTAATAATGTTGTATAAAAAAATGTAATTTAAACATTAAAATATTCTGTTTATTTGTACAATGAAATGCTGATAATTGCTACTGAATTTGGATATGGGATTGACTATATTGATAATTGCTAATAATTAATTTGTACAATGAAATGCTGAGAATTTGTACAACAAATTTTAACCAATTAATATGCCTATAATTATAGAGTATTTTCACAAAGAAATACATACTTTCTTTTTATAATTTAAACATAAAATATCTACTAATATACCCATTATTAAAGAGTTATTTTCTCCAAACATAGGTTTAGTTGATGCCTTTTTTCTGTTTTAATTATTTAATACTGTTTTGGTTTAAGTCACATTTAGTTTTATTTTAAGTTAAATTACTGTGATATTTATAAGTAAAAAGAAAATTACTTTTAATTCTAAATATTTATAATGAAGTTACAAAAATAACTAATTGGATGTGCCCATCCCAAAACTTTCTTCTATCTCATACATCTTAATATTTCAAAAAGTAGTGCCAAATGTTAATATACTTCTATATTATTAGTTCAATATTATACCACTTTGATTTTGATCTAAAATTTCTGCTCCAGTCAATCAAAATAAGAATAAGTTAATCTCGATCATGACATTTATTAAAATCAATAATTTTTTCGTTATCTGTTTTACATCAGCTGTTTGTGAATAGCCAGCTTAGCAGGATGCGAAGTTCCCATCGCTTCACGAGCCACCAATATACAATACAAAAAAAAATAAAAAAATAAAAAAAAACTGTGAAAAATCTAGAAAATTTTACAAAAACCACTGTTACAGTGCCAACTTCTGGTGGAATATTTCCGAATGCAAGGGGAAACTGCTGGCCATAGCCAAAAATATACACAAAAAATTGGTTCAATTCTATGCATAACTTCATACACTTTTTGATGGTATGATGGCGACACATGGACAGACAGACATTTTGTATAAACATGTTTCGGGATCTCTGACCCCTAAAACGTCTAAATCCGTTGAAAAACAGAAATCGAAAAAAATCTCAATTACAATACTTTCTTCTATTGAAGATATAAAAAATAGGCCTGTTTAATTATTAAACTTAAAAGAGAAAGAAAATTAATAAAGTCATACTTTAATAAACAACTTCAAATTTTGTTTCGCATTCTGAAAGTAGAGGTACAATTTTCTAAAAGATGCAAATGTAATTTCTTAAATTTATTATAAAGAGTTCAAATATCAATGTTAGGAAAGTTGGCAATTCTTTAAACGTTTGAGAATTACCTTTTACTCATGAATAGTGGACTTATTTTCATATTTAGCATTATAAGCAAAAGCTTTTCGGCATTGTTTGGGTCAAACGATTTCTCTTATCCTTATATATTTGCTTTGCTGCGCTCTGCCGGACTAAACTTTTGAGAATTACCTTTTACTCATGAATAGTGGACTTATTTTCATATTTTGCATTATAAACAAAAGTTGTTCGGCATTGTTTAGGTCAAACGATTTCTCTTATCCTTATATATTCGCTTTGCTATGCTCTGCCGGATATCCGGCAGAGAAATCGGATATCCGGTGATTGTGATTCGGATATCCGGTGGTATTTCGGATATTGAAAAATCAGCCGGATATGCCGGATATCGGATATTTACCGGATATCCGTTGCATCCCTACTGCTTAATTCCTAAACTTAAAAGAAAGAAAGAAAATTAATAAAGTCATACTTTAATAAACAACTTCAAATTTTATTTTACATCCAGAAATTAAAAGTACAATTTTCTAAAAGATGTAAATGTAAATTCTGAAATTTATTATAAAGAGTTCAAATATCCATGTTGGGAAAACTGGCAACTCTTTAAACTTTTGGAGAATTACCTTTTACTCATGAATAGAGAACTTACTTTCATATTTTGCATTATAAACAAAAGTTGTTTGTCATTGTTTGGGTCAAACGATTTCTCTTATCCTTTTATATTCGCTTTGCTGTACTCTGCCGGATATCCAACAAAAAAGTCGGATATTCAGTGATTGTGATTCGGATATCTGATGGTATTTCGGATATTGAAAAATCAGCTGGATATGCCGGATATCCGTTGCATCCCTACAAGTTATAAGCAATTGTGGCTATGAGATGACAAGTTTTTCTCCTCTCTTGCGGTGCTGCATTGGGAATTTGGTTCAAAATGCAAACTTTGACAGTATTTTCTGAAAGACCCTTTTTGTTTACCAAAAAAAAAATTAAAAACGTGTTTCAATTACATAGTTTCTGAATAACAACATCTGCTAATTTCCTGTGTTTCAGCATATACAGGGTGATTCTAAATTGTTTTTACAAAATAAGAGAGGGGATAGTACCCATCCAGACGAGAAATAATTACCATAGAACCAGGGCCGTAGCGACCGCCCCCCATACTCCCCATTTGGGGGGGGGGGGGGCGCTGAGCAAAGTCAGGGGCCCAGTAGTGAGCTATTGTACCTTTCAGCCGAACTTTTTTTTTTTTTTTACTTTTTAAATTTTTTTTTTTATGAATTTTTAATAATATTTTATTTTGTTTTATCGGAATTCATTTTTTTGTCAAAGATCTTGATTAGATTTAGAAATAGAAAACAGATATGTGCTTTTCTTCTATATCGACCACTTTTTATCTGAAGGCTGTAAGTTCTACTTAAAAAATAAAATGGCATTTTAGTATTTTTGGGGCGCACCTATCAATGGGCGAAAAAGGTGAAACCAAAGGTTCAAAACTTCTTTAATACTATTACTTCCATCAAACGAAACAGATATGCCCTTTTTTTCTACAGGAACCATTTTTTTTAAAGGGGCCCAGATGAAAGAAATTTTGCAGGCTCTAGATTCTTTTGAATTGTCTTTTTTAGGGCCCCCTATATAAATGCGAAAAAGTTGGAGCCCAAGATTCAAAACTTTTAAGCCCATTTTTTGATCCAAATTTTTTAAAAATATGCTTTTAAAACTCACTTAGGAACCCAATAAGTTTCAAAACTTCGTTATACTATTACTTCCTTCAACCAAATGTGCTTCCTTTCTATAGACATTATTCTTTTTAAAGGTTCCCAGATGAAAGAAATTTTGCACGCTCTTAATACTTTTTAAATTGTCTTTTGGGGGGCCCCCAATAAAAGTGAGGAAAAGTTGGAACTCAAGATTCAAAACTTTTAGGCCCCATTTTTATTATTCAAATGTTTTAAAAATATGCTTCTTAATATCATTGGGGGCCCCAACAAGGTTCAAAACTTTCTTAATACTATTACTTCTTTTGACCAAAACAGATATGCACTTCCTTTCTATAGCCAGTATTCTCTTTAAAGGTTCCCAGATGAAAGAAAGTTTGAAGGTTCTGATTTCTTTTTGAATTGTCTTTTTTAGGGCCCCTTATAAACGGGAGGAAAAGTTGGAGCCCAAGATTAAAAACTTTTAGGACTCACTTTTTTATTCAAATGTTTAAAAAACATGCTTTTCAAACTCGTTGGGAGTCCCAATAAGTTTCAAAACTTCCTTAATACTATCAGTTCCTTCAAACAAATGTTGCCTTCTTTCTTCCTGTTGCCTTTTGTTGGTTTCTTTCTATAACCAGCATTTTCTTTAAAGGTTCCCAGATGAAAGAAATTTTGCAGGCTCTAAATTCTTTTGGATTGTCTTTTTTAGGGCCCCCTATAAAGGTGGGAAAAGTTGGAGCCTAAGATTCAAAACTTTTAGGTCCCATCTTTTTATTCAAATGTTTTAAAAATATGCTTTTTAATCTCGTTGGGGGCCCCAACAAGGTTCAAAACTTTCTTAATACTATTACTTCTTTTGACCAAAATAGATATGGACTTTCTTTCTATAGCCAGCATTCTCTTTAAAGGTTCCCAGATGAAAGAAAATTTGCAGGCTCTAAATACTTTTTTAATTGACTTTTTGGGGGCCCCCTATAAAAGTGAGGAAAAGTTGGAACTCAAGATTCAAAACTTTTAGGACTAATTTTTATTATTCAAATGTTTTAAAAATGTGCTTTTTATTATCGTTGGGGGCTCCAAAAAGGTTAAAAACTTTCTTAATACCATTACTTCTTTTGACTAAAACAAACATGTCCTTTTTTTCTATAGCTACCATTCTTTTTAAAGGTTCCCAGATGAAAGAAATTTTGCAGGCTCTATATTCTTTTGAATTGTCTTTTTTAAGGCCCCCTATAAACGGGAGGAAAAGTTGGAGCCCAAGATTTAAAACTTTTAGACCCCATTTTTATTATTCAAATGTTTTAAAAATATGCTTTTTAATATTGTTGGGGGCCCCAATAAGTTTCAAAACTTTCTTAATCCTATTACTTCCTTCAACCAAATGTGCTTTCTTTCTACTGTCACGATTCTTTTTAAAGGTGCCCAGATGAAAGAAATTTTGCAGGCTCTAAATACTTTTTTAATTGACTTTTTGGGGGCCGCCCATAAAAGTGAGGAAAAGTTGGAACTCAAGATTCAAAACTTTTAGGCCCAATTTTTATTATTCAAATGTTTTAAAAATATGCTTTTTAATCTCGTTGGGACCCCAATAAGGTTAAAAACTTTCTTAATACTATTGCTTCTTTTAACCAAAACAGACATGCCCTTTTTTTCTATAACTACCATTCTTTTTAAAGGTGCCTAGATGAAAGAAGTTTTGCAGGCTCTAAATTCTTTTTGAATTGTCTTTTTTGGGGCCACTCTTAAAAGTGAGCAAAATTCGGAACTCAAGATTCAAAACTTTTAGGCCCAATTTTTATTATTCAAATGGTTTAAAAATGTGCTTTTTAATCTCGTTGGGGGCTCCAACAAGGTTCAAAACTTTCTTAATACTATTACTTCTTTTAACCAGAACAGACATGCCCTTTATTTCTATAGCTACCATTCTTTTTAAAGGTGCCCAGATGAAAGAAGTTTTGCAGGCTCTAAATACTTTATAAATTTTCTTTTTTGGGGCCGCTCTTAAAAGTGAGCAAAATTCGGAACTCAAGATTCAAAACTTTTAAGCCTCATTTTTTTTTTCAAATGTTCAAAAAATATATGCTTCTTAATCTCGTTGGGGACCCCAATAAGCAGGCATCTATGTGCATTGCATATGCCGCCTATCCACTTATGTTCGACCTGTTTCGTTTTGAACATTTCATTTCTCTTGTCTCGATAAATTATGTTAACTATACATAAATTACATCGTGTATTTATTTAATCTACTAGCAGAGCTTCGCTAATTGCTTTTTTAAAAAAAGAACCCATTTTTTGGAGTTCTCCATTGGGGGCTTTCACTGCCTTTCGCAGCGTAAGCCTTTTCCGAATATTCCCGCTCCGATCTTGAATCAAACAATCATTGAATTTTTCGATATTTTTCGAATTTCGATGATTTTTTCGATAAAAGTGATAGTGTCCAGATAAAAGTATACTTTTCCAGCATCGTAGCTCAAGTGCTACAGGAACAAATTTGTTATTTTTCCACTTCAGCTTAATTATGACAGCAGCAAAGTCTACTGGATAATTCTTCGGTTTCAGAAAAAAAAATGTCAAAAAACTCCGCAAAACGCGAAAAAAAAGTGTAAAAATCTTATAAAAAATTGGGCAAAAATTCAAAAATCGCTGAGAGAAAATTGATTATATCGAGCCAAAAGATTGTAACTGGAATGTGAAAAAATTGCCGTGAAAGACAAAAATATGTTAAAAATCACATAAAATGTTCGTAAAAAATTCAGAAATTTCTATGGACATATTTTCTATATTGAGCTAAAAGACTGAAACCTGATTCCTTTTAGGGATGTCAAAAATCTGTGCCGCAGATGGCAAAATTTTTACTATATTGGGATAAAAGATAGAAACTGGGTTCCTTTTACACTGTCTCTCCAAGAAAAAAAAAGAAAGAAAGAAATCAGTAAATTGAAGGATTTTTTCCGTAACTTTTTCTTTCATTCAAACACACACACAAAAAAAAGCTTTGATTTGATTTTCTCATTTTCCGCGAAAATATAGAAAACTCACCAATCTAACATAAAATTTACCTAACATCCTTACTAAATTTGAAGATGCATTTTTGTCAAATCAAATCACAGGAGTGTTCCGCCAACTTTGCTGCATTGTACTTTTCCCTATTAGAAACTGAACTTTTACGCATGACTTTTTCCTTCATAGCACGAAGAAGTCGCGAATAAAACATCAAAATTTCTAGAAATTTTCCTTTCTAAAGAAAAATCACATAAAAAATTCGCGAAATATTTAAAAATCGAAGAAGACTACTTTACTATATTCGGCTAAAATGGAAAGATGGATTGAAAATAGATTCCTTTTATGAATGTGGGGGAAAAAGCACGAAACTCGAAAAAATACAAAAAATAGCGTAAAAAATTAAATGAAAAAAATTCGAATCAAAAAATTTAAAAACCTGTTTCGAGCAACTTCAGGCATATAGGTAACCTTCCTGTCAAATTTTGAAACAGAAAAACATCTTGTGAAACAGAACATCTTTTTGAAACAGAAAAACATCTTGTCAGACAAAGAAAAACTCTGGACAGACAAACATCTGTCTTTATTATTAGCTACTAGGAAACCCGTCTTCATTGCCCAAAGAAAGGTACCTTCTATCCGAAGGTATTTTTTTTTTTTCTTAAGTTTCAACTTGGGTGACAATTTTAAACTGGAGAAAACCGGAATATATGAAAACAACATCCCAAAAGTATTTTTTTTTTTAAATTAGTAAATCTGTACATATATATGTATTTAATAAAAGGCACCAATCCGAGAGGGAAAAAAATTGTTATAAGTGAATATTTTCTGCTTAAAGAAAATCTGTCTGGGCCACGCGGATAGCATTGTCAAACTGAAGAGAAAATTGAAAATACGAAAACAACTTCCATATTTTTTATTTATTTATTTTGTTTATGAACAATACTTAGCAATTCTACATTTGTAAAAGGAATTAAGTTTCAAACTTTTTTGCCAAATTTTGTCCTCTGCTGTTTTTAAAATTTTCGAGAATTTTTATGTGATTTTTAGTTTTTTTTTTCACTTTTCTGGTAGTTTTTTTAATATTCGTAAAAAAAAAGGTTTCAATCTTTTAACCCAATATGAGTAAAGTTTGATCTGTATGAACTTTGAAAATTTTTATGCCATTTTTGGCGTTCTTTCGCGTTCTTCGGCTATTTTTTTGACTTTTTTTCCTAAATGGAAGAATTCTCAGTTAAATTTTGCAAGTCCTTTGATTAAATTCACATTGTAAAAATATCAAATCTGTTCCTGCAGCAACGTGAACGAAATGTTGAAAATTTGAATTTAATCTGGATCTAAATAAAAAAATTACAATAATTCAAGGTTCGTATGATTCGAGATCGGAGCGGACATAGTCCCTATGGGTGTACGCTGCCGAAAGCAGTGCAGCCTAACTACAAATTTGTTCAATTTGAAGTTCATTTTGGAAAATTCGACCAGCGAAACTTTGCTGGTGTTGTTATACAATGGAACTCGGGTGGAAAATTAAATATAGATATTTCTCTAAAATCTTAGAGGGGGGCCCGAAAAATATGTTTTGGGGGGGGGGGGGGGGGGCCTCTGAAGACCTTGCTACGGCCCTGCATAGAACATGGGGTCGCAAACCACTTATTGAGTCACAAATACAGGGTGTTTCACCCTAACCGAAATCAGCTTGTCAGTAATAATTTTGCGAAAAATAAAAATATTGCAATAAAAATGTAACAATATGTACCTTATTTTGTATGAAATGTGATAACATCACAAAAAGTTATGGAAAAACAGGGCACTCACACAATCAATGATATGATATGAACTGACAATCAGAATCCAAAACGTGGAGCATCAAATACATACTGCTGGCGCATATAATGGAAACATCTATCACTTTTTTTGTATGTTATCCTATTTACAACAAAAGTGAGCATGTCAATTAAAAGTTTCATTATAATATACTTTAGTTTGCTGAAAATTATTACCATCAACCAATGTTCGATTAAGGTAGAACACCCTGTATTTGTGACTAAATAAGTGGATTGCGACCCCATGTTCTATGGTAATTATTGCTTGTCTGGAAGGTACTATCACCGTCTTATTTTGTAAAAAACAATTTAGAATCACCCTGTATATTAACTCCCCACTTCCATGTTATACACTGCATGCTTCTTAGATCAAAAATCAAAAGATGAAAGGGTTAAGTAAAGAGCACAGATGATGAAAAGAAATGTGAATTCTTTTTAGTAATTGAAGAAAAGATGATTGTAATTACTTCATTTAACAGCTTGATACTATAAAGATATTTTCAATTGGTTCAACTGAAAACGTTAAAAGGAAATGCTCAAATAATTTCAATGAAGTCAATTTCTAAATCGTAAATTAAGAAAAGCTGTTAGAAGAGTACAATGATACTTATGTCTGTGTTACTAAAGAGCAATTAAAAATTTTTTTTTAAAGCCTTTCTGAAGTAGCAGAAAGTTTGTGAAAAATATTGAAAATTATCTTAATACTAAACTCTTATTTATAAAAATTGCAACACCATGAAGGAATCACACAAGTAAGCTGAAACAGATAGGAATACAAATTAGCATGTTATATTCAAATGATTGGAATTTCAGAGTCACAGCAGTGAGCACAAGTGAGTCGAAAATCTGCCAGTGGAGAACAAAATGTTACATCAGCATGGAATGATATACATGTCATCCGAATGGCAGTGACAGACCATACAACTTCATCTTGATACTTGACAGAACTTTGGGGCACTACTACAGGTGTCTCATTATCTGCCCCAGCAATTTGCCAGCACTTGTTGCAGTGTGGACTGCAGTGCAAGAGTTCTTTTGTACAGAATTACTCTCAATCAAGACCATCGGCACCAGCAGTTACAATGGGCTCATCAACATAGACACTGGTGTACTAAGTTGTCTTTTCCATTGAATCCCAGCTTTATTTCAGGTACACTGATGATCACATCTGTTTTAGACACTACACCTGTGAATGCATTATCCAATGTCATACTAGACCAATGCCAAATGTCGATCGTTTGGGATATGGAACATCATTGAGTATTGAAGATCTCAGAGACTAAAAATTGTGGGTTATCTCAACAGCAACCAGACATCAGAAAAGTTTTAGAACCCCAGGCCATGCCTTTCCTTCAACACATTCCTGGAGCTGTATTTTAGCAAAACAATGCTTGTTCATACATTGCTAGGAATGTGCAAGAATTCTTTTCAGCTCAACAGATACAGATTCTTCCTTGGCCTACCTATTCACTGGATATGTCACCTATTGAACATGTCTGGAATTTCACCAGTTGGCATCTTGCTTGTGACACTTGTCCCAAAGCCCGTACAACAGAACTTTGGGGTTTGGATAGAAACAATATGGAATGCTCTTCCTCAGTAAATTCAAAATTTGGTTGATCCAATGTCTCATTGTACAAAAGCAGTTACTGCAGTGAAGGATGGCTCTACCAAATATTAATTTTCGATACATAATATTGTTTTATAGATTTGCAAATTTAATAGTTTATTTGTATTAATAAAGGTCATTTGTAGCATAAATTTCATTCAATTCTAATGATTCCTTCATGGTATTGCATTTATGACAAACACAAGTTTACTTTGTTGAAAGAATACATTTAACAAAGTTCTTAAGTTCTACATCCATTGAAGGATGTTTCTGCATGCAAAATCTAATTAAGAAACAAATATTATAACAGATTAATAAGCAAATTTTCAGCCATTTAATTTGAATAATTGCTGCTACAGAAGATCTATTGAAATCTTACAAATTTACTGCCAATTTATTTAATCAGAGTAAAAATAGATAGCAATAAATTTAATCTGTATATACAGCATTAGCCAAAAAATATTATTTTATCGAGTAATTTCACTCCCTTTCGAAAGCTTTTAAGAATTTGTATAAATTTTAAGAGAATTTTTAAAGCATATTTTCTTTTATAAATTTTATTACAACAAATATTAATTATGTTGAAAAGCAAAATTTAAGTACAAAATTACATTTACAGTGATGGAACAGAATGAATATAATTTTGAAGTAGCAAAAAGCCATTTTGGAGTAGCAAGATTACCCATTTTGAAGCAGAAAAGAGCCATTTTGGAGCAACAAAAATGCTTTTTTTGGAGAAGAAAATCACTTTTTTTTTTTGTAAGGAGGTGAGGGGGGCAGGCAGGGCCTGCTTACGGAATAGGCCCGTGAAGCCCGTGCTTACCCACTGAAATACAAAAGGGCCCCCAATTTTACTTTTCAAAACTAATTTTTAGAAAAAAGAAACTCAATCACTGTAAAAAATACATTTTTTTTTCTTACTATATGGCAATTTGTAAATCACATAAAATATTTTGAAGTTTACATATTCTCAACTATAGTTCCATATTTATCATTTACAAAATAAATTAGTTATTTACAATTAAACATATAATAAAATACTTTTATATAGATAGTTTTAGTTTAATTAAAAATGTTATTTACTCTAAAATTTGATGGTAAAATTTCAAATTATTCAAGCATACGAAAATGAGATTTAGTAAATAAAAACGCAATTTGTAGAGTAATAGGGGGCCCCCTGTGTGACTTCGGGCTTCACCTATTCTTAAGTGTTAAGCGGGCCCTGGAGGGGGGGGGGGTGAAGCAGTCAATAATTATTTAAGGATAAAGATAAATAAAAGTTAGATACAATGCAAAATAAAGAACCTTTTTCAAACGGGCCAATAGAACTCAGACAATTTTTTAATGGATCAGGCTGATAAAAAAATTAAATAGGCTAGTTGGTCTGATAAAATAATTAAATGGGCTTACCAGCCCCACATATGAATTTTAAAAGGATTGGACTAAGCTGACAAAATATGAAAATATTCAGTCGACCTGATTGGATCGAAAATAAGTATAAAAGTGCAGCACGAGGTGATCTTATTTCGACACAATAAAGAAATTTACAATATCCACCAGCATAGGGTCTGGTCCAGGTTAACTGTTGTGTTCGGGATGCGACAGGCTAGGCTGCGATATTGGTATCACATTTCTTTTTGATTTACATGCCATATATCCGATGTTGCATGTCAGTCATGTTGTTTATACTTCCTCCAGAATCTCTTTCCTTTGCTGATCTCGGCCCTCTTTTATTTTGCCATAGGCAGTTCAGAAAGCTTTTTCAACTAGTATTACTCTTTCAACCACATCGTAATTTATGCACAATGTGTATGCACCAGCGGCATGGTTTTCTAGTCTATTTTTAGATCACTTCAGGGCTGCTCCTAAGGGTTGTGTCTATCTTAAATGAATTAGAAGCTAGTTTTGTTTTTGTCTGTTTTTATATGCTCTTTAATTTACACAGTCATTTAAATTTTTCTAATGAATAAAAAATTCATTTTGAGTCACTCTTGTGGACCCCTTTTACTTAGTATATATATACTGATGCACTTAAGTTTTCTAACAGATTTTATTAGAATTTCAAAGCATTTTTTTATGATATAATCACACAAGAAATCTGGGCCTTTAGTGACTGTTTTGAAGTACTGAGAATGATAGTTTTCAAAGCTCCTTTTTTCTCAAAGTCATGTTATTCCTTCTGTATTTTTAATGCCCTGGATTTAATTTTATAAGTCTTTAAAAGCTCATCCATAAAAATGATTGGATTTTTATTATCAAGATGATCTCTAAGAATGTTTTGCCAGCCACATTTTCAATGCAACAGTACTTCAAAAGGATTCTCTCCATGGAATTTTTATGTGGTGTACAGTAACCTTCCTTTTCTTTTCAAGAATGGATTAATAACTAAACAAGAATTTTATAACAACTAAGAGCCTTCATTTATCTACAAGCTTCAGTGTCCATTTATTTAAAAGTAAGATCAAATTCATTTATTTTATTCTATATTTTTACTGCCAGAGAAGTCTTTGACTGCAAAGAACATTTTAACAGTTCTGCTAGCAGTTAACAATGCTCACAATTTTTCACAAAGAATCTTAAGATTATTTTAACTTGCAATTCTTATTCTAGAATTTATTATATATTTCTCTCTACCATCAATTTTAATTCAAGTTATACAGGCCTGGTTGGGTTTAATCTAGAGCTAGCCAAATAGCCAAAAAGCTAATTAGAAGTGCTTTTTGCCCCCAAAGCATTTAGTGAATTAGCCAAATAGTGACAGTCAAAGAAATAGGCTATATCATTCCCATTTTGTTGTTCCGCATTTCGTAAATCTGCTGCCGTTGCACAAAAATGAAAAAAAAAAAATACATATTGCATCCTTGCTGCGGCAACACTTCAAAATTTGTCTCAAGATGCTCTCTATGCAAACAGTGTGGCATCATTTGCATCAGACACGACTCCAGCATATGGCGAAAACGAAAATCTCTGTGGACTCTTAGCCTTTTCACAGTTTTCCACATGTAAAAACCGTCATAAATGATACAGAATCACGGCCTATGGAGACTCCATGTATTCGTGAGAGACACTAGAAAATTTGTCTAAGTCTTAGTGTTTTCCGGTAACATAAAAGTAAATAACTCCAGTACGATCGATCTTACGAAGGTGACACTTTGGAACAGCGTAGATAAAGGATGGCCACTTAGTTCCCACTTTGTGACACTGAAATATGCCAGTAAGTGCTTTTTGACATTGCATACTTTGACAGGAGAGTTTCGTGTGCAAAAAGAGGGTAGGGCCTCGCCTAGCCATTAGGAGGTCAGCTGTCAAAAGGATTTTGACAGGCGAGCCAATGCCAGTGAATGTTGGAAACTCGGCATTGTTTTCCAGAGAGAAATTAAGGATATATACGAGATCTCTGAGGAGAACAGAGGATTAGATTAGAAGAGTTAGTTAGCTAAAGCTAAAACTCAAAAGAGGTTCTTCAACCTGGGGGAGAGAAAAGATTCTCTCTAGGCTTTTACGGAACTATTTCTCGAAGGTCGCTCCGAAGGGAGACGGGATTGTTCTCTCAATGACGACAAAAGCCAATCAGCTGAGTTTCAGCTGGGTTTGTCAAGAGGGGAAGCTGATCGAACAGATGACTGCTAGTCAGCACTTCTAAAGGACATTATTCACTTTAAAGGGACCATAGTGTTTCACAGAGACTCTTTAAAAACCTAATCTGGACTCTGACTTATTATTCTGTCAAGAACTTTTATCAGATTCTCCTACCTTACTAAATCTTCATTTCATCAAACTACCTTCTTAAGTATTTTGTTGTGTCAGTGTTGACAATATATTTAGCCAAGAGTTTTTGTTGTTTTGCGAAAATAAAACCTACAATTTTTCATCTTACTAAAATCTTTGTCATCACGCCTGCCTCTGAGGAAATCACGTCATGCTACCGCCATCATCTGAGGTCAGCACAACTGGTGGCAGCTGAAAAAGAACTTTGATACTAAAAATTAAGTGATGGTGAGGCAGTGGAAATCTGATATTGAAAGACCCGTGTGCTAACCAGCGGACAGCAGGACAAAAAAACAACTGCAGCGAAGGACACAACAATCAAGCTCTCCAAGAAAACGCAGACAGAACACCAAGATATCCACTGGGAGCCAAACGAACAAGCCCGGAACAAGCAGACCGGAGCCAGATCCCCTGGGAAAGGCCTAGCGTGAGACTGACACCGAGGAGGACAGGCGCTTCAATGACAGTGTACTGAGATTCAGCAGTGGCCCACAACTAGTATTCAGCAGTAGCCCACAACTGGTAGTTCAGGTGATGACGAGTCGACGCAACAGGGGAGGTAAGCTCATAATTTTTGAGTGGCTCTTATTTTTAGAATTGTTTAAAGTGTCAAGTAAATAGCTAAAGTTTTGAGGCAAAAATTTATTGTGTGTCTTAAAAAAATAAATAAATAAAAGAAAGCATTAAGCTAAGAAGAGTTAAAGTTAACTTAAGGAGTCTAGCCTATTAATCAGATTTAGAATCTGGGATTTATTCGGGAAGAATAAATAGGAAAAAATTTCTAGTACATAGAATAGAAAATTGTCAGGATTAAATTATACTTAGGGGTTGAAAAAAAAAAAAAAAAAAAAAAAAAGAAAAAAGAAAAACCCTAAGTGAAGAGCTTTTTAAATAAGGTGTGCAATGTTATTAATAGATTTGTGAGGGAAAATATTTTATAATTGTTGGTTATTATATAAAGAAATTTTCTGAATTTATGAAAAGCATTGGTAGCACTGGATCAGGATTGCAAGGTGTGCTCAATAGGGTGGAGCGAAAAAAATTAATTTTTTAAAATCAAAAACGGGTAGATGCCAAAAGTTGCCTTTATACTAGTACATCATCTGTGTGCAATATTACCGCTGAAAAAAAATGGCTTGAGTCTGCGCTTTTGGCCCAAAAGTCGAAATTTTGGGTAAAATTTGACATTTTTTCAAAAATAAAAAAAAAAATCTATAGAGATGGTTATTATTTAAAAGTGTTATTTAAACTTTTATTATTGATGACTTAACATATTTAAACGGTAAAACAATATCTTTGTTCTGTATAACTGAAACGAAACTGACAACTTTTGGTGAAAAAAAGGCGTTTTCGCTCTGTTGTGCTATACAACTAATTGTTGTTTAGAATACAGCTCTTACCTAGTTGCTTTCAAAACTACCCAGGTGGTACCGTGTGGAGGTGACCGCATTTCATGTCACAACAGTGCATAGTTCGACCACCCTACCATCTGAACCCAATGTTTTATTTATACACTGAATTGTGATTTTTTTATCAAAGACTGGCATAAGTTTTCTTTGTATTAACCTGGTACATCTCTTCTTTGGATCCACAGACTTTGAATGCTGCTGCTGTGATCTCCTTTACGTATTTTTCTACTGCTTGAGTAAGAGAAGACAAGCAGTGTAATGCAGTGCGGATGATATTAAGGTAATCTATTCAGCCTTCTATTATCTTCACCAAGATTGCACATGATAAATGCATATTGATTAGAGGTTCTCTTACTAGAACACTTTTCCAAAGAATTAGATTTATATAATTATCCGCTTCAAAGTTGATTGTCGATATTTCAGATTTGCATATGCCATCATTTACTCTCATCTTCCAACTATTATGTGCTGAGCAGCTAGCTGTTTAATGTGATGGCAATCGTCAGAGAGCATTGAAATAAGAATTTCCTCTGTGTATGCAAAGCAACCATTATCCTAAATAACCTTTTTTTTGTATTTGTTTTATTCCGTTTTGTTTGTTGTTTAGTAGCCGAGTTGTTTTTGTGTCAGCCGATTTCCCATGAGTTTTCAGATCCCTTCTTTAGCTGTGGATTACATTTGATTGTAAACTATTCTGGGGCCAAACTTGGATAACGTAGTACTTTTTGATTGAATGTAGAGACACTGATTGGCAGTGAATGCTCGTTTGAAGGCGGATAATTCTATTAGTCGTTGTCATCCATTCTGCGAGGGACATGTTTAGAATGAACCATTACAATTGATCATATGCCACCTCCAAGTCCAGTGAATTTCCTCTGCATCATTTATTAGGTAAGATCGTTGGCAAAAATTAGATTCCAATCCACAGGGATGCGTCGGACCAATAGGAAAATCTTTGTCCATGTGGTTATTCCCTTTTTATTTCAATTTTTGAAGCCATAGAGAGTAATTTTTAAACATTATTTCCTGAAATCAAGAAAAGGGTACTCAGCACATACCAGAAATACCTGCTAGACATTTGCAAAGTTATTTCATCAAGATATTGCTCAGAAGAACTAGCGAATAGGAACCCAAGAAACTTGTCCTATGCAAGATGGCTCACAACGGCGCATAAAATTATTCAACTTTATATAAGCACTGATTGACCATCAGAGTCTGGTTCACTCACAAAGTATGTAATCCAGGTTTATGCCGCAGGATGGTTTACACAAAATAAAATCCACATCTAAAAAATTAATCTAAAAACTTATGGGAAATTACTTGGCTACTAAGCATCACAGAAAATGGCAAAAAACAAATACACTAAAAAAATTTATTTAGGACAATGGTAGCTTTTCACATCGAGAGCAAATTCTTATTGTAATGTTGATGACGATCGCCATCACATTAAACAACAAGCTTATCAGCATATAAAAAATGCAAGAGGTAGAGTAAATGATGGCATACTCAAAGATGAAATACCTAAATGTTGTAAAATGTTGTAGGAACAGAACTCCCAATCACTATGCAGTAACTGGATGTAATTTTGGTGAAGATACTAGAGGGCTGAATAGATTCCATTAATTCCACTGCATTACTCTGCTTGCCTTATCATACACAAGCAGTAGAAATATACGTGAAGAAGTGTCACAGCAGCATCACAAAACGTCTGTGGATACAAAGAAGAGATATATTAGGTTGATACATAGGAAACTTATGCCAGTCTTTGATAAAAAATCACAATTCAATATATAAATAAAACATTGTGCTCAGATGGAAGGGTGGTGAAGCTATGCACTGTTGTGTCATGAAATGCAGCTACCCCCACGTGATACCTCCTTGGTAGATTTGAAAGCAACTACGTAAGAGCTGTATTCCAAACAACAATTAGTTGTAAGACACAACAGAGTGGAAACGCCTTTTTTATCAAAAGTTGTCAGTTTTGCTCCCGTTATACAAAACAAACATATCGTTTTATCGTTTAAATATGTTATGTCATTAATAATAAAGGTTTAAATAACACTATTAAGTAATAGCCAGCTCTATAGGAATTTTTTAATTTTTTTGAAAAAATATCTAATTTTACCCAAAATTTCGACTTTTGGACCAAAAGCGCAAACTCAAGCCATTTTTTTTCAGCGGTAATATTGCACGCAGATGATGTACTAATATAAAGGCAACTTTTGGCACCTACCCGTTTTTGATATTAAAAAAATAATTTTTTTCGCTCCACCCTAGTGCTCAATCTTGATGAAATTTATGAGTTTTTCAAAAAGTTATATGTACAATTGGTATAAAAATATTAGATACTTTGTTTCATTTTGTGTGCATAGGGATTTCAAAGCTGAAAATTTTATCTTGCAGATTTAACAGAAAGAGAATGTATTCAAATAGTTTTATGGTATATATCAAATTTATTCTTTATGTTACTGTTTGTATTCAAAAGGTGTTTATAAAAGTATTCATAGCATAATTTAAACTTGATAGGTTGAAATTATCTTTTATATGTCAGGTAACAGGATTAAATTCTCTTTAATATTATTGTTATAATTTGAGTTAAATTTAAGAGTGTACAATATGGCAAAAATTATGGCACTAAAATATTGTAGAAAGATTGATTTGCAAAAATTTGCAGACGAGCTGGGAGTAAAAATTGAGGAAGGCGACACGATAGCAATAATCATTCAAAAAATTGAACAGGCAAATAATTACGATGAAGAACTGGCACTGACGCAAGCTGGGTATATTGTGCAGGATAGGGAGGAAAATGCAGCCAGAGAAAAAGAAAATGAGAGGCTAGAAAGAGAGGAGAGAAAGAAAGAGAGAGTATGAGAAAGCAAAACTTGACAGGGAATTTGAATTAGAGCAATTGCGGTTAACGCAAGGTGCGGAGCGAAGTAGTTCGAGTGCTAGCAACAGATCCGACAGAGGCCCTAAAATCCAAATTAAATCTATCATGCATAATTTTGACCCAGAGAAATCTCACATTACGCTTTTTCTAAATTTATTCGAAAGACTGGCAGAAAGGTCTGGTATTGAAACAGATGATTTAGTTACGCATCTTTTACCATTACTGCCAATTGATATAGCTGAACTTATACTACGAGAGCCCAAAGAAAAAGTAGACAGTTTTAATCATGTCAAATCAGTTCTATTGACAAGATATAGATTAAGCGCAGAAGCTTATCGCGTAAAACTGCTTCGGCATCAAAAAAATCTGAACAGTCCATGGAAAGATCTAATATTCGAGCTAAACAGCTTTAAAGAAGGGTGGCTAAATGGGTTAGAGATAAGTATGATAGAAGAGCTCAAAAGCTTACTAATTACGGAGCAAATAAAGAGAAGGGTGCCGACCAAAATGAAGGAGCATTTCATTGACTCTTGGGCTTCGTACAAGAACCCGGATAGTTTAGTCAATGATTTGGATGGGTATGAAATGATAAAGGGCGTCTCCAGAAAACCATGGAATAGTAGGCCTCCCATCGAAAAAAGATTTGAAACAGATATGCCGAAAAAGAGACAGAAAAAAGCCCGGAAATTAAATTAAATTGGAGGGATAAAAATGAGAATAAAGAAAGGGAAAAAATATTTGATAAACCTAAGAAAAATACTTGTTTTAATTCCGCAAGTTCAAAACATCATAAACGGAATAGCCCAGAATTAAAAAAAAGTGAAAACTCGCACAAGACTGTGCATAATATCAGTAAGGAAATAAACTTAGAGGAAGGTTTTGAACCGTATCTGAGTCCGGGTAAAATAAACGGCGAAGAAATCACTATATTATGCGATTCAGGATTGAATGTGGACATTTGTCCGAATAAATTAGTTAAAACTAATCAATTAACTGGCCAGGTCAGCTGGGTAAGACAGCCATTAGTTCAGGATCTGCGGTGTCTTCCTATAGTGGAAATAACGCTAGAATTACCCGATGAAACCACTGTAAATACGACAGCATTAGTGGTAGACAAAGATTCTGACATAAATTATTATATTTTAGGAAATGAAACCCAAAAATTAATCGAATCAAATAAGAGCATAAAACCCAAAATTATAAATGCTGTAATGATGCAGAATAAAACCAAAAGTCAGATGGAAAAACGAAAACTCAAGCTGTCAAACTCAAGACGCGAATCAGCTGGATAAAGATCCATCACCTTCACCGGACAATAGGCAAAATCCCACAGAGAGTGCAGAAACGGTAGATAACAATAGAGCGGAGTTGGACAACTCAGGAGAAGGGGGAAAGGAGCAGCCAATTTTGCTTCTGGACCTAATCGTAGATGTAACATGTAAAAACCACATGTAAAAACCCTCATAAATGATACAGAATCATGGCCTACGGAGACTCCATGTATTCGTGAGAGACACTAGAAAATTTGTCTAAGTCTCAGTGTTTGCCGGTAACATAAAAGTAAATAACTCCAGTACGATCGATCTTATGAAGGTGACACTTTGGAACAGCATAGATAAAAGGATGGCCACCTGGTTCCCACTTTGGGACACTGAAATATGCCAGTAAGTGGTTCTCGACATTGAATACTTTGACAGGAGAGTTTCGTGTGCAAAAAGAGGATAGGGCCTCGCCTAGCCATTAGGAGGTCAGCTGTCAAAAGGATTTTGACAGGCGAACCAATGCCAGTGGATATTGGAAACTCTCATTGTTTTCCAGAGAGAAATTAAGGATATATACGAGATCTCTGAGGAGATCAGAGGATTAGATTAGAAGAGTTAGTTAGCTAAAGCTCAAAAGAGGTTCTTCAACCTGGGGGAGAGAAAAGATTCTCTCTAGGCTTTTACGGAACTATTTCTTGAAGGTCGCTCCGAAGGGAGACGGGATTGTTCTCTCAACGACAACAAAAGCCGATCAGCTGAGTTTCAGCTAGGTTTGTCAGAGGGGAAGCTGATCGAACGGATGACTGCTAGTCAGCACTTCTAAAGGACATTATTCACTTTGAAGGGACCACAGTGTTTCACAGAGACTCTTTAAAAACCTAATCTGGACTCTTGACTTATTATTCTGTCAAGAACTTTTATCAGATTCTCC
Organism: Maratus speciosus; assembly: GCA_963932465.1. Lineage (NCBI taxonomy): Eukaryota > Metazoa > Arthropoda > Arachnida > Araneae > Salticidae > Maratus > Maratus speciosus. Next base: position 246,663,514 of record OZ010792.1, read on the forward strand.
TACCTTACTAAATCTTAATTTTTCAAACTACCTTAAGTATTTTGTTGTGTCAGTGTTGACAATATATTTAGCAAAGAGTTTTTGCTGTTTTACGAAAATAAAACCTACAATTTTTCATCTTACTAAAATTTTTGTCATCACGCCACGCTACCACCCTGATCTGAGGTCACCACATTGCAGATTGTATAAGCATGGGATATGATGTGCACTAGCTTTGAATCATCAATGTGCCAGATGCATGTCATATAAACTTCTCAGACTTGAATTTATGTGGGTTCTGGCTACAACGTGTAAAGAAATGAAACTAGCTTATTGTATTATTTTTTTTCATAAAAATGGCATTACTGGCATGTTTACCAATGTGACTTCTTTGTATGAAGTTGTAGAATCAAAGTTATCTACAGAAGACTGTGAAGAGGGATTCAGTCTCATAAATATAACAAAAACTGACTTGAAAAACAGACAATCAAGAATTTAACTAACTTAATGTTGATTAATTTGAAAGGGGAATTTTGAAAAAATTTCCATTAAAAAAAGCATTTGCTGTGTGGTATACAACCAAATCTCGAAGGGTCAATCTTACAGAGGGATGTATTTGTTTGTATATTGCATAACTAAAAATAATACTCATGCAAATAGAAATTTTGCATAAATAAGTTTTTTTTTCCTTGGCTAAAAGCTATTTTTATTTGGCTTGAAGTTATTGGCTGCAATTAGCCAAAAAGCAAAAAATCTGTTTTTCCTAGATTAAAACCTTACCTAGATATAATTGTTCTAAAAAAATATCGGGATGGCAATTTATTTGTAAATCACGGAAAAAAGTATGTTTTGAAAAAAAATTCTGAAATTTAATAAAGCAAAATAAACTTCTAAAGACGCCATTAAACAAATACACATTGTCACTGCCATGTTCATGAAAAAAAACTGCCAACAAAAATTTCCCAAAATATGGATGAGTAATTTCTGTCCATGATGTTTTCTTGATTGGTGAAAATTAGTGTAAATGGGAAAATATTCATCTACACAAGTAATGGTGAACACTAGTGAAAAAGCTTTAATTATTAGAGTTTCAAAAAATAATAATACATAATCAGGGACCGCGCTAAGAAATTAAGACTATTAGCCAACACACATTAACCAAATTTATTTATTATTAGCCAAAAGTGTATATATGCATATATATTACATATAGATATATATCATGTGTATAATATTAATTATTATAAGGTTATAAGATTATTACTAATTATTATTTAGGTACTAATTATTACTTCTTAGTAACCTTATAATAATTATTCTTAAAAGGAGTTTTCTAAAAAATTTAATTATCTAATTATTTTTTTTTAATTTCTCCTAATATAGTTTTTATTATATTAAGAATAATAAAAACTATAAAAAATTTATATGAATAAAATATGAAATATGAAAAAATATGAATAAAAGATTTTATTCATATTTTTAATTCTCATACATTAGTGATGGGCGATAACGAGATGTTTTTCTCGATTATCTCGATTGTATGGACATCTCGATACTTTTCGATTGTATAATTTTTTTCTCGATGACTCCAGTTTGCCAATTGCTTTTATACATCATATATTATATATTATATACGTCATACATTTATCAAGAATCGTCTGTGGGTGAACTGGAATGAGTCGCCGTTAATAAAGACTAGGTGACTTCGCCCGCTAGTGGGCCCCTCCTTTAATCGGGCCCCCTAAGTTATACGTAATCTTGTAATATGAAATCACGAACAGGTTACCCGCTATAAGACACCGTATAGCAGGCGTGGTGTGCACGCACTACAAAATCTTGTAAAAAAATATAATCTCGAAACGAACGAACCTCGGACCAGATGTCTTGGGGGAGGGGTCAAAGTGAGCGGAGGGGCACAGTAGCTGCATAATATGAATAAGTCGTCACAGGTCTTTAGGCCTTTCGAACCATATGTCATATGAGTGGTCTGGATCTGAATTTATAAAAATGCCCTTCCCTTGGGGGCAAAGAGGGGGGAAGGGTGCGGGAGATGGATAACATGAGTAAGTGGTCATAGGCCTTTCCAACAATATGTCACATGAGGGGTCTCGGCTAAATTTAGAAAAGTGTCCCCCGTGGGGGAAAATTGGGGGCGGTCACCAGAAGTGCAGAACATCAATAAGTAGTCACAGACCTTACCAATAATATCTCACATGTGGGGTCTTGGCTAAATTTGAAAAAGTGTCTCCCGGGGCGGGCAAAGTGGGGGGACGGACACCGGAGGAGCATAACATCAATAAGTAGTCACAAACCTTTCCAACGATATCTCACTTGTGGGGTCTTGGCTATATTTTTGGAAAAGTGTCTCCCGGCGGGAGCAAAGTGGGGGGACGGACACCGGAGGAGCATAACTTCAATAAGTGGTCACAGACCTTTCCAACAATATCTCACATGAGGGGTCTTGGCTAAATTTGAAAAAGTGTCCCCCGGGGGGTGCAAAGTGGAGGGAGACTGTCATTGGAGGAGCATAACATCAATAAGTAGTCACAGACCTTTCCAACGATATCTCACATGAGGGATCTTGGCTAAATTTGAAAAAGTGCCCCCCGTGGTGGGGGGCAAAGTGGGGGAGGGGGCTGTCACCGGAGGTGCATAACATCAATAAGTAGTCACGGACCTTTCCAACGATATCTCACATGAGGGGTCTTGGCTAAATTTAGGAAAAGTGGCCCCAGGGGGGGGCAAAGTGGGGGGGACGGACACCATAGGTGCATAACATCAATGAGTAGTCACAGACCTTTCCAACGATATCTCACATGAAGGGTCTTTGCTAAATTTGGAAAAATGCCCCCCGGGGGGGGCAAAGTGGGGGGACTGTCACCGGAGGTGCATAACATCAATAAGTAGTCACTGACCTTTCCAACGATATCTCACATGAGAGGTCTTGGCTATATTTGGAAAAGTGTCCCCCGGGGGGGGGCAAAGTGGGGGGACGGCCACCGGAAGTGCATAACATCAATAAGTAGTCACAAACCTTTCCAACGATATGTCACACGAGGGGTCTTGACTAAATTTAGAAAAGTGTCCTGAAATTTCATATATTATAAATAATATTTATCGGAGGGCTCTATAAAAAAATCCGATCTAAAATGATTAAAACGGAAAAAACTACCTCCCGCGGTGGGGGCCAAATTGGGAAGGGGAGGAAGAAAGTCTCATAATATGAAAGAGTCATTCGAGAGCTTTCCGATAACATATCACATCATGGGTCGAAAAAAAGTTTGAAAATTGATTCCCCTCCCTCCCCCCCACTTGGGTCCACTCTTTCGCCCCGGAATTTACGCAGCTCCCACTTTAAAATTTTTATGTTCAATAAATAATATTTACCGGAAGACTGCAAAAAAACCCACATCGAAAATTATATTTAAATTTATTATAGAAATCGGCTACGGTTTTAAAAATTTGTTCGCCCCCTCCCCACCCCCCCGAATTTCACCTTCAGGGGAAGAAAGGTTCATAATATGAAAGAGTTGTCAAAGGACATTTCGATAATATGTCACAAGAAGAGTTCGGTAAATTTTTTTAAATTGCTCCCCGCCCACTCTCACGTCCTCTGAATTCAACCGACCCACCTTCCTCTTTGAAATTTTTATATTTAATAAATAATATTTATCGAAGGGCTCCGGGTATGTGACAGCTTGGTAGGGCTAAAATAAGAAAAACATTGAAAATTAAAGCTTCATTTCACAGCTCATTGTCATGCCTGTCAGCTCTGTCCAGCTCGCCCCTCAATATCTCATCTCGGCCCTTCTTGGCCGAGCGTGAAATGACAATCATCGAGAGTAACATTTCGAGGAAGGACGAAAACTGATTTCTTATTCTCGACAATGTCATATGAAATGTTGAACAGTGACCGAGAGCGAGAAACGAGAATGGCAATGGGAAGCAATGAGTTACAATCAATGAGATATCTCGAAGTAAGCGAGAGGTTTGCCCTCGGTTTTGCCATCTCCTCGAGATAAACGAGCAGTTTACAGCAGCAGAAAATATATCTCGAAATGCGAGAGAGAGGACGAGAGAAAGGAAGCTTTCAGAAGAGTCAAACTTACCGCGCTTCTGGTGTAAGTCATGATTTCCCAAAGGACTTTTCCATTCGCTTTTGTTATTAACCGATATGGGTTAGGAGGCATAGTGGTTTAAGTTATCAGTTCGGGTTTCTGTTGTTGATATAGAAGTTTTCTAGTGAATTTGTTGACCACAGTTTGTCTTGATTTTCAATGTTTCTCTTATTTTAGCCCTCATAGCTGTCCCATATCTCTTAATATTAGAATGCTATTGTTAAAACAAAACTGCACTGCAAATTACCGTATTTTCGGGTGTATAGCCCGCGGGTTATACAAGAAAAAAACATTTGAAACAGCCGCTGCGGCTTATACACGGTGCGGACTATACAAAGATTTTTTTTAAAAAAAGAAACGGCAAATCGTGATTTTTCTATAATTTTTAAACCCGAAAAAATTTCAAAAATCGTCGAAATTTGTAAATTTTTTTCGCTATGCCGCGAAATTTAAAGAATTTTCCCGTGTTTGTAATGTTTTTTTACTGTTTAAATGCTATTATTATTTATTTCTGTCTTTGGAAATAGAGATATTATTGGTTTGTTTATGACGGACTCGGAAACTTCCGATTTTGAAGGATTTTCCGATTCCAGTGATTAAAATAAATATTTTTGAGCGAATTAATGTGTGCCTTTTTATACAGTAGTTTTATATTACTTATAGTAATTATTGTTTAAAATAATAATAACATATTTTCTAGAACGTAAAATGCCATTAATGGCTCCCGTTGTATATTACATCCAGTTCTCTCAAAGTTACTGTTGTGATAATTTACCTATTATCTGCTGCTGCAATTCAAAAAATTAAACTGAGATAAATGGTATTTAATGTTTGCCAGAAATGTAAGCAATTAGCACAATAATTACATTTACTTTTTGACATGAAAAAAAATATTGTGGAAAAATTTGTGTATTGCGTTGCTTATGATAGCTAATTATCTGCGAAATGGGCCCGGAGAGGCGGAGATGCCCTCCATGGGGGTCTTTCTAACGGAACCTAACCCGTATTTGCGCACAAAAATCCAAGTTTCGAAGAAAACTCCGAACGATTAGGCCGACGGGCGCGACTGGGTTCGAACCCAGGACCTCCCGTCTACCAGCTTTTGAGAGCAGAACCTCTCGGCCACTGGTGGGGCGTAGAAAAACGAAAATATTTCTTGAATTACCTCTGACAATAATTTTGTTATTTTTAAAGGGAAAAAAAAGTGACTTTTTTTCCAGATTAAAAATAATGATAATAATAAATAAGTTAAAATCTGGTTTTACTATTATGGAATTATTGAAAAAAAAAAAAAAATTAGTACCGTAATTTACGGAAGAAACGCCGCGGCGTTTACGTGTTTTAAATTGAAATTTTAAGCGATGCGGCGTTTACGCGCAAATAAAATTTTTTTTTTTCACTCCCAAAAATTTCGTGGCGTTTCTTCTACCTTTTCCAGACCCATCATCTAATACCACGTTGGTAAGGATTGGAAAATTAAAATTATCCAAAATACCAAAAATGAAGTCCATTGAAGTTTTATTTTAGTTATAGAATTCCCTATTAGCGGATATATTTGTCTGCTTACTTTTCTATTTTACGATAACACTCCTTTGTTTTCGATAAACGGAGAAATTCAACAGCATTAGATACATTTTAGACATTTAAGGAACTTTAACTTGTATCAAACCTTCTGCCTTTATCGAAAAGAAGAAAATGCTAATCGATTCTAGCTAATGCGCCTAAAATAAAAAATGAGCTAGTAAATGTGTCAGAAACTAGCTACTTTGGATTTCGATACAGACTTGAAGAATCATGTTGGAATCGCTAGGCACTGGAAAACAATTTCCGTGTTAGGCAGGTTCCCTCTCAGTAGTTATATATGTCTGGTTATCCTTACGTTTTTCGATAAAGATGTCTTGTTTTCGATAAACGGAGAGATTTCACAGCATTTGATACACTTTAGACATTTAGGGAACTTTAATTTGTATCAAACCTTTTTCCTTTATCGAAAAGAGGGAAATGCTAATCGATTCTAGCTAATGCGCCTAAAATAAAAAATGAGTTTTTAAATGTGTCATAAAGTAGCTACTTTGGATTTCGATACAGACTTAAAGAGTCATGTTGGAATCGCTAGGTACTGGAAAACAGTTTCCGTGTTAGGCAGGTTCTTTCTTGGCAGGTATCTTTATCTTACTATCCTTAAGTTTTTCGAAAGAAACTTTTGTTTTCGATCAATGGAGAAATTCCACAGTATTTGACATTTAGGGGAACTTTAAACTGTATCAAACTTTTTGGAGTTATCTAAAAAGTAGAAAGGTTATTTGATTCATCAAATGCGCCATAGTTACGCGATTTGGACATGACAGTTTCATAAAGAAGAAAGGGGAATTTATTCCAATGCAAAGAAAATCATTTTAAAATACTGAAATTCAAATGAGATATCTTTATAAATTTCTTCCATAAGATTAGCATTAGCGAGCAGGTCTTTTCACTTGACTGAAGTAACCCCTTAAGCCTAAATCAGGAGAAAATAATTGCGATAGCAGAATTATCGAGCAAACCCTATCACTACTATGAAAGTTTCGGCCAGAATAATAGCTAAGTTTTCCAACAATTGTTTTTAGCTTCTCTCGTTATAATCGATTGTAAAACATCTTGATTGTACATTCCAGGAATTAATCGATGGCTGTATCGATTGTTATTTTTTACGATGACGATTTTTCTCGATTGTCGAATTTTCGAGAATCGCCCATCACTATCATACATTTCTCTCGGATCTTCATGTAGTTTCACGCCAGGGGTGATTCTGAGTAGAAATTTTTTTCTGAAATTCACTTAAAATTTTCCGAAAGGTTACAGCAGAACACTGGAAAGGGGGGGGGGGGGGATAACCTCTGGGCACTAACTATGCATTTTTTCCGCGGCCCTTTGACAAAATTTGTGGGATTTTAGTGACTTTTTGACGAAATTTGCATTTTTTCGAAATCTTTTGACGAAATTTGTGTTTTTTCACCATCTTTTGACGAAATATGAATTTTTTTCCCCCAGAAACTTTTGACAAATTTTGCGTTTTCTCGCGATTTTTTGGACGAAATTTACGTTTTCCCGCGATCTTTTGACGAAATTTGCACTTTTCCCGTGATTCTTTGACAAAAATTTGCGTTTTTCTCGTTATCCTTGGACGAAATTTGCATTTTTTCAGTGATCTTTCAGCAAAATTTGTGTTTTTACGCGATTCTTCGACGAAATTGGTTTTTTTTTCTTCGAAATTTTTCCGTGATGTTTTTATGTCCGAATTTTTGGACTAGATGACCGATTTTTAAAAATTTTCGGAACCGACTGCCTCAAATTTTCAGAACAGAACAGCGAATTTTGCCGGCCGTGAAAAAGAGGAGAAATATAGACTGGAAATACAGCCGTACGCGAACGCACGCTAAAAACGGAAATTCATTTACGTTCCAAAACATGATTACAACAACAAGAGTACCAAAAAAATCATTCGCCAGCTTTTCTGCCATAATAAACTTTTTCTCGCCAATTTCACGATGTATTCGCATTTGGCGAGTTGGCGAATGGCTAGCGCGGCCCTTGCATAATTGATCAAGTGCGAGTTTCACATGCACACAGTAAATTTATTCATTACTAACTGCAATATTACAAAAAATCGTTGCTGAAAGAATAATACGACTTTGCAGTAAAAAACATAGAATTATTCTATGAATCATTTTTCAATCATTATCTTCAATAACTGAAAATTAGAATGAAAAATTTTGATTATCACTATAATCCGCCTTACTTAAAACAAAGACATTGTATAACTTGGCATTGAGCCAAGTGCTCTTTGAAAGAAGGTTGCAAAGTAGCAATGCTTAGTTTCTGCTGCGTTTTCCACATATTCTTGAATTAATATCTCGACTAATTACTGACAATTTTTTAAAAAAATCATTATCAACAATCCTTGGTTGATTCTGTGACGATAGGTACCTCAAGCACCTTTCAACTCCTCCGCTGAGCATCTGGAAAGTAAAGTTTGTGTGTAACGAAAAAAAGAAATTTTCTCAAAAACTATGTGACATATGATAATCGCTATGATAACTGTATTGCCCTTAAGTTAATCGTAATCATTTGTATTATTCTTAAGTTTGTTCTAAGTCAATAAATGTTGTCTTACGTGTTCTAAGCTTTGGCTATTATTATTTACTTAGATACAAGTTATTACATGGTGTCAGGTTACTATTTTAACTTGTTTTAATTTCAAATACGAATCTAATTGCATTCAATAATGTCAGTAGGAAGACTTTGTCCACCAAAGCTGTTGCAAATTACTGTGGATACACCAGAACAATGGGAAGACTGGCTCCAAAGCTTCGAATGGTATGTGGATGCAGTTTAGCTTAGTTTGAAAAGTAAGACAATTCAAGTGGCTACTTTTATATCATGGATGAACCATGATGCACAGCAAATATTCAAAACATTTGCCTTAGGAGCTGATGAAAAAGAAAAATTACAGCTCAAAGATAAATTCCAGGAATACTTCACTCCAAAGTTATACATTTGAGCAGTATAAATTCAACCAGATACATCAAAAGTCAGGTGAGTGCTTTAAAGATTTTTTAACTTGTCTTAAAACACAAGCATTTTGCTATAAGTTGGGCATTATGGAAGATAAATTACTTTGCGACCGAATAGTTGTTGGAATCGAAAATAATGATGCTCACAAGAAATTATTAAGTGATTCAGATCACAACTTAGATAAAGCAGTGCAAATTTGTCTTGCTGCTGAAAGTGCTTCGCTACAACTAAAAAATATTGTTAGTGACAGCAAACCTGATACGTTAATTTCAACAATTTCTAGCAAATACACAAAAGGCCAGAAAAGCATTTATTCGAAAAATTAGTTAAACTTGAAAACCTCCAAGTACATCAATGACTTCAGAAACTGTAGCTCCTCTCATAAATTGAATGAATGCCCAGCTTTTGGCAAAAATGCAATCTCTGTCAAAAACTGAATCACTTTGCTAAGAAATGCAGAGCAAAGTTGAATCAGGACAAGTGCGAATTTTAAGTGCAAAAGTGCAATTTCTTGGTCATGTGCTTACTTCTGAAGGTATCACGATTGATCCTGATAAAGTTACAGGTATAGATCGCATCAAAACTCCATCCAGTAAGAAAGATTTACAAAGGCTACTTGGAATAATACAATATCTTCAGAAATTCATACCTAACTTGTCGGATAAAATTCACAATATGAGATTGCAGGGCTCCAAACACATTTTAGTCTCCTAAAAGGGGGAAAGGGGACCATTTTTATATTAAAAGGGGATTTTGGGACTGTCTAAACATACTGCACAGAGTTTTCCTAAATATGCAAGCAAATTTTTAAAAATTACCTCCAAAAATATGTTAATTGGTTATCTTTATAAAGATGGGTCATTAAAAAGTACACGCTGCTAAATATTCTACTGCAAGAAAATAGGAAGTATTCCAATATTCAGTACTCAGACTCACATTGATAATTCTCCTTAAAGGAGCTTTTAATTTAAATTGACGCTTTAGTAAGGGAAGACAAGACTGCGTGCAATCCTACGAGAGAGAGAGAATGAATGCGAGCTTTTAGACCTGTTTTCTCAGAAATTACCAGACCGATTTTGATGAAATTCTGAATCCTTATTTACTGTCAAGACTTATGGCAGACAGTTTTTTTTTTGCGACTAAAACTTCTTATTTTAGAGCAATCGCAATTTTTCAGAAATTTTCTATTTTCAGACATGTTTTTTTCTGAAACTAATTAAAAAATTTTAAAACTGTCTACCACATATGATAGAATTTATACTCTACAAACAAAATTTTTTTTATCAAAATCAATCAAGTACTTTAAGAGTTAATGGGGTTTTCAGCTGAAAAATAAAATTTTTCGAAAAGCTACAAAACTTAGACACTTCTAATTTATGTGAAGTTCTTGCAGTGTTTTATCAAACACATGAATTAAAGTATATATAACAGCTTGGATAAAGTTTAGCTACATATAATAAATGAGTATAAAATGCTAGAGTAAAATTAATGTGAGTGGGCATGACATCCCAGTTGTGTCTTCCCTTAGTGCGAGTAGGTGTGGCATCCGAGTCTTGTCTTCCCTTGAATTTTTACAATTATTTCTAATGGTCAGAAAAAAAAAAAAAAAAAAAAAAAAAAAAAAAAAAATTGGGCATACCAATGTATTCAAGAAGGTTCAAAGGATTTAAGCCAAAAAAAATTTTTTTTCAAAGAATTTCACTGATGTCTCCCCTTAATATTTATAACAGCGAAAAAATTATTTTCAATAAAATATAAACACTAAAAATTAATGCATCTAAGAAAATATCAAATCAATTGTTAACAGAGTTGCACACTAACAATTACAAAGTATAGTGAATTTTTTTTTTAATTTAACATGGAGTAACATTGATCAGTGAATAAATAAAAACAAAAGTGCACAGTTAAACTGATGGCATTGAGCTCATAGGGTATTCAAACTAATTGCAAAGTATACTCTTATTTCAAAGAATAATACCCCTTGAAAAATAAATTAAGGGGGGGGGGGATTAGCTCTCCCACTGTTTCACATCTTTATACTTAACTAATGAGCCTCTAAATCTCAACAGGGAAGCGCCTTATCAGAATAAACCAGTATATCAAATTTGAAGCAAATCGGATAGAAAAACTCACTTATCTAAATTAAGGGTTATTAGCCCCATCCATCTCTTTATACTTAACCAATGAATCTGCAAATCTAATCAGGGAAGCGCCTTATCATAATAAACCGATATACCAAATTTGAAGCAAATCGGGTAGAAAAATCCATTTATCCAAATTAAGGGGATATTGCCCCCCGTGCCCCCCTTTAAACTTAAACAACGAACCTTCAAATCTAATCAGGGAAGTTCGTTATCAGAATTAACCGGTACACCAAAATTTGAAGAAGATCTGATAATTCTGCACAAAAAAACCCATTTATCTGAGTTAATGGGGGTGGGGGTGGGAAATTAGCTGACCGTTCCCACACTGCCAGTTTGACATAGGCTTTGCTTAAACAATTGTATAATTTGGTGACAATATCTAGTATTTGAAATGAAAACATATTTAGTTGTATTTTTAATTTTTTAACTTTCATGCAGAGGAAACAGAAGAATTTTTGTTCCTAAGGGATTCCCATAATTTACCTTTTTTAAACTCTGGTTAACTTTTGATCTTTCTTGCACTGATTTTTAATCAAAGTAATTTAATATCAGAAATAATGCCACAACCACATATACAGGGCTGCCACTGCCGAATGACACTGAAAATAGTAGCTTTAGTAGCCTCCAAAGAAAAAAATAGTATCCAAAATAGTAGCATTTGTACAAAAATAGTAGCCAAAATAGTCGCATACTTACCTAAACAAATAGGATAAATAAAATGTCTCCATAATATTTGAAAGGTCTTTCTGAATGTCCACATCTTATTTCAGAGTCTATTCTTCTAATGCAGTCACTTTTTATACTTTTATTATAAAAACACACATTTTTACAAGCATGAATATCACATAAATGAAGTTTAATGAAGAACATCATAATGAAATATTATCATACACAAAGTAGTCAGTTTGTGAATGTTCAATACTAATTCACATTATATGAAAATCAAAGGTCTTAATAAAAACATTTTTTATAGGCATACAGTAGACTGCCTCAAATTTGCACACCATCGCAAATGTAAACAATGGAACTTTCAATTGAGATATAGGAACAGAAATTACAGAATTTATTTTTATATTATTCTGTAGGCAATACATACCATATGCAATTCTTGAATATGCAATTCTTGATAATATTACTGAACTCATGCTTTCACATGAAGGAAGTATAAATTAATTTCGGAAAAAAAATGAAAAAAAATTGTAGATATCTACAATCAAATCACTACCAGTTTCACCAAATTCTTCGATTCCTCGTAAAAATGCATTATGGACAGTGTGCAAATTACATGTTCCAATATCTAACAGACCATGTCCACGTTCTTCAATGAGTTCATCATTAAAAATACGCCAAATCTTTTTATTTACGTTTGGACCATCAGACCCAAACATTAATATATTTTATTTTTTCAAACATAAAGAGTTCAATACATTTTTTATTTCCTTTGTAACTACCTTAGCTGTCGCATGTCCCAAAAAAATAGTTTTCAAATATTTGCAAACAACCTGTCTTTCTTCCTCAGACCAATATCTAACAGTAAGTTGTAATTCTTTTTTGTTAGCATTCTTTGTTGTCTCATCATATAGTAAAGAGTATGGGATTTCTTCAAAGCTGAAAGCAGTTCATCACGAAAAAATGGCCCTAATGCTTCAGTTATGTAGTAAGTAAGCTTGGTTCTTCCGAGATGAAAATTATCAGGTAAAGCACCAGGAAACATAGCATTAAATACTTCTTCTAAATCATCCCCAACACTACTAGCCATGTTACAAGCAACAGATTTTAGAGTCCAAATTACTTCAGCCTTTGTTGATGCTTCTTTTGAATTATACAATTTTATTTCGGTACAAGGAGCATTCTTAAGATCCTGCGTGCTTTTTACAACATTTTCATCTGAAGGTGGTGTCAAAAATAACTGCTGGCCTCCCAATTTTAAATTAGCATTGGTTTGGAGAACACCTCTCGAGAAATGTTGTGTTAAAGCAGAAAATCCTTTCTTTGTGCAAAGAATATTTTTATTGCAGATAATGCATAGAACTTCTTTTTCATTCAAATTTTTGCACCAACTTGAAATTCGATGTCCCAAATTATCTTTTCTTGTGAACCATTCAGGTAAGATTTTGTAGTCTTTGTTTTAACCAGTTTATTTTTAACAGGCACCTAAATGTAAAATGACATTTGATAAGTATACTCTTGTGAAATTTAAAACATTTAATGAAATGACAAGAAAAAATTGGAAAAAAGCAAAAATAATAAATCTATGATAAAAAAGATAGATGTGTGTATGTGTAATGTTTTCTCAAGAGACTGCTTCATGTAGTTATAGGATTTGGCAGAAAGGTACTTGCATGTGTTAAATTATGCACCTAGAAGCCCATTTAAGAAGCCAGTACATCTATAAATTTTACAATAAGATACCTCTCTAGATATGCGGAGCTATGCATTTCAAAGCCCAAATTTGGATTTTTTAATTTGATTTTTAGCATTTTTGAATGTTTTTCAACAATTTTTTTTACATTAATAAAATGAATTCATTTTCAATCTTTTAGCCCAATATAGTAAATTTTGAATTCTTTTCAACAAAGTTAATTAGGAATTCGTACAGCGATTTTTGAAATTTTCAGGAATTTTTTATCCAATTTTTAGAGTTTTTTCACAATGATGAAAGGAATTTGGTTTCAAACTTTTAGCTTAATTCAGAAAATTTTGTCCTCTGCAGTTTTTTAATTTTAGCACTTTTTAATGAGATTTTGAGTTTCATAGCGATTTTTAGACATTTATGAAAGAATTGCAGCTACAGTATTTTAGGGGATATTTTGAAGGAAATTTTGTCCTCTGCAATTTTTTAATTTTAGCAATTTATAATGAGATTTTGAATGTGATTTTTAGCAATTTTTCGACATTTATGAAAGAATACCAGTTGCAATATTTTAGGGGATAACTTAAAAGAAATTTTATCCTCTGCAATTTTTTAATTTTAGAAATCTTTAATATTATTTTTGTGATTTTTCGAGTTCCGGAGCGATTTTTAGACATTTAAGAAAGAATTCCAGTTGCAATATTTTAGGGGATAATTTAAAAGAAATTGTATCCTCTGCAATTTTTGAATTTCAGAAAACTGTCATGAGATTTTTCAAGCTCCGCAATGATTTTTAGACTTTTATGAAATAATTCCAATTACAATATTTTAGGGGATATTTTAAAGAAGAATTTGCACTCTAAAATTTTTAATCCGATTTTCGATGCGATCTTTTCGAAATCAGTGGTGATTTTTTGACATTGGTAAAATAAATTTGATTTTATACTTCTACCCTGCAATGGTAAATTTTGTCCTCCAGAATAATAATACATTTAGAGGATCGTTTTTTATTTCTTTTTGCGTTTTACGGCAATTTTTTAACATTAGTAAAAGGAATTTCATTTCCGACTTTTAGCCTAATACAGTATATTTTACCCAGCGTGACTTTTTTATAGCGATTTTAAGTTAATCCGTAACCCAGGCGGTGATTGACATTCATAAAAGGAATTCGGTACATTAAACTTTTATAGCATAAAATAATAAATTTTATCCTGTGCGATTTTTTACTTTTTTCGTGTTACGCAGTGACTTCTTGACATTTGTAAGACAAATTTTGGTTAACTTTTATCCTTATCGTATACCCGCGTATAAGTCGAGAAATTTAAGACAACTTCAAAATGAGGTGATAGACTAATACGCGAGACCTAAAAAAAATAAATAAATAAAATAAAATGTCAGAAAACACTTGCTAGCGAATCTGTGCTGCCGCACCCCCATTGTGCTTATACAGTAGAAAATTCAAAATCTGGAACCATCCGAACCATGGCGATACTGAATTTCGGATCATTTTCAGTTTATTTGTCAAAATAACTTAATCTACCCTCCCTCCCCTCGCAAAAAAGTGCGTGATTTATGTCAAGAACGCATTTTCGATACTAAAAAACGATAATATTAAAGCAGGTATTTTAATAGAGAATCTTAGGTAAAAAGGTTAAAAAAAAAAAAAAAAAAAATCAAATCTATCCACATTGAACACCTCCTTTCCCCACGAATTATTTACATATCAGAAATACGTTTACAATAAAAAAAAAAAAGATAATATTTAAAAATAATAAAACTGAAGTAGATATTTGAGATAATTTTTTTTTATAAAAGTAAATAACTTATCTGAACTGCAGCAAATTTTAAATAACAAACTTAATTTTTCTCTATGCTTTTTATACTAAATATGTCCGTTACTTTGCGCTGCTTTAACAATTTCAATTTTTCGGCGATAACTTTCTCCTTTGTTCTATAGATGGTTTGGAACCAATCGTGCCCGTCGGCCTAATCGTTCGGAGTTTTCTTCGAACCTTGCGTAAATACGGGTTAGGTTCCCTTAGAAAGACACCCACGAAGGGCACTCCCATAGGCAGGGTTGTAAAAAACCCGGGTTTTTTGTTAAAAACCCAGCCCGGGCGGGTTTTATTAAAAAACCCGGGTTAAACGGGCAATTTTCCCCGGGTAAATTGGTTACTAAATTTTGGTACTTTGCAAAATTTATCCGTTGAAATTTTGGAAATTCTCAGAGGAATTACTCAGGGAAAATTTAATTTTTTGCTTAGGAAAGCGCAAGAAATTTGATTGCCGAAACAAGTGGCAATCCTGATCTCAAATACAATCTTTGTAAGCAAACACTTCATAGTCTAATAGATGGGAATGACTTCACAGTCTTAATAAGGATCTCAATATTTTTCTCTGTTCTTAAAATACATATATATTATATGATCCCTTTAATTTAAATAACAAACAAATTTTAAATTGCAAAGCTATCAATTGTGTGTTATTTAATAATAAAATATAAATATAACTTAAAAAAAGCTTGCTCCTTTGAAATTATCATAAGATTAGCAAATGTTGATAAAAAATATCTTACAACAAAAATGTTTCTTATGTATATACAGGGTGTCCACTCTCAATGGTGTCCAATGGCTAATTCCTAAACCGTTAGTCATACACATATAGTTTAAATATTACAAAAATGTTTTCATTTGAGGCAAAAAAATATTTTAAAAGCAATTTGGGTCAATAAAAGCACTTCTTAAAAAATTACGAAATTTAAGTGTTTATACAGCCCCATGGTGCTATAAGTTATATTTAGTAAAATTTTCCTATTACACTGACAAGACAGACAAAAAAAGTCCCATTCATATAACACTAAAATTGACTGAGTTATGAAACTTTAAAAATGCATGACTTATACCACTTTTCTGCTTCTGAACACAAATGAGTTTGGCCATGCTTTGAGGGGTCATATCCTAAGTGCTTAAAGTATTCGAAGAACTTTTCATGTGTATCAGCGCTTTGAAAAAAATAGTAAAGTGTTATGATTGAGTTAACTTTTATTAAGTTTCAGATTGGCTAAAATTATTGTATTTTAACATGTGTTTTATTTTGTAAGTATTTGAGACTATTTCTTTTCATGATTTCTTTTAACAAATATTATGTTATTTTATTTAACTTCAACAATCGTATGTATGTTTTCCCAGTTCAAAATTTGTAGTCTAAATTTAACTCACTTTCAAGTTTCAAATATCCGATCGAGACTTAATTTTACATGTATACTGATGTAAATCCGATGACAATCTAATATTATTATGATTTTCGGTGGTTACCATTATACTTATTTTACAGGATAACACAAAAAATTTCGGATAGATTACTGCCAAGAAGTTTAAGAAAAAGTTTTAGATTAGATAACACAAGATTGCGATGGTTATGTTTTTTAACTTACGTATTTTTTAGCACTGAATCTGAGAATTACCTTAATTTTTAACCATCATCTCAGGATGTTTTTGCAAATCATAAATTGTCAAAGTTAAAATATAACAAAAATCAAATACTATAAAATAGAGGAGACGGCTGAGTTTTTTAACTTTTGATAATTGATTTTTATGTACTTTTTAGCACTGAATCTGAAAATTACCTTCATTTTTAACCATCATGTTATAGTTCTTTTGCAAATCGTAAATGTCAAAGTTAAAATGTAGCAAACATCTGATACTATAAAACAGATGTAAAATTTTTTTTATTTAATTTTCCTGACGTGATGGTTAAAAATGAAGGTCATTTTCGGATTCACCAGTAAAAAATACTATAAAGGGCGATTCCATGGAGAGTGTCACACACGTAACGCAGGCTTTAATTTGCATTTATTCAATTTTAATGTTAATTCTGATTTTAAGTGGTATGGTAAATAAGTTATTAGCATATTTTTAAATTTAAATGTGTGGCAATAAAACTCACTGAAGTATATCATTTAATTTCATTACTCAAAATGTGCTTTTTTTCTACTTCAGAAAAAAAGCATATTTTGAGTATGAAATTAAATGATATATTTCTGTGAGCTTTACATAACACATTTAAACTAAAAAATATGGTAATAACTTATTTACCATACCACCTAAAATCACAATTAAAATTAAAATTTAATATATAATTGAATAAATGAAAATTAAAGCCTGCGTTACGTGTGTGACTCTCCGCACGGAATCGCCCTAAAGCAAAAATTACTAATCGAAATTTCTGGTAGAAGAATGAAAAATATCAGCTAAACTGGCAACATTGGCGAGAATGGGAAGAAATTAGCTAGTTTGAAAAGGAAGAGCCTCGCAAAAATGTTTGCACTCGGACTCGCTTTTGCTAAGGACGGCTCTGCCGGCATAAATTATTTTTGTTTCAGGTCGAGTGGCAATAAAACTCACAGAAGTATATCATTTAATTTCATTACTCAAAATGTGCTTTTTTTCCTACTTCAGAAAAAAGCACATTTTGAGTACTGAAATTAAATGATATACTTCTGTGAGTTTTATTGCCACACATTTAAATTTAAAAATATGGTAATAACTTATTTACCATACCACTTAAAATTAGAATTAACACTAAAATTTAATAAATAATTGAATAAATGCACATTAAAGCCTGCGTTACATGTGTGACACTCTGCAAGGAATCGCCCTAAAACAGATATAAAACTTTTTTTATTTTATTTTCCTTATGTGATGGTTAAAAATGAAGGTCATTTTCGGATTCAGCAGTAAAAAATACATAAAATAATTTAATAAATATAATAAGTTTAGTAAATATGAAAAACTCTTGAAGCTAACTGAAAAGCTTAAATTTACGTTTTTAAATTATAGGGTTCCCAATCTAAAAGTGCAAGTAAATTAGTACAAATATATTTTCTAAGATTCAAAGAAGTGAATAAATAAAACAAAATAACCATGAACAACAAATACATCATTTGTTCCTTTCCAGAAATACTCTTAAAAAAACCCGGGCTTTTTAAGTGGGTTTTTTATAAAAGAACCAGCCCAGGCGGGCAGCTACCCACTACAACCCTGCCCATAGGGCCTATATCCCTCGTAATCAGCCGTAAAAGAAAACACCAACACACCTTTATTCTATAAACGGACTCGGTTCCTATCCTGTAACGATGTTCCAATCCATTGATGATTTAATTATCCAATACGTCCGGTTTTAATTATCAACGCAATTAACTTATTTATAATTGCTGGAAGTGTTATGGACGGTATATGGACCTGGATCTGCCCAACAATAATAAAATTCTAAAATAGGACACCATCTAAATGTAGCTAACCCCCCCCCCCCCCCCCCCCCCCCCTAAATTTTCAACAAATTTCATTTTTCGTAAAAATTTCATTACTGATTTTCTAAGCTTTGTATATTAAAATATAAACATCCTATTTTGGATGGTATGCTTTTGTATTATTTTTTTAAATCTTTAGTTAAAAAGAAAAAAAAAATCTATCCATGTTTTCTTTTTGCATCCACTCAAAGTTGATGATTTGATTGTGTAAACGTTCGACTTCCAACTTCAAGGAGCCAGGTGAATAAGCAAAAACAAACGGCTGATAGTTTCCTACTTCTTCGCAGTTCCTGCAAAGTGGGCATTTTCGGCAGGTGTTGTAACTTGCTAATAAACGATTTCGATTATATTTTAATAAAAATTTGTTACACAGCCGAATTTACGATTATTTCAACTTGCTGAAAATTTGAAAGAAATCGGTCAACTTACATATAAGAGATGTGTTTTGTTTTTTTTTTCTTTTACAGTAAGGGGGGGAAAAAAGAGTGGTTCTTCGTTCTTTTTCTTTATTTGCAACACAATACTTTTTTTTTCTGCACTTAGCAACGCAAACTTGTTGACACATTCACGGAGTTCTTTTTATACTTAAAAGCATAGAATTTGAGTAGCAGTTTTTTCTCGCACAAAAAATGCGAAAACAAAATTGCTTTTTTTTTGAGGGGGGGTTGACGACTTATACGAGGGTTTTAATTTTTTCTTATTTTTTAAAGAAGGTACTATCTAGAAATTTTATCTTCTAATACAGTAAAGACCATTCATAACGGAATTCTGCAATAGATAAAAGCATGTTTTATTATATCAAACATCATGGGGTGTTCGTATTGCAATTATTACCGGAGCCCGCAGTAGAGTCCTGCATTGGTCGGGTTGACTTCCACTTTTTTACTGTGGTTCGGGTTGACTTTCATTATTTCGAGTTGGGTTTTGACTCTTGCGAGTCGGGATCGGGTTGACCCGAATTTTAAAAGAATGCCCAAAATATTTCTGCAGGTTAAAAATAAAAAACAATAAGATGGCTTAATGGCTTTACTCTGGAAAAGCGGACACCTTGATTTAGCGAACACTTTTTCAATTCCTATCACTGATATATTTTGAAAGCTTATACCTCAAAATAGCGGGCACCTCTCAATCTACACACACGTAACATGTGTATGTCAGAGATCTGCACAGCGTCGGGCCAATTTTCATTTACGAAACTCGGGCCGGGCCTGGTCTCCACTCTTTTTGGGCCGGGCCTAAATTATTTTTCCCGTATCGAGCCGGGACTGTCTTCATTATTCCTAATCTACACGGCTAAAATTTTCAGTCTTGGTTTTGACCCAACCCGTATGAAAATCATTGTCTCGGCGCGGCCTGGTTCGTTCAAAGATCAGTACAATTTGGCTTGGTCAAAAAATTTTTGCAAAAACTTCATATATTTTTAAATCTCCATTATTCTACAATTAAACATTAAAATTTATTCTTAAAGAATAGTAGATGGCTTATTAAAATATAGGTAAATGAAAATATAGCAAAATGTATGAAAAAGAGCCTGCCTCTGACAGAATCCTGTCTTAAACTGAAAAATGTGTTCATACATGCAAAATGAATACAATAATACGTGAAAAAAAAAAATATATAATACATTTATACCTGCTACGATGGGAACTTGTCTATAACGGTTTTTTTTCTTTCCTATACGATTCCGTCTTAAGGCGATTCCGTGGCAAGTGTCACACACGTAACACAGGCTTTAATTTGCATTTATTCAATTATTTATTAAATTTTAATGCTAATTCTGATTTTAAGTGGTATGGTAAATAAGTTATTAGCTTATTTTTAAATTTAAATGTGTGGCAATAAAACTCACAGAAGTATATCATTTAATTTCATTACTCAAAATGTGCTTTTTTTTCATCTTCAGAAAAAAAGCACATTTTGAGTATGAAATTAAATGATATATTTCTGTGAGTTTTACTTACACACATTTAAACTAAAAAATATGTTAATAACTTATTTACCATACCACCTAAAATCAGAATTAACATTAAAATATAATAAATAATTGAATAAATGCAAATTAAAGCCTGCGTTACGTGTGTGACTCTCCGCATGGAATCGCCCCTTAGCAGATTTTACTGTATGGCATTTTTCCGATTTTTAAGTCTCCATTACATGGAATATGATATGGATTACAAATATTAATAACTGAAACATTTACATAAACAGAGATTCATTTAAAAAAAAAAAATAAATATCACAGCCTACTGCACTTTTTCCTATAAAAATGAAGATTATGAACATGAAAAAAAAGCTTTTTTTATCAGAACGCCTTGTACGAGATAAATTTTTAACCAAATCAATGAAAAAATCAATGTTTTGTAGAGGAAATTCCCTTGGGCCGGTCTGAACTTTTTGCTGTTATAGTGGGTCCGGCCAACAATTTTCTTTTCTACGGGACAGGCTCAGAAATTTTGGCCCGTGCAGACCTCTAATATGTGTGCATAAACTATCACAAATGCGAAACATGTACTTTTGTGTGTATCAAAAACAAAATGAAAATTCTGTTTTTGACATGTTTCCATCTTAGCAGGTCTAACTCTATTATGCTATTTCTCCTGTCAAAATCATTAAATTTGATTAAAAAGGCATGATTCTGTCAGATACAGGTTTTACTTTAATAAATAATAAACAAAAAATGAAAATCAGCTTACCTTTATTTCCTCAACTGGATCCATATCCGTATGCAAGTGGCATTAATTTCAGTTGAAATCGAAAGTGTTCACTCTTATTCCAAAACGATCCCATCAGCCAAGTACCGCTGCTTCCCCCTTCACCTTTCACCTATGGAAGCGACCACTATCCCATGAGGAAGAAATCCGGCGCGGGTGACAGAGTGCATTTGGGAAGATGAATTTACAGGCGCTTTTGAGAAAAAAGATCGATTGCGTTAATTAAAAATAGTCACTGGAATCGGAAAAAAGTCGCCTTTTTTTTGCTTTTCCCTTGAAATAGTAGCTTTTTATATGTTTTTGGCCTAAAATAGTCGCCATAGTCGCCTGATGCTGAAAATAGTCGCTTTTAGTAGCATTTTAGTAGCATGTGGCAGCCCTGATATATTCCACAAAACTTATCAAATGGATGCTGCTTTCATGCAAAACCAGTTAACTGGAAAAACCAGCAATCCGGAATACATCTGACCCCAAGCATTCCTGATAAATGGTTCTGTACTGTATTTCTATCAAGAATTATCACGTTACGTACGTACATACATACATACATACATACATACATACATACAGAACTGGCAGGCACATTAGCTCTCAGGCTTTGATAGCATGTGAGCTAAAAAAGCACGGAATAACAGCACCTCCTGTTGAGTATTAAAATTAGATTAACTATTGATTAAATATTGTTAATTATTAATCTCAAACATAAAATTTAGTTCCTTTGTACTACCCAATAAAAGTTGAAATAAGCTATAATGTACATCGGAAAAAGCATAGTATGGCAACATTAAGGTTAGCTGGGTGAATTAGTCCTCCAGATTCACCCGGGATGGCTCAGTAGGTAGAGCATTGGCGACTCCAGTCAAGACATCTCTGGTTTGAATCCTGGCCTGGACTTTTCCCCCCCATTTGGACATTTACAACAGATATGATTTATTTACCAATTAAATAATTGTATTAAAAATTAATCTAATAAAGATAGAAGTTTGTTTATATGTCTTTGTGCTGACGAGAATGCTGCACATAGAGCTATAAGATTTGGCAAGAAGTTAGCTGTATGTCTAAAGTTATGCACATAGAAGCCTATTTTTGGACTTTTTTTGAGTAGTTTTTTTAAATGTAATTTTTAGCCTTTTTCATGTTTTATGGCATTTTTTCCAAATTTGTAAAAGGAATCAGGTTTAAATTTTTCAGCAGAATGTAGTAAATTTTGTCCTCTTTACAATAAAGTTTATTTGGAATTTATACAGTGATTTTTAAATTTTTCCCAATTATTTCATTGTTTTTTGGCATTTTGCAGTGATTTTTTGACATTTATAAAAGAAATTTGGTTTCAAGCTTTTAACCCTAATGTGGTAAATTTTGTCTTTCCACGATTGCATCCTCTGGTTTAAAATGTTAGCGATAAAAAAATTCACAACCCACAAGAATTTTTTTCCCCATTTGTGAAAAAATTCTGGATACAATGTTTTAACCCTACTATAGTAGTACATTTTAACTTCTCTGATTTTCTGAATTTTTAGTGATTTTTATGCAGTGACTTTTCACACTAGTAAATCGGATACAGTTTCAATTTTTTAGCCCAATTCAGTAAATGTTGTCCTCTTTCAATAAAGCTTATTACAGCAATTTTAGAATTTTTTATGTGATTTTTTGACATTCATAAAAGGATTCCAGTTTCAATCTTTTCGCAGAACTTATTAAATTGTGTCCTCTTTTCAATAAAATTGAGTTCCTATAGCAATTTCTTTCTGTCTTTATATTTTATGGCAATTTTTTGAAATTCGGTTTCAAACTTCTAGCTTAAAGTAGTAAAATTTTGTCTTCTAACTTAAATTTTTAGTGATTTTTAATGAGATTTTCAATGCGCATTTTAACATCTTTTCACATTGTGCGACAATTTTTTGACATTCATGAAATAATTTGAGTTACAATGTTTTAGCTTGCTAGTAAAACACAATATATGAACTTTTGTGATTTTTAGAGTTCTTTGCGTTTTGTGGCAATTTTTCCACATTAGTAAATTTTTTCCAGCCACAGAAATGGGACTAAGGGGACCAAAATGCATAAAAGGGAACTAAAGGGGACCATTTTCCAAAAAGGGGACTTTGGGGGGAAAAAGGAGACCATTTGGGAGCCCTGAGATTGCTGTTGAAGAAAAATACCACCTGGGTTTGAGATGTGTAGTTAGACCTAGATCTCTATGAAATTAAGAATTTGATGAAAGAATCTCTCACTCTAGCATACTTCGATCTGAACAAAAGTTTTACAATCTCTGTAGATGCCAGCTCTTACGCTCGCGGTGTTGTTTTACTCCAAGAAGGCAGACCCATTGCTTATTCATAAACAGTGCTAAATTAATCACAACAGGTATATCCACAGATTGAAAAGGAAACACTGGCTATGAAATTCGGGAGCCAGAAATTTCACCAGTACACGTACGGTAAAGATGTGGTCATTGAAACAGATCAGAAGCCTCTAGAATCCATTTTCAACAAGACCATCGATCGAATTTTCCCAAGACTCCAAAAGCTGTTCTTAAAAGTTCAGCAGATGGACCTAAAGTTCAATACAAACGTGGTAAAGAATTACATATAGCAGATTTGCTAAGCAGAGATTTCTACTACTAAGATTCATTAGAAGAAAGCAATCTTCTAATCCTTTTTTCAATTCCAACTACCAATAAAGGTTTAAAAGCTCTTCAAGAATTAACAAATACAGATCCAGAATTGACTGTAGTAAAACCCTTCATTTCAACTGGGGCTGCCTCCAAATAATAAAAGCATACCCAATTGATGCAAAAAAAAAAAAAAAAAAAAAAAAAAAAAAAGAAAGAAAACCAAAAAAGCCCAGACAGCTAACTAGACACTACCTACTACAATCCTTATGGTTATAAAAAAACGCGGGTTTAAAAAAAAAAAAAAATATCTCGGGCAGGTAGCAGGGCAGCTACCCACTACAACCCTGACATAGACTAAACCCCTGAAGGACTTGATAAGTAAATCTACCATAGAGATTCTGAAGGACTAGTTTAGTGTACATGGAATACAGAGAATTCTAGAGACTGGCAACTGTAAAAATTACACATCTTGGGAGTTTGAAACATTTTCTAAACAGTGGATCTTTCACCATCAAACATGTCCATTATACCCTAAAGGAAATGGTTTAGCTGAACATGCAGTCCAGATGGCAAAGAACCTCTTCAAAAAATGCAAACCATCTGGTCAAGATGTCTACATAGCTCTCTTGAACTCTTGTCATGCCCAAAGATAATCTTGGTTTGCTTATTTAGCGGAAGAACTAGAATTACAACTCATATAAGCGAAGATCTCCTAAAACCTATGCTCTTACAAAATACAACAGAACATCTTGCTGAAGCTCGTTTAAAGCAAAAGTATTATGATGCTTGTGCAAAACCATCAGAATATGCGTCACTCCAGCCAAATCAAAATGTAATGCTAAGAAAAGTACACAGGAACTTGATTCCTGCTAAGGTAGATTCTCAAACTGCACTTAGGTCCTACAATGCGGTTACTCCATCTGGCATATTCAGACGGAACACAGTCTCATAAAGTCAACTGAGATTAAAGCCAACATAGAGAGGAAGAGGAGTCAACCACTGAATGCAGAACATTCCCCACCCTGGCAACAGAAACAGTGCAGCAACGGGCACTGCAGATTTTCTTTTACCTTGCAGATTAATAATGGCTTTAAAAAATTGCTAAAATTTAATTTGTTTCTAGATTTATTGTACTTTCTGCTTATATTTTCTTTGTAAATGCAAATTTTGCTTATTTTATGGGTTAGTATAATTTCTTATGACTTTCTTATTTCTGATTCGACGATATCTCTCATTGAAACTCTCAATTTACAAGGCAGAAGCCAGTATAGGGAATCTAATGTATTTTTACCTAGTCTCCAAATTTCTTCAGAGTCCTAGTAAATGTCGCTAAAGATGAAACAAACATATCAATTTCAATCAATCTTTGCGGAGGACACTAGGATGAAAGGAACTCCTTTATTTAGCGAGAGAAATATTCTTTTGATGTTTACGAGGATATCTTTCCCGTGGGAAACTAGATAGTGAAACCAGATATTGACCTGACGTCAGGTTCCTAACTGCAGCATATAGAGAAAGGGCTTGTTTATGAGCTCATGGTCACGGAGAGTGAGTTAGTGATGGGCGATTCTCGAGAATTCGGCAATCGAGAAAAATCGTCATCGTAAAAAATCACAATCGATAAAGCCATCGATTAATTCCTAGAATCTACAATCGAGATGTTTTACAATCGATTATAACGAGAAAAGCTAAAAACAGTTATTGGAAAACTTAGCTATTATTCTGGCCGACAATTTCATAGTAGTGATAGGGCTCAGTGATGGGCGATTCTCGAAAATTTGCAAATCGAAAAAAATCGTTATCGTAAAATACACAATCGATACAGTCATCGATTACTTTCGAGAATCTACAAATGAGATGTTCTAGAATCGATTATTGAAATCATTGTTTTTACATATATATAAGGCAGATTTTATTAAATATAGGGTAACTGAAAACAGATGGAATAAAAAAACAACAAACCAAAGGGAGGCTATAAAGGAGCCATAAGACTGGAAAAGTCTTGTAAGGGTGCCACCTGGTTGAAAAAAGCTGAAAAAACGCGAGTAGCTATGAAGCGGTAAGGGGAGTTTAAGTATCAAAAATTAGAATTTTTCGGCAATTAGCACCAAAATGACCAAAAAAATAAGAATAAAAAGCACACCCTAGTGGCAAAAACATGAACTAAAGGATGATAAAAGGGATCAAAATTTTTTATTGATTTTTCTACGTCATTTGAGATTGGATCTTTAATTTCCCCATTTTTAGAAAGTCTTCGACTGGAATACATTAAATGAGCCCCCGCCGGGAGCAAAGTAGGAGGGGGGGGGGGGGAGGGGCAAGGAAAGTGCATAATATGAATAAGTGGTCACAGGACTTTCCAACGATATGTCACATGAGGGGGTGTCGGCTAAATTTAGAAAAGTGCCCCCGCGCGGGGGCAAAGTAAGGGGAGGGGCGCGGGCGATATATAAAATGAAATAGTAGTCAAAGAGCTTTCCAATGATATATCACATGAGGGGTGTCAGCAAAAGATAGAAAAGAGTCCCAACTCCCAGGATTCCAATTATCGTTCCCCCCGAAATATACCCTGCACATCCTTCTCTTTGAAATTTGCATATATTAAAAATTATTTATCGGAAGGCTCCGTAAAAAAATCCGATCTAAAATGTTTAAAAACGCTACGATTTCAAAAAAGTTCGAATAGTGCCTCTCTCGGGGTGCCAAACTAGGGAGGGAAGAAGAAAGGTTCATAATATGAAAGAGTAACTTTCCGATGATAACCGAAAACTTTCCGATGATATACCAAATGACTGGTCCAAAAAAAGTTTGAAATCTACCCCTCCCAAGTGGGTTCCCTCTTTTATCCCAGAATATACCCGGAAATCACGCAGCCCCACTTTTAGAATTTTATATTTAATAAATAATATTTATCGGAGAGCTCCATTTAAAAAACCTCATTTAATGATATTTATTGTAGAAATCTCTACAATTAAAAAAAAAAAAAAAAATTCACCCCCGCACCGCTCCCCCCCACCCCCTTCCGCAAATCAACTCTGGGAGGAGAAAATGTTCATAATATAAAAGAATGGTGAAAGGACTTTCCGATGATATGTCAAGGAGAGGTTTGGTAAAAGTTTGAAAATTACCCGCCCCCCCCTTTGTCCACTCTCGCGCTCACCAGAATTCACTCACCTTCCTCTTTGAACTTTTTGTATTTTATAAATAGTATTTATCTGAGTCTCCAGGTATGGGGCAGCTTGGCAGAGCTAAAATAAGAGAAACATTGAAAATTCCGGGTAAAATGACACTAAATTTAACTAAAGTTTGAAGCTAGGACTATACAGAATTGAATACATAAACCACTATGCTTCATAACCCACATCGGTTAATAGCAATAAAAAGATAAGTGCCAGTTAAACTGATGGCATTGAGCTCACAGGTTATTCACACTAATTGCATATTATACTCTTACTTCAAAGAATAATGTCCCTCAAAAAATAAATGAAGGGAAATATCCCCCGTTTGCCCCTTTTATACTTAACCAATGAACCTCCAAATCTAATCAGGGAAACTAACTATATCAAATCAACCTTCAGTATATCAAATTTGAAGCAAATCAGATAATTCTGCATGAAAAAAAGAAACATATCGCTAAATTAAGGGTGGTCTAACCAATTTAACCCTTTTATACTTAACTAATGAACCTCCAAATCTAATCAGAAAAGCTCCTTATCAGAACGAACATAGAAAAAAAAATTAAAGTAAATTGAATAATTCTCCATGAAAATCCATTTATCTAAATTAAGGGGAGGGGACTTGCCCCCTTTTCGCCCTTGTATACTTAACCAATGAACCTCCAAATCTAATGAAGGAAGGGCCATATCGGAATAAATCGGTATATTAAATTTGAAGCAAATCGAATAATTCTGCATGAAAAAGCCTTTTATCTAAATTAAGGGGGAGACTAGCCCCTCCCCTTTATACTTAACCCATAAACCTCCAAATCTAATCAAGGCAGCTTCTTAACATAATAAACCGGTATCCCAAATTTGGAGCAAATCGAATAATTCTGCATGAAAAACCCATTTATCTAAATTAAGGAGGGGGTCTACCCCCCCCCCCCACTTTATACTTAACTAATGAACTTCCAAGTTTAATCGGGGAAGCTCCTTAACATAATAAACCGGTATACCAAATTTGGAGCAAATCGAATAATTCTGCATGAAAAGCCCATTTATCTAAATTAAGGGGGGGGGGGGGTCAGCCCCCTTCTCCCCCTTTATACTTAACCCGTAAACCTCCAAATCTAATCAAGGCAACTTCTTAACATTATGAACCGGTATGCCAAATTTGGAGCAAATCGAATAATTCTGCATGAAAAACCCATTTATCTAAATTAAGGAAGGGGTCTACCCCCCTTTCCCCCCTTCATACTTAACTAATGAACCTCCAAGTTTAATCAGGGAAGCTCCTTAACATAATAAACCGGTATACGAAATTTGGAGCAAATCGAAAAATTCTGCATGAAAAACCTATTTATCTAAATTAAGCAGCCCCCTTCTCTCCCTTTATCCTTAGCCAATGAACCATCAAAACTAATCAGCGGAACGCCTTATCAGAATGAACGTAAAAAAAAATTGAAGCAAATCGTACATTTTAATCAAGAGTTATCGCGTTACGTACATACATACGTACGTACGTACATGCATACACACAGAACCGACGGGTACATTAGCTCTCAGGCTTAGATAGCCTGTGAGCTAAAAAGAGATTGGATAAGCAGATGGACTCCTTTGAGAAATTATGACTTAAACCAGAAATGCGGTAAGTTTGACTCTGAAAGCTTCATTTCCATCTCTCATTTCGGCAAATCTCATCTCGATGATTTTTCCAGCATTTGGACGCTTCCAGATGGGATTCTCGATGGTTGGTTCTCTTGCGGTTTTAAACCTTTCGGGATGGGAAGTCTCTCGAGAGTTTATCTCGCCGTTTTCAACCTTTCCCGATGGGAAGCCTCTCGCTGGTTTCTCTTGTCCTTTTCGAAATCTCCAATGAAAAGCCTTTTGAGGATTTCTCTCGTGCTTTTCAACATTTCGCTATGAGAAGCTTTTCGAGGATTTCTTTCGTCCTCGGCAGAGAAGAAAAGTAAGAAAATTTATCGAGAGTACCAAGGGACGAGATAGAGAAAGAGGCATGACAATGAGCTGTGAAATGAAGCCCTAATTTTCAAAGTTTCTCTTATTTTAGCCCTACCAAGATGTCACATATCTGGAGCCCTCCGATAAAAATTATTTATTAAATATAAAAATTTCAAAAGGGAAGGTGGCTCGGGCGATTTCGAGGGAGGAGGACGTGAGAGTGGAGTCATGCGGGGTGCAATTTTAAAAATTTTACCGAACCCTTCCTGTGGCATATAATCGAAAAGCCCTTTGACCACTCTTTCATACTATGAACCTTTCTTCGACCAAAGGGGGATGGGTAAGGGGCGATCAAATTTTTAAAACCGTAGCCAATTTCTATAATAAATTTAAATATCACTTTAGATGTGGTTTTTTTATGCAGTCTTCCAGTAAATATTATTTATTGAACATAGAAATTTTAAAGTGGCGGCTGTGTGAATTCCGGGGCGAAAGAGTGGGCCCACGGGGGGAGGGAGGGGGAGCAATTTTCAAACTTTTTTTGGACCAGTCATGTGATACGTCATCGGTAAGCTCTCGGATGACTCTTTCATATTATGAGACTTTCTTCCTCCCCTCCCCAATTTGGCCCCCACTGCGAGGGTAGTTTTTTCTGTTTTTATCATTTTAGATCGGATTTTTTTATGGAGCCCTCCGCTAAATATTATTTATAATATATGAAATTTCAGGACACTTTTCCAAATTTAACCAAGACCCCTCATGCGACATATCGTTGGAAAGGTTTGTGACTACTTATTGATGCTATGCACTTCCGGTGGCCGCCCCCCCACTTCCCCCCCCCCCCCCCCCGGGAGGACACTTTTCCAAATTTAGTCAATACCCCTCTTATGAGATATCGTTGAAAAGGTCTGACTACTTATTGATGTTATGCACTTCCGGTGACAGTCCCCCCACTCTTTGCCCCCCCCGGGGACACTTTTTCAAATTTAGACAAGACCCCTCGTGTGAGATATCGTTGGAAAGGTCTGTGACTACTTATTGATGTTATGTACCTACGGTGTCCCCACCACCACTTTGCCCACCCCCCGGGGGCACTTTTCCAAATTTAGCCAAGACCCCTCATGTGAGATATCGTTGGAAAGGTCTGTGACTATTTATTGATGTTATGCACCTCCGGTGACAGTCTCCCCCAATTTGCCCCTCCCGGGGGACACTTTTTCAAATTTAGCCAAGACCCCTCATGTGAGATATCGTTGGAAAGGTCTGTGACTACTTATTGATGTTATGCTCCTCCGGTGTCCATCCCCCCATTTTGCCCCCCCCTGGGGACACTTTTCCAAATTTAGCCAAGACCCCACATGTGAGATATCGTTGGGAAGGTCTGTGACTACTTGTTGATGTAATACACCTCCGGTGACCGCCACCCCCACTTTTCCCCCACGGTGGTGTTTTCCTAAATTTAGCCGAGACCCCTCATGTGACATATTGTTGGAAAGGCTTATGACCACTTACTCATGTTATCCACCTCTCGCACCCCTCTCCCCCTTTGCCCTGACGGGGAGGGCATTTTTATAAATTCAGATCCAGACTTCTCATGTGACATATGGTTGGAAAGGCCTAAAGACCTGTGACGACTTAATCATATTATGCAGCTGCTGTGCTCCTCCGCTCGCTTTGACCCCTCCCCCAAGAGATCTGGTCCGAGGTTCATTCGTTTCGATATTTTATTTTTTACAAGATTTTGTAGTGCGTGCACACCACACCCGCCTGCTATCATATATCAGTGCCGTATATAGCGGGTAACCTGTTCGAGATTTCATATTACAAGATTACGTATAAATTAGGGGCCCCGATTAAAGGATGGGCCCGCTAGCGGTCGAAGTCACCTGTCTTTATTAACATCGACTCATTCCAGTTCACCCGCAGACGATTCTTGATAAATGTATGACGTATATAATACATAATATATGATTTATAAAAGAAAGTTGCAAACTGTAGTCATCGAGAAAAAATTTACACAATCGAAAAATATCGAGATGTCCATACAATCGAGAAAATCGAGAAAAACATCTCGTTATCGCCCATCACTAGAGTGAGTGGCTAATGGGAGTGGCTTTGGTCCTAGACGGAAAAATGAAACTGATAAAAGCGGATGCAGGAGCATTCTCGAGGGTTCTGTTTTTGAGTTCTTTTTCGGAAGCTGAGGCTCCGAGTAAATTTTAGCTGTGTAGACGAGAGATCTCTCACGGGCACAGTAAAGCGGTAGCCCGGTGTGGCAGTAAAATTTCTCCGCCCCGGAGAAAGACATCGGAGGTCCCTAGACCTTGATCGGACATTCACTGAAAGGGCGACATCTTTGTCATGTATCACCGACTCTCATCTTCTAAAATCGTGAAGCATAAATAAATAGAGACATTCTCCCTGAAAGCAATTTGCCACACAAGGACTGGACTTGATTCTACAAATACATTATTGACAGCTGAACTCGAACCCATTTGTGAAGAATGTTGTACATACGTCTTATTTAACCTAGAAACCTTATTTAATTGTTTGTGATACAATAAAATATTTTTTTCGATATTGATAAGACTCGGCCGTTGAAGTAGCCCGCTACCACACCACCTTACGACATCGGCTCCGTTACAACTTGGTGGCAGCTAGGGGATTTACAGCAAGAATAATTGTTATTAGAGGAAAGCCCAGGAGGAAACAGACGGCGAACACCCGGAGTTTCTGACAACAACCCGAGAGGCAGCCGAAAAAATCGAAACGACAGTTCCGAGGAAGACAGACAGACAGCCCATCTAGACATTGTCCATGAGACAGTTCAGCTAGATCAACTAGACAGTGCTTCGAGACAGTGCAAGGTGGACCTTAGACGACAAACAGTGGGGCGCAACATGCCTGATATGAGCCCTTGAGCTACAGTGGACGACACCTGCGGAGTGCCATAACGGACCGTTCCCCAGACAAGATACTTCAAGCAACAACTGCAACAGGTAAGCTCATTTCATTTTGAGTGGCTCTTAAACTATTATTTAGCATACTGATAGGATATTAAAATGTTGTTTAAATAAAAATATGAGAAACTTTTTGAGGTAAATGAAAATATTAAGATTATGATAAATCGATAACGTGTAGTTAATTGAAATCTAACGATTAAAGAAAATTTATATGTGATGTTATCTTTATCATTATTTTAAATGTTTGGAAAGCAGAAAGTATTAGCTAGGCTAAATTCATAACTACTCAAAAAAAGCCCAGTAAAATTTTTCCTTTTTCTCATTTAATTTGTGTAAGAAATATTTTGATGAGTGATTGTATAAAGAGAAATTTTCATGCATGTGGGAGATTGCTAAATGACAAATGAGAAAAATTAAAATTTTATCCTAAATAGTATAGAGGCATTTTGATAAAGGTTGCAGAGAGTGTTCAGTTCTTGAGAGATACTGGGAATGTAGTTTGCCTATAGTATTTGAAAAATTACTTATTGTTTTCATATTGTGTGTATAGGGACTCTAAAGCTTTAAAATTTTGAATGTTATTGTTTGCTTTACGTTTGACACAAAAATATAGAAAATCTGAAAATCTTTTGCAAAATCATAAATTTATTTTTACATATTGGTTATGCATTTGAAATGTTTATTTATATTGTATGCTTAGGGTAAAATATTTCTTGTGAGGTGTAAGGTTCATATACCTTTAAATTGATAAACAAAACGAATAGTTTCCGTTTGTATTATTTCAACATACCGCAGACAGTTTTCAGCTGATGCAGACAGTTTTCAAATCGAAGATTTATTTTAAGAGATATTTAATGCTAAAGTTGGACAAAGTCGTTCCATTAAAATAGTTTTATAGGAGCAAAAACTATACATCGGAATTTAATCATTTTTAGATCATTTTATACGTTATAATTTCCCAGTGTGCAGAATTCATTTATTTTTTTTAATTTCACTCATTTTTCGAGGTTTCATTTCTATTTTAAATTCAAATTTTCAGCATTTCGAGAGATATTTTTTACTTATTTTAGAAAATTGTACTAATTTAGCCTGTTGCCAACTGCATAAACAACGGAAACAATAATGTTTGCTTCAAATTAAAAATTTATTTACATGTGACTATTATAAACAGAAAAAAAACTTTCAAATTAAAATTAAATAATTATGTACAAAAAGCAGGAACTTATTAAAAATTACGTCATAAAAAGTATACACGTGAATTTTAAAAGAGAAAGGATATTGTAAAATAATAAATTCATTAACATGCGTTAGAAGTCTTAAATAGGAGAAATTACGTCACATTACAGTTATTACATAAAATGAACGCAAAATATTGCAAAACAGTTTAAATTTAGAAATTGCGCTAGACATGTA
Organism: Maratus speciosus; assembly: GCA_963932465.1. Lineage (NCBI taxonomy): Eukaryota > Metazoa > Arthropoda > Arachnida > Araneae > Salticidae > Maratus > Maratus speciosus. The sequence goes on from OZ010792.1 coordinate 246,696,794, forward strand.
TTTGATATTCTGAGAGGATCTTTTCAACTATTTTTGTTAGGAAAGTGCAAATAATATTTCATTTCTAACAAAAGTATTTTCACGTGCATATTTAAAAGAGAAAGAATAGCTTTGTCAAAATTACGTCAGATTAAAAACGATTAATATAAAATGTCTCATTTAAAAGAACTTTCTTTTCACTTTGTTAAAAAATACCAGGAGACAAAGACTGGTTACTTAATTCCTTTTATGTTAGCTTATTTTGAAATGTTGTTACACGTGTCTACGTCATCAAATTATTTTTATTTCAACGTTTTATTTGTATTTTTATTAATGTTGTACTAATTTATTTGTTCTTTCATTATTTAAAATAAAAATTATGTCAATTTGTATAATTTGGCGAGTGATTTGGCGATTTATATAATTTGGCGAAATTGGTCGACGGAATAATCAAGTAGTACCGCAGCGGATTTGGCGTTAAAATTCCCCAATCAAAGAGAAATGAATAGAAATCCGTTTATAGGGAGATCGCCACTGTTTTTTAAATTATAATTCAATCTTTCGAAATCTTTTTAAAGCCGATCAAATTAGCGTGCATTTAGAGTCTGCGATGTCTGGACGGGGGTTGGCGAGCGTAGCTCGTAGGGGGCCGAGCCCCCTAGTCAATCAAATTTACTAAGCAAAAAGTGAGATTTTTCACCCCATTCCCTTTTTTTCTGGGAAGTCTGATATAACAAGATGAAAAACTAATTTCTATATCAGGTGACAAAATTATTAATTTAAGTCAATAAAGTATTATTTGGGTAATGCAGTGAATCACTATTTTCAATATAACATACTGTTGAATATAGTACACTATAAAATATACAAATTAAATTGAATGTTGTTTAAATGTGTTTCAACATTTAAAAATTTAAACTTACCAAGCTCCTAAGCTTTCAGATACACCAACAGCATATATAACAGACACAATAAATTGAAAGAAGAATATAAAAAAGAAGACCATGAAGTTGAAGGAACTATCTGATCTAAAATTAAAATAACAAAACTAAATTAGACAAATTATTTCACAATAAAGAGCTTACAATAGTTAAAACATTAATTAATAAAGTATTCAAATCTTTAGCAAGTATTTTTTATATATAATATAGCCGTTGACCTGCCGCCGTTGTCTGAGTTTGAGATCAAAATACCAAATTAATAATCACAAAAAAAAAAAAAAAAAAAAAAAAAAAAATACAGAGAAGAAAATGGTATTACTTAGTTATCCCGTTGACCAAAAATCTATCGCCAAACTATAAGATTAAATGCCAATAATGGTTGATTGTAAATGTCACAGTCACTTGACTTTAAGCAAGTTACATGTGTTTACGCCATCAAGTGATTTTTATTTCGACGTTTTATTTGTATTTTTATTAATGTTATACTAATTTATTTGTTCTTTTGTTATTTAAAATAAAAATTATGTCAATTTGTAAAATTTGTCGAAATTGGCCGACAGGATATCTAATACCAAGAAAATTTATTATATTGGAGGATTGCAAAAAAGCTGGCTAAAATTTACAATCGCCACATCATTAGCTTTTATCAGTTTTAAAACTGTCCTGTGTGAATATTTACGTCTTTTCAGTAACAGCCTGTGAAATTTCAAGTTTCTATCCATAAAAATTCCATAGAAATTGAAATTTAGAACAATTTTAGGATGCTTTCTGCTCATTTCACCTAAATTTAGAATTTTTTAAATAAATTATTATTAGAGAACATTTGTATTTTAAAACTAACCGCCATACCAAATTTCAGGAATGACAAAATCCAGAAGTATCATAAAAATTTTATATTTCGAAAGTTTTTCCCCCTGCACTCATTTAAATTTCAAGTATTTAAAAAAAAATGTGCGTATCCATCTGCACTTTAAAAGTAACAGCCACATCAAATTTCTAGTTTTTATCCTCAGTCCCATAGAAAGCGTTTTTTAGAATGTTTTTAGAATGCTTTTTGTGCAATTCACCTTTTTAAATTTTGAAATTCTTTAAAAACTATTCTGTGCGAGTATTTACATCTTAAAAGCAACAACAATGTCAAATTTAGTATTTCTGTCTGTAACATTTTCATAGAAATCGTAACTTAGATGTTTTAAGAACTTTTCTGGTCATTTCACCCTTTTAAATTTCAATTTGTTTAGAAACCATTCTTAGCGAGCATTTGTATCTTAAAAGTAACCGCCATGACAAATTTCTAGTTCTTCCAGTATAACAAAAAATCATAAACCTAGAAAGTGTTTTCCCAGCAGCTTTTTAAATTTTGAATTTTTTTAAAAACGGTTCTGTGCATACATTTGCGGTTTAAGAGTAGTAGCCATGTCAGATTTCAAGTTTCTATCCCAAACAATTTCATAGAAATTGTAATTTAGAACAATTTTAGAGTGCTTCTCGCTCTTTTCACCTAAATCTTGAATATTTTTATAAACCCATCTTAGTGAATATTTGTATCTTAAAAGTAACAGCTATGACAAACTTAGAGTTTCTATCCCGAACAATTTCAAAGCAGACACAATTTAGAATGTTTTTGACTCATTTGACCCTTTTAAATTTAGAATTTTTTTAGAAAACCTTCTTAGTGATATTTTACTCCTGAAAGTAACTGATATGCAAAGTTTCTAGTCTTTTCAGTATCAGAACAATCATAAGTTTAAAACTTTTTTATCACTGCACCCTTTTAAATTTCAAATTTTTAAAAAAAAACTTCTGTGCATGCATTTGCGTCTAAAAAATAGTAACTGTGGCAAATTTCAAGTTTCTATCCTTAACAATTCCATAGAAATCTTAGTTAAAGATGCTTATAGAATGCTTTTCGTGCATTTCACCCTTTTAAATTTCGAATTTTCTTTAAAAACTGCTTTGTCTGTGCGTTTGCAGTTTAAAAGTAGCTGCCACATCAAATTCACAATTTTTATCCTTAACAATTCAGTGAAATCATAATTTGTAACATTTTTAGAATGAAATTAAAAAGGATATGAGCGGAAAACAAACTTTTTAAAAACCGTTCATTGAAAGTATTTAGGTCTTAAATGTAACCACCATGGTAAATTTCATATTTATAGACCCAACAATATCACAGAAATTGCAATTTTAGAACGTTTTTTGCTCTTGCAGCCTTTTGGGAGTTGCACTGACATAAAATATAATATACTAGCAAACTCCACGGCTTTGCTTGCGTAATAGTTGAAATATGCAAAGTGATATTTACATGTCTATTTTTTTATTAGAAGAACACTTTTTGGAATAATTCAAAAATTACAAATTAAGCCACAGTTTGACTTAATTATAAAAGTGCAATAGACAGAAATGAGATTTTAATTGATAAGAAGAACTAAAACTAATTCCAAATAAATGATAATTTAGAAAGTATTTTGAGACTTTTATGCTCATTTCATACGTTCATTTCAGTATTCATTTGAAGATTTGAATTTTTTAGAAGCCATCTTAACATATTTACATCTTAAAATTAACCATCATGTCAAATTCCAAGCTTCTTGTCTAACAGTCTACCACCTTTCTGGTGTTAGTGGCACCAACATAAAATGCCGAAACAGAATTGAAATATAATGTCTCGAAAAATGTTGAAACAGAAACTGTCACCATTAATTTGCCAACAACATTAACCTTGAAAGCGGTTGGTATTTCCTAATATTCTATAGAAAACGGAATTTAGACGTTTTTAAAGGCTTTCTAGTTGTTCCTGCCAACCAGGTGCTAGTGACACCGGCATAAAATATACCCTATATAGGATAAAAGGAGTATCACTCTTGATTCTCAACCAATAACTTCTGTAATCGGTTTATTATTTCCTGAGATTCCATAGAAATCATAATTTAGGACTCTTTTAGAATGCTTTTCGCTCCTTCCCTTCGCTTCACTCCTTCCCTTCGCTTCACTCCTTTTTCACTTCGAATTTATTTTCACCTGTTCTTAGGGGACATTTATAATTCATAAGTAACTACTGTGCTACATTGAAAGTTTCTAGCCTCTTCAGTACCGCAGAAATCGCAATTTAGAAAGTTTCTTTCTCCTACAACCCTCTAGGGGTTGTGGCACCGACATAAAATATAGCTTATGTTTGAGCAGGTTATATCACCATCAGTTTGTAACCATTATGTTTGAAATCGGTATCGTATTTCATACAATTGCATAAAAATCATAATTTAGAACGCTTGTAGAATGCTTTTTGCTCACTTCATCCTTTTAAATTTGGAATTTTCTTTCAACAATTCTTATAAAGCATTTGCATCTTTGAAGTAATTATCATCCCAAATTTAAAAGATCCCCTGTTTAACACAAAAAATGCAATTTAGAACATTTTTTGCGCCTGTAACCCCCAGGTGGGTAAACAACGTAAAATATAGGCTATGTTGGAGCGGGTACTGTCACCATCAATTTGAAAGCATTACTTCTGAAATCGATTTATATTTCCAGAGATTGCGTAGAAATCGCTATTTATAACGTTTTTAGAACGCTTTTCATTTATTTTCAACCCATTTAAATTTCAAATTTTTAAGGAACTCTTCTCAGAGAGCATTTACATTTCATAAGTAATTACCATGCCAAATTTCAAGTTGCTAGCCCCTTCAGTATCACAAAAATCACAATTTAGAACGTCTTTTAAAATGCAATCACAAGGTGGTAGCGACGCCGACATGAAGCAGATCATATATTGGAGCAAGGGCTGTCATCATCAATTTCCAACCATTACTTAAGAAATCGTTTGGGTACTTCCTGAGATTGCGTAGAAATCGCCATTTAGAAAGTTTTTTAGAACTCTTTTCGTGCATTTTCACCCCTTTAAAATTTTGAATATTTAAAGAAATGTTCTTAGAAATCATTTATATCTTATAACTACTATTCCAAATTTCATGTTTCTAGGCCCTTCTGTAACACAAAAATCGCATTTTCTAACTTTTTTTTGCTCCTGCAACCACTTTAGGGGTAGTGGCACCGACATAAAAAGTAGCCTATGTTGGAACAAGGGTTGTCACCATCAATTTGACACCATTATATTTTTTAATCAGTTTAGTACTTCCTGAAATTTCATAAAAATCGCCATTTAGAATGCTTTTCGCGCATTTTCACCCCTTTTTAAATTCGATTTTTTTTAAAGAAATGTCCTTGCAGATCAATCGTATCTTATAAGTAACTACCATTCCAAATTTCATGTTTCTAGGCCCTTCAGTAACACAAAAATCGCATTTTTAGAATGTTTTTTGCTCCTGCACCCCCTTTTTGCCTACCTTTGGCGGAACACTACCACAAATATTTTAAAATGTACTTAAATATGAAATACAGGTTAGCATAAATAATATTAAAAATACTGTATTACATATTTGTTGAATTACAGTCGAACCTCTATTTAACGAAGTCGCTAAATCCCCGAAAAAAGTTTGTTATATGGAAAATTCGTTAAATAGAGATTCAACGTTATAAAACAGATTTTTAATTCATAAACACTAAATATTTTCAATAAAAGTAATTAATAACACTTTAAAAAAAAAATCATATCTATTTGTTTTATTTATTTTACCCACCAATACCTATCATCAATTCATTTTCCTATGCGTTTAAATCTTTGAAACCTGCGAGGATAACAAAACATTGTCCGAGAATACATTGTATTTTCAGTTTAATATAAATAGTTTTACATTAAAATTAATGAATTTTAATGGCATTATCGTATTCAATATTATTATAACAAATAATTTTAACCATACATTACCACACGTGTTCTTAAATTTAATTTCTGAAAAACTAATTTTACCCGAGTTTTTAATTTAAAAAGTGCTTTCTCTCATAATACGTTTTGCATCTTTGCAATTCACCAAAAACCCCTACATACTTATTTTCTTTAAACTGTAATATGCGTTGGATTGTTTCAAATGATTTTAGCATTTAATCATACAAAGTTTTGTTAATTCTGCATCATGATCATTTCCATCTTCATCATATTAGTCTTCATCGCAATTCATTGCTGTATTGTTTTTATTTTTTTTACACTGTCGAAAATATCTGATTGGGTTAGAGCTTCCGAGGTCTCAATTTCAGAATTAAATGAAATACAATCATCGATCAGCACATCATAATTAATGTCTTCTTTTTTTCTCAGCTGTATCCACATTTTTTAAAGTTACACTAAGAGACTATCGTCTTCGCTGCTGATAAAGAAGGCGTCTGGTAAAACCAGTTCAAGGCCATTGAACATCATAAAATGTGTTAAAAGAAAGAATAAGTTTGGAATGTCCAGAAATATTTTGAGCAATAGGGAGAAAAAAAAAAATTTGATCACAAGAAAAAGTTTGTTAAGTAGAGAATGCACTTCGCTATTTGGAGGTTATTTTACGAAGAAATTTGCAAAATGTTCTTGGTTCCAAGAAAAAGTTCACAAAATGGAGAAACTCGCAAAATAGAGGTCCGACTGTAATTCAATAAAACACAATTAAGGAAAAGTTTAATAAATTTTTATTTACAAAAAAAAAAAAAAAAAAGTTAATAATTCTAAATTATAATAAAATTTACTAAAATCTAACCCATGCGTACTTTGCAAACAATCACATGGGTTACATCTGTGCCCAGCTTTCTTAAAAATGACTCCGATTCAAAGATTTGATGAAGTTAAAAAAAAAGAAACTTTCTATTAATTGTTTTTCTTCTGCCCATTCTCACGTTTAAGATGTAATTCTAAATATAACTGCCAAATTTGCAATGCCAGGCATAATGTATTACTACATCAAAATCAAAATAAAACTCATTTTGATAATAAAATATCATCAAAAAAGTCTGATTCCAAAATTGATTTATCTTCTCAGCTGACAGCCCGTCGCGCTAGTATGGAAGACAGGTGCATGTTTGATGATTCAAACAAACAAAATGCTTCGGAAATTAAGCAAAGTTTTTCTGTTCATTGCAACGCAAATGAAAAGGGTGTTTTTTTGCCTACTGCTTTTATTTTTATTTATAGCCCGAAACATAAAAAATTCATTACTGCTCGTGCTATTCTTGATAGCGTGAGCCAGGAGTCGTATGTTACTTCAGAAATGGCTTTTGAATTGAGATTGAAAAAAGAAAAAATAAATATCGCTGTATCTGGATTAAGTGGAAATTCATTTAACGTGAAATCGAAAATTTCTACTGTTTTTTGAAATAAGAATTCTTTTTCGTCAGCTACTGATTTCTTCGTTGTCCCAAAAATTACTGATTGTGTACCTTTTAGGAACATTAAAATTGATAAAAACATTATACCTAATCATTCGCTTTTAGCAGATCCTACGTTTGACAAACCAGGAAAAATCCATTTTATAATTGGGGCTGAACATTTTTATGAAATAATAAAAGAAGGAAAAATTCGTGTTTCGCCAAATCTAATGTTTCAAAATTCAGTTTTCGGACTTATTGCTATGGGTACTTTCTCAATAAATAATTCTAATTCATTTTGCGGGCTGACATTTAACAGTGACAATGAGAATATTGAAACTATTCTTCAAAATTTCTTGGAAATAGAAAGTATTTCATCGGATCGTCTTCTAAGTAAAGAAGAAGAGTTTTATGAAGCTCATTTCCAAAATACTCATAAACGGGATGAAACCGGCCGATTTATCGTAGAAATGCCTATTAAATTAGAACAATTAGATAGTTTGGGAGATTCGAGAACATTAGCAGAAAAACATTTACGCCAAACTGTAAAAAGATTAGAAACTAATTTTGATATGAAAAAACTTTATTGTGAATTTTTGAGAGAGTATGAAAACTTAAATCACATGGAGAGAATACCAGTCGAAGACACTCCCTCATCCTTAGTAGTTTATTATATGCCTCATCATGGCATTTTTAAACCAGATAAGTCCTCTACTAAATTAAGGGTGGTATTTAATGCCTCTGCTCCTACCACAACTGGGAAAAGTCTGAATGACATTTTGCTTTCTGGTGAAGTTAAGAAAGATCTCTTTGATATTTTGATAAGATTTCGAAAACATTAAATCGCCTTGATTGTCGATATAACAAAAAGGTTTCGTCAGATATTAATCGATCCTTCACAAAGGGACCTTTTACGCATTCTTTGGAAAGATCATGAAAATAATTCAACATGCTTTTAGAATGAATACAGTTACGTACGGTACAAAATGCACTCCCTTTTTAGTCATAAGATGTTTAAAACAATTAGCCGTAGATGAAATGGATAGATTTCCATTGGCTGCAAAGGCTATTTTATCGGACAGTTATATGGACGATAGAAAATTTGTCACTGGATCCCCTGATTACGAATCAGCTATTGAATTAAAAAATCAGTTAATTGAAATCTTTAGTTCTTGTGGAATGACCTTGCACAAGTGGAATTCGAATTTAGATAGTTTAGATAGTTTGGGAGATTCGAGAACATTAGCAGAAAAACGTTTACGCCAAACTGTAAGAAGATTAGAAACCAATTTTGATGTGAAAAAACTTTATTGTGAATTTTTGAGAGAGTATGAAAACTTAAATCACATGGAGAGAATACCAGTCGAAGACGCTCCCTCATCCTCAGTAGTTTATTACATGCCTCATCATGGCATTTTAAAACCAGATAAGTCCTCTACTAAATTAAGAGTGGTATTTAATGCCTATATTATGCTCAATCTTTTTCTTATTTTATGCTCATCTAAAAAATATGTTAAACATACTATTGATATGACACTTAATTTATCTTGTACAAAACTTCAGTTGATAACTTTTTCTGATGCAGATTTTGCTGCAAATCGAGATGACAGGACCTCGCTGGGTGGTCAAATTGAGTGTTTAGGTAACTCTCACATTTCTTGGCGAACATTTAAAGAGAAAAGTGTAAGTTTGTCAACCATAGAGGCTGAGTTTATTTCAATGACCGAAGTGACAAAGGAACTTCTTTGGTTTGACAGGATCCTGAGTGAATGTTTTTGTAGGAAAGTTATCACTGGAGAAAAGATGAAGTTAGTTTTGTATGTAGATAATAGGGCTACTATTGATTTTGTGAAATCGCCTATTGAGAATCATAGAAGTTGTCATATCGATGTTAAGCTGTTCTTTGTAAAGGATCTAGTTGATAAAAATAGTTTTGATTCACTTTTTGCCCGCAACAAGGATAACCTTGCTGATCTGTTCACTAAGCCGCTCACCAAGTTCGAATTAAAAATTTTATTGAGCATATCTTTAGATAATTTTTGAAGTTTTGTATATCTTAAGATTTACTGTTTTTGAATTGTAATATATATTTTCTTTAATATTGTTGGTATCATATGTATATACTTTTCTTTATGGTTTTTACTTGGTGGACATTTAAAATCCCACCTGAATATGGTGATACTTCTCGATATCCATTTGGGTGTCTGAACGGCCCCAAGGAAGTGTCTCGCAGGGGTGCCACTGTAATCTGTGTGTAGATTTTCGAGTTAACCATTGCCACAGGAGTGTCTTACCGTGGGCAGATTAATTTTTATTATGCAAGTCCCATTTTTATTATGTTAATATATGGAGCTGTCACTAATTCCCGTCTACCTTGCAAATTACCAGCTGATTTAAAGATTGTTACTTTAATATATGTATCTTTAAAATTTTGAATTTATTAGGGTTTATAGATTTATGTATAAGGAAAAATTTAATTTTTATTTTCTGCTTGGGCATCCTGGGAACCTAGACAAAAATGTATAAGTATTGGTATGTTACGATGGTGGATGTTGGGAAGGATTTCTTTTTGTTAAAATAATTGTTTACTTGAAGTATAGTGGTTCTGTCAAAAATAAAAAAAATCCTCGATTTAAATAATTTACAATATTGTTACAGGTTCCTTGTCTCTATGTGAGAATAAGAGTTGATGAAATCATGGTGTCATGTAAGGTTGTATGAAAGTTGAATGTATGATATGTATTGTATTGTATTTTAAGTTTTTTTTTATGTGTGGGTACCTTGTGACTTTAAATTGTAATCACTAAATGTCTTATAGACATGTGGAAGAGAATCTTGTACAGCCATTATTGTAAAAATATTTTTGATTATATTATAAAGTTGTCTAACTGTATTACAGCTCACAAAATGTCGTATGGACATGTGGAAGATTATGCTGTTTCGACACTTGCTATTGTAACTTCTTTTCACATTTAAGTGTCATGAATTTGCATAATATTTGCTTGATTTTGAATTGAATTTTCATCTCTATAGGTGTGTTTTTGGAAATCGAAATGTTGGCACTGTGTGTCTATCTCTGGTGATTGTATAAGACTAGAGTTGCTACGTTGAGATGGTTTTTGATGTTCATGAACTTTTGAGATATTTCTTGAACTGTTTTGGAAGTTCTGTTTTTACTGAAGTATTAATTTTTTTTTTGGAATTTGATGTTGAATTGTTTTCAAAAGTTGAATTGTTAATTGTTTTAAAGTTTGATGTTGTATGATTTTGTGGTAGAATTGCTATTTAATTGAAATTTTGAATTGAGTTGCAAATTGATGTTTTTATTGATAATGTTATTGCATGATATAAACTTTTATTTTTCAGTGAAATTAATTACATGGATTGTTAGTCACTCTGGTGCTCATGTTTATTTATTTCCTTTTAGGTAGTTTTCACGGGTAGTTTTTGTTTTCTTGGACTTGTTTCAGTTGACTTTAAGTTTTTTTTTTGTTTTTGGACATGTAATTGTGACTTTGCGTTTTTGGTATTTGGTAGCATTGATAAGAGGGGGGGGGGGGGGGGTATTTGTTAGCCATATCCCCACTTTTCTTATCAATTGCATTATATCTTTATTTTATTCAACTAAATACAATTTATCTTGAAGATTCTTTAGTTATGAATTGCCTTTCATTCTTACAGCTGATTTGTTTCCATTCATTTTTGAAACTATTTATTTGCTTTTAAAGAGAACTTGCATCGTGTCATCGGACTTTCGCATTGCGATGTTTTCCCAGCCGAACTCGATCATACATCATTTCAAACTAGGCGGTATCTCCGTTGGCCGGTAGGTGGCATTGCCCGTCTACGAGCGCTCTTTTCGCATTCAGCGCAGCACGTGCCTATGCGAATTACTTTCTCCATGTGTGATGGAAGGGAGAGTTTCCGATTTCCGTTTCACTGCAGAGCAGTTCTCGGCGTTTGCCGATATAGATAAAAGGACGGCGGTTAGAAGGGCGTTTGTTTTTGTGCATGCTGTTTCGTTTTTCCTTCGGTATTTTGATGTTTGCCGCTCTGATGTTTATTAGACTGATATGAAGTATATGTTATTGAGTTTTACGTACGATAGAGTTGCTGATGAGATGTTTTAAATCTTCGGAATGTTGTTGGTTCTACGATGTTTTTCTTCATGTTTAAAGATGATATAAAGTGATACGCTCGTTTATTTCAGGTGACATTTTCTTTTACAATTTGAGTTTGAGTGAATAATTTATGGCATGAGCTCTGGAGGGATGGTTTACAATATTGTTTTATTACGTTTTTGTCTGCATGAACTGAAGTTAGCCAATATTTATTTATTTAATATCAAAGCATATATTTTTATATATCGTGTTTTACTATGAAAGATTTTTAATAAAGTTAAGTTTTATTTTTATTTATCTGGTCATCATTTCTTCTTACACTTACTGCAAAACAATTATTTTTTTTTCTCTATGCATATTTAGGGTTTTATTTTTCATCGGATGCTTCTTACTGCAAATCATATCTGCTTATTTTTAGGATGTATTAATGTAGTGCTTTACAAAAGTAATAGATTATTTTTAAGCACTAGTTATATGAGTAGTCTCATATAACAGATTCCACCGTTCCATGTGCACAGCTGATCACGAAAAAACAAATGTTTCTCTCATTCTCATAATTGGCCGAATTGTGGGTATGCCTTTAGATGATGTCAAAGGTCGGAGCTTGCCGAGGTTCTAGCTGTTATCATGAAAAACAGATTTTCGATCGCGGAAAACGTGTTCATAGCGATGTGTGGAAAAATATTCCCATGCATTTTTTCTTTCTAATTTCTATTTTTTTCATTAAGCAATTTGTAAAGTCTACCTGAACTCGACAACACGATATTTTCTTTTCATTGCCGCCTTTCGGCGTTTGTTTAAGTTTTTACCACCACGGTTGAGTGGTTGCGTATCGCGTTTCGGTCGTAGACCGTATACGGCAATTTTACTTACGATTGCATTCGCTCGTATTCATTTTTTTAAAGATAAGTATTTAAATTTAATTAACATGTAAAATCATCTTTTTAAGTCATTTTTATATTAAAGTAATTTTTCTAAAGTCATCATAATATTTATTAAATGTTATTCAAATTAAAAGTAAATGTTAAGTATTTTCCGACTTATGCAAATTGCATAGTCGATTCTGATTGGCCGATAGGTTTTCGTCCTGATTTAAAGGGACAGCAATTTCAAGTTTCGGTGTGCGATGTCTGATGGCTGACTTATGGTACTATCTGGTATGCTTTTATGAAGTTTCAGCGAATATCTAAAGTATATGGCTAAGTGCAGATGCAATTGTAATAACTTAAAGTTTATTAAGCATAATTGTTTAGCATGAAGAAGTTTCAGTGTAAAATTGTTAATTTAAATCGGCAATAGAGTTGTTAAAGTATACTACAAGTTGCTAATCGCTCAAAATTACTTATGTTGTTGAATAATGAGATGCCCTCGAGTTCAGGTGAACTATCGTCTCAAGTGTTCATTAATTTTGGAACGGAGTAAAATGTTCCTGTATGTTAGCTCCAATAAAGAAATCTGTTTCATCATTCTGGCACATTACTGTAAGTACATTTTACAGTTACCTTATCACTGAAAACATAATATTATATATATAGGATTCATGAAGTTGCATATATTTCAATATATTTTTATTCAAAGTTATTATTTCAACAATATTTTCAAGGTTTTCATGCATTACTTAATCTATTTTGTCAAGTCACTCTGCTGAATTTTTACATGGGTTTAACCCTTCTTGTGACAAATAAAGATAGAGGGGCAAACAACCAAACCCACACCCCCACATGATGTTTCAAAAATATTTTTTTCAAAAGGTTAAAATTATAATTTTTTATAATGGATTTTAACGTTTGAAACAGAATAATATGAAATTTAAGAATATGTAGTCAGTTTTCCCATATTTCTAAAGGCTACACAAATGCGAAGTATTAAAAATGATACAAAAGAGAACTTATGTCCGATGATTGCATACATTCAATTCTTATCTTTCATGGCAGCGTCATAAGTGGGGTCGCAGGGAGAGTGCATTTTCCACGCTTTTAGGTTCTGGTTTTTAATTATCTCGGTAAACAAAAATGAAAAATCTGAATATTAGAGCAGGCTTTAGACTATTCTTATACACATTTGCAGATTTCTATAGGCAATAGATTTCGATAGCCACTTTTAATCTCCATCCTATCCGATTACTTTACGATTTTTTGCCGTGTTTGAGGGGAGGGAGATTAATGGGTATTAACGATACCTTGAGATGTATCAGAAAAGTTTAAAATATTCAAAATATTGATTTATAAAGGAAGTTAATTCGTTAACTCTTCAATAAAATATGGAAAAAAACTGCAAAATTTTATGAAATGAAAGCTTTTACTAAGTTTTTGTTTCGGATCATTTAGTGTTCTGGTTTTTAGAGCGTTCCGGATACCAGGACGCCAGATAATAGATCCTATACTGTACTAATTTCTGAATAAACCTTTTTTTTTTTTGTATTTTAAACAAAATCAGTAACAGTGTTTTTTTTTTTTTTCTTTCATTGTTAGAAATTTTGCAGTTTGACGCTAAAGAAAAATATGAAATATCTCACAAAATATTGGACTTAAAAGAATTTAGTTAGTACCATTCGATTCAGCATACAAAAATACACTAAAATATGTTATCAGTTGAAAAATAATTATAAAAGAAATTTTTAAGGAATTTTTTAAAAGTTTGTTCTCTTTTTTACCCCTCTTAGGGGTGGAATTTATAAAAAATCCTTTCTTAACAGGCACTTACACAATAAGTATTTTTCCAATTTTCATATTTCTAGGTTTAGTAGTTTTTGCTGTGTGTTGATTACCCCCCCCCCCCCCCCCCACAATAAATACTTTCTGTTATATATAGAGATTTATGAAGAGGATATCATAATTGAGATATATAAAGGAAAATACCGACAGATCAGATGTCATGAAATTTTAATTGAAAAGTAATATAATATTAAACAATATTTGAAAGAAATAATGCACTTTTGTAATATTAGGGAGATTCTCAAAAGGTGGGATCATTAAACGTTAACTATATGTAATCTTTAAAATTTTCAAATTTAAGGTCAATTTTTTTAATAGTATAGTATATAAGTCTACAAAATTATACACAAAGATTAAAATACAGCAACTATTCTGGAAAATTAATTATTAAAGCATTTAATTAGCAGTTGTGTATGTTACAAATTTTGGACATTTTTTCGCACATATGTTACAGATTTTGCACATTACTGACAGATTTTGGACATTGCGCTTAGTATTTAAAAAATTCTTAAGACTAAGAATGTAGTAAATGTGTCCTATAATTGTATGTGTATACATATATATATGTATAATTAACTTTTTGGTATCCAGTAATAATAATAATAAAATCAAATGTTTTAACAACGTCTGGCCTATATTAGGCAAAAATTTATAATTTGGATAACTCTTGGTAACAAAGAATGCAGTAAGATATTCTAATGTATTTTGATATGTTTCAGCCATGTTTACAAGGTGAATTTAATGATGTTATCCGTATAACGCGCAACATTGCGTTTTTTAGGTTTGCATTATAAAGATCTACTGTATATACAAGGGGATATTTCCAAAAACATAAAAGAAAAAAAAAGGTCAGAAGAATATGTATATGTGTTAAATTAGTATTTTTCAATAATACATACCATATATAATAAATATCTCTGATATTAAAATATTTACTACTTTTTTAGAAGTAATATCTTAATTTTATAGGAATTACACATTATGAAAAAAACATACCTTTACATAACATTAGAAGTATCCAACATATAATTTATTCTTTTTTTTTTTTTTTTTCTCAAAAAAAAAAAAGTTATACTGCCATTTTTTTAATGCACATATCTATAATTTCTTTATCAAAAGAAAAGTCTCCTCTTGCTGTCACCGGGTGAGGTGGATTTGGTGATTTCAACAAAATATCTTCATATTTTAAATTTGTGCTGTCTTTTTTAGATGGATAACGAAACCTGTTTAAATCAATGTCTGCCTGAGGAGTCAAAAAATTTATAGAAAATATTTGATCATCATTATCAATGCTGATCTTTTCAATAATACATGGCCATAAGTTTTCATCATGAATTAATACAAAGTACCAGTCACCAATGTCAATCTATTTTCAACTGTGAGGAGTCAATTGTAGAAACAATATTTTTTTCACTCGCTTCACTGGTAATGCATTCTTCATTATTTTTTACAGAGATTGTAAAAACCAGATCTATTTCTTATTTGAATAGTACCAAATTTGTTTGTTGTGTGTACGGAGTGAATCTTTTGAGTACCTTTAACAGTTTTCGCTGGCTGTCTTTTCTATACTTTGAATACTGTCAATTTCTGTTTTTTTTTTCTTTTTTTGTTTCACCAAAGTTACAGCACTCAGTGGCTTAAACTTTTTATTTGCCTTGCATTTTGGTGGGGGAGCAAAGAGGAAGAATGGAATTTTAAGGAGATTGGGTTCTTAAACCTTGAATTTAAAAAAAAAGAACTCAAGTACAATAATTTAACAAAAAAATATTTATTTTATTTTTTAAGATGTATGTTAGAACACTCTATGTTAGAAGACTCTGTTATAATATATTTATTTATTTATTTAGAAAATTAAAATTATTAATGTTTAAATCGTTCCACGATTTGGACATTGTTATTAAATAATCTTTTGGGGTACATTTGCTACAAAGAAAACTTTGCAAAATACATAAAAACACATAAGATCACTGAAGAATTACTTTTGAAATAAAAAAAGAAGTTCACTATTAATTTTAAATCATACTTTTAAATAAGCATGTCCAAAATTTCATAAGGATTGCAGCAGTCGCCATATTGTGTTTATTGTTACACACATTAGTTGACCATGCTTCAAGTCAAGTTATGTTATTACATGTACTAAATACACTTCATTTATACAAAACACGGTAATTATTTACGATAAAACATTATAATAGAAATCTTTTTATACGTTTCAGGACACCAAATCATCTTTAAAAATAAATTTACGGAAAATAAAATCGGCATTTCCATCGTTACACGATTTAAACATTCTACATTCTTATTTGAGAAAAGTGCATTTATTGCAAAAAAAAAAATCTTATAAAAACACATACAAATAATTTAAATTTTTTAAAAATAATTTTAAAGTTAGATAAAAGAGTTTAAAGTACTTACTTGATGTATTTTTCGTGGAAATGATAGTTTTGTCGCGTACGTTACTTTTGGACATAACAAAATACAAAAAAATTCTTTATAGAAAAGTCCTTCTATCTTCAAAAAAGCAATAAATCAGCCTGCCATCTCTTAACGAAATGATCAAAAGATAATGGTGGTACATTGGAGCAGTTAGCGTTATGAATGTCCAAAATTGGCCTCTTTAGCATAAAATAATAAAATTTTAAGATATTTATACAAAGCTTTTACAATAAATTATGTCATTTTCTGTCTCTGAATAGAATTAAAAACTCAGTGTAAAAAAAAAAAAAAAAAATAATGTCAATGATAATTAAAGTTATGTTTGAAAGGCTTAAAGTTATGACATGTGTCCAGTGCCCACCTTTTGAGAATCGCCCATTATATATATATAAGCTGTGCTTTGGAAACATACAGCAAAACTTCCCTAAAGCGACCACATTTCGTTCCAATAAAAATTGGTTGCTCCAAGAAGTAGTCTCTTAATGGAGATCATGCTTAAATCTAGATTTTAATTCTTGAAAAAAGGTAACAATTAGAGTTACTATTTTTTTTTTTCATATTAGGAAAAAAAAATAAAAATTTAAATATCAAAACAAAAGTTAATTACATAAATTAATTACTGCAGAGTTTAAAAAAAAGAATACATTGCTGTTTGCTTTGATTTTACGGTTTTATTTAAGTATTGTGTGGCAGCACAATACTTATTTATTTCCAGTGTCACTTCTCAATGTTAATTTAACATAGAAAAGCCTATGGATATCATAACTTTTTCATTTTTTCTTCCCACCTTTTTGTCCCTGATGCTACTCATTTTTTATTCTTTACTAATTCTAATGATATTATAAATTTAAAGTGTAAAAACTTTTGCCTGATGTCAGGGTCAAAACGAATGATAAAATGCCTTTGCATATGGGTGAATTATAACCGAGAGAGAAACATGGGGCAATTTTTTTTTACATTATTCAAATATTTTTCTTAATAATTCCAAATTTCGCATTTTTCATTGAGAATCAATGGATATTTTTCATAGAAAATGTAACATTTTTTCTTCATTGTTGCAAAAATTTCAAAAGCCATAATAATAATTTATTTCTTTTTAGTTGAAAAATTTTCACGTGAAATATTAAATTATAGTTTTTTTTTTCAAGAATTAAAAATGTGAATATGGCGTCATAGTGGAAATAAAAAGGATATTTTCAGAATAAGTTTTTGCTTTGGTCAAGTTTGTTTTAGTAAAATGTTTCAAATGGATAGCTATTTTTACGCAGGTAGCGAACTTAGTGAGGAATTACTTAAATTTTAAAATGTATTTTTTTCCGAGATGAGAACTATTTATACCCCAAGTTAAACTTATGTAATAATTTTCTGATGTGTTTACATCACTCCTTGGGAGAGAATAAGGTAACAAAATTTAAATAAAACTTTTATTTTTTACTGTATCACAGCTATAATATTGTTAAATATTAGCAGTAAGGATTCAACACAATTTATTTTTGTATTCATAGCGTTCCAGAGTGGGAAATCTAAATATAAGTGAAGTTAATTTTTATGTTTTGATTATAGACTTTTTATGTTTAGATTCGAAGTTTTTGTCCACACTACAGCAACCTGCATTACTACAGTGGTGAAATAGTTTGAATTATACATTGGTAAACTGCATCACACATTGTGATGCAATATCGCATACATCAAAGCCTGATGATACCCTCTATTAATTTTGAAATGAGTTCATCTAAATGCAGTAGTTATGAAAAAAACTTGACATATTAAACAAAAACATAATTTGAACAAAAAAAAAAAAAAAAAAAAAAAAAAAAATTCCTACATTGTTTGAGCCCGAGAAGGGACAGATATTAAAATATTTCATTCAATTAGTTCTACATTTAATATTAAATTTTTGCAACAAATTAGTTAAGCCAATTGAAGATTAAAAAATAAAAATAAAATTCATACAATATGATACTTAAAACACACTAAAAAATTAGATTCAGTTCAAATGAAATCGAAATAAATCTTAGACTTTTTTTTAAGTTTTGTATTTTGCATGCATCTTATCATTTTATGTACAACTGTCATAAACATAATACAAAATCTGCAATACAAATATTTTCAATTAAAAATGGAAGAAGTCTAAGATTTATTTCGATTTCATTTGAATGGAATCTAATTTTTTAGGGAGTTTTAAGTATCATATTGTATGAATTTTATTTTTATTTTTTAATCTTCGATTGGCTTAACTAATTTGTTACAAAAATTTAACATTAAATGTAGAACTAATTGAATGAAATATCTTAATATCTGTCCCTTCTCGGGCTTAAACAATGTAGGAAATATTTTTTTTTTTTTTAATTTGTTCTTCAAATTATATTTTTGTTTAATCTTTTATAACTTTTATTTCCCAGTCCTTTTGAAGTTCAGTAAATAAATGCAATTTTTTTTGGATGGGAACAAATAATGACGATTTCATTAATGTACCCATTTCTTTGAGAGTTTCCGATAGAATAGGGCAGGGAAATTTATTGACCATTATTCATAATTTGTCACCAGAGTTAAATTCATTCCTAAAAAGGAGTTTAAACACTTAAAAGTTACCAAGATTTTAAAATAAACTAAACTTAGTTCAGAAGTTTGATGAATAATGCACTCTCCAGAATTATTTTTCTAATAAAACCTTCTTCAAGCGATCAGGAAAAAATGGAATTTTCTTAAAAAAAATTGGTCGCTCATGGAGTTCAACTGGGATAGTCTTTGAATGGAGGTAAAATTAGTATTGAGCCTATGGGAATAAATTTTGTTCCATGAAAAAATGGTCGTTCAGGGAGGTGGTCGCACAGGGAGGTTTCACTGTAGTTACAGGATTGAGTAGTATATGAAATAAAGGGCCAAAAACAACAAGAAGTATGCTTTTTTAGGGACTTGCACGAAAATCAGCACTAATCTTGCACTAATCAGCGATTGAAAGATTTAGAGTGCCTTTCGCATACAATTGAGCTTGCTTACAAAATCAATCATTTTGTTATTTGTTTGTTGTCATTTTGTTTTGTTGTTCCTATTCATGTTATCATATATTTGAACAAAAAATAAAATAATTTAAGTATAAAACATTTTGAATGTCTGACCCAGACATTTCTTTTAAATATTAAGCTGTTATATCAAATAAAAAAAAAAAAAAACAATGTTCAACACATTCAAATTTAAACAGCATTTGAAATTATTTTAACTAATAAACTATAAAATACAGAAAAAAATATTCAACTCGTTAAAACTACAATTTATTAAAATTTAACAGTAAATTTTAAAATGTACTTGGCTTTATTTTTGAAGGATCTAAGAAATTTAAGATTTTTTTTCAAAAAGAAAGTGAATATTTTAAGCATGACACAAAAACTATTTTATGATTTATTTACCACATTGTCTGTACCACTAAAACAATTTTTATCTGCAGATTTTTATTCAGAGTAGAACTAGATTCATCATTATACTTGCAAACTATTATTTTTCCATAGTTTTTGTAATGTTGCATAGCATCAGATTATGGTGTATGATTTTCTGAAACAATCTGTTAGATATGTCTATTATTGAATCAGAATGCTAGTTTACTGCCCCTTAAATGTTTGGCTATAGCATCACTTCTCAGTGCTAAGAATGCAGTTTTTCTATGCTATGAAAATTAAGTGCCTGTAATAAATAAGAGAGTGGTTTTGAAAACCAATATTAAAGAAATTCTGAAATTGAGTATTAGTAATGAAAACATGTAATATTGGATAGTTAATCTTAGACTTTTTAATCTGAGCCCAATTTTTCAATGTACGTATACTTTTAATTGTTTTTAACAGAGTTTTTTATATGAAAGCCAACAAGAATAGCTTGAGAAAATACCAAATAAGGTGAGACATTTCTTTTAACCAATTTTAAATTTAGTAAAATTAATTACATCATATTAATAAGAAAATTAATAAAACATTGTTATAAAATTATCTAGCATAAGAGTGAAAGTGGAAAACAAAAAAGTAAATTCATGAAAATTCAGTAAAAGATTTACCTGAAAGCTTTATAAAGAGTTCTAAACCAGCAAACAAATGAAAGTGGAACAAACATCAAAAACGCCAAAAGTGAAAATCCAAATAATTCTCCATATCCTGTATCAGTCATAAGTAAAGCTAAAGCTGCTAACATATTTAATCCCAAAACACAGGCATAATCTAAAAATGTAAAAATATATGAAATTAAACATTTATATAATGTCCAATAATTTACAGTGATATAAATCATGGTGAAAAGATACAAATTTTCAAGATTTTGCTTATTATCCTTAAGGG
This sequence comes from Maratus speciosus, assembly GCA_963932465.1. Lineage (NCBI taxonomy): Eukaryota > Metazoa > Arthropoda > Arachnida > Araneae > Salticidae > Maratus > Maratus speciosus. The sequence goes on from OZ010792.1 coordinate 246,717,541, forward strand.
ATATTTAAAAAATAATTATTGGGTAGTTCGGATTTTTCTGAGTATTTTTTAAATAAAATTTTCAGAAAACAAATAATCAAAGACATTTTATCTGTATATATGAAATTATATCATGTCATTTTATCTCAACTTTAAGCCACATTCCAAGCTGTTCCAAAATTTTATATTAGCAGACATAAGCTAATCTGATGGCAAAAAATTATCAAAGATACTTTTAAAAGCATCTTCATTAGCAATTTTTCCTCCTCAAAAAATTTTAGTGAGCAAAACAAATTCAAGTAAAATTACACAATTACTTATGAGTATGTTGGATGTGTTAAAAATCCCACCTTGACTTGTGTAATTTTTTCAAGGAAAATTAACTCATGTGAGGTTTTTATAGTGCTGTGATGGGATATCATTCCTCTGCTTTTTGGAAATTTTCACTAAATATGTTGCACATTTTGTGAAAAATATAGATTAAAATGCTCACAAAGGAAAAGCTTTTTGCCCCCCCCCCCCCCCACCTCCATCCACACTTGGAAAATTTGAAAAATTCATTTTTGAAATATAGTTAAATGTTTATAATAGCTATATTCTGATATTTTTTCTTTCATTTTCATGAAAATATTCCATCTACTTCATGAAAATATTAATTTGAAATAATTAAATACTATTTTTCTCATTAAGAATAAAAGATCACACTTATATCAAATTTATATCATCATCATTAAAAAGCAGAAAACCAACATTTAAAAATGCACAAATAATACGTGAAAAGCAGCAAACAGCTGTTTCAAATCTACTAGAGAGATTCTTCTTCAGTGCAAGATAGAGCAAGACACAGCATTCGAGAAAAAGCAAAGCTGAGCAAAATGACAGAGACGCGCCAGCTTATATACCCAATATGGGTAACGAATGTGCCAAAAACAACCAATGAGACATAAGCAGATGAAACAACTGAGTGGACAAGTAGCGACATCTACCGGAGAACGAGAGAAAAAGAAACCAAAAAGAGGAAATTAAATTAATGCTTTCCAAATACTTGGAAAATCAGGAGTACTAGATAAGTCATTGACTAAAGAGTGAGAATTTTTAATGATGTGGTAAGCTTCCCAAAAATCAAGGTCAAGGTTAGAAGAACATTTCTGGATAATGATGGCTGAGGAAAAATTGAACCTATGTTGAAAAGACCAACAATGTCGAGCAATAGAAGAACGTTTAAGCTCCTGATTTTTAACATAACCTTCATGCTCTTTTAAATGAAATCTAAGAGCATGTTTAGTGTGCCCAATATAAGATAGACCACACTGGCAAGAGATTTGGTAAATACCCCAGTTACCTAGTCTATCAATGGGGTGTTTAAGATTTGAGAAAGAGATTTTATTTTAACAGGAGAAAAAAGAACATTAAAATCAAATCTTAAGATTTTAGCAACTTGCTGACTGATTTTAGGAAAAAAATGGCAACACAACTGAAGTATTTGAGTTGGAATTAGAATGCTTTTAAGAATGGACAGGTTTCATGAATTTCTTATAAATACACTGGTTATCAAAAATTAAGGAAAAGTCACAAAATGCTAATTTTCAAATACGTGAACACTCAAAAGGAAATAATATAATTCGAGTAATTACTATCTCTACCACACAGCTAGCCCATATAACATCTCATTCATGTCACACATGGTCACAAGTCTCATAGTCACTACGGTGAAGCAAAAAAATAGGAAATTCCATACATCTCATTATGAGTCTCAAATGATCACTATATGTGACTCCACTGAGAAGTCAATATGACTGCTGCTTTGTGATGAGTCACCAGGTGACTTTATAATGTAGTTAAATTGTGACCCTCATGTGACTGTCATTTTGAGACTCAATTTCATAGTCATCATGAATGTTGCATTATGATAAGTCACCAAATAATATCATATTATAGTCACATGGAGACTTTTCCCAAAAGAGCACAATGGTGACTTCACAGTAGTCTCTCTGTCACCTGAAAGTCATCATGTGACTTTAATGTGACATTTGGTAACTTATCACAATGCAGTATTCACGATGACTTTGAAATTGAGTCTACAAATGACAGTCATATGAGAGTCACAATGTAACTACATTGTAAAGTCACATGGTGACTCGCCACAAAGCAGCAGTCACAGTGACGTCTCAGTGGAGTCACATATAGTGATCATTTGAGACTCATAATGAGATGTATGGAATTTCCTATTTTTTTGCTTCACTGTAGTGACTGTGACACTTGTGACCATGTGTGACATGAATGAGATGTTATATGGACTAGCTGTGTTGTAGAGATAGTAATTACTCGAATTATATTATTTGCTTTTGAGTGTTCGCGTATTTGAAAATTAGCATTTTGTGACTTATCCGTAATTTTTGATAACCAGTGTAGAATCTATAATACTAGAGGAATAACCACAATCAACAGTAATAGCTTTGAGGTAATTAAGTTCAGTACTGAGTAACTGTGGAATGGAACAAATATTGATAGCCCGAAAAACAAAAGTATTAAAAGCATCGAATTTTTGGTTAGGAGGATGAGAAGGATATCGGTGAGGTGGGAGATTGACAGCAAAAGGTTTACGAAAGATGGTAGCCTGAAAACGATTATCCCAACGAATAACAAGGACATCCAGAAAAGAAAGACAGTTATTGGTCTCAATTTCAGAGGTAAATTGAATGCAAGGATCAATGGAATTCATAATAGAGAGAATATGATTAATATCAGAATTCATTTCAGCCAGGACATAAACATCATCAACATAACGAACATAGAATGGAAATTTTAAAATTTCAAAAAGTTTGACCTCAATATAGTGCATATAAATATCGCATAAAATTGGACTAAGAGGATTACCCATAGCCAAACCGTCAATCATACGAAAGAAATTTCCATTAAAAACAAAAGTACCTTGTGACAAGCAAACCCGAGTAAGAAGGATAAGCTCCTCTATTTCAAAATTCCTCTATTTTTCACTTTCCAATACTTCCTGAATGCTTTAAAAGAACTTTGTTATTTAGGGAAATAATGTAAATAAGATAACTAAGTAAACGTTTTAGAAAATGCATAAAACATTTGAAAAACTGATTTCAGCAGTTACTGTCCATAGCCAAATATGTATTCAATTCTTTTGAACAGCCCTGTATTTGATATGTAAGTTGATATAATGGAAAAATTTACTTTAGCAAGAAAACGCATAACAGGTTGAAACTTCTCTTTCAGCAATTTATACTAATAGATGGAAACATATTTGAATACTTTTTTCAACCATGTAGTTTACCTAGAATCTTTATTACATGCCACTATTTAGCTAAAATTTAATTCAAACTAAAACACTCTTAAAACTACTGAAATCACATTTCCAGAAATTAGCATTTATAGACGGCCATGTATCCAATTCTTTGCCAGGGGGCTGTGGGATGAGGTGTGGAAAATGATTGGAAACATAAAATATATGCTTTGTCCATAGCAGTTGTTTATAAAATGAAAGAAATGTGCACGCAATGCTGTAAGAAATTCACATAAATGTTTTAAAATAATTATTTATGTTAGTGAAGGATATAAAAAGAATGTCGTTCTGTCAGAAAACATACATTAATTATAAAAAAATTACATAATCCTTGATCAGTTAACTCTATAGCATAAATAAACAGGGGCAGTATGCAGGGTAGAGGTCTGCACGGGCTTGGGCTGGGCCGATAAAAAAAATTAAGAGGGCCTACAGGCCAGATATAAAATTTTCAATGAAGAACGAAGTCGATAAAATATGAGCCATTTTTAATGAATATGACTTTTGCGAGAATAAGTATAAATGTGCGTCATCGTCATGAGCCGATGAGAGTTTGATAACATCAATACAGAAACGTAACATGTCCAGCGTAGAGATTGGCATTGGACAGTAACATGGTGTCTGATCCCGAGCTTAATTTTTTCAGCAGACTCGTGTTGGGCTGAGATCAGTCTTGCATTTTTTTCCCTACATAGTCGACCCAGGACGGAACTGGACTTAATCGTTCTCAGGATGTGTAGGGCAAGCAATATGTTTTGTAAAAATATTAATAGCAATAATGAACTTCTGTTAACGGTATATTTGGAAATATATCTTAAGGTAGTTCTCAAATTCACTGCTCAACAATGCAAAACTTTCTGACACATTTTTAACTGTAAAGCATAAAATTGAAAGGCCTGACTATTGCAGTGATTTGGAATCAAATAGCGTTTTCCATTTTTGATAAGTTACTTGTCGAGATATAGGAGATTCTTGTCACATGACTGCAGGTTTTTCTCCTTTCCCGTGCTATCGTTTCTGGAAATTCCATTTAAAACACTGACTTTGACAGTATTTTCTCAACGATATATGGCTTTTATCAAAAAATGGAAAATGCCATTCGATTACATAGTTTCTTAATAAGAACATCTGTCAATTTTACGTGTTTCTGAATTCTTGTATGAAAATGTAGAAATGAATTCTTGTAACAGAGGCCAGATAAGAATAAACAAACTCATAATTAATCGCTATCAAATCAGCTGAAAGTAACTATTTGCTTGCCTACTTGAAAAGACAAACTAAACTGAACAAAACACAGCACAGCAAAACATGAGTTACATAATGAGAACCATAATGCTGAACATCTCTTTAAATACCAACTACCCAGTGCAGTACAACCATTAAAAAAAAAAAAAACCAACAATCAACCAGAGACCACTTCCAAAGACACACTGAAGCCATCCAGTGCAACAATCCTGCCATCTAGAGTACAAAACTATCCTGCCATCTGGTGGGGAAAATATTCTGCCATCTACTGGACAAAAACAACATCAAAAATTTAACCAAAACATTTTTCCTAACAATTCTAACTACATTCATTTTTTAATAAATCCTTATTCGAATGTTGAAATGTCTAAGACTCTAAGTAATCATTAATGTTGCTAATCGTGTATTTTCTGTCTTGTGAACACATGATAATTTTAAAATATACTATAAAATTACATAAATATGTATGCAGTATTCTTTAAAACAATCGAAATTGTATGTTAAGAAAAATCTGAATTTTTTTGTAGAAATTAAGTCGAGCCTGATTTAATTGATGTTTCCACAGACCGAATCGTGAGCTGTGAAAATATAAATGGGCTGAGCCGGGGCCGAACTCTTAATTTTTACATCGGGCCGGGCCTGGAAATTACAGCCTGTGCAGACCTCTAAGGGCCAATTTTTTTTTAACTGGCCTGAACATAAGAAACAATTTAGGGCCTTACAACTTTTATCTCGATAAAATAATTCTTTATGCTCTATCTGAGGCTATAAAGCTATATGCGCAGAAGCTAGGCTATTTAAGCCAGGCTTTTTATGCTTTTCTTAAATACTAATATGTTTTTCTTTGCAAGGAGTTTTAGTTTTGTTTGAAGACGCCCGACAGTAACCGCAAAGTTTAAGGACATGGAGAAAGCCCTTCACGAGTGGTTTGTTCAGGCGCACTTGACGAATATCCCAATAAGCGGCATGCTAATAAAAAAAAAATTTCTGAAGTCGCAACAATAATGGTATTGTCAGATTTCAGTGTCTCAAATGAATGGATGGATCGATTTAAAGTTCGCCCCGGCATAAAATTCCAGAAAGTGTAAGATGAATCAGCTGCTATCAACAATGAAGACGTCGCTTGTTGGAAAACAAATCTGCTTCCGCACCTTGCAAAAAACTACTTAAGTTGTGATATTTACAACATGGACAAATTTGAGCTTTTTTACAAAATGACATCCAACAAAGCAATCGTTATAAAATGAGAAGCATATTCTGGGGGTAAACTAAGGAAAGACCGACTTACTCTTCAATTCCAAGCCAAATCTGGCGGATCAGAAAAGTTTAAGGCTACTGGTCATAGGGAAATCATGCAACCCCCGATGTTTTAAAAATGCCAAAAAATTGCCTTCCTGTGTGAAAGTCAGCACATAGTGTGGATTACGGGCAACCTTTTTACTTTCTTTTATCTTCAATAGAAGAAAGTATTGCAATCAAAATTTTATCTATTTCTGGTTTTCAACGGATTTACATGTTTTAGGGGTTAAAGATTCCAAAAACATGATTATACAAAATGTCTGTCTGTCCGCGTGCCTCCATTGTACCATCAAAAAGAGTATGAAGTTATCCATAGAATTGAACCAAATCTTTTGTGTATGTTTTTTGGCTGTGACAATCAGGTACTCCTGCAATTTAGAAATATTCAGCTGGAAGCGGGTGCTGCAATAGCATTTTTTGTGTCATTTTCATTATTGTACCATCGAAAAGTGTATGCAGTTATGCATAGAATTGAACCAAATTTTTTTGTGTATGTTTCTGCCTATGGCCAGCCCAGAAGCAGAATTTTCAGTATCAATCTGCAGCAAACCAAAATTTATCTGCGACCCAACAATACTGAACCAAAGTACTATAATAAATACTCACAGTAACCCATAAAATAAGCAAAATTTACATTTTACAAAGAAAATTAATAACAAACACAATAACTCCTAAAACAAAGTATATTTGCGATTTTTTTAAGCTCAATATTTATTTTTAAGCTGGTAGATTGATCTGCAAGGTCTAAAATAATCTGCAGCACTGTTTCTGCTATGGGGGCCAGCAGGTTCCCCTTCAATTTGAAAATTTTCCTCTGTAACGGGGCGCTGTCTGTACCATTTAAATTATTGTACCATTGAAAAGTGCATGAAGTCTTATGCATAGAATTGAAACAGAGTTTTTCGTGTATGTTTCTGCCTATGGCCAGCAGGTTCCCCTTTAATTTGAAAATTTCCCTCCGGAAGGGGGCGCTGTCTGTACCATTTTCATTATTGTACCATCGAAAAGTGCATGAAGTCTTATGCATAGAATTGAACAGAATATTTTGTGTATATTTCTGGCTATGGCAAGCAGGTCCTCCCTGAATTTGAAAAAAATTCTGCCGGAAGGAGGTGCTGCAATAGCAATTTTTGTACCATTTTCATTATTGTACCATCGAAAAGTGTATAAGTTATGCATAGAATAGAAACAAATTATTTGTGTATGCTTTTGTCTATGCCCAGCAAGTCCTCCTTGAATTTGGAAATATTTCACCAAAAAGGGGCTCAGTGATAGCGATATTTGCATAATTTTCTTCATTTTTCATAATTCTATTGTCCATTGGCGGGTCGTGCTGCGACCGGAACTCGCGTCCTGCTAAGCCGACTATTCGCAAACAGCTGATGTAAGACAGAATAACTAAAAACTATTGATTTTAATAAATATCATGATCGAGATTAATTCATTTTTACTCTGATTAATTGACTGAAGCAGAAATTTAAGATGAAAATCAAAGTTGGTAGAGTATTGAAGTAATAATATTGAAAATTAACATCTGTAACTATTTTTTGAAATATTCTGATGTATGAGATAGAAGAAAGTTTTGGCATTAACTCATCCAACTAGTTTCAAAATAGGTTCGTAATATTGACCGGCGCGGTGTATGAAAAAAAAATCATGTTATGTGTTATTGATTGTGAACAATTACCCTGCGCATCCGAAAGATAATGAAGGCTTGAGGCAGTCCAAATTGAATTTGTACCTCCAAATTCGACCAGTGTCACTCAGCCAATAGACTTATGAATCATTAACAGTGCCAAGGTAAATTACAAGACTCACGTAGTACGACAATACCTTCACCAAATGGAACACGACAGCAACCATTCTTGCTAAGAGGTCGTCCTGTTGCAGCTTTTGACGTTATTCACGTGCTTACCATAGCATGGGAGAGTGTCACACCAATGACGTTTGCAAATTGTTTTAGAAAAGGGGATCTTGGAAGTAGTGAGAACATCATTTCTAAAAAGCCGACCTCGCATACTCTGATGTTGAAGAACTGGCTTGGCGAAAAAGAAACTGTAGGGGAAGATTTTGTCTACTTACATATGTTCATTAATATCGACAAAGATCTAGTAGCCTCCTAGCTCAGAAGTCTGGATGACATCAACAGCGCCTGATAAACTGGATGATGAGGAAGAAGAGCATGAATCTGCCCCTCTGGCCCCATCTCCATTCTCCGAAGTTTCGGAGGCATTCAGTTTTCTCAAACAGTATTGTTTGTCACTGGACGAAGGACCTTCGACGAGCGAGACTTACCATCACCTGAATATGGCTGAAAACGTCATACTAACGGTACGGCCGCATGTCAAACAGGACAAAGTTGATAGCTACTTTGCTGCCAAAAAGTAATTTTTATGTAATTATTGACTTGATTAACTTTAAACTTTTTTTTTTATATCAACTTTTGAGTTTTATAGACACTGTTCTCTATTTGTTCAGTATAGCGAACAAGGATTTTAATTTTGTTAATATTAGTTTTAGTTTACATGGTTAGCACACATTTTTGTGTTATTTTTGTTCAATTTTATGTAAATGTACATAATAAATCTAATTTCGAAAAGACATAGAATTTTTACGTAAGGCAAGACAATAACATTTATTTGAATTTCCCGATTGCGAATGTTCCTTCTTAATAAGCACATAATCATAAAAACAAATAAAATATCATTTTATGTCTTAAAACTGCTAAAAGTTATCAATCCGTATAGGTCGTTATTATATGGACCACTGGACGAAAATTTCAGTTAATACGCAAATCCGTTTAATACGCGAATTTTTGATCGGTTCCTTGATTCGCGTATTAACGGGGTTCGACTGTATTTAAGCTTAAGTATGTAATCCAGAAAGTTTTTGTATATTAACTAATATTTTTTAACATCTATTTAAGTTTTAGTCAAGACAAAGGAAGTCTAATTTCTGGATTTAAATAGAATCTCTTCACACCTCTCCTCTTGCTACAGTAATAAAATATATAGTAAATAAATTACACCCTTTCAGCTCTGTGCAGTGACGAAGTAAGAAGACCAAATATTGCTACCATACAGATAAGAAATTTCTTACTTAGCTATTTTTGAATATCATAAATATATATAAATTAAAGGGTCAGCATAAAATAAATGAAACTCTGGCAATTTTACAACAAGAATGAAGGTAAAAACCAAGAAATATGATGACATATAAAGGATGATTATATTTCATGTTAGTAGGGTTTTTTAATGTATGTTATATCACCACTATGTTTCATAAGTCATGTTATTACAGAACTGTCTTTAGGCGTGTGCAATAAGAGCAGCCACACAGGGCATTGTGCCAGAAAAAAAAAATTGCAAAATAGCTAAACATCTATTATTTATTTTATTTCATAATAAAATTTGTGCAAACATGCTTATTTATAAATTGTAAGATGTTTTACCAATAAAATGCTTGGAACACATGAGAAGAAAATTGATTGATTGTAAGTGATGTTCAATGTATAGGCATTGTTATACATTATACCCAGCATGAGGCATACAACATGAGGCATACTAACAGATCTGGAAAGTGTATGAACTGAATGTTAATTGTTGGTGCTGATGATGATGATTCTGAAAAACTGCTCACTATTATTTTAATGACTATTTGAAATGTAACACAGATTTGCTTTCTTTCTTGTGTAATCAAGAATCTCTCTCTATTATACGAATATCGATGTTCTTGTCCACATACATCCTGCATATGTCTTGTCATGTGAACAAGGCAGGGATGCAACAAAGCTGAAACTTCTTAAGACTAAACATTTAAAGTTTCAAAAAATTATGAAAGATTAATGTTTTTAAAGGCTCTTGAAAAAGAAAATTTTGAGAAATATTGATTTTGACAATTTTCTTCTTATTTTTAAATCCTATTATTTAATTAAAAATATTAACATGTTTAATATTTGCTAATTAAATCAAAAATTTTAATCATGTTACAATTACAGAAAGAATAGAATTTATAGGCTAAAAATTTCATCTTTATCATATTCATTACTTCCATAAATAGCAAGTGGATTGATCGAGTAATTTAATCAATTAACCCTTTGATTATATTTTTATTTTTTATTAGAAATTGTAGTAACTGACTTTCATTCCGATAATCAAATACATAAATAATTTAACTGTTACCTTTGATTTATGCTTCTGTTTAAATTATCAGAAGTGGATTAATAATTTTCTTCACCAAATTATTTTAAAAATTGCTAGATTTTACATAATTTTAATTGAGTATCAGCTGATCACACTGTCTGCTCACAAATATCACGTAAATATACCAGAGGTTTGGATCAGACAAAATTTCCATACCCATGTCCAGCCTGACCTAGAAAAAGCTATCCTGACTCAGTTTAAAAGTTAAAAGCTTAGTCCCTGTCTGAGCTTGCAAAAAACATTAACACTAGGACCAACTCAATTTCAACAAAAAATTCCTGATATTTGTTAGTCAGTATTATACTACAATTAAAATTGTTTAAAATAATATTGGATACATATTTCAACAAACATTTTAAAAAACAGCATTTTCCAGATTATATATCTGCAAGTCATGGTATGTGGAATTGCAATGATACAGGGGCATTCCTTTCAACATTTTAATACCTTTTTAAAAAAGAATTCAACTTTAAAATGCTTCTAGATTTCTCTCCTAAAAGTCCTACAATACAAAGTAGTAGTATATTTTAGCAGTCTAACAAGTTGTTCATCCTTGTAAATAAGGCTTGAATAGATTTTTCAAAGAAAATTTTCTTTTTAAGTATCATTAAATTGATGTGAATAGGTATAAAAATAGTTTAAGCTTCTTCAGTTTTAAATTATACAGTCTTAAAACGTTGAATTAAAAAACAAAGTCCGATTAGAAATGTAAAAAAAAAGTTTACTACTTTAATGAAAATTAATTTTTTTATCCTCTATTACAAATCATTTTTTAACATACTACCACAAATGTGGTTCAACTTATACACAAAAATTCAATTTTTTTCAAAATTTTGTATAAGAATTGGGAAGGTCGACTTACACACAAGTCAACTTATACGCAAATATACATACGGTACTTATAGTTTGAAAAGAATAAATATAAACTTATTTATATATTTGCTATGTATAACTAGTGTTTCCCCCAGAATAAAAAAGGGCAGGGTGCTCCTTCAAAAAAGGGCATTTCAGGTGAACAAAAAAGGGCACTTTAACCGAACAAAAAGGGCGCTTCAGCTGAACAAAAAGGGAACTTTTTTAAGAAAAAGGTTTTTGAAATTTTTGTTTTGATTGCTGTTTATTTGATTGTCACAAATTTCGTCAAAAGATCGTGGAAAAAGCGCGAATTTCGCCAAAAGATTGCAGAAAAAGTGCGAATTTCGTCAAAAGATCATTGAAAAAGCGCAAATTTCGTCAAATGATCACGGAACAGCGCGAATTTTGTCAAAAGATCGCGAAAAAGCACGAATTTTGTCGAATGATCGCGCAAAAAGCGCAAATTTCGTCAAATGATCGCGGAAAAAGCGCGAATTTCGTCAAAAGATCTCGGAAAAACACGAATTTCGTCAAAAGATCTCGGAAAAACACGAATTTCGTCAAAAGATCGCAGAAAAAGCGCAAATTTCGTCAAAAGATCGCGGAAAAAACATGAATTTCGTCAAGTGATCACGGAAAAAACTCAAATTTCTAATGTGCTTTAATCATAACACTTTAAAATATATGATGATTATGCACGTTAAAAATGTAATTAAATGAAGCAGATAGCGCATATGGAAACTTTGGCTGGGAAAAAGGATTATCCTGGAAGTGAATATGTAGAAATGGTATTGTGATCTTTATGAAGGCAAAGTAAAAACGTATGCAGATTAAACAAAATAAAGACAGTTTATTTTTGATCCCAAACACAGACTTGACATTCATAGTAAAAAGCAGCATTCATTTTAAACAGACATTTTGTAGGCCTTGATGACGATGTTTCACATATCAGAACAGACATTGTTATTTGTAAATATCACAGACTTAAACTTTAAGATAAAACATAATTAAATAGATAAAAGCTAACATATAACATCCAGAACGTGGTCCAGCCACGTTCAGTAACTTGAAATATTTCTTCCATTAGAGGAAGATATAAGTGCACCTTATTGAGATTGGAATCGCGTATTTATACAAAAATGGTCGGATTGAAAACGTCGTTTCAGATGAACGAACCAATCAGAGAACGGCATCGAATCGATGCAAAGCAAGATTCGATGAAAAGATTCGATTTGAAAACGATATTCTAAGTCGCCATCTGGCGGGAGAAATATCGTCACGGAAGTTGAAACGTAGTTGAAAGAAAGTTTTTGCCGGTGAAGTACGGTAATGAAATGAAATTAAAAACGGCAAAATGGTATGAATTACTATGGATGTTAAAAGGGTCAGGAAACTTTTATTACAGCTGGATATTGTCTAGAATCAATAGAGAGGGTAAGTAAAAGTTTAAGAAATATTTATTACTGTCTTTATTTAAGAAATAAATAAATGTAAATAAAGTAAATGAATGACAATAAACTTAGAAATAAAATGAAGTTTGTGAAATGAGGTTTTATGACAGGAGATGATAAGAGGCAATGAGAAATACAGTGTTTGTATCTCTATCAATTTCATCTAAAGATCGCGGAAAAAACGCAAATTTGGTCAAATATTTTCAGAAAAAGCGCGAATTTCGTGAAATAATTGCAGAAAAAACGCGAATTTTTGTCAAAGGATCGCAGAAAAAATGCGAATTCCGTTAAAGGATAACGCAAAAAACCCGAATTTCGTCGAAAGATCGATGAAAAAACTCGAATTTCGCCAAAGGATTGCGAGGAAAAACACAAATTTCGTCGAAAGACCGATGAAAAAACGCGAATTTTGTCTAAATGCCACTGAAAACATCCATAATTAGTGCCGAGAGGAGATCGTCCCCCGGCATTCCCCTCTGCTGTAACGTTTCAGAAAATTTACCATGAATTTCAATATTTTTTTTTTTTTTTTTTTTACTTAGAATCACCCTGATTTAGTTATATATTGGAATTTAGATTTTTATGCGGAAGGAACATGGGAATTTTTGTTTCCAAGGTATGCTGATAGAAAACTTTCTCAAAAACTCAATTTTTTAATTTGTTTGGATCAGATTTTTAATCTGTGTAATATAATAATTGATTTGATATCAGAAACAATACTACAACCACATATATGGCGAAATTCAAGATTTTTTTCCACGATCGTTTTGCTAAATTCACGATTTTTTTTTCACTATCGTTTTGCGAAATCCACAATGTTTCTACGATCGTTTAGCGAAATACACGATTTTTTTCCACGATCGTTTCGCGAAATACACGACTTTTTTCCACGACTGTTTCGCGAAATACACGATTTTTTTTCACGACCGTTTCGCGAAATTCACGTTTTTTTCCCGCGATCGTTTCTGTTATTTCACAATTTTTTTCCATGATCGTTTCGCGAAAATCATGGTTTTTTAACGATTTTTTTTCCACGACTATTTCGCAAAATTCACGATTGTTTATCAGGATCGTTTGTCGAAATTCACATTTTTCCCCTGCGTTCCTTTGATGAAATTAGGGTTTTTTGCTTCACTTGATTGCCGATTCTTTTTCTGTGACCGATTGATCAAATTGGCAATATTTTTTCGCGGCCGATCAACAGAATTAACGATCTTTGTTTGCGCAATCTTGACGAAGTTCGTGATAATTTTTATGCAATCTTTTGACGAAATTTGCGTTTTTTCTCCCTGATCGATGGATGAATTTAATTTTTCTTGCGATCGATTGACGATTTTTGTGATATTTTCCAGCAACTTATTGGGACATTTTGAGGTTTTTCTTTTGATCCCTTGAATAATTTCGAGGGGGTTTCCCGCGATCGATCGACGATTTTCGCGGCTTTTTTACCGCGACTAACTGAAAGACTTTGTGATTCTTTTCCCGCGGTTGATTAACATAATTGCCGATATTTTCCAGCTACCTATCAGCGAATTTTGTAAGTTTTATTCTTTGGATCGATTGGCTAATTTCCAGAGATTTTTCCCCCTCTATCGTGTACGAATTTCGCTATTTTTTTCCCTGCAAATGATTAACAAATTTCGCGATTTTTTTCCTGGATGCGATTTTTGAATTTCGCGATTTCTTTTCTTCCGACTAATTGATGACATTCGCGTTATTTTCTAGCAACTTTTAGGCAAATTTTGAGGGGGTTTTCTGGCGACCAATCGACTACTTTCGAGATTCCCCCCCCCCCCCCCTCCGTGACCTACTGGAGAATTTCGTGATTGTTTTCCTGTGATCGATTAACATAATTGGCAATATTTTCCTTCTACATATTAGGAAATTTTGCAGGCTTTATTCTTGGGACCGATTGGGTAACTTCCGGGGCTTACTAGCGGAACTCACGGTTTTTGCTTCATGCTAACGTAAACGAATTACACGATTTTTTTCCTCGAACGATCGACAGATTTCGCGATTTTTTCCCCGTGAGCGATTGAAGAATTTTTTTAGTTTCTCGTGCGTTAGATTAACGAAATTCACGATTTTTCCCGCGTCCGGCTGAAACAGTTGTTTTTCTGAAAGACTGATGAATTTCACAATATTTTCCCGCGATTGACAGACTTTTTTTTTTTTTGCGATATTTTTGCGCGACCGACTGACGAATTTCACAATATTTTTTCACGATCGATAGACTAATTTTGCAATATTTTCCCGCGATCAATTCTAGAATTTCAGATCCATCGATCGATTGCAAATTTCCGGATTTTTTCGCGACGTATTGTTAAGATTCGTTAGTTGAAACATGCCGAGGGCAAAATTTTGCAAACCCAAAACGGGCAGGGCGCGTTTGCAGTTATATAAAAATGGGCAGGGCGCATTTACAGCTATAAAAAAACGGGCAGGGCGCTGCGCCCTCACGAAAACACCTAGGGCAAACACTAATAACAAAAAAACAAATTATAAATAAGACACTTATACTTACATATCCAGAGATAATACATAGTTTTGACAAGCTTTTGAAACTCAAGAGGTATGTCAACAGATATATCTTGATAAAAGCATGGTCCCACACAAAATGATTTTGGTAAAGGAGGCCAATTATTAGCACGAGCTGAAAAATAAATTGCAAATTACATAATTTGAAATTATAGAAAAGAAATGTTTAACTGGACATATTGTTAAAAATTACATTATTTAAAATTATAGACCATTGAAGAAATTTTTACCATCAAAAGTTCCTGCTCTCAAAGCCTCTTCTTTGGCTTGGAGTTCTGCTTCTTTTCTCCTAAGTTCCTAAAATTAATATGAAAATACATTTATGATGTCAAAAGTATTTTGAATCATTAAGCAGAAAAGTTACACTTTTAAATCTTTTTTAGTAAGAATTACATTTTCTATATCTAAATTAAAATTAGAAGCTCATTTTTATTTCAATTAAGAAATACATTGTTAAAAACTCCATCTTAATGTTCAATTATTAAAAATTTCAGTATTTTATGAAGAAAAAAAAAAAATGCAAAAGCTCAATATCTAAATGTTTTAAGTCTATCACAAAGACTTTATCAAAAGAAATAATACATAAAAAAAGCAAAATATAATTAAAAAGATACAATGGATTTAGAGACTAAGTATGTTTTAGCTTTTTTTTTTTTAAGAACAGTACCTATTTTTAAAATGTTAGATTAATTTGCAAGATCTGAAATAACTTGCAACACCCACTGCCGTGCTGCACTGTTTCTGCTACTGAGTGCAAAAGAAATACAACAGGTATCTGCAGAGAATTAAGGCTTTAAAATTTAAAAAAAAAAATAATTGTACAGAATTTTCCATATAAGAACAAGAGATGAATCCGGACTCACTTTTCAGAGCCAGAGCCTAGCAATTCGAAATCCGAGCTGAAAACTTTTGTGTGATCTTAGCCCAAGTCCGATGTTGAAAGTGGCACAGCAGAGAATTGTTAAATAACGTTTTAAATTGTTTTAAGATTAATTTTCTCATTTAAGAATCTCTTCCTTATGTAGAAATAACTATTTATTCTAAATACTTTAACCATGAAGGCATTTCATGACTTTCATATCTACAGTTTACCTTTTCAACAATTTTGTTTATTTTTTAAAGTATGGTTCAAATGATGAACTCTTTCAATGTTCAACTAAAAGTACATTTTGAAAAAAAAATTACCTGCAATTTTAATTAAAAATTTATAATTTTTTTTTTTTATCCTTACCACTTTTTTTAAAAAATTATAATTTTGCCCATTTTTTTTAATTAAAAATTTTTAAAAGTTCATAATTTTTTTTTTTTTAATCCTTACCACTTCTTTAAAAAATTATAATTTTGCCCCCACCCCCTCTTTTTTTTTTTTAAAGATTGTTAAATGTGTATTACAGAAGACTGCACATGGATTTTTAGATACATCGAAAAATTACATTTAATATAATTTTTTTACTGATATATACACTGAAAAACGATGAAATCTAACACATCTTCATATACTTTTATTTTTTTAAAATAACAAAAAACCTGGTGGCTAATTCCATGCACAGGTTTATCACATATATAATAAAGAACATATACAAAGAGTTTAAATCTCTATCTCAAATGCAGAAAAAAAAAAAAAAAAAAAGCCTTAGCATTTTTAAAACAGGAAAGTGACAAAAATGATGAACATGGAAAAAAAGCCATTTAAAGTTTTAATTTATGTGGGTGGTTGCGTTGGGTGTAATTTACAAAATCTTGCGATATAATTGCCATATGGATAAAAATGAGGCGTCAAAATATTCACAGTTAAAAAAGCTTTCATTTAATATTAAAAAAAGAAAATCCATTTTTTTACCAATTTTGAGGTAAACTGACCCTTTAATTATTCTTTTAAAATATCATTATACAACTATGGTAGAAAGACATAAGTTCAGGTTTTAAGTAATTCTGGAAAATTATTTCAAACAAAAAGAAAGGATAGACAAGGGATATTTCACTTTGTAGCCAATCAATAACAATTTCAATTCCCTTTCAAACTGATTTTTAGAGGATTGTAAAACACTTAGACTACATTCATTTTTCTCAAATAGCAGCTGGTAAGTTTTTTTATTATTATTTTTTAATTTGTTCATAAATATTTTCATTTTGAGCCTGAAGACTGGTATAAGACCAAACCTTTTCAGGTTGAACCCATCTCATCTTTCAGGAGTACCACTTAATACAAAATTAAAACAAAATAAATTTGTCGTCTAAGGTATCATAGTAAATGTTTACATAAATTTAATAGAAAGTAAACTGTAGATGATGACTGCTCCTTATTTTACAGATAAAACATTTATGCCTTAAAAATCTAGAAGAAGAAAAAAATCCAATGAAAAGTAAATAAGAAAAAGTATTCTAACACATGAGAAACATCTCAACAAAAAGACAATCAATTTAGTGCTGGCCTCTGGCTGCAGCAGAAATCTCGAGATCATACTAAATTTACAGTATATATACATTTATGTCTGAATTTAAAAACCATTAAAACACCAAATAAAATAAAGACAGACAGACTTGAGCACAGTTAAAAAATAAAATTTTATAAAAAATATACTTAAAAACAATTAAAAATACAATTTGTAAAAGTTTCGCCAAGCGACACATCATCAGTACAAAAATATCCATTGCATTGCAAACGACAGAACAAATCAAGAACAGTTAAAGTTATTTTAAAAACAGACAATATTATCCTATGGACAGAACGAGCTTCATTCAAAGTCTGCGATCGCAATTCAGTGAACCAACCCTCAAGGAGCAATCTACCATGGTAGCTGTTGCAAGCAACCCGATTTCAAAATACTGGCATTCGTAATAAGCGGCATGTGATTCGTTTGAAGTGAATGCTGGACAATTTTTGAATTCAAATTACCTTTTTTTAAAGCACCAGTATGTTATTTTAGGCGAATTTCCAATGATCTACCTGTTTCACCAATATAAACACTATTGCAATCTTCACAAGGAATAATATAAATGACACCAGGTAATTTAGACTCATCATATTGAAATTTATGCCTATTGAAAAAGGAACTAAATTTATTAATTGGTTTAAAAGAAACCCCAATATTGAATGATTTTAGAATGCCAAGAAATTTTATCAGAAATGTTCTTATAATAAGGGATACAGATAAAGGAGCTTGGTTTACTACGTTGAAAAGTGGGAGAATAGAATTTACAAAATTTAAAAGTATTTTTAAAGATTTTTTTTAACAAGACCAATAGGATAGCTATTATTAACCAAATCGCGATAAATTTTATGTTTCTCTATTTCAAAATCATTATGATGATAATTAATGATTTTGAATCATTCAATAAAATCATTCAATATCAGGGTTTCTTTTAAACCAATTAATAAATTAAGTTTCTTTTTCAATAGGCATAAATTTCAATATGATAAGTCTAAATTACCCGGTGTTGTTTATATTATTCCTTGTAAAGATTGCAATAGTGTTTATATTGGTGAAACAGGTAGATCATTGGAAATTCGCCTAAAAGAACATACTGGTGCTTTAAAAAAAAGGTAATTTGAATTAAAAAATTGTCCAGCATTCACTTCAAATGGATCACATTCTGCTTATTGCGAACACCAGTATTTAAAAATTGGGTTGCAACAGCTACCACGGTAGATTGCTCCTTGAGGGTTGGTTCCAGGGTTGCAAAAATGCTGGCTAAAATAAAAAAAAGCCACGCCGATGGCTTTTATTGGTTTTAACTGGCTTTTTTTGGCCAAAATTGGCTTTTATACAGTGAAGCATCATAATTACAGACTACACATTTTAAAGTGTTTTTAATCAGTTTTAATGACATTTAGTTGATTTAGAATACAATAAGTAACTCAATTTCTCAATAAATGAAGACATAATACTGAAAGAAAAAACCCACCTTAGATGGATCTGCTAGTGATTTGAAGTGAGAATTGGAAAAATGTCAGCTAAATTTTAAAAGAGCTATACCAACTGCTTTATCTGTTTTACACTGACCTTTAACCCCCCCCCCCCCCCACCCCATTTTCTTCATTTTTACTGCTTTATAAAATTAAAAAGGACAATGATTACTAAGTTACACGTTTTATTACTTAACAAATTTTAAGAGATATTATATTAATATACAAGTCTTATTTTATTTCTCATTAATATTTAAAATCATACATAATCATATAATAAAAATACAATTTCTCACTACTAAAAACAATATTATGAACAGCATATGCACCCTTTTAAATAGCAACAAACTTTTCAAAATTTCATTTCAATTTTACTTACAGAATGTATTTTATTTATTTATTTATTTAATTTGCATAATTGCTAGATTTATTTTTATACACTTATGTACCAAACTCTCCTTAAATATTATACCCTTTTCAAATTTCTCTTTTTACGATTATAACGTAATCTCTCCATATGGACGCATAAGAATTAAGAATGTTTCCATTTTGTGATCGTTCAATGAAATATAATCTTTAAAATGTGCAGTATATGTAGGGCTATGTAATATAGAATTTTAAAACACCAGTTTAAAGTCTAACTTATATTATTTTCAATATTTATAATTTTTTTTTTTTTTTTTTTTAGATATAATGCCTTTACTATTGCATTTTAGCAGTCAAGACTTATTTATTTGACAAAATGTAATAGAATCTTATAATTCTTTTAGTAGAAAATATTTATAAATGTATAAAAAAAATAATGAATATAAATTTAATAGGAATTAGCTGTAAACCAACTTTTAATAATGAAAACCTGCTTTTTTCAATAAAAGCCGGCTTTTTTTTAAGTGGTTAAAACCAAAAAAAAGCCGGTCGGCTTTTTTTGATCTGGCTAAAAGCTGGCAACCCTGGTTGGTTCACTGAATTGCGATCGCAGACTTTGAATGAAGCTCGTTCTGTCCCTAACAGGCATGAAAGTGAGGAATGGGGAAAAAAGGTGGAAAATTTTTTCTATCTATACAACAAGGCCAAACTCGTATAATTTAGATACATTTTAACAGTTATTCATATACAATAAAATGAATTATAAGTATACATATAATTGTTATTTTCTTTTTGTAACTTAGAAATTATTAAAAGAAAAAAAAATAAATAGATAACAATAAATGTGTAAATTCATTAAATCAAAAAAGAAAATTTGAAAAAGTTTGCTAAAAGTATAAATCCATCCAAATGTATCTGATGAACTTATGTGAAGTACAGAGATTAATTTTTCAAAATAAATGTATTATTTTGAATGATTTGATTGTTTAAGACTTTAGTTAAAAAAAAAAAAAAAAAATCATACATGCATGCAAAATTATCTTTACACCAGAAGTACATTTCCAAAAATGCATCACTGAAATATAGAATAAAATATTCTATTCCAAAAAGAACCTTATGGAAACTTCCCTTTACCTAGTTAAAGAACTTAATTTACAAGACTTTCAGATGTTTATAATAAAAGCTTGCCTTTGATTTGATAGTACAAGAATTCAAAAACAAATAACTTAATTTACATGACTTTCAGATGTTTATAATAAAAGCTCGCCTTTGTTTTTGAATTGCTGTACTATCAAATCAAACTCCAAGGATTTGAGTAGACAAAATGTCTAATTATTAAGTTTTCTAGGAGCCCCCCCCCCCCCCCCCATATTCTTCTAATATTTTCTTTGCATTTTTGCATCAATCCAGAGAATGTCCAAATTTGCTTTTAAAAAGGTGGAATTCTTCCTTTAGGAGGAACTCTTTCATGCCTGTCCTAGTGAATATTGTCTGTTTTTAAAATAACTAACTGTAACTGTTCTTGATTTGTTCCGCCGTTTGCAATGCAATGGATATTTTTGTACTCATGATGCCTCGCGTGTCGCTCGACGAAACGTTTACAAATTGTATTTTTAATTATTTTTAAGTACATTTTTTTAAATAAAATTTTATTTTTTAACTGTGCTCAAGTCTGTCTTAATTTATTTTATTTGGTGTTTTAATCATACTAAATATATCACAAAGGATGTTGAAACAATTATATTCATTTACATGACAATACTTATTAACAAATGAATTTTCACCTCTTCTTTTCTTTGTAACTCTGCAGAGATCAGAGGTTGAGCTGCTGTTGGACTATACGCTGGAGGAGGTTCAGCAATGGGTTGCATTACTGCTGGTTGTGTAGATTCAGGCTTCATTTGAGCAGTATTATATTGAGGTAATGTGCCACTAGTAGTTTTCTAGAAAATATTAATTAAAAACATTGACTAAAATATAATATATAATTTTAGAAAGCATTTTTTGAATGCTATACAAATTTATATAAATTTCCTAGAGGTACAAAGAATAGAATAATTAATTTACAGAGATGAAACAAACAATGGGATTTAATTAGTAAGCTACTACATCAATAATGACTCATCAAATTTTAAAATAAAATAAAATAGTGGCGCATTAGATAGTTATCTAAAACAGGACTCTCTCACATGGCACCTTGGATATTTTCCTGATGTCCTTTACAATGCTTCCCCGTTACTAGCTTTAAAAAAAATAAATAAATTTTAATGAATGCTTTCTTTAAAACGAATAATATCTACATAATTTTTATTACAGGTTCAATTCAGGTTTCTGGCTCCTTCCCTAACAAAAAATTTCCAGTTACCCCAATCTCGATTTTGCTCAGCCCAAAAGAACCTGGCTGAGTTTAAAAAAACATTTGGAAAAAACCCAAAATGGGTTTTTTCAAAATCTGTTTTTTAAATTGCACATACCTAACTAATAATAAGCATTTATTTAAACCAAATATAATACAGCATAGGATCTGTTATCCAGAATGCTTGGGACTTTGATAAGGGTTTTTTCCCATAATTCAGAACACTTTAGTATAATTATTAAGAAATGTACGAAATAACTATACAAAATGTACAAAATATGAATAATATATGTAAATATATAATAACAAATTTGTTAATTTAATGACTTATTTACCCAAAATAAAAAGCATTCTTAATTACAAAAAAAAAATCAACATATAAAACTTAGTTTTAAGGCTTGAGAACAGAATCCTTTGATTTGGATTTTTGGAACATTTCTATTAGTGTTGACTATTTATAGTGTATCCCTTGCACTAAATATTCCTGTACCCTGCTCACTGACATGATTTTCTGTTTATGGAAGTAGTTTCTTTGCTGCATTCTACAAATCAGTTGTTCAGTTGAAAAATATCAGTCGCTCATTAGAAATTTTTTCAACCACCTCATTCTGCTGGTCATCATCATCATTTCCATTAAACAACATTTGTCATTATGTCATATATCTCACTGCCAGTTATATTGTAGACCATGATCTGTAGCAAAAACGTTTTATTTATTGTGTTTTTTAAGTACCAATCGTTGGTAATCCAGGTTTGTAGATCCTTGAATAATAAAGATAAAAACGAAAAGGACTCTGCAAATTTGAAGGCAGGATGGCTTTATTGGATATAGACATGAAGAATGTAAGTGCCAGAGAGGGACCCTTTCAGATAGCTGGTAACAGTACGATGTACAGAGAAGGAATTGAATAATTTGTCAGATATCGTTGCCAATGTGTCGAGCCAAAATCTTGGTACCCTGGACCAGGGCTTGAATTTCAGGGCGGGATGGCAGGATTCACACCCAAAATTTTGAAATCCCATCCAAAAGAATATCGTGGGCGGGCGGCTCCCGCCCAAAACATTTCACCATTTTCATTTTGAAATTACGATAACGATTTGCGAATTTCGTGATATTTTTGTACGACCGATGACACATTGAGAGTTTTAACTGTGAAAGATTGTTGAAATTCATGAATATTTCACGCGAGCGACAGACAAATTAAATTTTTTTTTCTTGATCGGTTCACAAGTTTTGCGTTATTTTCCACGACTGATTGGCGAATTCAGAGGGGATTCTGTTCCGAATTTTCCAAAAATTTAAGGCATTTGGTTCCGAAAATTATGAAAAATTGGACACCAATTTGACATAAAAAAATATCAGAAAAATATCAGCAATTTCCTCAAAGGATCACGAATAAAACGCAAATTTCGTCAAAGGATCGTGGGGAAAAAAGTGATTTTCGCCGGATCACGGAAAAACGTGAAATTCATCAAAGGATCACTAAAAAAACCCAAATTTCATCAAAGGATCGGAAAAAACCTGCAAATTTTGGCAAAGGAACACGAAAAAACACCAGTTTTGGCAAAGGATCGAGGAAAAAGCTAATTTTGTCAGAGGATCCCGAAAAAACGCAAATTTAGTCAAAGGATCACAGAATAAACACAAATTCAGTCAAACGCCGCTGGAAAAAACACAAATTTTATTAAAGGACTGCAAAAAAAAAAAAAAAAAAAAAAAACCATACATTTCGTCAAAAGATCACAGAAAAAATGTGTTTCGGCAAAATATTGCAGGAAAATACAAATTTTGACAAAGGATCACCGAAAAAACGTGTCTTGTCAAAATATTACGGGAAAATGCAAATTTCGACAAAGGATCGAGAAAAAAAAAAAAACACGACTTTTGTCAAAGGATCGCGAAAGAACACAAATTTCATCAAAAGCTTGCGAAAAAAAAAAAAAAGGAATTTCGTCAAAGGATCGCGAAAAAAAAAAAGTTAATTTTGTCATATGATCATGGAAAAAATGAGAGTTTCTTCAAAGGAACGTGGAAAAAATGATAGTTTCTTTAAAGGATCGTGGAAAAAATGCGAGTTTCTTCAAAGGATTGTGGAAAAAATACAAGTTTTGTCAAAGGATCACGGAAAAACACTGTTTTTGTTAGGAAATTATAACAAGCCCATTTCCCAATTCTCAATGCCTCTACTCATTCAATAGCTTTTTACTTTGCCAGTATAATTTGCAGTTTTTTTTAGTTATCATATCTTTATTTATCAAAGTAACTTTATTTAGATATAAAACATTCTGGAAGTAAACTTACCTTTATCTTGCGTTAATCTATTTATCCTTTAGTTAATTATCCAGCTTTGTCAGTTTCTTTGAGTTGAAGTTCATTTTTAAACTCTGTACTTTGTTTACAAAATCTCGGATACTTACGATTGACATGTGTCATAGTTTAATTCAAGGGATCAAGTTATACGGTTTGTTTTTTGCTTCGATAGATGGCAGGAGAGAAAGTTATGAATGAATTAGTTGATGTAATCTGCACTCGGCGAATCACGGTGTCATAGATCATTCCAGAGAGTGGGCAGATCGGCACTTGTCGATCTTGCTACAGTATTTAAAGCTATCTCTTTCAGAGGGAAAGCACAACTTGTTTTTAAGCTAAGGTTCTCGATACGAGGGCAACTTCGTGTATGCTCTCAAGACGCTGCTTTGGCTTCATGGTAATTATTCAAGTATGCAGCTTATTATATTTTTGTTTCGCTTTTAATCATCATAAGTTCCGATATTTTAGTCTCTACTCCTCATGGCTTCTGGTAAAATATTTAAATATATGATGTCTTTGAAATAGTTTATCATTCATCTTCTGTTAGGGGCTGTTCAAATATTACGTAAGCATGTTTTTGACTATTTTTGACCCCCCCTCCCCCCTTGTCAGCAAAAATAAGCAAATCGCGAACCCCCCCTTAATAATTACGTAAGAAAATTGGAACGCCCCCCCCCCTAATTAAAAAAAATTAGGACACAATACAAATTATAAAACTCTACTCGACTAATATAACTACTAAATAATAATAAACGCTTGTTTTATTTCTTTACAATTCTATTTAAGAAAATTTCTTAGATCACAATTTTAGAAGAACTTAGCCATTTGAAAAATTTAAATTTGAACATGACAATATCTATTCCGATGCTGACCACGGCTGCTCAAGCCAGTTTTCCATATCTGTTATGATATTGGTTTCCAGTTTTACTTGATTATCTTCATCGCTTACTATTCGGATGCAATCTTTATCAACTTCATCTTCATTGATCCACACAACATCTTCCATATCTTCCACGAATTTTACGAAGCGCATAAGTTCATTTGCTCGACGAACAGCAATTCTCAATGGTCATATAAGGCAGTCCTTCTCGCTTTTTTCACTCTGTTGAATTTTTTTGTGTCTGTTTGCTGACTTCTGAGATGCATGATATTGGTCACAACTTCCACAAGTTCTTGCGGATAAATGCATGAACTTTATGGAAGAGCAAAAATAATCATACAGCATCTTTAAAAATCCCTTTTCTGTACTATTCAGATTTAAGGCCAGACGGAGACTTAAATCTATAAATCCCCCCTCTTCACTTGCAATGATGTCATTTGACGATTGTATCATTTTAATTGGAGGAGGAATGAATCGTCCTTTTAATATACGAAATAATCCACTGCGTGCAGGAGAGCAACAATTCTTTTTTTCGCATTTTACAATTTGCAGCAAGTATTGACTTTCTTGTACGAGCTTCGAATACCAATCCAAGTCATAACCAAGAGACTTTGGTTCGCCTGAATCAACATATGTGGCAGTAACGGGATAACTGTCAATGTTTAATGAGTTCCAGATATCTGCGAGAGTTTTACCAGCATATGCTAAGTTATTTTGCTCCATTTTTTCATCAGTAGTGCGACGGTTCTCATCGAGATGGGAACCATAATGGTTATGAGGGTTTATAAGACAAGACAGTTCTCGACTGAGTGGTGTCATTCGCCTTTCTACTCAATTATATGCACTTCTTCCAGGAGCATTGCACGCTATGAAAATTCCATCCAAATCATGCTTTTTGAAATGGTTAATAGCAAACGATATAACTTTCTGGTAGCGGGGATTCTTGTCTGGATCTCCATCAACCGTTACTATGATTACAGGTTTCATGAAACCCTCTTCTGTTTTCACTAATTTTTCAAAATCTTTGAGTATTAATAGAGTTTCAAAATCCTGAGCATGAGTATTTGCTGTGGAAGAACTGTGTTTCCCACTTCTTATAGCTATTAACGTTGGACCAGAATAACCTATGTATGGCTTTACTTTGACCTGCCATGCCAGGAGCAATCGCAATACCAGCGTAAACACATGGGATAAGATTACGGTGTTCAGCGATGACCCAGTCGTGATCGCTTAAGGATACGTGATACTCCATATGCATCAGTATCATAGCCTGTTTATTGGCTGCTGTAATTCCCAAAGGTACGCGCGCTTTGCCATCATGTGAAAGAAGAAACACTTGCATGGGTCCAAAAATTGAAGCTAAAGTTTCTAAATAATGGATGGATATTACTGCAAATTGGGTATCAATGTGAGATCGGGGATAATCAGCCAGAATCCAAGAAAGTTTTATCGGCACTGTGGTGACATGTCTTCGACACTCGATGGTTGAGGAATTTTTTGGAAGCAAACGAAGATATGTTCTACTCCTGCTTATTGCAAAACCAACCTTTTTCAGTTTTGCAGTCAAGTCATCGAGAGTTTTGACACTTTGGACTTGTTTCTTCTTTTTGCATCTGCAGCGCTTCCAATAATAGCTATGTCTGCTATTGCTTTAAGTAATAATGGTTGTTTAAACTTGGTCTTCCTACTGATTCCCTAAAAGGTATTTTTTTAAATGTCTGGATTATCATGGCAGATTTCTCCAAGCTTTGTTCGTTTGATGGTTCGATGTTTTCTTTGGTATTCAGCATTTTATCGTTTCCTTTTTAAGGATTGTTTTTCCTTTTTTGAGATCACTGGAAACCCTATTTATCTGTTTTTGAATCTGAGATACATTGGTTTCAATTCAATTGGGTTACATTTCATTTTTAGTAAGGTTCAAAATTTGAAAACAGAAGATTATCTGCTACAAAACTAACATATTTTTTAATTTTTTTCCCCCATGGATGCATTAATTTTTGAGTTATTTGAAAAGAGAAAATAAGGCTTAGCTTGGCTACGCCATACTTAAAAAGTAATAACTCGTTTTTTGACGTTTTTTTGGTTTTTATTTATTCCCATACTGACCATGTTTTGCCAAGGCTACACGGTCATTTTATCTTATGTATCTTTTTTCCAATTTTTACAAGTAATTATGTAAACTTAAAGTAATGATAAAATATATTTAAAATTTTAAGAATAAATTGATTATAATTACCTTTATAAAATAATCAAGAAAGACTGATCTCTTTTTGGTTGCCTTACGCAGTTCGTCCTCAATTCTTTTTAGCACCAATACCTCTAACTCTTTGTCAGTTTTAGAAGACTTTTTGTACTGCCGCCACACATCATTAGTTTTTCATTGGATATCCTTCAAAGGTTTATCTGATGCAGATTTTTTGAAACTTTCAAAAAGTTTTTTATACAAGATTTCTCGAAATGAAGACATATTTCTGATTTTATTTATTTTAAACACCACTACACTGCAGTACTGAGAGGTAGAGGTCTGTACAGGCTGAAATTTCCAGGCCCGGGCCCAGCCCGACTCATAGAGAAAAAAATTCGAACCGGCCCGTACAGAAAAATTATTGGCCCGGCCCGATAAAAAAGTTAAAAGTTCGGCCCGACCCGGAAAAAAGGTTAAAATCTCGGCCCGCCCCGATTGAATTTCTACAAAACATTGATTTTTATGTCGATTTGGTGAAAGATTTTTCTCGTACGAGGAGTTCTGGCCAAAATATGTCTTAACTATTTTTTTATGTTTATAATCTTCATTTTTATATAAGTGGCGCAGGCTGCGACATTTATTTTTTTTAATCAATCTCTATTTCTTGTATGTAAATGAATCCGTTATCATTAATATTGTTAATCCATATTCCATGTATTGAAGTGCTAAAAATCTGAAAAATGCTATACAATAAAATCTTCTAAAACGGAATTGCATAAAAAAGAAAAAAATCCGTTATAGACAAGTGCCCTTCTTAGCAAGTTTTAAATGTATTATATATCCTATTCTTATGTATTAGTATATTAATTTTGTATGGATCAACACGTTTTTCAGTTTATAACAGGATTTCGCCATAGACAGGTTCCTTCTCACATGTTTTCTTATATTTTCATTTAGCTATATTTTAATAAGCGTAGAAATCTACTATTCTTTAAAAAGAATAAATTTGAATGTTTAATAGTAGAATAATAGCGATTTAAAAATGTGTACATTTTTTTCAAAATTTTTTGAGCCTGACCTAATTTTACTGATCTTTGAACGGATCAGGCTACGCCGAGACAATGATTTTCATACGGGCTGCGTCAAAACTACGACTTAAAATTTTGGGCCTTGAAGACTTGGAATGAAACCAGTCCCGGCTCTGTACAGAAAAAATGGGCCCGGCCCAATCCCCCAGGAAAAAAGTAAGGCCCGAACCCGGCCCGTCCCCTAAAGAGTGGTAACTACGCCCGGCCCGTCCCGAGCCTTCAGAAAAATGTTTGGCCCGGGCCCGCCCCGAGTGCTGTGAATGAAAATAGGCCCGAGCCCGGCCCGTGCAGATCTGCACTGAGACGTTTTCAAAACTCACGAGACACCAGACAGTAGAGCAGTCGGTCACTATGGTTATGGGGCTCAACCACTTGACAGAGGAGGGGTGGAAACAAAAAAGATGGAATTTTACTAACGTTTTGGAAGCTTTCCCGGAAAACTCATATTGTCACAACTCACAATACATCATATCGCATCGGTCCATTCAATTCTATTCTATTTTCACAATTGGAAATAGTAGTAAGTTCTCAGAGATAATAAGCCCTCATGCATCAAACATGAACAGTCACCTCTAGATAAAAGAGATCGTTTATGTTTTCCTTGTGCGGTCAAAATAGCGGACATCAGAACTTCAAGTTTAATATTCTTTTGCTATTTCTTTCTTTCAATTTGAAATTTTATATATATATATATATATTTACAAGTTAGAGATTCTGAAAATGTCTTACGTAAGCATCATTCAAACACCCCCTCCCCCCTTGTCAGCAAAAATAAGCAAATCGCTAACCACCTCCCCCCCCTTAGGTGCTTACGTAATATTTGAACGGCCCCTTAGTTTGTTTATGATTTATTTTGAAGAACTATTTTAACTAATGACTTTTAATGTGAAAATATGGAAAGAATAGAAGAAACTTGTGCTATGGAATCTTATGAGTTTTTAATGACTTCATCACACTTTTAACATTCCTTTCGTCATTTACCATTTACAGAAGTTACAGATGCTTAATGAAAAATATTTTTTATGTGCCACATTTTTCCTTCATTTGCATATATTCAATTCCATCCTCAGATATGTTGCTGCGATCTCTGCTTAAATTTTTAATCAGTGTTACATGTATTAGACATTGGGGAGTTAGTACTTGTGCTAACCCCTAACATGTTTTGGTTATGGGCAATGAGTCCAGATATGTGCATGTAGATTAAAGAGGAAAAATTGGACTGACGGCATCTGATAAAAATGTATCAATCTTTTCTTTGAGAAATTTAATTTTCAGCTGGCTTTACCCCCATGAGAAATTAATTTTTGAGAAGTTGGAAAAGGATGCATGGTGATTAAAAAGAGGGGGGGGGGGCGAAGATTGTGTACATATTTGATTTCTCTATGAAAGATTATGCAGAATTGTTTTATAATTTAAGTTTGTTTTAACAATCATATATTTTATTTCTTTTCCATATTTTTAAGCTGAAATGGCGAGCAATATGATAGAAAAATTAAATTCATCGAATTATGCAGGATGGAGCGTCGACATGAAATATGTCCTCATTGATATGGGTCTCTGGGATGTGATAGAGTCTTTGAAAGAGGAATTGACTGTGAGTGCTACAGTATCTGAAACTGATGCGAATACATTTAAGCAGCGCTCAAGGTAAGCTCTTTCAGTAATATTTTTGAATATTGAGGGTGAATTTAAGAGAGTTATTGCGGATTGCACTAATGCTGTCCAGGCTTGGAATAAAATTCACCTACATTTTCATCCCGATTCGAGATTGTTTTTGATGAAGTCATTTTCAGAATTGATAGAGTGTAGAAAGAAAGAAGGGGAGTCAAACAACTTGTTTGCGACTAGATTAAGAAGGCTTATGAATATAATTAAAGAACAAGATACGAATTTTAATGATATTTATTTAAGTTTTCAATTAATTCGCTATTTGCCCAAAAAGTTTGATGGTATTGTACAGATGCTCTGAGGATGAATTTAAATTTGAGAAAATAGTGTTGGAGCTATTTCTGAAGAAACTCGTTTGACCGTTCGTGATCAGGATAACTCCAAGTGTGCGCCATCAGCTAATAGTGTGAAATATAAGCCGAAGCCACGTTTTACTAAAAAGTGTTGCCATTGTGGCATTTCATTCCATATAAGAAGCAAATGTCGCAAGTTTTTTAAAATCCCGTTACAATTCTGATCATCCGAATTATGTTGATTCATCGTCAAATTCAGGAATTCTTCGGACTCTTCTTCAAATGTGTTTCGAGGGAGAAAGAAAGGAGCCTACCGACATGGTTATCGAGATTCATTTACAGATTCTACAGCAAGTCGGAGCATTTCTAGTGATTCAAGACGTCACCTGAGATCCTCATCGCCCAGATCTTACAGAAATACCCGTAGTTTTGGAGGGACTCCAGTACCTAGATGGCAACCTGAGATGCACAGACGAGATGTGAATGATTTAACTGAGAGTTCACGTAAGTCAACTTATGTAATTTCCCAGGCCAATTTATGTAATGCATCCGATGGAGAAACCTGGATTT
This sequence comes from Maratus speciosus, assembly GCA_963932465.1. Classification (NCBI taxonomy): domain Eukaryota; kingdom Metazoa; phylum Arthropoda; class Arachnida; order Araneae; family Salticidae; genus Maratus; species Maratus speciosus. Next base: position 246,748,044 of record OZ010792.1, read on the forward strand.
TTGATTCAGGTGCCTCCCATCATTTTTGTAGTAATAGAAGTCTTGTGATCCTTTCTCCATTGATTCCGGCAATAATCAAGGTGAAGGTGCTGGAGGAGTAAATTCCTGGTTACCCTTGAATCCTCCCGGCACACCACCGGATTCCCAGATTAATGGGGACGGGGTTACGGATTTCGAGTCTGATACCGACACTGAGGATGTATAAACCCCTATTTACTCTAAGCGAGAAGTTAGGTGGTTATGCAAGCCTGTAAGGCGAACCACCGGAAACAGGACTGACATTTATTATGTTGAGGAAGGAAAGACTGATAGGCTAAGATCGCTGGTAGATGTTGAACGTTATTGTGATGCAAATAGTATTAAGTATGACCCTAATATTTTTGATTTCAGTGGCTCTAATAAGTATGCCGGTTCTGTCCCTGCCGATTCCGAGTCTGATGACAATAATTATGATAGTCCCGAATCTTCAACTATTTCAGCATGACTAGGCAGCATAATTACACCAAAAACTTTTAAGCAGGCAGAAAAATCTCCTCAATGTGCGATGTGGTTTGCTACAATGCAGAAGGAAATCGGGATTATGAATGAACGGCCGGTTTGGCATTTCGAAAATTTGCCGGAAAACGTGATCCCTGTGGGCTGTCGGTGGGTATACACGGTCAAGCGGGACGAATCGCTCGTTTTAAGGCCCGTTTGGTGGCCCAGGGCTTCAAACAAGTAAAGGGCGAATCTTATGAGGAGTCCTTTAGCCCTGTTGCTAACTTTGGAGTGATTCGATTCTTCTTTTCCCTCTTAGTATTGTGTTGCGGATGGTCACAGGTTCAGTGTGACATAACAAGCACCTACCTGTATGCACTGCTACGGGAGTCTGTTTTTATGTCACAACCGCCCAGTTTCGTCATCCAGTAAAGAGCATTTGTATTGCAAACTGGATCGCACGTTATATGGATTGCATCAGAGTGGCAGAGAATGGTACTACGAAATTCATAAAGTTTTAATTAATATTGGTTTTAGGAAATTTGAGTCTTGTACTTATCTTTTTGATTCTGACATAATTCTAATGTTATATGTCAATGATTTTGTAGTTTTTGGGAAAGATAGGAAGAAGATTGACAGGATTCTTCATTTATTCGGTAAGCACTTTGATATCAAGCTTTTGGGTAGAACTCGTAAACTTTTAGGGGTCGAGTTTGTGGAAAAGAGGGATTCGTTGTGTATACATCAATCTAGTTATATTGATGAAGTATGTGAGAGATTTAAAAATTTGTGAATCTCCATCTCTTCTCTCCCTATTAGTAAGGGGGTTATTTTGTCTAAGGTTAGCTGTCCTTATTCCGATTCTGAAAAGGAATACATGACTCATTTTCCATATAGAAGTTTATTAGGTTGTTTATCATTTATAGCAAGCAGAACTAAATCAGATATTTGTTACGTTGTCAATATTTATAGTCAATTTCAATCTAATCCAGGAATTTCACATTGGGATGGGTTATTAAGGTTGCTTGGTTATCTAAAGTATACTCGACATTACCATCTCCGATTACAATGTAATCAGGAGAAATTGGTTGCTTTTCCGACGCTGATTTTGCGACGAACCGGGATGACCGAACATCGGTTGGTGGGCAAATAGTCATGGTTGACAGTTCCCTTGTGGACTGGCGTACCTTTAAAGAAAGATGCGTCAGTTTATCCACAATGGAGTCGGAATTTGTCGCCATGACTGAAGCCTCCAAAAACCTGGTTTGGTTTGACCGGATCCTGCAGGAGTGTCGGGATAGAGCAATCATACGCGATTTGGGTATTAAATCGAAACTTTAAGCAGATAACCAGCTGGCTATTAACTTTGTTAAATCACCTACAGAAAATTATAAATCTTGCCATATTGATGTAAAGTTATTTTTTATTAGGGACTTGATTTACAATGAAGCTTTTGATTTAGAATACATCCCCAGTAACTCGAACCTCAGTGATGTCTTTACCAAACCTCAAACCAAACACGATTTGCTAAAGTTTGTCAGAACTGTATTTGATACAGGTTTCTAATGTTTAAGTGGTTTTAAGGATTTCTAATTGTTTTTAGATTTTAGCTCTAAGTTTTTAAGAAAGCATACTGCATACCATTTTCTTGTAGAAGTTTTTCATGATGTGTAATGTTTGTAATTCTATGTATATGGTGAGTGTACATAGCCATTGCATGGTTTAGGCATACGATGTTTAAGAAGCTTTTTAAACTAGCATTTTTCGAAGTCTCTTGGCCAGATTTTTACATTATCTTTCTCTTCTGACTGATAAACATTTAATTTCTCATCCAATGGTGGAAATGGTGCTTCTTGACATTCTATTCTTGATCCTTCGAGCAGCCCACAGTACCGTTTCGGGTGGGTGGTCCCTTGGGAGACAAATGCCAGAGAACCTCTGAGGTAGTTTGTGTGGGGAGTTACCGCCACTGGAGGATCTACTGCGGGCATTATATTGTTAATTTTGTCAGTCCTTAGTTTTGATATATGAGAATGTCACTAGTCCCGTTTTTCAGTTAGTTGAGAGATGAATATGTAACTTAAACTTTAAAAGTTTTTCATTGATATCTTTTTGCTTAATAGATGAGTTTAAAGTTACTAGTTATATTTCTGGTGTAATTTATTAATCTTTGAAAATTAAATAGTTGCAATTAAAGTGATTTAAAGTTAAAGTAATGGAATTAAAGAATTTTGGATTTTTAATCAGTAAATTAGTTTTCTCTCCTATGCAGCAATATTCTTTGGAAGTTTAACATGTTTAAAGATCAGTAAAGATTTTTTATTAAAGTTGTGATATCTATATTTGTTGAATCTTCAAGTTTTGAAATGGATATATATTTTTGTTATATGTATATATAGAAAGTTTTGTTACAGGTTGATCATCTTATGATAATGGACTATTATTGTATTGTTTATATTGTTTCTAATAGTTCTTTTCATTGCAGGCATCTGATATCTTCAATGTGGTTGTTTGTGTGAATGTCGAAAGAGAGGAAGGCCATTGTAATGTAAGATGGTGTTAGTTGATGGACAAATGTACAGCTATCAATTGTTTTTGTCTTGCTAATCAGATGCCAAGTTCTTGTTTAACATTTTTATCAGATCCTTGAAGCTACTGGGAGAGACTAATGAATTTAATTTAGTTTAATTTTTCCTTTCTATTTTGTTAAATAAAGGAAATTGTTTGAATTTTTGTGTAAATTTACATATTTAGCTGTGGTCAAGGTGACGAAGTTAGCTGGTATATGGCGTTTCAAATTGAAACATTAGAGTCAATACTATATCAATAGAGTCAACACTATTGATACAGCATAAAAGTTTTAACATAATTCTTAAATTACCCTCTTATATAAAAATGGGTAGATAAACCCATTCAAGGTATGAAAGTTAAAGGAAAAAAAAGTGTTAGTTAATTTCAAATGAAATTTTCATTATACATGATGAATATAAATTGCCAAATTAAAAAGTTTTATTGTACAAATAATATAAAAACATTTCTTACAGTATTATTTGGCCAAGGCCGAATAATGGACTTGATATTCGGGCGAAGCCGAATATTCGACACATTGGTCGATTATTTGGCTACGGCCAAATAATCGTTGCATCTCCAATTTTCAGTAGATTTTAACTTGTTTATCTCTCATATAGCAGTTCCATTTCAATTAATAATCAGTTTACAAAATTAAAATTGGAAATGTTGATTTTAATAAAGAAAATGTTACACTGAAATGAAACCTGTGCTTGTTGACATTAATAATTTAATATATGCATAAAAACATCCAGTATGGGGGGGGGGGGGGAGACACGAAAGACATCAATAGGAAGTAGTAAAATATCATGAATATTTTTTTAGTTAAAATATTAAATATCAAATAACCAGGAAATAATGAAAAAATTAAAAGAAATGCATGCTATGAAATTTTGTTATTCAAAAGATACATAAAGTTTGTGAAATATTTAATAGTCGTCAAATTCTTCAGTATCCGGAACAAGTTGTTTGTCTTTAGAATTTAACATTTTATAAGCCGTTACCAATTTTATAGCAGTTTGTAATTCAAGCCTATTTCTAAGTTTGTTTTGAACTGAGTTGAAATTGGAAAAAATATGTTCAATGCTTGCTGATGAGGCTATGCAATGAAAAAAATGAAATGCAAAATTTGAAATATTTTCTAAGTTGTTGTATCTTTTCAGTGATTCCCACCATTCTACTGGTAATAGATTACTTATGATTGCTTAAGAAAAATATGTATCATGAAATGGAGATGCTTTAATGGAAAATTTAACAATCAATTGCAATTTTTTCTTATGAATGTCATTCACCCATTTCCTTGTTATTTCTTCTTGGTCATTAGTAAGTCCCTTCTCCGTGCATTTTGGATGCAGCATATATGATAAAATGTGAGATGGCATGATGCAGTCATCAAATCTTTTCTGTGAACATTTATTATAAATTCTAAGTTCTTTAATTTTCAAAAGTGCCAAGAATTCATTGGTTTTTTATGTGCAATAGTAGATGAATCTCTCTGTAGCATATCCAGTGGAATACTGATGGGTTTCTACAGACTGATTAGATGTTTCACTTCTTTATAAGCAATATTGTTAATTATATTCCTTATGTTCGTATCTACTTTTTGACGTTCATCAATAATTTTCAGGAAAACATCTTGGTTTTGGACATACATCGCCAAGCATTTAATGTAACTGTTCCATCGAATTTCTTTAGGAAGTTAAGTCATTATACCACCATAAGAATTTAGAAACCCTTTAGCTACATGATGACTTTTGAAATATTTAGAAAATTTGGTACTTACGTATTAACGCCACCGCAGCAATAATAATAATAAGTATATATATATATATAATATAATATATATATAATAAATTTGAAATCACAAATATATGAAGAAATTGATAAAGTTCTAAAGATGATTTAGAAATAAACATAGGAAATCAATATGTAAAAATAAGAAACTATGAACGACTCAGAGAATCGTCAGAGGAGCTTGTGAGTTCATTCATAGAAGATGCGTTATTTCATCCAATTTTGTATATATATATATATATACAGTCAAGGATCTATAATCCGCACTCCCGTAATCCGCAATTTCCTATAATTCGCATTGCTTAATGAATGTAAACAATTAAACAAATTTACAAATTCTTGATCCAAAAATGATTTTTTAAAAGAAATATCTGAAAAATTTAAATATAAAAGTGAATACAATCAATTTTTTAATACAAGAATTTGAAAAATGCAATTTTTGAGATAGCATATTAAATTAATTATTATATATCATATTTAAAATAGTGTCCAGAAATAAGAAAAAGACATATAATCCATAATACTCCATAATCCGCAATATTCCATAATCTGCACAATCTTTGGTCCCAACTTGTGCGGATTAAAGAACTTTGCCTGTATATATATATATATAAGCTGCAGTGGTGTTAATATGTAAGTACTGAAAATTCTATAACCTCTCTCATAATGAGGCTAATATTTCTTGTTGTGTAAATATCTCTAATTGTCTAAAATTAATTGTACCAACATGTAATAAACATTTTCTTTGTGGATTTATTAGATTATGATTAATATGCAGCCATTCCATTTTAATGAAATGATTAATTGAAAAAAAAATATATTTTATTATTAATAAATAATGTAGGAATATAGTTCTATTACATCATAGCAATAATTAAATTTTATATGTCAAACATATGGAAAATCAGAGAATTTTTATTTTGTCCATTTCATCCTATTTCTTCCGGGTTCCAGACTTTTTTACAAAAAAGTGGACAAAATAGCAACCCTGGTTTCAGATCTAAAAATTATTAATAATTAAGATATTAATTTAGCATCGCTTGTGTTACTAAAAGATGTACCAAACAAGAATAACCAATATGTACCAAAATACTGAAATACAAATTTAAAACAAAGAATTTTCAAAATATGCAAATGAGTAGCGATTAATTAAAATTACTTATAAAGTACATAATTTAACTGAGATTAGTAGTCATGTAATTCAGAGTTCATACAGAAAAGTATGCTGATTAAAGTTAGTTGTACGGTATAGGGTAGATGTGCCAGTAATGGGCATCCTTAAGGAATTTCTTTTAAAATTATTTTTTTTATTAATAGTTATAATTATTATATTCCAGTTTTTTCAATATTATATTAACCAATCAACAATATTTAACCATTCTTATAGTCTCATTTCCCAATATGAATCGAAATTTAATTTTAAATAACAAAAATGTATATCAAAAGCCCAGTAATGAACACCCTCTGTTTCAGTAATGGATACTCCATAAAAAGTAATAAATATAATTGTTTTTATGACTGTATTTAGGACCAGAATTTAATGAATACATACTAATGAAACAAAATAGTTATTTCCAAATAAATTCAACAATTAGGATACCAGTAATCCTAATCATTTACTGTTTGTATCAATTATTGTAATTATCAGAAGACTGATGTTTTAATTATTTTAGATGGATAGTTTAAAATAATAAATATCAGACAGTTACAGCTATCAAATTATTGAAACAGTGGGGGATTTAAAAGGTACCGTATTTTCGGGAATACCTGCCGCACCCACCGTAAGCACCGCACCAATGAAAATCCGTTTAAAAAAAAAAGTTTATTGACGTAAGCGGCGTACCCAAGGAACTGATATTGGTACAATCTAAATTCCGGAATCGTTTCGGCCGCGGCTTTTAGAGGTCTTGAAATATTATATAGAGACACTTAGAGGTCTGCACGAGCCGAAATTTCTGGGCCCGACCCGAAATTTCTAGGTCGGGACTGCCCGACTAGTACAAAAAAATTCGGCCCGGGACTGCCCGACTTGCAGAAAAAATTCGGCACGGACCAGCCCGATACAAAAATTAAAAGTTCGGTCTGGCACGTACAAAAGAAATATTGGCCCGACCCGGTAAAAAATTTAAAAGTTCGGCCCGAGACTGGCTCGGAAAAAAGTTAAAATCTCGGCCCAGCCCGAGTGAATTTCTACAAAACATTGATGAAGTGCCGCAGGCTGTGTTATTTATTTTTTTAATGAATCACTATTTCTTGTATGTAAATGTTTCAGTTATCATTGCTATTGCTAATCCATATTCTATGTATTGAAGTGTTAAAAATCAGAAAATGTTATACAGTAAAATCTGCTAAGACAGAATTGTATAATAAAGAAGAAAAAAGCGTTATAGACAAGATCCTCAACACGTTGTTCAGTTTAAAACAGGATTCCGTCATAGGCAGGTTCTTTTCACTCGTTTTACTATATTTTAATTTAGCTATATTTTAATAAGCGTATGAAATCTACTACTCTTTAAAAATAATAAATTTTAATGTTTAATTGTAGAATAATGGCGATTTAAAAATTTATGCATTTTTTGCAAACATTTTTGGTCCATGCTTAATTTTACTGACCTTTGAACGGACCAGGCCACAACGAGACAATGATTTTTATACAGGCTTTGTCAAAACTAGGACTGAAAATTTTGGATCGTGAAGATTAGGAATGAAACCAGTCCAGGCTCTGTACAGAAAAAATAAGTTAGGTCCGGCCTGGCCCGATCTTTCAGGAAAAAAGTAATGCCCTAAACCGGCCCGGACAGAACCTTCAGAAAAGAGTATGACCCAGCCCGTGCAGATCTCACACTGCCGAAACCACTTTAGGATAACCAGAAACTCTCCTTTTTTCTTTCTTTTTTTTTTTTAGCAGTTCACCTATTGATAACTTTCATTGATTCTGTTTGTGGCAGATTTTATTTTCTATTTGCTACATATGCATCTTTTCTTGTTCATTTTAAAAAATAATTTTGTAAGTTTTAAAAATATTTCTTGCTTAGAATTTAGACTTTCCTTTTCATCATAAGTTATTATGATGATAATTATTATGAAGGTATATATCATAAGTTTAAGGTAAAAGAAAAAATCCACTTTGCATTAAAAAACTCTCTTATCTCGTTACCTCTTTTGTCTACTGCATTCAAAGTTCTTTTCAAAGGAACAAAACAAACTATTAGCCAACTACACATCAAGGCCATAGGGCAATGTGTCAGAACGTTCGGTCCGAGGAGATGGAGTGAATTTAAAATAAAGTGTGTTTATCTTTTAGTTGAGTTGATAACAAAATTAATTACGTTTGTTTTTTAGTTATAAATGTGTACTTGAGTGATTTTATTAGGCACTTCTTTAAAAATAAAGATTATAAACATGAAAAAAAAAAAAAAGATAAAATAAGTATTTTTGTTGAGAGCTATCGTATGAAATAATTTTTAACCATGTCAGCGTAAAAATCAATGTTTTGAAGAAATTCAGTCGGGTCGGGCCGAGATTTTAAATGTTTTCCAGGCCAGGCCAAACTTTTAGATTTTATGCCGAGCCATTAATTAACTGATTATGTTTCACGGCGATTTCTCCTAAAATATGGAATACTTTTTGATGAAATTAACACCAAAAATCCGTATTGATCTGCAGATCTCAAAACTGGTATTAGAATTTTTAAATTCGAATTAGTTTTCGAAATATTAATTTTTTTCTAATTTTATATACTTTTCTCTAATGATGGCAACTCAAATTTTAATCAGAACAGATATTTTTTTTCATGTTTTAGAAAAGGTTACTATTTTATACTAATTTGGCGACCAGTTTGGCCTCCTTAAATGTATCATGCTACTTTTATTCATAATTCAATTTGTATTTCATTATCATTTTATTTAATACAAACTGAAACATTTAAAATAAATGACTTTCACTTCTTTCTTTATTTTAAAATGAGACGAAAAGAAAAATATTAGGCACAGATGTCATATACACACCGGGGTACCTAACTGGTGCCAAAATGGCATTATTTTGGTTGACATGGTAACCCGGCTACTGTTATTTATTTAATAATAAATGTTTATTTTATTTTCTTTTTTTTAATTACATAAATTGTTTTGTTCTATAGTTAATTATTTTTTTGGTTATTTTCTTTTAAAAATAATAGAAAATAATTAAAAAATACGGTACTACTTAGTTATTTTACCGGATCCATTTTGCCAAATTATACAAATTGACATAAATTTTATTTTAAATAACGAAAGAACAAATAAATTAGTATAACATTAATAAATATACAAATAAAACGTCGAAATAAAAATCACTTGATGATGTAAAGACAAGTGAATGTGACATTTACAATTAACCATTATTGGCATTTAATCTGATAGTTTGGTGATAGATTTTTGGTCGACAGGATAACTAAGTAGTATCAAAAATACATATGGAACTGGTATTCAAAAACGAGATTTCCGCCAAATTTTCGTTAAAAAAAAAATCACGCCAAACCCGGTGCATATATGACATCTGGCCAAATATTAAATGATGTAACAAACCATGGCATTTAATTTCAACTTCAAAGCAATGTTTTAATTTACCACTCGAAAAAAAAAAAAAAATGCTAACTGGCGTGTTGAAAAAAGCTATTGGCGAGATTTGCACCCGGCTAGCGTAACAGTACCAAGAATTCTTTGCGGCCATGGCAACTTTTATGTAGTTTTATTCGAAAAAGAAATTTGATTTTTTAATTAAAATGGAAAACTTTCGACACAGATGTCATATACGGACCCATATTGGCGCGATTTTTTTCTGACGCCAATGTCATATACGCAACGGGTACTTAACTGACACCATAGTATCGTTATTTTGCTTGATTTGGTAAGCTGGATGTTGTTGTTTTCACCAAATTAGCGTCGGAAAAAAATTGTGCCAATATGGGGCCGTATATGATATCTGGGCCAAACTTTCATATGAAAAGCGAAGGGATCAGAGCGTATTTATTTATGGTAGTTACATGACTTGGACTATTATAATATAGATGAAATGATGGCGGTAGAATAATATTTGACGTACCTATCACCTGCGCCTGGCTAACATTAAAGTACTAAAATGGCACGTAGAATATAAAAAGTGAAGTGATCCGCCAAGAATTGTTGATGATAGTCATATGACTTAGGCTATTGTTATAAAAATTGTTTTAAAATACCAGGAGACAAAGACTCTGTACACTTAAATCATTTTATTTTAGCTTCTTTTCAAATGTTTAACTGATCCTCTTTAATCAAACATGGAAACAACCATTGGATGTCTTAACAGCAACTGATTCGGCTTTAAATTTTTGCAATCAAAGGGAATTGAATGGAAAACCGTTTACAGGGAGATCTGCACAGCTTTTTTTAATATAATTCAATCTTCTGTAATATTTTTAAAACCCATCAGATTAGCGTGTTTTTAGATTCTGCGGTGTCTGAACGGGGGGGTTGGCGAGCGTAGCTTTCAGGGGGCAGAGCCCCCTAGTATCTTTATAATAATTAATATTACAAATATGAAAGAAATGATATTGTGAATTGAATATTTTAAATATTAAATAAATTAATTTCAAAATAAAACTAGAACTTATGTCTGAGGCCACTAATCTGCAGATTTACTAGTTTCATGAATATTACCTATAACTTTCATTAATATCATTATTTTTTTTTGTCAGAGGTTAATAAGGAAACATTTAAGACAGAAAATAGATTTTTAATAGCTTCTGTAAGTTCATTGTTTTTATTTAAATGGAGAGGGATTAAACCCTATAAGTCCCTCTTTGACTGTGCCCTTAAACAATATTTTCTGCTTACTGGCTAGTTTGACTGCCAGATTACAAAATATGCGAGGTACATACACATAAAAAAAAAGAATAAAATATTGAAATTTTATTAATCATATAAAATAACTTAAAAGCAGCTATTTATAAAAGTTTTGGTGTTATTACATTTTGGTAAGTATAATTTAAACATTAAATCTGATTATTTAGGTTTGCAGTTAAGTCAAAACTATAAATATTACTGAAATTGCATTTTTAGCAATGTTTACATAGGGTATCCATTACTGGAAAATCACCAATTAACCATCTCAGTAATGGACACCCCCTCTTAAAAGCTTAAAAATAAATAAAATTTTGTAAATGGCTGTTAGTATATAAATTTCTGAGTTTTCTACTGCTACTCAAACAAAAACATAAAAATTTTGCAAGAAAATAAATTCTCTATTCTAAAAAAAAGTAACTAATGCTGTCACCACCACCACCGCCCGTTTTGAATTTTTTGTGACCGGAGGTCTTTCTTCGTTAATATTAAGAAAAATATTGCATACAAAAATATGAAAACCGGTGGTATTATAGAGAAATGTTTGATAAACACGCTGATGCAGACAGTTTTCAAATCGAAGAATTATTTTAAGAGATATTTAATGCTAAAGTTGGACAAAATCATCCCATTAAAAAAGTTTTATAGGAGAAAAATCTATACATGGGAATTTAATCACTTTTAGATCAATTTAATATGTTTGAAGTTCGCGGTGTGCAGACTGCATTTATTTTTTTAATTTGACTCATTTTTTGAGGTTTTATTTATATTTTAAATTCAAATTTTCAGCATTTCGAGAGACATTTTTTTACATATTTTAGAAAATGGTATTAATTTAAACTGTTGCCAACTGTATAAACAGTGCAAACAATAATGTTTGCTTCAAATTAAAAATTCATTAAACAGAAAAAAAAATCTTCAAATTAGAATTAAATAATTACGTATAAAAACAGGAACTTATTGAAAATTATGTCACAAGAACTATATATTTACACGTGAATTTTAAAGAGAAAGGATATTGTAAAATAATAAATTCATTAACATGCGTTAGAAGTCTTAAATAGGAGAAATTACGTCAGATTTATGTCTCATTACAGTTATTACAGAAAATGAACAAAAAATAATATTGCAAAACAGTTTAAATTTAAAACTTGCGAGATATTTGATATTTTGCGATGATCTTTTCAACTATTTCTGTTAAACAAATGAAATATTATTTGCACTGTCCTAACAGTTGAATCCATATCAATTCAGGCAGGGGGAGGTTACCTTCATAGTCTCAGAAGTTTTTGAATTGAACATATGTTAAAATTTAAGAAAAAGTAAGACATCTGTATATTTTTGTTTTGTCCAAAAAAATTCCCGACCCAAGATACAGGCTGCCAAAGATGACATCCCCAGCACCATTTCCCATTCACGATTTTCGATAAAAATTTTAAAGTGCTCTTTATCGCTAAAATGGTGCAAGATATTTTGTTGCTTTTTTTTTATTTTAAAGATAATATTCTTCTGTTTAAAATGATATACCCAGTTTTGAAATATGTATTCAGCTCTTCTTGTGGCAGCTTTTTGAGAACAAAAAATTATAATTTTTTTTTTTTTTTTTTCAAAAACGCCAATGCCAATTTTTTTTATTTTTTTTGCTGTTGATCAATACCATTGGGAACTACCTTCACTGTAAAGGAGAACTTCCACTTTTGAGTTTAATAAGTTTTAGAAACATTTAAAAAATTCAGAGAATTTTACAGGAACTGTACATACAGTTCCAGTAAAAGTCACTGAATTTTTGCTTATTTGTATCATTTTGTAAAGGTATATATCCGAAACAAGTTGGAAATTGCAATATCAAATGTGGCAAATGAGGTGCGTTCGTACTATAACTAGTTTTATAAATATTCAAATCTTGGTGCAATAAGTGTTACACTCTTGGGCAAAAAGGCATGAATACAACATTTATTATGATTCTATATATTAAATTCAGTAATACAGAAGTAACATGAATCCACCTTAAAAAGGACTTAATCACCATGGCAACCTAGAATCATTACCTATCATGGTATATCATTGAATCAATTATGTATTAGGATTTTTAAATTAGAATAAAGAAAACTTTTATTAATATCTTTTTAAGTTTCTATTCGATTTTCATAACATTTGAAGTGATACATATTTTATTTTCACTACCGAACATTGCATAGTAAAACAATCTCAATAATATATATCAATTACACAGCAATACTAATATATATATTACTAATGCAAGTTAGAGTTGAGACAGACAGGCAGACAAACCGAATCTATAAAGACTTTCAACTATGTTGGAAAGTGTTAAAAACACATAAATAGGTTGGAATTTGACTTTTAAAAATTTATATCAATAGACGGAAGCATACTTTCATACAACCCCGTATTTTACATACTCTCTTTATATACATGCCACTATTTAGCAGGGTTGGCACGGTTTAAACCAAGTGGTTTTAACCATGGTTTAAACCAATTGGTTTTTTTAGAAAAAATCTAATATAATATTTTCTCTTTTTTGTAATTTAATTGTTTTAAATTATTGATAGAAGTAATTTCTACTTTTAACGCTTCATCTCAGCAATAAACATGAGACATAATGAGTAGGGTGGAACTTAAGTATAGGGTAAAAAAAAAACTTTTTTATTTTAATGTGTAATAGTGAAAACTTTTTTCCTTTTTGGATGTCTAAACTTTTGGCTGAAAAGGTTTTTTTAAATTAAGTTGTTTTCCGGTTCCTCAAGGAGGTCAAAGTTTTGAGATTTCAGTATAAAGTAACTGAAAGTAAACAACGTAGCTGTTAGCTCATATCTACTTTTATTTAGCAAATACTATCCAGAAGTCATCACGAGGAGGTGGTTAAATATCGACTTCCACCCTCCTTACCTCCCTTTGTTATGAATTAATTAAATTGGATATTCAACCTACTGTCTTTTTCGGCAAACTTTGTCATTACATTGTGGGAATTCAACTTTCCCAAGATTAAGCCGTCTTTTGCTTAATATTTAAAGACGGTTGACGCAGCTCGCGGGACAATTTTGACACGCGTTTCCACTGTTTGAGTATGACAAGGAAAATCTAAAATTCAGGTGTATCCCCTGTTTTTACTTTTTTTAAGTTCTTCATCCGATCAGACTGTCAAGATAGGATCAATGTTTTTATAGTCTATAATTTCAATATGTTCACATTTTTTCAAGTCGCTTTCCTACTGGTCCAAAAAATCCTTTTGTACCCGTAGTTTTTCAGCAAGATGTTGAAATAATTATCTAAGAAAAAAGTTCATTTGCATGTAATAATAAAATTATCCACTATAAAGTTTTTAGAGTATTGCTTCAGATGTTTTAAGAACTCCAGATTTGCATCCTGCATTAAAGGCGTTTCTGTTTCACCTAATAACTCTCAAACTTGAAATGGCTGTATTATTATTATGAAAATACACCAAAATTGCAGTGGCTATATTAATATAAGAAGAAGATGTCAATGAAATATGACCAATATATTTTTATCCAGGTTTTTGAACTGAGACCTGATGTTCGTCTTTAATGATTCTTTATACTTTTTTCCCTCTGCTTCAGTTATCATAGCGTTATCCTTGCTGCCATAAAAATACTAACCTTCTAAAATTAACTCATTTAGTCTTTCTTGTTCTTTCAAATTCTTCCTTTTCTTTTCTCTTAGTCATCTTCAAGTCCTTCTTTCAGTTACCTTTTCTTTATTATCATCAGAAATACCCATATCTTCTAAGGTGCCATTTGCAATAATATTTGCAGTTCTGTCTAATACTCCGGTTCTTTCACCGTGTTGATTATCAAATTCAGGTTTAGAAAAACAACCGATTGAACTATTTCCTTCCGAACTGTTTTTTACTCTTGACGATCATTCAATCAAAACATCATTTTTTTGTTTTAAAATAACTTTTTTCCTTGATATTTCCATTTCCAGTCTTGCTACACATTTTTTGTAGTTTTTATATCTATTGATCCTATTGTCATCACCCCATCTCTCTTTGGTCTTTCAGAAAGTGACGTTCTTGTTCTGAAACACGATAATATTTAGTGCTTTTACACAAAGAAATGTTTTTTACAGGATTACCTAACATTTTGCAATTTTATATTGGATGTGGGATTATTCTTTCTAATCTCAATATTTTTCTTCAAATTTTGACATTTCTCGCACTAGTCTCTAATCATTTTTTATGATTTGTGTATCAGAAACCGTTGGAATTGAAGGTCTCAGCAATACACTTTTAATTGTATCATCAACAGCTTTAGATATTTTTAAAATAGTGTGTACCAGATTCCAGTTGTCAGATTTTAAGTTAAATTGAACCCAAAAATAATGTTTCATAACTTCTTCATATGTTCGTCAAAGATGACAATCTAATGTTAATTGTTTTGGTTCACGAAATACAGGACACTTCAACAATTATCTAGATTTAGGTACGTTAACAGACTTTGTCACTTTTGACACCGAATGTTTATCGAAAAATAATTAAAGAAACTGTTAACACCCGTTAAATTGGACTAACTTGTTATGTGTCACAGCCAAATAAATCAGAGACAATGAAAGCCAACGCCGACGACGCTGGCTTCCTCTAAAGTCAAATAACGTGGGGCTAACTTTCCAAAGGCACTCAAACTAAATTATTCTCTTTATTACAGGACATTAACACTTAATTTAATTTTGCAAAATATAAATTTAACAATAAGCTTAAAAAACTTTTCATGCATTTATTGACTTTTTTTCATTTTTTATGGAAAATCAGGCGCTTTGAGGAACCGGAAAATATCATTTTAAAATTAAAAGAAAAATATTTTCTTTTTATGGAGTTAAAAAGGAAAAAAATAATCACTATTAGAATATAAAATTCGAAACTTCGTTTTTTAGTTCCACCCTAATAATGAGCCTAGGTCATGTTTCTATGCATGTAGAATGAAAATTAGCATGTGCTGATGAACATATCTGGTACCCTAAAGATTTTTCTTAAAACATGTGAAATCAGAAAAGATAAAATAGATAAATAATATTCAATATTTAGCATAAAATATTTTCATTTAAAAAATGCAGATTATTTACACCAGTTAATAACAAAATACCTTTAAGACTTTAAGATTTTGGTTAAGTTGTAAAAGAAAATTTTCTGGATTGGGATTGGGTAAGATTATCCTTAAAGAATTTAAAAGGAGATATGAAGTTGAATAACACAGCTTGCAAAAATTGAGTGCTAGTATTGAGTGCATTTCAATAATACCAATCAATCTTTTCTGTTAGTTGCTGAATCTAACGGCCAAAAATGTTAACTTGGGCACTTGGAGTTATCACTCAGAAAACAAAATAACCAGAAGTATTTGGATATTACAAAAATAATAACAAGCACAGAATAATATATTATATTCATGAAACTCCATCAAATGTTTATTGATTGATTATTATATTATTAATCAAAGGATTCTTCATACGATTTTCAAGGTATCAATGTTTCACTGTGTAGAGCAGTTTACTTTGAACGTAAGACATAGCTGTTACTAATAATGTTTAAATTAGAAATGATTTCAATTTTCTATATAATTGACTGTAATTACTTAATTTAAATATTTTCAAAAGTTATATTACTTATATAATATCCAAAAATGTTTATTTTATCAACAGATATGCATCTGTATGCAATAGGAAATTATATTTAAAAAAACCTGGTTTAAACCAAAAAAACCGTTTTTTTTGGTTTTTTACAAAAAAAAACACGGTTTTTTTCCAACCTGCTATTTAGCTAATATTTAATTAAGACTAAAACACACTTAAAACTAGTGAAATCACACTTCCAGAGTTTATCATCTATAGCTGGCCATATATCTAATTCTTTGCATGGACCTGTATATAATTTTATCTATATTCTACAAACATATCTTAGTATACTAAATGGAGTTCAGTATAAAAATGCATAACTCATTTAAAAATCACTTTTGTTCATACTCAGTAACCTTTACGATTTCTTTTGTGCACCCCTGTATATGATCTACAGCATTTATACACACAACGTAATTAATATGGAAAAATTTAGTTAAACTTAAAAACTCGTATCTCAGCTAAAAATGCACTTTCAACAATCATCGCTAATATATAATATTTCGCATGCGGTAAAGTATTTGAAATCTTTTGTGTGTCCCTATAAATACTATGCACTTTCTATTACACAGGAAGTAACTTGTTGTGAACCTCAGCAACATAGATCAATTTTATTATATGTGAAAGAGTTCAGAGTAATTAAAATATGCCGCAAACAATATTCCCCTTATACCATTATGTAATGGAATTCTTTAGTGAGGATCTGTAAATGAATAATTAATATTCTTTGCACCACATATTTTACAGAATGTATATTTTAATACACTTCATTTTAGTACATAGTTAAGATAGGGTGAACTTCCAGTAATTGACCACATGCCAGTAATTGACCAAAAACACATTTATGTGTTAAAAACAAGAATCAATGTGTTGATAAAGTATTTTTGAATGCTGAATAAAAATATCTAACATCCAATGAATTGCATAGGAAAAAATTACTTTTGCTATCTATATTCTGATTGAATGTAAAAAATTAAAGAAAATGCACCTTCTAACAATATCAAAAATGAATACATTCTGTAATAGTAGTGTTGTTTTGTGAGTTGTTTTATTAATCTTGTAGCATCAAGTTTAATTTAGTTCCATTGGTTCATCAAATGAGGTGTGTAGTTCATTTTTATTTGTTTTAAGTTAATCATTATGCATTTAATATTAAATTCATAAATTAAATGGCATTAAGGGGGGTGGTCAACTACTAGATGTGTGAATGTTGAAAGCATTCAGTAATTGACCAAAGTGGTCAACTACTGACTTTTTGCTTGTTTGCATCCATTCCTTTTGATACTTAAAAAAATACATAGATTTCTATTATGAAAGCAATATTCACCAATTTTTTATTTAAAAAATGAGTTCTTTCAGTAGTTGACCAGGGTGGTTTAATAACTAAATATGCTTGGTCAATTACTGATCAAGCAAGCACACATTTGTTATGTTAAGAGGGTCATAACACATTTATATAATAATAATGCAAGAAAAGTGTAATTAAAATGTAAAGATAACAAAATTAGTATAGTGAGGCTCTAAATATCATTAGGGTTTGTCACACAAATCTTATAAAAAAAAGTTTTACCACCATCAGCTCCAAACATAGTTTGTGATAGATTTCTATTACAATTGTTGTGAAAGTATGCTGTTAAAATTGCTATATAAAATGTTTTTTATGCTAATTTTATCCATGACAAGGTTCAACCCTAATTAACTGCAGTTGTATAATAATAAAACATAATAACAATACAGAATTTACATTAACATTACAGTAAGTTTTGAGGGACAAAACTTTTCACTAAACGAAAATGGCATTTAGAATATTTAAACATAATTTTAAATTAATTATGACAGATTTTGTCATCCCACAAAGCATATAATAATATAAAGCATTAGGGAAAATCTTAAATATATTTTATGCATATATCAATTTTATAAATAGAGATTAATGATTATGTATCTCGGGCCACAAGTAAAAGATTACTGGGCCATATGTGGCCTGCAGGTTGAGCATGGCTGCTTTAAAGCATGACTAAATTATTGGGAAAGTAAAGAAGAGAAACAGAAGAAAGAAGACAGGAAGTAAGGCAAGTTAAAAAATTAAAGAAAACAAAACAAAAAAAAGGTGAAAAAGCAGCAATAAAGATTTCTACATATAAGCAAAGTCTGATAAATGATTGGGTGTGAAAGGCATGTGAAGAAATCTGGATGGAAGAAGATATGATAGGAATTAAAGAAATCTGGTATGAGCCCTATCATACTAAAATGTGCGTCTACGAGACACAGGCAACAATTTGCATTGGATGACAGAGTGACAAAGAAGTTGACTTCATGTGTGTCAGTTGTTTTGATGAAACAGATGAGGATTAAGTTTCATTTTTGTGTTAACTTTAATAATTAATGGATTTCTTTAATAAATAAATTTCGAAGTAATAACTATTCTTTTCTTGTCTATATTTACATATAAATATCATGTTTTACCACTAATTTCAATCTTACAAAACATTGTGGAAATTCACTAATATGTTTTCTGTTCAGAAACAGTTTTAATTTTTTTTACAAAAAATCTCTTGACTAGTTTTTAAAAAGCAGATCATGATGTGCTCTAGAATGTACATCTATGTTTTCCATACAGAGTGACTGACTAGCCAAGTTCAGTGATAAATTTCCTTTACTTTTCTAGGTTTTCCATGCCAATAAAAACAATTGGTACTTTTCGGTTAGCCAGGTGGCAATAATTTTTCAGGTGTCGAGATTGTGTGATGTTACATACCAAAAACCCTAATAATTGCCAAGGAGAGTAAAAGAGGATAAGCAAAAAAAAAAAAAAAATAAATAAATAAATAAATCGATAAGAGGTTTGAACAGTCCTTATAAAGAGCACAGCTACATATTTTGCTACTACAATTTAAAAATCCTTGGCTTTATGATTGAAATTCATTTTCTAAAAAATTTCTCAGAAATTTCAAATTCGTCAGGTTTTTTTTTTTTTTTTTTTTTTTTTTTTTAGAAATTTGAAATTTTCCTGATTTTTTTCTGGCTGTCCAGGAGGCTAGACATCCAGTTTCTGTAAAATAAAACTTGGCAATCTTCCCCATTTTTTCATATGATTAATTCTAAGAAGGTTTATCAGTTCTACTTCAGAGTGGTCAATTACTGACACAGTGATGGTCATTTTCTAACATTAAGTGGTCAATTACTGGCAAAATCTCACTTGACAACTATTATATTTAATAAAATAAAATTGCAAAAAAATAGACAAAAAATGTTTATTTATTATTGATCCTTATAAGTGATTGCTGCTTTAAAAAAAAAGTTTCAAGAAATATCTCCTTAAATTTAGCACAGAAAAAAAAAAATGTGAAGAAACTTTCACTAAATGGTCAATTACTGGGTAGTTCACCCTATTTTGTTTCCATGTTTTGTTTTATTGTTCACCAAACTTTTTAGACACACCTTGTATAACTTGTTAAAATCAAAAGTGGAAGTTTTCTTTTACAGGGAAAGTAGTACTCAATGGTATTAAAATCAACAGCAAAAAAATCAAAATTTTTGGAATTTGGGAAAAAAAAATTTTTGGTGCTTTTTGGTTAGCCGGGCACCAGTGTTATATATACATGTATATGTATACAGAGTTTCTCCTAGACAGTTTCAGGAAGGTGCTGCACCCTGCCTGCCCTTAAGTTCACAAAATAGAACCCTCCTTGCTTTTAAAATCTGCAGTGTCTGAATGGAGGTTGGTGAGCGTAGCTGGTAGGGGGCAGAGCCCTCTAGTAATATATAAATTAAACGAAGCCAGATCTTAACCTCTTCATTAAGATTTTCACAAAAAAAACCAGCGAAACTTTGAAAATAATTAAAGCTAAATATTTATTAGTTATTTTTTTTATGAACCAAGAACATCAAAGGGTGTCCATTACTGGCACATCTACCGTATTATCTAAAAATAGTTACATATGAGTTTTAAAAGTAATTTTGTTTTCATACGTAAAATACTAAAAAGGAAAATACTATGCACTGACAACTACACAGTCTCATTAAACATAATTATGGATAACAAAATGAAAAATTTAACAAAATATATTGATGACTGGCATTTTTTAAGTTATTCTAAACTGTTTACATGCATTAATAACATATCATAAAGTACTATAAGCTGAAATTAAAAATATTAGTTAAATAAATTTTCCATAAAGCATTTTATAGGCATTTCATTTTACTATATATGTCCACAATTCCATAACCATGAAGATTATAGAATAACACAAATGCTTCCTAAATGTATAAATTACTCTTCTTAATATTTATCTTATATATTTTGGTAAAAAAAGAATTCTTACATTTTGTTGAGATTGCTGCTGATCGGCAAAGGGGTTGTAATCATCCAAGCCTGGTTGGACAACATTAGTCTGATTTGTAACTCTAGTGACTGCTGGATCCTAAGAATAACAAAAATAAGTGACAAGAAAGAGAGCAAATCAAGATGAAGTGGAAAAAAAAAAAAGTTACGTCAAGGTTATAATGCTTCATTAATATGACCTTTAAAACAATTTTCTAAATAACTTCACTCAGGAATATCAATTTACAAGAATTAATAGTACATTGAAGTACGAAGAAAGAAGTTATGGGAAGTAATAACAAATTTAAACAATTTAATATAATCATGTAAATATACAAATTAATCAAAAGAAAATAATAAATATGTATCTGAAATGAAAATGTATTAATATTGACAAACAAAAATAATAAAATATATTAATATTACTTACTGAAAATGGACTACTGGCAAAAGGGTCAGCGAATGGATTGGCATCAAATCCAGACATATTTCTCCGTGAATTTCAGAAACAAATCTAACCTATAACTTAATTATTTTCAAAACAAAGTGCTCATTAAATTATCAGAGCACTCGATGACTCAAACATGCATGTAATTCAGACGTTGAGACAGAAAAGAAAGCAGTAAACATCTGCTATCAGAAACATTAGCACAGGACAATAATTCAATACTAAACTACGACAATAGAGTGCGCACGCCGATCATATGTGCGCAATTGTTTCAATTTGAATGGAACATTTTATTATATACTAGAAATATTTATATACTAGAAAAAACAATTACATCTAGATTTTAGTATTTTCTTTTTGTTTTTAGATCACAAGTTTAATTCAGTTTATTAAGAAAATATTTATTTTTTTTAAATAACGCTAATCTCTACTTTTAAGTTAACATAAACAAAACGGCCTTTAAAAATTTGCCCTTTAATCAAGAAACTACAAACTACTTTTTCGGTTAAAAATCCATCATTTCTGAATAAAAGTTTGGTTGTTTTGATGACATCTCAACTTAACAATTCTGCTCATGTGAATGAGTGACTTCGTAGCGAAGTAGCAAACATCAGTCATGGCCCGGTGATGGCATTTAAATTAGATTTTATGACATACATATTTACGGTTATTATTTTTTTCGTATTTATTTACATCTCATAAACTATTTCACGTTAAATAAATCCTCTGAGCTATTTTTTAAATTTTTAGTATCTATAAAGTATTTTTTATGCATAAATTACATGTCTTGACTTCGTATTTTAAAGATAAACAAACTTTCCAACTGTGTTTTTTGTTAGCTTTAATCACAACTAATTGGGATTAAAGTATACACTTTTTACAAAACTTACATACCTGTCATTTCGTCTTCCTGTAAATAAATAAAATGTTGCTGATTTCATCCGATTTTTAAAAAAAATCACATGCGAATTTTGTTTATACTTTTATAACTTAAAAATCAATATTTTCTTCGTATTTTTAAATCATTCGGTGTTTATAAATTATAAATTATTCTATTATATGATACTTATGATCTAAAACTATTAGTAGATTAAAATAATTATTAAAATTAAACATTGTATTATTTTTAACATGTTTAAATATTACAACATCTTATTATTTCCATATAAGTTGTAAATTTTTCTTTTTGTGTAATTGTATGTTTCATTCGTTAAAATTTGTTTCTAGTGCTTTAATCTTTTTCACATATGTTTCGCAAATATTTGTATGAATTGGACTAAAAAAAAACTAGGTATCAAAACATTTTCTTTGAAAGTAAACTAGACTTTTTTGTTGTAAGAGTATACATGTTAAGCAGATAGAACTTTAATAAATGGTTATTATTTATTTTTAATGTTTTTAGCTCTAAATGAATATAGATAGACCTAAATGTTGTATATTGATTATTTTGTTTTTATGCATGATGTATATTGAAAAGGTAAAGCAATGTTTAGTTTTTACATAATTTCTTTTATAATTTAAATTGCTTTAATTTTCAGATAAATTCTTTCCACTTGTTTTCTCCTCATTTTTCTTCTTGATTTTTTTTCTTTTAGCTTTGCTTTTATAATTGGAATAAATTCTTGTGTAATTGGTGATCTAAGACAGTGAATGTATGCTGCTACCTCATACCATGTCGGGAACAGCGTATGCAGGGGATCATGCATCTAATTCAACACCCACAGAATTTTCTGGAAATGAAGTTGCAGCAACCGGTATATTCTCAACTGAGTACCGGAAGTATGTAGAAACGTTTTTTATAATATTATTTGGAAAATGTTAAATGATTTTAGGGTAGATGCTCCAGTTTTGGCCACATTGGATCAATTTGTCCAATATTTAGGCTGTGAATTGATGCTAACAAATAATATGCATTCTTACACCTTAAGCTAACTCTCTTTTATCATTTACAATATCATTTGTTTATTTTTTGATAAAATATGACTTGCAAAAAAAAATAAATGTGTAAAACTGTAGTGTGTGCTCACATGTATTAAGATTTTTGCTTAGCTGACAAGTTTTCAGAATCTTTCAACATTAGGCACTTATTGGGCTCTATTTGTTCTGAAACAAATTGCTTTTAGGTTTTATGAGGTGGGTAGTTCTACGCAAATAGGCCATTTTCATCATAGTGACGAAGAAAAAATAAATCATGTCAGAAGTTTCTAATTTTTTGTAACAAGGCACTACAAAAGATACTTATTGGCAAAAAAATAGCCGTCAGGCTTAATATTAAGAAGTTCTATAATTATTAGATTTTTAACACTAGAAGTGGCGGAAATTTCACTCAAGTTTTATATTTTAAAAAATGTATACCGGAATTTTTATTTAAAGCTTTTTAAATTATCTATTTAACTTATTTTTGCGTGATATATACATTTAATTCTTTTTTAAAGAAATTTCTGGTTCACATCGAATTATACATATTTGAAATTCTTTTTGGTTTCCTTACCGACTTTTCTTTACCTTTTACATAATAAATAATATTTTATACACCGATTTGTTTAAAAATATGCTTTTATTTTCATCAAAAGAATTAATTTTCAACAAAAATATCTTTTCTACAAGTTTTTATAAGTAATCGAACAATTCTCTCCCATAAGAATCATTCCCTCACATGAGGGAATGATAAAATGTACATTTTTAACTTTTAAAATTTGTACGCATAAAACAAAAGAAAAAAACAATATATGTTCTCAAACTATCCCTTCAGGGAAAACTAAAACACCCATTAATACATTTTTAGAAAATGAATTATTTTTACAAATTTAAATGAGGGAAGGATAACATCATTTTAGCATTTGCCCAATCTGCATATTAAATTATTCCTTACACACTAAATTATTTCTCGAGGATGGCTGAAAATTGTTTTACAGACAAGTAAGATTCATGTTCTCAGCAAATGAACAATGTTTTCTGTCTACACTAGTACCACCTACCTCAAATATCCAGAATTACTAATGAGTGAGGGAATGATCTGAAATATGAGTTGCAAACATTTTTGACAAATAAAAATTTCATGTGCAGACCAAAAAAATAATGTAATACATAGAAATAATACTTTGTGTTCATATTAAAAGACAGAAGTCAGACAAAATAAATATAAATATTTCAGTGAGAAATGATATTTTTTATATTTTTGGGTGGTAGTAGTTGCATGTGAGGGAATATTTTATAGGTTTAAAAATTTATTTTAAATATATATTTTAATTAATGCTTCAATTTCATGAGCTAATATGATAAAACCATGTCTAAACTACATGATAAAAAAAATCATTAGGTTTTTCTGTTGAAAAAAAATTTAAATATCCTCTGGTTGCATCATTATGGCCTATTTGCGTAGAATCACCCAGGTAAGCTTTCTCTCTACTGCAATTTCACATTTAAATTAATTATTTTGACAGTTTAATGGGGGTGACCAAAACTGGTGTGTTAAGTTTGTTATATGTACCAGCTATGGCCATGGGGGGTGGCTAAAAAGGGTACAACATATGTTCCACTTGTGGCCACATGATTCATTATAGAGGGAATTTTAGCCTTTTAATAAATTAAAATATATTGGATAAAACAAAATCAATTTAGTTTTGTTTTATATAGTAATGGCTTCAAAAATTAAAAAAAAAAAAAGCAAGGCTAATGGCAGTTCTATAAAAGAGATTTTGTTATCCTCTGTCCAATAGATGATTCACTTTAGAAAGAACATTGTGCTAGTCACTAAAAAGTGACATTGCTAAAGAAAATATAGTATTGATAAACAAAAAGGGAAGTGATATGTAATGTTTAGATTAGGGATTGACCAAATACCGAATAGTTGATTCGGTATTCGGTGGTTCAGCATGTAAACCGAATATTCGGCTTCGGCCGAATAATTGCAGATAAGTATTTTCTTGGAAGTAGAAGAATTCTCGGTACTTTTCGGTTAGCCGGGCGCCAGTGTTTTATATAGGGTAGATGTGCCAGTAATGGACACCCCTTGATGTTTTTGGTTCATAAAAAAAATAACTAATAAATATTTAGCTTTAATTATTTTTTTTATAATTCCCCCTTGCATGTTTTATAAAACTGGGTTATTGTTGATACTTTTAATCAAACCAATCAGGAAGCAAAAAATAATGTTTCAAAGTTTCGCTGTTTTTCTGTGAAAATCTTAATGAAGAGGCTAAGAGTTGGCTTCATTTAATTAATTTATATATTATTTATTTTCTTGCAAAATTTGAATGTTTTTGTTTGAGTAGCAACAGAGAACTTTGAATTTTATAATTGAATACAGAATCACCCCTGGTACTTTCTTTTCTTACGTTTGTTAGAATCGCCGATCTGGACGCCGTAAAGTCCGAATGAATTTCACCCCTTTCCTCCGGCACCGATCTTTCAACCATCGCATTTGGCAAGTGGTGCCCATTGAGTTTGGCGAGTGAGGACAATAATGTTAATCGCCATGTTTTAAGTGTTACTCGACGATTGGCGAGTGGCAAGTGCTAATTTTGTGCTATAGTACAAGCTAATATAAATCAAAAGATGAGAAATATAACTCTTTGATGAAAATCAAACCAAAATCAGAAAATGCTTTCAAGAAATATAACTCTTTGATGAAGATTCAAGTGTTCTAAACAAGCCGCAATCCATGGATAATTATAAAACTTATTAAATAGTTAATCTTTATGTCCTATAAGCACTGTTGTCCCTTTTATGAATCAAATTTAATTTTTTTTTTTTTTTTTTTTTTTTTCAGTTGAAATCAACATAAGTATATTTTACTTGATGTTTTTATCAATTCATAAAGAAATTTGCAAAATTCTCTTAATACAGCAAACAAATATATGTGTGGTAAAATAGATGTTGCATAAAAATGCTTTATTTTTACTTATTATCAAATAAAATGTTTGTTAAACTACATGATATTGGAGTGGCCAAAACTGGTGCATAGAGATGGCCAAAATTGGTGTAGGGATGGCCAAAACTGGTACTGAAATAAATTACATATTGAGTTATTACTCACAATCTAAAATATTCTGCAGAAAGCTATTATAATTATCAAAAAGACAAATTTACTAAAGAATGATGTTATTATGATTTAATATGCTTCAATCGGTCAATAACTGTAAAATTTCTATTTCAAATTTTCTCTAAAGGTGGCCAAAACTGGAGCTTTTAATATAATGCATAAAAAATTCATTTTAAAATTAGATTTTTCTTATTTTTGGATAATTAGGTCAAATAATACTGTGATAAAAAAACTTTTAAATTATGATTCTTATTTACCTTTTTGTATAAAATGCTTTCAGATAATATTTTCATTGTGAATTTTTAGTACTTAAGAGAGCAGGTAATTCTTTGACGCCAAAGCAGGGGATGTGTCCAGACATTTCTCCAGACATGTATCCAAACTAAGCGAAATATATGCAAATGGATATTATGACACAAAGAAATCATTTGCATAAATTTTACTTTTGATTTTGGATAGCGTGGCACAAAAGATAAATCAATTTATTCATATAAATACATTACAGTGCATTGTACAGGTTCAGTGAAAGTGGTATTTTTAACAGTGTATTGGAAAATTAAAAGTTTTGGTTAGATGTGTAAATATATTTAGCCAAATCAAAAACAATTAAAATTGAATTTTAAAACAAATTGTTTAAGGCTACATCAAGGCGTCACTTAAATTTTGATATCATATCTTTTAAAACTCATAGTTTGAATTTATGAAAAATGTGAATGATAACGCATCAATGAATAAATTTTTATACGTCCTTCTAAATTTAACATAATTCTTACACATGCAATTATAAATAAAACAAAAATAAAATGATGAAATAAATAATATAGCCTCACTTAAAATTTGATATCATTATTTTTAAGTTCCATATTTAAAATTCTTATAGCAATGAGATAAAGTGCTGCGTCACAAACTTTTAACCCGTTAAGGGTTTTTTAATTGATAATCTTTAATGAAAAACTTTTCTACTCTTCATGTTGAACTAGTTGAAGTAAATAAATACACTTTTATAACTACAGATTTGCCATATACATTCATATGTATCTATAATGAAATTTAATGCTCGTTTAACGACGGTTTAGAACAAAATTTAAAGTGATTAAAAGTGTTTCAAACTCAAAATTAAAGTCCGATTCTGAGCACTGTCAATTTGACTTCGATATTGTTCGTGTCAGGGACGACAAGAGAATAGTATTGTTGTTATAGAAACAAAGACTTATTCAGTATCGAAGTTTATAAGGAGAGCTTTCCTATTATGGCAGCTACTTTTGAAAATCCCTTTTTCATTTCTGCTGAACCTGCAGCAATTGTTCTGACAATAATTTTAGCTTAAACTCCATAGTTTTAGAAGAATATTTAAAATAGTAAAAAAATCCCTTGATAATCATTAGTATTCATTATAAGTATCAATAAATATAAATAATAGTTCAACTGCTTTCCATGGAAGTATTACTTCTCAAATATTCCAGTAATATGACGGAGAAAAAAAATCCGTAGTTTATTCATCCTATATTCAAATTGCTTACAACTTGGTCAGAATGCAGTTGCCAATCACTTTTTTAATTCGTTACGTTGCTTTTAAAATCATGTTCCAGAACTCACTAAAGCAATTATGATCATCTACATATTTGATATTTTTTCAAGTTTCTGAAGAAATAAAACCCTCATCGTCTTTCTTTTGTATGTGCTTTTTTCTTTGGAAACATTTTGTTTTCATCCTGTATGTCTTGTTCGTAGTACTTATGAAAAACGAGGAATTACATTTAAAATATAGTCATCGAGGCAATATCAGTTATGAAATTTATAAGCGTCCCTCTTGGGCAAGAGCTAATTCCTAAATCGTTAAATTGAGAATACTTCTAATTAAAATAATATATTTCACATTTTGTTCTTCATCACCTAAGAAACCATTTCTACTTTAGAAAAACGTTACAAAATTTAGATTTTTGTGCGGTCATTTGGGTACTATAACATATTTAGAAAAACATTGTCCATGCTAGAGCAAGTGAGATAAATTTCTGCACGACCAAAATGTCTCCAGTTATGATATTTAAAATTTTAGGAATTTTTATCATTTCTTGGTACAAAAAACAGGCCAGACAACGCTGGAAATTCGTAAAATACAAAGTTTCATGCTTCGGCAAGTTTGGACAATACCATATGTTTTCGAATATTTTTCTAAATATAACTTATAGGACTCTTATAAAGATTTAGAATTTGTTACATTTACGAAAATAACTACTTTGATTTGAAAGACTTCTAAGATTGAAGAAAGATATTTAAAAAATACAGTTGGAAGTATACCACTAAATCTCACGATTTAAATATTAGGGATAACAGGGAACATTCCATGCCAAAGCAAAGTACATTTTATTCGAATATAAGTAGTTATTGTAATGTTGCATAAGCATGCCATATAACTAAGGTTAGCCTAGTCCAGGGTTGGCGAACCTTTTCGCATCCGCATGCCAATTTTTTCCCAAAAATATTTTAAATGATGACGGCGTGCCAATAAATTTAGTGGATCGAAGCAGCAAAATTAATTAAAATAGTGATTTTAGGATTTAAAATATATAAGTAACATTTTGTAACATACTTAAGTATTTTACAAAATCCTACTTCTTTTGTTACGTCTTAGATGCCAAATAATTCAGATCAGCTTTGTATTCCAGTTTTTCCTTATGAGAGTGCCAGCTAAATTGGAGAATCGTGACAACAGGTTTCTACTTGAGCTTTTCATAATTTTCATGCCTATCCCCCCCCCCCCCCAAAAAAAAATAAAATAAATAAATAAATAAATAAATAAATAAAATAAAATAAAATAAAAATAAAAACTATCAGGAAAAAAAAATATCAAATTGGTTTCTTTAAAAACCCCTTCTTACTATGGAATTAAACTCGAAATTCCAACTTCATTTCACCATCTGAATTTTCGCTTATGGTCGTTATTTCCCGATAATCTCGTAATTCTCTCAATATAATTTTTTGACTCAATATTGAGATAGATTGGGATTTATAAAGTTGCATTTCAATTTATTCAATCTGTATTACAACGACAAGCAAACTAATCTAGAAAAACTCAGCAAGTCTAAATTCATAGTGCATTTTCATTATATGAAATGTTGGGGTGTAAAGCACAGCACCTAACATTTAAAAAAAAAGAATTCTGATTGATTTTTTTTTTTTTTTTTTTTTGTGAAATACTGCATCGGAAACAACTTTCTAGAAGTACAGAGATTTTACACAATATATATTAATTTAATAATTTTCACATCTGAATTTACAAAATGAAAACTATTTGCACATAAGTCCTAAAATAAAGTCTATCAGGGAAAAATATTGCACATAAGTTAACAGAAGTTCCATTCTTCAGCTGTTTAGCAGGAAACAATTATAATAGTTGTGTGTGTATTTTCTTCTCAAAATTTGAAAATTTACTGTATCAAAAATTCCATTTTGTTAATTATATTGCTTTACGCGGGAGCTCTGCAATATCTTAATTTAGAACATGAGTCTATGCCGTGCCGAAAATAATCTCCCATGTGCCACCTATGGCACGCGTGCCATAGGTTCACCGTCCTTGGCCTAGGCTGACAATTTGGATCCAAAAATTCTTCAAATCTTCAAAATTTCATTTTTTTTTAAAAGTTGAATTTGCTTTATACAAGACTGATGAAGAATTTTGCAACTGAAACATCATGTTATTAAATGAAATAAATCAGTACATGTCAGAGTGTTACATTTTGAAAACGCTGTTGTACAGATAAACTTTTAAAGAAAGTAAATTTATGTAAAATGTTTTTTCGCTTTTGAAGTATCTTTTTAACAACCAGTTCGCCGAACTCAACTCGAATTAACAACCGGTTCTACCGAACTGGTGCAAACTGGCTGAATCCCACCACTGTATATATATGTATATATAATACTGGCACCCGGCTAATCAAAAAGTACCCTTTATTGTATTTTACTAACTAATGAAACTATTAATTTGCCGTTTTTATAATTTCTGTAATTACTAATAATTAAATTTTATTAAAGTGTAAAAACATAGATTGTTAGAAATTACAGGTTTAATTGTTTTGGAAACCTAAAACTCTTGGTATCTATTCAATATTCTAACGCTGAGAAAAAAAGCATAAAAATCTGATTAAAAAAAAAATTTTTTTATTATTATTATTTTTTTAATCACGATTTTTTTTTTACACCTTACGCAGCAAGAGGGTTAATGTACTAAAAATGTCATTATTGAAATTGATCATAATTATGAAATTACAAGGAAATTTCATTATTGAAATTGATTGTAATTATGAAACTACAAGGAAATTTTGTTTTGAAATATGGCAATCACTTTCAAAACTTTAAAACATTAACTTTTTAACCCTTTAAGACCTGAAGATGTTTGGTAGAAAGGAAAAGTTTTTGTGATTTACCTTAATTAATAGGATTATATTTTATTTAAAAATATACCTGATATCAGGTTATGCTAAGGCATGATCCACACAATTCTGTGGGTGGCAGCTTTAAATCGCATAAAAAGAGAAAAATGTTTTTTCTTTTTCTTTAGGATCATTTACATAATTGTGTAGGCCAGGTCTTAAAAAGTTAAAGTGCCGATAAAATAACTTTAATTTTGAAAGTAACCACTATATTGGTTTATCTCGGAGCTTCAGATTGGCGATCATTTTCTAAAAATCTCCAAGTTCATTCTGCCGATCACAAACACATCTGTTCCTGAAATTTTTTGTAAAAGGTCCTTTTTTAAGACAGACTTTTGTGAATATCCTGTTCTAAGATAAAAAACTTCATGAAGGCTCCTGTTTTAAGAAGAAAAAAATTTTTGAAGGTTTTTTAAAGGACTCAGATTCTTTCTAAACAGATTGCTGTAAAGTTTCAGATGATAATAGTTGTATGACTTAATATTTGCTGTCTTTAGATTTCTGGCATTAACTTTCGCAGAAAGTAATTATGTTAGTCTCCAGGTTCAGATGCAAAAATGTTGAAGAAATGTGGTTGATCAAGTGTGATTTTGAATGCTCTTATCGTTTAGAAAACTTATTTTAATTTCTTTTTGAATTTTTTTCTGTTTTTATAGTTGCCTTTTTGTGTTTTAGTTATGCTTTTTTAAATGAATATTTGGGATCACCTGTCTAATTAAAGATAACACATCTTTTTCTCAATCAAAAAGATACTTCCAAAAAAATAGGTACATTTGTTTTAATAAGGTGCAAAATGTGATTGTATACTATTATGCTTAGCCTATTTGGGAGTGTAATGTTTGCAATAGAAAAGTAGGACTTTGTTTTGCAACATGGTTTTATAAATCTTGTATTTTATTTATAC
Organism: Maratus speciosus; assembly: GCA_963932465.1. NCBI lineage: Eukaryota > Metazoa > Arthropoda > Arachnida > Araneae > Salticidae > Maratus > Maratus speciosus. Next base: position 246,779,534 of record OZ010792.1, read on the forward strand.
AGGCGCATAGATTCATTTATTGTTGAATGGGAGAACTAGTTTTGATTAAATTGGGTAAAAAGCAATTAGATTTGGATAGTAAAAGTTAAAATTACAATTGACTAGATCAGTAGCTTACCAGGGATCTGTTCAGGAAAATTTTAGGTCCTTAAAAGGGATTTTCTTCACAAAACTTCTTATCTTATAACAGGATCCTTCACAAAACTTTTCATCCAAAATAGGACCTTTCACACAATTTTTCTACATTTAAATTGAACCTTTTTATACAAATTTAATCATTTAAAAATAAAATCTGACCTGGATCTGTAACAAAACATCTGAAGTCATCAAAAAACATATTACTTACCTTTTTTATATAAGAAGTGATGGAATCTGACTATAACGATAATTTCAAATTCACAAAGTTGTGACTAGAATTTTCACAAATATAACAAAATGTTCACAATTACTCAAAAACAGGACCCTATGAGAAAAGTCTGGACTAACCCCTGCTTATGTGAATTATAAATTTTGTCCATGTCCTCAAAAGCAAAAAAGAACATTGGAAACCTTAATCAAATTGTAGAAATTGATAAAAATTCCTTTTTTGAAAAGAAAAAATAATAGTGCCTGAATTTTTATTGAACAAAGAATTTTTTGGTGGTATTTGCTGAGACTGTATTTTGTCATTAAAATTCCAAATAGAAAGGCAAACAAACGATAAACATATTAACAGTATTTCTGCAGGTATTAAATAATACCTTTTAAGATTTTGAATTATAGTTATTTTATTTGTATGTTTTAAAGCTGTTAAGTATGGAAATAAGTATTTAATATATTAAAAATGATTTGTAATTGTTTAAAATTTCAAAATTACAAATAAAATAACCATAAATCAAAATCTTAAAGTGTCATTTAACACTGGTAGAAATAGCGTTATACTCAATATGCTTATTCAATATACTATTATTATAATCTATATACCTACTAGTGTTATAATATACAGCATAAAGTACTCAGGTTGCTGGGAAAGGTACTAAATATCAGGAATTAAAGGTGGCAGGTTTTCAGCATTTTTATGTTAACCATAAATATAATTTTCTAGATCTGATTCTGGTAGAAAAATACAAATGATTGAGTGTCTTTATTTTTATCAATCCACAAAGTACAGAAATAAATGTCACCGTGACGCTATTTGTTAAAGAGATTCTTATCTTGATGAATTTATCTGGAGAAAAAATCAGGAGGGGGGGGGGGCTATTTTTCTTCACGAAATAGCAAATTTATGCCACCCCATTGTATTGATGAAATAATGTAGGAGTGAAAAAGATTTTTTTTTTAAATTATATAATATTAAGTTGTGATAAAAGTTACAATATCTTTTTCCTGTTCACTTCTGTCTTAATAAATAAATAGGGTAGGGGAGGTGGGGAATGGATGAGACATTTTTACAAAAACATTTATTTTAAATAATTTTTTTAATTTATTATCAATATTATATATCACATTTCATACATAAGATATTTGACTACATCTATGCACAATATTTATTCTAGATTGTTATTATACAGTAAATTGTTATAAAATAAAAAAAGAGCTCCTCTTTGTCCCAATCATCCCCATAGCAGGGACTGATGGGACACAAATATTTTCCTCCCTATATTCAACATTACTTAATAAAAATTTAAAATGATAAACTTATATGTAATTATATTTGTTATTTATGATCTTATAATATGGCTGTTATATCTCAGCGTTGGTAATCACAGTTTGAACTTGTAATGAAAACGTTGGCTGTCTGTCTGTTCCTTTTCCCCACTCACTAGATATTTAAGATATGAAATGAAAGTGAAACTTTTCTTTGAAATACGGCTTAGGTAACAATTTTCATTCACAACTGATTAATTAATGTTAATTAAATATATCTTAGATATCATGCACAACTGAAATTATGTTAGGGGGAGTGGGTTTTATTTAAGCAAAAGTTCAAAATTCAATATAATTTCCCCACATTTGATCAATAAAATATACTACTTTTAACAATTTTATCTATTTTGATGAAGTTTAAATAGAAATTTTTTGATAAAATATTTAACCTTTATTACAATACAATAATTAAGATAATTTTTAATAATCAACATAATTTTTTAATAATAAACAACCTATATGATACGAATACTGTTTAATACTATTAATTTATCAACCTATATAATATTATTTAGTTAATAAATAATTTTTTTAACATCTCTAGAGGTGAACAAGACTGTCCCATTTATCCCCATGATGTATATGTTCAATTGTCACCCATTTTGCCTCAGAAATTATTTTGTTACAATGGTTAATATTCATCAATTTTAATAACCAATATTGAACCTTCAAATAAATAACTACAGCATATTTTAATTGTTTATATTGTATAAGATATTTGACAACTTCAAATGTAAAAAAAATTACTTTTAAGCAGAGTTTCAGGAAATGCAACTTTAAAGAAAAATGAAAACAGCCATGTGCTTTTCCTTTTGGCTCTAAAGCACACTATGGTAGTGTCGTATATGAGAATAGGAAGCAACTTAAAAGAATGTTTATTACTTGAAATATTTAGAATGTCCTATCCATCCCTTGTCCATTCATCCCCCAGTTCCCCTACTACTTGATTATTTCGTCGACCAATTTCACCAAATTATATAAATTGCCAAAATATTCGCCAAATTATACAAATTGACATAATTTTTATTTTAAATAATGAAAGAACAAATAAATTAATATAACATTAATAAAGATTAACATCAAAATAAAAATCTGTTGATGACGTGAATGTCAAGTGAATATGACGTTTACGATCAGACATTATTGGTATTTAAGGGATAATCAAGTAGTACCATAAATAGCATCAACTTTTCATATTTTCATATTCATGTATCATAATATGTTTATTGCTTGCTTCTTTTAAATGGGAGAAAAAATGAACCTGTAAATAATAAGTACCTATGCTGTTTTATTTTTTGCTGCTTCAAAAATGTGTACCAAAGTTGGTGAATATTCTTGAATGGTTTATCAAGTACATAGTTAAAGTTTTACAGAAAAATGATTTATTTATCATTACAAACCTTGAAAATGTCACTGTTATTGAATATATGAAACTGTCTGTTTTTTAAAATGTTTTTTAAGCCTTTTTTATATATGTACTTTAATCACTTTTAGCACATATTATTACATTAGGCCAAACTAGTTTGACCTAATGCATATAGGATAAACTAGTTTGGCCTGCTATTCAGTGGTCTGAATTAGTTTAACCTAGGCCAAATTAATTTAATATGTTCTGTTATTGATCCCAGTGGTACCACCACAGCACCACTGTTGTGCAAAGTAGTATTGACATCAGCCCTGTGTAATATTGTGTATATTTTATTTCATAAATAATCAATAAATTGCTGCTGTCTATTAATTTAGAAGAAAAGCTTAAAAAATTAAAAATAAAATATCAGGATGTGGTCCACTGTGTCCCTAGGTCCAATGCGCCCAGGTCTTCCCTGCTGCAATGAAAATTAAATCAATCACAGTTAAAATGTTTGCAATTAAATTGAGTGGAAGTTGAAGAATGCATTTAAATGAATTACAATAGCATTTTAATGATGTTACACATTTAACATCATTTTAGTTTTTATTCAATAAAAAAAAAATTGAACAAATTGAAAATTTTTAAATTACATTTTTTTTTCAATTCTGCCCTATTTATTTATTTATTTTTTTTTTTTTTGTCCTATTTGTTTTATACTTTAACTTTGATATACTAATACATAATAAATCCTCTAAATTCTTCTCTTACCTCAAATGTATGGTAACCTTTTCCCCATTCTTTGGTACTCCAGCACACAGTTTAAAATCTTTAACTCTTACTAAAAAGAAAAATAAATCTACAATAGTTATTATCTTGGTGTTACAATAAATGAAAGATCAATCGTTGGACACACTGTCCCCCCTTCCGTTATTTTCTTAATATTCCTATTCTCAGCACACTAATTTTAAAGTATAAAATTTTTTCTTTTTTTAAACTTAGTTAAATATTTGATGTTATTTCGAAAAAAAAATCTTTATTTAAATCTCCTTTGAAATGTTCACCGCCTGGCGACAACATTGTTCTACAATGATTGGTGAGAGAACAAACAGTACTTTCTTTCATTTGCCAAGCAGGTGACCAAAACCAAAACGTTAGTCTTATTGAAAAAGCTACCAGACCGGTTCTTTGGATCACTAACATTACGTCAAATTGAATTGACCTAGGATAAACTACATTGGCTAGGCTAAACTAGCTCAAGCGAGTGAATAGCAGGCCAAACTAGTTTATTCTATGTGCGTTAGACAAAACTAGTTTATCCTAACTACTTATGATAAACTAGTTTGGCCTAGGCCAATCAGGTTTTTTCTGGTAACGTATACATTTTATTTTACATTATGCATGTTATGTGTTCCAATGTTTTTCAAGTGCTTCTGGAGTTAGTCATGGCCAATAAGTAGCTGAAGAACGTGTTTTGAATAACCTGTATAAGGGACAAAGGATGTGAATATTACTAGCAAGAGCCATGTTTTGTTTGGATTTGCGAAGCATTATTTAATAAGATAAATATTTGAAAGTAACAATATTTGTATTTTAGTAAGCAAAAATGTTATTTTATGTTTTGGAGCATTTTAATTTTAGAAATGTAAATTCAGCCAAACAACTAAGAATTTCCTCGGAATATTTTATTTGATACTAGGGGGCTCGGCCCCCTACGAGCTACGCTCGCCAACCCCCGTCCAGACACCGCAGGCTCTAAATGCACGCTAATTTGATCGGCTTTAAAAAGATTTCGAAAGATTGAATTATAATTTAAAAAACAGTGGCGATCTCCCTATAAACGAATTTCTATTCATTTCTCTTTGATTGGGGAATTTTAACGCCAAATCTGCTGCGGTACTACTTGATTATCCCGTCGACCAATTTCGCCAAATTATACAAATTGACATAATTTTTATTTTAAATAACGAAAGAACAAATAAATTCGTACAACATTAATAAAAATACAAATAAAACGTCGAAATAAAAATAACTTGATGACGTAGACACGTGTAACAACATTTCAAAATAAGCTAATATAAAATGAATTAAGTAAACAGAGTCTTTGTCTCCTGGTATTTTTTAACCAAGCGAAAAGAAAGTTCTTTTAAATGAGACATTTTAAATTAATCGTTTTTAATCTGACGTAATTTTTACCAAGCTATTCTTTCTCTTTTAAATAATCGCGTGAAAGTACTTTGTTAGCAATGAAATATTATTTGCGCTTTCCTAACAAAAATAGTTGAAAATATCCTCTCAAAATATTAAATAAATGTCTAGCGCAATTTCTAAATTTAAACTTTTTTGCAATATTATTTTGTGTTCATTTTATGTAATAACTATAATGTGACGTAAATATGACGTAATTTCTCCTAAGACTTCTAACGCATGTTAATGAATTTATTATTTTACAATATCCTTTCTCTTTTAAAATTCACGTGTATACTTTTTATGACGTAATTTTTAATAAGTTCCTGCTTTTTATACATAATTATTTAATTCTAATTTGAAAGTTTTTTTCCTGTTTATAATAGTCACGTGTAAATAAATTTTTAATTTGAAGCAAACGTTATTGCTTGCGCTTTTTATACAGTTGGCAACAGTTTAAATAAGTACAATTTTCTGAAATCTGTAAAAAATATCTCTAGAAATGCTAAAAATTTGAATTTAAAATAGAAATAAAACCTGAAAAAATGAGTCAAAATAAAAAAATTAATGCAATCTGCACTCCGGCAAATTCTAACGCATAAAATGATCTAAAAATGATTACACTACCATGTATAGTTTTTGCTGCTATAAAACTTTTTTAGTGGAATGATTTTGTCCAACTTTAGCATTAAATATCTCTTAAAATAATTCTTCGATTTGAAAACTGTCTGCATCAGCGTGTTTATCAAACATTTCTGTATAAAACCTCTGATTTTCATATTTTTGTATGCATTATTTTTCTCAATATTAACGAAGAAAGACCTCCGGTCACAAAAAATTCAAAACCGGCGGCGGTGGCGGTGACAGCGGTAGTTACTTTTTTTTAGAATAGAGGGATAAGAAATATTTTTGCAGCAAAATTTTATAAAATATTTATATAACGAATTTAACAATTAATTTTATTTGTTTACAATTCTTTTGTTGCCACTTTACAAAAAAAAAAAAAAAAAAAAAAAAGGAATCATAATATAATTTTTTTTAAAATGCGTAAATATCGTCTGCGTAAATGTTTTACCATAATAAGAATAAATTGTGTATTTGAATTTTTAATACTGAAAAATACTTTTATAGTTGAATTTTCACAAATTTTAATTCATTAAAAATATGCTGTAATTTTCATAAAAAAAGGTATTTTAAAAATTTCGTAAAAGAAATCGTAGCTCCATGATTTATTTTTTCTTCTGAAAATATACGTGTTTCATTTTTATTTGCAAAAATGCATCTGTAATGGAAAAACATGTAAAATAAATTAATTAAAATAATAAATTTTTTAACATTATTCTATAAATAATAATAATAATAATAATATTGTGCAAATCTACAGATCATAATTTGTTTTTCTGCTTAATTTCAAGTCAAAATACTGAATAGTTTTTTTGTAAAGTGCATGACAAAATGTAATTTGTGTAGCCTAGTAGAGGATTCGCTTCACTCACCCTAATTAAATATCTATGAACATGAAGTAGTAACCATAGCTTCATCTTCATAAATTGAAAATTTATTTTTTATCACAAAAGTCTGTTTAATATTTTGCAGTTATACAGGAGAATCCAGTTTGAGTATGTGGGAACCAGCTTAACCAATTTTTAACTTAAAGGCGTCATATAAATTTAGATTGTATTCTTTTTAAAAAAAATTAATAGATTTATATTTATGTGATAACAAATAACAATGTTATTATAATTTACAGGCATGAAGACCTCAAAAATATGCTTGATGGCAATAAAGATGTATTAAAACTTGAAGCTATGAAAAGAATTATTGGGGTATGTCAGAAAGATTTTAATATTTCTTTTTAAAAATAGTTTGAGCTTTTAATAAATTTAAACATTATCAAGATACACTATTATATACTATAAATAAAAATAGATAAAAATATAAATAAATAAAGATATTCAAAAAAAGGAACATGAAACTCATACCTGGTATGATAAATTATCCAAAAATAAAAATATTAGTAAATTTCTCTTCTAATATTAGTATCTATATAGTAAAATTATCAAACCCAAATTACTATAGATTCCACAAAACATATCTGATTTAATTCTTGCATGAGCTATAATAAGCTAAAAATGTGCAAGATTTGGGCTGTCATATATAACGCCCTCTGCCTAAAATAAAAAAAGTAAAGAAAAAATGGATGATAAAATAGGAACATACAAAAGGAGCATTATTTAAGTATACTTATGAGTATAATTCAGAACACCACTGCATAAAAAGTTGAAAAGCTACCTATCACGTGGGAAAGGAAGATCCTAAGACAAATTTTTGGACCTATTGAAGAAGACAATACATGGCGTATAAGGACAAATATGGAGATAGAACAGTTATATAATAGAAAAGATATAATAAATACTATAAAAATAAGAAGAATGCAATGGTTAGGCCATCTAATCAGAATGAGGGATGAGCGAAGCACAAAGAAGATTTATAGTGGTAATCTAATTGGGAAAAGAAAGATTGGTAGACCCAGGAAGAGATGGATAGAAGAGGTATAGAAAGATCTTGCACTAAATCAAATTATAAAGTAAAGGCCAGAGATCGGAAGGTCTGGAGAGATATCTTGAGGGAGGTCAAAATCCTACTTGGATTGTAGCACCATTGTTTGTGTATGTATGTATAATTCAGAAATGAATGTATGAAATGAAACAAGCATGCCTGATTTGCATGATTACCATATGTTGCCAAACCAATTCTACAAATTCATGATCTGTAAAATAAAATGAATAACTGATGAAAATTGATTGTTTGATTTTGCATTTTAGGCAGGCATGTCAAACTCATTTACTGCCGTGGGCCAAATTAAGCATTATATACAAAGCCACAGACCATATTAAAAAAAAAAAAGATATTATTACCATTGCACAATATTTTTTAACCGAACTTCCAATTATTCGAACAGTCTATTTCTCTCAAAAAATTTTTAAACCAATTATCCAAACACCCTATTAGACCTAGATTCAGCCAGGTGGGGAGGCCTACCAATTGGTTTGAGCTCAACTAGCCCCACCCATTAGACCTAGATATCAGATTTTAAATGATGATGAGATTGTGGATGATGTTCAAGACGAAACAGAAATGGAAAATGAATGCTCTGAAAATGATCATGGCCCATCACATAATGAAGCCTTTGAATGTTTGGAAACAGCTAGGAAATGGCTCGAACAGCAGAAGAATGCTGATTTTCTTCAACTAACATATTTAAGAAGAATTCGAGATAAGGCAGCATGACAAAGAATGTCTTCTTTGAAGCAAGCAACAATCGAAAGCTTTTTTGCTTAAATTATAATCTCTGGCGTTCAGAAAATGATAATAAAAAGTAAACAAAAAAAAAAAAAAAATTAAAAGACAAAAATCAATTTTTAAACATGCCAGTATTAACTAGCGCTGTTAGTCTAATGCGTGGATAAAGTGGGAAGATTTTTGTATAGTCAGGAACATCCGTTAAATTATCTGTCCATTTATCCGAACTTTTGCTTATCTGAACTAGGTTCGGTCCCGACTTGTTCGGATAATCAGCGCTCTACTGTACTTTTAAATACTAGCAAAAGCCATGCTTTGTTTGGATTCGCGAAGCATTATTTAATAAGATAAATATTTGAAAATAACAATATTGTTTTATATTATTCTTGCATCTTTATTAAGCAAAAACGTTATTTTATGTTTTGCTGCATTTTAATTTTAGAAATGTAAATTCAACCAAGTAACTAAGAATTTCCTCGGAATTTTTTATTTATGATATAAGACTGGTATAAATAAAAATATTTTCGAAGCAAAATTTTACAAAATATTTATATAAAGAATTTAACGATTCATTTTGTTTGTTTGCAATTCTTTTGTTGCCACTTTACAAAAAAAAAAAAAAAAAAAAAAAATCATAATATAATTCTTTTAAAATGCATAAGTATTGTCTGCGCAAATGTTTTACCATAATAAGAATAAATTGTGTATTTGAATTCTCAACACTGAAAAATACTTTTATAGTTGAATTTTTGCACATATTTATTCATTAAAAATATGCTATAATTTTCATAAAAAAGGGTATTTTAAAAGTTTCAGAAAAGAAATCGTAACTCCATGATTTATTTTTTCTTCTGAAAACATACATGTTCATTTTTTATTTCCAAAAATGCATCTGTTATGTAAAAACATGTAAAATAAATTAATTTAAATAATAAATTTTTTAAGGTTATTCTGCAAAAAAAAAAATTATATTGTGCAAATCTACAGATCCTAATTTATTTTTATGTTTAATTTCAAGTCAAAATACTGAATAGTTTTTTTGTAAAGTGTACAACAAAATGTAATTTGTGTAGCCTTAGTAGAAGATTCGCTTAACTCATCCTAATTATTAGTAACAGCGCAGTCTATACAAGTATTGATACTTGTTATGTGGGACTCGTATCCAACTTCATACTATTCAACATTATGAAAAATATTCAACATACAAAATGATAAATAAAAAATTACAGAATACATTGATTCAAAACATTATTCAAAATATAATATGATACAAATAACAACAAAATATTCAAATGTACTATTTAAAATATAAAATAACAAATGCAATGCACTTTTATAATAACTAGAACTTGTGACATCCAAATATACAACATAATAAAATATTAATAGATTCCTTACACTCAGGACTGATACCATATATGCTTATGAAGTAGTCTTGATAATGTTTCAATGTTTTTGGACAATTAGCTTCTTGTACTATACAGTCACAGGATTAATCTCACGGCTAGCAAAAATAATTGGACTTCAAACTCTTCATAACTTCAATATCAGTACCATATGATTTGTGTGTTGTAATATGTGAGAAAATATGGACACACCAGGACAATGAATCATGTAAGTCATTGTTTGCAGACTTAGGATATGGAAATTCTTAAGTGGCATCAATAACCCACGGTAAGGCTCTCCCAAGTTATATCTGTATCTTAATTTTTATTGAACCTTTTTATTGAGACAAATTTTCAAAGCTAAAGGGATTTAATTACCTAGATTTGAGACAAGCCTTTGGTAGCTTTTTTTGCAAGTAATCACTTAAATTGGTGGCACTCTTTTCAATGTTCATTCACATTTCCAACTTTTAATTAAAAAATGTCATCAACATCTGGATCAGAAGAGTCAGCAAAAACATCTTAATCAGGGAGTTCTGTTATGGAGTATGGAACTCTTTTAAAAAAACTTGACTATGATTATACTGGATTTTAAGCTTGTAATAATTGAATTACTGATGAGGAACAGTTTATATGGAGTAAGAGTTCACATCAAGCTGACAACGTGATCGTACTAGTGGTGGTTCGTGATTCACCATCATTTTAAAGAATTAATTAAAACTATTACCTGTAGAACTTGATATGAGGATGTTGGAGACAGAGAAAAACAAATACTTAAGCTGGAACATCTTTTTTTATTTCAGGATGTGCAGATCTTTATAAGGAGAGTGCATGGCTTGAAAACTGTAGGAACTTCTGATAGAATTGTAGACGCGATATTTATTACAAAAGCATGTTTTAAAAGAAGATGTAGATCTGGTATATAATTCAACATTACTTAAAAGAAAGGTGGAACATGAGTGCCTTCCATGGCACACAATCTTGGCACTGAGACCACACGTGGTCCGTGCAACACAACGAGTCCACGTACTGCGTAAAAACACGGCTATACTCTACGAAGCGAATCCACAGACTGACTTTTTCCCGTGCGAGCGTTTTCAAAATCGCCGCGGAAAAAGTACGCCAAGCAAGGCCAAAATGATACTGCACCAAAAATGGAACTCACGGCAAACCTGCTTTCGCCAAGGAGTGACCAGGAGGAGAAAGAGCGCTCGCAATGATGATAAACCTGATCATTCAGAAAACGGAACGTACGCTTGCAAAGAGCTGGCATTTTGCCAAAACGGTACTATTGAAAAAAGGAAGATGCGTAATGACTGAATTTAGAAATTAAAACGATAAAAGCTGATAAAAAGTTGATCGATTGATCAAAACATAAGATAATGAATTTTTAAAAGGAAAAACTTAAAATGGATTAAATAAGATACATTAAAATTAAAGATTAAATAATTAAGACTAAGGATTAAAGATATTAAATTAGAGATATTGAATTGGGAAGAATAAGAGACAATATATCAACATGATAAGTTCACACTATCAGACTTTCAGAGACAACTTTCCATTCTTTTGTCTGTTACTCACATTTCCTTTAGTCACAAAAGGTTTCTTTCTGCCAAGGGTCAACTGATGAGTTTGAAACATGGTTAATTTTTCATAATAGACATCTTTCATCATCAACGCTCATTGACTTTGTAAAGGACATTATTGCAATCTAAAACTAGCTGACATGGTTCTTCACTTCAAAGGCAAGGGGATTTGCTTTTCACAGTTGGAAGTCCATGGGAACTTTATGCAGGAACCATTAAAAATCCTCTGACTTTATGAAAAGAATCTGCTTTTACTTCATTTTATGTGATGGTAGTCATGGCATTAATGAAGTTGAGGCAGTTTTGTCCTGAACCTGACTTTATTTTCTTTAATATTACATGTTCTCACATGAATTCAGGGCAGTGACTTGGGAGCCGCTGGAAGCAAGATAAATTACAAAAAAATAAAAAGTAAGCATTTGAATTAATCCAATTGTAACTATGTATTATTGATAACAAAAGTTGGTGAAATTTACATGTTATATCTTGGTGCTTAGCTTAAAATATAGTAAATAAGAGAGGGGAGTAGGAGAAAAAAAAATAGCATTTGAAAATTAATATTAAAAAGATATTTAAATAAATAAGGTAAAGTGGGGGATTATAAGAATACAAGTGTTAATAATAATAGAAACCAAATGTGTTTATGTATATAAATAAATGTAAGATGTTGGATGAATTGAAGGGAAGAATACCTGAACAATAACCTACATAAAGTGAAGAAGTTAAAATTAATACAGCAATCAAAACTATAGAATGTTATTCTGAAATGAAGTATTACAGAATCAGTTATGGTATTAAGAGAAGTAATTAATTTATTATGCATAATTATGCAATTATCCTCTTCCTTTTTTTAAAAAAAATTAATCATTGTGTATTAAATTTCCATTTAATCAATCACTCATCCACCATACTCTAGCATTTACCCTCCTAGCCTGCCTTTTTTTTTCTTTCTTCTTCTTTTTTTTTAAATTTATGTATACATATGTAAAATTAGACATAAAGATAGATTTTTTCCCCCCCAGATGATAGCAAAGGGTAAAGATGCATCTGATCTGTTTCCTGCTGTTGTAAAAAATGTAGTGTCAAAAAATATTGAAGTAAGTCATTTATTTTACTTTTATGCCTTAGCAAAATGGAAATAATATTGCTTTAAGTTAAAAAAAAATCTCTTTTTTAGGTTAAAAAACTTGTATATGTGTACCTTGTGAGGTATGCTGAAGAGCAACAAGATTTAGCCCTGTTATCAATTAGTACATTTCAAAGAGCATTAAAGGTAAAGAAAAAGTTCTTTTTTAATAACTACTGTATCTTTTTTGCAGAAATGTGAACTTCTAAAAGTTTTTTCTATAATATAAAACTTATTTTTCATAGTAATTTTCTGATTCTTTCAGATACAACTGAGAACTTACTTTTAATTAAATAGGGAGAAAAACTGGCAATTAGAAGAATCTGTTATTGTTAGCATCTCTGTTTTTGTTGAAATTAAAAATATGTAGAATGCATTGAAATTTAGCCTAAATACAAATAATATTAACAAATTAATATTAATTTTATTATTGCAGAAACATTTCTGTAGGTTTTAAAATGTTATGCTCGTTTTCTAGAAATTTCTTTTATAAAAAATGAATTTATATTTTATAAGGTAAGGGATTACTAGAGAAGGCCAGCTTTGTATGTGTGGTTGTTGAAATGTGGCAAGTTATAATTGTGGTCTTCTAATATGAAGTGGAATTTATACTACTCCTGACAATTTAAATGTTACTAATCAAGTCGTATTCAGGGTAAACATCATTCTCACATTGACATAAGCATAGATGCCAATATCTCCGGAAATCTAGGATAAAATACGAAAGTACGGTAATAAGGTAGAAAATACGAAAATTTGAGGCAAAAAAAGCGCGAATTTCTTCGATCAATTGCGTCAAAAAATCACGAATTTCGTCAATTGGTCGTTGAAGTATATCGCGAAAATTATCTTATAGTCGATAAAACCGCGAATTTCTACAATCGCTCGCAGCAGAAAATCGCAAATTTCGCCAATCTATAGTTGAAAAAAGTTGCAACTTTTGTCAATCAATCGCTGCAAATAATCGTGAAATTCATCAATAGGCCGTTGATAAAAATCAAATTTTTTCCCTCTGCAAAAAACTCAAATTTCGGCTGTCAGCCGTGGCAAAATATAGCGAATTGCGCTAATCAGTTGAGGAAAAAATATCCTGAAATCTGGTAATTGGCCAATGATAATAATCGCTAATTTTGTCAATCACTCACTGCGCAGCAAAAAATCACGAATTCCGTTAGTCATTCGCGGCAAAAAATTGCTGTTTTCGTCAATGAGTTGCGGCAAAAAATTGCTGTTCTCGTCAATGAGTTGCGGCAAAAAATCGCTGTTTTCGTCAGTCAGCCGCGGCAAAACGTCGCTGTTTCGAAAATATAAGGCATTCGGTTCCGGAAATTAAAAAAATAGGTCATCAATCTGAAAATTCGGACATAAAAATCGCGCAAATTTCGACAATAATCAATTCCGTCAAAATAACCAATTTCACCGAAGGATCGCGAGGAAAATGCGAATTTCGTCAAATGATCGCGAAAAAAAAGACTCGCAAATTTCATCAAACAGATTGTGAAAAACAGCAAATTTCGTCAAAAAGATTGTGAAAAACAGATATTTTCGTCAAATATATAACAAATAATGCAAATTTCTTTCATCAAAGGATCGCGAAAGAACACTAATTTTGTCGAAGGGGCACAGAAAAAACATATAGTTAGTGTCTGGAGTGAATTCCCCCTCACTCCTCTGCTGTAACATTTCAGAAAATTTGCTTTGAATTTAAGATTTTTTTTTTTGCTCAGAATTACCCCTGGTCAGTGAGTCGCGGCAAAAAATCGTGATTTTCGTCCAACAGTCGTCGTAAAAAATCACGATTTTTTGTCCTTCAGTCTCTGCAAAAAGTCTCTATTTTCGTCTGTCATTTGCGGCAGAACATCGAGATTTTCATCCGTCAGTCACGTCAAAACATCGCGATTTTCGTCCGTCAGTCACGACAAAACATCGCGATTTTCGTCTGCTAGTCGCGACAAAACATCGCGATTTTCGTCTGCTAGTCGCGTCAGAATGTCGCGATTTTCGTCCGTCACTTGCGTCAGAACATCGCGATTTCCCAGCAAAGAAAGAAACAGTGGGCCATCAGCTGGAAAAAAGATGACAGCCAGCACTACCATCAGCGGTAAAGTGCAATGGTGCCATTACTTAAACCTGTACTAAAGTGTCCGAGCGGAATGCAGCTGGCCCATCAGTGATGGCCAACAGCAGGCCAGCATTGGTATGCCATCACATTACTTCAATCCGGCACTTTTCCTGCAGTGCTAGCACCTATCCCACTGCTATTCCTTTGCTGTCCCAGCACTTTCCCTTACAAAAATTTCTTATAGAATTCTATAAAAAAACAAAGTATTATATAATTATGGCTCTTTTTTCTATAAACTAGTTTCACCAAGAGCTATAGAAATATCTGTTGAAGTGTTTATAATCGAAATGTCTATAGAAATATTTGAATTTTCAGCGGTTTCCATGTGGCCACCCTCCCAGGTACTAACCGTGCTCGATGCTATTTGGTTTTCGTGATCGGACATTGAAAAGTAATAACCATTAAAGGAAAATCATTATTTGGACGTGTAAGGTGGCCCAAAATGACTAAACAAAATTTTAAACATTATTTCTGAGATCTGTGAGGTGAAAGCTTTCAGTAGACGTGCTACATCCAAAAATGACTTTCGCCTCTCCTGTCCCCTATCTTTGGTCCTATGTGGAAAACCGAAAAACAGAAGATGCAAAAATACAAGTTGGAACACGGTGCCAGGCTGGGACCAATCCCCCCCCTGTGGCTTCAATAGAAGCTAAGTTATAAGCTGTTAAAGATTGAAGTGAACTGAAGAATTAGCCCTTTTTGAGTAAGTAACCAATAGGGTAGAGGCACAGCCCCAGGGGTGCCCCGTAGCTACTAACAAATTGTTATAGAACGATAGTAAAAAGAATGAGCGAAATTTTAAGGTGTATAATGGGGAGGTACGCCCCCCCCCCCCCCACTCTTGGGCACGCCCTCAAAGTTGGGATTTTTTGGAAAATTTTAAAGTGAAGGAGTAGCTGCTGTAATAAGGATAGTATTATAATTTTGAGGTTTAACTTGATGGTAATAAATATGCGTTACACCCTGAGACAATATTTTCTTCAACTCTTAAGGAAATACATTGTTGGCATTGCTGGAATTGAATAATCTGCCTAAAAAAAGATCCAAAACGCACCTCATTGTCCACTACACATACAGATTAAGTAAATAATAATGTATTACCCCCTGAGACAATATTTTCTTCAACTCTTAAGGAAATACGTTGTTGGCATTGCTGGAATTGAATAATCTGCCTAAAAAGGATCCGAAACGCACCTCATTGTCCACTACACATACAGATTAATTAAATAATAATGGATTACCCCCAGAGACAATATTTTCTTCAACTCTTAAGGAAATACGTTGTTGGCATTGCTGGAATTGAATAGTCTGCCTAAAAAGGATCCAAAACGCACCTCATTGTCCACTACACATACAGATTAATTAAATAATTAATATCTCAGCTTTTAATTAAGCTATCACACACTGAAATTATCCAATAGCAGGCGAAGCACGTCATAATAATATCTGTAATGCGAATTAACCGGGATATTTAATCAAAAGTATATCCTTTCCCCCCCTTTCCATTGACACAAACCTAACAAATAAAAAATATGTGATACGGGCGAAGCACGCTTTTGCCTCCCCTCGAAAGGTATACCTGTCTGATAGAGCTGAACCTCACGCAAATTGATAGATTTCCTAATTTAAATTATTTCGTGGCTAAAAAAGCACGTGCCGCCATTTTATTCTATTCATTAGAGAGAAATGAAACCGATTAATTAAATAAATAATTAATATCTCAGCTCGTAATTAAGCTATCTCTTTGAACCGGGTATGTATGAAATCTGCGAGAGATTTCCAGCCCGGATGTCAAAAAATTTAATATTTAAAAAGTTTAAATTTCGTATTAGACTTCCCTCCCCTTAAATTTCTCCCGCGCCGATATGTCTGAGAGATGACGACAGCTGCGTTCCGGTGAATAGAAATCTGTTTTCATTGTCTTTTCAAATACAGAAATTAAATTTTTATCGATCGATTTTTAGTGGATATTTTGCGTTTTAACCTATGCAGAAATTTGAAATTTATACCAAAATAAAGTAGAATTTTTTCCGCGTGTTTCTACACCTGTTACGAGTTTGTACGACCGATACTTTGGCAGATGCGATTTTGCTTTTTAAACGTCCACTTCATTTATTGCTTAAATTACTCCGTGGTAACCCTGCATCGGCTGTTTTGACGGAGCATCCGCTGAATTTACTGGCAACCCTTAGGAAAAACTGAGGAGGATTTTGATAAAGTGCGTTCGCACCTGCGTTCAAAAGGTTGATTGGTTAATTTTAGAATTTAATTAGCCCGTAATTCGGTTAATTACCGACTTTTTCAAAATTTTATGATTTGTTGTTTGATTGAAAAACTGGAACACACACACATATAGTACACATATAGACACAATATTGAAATACTGTGAAAATTCCATATGCAAAACTTAATTTCTCAAAAAGCTATTGCAATTTGATTTTTATAGTGATATTTCAAGTTATTGACTCATAACTCATGAAAAATGTATAATACATCTTAGATTTTAGTTTATTATCTTCACTGCTGTCATACAAATTATGTGTATACAGAAAATACATATGTGTGTGATAGAATTTACTGTAGAGTGCTTTGCGTATTGAGCTAAATTTCACAAAATTTTTCCATAAACTCCTCAATTTACCTAAATGTAATCAATGTATGGACTATATATTTTTTTTTTCATTGTAGTTTCGAGTCAAAATCATCCTAAACATAACCATAAAATAGCTTTAATAGCTATAATTAAATAGCTTTTTCAAAAAACTTGCTCCGAACGCTGTGGCATAAATAAAAGTAGTTTAAGTGCCATAAGATCATAAAGCTGCTGATTATAAGATTGACTTAAGTGCCAAGAATAAATGACTTTAGTTGCTGTAAAAATAAATTAAAAATGGTCTTATTTAATGAGAAACAGTTGACACAGAGGCTTGTTCAAGGAAGACACATATTCGTATTAAATCCAACTTTATTCTTTCTTGAGAAGGGAGAGGTGAAGCAGGAGGTATTTAATCTAGTCACAGTACACATAGCAAAAAAATCCAACTTAAAAAAGAATTCCATGACGTTAATGAATGCTGGTTGATGCTAGTTAAAATTATTTCTTAGAGAATTCCTTGATAATAAAAATATCCAAATCGAAATGCATAAAATAAAAAAGCTGGAGAATGAAAATAAACTTTTCATTGATTGAAATTTGCTATTGAAGAATATCGTAGTCTTAAAATCGTTCTTTGAATCAGGCGCAACGGCCCGAATTCCAAAAGGACAATCACATTATCAAAAAATACAATATCAAATTTTCGTAAAAGCTGTTGAAAAACTGGCTGCACTTGATATAAATACCATGTAAATGGGGTTCACAATAGTGCATCCAAAATTGACTTAAATCTATTAGTTAAATTAAAATTGCGTAATTATGAGCAGCGCATATAAAAATAGCAAAGAGAAAACAGAAACCTTCTGAATTGAGAGCGTACTTTTAATTTGTGAAGTGAAGACACACCCTTTAATATGACATGGTCGACGTCACTACGATATGTGCTGAGGCTAAAAATAGATCACGGTTGAAGGGGATAAGCTATCTTACTTTCAATAAAAAAAAGAAAGAAAGTAAGCGATTTGAACCAGGGTTCGCAAAAACCCGGGTTTTTATGAAAAAACCCGGGTTTTTATGAAAAAACCCAACCCACATGGGTTTTTTCGGGTTTTTTCATGAAAAACCCAATTTTCCCCGGGGAAAATCGGGTTTTTTCAAAAGTATAATACATGCGTAATTATATTATTGTATACTATATTTTCTACATATTATATACACTATACATAAAAAAATACATTGTTCCCTTATATACAATATAATTGTAATGTTATTTTACAAGTTATAAATTGTATAAATTATATGAATTTAAATTAAATGTCAGTGTTTCTCACAAATTACTGTTAAGATATAAAGTTGTTAATTTTCTTTAAATCAAATAATGAATAGAATATTAAAATTTAAAATATATAAGTAGGAAGAAAAAAAAGGGGTAAACTAGTCGGATGTGCCAATCCCAAAAGTTTCTTCTATCTCATACATGTTAATAATTCAAAATTAACTGTCACAGTGCCAAAATTAAATGACAATTTATGCCCATCATGAGGATTGTAAAATATAGATTTGTTGAATTGGATGCATTTAACAAGTAGATATAAGTATCACCTGCAGTGGCGTGGCGTGGCGTGAAAATTTTCGGTGGTCATCGCAATTATTTAAGTTTGTGGTGAAAATTTATTAACTCTAAAATTCAATGGTTGAATGTTCAAAAAAGAAACTTTAAATCTTACCTTCACTTATACATGAACTCCAAATGTTCTTCTAAAACTGGATCGTAGAGTTTTAAAAGCTTATTAAGAGTTTTAAAATATTGCTTGGTCATCGCCGCATCCAGCGATGACCGGACGCCACGCCACTGATCACCTGTTGTGCAATTTCAACAAAACCTGATCAGTAACAATTTACGTCAACATCTAACTGAATCTGAAGTTCCCTGTTATGAAAATCCATGCATTATTAGTTCTTGAGATAAAGCTATTGCAAAAAGTGAGATAAATGCAGCAAAACAGCGCCGCGTGGTCGATATATGCCAAAAACTAATTAGCACCAGTTTATATCAAGATTTAACTGAATCTAAATTTTTATTCAAGTCCGTACATTAGTTCTTGAGATAAGAGTTATTGCTGAAATCGCGAAAAATGCAGCATAGCAGCACTACCTGTTGGGCGATATGCACCAAAATTCAATAAGCAACAACTTAACTTGTAACTGAATCTGAAGTTTTATGAAAATCCGTGCATTAGTTCTTGAGAAAAGCTATTGCAAAAATTGAGATAAATGCAGCATAGCAGTGCCACAACAGTGCAGCATACACCAAAAACTAATCAGCACCAGTTTACATCAAGGTCTAACTCAATTTAAAGTTTTGTGAAATTCTGTGCATTAGTTCTTGAGATAGAGCACACACAAATTTTTTTTCACATACAGACAGTCATTTTCTAAAAACTATCAAATTGTCTTCAGGACCTTTTTAAAATGTATAAATCCATCAAGAACTGGAAGTCGAAATTTTTCACGAATCCAATACTTTCTTCTTGTAAAGATAGAAGAAAGTAAAAATACATGTATTTTATTTCCATGAATAGAGTTGATTTGAATTTTTTATATAAAGACATACCTATAATTATGTATTATGTATGTTGCATACTAGGTTCTATGTTAGTAAAGTATTTCAATGTGCTGAAATACATTTTTATTTTACTTCAGATGTGTATGTAATGGCTTTTATATATTAATATTTTTTCAAATTTAACTGAAATGACTTAAATTTATTAAATGTATATGTTGTTTAAAGTTTTAAATTATATCTGAGAATTGAAAAAACCCACTTTATAGGTTTTTTAGTGGGCTTTTTCAAGTGGGCCCATTCTGAAAAAACCCGGTGGGTTTTTTCGAACTGGGCCCAGCTTTGCGAACCCTGATTTGAACGATGTTGAGTCGAAAAGAAATCATTTAAAGCGCAAGATAAGAATTAGCATTACAAATAAAAAATGAATGTGATTATTACATCACAAACGCTGTCAGATAACTTAACAAGTGGGTAAGTGTGATCACAGATCGCACAGAGGGTTTCGTTTAATATTCCTTTCAAAACACTTCATCCTTTTGAAAAATCTGTTAGTTCCACATTTCGCAACTCAGGGCACACTCTATTCTAAATAAACCTCCATCCGAACGAAACTCCGTTTTACATACTATCCTAGATATATTAGTCGAGGGGATTGGGCCCATAGCACCCAAGATAAGTAGGTGGCCCTGGCGGTAAAAAGTGGAACTAAAATATGTAAGGCTATGGTGCATAATATGAAAGAATGTTCAAAGGGGTGTCGGCAAAAGTTGGAAAAGTGCTCCCCGGGTGAAAAGGGCGGAGGTTAGAAAAAATGTTTAAATACACAAGTTAGAACCCGGAGGAGTAAATAATATAAGACTTTTTGAAAAGTTTATGATTTGTCGCGCGGTCTGAGGTATTCAGTTATATGTATGCAAAAATTCATGTCTCCAACTTAATTAGGGGCTCTCTTAGAAAGAATTGCTTAAAATACATATGTGGTAGCTCAAAGGGTTAAACGTAAGACTTTTTCAAGATTGTATGATTTGTCGCCTGGCCTCAGGTGTTCTGTTATAAGTATGCAAAATTTCAAATCTCCAATTTAATAAGGGGCTCTGTTAGAAAGAATTGCTTAAAATACGTATGTGGGAGCCCAAAGGGTTAAATGTACGACTTTTTCAAAATTTTATGATTTGTCGCATGATGGTGTTCAGCTATAAGTATGTAAAATTTCATGCCTCCAACCTAATTAGTGACTCACTTAGAAAGGATTGTTTAAAATACACATGTGGAAGCCCAAAGGGTTAAATGTATGACTTTTTCAAAATTTTATGATTTGTCGTTTGATCTGAGGTGTTCAGCTATAAGTATGATCAGTATGCAAAATTTCACTCCTCCAACGTAATTAGGGGTTCACTTAGAAAGAATTGTTTAAAATACACATGTGGGAGCCCAAAGGGTTAAATTTACAACTTTTTCAAAATTTTATGATTTGTCGTTTGATGTGAGGTGTTGAGCTATAAGTATGCAAAATTTGACGTCTCCAAACCTAATTAGAGGCTCACTTAGAAAGGATTGTTTAAAATACATTTGTGAGACCCCAAAGGGTTAAATTTACAACTTTTTCAAAATTTTATGATTTGTCGTTTGATGTGAGGTGTTCAGCTATAAGTATGCAAAATTTCACGCCTCCAACCTAATTAGGGGCTCACTTTGAAATAATTGTTTAAAATACACATGGGGGAGCCCAAAGGGTTAAATGTACGACTTTTTCAAAATTTTATGATTTGTCATTTGATCTGAGGTGTCCAGCTATAAGTATGCAAAATTTCAAGTCTCCAACATGCATAGTTTCTGAGAACGGGCTCTGTGACGGACAGACAGACAGACAGAGTAGCGAGACGAATAGGGTTTCGTCAGATGAACGAAACCCTAAAAATGACAATTTGTGGGCAATCCCTTATCATTCAGCGAGTTTTAGTGAGAAACTAAAAAACAGCTAAATCTAATGCCGATACCTCTGTGAATTTTGACAATATTTGACTGATTTTTTTTAATAAGTTGCTGCATAGAGTTGACTATTAAATTATGTAAAAAGTTCCTTGTTATCGTTTGTGCATGCATAGATAAAAATTATTTTGTACAACTGCCCATATTTCCTTAAATATTTAATATATTTATATTCTAACTACACTATATTGTTTCTACTCCATTTTGTCAATTTTTCTGAAACTGTCGTTAAATTTGGTTAAAAACCCTGTATGTTATAAGCAAAAAACATGCAAGAATTTTTTTAATAATAATAAAAAAAAAATCGCTATATCTCTATTAATGTACAAATACACATGTTGTACATGTCTGCCTATGTAGGTGAGAGTGGTAATGACCGGGCCAAGGGGATGAATGGGCCATTAACAAAATATGTAAAAATATTTGCATAAAATTATTTTAGATGCCACCAATAGATGAAGCTATTTGTTTTACCAAACTCATCAAATTTTCCATTGTTTGGGAGAAGCCATTTTCCCACTAGAGTAGGATGGTCAAGAATCTGATTGAAAAGTAAATTTTTTCCCTTTTCAGTAAAATAAATAAGCTAAAAAGTATCTTATTTCATTGCAGATGTGTGTATTAGCAAGTCTTTGCATATCTGTAAACTAATTTTAGGATGTATTTAGATGTTACTTGAATTTAATGTATTAAAAAAGCCTGGATATATTCAAGAAGTATAGGTGGGGCTGAATGGGCCACTATTTAATGGTCACAAATCACCTTTCCCCTGATCATGAAAATATGGTTTTTCTTTAATATGAAACATAACTGACTGTAATGGATTTAGATTAAATTACTGTCTATTAGAATAGGTCTATAGTGATGTCTAAAAAATAATTTTCACATTTTCACCCTAAGGAATATTAGTTATTTATTAGAAACATACGTTAAATTGTATAAACGATTAAGGTGAACTGTCCAGTTGCTGACCACACCTACCAGTATTTTTCCATTTGATATAAAACTAGAATAATTGTTTATATTCTGAATCTGATGGGTAGAATAAATAATACCAGAAATTTACACTTAAGGCCCTACTTCAGTAACGCTCCGAGATAGAGCGGCTAATGTTATTTCAATGGGAGAAATTTATAACTACTATTTTTTTGCATTTTGCTCGAATTTGATATTTTTAGTAGCTTTCAAAAGCTGTACTCTTAAACTATGCAGGCCACTTAAAAATTTTGTTATTATTTTTTTTAATTTTAAGGCATTCTAGATGTTTTATTTTTGGTTGATAAAGATTCGCCTTTAGCACCTTATCGCGAAAAATCTGTTGAACATTTTAAGATTTGGTAAAGCGGCATGCATAGTTTAATAATTAAGCTTTGTGAAAATGCTCTTTATTTTAACTAAAAAAAAATTTTAATCTATGCTACATTTATAAAAAGTTGAAACACATTCATTTTAAACAGACGAAAATGCTCTAAATCCCATCTCTACAAGGTTACTGCCTCAATACAGGGGGGTTGCAGACGACATCTGTTTAATCAGCGGGAGTCTATAAACGGGAAAGTCTTCCTGTGGTGGGAAGTTTCGCCTGTGGCTATTTTCTGGACTGGATCATTACCGTCTCAAAGCTTATCGAGACAGTAATAATCTAATCCAATAATAAAGATAAAGCTTGTCAAAAAGCATTATTGATTTGGAATTAAAACAGATTTATCATTGTTATTATTTTTCTTTCTTACTTTTGAAGTTTAATTTCAGAAATATTTTTTAATTGCGTACAACATCAAAATGAAGAAGTCACTTTTCTCAAAAGATACTAGAATTATCTTTTTGTCATCCGCATCCGAAAGGAGGGGGGAGGGGGGGGAGAGAAAGAAAATAACAATGGTTCCTAGTGTCATTAAAAATTAATAGATATATGCGGTGAATAAATACATTTGTATTTAAATTTTCTATAATACCTTTTTTTTTCTATCATTTATCAGGCAATTCTTACTGAATTACTTTAAATGTTTCTTTCATAAAAATTAAACATTTGTGCTATACATCAAACTAAAAGATAACTATTGTACAATTCATTATTAAAATGGATTACACAAATTTAAAACTTAGAAATGTGTTTCTCAAACTTTAAAGAAAAATTTCTTTTCACTGTTTTACCGAAAATTTCGGCTAATTTTCAATCATTTAGCAAATACATTCAATTGCGGTGAAATCCACATACACAGATGATATATTTCTGCTTAGTGTATATGTTGTTTTTCTTTTCTTTTCTTTTTTCCCTTCTGAAAAGCAATCGAATAATTTTTAAGGTTATTCTAAACATTTTGATTAAATAATAAGCATATTTTGTTGCAATTCAAATCAGCAGTGAGTGATGTTAAAAGGCTACTTCAGTCTCGCGAATAAACCCGCTCGTTAATGCTAATCGTATGGAAGATATTTATAAAGATATCTTGGTTGCATTTCAATATTTTTAAATGATTTTTATTGCATTCGATAGCTGAGATCGATCTGTACAAAGGCCGTTTTTTACATTTTCGATCTTGATTGTAGAATTTTTTATGGGGAGGCTACTTTGGTCAAGCGAAAAAATCTGTTCGCTTATGCTAATCCTATGGAAAAAATTTATAAAGATATCTCGGTTGCATTTTAATATTTTTAAATGATTTTTTTTTTTGCATTGGATAGCTGATATCGATCTGTACAAAGGCCATTTTTTATTTTTTCGATTTTGACTGCAGAATTTATTATGGGGATGCTTTTACTTTCGAAACTGGCTCCGAAAATTAAAGTGTCCTCACTAAAAATATTTGTAAACAAAATCGAAAAAGCAAAAAATGGCTTTGTACAGATAATCTCAGCTATCAGAGCAAAAAAAAAAAAAATCATTTAATAATATTGAAATGCAACCGAGAACAGGCTACGTCAGTCACGCGAAAAGACCCGCTCGCTAGTCCCATGGAAGAAATTTATAAAAATATCTCGGTTGCATTTCAATATTTTTAAATGATTTTTTTTGCATTGGATAGTTGGGATCGTTTTGTACAAAGGCTGTTTTTTACTTTTTCGATCTTGATTGCAGAATGTTTTATGGGGGTGTTTTCACTTTCGCACCTGTTCCGAAAATGAAAGTGTCCTCACTAAAAATTCCTGTGAACAAAATCGAAAAAACAAAAAACGGCTTTTGTACAGATCAATCTCAGCTATCCAATGCAAAAAAAAAAAAAAAAAAATCATTTAAAAATATTGAAATGCAATGGAGAAGAGGCTACTTTAGTCTACCGAAAAGACCCGATCGCTTATGCTAATCCTATAGAAGTAATTTATAAAGATATCTCAGTTGCATTTCAATATTTTAAAATAGTTTTTTTTTTTTTTTTTTTTTTTTTGCATTGGATAGCTGAGATTGATCTGTACAAAGGCCGTTTTTCACTTTTTCGATTTTGACTGCAGAATTTTTTTCTGAGGATGCTTTCCCTTTTCAAACTGGTTCCGAAAATGAAAGTGTCTTCACTAAACATATCTGTAAACAAAATCGAAAAAGCAAAAAATGGTCTTTGTACAGATCGATCTCAGCTATCAACGCAAAAAAAAAAAAAAAAAAAAAAAAAAAAAAAAAAAAATCATCAAAAATATTGAAATACAACAGAGAAGAGGCTCTGTCTGCCACGCGAAAGACCCGCTCACTAATGCTAATCCTATAGAAGAAATTTATAAAGATATCTCCGTTGAATTTCAATATTTTTAAATGTTTTTGCATTGGATAGCTGAGATTGATCTGTACAAAGGCTGTTTTTCACTTTTTCGATTTTGACTGCAGAATTTTTTTATGAGGATGCTTTCCCTTTCGAAGCTGGTTCCGAAAATGAAAGTGTCTTCACTAAAAATATCTGTAAAAAAAATCCAAAAAGCAAAAAATGGTGTTTGTACAAATCAATCTCAGCTATCAACGCAAAAAAAAAAAAAAAAAAAAAAAAAAAAACATTTAAAAATATTGAAATGCAACGGAGAAGAGGCTACGTCAGTCACGCAAAAAAAAAAAAAAAAAAAAAAAAAATATATAAAATATTGAAATGCAACGGAGAAGAGGCTACTTTAGCCTACCGGAAAGACCCGCTCGCTAATGCTAATCCTATAGAAGAAATTTATAAAGATATCTTTGTTGCATTTCAATATCTTTAAATGATTTTTTTTTTGCATTGGATAGCTGAGATCGATCTGCACTAAGGCCGTTTTTCACTTTTTCGATTTTGAATGCAGAATTTTTTATGAGGATGTTTTACCTTTCGAAACTGGTTCCGAAAATGAAAGTGTCTTCACTAAAAATATCTGTAATCAAAATCGAAAAAGCAAAAAATGGTCTTTATACAGATCGATTTCCACTATCAACACAAGAAAAAAGAAGGAAAAAATTTAAATATTAAAATGCAACGAAGAGGCTACTTTAGTCTACTGGAAAGACCCGCTCGCTAATGCTAATCCTATAGAAGAAATTTATAAAGACATCACGGTTGCGTTTCAATAGTTTTATTATTATTATTTTTATTTATTTTTTTTTTTTTTGCATTGTATAGCTGACATCGATTTGTACAAAGGCCGTTTTTTACTTTTTCGATTTTGATTGCAGAATTTTTTATGAGGATGTTTTCCCTTTCGAAACTGGTTCCGAAAATGAAAGTGTTTTCACTAAAAATATCTGTAAGCAAAATCGAAAAAGCAAAAAATGGTCTTTATACAGATTGATCTCAGCTATCAACGCAAAATGATTTAAAAATATTGAAATGCAACGGAGAAGAGGCTACGTCACTCACGCGAACAGACCCGCTCGCTAATGCTAATCCTATAGAAGAAATTTTTAAAAATATCTCGGTGGAATTTCAATATTTTTAAATGTTTTTGCATTGGATAGCTGAAATTGATCTGTACAAAGGCCATTTTTTACTTTTTCGATTTTGACAGCAGCATTGTTTATGATGATGTTTTCTCTTTCGAAACTGGTTCCGAAAATGAAAGTGTCTTCACTAAAAGTATCTGAAAGTTAAATCGAAAAAGCAAAAAATGATCTTTATATGGATCAATCTCAGCTATCAACGCAAAAAAAAAAAAAAAAAAAAAAAAAAAAAAAAAATCAAAAATATTGAAATGCAACAGAGAAGAGGCTACTTTAGTCTACCGGAAAGACCCACTCGCTAATGCTAATCCTATAGAAGAAATTTATAAAGATATCTCGGTTGCATTTCAATATTTTCAAATGATTTTTTTTTGCATTGCATAGGTGAGATCGATCTGTACAAAGGCCGTTTTTCACTTTTTCGATTTTGACTGCAGACTTTTTTATGAGGATGTTTTCCCTTTCGAAACTGGTTCGGAAAATGAAAGTGTCTGTCTTCACTAAAAATATCTGTAAACCAGTGATGGAACAGCTGCGCCAATTGCGCCAAATCGATAATGCTGCGTATTTCTGCGCCAAAACGATCATTTTTCAACAAAATTGCGTCCAACTGCGCCAATTCAATAATAATTCTTGAGCCAAATCGATCATTTTCCACCCGAATTTCGCCAAAAGATTGCAAAAAACATGCGAATTTGGTCAAAAGATCGCGAAAAACACACGATGTTTCTCAAATGATCACGAAAAAAAAGTAAATTTTAACAAAGGATCGCTAATTTCGTCAAAAAACGAACAAAACGTGGTCAAAAGATCGTGAAAAAACGTGATTTTATTAAAAGATCGCGAATAAAACGCAAATTTCGTCAGAAGATCACGAAAAGACGCAAATTTTCTCAAAAGATTCGGAAAAACACGCTAATTTCGTGAAAGGATCGCGAGAAAAACGTGAATTTTGTCTAAAGATCGCTAATTTCGTCAGAAAACGAACAAAACACGGTCAAAAGATCGTGAAAAAATGCTAATTTATTTAAAAAATAGAGAAAAACCTCACAAATTTCATTAAAAGGTCTCAAATTTCGACAAAAGATCGTGAAAAACACGAGATTTTCGTCAAAAGATCGCGAAAAACACGCGAATTTCGTCAAGTGATCCCGGTAAACACGCGAATTTCGGCAAAGGATCGCGGAAAAAACGTGAATTTTGTCAAAGGAGCTGTCTAACTTCGACAAAACACGGTCAAAAGATCGCGAAAAAATGCTACTTTCGTTAAAAGGTCGCAAAAAACACGTGAATTTCGTCAAAAGTTCGCGAGGAACACGCGAATTTTGTCAAAGAATCGCGAGAAAAAACGCGAATTTCGTCAAACGATCGCTAATTTCGTCAAAAAATGAACAAAACGGGTCAAAAGATCATAATAAAATGCTTTTTTCGTTAAAATATCGCGAAAAACCCCCGCAAATTTCATCAAAAGATCGCGAATAAAACGCAAATTTAATCTAAAGATCGCGAAAAGCAGGCGAATTTCGTCAAAGGATCACGAAAAAAAAACGTGAATTTTGCCAAAAGATGGCTAACTTCGTCAAAAAACGAACAAAACACTGTCAAAAGATCGTGAAAAAACGCTACTTTAGTTAAAATATCGTTAAAAAAACGCAAATTTCATCAAAAGGTCGCAAAAACACGCGAATTTCGTCAAAAGATCGCGAAAAACACGCGAATTTTGTCAAAGGATCGCGAAAAAAAACGTGAATTTTGTCAGATAATCGCGAAAAAAAAACGTGAATTTTGTCAAAGCATCACTAATTTCGTCAAAAAACGAACAAAACCTGGTCAAAAGATTGTGAAAAGTGCGAATTTCATTAAAAGATCACGGAAAAAAACCACAAATTTCATCAAAAGGTCGCCAAAAAAAGCAAACTTTGTCAAAAGATTTCGAAAAACACGCTAATTTCATCAAAAGATAGCAAAAAACGCGCTGATTTCTACAAACTGTCCGAAAAATCTGCGAATTTCATCAAAGGATTGCGAAAGAATGTGAATTTTGTGAAAGAGTTGTGGAAAAAATGAGACTTTCGTCAAAGAATCGCAGAAAAAACGTGAATTTCGTCAAAGAATATCAAAAGGACGTTTTGATGCTCCAAAATGAGCATTTTTGTTGCTCTAAAATAGTTATTTTCTGCTCCAAAGTGGCTTTTTGCTGCTCCAAAATGAGCGTTTTTGCTGCTCCAAAATGACTTTTTGTTGCTTCAAAATGAGGCCCATGCTGTTCCATCACTGGTAAACAAAATCGAAAAAGCAAAAAATGGTCTTTATACAGATCGATCTCAGCTATCAACGCAAAAAAAAAAAAAAAAAAAAAAAAAAAAAAAAAAAAAAAGATATAAAATATTGAAATGCAACGGAGAAGAGGCTACTTTAGTGTACCGGAAATACCCGCTCGCTAATGCTAATCTTATAGAAGAAATTTATAAAGATATCTCGGTTGCATTTCAATATTTTTAAATGATTTTTTCTGCATTGGATAGCTGATATCGATCTGTACAAAGGCCATTTTTTATTTTTTCGATTTTGACTGCAGAATTTAATATGGGGATGCTTTTACTTTCGAAACTGGCTCCGAAAATTAAAGTGTCCTCACTAAAAATATTTGTAAACAAAATCGAAAAAGCAAAAAATGGCTTTGTACAGATGATCTCAGCTATCAGAGCAAAAAAAAAAAAAACATTTAATAATATTGAAATGCAACCGAGAACAGGCTACGTCAGTCACGCGAAAAGACCCGCTCGCTAGTCCCATGGAAGAAATTTATAAAAATATCTCGGTTGCATTTCAATATTTTTAAATGATTTTTTTTTGCATTGGATAGTTGGGATCGTTTTGTACAAAGGCTGTTTTTTACTTTTTCGATCTTGATTGCAGAATGTTTTATGGGGGTGTTTTCATTTTCGCACCTGTTCCGAAAATGAAAGTGTCCTTACTAAAAATTCCTGTGAACAAAATCGAAACAACAAAAAACGGCTTTTGTACAGATCAATCTCAGCTATCCAATGCAAAAAAAAAAAAAAAAAAATCATTTAAAAATATTGAAATGCAATGGAGAAGAGGCTACTTTAGTCTACCGAAAAGACCCGATCGCTAATGCTAATCCTATAGAAGTAATTTATAAAGATATCTCGGTTGCATTTCAATATTTTAAAATAGTTTTTTTTTTTTTTTTTTGCTTTGGATAGCTGAGATTGATCTGTACAAAGGCCGTTTTTCACTTTTTCGATTTTGACTGCAGAATTTTTTTCAGAGAATGCTTTCCCTTTTGAAACTGGTTCCGAAAATGAAAGTGTCTTCACTAAAAATATCTGTAAACAAAATCGAAAAAGCAAAAAATGGTCTTTGTACAGATCGATCTCAGCTATCAACACCAAAAAAAAAAAAAAAAAATCATTTAAAAATATTGGAATGTAACGAAGAAGAGATTGCAATCAATTCAATAAGGAATGTCACTCACGCGAAAAGACCCGCTCGCTAATGCTAATCCTATAGAAGAAATTTTTAAAAATATCTCGGTTGAATTTCAATATTTTTAAATGTTTTTGCATTGGATAGCTGAAATTGATCTGTACAAAGGCCATTTTTTACTTTTTCGATTTTGACAGCAGCATTGTTTATGAGGATGTTTTCTCTTTCGAAACTGGTTCCGAAAATGAAAGTGTCTTCACTAAAAGTATCTGTAACTAAATCGAAAAAGCAAAAAATGATCTTTATATGGATCAATCTCAGCTATCAACGCAAAAAAAAAAAAAAAAAAAAATCAAAAATATTGAAATGCAACAGAGAAGAGGCTACTTTTAGTCTACCGGAAAGACCCACTCGCTAATGCTAATCCTACAGAAGAAATTTATAAAGATATCTCGGTTGCATTTCAATATTTTCAAATGATTTTTTTTTGCATTGGATATGTGAGATCGATCTGTACAAAGGCCGTTTTCCACTTTTTCGATTTTGACTGCAGACTTTTTTATGAGGATGTTTTCCCTTTCGAAACTGGTTCGGAAAATGGAAGTGTCTGTCTTCACTAAAAATATCTGTAAACCAGTGATGGAACAGCTGCGCCAATTGCGCCAAATCGATAATGCTGCGTATTTCTGCGCCAAAACGATCATTTTTCAACAAAATTGCGTCCAACTGCGCCAATTCAATAATAATACTTGAGCCAAATCGATCATTTTCCACCCGAATTTCGCCAAAAGATTGCGAAAAAACATGCGAATTTGGTCAAAAGATCGCGAAAAACACACGATGTTTCTCAAATGATCACGAAAAAAAAGTAAATTTTAACAAAGGATCGCTAATTTCGTCAAAAAACGAATAAAACGTGGTCAAAAGATCGTGAAAAAACGTGATTTTATTAAAAGATCGCGAATAAAACGCAAATTTCGTCAGAAGATCACGAAAAGACGCAAATTTTCTCAAAAGATTCGGAAAAACACGCTAATTTCGTGAAAGGATCGCGAGAAAAACGTGAATTTTGTCTAAAGATCGCTAATTTCGTCAGAAAACGAACAAAACACGGTCAAAAGATCGTGAAAAAATGCTAATTTATTTAAAAAATAGAGAAAAACCTCACAAATTTCATTAAAAGGTCTCAAATTTCGACAAAAGATCGTGAAAAACACGAGATTTTCGTCAAAAGATCGCGAAAAACACGCGAATTTCGTCAAGTGATCGCGATAAACACGCGAATTTCGTCAAGTGATCGCGAATAACATGCGAATTTCGTCAAAGGATCGCGAAAAAAACGTGAATTTTGTCAAAGGAGCGCTAACTTCGACAAAACACGGTCAAAAGATCGCGAAAAAATGCTACTTTCGTTAAAAGGTCGCAAAAAACACGTGAATTTCGTCAAAAGTTCACGAGGAACACGCGAATTTTGTCAAAGAATCGCGAGAAAAAATGCGAATTTCGTCAAACGATCGCTAATTTCGTCAAAAAATGAACAAAACGGGTCAAAAGATCATAATAAAATGCTTTTTTCGTTAAAATATCGCGAAAAAACCCCGCAAATTTCATCAAAAGATCACGAATAAAACGCAAATTTCATCAAAAGATCGCGAATAAAACGCAAATTTCATCAAAAGATCGCGAAAAGCAGGCGAATTTCGTCAAAGGATCACGAAAAAAAAACGTGAATTTTGCCAAAAGATGGCTAACTTCGTCAAAAAACGAACAAAACACTGTCAAAAGATCGTGAAAAAACGCTACTTTAGTTAAAATATCGTTAAAAAAACGCAAATTTCATCAAAAGGTCGCAAAAACACGCGAATTTCGTCAAAAGATCGCGAAAAACACGCGAATTTTGTCAAAGGTTCGCGAAAAAAAAACGTGAATTTTGTCAGATGATCGCGAAAAAAAAACGTGAATTTTGTCAAAGGATCGCTAATATCGTCAAAAAACGAACAAAACCTGGTCGAAAGATTGTGAAAAGTGCGAATTTCATTAAAAGATTACGGAAAAAACCACAAATTTCATCAAAAGGTCGCCAAAAAAAGTAAACTTTGTCAAAAGATTTCGAAAAACACGCTAATTTCATCAAAAGATAGCAAAAAACGCGCTGATTTCTACAAACTGTCCGAAAAATCTGCGAATTTCGTCAAAGGATTGCGAAAGAATGTGAATTTTGTGAAAGAGTTGTGGAAAAAATGAGACTTTCGTCAAAGAATCGCAGAAAAAACGCGACTTTCGTCAAAGAATCGCAGAAAAAACGTGAATTTCGTCAAAGAATATCAAAAGGACGTTTTGATGCTCCAAAATAATTATTTTCTGCTCCAAAATGAGCATTTTTGCTGCTCTAAAATAGTTATTTTCTGCTCCGAAGTGGCTTTTTGCTGCTCCAAAATGAGCGGTTTTGCTGCTCCAAAATGGCTTTTTGCTGCTCCAAAATGAGGCGCATGCTGTTCCATCACTGGTAAACAAAAGCAAAAAATGGTCTTTATACAGATCGATCTCAGCTATCAACGCAAAAAAAAAAAAAAAGATATAAAATATTGAAATGCAACGGAGAAGAGGCTACTTTAGTCTACCGGAAAGACCCGCTCGCTAATGCTAATCATATAGAAGAAATTTATAAAGATATCTCGGTTGCATTTCAATATCTTTAAATGATTTTTTTTGCATTGGATAGCTGAGATCAATCTGCACAAAGGCCGTTTTTCATTTTTTCGATTTCGACTGCAGAATTTTTTATGAGGATGTTTTATCTTTCGAAATTGGTTCCGAAAATGAAAGTGTCTTCACTAAAAATATCTGTAAACAAAATCGAAAAAGCAAAAAATGGTCTTTATACAGATCAATCTCCGCTATCAAAACAAAAAAAAAAAAAAAATAAATAAATATTGAAATGCTACGGAGAAGAGGCTACTTTAGTCTAATGGAAAGACCCGCTCGCTAATGCTAATCCTATCGAAGAAATTTTTAAAGATATCTCGGTTGCATTTCAATATTTTTAAATGATTTTTTTTTGCATTGGATAGCTGAGATCGATCTGTACAAAGGTCGTTTTTTACTTTTTCAATCTTGATTGCAGAATTTATTATGGGGATGCTTTTAATTTCTAAACCGGTTCCGAAAATTAAAGTGTCCTCACTAAAAATATCTGTAAACAAAATCAAAAAAGCAAAAAACGGCCCTTGTGCAGATCATTCTCAGATATCCAATGCAAAAAAAATCATTTAAAAATATTGAAATGCAATGGAGGAGAGGCTACGTCAGTCACGTGAAAAGACCTGCTCGCTAAAGCTAGTCCCATGGAAGAAATTTATAAAGATGTCTCGGTTGCATTTCGATATTTTAAAATGATTTTTTTTTTTTTTTTTTTTTTTTTTTTTTTTGCATTAGATAGCTGAGATTGATCTGCACTAAGGCCGTTTTTCACTTTTTCGATTTTGAATGCAGAATTTTTTATGAGGATGTTTTACCTTTCGAAACTGGTTCCGAAAATGAAAGTGTCTTCACTAAAAATATCTGTAATCAAAATCGAAAAAGCAAAAAATGGTCTTTATACAGATCGATTTCCACTATCAACACAAGAAAAAAGAAGAAAAAAATTTAAATATTAAAATGCAACGAAGAGGCTACTTTAGTCTACTGGAAAGACCCGCTCGCTAATGCTAATCCTATAGAAGAAATTTATAAAGACATCACGGTTGCGTTTCAATAGTTTTATTATTATTATTTTTATTTATTTTTTTTTTTTTTTTGCATTGTATAGCTGACATCGATTTGTACAAAGGCCGTTTTTTACTTTTTCGATTTTGATTGCAGAATTTTTTATGAGGATGTTTTCCCTTTCGAAACTGGTTCCGAAAATGAAAGTGTTTTCACTAAAAATATCTGTAAGCAAAATCGAAAAAGCAAAAAATGGTCTTTATACAGATTGATCTCAGCTATCAACGCAAAATGATTTAAAAATATTGAAATGCAACGGAGAAGAGGCTACGTCACTCACGCGAACAGACCCGCTCGCTAATGCTAATCCTATAGAAGAAATTTTTAAAAATATCTCGGTGGAATTTCAATATTTTTAAATGTTTTTGCATTGGATAGCTGAAATTGATCTGTACAAAGGCCATTTTTTACTTTTTCGATTTTGACAGCAGCATTGTTTATGATGATGTTTTCTCTTTCGAAACTGGTTCCGAAAATGAAAGTGTCTTCACTAA
The DNA here is from genome assembly GCA_963932465.1 of Maratus speciosus. Taxonomy (NCBI): domain Eukaryota; kingdom Metazoa; phylum Arthropoda; class Arachnida; order Araneae; family Salticidae; genus Maratus; species Maratus speciosus. The sequence goes on from OZ010792.1 coordinate 246,814,028, forward strand.
AAGTATCTGAAAGTTAAATCGAAAAAGCAAAAAATGATCTTTATATGGATCAATCTCAGCTATCAACGCAAAAAAAAAAAAAAAAAAAAAAAAAATCAAAAATATTGAAATGCAACAGAGAAGAGGCTACTTTAGTCTACCGGAAAGACCCACTCGCTAATGCTAATCCTATAGAAGAAATTTATAAAGATATCTCGGTTGCATTTCAATATTTTCAAATGATTTTTTTTTGCATTGCATAGGTGAGATCGATCTGTACAAAGGCCGTTTTTCACTTTTTCGATTTTGACTGCAGACTTTTTTATGAGGATGTTTTCCCTTTCGAAACTGGTTCGGAAAATGAAAGTGTCTGTCTTCACTAAAAATATCTGTAAACCAGTGATGGAACAGCTGCGCCAATTGCGCCAAATCGATAATGCTGCGTATTTCTGCGCCAAAACGATCATTTTTCAACAAAATTGCGTCCAACTGCGCCAATTCAATAATAATTCTTGAGCCAAATCGATCATTTTCCACCCGAATTTCGCCAAAAGATTGCAAAAAACATGCGAATTTGGTCAAAAGATCGCGAAAAACACACGATGTTTCTCAAATGATCACGAAAAAAAAGTAAATTTTAACAAAGGATCGCTAATTTCGTCAAAAAACGAACAAAACGTGGTCAAAAGATCGTGAAAAAACGTGATTTTATTAAAAGATCGCGAATAAAACGCAAATTTCGTCAGAAGATCACGAAAAGACGCAAATTTTCTCAAAAGATTCGGAAAAACACGCTAATTTCGTGAAAGGATCGCGAGAAAAACGTGAATTTTGTCTAAAGATCGCTAATTTCGTCAGAAAACGAACAAAACACGGTCAAAAGATCGTGAAAAAATGCTAATTTATTTAAAAAATAGAGAAAAACCTCACAAATTTCATTAAAAGGTCTCAAATTTCGACAAAAGATCGTGAAAAACACGAGATTTTCGTCAAAAGATCGCGAAAAACACGCGAATTTCGTCAAGTGATCCCGGTAAACACGCGAATTTCGGCAAAGGATCGCGGAAAAAACGTGAATTTTGTCAAAGGAGCTGTCTAACTTCGACAAAACACGGTCAAAAGATCGCGAAAAAATGCTACTTTCGTTAAAAGGTCGCAAAAAACACGTGAATTTCGTCAAAAGTTCGCGAGGAACACGCGAATTTTGTCAAAGAATCGCGAGAAAAAACGCGAATTTCGTCAAACGATCGCTAATTTCGTCAAAAAATGAACAAAACGGGTCAAAAGATCATAATAAAATGCTTTTTTCGTTAAAATATCGCGAAAAACCCCCGCAAATTTCATCAAAAGATCGCGAATAAAACGCAAATTTAATCTAAAGATCGCGAAAAGCAGGCGAATTTCGTCAAAGGATCACGAAAAAAAAACGTGAATTTTGCCAAAAGATGGCTAACTTCGTCAAAAAACGAACAAAACACTGTCAAAAGATCGTGAAAAAACGCTACTTTAGTTAAAATATCGTTAAAAAAACGCAAATTTCATCAAAAGGTCGCAAAAACACGCGAATTTCGTCAAAAGATCGCGAAAAACACGCGAATTTTGTCAAAGGATCGCGAAAAAAAACGTGAATTTTGTCAGATAATCGCGAAAAAAAAACGTGAATTTTGTCAAAGCATCACTAATTTCGTCAAAAAACGAACAAAACCTGGTCAAAAGATTGTGAAAAGTGCGAATTTCATTAAAAGATCACGGAAAAAAACCACAAATTTCATCAAAAGGTCGCCAAAAAAAGCAAACTTTGTCAAAAGATTTCGAAAAACACGCTAATTTCATCAAAAGATAGCAAAAAACGCGCTGATTTCTACAAACTGTCCGAAAAATCTGCGAATTTCATCAAAGGATTGCGAAAGAATGTGAATTTTGTGAAAGAGTTGTGGAAAAAATGAGACTTTCGTCAAAGAATCGCAGAAAAAACGTGAATTTCGTCAAAGAATATCAAAAGGACGTTTTGATGCTCCAAAATGAGCATTTTTGTTGCTCTAAAATAGTTATTTTCTGCTCCAAAGTGGCTTTTTGCTGCTCCAAAATGAGCGTTTTTGCTGCTCCAAAATGACTTTTTGTTGCTTCAAAATGAGGCCCATGCTGTTCCATCACTGGTAAACAAAATCGAAAAAGCAAAAAATGGTCTTTATACAGATCGATCTCAGCTATCAACGCAAAAAAAAAAAAAAAAAAAAAAAAAAAAAAGATATAAAATATTGAAATGCAACGGAGAAGAGGCTACTTTAGTGTACCGGAAATACCCGCTCGCTAATGCTAATCTTATAGAAGAAATTTATAAAGATATCTCGGTTGCATTTCAATATTTTTAAATGATTTTTTCTGCATTGGATAGCTGATATCGATCTGTACAAAGGCCATTTTTTATTTTTTCGATTTTGACTGCAGAATTTAATATGGGGATGCTTTTACTTTCGAAACTGGCTCCGAAAATTAAAGTGTCCTCACTAAAAATATTTGTAAACAAAATCGAAAAAGCAAAAAATGGCTTTGTACAGATGATCTCAGCTATCAGAGCAAAAAAAAAAAAAACATTTAATAATATTGAAATGCAACCGAGAACAGGCTACGTCAGTCACGCGAAAAGACCCGCTCGCTAGTCCCATGGAAGAAATTTATAAAAATATCTCGGTTGCATTTCAATATTTTTAAATGATTTTTTTTTGCATTGGATAGTTGGGATCGTTTTGTACAAAGGCTGTTTTTTACTTTTTCGATCTTGATTGCAGAATGTTTTATGGGGGTGTTTTCATTTTCGCACCTGTTCCGAAAATGAAAGTGTCCTTACTAAAAATTCCTGTGAACAAAATCGAAACAACAAAAAACGGCTTTTGTACAGATCAATCTCAGCTATCCAATGCAAAAAAAAAAAAAAAAAATCATTTAAAAATATTGAAATGCAATGGAGAAGAGGCTACTTTAGTCTACCGAAAAGACCCGATCGCTAATGCTAATCCTATAGAAGTAATTTATAAAGATATCTCGGTTGCATTTCAATATTTTAAAATAGTTTTTTTTTTTTTTTTTTTGCTTTGGATAGCTGAGATTGATCTGTACAAAGGCCGTTTTTCACTTTTTCGATTTTGACTGCAGAATTTTTTTCAGAGAATGCTTTCCCTTTTGAAACTGGTTCCGAAAATGAAAGTGTCTTCACTAAAAATATCTGTAAACAAAATCGAAAAAGCAAAAAATGGTCTTTGTACAGATCGATCTCAGCTATCAACACCAAAAAAAAAAAAAAAAATCATTTAAAAATATTGGAATGTAACGAAGAAGAGATTGCAATCAATTCAATAAGGAATGTCACTCACGCGAAAAGACCCGCTCGCTAATGCTAATCCTATAGAAGAAATTTTTAAAAATATCTCGGTTGAATTTCAATATTTTTAAATGTTTTTGCATTGGATAGCTGAAATTGATCTGTACAAAGGCCATTTTTTACTTTTTCGATTTTGACAGCAGCATTGTTTATGAGGATGTTTTCTCTTTCGAAACTGGTTCCGAAAATGAAAGTGTCTTCACTAAAAGTATCTGTAACTAAATCGAAAAAGCAAAAAATGATCTTTATATGGATCAATCTCAGCTATCAACGCAAAAAAAAAAAAAAAAAAAAAAAAAAAAAATCAAAAATATTGAAATGCAACAGAGAAGAGGCTACTTTTAGTCTACCGGAAAGACCCACTCGCTAATGCTAATCCTACAGAAGAAATTTATAAAGATATCTCGGTTGCATTTCAATATTTTCAAATGATTTTTTTTTGCATTGGATATGTGAGATCGATCTGTACAAAGGCCGTTTTCCACTTTTTCGATTTTGACTGCAGACTTTTTTATGAGGATGTTTTCCCTTTCGAAACTGGTTCGGAAAATGGAAGTGTCTGTCTTCACTAAAAATATCTGTAAACCAGTGATGGAACAGCTGCGCCAATTGCGCCAAATCGATAATGCTGCGTATTTCTGCGCCAAAACGATCATTTTTCAACAAAATTGCGTCCAACTGCGCCAATTCAATAATAATACTTGAGCCAAATCGATCATTTTCCACCCGAATTTCGCCAAAAGATTGCGAAAAAACATGCGAATTTGGTCAAAAGATCGCGAAAAACACACGATGTTTCTCAAATGATCACGAAAAAAAAGTAAATTTTAACAAAGGATCGCTAATTTCGTCAAAAAACGAATAAAACGTGGTCAAAAGATCGTGAAAAAACGTGATTTTATTAAAAGATCGCGAATAAAACGCAAATTTCGTCAGAAGATCACGAAAAGACGCAAATTTTCTCAAAAGATTCGGAAAAACACGCTAATTTCGTGAAAGGATCGCGAGAAAAACGTGAATTTTGTCTAAAGATCGCTAATTTCGTCAGAAAACGAACAAAACACGGTCAAAAGATCGTGAAAAAATGCTAATTTATTTAAAAAATAGAGAAAAACCTCACAAATTTCATTAAAAGGTCTCAAATTTCGACAAAAGATCGTGAAAAACACGAGATTTTCGTCAAAAGATCGCGAAAAACACGCGAATTTCGTCAAGTGATCGCGATAAACACGCGAATTTCGTCAAGTGATCGCGAATAACATGCGAATTTCGTCAAAGGATCGCGAAAAAAACGTGAATTTTGTCAAAGGAGCGCTAACTTCGACAAAACACGGTCAAAAGATCGCGAAAAAATGCTACTTTCGTTAAAAGGTCGCAAAAAACACGTGAATTTCGTCAAAAGTTCACGAGGAACACGCGAATTTTGTCAAAGAATCGCGAGAAAAAACGCGAATTTCGTCAAACGATCGCTAATTTCGTCAAAAAATGAACAAAACGGGTCAAAAGATCATAATAAAATGCTTTTTTCGTTAAAATATCGCGAAAAAACCCCGCAAATTTCATCAAAAGATCACGAATAAAACGCAAATTTCATCAAAAGATCGCGAATAAAACGCAAATTTCATCAAAAGATCGCGAAAAGCAGGCGAATTTCGTCAAAGGATCACGAAAAAAAAACGTGAATTTTGCCAAAAGATGGCTAACTTCGTCAAAAAACGAACAAAACACTGTCAAAAGATCGTGAAAAAACGCTACTTTAGTTAAAATATCGTTAAAAAAACGCAAATTTCATCAAAAGGTCGCAAAAACACGCGAATTTCGTCAAAAGATCGCGAAAAACACGCGAATTTTGTCAAAGGTTCGCGAAAAAAAAACGTGAATTTTGTCAGATGATCGCGAAAAAAAAACGTGAATTTTGTCAAAGGATCGCTAATATCGTCAAAAAACGAACAAAACCTGGTCGAAAGATTGTGAAAAGTGCGAATTTCATTAAAAGATTACGGAAAAAACCACAAATTTCATCAAAAGGTCGCCAAAAAAAGTAAACTTTGTCAAAAGATTTCGAAAAACACGCTAATTTCATCAAAAGATAGCAAAAAACGCGCTGATTTCTACAAACTGTCCGAAAAATCTGCGAATTTCGTCAAAGGATTGCGAAAGAATGTGAATTTTGTGAAAGAGTTGTGGAAAAAATGAGACTTTCGTCAAAGAATCGCAGAAAAAACGCGACTTTCGTCAAAGAATCGCAGAAAAAACGTGAATTTCGTCAAAGAATATCAAAAGGACGTTTTGATGCTCCAAAATAATTATTTTCTGCTCCAAAATGAGCATTTTTGCTGCTCTAAAATAGTTATTTTCTGCTCCGAAGTGGCTTTTTGCTGCTCCAAAATGAGCGGTTTTGCTGCTCCAAAATGGCTTTTTGCTGCTCCAAAATGAGGCGCATGCTGTTCCATCACTGGTAAACAAAAGCAAAAAATGGTCTTTATACAGATCGATCTCAGCTATCAACGCAAAAAAAAAAAAAAAAAAAAAAAAGATATAAAATATTGAAATGCAACGGAGAAGAGGCTACTTTAGTCTACCGGAAAGACCCGCTCGCTAATGCTAATCATATAGAAGAAATTTATAAAGATATCTCGGTTGCATTTCAATATCTTTAAATGATTTTTTTTGCATTGGATAGCTGAGATCAATCTGCACAAAGGCCGTTTTTCATTTTTTCGATTTCGACTGCAGAATTTTTTATGAGGATGTTTTATCTTTCGAAATTGGTTCCGAAAATGAAAGTGTCTTCACTAAAAATATCTGTAAACAAAATCGAAAAAGCAAAAAATGGTCTTTATACAGATCAATCTCCGCTATCAAAACAAAAAAAAAAAAAAAATAAATAAATATTGAAATGCTACGGAGAAGAGGCTACTTTAGTCTAATGGAAAGACCCGCTCGCTAATGCTAATCCTATCGAAGAAATTTTTAAAGATATCTCGGTTGCATTTCAATATTTTTAAATGATTTTTTTTTGCATTGGATAGCTGAGATCGATCTGTACAAAGGTCGTTTTTTACTTTTTCAATCTTGATTGCAGAATTTATTATGGGGATGCTTTTAATTTCTAAACCGGTTCCGAAAATTAAAGTGTCCTCACTAAAAATATCTGTAAACAAAATCAAAAAAGCAAAAAACGGCCCTTGTGCAGATCATTCTCAGATATCCAATGCAAAAAAAATCATTTAAAAATATTGAAATGCAATGGAGGAGAGGCTACGTCAGTCACGTGAAAAGACCTGCTCGCTAAAGCTAGTCCCATGGAAGAAATTTATAAAGATGTCTCGGTTGCATTTCGATATTTTAAAATGATTTTTTTTTTTTTTTTTTTTTTTTTTTTTTGCATTAGATAGCTGAGATTGATCTGCACTAAGGCCGTTTTTCACTTTTTCGATTTTGAATGCAGAATTTTTTATGAGGATGTTTTACCTTTCGAAACTGGTTCCGAAAATGAAAGTGTCTTCACTAAAAATATCTGTAATCAAAATCGAAAAAGCAAAAAATGGTCTTTATACAGATCGATTTCCACTATCAACACAAGAAAAAAGAAGAAAAAAATTTAAATATTAAAATGCAACGAAGAGGCTACTTTAGTCTACTGGAAAGACCCGCTCGCTAATGCTAATCCTATAGAAGAAATTTATAAAGACATCACGGTTGCGTTTCAATAGTTTTATTATTATTATTTTTATTTATTTTTTTTTTTTTTTTTGCATTGTATAGCTGACATCGATTTGTACAAAGGCCGTTTTTTACTTTTTCGATTTTGATTGCAGAATTTTTTATGAGGATGTTTTCCCTTTCGAAACTGGTTCCGAAAATGAAAGTGTTTTCACTAAAAATATCTGTAAGCAAAATCGAAAAAGCAAAAAATGGTCTTTATACAGATTGATCTCAGCTATCAACGCAAAATGATTTAAAAATATTGAAATGCAACGGAGAAGAGGCTACGTCACTCACGCGAACAGACCCGCTCGCTAATGCTAATCCTATAGAAGAAATTTTTAAAAATATCTCGGTGGAATTTCAATATTTTTAAATGTTTTTGCATTGGATAGCTGAAATTGATCTGTACAAAGGCCATTTTTTACTTTTTCGATTTTGACAGCAGCATTGTTTATGATGATGTTTTCTCTTTCGAAACTGGTTCCGAAAATGAAAGTGTCTTCACTAAAAGTATCTGAAAGTTAAATCGAAAAAGCAAAAAATGATCTTTATATGGATCAATCTCAGCTATCAACGCAAAAAAAAAAAAAAAAAAAAAAAAAAAAAAAAAAATCAAAAATATTGAAATGCAACAGAGAAGAGGCTACTTTAGTCTACCGGAAAGACCCACTCGCTAATGCTAATCCTATAGAAGAAATTTATAAAGATATCTCGGTTGCATTTCAATATTTTCAAATGATTTTTTTTTGCATTGCATAGGTGAGATCGATCTGTACAAAGGCCGTTTTTCACTTTTTCGATTTTGACTGCAGACTTTTTTATGAGGATGTTTTCCCTTTCGAAACTGGTTCGGAAAATGAAAGTGTCTGTCTTCACTAAAAATATCTGTAAACCAGTGATGGAACAGCTGCGCCAATTGCGCCAAATCGATAATGCTGCGTATTTCTGCGCCAAAACGATCATTTTTCAACAAAATTGCGTCCAACTGCGCCAATTCAATAATAATTCTTGAGCCAAATCGATCATTTTCCACCCGAATTTCGCCAAAAGATTGCAAAAAACATGCGAATTTGGTCAAAAGATCGCGAAAAACACACGATGTTTCTCAAATGATCACGAAAAAAAAGTAAATTTTAACAAAGGATCGCTAATTTCGTCAAAAAACGAACAAAACGTGGTCAAAAGATCGTGAAAAAACGTGATTTTATTAAAAGATCGCGAATAAAACGCAAATTTCGTCAGAAGATCACGAAAAGACGCAAATTTTCTCAAAAGATTCGGAAAAACACGCTAATTTCGTGAAAGGATCGCGAGAAAAACGTGAATTTTGTCTAAAGATCGCTAATTTCGTCAGAAAACGAACAAAACACGGTCAAAAGATCGTGAAAAAATGCTAATTTATTTAAAAAATAGAGAAAAACCTCACAAATTTCATTAAAAGGTCTCAAATTTCGACAAAAGATCGTGAAAAACACGAGATTTTCGTCAAAAGATCGCGAAAAACACGCGAATTTCGTCAAGTGATCCCGGTAAACACGCGAATTTCGGCAAAGGATCGCGGAAAAAACGTGAATTTTGTCAAAGGAGCTGTCTAACTTCGACAAAACACGGTCAAAAGATCGCGAAAAAATGCTACTTTCGTTAAAAGGTCGCAAAAAACACGTGAATTTCGTCAAAAGTTCGCGAGGAACACGCGAATTTTGTCAAAGAATCGCGAGAAAAAACGCGAATTTCGTCAAACGATCGCTAATTTCGTAAAAAAATGAACAAAACGGGTCAAAAGATCATAATAAAATGCTTTTTTCGTTAAAATATCGCGAAAAACCCCCGCAAATTTCATCAAAAGATCGCGAATAAAACGCAAATTTAATCTAAAGATCGCGAAAAGCAGGCGAATTTCGTCAAAGGATCACGAAAAAAAAACGTGAATTTTGCCAAAAGATGGCTAACTTCGTCAAAAAACGAACAAAACACTGTCAAAAGATCGTGAAAAAACGCTACTTTAGTTAAAATATCGTTAAAAAAACGCAAATTTCATCAAAAGGTCGCAAAAACACGCGAATTTCGTCAAAAGATCGCGAAAAACACGCGAATTTTGTCAAAGGATCGCGAAAAAAAAACGTGAATTTTGTCAGATAATCGCGAAAAAAAAACGTGAATTTTGTCAAAGCATCACTAATTTCGTCAAAAAACGAACAAAACCTGGTCAAAAGATTGTGAAAAGTGCGAATTTCATTAAAAGATCACGGAAAAAAACCACAAATTTCATCAAAAGGTCGCCAAAAAAAGCAAACTTTGTCAAAAGATTTCGAAAAACACGCTAATTTCATCAAAAGATAGCAAAAAACGCGCTGATTTCTACAAACTGTCCGAAAAATCTGCGAATTTCATCAAAGGATTGCGAAAGAATGTGAATTTTGTGAAAGAGTTGTGGAAAAAATGAGACTTTCGTCAAAGAATCGCAGAAAAAACGTGAATTTCGTCAAAGAATATCAAAAGGACGTTTTGATGCTCCAAAATGAGCATTTTTGTTGCTCTAAAATAGTTATTTTCTGCTCCAAAGTGGCTTTTTGCTGCTCCAAAATGACTTTTTGTTGCTTCAAAATGAGGCCCATGCTGTTCCATCACTGGTAAACAAAATCGAAAAAGCAAAAAATGGTCTTTATACAGATCGATCTCAGCTATCAACGCAAAAAAAAAAAAAAAAAAAAAAAAAAAGATATAAAATATTGAAATGCAACGGAGAAGAGGCTACTTTAGTCTACCGGAAAGACCCGCTCGCTAATGCTAATCTTATAGAAGAAATTTATAAAGATATCTCGGTTGCATTTCAATATTTTTAAATGATTTTTTCTGCATTGGATAGCTGATATCGATCTGTACAAAGGCCATTTTTTATTTTTTCGATTTTGACTGCAGAATTTAATATGGGGATGCTTTTACTTTCGAAACTGGCTCCGAAAATTAAAGTGTCCTCACTAAAAATATTTGTAAACAAAATCGAAAAAGCAAAAAATGGCTTTGTACAGATGATCTCAGCTATCAGAGCAAAAAAAAAAAAAACATTTAATAATATTGAAATGCAACCGAGAACAGGCTACGTCAGTCACGCGAAAAGACCCGCTCGCTAGTCCCATGGAAGAAATTTATAAAAATATCTCGGTTGCATTTCAATATTTTTAAATGATTTTTTTTTTGCATTGGATAGTTGGGATCGTTTTGTACAAAGGCTGTTTTTTACTTTTTCGATCTTGATTGCAGAATGTTTTATGGGGGTGTTTTCATTTTCGCACCTGTTCCGAAAATGAAAGTGTCCTTACTAAAAATTCCTGTGAACAAAATCGAAACAACAAAAAACGGCTTTTGTACAGATCAATCTCAGCTATCCAATGCAAAAAAAAAAAAAAAAAAATCATTTAAAAATATTGAAATGCAATGGAGAAGAGGCTACTTTAGTCTACCGAAAAGACCCGATCGCTAATGCTAATCCTATAGAAGTAATTTATAAAGATATCTCGGTTGCATTTCAATATTTTAAAATAGTTTTTTTTTTTTTTTTTTTGCTTTGGATAGCTGAGATTGATCTGTACAAAGGCCGTTTTTCACTTTTTCGATTTTGACTGCAGAATTTTTTTCAGAGGATGCTTTCCCTTTTGAAACTGGTTCCGAAAATGAAAGTGTCTTCACTAAAAATATCTGTAAACAAAATCGAAAAAGCAAAAAATGGTCTTTGTACAGATCGATCTCAGCTATCAACACCAAAAAAAAAAAAAAAAAAATCATTTAAAAATATTGGAATGTAACGAAGAAGAGATTGCAATCAATTCAATAAGGAATGTCACTCACGCGAAAAGACCCGCTCGCTAATGCTAATCCTATAGAAGAAATTTTTAAAAATATCTCGGTTGAATTTCAATATTTTTAAATGTTTTTGCATTGGATAGCTGAAATTGATCTGTACAAAGGCCATTTTTTACTTTTTCGATTTTGACAGCAGCATTGTTTATGAGGATGTTTTCTCTTTCGAAACTGGTTCCGAAAATGAAAGTGTCTTCACTAAAAGTATCTGTAACTAAATCGAAAAAGCAAAAAATGATCTTTATATGGATCAATCTCAGCTATCAACGCAAAAAAAAAAAAAAAAAAAAAAAAAATCAAAAATATTGAAATGCAACAGAGAAGAGGCTACTTTTAGTCTACCGGAAAGACCCACTCGCTAATGCTAATCCTACAGAAGAAATTTATAAAGATATCTCGGTTGCATTTCAATATTTTCAAATGATTTTTTTTTGCATTGGATATGTGAGATCGATCTGTACAAAGGCCGTTTTTCACTTTTTCGATTTTGACTGCAGACTTTTTTATGAGGATGTTTTCCCTTTCGAAACTGGTTCGGAAAATGGAAGTGTCTGTCTTCACTAAAAATATCTGTAAACCAGTGATGGGACAGCTGCGCCAATTGCGCCAAATCGATAATGCTGCGTATTTCTGCGCCAAAACGATCATTTTTCAACAAAATTGCGTCCAACTGCGCCAATTCAATAATAATACTTGAGCCAAATCGATCATTTTCCACCCGAATTTCGCCAAAAGATTGCGAAAAAACATGCGAATTTGGTCAAAAGATCGCGAAAAACACACGATGTTTCTCAAATGATCACGAAAAAGAAGTAAATTTTAACAAAGGATCGCTAATTTCGTCAAAAAACGAATAAAACGTGGTCAAAAGATCGTGAAAAAACGTGATTTTATTAAAAGATCGCGAATAAAACGCAAATTTCGTCAGAAGATCACGAAAAGACGCAAATTTTCTCAAAAGATTCGGAAAAACACGCTAATTTCGTGAAAGGATCGCGAGAAAAACGTGAATTTTGTCTAAAGATCGCTAATTTCGTCAGAAAACGAACAAAACACGGTCAAAAGATCGTGAAAAAATGCTAATTTATTTAAAAAATAGAGAAAAACCTCACAAATTTCATTAAAAGGTCTCAAATTTCGACAAAAGATCGTGAAAAACACGAGATTTTCGTCAAAAGATCGCGAAAAACACGCGAATTTCGTCAAGTGATCGCGATAAACACGCGAATTTCGTCAAGTGATCGCGAATAACATGCGAATTTCGTCAAAGGATCGCGAAAAAAACGTGAATTTTGTCAAAGGAGCGCTAACTTCGACAAAACACGGTCAAAAGATCGCGAAAAAATGCTACTTTCGTTAAAAGGTCGCAAAAAACACGTGAATTTCGTCAAAAGTTCACGAGGAACACGCGAATTTTGTCAAAGAATCGCGAGAAAAAACGCGAATTTCGTCAAACGATCGCTAATTTCGTCAAAAAATGAACAAAACGGGTCAAAAGATCATAATAAAATGCTTTTTTCGTTAAAATATCGCGAAAAAACCCCGCAAATTTCATCAAAATATCACGAATAAAACGCAAATTTCATCAAAAGATCGCGAATAAAACGCAAATTTCATCAAAAGATCGCGAAAAGCAGGCGAATTTCGTCAAAGGATCACGAAAAAAAAACGTGAATTTTGCCAAAAGATGGCTAACTTCGTCAAAAAACGAACAAAACACTGTCAAAAGATCGTGAAAAAACGCTACTTTAGTTAAAATATCGTTAAAAAAACGCAAATTTCATCAAAAGGTCGCAAAAACACGCGAATTTCGTCAAAAGATCGCGAAAAACACGCGAATTTTGTCAAAGGATCGCGAAAAAAAAACGTGAATTTTGTCAGATGATCGCGAAAAAAAAACGTGAATTTTGTCAAAGGATCGCTAATATCGTCAAAAAACGAACAAAACCTGGTCAAAAGATTGTGAAAAGTGCGAATTTCATTAAAAGATTACGGAAAAAACCACAAATTTCATCAAAAGGTCGCCAAAAAAAGTAAACTTTGTCAAAAGATTTCGAAAAACACGCTAATTTCATCAAAAGATAGCAAAAAACGCGCTGATTTCTACAAACTGTCCGAAAAATCTGCGAATTTCGTCAAAGGATTGCGAAAGAATGTGAATTTTGTGAAAGAGTTGTGGAAAAAATGAGACTTTCGTCAAAGAATCGCAGAAAAAACGCGACTTTCGTCAAAGAATCGCAGAAAAAACGTGAATTTCGTCAAAGAATATCAAAAGGACGTTTTGATGCTCCAAAATAATTATTTTCTGCTCCAAAATGAGCATTTTTGCTGCTCTAAAATAGTTATTTTCTGCTCCGAAGTGGCTTTTTGCTGCTCCAAAATGAGCGGTTTTGCTGCTCCAAAATGGCTTTTTGCTGCTCCAAAATGAGGCGCATGCTGTTCCATCACTGGTAAACAAAAGCAAAAAATGGTCTTTATACAGATCGATCTCAGCTATCAACGCAAAAAAAAAAAAAAAAAAAGATATAAAATATTGAAATGCAACGGAGAAGAGGCTACTTTAGTCTACCGGAAAGACCCGCTCGCTAATGCTAATCATATAGAAGAAATTTATAAAGATATCTCGGTTGCATTTCAATATCTTTAAATGATTTTTTTTGCATTGGATAGCTGAGATCAATCTGCACAAAGGCCGTTTTTCATTTTTTCGATTTCGACTGCAGAATTTTTTATGAGGATGTTTTATCTTTCGAAATTGGTTCCGAAAATGAAAGTGTCTTCACTAAAAATATCTGTAAACAAAATCGAAAAAGCAAAAAATGGTCTTTATACAGATCAATCTCCGCTATCAAAACAAAAAAAAAAAAAAATAAATAAATATTGAAATGCTACGGAGAAGAGGCTACTTTAGTCTAATGGAAAGACCCGCTCGCTAATGCTAATCCTATAGAAGAAATTTATAAAGATATCTCGGTTGCATTTCAATATTTTTATTTTTATTATTATTATTTTTTTTTTTTTTTGCATTGTATAGACATTGATCTGTACAAAGGCCGTTTTTTACTTTTTCGATTTTGATTGCAGAATTTTTTATGAGGATGTTTTCCCTTTCGAAACTGGTTCCGAAAATGAAAGTGTCTTCACTAAAAATATCTGTAAGCAAAATCGAAAAAGCAAAAAATGGTCTTTATACAGATTGATCTCAGCTATCAACGCAAAATCATTTTAAAATATTGAAATGCAACAGAGAAGAGGCAACTTTAGTCTACCGGAAAGACCCGCTCGCTAATGCTAATCCTATCGAAGAAATTTTTAAAGATATCTCGGTTGCATTTCAATATTTTTAAATGATTTTTTTTTGCATTGGATAGCTGAGATCGATCTGTACAAAGGTCGTTTTTTACTTTTTCAATCTTGATTGCAGAATTTATTATGGGGATGCTTTTAATTTCTAAACCGGTTCCGAAAATTAAAGTGTCCTCACTAAAAATATCTGTAAACAAAATCAAAAAAGCAAAAAACGGCCCTTGTGCAGATCATTCTCAGATATCCAATGCAAAAAAAATCATTTAAAAATATTGAAATGCAATGGAGGAGAGGCTACGTCAGTCACGTGAAAAGACCTGCTCGCTAAAGCTAGTCCCATGGAAGAAATTTATAAAGATGTCTCGGTTGCATTTCGATATTTTAAAATGATTTTTTTTTTTTTTTGCATTAGATAGCTGAGATTGATCTGTGCAAAGGCCGTTTTTCACTTTTTCTATTTACTGCAGAATTTTTTTATGAGGATGCTTTCCCCTTCGAAACTGGTTCCGAAAATGAAAGTGTCTTCACTAAAAATATCTGTAAACAAAATCGAAAAAGCAAAAAATGGTCTTTATACGGATCAATATCAGCTATCAACGCAAAGAAAAAAAAAAAAATCAAATATTGAAATGCAACAGAGAAGAGGCTACTTTAGTCTACCGGAAAGACCCACTCGCTAATGCTAATCCTATAGAAAAAATTTATAAAGATATCTCGGTTGCATTTCAATATTTTCAAATGATTTTTTTTTGCATTGGATAGCTGAAATCGATGTGTACAAAGATGTGTGTGTACAAACAGCCGTTTTTCGATTTTGGCTGCAGAATTTTTTATGAGGATGTTTTACCTTTCGAAACTGGTTCCGAAAATGAAAGTGTCTTCACTAAAAATATATGTAAACAAAATCGAAAAAGCAAAAAATTGTCTGTATACAGACCGATCTCTGCTATCAACACACAAAAAAAGAAGAAAAAAAAAAAAAAAAAAAAAAAAAATCAAATATTGAAATGCAACAGAGAAGAGGCTACTTTAGTCTACCGGAAAGACCCACTCGCTAATGCTAATCCTATAGAAGAAATTTATAAAGATATCGTGGTTGCATTTCAATATTTTTATTTTTGTTATTATTATTATTATTATTTTTTTTTTTTGCATTGTATAGCTGACATTGATCTGTACAAAGGCCGTTTTTTACTTTTTCGATTTTGATTGCAGAATTTTTTATGAGGATGTTTTCCCTTTCGAAACTGGTTCCGAAAATGAAAGTGTCTTCACTAAAAATATCTGTAAGCAAATTCGAAAAAGCAAAAAATGGTCTTTATACAGATCGATCTCAGCTATCAACGCAAAATCATTTAAAAATATTGAAATGCAACGGAGAAGAGGCAACTTTAGTCTACCGGAAAAACCTGCTCGTTAATGCTAATCTTTTCGAAGAAATTTTTAAAGATATCTCGGTTGCATTTCAATATTTTTAAATGATTTTTTCTTGCATTGGATAGCTGAGATCGATGTGTACAAAGGCAGTTTTTCGATTTTGACTGCAGAATTTTTTATGAGGATGTTTTACCTTTCGAAACTGGTTCCGAAAATGAAAGTGTCCTCACTAAAAATATCTGTAAATAAAATCAAAAAAGCAAAAAACGCCCTTGTGCAGATCATTCTCAGATATCCAATGCAAAAAAATTATTTAAAAATATTGAAATGCAACCGAGAACAGGCTGCGTCAGTCACGCGAAAAGACCTGCTCGCTAAAGCTAGTCTCATGGAAGAAATTTATAAAGATATCTCGGTTGCATTTCGATATTTTTAAACGATTTTTTTTTTTTTTTTGCATTAGATAGCTGAGATTGATCTGTGCAAAGGCCGTTTCTTACTTTTTCTATTTACTGCAGAATTTTTTTCTGAGGATGCTTTCCCTTTCGAAACTGGTTCCGAAAATGAAAGCGTCTTCACTAAAAATATCTGTAAACAAAATCGAAAAAGCAAAAAATGGCTTTTGTACAGATCTATCTCAGCTATCAATGCAAAAAAAAAAAAATCATTTAAAAATATTGAAATGCAACAGAGAAGAGGCTACTTTAGTCTACCGAAAAGGCCCGTTCGCTAATGCTAATCCTGTAGAAAAAATTTATAAAGATATATTGGTTGCATTTCAATATTTTTAAATGATTTTTTTTTTTTTTTTTTTTTTTTTGCATTGGATAGCTGAGATTAATCTGTACAAAGGCCGCTTTTTACTTTTTCGATCCTAACTGCAGAATATTTTATGGGGTGTTTTCACTTTCGAAACCTGTTCAAAAAATTAATTTTAAAAGTAATATTGATTTGGAATTAAAACAGATATATAATCTTTTTTTTTTCTTTGTCACTGCTGAAGTATAATGGCGGATAGAATTTTTTATTCCGTAAACGTCAAAAGGCAAAAGTCTCTCATTCTATAAAAATATGTCATTTACACTCGGCAGGGAGGGTTGGGGGGGGGGGGGGAGAAAATAATAATAATTGACTAGTTTCATTAAAAATGAAAAAATATATTTGTATTTAAATTTTCTATATCTTTCCTTTTTATAATTGATAAGGTAATTCTTGTGGAATTTGTTTCTTTTACAAATATTAAATGTTTTTTTATATAGTACAAAAAGATAACTACATTACAGTTTCATTATTAAATTGCACTAGTTTAAAACTGAGAAATGTGTTTCCGAAACTTTTAAGAAAGATTTCTTTGAGTGTTTTACCGAAAATTTCGGGCCCCCACCAGTGGCCGAGAGGTTGTGCTGTCGAAGCTGGTAGACGGGAGGTGTTCGACCCCAATCACACCTGTCGGCCTAATCGTTCAGAGTTTTCGTGGTTTTCTTCGAACCTTCGATGTCCATGCGTTAATACGGGTTGGGTTCCCTTAGAAAGACCCCCACAAAGGGCACTCTCCCTGCGGGTCCATATCCCTAGAGTAGATAATCGGCCATCAAAAATCAACCGAACACGAAAATTTCAGATAATTTACAAATGCTTACCAAATTCTGTTGCGTTTGAAATCAGCATACACAGATGATATATTTCTGCTTAGTGTATATGTTGTTTTGCTTTTATTTTATTTTTTCCCTTCTGAAAGGATATTGAATAATTTTTTAATTTATTATAAACATTTTGATTAAATAATAAGCATATTTTGTTGCAATTCAAATCAGCAGTGCTAAGGGGCTACTTCATTCATGAGAATAAACCCGCTCGCTAAAGCTAATCCCATGGAGGAAATTTATAAAGATATCTCGGTTGCATTTCAATATTTTTAAATGATTTTTTTTTTTTGCATTGGATAGCTGAGATTGATCTGTACAAATGCCGTTTTTTACATTTTCGATCTTGATTGCAAAATTTTTTACGGTGAGGCTACTTTAGTCAAGTGAAAAAACCTGTTCACTTATGCTAAACCTATGGAAGAAATTTATAAATATATCTCGGTTGTATTTCAATATTTTCAAATGATTTTTTTGCATTGGATAGCTGAGATCTATCTGTACAAAGGCCGTTTTCACTTTTTCGATTTGGAATGCAGAATTTTTTTATGAGGATGCTTTCACTTTCGAAACTGGTTCCGAAAATGAAAGTGTCTTCACTAAAAAGATTTGTAAACAAAATCGAAAAAGCAAAAATGTCCTTTGTACAGATCGATCTCAGCTATCCAATGCGCAAAAAAAAAAAAAAAAAAAAAAAAAAAATCATTTAAAAATATTGAAATGCAACCGAGAAGAGGCTACTTTAGTCTACCGGAAAGACCCGTTCGCTACTGCTGATCCTATAGAAGAAATTTATAAAGATATCTCGGTTGCATTTCAATATTTTTAAATGATGTTTTTTGCATTGGATAGCTGAGACCAATCTGTACAAAGGCCGTTTTTTACTTTTTCAATTTTGAATGCAGAATTTTTTTATGGGTTATTAGTTTAGAAAGATATTCTGAAAATGAAAGTGTCCTCACTGAAAATATTATTAACGGTATGGAATAATAAGTGAAACATTTACATACAAATAGAGATTCATTAAAATATATAAATATCATAGTCTTTGGCACTTCTTTAAAAATGAAGATTATAAACATGAAAAAAGAAAAGCTATAATATGTATTTTTGCTCCGAACTCCTCCATTTCTGCTCTCAAAGCTGGTAGACGGGAGGTGCAATATCGATCCCAATCGCATCCGTCGGCCTAATTGTTATTAGTTTTCGTGGTTTTCTTCACACCTTGTTTTTCCAAGCGTAAATACGGGTTAGGTTCCTTTAGAAAGACCCCCCCCCCCCTTGAGGGTTTATATCCCTCGTGCTGATGACTGTCATAAACACAACCAACCAACCAACCTCCATAGGAAACAATTTTAAAACATATTGACATAAAAAACTGATTTTTTTTTTTTTGCAAAGTTTTATCATTTTTATTGTGAGTAATCGCCCATTTTTAGTGCTCTTTCTACTGCAAAAAATATGTTTTGTAGAACTTCAGTTAGGCCGGGCAGAATATTTTTTTCCTTTGGGTCGGCTCGGTACCAGGCTGGATATTTTGACACATGCTGAACTCTGTCGCATACCTGCCAAACTTTTTTCAGAAGATGGAATTGGAAGCCTATCTCCACTTCCTGTCTATCTGCTAATTACTTTTTATCGACGGCGCAGTGCTACTTATCTAATCCTTCTCCCACCCCCAAATATTTGCCTGGGGGGAAAGGGTGTATAGATTTATATTGTGCGATGACCCTTTTTTTCTTGTCAATTACAAGTTTAGGAAATATCATTGGTTTTTAAGATGTCAATCTTTGGAATTGGGAAACGCCTCGCGGTGGCAACATTTTTCAGCCTGTTAGGTGATATCAGTGTTTCAAATGACTGAAGTAGGCTCTTAATAGCCAATTAATAGGCAGCTCCAACCCTGTTACAACCATGTCGTTTAATATTAATTTTGAAAAATATAAATTTCGTTAAATCATAATGTGTATTATCTATTATTTTTATGTATATATTATGTTCTTTCTTTCTTATAATCTCATTATTTTGTCAATTTTCTGCTACAATTATGTGATTTAATAATATTACTTTTGATGTTCATAAATTTTGATAAGCATTGTGTATTACTTACTATTTCAGTATGCTTTGATCATATCTTGTCAAGTACCATTCATTTTGTCATATTTGATGCATAAAAGATTAATTCCACATTTTTTCATTGAATTCATTTAGTGGCCCATTCATTACCTTCAATGGCCCATTCAGCCCCACTGGTGGGATGAATGGGCCAAATTTCTATAATTTTATTTTCTATTATCATTCATTATAGACATTTTCTAATCCAATTTTTAAGACTTTTTTATATAACCAAATAAGTAAAGTAACTGAAGAGCCAATTTTGAGCCCCCCCCCCCCAAAAAAAAAATAGAAAAAATTACAAAAATTAAAAACCAAAAATTGGCTTATTCATTACCACTCTCTCCTATATTCTGTAGCAATAGACTATTTCGTGCATTTTATTTTACAGGGTTATCCCAAGTATTATTTTTTTCTTTAATTTTTTGTTGGCCCCCTAATTGTCCTCCAAATCATATAGACGTTGATAAATATGAAGTCAAATCTGTTCTTTTTAATTCTAAAATTCCAGAAGAATCTGACAAGTATATTTTTAAATATTCGACAAAATGTCTAAAATTGAAAGTTGACGGTCCTTAATAGCCATATAGTGTATATCCCATGCCGTATGCCATGCTTGATGTAACATACATCTTTTAATTTTTTACGTTTTTGAAATAAAACAAATCATCATTTTGCATTCTGATTTTTGGAGCATTCTGGATAACAAGTCCCATGCTGAAGTAATTTTTTTTCTCATTTAAAATTCATAATTGATTTCATTCATCTTAACATGAACGTCAGCAAGACGAAATACCCATGTATAGGAGGAAATGAGACAGACCTAAATCTAACCAATAACATAAAAATAGAAAGCTGTAAGCATTATAGATATTTAGGTGTAGACATTAATAGAGAAGGAAGAGACTCTCAGGAAATTAAATACAGAATTTGTCAGGGGAAAAAGGCTGTAAAAATATTAAATTCTATTTGGTGGAGTAAGGAGATCTCTAGGAAAAGAAAGTATAATATATACAACTCTATTGTAAAGAGCATATTGTTATATGGAGCAAAAGGATGGAGAATTATGGAGACAGAAAGAAAGAAATTAGCAGCAGTAGAAATGGACGCCCTAAGAAGATCATGCAGGATATCAAGAATAGAAAGAGTAAGAAATGACAGAATCAAGGAAATAATGAAAATAAAGGGAACCATACTAGATGATATTAAAAAAAAGCAATTAATCTGGTATGGTCATGTCAAAAGAATGGATAATGAAAGAATACCCAAAATAACATTCAACTATGAAACAAACAAAAAAAGGAAACGGGGAAGACCACGAAAGACCTGGATGAATGATATCTCAAAGGCAATGAGGGATAGAGGTCTGGAAGAGGAATGGACCCTTGACCGGAAGAAATGGAAAAAAACTCTTGGGGATTCTTCGGATGGCGGCATCTGACGCCATAAACCGAGTTTATATATATATATATATTTAAAATTCAAATTTTTTTTTTAACTGTTTTCTTTTTAGTATCATATCCTAAAAGTAACCTGCATGTCAAATATATGAAGTTTACAGCCCTGATAGTTTCAGAGTAATTATGATTTTAGAACATTTTCTAATCATTTCTTCCTTTTATTTATTTTTTAACAATCATATTTATGCATTTATCTCTTAAAAGTAACCACCTTTTTAAGTTTCTAGCCCTAACATTTTCAAAGAAATTATAATTTTAGAACTATTTTTCATTTGCACTCCTTTGGGGAGATAGTGATGTTATGAATATTCGTTCCCGGTATTTTGCCCTTTTGCTAAATATTCAGTTGGCCAAGTATTGAACTGTAGTTAGTGTAATACTTCAGCCAAATATCGTTGGTTATTAGCCAAATAAAATCAAGAATTTTTTCTTTCTTTCTTTCTCCTTTTTTTTTTTTTTTTTTTTTTTTTTTTCCAAATCAAACTGGCTATTTTCCAACACATTCATGAAGCTATTTGCATGACTAGATGCACAAAAATTACAACTCTTATTCTAATTCAAATAATAAGAAAATCAGATAGCATTCCTTAGAGAGGCTGAGGATCTTTTAGAAAATGGTCAAAGTTGGAAAGTTAAACCAATTTTATAAACACAATTGTTGTGGAAAGGTATTCAGTAGGGAACAGTTGATTGCAACTCAAGATGTAATACATTTATAGAAAAATGAAAAACTGTATTTACTTCTAGGGCATTTTGATATTGTCTATAAAATTCATGCTCATATGAAAATGACTGTGTAATTGTGTCAGAAAGATTCACATTGTCCAGCAGTATTTCATTTTTCTTTAAGTACAGCTTTAAATATATTTCCTGCAAAACAAAAGATCCAAGATTGTTGATACTCTTGGCCTCAGTTTCTGTGTACTTTGATATGTATTGAGTAAGTTGTAGAACTTTCTGTGTTGTAATGTATATGATGGTTCAACTGTTACAAGCTTTGTTATGTATGCATTTTCTATTTTAACCATGCCTCTTGATAATTTGTAATTTAAGTTATACAGAGTAATTTAAGACTGGTAACCAGTTTTTTTTTTTTTTTTTTTTTTTTTTTTTTTTTTTTTTTTTAAGACTGACAAATTTGTTTTACAAATTTTACTGTTCAATAGGAACACAAACCCCTTATAATAAAATTTACTAGACCAATAACTATTTCTGGAAGTATCTCATTGTTAAGAGTAAGCATTGTGAGGGGCTTAATTTTGAATGTATGAAAGGATAAAAGTATTAATGAATAGTGAAAGTGAAGAATTTTCTTTATATTTTAATGTAAATAACTTGCTATCTACTGAAAGTCAATTTATAGGTCTAACTAAAAAGGATAAAATGTGCGTTGTTAATTTTTTGTGATGAAATAAGTTTTCTATGTAAATTAAAAAATAATAAATTAACATATATGACAGTGGTAATGAGTTTCTATATCAAATAAAATGTACAGGAATTATAAGTATTTATAGATAAAATTATGCTGTTAATAATTTAGATTTAATAAATGTTATTTTTTATTAGCATCAAGGTGTTTAAAATATATATATTTTTTTAATCAACCAGTTAAAAGTCTTAAGCATACAAATAAAAAATATCTATTCTATTTGGGTTTCATTTTATTTCAGTTTTTAAGTTTAATATTTATATATAATTAAAATGAATATTTAAAAAAATTTTGGTATTTGGCTGTTGAAAATTTGATATTCAACCTAAAATTAGGTCAAATGTTCGGTATTTGGCTAGTCTGACAAATCACTAATCATTGCATCCCTGTTAGGAATAAAAGATCATGAGATAAAAAGTATCCTGTGTTGAAGCAGAATTAGTTTTCATCGCAATTTCAAATATGGGTAGACTATTTGAAATCAGCTTCATATTTTCAGATTAACTATAAATTTAAAAAGTTTTCCACTCATTTTACATTTTCAAAAGTTTTTTTTTTTTTTTTCTAAGTTTAGTTTTTAGTATTATATACAGTAGAACCTCGATTATCCGAAGTAATTGGGACCGATCATCTTTCGAAAAATTGAAATTTTCAGATAATCGAGAATGCTTCAATTTTAAGATTAAGGAGAAATATATGCAATATTTCTTATTGTGGTGACAAGTGCTTAATAAAAATAAAGCAATAGCAAAATAGAAACAAGAATAAATTACCTCAATTTTAATTTTGAAATTAAGTACCTTTTACATATATCACAAGGGTTTGAAAAAATGTTTTGTCTATCGCAGTTTCGGTAGCCTTTGCTTTGAAGCTCTATTACAGAGTTCTTTAATATTATTAGTTCACCAGTATCACAATCTGCTGCTCAAGCCATGCCAAATTTTCTGCAAAACATTCAAAAGCTTCAGAATTGCTAATTTGTTCGTTTTCTTCGTTCCCTCCGCAGCTTATGGGAGCTCACGTTAAATTCAAAAGACCTCTAAGAAAAGGAGTCAAAAGCATTTATATGTACTCGTACTTCGGAAAGGACCACTTGTGCATAAGGAATATAATAGTTAAATAAAGCTTTCAAAAAAGATTTTGTACACAAGGAATGTGATAGTAATAAAAGTTTTAAAAATGGATTTTGGTTAAGAGTTTTGGATAAAAGAGGCTCTACTGTATATTAATTTGATTTTTTTTTCTTTTTTTAAATCAGTTGCATATTTTATTTTAGGATCCAAATCAGTTGATACGAGCCAGTGCTTTAAGAGTTCTGTCCAGTATTCGAGTATCTGTTATCGTTCCCATCATGATGCTTGCTATTAGAGATGCTGTAAATGACATGTCTCCTTATGTTAGGAAAACAGCAGCACATGCTATTCCTAAGTTATATAAGTTAGTTTTTTATTATTATTTTTTTTAAAGTTGTTACTAGCATAATGATTGTTTTTACGCTCTTTTATTTAACTTAACCTTGTTTTTGTATGTAAAGATGGAATTTTGAAATTGATTTTTAAACCACTTCATGATATGCCAGAGTTATTAAAATTACGTTCACTAGGTGTGTTTCCAAGGAGAATACAGCATTTTAATATTTTTTTAAAACTTAAATATAAAATAATACATTAATTTTAAGGCTTTTTTCCATTAGCACATACAATATTCTATAGGAGTTGAAATAATAATGGATTTAAATATGTGCCCTAAACAATCACAAAAATAGGCCAAATGGCTGCCATAAACTGCAGCAATGAAACATTTTAAAAGCTGAAATGTAGAAAGTAAATTGTGATTAAAAAGTGAAGAGTGTATTACATTTTTTTAAAAATATGTTTTTATCAATTAATAGTTCAATACATATTAATTATTTTACAATTATATATCCAGAAATCAATTTAGAAATCCTATAAAGATTGTTGAAATAATGCTTTATATTTTCTTTCCTGTTGCCCTATTTAAAATAAAAACAATGCAAAAATTATATGCTTTTTAATAAATTCACTTGCTTGTATTCTACCAAGAGTATAAAAAGCAGTGAATTTTTCATAATCGAGTTCGATACCCATGCAAAATTAATGTATTGTAATGGAAATTATTAGGAGAAAACATAATTGCAATAAAAAAAATTAGGCATTATTTTCAAGATCAACTTTGAATGTTTATAAAAGAATGTTTTTAAAAAATTATTTTTACTTTTATACTTATTATGTTGTACCATCTTTAAACTTATGTATTATGAAATTTTTCATTTATTATTATGGTATGCTATTGAATTACTTTTAATCATTAGTATTTTGAATTGAATTTAAATTTGATTATTAATACACTTCATGAGGATGTTTCCTTCCTTATCACATTTTAAGAATGTTGTAAAATTTTAATGCATGTCAAAATTATTTTAATAAAAAGTGTGTGATCTTTTATTTTTGATTCAACAGCTATACAATTTAAGAATTTTGGATGTTTCTTCTGCAAAAATTCTTAATTCTGTTAGTTTGTGACAATAATCAGAAGAGTTAATTAATGTGTTAGTGGTAGGAACTTAAAATTTATAATTCTCTCGTAGTACTACAACGTTATCAACAAAAAATATTTTAATGAAATTTTTTATGACTATGTAGAATTTTTCGATATTAGAAAAGAGCGATGGACATGGTAAACTGTAAGCATTCCAAAATTTGATAATTCAACTTAAAACAAAGGCTGAAATATGTCAATTGCCACAATAAAATATGAAAATTTTGCTTTGAATAATACAAAAATAGTTTGCAGACTATTATATCTGTTCTGTTGAGAGGGTGGGGGATTCCAGTTGATCTAGTATTTTTCTTATATTGTTAAGCTGCTTTTTTCAAGATATACATTTACAATACCTCTTTTTTTTTTTTTTTTTTTTTTCCTTTCTGTCACTACAAAATAAACATTATAATAGTTACTTTCATATTCGAAAATAAGTAATATTGCTGACTTAAAATCTGTTGTCCCAGATCTAAATTTTATATTTAGAATATGGCTTATAACATGAACAAATGAAAATAAATAGCTGGGGAAGGGAAATGATTTGAGTTTGTTTCATAAGCATGCTTGTATATATGATTATGATGTACAGCATTATGTAATCATAGTTTGCACTTGTGCAATAAAAGAGTTTTTTTCTTTTCTTGTGAAGAATTTCTGTATAGTTGATTCTTTGTTTTGGTGTTTTGTTTTAAATTGCTCACTTTTAGTTATTAATTCTGTTATATCTAATATATTTTTATCTTAAAAATAGCTATTCTTCTTTGTTAGATGTTTATGTATTAAATTATTCCAATGGTTAGTTGTCAGCAATACTACTCTGATTTAAGAATCAGGTAATGAAAACTGCTACATCCAAATGCTAGATTTTGTGTGTGTGTGTGCTCACTATATTTCCCAAATCTTTAAATTAGTATGCTGTTTATCAATTATTTATTTTGTAAGAATTAAAATGAAAAATACTTTTAAAAAAACTTTTGAACTGCTGGGGAGGAACTGAAAACTTTAAAAAAAATTGGCTACATAAATATAATATTATCTCCAAGCATCTAGCTATATACTTTATTACTGTTATTAGTGATCATATTCCTCTGGTTAGTTCTTATAAAGATAACTTAAATAAAAGTTAACATCAACATTTAAAAATTAATATATGAAGTGTTGTGATTATTTATGAGGGAGTCCTACTTATGAAAATTAATAATTAAAATCTCCCTTATGTAATTAATATTAAAATAATCCGATGCAGTACAATAGGTCATTAGAAAAATAATTTACACATGATGCAAAAAAAAAATAAAGAGATTAAATTTAAATTAATAATTAACAAAATTTATTTACAAGAATTATTTATACAAAATACATAATCATAATTATATGCATTCAATCTACCGACTTTTGTTATCAAAACAATTAATCAAAATTTCGTCTTATCTTAAATTATTTCTTGATTCCACATTATAATATACAGTCGAACTCGGTTATGACGTCATTCAAGGGACCATGATAATTATGACGCTATAACCAAGTGACGTAATAACAGAGGTCGAGTCAGAAACATAGGGTATAAGTAAAGAACATGTGCACACTACCCTATTTTCATTCTTATAAAGTAAGAATGGTAGTATAAATTGTATAATAAATTGTAAAATGAGTATAAATTATACTTACTATATTTTTCCAAAAAAAATAATAAAATAAATTTATTACTGCATAACATGATAATATTA
Organism: Maratus speciosus; assembly: GCA_963932465.1. NCBI lineage: Eukaryota > Metazoa > Arthropoda > Arachnida > Araneae > Salticidae > Maratus > Maratus speciosus. The sequence goes on from OZ010792.1 coordinate 246,840,574, forward strand.
GAGCTAGGAAGGCATATTCGGAGAGAAAAAATGTTCAATCGTCTTTTGTTTATTTTTCTAACAAAATAAATTTCATTCTATATCATCTTCAATGTGCCCAATAAATTTTAAAATTGTTGTATCTGTGATTTGGCTTATATAAAAACATGACAAAGTCTTATTGCTTGCTGGGCGTCTTTTGGTGGTTGGTGGTACTACATCATCAATTTATTGCCCTTCTTCATCAACATTAACATTTTTGTCTGTCTCTTGCTCTTTTCTGACAGTTTCCAAATCCGCTTTAAGTTCTGAAGTTATCACATTGTCATCTACAGCAACAAAGTCATCCAAATTTCCATAAAAAGTCAGATTTTCCAAATCCACGATTCTTGTCTGACAAAGGCAAATATTTTTCATCTTCTTCACTTTGTGGGATTTCACTAACATTTTCTTCTGTAGAAACAAAACCAGCATTTCGAAATGCGTTTCGATTTGTTTTTTCTGTAACACACGTCTCCAGGCATTATCCAAAAAGGAATTGCATTTAAAAAATTTATACTGCAAAACTTATTTTCGTCTGAGCATTTTAAAATGTGCATAAACATGAACTTCTGATAGTTGCTCTTAAAGGCTTCTGATTACAACTTGATCCATAGGTTGCAACTTGCTTGTACAATTTGGTGGTAGGAACACTAACTGTATTCTGTGCAAAATTTTCCATCGGGAATGGCAGGACAGCTATCTACTAAGAACTAGAGTAGAATCTTTTGCTTTTGTTTGCAGAGTTCCTTATCTTATGGTGCCACTTTTTCTTCAGACAACTCGGATGTCATCCAAGCTTTTCTGCTGTGCTGGTGGTTGACTGGAAATTTTTTAACTTTTTTGAAACATCATGGATATTTAGACTTTCCAATCACAGTTAAGATTTTCTTCTCTGTTCCAGTCATATTTCCACGCACAAGAACTGTAATTCTTTCCTTTGACAATTTTCAGCCATAGCACTTTTCGTTCTTAAATGAAAGAGTTTTGCCGGGAGTAAGCTTAAAAAAAATGGTCAGTCTCATCTGCGTTGAAAATGTCTGCCTTGTCAATCTTTTGGCCATACATCGCTTAGCCAATCCTGAACACACTTGTGGTCAATGCTTTTTTCTTCACCACATACCTTGTAAAAGCGCTATGCTATGATGAGCCTTAAATCGATTTATCCAACCATTGGAACAAATAAAATTTGCATGTTCAGGCAACTTCGCAAGCTGTTTAGATTTTGTCATCAGCATTGGGCAACTGATTGGTACGTTCAGAGTTTTTTGCTGCTTAAATCATTTTAACAATGCCCCAACGAGGTCTTACTTATCCGGCTTCCTCATTCGGTTAACTTTTTGCCATTTTGTTCAAAAGCACTTAAACTTTTCTCTTTTTTTTTTTCCAGATAGAGCACATTGTTGAATTTACTAACCCAAATTCTCAACAAAATTCAACTTTCTTCTTCCCTTTATCCGATGCTTTAATAATGTTAACTTTATCTCCCAAAGAAAGAACTTTTCTTTTTATTGATGCTATAATGATTAAAGTTTCTATCTGAAAACAGGAGAGAACTGTAAATCAGACTAATGATGTTGCTGTCAGGTCAGAAACAATACAACTTTTACAATGTCTTTGGTCAACCACCGAGTATCATTCAATTCCTCCATCTTTCTTCGCCTTAACTAATCTAACTGGTATTCTTCGCCATTTGTTTAGACCATTGAACTTGGAATTCTTACTACATCCTTCCTATACCTATGGTTTAGACAGATAAAGAGTAGAAGTTTCACTCTGTTCACTGTCAATCCGCCAGAAGTGTTTCTCCTAGCTGATACTGCAAGACAGGACTGAAAAACTGTGTGTAGGCGTGAACTGGAGCCAGCTGTGATTTTAATGTCTCCCATTGGTGACAAATTGGACTTCCTTGTTTTGAAATCAGATTATATTGCTGCCATTTTTTGAGAATAAATATATTAGTTTATGTATATTTTTTGACGCAATAACCAGGGTTGCCGTTTTAATTATGATGTTATTTCTGAGTTACTATAACATTAGGGTCTATGGGAGTTTCATGGGGACTGAAAAATTTTATGTTATAACCGAGCTGTCACTATAGCCGAGGACACTATTACTGGGTTCGACTGTATTATTATTATTATAATTCAATATTTAAATCTTAAGTTTTATTACAGGGCTCCCAAATGGTCTCCTTTTTCCCCCAAAGTCCCCTTTTTGGAAAATGGTCCCCTTTAGTCCCCTCTCTGTGGCTGGAAAAAATTTACTAATGTGGAAAAATCGCTGCAAAACACTAAATATCACAAAAGTTCAAATATTGCATTTTACTAGCAAGCTAAAACATTGTAACTGGAATTCTCTCATGAATGTCAAAAAATTGCTGCACAGTGTGAAAAGATGTTAAAATACGCATTGAAAATCTCTTTAAAAATCACTAAAAATTCAAGTTAGAGGACAAAATTTTACTACATTAAGCTAGAAGTTTGAAACCGAATTTCAAAAAATTTCCATAAAATGTAAAAAAAAAAAAAAAAAAAAAAAAAGAAAAAAAAAATTCAAAAATTGCTATAGGAATTCAATGTTATTGAAAAGAGGACAAAATTTAGTAAGTTCTGTGAAAAGATTGAAACTGGAATTCTTCTACAAATGTCAAAAAATCACATAGAAAATTCAAAAATTGCTGTAATAAGCTTTATTGAAAAGAGGACAACATTCACTGAATTGGGCTAAAAAATGGAAACACTATCCCATTTACTAGTGTGAAAAAGTCGCTGCATAAAAACCGCTAAAAATTCAGAAAATCAGAGAAGTCAAAATGTACTATATTAGGGCTAAAACATTGTACCGGAATTTTATCACAAATGGGAAGGGGGGGGGGGTTGAGTATCCCCCCCCTTATCTATTTTTTGAGGGGCATTATTCTTTGAAATAAGAGTATACTTTACAATTAGTGTGAATAGCCTGTGAGCTCATTGCCAGCAGCTTAACTGGGCACTTTTCTTTTTATTTATTCACTGATCACTGTTACTCTGTGTTAAATTTGAAGAAATGCACTATACTTTGTAATTACTCATGTGCAACTCTGTTAACAATTGATTTGATATTTTCATAGATGCATTAATTTTTAGTGTTTATATTTTATTGCAAATCATTTTTTGCTGTTATAAATATTAAGAGGAAACGTCAGTGAAATTCTTTGAAAAAAATATATATTTTTAATTGGCTTAAATTTTTTGAAGTATTTTTCCCTTATCCAGGCACAATTGTCTCTAACATCTCTTCTTTTCTTTTGCCAATAGCCCTCCATGCCATTCTTGTTTCACATCTCCTTCAAAATAGAAAATCTTCTATGAAGAAATAATTTATAAGTGATGATTATATTGATTTACTACAAGAGTAGTTATAAAATAAGCAACTTATCACATTTAGCACTTAGGCTCAAAATAGCGATTGATGTCCAGTCAACAGAAATAGAAAAGTACTTTTTAATTTCCCTATAAACTGGATGTATTGGATTTTTCTTTTCTTTTCATGGATAAAAACCTCCACGATATTTGAACTTTGTTTTATTACTTGTTTTTATTTTATCAGCTTTAAGTTAAATGAATTGAATAAGAGCATAATTTTTACTTTAGATGTTTTGCATAAATTGCATTAGCAGACTAAATGCATTAAAAAAGAAAAAAAAGTGATAATATGACCTGTACCTTGTAGTTCTAATTAAAGTGCAAAACTTTCTTTATAATTAATCTCATTTAATCTTGTATAAAGTAAATAAGAATACATTTTCAAAAATTTGTACAGAGCATGGCAAGTAATGTACATGAATGCAATTGAAGCAACACATGTGATTTACGACATATGACCAGATAAAGAAAACACCAATTTACTGTTAAAAATAAATTTTTTTTATTATTATAAATTATGCATTTTTGTCTTTTGTATAAAGGTTGTGATCTGTTTTCAGGAGTTTTTATAACTGTTCTTTGAATTTCACTTTTTAATTAATAACTATCTGATATCTATATTTTTATTTAGTTTGGATCCTGAACAAAAAGATCAGCTAATTGAAGTTTTAGAAAAATTGTTGTCTGATAAAACTACTGTAAGCAGAATTTTTTTTTCTTTACTTTTGTTGTGTTTTGATTTTTTTTATTGCTTAAAAATTTAATTTTAAATTTAATTTGTTTAATTTCATTTTACAGTTAGTCATGGGAAGTGCTGTTATGGCTTTTGAAGAGGTATGCCCTGACAGAATTGATTTGATTCATAAGAATTATAGAAAACTTTGTAATCTTTTGGTTGATGTAGAAGAATGGGGCCAAGTTGTTATTATGAACATGTTAACGCGTTATGCCCGTACTCAGTTTACTGATCCCAATAAATATGTAAGTAATTTCAAATCTTGCATTCTTCTTTTTGTGTGGTATAATAATTCTACACTTTTTATTCTGCTGTAGCTTTGTAAATGTCTTAGTTTCAGCATTTAGTCAATATTGTGCTATTACTTCTTGTTATAATATAACCTTAATATTTTAACAGTTATTCTTGATTTTTTTGTTATTTACTGTTTTATTTTTTATTTTTTTTGTAATTCTTTTTACATCCTTGAACATCCTTGAATAAGTGGGGACACTGAAAAGGTGCATAACATGAATAAGTGGTCACAGGCCTTTCCAACGATATGCCACATGAGGGGTCTCGCCCAAAGTTAGAAAAGTGGCCCTAAGGACCCAGCTATATAATTATTATTTCATTTGTCTAATTAAATCCACTGTTGCAAATAAAATGTTATATTTCATTTCTTTATCGTCTTGATTCACACATTGTTCAATAACAAAGAGCAAATATTCATCAACATCTCTGAAATCTAAATACCATAATGAAATGAAAGCCATAGTATCTGTAGCATAAAATGCATATGCTCAGAGATTCAGCTTACACCAACAATAACGTAAAAAAAAAATATATATATATATAATATATATATATATATATATATATATATATATAATCTGATGTCAGTGATCACACAGAAAACTGCATGTATGATATTTATCACCCACCGAAACGAAATCACATACCATTAGTATCATGAACACCGAACCCGAGGAGTCGGTATTTAATATCACAATTTAGGCTGGCAGAAGTCGCACCGTTAATATCAAGAATACCGAAACCGAGGAATCTGTATTTTTAATACCACGGTTTAGACTTGAGAGGAGACACTCCGTTAGTATCATAAAAATCGGAACAGACGATTCAGTTGTTAATACCACGGTTTAGACTGGCAGAATCTAGAGAAGTCGAAGCTGAAGAAGCGCTGCTTAATGTTGCGATTTAATGAAGAACCACGATAATCACAGTTTACATCACGATTATGATGTTCGTGATATACCGTTTTGTAAGGTTTAATATTGTTATCATGATTTGCATTTTATATCAATTTTATCAATATATCACCCAGAACTACTTTTAAGTTATTTGCATTGAAGTACATACAGTTTTTTACCACAGAAAACAGCGAATGCTTACATGCATAAATATATAAAAACACTAATTTTTTTTTATTGCATAACGTAAATCAAAAATCTTTATATTTATTGATTGCAATATATATTTATATATTTTAAACCCTCCGAGCATCTTGAGGGCGTTCCTGCATTTTCATAAAAATGCTTATAAAAATAATTTTAATTAAAATTTTCTTTTCCTGTTTGTTTCTAAAATACACTTCATGCTTTTTTTATTTGATAGACATCTTGAAATACAATTCTGTTGAAAATATTTTTGTCTACAACAGATTAAAGTTGTTTTTGGGAAACTGAAAAATATGCCCAAACCGCTCAGAGAGTTAAAATATTTCTTACTTTATTTCTGAGTAATATTGTAATGAGTACTGTTTCGGCCAGTTGTTATGAACTGTGCAAATACAGAATTAAAAAAAAAAAAAAAAAAAAACTTGTGCACACATAAGTGCACTCACATATTAAAGCATAAATTTTTAAAATATAAACAAAGATTAAAGAGATGACCTGTAATATGCAAAATGCTTAAAAACAAACAGTGCAGATTAATTTTCTTGTTTGTACACTACAAACAGTGTTTTGTTACTTTTTCGGCCAGATGTCATGCACTCTGCAAATACAGAATTGAAAAAAAAAATAAAAAATAAAATTGGTGCACACATAAGTGCACTTGCATATTAATGTGTACATTTTAAAGATATAAACAGTCAGTCAAGAAACAGTACAGTCTCTTAATTTTTAATCTGCATTACAACAATTCTTTAATTATGTTAGCTTACTTATCATAGAGTATTTTTTTAAATACGCGACTTGATTAAAATATTTTGCATTACATTAAAATAAATAATCATTGTTTAACGTCTAAGTAAATCGCTAAGTAAAACATTAAGGTTCTTCTTGCACATGACTTATTGGATGATGTTTCTACATATAAAGTTTTAAGTAAAGACCTTACACCAAGTATTCAGAAGAACCTTAATGTTTTACTTAGCGATCTAGAAAAAAAGAAAAAACTCCCCCCGGATACAGCTAAAAAATTAAAGTGTTATACTGGCATTATTCCGGCTTTTTATGGTTTACCTAAAGTTCATAAAACTAATATGCCTCTCCGTCCAATTATAGATTATACTCGTTCACCTGTCCATAAATTGTCTAGTTTTTTATCGACATTGTTGAAACCTCTAACTTTGGAATCCATTTACTGTCTTACATCAGCTTATCAATTTTTGGACTGTCTTAAGAGTTTCCGTTTTCCACCTAACTGCGTGATGGCTTCATTTGACGTAGTGTCTCTGTATACATCTATACCAATTAATTTTGCTTGTGAAGTTGTCCAGAAAGTATGGCCTAATTATAATATGGACTCAAGTCTTGACATTTTAAACGTTGTTGATCTTGTGAGATTTTGTCTTACATCTAATTGTTTCATTTTTGATGAAAAATTTTATAGCCAAGTTAATGGAACTGCTATGGGATCCCCAATTTCTGTTAGAATAGCTGAAATAGTAATGCAGTACATTGAGTGTGAAATAATGTGCCTTTTAGGCTCTAAGGTCTGTTTTTGGAGACGTTATGTCGATGACGTTTTTCTTCTTGCGAAGCATGAGGATTTGAATGACATTCTACAAACTGAACTCTATCTGTCCAGCAATCCAATTCACTGTCGAAATCGAGACTGATCGCAAATTACCTTTCATCGACATTATGGTTGAAAGAGTAGAGAATACTGATTTTCAGAAAGTTTTAACATCTGTATACCGTAAGGCTACAAATTCTGGGCAATACCTAAATTTTGAATCTATGAACCCACTCTCCCATAAAATCACAGTCATTAGAACTTTAATCCGCAGAGCTAAAAGTTATTGTAATACTGATGCAGCCTTCCAATTTGAAAAAAAGAAGATATTTATTGACTTAATTCAAAATGGCTATCCTTTAAGATGGTTAAAAAGGATTTTCTCTGAGCATCGCGTGTCATCCTCTGTAATTTGTAAGGATCCCGCTATTTACATATCTCAAACAAATATCTTTACAAATATCTTTCTGAAAAAATCTCTAGCCGTTTGAAGTCTCATAATATCGGTACATCATTCAAGCCTCAAAATGTTTTTAAAAACTTACTTTATAAATCTAAACCTAAAATTCCCCCCTTACTAAGAACCTGTTCAATTTACAGTATCCCATGTAAAGATTGCGACTCGGTATATATTGGCAAAACTGGTCGCACTTGCACCATTCGCATTGCCGAGCATAAACGTGCTTACAAATCTGGAAACCTACAGTCTAAAATTGTACAGCATTCTTTAGATACCGACCATATCACAGATTTCGCAAATATGAAAGTTATTAGATCTGGTTGCAATAATATTAAAAGTAGGGTTTTTCTGGAAGGTGTGTTCACTCGTAAGCAAACGTCGCCGATAAATGAATCATGTGCACTTCCTCCTGAATACTCAGCATTGTTTTAAAACAATTTATAATTTAATTTTAACTGATAATAATTTTTAACTGTAAACATGATATATAGTTTTCTGTCATTTGAATGTTTTGTTGTACTGATGAGGGGCTAAAATTTAGCTCGAAACGTTTGCTTTTTAATTGTATTAAATGTATTTATGTAATTTTACTTGTATCTCTGATGGATTGTAATATATATTTTTTATTTTGCATTACAGTTTAATTGCTTTAAACCTACAAACTGGTTAATTTATTTAATAGAAAACTTACCAATTGCTGAATAATGATCACCATCTTGCTGGGAAAAAAATAGTGTAACCAGTTTTGTGCTTCACACACTAATTGAGGAAGCATGTAAAACAATTTACTACACTAACTGAAAAATATCTGCATTTAGAGTACTGCATCAGGTCGGGTTACTTGCTTTTACCCGAACCGACTCTTGGTTCGATCCATCATTGGTAGATTTTTTGTTGCAGGCCGGGTTCACTTTCATTGTTTCGGTTTGGGTTTTGACTCTAGTGGGTCGACCCGAATTTCAAATGATATCCAAAGTATTTTTTCAGGTTGAAGATCTATGTACAGGGGTGGGGGATTTCTAGAAAATCTTACCAGCCAAGGATTTATTTCACCAGCCAGTAAAATGCAATGTATAATTGAAAATTTTTATGACAAAATTACGCAACTCAAAAATAGTTGGTTACTATTACTATAATGCATTTTCATATTTTTCTTCCCTATAAATTTAAAGAATATAAACAAGAGATGAAAGTTTAATATAAAATAGAACTTAATACCATGTTTACATCGCAATAATTAGGAAAGTTGAAAAATATAGCTAACTACTAAAAAAAAAAAAAAATTTCAGCAATATCTCTATAGTTGGCAGTTTTCAAAAACTACCTAAAAATTCACTCACCCTTGTGACGGTGATTTATGTACCCAGGTTCATGAATGAGTAGAAAAACTCCAACACAATACATTAGGAGACTTAAACTTTTTATTATAAGGAACCTTTAAAAGGGGGGCCGTGAAAATACAGAGAGACTGGGAGAAGTAACAAGATTGCCCGTTAAGGCGCTTCCTGTAGGGGGAACGCTGACGTCTTTCACATTCGAGATCAGAGGCAGTAGTGGTAAAATATTCATTTCAATTACTCACTCATTGGCGAGATGAATAGGAACATATGTACTATATTGGCGATGAATATGGGTGGCGTGGACAAAGGAATCAGAAGAATCCTGAAGTATTACATAGACCTACGCCATTACATAGACCTACTAAAACCTATGCCATGGCGGGCTATATGGTTACAAGTATTTTTAAATTCCTGCGGTAAAGCGGGGTGATTGAAGGGATAGCTAACACGTGATATTACATGTACTTTAGAACTGAACAACTGTCTGTATTAGTCAGGATGGCATCTGGTCATTATCTGAGAAACTAAAGAGTGAGAGTTAATAGGAATGCACGCCCAAAAAGGGTGAGAAAGATCTAATGCACAGTTGTGTTGTACATAAAATATGCATTACATATTGTCGGCTGAGAGGCGAACGAAATTCACTTCTATTTTATTCTTTTATTTTATCTCAATGGAAAATCACTGTGGTTACGACATATTCTTATCCGTGTGAAAGTGAAAGAAAAGAAGGAACTGACTGCTAAATGATGCATGCATTTAAAACATACATTTAAAGTATAAATGAAACTTACAGTAGTGTGAGGGGGGGGGGGGAGTGACTGAACACAGACATATGAAATTAAGTATAAACTGTTAAATTTAAACTTTAATAATTTATTTGGGAGGTGGGGGGGGGGGGGGGTATAATGACAACTCCAAAATGAACCAGTAAAGTTAAATGTTGATTTTTTGAGGGGAGAGGAGGATAAATGAATATATAACGGGAAAGCCGTTATATATATCACCCATTACCACCAGAAAAAAAAAAAAACTGTGATGCTTGTAGAACAGTTTTTTTTTTTTTTAAGAGGAAGATTACCTTGTCCACCCCATACGTATAAGTATTTAAAAGAGATATAACATAATAACAAAGATAAGCCTCCATATATGTATAAAAATACCAGTGTGCTTGCAATTTTTAAATGTTTGCAAATAGCAAAACTTTTCAGGCCATGATAAATGGCGCCTTTTTTATCTATTCTTGGATATCAGTAGTCCCAAACAGTCTCCAAGAAAGAGCAAATAATATTTTTTGTGTTTAACAGGATCCTTTTTTTTTAAATAGCTCTTTAGTATTTTTAAGAGGCTGGTACCAGCATTTTTCATGACCAAATAAGAGAAGTAATTTTTTTAGTATCTTGTTATATTTTCTTCTCAAAATAAAATAAGCATAACATAAATGCAAGCAACAAAAGACACAGATACAACTTTAAAATGAAATATAAAATAAAAGACATATGTATGTCCGTAAATAAAAGTTAAATGAAGTAATAATAAAAATAAAAACAAAAAGGTAGAAAATTGGTTTTCATGCACACAGCACATGACTACAAAAGAATGGGACGCATTTAGCATGCCTATGAATGGGTGTAGCCCTTATTCTTGTTAAGTAACAAGTGTGATGGCATCAGTTTACAACATCAGCACTAGGGGAGGAGGGAGTTTTGAAACCCATACATCAAGTGATACATAGGTCCCTGCTCCCTAAAGATCACATTGATCTTCAAAGGAGCATGCGTCGATGTATCATATAAAAAAATTATGTTTATTGAATTGAAACATCAATTACAGGGTTTTGTCTCTCTACACAATGAAGTTTGGACCCTTAGGGCAAAAATTTTGAACAGGAACAAAACTTCAGAGGGGATAAATTAAAAATAAAAAAAAAATGAGATAAATATCTCACATATCAAGGTGAAGGCAAGTCCGAAAGTGTGGAGAGACTGGTGACATGATCGGGAAGTATAACAACTGCAATTGTTATTCAAAATAAACTCTAAGTTTGTATTACCTACAATGTATCAAGAAGGATATTACCTTAAGCTGTATTGTATGATATTAAATAATGTTTTAAACATTTAGTGTAGCTGCAATAGGTTAATAATGGTACAAATAAAAAATTTAAAGAACTGTATTGTGAAGTTTTGTTATTACAGAAATCAACATAATAGCTAAGACGTGTTTAATGTCTAAGTGAAGTTTAACCAGAAGATTTTATTTAATCTCCAAATTTAAAAGAATATGTGTAATTATGTACATGTAGAAAACCAAAGCAAATGTGATGAAAACAATCAAAACATCATAAGTTTGAAATTTAAAGAAAATGCATGTGAAGGAGTAGCATTGTTGTGAAACAAAGTGATGGCGACATGAATTGTCATGGCATGAAAGAAATATAATAATAAAGGAAAATTAAGAATCTGTTAAAAATTAAATTTTTAATAAATGTTTATATTGTGAATATCATGTGAAGTCAAAAGTAGTTCCTGATATAATGAGACATAAAAAGGAAATATCTTAATGTGTAAAGTTGAAAACTAGAAACAATTAAATGTTTTCAATTGTGTATGATGTGTTTTTTTTTTTTTCTTTTACCAATCAAAATATCGATGAACTCAATTGTAATACCAATGAACTAAATTGTAAGTGTATCTCTATGAACCAAAGAAAAAAATGTGTATTTAAATGAACGAAGCAAAGTAAAAGTATCTCACAATGAACAAAAACAGTGTATATCAGTGAACAAGAGTTAATTTCAACGACTTAGTTGCAAGATTAATGCACAGCAATCTAAGTACCTCAATGAACAAAGATGTAAAATTATTGCGATGAACTAAAGTGAACAAGTATTTCACTGACTTAAAGTGTAAAGTAATACAATGAACTAAAGTGTGTGTAAATGATGAACGTTGCTACCGGGTGTCCCAAAAAGGACTGACATTTTAAAATTCAATAACTTCCAAACGGTGACAGATATTAAAAAAATTCTTGCAGGAGGGTTATGCATAAAGTCAAAAGTTTTTTTTTACAGTGATTTTCGATTTTAGTTCGAATTACAAACAATAGATGGCGCTGCAATCAATAGAGGCTAAATTCAGGCTCGATTTTTGGTACTTTGTGGCCCGGATAATACTTTTATTCCATCTCCTTTTTCTGCATGGAACAACAGAAAGGACAGATGTGTAAGAAAGAAAATGCTATGAACTAAGAATTATCACCCAAAGGACAAAATGATAGTGCAATTGGTCCCTGAAGTACACAAAGAATTGGCAACTCAATGAACTAGTGTAAAGTTTTTTTCCATGAACAAAATAAACTATGAACTCAGGTGTGGTATCTATGAACAAAAATTCTTAGTGCATCAATGGAACCAAGAGCCTTGTATCACTAGTACAAAAAGTGTGTAGCCTAAAATTGAAACAGACATACAAAGTAAACTGTTTTTTAAAGTAGCGAAAAGCGCAAAAAAGAGAAATGTAACCAGGAAATGCTACTTGTGTGATAAAATGTAACTTAATAAACTTAACTAAGATAAACAAGCAAAAATTTTATCCAAATTTCTGAAATAGATAAAAAAATTACAACTAGTGTAATATTAAATGTTTAGAGTTGTATAAATGTGTACACTTTCAGTAAAAATCTTCCAAAAAGTGAAAAACAAATAGTCTGATAACGCGTATCAGAAAAGATTTCACCTTTGTTCCATTTCGACATTCATTTAACTATTTGCCAGCTAAATAATCAAATGAAAGAGCAACTCACTGTACACTTGTGCTTATAAAAATTGCAAGCTCTTGTGATTGCAAATATTTTCTTTGAAAATATTTGCATTTTTTTCAAGATTTTTTGACGAAATTTGCGTTTTTAGGCGATCTTTTGACGAAATTTGCGTTTTTTCCATGATCTTTTGATGAAATTTGTGTTTTTTCTACGATCTTTTCACGAATTTTGCGCTTTATCCGCGACCTTTTTACGAAATTTGCATTTTATCCGCGATCTTTTCACGAAATTTGCGTTTTATCCGCGATCTTTTCACGAAATTTGCGTTTTATCTGCGATCTTTTCACGAAATTTGCGTTTTATCCGCGATCCTTTCACGAAATTTGCGTTTTCCCGCTATACTTTGAAGAATTTTGTGATTCTTTTTCGCGATTCTTTGTCGAAATTTGCGTTTTTTCACGATCTTTTCACGAATTTTACGTTTTTTCGCGATCTTTTCACGAATTTTACGTTTTTTCCGAAATCTTTTCACGAATTTTACATTTTTTCCGAAATCTTTTCACGAATTTTGCGTTTTATCCGCGATCTTTTCACGAATTTTACATTTTATCTGCGATCTTTTCACGAAATTTGCGTTTTTCCCGCGATCTTTTCTCGAAATTTGTGTTTTTCCGCGATTTTGTCACGAAACTTACGTTTTCTCCGCGATCTTTTCACGAACTTTGCATTTTTTCCGCGATCTTTTCACGAATTTTGAGTTTTTCTGCGATACTTTGAAGAATTTTGTGATTCTTTTTCGCGATTCTTTGTCGAAATTTGCGTTTTTCCGTGATCTTTTCACGAATTTTGCGTTTTATCCGCGATCTGTTCACGAAATTTGTGTTTTCCGCGATCTTTTCACGAAATTTGCGTTTTGTCCGTGATCTTTTCATGAAATTTGTATTTTTTTCCGCGATTTTTTGACGAAATTTCCGTTTTTTCACGATCTTGTCACGAAAGTTGCGTTTTCTCCACGATCTTTTCACGAAATTTGCGTTTTTTCCGCGATGTTTTGACATAATTCACGTTTTTCACGTGGTCCTTGGGCGACTCATGCATTTTTGCTATTCTTTGACGGAATTGGTGATTTTTTTCTACGAATGATTGGCGAAATTGATTTTTTTCGGCGACCATGTCGAAATTAGCGATATTTTTATGTTCGAATTTTTGGACTGATGACCTTTTTTTTTTCGGAACTAAATGCCTTAAATTTTCGGAAAATTCGAGAAAGAATCACCCCTGCTACTTTCTTTTCTTACGTTCGGTAGAATCGCCGATTTGGACGCTGTAAATTCCGAACGAATTTCACCCCTTTCCTCCCTGGCATCAATCTTTCAACCATCGCGTTTGGCGAGTGGTGTCCATTGAGTTTGACGAGTGAGAACAATAAAGTTAAACGCCACATTTTAAGTGTTACTCGACGCCTTACGAGTGGCGAGTGCTAATTTTGTGCTATACGAACACCTGATGTCATTATGACACGAATTTTCAAGGTGATCATTATATAACTGACATCTAAAACAGCGTTTAATAGTTACATATTTTTTTATAGGGTATAGTTTTGATTGAATCAAAATTTCCTTATGCCTTAGCAATTGCCTAGCTTCTTGTGGTGCAAGCTCAACTATCCAGTTATGTAAATTAACATGTAGAAGCTTGTACTTTTTAACAAAGTGAAAATTAGGTTCAGCTATGTGAATTAAATCTGAAATACCGAACAAGATATCAGGAATGTTTAAATTTTCAGGAAGGTTACAAATAATGACACGAATAGGCTTTGTTACTTTAAGTTCAGCAGATGATAATGAATTAAGAGGGGAAATGCTAACATCTGTAAATTTTTCATTGTGTTTACCTTGTGTGTGTGGGTCGGGGCTAAGATATGTCTTTTTTATCACTTTGCAGTTGTGGTAATTTCTGATATGTTTCATCATAACAGGTCTGTGTTGTTTTATTTTGGACAGCTACAGGGAATTTGTTGTTACTTACCACCTGATCATCGAGACTTTTAGTACGTTTAGCTTTACCTTTCTGTTGGGTGGTAATTTCATGTAATTTCTCTAACACTTTCTGATTTACAAGAAATAAATTATCTTTTTCATGTTTCAATTTGGAATAGTCTTCTTTAACAATGTCAAAGTTTTTTTTTTAAGCATGTCAAAATTGAATTTAAGGATCTGAAAGAAATCAGTAAGATTTTCAGACAAGGATGCAGCAGTTTCGGTCTTCAGTGAATTTTGAATTGATGTGGCCTCCTTAGTAATGGAATCCGAATATCTTAATAATATTTCTTCAAAATAATCTACCCATGGAGATACAGAAATGGGGTGATTTAAATCAGAAATCTTGTTTTCGTCTTGTGATTCCATATTGTAAAAAGTAAACTAATAAAATTTCTGTTATCCCCCAAATACTTTTTTTATACACTGTACTATTGTTTTCTGTTGTTGTTTTCCTTTCTGTCTTTGAATGGGAAGATTTAAAAAGGAGGGGGAAATCTTTTTTAGAGAGGGCAAATCAAATAATGAAAACTAAATAATACCAGTATTTCAAAATGGAGTAAGTATGCAAAAACTATAATTATCAGAAATGAAATGCATGCACATAAAATAAAACACAATAAGTTGCATAAATAAATTATACACAAAAGGACAAATGAAGGGGGGGGGGGGAGTGAAAAAAAAAAAAAAAAAAAAAAAAAAAGTGATTCAACCGCAAGATTTCTTTAAATCAAATTTCTGTCAAAATCCAGTTGGATTAAAGTGTCCAAAATACAATAAAATTAAAATAAAACAGCTAACTAAATTGTAATTCTGCTTTAGAATTTAAAAAAAAAAAAAAAAATCAAACAAGGACAGAGTCGAGCTACACATTGTGAGAAAAAGTGTGCAAATATCACACACAAGTGCAAATGTTCAAACGTTGTGAGCGCAATATGCACATATTTATATAAAAATATCAAATACTGCAAAACTTGGAGCAGAGAACTTATTTGTTGCCTATCGGCAGAAGGAGTGTACTTTCAAAGTATGCCAGTAGGGCTAAAGGGTTAAATTCTAGATTTTTAAATGCATAAAATCATCTTTACAAAAAAAAAACGAAACATAGCATGTTTATGTAAATTCACGGAAGAAAAAAATATGAGAAGTATGTCATGATTTAAACACAAAAATGTAATAAATGAAATATTAATAAAAGTACTATAAAATTATCATTTCAACTAGAAAATGCACTTTTTTTTTAAATCCCAAAAAAACAGCCTGGAAGGAGAAAAATTAAACAAGAATGCTATCTATATTAGGTACGTTTTAAAAATAGATGAGGAATAGTTTCTCCGTTCAAGCTGACAAATCAAAATAAACGTATGGCACTGCAATTGTTATCAAAGTACAAGTATTCTTCCCTTTTTTTTGAAGTAACGTGACAAAATTTTTTCTTTCACTGTAAACTTAATAAAATCCATTCTGTCACTTTTTGTAGACAGGATACAGCTTTATCTTTGAGTATGAAAACAGAGCGAACATAAAAAATCAACGCTTTTTTTTTCTTCTTTTTTTTAATTAAAAAATATTATGATTTCCGTAACAAACTGAAATGGAAAAATTTTGAAAAGGAGGAAAAATATAATTAACGTCCTGCTTTCATACTCGTATAATTCTGTAATGACTAACTACTTTTGTATCTTTTTTTTTTTTATCTTCTTTTGCACGGGTGTATAGTATAAAATTTTTGAAGTCACTGAATAAAAAAAATATCTTTTGTAATGTTGTTGTGCTTTTATTGTGGTAATTTTTTGTATGGAAATAGCACAACATCTAAATCATTTATAAACTTTCACAAAACTTTTAGTACACCGAAACTTTTTTGAGGCATACTTCAGAAGCGAAGCACTGTAGAAACACAAGATGATTTTTTTTTTTTTATCACACACACATAGATGGAATGCACCTTTTTTTTTTTAATTTGCGCCTTGCACATTTCAACATTTTAATTTTTTCACTACACAGATGGGTTTCTGAGGGGCCGACACGCAACCAAAAACATATTCTCACAAGCACTACCAACACTAGTAGAACGAACTTGCTTCTTTCAAGTTGTACACAGTGCAGAAAAAAAAAACACAGGTTTTGATCTTTGCAGGAATGCGCAGCAAATAAGCATATTTTCACAAGGTAAACTGTAGCAAGAGACAAGATAATTTTTTTTTTTTTTTTTTTTTTTTTTTTAAACGGAAAAAGAGACACATTACTAACGGCACACTTGTCACCGAAGGAATTTGAAGAATTTTTGTAAAAATAGCTTTTGAAAATTTCTATATGTTTTGTAAAAAATGAAACACTTAATCATTTGACTTGGGAACGGCACACAATAAATCTCATGCACAAAAATTTCACAAACGTATCTTTCCTTTTACATATCCTTTTACATATTCCTTTTAAAATTCCTGCGGTAAAGCGGGGTGATTGAAGGGATAGCTAACGCGTGATATTACATGTACTTTAGAACTGAACAACTGTCTGTATTAGTCAGGATAGCATCTGGTCATTATCTGAGAAACTAAAGAGTGAGAGTTAATAGGAATGCATGCCCCAAAAGGGTGAGAAAGATCTAATGCGCAGTTGTGTTATACATAAAATATGCATTACATATTGTCGGCTGAGAGGCGAACGAAATTCACTTCTATTTTATTCTTTTATTTTATCTCAGCGGAAAATCACTGTGGTTACGACATATTCTTATACGTGTGAAAGTGAAAGAAAAGAAGGAACTGACTGCTAAATGATGCATGCATTTAAAACGTACATTTAAAGTATTAATGAAACTTATAGTAGTGTGTGTGTGGGGGGGGGGGGAGTGACTGAACACAGACATATGAAATTAGGTATAAACTGTTAAATTTAAACTTTAATAATTTATTTGGGGGGGGGGAGGGGTATAATGACAATTCCAAAATGAACCAGTAAAGTTAAATGTTGATTTTTTGAGGGGAGAGGAGGATAAATGAATATATAACGGGAAAGCCATTATAGCCAGGGTTCGCAAAAATCCGGGTTTTTCTGAAAAAACCCAACCCACATGGGTTTTTTCGGGTTTTTTCATGAAAAACCCAATTTTCCCCGGGGAAAATCGGGTTTTTTCAAAAGTATAATATATGTGTAATTACATTATTGTATACTATACTTTCTATATATTATATACACTATACATAAAAAAATACATTGTTCCCTTATATACAATATAATTGTAATGCTATTTTACAAGTTATAAATTATATGAATTTAAATTAATTAAATGTCAGTGTTTCTCACAAGTTAGTTTTAAATATATATAGAAGATATAAAATTATTAATTTTCTTTAAATTAAATAATGAATAGAATATTAAAATTTAAAGTATATAAGTAGGAAGAAAAAAACGGGTAAACTAATCGGATGTGCCAATCCCAAAAGTTTCTTGTATCTCATACGTGTTATATCAGGGTTCGTAAATATCGTGATATTTTCGAAAATATCAAAAATATCCGATATTTTGATATATATCCGATATTTTCGATATATATCCGATATTTTCAAAATTGTCAGCTTACTGCTAATTATAAAGATTTTTAGACTTAATATAAATTAGAATCTAAAACATATTACATTTAACATGAAAACATAATAAAACAATATTCTAAATGTCTTTTTTTATATTTTTCTTACAAAATTTATGATCAAATAATTGAAAAAACAAACAATCTTCTGCAAAAGTTGCTTTTTCACCCATCAAAACACAGAATGCAGGATTATTCAGTTTAAAAAATAAATAAAATTACACAACAAATTCTGAAATACAAAATAAAGTTTATTTTTTCTGTTGAAGAACTTGAACATGAATGTAAGTTTGTCTGCTTTTTCATTCCCTAATCTACTGCACAATTTAGACTGAAGTAAATCAAAATTAGAAAAGATTCTAATGCCTCTATTGAAGAGAATCTGTAAACAACTGATAAGTTAAATTATCTTTCATGGGCTGTTGTAATTTAATATTATCCCACCAAATTTTTGGTTCAACATTTAAATATTCAGTTTCAAACATAAAGCTTATATGAAATTTTTTTGCTAAAATCCAATCACCAATTAACCCCTTTATCTCATTCTAGAAGGTGCAGTCTACATAAAGAATTGAGACAGGGTAGGAAGGTATTGTTCAAAGACAGATTTCTTATGATGGTAATGGGAAAGCTGTAGGTACAGTCCAAAACTAGTTTTTGGAGTGTAGGGAATATTTTGGGAGCTATTCTTTTTAGTTATTTATTTACAGATGGACTAATTTTTAATAACAGTTGAAGAATTCATTTGCACTTCTTTTGACTGAAAATATTTTGAAAATAAATATCAGACATATGAAAATATCAAGAAATACGACATTTAAAAAATAAATATCAAATGTATGAAAATGAAAATATCGAAAATATCAAAAATCTTGATATTTTGAAAATAAATATCGGATATATATCATGATATATATCAAGATATATATCCATTGATATATATCAATGAACCCTGCGATGTTAATAATTCAAAATTCGCTATCACAGTGCCAAAATTAAATGACAATCTATGCCCTTCATGAGGATTTTAAAATATAGATTTGTTGAATTGGATGCATTTAACAAACAGATATAAGTATATCAGAAATATCACCTGTTGTGCAATTTACAACAAAACCTGATCAGTAACAGTTTACGTCAACGTCTAACTGAATCTGAAGTTTGATGAAAATCTGTGCATTATTAGTTCTTGAGATAAAGTTATTGCAAAAAGTGAGATAAATGCAGCACAACAGCACCACTGTTGAGCGATATACACCAAAAACTTATCAGCACCAGTTTAAATCAAGGTCTAACTGAATCTAAATTTTTATTCAATTCCGTACATTAGTTCTTGAGGTACGAGTTATTGCTGAAATCGCGAAAACTGCAGCATAGCAGCACCATCTGTTAGGCGATATGCACCAAAATTCAATAAGCAACAATTTAACTTGTAACTCAATCTGAAGTTTTATGAAAATCCATGCATTAGTTCTTGAGATAAAGCTATTGGAAAAATTGAGATAAATGTAGCATAGCAGCGCCACCTGTTGGGCAGTACACACCAAAAACTAATCAGCACCAGTTTACATCAAGGTCTAACTCAATCTAAAGTTTTATGAAAATCCGTGCGTAAGTTCTTCAGATAAAGCTATTGCAAAAATTGACATAAATACAGCATAGCAGCGCCACCTGTTGGGCAGTATACACCAAAAACTAATCAGCACTAGTTTTAGTTTAGATCAAAGTCCAACTTAATCTAAAGTTTACATGTCTCAATCTAAAGTTACTATTCCGTGCATTAGTTCTTGAGATAGAGCACCCACAAAAATTTTTTCACATACAGACAGACATTTTCTAAAAACTATCAAATCGTCTTCAGGACCTTTTTAAAACGTATAAATCCATCAAACTGGAAGTCGAAATTTTTCACGAATCCAATACTTTCTTCTTGTAAAGATAGAAGAAAGTAAAAATACATATTTTTTATTTCCATGAATATAGTTGATTTGAATTTTTCATATAGACATTCTTATGATATAACCTTTACCTATAATTATGTACTATGTATGTTGCCTACTAGGTTCTATGTTAGTGAAGTATTTGAATTGAATGTGTTGAAATACATTTTTATTTTACTTCAGATATGCATGTAATGGCTTTTATATATATACAGTGTCTCACAAAAGTGATGGGACACTTGTGCTTTATAAAAAGAAACTGCAATAAAATAAACAAACATGTGCAAAAATTTTTTGGGTGTGTTTCATATTTAAAGTTAGTAACAATTATTACATAACATACATTTTGTCAAAATATTAAAATATTAATTTAGTAAAAATACAATTGTTCAGAACGGAGCAAAAAATGGCTCACATAAGTGATGGGACACTTACTTTTCCATCAAATATTTATCCAAAAATTTTACTTTTTAAAAGGTTTTAATATTTTGTTGGATTTCCTTTTACTTTTAAAACATGATTTAATCTTTTTGGGATGGATTCGACTAATTTTTTTGTGATTTCTGGAGTGATTTTACCCCATTCTTCTTGAAGCACCGATTTTAGTTGTTGTTTTGAAGAAATGGTGTGTTTGCGAATTCTTGATTCCAATTCTTGCCAAATATTCTCTATGGGATTTAAGTCTGGAGATTGTGGTGGTGTTTTTATTATTTCAGGACAGTTATATAGCAGTCAGAGTCTAACGTTCAGAGCAGTGTGCTTGGGGTCATTGTCCTGGTAGAATTTAAAATCGTTATGAAGGTTCAATTTTCGTGCTGAAGATTTCAAATTTTGCTTTAAAATATCAATATACTTGTACTGATCCATTATACTGTCAATAAAAACAAGATTACCAACTCCAGCGGATGACATACACCCCCATACCATAACTCCTCCTCCACCATGTTTTACTGTTGGTACCAAGTTCTGTTTGCGAAATTCTTCCCTGGGTTTTCTCCACACCAAGATTCTACCGTCAGAACCAAATATATTAAATTTACTCTCATCAGCAAATATAACTTTATTCCAGTAATCAGAATTCTTATGTTGGATTTTGCGAATGCTAGTCTGAGTTTTCTATTCTTTTCACTTAAGAAGAATTTTTTCCTGGCTACTCTACCGTGATATCCAGCATATCGAATTACCCTTCTAATAGTCTCAGGATTAACAATTATTCCATATAATGCTTGTAAATCAGCAGCAACTTTTGGAGCACTATTTCTTGGATTTTTTTTAATATTTCGAACGATAATTCGCTTTATTCCATTCAGGGTTGGCAAGTTTCTGCCAGAGTGGTTAAAACCAGCATGGCAGAAACTAGTTTCTACCAGTAAGTGGCAAAAACTGGCAGAAACTCAGAAATAATATTAAGAACTTTAATGTGCAATGATTCTTAATTCATACATGTATTTGATGTGTAAACAATTAAGTTAAAAATTAAAATTAAAGATTATGAATGTTATTCAAAGTTGTAAAAAAGTTTCAAAATTATCATATAAATATACTTTGTTTATATAATAATAGGTACTAATTTTTTTTCACTTGAAAAACAGAAATTTTCAATGGTAGTCTGATGCTGTACAAGTTTAACTATTTTATATTATTGTTTAGAGTTGAATTTTTATTTAAAAGTAAAAAAAGAAATTTACAAAAAAATCTGTGATATTTTAACAAATGTATTTTTCAGAGTATTTTTAAATAAATAATGCAATGCAATAACTTAAAGATTATGATTCTTGTGAAAATATATAAGTAAATAATTGAAGCACAATAACTAACAGAAAAAAAAATTTAATGAAATATCTTGCACAATTATTTTACAATATTGAAAGAACAAAATTGCCACTCAAATATACTATTATTACTTTTTCCACAGAACATTCCATAGCATAGGCCAAAATTTTGCTAATCTTTCTGAACACACTGTTTCTTTGTTTCGAATGAAAGAAAAGTTTGAAAATATTCTTTCAAGAATATCATTACTTGTTGGCAATGTCATTATTGAGGATGCAAATTTGAAAAATCCTCATTTTCACCAGTATTCGTTTTTAAAGATGACCACCACATAGAAGGTAAGGGCAAGACATTTTCTAGGGCTTCCTTGGAGAAATATGTTTCTGAATTCTGAGGCAGGAGTCGATTTTGCTTCAAAGGATGTTATATGTGGCACAAAATTGGGATTAATATCAGAAAGAAATTTCCTTGCCTTTTCTTTATGCTCATATGTCAATTTTGATCCCATATACTTAGGATAAAGTAAATAAGTTAGCATATGGTAGTCGGTTATTACTGTATCAAATCTGCTTTGAACCTTTGTAGTTGTTTGTTTAGTAAGTGCAAAATGTGGTTGGAACATTTTCAACTAACAGTCTTAATAAAAAAGCTAAAACTTTAACAACGATTTTATGCACAAATAACATACAGACACGACAAAAATATCCCATATAATCGTTTTTTGTCGTGTCTGTACGTTATTTGTGCGTAAAATCATTGTTAAAGATTTTAGCTTTTTTACTAAAATTCGCACAAAGTTTGATCTATGCTTATAACAGTCTTAAATTGAAAAAAAAAAAAAAGTCAGATTTGTTCCTTTGAATACTGTATTTAAATCAAATGTTTTTTAAATTCATGGAATTACAAGATCTGCATATAACTATAACATTTCTGAGAGAGATAATTTATAGTGTTATCATTAAATTAATACGTTAAATTACAGAAAATTATTTTGAGCAAGTATTGAATATTTTTCTTTTCTTTTCATTGTTTAATTTAAAATAAGTATTGGATATAGTTTTGTATTTGATTTTTAAACTGAAATTTTAAAATACTCTAATAATTGTTTACATATAAAATTATATAACCATGCTATAACAAAAATTTTATCTGTTACATTACTCATTTTTTCTAATACAAATCTATTTATTTTTTAATTAAAACTACCCACAATATTTCATTTGTTATTTATACGGAATAAAATGTACTTAAGGAATTTAATACTAGTAAAAAAGTCTCATATTATGTCATGAAATGTGTTTATGCCAGTTGTTGCCAGTTTTTGCCGGTTAAAACCAGTTATAACCAGTTTCTGCCACTGGCAAGGCAGAAACCTTTTTTTGCCGGCAAATAGCCAGCCCTGATTCCATTGGATAGCTTTGATGGTCGGCCAGGTCTTCTTTTATCCTGAATCATATGATTCTTTTTATATCATTTAATGATATTGAAAACTGTTGAACGACTCAAGTTAACTGTTTCAGCAGTTTTTCTAATAGATTTTCCACGTTCAATATGCAAATTAATAACTAATTTTCGAATTTCAGGCGAAGTTTCTTTTCGTTTAGCATTCATGGCTACACAGAGCTAAAAAACACAAAAATTCCAAAACAAACTGGAGAGAAATACTGCAGACGATTTTATAAATTATTGCCAATTGCTTTTAAGTAAAAATAAAACCCCAAAAAATATTTTTATTGCTTATTTCAGACGATTTTTGTTGCATATATAATCAATGGTGTCCCATCACTTATGTGAGCTATTTTTTGCTCCGTTCTAAACATTTGTATTTTTATTAAATTAATATTTTAATATTTTGACAAAATGTATGTTATGTAATAATCTTTACTAAATTTAAGTATGAAACACACCCACAAAAAAATGTGTACATGTTTTTTTAATTTATTTGATTAGTTTCCTTTTGTAAAGCACAAGTGTCCCATCACTTATGTGAGACACTGTATATATTTTTTTTCAAAATTAACTGAAATGACTTAAATTCGTTAAATGTGTATCTTGTTTAAATTTTAAAATTATTTCAGAAAATTGAAAAAACCCACATTATGGGTTTTTCAGTGGGCTTTTTCAAGTGGGCCCATTCTGAAAAAACCCACTGGGTTTTTTCGAACTGGGCCTAGCTTTGCGAACCCTGATTATAGCCCTGTTAGAATATTCACTCGCCAGTAGTGAGTAAAATGATGCATTTCCCTACCCCTGTCTATGTACAATAAGACCTCTATAATGGCTTTTTTCCCGAAAGGCAGACATTTCTATTTAGCAAACATTTAATTCCTGAAAATTATATATTTAAACTTTATATAAGTTTGAATAACAGGCACCTCTCAATTAAACACATGTGCATGTGTACATAAACTATCAAAAATACCATGCATGTGGTTTTTGTGTGTATCAAAAACAAAATACTGATAATATTTTTCATATTTTGAAAATTATTTTTGCAGATTCGGGTCGTGTTGACTTAGACATGGTACAGGCTCAGCAAAAAAAAAAAAAAAAAAAAAGTATGAACTTTCACAGCCTCACAGACTTTTCATGAAATTCGAAATTTTTCGCAACATTTTGAGAAAATTTGCATTTATACTGCAATCCCTTGACAAATTAGTCTTTTTCCGCAACCATTTGACAAAAATTGCACTTTTTCTGCAGTCCTTTTAATGAAATTCACGTTTATTCTGCGATCCTTTGACGAAATCACGTTTTTTTCAATCCTTTGACGAAATTTGCGTTTTATTCCACAATCTTTCAACAAAATTTGCATCTTTGATGAAAATCATGTCTTTTTTTTGATCCTTTAACAAAAATTTTTTCTGCGATTCTTAAACAAAATTCGCATTTTTTTTTCGCAATTCTTAGACGTAATTCACGTTTTTTTCTCACAATCTTTTGACGAAATTCATATATTTTACACGATCCTTTGACAAAAGTCGTGTCTTTTTCATGATCTAAATTTTTCTTTACACAATTTTTCTTTAACAAAAATTGTGTTTTTTTCGCAATCCTTTGATGGGAATCATATTTTTTCTCAGCAATCCTTTGATGGAAATGTAATTAATTTCTTGTAATCCTTTAAAGAAAAACACACTTTTTTTTTTTACGATCCTTTAACGTTAATCATGTTTTTTCCGCGACCAACAATTTTTGCGATCCTTTAAAAAATTTGTGTTTTTCCCATGATCCTTTGGCGAAATTTGCTGAATTTGGCATGGTTGGTATAACGGCTTTACCGTTATATATTCATTATTCCTCCTCTCCCCTCAAAAAATCAACTTTTAACCTTACTGGTTTATTATAAATTGTCATTATTCTTCCCCCCCCCCCTTCAAATAAAATATTTAGTTTAAATTTAACATTTTAGAGTTAATTTCATATGTCTTTATTCATTCTCTCCCCCCCCCCCTCTCACTACTGTAACTTTCGCTTTTACTTTTTACAGTTCTTTTCAAATGCAGACATCATTTATCTCGGTTCCTTTTTCTGTCTTTTAAATTCACACGGATAGAAAAAGATCTTAACCGCAGCTATTTTCCCTAGACATGAAATAGAAAAATAAAATACAAATGAATGTCTTTTCGCTTTGCAGCCGACGATATCTAATGCATATTTTACCAGCCTCTGGGCTTGCATTAGTATTCAATTCTCACCCTTGTACTTTGTCGGATAAAAGCCATATGCCCCTTGCTGACTAATTCAGCTGTCGTTAAATCTATAACGAGCATGTAATATCACATGTTAGCTATTTCTTTAGCCACTTTCCCTTACCGCTGTCGGTTCCTTTTTCTGTCTTTTAAATTCACACGGATAGAAAAAGATCTTAACCGCAGCTTTTTTCCCCTAAACATGAAATAGAAAAATAAAATACAAATGAATGTCTTTTCGCTTTGCAGCCGACGATATCTAATGCATATTTTCCCAGCCTCTGGGATTGCATTAGTATTCAATTCTCACCCTTGTACTTTGTCGGATAAAAGCCATATGCCCCTTGCTGGCTAATTCAGCTGTCGTTAAATCTATAACGAGCATGTAATATCACATGTTATTTCTTTAGCCACTTTCCCTTACCGCAGGAATTTTAAGATATGTGTAACCATATAGCACGCCATGGCATAAGTTTGAGTTCTATGTAATACTTCGGGATGCTTCTGATTCCTTTGTCCACGCCACCAATATTCATCGCCAATACAGTACATATGTTCCTATTCATCTCGCCAATGAGTGAGTGATTGTAATGAATATTTTACCACTACTCCCTCTGATCTTGAACGTGACGGACCTCAGCTCTCTGCCCTTCGGGGCCGCCCCGTCGGGCAGTCTTGTGTTTGACTTCTCCCCGTCCCACTGTACTCTCATGGCCCCTCCTTTTTAAAAGTTTCATAATAAAGAAGTAAGTCCTCTAAACTTTTTGTGTTGGAGTTTTTTTTCCTCTTACTCATATTGTGAACCTGGGTATACAAATCACCGCCACAGTTGGTACTTGCGTTTTTCTTGTATTTCTTCCGTTATTTTCAGAATTTGACATTAGGAATTTGTTCCATCGCTTCCGCTTTAAAAATGAGTATTTAGATCTCAAAATATACTGCATGTAGAGATATAAAAATTTCAGAATAGTATTAGACTGCAGATATAAGACTGTTCTAAAAAAATCAGAACAATAGGACCTATATCTGCTGACTTATTAAATGGCGGCTTTTCACGTTTTCTTTGATGTCGAGTTAGCCGTATATATGAGTTCCGCCATCTACAAATTCTACAATACGATTTTAGGCTTAAGGCTGTGTCACTCGGAATACTACCGTCTTCCATGATTTTTCAAATTAAATCATGAATGAAATCTGATATAAAGAATATTTTTGTTAATTGCCAATTTCTTATGTTTCAAATTAATTTGAAACTGAGTTAAAAATTTCCTAAATTTGCACTTTGTGACAATAAATTTGTGGTGACTTATGAAATTTTATGAATTTTAATTCATCAATAATATATATATAATGTCTTGTGAAGAATTTCGTAAAATTTCAAGTCAAATTGATATAATTTATTAAGTTATATTGTAATTTATAAATTTGATTTTCTGATGATGAAAATTGACATTTACTCATTCTTTAAACTTCAAATTATTAATGTGTTAAAACAACTCTGATATATTTTTAAAGTTATTGTATAATGTTTAGATTAAAATCATTACTTACAGCTTTAACGTGATATGTGATTTTTAGCAAGATCTAATAGGGATCATCCATTAAATACATTTTCTACAAAATTTGTTTGTTTTTTTAATCCTTCCAGGATGTTATTCGGCCCTGACTTAAAGAGTTTTCCTAAGAACTTTTGCAATTTTGTTTTACATCAGAATTTTGTTAAAAAAGGTATTTGATCTCTGAAATGGAAAACCGTTCTATTTTTAATCCTTCCCTCACCCTGTAAAACAGGGTGACACTTGGCACTGACTTAAAGAGTTTTCCTAAGAAACTTTACAATTTTGTTTTACATTCAGAATTTTGCTAAAAAAATGCATTTGATCTCTGAAATGCAAATTTTATACGTAGCTTTACTTCACAAACAGAGGTTGTACGTCATATACCGATATAAATCCTCTATTACATCCCGTTTGTGCAGTCTATAGATTTGTATGTATTTTATGAAGTATGCTAAAATTTAGATTAATTAGAAAACACATAACACAATTGAAAATTTACTTTCAGAAATTTCTGCCAACAGACAGAAATATACTCAAATTCTTTTGTAATGTCCTATATATTATCTAAAGATTTTCATGCACACCACATATTATGCTAGAGTTTATATCATGCAAAAAGGGCATATTACTAAATATACACTTCCAGAAAATATAATTTATAGATGGCAATGTAATATTATTTGCATAGCCCTGTATATTATGAATTGACATCTCTGATATACTAAATATAGTTCAGCTTCAAATTCAGCTCAATTAAAAACCCTCTTTAAGCAATTCATATCCTTGCACAGTACTGCTTTGCTTACAAATTATTTTTTGTGTAACCCTGTATATGATCTATGAGATCATAAACATTATATAGTATACAAAAAATTTAAGTAAACTTAAGAATGCTCCTTTAAGGAGAATTATCATGTGAGTACTGAATATTGGAATACTTCCTATCTTCTTGCAGTAGAATATTTAGTTGAGTATAATTTTTAGTGACCCATCTTTATAAAGCTAGCCAATAAACATATTTTGGGGTAATTTTTAAAAATCTGCTTGCATATTTTAGGAAAACTCTGTGCAGTATTTTTAGACATGGTCCCCCAAAGTCCACTTTCCCCCTTTTAGGAGACTAAAATGTGTTGGGAGCCCTGCAAGTTTTAAGATTTTTTTTTTTTCTAAGAAGAAATAAAAGAAAAAAGAAATCTCCCTGCACAACATTGCAAATTTTTCAGATATATTCATGAAATCATGGAAGACGGTAGTATTCCGAGTGACGCAGCCTTAAGCCTAAAATCGTATCGTATCGTATCATAGAATTCGTAGATGGCGGAACTCATATATACAGCTAACTCGACATCAAAGAAAACGCAAAAAGCCGCCTTTTAATAACTCAGCAGATATAGGTCTTATTGTTCTGAATTTTCTAGAACAGTCTTATATCTGCAGTCTAATCGTATACTGAAATTTTTACATTTCTACGTGCAGTATATTTTGAGATCTAAATAGCCATTTTAAAAGTGAAAACGTTGGTATGATATCGAGGAAGTTCCTAATTTGAAAATCTCGAAAACGGTTCTAATGATTATTTTTAAATTGATACATAATATAAATGTGATTAAGGCGAGGTGAATAACACTTTTCTTTTTTCTGGGAAAACTCTCGTTCGTTAAATAATTTGATTTTTTTTTCTCTCGAAAATGACACGGGCTATTTTTTAAAAATCAAATAAATATGTTTCAGATGAACCAAATAACAATTTACTTGTTTCCAGCAAGACTCTTGTTCGTTTTATAATGCGCATGAAAACTCTGACTATATTTCTTCGCCATTCTATGGAAATTTCACCGAAAATGCATGACACTGTATTCATACACATGCTTTCTTTTTAACCACTTTTGGGGAGAAAAATTTTGTCTTCCCACTGGCTGAGTGGTTGAGGGCCATCGTCTACTGATCTTAACATAGGCAGTTCGATACACCCTGGTACGTGTTTTCACATGTGAAGTTTTTTTTTTTTTTTTTTCCTTTGAAGTCTGTTAGTTGACCATTATTCTCAGGTCCTTTGTAATTTTTTAATTGCTATTAAGTTAAATAAAATTACAATTATAATGACGCCAATTTGATGATGATTATTTCTTGGCAATTTTTCAACAACAAAAATATTACCATAAATTTTATAAATATATTTAATTTCAATCACTTTACAAAAAATATACATTAATAATTATTATTTGAATATAAATCACACGATCAGAAACGTAAAAAAATAATTCATTTCAGCTCTTTTTATAATATCATTTTTTATTATTATGACGGTCAATCAATATATAATCACTGACATCCATAATATTATTATTATTATAATTATTATTTTCCTTGCATAAAAACTATTGTGATGTAATAATTATTTTATAATAAATAATTTAGTTGAAATGTTTTATTTATAAATATCAATGAAGTTTTACATAATAAGCATATCAGAATTCTGGTGTCGCCATCTTTTGACGCAATTGCGTACTACATTTTGTCTCTTATTCGGAAAAAAAAGGAAAAACTAACGCTCTTCACCGCTTTGAAAGAATCTTTTGTGACTAGAGGTCTATTTCGCAAATATTAAGAAAATTACTGCATACAAAAATATTAAAATGGGTAGTATTATAGAGAAATGTTTGATAAAAAAGTTGAAGTAGACAGTTTTTAAATCGAAGAATTATTTTAAGAGATATTTAATGTTAAATCTGGATAAAATTGTCTCATTAAAAAAGTCTCATAGGAAAAAAAAATATACATGGGAATTTAATCATTTTCATTCATTTTAATCATTCAATAGAAACTCGAAGTTTGCAGAGTGCATTTATTATTTTTAACTTGCCTAATTTTTTGACGGTTTATTTCAATTTTAAATTAAAATTTTCAGAATTTCCAGAGATATTTTTTACATATTTTAGAAAAGGTTATTTTAAATTGTTGCCAATTGTTAAAACAGCGCAAAGAATAATACATCCTTTAAATTAAAAATTTGTTCACACGTGACTATTATAAACAGAAAAAAAATCCTTTTAAATTAGAATTAAATGATAACGTGTTAAAAGCAGGAAAATATTAAACATTACGTCATAAAAATTGTTTTTACACATGCTTACTTAAAATGAAAGAAAATTATAAAATAATCAATTATTTTCAAATTAGAATTAAATGATTATGCATTAAAAGCAGGAAAACATTGTAAATTACGTCATAGAAATTATATTTACACGTGAATATTAAAAGAAAAAGAAAATTTTTAAATAATAAATTCATTGATATGTGTTAAAAGTCGTAAATGGAGGAAATTACGTCATATTGGCCAAAGTGGCCAAATAATAATATTGCAAAACAGTTTAAATTAAAAAATATATTTATATGAGAGATTTATTTCAAATTTCGAGATGATATTTTTAACTATAGTTGCCAATTTTAAGGTAGCGCAAATAATAATATTATCTTTCTAATAATAAAAATATTTTCAGTTGAATGTTACAAAGAGAAAGGACAGTTTGGTGAAAATTATGTCAGATTTAAAACGTTACATTTAAAATCTCTTATTTAAAATCATTTTCTTATAGCGTTGTTAAAAAATACCATAAAGCAAAGACTGTTGACTTAGTTCCTTTTATATTTGGTAATTTTCAAATGTTTAACTAATCTTATTTAATCAAGCACGGAAACAGCAACTAACATCAGCTGATTCGGTCTTGAAATCCCTCAGTAAAAGGGAAACCCGTTTACAGTAAGATCGCCATTGATTTTTTAATTATACAGAGCAGCCTCGATTATCCGAGCTAATTGGGACTGTTAGTAAATCGGAATCGGAAATCTCGGTTAATAGAAACTGTGTGTAAAAACTCACCGTGCTTGCGAATTTAACATCTCTTTAAAAAATATATAGAGAACGTTTTTTAAATAATAAAAATAAATATATGTAAAGTTTTGTTTCACAGCTTAACAAATTTAAAAAGAAAATCAACTACCAGTAGTAAATTTTAAAATGCAAATTGAAAAATTTACGAAAGTTCACACAGCCACTGGAAACAAAGCATTGTTCGCTATTGACTTCTCAGGCTCCAATGTTTCTTTGGAGTTGAGTGCTTTTGGGGGCAGAAGGGCCTGTATAGCACGGACAGTGAGCTAAAGAGTGTGGTTATTTTTAAGGCTCATTCAAAAGGGAAAAAAATCAGACTTTGTTATCGGCTCGGTTAACAGAAACCTCGATTAATCGAAGCTCAGTTAATCCATGTTCTACTATAATTCAATCTTCCGTAATCTTTTTAAAGCAGATCAAATTAATGGACTTTAGCACAAAGTCACATAGCTGATAACTGCCATGCTTGTTGGCCACCTTTTTTTAAAAAAGTTTGCTTCACCTTATTCAATTAATGAGATATTTCCGATAAAATAAGTCACATTTTCCCGTTCTAATATACTGGTATCCAAAAATCGTAGCATGTAACTGACACTAGACTATTTTAAGTCTGATTTTTATTATAGACTATATAAAATTATTAAAAATATATATTATGATAGGAACTAGTGGGCTTCGTCCGCTATTTACGTGACGGTATAAAAATCATGTTTTTTTTTTTTTTTTTTTTTTTTTTTTAGGAAAAAAGAAATAAAAACCTATTTGACGATAGGTTTATAAAGACACATTTTGTATTTGTTATATTTCCGGGGATGAGGAGGGGGGGGGGTGACTATTTTGATTAAATATCGCAATTAGTCCACATGGCAGATATAATTATGATAGACACTAGTGGGCTTCGCCCCTCTATGGCGCCTTATGGGTCCAGCTTCCATAACTCAGAAACTACCTTTCGGACATCAATGCAACAGATTCCAAACATTATAATTAACTTAATAATAACCCTATATAGCATTAAAGTAAATTTATGAGTACTGCATACTATTTTTTTATCGTAATTTCTGAAGAGAAAAAATTATTTCGATTCCATTCTTAGGTACTGGTCTGAAAAATTTTGAAAAAGGGGGGAAGGAGGGGACATGAGACTGCTGTTTGTCAAACAACACAACGGGGTCTGGCTTATTCAACTTGGTTTTTGATGACTTCAATTGGAAGGTGGTTTGTTTAAAAGAATGCGTTCCCTGCCCCATGAAAATTGGAACTATTGGTGCACCATCTATGTAAGGATTTAATAATTATAAATTAACATTTTGGATTTATTAATTTAAGGATAAAGTGTTTTTAAAGAAATATCAAATGAAACCCTCTGTGCAATCTGCGATTATACTTACCCACTTGTTTTTATATACAAACTGCTATAAGGAAAATTGTAATAAAATAGTAAAAATTAAATCTGCATTAAATTCCATAAGTATCTTTTTTTAATCATTTTATCACTAACCTCAAAAAAGTAATGATATCAATGCAAAAACCCTTGACGGGTTAAAAGTTTCTGACGCAGCACTTTATCTTATGCTCTAAGAATTTTAAATATGGAACTTAAAAATACTGATATCAAATTTTGAGTGACGTTATGCTGTTTCTTAAAAAATATATTTGTATTTATTTCATCATTTTTTTTTTTGTTTTATTTATAATCGCATGTGCAAAAGTTATGTTCAACATGAAAAGCTGCATAAAATTTTATTCGCTGTTGCTATATCAGTTACATCTCTCATAAATTCAAAATATGAGTTTTAAAAGATATGATATAAAATTTAAGTGACGCCTTGATGTGACTTTAAAACGTTTGTTTTAAAATTCAATTTAAATTATTTTTGACTTGGTTAAAATATTTTTTTACATCTACACAATACTTTTAATTTTCCAATTCACTGTTAAATATATCACTTTCATTGAATCATACTATGCATTGAAATGTATTTATTTCAATAAATTGATTTATCTTTTGTGTCACGCTATTCAAAATTGTGAGTAAGATTTATGTAAATAGTTTCTTTGCGTCATTGTGTCCAAACTACATGAAATGTATGAAAAAGGATAGTTTGACGCAAATAATCCATTTACATAAATCTTACTCACAATTTTGAATAGCGTGACACAAAAGATAAATCAATTTATTGAAATAAATACATTTCAATGGATAGTATGATTCAATGAAAGTGATATATTTAACAGTGAATTGGAAAATTAAAAGTATTGTGTAGATGTAAAAAAATATTTTAACCAAGTCAAAAATAATTTAAATTGAATTTTAAAACAAACCTTTTAAAGTCACATCAGTTTCATTTTTTCACAAATAGCGAGATCGCCTTTTAAATCTGCCATGTAATTACTTTTTAGACCCCGTACTTGTCATTTGTAAATTAAAACCCGTTAATTTTCAAATTTGAATTGACTTTGATATAGGCTCATAACCAGATGGGGGCAGAGTGGGCTGAACCCCCCTCCTAGCTTCTTCAAGAGTCCCCTCTAATCATTTCACTATTTATATTTATTATGTCTTTAACAAAATGTGTATTTTAAGTAATCTGAAAAAATATATACATATTTGCAAGAAAAATATTTTAGATTTTTCAACTGCCTTGAATCCTTGAATGCAGCGGAATATGCAAATAATAATTCTTTTCAGAAGCATATTTTAGTTGTGTTACGTTATCTTGTGGTACAGTTCTCGAAATGGAAGATCAATAGGAAAATTTTCTTCTCCTGAAAAGATTGTCCAGATGTTATAAACCGAACTTCACATCGTTTGGTACAACTTTTCCCCACAGGATAAACTGAAATAGGCATATGTTGGTCAGATTGATGTGTAATTAGTGAAGCAATGGGTAAACCGTCTTCAGGCTATTCACTAAAAGCATATTTTTCTAAATTTTAATGGTTTGCCCATTAACAATCTGTGTTTAGCTGACAGTAGATTTAGTTTAAGGTGTTATATTGCTTGAAAATGTGATATTTTATCATCAGAAGGAAAACACGAAAGAAAAATATTGTCAATTTATGCAAGTGGAATAAGAAATTAAACATTGTTTGAATGCCATTTATTGTTTCTAGCCATGGGTGTCAGCAAGAGTATTGTTAGAGAAGTGTGGGAAAGACATGTTTCTTTTTTCCTTTTGAACCCTTTTATTAAATTTTCTTTCTACATTTCATGATTTAAAAATAAAGAAAACATTTTTTTTTAAAATTTATCTTAAAATAATTAAACATCAAGTGAAAAATTATTAATGAAGTTTAAGGTTTATGACAAAAATCTCTTCATGTAAGCAGTAGATACAGTATTTAAATCGGTTTTCATGTTTAAATCTGCTACTTCCTAACACATTTAAGAAATAATTTTTTTGATAAAAGGTATATAAAATTTGCAGGTATGATTATTCAAGCTCAAAGAATTTTGTGTTTTATATGGCTGTTATCAAATCCAAACAAACTGCTTTCTGACATAATCACAAAAAAATTTTATTCATAAAAACATACAATTTACAAGTAATCAGGCTTTAAGGAATCAAATAATGTTTTGTGTTTTCTTATAACAATAAACAACCTATCAGAACATGACTGTAAACTTGAAACTTCAAGCTGATTTTCATGTCATAACCACAACGAAATGGTATTCATCGTGTAACAAATTAGCAATAACTCAATATGTATGAAATTTATTGGAAAACAGAGAACATTATTCGATATGTTTTCTTCTTTCGAAATATGAGAAATGTTAATAAAATTTCGTTTTTGATAATGCACACAAAAACACATGTATCGTATTTTTGATAGTTTATGTACATTGTGCACATACACATATTACACGTGTGTAGATTGAGCGGTACCTGCTATTCAAAGATATAAGC
Organism: Maratus speciosus; assembly: GCA_963932465.1. Taxonomy (NCBI): domain Eukaryota; kingdom Metazoa; phylum Arthropoda; class Arachnida; order Araneae; family Salticidae; genus Maratus; species Maratus speciosus. The sequence continues at coordinate 246,875,656 of OZ010792.1, forward strand.
GTTGAATTGCATAAAATTTAGGAATAGAGAAAGTGTTCACTAAATAGAGGTGTCCGCCTTAGAATCCTACCTGAAAATTCCATTTGAAGTTGACCCGCAGCCCAACCTGAAATGAAAGAAAAGTAAGTTGTGTTTTAATGTAATATGAAATATGATTAATAAAAATCTACATTCTGTAAATAAATAGAACTATTAATACAATAAAATTCACCCTCAATTAAATGAATATCACAGATATGATAAATTATACCTGAACTTTGATACAATGAAAACAAAGAAAGTAAAAAAAAAAATTGTTTCAATCGATATGTAATGGTATAAAACTAAAAATTTAATCTTTAAATATTGCTCCATCAAAAGTTCCATTTATAACGATACACCTTGTTTTACACAATTGGCATTCTGACTTTAGTTTATCATCATTATCAACACTTAACTGGTGATAATTTCAGGTTCTCGCATTCATTCGCCTAAGAATATTCTTCGGCAAATGAATGTGAGAAACTGGAATTTTTAGTCAAGTAGGAAAGAAAATGAGTTCTTGAAAGTGTCAGGAATATTTGCATTGTTGAGGGAGAGAAGAATATTTTCTTAAACCCGTATAAACGGAGGATACGAGTAATAATAAATCATCTCTTAAATTTATTGAAAACTGTTCATTTGTTACCAGAATGGGCGGTGTTCACGTTATCAAAATTTAGCCATTGTGTTCCTTTCCGAAATGAGTTCAACTTTGTGCCATAAAACTACAATCAACCAACCAACCAACCAACCGAAATGAGATCGGATCATAGAATTTCAGGAAGCTCATGTAAAACTTACGCTATAGCCTTCTCAACCATTCCCCCATCCCTTTAATAAAAGTATTGAAGAATATGGAGATTTGAATTATAATAGTTTTTTGCAGAAAAATTATTAAATCCAGGTATGTCTACAAAATACATAATCATAATAAATATAATATGTATTTATAATAATTGATTCATATTTGAAAGGATGTAATCATATGCTGAATTTAAAATTTAATGCTTGTGAAATCTTACTTTTTATTGCGAATGGTCAACAAGACATAAAATATTAATAAAATTAAACAAATTAAAAATACAGAGTATGTTTACACATTCTTGTAACGATTTTGACTTTCTCTGAGGTAAAATTAAATGTAACCAATGATAAAACCTATATGGCATCAATTCAGAATAGGGATTAATTATCGACTGCACCATTAAAAATATTCTTTGCTTTAAAATGCCGCTGGAAAATAAACAATGGATCGAAAGCGAAGGCTATGTGCCATGTTTGCTCACACATTCTTATAAAGATTTTGAAAATAAACAATGGATTGAAGGCGAAGACTATGTACTGTGTTTGCTCACACAGTCTTATAAAGGTTTTGCAAAAAGAAATATGTAAACAAAGATGAGAATTTTATTTTCTAATGTGTTCAGTCCGATAGCCCTTTTGTTGAACTATCATATAACATCTTGATGTCTAAGATAAAAAACTTTTCTTAGAATATCTGTTGATTTTGTTCCATGCCTCGACATCAATCTTCCAGAGTCCATATAATATTTTGTAATGCTGTTTATAAAGAGCTTATTTTAAAAGTCCAAATGCACAGTCATCCATAAAAGATAAAGTCGGAGACAGTTGGGATCAGTGTTGTAACCGTAAAAAAACCAGAGTGTATACACTAGCGTCATGATCGTTCATGGCTAAGGTATACGCTATCGGTTTATTTGAGAAACAGAGTTTATATGGAGCTTCTTTAAAATATCCAGAAGGTATACGCTGTATACCTCCATATACCCTCCACTACACCCCTGCTTGAGATGTATTTAAATGGAATAGCCTCAATTCTGGTTTCATTTCTCGTTTTTTAAATATAGCAACAGATTTAGATGTATGGCTGGTAGCTTTAACTTGATGGAACTTAAAACAAAGAAGAGTGTTTGGGTAAAGTGATGGAATGTCTTCTTTGAATACAGGTTAACACTTATATACCTGTAAATATTCTGAAAGTAATCCGAGTAAATTTTGACTTTTTTTTTTACTTTCCTTGTTTTAAGTTTTTCTTTATAAGAGAATTCAATAATAACCATAAAATCTTTAGCAAAACTTTCCTTGTTTTCCCTGAATCAAACTATTAGGTCTTTTTCTCTTATTTTTCGGCAGTAAATCGATCTTTTTCTATTTCAATTAGATAAATACATCTGAGCCTCATCAATTGTAATTACTTATTTCCATTTTTTACATGCCAAATAGTTTTCATAGAACATAGAACAATCTGTAGGTATATAGGCTTACAACTGAGAAGCTAGCATGTTTTCGCCTTAGGCGGTGAACATAATGTTTTTTGATTAGCTTTAAATCAGATTTTTACAGTTTCTATGGAAATGCTTAAAGGTTTGGCAATAGTTCTTTGGATGATGGATTTTCTTTTAAAACATTTGATGCGACTTTAAAAATAAAAACGGTGAAAGTACCTTTGCTGGGCATGCATTTTTTACCTTTTTTCCAGTCAAATGTAAACTGACTTTTTTTTTAAAATTGTTATGTTTCTTATTTTACATATATAAATCTCAAAACCATACTTTTCACACCTTTTTTTAACAATCAAATAAGAGTATTTCTTTTCATAAAATGCAAACACATACCCTACGATCTGCTGATTATTTTCCAGCAATATTTTAGAGCAAAGGATATGTTTAAATTTAAACTATAGAGAAAATAAAAATCGTTACAAAAATGTGTGAACACACTCTCTGCATTTTAATGACAATTTAAACGTGATTTAGTAATTTACTATTTTTACTTTTCAGAAATATTATGTAAGCAAAATTATGTTTGTTTGCTACTTTTATAATATTTCTGATTAAACTAATTTAAGTGAAATCAAAAACAATAAATTATAAAGTACAACCTAAAGTAGTATTCAATGTATGATTTTTCTTCATTTTACTTTTGTAAAGTAATCAGTTTTTCAAAACTTGTCGTAACACCAATTAATAATTTTTACTTATTGCACCAATTGTGAATTTCATTGGAAATACTTTTAATTACTACTACATTTCTCCAAAATAGGCTCACTAAAGTGAAAACAATCATAGGCTACGAGAACTGAAAAATAAATGCTAACCAATGTGCAATGTAAATTTTTTCTTTGTTAAAATTTTAATGAAGTTATTTTTTATGAGATATCCAGTAGAATCTATGTTTTGCATTAAATACAGTAAGAACCACTCAGACAAAATCCCATGGCATGGGGGGGGGGGGGAATTCTATTTTTCTTTCCTTTGTATCATGATTTTTTTTCCGTTTAAGAATTTCTTTATGTACAGGTTCATTTATAGATGGGTTTCATTATAGCCATGTTACATTATAGGCGAATTCCTTTATAGACAGGCCCATTTTTATAAGTTTATTGTATTTAATTTGCATAAGAGACATTGTTAAAAGATGTTAGCCCCCCACCCACCACCGGCATGACTTGCTGGTTATGGCCCTGCTTTGATGTTGCCCTGAAAGGATGTAGTTTTCGGTCACACATTTATTGGAATGCAGGCTGCTGCCTTCCATTCAAATGCCGCTAAAATAGTTTGTTAAAAGAATACGTTATACTAAGCATCATATATTCGTGATGTGGATATATTTTGTCATGCCCTAATTAATCTAATATGTGCTGCTCTCTTCTAAAAATACAATAGAAAAGTTCAACATACTTTTGCATTTCTCTTTTTATAAGAGATTCCGATTTTTTTTAATGTCTATGTGGTGACAAAAAGCAAAGACCTTTTATTAGTTTTAATCTAGTAATGGACGGAAAAATAAAGTTGTGGTTATTCTCCAATAAATGCCTCTTCATTGTCTTCAACAGTCTACATGTAAAGTAAGAATGTTCTTATTTTTATTATATTTTGACGATCACAATTTATCCAAGAATCTAGCAATGCAACGTTAACCCTTAACAATCTTTATTCTCGCCACAGTTGCCACCAGCAAAAGAGAAATAACTGCTTTTTGCCATCACGTACCTTAGCATTTCATGTATTCAGTTACAGTTTTAGCTTATTATTACTTTCTTCTATCTTTACAAGAAGAAAGTATTGGATTCGTGAAAAATTTCAGCTTCCGGTTTTCGACAGATTTATACGTTTTAGAATGCCCAGAACACGATTTAATGGTTTTTAGAAAATGTCTGTCTGTGAGTCTGTCTGTCACTCTGTGAGTCTGTATGTGACAAAAATTTTGTAGGCACTCTATCTCAAGAACTAATGCACAGAATTTTACAAAACTTCTTATTTAGTTAGACCTTGATATAAACTGGACCTGATTAGTTTTTGGTGAAAATCGCCCAATAGGTGGCGCTGCTATGCAGCATTTTTCACGATTTCTGCAATAGCTATATCTCAAGAACTACTGCACAGATTTTCATAAAACTTCAGATTTAGTTAGTACAGGACATAGTTTAGTGCTGATTACTTTTTTGTGAAAATCGCCCAACAGGTGGCGCTGCTATGCTGCATTATTCATGATTATCGCAATAGCTCTAACTCAAGAAAAAATGCACGAATTTTCATCAAACATCAGATTCCATTAGTAACTGATATAAATTAGTGCTGTTTAAATTTTCGTGTAAATCGCCCAACAGGAACGCTTCTGTGCTGCATTTTTCACGATACCCGCAAGAGCTGTATCTCAAGAACTATTGCACAGATTTTCATCAAACTTCAGATTTAGTTAGTTCTTGACATGAATTGATATATAAATTAGTGCTGTTTAATTTTTGGTGTAAATTGCTCAGCGTGTGGCGCCGCTATGCTGTATTTTTTGCGATTTCCGCAATAGCTTTATCTCAAGAACTAATGCTTGGATTTTCAACAAACTTCAGATTCAGGTATACCTTGATATCATTTAGAGCTGCTTATTTTTGGTGTAAATCGCTCAACAGGTGGGGCTGCTATGTTACATTTTTCAGAATTTCCGCTATAGCTCTATCTCAGGAACTAATGCCCAAATTTTCATCCAACTTCAAATTCAGATATACTTTGATATGAATTGGTGCTAAATCGTTGTTATTTCTTGTACTATTTAAATGATTTAATTGACGTGATTTATATAGAATGCAGTTTTGTGATGGCCACAACATACTAGTATATGTATTTTAATTTTAAAACTAGATTGATAAGTATTTTCCTAAAAAAAACTCAAAAGATCTTAAATCAAATGCAATGGAATAGGTTTCTATGCTACGCAGCTGGTTTGAAATAAAAATTTGGAAAAAAAAGAAAAAATCAATTATATCTTCCCCCTGACCCATAATAATTAAAATACAAACAGAATGCAACCTGTAAAATCAGGTTTTGGTGCAGGGTTGCAAAAAAGCCGGCTAAAATTAAACAAGTTGGAAATTGCCCGTCAAACGTGGCAAATGAGGTGCGTTCGTACTATAACTAGTTTTATAATTATTTTTTGCACCCCATATATTACTGAATGTGTATTTATTTGCAATTCATAAGTGCATAGTCTGTAACATCATTAAAATGCACTTGCAATAATTTTTTCCCATTCCCCTTAATGTAACGGAAAACTTTTGACTGTCCCTGTAATTAAGCTATACATCCGGTTTTCATGAAATTTGAAATGGCTCGACAAAATTTTGCAGCAATTATATATTTAAAATTTCAGCCCATTCGGAAAGCTGTAACATCATTAAAATGCACTTGTAATAATTTTTCCCATTGGCTTTAATGTAAAGAAAAACTTTTGACTGTCCCTGTAATTAAACTATACATCCGATTTTCATAAAATTTGAAATGGCTCGACAAAATGTCGCAATAAATTATATGTTTAAAATTTGAGACCATTCGGAAAGCTTTAACATCATTAAAATGCACGTGCAATAACTTTTCCCATTGGCCGTAATGTAAAGAAAAACTTTTGACTGTCCCTGTAATTTAACTATACATCCGATTTTCATAAAATTTGAAATGGCTCGACAAAATTTTACAACAATCATATATTTAAAATTTCAGACCACTCGGTTGGGTAGTTTTTGCTCTATTATATGCGGACGGACAGACAGACGGACTGAACGACGACTATAGGTGCTACATATTTATATAATTACGAACGCACCTAAAAAAGCCAGGGCGGTGGCTATTATTGGTTTTTGCCAGCTTTTTTTGGCCAAAATCGGCCTTTTTTGGCCATAATTGGCTTTTATACAATGAAGCATTGTAATTATAAACTGCACATTTTAAAGTGTTTTTAATTAGTTTTAATGACATTTAATTGATTTAGAGTTTAATCAGAAACCAAATTTCTTAATAATGAGGACATTAATACTGGAATAAAACTTAGATGGTTTAGCTAGTGATTTGCAATCAGAATTGCAAATATGTCGGCTAAATTTTAAAAGGGCCATAACAACTGCCAATTTTTTCATTTTTACTGCTTTATAAAATTAAAGAGGACAATGGTTACTTAGTTACATGTTTTATTACTTAAATAATTTTAAGAGCTATTAATATACAAGTCTTATTTTATTTCTTGTAAACATTTAAAATTATACATAGTGTAGAAAAGTCACACCATAACACAAATTAATTAAAAGCGCTGGTTACTTGATCTAATAATTTATTTAACACACAGAAGCAGCGCACCGCCGCTTTCTCCGACACTCACATCTCAACACAATACTCAAAGCTTAGTTCAGTTCACTTCAAATTATAGTCACTGTAATTTTAATTATAGGTGGCGCGGCATGTCTCGCTACATGGAACATACCGGCCCCCATTGACATGTTTATAACATTCAATAACAATTTTTACCAAGTACTCTAAATTACACAATTAATACAAAAATTCACTATATACGTTAATTTAAATATAATCCTTTGAAAAAAAAAAATATCAATACAACAAACATACATACAAAATTACCTTTTTTTTTTTTTTTTAGTTTTAATTGTCATCGGCATCAGGCATGGGTAGAATACATAATTTACTTATCGACCTTTTAAAGGTTCCATTTTGAGTGTTTACTTTAACTACTCGAATTTTGTTATCGTTACCGTGATACACCTCAATAATTCTGCCTAATGGCCACTTATTTGTTGGTAAATTCTCTTCTACTAACACCACTAAATCTCCGATTTTTACATTATCTTTTTCAAATCTCCATTTACCTCTTTGTTGTAATTCACTTAAATAATTATGATGCCATTTACGCCAAAAAAGTTGTAGAATTTTAGTTATCCGTTGCCATTTTTTGAGGCGATTTTCTCTTACATTGGTTAAATCAGGCTCAATAATGGAATTTAACGGCCTGTTTATCAGAAAATGAGCCGGAGTTAGGACTCCAAAATCATTCTCATCATCTGATAATGGACTCAAAGGCCTGGAATTTAGAATTCCTCAATTTGTATGACTACAGTAAGAAGTTCCTTGTAAGTGAGATTAGCACCTCCCACAACTCTCTTAAAGTGATACTTAAATGATTTTATAGCGGCCTCCCAAAGACCCCCGAAATTGGGTGCCCTGGGAGGGATAAATTTCCACTCAATGCCTTCCGTGGATAAATATGCTGCTAATTTCTCATCAGGTTTTTTTACTAACTCATAAAAAGCCTTAAGAATCTTATTTGCACCAATAAAATTTTCCGCATTATCCGAATACAATTTGGCACATTTACCTCTGCGTGCAATGAATCTTTTCAATGCAGCAATAAATGATTCGGAGGTTAAGTCTGAAACAATTTCTATATGTACAGCTTTAAATGCAAAACAAACAAAAATACAGATATAAATTTTTTGCAAGATAGTTCTACGTGCATACCCCACTTTGACCATAAATGGGCCACACAGATCTACTCCCGAAATATTAAAGCAGTAGTCCAATTGGACTCTATCCCTGTGCAAATCGCCCATTAATTGATTTGCAATAACTGGTTTAGCTTTAAAACATGGGATGCACTGATGAACTACCTTTCGACATGTTGCACGACCATTTATTGGCCAAAATTTTTCTCTTACCAAAGAAAGTAATGTTGAAGCACCGACATGAAGGTATTTTTTATGATAATAATTTATAACAATTAAAGTAAAACTATTAGATTTAGGTAAAATCGCTGGGTGCTTTCTCGCAAAATTTAAATCACTATTATCTAACCGGCCTCCAACCCTTAAAATTCCAAATTCATCTAAGTATGGGTTGAGGCTTTTTAGCTTACTACTTGGACTTACCGAACCTTTGGTCTGCAGACTACGTATATCTGCAATGAATTCTGCCCTTTGGACAGATTTAATTAAATGAATTTCCGCTTGCTCCAAGTCTGAAGTTGATAAAGGCCCACCACACTTATAAAGTGGGTTTCTTGCATTCATGACAAACCTGAAAATATAACTAAGAATGCGTAAAATAGTTATATAATTATTACTAAGATTAATTAAGTCATTAACAAAACAGTTATCTGTAACATTACAGTTCATTACACTAACTTCATTAAAAGGATTTGAATTTGTTTTGAGCTCTTTTTTGAACTCTTCATTAGCTTCTGGTATTATTACTGAATTTTGGTGATAGTTAGTGTTATTAAGAAAAATGGGTCCACGCCACCACAAGTCACAATCAATAAGTTTATCTGGATCCATACCTCGTGAAAGTTTATCAGCCGGATTATGTTCAGAGCAGATATGACACCACTGTTCAGGACTAGAGTTTTCCTGAATTTTGGCCACCCTATTTTGCACAAATTGTTTGAGATCAATAGGTTCCTTTTGAATCCACGCTAACACTATAGTTGAATCAGACCACAGGAAAACATTAGTAATTATTACTTTCATGGATGATAAGACTCTTTTTACCAGCTTGGTTAGCAAAACTGCGGCGCATAGTTCAAGTCTGGGAATAGTTAGACTCTTTACTGGTGTAACACGTGATTTACTAGCTATTAAGTTCACCATCACATTTCCTAGAGAATCGCAAGATTTACAATAAACTGCTGCTCCATAACAACGTTCTGAGGCATCTGCAAAGCCATGTATTTCAACAATTTCTGGGTTTTCAATTATAATGCGTCGACTTATTTGTATATTATTAAGACTTTTAAGCGATATAAGAAATTGATGCCACTCGTCATATTCTGACTCAGGGAGCTCGTCATTCCAGTCAGTATTAAGTCTCCACAATCTCTGCATAAATATTTTGGCTTTCGCTATAACTGGGCCAAGAAGTCCTAGCGGATCAAAAATTCTAGCAATTGTCGACAATACTTGTCGCTTGGTATAGGAATCGCTCAATTCTACTTTAACTCTAAATAGGAAACAGTCATCCCTTGGGTTCCACGAAACCCCTAATGTTTTAGTCTCACTGTTGTTCTCAAATTTATACCCTTCTCCAGGTGTCAGCGACAGATTTTTATCACTTGTGCACCATTTATGAAGTTGCATACCTGCCTTCTGCATAATCGCCATGAGTTACCACTGCAACTCTTTGGCTTCCTCACGCGTAGGTGCCCCACACAAAATGTCATCCATATACATGTTTTCACGAAGAACTGGGGCTGCCAATGGAAAATTATTTCCTTCATCAATTGACAATTGATTGAGCGTTTTCATTGCTAAATATGGCGCGCTGACCGTTCCATAAGTTACCGTTTGTAATTCGAAAATTTTTGGTTCTTCTTCAAAATTATCGTTCCATAAAATTCTCTGCAACGAATGCTGACTAGGGTCAATGTTAATCATTCTATACATCATCTTTACATCTGCAGTTAAAGCATAAACATGTTCTCGGAAGCTAATCATAATTGTAAATAAGTCGTTTTGGATGACTCCGCCATTATATTGTAATGAATTTAGGGATGTCCCATTTGTTGTCGCGGCAGAACAATTAAAAACAACTCTGAGTTTAGTTGTCGATTTTTCTGGACGAAATATACCATGATGCGGATCATAGTACGCAATATCAGGTTCTTTTGCTTCTTTCACCTGTTTCATATGCCCTAAATTTTCGTATTCCTTTAAGAATTCTTTATACAGATTAAAATATTGCTCATCCCTTGATAAGCGAGTCCACAGCGATCTGAGTTTTTTGAGAGCAAGATCCCTAGATTGGCCTAAACACGAAGGATTTTCCTTTAAAGGCATTTTCACTACGTATCTACCTTCTGCATTTCTCGAATGCGTACGTGCAAAATGTTTCTCGCATATCTCAAATTCTTTACTTTTTGGTAACTCTACCTCAATGTTTTCGACTTCCCAAAACTTTTTTAATGTTTTGTTTAAATCCTCTTCCTGAATTAGCCCACAATGAACTTTAACCTCATCTCCCTGTTCTATGCTTCCACTAGCCACGTATCCAAATACAGTATTTTGAAAAAGCAATTTCGAACTCTGAGAATATATTTGTCCTGGTCTTAATAATTCATAATATATTTCCGCACCTATCAACAGATCAATTTTATCAGGAAAATTAAATCGATAATCTGCTAACATAGTCAAATCAGGGACCTCAACATTTACATTAATCACTCTTTGCGGAATTAAATCTGTAATTTTCTTTACAACTAACATATCCAATTCCCTTTCAAAACTTTTATCTCTATTCGCGATTGCTGTCTTTAAGCAACCCTTTACTGTGATAGATGAATCATCTAAACACGAAATTAAAGTGTTTGTTTTATTAATTTTAAGTTGCAGCCGATTAGCACACTGCGAAGTTATCAAACACGATTGCGAGCCGACATCCAATAAACATCTAATTTCCTGCCATTCCGAAAATTTATCCTTAATGAACAGGCGAGCTGTACTCAATAACACAGTTTTTGTTTTATTTCTTTCGAAGTTAGAGGCGACAGTCTGGCTTGGAGGGACAGAAAATTGTTCTTCGCTTGTTGAACTTTTTATTTCTGCACCTGCTTTAAACACATGACCTCGAAATTTATTTTGATTATTACTCAAATCATTTTCTTCTCTCGGAAAATGAATAAGTTTGTTATGGGGTAGTAAACAATCGCAGTTTTTATAATTGCATTTCTGTACGCAACAATTATAATTTAAACATTTGAAACATGCTTTATTTAATTTCACAACTTCAACTCTTTCTTTTATCGAAAGTTTTTTGAATTGCGGACAAGAATGTAATGCATGATACGCAATCGGTTTACACAAAACACATTTATTATTTTTTGTTTCCGAAAGGAAAACATTTGAGACCCCCCTTTCAGGGCGTGCATTTCGCAATTTATTTCCCGCTATTTGTTTATTTTCACTTGCAAAATTTCTGGAATACGCATTTGATTCATTTCTGTTTTTATTTTTAACCGATAAGAAAATATCGCATTCTCTGCCAAGTTGCTGTGGTTTAAAATATGATTCAGCTTGCTTAATTGCGATATGACTCATTAATTGCGATCTAACGAATTGAAAATTCTGTCTGAAACAATCAGATCGCATAATGATTTAAAATCATTTACTTCATGCAGACTACAGTAATATAGAAAAATTGATTTCAACCTAGATGCAAATTGAACGTAATTTTCTGACGGTAATTTTTGTGTTTTCCGGAAATTATTTAAACACTCTTGCGCTGTAGGTTGAAATTCCTTTAAGACTATAGTTTTCAATTTATCATAACTAATCAGCTCCTCCTCTGACAAATAAATCATTAAATTACTCGCTTTTCCCCCGAGAATGTTTAGAAGAATTTCTGCCTTAAACTCTTCGGGTACATTTTTAGTTTTGAACGCTTTTTCAAGTGATTGAAAGAAAAGGTTAAATGACTCAGCTCTCGTCGGTACACAGATAGTTAATGTTTTAACACTTTTAATAAAACTTTCTAGGTTATTGCTCAGTATTTCAGTTTCCGATTTTTCTGTTAAGGACGTCAAATTTTCGCGGGAACCTCTACGCACTTTGGCCAATTCTAATTCTTTTTCTAACTGAGCTAATTTAATTTTTTCATATTCAGAATTTTGGGAAGGTTCTTTGCGAATATTTGCTATTTCTAACTCTTTTTCTAATTGCGCTAATTTAATTTTCTCTAATTCTAGTTTAGATTTCTCAATTTCTTTTCGCGACTTATACTCCTCAACAACCGAATTGACTACGTCCTTCATTAATTGCTCATTTGAGTAATGCTCACTTTTCTCTATAATATCTCTCAACTCTATAATTTTACTGCTTTCAGGAGCAGTTAAACCTAATTCCTCAACGACAAGCTTAAGCTCGTCTTTATTTAAATTATCAATAACAGACATAATTTAACTAAATCAAAACTAGGAAAATTGCTCTTACCCCAACTCAAACCGCTGCGACAATCACGAAGGCACGAAGTAGCTATTTATATATTAAATCCAGGGGCACATTTGAAACATTAATATCTCAACACTGAATTCTTCTTAGTCACCAATTTCTCTTATTAGGCACAAATTATCACGACACTCTCACAAAAAAGGTGAACTAAACATCTTTACACACAAATCAAAACTACCTCACATATAGTTCGAATTTGTTCTTATTATCGAAAGCACACTAATTCTTTTTAATTATACTCCTCCATTGGGTCGACGGACCATGTAGAAAAGTCACACCATAACACAAATTAATTAAAAGCGCTGGTTACTTGATATAATAATTTATTTAACACACAGAAGCAGCGCACCGCCGCTTTCTCCGACACTCACATCTCAACACAATACTCAAAGCTTAGTTCAGTTCACTTCAAATTATAGTCACTGTAATTTTAATTATAGGTGGCGCGGCATGTCTCGCTACATGGAACACATAGTTATATAAAAAAACACACCATTTCTCACTATTAAAAGCATTATGAATAGCGTATGCATGAATACGCTTAGCAACAAGATTTTCAAAATTTTATTTAAAGAATTTTTTTTTTCTTGTTTAAATGCTCTATTTTTTATACACTTACGCACCACTCTCCTCAAATATTATATCCTTTCTAATTTCTCTTTTAACATTTATAACTTAATCTCTCCATATAGACACATGAAAATGTTTCCATTTTGATGTGCTACATTTTGTCATTGTTTAATTAAATATAATCTTTAAAATGTGTATTATATGTGGAGCTATGTAATATAGAATTTCAAAACACGAGTTTGGAACCTGACATTTTTTTTCAATGTTTATAATTTTTTTCCAGACATAATGCCTTCACAGTTGCCTTCTAGAAGTTATAAAAACTTATTTATTTGACAAAATTTAATAAAAATCTATAATTTTTTTAGAAAATATACTGAATTTAGAAAATAGAAGTACCGGAAATATTTATAAGTGTATTAAAAATTAATTGATTCAAATTTAAAATGAATTAACTGTAAACCAACTTTTAAAAATAAAAACCGGCTCTTCTTCAATAAAAGCCGGCTTTTTTTAAGTGGTTAAAACCAAAAAAAGCCGGACGGCTTTTTTTTAGGCGTGGCTAAAAGCCGGCAACCCTGGTTTGGTGTGAATGTTATGTGATTCGCATATTGATGTGTATGTGATTTTAATGTTAGATTATACAACTCATTGCTGGAAACTCATAGACTATACTTTTCTGATTTTCCTTGAAAAAAATAAGATTAATATTTTGCGTTATAACTGTATCTGATTTTGAATTTTTGTAATATTTATTGATATTAACTTTTTATGTATATGAATAAGTACACTGATTAGTATTTCTCTGATTTATTTTATAAATATATTTGTCAATTTCAATACATAATTTGCAGGATAGCTCCAAAGATGGTGAAGAAAAACCATTTTATGAATCTGATAATTCTCAAAGTAAAGATGAAGAAGATACAAAAAATAAAAAAACATATGTGATGGATCCTGACCACCGTTTGTTGCTCAGGAACTGCAAGCCACTGTTACAGAGTCGAAATTCTGCTGTAAGAACTGACTGTTTTAATGTTTGTTTGCTTTTCTTTTCAGTTTTGTTATATTCTTTGATCATATGACTGCTCTTATTTATTTCATTTACTTTTAAATGTATTGTCCAAATGCATTACTTGCTTGCATGCACTTGCTTAAAGTTACAAATTTATGCCTTCATTCTTATTTCAAAACATATATTTTAAGATTTGTGGTTCATATTAGCCTCTCAAGAAAACATCCCATATAAAAATGATATAATGTGCCCTGTACAATGCTTCTGTCTAAGTTAGTAAGGAAAATCATGTCCAATTTGCTTCTGTAGCTCATAAAAGAAGCATAGTTGTTTATGATTGTTATTATCTAAATACAGTTGTGCATAACTATCATCATAAATAGTATATAATTATTAATTAAATGTTAATTTGGTTTTTAAATGAAATTACTTTAAAATAGTATTGATATTGTTATGAACATGCAAATTTATTTAAATTTAAAAATAATAAATTTAATAAATATTATTACCTTCCCTCCTCCCTCCTCTCTTATGGAAATATGTTTATGGGCACACTAAGAAACTTTATCGGCGATGCCTAAGTTGACTCTTTGTGCCCCTGCTTGGATGCTGTTTGTTGCAGATCCTACAATAATGGGAGCCATCTCTAAGTTTTTTTCTTTTGTGGAATAAATCGAGAAAATTTGTCACTAAATTTATGATTGCATAAAATTACAAAATCGGTTGATTGTTTGTAATTTTCACTAGTTTTCAAAAGGAAAATAGAAATTGTTCTTATCTTCAAATTTAAGTAAAGCTTACTGTGATTTCATTTTCTTTAGCAATTGACCAAAAGAATGATTTTTTTTTTTAAATCTAGCTTAATTACTTTATTATTATGTTAATAATATTAAAAATCTTCTACATTATTTATTTATTTTAATCTACATATTTGGAAACAGAGTTTGGCAGATATGATCTTGTTTTTAATATCAGAAATTACAAAATTTTCATATTAGTGTCATTGCTAACTATATAGCTTTGTAACATTTTTTAAGATTTAGATAAGTGGTTGAACAATTCTTATTTTAGAAACAAATTTTAACAAGTTGTGATATTACATCTTAATTCTTATTTTCTGTGCTCATATTCTTCATAAATCTAAAGATGAAGTTCTCACTAGCAGTTTGATGCAGTCTCTTGTAATGATCAAAAAAGAAAACACATTCCCTTGTTTTTTGTTTTGTTTGTTTTTTTTTAACTGGAAAGAGACATTTTTTTTTTTTTTTTTTTTTGCTAATTATTCTGTTTCCTATTATTTCTGCTGCATTTTGAGCTTAATAAATCAAGGCTTTCAATCTTTAAACCTTTTCTGTTCTATAAATTTGTCATTTTAGTATGTTTCTTGAACAAAAATTGAAATTTTTGTATTATTTCATGAAAGTATTAATTAATAATTAATTAAAAATGGTTTAATAATAATTTTTCTTATTCATTTACTGTTAATTTAGTGCACAAAATATCTCAAGATTTTAATTTTATGTTGTTTCCATTTTTATACAATTTTCACAGACACATCCCTTTTTTAAAAAACACATGTTAAGTTTTTAATGAATAAATTATGTCTTAAGGCTGAAATTTTAGTTATTCACCATTTAATATGTTCTTTTGAGATACCTTTAAATAGTATTTTACTGTGGTAAAATATGAGCTATTGACAAAAACTTCAGTTTTATGAGTAAAAAGAAAAAAAAAACTATTGTTAGTAACTATAAATACATTAAAAACTGTAAACACATTAGATGTCTAATTGTCTACTTTTTAATCTTTGTTCATTCCAAAAAAAAGTATCATTGTTGTTATTGTGACTGTATGTATTATGTTTTAAAACTACTTTTATTTTTTCTTTCCCTTCAAAATATAGGTTGTAATGGGAGTTGTCCAGCTGTATTACTATTTGGCGCCTCATTCTGAAGTAAATATCGTTGCCAAGGCTCTCATTAGGTTAACTCATAGTCACAGGTATGCATTTATATGTGTGTGTTTGTGTGTCTTAAATTACATTATTGTATTTTCTTTTTTTTTTTTTTTTTTTTTTTTTTTTATTATTTATCAATTGTGGTAACTTTTCATTTTACAGTCAGTCAAAAGAAAAAAGAAGTTATCCTCCACATTATTTTATTTTCAAATAGATGCAGTAAAAAATAAAAATAGCCATTTGATTAGGAATTGTCTTCTTTAAATATGTGTAGAAAAATAACCACAGGAGACCATCTTCATTTAGAAATTGTACCAAACTTAAAATTTTCAATACTAATGTGCAATTTTGACATCATGCTTGGATATTTTGAAAACTTTTACCTTAGGATACCAAACGGGAAGTCATTCAATGCAGAAGTTTAGGAATTATGAGGATTTAAAGTTTTAAAATCTTAATGTTAAATTCAGTTTTATTATTCCAAAACAAACTACAATGTGGTTAGCTTTATAGGCATAATTCAATAACTACATGGTGGAATGAAATGAAATTCTTGATTCACATATTTGAAGCTTCTAGAAAGTGATATCTGTCAAACATAGGTTACAATTCATATCGTTTTCAAAAATTAAGCTCAAATTTTATATATTTTGAACTTAATTTTCAAAAAAATATATGCATTGTAATCTATAAAAATTTTAATTGACATGAATTTGTAAAAGCTTCAAATATGTGAATCCCAAATTTCATTTCATTGTGCCAAGTACAGTAAACTCTGTGTAAGACAGACTTTGTGTAAAATAGAAATCTGTCTAACGCAGAAAATTTTTAAGTCCTGCAGTAAAATTTTTCTAAGGCAGAATACAGTCTAAAATGGAAACTTTTTGTAGTCCTGATTGATTCCGCCTTAGACAGAGTTTATTGTAGTTTTATAATTATGCCTAAAACATTAACCTCATTGCAGGATGTTTTGTAACAAATAAAATTAAATTCAACATTAGGAGTTTAAAATTGTAAATCTGCATAATCCTAAACTACTTCACTGGAAGATTTCCAGTTTAGTATCCTAAGGTAAAATTTTCCAAAAATCCTAAATATGTAAACATATGTACCTATACACACAAATTTCTCCAAAGTAATAGAGCAAAATAACTTTTTTTTTTTAATTACTTCACTATACATTCCTTCATAGAAATAAATATAAGCTACACATGACTTCTGACTAAAGGTTCCAGAAGTCTTGATATAATTATATGATAGATTTATTCCAATTTTTTTTAGTTTTTTTTTTTTTTTTTTTTGCATTGGTTCTTCATATTAAGCATTTATTGTAGTACAAGTGTGTGTGTGTGTATATGTATATATATATATATATATATATCTGATGTGGGGTCTGAATTAAACATTCAACACTTCTTAAAATGCAAATAAATAAAAAAAACAGCTATAAAAAAAATCAATTTTGGTTAAATATGTGGATTGAATGATTGTTCTACTTATGTTTGTCTGAGAAGTCAGGACAGATGTCCTTCAAATTTTCTCAAGATTTTTTATAAGCAAAAGAAAACTAGTATGTTGTGGCCATCACAAAACTTTCTTCTATATAAATCACACAATTAAATCATTTAAATTGTACAAGAAATTACATCAATTTAGCACCAATTCATATCAAAGTGCATCTGAATTTGAAGTTTGATGAAAATTCGTGCATTAGTCCTTGAGATAGAGCTATAGCGGAAATGCTGAAAAATGTAGCATAGCAGCGCCACCTGTTGAACGATTTACACCAAAACATAAACAACACTAATTGATATCAAGGTATACCTGAATCTGAAGTTTGATGAAAATTCGTGCATTAGTTATTGAGATAGAGCTATAATGGAAAGTCTGAAAAATGCAGCATAGCAGCGCCACCTGTTGAGCGATTTACACCAAAATGTATAAAACTTCAATTCATGTCAAGGAATAACTGAATCTGAAGTTTGGTGAAAACCCATGCATTAGTTCTGGAGATTGAGCTATTGCGGAACTCATGAAAAATGCTGCATAGCAGCGCCACCTGTTGAGCAATTTACACCATAAACTAATCAGGACCAGTTTATATCAAGGTCTAACTGAATCTGAAGTTTTGTGAAATTCCGTGCATTAGGTCTTGAGATGAGCGCCCACAAAATTTTTGTCACATACAGACTTAGAGTGACTTACAGACAGACATTTTCTAAAAACCATCAAATCGTGTTTAAGACATTCTAAAACGTATAAATCCGTTGAAAACTGGAAGTCGAAAATTTTCACGAATCCAATACTTTCTTCTTGTAAAGATAGAAGAAAGTAAAAAAGGAAGCAAGCTAAACCAAAAATGTAAACATGCACAAAAAAAAAAAAAAAAAAAAAAAGAATCCAGCGACGACTCATGTCCATCTTTTTGATGTATTCCAACATGAATCTCCACACCTTTCGAGAATAACAAAATATTCTCTTATTAGCTGTCATAGATTTTATGTGTCATAAATAATTTTTTTTTTCATTAATTTTAAATTATAATAAAGGACCATACCTTTTTTTTTTCTTTTTTGATAATGTGTCTGAATTCTGTTGCTTGTGTAGAAACAGATGCTCGTGTAATAAGTTTAACTTATAAATATTTAATATCAAGCTTTTAATTACTATTATATGCTGCATTTAAAAAAAAAATTCTCATTAATTATCTTGAATGCGAGTTTCATATATTAAGAAAATTAGCATAAAAAAATCCCTGCTGGTTCGGCCTAGAAGGCGGAGGTAGATTTCGAACTTAAGTACTAATTTCACTTACAAAAACTACTATGTGCATTTAATAATGCAACCCTCAATGCAGCATCTCTCAGGGTTGTCAAAAATTTTCATCATGCCAATGATACTTTTTTATCGCCTTAGTGGTGGATTAATGGAGATGTGATTTGTTTTTTGTTTTTCCTAGGGATGCACCGAATAGTGATTTTGGCCGAATACTGAATATTCTGCCTACAGGTGAACCGAATACCGAATATTCGGCCTACAGGCAAACCGAATACCGAATATTCGGCTTGTCGAATACTTTTTATATTTCAAAGTTTAAAGACATTAAAATGTTAAATTTTAAAACAATTTTACATAATATTTAAAACAAACTTTCATTTTGATAAACAAGAGCCTTTTTCAATTAAACGTTATGCTGAAAAAAAATCTGTCTTGAGTTATTTAAGAAGATGATAGTTATAAAACTTTTTTAATTAATAAAATTTTTAAATTCTTGGCTTCTTCTGTGAATTAAAACAAATTAATTTTAAAATCAAAGAGAAATTGTGAAAAAATTGGAAGAAAAATTGTACAGGATCAAATTATTATTTTTTTGTCAGGAAGAGATTGAAGTAAATAAATAATACAATCTATTCAAATTTTATATGGTGGCAACTCGGCAAGAATAACTGTTCTGCTCCCTTTGATTAAGCAAGGAAGTTTTTAAATGCATACTAGATTGGTGTCTGGAGTGGGCGTCATTTTCAGAGATTGTAAACGTTGTTCTTAAAATCTTAGCAAGAAACATGTTATTTACTGGACAATGTTCAGGAACAGCATTTGTACATAATTAATTCTTATGAAAATCCTTGTGATTGGTTAATTTTCTTTATATAATACTTAACAAACAGCAAATAAATAATGTAAAAACATTCTTTTTTATTTAAATGTGATTCTGTTTCTAATTATTCTGAATGTCTTTATAAGTTGACCCTTAAACGTAGATGTTGTATAATGTTTTTAAAATGTTTTAAAAGTTTTTTTAAGTATTCGGCCACACTGAATATTCGGTAACATGGCCGAATACTAAATAGATACTGAATATCCGGTGCATCCCTATACAGCACCCCCCCCCCCTTTTATTTTATTTTTTGTTTCTTTTGCTGTAAAAGTTGGTTTTATCAAAAACTTGTCCATATAAAAGCTTTAGAAAATATTATGAAAATTTCTAATAAATTTAAATGGATTTGATATCTTGTGAATTGGTGAAATTATGAATTTTTTTTGTCTTAAAACCCTATTTTTTTGCCCGTTGAGTCCATTTTTAATGATATCAAAAATCTGTAATGCATAAATTTTTGGCCCTTTTCCTAGAATTAATAATAACTTTGAACTGATTCAATATGTTTATAATTAAGGAATTATTGTTTTTTTTTTTTTCTCTATTTTCACAAAAACCCTCTCCATTTCCACCCCCTTTGTCCGATTTTGCCCATTAATGAACTTAACTGAGATTTGCTGCCCCTTGATTATGTATCAGTTTGGAAGAGATTTGTGCAGAATTTTGGAAGTTATTGTGTCTATACAAAAAGGATAGATAGATAGATAGATAGATAGATAGTTTTTTGTTCTAGGGCCCATGACAGGCATAGATTTGCCAAAAGTTTTGAGAAATTCCAACATACGGGAGAATGCAATAGGTAGTATTTCTTACGCAATCTATCTAAAAACTTAAATGTAACTTTTGACTGATATAGTGATTGTCATATTTTCAACTTTGTTGTTTAATAGCTTAAATTTCTAGTGTGGCCTTGATCTACAATGGCCCCATATCTACAATCCCCTATTGAATGTGTGTGGTGTAATGAAACATAGCACTAGTAAATATTTGTATTACTCTGCAGTAATGAGCAAGTGTGTAAATTTATGCATCTTACTCAAATGCAATTGCTCTTAATCCTTGAAAAATTTTAATTTGACGAAGTATATACATATTTATGTGTACACATCTTTATAAGCCTATATTGTGCATATTGAGCCTATATGTGCATAAAATGGAAATCTGGGCTTAACTATGGCTAACAAAGGGGCATTTGTAAAGTGTCATTAGTATTTGCTTTATCAATTATGTACATTAAAATATTATCCAGTTTAGTTATATTGTTGTATGGTTACATTGTACTCCATAATTTTGTGCAGATTTTTTATTATAGCCTGTTATTTCTTCTTTCATTTCTTATTTTGTTACACATATTGAGATGGTAACCTCAAAAAATTCTTTTAATCAAAGATCTCTGATTTTCAATAAAGTGAAACTCCAAGACACATGTGTTCTAATCTAATCTGGATATGCTAAAATCTGCATAACTAGAGCAGTCATTAAATAAAAGATATGTCAGGAAATAAAAATGACTCAAAAATTGCTTTTGCTTTATAAAAATGTACCGGGTGTCCCAAAAAGGACTGACTGATTTTAAAATTCAATAACTTGCAAACGGTGACAGATATTTAAAAAATTCTTGCAGGAGGGTTATGTATAAGGTCAAAAGTTTTTTTACAGTGATTTTCAATTTTAGTTCGAATTACAAGCAATAGATGGTGCTGCGATCTACAGACGCTGAATTCAGGCTCGATTTTTGGTACTTCATGGCCCGGATAATACATTTCCATCTCCTTTTTCAGCATGGAACAAGAGAAAGGACCAGAAATCGAGCCTGTATTTAGCGACTATTGCTTACAGCGCCATCTATTGTTTGTAATTCGAACTAAAATCGAAAATCACTGTAATAAAACTTTTGACCTTATGCATAAACCTCCTGCAAGAATTTTTTAAATATCTGTCACCGTTTGCAAGTTATTGAATTTTAAAATCAGTCAGTCCTTTTTGGGACACCCGGTACCTTTCATATATTGTAGTTCTAACTTACATTAGACCTACGTTTTAATGATCATTTGTACTATAAGCAATAATAGCATAAAAAAAAATAGAAAATATAGTACTCACATACACTTAGATGTATTAGTTGAACATGTCCAACAAAGATGCAAGTTTTGCCATAGATTGTGAATACAGACTGAGAATTATCCAAATAGAGGCTTCAAAATTTTCAAGGAAATTTTATTTTATAAGCAAATATACATGAATTTTTATCCCAGTAAGATATCTTTTCTTAAATGCATTTTTTTTTATTTCCTGGCATCTATCCTGATGGTTGGGGTTTGAAAATAATTAAAATTTTCTGTACATATGGAATCATGCATCTAATTTTATGCAGGTAAAGTTCCAATGATCATGGAACATCTGTATTTGTTGGCTAATTTATGTGTGTGTATGTAGCTTTATCATTTTTTTTTTCCCATTAAATATAATGAATCTAAATTGTATCAGAATTATTTTCTAACTTAGCAAGTGTGTTTAATATTGTTTAAAAATTGTTGCTTATTAGGGTGCTAATTGTTTTGTTTTTCAGGGAAATTCAATCTGTTGTTCTGAGTACAATAGCTACACTAACTACCAAATTTAAGGTATGTTTATGCTATGTTATTATTATTATTTGTTTTAAGTTTTATTCTATTTTAAGATTTTTTTTATTAATGTACTATCTTTTTCTTGCTTCTGGAAAATAGAACCATGTAAGTTTTAATCATTTTCTTTTCTTCAAAGTTCTTAAAAGATTATTAAACATTTGTGTAACTTAGCATTTAATAGCATTTTGTAGTATACTAATCTTTATCATGCCTTTAAAATATATCAATATAAGTGTTATACAAATAATTTTTTTTTTTTTTTTTTTTGCCAGAGTATGTTTGAACCTTATTTGAAGAGCTTTTTTGTGAGATCTAGCGATCCTACACATATTAAACTATTGAAAGTAAGTTACTTATGTTATCTTTTTTATTATTTTAATAGGAGACTCGCCTGGGGTTACCTTAAATATGCCTAAAATTACCTTAAATCTATACTAATAAAAAAAAGTTTTGTTCTGTCTGTGTGGGTATTAAAATCTACCACATGAACAAGACTGAAAATTTAAGTGAGGATAGTCCAGGCCTGTCCGAATGCACCTGAGACTCAGAATTTTAATTTTCTGATAGTTCGCTAAGTTATTAATAAAAAATCCCAAGGGACTCTCATCAAAAACTCATCTCTATCCTTCGGAGAGGGAAAAAGCACTTGTGCATGTCCAGAACCCTATTTACCATTCTGAAGGAAATGAAGATCTGAAAGAAGGAATTTAGGGGGGGGGTCATTATTTTTTAACTTCCATCGACCAAACTGCATAGTAAAATTAAAAAAGGAAGACATATTATGAAAGATTGTACTTTTACATCTTAAATTCCGTAATCAATTTGAAAAAACACCAATGTTAACTCTTTGAATAATTTTTTTTTTAAATTGGTTCGTTTTCACAGTTTTTTTCCCCCTCTCCTATACGGCACTGCTTCTTTAGAGCACAATTTTGGAGGTACCAGTCAACAAAAAATACCTATGTAAGGCTGAGACATTCTTCTTTTTGAGGGTGCAATCGTTTTTTAAAAATAGGAATTTTAACCCTTTAAAAAATTCGCGACTGCATGTCACTTTGCACCTTAAGGAGATGATCTTTTTTCTACGGTAAAAGGGCCTAAAAGTTTGTATTTTAGCACAGTCTTTTCAGA
Source organism: Maratus speciosus (assembly GCA_963932465.1). NCBI lineage: Eukaryota > Metazoa > Arthropoda > Arachnida > Araneae > Salticidae > Maratus > Maratus speciosus. Next base: position 246,898,930 of record OZ010792.1, read on the forward strand.
GCATCTTTGAAGACCAGATTTACACCACCTACTAAAATTTCAAAATGTTCGTGCAAGTAGAAGTATTTTTTAGAAAATAAAATCCGTGAAAATTTCAACAAACACTAAAAACCCGAGTGATTCGCTGATTGATGGTTTCGCTCAACTTCGACTCAAGTTTTCACTACTAAATATACAGATTTGTTTTCATGAAATTTTAAAGAAGGCTGTGGATACAGTTATATTTATAACCTATTAAAATATCAGAGAAATTAGATAATAAGAACTATTTTTTGTTTGTTATGCTAATGGAACCAAGCCGAAAACAAGAAAAAAAAAAAAAAAAAAAAAAAAAGCAAGAAGAGAATGTATTTCTTTTTCAACTAGATTTCGACATTTTTTCATGAGGTGAATAAAAATCATATTTATGACTGCTGAAAATCTCAGAGTTCAGACAACAAGGACTATTATTTTTAACTACTGAAATAGGACCAAATAAATAAAAAAAAAAATCTTTTTCCGAGTCATTTTACCACTAAATATCGATAGTTTTTCTGGATTGTTTCACACAAGCTACAAAAATATTATGTTTTTAACTCCTAAAAATTTCGAAGAGTTTGGACAATAACAAAATTTTCTTTAAAACATTTTAAATACCAGACTACCCCTGCTCCTCCCTCCCTTTTTCTGTCATATTTCAAAATTACTCATTGATACCAAAAAGTAAAATGCGAAAAAAATAAAATATAAAACATCATATACTTTCAATTCTCTTTGCAACGCTGCAAACCATTAAAAAAAATATGAAAATTAACCCTTTCAAAAAAATTCATTCCCCAAAGTCACTTTTCTTTTTTTTCCATGCATTTTGTCAAAGGATTAATATTTCCCATAGTTTGCCTAAAAAATATACTTAATTTTACACACTCTCAGGATTTCGATGGTGAAATAAAAAATTATGAGTAAAACAATGATTTTTACTGTTAAATACTGATATTTTAATTCACATTTATATGTATATATATATAATATAGATTATTTACCTTTTTAAAGAGAAAAAATATGCATATCTATGTACTTGTTTTAGTTTTATTTCAGATAGAGTATTTACATTTTAATATAACTGAAGTTTCTTTTTTTAATTTTTAGTTAGAAATTTTAACAAATTTAGCCACTGAAGGAAATGTGTCTTTCATATTGAGAGAATTTCAGGTATATATTTCATTATTTTATCACCTAGTTTGTATAATTCTAATTTTTTCTTCATTTGTTCTGCTTTAACATTGTAATAAAAATGTCTGCCTGCCTCCCAGTAGTGTCAAGTATTACAAATTTATGTAATAATTAGTATTCATAAAATTATAAGCATGTTCCCACTTTTACCAGAAAATCTAGTCATCTTACATTACTGGCAAGTTATTGAAAATATGAGAATGATTACGGATAATCATGGTTAATTATTGTAAGAATTTCAAGGTTAGTAAGGCTGCCATACTGATATTGGTAATTATGTTTAATTTACAATATTTCTATCATTAAAATTAACAATATTTCACACTATTATTTCCACAATGTTTCCATTGCCTTTAAAGCCCATAAAACTTCTCCTTTTTATTTTTCATTTTAAAGGCCCTTTCAAAGTACTTAAAATTTTAGGATATAGTGTGGAAAGATATTAAGGTGGAGAAGAGGGGGGGGGGGGGCTGTCTGAAACCAAAAACATATGTGATTTTTGAAAATTAAAAAGTTCATTAAGAATTTAAATTTACTTTTTATTAATTTTATTTGAAGGCTAACTGTAAGAATTATACATTGTGATAATTTGTACTATAATGCTAGAAATAAATATCAATTACTTTAAAAACAATTTCATGTATAAAAAATATTTTCATATATTTAAGCATATTCCAAAATAAAGGCAAGATGAAGAATGCTGCAGTTATTCATTTCAATATCAAAGAAGTAGGCATTTCTATAGCAATAAAATTCAATCGACAGTGCTCAATTTGACTTAATTTTGAGATTGAAACAATTTTAATTAATTTAAGTTTTGCTTTAATTCATAAAATTTGATAGTTAACTTTCATTATAAATACATATATATGAGAAAACTATAGTGAACTATATGTCAAACTAAAACTGACAAAACTAAAGTTATTTACATTAAATTTGTTTAAACAAGTTCAATATGAAACATTTTTTCAATTAAAGAGTATTTGACATAAAAAGTTTTTATTCTGTTGCCAATTGGTGATAAATCACCAAATATTGAAATTTTCATTATTTTTTTATAGACGCTGTATGGAGTTTCTGCCGTAATTTTTTTTATAAATATATCTATCCTCAAGAGTAAACCGTTCTATAATTTTTTCAGATTTTTCTGAGTATGCCCTTATGGAGACCTTCCTTGTTAGTAGTGGGAGCCACATTGCTTTTGGTATCACACCTGGTGATCATAAAAACTGCAGATTTTTATGTGTCTTATTTTATTTAAAATAAAAAAAAGCAATGAAAATAAAATCTAAATAATACGTTTCTAAAAATATAACTTATACAATTTTACTTTTTGTGTGATATTCCTTTTTTTACTACTTTTCTGTTAAAATATGGTGAAAATAAGTTGGCTTTAAAAACTTATTTTTTGTACAGGAAGAAATGTAGAACATTGTTATGGATAATCAGCTATTTTTAAATCTGTTTTCAGTATTAAGAAATGTTTTTTTTATGCTGAATTAAATTTTCACTTTAGAACTGTTAAATATATTTGATTAAAAATTGTATGTTAGATTTGCATCTATAATTCATCATCCAAATATTCAAAGTTGTATCTCTGGTTCACAAATTAAACTTTTTCTCATAAAATGTTTGTGAATCAGAAGGAAGGGGTGGAGATAAAGAAATACCTTCAAGATCTTCTTAAGTCATACATTATTTTTCAGAAGGTTACTGCTCTATCATAATACTTGATTGTTTCATTTTGAACATGAAAACTTTAAGCATACTTAGAACTAAATTTAGCAATGAAATGCAACAAGAAAGCTAAAATAACTTTTAATCAGGGGCAAGAATCTTCTGTGATTGTCTTTTTTAAAAGAAAAGATGTATATCTGTATGTCCCCCCCCCCCTCCCTCCCCAAAAAAAAAAAATACAAAAAAATACAAAAAAAAAAAACCTTTGTCCTGAGCACACACTAATTTTAATTTTTTCATTTAAGTTTTCTTTCTTATTTGTTAATTCTGTTGTAACAATATATCCAACAATGTATCCAAAATTGTCACTTTCGTCCTTGGTCCATACACAAGGTTTAAAATATTGAAAACGCTTTATTTTACGTTTTTCTCTTGTAGCACTCATAATTTTAAATATTTAAAATGGATTGCTTTTGCTTAAAACTTCTTTTTTCCTTATTGATTAATTATATCAATTATTTAAATCTCTAGGCCCCTCCAGATTTCTATTTTTCATCTTTGTCTCCTAAAACATAAAATTTAAAATCTGTAAAGCACTTACTTTATTTCCGCCATATCATAACTTTATAGAAATAAAAAATTAATAGTGAATCATCTAAATCCTTCTCTTGAACTTTCTTTTTTCTCATTGTCTACCCCAGCAAAAAGAGAGAAATTCTAGATATGTGTAAGAAGATAGAAGGGGAGAGGGATTAAAAACAAAATTATGTTTCTTTCAGTCTGGCTGTTCTCACCCCTGTTTAATGAATTCTCTATTTTGACTCAATCTGCAATTCATTTTTAATGATATCTTATATTTAGTCACATCAACCAGTATGCATCAATTTGTTATGCATGAAATTTGAATTTTGTTGTAATGTTCCAAATTACAATATGCTGTTTTAACTATATTTTTAAATAATTTTATGACAACTTGCTTTTATTCAACTATAATTTGTGTTTTTAAGTTCTTATATGTTTAGTAATGAAAGGGCATAAGCTAAGCATCATATTATTGTGCTTAAAATATGAGATTTTAACAGTAATTTTTTAAGTAACAGTACTGGTTAAAAAAATTGTAAATCTTAGATCCCTGTTATTTTAAATGCTGAAATATCTTTTAAAATAAAAATACTTTTACGATTTTTTTAAATATAAGTTTAATAATACATTTGATTAATGTAGCATTATAGAGTATTAAAATTTGTATGATTTATTTTATGCAATTGCTTCGGTAAAATTAGATGCTTCATCCATACATAATATTTTGTTGAAAGTAAACCAGGAGGAGGTCCTCTTTCAAGCTTGGATCATAAGTCACAAGTTGTGATAATCCTTTCACTTTCTGAATTTTATATATTTATCAATTTTACTACAGATAGCACTTTGTATTATTCTAGCTAACAAATGTTTATGTATATTGCATGTCGATAAATTAAGATATTTTTTATTTCACTTTTCGACCATTGAAAACACAAAATCTCAAATTTTCTGGGGGGACATCTCATTGCTCCGGGGGATGTCCCCCCAGACCACCCCCTGAATTTAACACTGGTGCCTGAATGGATATTAAATTGCCTCACAGGAATCTCTGGAAATGATGTTATGATAATCTTAAGTTGCCATAAGGTGAGAAATATCTCAACTCCTAGATTGTATGTCATATTGCACAAAAAATTAATGTTTGTTTACGGAGTTGTACTTTGAATGGTATTGTAGCTTAGATTTGAAAATATAATTGATACACGTTTCATTATTATGTATAAATGTTTTTTTTTGTCCTAATGTTAATATGTTCTAAATGGTTCTAGAAATTAAGTTGACTGCCACTATTTGCAGAATAAGTATCATATGCCATCTGAGAAACCTAGATTTGAAAATATAATTGATACATGTTTGATTATTATGTATAAATGTTTTTTTTTTTTTTTTTTTTTTTTTTTTTTGTCCTAATGTTAATATGTTGTAAATTGTTCTAGAAATAAAGCGGACTTCCACTATTTGTGGAATAAGCATCATATGCCATCTGAGATTCCTTCACTTCAACACTAACTGGGATGTTAGAAGGTCCGATCATGGAAGATACCACCAGAAAAATTTAAAAGCTAAATTCAATAAGTTTGAGATAGTCACTAGCAGGGCTGGGAGACGTGGGATATTTAATACATCAGATGACCACAGCAGCTTTGAACTTATTCATAACTCATTAATTCATTCATTGTATCAGTGATGATTATGTATAATTTTTTTTAACTGTCATTGTTGTAAAAATATTAATAAGCAAATTGTTTATCGCTACTCATTTTAATTTATATTTCTTGCTTAGAAAATAAGTCTGTTTTTGGTAAATAGTAAATTTTTTAAATATCCAAAATAACATACAAATGGTACAATGCATGATGTAGGATGTGCTTTTAAATAAATTATATAGAGCAGTGGTTCCCAACCTATGGGTCTATGTTATGACCTCGTTGTGAGATATGTCAGTAATCTCTCAATCATTAAGACAACCTTGGAAAAATCCTTAATTTCCTTCTGGATGGACATTGGAGAAGAATATACAAAAGTGTCTAAATCAGCTTTGAAGTACTTGATGGAGTTCAACATGACATATTTGTGTACATGCTTTTTCTACTTTGCTATTTTTGAAAATCAAGTACAGAAACTAAGTCACCATAGGATAGGATAGCCGATAGCTTATAGAGGTCATACAAAATTCCCATACTGATATTAAGAGGCTGCTTCAGTCAAACGAAAAGACCATTTCACTAATGCTAATTCTATGGAAGGAATTTATAAAGATATCTAGGTCACATTTCAATATTTTTAAATGAATTTTTTTGCATTGGATAGCTTAGATCGATCTGTACAAAGGCCGTTTTTTACTTTTTCGATTTTTTTTTAACAGGTATTTTTAATGAGGACACTTTCATTTTCAGAACTGGTTCTGAAAGTGAAAGCAATAAAAGTTGAGAACCGCTGATATAGGGAGTTAATTTGCTTTGTAACCTATAGTTAAATTATCCTTTTATTGTTGGTATGGTGATTTGCAATTGACAAATTTTAATATTGATTGTAATTTAATCATGTGATTGTATTTTATAATTCTCCATATTTTGGAATTCCTGAGAAATATTAAATTATCTGGGTTCATTGTGATATCCTATGTTATACAAAAGTACATCATAACAGAACAAAAATTTCCTTTTAAAGCTTTATTAATGAAATATAGTTCCATTAAAATGAAATTTCATTACTATAGTAAACAAACTTTTGTATCTGATACAGTTCACCCTAAAGAAACTTGACTGTATTTAAGCATTTTTATTATCAAACTTCTGAACTATCTACAATTATCTACTTACTTTATGCAGACATATGTTTCAAGCCCTGATATGGAGTTTGTTGCTGCAACTGTTCAAGCAATTGGACGATGTGCTAGTTCTATATCTGAAGTAACAGATATATGCTTAAATGGGCTTGTGTCACTTTTATCTAATAGAAATGGTATGTTTCCTATCCTATATTAATTTTTATAGTTTCATTTTTTGATACTTAAAAATTCTTTTAAAACAGCAAAAACTAATAATTTCTTTAATTGTTTTTAGAAACTGTTGTAGGAGAAAGTGTTATCGTCATAAAAAAACTTTTGCAGATGCAAGTAAGTTTAAACAGGACGTTTTTTTTTTTTATGTAAATAAACCTGATAAAATTTTTTGTTAATTTTTAAATATGTTAACCTTTTTAAAAGTTTAAAATTACTTTAATGACATTTATCTTTTTGAATCAATACTTACGGAAAGAAAATTAAGTTTTTTGTCTTCAATCAATTAGAATAGAACAATTACAATCAAATGCAGGCATGCCTAAGCAATCTGTATGTTGTGGAGTTTATCTAGAAATAGCTGTTTAATTACAAAAATACTGGAAGCGACCTAAAAACTCCATATTTCTGATCTTATTAATTTTCTATTAAAATTAAACATTTTACCATGATTTTTTTTAAAAATATTTCAAACATTCTATTTCATAAATGGAAATGTGTGTATCTGTGTGCACAATTGCACAGAGATTGCTGAATGCTGAACTAAAAAATTTAAATTGCCATCAAAGAATTTCAGAAAATTTATTTAAATATCTGGAGGTCCAATTTTTTATTTTTTTATTTTATTTTATTTATTTATTTTTCTGGCTTTTTGTTAGAATTTAGTGAAACATAAAGGAAGAAACTTTGCAGAATGGTGCCTTGAAGAAATTTTGCACTGGATATCAAAGAATATATTTTTTAAAATTATTATTCATACTTCTTCCTACTCAGAGAGCAGAAAAATCACCATCAAAATGTATCAGCTCCTTAAAGGAGAAGAAAATTAAGTTTCATGGTGTAATAAATAACATAAGAGACAAAACCTTCAAAAAAGGAATATATATTTTTGAGCCTAAAGAATTGTACGATTCTTGCAATTTTTGACACCACCTTGCTTGGCATTCATGAGGAAAGAAAAAATAATAAAAATAATACGCATTCTGAAAATGCCTTTTCCAAAATTTATAAATGTGTTTTTCTCAAAATGTTTTTTTGACCTGTGGACATTGTGGGAAAATTAGTAATTAAGTTATAGATTTTTAATTGTAGGTGTTTCTACATGAGATGTATGTTCATCTGGTGAACCATTAACTTTGCTTTTATGAATCTTATTTTGTTGACAAATGTGGTGTCTAAGCTTCTGTGTTTTTTGTTCCCTTAAAATTTCACTTTATATATGAGGCATTCTCACATAATTTTCACTTTTAAGTCCCTGAATAATAATTTTTATTTTAGTACATATTCTTGGGTTTTTTTAATTTCTTTTACTGGAAAATATGTCATTGCATGATTGTAGTATAACAATATTAACTAGGTAAAGAAGTTTTGGACGATGTTGAGTGTCAAAATGTACCTTGAAATTCCTTACCATCCTGTGTCCCTAATGCTGATTTTTAAGTTTAGAGCTGTCTGTATAAAATTGTTTCAATAAAACTAACTCAGCATAATTTTTTTCCTGAAACTAGGATTATCTACCCTATATATATATATAATCCTAATGAAACGAATATATGAAACGCCTGAAATGTATCGATTCTTTGAATCGACTGATTAAACAACTGACTTTGTTTCACGGCGATTTCTCCTAAAATATGGAATACTTTGCGATGAAATTAACACCAAAAATCCGTGTTGATCCACAGATCTCAAAACTGGTATTAGAATTTTTAAATTCGAATTAGTTTTCGAAATATTAATTTTTTTCTAATTTTAAATACATTTTTTCTAATGATGGCAACTCAAATTTTAATCGTAACAGAAATTTTTTTTTCATAATTCAGAAAAGGTTACTATTTTAAATTAATTTGGCAACAGTTTGGCCTCCTTTAAATCTATGCTAAGAACAATGCTTTTTTTGTATTTCGTTATCATTTTATTAAATACAAATCTTTCATTTAAAAATGAAACATTTAAATTGATGGCTTTCACTTCTTTAAAAAAAAAAAAAAAAAAAAAAAAAAAGAAAAGAAAAATATTAGGCACAGATGTCATATACGCACCGGGGTACCTAATTGGCGCACAAATGGCATTATTTTGATAGACATGGTAACCCAGCTATTGTTGTTTATTTAATAATAAATGTATATTTACTTTTATTTCTTTTTTAAATTTATATAAATTATTTTGTTCTCTAGTAATTAATTATTTTTTTTTGCTATTTCCTTTTGGAAATAATAGAAAATAATTAAAAAATACGGTACAATGTAGTAGTTATTTCGTCACCCAATTTCACAAATTATATAAATCACCAAACCACACGCCAAATTGTACAGATTGACAAAATTTTTATTTTAAATAACGAAAGAACAAATAAATTAGTATAACATTAATAAATATAAAAATAAAATGTCGAAATAAAAATCACTTGATGACGTAAACACGTGTAACTTGCTAAAAGTCAAGTGAATGTGACATTTACCATCAACCATTATTGGCATTTAATCTTATAGTTTGGTGATAGATTTTTTATCGACGGGATAACTAAGTAGTACCAAAAATACATATGTAACTGGTATTCGAAAACGAGGTTTTCGTCAAATTTTCGTAAAAAAAAAAAAAAAAAAATCATGCCAAACATGCGGTGCGTATATGACATCTGGCGAAATATTAAATTAATTAACAAACCATGACATTTAATTTCAACTTCAAATCAATGTTTAAATTTACCACTCGAACAATAAAAAAAATGCTAACTGGCGAATTGAAAAAAAGATATTGGCGAGATTTGCACCCGGCTTTTTTTTCTTTCGGCACAGATGTCACATACGGCCCCATATTGGCACGATTTTTTTCTGACGCCAATGTCATATACGCAACGGGTACTTAACTGGCGCCAAAATATCGTTATTTTGCTTGATATGGTAAGCCGGATGTTGTTGTTTATGCTGTTAATGCGTTCCCCAAATTGGCGTTGGAAAAAAATCGCGCCAATATGGGGCGTTAGGACTGGGCGATGTAGAAATTTCTTAAATCGATTTATCATCCATCTAACATCGCGATTTAGTGCTAAATCGCGATTTAACACCGATATTACATTTTAGAATATGAAAGCCTATTTTTTAATTTTTAGTAACAAAATACGGTCTCTATGTAACCCACCCCCCCTGCTGTATTATTTAGTATACTTAGCTTTTAATTTTTCAAATACCTTTGAAAAGAGGCATATTTTACACATTAAAAAAAAAAAAAAAAAAAAAAAAAACTGTACGTCCCAAAACACAATTTAATTTTTTTTTTTTTCATTTTAAAAATTAGTGACCTATTTTAGTACATCTTATAAACTCATTCTTTAAGGAGTGTTAAAAGGAAGGAGGATAAAAGAAAATGTTTTTTGTCTGACTTGTTCTGCCTGCTACAATCTAGATTCCTTAAGGGGGGGGGGGGGACTACCCCTAGCCCACCCAAATAACACTTCATTGCTAACAACCTAGACACACTTTTTTTACAAACACAGAATTAAAAAGCTATTGTGGTAAAACAGAATCAGATAAGAATTCAATGATGAATTTACCATGATGAAAAAAGTAGTAAAAAAAAAAAGAAGAGGAAGATATGAGAAATAAGGTGCAATTTTATATCTTTTTAACTTTTAGACTATAATAAGATTTGTTTAACATAAATGCTGACATTCATATAGTGGATGGAGAAGGATTGAAAGCGTGAGTCTTTGAGAGCACATTACTGAAATTGCAGATTTTTTCGCAGCCGTTGCCACCCTGTAAGATTAGTAATAAAATATAATCTTAAATGTATCTCTATTTATTGATAAAAAATATCAAAAAAGCAGAAAATTGCAGATCTGCAGAAAAATCTAATGAATGACCCCCTCCACCCCTCCTTCATTCTGCTGTAAAAATCAAGTTACTTGACTCATTACAGGACTTGTAAATTAATTTAAAAAATAACAATAAATTAAAACTAAAATATTCCCATAATACCCAAACATGTGAAAATTAATTTTTCATCAGAATAATGCATAAAAATATAAACTGAAAAGGGATGAATTTGGATATAAATAGTGAATCAATTTCAGCAAGATACTCAATCCATGTGGCTGGCGTTGAAATCGGATGTCAAACCTGATGCATGACTATTTTAAAATATTTTAATTAATTACCGAGTAATTGAAAATAAAGAATATATATTAAAATGTTACCCAAACATGTGAAAAATAAATTTTCCATTAAAAGAATGCATAAACATAAAAAATGAAATTCGATGAATTTGGATTTTAAATATGAAACTTTATTCTTTTATTTTTCAACCATAAATACTCAGTTAATTTCAGGAAAAAAATCTTATTAGCAGAAGAAAAATATTTCATGCGGATCACGGCCAAGTCGGGATACACAAAACATGACTACATGACTATACTTCAAAATAATTTCATTAATTACAAAATAATAGAAAATAAAAAATATATGTTAAAATACTACTAAAACATGTAAAAAATGAATTTTTCATCATAAGAATGCATAAAAGTATAAACTGAAAGTGGATGAGTTTGGATTTTAAATATAAAACTTTATTATTTTTTAAAATCATATAAATGGGGGATCAACTTCAGGTAAACGATCTTTTGAAACAATGCAGGATTCTACTTTAAAACATTTTAATTAATTACAGAACAATAGAAAATAAAAAATACATATTGCAATATTACTCAAATATGTGAAAACTTAATTTTTCATTAAAAGATTGCATTAGCATATAAACTGAAATTCGATGGATTTGGATTTTAAGAATTAGACCAATGTCAGACGGGCGTCTTTTTTGCTTGCATTGTGAATGGATAATACTTAAGCAAAAAAGACGCCCGTCTGACACTGATCTCAAACATTACTTTTTCTTTTCAACTTTCCACCATATAAGTTTTTAATATCTGAAAAATACACATTCCAATCTCATAAACTCTGAATCTCGTTTACAAAATAAAAACATAAATATCAATTTTTACTTAAATCGTTGTTTTCTTAAATCGCCTTTTTCTTAAATCGGAGAGGATTGAGGCTTGATGTTTTCTTAAATCGGATCCTGCTAAATCGATTTAACACAAACTTGCCTTGTCTTTCTTAAATCGGGAAGCATTTAGGCTTACGATGTTTGTTTAAATCGGATCCTCCTAAATCGATTTATCACCAGCTTGCCTTGTTTTTCTTAAATCGGAAAGCATTGAGACCTGCGATGTTTGCTTAAATCAGATCCTCCTAAATTGATTTAACACCAGCTTGCCATGTAAGTGGTAGGTACTAGGTACATCAAAGTAGATAAATCGGTTTTCCAATGTTAGTTCTGAATCAGTATTTTGTTTTAAATTGATTTAAAGCCAATGGCTAAATCACGATTTAAGACAATTGCTAAATCGCGATTTAAGACAATTGCTAAATCGCGATTTAAGACATAGGCTAAATCGCGATTTAAGACATTGGTTAAATCGCGATTTCCGATGTTAGCTTAAATCGATTTAAGACCAATGGTTAAATCGGATTTCCGATGTAAGCTTTAAATCGATTTAAGACTTAAATGGATTCAAGGCCCAGGCCTATGGGGCGTATGACATTTGTTCCAAACCTTCATATGAAAGGCGAAGGGATCAGATCGTATTTGTTTATGGCATTTGATGACTTCAACTATTATAATATAGATGAAATGATGGGAATAGAATAATATTTGGCGACTTATCACCTGTGCCTGGATAACATTAAAGTATCAAAATGGCACCTAGAGTATAAAAAGCAAAGTGTTCCCGCCCAGAACTGTTGATGATAGTCACATGATTTAGGCTATTGTTATAGAGATTGTTTTAAAATATCGGTTGACAAAGACTCTGAATACTTAATTCATTTTATTTTAGCTTCTTTTCAAATGTTTAACTGATCCTCTTTAATCAAAAACGAAAACAACCATTGGATGTCTTAACAGCAACTGATTCTCCATTAAATTTTTGCAATCAAAGGGAATTGAATGGAAACCCGTTTACAGGGAAATCTGCACACCTTTTTCAGTATAATTTAATCTTCTCTAATATTTTTAAAACCCATTAGATTTTTAGATTTTTATATTCTGCGTTGTCTGAACGGGGGTCGGCGAGCGTAGCTTGCAGGGGGCAGAGCCCCCTAGTTGTTTTATATAAATATGTAGCAAAAAATTAAACTGCACACATTTTTACAATTATTATTTTTTTAACTCTGTCCCTGGATTTTAGATTCCCTCTTGCTTAGAGTCCCTCTTGCTAAAATTATGTAGAAAATCACTCCAGATGCAGCCACAAATTTTTTTTCAACTTTTTTCTTATGCAGAAGTATGCTGGAGAAAAAATGGCTGTAATTCTTTCACATGAAATTTACTGTAGAATTTAAATCAGCATTTAAATATTAATTTCAAGCTTTGTGGCTTTATTAGTAGTCTTACCGTCCCCAAGGTTTATTCCTGCACTTTTTGAGGTATTTTTTTTTAAATTATTATTATTTAATCCAATATAAATAACTGCTACTAAAAATCAGTGAAGCATTGTGAATATTACTTAGTCTTAACATGATTTGCCTAAAAAGGTGGTGATTTTTCTTACTGTCCCTTACTTACCATCTCTGTTCTATTTCAGTGTTAAATGGATGGCAAGGGTCTCATTGGGATAGTACAGTATTAAACATTGCTGAATAAGAACCTTTTTCTAATTACAGCTACAAGAACATAAAAGTTTTTAAAATGCTTGTTTTTTTAAGTTGAATTTCATATGTTTCTTTGTTTCTTATTCATGAAAGTTAAAATTATCGGAGAATGGCTCACATATATTTTGTTATAAATCATCGTTTTTAAAACTTTTAAGTATTGTGACCCTCTAAGCATTCATAAACTAGTTGGATATGCCAATCCCAAAACTTTCTTCCATCTCATACATGTTAGTGCTTGAAAAAGTAATTACAGATGCTAGTTCAATACTATACCAACTTTGATTTTCATCTTAAATTTCTGCTTCACTCAATTAATCGGAGTAAAAATGAGTTAATCTCGATCATTATATTTATTAAAATCAATAGTTTTTTCTTATTGAAGGGAGACCAAACTGGTCGCCAAGGACAGCTAGTATGTGATAGATTGGCTATTACAGCTAATAAAATCACCAGCCAGTTAATGCACCAACAGGAGGTGATGCCATAGCAACATCATACGTCTCACAGCAATGTGAATTGAATGGAAACCCGATGACTGATGTCTTCGAGACCGAATAATATCGATAATCGATTTGCCATTCATTTCACATTGAGTTGTGGTGTGCAACGTGGCTACAGCAACACTTCCGCTGGTGCGCCAACTGAGTGGCAATTCAGATTTATTTGCACCATTCTATTATAATCCATTAATATTCTAAAGAATACTAGCCGCCGTTGGCGACCAGTTTGGTCTCCCTTAAAATTTAAATTTGGTAATGCATGCTAAGCATTGTATCATATTACTTTTATTCATAATTTAATTTACTTGGACTCCCTTAAATATAATTAATATAATCCCTTAAGTTAATATTAGTTTTTGTTGCATTAAAATATCTGAATTTGTTGATTTTCTGTAAGCAAGTAATCCCTATTGGTTTAAAATGGCAGTCTATGGGAATTTTGCGAAATATTACTGGCAGAATATATTCCAAATTCAAGGAGGGCCTGTTGGCCATAAACAAAAACATACACAAAAAATTTGGTTCAATTCTATTCATAACATCATACACTTTTCAATGATAAAATAAATAAAATGTCACAAAAATCAGTATTACAGCAACCCCTTTTGGCAGAATATTTTCAAATTAAAGGAAAAACTGCTGGCCGCAGCTGAATGCATATACAAAGAATTTGGTTCAATTCTATGGATAACTTCATATACTTATTGATGATACAATAAGGAAAATGGCACAGACATGGCAATTAGAGTGCCCCTTTCAGCAGATTTTTTTTCAAATTCAGGGAGAACCTGCTTGCCCTAGCCAAAAACATACACAAAAAATTTGGTTCAATTCTATGGATAATTTCATGCACTTTTCGATGATACAATAATGAAAATGGCACAGACATCGCTATTACAGCGACAGATTTTTTTTTCAAATTCAGAGAGCACCTGCTGGCCATAGCCAAAAACATGCACAAAAAATTTGGTTCAATTCTATGCATAACTTCATACACTTTTCAATGGTTCAATAATGAAAATGGCACAAAAATTGCTATTGCAGCACCCCCTTCCGGTAGAATATTTCTTAATTGAAGGCGGACCTGCTTGCCACAGCCAAAGACATACACAAAATTTTTGGTTCAATTCTATACCTAACTTCATACACTTTTTGATGGTACAGTCGTTGAACAAAAAAAGTAAACACCCCCTACTAACTCCGCAACAAATTATCGTAGAAGAAAGTTACTAGTACCGAACGATTGGAAGTAAAGCCTACTTTTAAATGATGTATATAAAATTTGCTTAGGGGGCCATCTACATATTAAAATGAACCATAACTTCATTTTTTTCAATGCCAATACACAATTCTGACAGCATAAATGAACTCTACACACTTCAATTAGCCTAAAAACAAATTTTTATGCAATTCGTACCATAAGTTTCCAAGAAATTAATTATTTTAAAACGAGCGTATTTTAAGGGCTGTATCCAAATTGAAGTTGGGCACTCGATTGCTAACCGAGAGAGCCCCCTTCTTGATCAAGGCACCTTAAGCAGTCAATGAAGCCTGTTAGATAACAAGACAGCAGAAGAAATTTCAAAATATCTACTCACTTCTATCATAGGCGGCTGTTTAAACCATCATTTTGCCATTTTTTAAGCATAATTTGAAAACTATTTGGAAGAAAAATGTGAAATTTTGGATTTTCATAAAGCAGGACTTAATAAATCTAAATCCATCAAAAAAATTGTAGGCTGCAATTCATAATTTTTTTGAATATTAATTTCATAATTCAAATCATAAAATTATAAAAATTGCAAATTCAGCGTATTTATGTTTGGGCACATTAGTTTTATTGCTACACAAAATATTAGCACATTAGGAGCATAATTTCAGAAGATATAGTAAATAAAAATATGAAAATGTAATTTAACATCAGAAGCACTAAATTTTGAATGTTTATAATTCAAAAACTTATCATTCAAATGACTTGAAATTTGGTGTCTAGGCATGGTTTGAACCAAAGATTTGAAATATCTCGTTAAAATTGGGTATTGCCATTGAAAAAAATGAGGTTTGGGTTCGTTTTAATGTGTAGATGACCCCTAAGAAAATTTTATATACATCATTTAAAAGTAGACTTTATTTCGAATCGTTCGGTACCAGTAACTTCCGTCTACGATAATTTGTTGAAGAGTTAGTAGGGGGTGTTTTTTTTTCCATGATTGTACAATGACGACACACGGACAGACAGACATTTTGTAGTAATGCTTTGTGAGGTCTCTGACCCCTAAAACGTGTAAATCGATCGAAAACCGCAAGTCGAAAAAAATTTCGATTCCAATACTTTCTTCTATTGAAGATAGAAGAAAGTAAAAAAGTAAATAGCCTGTTTTATTATATTGCTTTAATGAAATCTTAGTAATGGATTCTTTCAAAACAGTGATCCTATATATTTTTTATTTCTTACGTATGTGGAAAGCATTTTCTTCAATAGTAGCATCAAAAAATTAGTTGCAAATGATTTACTTCTGTGTGTTTCAAATGTAAATTCACATGTAGTAATGCTTTCAAGTGATAAATAAATGCCGCCGTGTATTAATACATGTTTACGTTTACTTATCAGACTACATTGGCATCAATACAAATCCTTTTTAATAAAAAGCTACACATTGCTGACGACTGGCTTTTTCACTAATCATTGCCACAGATTTATCTCGGAAGATGAAACATTTGAAGTTACTGAAAAAAAAAATTAATATGTCTTTGACATCATCTGCCTATGAACCAATGAAAATAATTTTTAATTTAAAAGCAAAGTCTTAGAAAACTCAAGTCTATTTTCGGTATTTTTATGTTATCTGGGGGCAAATCTCGCCAATAAAAGGTTTTTTTTGTGCCAGTAGTAGTAATTTTTTCAGGTGTGTGATTTAGAAACAATACTTTAAAGTTGAAATAAAATGCTATGGTATATATTGTTATTGTTATGTATTTTAAAGGAAATGAGTGAAAGGCATATATTTTAATTGTATGCAATATATGTATTTTGAATGTTTGTATTTTAAATAAAAGTTATGCTTTTTAAATAAAATGGGTTAAAGGTTTATATTTTAAGCAAAATTAATGCAATGTGAATGATGTCAATGGGAACAATATTTGGCGATTTACCACATCACCAAGCTAACATAAAAGTACTCTACTTTCTGAGTATTAATGTAATAAACGTAGTCTTTAGTTTGTTTGTTTCAGGTTTGTATGTTTAATTTATTTTAGAAAAATTGATTTGATGAATTATTAACCCTTTTTTTTTTTCCTCTTTGAAAACTTAATTACTTCTCAACATTACATAATTTTAAATTTTACACCGCTGAATAGGGAGGGTGTACTTTCAAATGTAAAATGTTTGAAAACTGTATTTCAATTTACTGACTTTTTATGATTTTTAAACTAAATAGTTTGATTACGGAATAATAGTAAATGAAAATTTTTATAAATTATTTAAAATTTTAAGGTAAAACTAAGATTTTTACCCAGCGTCCTAGGACGGGCGTCTCCACTAGTAATGTAATATTTTATTATTAGCCACTTCTGGCGACCAGTTGGTCGACTTGAAATGCATATTAAGCATTACAACATGTTACTTTTATTTACAATTACCTTTTATTTGCTTAATCCTTCGACAAATCAGAAGATTCTGACAGTTCGTATCTTGTTTGTTGTTATATAGTTCATCTTTTTTGACAAAAACCCCTTAACTCACTTAGTCATTCATGTTTCTTGTCCATTTGTGATATTTACGTATTATCTGGGCCATGAGATGGATCGCCAAAAATGGTTGTAATTTGCCAATCTTGTTTATCGTTGCCAATCATGTTCAAAACAGTAATTTAACATTATTTAATACATAACATTGTTAAAAATGGTAAACAATTCAAATAAATTTGATAAATTAATAAATAAAACATAGTAAATGAACTTTAATAAATAAATAGAAAAAACTGCTAACTATAATAAAAAATAAACTATATTACGTATTACTATATATCACTTATTACATATGATACGTTATAAAGTTGTGAAAAAGTAAGGGTTACCATTAATTAGTGCGTGCCATACTTGGAGCAGTTGCATATAATATGGCCCGGATAATACATAAGTACCCCATTTGCTTATCAGTTGTAATGCAGATATTTTAAACATATTAAGTAATCGTCCGTAATTGGGTCGTCGTCGCCGTCTACCAATTGGTGCATTTAACTAATACGAACCTAAAAGTTCCATTGCCAGGTTCAACAAAATTATTGTGAATTTAACATTTAAATTACAAAAATTTACTGGGAAATGTTCGCAGCCTGCATCTTGCCCCCCCCCCCCCCCCCCCCAAAAAAAAAAAAAAAAGAAAATCCATGTTACAATTATTATGCTGGTCTTTCCTAATCAAGTAAGTGATAAATGGTGATTATCCTGTTGTCCAAAAAACTATCGCCAAACTGAAATTAAATGTCAATAATGGGTGATTGTAAATGTCAAATTTACTTGACATTAAATACTTAATGCGTGTTTGTTATGTCAAAAATCGACGTTTTATTTATATTTTTAGTAATGTTTTACTAATTTATTTTTTCTTTCGTTATTTAAGATAAAAATTATGTCATTTGTATAATTTGGCTAATAGTTTGGAGATTTGTATAACTTGGCAAAATTGGTCGATGGGATAATCAAGTAGTACCAAATCCTTCCAGCATCTGTGGGAAATATAAGTTATAGTTTTAACCCCTTCGGGACCGGCAGCTTTTGCACAGATTTTATTCTGTTGGCACCACTTTTTTTTTAAAATTTAGCTTTATGTAAAAGATCATTAAAATGCTCTAATTAAAGAAACTAAATATTACTTTTCTTTTTAACTGGTGCCTAAAACAAATTCTATATGTTCTTCTTTTTGTGGGTGCACCCATGGTCCCGAATGGGTTAAAAAATTATTTTTGTTCAATGAACATTGAATAGCGAGCTCACAATGTATGGCCCAATTCTAAAACTAAAATTAATTTTGTTGGTTTATAGGCAAATGACTTTGGGAACATAGTTGCATTTTGCCTTGTGATTTGACATCTATAAAAACCACAAACAGGTTAATTCTTTTTCATTGCTCTCTGAAAAACTCACTTTACAAATAATTACCTTCATGGTTTAATATTTTTAATCGCTCACGTGAACGAATCTCTATTGTTTGTTTACTTTGATGGAATGACATATTTAACTGTCAGCCTAATTTCAACTGAAGTTATCTCAGAATATATCTATATCTGAATGTAATCACTCAAACATTAATTACTTTTGAACGATCTTTCTAAAAATGTAACATTTATGCAATTTTATTGAAAAAAATAATTTTAATTAAGAATGGCCACTTGGTATGTATGAAAAGTGAAGTGGTCAGCAAGTTTTTGTTTATGACAGTCATATGATTTAGACTTATATTATTAGAGATAAAAGACATGTATTTTAAATGTATCTGATACACATGTATTTTAAATGAAATTAGTGAAAGGTTTATATTTTAAATGAAATGATGGCGATGGAACCCTATTTGGCTATTTAATCATCTGCACCCAGCTAGCATAAAAGTAGCAAAAGCAAAATGGACACTTGACATATAAAAAGTGAAGCGGTCAGCCTAGAACTGTTGATGACAGTCTTATAACTTAGGCTTTTATTATATAGATTATTATTTAATAACATATATTTCTCGTCCATAAACATTTTATTTTTTTGGATTAACTGCAGTCTCTCGTTATCTGTTCACAACCAACAGATGGAGAATCAATCTTCTAAATATTTAATTGCAATTACTTGCTACTGGCCTTACCGTCCCTACTCTTATATTTCTGTTTCCAACCATGAAATTCTTCGTAAAAGATTTTGTATAACAATTTTTTTTTTGGAACCCTGGTAGATATATATAATAAATTAGCATGTCTGGAACATATGTGTTACAAGTAAATAATAATAAAATAATTCAGCATAAATTAATATAAACTGCTAAATTTCAGCCTTTAAGACAATGTTCAAAATTTTGCACTAAAAATACTACATTGTTAAATGCTCATATGCGAATTCATTATAAGTAAAAATTCAGAAGAAAATAAAAAGTTAGAGATAAAATGTTAAGGGGACAGTAATGAAAATTAAACTCACAAGTTTAATTTCAATTAAATAAAATATTATTAAAAATCATCACTGTTGACCATTTTTTATTTATTTTGAATCATTAAGGCATTCTTCTATAAGTTTAAAATTTTATTTTATTGAGTTTAATTTCACCAGATTTTTATTCCTGAAAGTTAAAATTATATGAGAATGAATGCCTCATATGTATAATTTTGTTGTAGAAATGAATGGTTTGCCAGATTTCTGCACTCCATTTAAAATGTTTAAACCCTTTTTTCAAAACCACCACTACCAAGCAGCAGTCCTCACTAGTCAGGATGGAGACTACCAACCATTTTCTTGTTCTGAGCTTCCTGTTGATTACTTGTTGTCTAAAGTTTGTGTAATCTAGTGGTAAACATAAAAGTAAATTACCAATTTTCCCCCCAAAGAAACCTGTAAAATTATCTAAATTTAATGACTGTTACATAGGCATCTCCCCCACCCCACTTCTCTTTTAAAAGAGTAAGCCTGGCATTGTGCCTTTCTACCTTTTTTTCTAAAGTAAATACTGCTGAATATATAAAATAAGGTATTTGTTTTTTTATTGCACTTCTTTTCTGTTCTAGATAACGGATCATAAAGATATAATAATTCATATGTCACGTCTAATGGACACTATAACAGTTCCTATGGCTAGAGCTTCTATATTATGGCTATTAGGAGAATACGCTGATAAAGTAACAAAAATTGCTCCTGATGTGTTGCGCAAAGTTGCCAAAACTTTTTCAAATGAAGTAAGTATCTGTGTTTAATTTCTTCTGATTATACCTAGTACAGTAAAATCTCCTGACAGACACTCCTGTTTAGCAGACACCTCTATTTAGCAAACACATTTTCAATCTCCAACACGTATATTCTATGTTTTAATCTTTACTTAGCAGACAAATTCTGAGGAACTAATTTAATTTGGACATCTCCTATTTTTACTTGTATTCTAGACAACATATTTATCAATTGGTTTCAATAAAACAATTTGTTTAGTTGAGCATGCGTGGAATACAGTGTGCAGCAAAAGTTTAGACAATGATCGATTACTCTTCTGTACTGAGAAGTATGTAACAAATTATTGTAACTCAACTGTCATATATTGCTTGTGACTTATCCTTTATTCACAAACAATAAATTTTAAATTATACCCTTTACATAATATATAATAAAAAAAAATTAATATCATAGCAAATGTATAGACAATCTATATATTTATAGAAAAATAGCCATTAATTAAAATTGAACTGCTACCACATTGCCTGCAATTGGTTCAAAAGTGTGACTTTCTATCAAAGAAACTAAATCCTGCGTCAGTTAGAGGTCATTTCGTACCAAATATGTCCAACAGCAGCCAGAGTTCATTAATCGAAGAGTATTGTCAAAAATTTGCGTAAACCTTACAAAATATGATGCCACAAGATGTTTTGATTGGGTTCAGATGAGGCATACACGATGGCCAGTCAAGAACAGTAATATTCTGAGAGTTAAACCAATTTTTTATTATGTATGCAATGTGAATAGACACATTATCTTGATCAGATACATACTTTGGACCAAAGTTCATCAAATGGCTGTAAATTATTCTCCAATGTATGTATGAAGTCTTGCGCTGTTTGGCAACCATTGTGGAACTCCGGAGATATATGAACATTAAAGCAAAGTGAGGCCCAAATCATTAAAGAATCACCTCTTTGTTGTCAACTAAAGAAAGTCCGAGGCTCTTTTACTCAAGTTGTGCCAATAGTATGCCCACCCATCTGGGCCATCGAAATTCGCTTTTTTCATCACTGAATATCACAGTACACCACTTGGGTCCATATGACCTATGTTTGCGAGCCCACTACATTCTCGTCAATTTGTAGTCAGATTTCAAAGCTGGTTGTTTTATAATTTTCATGTAAAAAATTTTACCTCTTTCTTTAATTCATCTACAAATTGTATCTATTGACACAGAATGTCCTCACCCACTTTTAATGTTACTAGCAATCATCATTTGTGTAGATGCCTGTTTATGGATCCTTCTATCATCTCATTTTCTGGTCACACGAGGCCCTCCAGATCTATATTTTGCTTTTAAGGTGTCACCCTTAGACAATACCTGATAGATTTCTTTGGATGATTCAAAGTAGCTGAAATTTCTGCAATGGTCTTCCCTTTCGATTTCAGATTCCATACTTCAGTTACTTCATCTGACTGAATATTTCTTGCTTGCAGCATCTTCACTTACTGATGCTATCACTAGGTGCACTTAAATACTTCATGCATGTGATGTCATAAATTTTAAATTTGCACTTATCCGCGAACAGTTGCCAAAAATCAAGAAAGTGTCTTAAACTTTTGCAATATCAGGGATGAAAAATTTGCTCCAAACTGCTCCAATTTTGATTTCCTGCTTCATTCAGCTCTAAAAACAGCAAATTTTGTTTATTCTGCTCAAAAAAAAAAAAAAAAAAAAAAAAAAAAAAAGTTCATATGAACCTTGTATAGGCTTGTATACACACTGCAATTATTATGCATGCAGCTAAGATATGCAGCATCATGAAAGTTCTACTGAGTAATAGATTATACTACAGGTTCTTTGTCTTAGATTTTAATTTTTATAATGTCACATATCTTAATGCAAAAAGGATGTTTACTTCAAAATACAGGTGATGTACCATTTATGAACATCTATGAAAAGTAAGCATTATTGAAAAGATATTTCAAAGTGTTGAAATTTATAAATTAGTTGCATTATTTTTTAAATTCTAAAAGGCTGTAAAACATTTCTTGTCAGAATATGATATATTTATTATACATTATTGTAACGTTGAATGTTAGTTCATCTGTTATAGTCATACTAACTACAACTTTTGAAATCCTAAAATAAGTTTAATTTACAGTAGATTCTCTCAAATCTGCAGAGCTTTGGGACCAGAGGTTGTGTGGGTTTTAGAATGTTGCAAATTTCTGGTCATTGCTTTGTTTATATTTTTTAGACAGTAATTTGAATTTAATAATGCAATTCTTGCAATGTAGTAAAATATTATAATTAAGTAAAGTAATAAACTAAAATGATAAAAAGTAAGATAATTTTATAAATGATTAAATTTTTAAAAGTGAAGATCAAGTAAATAATTAATAATGTAATAAATATACATAATAATGATGAGATACAATTATTCAATGAAACTTTCCTCATTAAGGTACCCTACTAATTCATATCAAAATCATAAAGTAAGCAAGTTTTATTTCAGATTTAACTAGTCTTAACAACGTAAAAGCTTGATTAATACATAAATATATTTGGTAAAAAGATTGTGATTACCAGTCATGTTAGTAAATCTTTATTTTCTGCAGAAATTAATTTATACTTCCTTCCTGAAAACCATGAGTTCAGTCATATTATCAAGAATTACTTTTTAAAATACATTTTGAATGATGTACAACTAAAAATTTTGTAACTTTGCTCCTACATTTGAACTGAAAGCTTCATTGTTTACATCTGTGTGACAATGTACAGATTTTAGACATATGTAGATTTTATGGTTGCAGATTTGAGGGAGTCTACTGTATTACATTTTATACTGTTAAAATTGTATATATGCATAATAGTAAGGAAAAGTTCATAACAAATCATATTTACATTTAATTTGGACCTGCTACAATATGTAATTAACCCGCTCCAAAACTGTAATTTGACCTACTCCAAGCTTGCTACAAAAATTTATTATTGATTTTCCACCCCTGCAAATATGCAAATTTCACTTTTTTTCGTTAAATTAAATATTATCTGACATTAAAACCAATATTTCCTTCCTAAAATGTTAAAAATGTATTTAAAAATAAGTTACAGCTATTTATATAACCCAAGAGTTCATATTTTTTATTTTAAGGTCAAATATCACCAATGTCTAAACTTTTGCTGAGGACTGTATAATGTAACACTTATATAAATAAAAGATAGAAATAATTTCTTAATTTATTTTGTATTTAGAATTTTTTTTTCTTTCTTGCATGCTTCCTTTTTTGGTTTTGCTTTTTCTATTCAGAGATATGATTATGAGGCTGAAAAAATATGGAAGTCATTCTATTGCACTAGGTGATATGTCAACATTCGTTTCACGAAAATAGATTTTTGAGAATTACATTGATCAACTGCTATAGAGGTCTGCACGGGCCGACATTTCCAGGCCCCGGCCCGAGTCATAGAGAAAAAAAATCGGCCCGACCGGATAAAAAAATCAAAAGTTCGGCCCAGCCCAAGTGAACTTCTACAAAACATTGATTTTTACGTCGAATTGATTAAAAATTTGTCTTGTACGAGGAGTTCTGATCAAAAATATTTATCTTAACTTTTTTTTCATGTTTATAATCTTTATTTTTAAAAAAATACAGCAGACTGTTATATTTATTTTTTTAATGAATCTCTATTTCTTGTATGTATTTGTTTCAGTTATCATTAATATTGTTAATCCATATTCCATGTATAGAAGTGTTAAAAATCAGAAAAATGCTATACAGTAAAATCTTCTAAGTTTGAATTGCATAGAAAAGAAAAAAAAAAAAAAAAAAATGTGTTATAGACACGTTCCCTTCTTAGCAAGTGTAAATGTATTATTTATTCTTTGCTTACTTATTAGTATATTAATTTTGCATGAATCAACATGTTTTTCAGTTTAAAACAGGGTTCCATCATAGGCAGGTTCCTTTTCACACATTTTACTGTATTTTAGTTTAGTTATATTTTAATATGTGTAGAAATCTACTATTCTTTAAAAATAATAAATTTTACGGTTTAAGTGTAGAATAATGGCGATTCAAAAATGCATGCATTTTTTGCAAAAACTTTTGGGCCAGGCTTAATTTAACTGACCTTTAAATGGACCAGGCCACGCTGAGACAATTATTTTCATACGGGCTGGCTCAAATCTAGGACTGAAAATTTTGGGCCGTGAAGACTAGGAATGAAACCAGGCCCGGCTCTGTACAGAAAAATTAAGTTAGGCCTGGCCCGGCCCGAGCCTTCAGAAAAATGTATGGCCCGGGCCCGGCCCAGCCCGAGTGCCGTGAATGAAAATCGGCCCGGCCCACGGGCCGGCCCGTGCAGATCTCTACTGCTAAACTAAGTCAGTTAAAAGAAAATGACTTAGCCAAAAATGTCTTTATATTTAAGAAATCAATAAATGATTTTCCCACCCTTTTAGTTTTATAAAAGTTTTCTGAAAATGCATTAGACAAATTCACATCTGGTTGAGAGATCTCATTTTTTCACATTGATTAACCTGTTTACTCTTTTTTCATATGTTAATTTTAAATGATAATTTAAAAATTCTCTTATAAATGAATTTGGAGAATGTTAGTTTTCTCTAGTTTCATCATCTGTGTCATTCTTCTGAATTCAGAATGCTGATATATAATTCTAATCTAGATTCTTACCATGGATGCAAATTATTGAGCCTGAAATTGAAATTAAAAGAAGTATTTTTGTCTCACTCAAGTTATACGTAAAACATAATTAAAATCTTTTGATAAAGTATAAAACTATAGTACTATAGATTCAGGTTTTAATGAGTCTGAACTCCAGTAGGTTAAATTAATCTTCAAACTGAGAGATTTAAAGAAAGAAGTTGATTTTCTCATAGACTTCATTAATACTGTAAAAACATTTAATAACAAGCCATGTACAGGGTGTCCAGCGAATAAGACCCTGATTTCAAAATTAAATATCTCAAAAACAAAGATCAATAGAATTATGCGGTAAACGGTTTGTTTATTAGCTAAGCTGTAAAAATGTTATACAGAAGGTTTAAAAATTAGTTGTAAAAACTGCTAACAGATGGCGCTGTAATCGCGATGCCTATAAATTGTGTTTTGAAGTCCAGAGTACTAGCGTTTCATTCTTAGATGACTTCCTATGGAAGAACAAAACTTGGGAAAGACCATTTCTTCGTTTGGGTGAAGTGCAGAAGTGGAGACATCTGGTCACAGAATTATTGCATCATCTTCAATTTTAGAGAATTTCAATTAATAGAATTTTCAATAAAAAAATTAGCAATCATTATATAAGAAGTTATTAAAATATTTTATTTGGGTAATGTGCAGAAGCGGAGCCATGTGTTGACAGAATTGAGATTTATTTCAAATTTTGTTATAAGCTACTTCAGTCCGGATACCACTATCTCTATGGTATGTCTTTTCTCTCCTAATTGGTAGATCGTGAAATCGAATCCAAATAGAGGAAGATTTGAAAAAAAAAATGGAAATTTTTACTTTTTAATATTTATTTAAACTGTGAAAAAAGATTGAATAAAAAAATCCAGAGTTTCTAGTTTTAAAATTTAATTAAGCTAAATGAAATCCCTTTTTTAAAAATCATTGAGCATTTATAATAATGATTCATAAATCATTTTTTTTAATTGTAGAGAATAGTTTGAATGAAAAAATACAAATTTTCTATTTTTAAAAACTTAATTAAGTTAAAAAAATAATTTTAGTTTTAAAAACTCATTTTCATTTTTTTTTATCACTGAGCACAGAAATATGGTGCATCTTCTAGAGACAGGATCCAAAGCGTTGGAAAGGAATGCAGCATCCAAAATACTTTTGCTTTGACGTTGATAATATGACTTATCATCAATTCCTTTTAAAATAGAAATAATTTAATGCATAATTTCTGTCTCTAAAATTTGTTTACAAAGAAAAGAAATATATGTGTTGTGCTACAACCAAAGTATTATGCCGTGATTTAAAAATATAAATGAAAAGTGCAAAATTACTTTTTTCTTTATGATAATTCAGGTATAAACAATAATACCAAAATATTATGCTGTGATTTAAAAATATAAAAAATAAATAAAAAGTACGAAATTATTTTTCTAAATATATGCATTTTGATTTAAATAATTATATGTCATTAAAAATTGAATATAATAAAATATTTTAGTAAGTTCTTATATAATGATTTCTAAACTTTTTATTGAAAATTCTATTAATTGAAATTTTCTAAAATTAAAGCTAATGGAATAATTCTGTGACCAGATGTTTCCGCTTCTGCACATTATCCAAATAAAATATTTTAATAAGTTCTTATATAATGATTGCTAAATTTTTTATTGAAAATTCTATTAATTGAAATTCTCTAAAATTGAAGCTGATGCAATAATTCTGTAACCAGATGTCTCCACTTCTGCTCATCACCCCAACGAAAAAGTGCTCTTTCCCAATTTTCGTTCTTCCATAAAAAGCCGTCCTGGAATGAGACGCTAGTGTTCTGGACTTCGAAGTTCAGTTTACAAGTATTGCGATATAGCGTCATCTATTAACGATTTTTGCAACTAAATTTTGAAACTTCTGTATAACATTTTTACAGCTTAGCTAATAAACAAATTGTTTACTGCATAATTCTATTGATCTTTGTTTTTGAGATATTTAATTTTGAAATCAGGGTCTTATTCGCTGGACACCCTGTATTTTATAGTTTGTTGCCTTATAATAACAAGGTTCT
This sequence comes from Maratus speciosus, assembly GCA_963932465.1. NCBI lineage: Eukaryota > Metazoa > Arthropoda > Arachnida > Araneae > Salticidae > Maratus > Maratus speciosus. The sequence goes on from OZ010792.1 coordinate 246,926,284, forward strand.
AACTTGCAAATTTGTCTAAAATAAGATCCCAACAAAAAGTTTTCGGTAAAAAAAAAAAAAAAAAAAAAAAAAAAAAGCGCCAAGTTCTCCTTAATGTTTTAACCAGAAAAAGTAGTGATATCTGAAGTTCGCACAAGTTAAAAGCCAAACATCCCAAATCTTTCATTGAAAATGGCTTCCTGCGACTTGGCCGTTAATGCCTTCTACAGCATTTCAAAATTAATGATTGGAAATTACGTATTTATGAATTATTTAAATATTAAAAGTAATATTAGAATGCAAAGAGGCAAATTCACATAAAGACATTATAAGTAAAAGATTTCTGATAACTACCATTCAGTTTCAACAAACATTAGTTTTGATTACAGATCATTTAGTCCACTTGTGGTTTAATTGCTATTTTGTACGGTCTAAAGCTAAAGTCATTAACGTAAAACCCAAGAAATGAAACAAAATTTACATACTTCAAATCTCACAGTATGTTACATTATATTTTATTGTATAATATTGAAATCTTGTGTATTGACGAAAGAGATTTTTTTCGTTTGAACATTTATTATAGTTTGCTTGCGTACATTAAGAGGTATTCGATTTATAAACTGTTAAAAGCTGATACTAATTATGTTTTAGCAATTAGGCATATATTATCTTCTGAATAAAAGTATTTTGTTATTTTTAACTTCTAAGCATTTAAATAGACTGAAGTTGTTTAAATGCTTTTTTCAAATGTGTATTTTATTTCTGTACTCTGTGCCACAAAATGCCTAAAATAATCAAAAAATGTAGTTGGCATGTAGCTCATTTATACATATTTTAAAATTTGAAAAACTCTCTCGAAGGCATTAACGGCCAAGTCGCAGGAAGCCATTTTCAATAAAAGATTTGGGATGTTTGGCTTTTAACTTGTGCGAACTTCAGATATCACTACTTTTTCCCAAAATATGGAAAAACATACTCTTTCTACTCATAAATTATCTGAAAAATGTAAAGTATGAAAGGTGAGATGGTGTTGATTAATGACAAAGATTTTAAAAGCAAACACATTTATTAGAAACTAAAAGAGACATTAACTTTAGACAGAGCTCTACTAGAGCTAAGAACATTGTTTCAAAAGAATACCCATTACAATCTAATGTTCGTTCAAGATGAGAACGAACTGCTACTTGCATGTGAGAGCAAGCACCCATCTCTGAAATTTGTACAGGTATATATACACCTCAAAAATAAGACATTTGCATAAAATACCGCGAAACGGACAGTTAATTACCTGGACGAATCACAGCTTAGCAAACGTCAACTAAAGACGAAGCGTCGTGCATCTCCGGAACGACAGCGCCATCTATAGAACCTGAAAAATGGAAGTTTCCTTCCAAAGAGCAACCGTGAGATAACTCAACTCGCCGATTGAGAACGTAAACATCTCGACAGTCGCCGGGAAAACGTGTTCTCTGCAGGGTGGACGACAAGATGATGAAATGGGGTTTTAAAAATTAAAACAAGCAGTTGGTATGCTAAAAATAACTTAAAAGAATTAAATATTTCCAACATTGCCCCCCTTCGTACACTCTGACAGAGAACAGCCTAAAAAAAAAAACTTTCAAAAGGGTAAGTTATGCCAAACGTAAATTTTGAATTTTGACATAAAATTTCTTGAAATACAAACTTACAAAAACAGTTTAATGAAAATTTAAAGTTTAAACATTTTACTTATAATACATACATTAACGATTTAAGTTTTTGAGAAGAAAAAAAAATCAGCAAGTTGCCGAAGCCTAAAAGAAAACACTTTAAACTTGCCAACTTTTTAAAGATGATAATGCATTACGATTTTAACACTAAATTTAAAGTTATTAAATTTCAATTGAAAGATTAAAAAAAACTTAGCATTTATGCAAATATCTTAAAATTGTATAAACACATTTGCAAACAGTTTAATACATAAAAATAAAAGTTCATATAAAGTCCTGATTCACTTGAAACAGTCTTAAATGTCCATTGGACAGCAGTCACTCATCGATAAACAGTTTAGTAGTGAAAGCTTTCAAAGAGATTTTCGTTACTGGCTTTGTTAAACAATCAGCTAAATTCTGTGAAGATTGGACATATTTCAACTCGAACATATTGTCGAACACTAGATTTCTTAGAAAATGGTAGCGTATATCTATATGCTTTGTTCGAGCATTTTCGATAGGTGATTTTGAAAAGTCGATAGCAGCTTTATTATCACACAGTAATGTATATTCAGTACAGTCTTGGTTGATTAATTTTGATTTGATAGTTTCTTCCAGAACTCTTCTTATCCAAATCATTTCCTTTGCTGCTTCACTTAATGAGATGTATTCCGCTTCCATCGTAGATAACGATACGCATTTTTGCTTGAAACTTCGCCAAATGATTAGAGCTTTGTCGACAAACATCATAACTCCACTCATGGATACTCTGTCATCTCTGTTAGATGCATAGTCAGCATCACTATAGCACGTCACTTTTAGAGATGTCACGTTTGATAAATTTAATTTGAAATTTTTAGTAGCTTGAACATAGCCTAGAAGTTTAAGTAGACCTAGCCAATGGATCATGCTTGGGTTTTCTTGAAATTGGCTGAAAAGATTTATTGCAAAAGCAATATCCGGCCTTGTCCGACTTGCTAAAAATGCTAAACATCCTACTAAATTTCTGTAGGGGTATTTCTCCATCTCAGTTATTTCTTCTCCAGTTTTAGGACAGTCGGTCTTTGAATAAATTATGCCTTTTGCAATAGGTAACGATATTATTGGAATTTTATACTTTGAGTAAATTTTACAAATTTTTTCAATGTATTCTTTCTGATGGATATATAATTTCTTATTTTCATTTTCAAATTCAACGCCAAGCAGTCTCTTGGTTTTTCCTAGGAGTTTAAGGTCAAACTTTGTTTTCAGGAGTTCTATAATTTCTTTTATATGTTCAGCTGTCTTTCCAAATATAATTATGTCGTCTACATATAGGAGTAGTAAGATTCTTCTCTTAAAAATAAATACACAATTTGTCCATTCTAACCTGGTGAAGGCTAATTCTTCTAAAACATCTTGGATCTCAAAGTACCATTGCCTCCCACTTTGGTGGAGTCCATAGATAGCTTTTTTCAAGAGACAAACATAATCTGGATACTTTTGGCTTTGAAATCCCTTTGGTTGATACATGACTATTCTTTCTTGCAATTTTGCATAAAGATATGCACATTTGATGTCTAGTTGTTGGTGGAGCCAACCAAAAAGTCCAACTAGAATAGTGAAAAACAATCTAATGATGGCGAAATTTACTACAGGGCTATATACTTCTTCATAGGATTCTCCTTTTTTCTGGCTAAAGCCTTTCGCAACCAATCTTGCTTTATATCTTATAATTTTTTCTTCTTCGTTTTTCTTGATAGTATACACCCATCGATTATGTATAATCTTCTCACCATCTTTCCTTGGAATTAATTCCCATACTTTTCGCTGCTCCATCATTTTGATTTCTTCTTGCATGGCCTTCATCCATTCTTCCTTTTGGTTAGACTCGACAGCTTCTTTAAATGATCTAGGAATTTCCACTTCTATGCAATTGGCTTCTAAATCTGTGTCAGATTCTTCACTAATGTCAGACAATTTGTTTTCAGTTATAGGTTCAGCTCTTGGTTCGGGTCCTGAATATTTATCTTTTCCAGAAAAACTAAAGAAATTCGGATCATATCTTATATTGTTCTTCAAGCAGTACCTCTTCACATCTGGATGTGATCTAAGAATTACATTTTTACCTTCAATTTTGTAGTAGATGTCTGTTCTTGAACAATCTCTTCTTTCCTTCGCTTCTCTGATCCACTTTATACTTTTACACGGAATTTGATCATCTTCAGAATCAGTACTTGATTCTTCGTTATTTTGATATTGATTCATGGTCTCGACTTCTGAATCTATTTCAGATTTTGATGGTACTTCTGGAGTTTCTACATGTTCAATTGTTCTGCGGCTTCCTCCATGGCTAATCTCACCTTTACCTTCGTTACTTTTTACTTTTGGGTCCAGCTTCGCTCCACTTCGGAGCTTTGCTTCTTTCCTTCTACTGTTTGAGCTTTGTTTCTTCTCTTCTCTTATACCAAACTCCTCATCAAAAGATACATTTATTGTTTCGATGACTCGACCCAACTCTGGAATCCATATTCTATAGCCTTTAGTTTGATGTGCATACCCGACTAAAAATCCTTTCTTCGTTCTCATGTCAAACTTTTTTCTTTGTTGTTTTGGTATTCCAACATATGCAATGCTTCCAAACTTCTTTAAATGGCTCACTGATGGTTTTCTTCCACAAAAATATTCAAATGGGGTTTTCTCTTGACCTTTTCTGGCTACTCGGTTCCATACATATACAAAACAGCAAAGTGCTTCTGCCCAAAATTTTTCGTCCATTTTGCTACTTTTCAGCATGGCTTTTATAGCATCTACTGCTGTGTAATTAAATCGTTCTGCGAGTCCGTTTTGTTCTGGTGTATATGGATTCGTCTTCTGGTGTTGTATGCCCTCTTTTTCTAAATGAACTTTAAACTTATCGTTGACGAATTCTTTACCATTGTCAGTCCTTATAGCTATTACTTTCTTCCCTAAAAACCTCTCATTCCTTTTCTGAAATTTTAAGAAACAATCAAATGCTTCACTTTTATGTTGAATAGGATAAGCAGTCACCTTCTTTGAGTAATCATCTATAATCGTTAGAAAATATTCAGATCCTCCGAGTGAATATGTTGGCATTGGTCCACAGACGTCCATATGTAGTAATTGCAATGGTTTGTTTGTTCTTCCTCCTTCTTGAGATTGGAAAGATACTCTTCTTGTTTTGGCAATTTTGCACGATTCGCAGCCTAATTCCTGATATTTCAACTTCGGTAATCCTTTTACCTTTTCATGCTGAGATGTATTGACAATGTACTGGTTATTTATGTGGCAGTATCTCTGATGCCATTTATCTAGTTCTGTTGCATTCGAAGTTATAGCATTATTTTCGACATAAGTGGCAGATTGTGGGTATGTAGGTTTTACGCTGTACAGTCCATTTTTTCTATACGCTGAAAACATTTCTTCACCTTTTTCGTCAAATAAGGTTATTTTGCCATTCTTTCCTACAAATTTAGAACTCTTCTTCTCACATACTGCACCTGAAATTAAGTTTCTTCTTAACTTTGGAGAGTACATTACATTATGTAATCGTATTTCATTAACTTTTCCATTTACTCTGAAATTTACATCTACGCTTCCCATTCCTTCAATAGGACTAGTTACTTTGCCTACAGCGAGAGTCATTTTAGTATTGTTAACCGGTTTGTACATTACAAACAAGTCTTTGTTGTTACAAAAATGACTTGACGCACCGGTGTCAAACACCCAATTGAATTTATCTTGAAAGTTGTTATTCTGACCAAAATTAGCTTCTGTCACGTAACTTTTTCGTTTTGTACTTTTAGGATTACTTCTACAATTAACAGCCCTATGACCTGGTTTGCCACATTTGAAACAATTCTGATTTTGGTGTTTATCTCTTTTTCGGACTTCTTTGGGTTTTATTAACTTTATTTCTAATGCCGATTTTTCCCCTTTAAGCGAATCTTTTCTACTTTGCTTTAAACGATCCTCTTCTAATATTAACTCATCTAATACCTTGTTAAATGTAAAGTCTTTTTTATCCCATCTATAAATGGCTTGCACGATACCAGAAAAAGTGTCTGGAAGGAATCTAATCAGCTGGTAAGTTTTGACAATTTCGGGTAATTCTATTTCCGTATCCCCCATACTTTCTAAAATTTCTTTAAGTCTTGCTCCATACAGTCCTATCGCTTCGTTAGGATCATAAGTACAATTAAAGTAGGCATCTAAAATACCAATAGATCTTCCCCGCGTTGCTGGCTGGAAGTGAACTTTAAGTCTTTCCCAGGCTTCTGACGCAACCTTAGTATCACGAATCAGTGGCTTTAAATCTTTACTAATATTTAAATATATTGTACTATAGGCCTGATTCTTTTTAATTTCAAAATCGCGTTTCTCTTTAGGAGTTGCATCTTCTTTAACTTTTAAATCTTTATTAATAACATGTTCATATGCCCCTTTGTCCATTAAAAGTGCTGTCACATCATCTTTCCAGGTGGCATAGTTATAATTGTTAAGTTTATCTATTTCCATCTTTAGTTTTTAGAGCCCCCCTATCTTTAAGCTTTTAGAACTTTTAACTTTAACACCATCTCTAAATTAAATACTTAATATGGGCAAAAAGAGTGGCCCATAACCGATGTTTCCCAAAATATGGAAAAACATACTCTTTCTACTCATAAATTATCTGAAAAATGTAAAGTATGAAAGGTGAGATGGTGTTGATTAATGACAAAGATTTTAAAAGCAAACACATTTATTAGAAACTAAAAGAGACATTAACTTTAGACAGAGCTCTACTAGAGCTAAGAACATTGTTTCAAAAGAATACCCATTACAATCTAATGTTCGTTCAAGATGAGAACGAACTGATACTTGCATGTGAGAGCAAGCACCCATCTCTGAAATTTGTACAGGTATATATACACCTCAAAAATAAGACATTTGCATAAAATACCGCGAAACGGACAGTTAATTACCTGGACGAATCACAGCTTAGCAAACGTCAACTAAAGACGAAGCGTCGTGCATCTCCGGAACGACAGCGCCATCTATAGAACCTGAAAAATGGAAGTTTCCTTCCAAAGAGCAACCGTGAGATAACTCAACTCGCCGATTGAGAACGTAAACATCTCGACAGTCGCCGGGAAAACGTGTTCTCTGCAGGGTGGACGACAAGATGATGAAATGGGGTTTTAAAAATTAAAATAAGCAGTTGGTATGCTAAAAATAACTTAAAAGAATTAAATATTTCCAACATGGCCAAAACATTAAGGAGAACTTGGCGCTTTTTTTTTTTTTTTTTTTACCGAAAACTTTTTGTTGGGATATCACTACTTTTTGTAAGTTTTTTCAAGTTTGTTATTCTAAACTATTTAATATGAAAAAACTTAAATTTCGGTACTTTTATGTTAGCCGGGAGCAAATCTCCTCATTAGCCTTTTGGTTTTTCGCCAATAGCAGTTTTCATTTTTCACATGTGTAAATTAGAAACAATGCTTTGATTTTCAAATAAAATATTTTGGTTTATGTTATTATTTCTTATTTATTTATTTCTATGTTAAATATTCTATTAAATAAAATGAAGGAAATGCATCTATTTTAAATGAGATGACTGAAAAGTATATATCTTTAAATGAAATGAATGCAATATGAACAATGGAGTTGGGAGCAGTATTTGGCGATTTGTCACTTGCGCCCGGCTAACATAAAAATACCTAAATTTATTTTATTGAGCTTTACAAATTTATACTTTATTTCTTTTTATATTAAAGTACTAGCCGCCTCTAGCAAGCAGTATTTACGGTATTAATTCCATATTAAATGTTGCATCATGTTACTGTTATTCATAATTTAATTTACTTGCCCATTCTTTCGCCAAGTCGGAAGCTTTTGATAGAGAAAGCAAGAACTCTTTACGATCATGGAAGCACATCATATATTTTGTGTTATATATTTCATCTTTCGTGACAAATATCCCTTAACTCACTTATGTATGTTTCCTTAGCAGTTACGATTCGTTCTCTAATGCAGAAATTTTTAATCCTATTAAGTAATCTTTTCTAATTGGGCTCACTGCCAATTGTTGTATTTTAACTGATACGACTGGGTACAAGTGAAATGGTTCTTATGAAATCCTTTGACAATATCTGCATCTGCATTAAACGATATTGATGCTAATATCTTTTTGTTTCACGTTAATCTTTTCAATAGACTCGATTACGGAAGAATAGAAGCTCTACCAGCTCACTGCCATGATCCATTTGAAAATCTATCATTCTTCTCATCTGATCGTTTTGAAGAATTAGTCAATGTGCCGTGGTTTTAAGATTTTAGCTAATTTTATTCGAAACCTGAAAACTAAAATGTGAGGAACCGGATTATAGAAGGTTCATTCTAATGTACATATCGATTAACAGGTTACATATTATAGAATTATAATGATCATAAGGAGAACTGGCAGTTTAAATGCTTTAATAGTTTCTATAAATTCTCTTTATATAATACAGAAGTTTTAGCGGTGTAAAGATTAACAACATAGTCACAGTAAGTATAATAACAGTACAATATAACAAGTAATATAAAAATTTTGTTTTTAAAGTCAATTCCTACTTAGGTCATCACAGAAAAAATTAATATAATCCCTTAAGCTAATATTAGTTTTTGGTGCATTAAAATATTTAAATTTGTTGATTTTCTATAAGCAAGTAGGTTTACAATGGAACTCTATGGGAATTTGATGAAATATTAGAGATATCAAAAATTAAAAAGCAGAAAAACCAACGTTTAAAATGCACAAATAATATATGAAAAGCAGCAAACAGCTGTTTCGAATCTACTAGCGAGATTCTTCTTCAGTGCAAAAGGAACAGCGTGCTAGAAAAAGCAAGGCTGAGCAAAATCATAGACAGAGACGCGCTGGCTTTTATACCTTATGCGGGTGGCGAAGGCGCCGAAACAACCAATGAGAGAGAAGCAGTGGAAACGACTGGGTGGACAAGTAGCGACATCTACCGGAGAAGTAGAGAAAAGAAACCAAAAAAGGGGAATTAAATTAACGTTTCCCAAATACTTGGAAAATCTGAAGTACTTAACCTGGAATTTAACCTGTAAAATCGGGTCTGTAGGTGATTTCCACAAAGATATGATTTGGCAGACCAGTTACATTTCAATACGCCAATCGATATTTAACTAATCCTAAAATTTCACCTCATCGAGTTGAAGGAAACTCGATGAGGTGATGATCTATGCAGACGCCTCCCGGTCTTTAATAAAATTTGTTTTAAGGAAGTAAAAGATAGAAAGATGGACAGATAAACTGAAAGATTTGCCTTATTAAGATTTTTGTAAAAGCATATAAAAATTCATTCAGCTTGAAATCATGTAACACCTTTATAACTCAGGCTAATTTTCTGTAATCGGGTTTTGGCGACCAACATATCTTATCTATAACTACAATCTTTCTTTTACAGATTTAAAATTAACGATAAATTAATTGTAAGTAGACTAATAATACAATATAATAACATTAGCAGCGGACTTCGGACGCCGCATCTGTCGCACATCGTGAAAGGCAGTTTATTATAGTCAGTACTATTTTCTGTATTTCGCCAAGGCTACTATATCAGAAACGTACCGAATTGCGGTTATATTTTGTTAAATGTTTTATTGTTTTAATATCGTAAATATATCATAACCTATACTGAATAAAATTTTTAGGTATATTCATTTTTTCTATTTAACAAACATCTTTGGAAAAGCATATATATAAAATGTTATTCTGCTTGAAATCACGTCACCCCCTTCAAAACTCTGTAATTGTAATCGAATTTTGGCGACCAACATTGGCACAATTGAATGTGTTAAGGAACTGTTTACGGTCAAATGAACACCCCCTGTTTGAAGGGTTTAGAAGCGGAAATTCTGTGTTTTCAGATTTTTCTTGTTAATTGTGCTACAAACCTGACTTACTTGTGAAATTTCATGATCCTATGACTTTTAGAAGTACCTTAGTTATTTGATGATGCGAAGTGAGTCAGTGACAAAAAAGCGCTTTTTCGGAATTTAATATTTCGAAAACTACTAAATATAGAAACATGAAATCGTGGAACTTTAGTTCAGTTTGACCATACGAACATGTGTATAAAAGAAAAATTTCTATATCTCTTCCTAAAACGACGTTATGAGGAGGTGAAAAGTATGCCGAAATGGTTCAGGAAAAGGTAGGTTACGGCTTGTGCGAACTTGGCGGACGCACTGCCATGCTCCCAGATTACATCTTCGTAGTGTCCTTAGCATTGTGTATAATGTGAGCCAATCTACAAAACTTTCTAGTGAGTATTTTCGGAATGAACAAATGCAATCAATGTGAATTTTGTTGGGTACTTTATATCTGGGAAAATTTGCAGCCAGATATTCGGCCATTTAGATGTAATATTTTTCTCTACCTCCCATTTTTTATAAAATTTTTATTTATCCTTAAACAAATGAGAATTTTTTTCTTTTTTAGATTAGTTAACTATTACTATTTATTTTCTTAATCTTTTTTTTATTATCATTAACAATGATTTTTGTGATTATTATTTATTTCAGTGCCAAGATAATAATTTGATAATAATTACATCCTTTTAAATCATTAGTTATGTCATCGTTCTAATTAATTTGGTTATAGTCAATTATTTTCTTTTCTTGATAATTTTTTAAAAATCTTAACTTCCTTTAATTCCTTAATAAATAAATAATCTTCCATATTTTTCCTTTTTTTTTTTTTTTTTTTTTGCTATGTATGTATTAAACATGCAAAGTATTCCATGTTCTTAAATACCATAAATACATATTTTTCTTAAGTGCTATAGAAGTTCAAAATAATATATTTTAAAAACAGCATTTCATGGGGCTATTTTTACGATACTTATTGAAGTATTAAAAGTACATAATAAATGCATATATTGTTTATTTTTTAAAAAAATAGAATTTTAGTTAAAAAATAAATTAAATTCATTTTCTAATATTGCTTTGCTGTTATTTGTTTGATATATAGTGCTGTAGGCAGCGGGGACCGATTCGATGTTGGTTCGATTCGAGATTTAATATGAATTCAAAGACCCTAATGAAAAAAATTTCACTTTACATGACTTTGCAGTGTGTGCGCAGCATGTCTGCTATACAGTGCCATAGGAAGCATGGACCTGGTTCGAGGTTCATTCGGTTCTCGATTTATTTTGAATTGAAGGACACCAATGAAAATATTTCATTTTGCATGTTTTTGTAGTACTGTTGTGTCATACCTAAAACAATTTCTAAGCAGACACTAACACGTGGGTGATAAAACTACCCAGGCAAATTAAAACTAATGATCATATAGAATTTTCATGAATATTATAACCTAAAATGGGAAAAAACAATGCTTCTGTGTGAAAGAAATATAATAATAACAGAGATTATATTCAGAATCAATTTAAAGTTTATTTAATAAAATAGTAAAAGCATTTAAAATATATTAAATATCTGACTAAGCTTAGATATTTTTTTTTAAGTAGATTACAATTTTTCAGCTAATTACTTTTAAATATTAACATAGATTGTTTGAATATTAAACTGCATAAAAATTTAGAATACTCTGGAGTAACTAAAAATAAAGAGGTACCTCTATTAAAATCAGACCATGTTTACAAATTATTCCGCTGCATCTCCAGGTAATTTGTCGGTAGCTTTTTTGTCCACTCGCCGAAATCAGTTAGACATCTTGCCTCTAAGGTCCTTCTCCACATCTGCCTATCGATTCTCCAAACTCCGGACTTCCCTTCGATGTCACTCACTGCAAATCCTTCCAGTCAACTCCAAGTCATACAAGAGGAGATGTCCCGTTCCGGCGAAGCCCCGCTCTTTTTATCTCTTTGCTTCTTCACCTTTTTCGACCATCGCATCATCAAATAGTTAGATTGTGCGCCAAAAATAAGTGTTATGTTTAAATATTCATTTACAGTCTTTTTTAAAAATGGATTAATCGATGCTTAATTAACACTTAATTTTCTTTCTCAGTATTTTTCCAATTTAAAAAGGAGTATTCAATGCTTGTAGAAAGTGGTCTGATCATCGCGGATGAATACCAAAAACATTGACGTTTCGGAACCACATGTTTCGTAAATATAAAATAATAAAATCTCTAAAAACTTTAAAAATAATATTTTGACATTTAAATACATATTTTCAAGATTAAATTATGAATTAGCTGTAACTTTAAATATTTTTTTAAGGACATTTTGAAACATTACAAACATCAATTTTACAAACAAAATATTGGCACCAAAAATGTGTTGTGTCGTACCTAAAAGAATTTCTAAGCAGAAACTAACAGGTGGTGATAAAACTACCCAGAGAAATTAAAACTAATGATCATATAGAATTTTCAAGAATTATAACCAGTGGCATAGCCAGAATTCGGCTTTGGGGGGGGGGGGGGGTTCATGTTGATAATGGTGATCGCCAGTTACTTGAATCACCGGTTAATTGAATCAGTCTAGTTAATGAATGAAATCGTGATACTTTTTTTCTCAATTAGTAGAATCACTTGTTACAGTGGTTGTGATTCGTTTAAACAGCGTTTTCAATATTAAAGTTCCAAAACATAAAATGCACCAATGAAATAACTGTACTACTACTATGTTAGATTTATATAAAGTTTTTAAAAAATGATAAGGAAAACTTTGAGATGGAAGAGCACAGTACAGCAAACAATTTTTGTATGGAAAATCGGGAATCACTTCTTCAGTTAAACATGCACACGGGATTTCACTCCAAGACAATCCCGAATTCTTGTTCTTAACTTAATTAAACAATTTTAGCAAAATTTTCAATAGACTTGAATTGTGTCAGATGTAATAATATCACGAGAATTGGTGAAATGTGTCATCATCCATGTCCAAACAGTGCTGAATTTTAGAATTTATTTGGCATTATTATATATCCATGCAAAAATTAGTAACATTTCGCCTGGCCCAACAATTTTTTCAAAACTTGCATATATTTTATTTAACCATCGTACGCAGGGCTGAAACTAGCCTTTTTTGCACCCAGGGCAAACATGGATTTTGGAGCTCCCCCCCCCCCCCCCCCCCTCTCTTCCACAATGTATATTTACAATGATAATTTTACTAATTTTGTAATAGCCGACTTATTTTAAAATTTCAAATATGTAATACTGAACTACGTAATCTACAATGGCGGATCCAAGGGGGAGGTCATGGGGTTCATGACTCTCCCTCTGAACACCAACAAAAATAGTCTAAAGATCATTTTTTAAATTAAATATACAGTAGAATCCCGATTAACCGAGTTTCCGCTTTAACCAAGTTATTTTCTTCTGATGGATGGATGTCTTCCATTATTATGAAACAGTCATTATAAATGAAGTGTTAGGTGAAGATGAAAGAAGCAGCCGTAAAAAGTTAGAACTCTTATTTTCTGGTCAGAATGGGAAAAAAAATAGGCATAATCATGGAAGACGATAGTATTCCAGTGATGCAGCCTTAAGCCTAAAATCGTATTATATCGCAGAATTCGTAGATGGCAGAAATCATATATACAACTAACTCGACTTCAAAGAAAACGTGAAAAGCCGCCTTTCAATAACTCAGTGAATATAGCTCTTATTATTTTGATTTTTTTTAGAACAGTCTTATTTCTGCAGTGTAATGCTATTCTGAAATTTTTACATTTCTATGTGCAGTATATTTTGAGATCTCGAAACCCATTTTTAAAGTACTTGCGATGGATGAAGTTCCTAATTTCCATTTCCAAAAAATGGCCCGGGCAATTTTCTTTAAATTGATATGTAATAGGAATATGTTTTATGTGAAGGGAATAAGATAACATTTGTTTCCGGGAAAACTCTAATTTTCTTTTTAATTCACTTTTATTTTCCTCTGAAAATGATCTTATTAAAATTAATATATAATATGAATCTATTTTAGATGAACCAAATGAGACCATGTTTGTTTCCAGGAAGACTCTTATTCGTTTTATAATAAACATGAAAAATCGGACTATATTTTTCCACCATTTATAGGAATTTCACCGAAAATGTGCCTACTGTATTCATGCGCTTAATTTCTTTTGATCAACGCTTAGTGGAAAGTTTACGAACCTTCCGTAGCTCAGTTGGTTAAGTGCGGTCCTCGCAATACAGAGGTTGCGAGGTCTGTTCTCTTTGAAGCAGTAAGCAATTTTTTTTTTTCTTTTTTTATCAAAGTAAATTTGATTTTATGTTTCTATAAAAACATATTTATTTATTTTGATTTTTTTCTTTAAGAATTTCACATATCACTATTTCGTGACAATTTTTCAGACAGTAAAAATACTGTAAAATCTGTCTAAGGCGGCAGACTCTGTGTAAGCCGGAAATCTGCCTACCGCGGAAAGACTTTCAAGTCCCGGTGAATCCATTGAAAATAACATTAATACGTGCTCTGTAAGCCGGAATCTGCCTAATGCGAAACGGAAAGGTTTTTAAGGTCTGCCAAAAGCCAATTTTTACATAAGACGGAAAAAAGAATATTTTAAAACGGAAAAGCATTCGGTAAATGAAACTTTAAAACTGGTAGATAGATCAAATACATATAATAAATAAATACATATAAAATATAAATATAAGTAAAAGCACATTTTTACGCATTCATTTGTTTACAGAGAGAGAATTTTAATTTTGAAATTTTTCAGATTTAATAAGGAAATAAAAATATGCAGTTTGTATTTGTTCAATCTACAACAGTTTCTTTTTATTTTCAATTTTTAACACAAATTTCTGTTTTTCTACAGTGCATAAATTATGCGTTCTTATTTTTTCTATTACCCTTATAGTAAAAAAAGAAAAAAACAGGCCGTAATTCTTCCATTACCTTTATAATAATAATAATAATAATAAAAAGCAGAAAAACCAACGTTTAAAATGCACAAATAATATATGAAAAGCAGCAAACAGCTGTTTCGAATCTACTAGCGAGATTCTTCTTCAGTGCAAAAGGAACAGCAGCGTGCTAGAAAAAGCAAGGCTGAGCAAAGTGAAACAGCTGTTTGCTGCTTTTCATATATTATTTGTGCATTTTAAACGTTGGTTTTTCTGCTTTTTAATATTGTTGCACAAAGGCTTTATTTGCTATTTTTAAATAATAATAAATACATGCTGTTATTCTAACTGTAAATGGAAGACTACGAGATTTTAAAAAAATGTCATACATTGAAATTTAAAAAAGTAAATTTTTAAAAAAATTTTTAATTTTTTTAATTTTTGTACTGTTGCATAAATTGGCATGCAAATAAATTGCAGTTTTATACTTTTATCTTTCGGGTAGAGAGAGGGGCTCAAACAAGGGTTTATTAAACCATCTCTTTAAATCGAAAGAGCATAAAATGCAAAATTTGTCATGTAAATTTATTTTTTTAAATATATTTAAATTATTTTTTAGTTTCACAAAAACAACCACAAAAACAAAAAAAAAATACCTTGCAAACTTCCCATGTATTCACAGAAAAAATTAAACTAAATAAAACCTGGAATTAAATAATTCAGTTGGCTAAATAAATTATTAAACCATTGCCTAGTATTAAAAAAATTACAAGGTACAAAATATAATTAAAATCTGTTTCTGAAATAATTTAAGTTGCTCGTTAAATACATCAATAATTAAATGATTTTCTGCATGGTATCGCCATCTATTGGCTAAATTCAGCATTAACAATAAATGGGAAATGTATTCACAGAAAAAATTAAGTGAAATAAAACCTCAAATTAAATAATTCAGTTGGCTAACTAAATTATTAAACCGTTGTCTAGCATTAAAAATTTCAATGTACAAAATATAATAAAAATCTGTTCTTGAAGTAATTTAAGTTGATTGTTACATGATTATTCAAATACATCAATAATTAAATGCTTCTCTGCATGGTATCACCATCGATTGGCTAAATTCAGCATTAACAATAAATTGGGGGTGGGGGGATATTGCAAAAAAAACTTTCTTTTCAATAATGGGAGTAATAATAATGTATTTTATGCATTTTATACAGTTGTATCCAGTAAATCTAATATCTTACCACCCCAATACAACTAAAAATTGAACATATATTAAGAAAAAAAAAAATGTTAAACTGCTTTTCAAGTTCAGTTGTTAATGCACTCTTTAAACCATGCATAATTATGATTTATAATAAACCTATAAAGATGCAATTCAATGAAAATACAAATTAGGGGATAATATGCAGTGATTAAAAATCTTAATATTTCAGGAGAGGACCAAATTTACAATTTAAAAAATGCTGTTAGAGTTTTGAAAGAAGTCCTAACAATTCAACAATATTTTAACATTTTTTTTAACTCTATGTGTGTTAAATACATTTATATCCTTTCTTTTTTTATAATTCTTGCCTGTAATGCAGCAGTAAAATGATGCTTTTTTTATTTGTTGTTATTCATTTTTGAATCATTTTAAATGTAATAATCTTTTATTACTGACTTAAAGTACAAGGGGGGGGGGGGGGGGGTGATTTTTCACATTTGGTAGATAGAGATATATTATTCACATTTTATCTCATATTGAAAATCTAAATCCCACATACTTCAAAATTTTCATTCCATCACCCTTTGTCCTGCCTCCCACTTCTCATTAGCTTTGCATATCTATCTGAAAATATTACTTTACATTAAAGTAGCAATAAATGTTATGTCACATGTTAGCGTTATGTCACATGTTGATAGATTAAAAGCTTACATGATGGAAAATTATTTCTTAAAAAATAAAAAATCCGTAATTTCCCAAATAAATTTTATTTGAAAGTATTTTTTTTTTTTGCTTACAATTTTATTGTATTTTAAATAAAAAGGTTTAAAGAGTAATATTTCTTTATATTTTTCTTAAGAAAGTAAACTTTACTTAGTAAGTTTTAACAAAGCTTTCTATATATGTGAAACAAACCATAACCCCCCCACATTTTGTATATTTCTTCCATATCTTACTAAAAAGTTCTTTTAAAAAAAATCAAATAGCACAGCACTCTTTACAATTGAAGTATGAGGTATGCTTTTTTGAGGGGGGGGGGGGGGGGAATTAAAGGTGAATGGAAATCACGATTATGAGTTCCTTTCATTACTCTTTTTTTTTTTTATTAACTTAAAAAAACTAATGATATCAATTAAAAAAACCCTTAACGGGTTAAAAGTTTGTGACGCAGCACTTTACCTTATTTCTATAAGAATTTTAATAATAAGTGATTTCTTTGCGTCATTGTATCCAAACTAAGAGAAATATATGCAAATGGATATTATGACACAAAGAAATCATTTACATAAATTTTACTTTTGATTTTGGATAGTGTGGCACAAAAGATAAATCAATTTATTCATATAAATACATTGCAGTGCATTGTACAGGTTCAGTGAAAGTGGTATTTTTAACAGTGTATTGGAAAATTAAAAGTTTTGGTTAGATGTGTAAATATATTTAGCCAAATCGAAAACAATTAAAATTGAATTTTAAAACAAATTGTTTAAGACTACATCAAGGCGTCACTTAAATTTTGATATCATATTTTTTAAAACTCATAGTTTGAATTTATAAAAAATGTGAATGATAACGCATCAATGAATAAATTTTTATACATCCTTTTAAATTTAACATAATTCTTACGCATGCAATTATAAATAAAACAAAAATAAAATTATGAAATAAATAATATAGCGTCACTTAAAATTTGATATCATTATTTTTAAGTTCCATATTTAAAATTCTTATAGCAATAAGATAAAGTGCTGCGTCACAAACTTTTAACCCGTTAAGGGGTTTTTTAATTGATTTTTTTTACGGCTACTCTTTCATCTTCACCTAACACTTCATTTATAATGACTGTTTCATAATAATAGAAGACATCCGTCCATCAGAAGAAAATGATCCATTCCAAAAGTATAATCCTCCATTTGGCACCCCTTTGTTCTGGCTCCCGGGGCACATGCCCCCCCCACATCCCCCCTAGTTAAAGATTTGCCATTTTTTAGGAAATAAATGTTATAGGCGATAACAATTTCTAGGTAATAAAAATAAATATAACGTTTGAAAAAGAACCTGCATGTGATGAAATCCTGTCTTAAATGGAAAAAATGTGTTGATCCATACGAAATGAATATAATAATTACGTGTGAAAATATAATACATTTACAACAGGCAGTATTGTACCTGCTAAGAAGGGAACTTGTCTATAACGAACATTTCTGCTCTCCTATGCAATTCCGTCGTAGAAATTTTTATGACATAGCCAGAATGTGATTCTGTTCTGAATTTTCTGAAAAATTTAAAAAAAAAAAAAAAAAATCGGTCATTATTCCGAAAACTTGGACATAAAAATATCGTGGATTTCAACAAATGGCCACCGTAAAAAATCAATTTCCTCAATCGTTCGTAGAAAGAGTTCGCCAAAAGATCGTGAAGAAAACGCAAATTTCGTCAAACGATCACGGGGAAAAAAAAAAAAAAAATATTCGCCAAACAATCGAAAAAAAAAAAAATTAAAAAAAATCGCCAAATGATCGCAAAAAACCCACTAAATTCATCTAAAGATCGAGAAAAAGCTAAAATTTCGTCTAAAGATCGTGAAAAAATGCAAATTTCGTCAAAAGATCATGAGAAACACAAATTTTGCAAAGATTGCGAAAAACGCAAATTTCGTCAAAGGATCGTGAAAAAACATAAATTTCGTCTGAAGAGCACGAAAAAACAGGCAAATTTTAATAGGGTAAAACCCGTCTAACATATTTAAATAAGCAGAGTCTAAAAGATGTTTAAACATGCACAGTGAGAGCTTCGCTGGAAAATAATATGACTTGCAACACAGAGGAAAAAGAATGTAAAAGTTACATTGAGATGTGGATAAGCAGCATTAAGATAAAACTGTATTTGAAGAAAAAGCACAAAGTCATAATTTCTGGTGAAGATGAGCAATTTATTAAAAGATAATATTCACATCCTTGAACTCAGCTTGGATACAACAGCATATTTCTTTTAAAACAGATATAGGTTAAAATGACGATAAAAAGCAACATGATGAAAAATGACTAGACCAAATAAACATACCAAGCACTATTTTGAGTAAAGCTGTTTCTAAAACGTAACTAATATCGCATGCATCACCGGTAAACTTAAACAAGATAACTGGAGAAACGAAATGACAACAAACATATTTAAATAGCTTAAAACACTATTTCCCTGATAACACGAAACGTTATCGCTACAACGCGAAACATCCAACAAGCTTATAACTCAGACGTGCGTCTGCCATTGAATGCTCTGACCACAGTATAAATACCATCCGATCGATGACACGTGCCGGGGAAACGCCCATTTCCTAGAATGTTCTGTGACGTGACGTGAACACAAACTTCATGAATAATTAAACAATATTGACGAACCAGATGATTCGCGATATGCTGCCATCTGGTGCCATATGGCAAACCGACTGAATCGATTACTTCGATTATGATGTAATCAATATTGTGTTCAACTATCATGCCGCAAAAGAGTTAAAACGCAAATAAACAAAACCTATTGTAAAGCAAAAAACTGGGCAATAAACCATTAGAAGGTAAGTTAACAATTAAATATAACGAAAGTGTATTTAATAAAAGAAAAAGTTGCATTCACTATTGTGTAATATGTAAACAAAGTAAAACGATCTTTTAACTAAAAATATGAAATGAAATTAACTATGAACATGAATGAATGTGAATGAATGAATAAATGCATTAGATGTGTGAGTATATGAGTGGGGTTTTGAGCAATGAGACTGAATACTGATGTTAAATTCTATCAAATTTTGTCTAAAGATCGCGAAAAAACGCAAATTTTGTCTGAATCGTGGAAATAACGCAAATTTCGTCAAAGAATTACGAAAAAAGCCCATAAATTTCGTCAATGGATCTCAAAATGCGCAAATTTTATGAAAGGAATGTGAAAAAAAACACATTCCGTCAACGGATCGCAGAAAAAAGCGTAAATTTCATGAAAGGATCGCGAAAAAACCCCCTCAAATTTTGTCAAAAGATTGCGGAAAAACGCAAATTTTGCCAAAGGAATGCGGAAAAAACATGAATTTCGTGAAAGTTCCGTGGAAAAAACGCACAATTAATGCCGGGATTGAATTTCCCCCCTCTGCTGTAACATTTCAGAAAATTTGCTGTGAATTTCAAGATAAAAAAATAAATATCGCAGCACAGGACACTTTTTTAAAAATGGAGAATACAAACATAAAAAAAGCTAAAATAAGTATTTTTTTTGTCAGAACTCCTCGTTCAAGAAAATTTTTAACTGTAATGGTGTAAAATCTCTATTTAGTAGAAATTCAGTCGGGCAGGGTAGGGATTGTTAAGCTTTTGTATGAGCCAGGCTGAACTTTTAGATTTTATACGGGGCCAATAATTTTTTGTGAAAAATTAAAAAAATTGAAAAACGGGCCGGACCGAGCTCGGGCCAAAATTTTCGCTTTTTATACCAGGCCGAAATTCTTTTCTACGCATCAGTTCGCGCTCGGGTGCGGAAATTTCGGCCTGCATGGACTTCTAACAAGAAGTTTGAAACTGAAAGAGACCTATAAAGTGTATGTTTTATGTTTTTGTCTGAAGTCGATGGTCCATTATCTTTTCGAATGAAGCAAAGACAGTAATGCAATTAAAAAACTGTACACTGTACAATACTTAAACTCAAAGAGTCTATATGGCAGGAAATGATCATTCTCTTACCCTAAGACATCTCGAAAATGTGATCACTGACCTTTTTGAAAACAAATGACTAGTCCTCACTTAATTAATGCATGTAATATATGCTTTCACGGTTTTAAATACAATATTCGCCGTTTAATTGGATCACTTTGTTGAATAGAATTAGATTCAGCAAAGCCACAGATTCCAAATAAACAAAAAAAAAATTAATATTAATTTTATCTTTGGTTCATAAAAGCAGTTAATTTGCTTAACTAGTGATTCATATAAGTGGAAATTATAATAATTTTTGTAGCTCTGGAAGGGGTTTTAACCCTGAGCCCCCCCCCTCCCTCTTCATTGCACCAATGAATTAGTTATTGAGTTATAAACAATTTTAATCGCGTGACGACCGTTTTTTTTCTAATTTTTGTTGCTGTCACGTCATAAATTTGGTTCAAAACATCCACTGTGACAATATTTTCTGAAAGATGTTTTGCGTTTATCAAAGAATGGAAAACGTCTTTCAGTTATATAGTTTTTGAATGACAAAACCTGCCTATTTCATGCATTTCTGAATAAGAATTAATTAAAAAATGTATCTGAAAGTCCCTTTGGATTTGAGAACAGCCTTAACAAAAGGACAATATATCCGAACTCTAAAGCATGCACATTTGTATCTTTCCAGAAACATAAATATAAAATAATTTCCGACCATACCTGAATTAATGAAAGCTTGGAGGAAGTCAGACTTAAAAAAAAAATGTTTTCTTACCATCTTTTTCATAATTTTCTTCTCTGAAGAGGATGTAATATTTAACTAATACCTTAGCACAACCCACAACGACAACTAATAACAGAATGTGTGTGGTGTTTACTCTTCAAAGCATGCGTTTTGAGTTTTTCCTTGAATTCAAGGGTCCAATCCCGTTTCCAAAAAAAGAGCAAGAAACAGATGCAATTAAGACTCCCAATGGTGCAGTTATGAAGAACCCAAGACGGCATTGACAGTGACAGGAAATGACCATTCCTTTTAGTTGACGGCTGATTTCCAATAGTGCAAATGAATGCTGTCCTCTTTCGAAATGAGTGACCAGTTTTCGTTAAAAGCCGATACCTGTTACTATGTGTTTTCCACATTTAAAAAATAAAATACATTACCACCATTTAAATGAATCAAACTTTTGAGCAGCATTTGATTCGATATTGCGGCGAATTTCGAACAAAATAAATATAATTCTAACGTTAGTTTTGTTTTAAATGATTTGATTCATAAAAATGGAAATTTCTGTATTTTTGTCTTGGCTCGGGGGGAAGGGGGGGGGGTTAACCCTGAACACCCCCCCCCCCCACCCCCCCTCACTGTGCCACTGTTATAACCTAAAACGGGGAAAAACAATGCTACTGTAGGAAAGAAATATAATAATCACAGAGATTATAGTCAGAATCAATTTAAAGTTCATTTAATAAAATAGTAAAAGCATTTTATATTAAATATCTGACTAAGCTTAGATATTTTTTTTTAGGTAGATTACAATTTTTGAGCTTGCCATTTTTTTTTATTACTTTTAAATATTAACATAGATTGTTTTGAATATTAAACTGCATAAAAATTTAGAATACTCTGGAGTAACTAAAAATAAAGAGGTACCTCTATTAAAATCAGACCATGTTTACAAATTATTCAGCTGCATCTCCAGGTAATTTGTCGGTAGCTTTTTTGTCCACTCGCCGAAATCAGTCAGACGTCTTGCCTCTAAGGTCTGATAAGGTACGATAGGCCTTCTCTATATCTGCCTATCGATTCTCCAAACTCCGGACTTTCCTTCAATCCCTTCGATGTCACTCACTCCAAATCCTTCCAGCCAACTCCGAGTCATACAAGAGAAGTCCCGTTCCGGCGAAGCCCCACTCCTTTTATCTCTTTGCTTCTTCACCTTTTTCGACCAGCACATCGTGAAATAGTTCGATTGATCACTGAAAATAACAGTGTTATGTTTTAATATTCATTTACAGTCTTTTTTAAAAATGGATTAATCAATGCTTAATTTACACCTAGTATATTTTCTTTTTCAGTATTTTTCCAATTTAAAAAGGTGTATTAAATGCTTGTAAAATGTGGTCTGATCGCCGTGGATGAATACCAAAAACATCGACATTTTGAACCACGTGTTTTGTAAATATAAAATAATAAATTAAACTTATATATTTTCTAACAGAATATCTCTAAAAACTTTTGAAATAATATTTTGGCATTTAAATACACATTTTCAAGATTAAATTACAAATTATCTGTAACTTTAAATATTTTTTTAAGGACATTTTGAAACATTATAAACTTTAATTTTACATGAAAAATATTCATAAATATCCGAGGAAAAAGTCTTTATCGGCGGGCGCCAAGCCAACATAAAAAAACTTCCTCAAAATGTTATTGAACATTACAATAATCCATTTTAGATATAATATGGAGTAATTTATAACTATTGACTGACAAAAAAAAAAAAAAAAGAGCTATTCTAAAATTAGAAAAACAACTTTTATTTATGTAAAACAGCTTAAAAGATTCAAATAAGTATATTCTTTTCTTTTTTTTTTCACATATGTAATTACTTATTTAAAAAAACCAAAATTATCAACATAACAGTATGTATGCAGTGTGCTTGTAATATGATGCTAAGGCAGCAGGGACCCGGTTCGAGATTTATGTATAAATGAGACGCCCTGATAAAAGGAGGGATCCGTTAGTGGGTGAAGCCAGCTAGTAAGTTTAATAAAGTTGTGCTATATCATAAAATATAATTTTGGACATTTTATTTATAAAAACTGTCTTAACTTTGCAATAAGTGATTGTATCGACTTGCTAATGGGGTTATTCGATTCAGAATCCCCCCCCCCCTCCTCCAAAACAAGGTAAAATAACTTAATTTTTGGGGACTCATTGGATCTTCATTTCTAATAACAAAACTAAGTTATTTCCAAATTTTCGAGAATGGCCGATGGTTGTCCTTTATTTCTCAATTCTTGGTTTATTTTACCTCTAATATATGAAGAAATGAAACTTGCATTTCATTTTTCTCAAGAGAGTGGTTGAAGCTGTTTGAACTTTGTCATTTCAAGGTTATGAATTGTATAATACAATGCAACAGCAGCAACAACAACAACAAAAAAAAAACTTGAAATATAACTGTTTATTTATAAAGCTACAAAACATTTGAATTTAAATTTTTATCAATGCTAGAATTCTGATATATTTTAAAATAACACAAAAGATCATTATTATTTCAGGATTAAAGAAATCATATTTCATATTGCTTATGTATAGTTTTTGAAATCTCTTAAGGAGTTTAAAACATTAGAATGTTGTAAGTGCTCTTTTCCCATCTATTTCTTAAATACGATTGTTTGTCAGATAGTCTAACATAACTTCCTACTGAAAGTTTTTAAAAAATCAAGGGGGCTAGCAATAATGAATGCAGATTGTTTTTTTATGTTTCTGTGGTATTTTATATCATCCAATGTTGTATATATTGTAATGATGACTGTGCTTATGGACATATGGGGAAAAATAATAGAATTTTCACCTGAAAACTAAATTTCTCGTTAAGTTATAAACTTATGTATTTTTTTTATATAATATTTGTAATAGAGATGCAACGATTATTTGGCCGTAGCCGAATAATCAGCCCATTCGGCCTATCTGCCAAATATTTGGCTTCGGCCGAATATCAAGTCCATTATTCAGCCTTAGCCAAATAATACTGTAAAAATTGTTTTTATATTTACACAATAAATTTTTTTAATTTGGCAATTTATATTCATCATGTATAATGAAAATTGTATTTGAAATTAACAAACATGTTTCTCTTTTCTAACTTTCATACCCTGAATGGGTTTTATCTACCCATTTTTATATAAGAGGAATATTTAGGAATCGTGTTAAAACTTTTATGCTATATTTATAAGTATAAAAAGTATCTGTAATAAGCTAACATAATCTGTTAAATTTAAAATTAATCTATTCAAAATTTTCCTAATAGAGCCATACTAAGTAAATTCAGTTTTTTTTAAGCATAATGGGAGGTTTAGTATTTATCCCTTGTTACATTAAAAAATCTTTCTTTCAATGATATTTTTAATTAGACCTATAAAGAACATAAATATATACTGTAGATTAGATATAGGTGTATTGTATGTATAACAAAAATATTTAAGTGGTACATGTTGCAATACTTAAGGTTTTAAAGTAAAATTGGTTTAAAAGTTAAATATAATTTAATTAATTTTTTTTAAAATGTGTTACTATTTCTTATTAAATAATAAAAGAAATGTAAGTACTAAATTCTTTTAATTAGTATGTATGTATATTTTACATCACTATTTAATTTAGATTTTCTTACATCTGAAACTTGAAATTTATGTTGCCTATTACTTTTAAAATTTTGTGATTATTTTAAAAAGTACAACATACATAATATCTATTAAATTGTAACAATACAGTACCTAAGATACTGCATAGTCAATATTTTGAAATTTATTTTCCTACAGATATTTCCTTCCTCTAAATCTGAAAGCATTCATTATACACTTCTTTTCTTAATAGTGACATAACGACAACAACAACAAAAAAAAGGGCTTTTTTGTTAATTGTCAGCTTTATAAAATCTACAGTGATTTATTTCTACCATTTTAGAGGATATTCTTCTATCAGTAATTTTTCTTAAGATACAGCATAGGATCTGTTATCCAGAATGCTTGGGACCTGAGATATTCTGGATAAGGGGGTTTTCCGTAATTCGGAACACTCTAAGTATTACAAATTGTACAGAATACCAGTATGAAATGTATAAAATATGGATAATATATGTAAATGCATAATAAGAAATAAAATTACATCAATGTATACAACTTAGTTTTCTTATTAAGATTGGTTGCTTTTAGCATGTCTTTTGCACTAATTGCTCCAGTATCCTGTATACTGACATGATTTGCTGTTCATGCAAGAAGCTTCTTTTTTTGAATTCCACAAATCAGTTAAAAAAATATTTGTAGCTCATTTGAAACTATTTCATCCACCTAATTCTTCTGGTCATCATCTTCACTTTATTAGACATCTCATTTGTCATTATCATCTTCACTTTATTAGACATCTCATTTGTCATTATCATCTTCACTTTATTAGACATCTCATTTGTCATTATATCACAAATTAGAGATCTGCATGGGCTGGGCCGGGCCATATTTTTTTCTGAAGGCTTGGGCCGGGCCTAACTTAATTTTTCTGTACAGAGCCGGGCCTGGTCCATTTAAAAGTCAGTTAAATTAGGCCTGAACCAAAAATTTTTACAAAAAAATGCATACATTTTTGAATTGTCATTATTCTACACTTAAACATTAAAATTTATTATTTTTAAAGAATAGTGGATTTCTACACATATTAAAATATAGCTAAATTAAAATATAGTAAAATGTGTGAAAAGGAACCCGCCCTAACTGAAGGAAACCTGTTTTAAACTGAAAAAGTGTCGATCCATGCAAAATTAATATACTAATAAGTAAGAAAAGAATCTATAATACATTTACACTAGCTAAGAAGGGAACTTGTCTATAACGCATTTTTTTTCTTTTCTATGCAATTCCGTCTTAAGATTTTACTGTATAGCATTTTTGAGACTTTTAACACTTCTATACATGGAATATGGATTAACAATATTAATGATAACTGAAACATTTACATACAAGAAATAGAGATTCATTAAAAAAATAAATATCTCAGCCTGCGGCACTTCTATAAAAATGAAGATTCGGCTATCAATTTGCATTCTGGTTTTCGGAACATTCTGGATAACGGGTTTCATACTGTATTAAGATTTCTTATTTTTTATTTTCTTTCATCTGTAAGTTGAAATTTATATTTTCTAGTACTTTAAAATTTTGTCATTATTTTAAAATGTAACTACAACATACATAATATCTACTAAAATGTAAGGAGCAGGGTTGGCAGGTTTTTGACACACGTCTGTTTTTGACAGTTTAAACTGTGGTTTAAACCGTCATGTCAAAACCCCTTGTCAAAAACCTCAAATACTTACAGTGATCTGTAAAATTTCACATTAAATGTCACACATTAGATGTAATATTTAAAATTCACTATTACTGTAATTGTATAATTAGTATATAGTATTAGTAATAATTACAGGGTTGGCAGATTTTTGACATGTGTCAGTTTATGTCGGGTTTAAACCGTCATGTCAGAAACCTCAAATACTAAATTGATCTGTAAAAATTCAAATTAAATGTCACACATGACAACATTACATGTAATATTTTAAATTCACTTTTACTGTATATCGGTAATTAGTACATAGTAAAGTATTATTAAGTACAACTTTTTAACAGGGTAAAATTTTTATTTATTTTATTTTATTTTATTTTATTTATTTTTTTTTTGTAAAATTGTGTTTTTCTAAAAAGTAGATATTAAGCTCACCTGAGCTGTACATTTTTTCTCTTACTTAAAATCGTTTTAATTTTGCTTACTTTTGAGAGCTTAAAGCATTAGCTAGCTTTTTTTATGGGAAAAAAAAACTTAGAAAAGTGTAGATTTTTTTTTGTATATATAACAAGATAATGTGTATCAATGTTATTCTAGTCTAGGCAATAACTATTCCATTCAAAATTGAAATTGGATTATTAATTTTAAACATTTGCAAAATAAGAGAAGTAATTAAAAAAAAAAAAAGCTTAAAGTCAAAATCTTTTTAAAACATGCTTTCTTTCAATATATAAAAATGTTTTCGATTTTAAAACTGAACAAAATTGGCTCGGTCATCTAAAAGAAAATTCCTGTAAGCCCATATTGAAAAAGTGCATAATAGAAGGGATCAAATCATGAAACCATACCATTGTTTGGCTTATACTTTGCATCCCAACCATCAGGGGTAAGGGTTGACTGCTGTATCAGTTGATTCAGCTCGCGCTTGGTCTACAGAGAGAGTTTATGGATGCTTACCCATACTGATTGTGTATGAAGCTAAAGAATCCCCTTTCCAGTCTTCTTATTTCAGTGCAATAGGGAGGACTCCACTGTTTGGTGGAAAGGTATCACTAAATGCAACAGCTTTTTGAGCCTGCTTCAAAACTTGCTCATCTAGCAATGCTTTTGCTATCAAGTGCTTTTGCTAGTTCAGCATCAGTTAAGAGACAGACTATTTTCTAACGCTTCATACACTCTAAACTCAAAAATCTTTTGGGTGTAAATAAATGTGCTAAACACGTGGTGTGCTGCAGCATGCTGGGGGTAAAATTGATCCGGATTATTTAATTGTACAAAATTATTTTCTTCTGGTTGAAAAATCCAAAAAAAAAAAAAAAATATTTTATTGCAAATAATATATTTTTTAAATTATTAAATTTCAATAAAAGATCACATAAATCATTGACTTATTTAATGTTTATCTATTGTTAAAATGTTTTAGCATGTTACATGTATTTGACAGTTTTCGACGGTTTAAACCAGTTTATGACAGTTTTCGACAGTTTAAACCAGTTTTTGACGCTTGTCATGTCAAAAACCCAACCCTGGTAAGGAGGAACTTTTGCTAAGATTTTTTTTTTCTTTAGGGGGGGAGAGGGGGGGGGGGTGAATTATATTATTGGGGCCATTTTTAGGCCGAACATTTTTTCAGAATGAAATAATGCTTTAAAAAATTAAATTTGCATATAAATAACTTTTAAAAAAGAAAATAATACATTTTAATTGTGAAATATATAAGAATTGTGCATATAGTGCATACTATATTTTGATTTTAGACAAAAATGAGTTCATTATTCGGCAGTCGAATAGGCCGAATAATTGGTATTCGGTTATTTGGCCAAACCATTATTTGTTGCATCACTGATTTTTAGCATATTAAAGAAAGTATATTTGTTAACAGAATAACATTAATAATCCACCTTTTTTTTAATTTAATTAATAACTTAAAATAATGATAATTCATATTTTAAGTCATTTTATTGCCACTAATTCTAAGCTTGCTATCGATCTAAACCTTTATCATCATTTTAAAGCTATGCTTTATATGATTTTTTTAAGTTAAAAGAGTGCATATTCAATTTACGTATATGTATTTATCTATTAAAAAGGAATTTATAAGCAATTACTGTTGTCAGCTATACATTTCATGACTTTTGAACACTTGAAAGGCAAGTCAAATATTAAATTGCAGTTTAAAAAAGTTATCCTGTAGAATTAATTTTGTATTTAAAAAGATCTGTGGAAGATTTTGTTTAATTGTGATTCAATTTATTAATTTTCTTTTTTTCTTTTTAGGAAGACATTGTAAAGTTACAGACAATAAATCTAGCTGCCAAATTATATCTCACAAATGTGAAGCAAACAAAACTCCTTGTGCAGTATGTTTTTAATCTTGCTAAGTATGATACTAATTATGACATCAGAGATCGAGCTCGTTTCTTAAGGCAATTAATTATGCCTCAAGGAGAAAAAACCGTCTATTTAGCTAAGCATGCAAAGAAAATTTTACTTGCTCCAAAACCAGCCCCTGTTCTTATATCAAAATTTAAAGGTATATGTTCATTTCTTACATCATTTTATAAATGTGAATTTCTCTCCCCAACAGTATATAAATCTTTAAAACACTTGTGAAAGATATTCTTGAACAACTAAACCAATTTTCAACATTGAGGTCTTTTTTTTTCACAACTTTTTATGTTGTATCTCCATTTGGCTTCATCATCAGTAACATACAGTTTCATGCCATAGGGGAGGGGGGGGGGGGGCATTTTTGTATGGTTGTTTGTTGGGTATTGAAAAAATGAAATTGCATCCATTTCAGTAATAGATAAATCAAAGATTGTTTCCCTATTTATAAAATTAAATATAAGCAATTACTGAAAACACAATACAACATGCAATTAAAAAATATACAGGGGTTACACAAAAATATGAAAACATCTAAAAATCAACATATCATACTTAAAACAGTGCAGGAAAACCGTTGGCAGTCAAAACAGCATGCAGTCTTCTCGGAATAGATAAATACAAGTTCTATTTCAAATGAAAATCAAATTTCAAATTATTTTTGCTTAAAAGGCGCAAAGACCAACTTAGTGAAAAAAACTTTGCGCCTTTTAAGCAAAAATAATTTGAAATTTGATTTTCATTTGAAATATTGTATTCAAGGCGAATGTTTCTCTCTGGAAAAAAAATTTCCAAATATTAATACAAGTTCTATATTGTTTCCAAGGGAATCTTGTACTTTTCTTCCTGCAAAATCGAGGCAAGTTCAGGTTGAGGCAGGTAGCGATCACGCACCTTTCTCTCCAAAGTAGGCCATAAAGTATCGAGATTTGGTGACTGGGGGGGAAATACAAAAAAAAAAACCTCATGCTTACGAAACTAGTCCTGGATGATCCAAGATGTGTGAACAGGAGCGTTGTCATCTTGGGATACAGAATCACCGCTGGGGGACAAACATTTTTTCATGTGATGAATATATAGGCCAAAATCGTCACATAATCCTTGTCAGTAATGAGACCTTGCACAATAATCATTTGATCCATATAAAAACCACGATATGGTTGCCCAAATCATGACCGAACCCCCACCATGTTTTACTCTTGGCAGCAACCAGTCTGAATCGTAAGTTTGGGACGGCATTCATCAGATATAAACTCGGCCAGTAGTTGAAAACAGTGTCAAACAACACTCATCCGACCAAATAACTGTCTTTCATTGCTCCATAGTCCAGGTTTTATGGCTTTAGCACCACATTTTCCTCTTACAAAAATTTGCATCACTAATGAGTGGTTTTGAAATTGCAGCTCATCCTGAAAATCCCTGCTTGTGGAGCTCCCTTCTTATTGTTTTGGTGCTGATAGTTTTTGTAAGTACGACATTTAGTTCAGCTGTGGCTTTGCAGCTGTCGCCTTCTCATTTTTGTCACTATCATCTTAATGACAGTCTGTCATAATCATCCAACACACACTTTTGCCCACATTGTGACTTAACGGATGGTGATTTCCACTTTACTTGTATGCGGTATAAATCTTCAATTCAGTGCCTCTTGAAACATGAAAGACTTTGTCTACCTTGGTAACAGAAGCACACACCATACGAGTAGCAATAATTTGTCCAAGTTCAATTTCACTTTGATCAGATATAATGTTCTCACAACTACACAGAACACTGTTCTGACAACGACTGACACTTGTAACGTATTGAGGACATTGTACTGGTGGCATTAGGGGAAAAATACAACAGTGCCACCTACACGATTTGATGGAATCAACATTTATGTTCAAGCTAGCATTTCAGGGGGGATTTCCATATTTTTATCCAACCCCTGTATATATGAAAAATGTTCTGGACTATCAATGAAAAAGCAATATGACGATAGCATAGACACATGCTGTTTCTTTAGGACTGCAAGCCATTTGATTAAGATTTTATGGTCTTACTTGCCGATACATATCTGTCACATAGCAATAAATCCTTGGGGGCTGCTATAACAGAGAATTACCAGAATTACCAATGAATCTGTATAGCACAAACATGTCCATCATTAATGTTAAGAACAAAAGTAACATTAGATCATTATCACTTTTCATATGATTGCATATATCTTCACTTCTAAATATTACATAATTCCCATGTTTACTCCATTAAATAGAGCAAAAAAATGTACTTTCAAATAAAGTTTATTTGAAAACTGTAACTTTACTAATCTTTTATTTTAAAAAAATTTCAGGAATCTATCAACAAGTGAAGTAATTAAATACTTGTTTGCTATAAAAGTGTAAAAAGTTACATTTACAATACCATATAAAATAAACATCCAAAACTAAGGAGAAACTGGTAGGGTTTCCACAACTTGTAATTTATAATCCAAGCTTCTCGATAGCATCTTCTGTTGGTTTTAATAAATGGCATTGTTCAGTTTTGAAAGACTTGTGTAATAAAAATCAGATTTAATCTTATTGCCTTAGGGCATGTTTTAAATGATTTACCTCATACTTTTACTTAATATTTTGTACTACAATGATCTGCTAACTACTTTCATAGATTTTTTAACCCTAAATTCTCAGTAGTAAACTATCTTTGTTAAGCAATTTAAATTTTTTTAAATTCTAATAAAAATAATTTTGTGTTTACATATTATCTAGCATTTTGGCAAACATGTTTAGCAAAAAATAAAAATAATTGCAATAGTTATACTAATTTTACAAAAACTTACATCTCTTTTTGTGAGAATACTTCTCACAGTATTTAAATTTGGTTTATTTTTATTTCCTTTTAGTTATTTTTTTGCATCAATGTCTATTTGAATTTAATCATTGCGCCGCGATGTTGACGTTTTTATCTCTCACCGTAAAGCGATCTGTTTCTCTTGGCTTTCAGACGAGTCGGCAGTTTTGTGCATGTGCGCACACCGCTTTTTTCGGAGCACATCTTTAGAGCTCTGGTATTGCTGAAGTCAACTTGCATTATGATGACGTCATTGAAATGATTAGCACCGCCCACGTTTGACGTATTCGTTGCGCGATTGATAACAGGAGGATATTTTGGTTTCGTTTTCCAATCAGTGAAAACATTTTGAATTCTGCAGCTTGTAATTCGAGTTTCGTTAATTTCCCGTAAATTTCAATTTAGCTAATCAATTTAAATTCTGCCTTTTAATTACGTTGTGAACCCCGTATTCATCATTTAAATACTAAAACTCGTTAATTTTTAAATCAGAATTGGGCTTGATGTTGTCTGAAAAAGATGTAGTCTTTTAACGTAGTTTTATCAGAGCGTGGGCTTCGCCTGCCGTTTGAATGCCATGCCGCTTTTTGGCCGAATAAGCATGCCGTACTATGGGTCATATTTTAGTTATGTGGATATGTTCTTTCTCAAAATTTAATTTAACTAAAAACGTGCTGTTCTCAACAAAGAAATCTATGTTTGCTGTTATTTTTCTCATCTATAGGAGAATCAATTTTTATTTTTATCTTGGTGACCAAAGTAAGAATCCTTCATAATTTTCTTCAACTAACATATGGAAAAAATAAAGAGATTATTTGTTTCATCAGTTTGCCTCTTCACTGTGTTCTGTAAAGTAAGAATTCTACATTTTATTTATTTCTTTAACGATCAATAGTTTTGTTTAAAGGAACTTCGCAATATGTACTTAAACCACTTAACGATCATCAATCTATTATTACCGCCACACTTTTGTTTGTGAAATTGCATAACTGTTGTTATTTTTATTTTTATTTCTTGCGAAACAGTTTATGTTTTACCTGCTAAAATTGTGAAAAAGGAAATGTTAAAATCACACCAATAGTTTTTCAGAAAAGATACATCAAAGTTAGCTGTTTTAGATTTGATTCTTTTTGTATACGAAATTGCATCATTATTGTATTTTTTATTTTTATTTCTTGCTGAATTCATGCTTAGGTACTGCCAAAACCATTGCTTTGTGTCAAACGTAACAATATCACGAGAACTTGTAGAAGTTATGATCATCCGCGTTCAAACAGTGCTCCTTTAGGTACTCCATATTTTGGAATTGGAATGTAGTTGATATTAAACAGTATAATTGACTAAACTGCTGTGCACTTCTAGCACTTTACGTAACATCGAATTTTGCATAAAGCAATGTAGATCTGATAAAAATTTTTAAAAATGCTTTTTTTATTGTTAAAATTCTGAATAAATATCCGAGTTTGACTTGAAATTTATACCCTATATTTTTGACTGAAAAAATAGATTGCAACAGGTTTTCCTTTAGAAAAAATGTTAATTTTAGTTTGCTCTATCACCTCTTAAACTTCGTTCTACCTTTTTTGAAACACCCTGCATAAGTCACTTTTTTTATGAAAAAAAGTATGTGTGCATTCTAAATGTTATTTGTTTTTTATTTTCATGATTTTATGGAATATTTAGATATAAGGTAGGCATCAGGATAAAATATTTTCTTTCTCTTTCTATAAGATTAGACATAAAGATAAAACATTTTCTTTTTCCTTCTATAAGATTGTTATCCTTTCTAGTATTGAAAGAAAAAATGTTGAATACAAAAAAATCTAAAAGTATGTTTCATCTGGAATATCAGTTTATAAAAATGTGAGGGTTAAACCTTTACAGATTTTCCCCTGGTATTAGTTCTGGGGTATTTTATGACTGTACAATGCTATTTATGTATATGGCATGTAATTTTTTCAAGTATGCAATGTGATTCTGCTTTTCCTTTGTTTTTTCTCGGTATACACTTTACATATTTCTAATTGGTAGGGATGTATTTTAGCAGTCAGTAATTTAAAATTCCATATTTGTCTGCTTACTACGAGGGTGGTAAACCTTAATATGTCATTCATTAAATGATGCTGAGGCTTTTTTTAACCCATGCTCTCTGTTTTTTGCAATACTTTTATTTGAGAAAGCAATTTGGTCCATGGGCACAGGATTTTTCTGAGAAGGGAGGAATGAAAGATAAGTGGTACCTATATCTTCAATCACGTAAAACAGGAAAAAAAGTGTCAATAACATTTTCAAAAAAGGAGGGGTGCTATCTCTCCACTCCCACAAAATAGTTGAGTAAAAATCTATTTCAATTTATTTTTATTTAAATAAAAGCCACTGTAGCTAAAAACCTATAAGAGCTCATACACACCTTCCCAATAACAATTTGAACAAGTTTCTAATTCTTATCTCATTTAAAAACTTTTCAGGGCGGAAGAATTCTGTTCGTAAAATGATGAAATAATTAACTGACACCAGAATATTCAAACCAATTTCTTAGAAAATAAAAACCCACTATTTTGCAGTTTCATTACAAAAGCAAAATTTTATTAAAATATTCATGGTGCCATTTGTCAGTTTCGGAATTAAAATTAGGTGGCTAGGCTGTCTAACCACTGCCCTTGAAAGGGTTAAACAGTGACTGTACTTTTCTTCTCGTGAAAAACAATAGATCATTTTTTTGATAATATGCAGGCAGCATCATTTAAGATGCAAAAAGTGTAACTCAATATATAATTAATTTATTGCTTGTTAATGCATAATTAGCCTAAGTTTGTGTGTAATTATAAATCATAATTTTGATAAAATCTAAGAAAATGCTTCACATTTAATGCTTCTCTTTTGAAAATCCTGCTCACAGGCATATATCTATCAATCAAAGGAATTGCAATCAGTGTTTCTATCTGCATCTGTTCGGGGGAAGGGCTGGCAGTGCCTCCCCGAGAGCAAGTCCTCCCAGGAAAATTTTCAAGCTACATTATCAACTAATGAACTATATTCGTTATATTTTTGTACTTCCTTCTCCCCTGGAACAAATGTTCTGAAAGAAGCTTGCAATAATTTGTTCAATCACAATCAAAAACTTTTTATAGCACTTTTTAAAAAATTCATTCATATCTTTCAAAGATGTTGGCCTGCATGCACACTAGGGTGCGTCGGAAAAAATTTAAATGTTTATAATCAAAATATAATAGCACAGAAAAGCAGCCTTTTGTAATAAAGAATAAATTTGTAAAATATTACCCCCATCGGTTTCAATAATATGTTCAGAAACAAATAAAGTTACTCTATATCTATTAATATGTCATAAATTTGTATAACTATTTGTAATAGACCGGAAAATAAAAAAGGTAATCATTCACTTTTCTTGACGACCGTTTCATCTACTGTTGTTTTACTAATTCATGCACCACAAATCACAAAAATGATATAAAATGAACAAAGTATTTTAGTTATTTTATTAATTAAAATACAGAGATGTTTAATCGAAACGGGTTAAATAAACTTAAAATGAAGAAGTATTTAATGTAAATGAATTTTATAATATGGCATGCTTTTAAATGAAGCCATTATTCCTCAAGAGGCCAAAATTTATCAGATGTCATCTTCCCTCTGTTCTGGTCAACAAACATTATCAGGGCTTCAGTGACTAATTTCACGCATCTTTCTACTGATTAAGTGGGACAAGGAATGTTATAATAGCTGGTATCTTTAATCGAACATTCTAAACTCACAACCATTGTTTGATCATCCATTGATAGAGAAACCATAACAGGTAGTTCCGTTAGTTTACAGTTTAACCAGTCAACCAAATCCATACAATTTTAAGCTTCAAAGTTCAAGTCTGGAATTATAAAGTAACGGATGGCACTATTCGAGTACACAGAATTTCGTGCTTTTGCAATTTTCTTCATGGCTGGGGTCCTAATGTTCTCTCCTTCATATACTATCATTCCAACGAGGCTATTTTCATGATTTGCGAAATAGGCATTTCATGAAATTACAGGAACTATAATCTTTTGTAGATAATCTGCAAGTAACGGGAGTTACTAACTACGGTACACAGATTCTGGAAAACATGATGGATTCATTTTAATTGTGAACCAGCTGATGCAGTACACTTTCAGGATGTACTCAGACAGTATGACAAGTTAAGAAGAGAGTTTTTCTGTTCCAACGTAGTCTCTCAAAATTCGATTATTAGTAGTGATCCACCTTGCACAAAATATTGGCCCAGGGACTCAGCAAAAAAGGCAAATTGAACACATGCCTTTTGAAAGAGCTTGCAATATTTCAGACATATACTTCTGGTCAGTTGACAAATCATATTTACCAACAGCTAGGTGATCAGATTAAATTGGTTTAAACTTTGCAATTGGTAATGATTCGCAAATCACAAGAGATCAATCAATTGGGTCACAATATGACATAGGACCTGTCTTTTGTCATCAAGATGTTTGAAAAAATGTCAGCAGAAGCTCATTGAAGTGAAGGCAAGGAAGCCACTAAAGTGTTTTTTTTTTTTTTTTTTTTTTTTTTTTTTTAAACTTGTTCTCAAGTAATCATATAACATCACCTTTGCATCTTGTGTTAAAGACAGTTCCACCAAATCTGACTACAATTATTTTTACAGTTTACATTTCATTTTTCTTCAAAAAATCTATAATGCCACTGCATATAGAAGTCGCCTTGCCAAATGATGGGGTCAAATGACAAAAATAATAGGGACCTGCTTCTAGTATCAAAGAGATGTGTTCTTCCTTGACTTTGCAAAGATGAAACTTTGCCCTCTCTTTATCCTGGCAGATATTTCTATCTTTAGAGCCATCAAAGTATAGAGCAAAAGAAGTATATAACAAAATAATGAACACAAGTGAAATATGGCCCTCTAGCAGCGAGAAAATAATTTTATGTGTAGGCAGCTGTAGGTGTTTCTATGATTGAGTAGATTTTTTTGATAGAATTACAGTGGTCATGGTTAACAATCTGCATGAAATTAACAACATAAAATGCCTTTCCCAACCTATTAGAAATGTAATAAATTTGAAAATATTACAAAAATTCTGAAAATTGAAAAAACGAGAAATTTTAATTTTTAACAGTTTTTAGAAACTTTGGACCTGTTGTGGCGGCAAAAGTAATGATGTCACCAAAATGAAATTTTATTGTTACATTACTAATATCTTGGTGTGAATTTAAAAGAAAATTGCAAAAATTTTGTTTATTTTGAATTTTTCTGAACTTTGGGCCCCTTGTGGCGGTAAAAGATATTAATCAATCAGTGTAATATTTTACGTATTTATTTTTTTTTTTACAAAAGGCAACTTTCCCGTGCTATTACGTTTTCATTATAAATATTTCGGGGGTTTTTTTTGGTCCATCCTAACACGCACATAACTTGGTCTTAGAGATAGCAGAGAGCAAAAATGCAGAACAGGATGTTTGAAACTGAGAGATACCTACAGAGCCCAGGACTATAGAAACAAATCCATTTTTGCCTCTTGCCACTTTCTTTTGATGATGACCACAGAACAGTTAGAAAAGAAAGGTCAGAAGACATATTTAGTGCTTTTGTAAGATAGGTTTGAAAAAAAAAAACCTCTGAAGGGAGCCTTAGTCATTTACAGAGGTTTTATGTTTTTCCTGGAATTCAATGGTCCTTTATTATATATCGACCATGGAGCAAAAACAGAAATGCAATTAAGACTTTCAGCTGTATTGTACTCAAACTCAAAGTGTCTGTGCAACAGGAAATGACAATCCTTTTAATTTTGATTCAATTCTCGAAAATCTGACCACTGTCCTTTTTTAAAACAAACGACCAGTTTTCCCTTACCCATTCATGTAATATTCGCTTTCACAGTTTTAAATTCAATTTCTGCCATTTATTTTGATCACTTTTGTTAAATAAAGTTTGGTTCAACAACAGTTGGGATTCCGAATAAGCCAAACAATTTTAATGTTAATGTTGGCTTTGATTCATAAAAGCGGCTAATTAGGTTGATTCATATAAGTGACAATTATTGCAATTTTTTTAGCTCTGGGAGGGGTTTTAACCCTAAATACACACACACCCTTTTGCTGCACCAGTGGTGCAGAGGAACTATCAAATCAAAGATCACCATATGTTATGAACATCTGAAAAAATGTAAATAAAGTTGTTTAAAGTGTCTTTACAGGGTGATTTTTTTCTTAAAATTTAAACGGAAAAAGAAGTTTACATAAGATTCTTTTTGGAATAGAATATTTTGTCCCGTTTATACAACACTTTTGGGTAATTTGAGTGATGCATTTTTGGAGCAAAGATCACTTTGACATGCATATATTTAGCATAGAAAAATTTATTTTTCTTAGGTTAGGAGTGCAAAAAATCTTAAACTGCCAATCTAAATTTAATATTTATTTTGAAAAATTAATCACTGTACATTGTATAAATTCATCAGTTATGTTTGGATTTAAATAGCAAACTGTCTTCCCCCTCCCTTTTTTTAATTCAATGAACCTGTACATTTTTTGTTAGTTTATTTTTCTTTCTTTATTTATTTATTGTAAGTTACTAAAAGAAGATAACTCTCATATGTAGAATTATATTTAATTTTATTGTATAAATATCTGTTAAAATATTTCAGAATTATAAGAATTTGGTGCTGTTATGTAGATGAAAGACATTTTCCATTTCCCGCTTTCATGTCTGAGCTAGTTGGATGTGGCAATCCCAAAACTTTCTTCTATCTCATACATGTTAATACTTCAAAATTCGCTGTCACAGTGCCAAAATTAAATAGTAATCTATGCTCATCATGAGGATTCTAAAGATATGAAATTCCGTGCATTAGTTCTTGAGATATGACTGTTGCTAAAATAATGTAAATTCTGCAAAATGCAGCACCACCTATTTGGCGATTAACACCACAACCTAATCAGCAAAAACTTGTGTCGATGTCTAACTGAATACTAAGTTAGATGAAAACTTGTTAGGTCTTGAGATAGAGCTATTGTGGAAATCATAATAAATACAGCATAGCAGCGCCACCTGTTGGGCGATTTACACTAAAACATAATCAGCACCAATATTAAGGTATAACTCGTGTATATTTATAACAATATTTATTAAAGAAATTTGTGCTTTAATTCTTGAGACAGCTGTTACGGGAATCTTGAAAAATTCAGCATAGCAGTGCCACCTATTGGATGATTTATCTGAATCTGGCGAAAACCGGAATTCAAAAATTTTCATGAATCCAATACTTTCTTGTTAAGATAGAAGAAAGTAAAAATGTGTGCAGTGAGAATTTCTTAAAATAACTTTAACAGAAACTGATTTACAAGAAAAAGTAATAAAAAAAGGAATATATATTCACAAAAAGCAAATTACTTGCTAATTCATAATGAAAATTTCTTAGCTGCAGAAGTTTATAATACTTAATTATAGTGCAAGATATTAAGGAATTATTGCATTTATGTTCAATTTCCTGGCTTAGACAAAATTATTCCTTCTACAAAATTACCAATAATTCATTTTTCAACATTTTAAGTAACATAGTTATCTTCCATGCTTATGCAGTGCTTTCTATATGTTCTTCAAAAACTGAAATAAAACTCCAAGTATATGTAATTTTAATTAAATTCTGTTTTCCATATTCAAATGTTTTATTTTTTCACTGTGCCTAGTTTGAAATTCCTGTATGTTTTGTTTTATATTTAAAAATAATTTAATCTCATTTATTACAAAAATAAAATAACAATCATATGTATAATTATATTTCATTTTAGCATCATATTTAATTCATGAGAAATATGTTTTACTGTTCACAATTTTTTGTGCTTCTAAATTTACATTTAAGAAGTTTTCCTATTAAGTAAATTAGCAAAAGTTTTTGATAAATGCCTTTAAAGGTTCTTATATCCAATGCAATTTGCTGTCTTTATTTTATGGAAAACTCGAATAGTAGATACAAATATACCAAAAAAAAAATATTCCTGATGCAAAAGTCATTTTTTTCTTTTTGTAGTTGTTTACTACTTGCTACAAAACAAAATTAAGATATTTGAATCCTTTAAAATATATGCATATAATAACTTTTAAGATTTCATATACAGTAGAAGATCTTTATAACGCAATTCTATATAACGCAATTCTCCATATAACGCACAACTTCTCAGATGTAAACAATGATTTTTCCAGTTAAAAAGCACCTGCACTTTCACATTGTAAAATATTGCTACTCTCTAGAGGACTAAAGTTGATACTTTAGTTCAACTTTATCTTCTAATTTAGGACCTTTTTACTGAAAAAAATGCTATTATTACAATGAACATTTTTGAAAATGTCTAATATAAGGGATGGTTGTGTCAGTTATATTTGGATCATGTTTATAAAGTAAATTTAACAATGTCTGACCTATATTATGCAAAAATTTATAATTTGGATAACTCTTGGTAACAAGGAATGCAGTATAAAGATATTCTAATGTATTTTGATGTGTTTCAGACATATTTGGCCATGTTTACAAGGTGAATTTAATGATGTGATCCATATAACGCACAACCTTGCGTTTTTAGGTTTGCGTTATAAAGATCTTCTACTGTAATTTAAAAATGGACACACATTTTGAGTTCCTAAACAGTGTTATAAGTAAATAGCGTATTTTTTATTTTCAGATCGTGATCGATATCAGCTAGGTTCATTGAGTCATTATATAAATTCCAAAGCTGTTGGTTATCATGATCTTCCAGAATGCCCAGAAGTAGCACCTGACCCATCTGTTAGAAACGTTGAAACTCAAGTGCCATGGCAAGAATTTAACTTTGTCAAGAAAAAAAAGGCAAATGTTAAGAAAAAGTCTTTCTATTCAGAGACTGAATCTAGTTCTGCTGAAGGAGGTATGTTATTTCAAATTTTTATCCTATTGTATTTATTTTGTGATTACATTCCTTTAAACTCTTTGGGCAAGCACTGATTCAAAAGTTATGAATTAAGGAAAAGTTCACCTCTTGAAAGAATAGTCCATTCATTTATGGCATTTGCATTCACTTTGACTGTGAAAGTTTTAAAAGTATGGTTGTCTTTAACATTAAAAAAAAGATATAAAAAATTATTGAATGAATTATTTAAATTATTAGAAAAAATATAAAGAAAAAATGTATAAAAAGATATAAAAATATATAAAATATATAAGCAATTTGAAAAAAATCAATTTTCTTATTTCTTGTACCTTGAGTAGCCAGAATATGTATACATATACATTTCTCTTATGTAGCGCTAAAATAGGGCTGAATTTGTAGCTTGCCGATTGGCAGCAACCGCAGTAACACAATTAATTTGCCTTATTACATTCTGCCAATTAGAAGAGTGATTTCACCACTTAAACTCACGTCATATTTAAAAGAAAAATTTAAATGGTTTTCATAAAATGTAAACATATTAAAATGATTCCATTTAATTATGCACTAATCGCATAAAGCAGAACACAGATTATTTAATGAGAAATAATATTAAGTAATCTGTGTAAATAAAATGACAGTGAATAAGCTTTCATAGTAAGCAATATGGAAAACGAAATGTTTCTGATGAAGATAATGACATCATTCAGGAAAACAAAAAGTGCATTTTCATCCATGAATTCAAATGTTTTACTATAACTATGTCAATGATGACATCATATTCCTGATCCTTATTCCTAGACAGAATTGGGCAAAATACACCAAAAAACCATTTTCGATACAAAATACATTGGTTTTAGAACTTAAAATACAAATTACAAAATACTTTTCAAAATTAAAAAATTCCAAATACAAAATACATGTATTTTCAAAATGCATTTAAAACACAAAATACATTTTGGAATTTCAAAAAATTATTGATGCAAAGTTTTTTTGAGGAAGTAAATTTGCAGTTTAAAGGAGGGAGCAGTGTTATCATGCTCCCATAAAAGGGTGTCCCAACGGAGTGTGGTTGTAAATAAGTCACTGAATTAAATTACTGAAACATTCACAACATACTGAATAACTTCCTTTATATTATAAAACTTACATTATCGTAAAAAAAATTTTCTTGATATTTTTTCAATTAATTTAATGCCAAATATTAAACAATTTTAAACTCTGTAAAATGAATCTTAACTTCGGAATACGTCATCAGTTAAAAATTAATAAACGTCTTTGATTGATAGTTATAAAATCATACAAAATAATACTTTAATAATATTTTGATTTATTTTAAACAAACACATGCATAGCACATACCCGCATATGCATAATGTGTCTTTGTAAGATGCATGCGCTTGTGATTAATTAAATTAATAACATATTTATTATACATATGGATACTACATTAATTGGTTAAAATTTCCATTTTCTTTTTCTGTTGAAACTCTAAAAAGAATCGAAATATGGTTTTGGACTGAAAAACTTACTCAGCTAATTTATATCTCCACTGTTTATTTTTTCACAAATAATCTATATTGTAAAGCAAAAAAGATGTCTGTGAATAATTCTAATGTCAAATCAATAGTGGCAAAGCCTTAATTAACATTTTTTTTTTTTTTTTTAATTTTGTAACTTCTAAATATTGCATAAATGCAATTTTCACACAGTGGAATAGAAAAAAAAAAGCACTTTCAAATGCAATTTCTTTAACTGTATCTGAATTTACTCAGCTTTAGGGTTTTTAAAAATAATTTTCAGGCTTGAAATTTTTTCAACCCATCTCTCAAATATTCGTGCGACCCAATTGCGAAAGATTAACCCTTGCACTTAAAATAACGATTCAATTAGGCATTTGTTTGTTTAAGTGTGATATTCCATAACTAAATTGCCAAACGAAATTGAAATCTCACAAATACATATATAAAACACGAATTTAACAGACACGTAATTGTACTATGCGTTTAAATGCTGAAATAATCAAAATAACAAAGTTTGTTATAAATGATAAAAATCTTTTGTGATTACCTGCTGGTATGTGGCTAATAAGAAAGTCTCAAAAAGGCTTTTTCGGTTTAGTTGGTTGAAAATCCAAGAAAATATACTAAATTTTAAAAAAATATGTTTTCAATTAAAAAATGATTTTCAGCTATATTCTATACACTGTGCAATATATCGGGCATTTTTAAGCTGAGTGAGATCGCTGGTCTGTATTATAATATATATATATATATATATGTTCGTGGAAATGTAATTTGTTTGAAAACTATCTTAATTTACAGATTTGTTATTGTTTAAAAAAAAAAAAAAATATGGGCATGATTTAAAAAAAATCTCTATCATGTGCAGACCAATTGCGGAAGATTTATCTACATGTACTTTAAATGATATAATTAAGTTTATCATTTGTTCCTGGCTAATATTCGATAACAACATTGCAAGTTCATCAAAAATAAATAAATAAACACAAATTTAATCCATATACTATAATCGAACTACAACTGAAAAAAGTAGAATAAAAAAAGTTGCTATAATTAGTGGATTTTTTTTTATGATTTCTTTGGCTATTAATCCTTGGAATATAGCTAATGCGAAAGTACAATTTTTAATAAATATAAAAACTTTGTTTAAATGCATAATTTATATTTTTCATATAAAATTGCTTTTTTGTGTTAGTGAAAAAAAAAGGTTAAACGAAAAAAAGTTTTAAAGTTTTTAATAAAAATGATTTTTATCTATGTTTCGTACACCAAGCAGTGTGTTCTGTAAGACAGTTCTGTATCTTCACATGTGTAAAATAAAAAATGAAATGTCAAGATGTTTTGGAATGCAAAGTCAACCGTGTAAACGCTTAACTATAATAAAGTCAAGTTTGCATTTAAACATCCAATATCTAATATACTCAATGTAAATACAGTTAATGAACATTTGCATACTTTATGAATAAATTGAACTACTTTTATATTAAAGTTCAACTCTAATTAAATGAATACTAAGAAACTAGGAAAAATAATGTTAAAACCAATATATGATGGCATAAGACTAATATCTTACCTTTAAATAGGTTTTGAAGTTTATTTTATTCAACAATTCAACCTATAATCGAACATCATTTTATACTGCGGGTATTTTTCCTTAATTGTTTTATTATCATCAACAGAACATGAAAAATATTTCATGTCTAACAGCGCACATTGTGTATCATTATAATTAATCCTCTTGGTAAATTTTCATTGGGAGAATTAACAGTATTTCCATGAGCTTCTGCGGTAACTAATAGTATTATATGTATAATAAATTTTAAATAGGCAGAGCACCTGCCTATGCAACAGTTTTCACACAATTTTTTTTGTAATTCTCATTGAATGTTATGAATTATAAAAGATTATTTTTGTGAAAACTCAACAAAAAATACTGTGGAAGTAAACATAAGATTCATTAATATGCTCAACGTACATCGTAGTAAATGTTTGCTGGGCAACATATAACAATAATATGTTCCCGCACCATGTTGGTTAAGTCAAAATACAGTTGCGTAATTTGTTATTTCTGTTTGTACAAATTCTTTTTTTATAAAACATAATTATGAGTGTAAAATTATAATAATTATATTTTCGAGTAAAATAGGAGTGTAAGTTCATACAAAAATTATTAAGTTGATTTTAAATATTAAATATATATTTAAAAAAAATTGTTTTATTGTAAAATGAATGTATAATGTTGAATATAGTTCAGATCTCAGATAACAACAATAGCCAGACGCCATGGTGTCGTTTTATGACAAGCCAGTGGAAAGTGGTGTATAATTAGAAATCGTAAAATAATAAAAATGTTGGAATAAATTTATGGCTTTTTAGACCACCCAAACTTTAAGGCATATAATAATATTAAAGTATATGTAAGGGGCCATTTGCAGACTGTTAGCTAATAGGTCTA
The DNA here is from genome assembly GCA_963932465.1 of Maratus speciosus. Taxonomy (NCBI): domain Eukaryota; kingdom Metazoa; phylum Arthropoda; class Arachnida; order Araneae; family Salticidae; genus Maratus; species Maratus speciosus. Next base: position 246,970,844 of record OZ010792.1, read on the forward strand.
TCTAAGGATAATGCAAAATCTTCTCACATCCAATAAGGGAGGACTATACAAATAGTTCCACCCACTGCCAAGAGTTGGTGTGCAAGAAGAAAAAGGTTAAAAAAAAGAGAGTCTAAAAAAAGATGTCGAAGACGCAGGAGCTATCCTGAAAGCCCATGTAATGAATCCGGAGAGCCCTAGTAATGCCCAAGCGAGATGGACATATCGGAGTGAGCCTAAGCAAGCCTAATTGATGATGTCTTCCTGGTGTTGAAATAAAATGGATTGTTCTACTGCGGTCCGTAGCTATGCATCCTGCCGTCCAGATTTCGCTGCTCTGATAAGAAGATTAATCCGAATGATGTTTGGATATGATCCTTAGCATCGCGACAGCTCTGAATTTGATGAATAAAGGCCACCATCCCGTATATGATTCAAGGTATTACCTTAATCTTTTTCTTTACCACTTTAAATTATATGAGAAATTATAAATATCCTTTTATGATATTTTATGGTAGAGAGCAATCTGAGATCCAACAAAACCAATAATTAAATATAATTAAGGTATTTTAAAAATGAAAGAGAATTATTTTTTTTGCAAAAAGAAAAATATATAATAATAAGAGTAAATGAAAACATTTTCTTTTTTTAAAAGATCATGGAAGACGGTAGTATTCGAGTGACGCAGCCTTAAGCCTAAAATCGTATCGTATCGTTAAAATTGTATCGTATCGTATCATAGAATTTGTAGATGGCGGAACTCATATATACAGCTAACTCGACATCAAAGAAAACGCGAAAAGCCGCCTTTTAATAACTCAGCAGATATATGTCTTATTGTTCTGAATTTTCTAGAACAGTCTTATATCTGCAGTCTAATCGTATACTGAAATTTTTGCATTTCTACGTGCAGTATATTTTGAGATCTAAATAGCCATTTTTAAAGTGAAAACGTTGGTATAATATCGAGGAAGTTCCTAATTGAAAATCTCGAAAACGGTTCTAACGATTATTTTTCAATTGATACATAATATAAATGTGATTAAGGCGAGGTGAATAACACTTTTCTTTTTTCTGGGAAAACTCTCACTCGTTAAATAATTCGATTTTTTTTTCTCTCGAAAATGACACGGGCGATTTTTTAAAAATCAAATAAATATGTTTCAGATGAACCAAATAACAATTTACTTGTTTCCAGCAAGACTCTTGTTCGTTTTATAATGCGCATGAAAAATCGGACTATATTTCTTCGCCATTCTATGGAAATTTCACCGAAAATGCATGACACTGTATTCATACACATGCTTTCTTTTTAACCACTTTTGGGGAGAAAAATTTTGTCTTCCCACTGGCTGAGTGGCTAAGGGCCATCGTTTACTGACCTTAAGATAGGCAGTTCGATACTCTGTGGTACGTGTTTTTACATGTGAATGTTTTTTTTTTTTTTTTTTAAAGTCTGCTAGTTGACCATTATTCTCAGTTCCTTTGTAATTTTTTTAATTGCTATTAAGTTAAATAAAATTACAATTATAATGACGCCAATTTGATGATGATTATTTCTTGGCAATTTTTCAACAATAAAAATATTACCATAAATTTTATAAATATATTTAATTTCAATCACTTTACAAAAAATATACATTAATAATTATTATTTGAATATAAATCACACGATCAGAAACGTAAAAAAATAATTCATTTCAGCTCTTCTTTTTATAATATCATTTTTTATTATTATGACGGTCAATCAATATATAATCACTGACATCCATAATATTATTATTATTATAATTATTATTTTCCTTGCATAAAAGCTATTGTGATGTAATAATTCTTTTATAATAAATAATTTAGTTGAAATGTTTTATTTATAAATATCAATGAAGTTTGATAACCCTGAGACAATTCTTTTTATTTAACTTTGCAATATTTACAGTAAACATAATAAGCATATCAGAATTCTGGTGTCGCCATCTTTTGACGCAATTGCGTAGTATTATAGAGAAATGTTTGATAAAAACGCTGAAGTAGACAGTTTTTAAATCGAAGAATTATTTTAAGAGATATTTAATGTTAAATCTGGATAAAATTGTCTCATTAAAAAAGTCTCATAGGAAAAAAAAAATATACATGGGAATTTAATCATTTTCATTCAATTTAATCATTCAATAGAAACTCGAAGTTTGCAGAGTGCATTTATTATTCTTAACTTGCCTAATTTTTTGACGGTTTATTTCAATTTTAAATTAAAATTTTCAGAATTTCCAGAGATATTTTTTACATATTTTAGAAAAAGGTTATTTTAAATTGTTGCCAAATGTTAAAACAGCGCAAAGAATAATATATCCTTTAAATTAAAAATTTATTCACACGTGCCTATTATAAACAGAAAAAAATCCTTTTAAATTAGAATTAAATGATAACGTGTTAAAAGCAGGAAAATATTAAACATTACGTCATAAAAATTGTTTTTACACATGCTTACTTAAAATGAAAGAAAATTATAAAATAATCAATTATTTTCAAATTAGAATTAAATGATTACGCATTAAAAGAAGGAAAACATTGAAAATTACGTCATAAAAATTATATTTACACGTGAATATTAAAAGAAAAAGAAAATTTTTAAATAATAAATTCATTGATATGTGTTAAAAGTCGTAAATGGAGGAAATTACGTCATATTGGCCAAAGTGGCCAAAACAGTTTACAAAACACATTGCAAAACATATTGCAAAACAGTGTAAATTAAAAAATATATTTATATGAGAGATTTATTTCAAATTTCGAGATGATATTTTTAACTATAGTTGCTAATTTTAAGGTAGCGCAAATAGTAATATTATCTTTCTAATAATAAAAATATTTTCAGTTGAATGTTAGAAACAGAAAGGAAAGTTTGGTGAAAATTATGTCAGATTTAAAACGTTACATTTAAAATCTCTTATTTAAAATCATTTTCTTATAGCGTTGTTAAAAAATACCATAAAGCAAAGACTCTGTTGACTTAGTTCCTTTTATATTTGGTAATTTTCAAATGTTTAACTAATCTTATTTAATCAAGCAGAGAAACAGCAACTAACATCAGCTGATTCGGTTTTGAAATCCCTCAGTAAAAGGGAAACCCGTTTACAGTAAGATCGCCATTGATTTTTTAATTATACAGAGCAGCCTCGATTATCCGAGCTAATTGGGACTGTTAGTAAATCGGAATCGGAAATCTCGGTTAATAGAAACTGTGTGTAAAAACTCGCCGTGCTTGCGAATTTAATATCTCTTTAAAAAAAATATATAGAACGTTTTTTAAATAATAAAAGTAAATATATGTAAAGTTCTGTTTCACAGCTTAACAAATTTAAAAAGAAAATCAATTACCAGTAGTAAATTTTAAAATGCAAATTGAAAAATTTACGAAAGTTCACACAGCCACTGGAAACAAAGCATTATTTGCTATTGACTTCTCAGGGTCCAATGTTTCTTTGGAGTTGAGGGCTTTTGGGGGCAGAAGGGCCTGTATAGCACGGACAGTGAGCTAAAGAGTGTGGTTATTTTTAAGGCTCATTCAAAAGGGAAAAAAAATCAGACTTTGTTATCGGCTCGGTTAACAGAAACCTCGATTAATCGAAGCTCGGTTAATCCAGGTTCTACTATAATTCAATCTTCCGTAATCTTTTTAAAGCAGATCAAATTAATGGACTTTAGCACAAAGTCACATAGCTGATAACTGCCATGCTTGTTGGCCACCTTTTTTTCAAAAAGTTTGCTTCACCTTATTCAATTAATGAGATATCTCCGATAAAATAAGTCACATTTTCCCGTTCTAAAATACTGGTATCCAAAAATCGTAGCATGTAACTGACACTACAACTACTCATGGAACTAGACTATTTTAAGTCTGATTTTTATTATAGACTATATAAAATTATTAAAAATATATATCATGATAGGAACTAGCGGGCTTCGTCCGCTATTTACGTTACGGATATAAAAATCATGTTTTTTTTTAGGGAAAAAGAAATAAAAACCTATTTGACGATAGGTTTATAAAGACACATTTTGTATTTGTTATATTTCAGGGGATGAGGAGGGGGAGGGGGGGCTATTTTGATTAAATATCGCAATTAGTCTACATGGCAGATATAATTATGATAGACACTAGCGGGCTTCGCCCGTCTATGGCGCCTTATGGGTCCAGCTTCCATAACTCAGAAACTACCTTTCGGACATCAATGCAACAGATTCCAAACGTTATAATTAACTTAATAATCACCCTATATAGCATTAAAGTAAATTTATGAGTACTGCATACTATTTTTTTATCGTAATTTCTGAAGAGAAAAAATTATTTCGGTTCCATTCTTAGGTACTGGTCTGAAAAATTTTGAAAAAGGGGGGAAGGAGGGGACATGAGACTGCTGTTTGTCAAACAACACAACGGGCTCTGGCTTATTCAACTTGGTTTTTGATGACTTCAATTGGAAGGTGGTTTGTTTAAAAGAGTGCGTTCTCTGCCCCATGAAAATTGGAACTATTGGTGCTACATCTATGTAAGGATTTAATAATTATAAATTAACATTTTGGATTTATTAATTTAAGGATACAGTGTTTTTAAAGGAATATCAAATGAAACCCTCTGTGCGATCTGCGATTATACTTACCCAGTTGTTTTTATATACAAACTGCTATAAGGAAAATTGTAATAAAATAGTAAAAATTAAATCTGCATTAAATTCCATAAGTATCTTTTTTTTAATCATTTTATCACTAACCTCAAAAAAGTAATGATATCAATGCAAAAACCCTTGACGGGTTAAAAGTTTCTGACGCAGCACTTTATCTTATGCTCTAAGAATTTTAAATATGGAACTTAAAAATACTGATATCAAATTTTGAGTGACTTTATGCTATTTCTTAAAAAATATATTTGTATTTATTTCATCATTTTATTTTTGTTTTATTTATAATCGCATGTGCAAAAGTTATGTTCAATATGAAAAGCTGCATAAAATTTTATTCGCTGTTGCTTTATCATTTACATCTCTCATAAATTCAAAATATGAGTTTTAAAAGATATGATATAACATTTAAGTGACGCCTTGATGTGACTTTAAAAGGTTTGTTTTAAAATTCAATTTAAATTATTTTTGACTAGGTTAAAATATTTTTTTACATCTACACAATACTTTTAATTTTCCAATTCACTGTTAAATATATCACTTTCACTGAATCTATACTATGCATTGAAATGTATTTATTTCAATAAATGGATTTATCTTTTGTGTCACGCTATTCAAAATTGTGAGTAAGATTTATGTAAATGGTTTATTTGCGTCAAACTATCCTTTTTCATACATTTCATGTAGTTTGGACACAATGACGCAAAGAAACCATTTACATAAATCTTACTCACAATTTTGAATAGCGTGACACAAAAGATAAATCAATTTATTGAAATAAATACATTTCAATGCATAGTATAGATTCAATGAAAGTGATATATTTAACAGTGAATTGGAAAATTAAAAGTATTGTGTAGATGTAAAAAAATATTTTAACCAAGTCAAAAATAATTTAAATTGAATTTTAAAACAAACCTTTTAAAGTCACATCAAGGCGTCACTTAAATGTTATATCATATCTTTTAAAACTCATATTTTGAATTTATGAGAGATGTAAATGATAAAGCAACAGCGAATAAAATTTTATGCAGCTTTTCATATTGAACATAACTTTTGCACATGCGATTATAAATAAAACAAAAATAAAATGATGAAATAAATACAAATATATTTTTTAAGAAATAGCATAAAGTCACTCAAAATTTGATATCAGTATTTTTAAGTTCCATATTTAAAATTCTTAGAGCATAAGATAAAGTGCTGCGTCAGAAACTTTTAACCCGTCAAGGGTTTTTGCATTGATTAAATATACATGTAATAATGAGCAGCAAACAAAAGTGTTGCTTTCCTTTTTTTTGAATTAATATAATGTGTATATGTATATAGTTGTGTTCAATGTAAACAAAATATTTAATAAAGTATTAAAAAGTTTCTGTAATTATTTAATTGATAAATGTTTAAGGTGTGTCAACTTATTTTTACAGCTTAAATTTAGTTTAATTCATAAGTGGAAGAGTTCGTCTAAATAAATCACAACGCAAACTCTTAATTTTATTCGTAATTAATTAAATTTAATAATTACAGTTTTACGTGGATTATAATTTAATTTTATTAATTATTCGCGTTGCTCTTCTACTAGAATTACGTAATTACGATCACTTATGTTATTTGAATTTATCTAAGGTATATAAAATTATATACCGATTTACTATGAGGTTGCTAGGATGATTTGGACAAATTAACAATTTTGGGTGTAAATTAAATAGCAAATAAACAAGTGTAATTATCTGTCCAGCATCCCCCCTCATATAGTAAAATGGTGCTATGACTCAGGCAACGTTCATCTAAGGTCATTAGAAATAATAATAATAATAATAATAAAGGAAAATAAATTTAAGTATTATTTTAATGTCACAATTTTAAAGATATTGTAGGTACGTAAATTTAATTGATTAAAATTTTATTAAAATTAATTTTATTATTGTAACAATAATGACACACATATAATAATTTAAATAAATAAAATGAATAATATATGTTATCAATAAAGCAAAAAGCAAAAAATAATTATAGGATTTATAATAGGTAAATTTAGGAATTACAATTTTTTTTTCTCTCTCTTTTCTCTTTTGGTTGGATCTCAGTTACCATAGAGAAATAATGGCATTCACATCACGGATGACACATTTGTAAAAATATTTTTTTTTTTTTTTTTTTTTTTTTTTTTTTTTTAATATATATATATACTGTATAAATAATAAGAATAATGAGTAAAATTTTTTAATATGACTGGTATAAAAATGATTGAAATGTCAATAGATCATGATTTTTGAAATTGTATCAAGGTGATACAAAAGAAAATTTATGAGTTGTACTACAAAGTAGTGGTACAATATCTTAAAAAAAAAAAAAATTGGATGTGGTTGTTTGTGAGTATACAAAGATTTTTTCTGCTGGCAGAAGTTCTTTGGTCCGGCCGGGTACTCATAGATGGCTGCATATGATTTTACGTAGTAATTATCATTTGCTTTTAGTACTTTTAAAATTATACAAGTGTATTAATAACATTTTTTTTTATAATTAAATAATAATTATTAATGTTTGATTAATAATAATAATTTATTATCTTTTATTTTTAAACATATCATTAAATTTTAGACAGTAGAATTCACATACGGAATGTTAATGATAAATAAAATTTTGAATAAATAAATTTTTGTTTCATTCAGTAAAAATAAATAAATATGAAAATTTAACAATCTTTCAAAAGAGAAGTGTTGGCTAAATAAATAATAATTAAAGACAAAAATTGTTCTCTTTTTCGCCAATTGCATTGCCTAACAGCACAATTTAATAGTATTAAATGTAGGTGCATTTTTAAGGTCAGCGTAATGCATATTTTGCATTTTGAGGGGCTGTAGAAGTCATATTTCCGTGTTGTTTACATTATAATAGTAAACAATATCATGAATCTAAATCATTGTTTGTAAGAAAGGTCTAAATGTACACAATGTTTTTGGTTAAGGCAAAATTATATGTAATTTTAAATCCTGAAAGGCAAATTTTGGTTAGATTTGAACTTGACAGCATAGATGCACGCTCGCTTCAGTTGCAATACGAGACGGGAGAATTCAAATGCTAGAGTCGCCATTTTCCCCTGCAAAATAATAAAAAAAAGCAGAAGGTTTACATTAGATATGACACAATTACATACACTATTTATACATAGATTATGTTAAAAATTACATACAGCCATGCACAGTTAGTTAAGAAGAAAGTATATCAAGAAATTATACAAATTAATAAGCTAATTACAAGCATGAAATGGTTTTAAATACATACTTTTAGAAGTCGTAAATTTTTGTCACAGCTCTAATCACATCAGCAAAAAGTGATTAGAAGCTTGGCCGACCCCTCGTTCTAGGAGGATGGGGGAAGGTCAAAAACTGGTTTTCTTCTCTTTTCCTCCTTTTTTTTCTACCCTGTTTTCCAGACATTACGATATGTTTTGATTTTCAACTCTTATGATGGAGAGCATTACGTAATGATATATTAAAGGAGATGAAATAGCTTGTATATTTTGACGTATCATACAAGTTAGAAGTAACAAATAAATAAATAAAATAAGGTAACCAGTTTGTATACAATATTTTTCTGAGTATGATTTGAATACATCAGATTAATTATGTGAAGATATAACATGTCATACTACAAGCATTGTATTTACTTTTATTCAGTATAAAATGTGTTTTCAATGAAACACTGTGTCATAAGGTTATATGTGATGAAATGATACGTCAAATGTGTATGCCATTATTTTTCCTGTATTTAGGTTTATTTCGGCATATTAGTTTCATACAAAATTATAGCTTTGAAAGTATTTTTGGGCACTTAAACTGTAAAGTTACAAAATTATTAAACATGTGTGTGGTAAAGAAAAAAGGCTTCGAGGAAGATGTCAGATTTTCAGTACAGATGTCTTCTATAAATGTGAATGTCAACAGACAACTATGCTATCATATGTTGAACTTTCTGTTATGAAAAATAGATGAACTTCTTATAAAATATACCAGAACCATTGATAATTGAACATTACAGACTTGGCTCAAAACTGTGTAGATACACCGTCATGTGGATATGTACATTCTTTTATGCTTTACAAAAAAAAATAAAAAAATAAAACCAGCAATCAGTTTTTATTTTTTTTTCTGACTACCCGGAGAGATGCTGGGCAACATATAACAATAATATGTTCCTGCACCATGTTGGTTAAGTCAAAATACAGTTGCGTAATTTGTTATTTCTGTTTGTACAAATTCTTTTTTTATAAAACATAATTATGAGTGTAAAATTATAATAATTATATTTTCGAGTAAAATAGGAGTGTAAGTTCCTACAAAAATTATTAAGTTGATTTTAAATATTAAATATATATTTAAAAAAAATTGTTTTATTGTAAAATGAATGTATAATGTTGAATATAGTTCGGATCTCAGATAACAACAATAGCCAGACGCCATGGTGTCGTTTTATGACAAGCCAGTGGAAAGTGGTGTATAATTAGAAATCGTAAAATAATAAAAATGTTGTAATAAATTTATGGCCTTAATAAAAGTGTTGGAATAAATTTATGGCTTTTTAGACCACCCAAACTTTAAGGCATATAATAATATTAAAGTATATGTAAGGGGCCATTTGCAGACTGTTAGCTAATAGGTCTATCTAAGGATAATGCAAAATCTTCTCACATCCAATAAGGGAGGACTATACAAATAGTTCCACCCACTGCCAAGAGTTGGTGTGCAAGAAGAAAAAGGTTAAAAAAAAGAGAGTCTAAAAAAAGATGTCGAAGACGCAGGAGCTATCCTGAAAGCCCATGTAATGAATCCGGAGAGCCCTAGTAATGCCCAGGAGAGATGGACATATCGGAGTGAGCCTAAGCAAGCCTAATTGATGATGTCTTCCTGGTGTTGAAATAAAATTGATTGTTCTACTGCAGTCCGTAGCTATGCATCCCGCCATCCCGATTTCACCGCTCTGATAAGAAGATGAATCCGAATGATGTTTGGATATGATCCTTAGCATCGCGACAGCTCTGAATTTGATGAATAAAGGCCACCATCCCGTATATGATTCAAGGTATTACCTTAATCTTTTTCTTTACCACTTTAAATTATATGAGAAATTATAAATATCCTTTTATGATATTTTATGGTAGAGAGCAATCTGAGATCCAACAAAACCAATAATTAAATATAATTAAGGTATTTTAAAAATGAAAGAGAATTATTTTTTTTGCAAAAAGAAAAATATATAACAATAAGAGTAAATGAAAACATTTTCTTTTTTTTAAAAGATTAAATATACATGTAGTAATGAGCAGCAAACAAAAGTGTTGCTTTCCTTTTTTTGAATTAATATAATGTGTGTATGTATATAGTTGTGTTCAATGTAAACAAAATATTTAATAAAGTATTAAAAAGTTTCTGTAATTATTTAATTGATAAATGTTTAAGGTGTGTCAACTTATTTTTACAGCTTAAATTTAGTTTAATTCATAAGTGGAAGAGTTCGTCTAAATAAATCACAACGCAAACTCTTAATTTTATTCGTAATTAATTAAATTTAATAATTACAGTTTTATGCGGATTATAATTTAATTTTATTAATTATTCGCGTTGCTCTTCTACTAGAATTACGTAATTACGATCACTTATGTTATTTGAATTTATCTAAGGTATATAAAATTATATACCGATTTACTATGAGGTTGCTAGGATGATTTGGACAAATTAACAATTTTGGGTGTAAATTATATAGGAAATAAACAAGTGTAATTATCTGTCCAGCAATGTTAAACAATGTGTACATATAAATTTCCAGAAATGAATTCGAAAACTATTCAAAGCAGACAGGCATGTGTTTCCCTGTTTCAAATCTAGGATCTGTAGTTTAGATACGGCAGCTTGAAATCTCAAGGAATGTATTTTGAGTATTTTGAAAATACAAAATACTTTTAAAAAGCATTCCAAAATACATTACTAAAATACATTTGTCTTGAAGGTTTAAAATACACATTACAAATGTATTTTGAAAATGTATTTCAAATACATGTATTTTCGATACTGTCCAACTGTGTTCCTACACATACATAGACTGGACACTTGCTATTTATTTAAAGATCCTTGGTATACACAAAATAAAATATTTCTGAAAATTACATAATTTCCAATTAACTAAAATGAATATTTAATGAAAGTCGAGAATTTTAAAACAATTGCTTAAATGATGCTTTAATCTTGAAGGGATGAATAGTTTTGACAGCGAAAATGATGTTATATTTGAAAGAAAGGATTCATTCTCATATGGATTCCAAAAGTATTATGGCACACAGTAGAATTGTTTCAAACAAACAACCAATTTCTGGGAAAGTTTTTCACGGTGTGAAGGAGTTACCTTCCGGAGAAAAGCGCAGGAAATGCACCGGGACGGTTTGTTAGGAACTGGCAATAACGTCACAAGCTTTAGAGTCTATATAAAACTGAAATATTTTAATATGATTTTGTCAATATGACATTATATTTCATTAGCCTTTACATCTAATTCAGCAAATTAAAATTCAGAGCAGGAGCTCTTTTACAGTGCAGTACTATCTTTTAGCAGATGTAAGAATAGCAATGGCTATTGGTTCATTTTACAATCACGTGATGCATTCAGAAAATCAGCTTTTTGATCAAATGTTTCTTTTAGACACATCAGAAAACATGTTGTTTACATTTTGTTAACTTGCCAAGTGTCTGAGGGATATTGTATTTTTCACGTCTTACAAACTTTAGATAGTGTTTGTTGATTTATATTGAACTATCTTGGTATCAGGTAGTGTTTCCAAGAGTTTTTCAAAATAAATTTAAGCCGTTCTGTACATTATTATGTACAGTAAGTTTTAAATTGTGTTCCAAAGTAATTTTTTTTAAGTTAATTATTTTACATTTCAAAAATTGATAAATTTCATAATGTTAAAATGATTTGTGCCTATTGGTAGCATCAACTAAATGCATTTTTAATTGTGATTCAACAAAGTTTTCAATTAATGTTTTTTTTATCTTAATTTTTTTTTTTTGAAAATTTCATAAGTTAAAAGGATTTATGATAGTTCTCATTATGGCTAGAGTTGCTGCAAAAAGTGTCGAGAAAGCAAAGCGAACAGGGGAAGCGTAGCAGTCCCAGTGTGAATTGTGTCACAATTCATGGGGGTTTGTGAGCATTAATGAGCAAGGGGCAGAACCCCCTAGTTATTTGAATTATTTTTTGATGTCTCTTTCACGGGGCCGAGTTCTTTCCTTCTTCCCAATGTAATCCCGACTGAGTATGCCAATCTTTAAGGTTTACAAACTGATTGCTCTGTCAAAAAGTTCCTTGCAATTTTCATCATTTTAAAAGGAGATGGAAGCAGGAGTTCTCAGTACTGTAAACTTTCATCTGCTTCTTTCTTTACAAATGGGGTTCAGTTCATGGGCATTACATATTCTATGGGCCTAATTTCAATGGGAAATGTTTCATCCAACTTAACTTACAATTCACCTACTTTCTGCATTATGAAAGTTTATCTTAGACGTCAGTTACCACCGTTTTTGAACAATAATGACGCATTCTTATCTAAGGTTTTATAGGCCCAATTTATATTTAAACAAATTTTTTTTTTCAACTTAGCTTACGATTCTCTTCAGGTTTTTAGGTGATTGCATAGCATAATTGTTATGCGGTATGCCGTGTACAGCAGGGACCTGTGTCAGAGGGTCATTCGGAAAGAGGTTTGTTTGGAACACACTATATGCTGCCAAAAGCAGTCGGGCCCCCGAAACTAGGTTCACTTGGAAAGATTTCCTGTTGTGTACAGAGCAAAAAAGTTCATTGAAGTTAATTTTTTAAAGATTATAATAACATACTTGGCATTTTATTTCACTGCACATAATCTGTAATTTTTAGGAAAAAAATATTTTATTTTGTCCAACAATAATAAGAAAATTGATTGAATTGTGTCTTGCATTTTAAGTGAGACATTTTGACTATTTTTGAATCATATTTCGTTTCTGTTTTTATTAATTTTTTTCTTTTGAATATGTGTTTTTTTACATAAATTGATTATAAAGGAGGGTTTGTCTTTTTTAAAAAATTAGTAAAGAAACATCTTTTTTGCTTTTTACCATGTTTAGCTGCCTCTGTCAGTTCAGCATCCGAAGCTGGCAAGAGTGAAGCTAGTAATGGCAGTTCCGGCTCTGATGCAGGATCAGAATCAGAGTCTGGTAGTGAAGAGAACAGTGAATCAGAAACTGGAGATTCAGTGTCTGAATCATCTGAGAGCGGTAGTGACACAAAAAAAGAAACAAAAGTCAGCCATGAGCCTATTAAAACTAAAATAAGTTCTGATTCTAAACCCAATAGGATTAATTCTCTCCCTGCAAACAAAAGAAATTCTGCAGTTATAAATCATAAGAAAGTTGAGAAAAAGAAAGCGTCATCTGCTGAATCTGAAAGCGAGTCTGAATCTGAGTCTGAAGAATCTTCATCCTCTGAGCCAGAAGAAAGAGAAAAAGTAATTATAATAATTTAGACTTTTTTGTATCTTAAAATGGGTTTTATTTTATACTTTATTTTATGTGTTTATATTAGTAAAAATTATAGTTATTTTTAGAACTAGCAAATCTGCAGGCCACAAGCCTTACCATCAGCCACTCATATTTTGACCATATTTTATTTAACTCTTTTAACCGGCTGGCCTGGATTTTTCCGTTTCGAGAAATCATGTTAAAATGGCTGTAAACAAAAATATTTTAAACAGAATTCTATTTTGAAACATTTATAGAAAGGAGTAATATTAAAGATATTATAGCATCAAACTATAGGTCAAAATTAACATTTTAACCCAATGGCCACTGGCCAGTACACCTATTTTTTTCACTGGCCAGTTTTTTTTAACCACTGGCCAGTAACAAAGTTATGTATGCTCCACACAAAATTTTGTTTTTTCTAACTATCAACATTGTAATTTAATAATATCTTTTACTTACCATTCGATATGATTACACTCAACTGGGGAAAAAAAAAAAAAAAAAACTGGCATTAACATCTAACAGAAAAATATAACCAAGAAATTACTGCTTTCAAATTAAAAGTCAAACACATATTTGAAGATATTTAGACATACTTAATGCAATGCATAAAAGAGACAAGAAAATTGAAATATATTTTAAGAATTATTTTAATAAAATCTTGAATATTTTATTGTTAATTGCAATGAAATAAATTCACAGCAAATTTTCAGAAAGGTTACAGCAGAGGGGGGAGTCCCCCCCCCCGGCACTAACTATGCATTTTTCTGTGACCATTTAACGAATTTTGTGTTTTTTTTTCTGTGATCTTTTGACGAAATTCACGTTTGTTCACGATCTTTTGGCAAAATCTGCATTTTTTTTCGTGATCTTTTGACAAAATCTGCATTTTTTCGTAATCTTTTGACGAAATTTGTGGGATTTCCCATTATTCTTTGAAAAAATTTCCCTTTTTTTTTTGAGTTTTTTGACAAAATTTGCATTTTTTCTGCGATCTTTTGACGAAATTTTTCTTTTTTCCATGATCATTACACGAAATTTGCATTTTATGCGCACTCTTTTCGTGAAATTTGTGCTTTATCCGCAATCTTTTCATGAAATTTGCGTTTTTTCAGTGATCTTTTGACGAAATTTGTGTCTTTCCGCGATCTTGTCACGAAGGTTGCGTTTTTCCGCACTCTTTTCACGAAATTTGCGCTTTTTACTGCAATCTTTTCACGAAATTTGTGTTTTTTCTGCAATCTTTTCACGAAATTTGTGTTTTTTCTGCAATCTTTTCACGACATTTGTGTTTTTTCCGCAATCTTTTCACGAAATTTGCATTTTTCCATGAAACTTACATTTTTTCCCCACGATCAGGGTTCGTAAATATCATGATATTTTCGAAAATATCAAAAATATCCGATATTTTGATATATATCCGATATTTTCGATATATATCCGATATTTTCAAAGCAGCCAACTTACCGCTGATAATAAATGTTTTCAAGCATAATATAGATTAGAAACTAAAATATATTGCACTTAACATGAAAACTTAATCAAAGAATATTCTAAAAATGCATTTTTCTTTTTATTTTCTGTTTTTTTTTTTTTTCACTTAGAACAAAATTAAAGATGAACTAATTGAAAACAGTAACGATTTGCTTTATAAAGAAAAAAAAAAAAAAATAACTATAGGATTCAGTATCAAGATCAAGTATAAAAAAAATCAGAAATTTTAAATACAAAAAAGTTCTTTTAATTGAAAAATTTTAACATAAATGTAAGTATAAAATATCTTATTTCGTATTTTCTAACATGTTGTATAGTTTAAACTTAACTGGACCAAAACATGAAAAAAGATTCCTTTCTAATGAAACGGTATATAACTGCTTATTTAAGTTAGTCAGTTCATCTTTTAATGGTTGTTCTGAATTAATTATGTCCCACATAATTATTAGTTCAACATTTTAAAAATAAAAGCTTCAAATCTAAAGCTTCAAAAATATATTTATTTTCTTTTTTGGCTAAAAAAGTCATATCCAGAAGAGACAAAAGTTCTTTATCTACAGATTCATAGTCAATAACAGTTGAAAATTTATTTCATTTACACTGAAATATTACGAATTACAACTGAAAATATCAAATATATCTTGCACACATTCATATTTTGAAAATAAATAACAAATGCAGAAAATATGAAACATCTTGATATATTGAAAATAAATGTCAAGTAATATGAAAATATCAAAAATCTTGATATTTTGAAAATAAATATTGGATATATATTCATTGATATATATTAACGAACTCTGGCTATATATAAAGAATCATCAAAATTACATTTTATCTTTCAATGGCTGTTCTGAATTAACTGTCTAACATAATTATTAGCTCTACATTTAAAAATAAAAGTTTCAAACATAAAGCTTGGAAAAGATTTGTTTTCTTCTTTTGCTAAAAAAGTTACTGCCAAAGGCTAAAGTAAATTATCTATAGAATGATACAGTCAATAACATGTGGAAATTTCATTTACACTTGCTTTGAATGTGGAAAATATCAAAATTATCTCACTTGGTGATATTTTGAAAATAAATACAAAATATCAAACGTCTTGATATTTTGAAAATAAACATCAAGAATTTGAAAATATCGAAAATATCAAAAATCTTGATATTTTAAAAATAAATATCGGATATATATCAAGATATATATCATGATATATATCCATTGATATATATCAACAAACCCTGCCCGCGATACTTTGAAGAATTTAGTGATTCTTTTTCGCGATTCTTTGACAAAATTTGTGTTTTTTCGCAATTTTTTTGATGAAATTCACATTTTTTACGTGGGCCTTGGGCGAAATTCACATTTTTTCGCGATTATTTGACGGAATTGGGGATTTTTTTCTGTGAACGATTGACGAAATTGATTTTTTTCGACGACCATATCGAAATTAGCGATAATTTTATGTCCAAATTTTCAGACTGATGATCAATTTTCTTTTAAATTTTCGGAACCGAAGGCCTTAAATTTTTGGAAAATTCGGGACGGAATCACACCTGCTACTTTCTTTTCATACATTCGGGAGAATTGCCGATCTGGACGCCATAAATTCCGAACGAATTTCGCCCCTTTCCTCCCTGGCATCGGTCTTTCAACCATCGCGTTTGGCGAGTGAGGACAATAAAGTTAATCGCCACGTTTTAAGTGTTACTCAACGATTGGCAAGTGGCGAGTGTTAATTTTGTGGTATATATTAAACTGCGATTAAATATATATATATATATCCTTGAATTTACAATCATTCTTATAAAAATATCTGGAAGCCCTTGGATGGTGAAAGGGTTAATATCTACAATATTTATTTTACTGTATGTAAGATTTCAAATAGTTTTTGAATTTTAAAGAGTTTCTAGGATAAACATTACTTTTCATGTCATAAGGGACCTCATGCCTTACTTTACATTGATTTGACACTTTTAAATCTTTCAAAATTGTTCTAATTCAGTAATTTACCATGCTTAAGTGTCAATCACTTTTTGAGTATGAAAGTTTTAGGGTAAGAGTTATATAAAAAATAACAGTATATTCACAGAGTGAGCATTTATGAACAATGAATGCAGAATTTGCATCATATTTTTGCTATATACCAGAGTGTTTTTTATAGCTAAAGTTCAGATAAGTGACCAAATAAGGAATGTGTTAACTGACAATATGTAAAGGTCTTCAGAATAATCAAGAAATAAAATAATTTGAAAAAAATTTTGTGCTCTTACATTATTTATTTGCTGTTTGAAAGAATTAATGATGTGAAATGCAAGTTCCTGAATATTGTCCAGTAATAATCTGTTACTTGCTTTTTCACAAATGGTGTGTTTTTAAACAAAATGGAACAAAATTTTTTCAGGGGTGATAATGTACATCAAGACAGACAATTTTTGTGCAGGAAATCAGGATCTCAATCCATTTTATTTAGTCAAAAATACTGTGTATGATACACAGTATTTTTGAAGTGTATCTCACTTCAAGTTGAACTTGGATTTTTGTTTTTTACTTTAACAGATATTGTAATGATATTTTCAACAGCCTTAATTTGATTTCTGTGAAATATGATTACACGGTGCAAAGTATTGCAAATTATAATCATTCATATCCAAACAACATTGAGCCTTCCATAACACAGCAACTGCAATTTAGAATGTTTTTTGCTCCTGCAATCCCCAGGTGGTAGTGACGCAAACATATAATAGTTTATGTTAGAGCAAGGGTTATGACAATCAATTTACAACCATTACTTTTGAAATTGATTTGATACTTTCTAAAATTGTGTAGAAATAACCTTTTAGATTGTTTTTTAGAATGCTCTTCGTGCATTATCATCATCCCTTTAAAATTTCGAATTTTTTAAGAAGTGTCAAGTCCTTTATATCTAGTAAGTAACTAATATTCCAAATTTCATATTTCTAGGCCTTTCAGTAACACAATAATAGATTTTTTGAACATTTTCTGCTCCTGCACCCCCTTTGGGGTACTGGCACCTCAGACACAGGAAAGAAGATTAGACTCAGCAACGCCAATTCAGCCTATGTTAATGAATGAAGTAACTGAGAGCATGGTCTAGGGACGTTTTCTGACCCTTCCAATATGGCGGCCAGTGCGAGACCAGTGAAACTCAAATTAGCGATTATTAAAAATAAATCAACATGTATGCAATCCAAAGCATTCTCGATTATTCCTATTTTCATTTATGAGTAATACTGTTAATTTCAAGTGATTTCTCAACTTTTATTTAATATTTATTCAGGAAATCCTTACTTGAAAATCTGAAAGAATAAAAATATCAACTGTCTAGATTGCTGCTGCTGCCATCTGTTGAACCAAACTTGATGAACTTGAATAAAAAAATCTTTAACACTAAAATTTTTTTTAAAATATGCTAGATTAAATGTTATTAAATGATACTGAAATACTCGAGAAAAATATGTACATTGACACTGAAGTACTAAAATACTTCAACCATTTTACAATACTATTTTACAACTATATTACAATATTCTTCCACCATTTATTTAGAGTTAAAATTACAGATCTTGAGCTAGGTGTTTGTTTTTTTGCATTAATTTCATTAGCATTAAGTATTCTTATATATAAAAAAATATGAATAATAAAATTTAATGACAAAATTATTATTCCTCCCCCCTCTCAAAATACTTTTTATTATTATTATTAATTAACCTTTAATTATTACCTTTAATTAATAACCTTTAATTATTATTATTTTGCCTATCAGGAAATTTATTAAAATAAACATCAAAAGCCTGTGTTCTTAAATTTTAAACAGTTTTTATTGCATTAATTTCGTTACCTTAAAAAATATATTTTTGAATTCTCATCATTTTTTTTTAAGTAAAATTATGAATAAGAAAATGCAAAGACAAAATTAATTACTATCAAACCTCTCATTTTTTATAATTATTATTCATAATTTTAATTCACGTTAAATCAGATTTAACGTTTCTAAATTCACTAGATTTTGTCTACCAGAGGGTTTATTAAAATAATCATCTAAAGCGGTAGTCTTCAAATAACTAATCAGTGTATTAACAAAAATTTATGTCTGATAAGTGATTTTATATTATTTAAAAATTAATTATTTCGCAAAAAAAAAAAAAAAAAAAAAAAAAAAATATATATATATATATATACCGGGTGTCCCAAAAAGGACTGACTGATTTTAAAATTCAATAACTTGTAAACGGTGACAGATATTTAAAAAATTCTTGCAGGAGGGTTATGCATAAGGTCAAAAGTTTTTTTACAGTGATTTTCAATTTTAGTTCGAATTACAAACAATAGATGGCGCTGTAAGCAATAGTCGCTAAATTCATGCTCGATTTTTGGTACTTCGTGGCCCGGATAATACATTTCCATCTCCTTTTTCTGCATGGAACAAGATAAAGGAGCGAAAATCGAGCCTGTATTTAGCGACTATTGCTTACAGCGCCATCTATTGTTTGTAAATCGAACTAAAATTGAAAATCACTGTAATAAAACTTTTGACCTTATGCATAACCCTCCTGCAAGAATTTTTTTAATATCTGTCACCGTTTGCAAGTTATTGAATTTTAAAATCAGTCAGTCCTTTTTGGGACACCCGGTATATATATACAGTATAGGATCTGTTATCCAGAATGCTTGGGACCTGAGATATTCTGGATAAGGGGTTTTTCCGTAATTCGGAACACTTTACTATAAATGTTAAGAATAGCATAAAATATCGGTATTAAATGTATAAAATATGAATAATATATGAAAATACATAATTATAAATTAGTTAATTTAATAACTTATTTACACAAAATAAAAAAACCCATCTAAATTACAATTCAAATAAAAAAGAAAATTACATTAGCATATAAGAAGAAAGCAGAATCCTTTGATTTTTTTTTTTTTTTTTTTTTTTTTTTTTTTTAAGAACATTTTTATTAAGCTTGGTTGCTTATAGTATGTCTTTTGCACTAATTGCTTCTGTATACTGGCACAATACACTGTTTGTGGGAGTAGGCTGTTTGTAGCATTCCACAAATCAGTTGTTCAATTGAAAAATATTAATAGCTCATTGGAAATCTTTTTACCACCTCATCCTGCTTGTCATCATCTTCACTTCTATTAGACATATCCCTTGGCATTATGTCACAAATCTTACTGCCAGTCATCTGATCACTTGAGTATCGTCATCAGCAATTAGACAATCTTCTACTGGTTCTTCATCCAACAATTGAGCTTCAGAACATGTAAGTTCTTTAGCTTAGTCCAGCAGATTTGTAATAATTTCTTTCTCTTTTTAAATTGTAAAGTCTTCAACTTCATGCTCATTAACACCATTAAAAAATATTGCCCGATTTTGCGCTTTTGGAATGAAACATTATTTTTCAGTTATCACTCTGCATTCCAGATTTTGGAGCATTCTGGATACGGGGTTTCTGGATAACGGGTCCCATACTGTATATATGTATATATATATATATATCATTTGTTATGATTTGCAAATTATTAAAATGCAATAAAAGTTTAGCGATAATAAAAAAATCTTCTATATTTTTGATAATAAAGATACTTTTAAAATTCCGTATACTTCGTGATCCCTTGATTAGTTTTCAGCTTTACAAATCTTACTGAAGTATGAAATGATTTTTATAAAAATAATGCAATTCATTTAAAACACTAGTAATAATTTAAATCTAGGTTCTATATTTTATTATTTTTTGTTAATTAAATTCTGGATTTAACCTTCAGCATTGAGAAGCTTTCAAAATGAAATGAATGATTTTTATAAAAGTAATGCAATTAATGCAACTCATTTAAAGTATTTCTTATAAATAATGCACTGAGGTGCAATATATTGCATTTACAAAATAAATATATATATATGCTTACTAAAGATACACATACATTTTTACATGTGAGATAAAAAAAGATATTTACTAATTTGTATTTTCTTTTTCCATCAACAGATGGCAGAACCAGTACATTTAGCTGGCAATCTGCTCCTTCCAATATGGCTGTTTGGTTACAGTTGTGACTTCAACTTTTTGAGCTCTTGCCATATCTAGTTAGTTCTTTGATCTGAGACTGGCACCGAGATAAAATACAGCCTATCTTGGAGCAAGGGTTGTCACCTTCATTTTGACACTATTATTTTTAAAATTAGTTTGATATTTCCTGAGATTGCATAGAAACCACTGTTTAGAACGTTTTTTTAGAATGCTTTTTGCGCATTTTCACCCCTTTTTAAATTTTGAACTGTTTAGGAAATGTTCTTAGAGGTCATTTATATCTTATAAGTAACTAATATTCCAAATTTCATATTTCTAGGCACTTCAGTAACACAAAAATCGCATTTTTAGAACGTTTTTTGCTCCTACACCCCCTTTGGGGTAGCGACATTGGCTTAAGATATAGCCTATGTTTGAACATGGACTTACACAATCATTTTGATACCATTACTTTTGAAATCAGTTCGGTAGTTCCAAAGATTACCTCCTGCAAACAAATAAACTTTATTTCTTTATAATATTAGTATAGATAAAAAATCATTCTGAAATTGTAAACAATAACTTTTCTATTTAATTATATATTTATAAGTTCTATAATATTGCTGATTAACTTTGTATTAAAAAGACTTATTGTGAAAAAGGATTTTGGCACATTAATTATATAATCACAAGACAAACATAAAATGAAACAAACAGATAATTATGAAAATAAATTACTTTTATTGAATTATCACAGTACTAATCAAAAGGAGGGAGGGGGAGGAAGAATGAATTAGTGCACTAATTTAAACACAAATATTAAATATTTTTCAAGAGCTTTGCTTCATTAACAAGAACAAGGTATTAACAATATTATACACAATATAGATTGACTACTATTGAGATCTTTAGAGATTAATCATTTTACAAATTCTTTTACAAATCATACAAAATGTAAATTTTTATTATCTAGACATGCTACTGATAGACAAACCAATAAGAAATTTTATATTCTTTATTTCTAGTCCAAGATATACGTGGCACGAGGAAATTCTCATCAAAAACTTTTAAATGTGCTAGGCCAGGGTTGGCGAACCTTTTTATTGCCGCATGCCAATTTTTTTCCAAAAATATTTTACATAACCTTGACGTGTCAACTAATAAACAAATTTAGTGAATTAAAAAATCATGAATAAAAATCTTTTATTAAGATTTTAAAAAATGACTATAGAATGTAATAAACTTAAAAACAATTATATTTTAGGAATTATTTAAAAAAAATATATATATATGTGATTGTGTTGTTGCATCTTAGAATAATGATTTTTCATCATTAACATCAGGTTCATACTTAGTTAATTTCAACAGAATGCAAACTGAACTGAATTTATCTGACAACTTCTTTTTATTTGATTTATTGTATTATTCACTTGCGAAAACAATGGTCTTCCGAATATAGATGGCAAAATTATTAAAAAGTCAAACACCAGATTCTTTAAACAACTCTGAACCTAATTTCTAAGTTGCCATAATTTTACCATTGGTACTTTTACTTATGCAGTAATTTACGGTATTTGAAACAGCCTCAATTAAAATTCTGCAATTTCTACTTAATCCGGTTTTGACAAAATCAGGACATCTAAGTTTGTATATTTTGTGCTATATCACTGTATATTAATTTAGAGCCACAAGCAACACCGTGCTAAAATTATTCTTTCGTTTGTCAACTTTGGCATGCATGCCATAGGTTCGTTGTCGCCTTTTGAAAGGTCTGGGTCTTTGTCAACTTTGGCATTCATGCCATAGGTTCGCTGTCGCCTTTTGAAAGGTCTGGGTCTTTCTTCATCAGGTGCAAAGAAGGCGTGTTTCTACTATGAAAGCAGCAGCAAGACTCTGTCTTTCTCCAACTTTCATAGTAAGCACATCTTCTTTGCGCCTAACGAAGAAAGACTCGGATCTTTTGAAAGGCCTAATGCATTTAAAAGTTTTTGATGTGTTTTAAGATCTTTTAGTTTTTATTGATTCACACCAGTTTCAACTTATTTTCTTTGAAATTCTCACCGTTTGCAATGTAGATAAGTTTATTCTAGAGAGTCTAATTAGTCATTTTAAAACAAATACCTTACCATTGGGAGATCACAATTCGTACATTAAGTATAAGCGATGTAACCAGATACGCACATTTGTAGATCTTTAAAAAATATATGCCTGCATTTGTTTTCTGCTTGAAGTCACATGCTGAATATTATTCACCTGAATGAATTTCCATTTGGGGACACATCTTGCTATGCTTATATCCAATTTCTGTCACACTTATATAAAGGCCTTCATTTATTTTAAGCACCATCAATCCAAGGGAAGCAGTAACAATTTTACTACAACGGTTAGCAACTACACATAAACTCTTCTAGTCATGACCAGTGGTGTAGTCATAAAAAAAAAAAGCAGAGAGCATACACTCTAAGCAGAGGGTATAAGCTCAAGGCAGTGGGTATACTCTACAGTGTATATACTATAGCTTTTTTGGGAAACAGAAGGTATACGGTGTTCCTTAAAAAAATCCAGAAGGTGTAAGGCATATACCACCGTATACCCTCCACTACATCCCTGGTCATAACATTAAAAATTTCACAAATTTGTCCATGAAAGATTTCTTCATCACGTAATCTTCTTCAATCTAAAAGATAAGTTATTTAATGAAAGGATTAACCGGAGCGTCAACATAGCCTTCTTGTCATGTTGACGTCCATTGCTCGAGAGAACGAAGTGACACTAAGTCTGTTTCAGTGTCTGTTCAGAAGTGCAGCAAGCTTGCCGATTGGCTGCTTCCGATCAATGCCAAAAGGAGTGATTAAAGTTTAAATAAAAGATCATTAGAAGAATATTTGAATTTTGTTTTTGAAAATTGGTATAAAAAATATTCTATTTTGGCTGAAAGTATTAAGATTAAGATTTTTATTTTATTGATTATTTTTAACGGTCTTTTCTAAGGGATAAATAAAAATTGCTTGTAAGTAAAAATTAACTGATAACAAACATTATGAAAATTGATGAATATTTAAAGGTAGAATTTTAAATTTTAAAATTGAAAAAAGTTTATTGATTTAATTTAAATATTTTAAAATGTATTTAAAAATATTTTTATTGAAAAAGGTGTTATAACATAACGAGTTCTCACATCAATTGCATGTATAATATTTATTTAAATATTTTTAATTAAAATGTTTCATTAGTAAGTATTGTTGCTTAAATTGTCGTTTTTCACTTTAGCACTCTAAGAAAAAAAAGGAACCAAAAGTAAAAAAAGAAGTTGACTTACTTCTTGATTTAGATGACTGTAAGTCTGTTTACTTGGATATATATATATATATATTATTTTATTTTAAATTTTTTTTCACTTGTAGTAATGCATAACTTTTAATTATAGTTTCTACTACCAATGCTTCCAATCCTGTCTTACAACCTACAGTGTTTAGTGAAATGTTAACACCATCTTCTAATTCATTAAAACCTGTGGATGTTGCATTTTCCCCTGTTGTAAATTCATTTCAGGTTGGTCTGCATATTATAATGTAGTTACTATTTGTTTTACAGATTACATATATGAAATTTATTATGTTTGTTCTTCTGTTTATCAGCGATTCATTTTTTGCATTTGTTTTCATATTCATTAATCAGCTTATTCATTTCTTAATTCAAAAAATCAATTTTCAGATAAAATATTATGGAAAATGTATTTTTTATGAGATTATTGTAATCTAGCCATGTCATAACCATAGGAGAGTCTTCTGAGTTTCAGTTTGACACCAGTCATTTTTATGATGGTTAACTCAATTCTTATATTGCCCTTTTTTTTTTCTTTTGATTTTCGCTATCCTTGATAATAATACATAATAATTAGGAGTCTTAATATACTTTTAAATATAAGAGAGGTTATTTTTTATCATAAACTAAATTTAGTATATACAGTACAGAACCATTTATACGGAATGCTTGGGGTCAGATGTATTCCCGATAACTGGTTTTTCCGGTTAACTGGTTGAGCATTAAAGCAGCATCTATTTGATAAGTTTTGTGGAATATATGTGGTTGTGGCATTATTTCTGATTTCAAATTATTAGATTACTTGGATTAAAAATCAATGCAAGAAAGATCAAAATTTAACCAAAGTTTGGTAATTTATGGGAATCCTTTAGGAAAAAAAATTCTTCTGTTTCCTCTGCATAAAAATTAAAACATCTAACATACAACTAAATTTGATGATAACAAATACTAGATGTTGTCATCAAATTATACAATTGTTTCAAGCAAAATCTATGTCAAACTGGCAGTGTATGACACCTTTTTCTGCAAAGATTCTGAAATCAGTCCATCAGAAGCATCATTCCGGATAACTGGTTTTCCGGTTAACTGGTTTCCGGATAAATGGTTCCATACTGTATTTATTTTAAAGTAAATTTCTGTAGTTTATTATGAAGTTTAAATATAACTTCATAATAAATAAACATAATTTAATTTTCATCCTTGTACTGTAAAGTTGGGCTTAATGAATCGGAGAGTGAAATTCAATCCAAAGTTTGAATTGAACAAAATTAATTCCGTTTCACAAGCTCAAAATTACACTACAGCCGATGACGTAAGTGGTTGACATTGCTAAATGTGGTTTTTTAAGAATTATTTTAAATTATTTAAGATCAAATAAAATTATGTTTACTAGTTATCTTAGCTGAAAAAAAATAAAGAAAAGAAAACACTCACCCAAGTACTTGAACACAGAAAGATAATTCACAAATGACGTTTATTAATACATATATAAAATTTGCTGATTTGAATGCATTCTTACATCATGAATTATGTAAAGATTATCAAAGTGAATATAAAATTTACTATAATTTTAGACAATTAGAGACATATTGTCATCTAAGAAAAAGCAGAAGTTTACGTAATATTTCTTTTTGTTTTAAGGCCTTCAAAATGAATAAAGTTCAGGAACGTAAAGTCAAACTAGTGATTAAAGTTCAGGAATGTAAAGTTATACTAGGGATTAAAGTTCAGGAATGTAAAGTCAAACTAGGGATAAAGTTCAGGAATATAAAGCCGAACTCTTATCATAGAAGGACCCTTGTATTTGGAGAACTGGATACATGCTGTCGACAATCCTCCTTTGGGAATGTAGATTCTATTTCTTTTTATTCAATGCGAATCTGAGCCGAATGAGAAGTTACGGATTTGGAAAATTGGAAATAGGAAGTTTGAGGACTTCTTTCAGAAATGCAGATTTTGACGATTTCGGTTCTTTACATAGGCAATTTACTATTTATTGCATCGACAAAAAAAATAGATAATCAATTCATGTTTTTATAGCAAAGAAGTATACTTGATCGAAGAATAATAAAATGTCGATGAGCAGAACAATTCAAGGCTTCCAATTAATGTTCTATGAAATTTACTTAGAAATGCTTCTTGAAGGAAAAAAATTATATTTCTTTTTTTTTTTGATATACGGCCGCCAAGGCCTAACAGAACGTCGATCTCATCTCACTGGCTAGCCGAACTCTTCTGCCGCAACAACCGGCTAAAAAAGCACGGCGTCGCAGCCCCCACAGGTTACTTGCTTTAACGGCTCCCTGGTGAAGAATGATGACTTTTCCAGAACCCAGTTTCAAACATGAAAATCCATTACAGAGCGCGCCAGCCAATTAAAAACGCCTATCCTCCCCGCGCCTGACGTCACACACAACGTGCGTGTTCCAAAAGGAATGTTAAACGATTTAGCAGACGTCCGGTTTTGAACTAAGCGTCTGTTTGGCAAAGGGGAATACCCTTCTTGTTGGAACTTTCAAAATGTCGGAAAGAATGATCTCATGGCGTCGCGCGCCGAAATTAAAAATGAGAAAAGATAGAAAATACATTTTTGCGTATTTCTGCCAAAGTATTTATCACAAGTCACTGAAAATTTTGCAATCGGCTAGAAATAAATATTTCTATCCACATAATATAATTTAAAAGGGAAATATTGATAAATAAAAGATTTCTATTTTTTATATTTTAGACTTAGAAAATTCCGATGTGTTTACACATTCGCGATGTATGTTGAAAGAAATTTGAAAGTTAAATTACTGAAATATAATAAAATACTAATTGCACTTAAATAATCTTAATAAGAGATAATGTTTACATTGAAAAATAAGGAAATATTGAATTATTTATCATTAAAATTTACATTATAAGTTTAAAACTTGTGATTAGAAATTAGGTGTTTGAAAATGTTAATTTAAGTTGTAAAATTGAAATAAATTATATTATTTAAATTAATTTGAATGGGAAATGATGCATTATATTTTTTATGATGCAACATTTTATCTCCCGGTAGCAGAAAAAAAAAGGATAAAAAAAAAAATTTTTAGCTGACAGGTTCGAAAAGATGAACCATTTGCAGATAATTCTATGCAAATTTAAAGGTAAACTACACAATATTAAACAACAATAAACACAATACAACAAAACAAATATATAAACACAATACCAAACAAGAATACACAGTACAAATAGAAATAGAATTGTAACACAATATCAAACAATAACAAGCATGGTACAGGTAGAAACAAACCACTAAAATTTATATATAAACAAAACACTGCATGGGTGAGGTTCCAATTGGCCTATAAAAATGTAATCTTTTCATGTGCAAACCCCTAACAGTAGACATATTGCAACTATGAAAAAAATAAAACTATATGTGTAATCATATTTAAAAAAACAAACAAAATGCTGCATAAAGTTTTCAAGTATTGCAAAATCAAACCAATAAAATTAAAACAGGATAATACTGCAATTGTGATGTAGCTGAGACAACTGTATATCATTATTTGTAGTATTTATTTTGTTTACATTGTAAAATACCATCAATTTCTTGAACAAAAAACAAATGTACATTGTTCAGAATGATAGTTGTGCCCATTCAATTAAAAAAATTTAAGACATTAAGCTGTGAATTTTAAAATAGATCATATGTGATCTTGGACACTGAAATTTACAATATAGAATGTTATTCCCTTTAAATTATGAATAGTTGCACCTTGAAGGATTTATCGGAAGGGTACTAATTTTGTGATTATTTTTTGCCCCAAGCTATGCCGAATTTACCTTCTGTGTGTGCTCGCTATAAATTTGTTGGGAACTGAAAGAAAAAGAGAAATAACTTAGAGCAGTTGCTCCATCGTATTCTCATAAAATATCTCCACTAGTATTCAAAGAGCTGCAGCTAGGAGATTTGAGCATTGATAATTTTTCATATAATTTCTGGAACATATATAAATTTTCATTTGTATTTTTTATTTGTAATTTATTAAAGTTGTCTCAAAAATATATTAAATTTTTTATATATATTTTCTCATAATTTTTAATAATAGTTATATAGGATCCTATAATTAAATTTAAAATAAAACATCACATGGATAAGCAGTAAAAGTTTATATGTTGAGATCACCCTTCAATTTCAATATGATATGGATATATATTGTTCAAAAATTAACAAAGATGAACATAAAAAAAAAAAATCTGTGGCAACATAATATTGCATTCCCATCATTTAAATTAAGGTAGAAAAAAAAAATTAGATGAAGGATAGTACCTATTATAAAATATACAATTGTAAAATAATGAAATCAATAAATCAGTATGCTTAATCAATTGTATGAGTGAACAGTAATGGACAGTACGTAAGCGCTTACATTCCGTGACCACTAGTATTTCGCCAGCAAAATATTGAAAACTCATAGAATTGATACAGATGTTACCACTGTATTGTTTAAAAAAAAATTGTAATTCAGAGAGATATATATACATATGAAGACACTAAAATGGAAATTAGAAAAAATGGGATTTACATTTGTAGGAAGATTGTAGTGCCCCAAAAAAATTAAAATGTCCATAACAAAGAAAATTAAGTGAGTAGAAAACAAATAAAACTAACATCCTGTTGAGATGAGTTTTGATACATTCACCGTCATAATTCTGATTGTTGGATCAGTCATATGTTGAATTTGATAGTTATCGTTATTGCATATCTGGATAATTTTAAAAGGACCTGAATTTTTTGCATGGAAAGTATTAGTATGATTGAAATTCTTTAAATAAACTTTGTCGCCAATTTTCAACTTTGGAGGAGAACGACCTTTAAGAAATTTTGCATTCATTTTAAAATATTTTTGTTCATTAAGTTTAACTAATTCTCTGGTTGTTTTGATATGTTCTTGTTGTTGTTTAAAGTATTGGGAAGGTTCTTCAGCATCTTTAGGTGGTAAGAAAGTATCAATAGGTAAGTTTAAATCTCTGCCAAAAAATAAGTTTGCAGGACTAAAATTAGTTACAGAATGTTTAGAATTATTGTAGTGAAGCACAAAAAATTTCAATCTATCAGACCATTCAATTATTTGATCAGATAGTGAAGCAACTGATTCTTTCAGGGATCGATGAATACGTTCAATAACACCGTTCGACCTCGGGAAGTAAATGGACGAATTTCTACGTTTGATATTGAGAGATTTAAGAAAGGTTAGAAAGACATCAGAGGTAAAGTTTTTGGCGTTATCAGATAATATAATTTTTGGTATACCAAACCTCGAAAAGTAGTCGTTTAAAGCTTTAATTATAGATGGGGAAGTAGCATCTCTAAGCGGAATAGCTTCCAGAAAGCGTGAATAGTGGTCAACGATGGTGAGAATAAAAAATTTACCGTCATGTGACCTGGGGAGTTTACCCACAATATCTATTGCAAGCATCTCTCCGGGAGCTAATTCACACTTGGAAATGAAGGAAGGTTTTGTGTTGGTTTGTTTACTTTTGTAGGGAAGACATTTTTCACAGTTATTTACAAAATTTTGAACATCCTGAACCATTCCGTGCCAGAAATAATTCCTGGAAATTGTCTCAACCGTTTTTATCATTCCAAAATGAGCTTGGTGAGCAAGGGCAATGCAACTATTGATTAATGTTTTAGGAATAACGATTTTCTTTACTCTATTGACATTACCAGATTTCTTTTTAGCAAACATTAAAAGATCGTTATTAGGATTGATTGAGTAATTAGTGTTAGAACATGTTTTGGCAATTATTTTTTCTCGGATTTCTTTAAGTTTTTCATCATTTTGCTGCTCTTTTAGTATATTTTCAGTAGTTAGTGAGTCGTTAGTAGGTATAAAAATATTTAATGCATTTACATATAAATTAGGGTTATTAGGAAGGTCCACGACACGAGAAAGAAAATCGGCTGGATTGTTAAGCCCAGGAATGTGCTCAACCTTAAAATTAAAACTCTGCAAATATAAAAGCCATCTAGTTATAATTTCAGCCTGTTTTTCTAGGTTTAAATGGTAAGTTAAAGCTTTAGCATCTGTTAGAATTTTGAATTGTCTACCGTACAAGAATTCAGAAAAATGTTTAACAGAGGAATAGATAGCATAAAACTCACGTTTGATTAAAGGGTATTTAGATTCTGCCTGATTTAATTGCTTGGAATAAAATTCAATGGGGTAGAATTTGTCATTGTGTATTTGCATAAGAATTCCGCAAATTGCAACCATAGATGCATCAGTAACCAAATAAACATCCTTACTATCATCAAAATTTTTAACTGTTGGATTAGTAAGCAAAATTTCCTGAATCTTGAGAAAAGCATTTTGACAGTCCTTGCTCCAGAAGAATTTTACTTTTTTTCTCGTTAAATTTACAATAGGTTGTACTATTTTTGCAAAATCGAAAATTAAATGACGGAAATAATTTATCATACCCAGATAACTTTGAACTTGTTTCAGGTTTGTAGGAATGGGAAATCTATTGATTTTGTTTACATTATCAGTAGAAGGAGAGTGACCGTTTTTGTGTAATTTAAAACCTAGGTATGTTATTTGTTCTTTACATATTTGAAGCTTTTTAGGGTCTAAAGTGAGGTTAAATTCTCTCAATTTGTCAAAAACTTTCTGCAACCATATTAACATTTCCTCCAACGAATCAGCAGCAACAATTATGTCATCTAGAAAATATTGAACATTTTTACCTCTTAATGAGCTAAGGCAGTTATTTATTAAAGTATGAAAATAAGAAGTTGAGTTCACACATCCAAATGGCAGGCGTTTAGGTTGATAATTCCCATACTCCGTTGCAAATGCCAGTTTGGCCCTATCCTTCTGTTGAAGAAGAATTTGAAAAAATGCGGCTTTTAAATCCAAAACAGTATAGAATTTTTTGCCGATATATTTTGCATAATGTCGTTGATTTTTGGTAAACAAATTTTATAAGGTTCAGTTATTGCATTAAGTAATCGATAGTCGATAACCATACGAAATTTAAGTTTGTTAGGGTCATCAGTAGGTAACGTCTTCTTTTTAACAAAAATGACTGGAAAACAGTAGTTTGAGGTTGAATTTTCTATAATGCCAGCCTTCAGAAGATCAGCGATTTCATTTCTAGCAAACTCCTTGGCAATTCTAGGAATGGGATATGGTTTTGTTTGTAAAGCAAAATCATGCAGTAAGTTAAACTGAGGAACAACTTTATCTGTACATCCCAGTGTACTGTATGAAGAAGAAAAAACAGCTGAATTATTCATAAGAAGTTTGAGAACTCTCTTCCTATCTGATTCAGGTAAGTGATCAACTTGAAAATTATTAGCTTTTAGTTCATTTTTACGAAGTTCTAAAATATCATCACAAATTAGCGAATTTACCTGGTATGTTTTACTGTTGTCATGCGTAGAAATTTGATCTTTAGAAATTTGTTTTAAGTAACCTAATTTAGTATTTTTGTTGAGGACAATTTTTTGACTATTGTTGTTGAATACATACAGAAGAATAGAATTGTTAACATTTGCTTCATGAAGGCTAAGATCTAAGTTTAGTGGCAATTTGGTAGTTAATGGAACAAATAAATAGTTAAATGAATTGTTAATTTTATGTAATGCTTTAAGTCTTATAATCCTGCCATGATTTGGCCGAATAATGACACGGTTAGCTGGTGTGACAAAGTTTTTGGAATCTTCATGATTAATATCGTTAGAGAGAGAATTAATATTTTCATATGATTCAGCATTGGAATTTGAAATATCATGAATAGTATTATTGTCATTGGAACTTAGATTTTCATTGTTAAAATTAGAAGTTTGAGTAGAATCAGGATTTTTATTTTCGAAAGGAAATGTGAGGTTTCCCATGATAAGTTGAGAGTTGGCAGAGTCTAACAAAACTTTATTTCGGTTTAAAAAATCATAACCGAGAATAATTTGGTAGTTAGAGTGCCAATTATCATGGGTAACGAAAAACACATTGCTGAACCATTTATTACGAATTTTAAAGTTTAATTGTACAGCAGAAAAATAAGGAACACTGGAATTATTGATGGTCTTGATGTTTACAGATCTAGATAAAAAGTTAAGTTTATTGTTTTGTTTAAGTAAGTTAATAGTTTTAGCTTGTATAAGAGAAAGATTTACACCAGAATCCAGAAGACCAATAAAGTTATGTTTTCCAAATGTTAATTTAATTAAAGGAAGTGGAGAATCATCAGAAAAACATGACATAAGTGATTTGGGAATGTTAACAGCAGTATCAGAATAATTCATACCCTCGTGCAAAAATTTATCATCCAGGGCTCTGTGAGATTGAGGGGGAAAATTGTGTAAAATATCATCAGAACCCTCTAAAAGTTTAAATTATTTCTTCTGCCTCTGCCACGATATGGTCGATAATTATTTCTACCTCTGCCCCTATTGAATCTCTGCACATTGTTATCGCTACCTCTTCTAAAATCTCCAGCAAAGTTTCTGCCCTGATTCTCAAAATATCTATCATTACTTGGAGAATTACTGTTAGGACTTAAAAAATTACTTGCTTGATTAGCAGCACTGTTACCCTGACCAGAAAAATTTTGCTGCGGCGAAAAAAATCCCCTATTTTGCAAAGACGGAAAAAACCAGCAATCGCGCGTATTATGCTGTTTGTTACAGATATGGCAAACAGTCCGCTCTTCTTTTAATCCTTTTAACTGCTCCGCCATACTCTGCAATAATTTATTTGAATTTTCTTGTTGTTTCAACAAAATTGTAATCAACGAGTCCTGACTGCTGTTGTTTGAAACCTGCGTCGCGTTGATGGTGTTGACTGAGAAAGCGCATTGCTGCTCCAAAGCTTTTTCGCAATCCATAGCACTAGAAACCAGATCATCGAAATTTTCCTTTCCAAGTTTAAGTACCTCTGTTTTAATATCCGGTCTAAGAGCTTCGAGCAATTTATTAAACATCAATTTTTGCTTTAGAATAACCATTTGAGGAATATCCTCAGCGTTCGGAACCAATCGATTGACTAATTTTTTTACTACCTCAGCCAACTCCTTCACTGTCTGTTTAGGTTTTTGTCTTATATTTGAGAACTGATAAGAGGTTTCCTGGAAATTCTCTTCTCTGCTAAATTTTGCTCTAAATAAACGCACAAAGTTTTCAAAATTATCAATATTGTTAATTTCTGGATCGCTCGCAACATATTCCTGCGCCTTGTCTCTACAATACAGGCGGAAGAGTAGAATACGATTCTCGTCGTTCCAATTCTGTATGTTACAGACATCACTAATGTTTTTAATGAAAAAATGTACATTTTCCCCTTCTTTTCCATGGAAAGTGGGAATCGCTGCCATAAGCGCGTTTAATTGCAAATCATTTGCCATATCGTAATAATTTGTATACACGTGAAAAATCAAAAGGTATACTAAAACACTGATGTATGACAAATAAATTATCTTAAAGCAAAGCAAATAAAAAAATAATAATGGAAAAATTTGTTAAAATGATGAAGGAAAGAAAAAAAATCATTAAAAAAATGGAAGATTACTTTTTTTAAAAATTTTCTAAAAATGCATATTAATGTGCAATACAGTTAAACTAAATAAATATATGCAAAAATGTACCAATCCCCCAAAATAGAAAAAAAAGGAACACAATAACTACAAATATCAAAACATGCAACAATAAATCATTATAAATTCAAAGCGTAATATAAAGTTTTCGTTTTTTCAATTTATGAAAAAATATTAGCAAATAAATCTTTGAAAAATCAAATTTCTTTTCTTTACATATATTTATAGAATCAAATCTTAAAAGGAAAATAAATAAAAATATAAATCATGTATATTTTAAAAATATATTGCACCAATATGGGGTCCGCACATGAAATAGAGAGAAAAAAATATATATATATAAGTTTAGTGAGTATTATTTTTAAAATAAATGATTAAATAATTAATAAGTTAATTAATAAATATGCTTTATCTATTATCATGAAAAAGTAATGAAACCCGATCTCCGATCTTTAAAGTTATGGCATCAATTAATGCCTATGAATGAAAAGAAAAAATTAATATTAAAAGGGCTTAAAACAATAACTCCAAGAATGAAATCACTAAGTTAACGGCACCATAAATGTACTGTAAAGTTGGGCTTAATGAATCGGAGAGTGAAATTCAATCCAAAGTTTGAATTGAACAAAATTAATTCCGTTTCACAAGCTCAAAATTACACTACAGCCGATGACGTAAGTGGTTGACATTGCTAAATGTGGTTTTTTAAGAATTATTTTAAATTATTTAAGATCAAATAAAATTATGTTTACTAGTTATCGTAGCTGAAAAAAAATAAAGAAAAGAAAACACTCACCCAAGTACTTGAACACAGAAAGATAATTCACAAATGACGTTTATTAATACATATATAAAATTTGCTGATTTGAATGCATTCTTACATCATGAATTATGTAAAGATTATCAAAGTGAATATAAAATTTACTATAATTTTAGACAATTAGAGACATATTGTCATCTAAGAAAAAGCAGAAGTTTATGTAATATTTCTTTTTGTTTTAAGGCCTTCAAAATGAATAAAGTTCAGGAACGTAAAGTCAAACTAGTGATTAAAGTTCAGGAATGTAAAGTTATACTAGGGATTAAAGTTCAGGAATGTAAAGTCAAACTAGGGATAAAGTTCAGGAATATAAAGCCGAACTCTTATCATAGAAGGACCCTTGTATTTGGAGAACTGGATACATGCTGTCGACAATCCTCCTTTGGGAATGTAGATTCTATTTCTTTTTATTCAATGCGAATCTGAGCCGAATGAGAAGTTACGGATTTGGAAAATTGGAAATAGGAAGTTTGAGGACTTCTTTCAGAAATGCAGATTTTGACGATTTCGGTTCTTTACATAGGCAATTTACTATTTATTGCATCGACAAAAAAAATAGATAATCAATTCATGTTTTTATAGCAAAGAAGTATACTTGATCGAAGAATAATAAAATGTCGATGAGCAGAACAATTCAAGGCTTCCAATTAATGTTCTATGAAATTTACTTAGAAATGCTTCTTGAAGGAAAAAAATTATATTTCTTTTTTTTTTTGATATACGGCCGCCAAGGCCTAACAGAACGTCGATCTCATCTCACTGGCTAGCCGAACTCTTCTGCCGCAACAACCGGCTAAAAAAGCACGGCGTCGCAGCCCCCACAGGTTACTTGCTTTAACGGCTCCCTGGTGAAGAATGATGACTTTTCCAGAACCCAGTTTCAAACATGAAAATCCATTACAGAGCGCGCCAGCCAATTAAAAACGCCTATCCTCCCCGCGCCTGACGTCACACACAACGTGCGTGTTCCAAAAGGAATGTTAAACGATTTAGCAGACGTCCGGTTTTGAACTAAGCGTCTGTTTGGCAAAGGGGAATACCCTTCTTGTTGGAACTTTCAAAATGTCGGAAAGAATGATCTCATGGCGTCGCGCGCCGAAATTAAAAATGAGAAAAGATAGAAAATACATTTTTGCGTATTTCTGCCAAAGTATTTATCACAAGTCACTGAAAATTTTGCAATCGGCTAGAAATAAATATTTCTATCCACATAATATAATTTAAAAGGCAAATATTGATAAATAAAAGATTTCTATTTTTTATATTTTAGACTTAGAAAATTCCGATGTGTTTACACATTCGCGATGTATGTTGAAAGAAATTTGAAAGTTAAATTACTGAAATATAATAAAATACTAATTGCACTTAAATAATCTTAATAAGAGATAATGTTTACATTGAAAAATAAGGAAATATTGAATTATTTATCATTAAAATTTACATTATAAGTTTAAAACTTGTGATTAGAAATTAGGTGTTTGAAAATGTTAATTTAAGTTGTAAAATTGAAATAAATTATATTATTTAAATTAATTTGAATGGGAAATGATGCATTATATTTTTTATGATGCAACAATCCTATCTAAGATTTCTAAGATAAAATAAATATTTACATCTGAATTGAATAATGCTTTTTTTTATTTATTTATTTTTTATTTTTCCTGATAAACTGTTCTGCCATTTTCTTTTAAATCTTAAACTTATAAGTAGTTGTAGATTTAATTTTTTAGAGGTTGCATAAAAATGTTATTCCCTTTATTGAACAGTTCTCCATTTACCTGAATTGCAAGTTAAGCCTGAAATCTAATTCTCTAGTCGTCCTGGAACCTGTCAAAAAGTGTTCTCAGGTTACCTACAAGTCAAGTTACTAAATTTAGCTTGAGAGTCAAGTTAAAAATGACCAGACAAGTTCAGATGAATCAAATGAAGAAAGAATGGCCTAGCCATTTCGATTTTTGTATTGAAGTTTCTTTACAGCCAACTGTATTTGTGATATAGTGATTAAACAAATGTGAATTATAAAAGAAGTTAATCACCTGGGGTAATTCCTGGTCAAAAATCAGCATCATCTAATTTTTATAAAAACTATTAAAGGTATTGTTCTTAATTTTGGCATGGAATAAGTACTCTCTGATGGCTATGTAATAAAATGCTTACTTAAATATATGTACACTTATAATTGAAATATTATAATTTTTAAGTGAACAGGAATTGCCCCAGAATCGGGATAATTCTTGGTCACTTCTGCGGTAATTATTGGTCAGCATCCTTTATGATGTAAATTAAGTAGTAAAGTTAATTTTTTTAAGACTGAGTTTTAAAATAAATAGAATCAATCTTGTAAAACTTTTGTATATCTCATAATTGTGGAAAAATAACACATAGACTATGATTTGGGTATAAATACAAATTTATTTGTGTACAAAAGACTCAGGTACATTTTACAAAACATTAATTAACCAAAAATTTTTTGTAATATTTATAAGCAGTATTTATTGCTTCTTCATCCATTTTGAACAGATTAATACTTTGCAAATTTATTGGCCCATAAAATATATACTGAACATTTATGTTTTTGGTTCTGTCTCGCTTAGTAAATATAATATTAAATAAAATACTAATACTTTGCGAATTTATTGGCCCATAAAATATATACTGAACATTTATGTTTTTGATTCTATCTCACTTAGTCCAATGGAATTTCCACCTGCTTTTTCAAGAAATTTTAGACAAACTTTACTATCCTGTACTCTGACTTTCCCAATATGAAATGGGTCTTTTTCACATTACACATCATAATTATGTTCTTCTATTGCATTATGTATATTTTTAAGCACCATTTTGGCATTTTGAAATGAGATAGTACTTCTACTTAATTGTTCTGTCATATAGTGTATGTTACGCTCAGAACATTTACTGCTTTTCTCTTATACAGTTACAATTAAGGATGCTACTTTACAGTTATGGTTAAGAAATAGTTGTAAGGCAATAGTTTTTAGAATGCACAATTATCTATCTATATTATAAAGGACAAACGTATCTGTGCGTAACGCATACGTCATTTTGCGAATGGCAACACTTTGAAATTTGAAAAATAAAATTTCGGTTTTGCAATTTTCTCTATTGCAATTTTTTAAACTTCTAAACATCGCACATTTTAAATTTTTACACCGCCGTATGAGGAAAAGAATGCTCTTTTAAATGTAATTTGTTTGAAATCTGTATCTCAATTTATTTTTGAGATATTAATTTTTTTGTAGTTTTTAATACCATTTTTCTAAAAGTGGCAACAAAAGCATCCCACTTTTATTGGAAGTAAACGGAAAATAGCCGAAAACAGGAGATTGCTGGATCATTTTGTTGCCATTTTTTCTCTTAAAACCTGAAAAAAAAGTGGAAATTAAAATACGGGCTATGTCAAGAATATTGTCTGTTATTCCGCGATAATGACGTCATATTCATACTTTTCTATAGACGAAGTTTAAAACTGGGTTGTAAAAGTAGATTGCTTTAGCGGATGCAAGTGACGTCATTTTATAAAAAAAAGCGTGTATTTTAATTCTTAAAACTGAATAATATTTTGTAGAAGTGCGTCATTTTTACAACGTAGCTGCTTTGAAATTCTTCACAGGTGAAAGTGTTTCATTTTTGAAAATAATGTAATCGAAATCACACACTGATAAAACGTAATGTTTTACAAAAATTTCGAGTATCTATATTATAAAGGACAAACATATCTGTGCGTAACGCATACGTCATTCTGCGAATGGCAACACTTTGGAATTTAAAATGAAATTTCGGTTTTGCAATTTTCGTTACCGCAAATTTTTAAACTTCTAAACATCGCACAGTTTCAATTTTTACACCGTCGTATAGGGGAAAAAATGTACTTTTAAATGCAATTTGTTTGAAAGCTCTATCCCAATTTATTTTTGAGATATTATTTTTTTTATAGTTTTTAGTACCAATTTTACAATTGTGGCAACTGAAGTACTCCATTTCTGTTAAAAGTAAAGGGAAATTAATCATGATTTATTTTTATTGATTATATCCTTATTGATGCCATTTTCATATTACAAATAAAAGTAACTTTTTTTCTCATTTTTGAACAGAAAATGACATCTAAAAAAAAAAAACACACATTCTTCTTCATAAATCAAAAGATTAAAGAAGATATTTCAATATTTTTACTTTACGCTGATAATAAGTTTGAGACGGTAGGCAAAATGATTCAGTGAGTAAAAATGATGTCATATTTAAAACAAAACGATCATTTTCTTTGATAAAACTAAATATTTGACCAATACTAAATGGCCAATACTATGGAAACTAAAGGCAAATTTCTGAATGGTAAGTTTTTGCGGATACTGAGATTAGAATTTAAACTTTGTGCGAATGTTCACATGAAAAGTTATATCGGACAAACGTGACTTTAAGTTTGGAAATACATTCATTAATAATGTATTGTGCATTAAAATACTTTTAAATTGTGATTTGAGTGGTGCGTATGTAAATTTTGAGAATGTGAAAATAACGTACAGTTTAGATTTTATGGGGGGGATTTTATGATCTGACAAAGCGAAATCCTTTTTACTGATTTTTCACCCGGTAAAAACAAACAGAAGAGCCTCAATCGATAACTTCAAGATGATTACTGATCTTGATTACGTATTCTAATACAGTTTAATTTTTCGATAATTTAAGTAGCTGAAGTTTGTCAAAATAATATTTTGGTAATTTTAGGTTAAAAACATTATTTGTTTTAAGAGTTTAACCAATGCAGGAGGAATTTTTTATTGTAATTATTTTTGTAGGTTCATTATAAATTCGATCTAACAGTTCCATTCTAAGTATTTTAATTCGTCGAATTTCGACGGGTTCCAACTCGTTTATATAAAATCCAAGTCTCTGTGTGTCCCTCACAATTCCGATAGGGCCGCCTCATTGAAATGAGTAACTGTTGTAGAATACTAATGCAGGATTATCACAGTAGTGCCAAATGTTGGTCAACTTGGCGAAATATCACCTAATTTGGCAACAAAAATAAGTTGTCATATATGAAGCCAACTTGGCGATAGCTGGCTAATTTAGCAAAATTTCCATTTAAAACCATTAATCTTTCATAAAGGAGGTCACCGCAATTTAATTTAAACTCCGTTCTTTTAAGTTTTTTTTCAAAATCTATGGCTGAGAATTTAAAGTGTAATACACGAAAATGTACATCTTTACATCTTCCTCCCAATGCTACGAATAAAATAACCGCCAATAGTCAGAATGCCAATATCTGTACAGTCTGAGCTCCTAACTGCATGATTTTAATGTACTTTAGGTACTATTCCAGTATAGGTGCCATGGCAAAGAAGGAAATTTGGCAACATATTTTTCGGGAACCTATCCACTGTTTTATTTTATATACACATGAATTTTTTTCGATATTTATACGATTTATTTAACATAAAAAAGCCATTTATGTAATTTTATACAGAAACAGAAGTAATTTGTACACAAGAAACATCAATAATCTACTTATAATAAAATCTGAGTGCAGGAAACCGTCGGAACCATGCCGGTGTGAACCACTCTGGTCTGCGAAACAACCATAACTGAATGCCATGTTAGGCTTCATGAAAAACATATCCTAGCATATGACGGCTAAGTGATAGTTTTTTCTATTTGAAATCATGTCTGTTCAGCATATTTTCACATAAAATATGTGTATCATATCCATTTATAAGGTATTAAGTTCTAAATTAAAATTAAGCTATTATAAACATAGAAATCGGATCTAAACAAACGATACTATTGCCATTCAGATTCAAATTCCAGCAAATCTACAAACAAATGAATAACCTTTGAATGCTTCATTAAAAAAAAAAAAAAAAAAAAAAAAAAAAAAATATATATATATATATATATATATATATATATAGGTTAAAGCCGATGCTGGTCTTAAAATATTTGTAATAGATTATTAAACCTTTAAAATTTTTAACTTTGTTTAAAACCTTCAAAAACTATTAAGTTCTAAATTTAAAGGCCAAATCATCATCAACAATAACAACAACAAGTTCTAATTTAAAAATAACGGATAACTATCGGCATCTGGTGGAGAAAAGATTTAACTTTCACTCTAAAAAGGTGCATTCAAGCACATTGCATTACATGTATTTTCAATTTATTCAGAATGATTATACTTTTGCACAATTTCATATTTACTGTAACATTTGTTTTCTGTCTTATATGACAAAGTAAAAATTATCCAAATTTGAATATCTAAAACTTTTAAATGCATTTACAATAAGGAATTATTTCAATGGCACTTTAGCATTATTTAAAGGGAAATTAACCCTTTATGTACTGAATTATGAATTCATGAAAATTTCATCTTCTAAAGCATTTTTCATGAATTTTTTAAACAAAATTAGAAGATTTACATAAACATT
This sequence comes from Maratus speciosus, assembly GCA_963932465.1. NCBI lineage: Eukaryota > Metazoa > Arthropoda > Arachnida > Araneae > Salticidae > Maratus > Maratus speciosus. The sequence continues at coordinate 247,011,740 of OZ010792.1, forward strand.
TAATAAATTTTAGAAGGATTCATTAAATTTGAATTTATAGGGATTTTGTGTAATATTTATAACCACGCTCAAATCTTTTATTTTAAATATTTTTCTTAGTATTTTGTAGGAATTAGGAAATCTACAAATATAATGTTCTTATAATAGAAATATAGAAATATTTCTGAATTGAAAAATCCCCTCCCCCCCTCCTCCAACGCCAAGAAAGCTGAAAAAATGCAAAGGCCAAAGAAAAATCATCCTTTAAAAAATATTTTTGTATTGTGTAACCCATAATGCTTTTAGAACATCATAAAGTAATGCATCTATAACTCATTCTAAATTGTATTTTTACTAATCGATGTATTAAATTAATTTTATAACAAGTTATTTTAATGGTACTTATAAGTACCGTCAGTAGATAAAGGGTTAAAGGGACAATTTTTTCTGTACCGAAGGCTGCGAGCAGCGCCTCTGTAGGCCGTGTTAATTCTGAATAAATTAGGAGCTTATGTTTCTTGCTAATTCTTTTGCCATCAACTTTCTGTTGCAATCGTTCTTTTTTTGTACAATGCATTTTGTCAGATTTGAAGACATTGCAAATAAAATTAATATTTCTTATCGGTGCAACATATTTTAATTATCTTGCAGATAAAATTATGAATTTTAACATAGTTTGTAGCGAAAAAATAAAGTCCCGCTAAACAACAAATTTTTAATGTAGAGGGAATCTAAACAATCATTTTCGTCATAGAATGTGTAGCTGGAAATGGCGCGTTTAAGCGCTGGTGACTAAATTGTAATTTATATAATTTCTTTGTTCTAATCATAAAAAATCAAAGGATAATACTTTTTGATTAACAAAATGCATGAGGCATCTTTTCTTTTTAAGTCAGAAAAATATTTTTTTAACTACTGTTTTGTAGATTTATCATTTACTGTCCGTCATTTTTCATCATAGAATGTGTAGCTGGAAATGGCATGTTTAATCCCTGGTGACTAAATTGTAGTTTACGTATTTCTTTGCTCTAATCATAAAAAATCCAAGGATAATACTTTTTTATTAAGGGGACGAGGGACCTTAAAAAACCTTAAAAATCAATTCTTTATTTTTTGAAATTTTGACTTTAAATATTATTCAGGGGTACATTATATGCATTATGACAAGCATTTATCAAAAAAAAATTTTTTTTTTAATTATTTTTGAGAAAAAAATGGAGTTTTAGAAATCTTCGAAATGCCCCATGCGCATTCCAAATCAATGAAAATCCCCAATATTTTTTATAAAAGTTTGGTTTATATATATAAATAAAACTGTGCATCGAATTTTATATATTGGAATATTAAGGTTAAAAAAAAAAAATTAAAAATTTCAAAATTTTTTCGAAACAATTTCAAAAATTTTGATTTTTTTTTTTTTTTACACCTTTATATTCAAATATATAAAATTCGATGCACAGAATTATTTATATATATAATCCAAACTTTTATAAAAAATATTGGAGATTTTCATTGATATGGAATGCGCAGGGGGCATTTCAAAGATTTCTACGACAACGCGTAAAATGCCATTTTTTTCTCAAAAAAAAATTTTTTTTTAATTTTTTTTGTGATAAATGCATGCCACAATGCATATAATGTACCCTTGAGTAATATTTAAATTAAAATTTACAAAAAAAAAAAAATAAAAAAAATTTAAAATTTTGAAATTTTTTCGAAATTTTTCAATTTTTTTTTTTTTTTTTTTTTTACCTTTATATTCAAATATATAAAATTCGATGCACAGTTTTAATTATATACATAAACCAAACGTTTATAAAAAATATTGGTGATTTTTATTGATATGGAATGCGCAGGGGGCATTTCGAAGATTTCTACGACAACATGTAAAATGCCATTTTTTTCTCAAAAATAAATTTTTTTTAAATTTTTTTTGTGATAAATGCTTGCCGTAATGCATATAATGTACCCTTTAGTAATATTTAAAGTTAAATTTGCAAAAAAAATGAAAAAAAAAATGAAAAATTCTGAAATTTTGAAATTTTTTCGAAAAATTTCAAAATTTTTCAAAAAAATTTTTTTTTTAACCTTTATATTCAAATATATAAAATTCGATGCACAGATTTTTTTATATATATAAACCAAACTTTTATAAAAAATATTGGGGATTTTCATTGATATGGAATGCGCATGGGGCATTTCGGAGATTTCTAAAACAACGCGTAAAATTCCACTTTTTTCTCAAAAATGACTTAAAAAATTTTTTTTTTGTAATAAATGCATGCCATAATGCATATAATGTACCTTTGAGTAATATTTAAGGTGAAATTTACAAAAAATAAAAAATTTATTTTTAAGGTCCCTCGTCCTCTTAACAAAATGCATGAGGCATCTTTTTTTTTTCTTTAAGTCAGAAAAATATTTTTATAGTTATTGTTTTGAAGGTTTATCAATCACTTTCCATCATTTTTGACGGGGATTATATACTAGTATACATATAAAATGCATATATAAACAAATAAAAAAGCTCATCAAGTTTGTTTTATTAGCTGTTTATATGATTTGATCACAAATCTCACTTTCTGATGCCCAAATTACACCAAGCTTTTAAAAAAAACCCGCCAAAGCCACTATAGTGGAAAAGTACCAAATTGTCTATTATTTTCTGCTATCTGCGTTATAGTTTGTACTACATGCAAGGGAGAGGGGCGAAAAGTTTAAACATTAAATATTATAGTTTCTATAAAGCAGTATGAGACTGAAAAATTAAGAATAAAATAAATGCAGAATATGACTAAACAAGAAAGAAAAATCATACGTTAAACATAGATTATGAAACACTTTCCAACACTTCCTGAACGCTTTAACAAAACTTCGTTATTTAGGGAAATAAGATAAGTTAGTAAACATTTTAGAAAATACAATAAAAAAATATTAAAAATTGATTTCAGCAGGTACCGTCCATAGCCAATTGTACCATTATTACATGACACTATTTAGCTAAAATTTAATTTAAAGTAAAACACTCTTAAAACTACTGAAATCACATTTCCAGATACTATCATACATAGGCAGTTATGTATCCAATTCTTTGTGTGACCCTGTATATCATTTTATCTATATTCTACAAGCATTTCTTAGTAAACTAAATGCAGTTCAGTGTAAAAATGCATTAACTTCCTTAAAAACCACCTTTAAGCAATTTACTCTCATATTCAGTAACCCTTACAAATTCTTTTGTGTAGCCCTGTATATAAACTATAACATTTATACACACAGTATAGTATGCATAAATATGGTGAAACATAAAAGTGCATATCATAATTAAAATGCATTTCCAGCAATCATCACTTATGTACAGTACTTCGTAGAAAAGTTTCTTGGCGAGAAAGAAGTTTGGCAATGTATTTTCTGAGAAGCTATTTGCAGTTTCATACTCACAAGCAATTTTTTTCATATGTATACAATTTATTTAATATTAAAAAAATATTAAATAAATTGTATATATTGAAAATATTCTTTATAAAAAAAAAAGTTATTTATTCATTTTTATAAAGAAACTGAAGTAATTTTTTCACAGATGTCATATACGCATCTGGTTTGATGTGATTTTTTTTCTGATGCCAATTTGGCAAACATCTCGCTTTTGAATACTAGTTACATATATATTTTTTAATTATTTGCTATTACTTTGAAATGGAAATAACAATAAATAAATAAAAGTTTAATTAAGAACTACAGAACAAAACAGTTTATATAATTAAAAAAAGTAAATAAACTATTAATAAATAAAAAAACAATAGTCGGGTTACCATGTCAGGCAAAATAACACTATTTTGGTGCCAGTTAGGTACCCTGGTGCATATATGACATCTGTGCTGTAATTTGTATATAAAAAAAAATATATATATATATATTTAGAAATTATTTTTTTATGTATATAAATACATATCTAATGAACTTTTATTTTTGTTTATATTTGTTTTCATATTTTAGTGTTTATATATTTTGGCAACATATCTCACTTTCTGATGCCTCAATTGCTCCAAGCTTTTAACATATCTCCCTTTCTGATGCCTCAATTGCTCCAAGCTTTTTAAAAAAAATGCAAAGTGCCCTATAGTGGAAAAGTACCTAAATATATATTTATTAATAATAAATACCTGTATAAACTAAAATAAAAATTCATCAGGTTTGTTTTCATAGCTGTTTATTTATTTTGGCAACATATCTCACTTTCTGAAGCCCAAATTGCGCCAAGCTTTTTTAAAATATGTGCTATAATGGAAAAGTACCTAAATAAATAATTAATAGAAATAACCAATTATATAAACTAAAACGTTTTATTTCGAGATCAAAGCATTATTTTTAATTTTGATTAAAAAGTACATATATCCTAAGATAACTTCAGTTGAAATTAGGTTGACAGCTTAATACCTCATTCAAAAAACCTAAACAAATACAAGTGATTCATTCGTTGTGAACCGTAAAAAATATCAAACCATTGAGGTAATCATTCACAAAGTAAGTTCTCCAACAATCAATGGACAATATTCTTATGGCATCATAGTAGGTAAAACAGTAGCGGTATCGTTTGTTTATGGTTTGAATTCACAAAGATTTTATTTTGCAATATCTCTTAGTTATATTACTTTATTGTCATATTTATCAGATCAGAAAACTAAATCTCTCTATTCTAAAAAAAAGTAACTACCGCTGTCACCGCCGCCGCCGGTTTTGAATTTTTTGTGACTGGATGTCTTTCTTCGTTAATATTAAGAAAAATAATGCATTCAAAAATATGAAAATCGGTAGTATTATACAGAAATGTTTGATAAACACGCTGATGCAGACAGTTTTCAAATCGAAGAACTATTTTAAGAGATATTTAATGCTAAAGTTGGACAAAATCGTTCCACTAAAAAAGTTTTATAGGAGCAAAAACTATACATCGGAATTTAATAATTTTTAGATCATTTTATACGTTATAATTTCCTGGCGTGCAGAATCCATTTATTTTTTTAATTTGACCCATTTTTGGAGGTTTCATTTCTATGTACTAATTTAACCTGTTGCCAACTGTATAAACAACGAAAACAATAATGTTTGCTTCAAATTAAAAATTTATTTACTTGTGACTATTATAAACAGAAAAGATACTTTCAAATTAAAATTAAATAATTGCGTATAAAAAGCAGGAACTTATTGAAAATTACTTCATAAGAACTATATTTACAAGTGAAGTTTAACAGAAAAAGGATATTGTAAAATAATAAATTCCTTAACATGCATTAGAAGTCTTAAATAGGAGAAATTACGTCACATTACACTTATTATGTAAAATGAACAAAAAATAATATTGCAAAACAGTTTAAATTTAAAAATTGCGTGAGAGATTTATTTGATATTTCGAGGTGATCCTTTCCACTATTTTTGCTGGGACAGCACAGATAATATTTCATTTCTAACAAAAGTATTTTCATGTGAATATTAAAAAGAGAAAGAGAAGTTTGGTGAAAATTACGTCAGAAAGAACTTTCTTTTCACTTTGTTAAAAAATACCGGGACACAAAGACTCTGTTTACTTAATTCATTTTATATTATCTTATTTTGAAATGTTGTTACACGTGTCTACGTCAAGTTATTTTTATTTTAACGTTTTATTTGTATTTTTATTAATGCTGTACTAATTTATTTGTTCTTTCGTTATTTAAAATAAAAATTATGTCAATTTGTATAATTTGGCGAGTTGTTTGGCGATTTATATAATTTGGCAAAATTGGTCGACGTGATAATCAAGTAGTACCGCAGCGGATTTGGCGTTAAAATTTCCTAATCAAAGAGAAATGAATAGAAATCCGTTTATAGGGAGATCGCCACTGTTTTTTAAATTATAATTCAATCTTTCGAAATCTTTTTAAAGCTGATCAAATTAGCGTGCATTTAGAGCCTGCAGTGTCTAAACGGGGGTTGGGGAGCGTAGCTCGTTGGGGGCCGAGCCCCCTAGTAATGAAAAAAAATATAAATGCATGATTTAAAAAATTTAAATAATTTTCTTTAATACTAAAAAATAACATTGAAGTTACAGCGTGTTAAGTTAAATAAGCTTAACTGTTTAATTCTGTTGTAATATTCAAAATAACTGTATTTATTAGATTTCTGTAAACAACATTAGGGATCGATTGAATTTTGAAGTTCGATTAATTACAATGTCATTTCAAGACCTTTCTTTTGGAGAAGCTTTTCTAAATTCCACATAAAAGTGGAAACTCTTCTGTCTTACAAATATTATTCCGACTGACATAACATCAGATTGGCCTGCAATTTTACACGAGTTTTTGAAAAATACTTTATATCAGAAATTTTATTAAAAACTGGTACTTCTTTCTTATAGCGGCCCATACAATTATGATCATGACAAGTTGCAGCCAATTTTGCCAACGTTGTAACCAAGATCCAGAAGCACATATGTATAGTACCATATAATACCATTTCATTAAATCGTATACGATAATTTAATAGTTTTTACCTTACTTCAAGTGCGTAATTGATTTATTTTTAAGAATTAACAATCTAAATTGTCCAATATATATATATATATATTTTAAATGTAAACAAAGATTGCATAGACATGACTGCAAAAAGCCTCAAATCTGCACAACACTTGGAACCAAACTGTGCAGATTAGTGGTATTCTACTGTACACAGTTTTTCATAAATGTATTTCATTCTTAAAATCTGTTATTTTCATCTATCACTGCAAAGCAAGTGAGAAAAACTCACATTCTTGCACATGAGTTGTATATATCTTTATATCTAATTTTCCGTCATTTTTGACGGGCTACCTTTCTAGTAATAGATAAAATACCAAGTATAAATATTGTAAAATTACATTATTAAGCACTGACCAGAAATTATCCCAATGACCTGGAATTACCCAACAAATATAGGCTCAGTTTGGCTTGCTCATATAAAAGTTTTTAGTATGGTAGAATGTAGTAATTACAGAAAAATAGTTATAATCATGTTTCTTATATCATTGGGGTGAGTGGGGGATGTGTAGAAAAATGAATATGTAACTAAAAACTCATCCATATTCAAATATATAATTATTTATCTGAATCAATATGCTGAACTTTCCATGAAATATCAGGAATCAAACTCAACCAGACCTGCAATAAAAACATCTAGGGCCAACATGTTGGGTCCTTTGAAATCAGATTACCCAACCCAATGCAAGACTCAGCAGTGGTGTGCAAACTGTGGGTCTTGGGGTCATGGTCGCAAGAAAATTTTTGTGAGTTGCCATATTTCAAGAAATTTATTTGATGATAAAAAATATAAGACTTTTCCTCAAGAAATATCAGCTACCAATAATAATAATAATAGGTAAATAGTGAAATAAGATAATATTATTTCTAAAACAGAATTATATTTTATTACTAAAGCATCTATATCAGTATATAATACTTATATTATGTGAACAGACATAGGTAATTGTCAATTTGAGATGCCCTCTGCCTGCTCTCTTTTATTATATATTATGCCTTTAATATATAATGCCTATACTTCAACAGCAGACAGGCAAACAGACACAGATAATTGTCAATTTGAGATACCCTCTGCCTGCTCTTTTTTTTTTTTTTTTTTTTATGTTACTGGGTGTGATGTATTAATAACATTTATTTTTTATTGTAATGCAGCATTCTAATCTCATGTTTTAAATGATTTCTTTTCGACTCAAAACGTCGTTCAAATCACTTTTTTTTTCTTTCCTTCTTTTACCGAAAGTAAGATAGCTTTCCCCCCTCTCTCTGATCTATTTTTAGAACCACACGTATTGCAGTGATGTCGCCCGCGTCACATTAAGGGTGTGTCTTTGCTCGGCGAATTAAAGGATTCGTTCTGTCTCAGAAAGGTTTCGTTTTCTATTCTCTCTTTTCATACGTGCTGCTTATAATACGTAAATTTAATTTAACTAATAGATTTAAATCAATTGTGGATATACTTTTGTAAACCCTGTTTACATAATATATATACCAATGCAGCCACTTTTTTAACAGATTTTGAGACTTTAACTAGCTTTGATATGATATTTTTGACAATGTGATTGTCTTTTGGATTTCGGGCCGTTGCGCCTAATTCAAAGAGCGATTATTCGATCATGATGTTCTTCGGAATTTAATTTAATGTATTTCCGATTTTGGATATTTTATCATCAAGACATTCTCTAAGAAATGATTTAACCCAGTATCAGCCAGCATTCTTTATAGTCATGGAATTACTCAAGTTTTTAATAATGCAATGTGGAACATTTTTCTAATATGTACAGTGACCAGATTATATACCTCCTGCTTCACCTCTCTCCCTTCTCAAGAATAATGTTGGATTTAATATGAATATGTGTACTCATTGATCAAGCCTCTTGTGTCAACTGTTTGTCATTTAAGTAAGAAAATTCCTTTTATTTTTACTGCAATAACATTCGATCATCGGCAAAATGTTTATTCTCGGCACATTAATTCATCTTTTTTATTATGCCACACTGGGGTCAGTCTGATGTTTCATCAAGGATCGTGCAGATAGATCTTCCTCCCAATGTGTCAATAGTTTGATTTTTGCTACTTCTTCATTCAAGTGCATTCTGTAATTTTGTTTATGTTCTTCTTTTGTTAAGTGGATGTTGTTATTGTAATTAACTATGTTTAAAGCAACATCTTATACAGTTGTCTCTCTTTAATACTCTGTAATGAGATGGGTTCTATGTATGAGACATTATTACTGCATACTGAAGTCAAATGGCTCTTACGCAGTAATTTTCAATTTGAAAGATGAATTTTACATTTCTTTGGTAGAAAAGGAACTTGTGCTGGCAAGTTTATTCATCGAAGAACATTGGCTCGGAAAACACAGTTACATGATTGACATTTTCGAAAAATTAAAAAATTTAAATTTAAATCTACAATGAGAAAGTACAAACCTTTTAATATTGAGCAGTAAAATTGAAGTTAATTAGCGTAAGTTGATACTTCGACAAGGAGACTTGAACAGAAACAACTCAGACATGTTCCCGGACTTTTCAGAATTTATTAAAGAAAATAATATAGATTTCTTGTTATTTAAAAACGTCATTTCCCATCATATGATAAAATTAAGAGAAAACTTTTGGAAAAGGTTTGAAAAATTTCCAGATAATGGTTGGATAAATATTTCATTTTCGTTTGATATTTTCAAATAAATTATTCCTTTAAATGAAAATGGACAGTTAATTGATGCCTCAAGTGATGAAATGCTGTGCATTTAATTTAAGTCTCTGACTTGCCAAAAATGTTAGATATCGATTGGAAACGAATATCAAGATTTGGAGAAAAAGATATTTTCATTTAGTTGCATCAAACTACTTGTGTGAAACCGGCTTTTCAAAATTAGTTGTCATTAAAACAAATATCAATCTCGATGGTATCCAGAGGATTCTTGCGATTTCCAATGCAGATCCAAACTTAGAAACAGTCATGAACTGTTTGTAAGCACGTACCTCGCATTAAATTCCTATGATGAAAAAATTTTAAAAGTATTTTTCATTTTAAAAAAATGTATTCCTATATGCATAAATAAAACTGTTGCTTCATAAATTTGTGTTTTATTCAGAACTATAATAAGTCAGAAACATAAGGTCAAATTCTCAAAAGAATTTCACTTTAAATACATTGACGATTTAAAATAATTCTACTGTCTATCCTGGTGTCATAACAAAATTTTACATAAAATGGGGGGTTGAAAATGAAAATAATTTGTGCACCACTGTTCTAGAGTATATTTGAAGTGGTATTTCATATTTTTATTTATTCCGAAGTTGACATGTTACCAGACAATAAAAATAAACAGTCACTAGCATACAAGTATATATTTTTCTTTTTCATTGCATGTCCCGCATTGATATAGGGACCAATGTGAAACATTTTACAAGTAATATTTATTTCTTCAAAGTTATATTCAAACTCATATTTTAGATTACATTAATGCTGAAGCTGTAAATTTCAAAAAATAAAACTTTGAAAGGTAAACTTTTTTTTATTATTATTCCTCTAACTAATAGCAATGTACACCTCCATACGTAGTTGAAAGTATGCAGGTTTTGTTGGATATTTTAATTTGAACACCTGTGTTTTTGTATAGTAAAATTTGACTTACTTAATGACAGAAATTCTGTGATTAAATAACACTGATATCATTCCAAAATACTAGTATAAAAACGTAAAAATTGGGCAAACCTTGACATGGATTCTTTATGACATGGGATCCTATTTTTAACCCTTATATAGTCTAATGTTAATGAGAAATTTTAAATATAGAAGCCAGAAAAAAATATTATTTTAAATGTAATTGTAAAAACAGGTAAGATCAATTTGTAAATTTTCTGCTTTGAAAAGTGTTTCTGACTGTTTTCTACATTAAAATTTTTTTGGAGGAACCATAAGATTATTTAAATAGAAGTTAAGTTGTATTTGTAATTAAATCATTTAAACTCTATTTCAAAGATGTGCATTTTAAGATTCAATAAAATTTTACTGGTATTTTTATAGCTTCTTTTTAGTTCCTATTTAAAGATGTGTTCTGCTATGCTGATTTTGTATAATCTGTACATTTCATTAATTTTTTTAATTACTTCTTAATTGCCTCAATACTAGCCTATTTTTATATCTTAATATCTGTTTCATGAGGATTGTTTAAGATAGCCCAGTTTATGCATTATATATTACATGCAGTAAAAAATGGGAAAATGATTCGCAATATGTTTGATGGATAAATTTTATTCTTGTGACATTGATTCATTATTTTATTTATTACTATATAATATTTATATTCCTGTAATTTGTGTAATTAAATGTTAGAGAAACTATTCACTGTAAAAAAAATCAATCTTTTTACTTTCTTCTATCTTTACAAGAAGAAAGTATTGGATTCAGGAAAGTTTTCGACTTCCGGTTTTCGATGGATTTACACGTTCTAGGGGTCAGATTCCGAAAAACATGTTTTTACGAAATGTCTGTCTGTATGTGATACAAATTTTGCGGGTAAGAACTAATGCACAGAATTTAATAAAAATTTATATTATAGTAGTCCCTAATATAAATTGGTGCTGATTAGTTTTTGGTGTAAATCGCCCAACAGGTGGCGCTGCTATGCTGCATTTTTCACAATTTCTGTAATAGCTCTATCTCAAGAACTAATGCACGGATTTTCATCAAACTTCAGATTTAGTTATTCCTTGATATGAATTGGTGCTGATAACGTTTTGGTGTAAATTGCCCAACAGATGGCACTGCTATGCTGCATTTTGCAGGATTTACACAATTTTTGCAATAGCTCTATCTCAAGAAATAATGCATGGATTTTCATCAAACTTCAGATTCAGTTAGTCCTTGACATGAATTGACGTTTTGTACATTTTGTTGTAAATCGCTCAACAGGTGGCACTGCTATGCTGCATTTTTGCGATTCCCGCTATAACTCTTATCTCAAGAACTAATGCTTGAATTTTCAACAAACTTGAGATTCAGGTATACCTCAATATGAATAAGTGTTCTTTATATTTTGATGCAAATCGCTCAACAAGTAGTGCTGCTATGCTACATTTTTCAGAATTTCCCTATAGCTTTATCTCAATAACTAATGCACGAATTTTCATCAAACTTCAAATTCAGATATACTTTTATATGAATTGGTGCTAATTTGATGTAATTTCTTGTACTATTTAAATGATTTAATTGATGTGATTTATTTAGAAGAAAGTTTTGTGATGGCCACAACATACTAGTTTCATTATGTTCTGTGTATTTTTTAGACTGTGTCTGCTGTATATACTCCTGTAAAGAAAATTGAACTGCTGAACAAATATACTGGCAAAGGTCTGTGTGTTAGCTATAGGTTTACTCGAAGTCCGAACCTATATTCAGCTAAAATGACTACAGTTGAGTTAGTTATTAACAATACAACTGATAAGGAAGCTCATGGAGTTCACATTCCCACAAAGGTAATTTAATTTTAATAAAAGTGATAAATCTATTAATAATAGTGACATCAAAAGTGATAAAATTCTTTATACTTGATTATTTTCTTTGAATTGTGATATGCTAAAATCAGCTGTGTTTGGGACTGAATGAACATTTGTTTGATTGTAGAATTTGCCTTGTTTGATTGTAGAATTTGCCAGGATCCTATCAAGATGTATATATGTAGGCATCAAGTAATGCTATGCATGTGTTAATGTATCTCTTGTTGCATCTTCCCAAACTTGAGCTGCAAGCCAAATTCCTTTTTTGATATTGAACTTTTTCAGAAATTCTTGCACAGATTTGTTTCCATTACATACATCCAAGAAATCTCTTATGAAATACACTTCGTAATTGCATTTCAAACTACATAAACCCCTTGATCTAAAGGTTGTATCAAAGAGGTACAATTAGGAGGCAAACATTCAATAATCACTCTTTTAACAGATTTGGTGCTGCTTAAGCTGTAGAAATAGATCTAGGAATAAAATTAACTTGCAATAAGATTGGGAATCCAACTGATTGACAGTGTGCTCATGCTTTTAGCATAAACTGTGAATTGAACCATTAAATAAATTATCCTTTAGTTACACATGCTGTTTTGTTGGCTTTGTAATTAACAGGAAAATTTTATATTTTAATAAACTTATTTTTTCTTTCTTTTGCCTATTACAGTTAATTTTGCAAATGACAGCTGCATTTGCACAAGCTAGCAATGTCATTCTTTGCTTTGACTCTTTTAGTCCACTGCTAAGTGATTCTTCGTTTTCTGATACATATGTATGCTTTGGGACATATTTATAATGCTGTTTCATCAGTATTAAATAAGTGTTCCAAACTGACTTTTTTTGTTGTTGTTGTTAACTTCATAATGCAATCCACATAATTTTCACCACTCTCTGTACCTCAGCAGCTTTCTCACCAGAAATTTACAAAAGTTTTGACCCATGTTGTTGTTTAAATCTGTCGAATCACCCACTAGAGCCATCATAGTTTTATTTTCTAAATGCAATTCCTCATGAAATTTCTTTGCTTGAGCCACAATAATGCTCCTTTTAAGTGGAAAACTTTCTGATTTTCTTTGTTTGATCCATTCTATTAGAACTTTGTCAACAACGTTGTTTTTGGCATGATGCATCATTTTTCTGTTGGATAAAAGATTTGGATGATCAGAGTCTCAATAATATTTTTAAATATCCTTTTTCTGCTTTTTTATGTTATAAATCATCATTATCCAACATGGTAGGTGCCACATTATTTTTTAACTGAACTACCTTCTTCAAGTTTTTTTCTTTTTAAATTTGCATTTTCATCTCAATGGTCAAAACTACTCATTTTCATTTTGGCTTTTCCAGGTCATCCGCCTATCACTTTTAGATTCCTATTTTACTCAAAAAGCAATTTAAAGAAATAAGTCAACAATTTTTTTTTTTAAGTTTCAGTATTTTGATAAACAAATAATCCTTTTGGTAAGCACATGACAAAGTTAGAAGTAAACTAAACAGAACTGCTGCCAATCTAAAGAAGCAATACAGCAAAACATTCTTTTACTGTTTTTTCACATCCATGGAGATATGGAAAGATATGTTAACTGAATTTAATAGACAAATTAAACAAAAGTTTATTCGTAGAATTTATATTTGTAGAAAATTTACTATGAAAACAGTGGTGTATTTTATTGTTTACTGCTATTACTTAGGTTTCCCTTCTAAGAACTTCATTTTCCTTCCCAATGCCACTTGGTCTGGCAACATCTGCTGGGAAAAGTAAGAAATGTGATGCATGTCAAACCATAACTTTAGATGAACAGTTATGTCTCTTTTCTTCAAATCTGCATGCAGCTAAATAAACAGCATATTTTCTATGTTGTTTCTTCTGATTGAAAACAGTTCTGCTTTGTTCAATTGTCTGCATTATAGAATTAGCACTAGGAAGCAAAAATATTGCCAGTCGTATAAAGCATATTAGAATATATGTATTTGTACTATAAATATATCACTTGCCCATGAAATAATAAATCCTAAATACATCACTAATTAAAAAGAATATATATACAGTAAAACCTCCATAATGGACACTCCCGAATAGCAGACACCTCTATTTAACGGACAGTTTTTCATCCCCACTCCCAAAACCTAAATTTTTGTATGTTTAACCTCTGAATAACAGACATTCTGAATAGCGGACAATAATTTTGGTGATAAAGCATGAAAAATTATTTTTTAAAGAGAAAAAAAAAAAAAAAAAAATGGAAAAAAAAGTAAAAAGCTTCTAAATCTATGAATTATTGATATATATGAATTTATTAATGTCACAAATTTTGTGACCACAGATAAATGTTGAGGGTGGGTTGGGAAAAATCCCCCCTCCCACGTCACGTCTGAGAAAGAAAACGTCCCTTCTTGAAAGATTTAGGATTTTCTGCTGATTAATGTCTAGAAGTGAAAATTTCTTGATCTACAGAATTCTTACGTACATCATTTTCTCTTTCATTTTAAATGCACGTAAGGTAACTTCGTTTACAATTGGCATGAATCTTCAAAATATATAATACGCTGACTAGTATTTCTGTTTCACTATACCTAAGCTCAAAAAATTTTTCGGATAAACTTATATAGCGTCAAGAAACAAAGAAAAAACACGGATACTTGCTGAACGTTTTAAAATAGGTAAAACGTAGGTGGGAAAGATTTTATGAAATAAAAAAGAAATAAGAAGTTTGTAGATTACTAACTCTAACGAGAACACCACAAATGTGAAATTGAGGAAGACAAATTCCAATAATTCTGAATTTGTTTACTTCAGTTCGTTCAAAAAACATTCTTATCAGTGGGCCTTTGATTCCAAAAAAGGCTTAGAAGTTGCTAAAGAACACGAATTACACGATTTCAAGGCTTCCAGTGGATGACTGGGAAAGCTGATCTCGGCACAACATCTCTTTCAAAACAATATGTGGAGAAGCAAAATCTGTAGATCTTAAAGAAGTGGAGGATTGGCATGAACGACTGCAATCAATTTATGAAGGTTATGAGGAGATTAACATTTTTAATGCCGATGAAACCGGACTCTTTTTCAGAATTTATCCGAATAAGACTTTGTGTAAAAGAATAACTGAATCAGGAGAAAAATGTCAAAAGAAATAATCAAAAGATAATTTCCGCTCTCCCGAGGTGTCCGTTATTTAGAGGTTTTACTGTATATACAGTCAACTCTGTGAAATCCGCACACTTAGGGACTACGGATTATAAATCATCCCTTTGTTTACATTTTATTTTTTAAAGTCTGACTGTAAATTAGGAACAACTATACAAAGATTACAATTACAATGGACAAGAAAAACATTATACAACATTGGTTTAATATATTTAATAATTAAGATTAAAGAAAAGTTAAATTATATACAATTTTTACTGATTATTCATGTTTTGGTTTGTTGTCAAAAAAAAATTTCTGTGGTCTATGAACACTTATTACTTCCTTACTTTTGCCTTCCTTGCCTTTGATAACATTTTGTTACTCAAGGAAATTTAAATATTTATATGCAATTTATATTTTAATATTTATTCATTGGAAAATTGATAACTGAAAAAAATATGTACTAAATTTAGCTTTTTAGTTGAAATTTAATAACAGTTTTCATTGTTTACATTCCAACATGTAGTGCAGATAACAGACATTTGCAGATTTCACAGAGTTGACTGTATATATATATAAATGGTACTTTTTTTCTGGAAAGATTCAGTCGTTGGTCGGTCAAAAATACAATTCTTGTTAACTGGATTCTGGATAAATAGTTTGGGGCTGTATAAATATTTTTTAAGTAAAATAAAGTAGATTTCTTTTTTTCTCGGAAAGTTTGAAGATCTTGTAAAGTACAAATACAACCCAATGGGTTGCTAAACAGCTATAATTAAAATAATGTATGACCTCTTGTTCCAAGTTAGGTGATCTGATTAATTATGTGATGCACATGATCCAATAATTTAAAATCAGTTTATTGTTTGGCTCATTTCTGATTCATTTAATAAAAAAATAAAAGATCTGGACTTACTATTTTATTTTTAGTTGGATTAAATCTTAAAATTGATTTTAGTTTTATATATTGATGAATAAATAGAATAGTGTTCATCAATTTTTCTTTAAAAGTTGTTAAAGCTACTATGGCAATTTATTAATCAATACATCTTTTTGAAATATACTATTATGCAATATGGGAGTAATTACTGTTTATTGCTCAAATTTATAATTTTGATCAATATGACTGATTGATTATTTATTTTTGATAGATGATAATTAAATTTTGTGATTTACTGATAAAAAATCTCTGTTTATTACAATGAAACGTACAAGTACCAACACATTTGCTTCTATATATCCAAATATATATTTTTTAATCAACAAACTGTGATCTTGTATTTACTACAGTAGACCCTATCTAATTCAAACTTGCATAATTCAAATAGGAGTTCCTTTCCTTTGAAAGGTGAATTAAAAACATAAAAAACTATTAGTTGGTTCAAGTTTATCAATCCACTGTTTTGGATAGTTTGAAATTTCTAAATTATTCTATCTGCTCAAGAGAAAGTCATTAGGGAAGAGAAAAAAAAAAGTTTTATTCATATTTTTACTCCCTCTTCAATAACATGGGATTGTCCACTGTTCTGTATGCAATTCCTTGTAACATCTTAGAAATTCTTTACAAAATTAACATACTTATTAAAGAATGAGCTGTTAACATGTTTTGTCAACTTTCGGTGACTACAATGTCGTCTTCTGCATTAACAAAAAAAAAGATCCAGATTATTTGAAAAGTTGAATTTAGTGTATTGAAATATGATATTGCTGAAAATCTTCCATTCTATCTTTCAAACATTTCTCCATTTTCTTAAGTCAGGTGTTTTGGCTAATTCAAAAATCTATATATATTTCTCTTGCATGGCGCTAAAATAGGGCTGAATAATTTGTAGCTTGCCATTTGGCAACAACTGCAGTAACACAATTAATTTGCCTTATCACATTCCACCAATCAGAAGAGTGATTTTACCACTTAAATTTGCATCATACTTAAAAAAAAATTTCAATTGTTTTCATAAAATGTAAACATATTAAAATGATTCCGTTTAATTATGTACTAATTGCCTAAGAGCAGAACACAGTTTATTTATTGAGAAATAATATTAAGTAATCTGTGTAAATAAAATGGCAGTGAATAATCTTTCATAGTAAACAATATAGAAAGCGAAATGTTTCCGATGAAGATAATGACATCATTCGGAAAACACAAGATGCATTTTCATCCATGAATTAAAATATTTTACTATAACTTTCTGAGTCATGATGTCATATTCGATCCTTATTTCTTGCACAAAAATAGATTGAACTCTTGCTATTTATTTAAAGATCCTTGGTATGCACAAAATAAAATATTTCTGAAAATTACATAATTTCCAATTAGTTAAAATGAATATTTAATGAAACTCAAGACTTTTAAAACAATTGCTTAAATGACGTTTTAATCTCAGAAGGGATGAATGGTTCTGATAGTGAAAATGATGTTATGTTTGAAAGAAAGGATTCATTTTCATATGGACTCCAAAAGTATTATGGCACAAGGTAGAACTGTTTCAAACAAGCAACCGATTTCTGGGAAAGTTTTCCATAGTGTGAAGGAGTTACCTTCGGGAAAAAAGTGCAGAAAAAACCAGGAAATGCACAGGAACAGTTTGTTAGGAACTGCCAAATACGTCATGAGCTTTAGAGTCTATATAAAACTGAAATAGTACAATTTTGTCAATATGATGTCATATTCAACGGCCTTTACATCAAATTCAGCAAATTAAAATTCAGAGCAGGAGCTCTTTATAAGCACAGTGTGATCTTTTGGCAGATGTAAGAACAGCAATGGCCATTGGTAATTTTACGGTCACATGATGCATTCAGAAAATCAGCTTTTTGATCAAAAGTTTCTTTTAGACACATCAGAAAACATGTTGTTTACGTTTTGTTAACTTGCCAAGTGTCTGAGGGATATTGTATTTCTCATGTCGAACGAACTTTAGATAGTGTTCGTTGATTTATATCGAACCATCTTGTATCAGGTAGTGTTTTTCCAAGAGTTTTTTTTTTTTAAATAAATTTAAGCCATTCTGTACAATATTATGCGCAGTAAGTTTTAAATTAATTGTGCTCCAAGGTAATTTTTTTCTGTTAATTATTTTACATTTCAAAAATTGATAAATTTCATAATGTTAAAATGATTTATGCCTATTGGTAGCACCAACTAAAGGCATTTTTAATTGTGATTTACTGTTTTTGACATTAAATTTTTTTGATTATTTCATAAGTTAAAAGGATTTATGATAGCACTCATTATGGCTAGAGTTGCTGCAAAAAGTGTCGAGCAAGCGATGCGAGCTAGGGACGCATAGCGGTCCCAATGTGAATCTGTAATTTTGCTGTCTGTCTTAGAATTTAAAAATTTATTGGGTTAATATAACACACAATATTACCACACTACTCGGAACAAATATTTATTAGAAAAAAATGCAATTTAATCCATTAACAACTTACTTAAAAACCCATTGTGCATAGATATGCAATGCCGGCATCCCCCAACTTATATATTACGAGACTTGTGCAAACTTGCAGTTATGTAAAAAATCTCGAAAATTACATTTGTGAACATACTATCGCATTTGATACACAGTTGCATACTTTTGATATTTATTTTATAAATAAAATTTATAGATATAAATTACAACCATGATATAATTTATATATTAGAGTTATATTTTTATTGGTATATACAATCAAATCTATAACAAAACAACTTAATCTATATTGTTAGTCATTCATAGTAGTCATCTAATTCATAATAAATACAGTTTGTGCTTATCAAGAATTATTTTGTTTTGTGAGTGCTATTCATTTGTCTTGCCATCAGAAATTTATGGAGAATAGGTTATAATAGTCCTACAATAACATCAATATACCAATAAAGCCTAATAAGCATATCTTTCAGAGAATAAGAGACGAAAAAGACCAAATAGATGATATGAAAACTTTGGGCATATACAGAGTCAGACTAAAAAACGAAAGTGGGGATAAAAAATTTTATATTGGAGTAACGAAGCGAAGAATAGAAAAAAGAGTAAAAGAGCACAGGGAGGATGTAAAGAAAGGAAAAGTAATAATGGCTTTGGCAAAGCTCAATGTGGAGGCGAGGCTGGAAATTGAATTTCAGCGTACCGAAAAGCTAGCAAATTACGAGAACTTTAACCATGCCCTAAAGAGAGAAGCTGTGGAGATTGTAAGTGAGAGCAAGGTGTTCAACCGCATGGAACATGAGCTAGTGAAGCAAGGTTGGCGAGAGATGATTAAGGAAAGACACAAATATGTGAAGAACAGGAAAGGGGATCTGAAGAGAGGCCCAGCAGAAAACAAGTCTGGCTCAGTATGAAATTGAAAATGGTCCAGGGAGAACTAAAATATGTTTTATAGTTAAATTAGTCTTCTTTAATTATTTCTTATTTTTAAAGTCATTTGATGTAGATTCAAAATTGTGTTAAATTAATTCATCAATGTTAGATTTATAAATCCTGTATTCTGCAAGATATTTGAAAAGTGTTCTTTAAGTTTGTTTTTATATTTTTTCATACTTTTATAGTTTATATACGAGTAAATACTGTCACATGAAGATGCTTTATTTATAAAAATACGGTGTAAATAATATATATACAATAAATATTGCAGTTTCTTACAAAATTTTATCTAAGCAATTTACAAATTCAAGTTACGTAAAACTTTACGGAATGCATTACTTACGTAAGTTGGAGGATGCCTGTATAATAATCTGCTACAATACAGTTTTTGATGTATTATTGTTTGAAAGTACATATCGCAGTTCAATTTTAGACTTTTTAAAATTACCGTAATTTCGGGTAGATAAGCCGCCCTGGCGTATATGCCGCTACGTCCGAAAATGGTAAAAAAACCCCTGAAATTCCATCGTATACGCCGCACTTATTGAAAGTGGTGTATGTACTACTATAGACGACATATTGAAGATTTTCGCTCATTTTTTAAAACCATTTTAAAAATTAGAATTTTAAATTTAATTCAAATAATGAAAATAAATAAATAAATAACTTTTGGTTTGTGAATTTATCCAATTGCATCGCACATTTCAACCTTTGATCGGCAATTAGAAGTATATTTTATGGAATTCTTAATATAAAACATAACGCTAGTATTACAAATAACGCTATTTTTTATTCGAATCCATCAATTAAATAACACAATGTAAAATTCTGAAAATAAGTAATGATAAATAATCATTTTGACAACATGAACTATTGGCAAAAGTTGGGAGAGACGTATAAAGACATTTTTTTTGAAAATCTCTTCACTACTAACTGTAAACATTAATGTCTATTAACAGAAATTAATTGGTACTCGATTTGATATATTCTGTAAATATGTAAAATAAAATGTTCTAAGAAAGTTTTAAAATAAACAAGAATTAAATACATGCGTTCATTATTGAAAATAAAAAATACAACATTCGCAAATTCGCACACTTAAAGTAAACAAGAGAATCTACTTTCTTTTCTATTAAATGGCGCGATTATGCAAAACTGAGCATAAAAAGGATTCCTTTAATGTGTCAGCGACTTCACTTTGCGTAAGTGCAGTAAAAAGAAATTATTGAGCTGCAAACAAACAGAAAAAATAATTTAAAAGAAGAAAAAAAACGAAAAGCAAAACCTGTTTTTTCTGCTATTTAAAAAAAAAAAAAAAAATCTACATTATTAATTGTCCGATTTTGTTCAAATTTTCAGCAAGTTGCAATAACAGTAAATTAAGCTGTGTAACAAAATTTTATTAAAATATAATAAGTTATTAGAAAATTACAGCACTCCCCAAAATCCCTAGTTTATAAGAAAGAAAAGAGCCATCTGCAGTTTGTTTATTCAACTCTGCGGTGGAGTGGGAAGTTGAACAGTATCTTAGGTTGAACGTTATCAGAATGAGATCATTATCTTTGAGTAATACGTTTCGTTATGCAGAAAGAAACCATGCATAGATTTTTTTTCTTTTTTAATGAAATAAAAAAGAACTTCCCGATATTTTTTTAAATGATTGTTATTTCTAATCTGTGAAGCATTTTTAATATTGCTTTTCAGATTTTCACTCTATAATATTACATGATCTGATTTATTTTTTTTTTTCTTGAAAAAATCGTTATTACTTCGTATACGCTGCACCGGCAGATAAGCCGCAAAAGGTAAAATTTAACTTTTAAACACGTATAAGCCGCAGCTTATCTACCCGAAATTACGGTAAATGCATCTAATTTTCAGGATCTACCATTAATATAAATCTGTGAGTTAATTTTTTTTTTTTTCATTATCATTTATTAAACTGATTTTTAGTTTTATACCTGCTGCTTATTATGTTAGTTACGAAGTCAAGATTATTAAGAAAATCTTTCTCAAATTGATTTTAAAGTTTGTGTAATGCAATTTTATTACCACATATGTTCATACTTCAAACTTATATAAACTTGTCAGTTGCGCAGTTTTTTCTTAATTTGAGATTAAATTTTGTAGTAATACGAAATTTGATTTTTTGTTCATTTTTCATTTCTTTTGTGATGTTTCTTATTTGCAGACCATTTTGCTGCTAAAAATATGGATTGTCTATTCTGTCCCTTGCTCACTAATTAAAATTTTTCTTCCACTGATTGAGGGAGCATTTAAAAAAAAAATTATTGACTTAACTAAAACTGTATAAAGTGATAGAAACCTGTATGTAAAAATAGAATGTAAATTCACTCAGTGTATACTTAAATCATCTTATGAATTTTAATGTTTGATTCATTACAGAAAATTGGCAGTATTGAAATTCATGGATTTCCGGAAATTCGTAAGTTCTTGATTTTCTTGTTTTCTTATTTATCTTTGAATGTATTTTTTAAAAGTTTACTGTTATAAATTTTTTTCTTCCTTTGTTACTTTTTATTTTTCCGAATCATTAATGTAGAAATTTAGAATAATATAAAATTAATATATTTAAATGCAGTGAGATATGTTCGTCATTGAATCTTTAGAAGGTGTTACGTTAAAGATGCTTCACAAAAATTATTCAATACACTAAACTCTGTCTAAGGCGAAATCGATCGGGACTGAGAAAATTTTCCGTAATAGACAATATTTCGCCTTAGACAAATTTTACTCTATGTCTTTGGCTTCGCAGGGGCTTGAAAATCTTTCCAAGTTAGACAGATTTCCGTCTTACACAGAGTTCGCCTTACAGAGAGTTTACTGTAAATAATTTTACGTATTAAAGATTGAGTCTGTGCTTTTGTGTTATTTGTATAATTTTCTTTGAGATTAGTAAAATGAGTAAAAAAGCAGAAATTCTCAAGCCGTACGAAAGAGATCATTCATTGCATGGTTGTTAAATTGTTCTTGTCCACAAATGTTCCAAAATTATTTACTTATAAATTATCATTGATGGTTGTAGATAAATTCTTTTTCAGGCTATTCTTTGATTATATATGTCTTTTGAATGAAATGTAATGCCTAGAGTGGCTCTTATAAAGTTACTTATTTACAGAAAATTGCTTCTTCTTCTGATCTAAACTTCAAATTTCATTAAACATATGTGTTTTCTAAGTAGAATATAGTATTTTTCAAGTATGGTACACTTGGCCTATTTTACGTATATTTCTTAATTGTGTGTGATTAATTTGTCTTGATTACTAGGACAAAGCTTACTTTTTCATCTTTGTATCATTTCTTTGAATGCCACTCATCTTAATGAAAGAATTATTAACCACTTTCACCGGCAGCAGGTATAAGAAAACAGTGCTTTTACCCCCAACTTATCTTGTAGCAACTGTTGAAGTGGTTAAAATAGTTGTAAAGAAGTTTTTTTTATGCTGTTAATATTATGCAATTATTGGTAAGGTAAAAGTTTTGCTTACCTTTTATGTCTTTGTTACATCTCTACACTAGGCCTAGTCTAACAGGGATATAACAATTATTAGACTTGAAGGTAATCCATGTTATGGCACATGTTAATTTAATCCACTTAAATTTTCTTTATATATGCATGCAAATCATATTTTATTACTGCTTTTGCCAATCAACTGTCAAACCACCATTTTTTAATATATCAACTTTAAAAAAATCCTGAAAAAGTTATAAATTTCAGGAATTTCACTCCCCTTAAATAATGCCGCACAATAATAAAATATTGAATTACAATATCAAAACAGACCTTTTATACTTCAAGTTAAGCATGTCTGATTTTATTTCTATAACGACATTGAGAAAGTTAAGTACATGGTGGCCATAATTAAAGTGCAAGTGTTTGAAGTTACAAATTAAACTATTTGAAATATTTTTAAAAGCTTTGCTATTTATAGTGTGAAAATGAGTTATGTAATAAAAATGATCGGTTTAAAATTTTACTGATAGATGATGCTTGAATGTTAGATACATTTTATTAGCAAACATTAACAAAAATAACTCATTTTAATTCAGATTCTTTTGAGATGACAGTGTTTTTTTTTTTCATAGCAGCACTATAATTGCTACTATTTTTTATAAGAAACACTGTATTAATATAGTGTGTTTTTGCTAAAATTTTAAGTCTCATGGCTTATAAGGCTCTTCATGGCTAAAATCTTAAGCTAAAATCACGTGAAATTTGGAAAAAATAAATAAATAAACAATAAACAAATAAATAAATAAAAAAAAAAAATTAGCTGATGGAAAATTCTTTCTCTTTTTTTTTCTTTAAACAAAAAATGATATACAGGGCCATCTATCTGTCTGAAAAGATTTAAAATAGTTTTTTTATTGCAAAACTTGTTTCCACATGTTCTATACAGTATAAATACCAAAGCTTTTGAAAATATTCCTAGTAGTTTTGCTTGTAGAGAAACTTCAAACATTTTCATTGTAATTATGGCCTGTATATATAGTAATATTTAAAGTCAATTGTTTAAAGAAGTTCAGAATCAGCAGTTGAAAGTAGATTAAATATGTTGGTGTTTCAATCTGCAGTTTTTTCTTTCGCTTTAAGAGATCACTATATCTAATAGGAACTGCAAGTGAAAATCAAATGATTTTACTTATACAATACACATGCATTATTATCATTATTAAATGTCACAAGGAAAGTTTTGAGTTTTACATTATGCTCATGATAAACTTTAGGCTTAACTAAAGATTTTATTAATGTTTTCTAACACCTGAGATATTTTTTCTGAAAATTAATCAAATCATTCATTTTTTAACTTTAAGATACTTTATGCAGATTGTTTGAGTGTTTCTTAATTATTTTCTTCCAACAATTTGCGAAAATCAAATGGTTTTACTTAATGCACACACATTATCATTATTAAATATCACAAGGAAAGTTTTGAGTTTTACATTATTCCCATGATAAAATTTAGACACCTGAGATATTTTTTCTGAAAATGTATCAAATCATTCCATTTTTGAACTTTAGGATACTTTATGCAGATTGTTTGAGTGTTTCTTAATTATTTTCTTGCAACAATATACAGTATACTCTCGATATCTCGAAGTCGAAGGGACACTAAAAAAGTTTTGAGATTGCCAGTTTTCGAGATAACAAGGTCATAATTAAAACAAAATTCACATAAAAACACAAGATACGAATAATATTATAGAAATTAGATTCATAAACGATAAGAATAAGTATGAATATGTAATGATAGTCGACAATAAGTATAACTACAGCAATGATAATTTTAATTTTTAAAATAGTAGAAAAATAATTACATTAAATTGAAAAGAATTAGTAAATACATAATTGGACTTGGCTTTTTTAAGAAATTCTCAGCAATCTAAGTGTTGTGGCCTGACTACATCTCTTTTGAAAGTTATCGTTTTCTATGTTTTCAGAGCATTCTGTGAAGCCTTTTAGTATGTGGATGGCATCTTTAACTTAGGCTGCAGTAACGCTAGGTAATGGTTCTGGAACATCCAGTTCTTAGTGATTTCATCATTGGTCACTTCAATGTCAGCGTCTAAATCTTTGAAAGGTGTGTTTTCGGAAAGATTGAGTGATTTTGAAAATTTACTCATTTCTTCCTACTCTATTTCATTTTCAGGTACAGCTCTTGTTTTCTGATCCTCGTCCCATTCAATTTCATTTTCAACTTCTTTCATAAAGCCAGTCTTTCTACGAGAAAAACAATTTATGATAGTCTTTTGCATCATGTCAATCCAAGCTCGGTTAGCCATCCTCATGCAATCAAGAATGTTTAAGGGTATAATTTACTCTTTTCTATCAACGGCATATAGGATCTTCTTCACTAGATCCTTCCTCTATCTAACTTTGAAACTTTCGATTAACCCTTTATTGAGAAGTCACAGCTTTGAAGTGGTGTTTGGTGGGAGGAAAACTACTTTTACAGTTTTAATTTCTGGGATAATGACGTAAGCCTTGCAATTGTCAATGAAAAGAATGACTTTCATTTTCTTTTTGCACATGTTCTTATTTATTTGCTTCAGCCAGTCTGCAAAAAATTCGCTTGTCATCCAAGCATTTTTATTCACATTATATTGAAGAGGAAAGGAGTTCATTCCTTGCGTTCCTAGATTTCCCAATCATCAAAGGACTTAACTTCTCGGACAAACTCATGTTGGCAACTAACAGCAGTGTTACTTGGACTTTTCTCTGTTTTCCAACGTGATACGTTTCTCCTTTGAAAATGGCAGTTTTGCCCTGCAGTGCTTCAAAGAAAAGTTTTGTCACATACGCATTGTAAATGTTGCTGGGGATTATTCTTTCAAAAGATAAGGAATATTTTTAATAATCCATTCCGAACAAAGTTCATCGGTCACTAATTGGCTCTCACCACGCAATTTCGGATGAACAATGTTGTGGCGTTTTATAAAGTTCTCCATCAATCCATTACAGCATTTGAAGTCCTTGTGTCCCAGTTTTCTGCAAACTGTTTGGCCTTTCTTCTAACACTTTGCCGATTTCTACACTGTTTAAACCATTTTATGAGGCATCCATCTAAATCAGATATCCGGCCATTCTATGCTTCTTTGTGGCTCCTTTTACCTGCTCGAAAAGTTCTCAATTTTGTTTTTTTCTTTCAATATTATTGATAAAATCAATGCTGGAATTTTGAAATCCCTTGCAATTTGTCCCTTTTATCCACCTTTATCTACAGCATCTAAAATCTCTACCTTTTTTTCGATTGTTAACATGTTCAGTTTTCGCTTAAAGCTCACTGTTTTATTTTCTTTTGAATTTTCCAATTTGAGACTAGAACTGGCAATTTACTGACATGTTTTATCACTTCACTAACCTTTTTTACTGACTGACTCAATCATATGCAGTAAATTCTGACCAATTTAGAAAAACACACCTGAGCAACAAACATACGTGACAAATGATTGGATAGTTGAAATCCCACTGGCAAGATACATGAATTGGCGAGACAGGCTAGCGCATACGTCTTCACGCATCACATCCTTCCTCCAAAAATGCCACTGACAAGAAAACACCTGTTTTCCTCTGTTTGTTTGCCGTTCAAGTGACCAGATGGACTTATAGGTATCGTCCCTGACCCCTCAAAGAGGTAATGATATAAGAGATTCTTGGAAACATACCTCTATTTGCTTCGATGCAAATTAATGGCAATTTTTTCAGAAAAGTTCCTTTTTTACTTCGAAAAATATCCGACATAACAAGGTTTTGACTGAAAACTCTTCGAGATAAGAATTAAAATTAACGTTAGTTGTATATGTAATATCAAGGGGGAAAATATTTTTTCGACATATCAAGGTTTTCGAGATATCAAGAGTACACTGTATTAATTATTAGTGCAGTGAGAAAGTCATTAGTCCTATAGTTTAAAACTTTTAATTCATGAAAATTTTTGATTACACTATCTGTTAGATTTCCTCAGCCTCTGGAAGACTCATAAATAATACAACACAACAATAAAATATGGAATGATATAATTATATGAAAACATTGATAGGCATAATGTAGAATTTTTCAGCATTTAATTATGATGTAGTGTTTGAAAAATTGACCACCAGGTTGACTAAGCCTTTTATATAAAGATTCAAGTTTGCCGCCCACAGCCTGTAAATTTTTGGATTTATCCATTCTCTAGCAGGCTATGTCCACTGTGCTGGGGTTTTTTAGCAAACGAACCTTAAATCAAATGAAACAGTGAATTTTAAAGCAACATGGACCTTCACTTGGAATGTCTTTTCTCATTGTTGCAAACAATGCAAACACCATCGTGCTGTTTTATTATTTTATGCATTGGACAAAATTTGGGCTATTCAGAAGCAACTCTTTTAGTTGATCATTTATAGCAGAGTTTGTAGGGAAATGAGGCAGTTGTGACAACAGGAATTAAAATATTCTTTAGTCACCGTACTACTAAAATATTGAACATTACTATGATTGTAGAGATTGACCATTGAATTTAAATAATTTTCAGGTGATTCATATTCGTTTGTTAGTTGTTGAACTCTGGACCTCTCAGCTTGACAATATGTGTTGTTCTAACAGCTCAGCTTGAATACAACTTCACATTACATTATATTATATTTCGTAATATACGTCTTCTCCTGGCAGGCCTATTACTGTTTTTCATCTTTGGATTCCAGAAGAGAAAATACAGTCTAAAGTGTGACAAATTATTTGCACACAAAGCACAGTGTTTAACCACCATATTTAAAAGAAAAATGAAGCATAAAATACATGAATTTTTAAAGCTAAATTGTTTTGAATAAAATTTATGGACGTCGTTTTCATTGCCTTTTCATTTTATAGACCAGTTGCAATCATGTAACCATTAACCTGAAAAAAACCTATATGACTGATACTGGTAGAAAAATAAACATTTAGTTTGCATCCATTAAAATCTTCCGAAATCGTATTACGCCAAGGTTGAAGTCAAACATTAGACATGTTTGCAACCTGACTTAGACTGGCCCATCGGCCCAAGGGCCAGTGTGTCCTCGTCCAGAGAAAACTTCGCACCCCCATAAGTGCCTAAGCCGTGCCAATATTTTTACCCTCGTTGTATATACTATACTTTCTGACTAGTGTACTAAATTTTGAAAATTCGTTTTGGGAATAATCATCAGTTAATAGACAGACAGCTCT
Organism: Maratus speciosus; assembly: GCA_963932465.1. Classification (NCBI taxonomy): domain Eukaryota; kingdom Metazoa; phylum Arthropoda; class Arachnida; order Araneae; family Salticidae; genus Maratus; species Maratus speciosus. The sequence continues at coordinate 247,039,960 of OZ010792.1, forward strand.
AGAGAGATATTTTCCATTATGACAAAGAAATTGAAGATACATCGGAACAATTTCAGTATTGAAAATTAAGTGTGCATGTGATTGAGGGAGAAAAAATGCATCTAGGGGAAAGCTTTAGTAGCCAGGGTGCCCTGGGTGCCCTGAGTTACATTTTTTTCGATTACTTCTTTGAATGATATATAATTGTTGTGGTTTAAAAAATATAAATAATTATCATTATTTATTATTTTCATTTCATTATTTTATTAGACTATTAGACTGAATTTTTAATTGGTTCGAGAAGTAAAGTTTTTATGAATTATTAAGTTATTTTACTTCCCTGTTGAAAATGTCAAAAAGGAAAACAATAACCAGTTGAAAAATTTGACATACAAATAAAATAGTTCTAAACAAATTGTTTATTTTGTAATTTGACATCTCAAACCTTTTCAATTTGACCTTTTCATATCCTGGTATTTTTTTTTTAATTCTTCTAACAAAAGTATGCTATATTTATTCGTTTTAATCATTTTACCTACACGATGTCAAAATATACTTAGATATCTTGCTAATTTTTATGAGAAGAAGTAAATAATCTGTTATAATCTGTTCTGTTTGATACTAGATGCAGGGATCGCATTCGCCCTGTAATTCCTAAAATTTTATAATAGTCCAAAAATTCCTAAAATTTGCTTCCGATAACTATTTCTGTTATAAATGACTTGTAACAGGGGTGATTCTGTTCCGAATTTTCTGAAAATTCTGAAAAATTAAGGCAGTCATTTCTAAAAAAAAAAAAAAAAATCGGTCATAAATCCAAAAATTTGGACATAAACTATATCGCGAATTTCGACAAATGTTCGCCGAAAAAAAAACAATTTCATCAAAGGATCGCGGTAAAAACGTCAATTTCGTTAGAGAATCGCGAAAAAATGTCAATTTCGTCAAATGATCGCTATAAAACGGCAAATTTCCTCCAAAAAATCGCGAAAAAAAGACAAATTTCGTCAAAAAATCGAGAAAAAACGGCGAATTTTCCCCCCAAAAGATCGCGAAAAAACGGCAAATTTCCCCCCAAAAGATCGCGAAAAGACGGCAAATTTCCCCCCAAAAGATCGCGAAAAAACGGCAAATTTCCCCCCAAAAGATCGCGAAAAGACGGCAAATTTCCCCCCAAAAGATCGAGGAAAAACGTCAATTTTGTCAAATAATCGCAAAAGAACTGCAAATTTCGTCAAAAAATCGCGAAAAAACGGCAAATTTTCCCCCAAAAGATCGCGAAAAAACGACAAATTTTGTCAAAAGGTCGCAAAAAAACAGCGGCAAATTTTGTCGATAAAACGGCAAATTGCGTCAAAAAATAGCGAAAAAACGGCAATTTTCATCAAAGGAGTGCGGAAAAAAAACCGCAATTTTCGTCAAAAGATCGCAAAAAAACAGCAAATTTTGTCAAAGGGCCGGAACCTTTTTATATGGTACAGTAAAGCATATTATGATTATTTCTTTTTTTCTTTCTTTCTTTCTTTTTTTTTTTTTTTTTGTAAACAATTGAATGTTCTTTGTATTTCATTTAACTATGCCTTTGAGACATTAAAAATGTATCAATAAATATATTTATTCTCTAAGTAATTGAAGTCGAGAAAGCCCAACTTTTGATGAAGAGAATTAAATGTGAAACAAAATAAAATTTTGAAATTTGTTTTATATGGCGTTTTATATGGCGTAAAGCGTATTATGATTATTTCTTCGTCCTTTTTCTTTTCTAAGCAATTATTCTTTGTATTTAATTTAACTATGCGTTTGAGATGTTAAAAAAAATAGCAAGGAATGCATTTAGTCTCAGCCAAATTTAAATAATTTTGAATATTAAAGATATGAATTATCACATTATCACCAACAGAGTGTTTTCACTGCTGAAAAGTAGTTGAAGAATTAATTAAAATTAAATAATTTTGTTTTTTATTGAAATATACAAAATTCAAGTATCTGAAAAAAGTTTTTGTGAAAATACCAAACAAGATTGCAAGAAATCATATAAGATTTATTAAGGAAACATCTTATAAAGTTGTTAGATATAGAAAAATTAAGGAAAAACTAAACCATTTCTTCACTTTATTGTTGTTATTGTTATTTGCTCTGTATTTGACATATTTTTAGAATCATTGAATGTTTACTTTAAAATTTTGAACATGACAAAAAATTTTAACCAAGAATTTTCTGAGAATTTATTTGCTGTGTTGAAAAATCACTGGGAATGGTGGACGTAAATTAGCCCTAAAATATCCCTAAAATTTCATTGTCTAATCCCTAAAATTCCTCCCTAAATTTTTTTAAATATTTGCTGCAACCCCTGTAGATGGCGCCATCAGCGCATGTAAAACATACCTGGCCGAGATCGGCATTTTGGAGTCTGTTGCTTGCGAGCCACGATGTAAGATGGTCGGATCTTCGATCCGCATGTAATAAATATTAATCAAGTTGCATCCAGCATAATTATGCTATTATTACTTTAATCACTCTGGTTGGTACTTCAGTGGCAACGAGGATGGGATTTATCAATGCATTTCTTAAGAAATTAGCGATTTTTTCGCGTATTTTCAAGAAAATAGTGGCATCGGCACATGACGGCGTGCTAGGCCTAACCGGCGACTTCGTAGCTGACATTATATCGTCCTGGCATGGCTTCCTTCGGCTGCATTAGCGAATTCAACCCCTCTCTTGAATCTTGGAGTGAGTATGCAGAGCGTTTAGAACAGTTCTTCACTGCGAATGCTATAGAAGATGACAATAGAAAATGGGCAGTGTTCTTAACAGTGGTGGGACCGACAACTTATGGTTTACTACGGAATCTACTTTCACCGGCAGCACCTACTTCTAAAACGTTAACGGAATTAATTAGAGTGCTGAATGCACATTATGATCCTGTACCCTCTGAAAGCGTCGAGCGATTTAAATTTAACAGCCGCGTGCGACGCGCCGATGAATCTGTGGCCGATTATATCGCGGAGCTCCGTAAATTGGCAAAGTACTGCAGCTTTGGAGAGTCTCTGGATATGATGCTGCGCGATAGGATTATTTGTGGGATACAGGACGAGGGTATACAAAGAAAATTGTCAGAAGCAAAATTAACCCTTACGCGTGCGTCCGAATTCGCCGTTGCTATGGAAGCTGCACCAAGAGATGCTGTGGATTTAAAGATTACTGCTGTTCTGGAAATTAAAAAAATGCAGATTACGTCACAATGGCCGTGAAAAAACGAGTCCGGCGCCAAGTCAACATCGAGTGCAAGTTACCCACGTGCAGGAAAACATTGTTTTCGTTGCGGTGATCCAAAACACCAGTCTTCAGAATGCAAACACAGGAATACCACTTGTCCTAGCTGTCGGAAGTTGGTGCACCTTGCAAAGGTATGTTTATCCAAAAATAAGAGTAGTTATAAGCCTAAAGTAAACTTAGTGGAGGAACTTAAGAAAAGTTTAGAAAATAAAGAGTATTCCATGTTTCATTTAAATAATGATAAAGAACCATATCCCCTAATTAAAATCACATGCAAAGTGCAGGGACAGCCTGTAATTTTTTAAATAGATTCTGGTGTGCCATTTTCCCTGATGCCAATAAACTCGTTCAGAAAAATTAGAAGATTTTGCTCTCCTTTGGAGCACACAGAAATTAAATTACAGTCCTATACTAATCATTCTATTGGTATTGTAGGAATGACAAATGTGGAAGTAGTATTCCAATCAAGAAGAGAACGTTTACCATTACTGGTAGTTTCTCAAGGAAACACGAATTTAGCTGGCCGTGACTGGATTATTCCATTAAGCCTAATGAATGCATTTGACTCAAATATGAGCCACACCTTGCACAATGTGAATACTACCCAAACAGCAAATAATCCTTGGCCGAACTTCTGCCGAAAGTCCTAACTCGACTATATTTCATCCTGGCGATCTCATTTTCTAGGGTCGGCAGATATGACTTCTTGTCCGCAAGGCTGATCACCTGTCGAGCATCCCCTCCCGACTGCAATTGAATCGGTTATGAAGCCTTTGCGTATTAGTTTTCGATAATTTGGTCACTTGGTAATCTTTTACCGAGTACTTTGCAATACCATATGATCTTTCGCCGATTAGCTAATCATATCGAATAGAAGAATTTGTATGATGCAAAAATAGCATTTAAAATGTAAAAAAATTCATTTTAATTCAAAAAATAAATTATGTTAATTGGGAATATTTTCCACTATAAGATGCAAAAATATTTCCATATCAAGGATGTAACTAATTGAAATGTAATAAATCTTGTTTTGTTTAAAGCCAAAATATTGCTGTTAAATAATTTTACAATTAAAATTACAATTAATTTTCCATTGTAAGATACAAATAAAATTACATTTAATTTAAAAATTATATTCTTACTTATAAGTAACTCACACTGTTGATATACAAATATTATTGCATCTTACAAAGAATAATTAATTGTAATTTTCATCCCAAGATCAGCAATATTTAGAATTTAAATTAAACAAAATGTCTTACCTTTTTTTAAATTAATTACGCCCTCGATATGAAAACATTTTTGTATTTTATAGTGAAAAATATTTCCGTCTAACAATATTTACTGTTTGAATTAAAATGAACTTTGATACATTTTAATTAGATAATTTTTCATGGTACAATGTAAAATATTCTCATTTAACATTGCGTCCTGGCTGTGAATTTTCTATCATTTAAAGCGTCTCATTAAATTTTTGTTATTTATGGAAAAAAATTCTTTTTTTTTTTTTTTTTTTTAAACTTTTAAAAGCTATAAAATGAAATTTATTATTATCTGGAGAGAAAAAAAATAGGATCAAATTCTTTATAATTTATACAATAATGATATCTTAATTTTTTCTAAATAAATTAATTTTTAAATCAGAAATTTATAATTCATAACTAAGAAAATACATTTAGAGCAAATATTTTGTTGTTGTAAAAGTCTAAATTTCAGATATTATCCTGATATAATCTAAATTTCAGATCTTAAAATTTTCAATAATGAATTTAATTAAAAAAATTATTCAGTCATTTTTTTAACTTTTAAAAAGGTATAAAATTAAATTTATCACTGTTTGGGGGAAAAAAAGATAATAAACTTATTTATAATTTATGCAATACATTATCTGAATTATTTTTAAATAAATTAATTTTTAAATCAGAAATTTCTAATTGTTTGTTGTTGTAATAGTCTAAATTTCAGATATTATCCTGATATAATCTAAATGTCAGATGTTATAAATTTCAATTTATTCATCTAATAATTATTTTAATTAAAAAAAAAATGTTCAGTCATCGATTTTTAACTTTTAAAATGTATAAAATTAAATTTATCACTATCTGGGGGGAAAAAGATGATCAACTTCTTTATACTTTATACAATAACATTATCGGAATTATTTCTAAATAAATTAATTTTTAAATAAGTAATTTCTGATTCATAATTAAGAAAATACATTTAGAAGAAATAGTTCATTGTTGTAATAGTCTAAATTTCTGATATAATCTAAATTTTAGATCTTATAATTTTCAATTTATTTATCTAATAATAATTTTAATTTAAAAAAAAGTTCAGATATTTTTTTAACTTTTAAAATGTATAAAATTAAAAATATTACTTTAGAGAGAAAATAAAAGATGATCAACTTCATTATAATTTATACAATAACATTGCCTGAAGTATTTCTAAATAAATTAATTTTTAAATTAAAAATTTTTAATTCATAACTAAGAAAATACATTTAGAGCAAATAGTTTGTTATTGTAATAGTCTAAATTTCAGATATTATCCTAAATTAATCTAAATTTCAGATCTTATAATTTTCAATTTATTTATCTAAATCAACAAAACAGCAAATATCTCTAAACATTTTATTAAATATAATTTTAAGTATGAATGTCTATACGTAAATATTGAAAAAAAGAAAGAAAGAACAAACAAATGCTTTTAAATTGTCAGTTTACTTTTACAGTAATTGCCCTGCTATCTATAAGTTTTTAATAGATTTAAGTTTACTGATTTGCAAATAATAATGCATTCTCACCAAAGAACATTTCTTGGAAAGTATTTTTCCCCTATTCCTTCGACTGTCCATTTACAAATGATGTCCTTGAAACGTGAAAAAGTATTTTGAGCGGGAGGCAGATAAGATATTGTAGCACATTGGACAGATTTATTCACGTGACACACACCCCCTATCATCACTGCAGGGGGTATCTATACAGCGGAAACAAACAATAACAACTCAGTAAAAAGTTTCATTTTTCGTTACTTTCCGATTGCCGGCCGATTACATGCATAAGAATACTTTTCTGATTAATTGACTTGTAATAATAATACAATTTCCTGCCGATGTTTTTCCACAATATTATCTAGATTAATCGCTAGATTTTGTTCAGACGATATTATGTTAAGCTCTCCATTCAACTACTGATCATTTCCCGACAATTCTGGTATTAGGCCGAAATTAAGCCGATATCTCTTGCTATTGGGGTAGTCAATTGACTTTAGATGGGCTTTTACAAAAATTCAAAGAAGTTTTTTCACCAGAATTGGGATTAGTTAAAGACGTTAAAGTGCATCTTACCTGTAAGAAAGATGTAGTCCCAAAGTTTTTTAAAGCCCGCCCTGTCCCATATGCTTATAAAGAAAAAGTTGACAAGGAGCTAGATCGCCTCATTGCAGATGGTATTCTTGAGTCAGTAAAGACCTCCGACTGGGCAGCACCAGTTGTTCCAGTGCTTAAGCAAGATGGCAGAGTCAGAATTTGCGGTGATTTCAAGTTGACTGTGAATAAAGTGACAGAGCTAGAGCAATATCCCCTCCCAAAAACTGAAGACCTGTTTGCTGAGATGTCTGGTGGTACGGCATTTACCAAGTTGGATCTGCTAGATGCATACTGTCAACTGGAATTAGATGAAGAGTCAAAACACCTGGTGGTGATAAACACACACAGAGGCCTGTTTCGTTATACTCAATTGGCTTTTGGCATTGCCTCTGTCCCTGCCATTTTTCAAAGGGAAATTGAGAAAATCTTGCAAGGTTATAGTAGGAGCTTCAAAATATTTAGACGATTTGTTGGTGACTGGTAAAAATAAAGAAGAACACTTGCAAAAATTACAAGAAGTTCTCAGTCGCTTACAAGCAGCAGGTATAAAATTGCATCCCGAGAAATGCGAGTTCCTGAAATCATCTGTAGAGTATCTAGGTCACCGCATGGACAAAGATGGTTTACAGCCAGTTGAAGGTTAAAGCAGTTACAGATGCTCCTGAACTAACAAACGTAGATGAATTACGTTCATTTATTGGTTTGATAACCTGTTATGCAAAATTTCTCCCAAATATGTCAACTTTGTTATCTCCCTTGTACGAGTTATTAGAAAGCAAGCAGCCATGGAAATGAGATATACAGCAAAAGGAAGCTTTTCAAAAAGCTAAAGATGTACTCCAGAACTCTTCGTTACTGGTACACTTTGACCAAGACAAGGAAGTAATTCTCGCTTGTGATGCAAGTCCCTATGGTCTCGGTGCTGTTCTGTCACATGCAACCTCTGATGGTGATAGACCAATTGCTTTTGCTTCTCGCTCCCTGACAAAAGCAGAGAAGAATTACAGACACATTGAGAAAGAAACTTTAGTCTTAGTTTTCGGAGTGACTCGTTTCAGAAACTATCTGCTAGGACGAAAATTTACTCTAGTCACTGACCATCGCCCATTAGTAAACTTGTTATTAGAAGACAAACCAGTGCCATCAGTTGCCGCAGCTCGCATCCAGTGATGGGCTTTGACTTTATCAGCATATGCTTACAATATTCAGTTCGGAAAGGGAAGTTGCACGGAAATGCTGATGCCAGCAGTAGACTTCCATTGAAATCTGAATTGGCAGATCCTCCAGTTCCAGTCGAATCTGTTTTACTGATCCGTCAATTAAATGATAGCCCACTGACGGCACATCTAATCCAAAGAGAGATAGATAAATGTCCTGCTCTTGAGTCGTCTGAGAACATATATTCAAAATGGGTGGCCAAGAAAAGTAGCAGAAAATTTGCAAGCCTTTTGGCATATCAGGAATGAATTATCGGTAGAAGGAAATATCATTCTCAGAGGTTCCCGTGTTTTTGTCCACGGAAGATTTCGTGAATTCGTTTTGAATGAACTTCACAGTGCCCACCAAGGTATTTCCGCAATTAAATCTCTGGCTCGCTCCCATGTCTGTTGGCCTGGTATTGATCGAGACTTGGAGACAAAAGTACGAAGCTGTCTTGACTGCCAAGAAAATGCTACGGCTGCCCCTTCTACTCAAATCTCTTGGCTCATACCTGACAAACCATGGGAAAGAATACACATCGACCACGCAGGTCCTGTGGAAGGTCATTGGCTATTAATTGTGATTGATGCTAAAACAAAGTGGCTGGAAGTGATCCCGGTTCCTAACACAACAGCAGTGTCAACCATCACAACTCTGCGAAATCTTTTTGCCCGCTTCGGGTTACCACAGAGTGTGGTGAGTGATAACAGACCTGGGTTCTGCATTGATGAATTCACTTATTTCTTAGAGAAAAATGGCATTGCGCCTATAAAAACAGCACCGTACCACCCGAATTCAAACGGTTTAGCAGAATGAGTAGTACGCACAGTAAAATCTGCGTTGAAGAAAAATAAGGAAGGAACTTTCATGGAGAGACTGGCTAGGTTTCTTCTAAACTTCAGAAACACCCGTCAGCATCAACAAGTATATCACCAGCTATTGCAATGTTTGGGCGTCCCCTTCGCATGCGTTTGGATCTTATCCGCAATGCTGGGACTCAAATTCCTGAGAAGGAAGAAACTCGGAGTAAATTCTCAGAAGGCACTCCAGTCTGGGTGCGCTCATTTAGCCACGGTCCGTCATGGATCACAGGAACTGTCGTACGCCCAATGGGCAATTCAATGTGCAAAATCAAGACTACTTGGGGTATTTGGTCACGCCATATGGACCAAGTCAGCTACAGACATAATGTGTGTGAAAGTCCTCCAGTTCTGGGTGTGTCAGCACCTTCTCCTCCAGCCCCAAATGTGTCTGATACTTCTACTTCACAACCTGAGGTGGATTTACCACCTGCTGATGTTAATACAGATTCCCCAGCTGATCAGGGTACAACCACCCCGGTACCTCCAGTACTGTCTCCCCAGGTAAGTGTCCTAGACATAGGCAACAGTTCGCAGGCAGACCCTCCGGCGCTCTCGCCACAAGTAGTGAGACAGAATGCAGGCATTCCTCAACTAAGACGCTCAGCTCGTCCAAAGACAAAACCTTCACGTCTGCAATATTAGACTCTAGAGCTCTAGAACTGTTTATTCATTATTTTGAACTATGTCAAGGACAGAATTTATTATTTATTTGAACTGTTGCATGTCTACAGAACTTTTATGTTTTTCTGTGTATCTTTCTTTAAGAAGGAAGAGAATGTTAAAATCTGTTCTGTCTGATACTAGATGGCGCCATCAGCACATGTAAAACGTACCTGGCCGAGATCGGCATTTTGGAGTCAGTTGCTTGCGAGCCGCGATGTAATATGGTCGGATCTTCGATCCGCATGTAATAAATATTAATCAAGTTGCATCCAGTGTAATTATGCTATTATTACTTTAATCACACTCGGTAGTTACTTCATAATCAAACACAATAATTTTATAAAACTTATGAGGTTTCTTGAAGCTGGGAAGTGTTTCCGTCAGCGTCCATGAGGTTGTTTTTGGAGAGTGTCATCACTGACATTTTTATCGTTTTGCTATGTAGTACTTGAACATCGCCTTCATTTTGTTGAAGAGGGACATCATAGCACTAAAGGCTAACAATTGTTCGTACATGTCTTTTTCGACAAACGAAAGAAAAAAAATGCAACTGAGAAAAACCATGAGGGGAAAAATTAGGCCAGAGAGGGGTTACCTTAAAATCTTAAACTCGCCAAGTATGTGACGAAATCATACCAAAAGAATGAAAGGCTAGCGTTACGCTATTTAAAAAAAAACTGAAGTTATTACAATAAATTAAATATAATAGTGAGGGTGCCAAAATTGGTAAACCTGTACACATTCCAATGTCATTGGGTAGAACATTCTCGAAACGTCTCGAGTAACTACCACTGACCAATGAGAAGAGAGGCCGGAAATAAATTTATTTCGCCTTGAAATAGAAGTGCTTTTTCTTGACATCAACGTTTGAAATGATAAAATAAATACTCGATATGCAAAATATGAAAGCTGCTAATACACTGAGTTAAATGATTATGGAAATAACAATTAAAATAAATATGGAGAAATATCGATACTGATAAAGTATGAGTTTAGAAATACGATACAAGTAAATAAACTGATTATTAAAAAAAAAGGACTTAAATGAAATGAACCATGGAGTAAAGAGTGAATGGAGATGAAATCCTAATGGTGTGAAGAAATCGATATAAAGGATTGAATCGATTATCTTCACAACAATAATAGATTTTAATTTTAACCAAATATATTTTGCATATTTTCATTCCTTCAGCTTTTACTACCTTGCCTTTCCCTCCCCTTTAAAGCTGGCCCTGAATGCACCTATAATTGAAACCGTGCTTTTGGAAAACAAATTTAGAAAAGAAAGAAAGATATATCAGAAGGCAAAAAACTTGGAAGAATTTTATTGCTGATTGGAAAACATTATCTTTCTTTTTCAGAAATACGAACTTGATGACACTTCTGGATTACAGTCCTGCAGTCAGTGCTTTTTCATTCACAAAATTTACACCACAACTTTCGGTTAATGCTAATCTTCTCTTTATTTAATTATAGACTTTTCATGGTTAAATAATTATTCGAAAAACTTATGTATTTTAAATAAAAAATTGTTTAATCTAATCGCGAAAAATCTTATCAAATAAAAACAATATTAAAAAAATATGATAGATTTTTTTACTAAACTCTGGCTCTGGAATCCTGTAACTTGCATATAGAACTTAAATATTTAACCTTGATCTCTAATTGTGATAAGAATTTTGCAAATCACTGGAAGAGTGTGCTGAGAAGAGTAAATTTATTCAATTATAGGGATTTTAGTCTAACAAAGCCACCTTTTTTGGTGTACTTTTTCTGTAGAAACCTTTTAATAGTGCAATGTGAATTAAGCATTTTATGAAATCATCAAATAGTTTTTTAAGGATACAAAAAAAAATGCCTCTTTCTACAAAATACCTGTAAAAAGTAATTTCTTGAAATAAAAAATGATAGATTTTTTTAAAAAGAAAAAAAAATTGCCGGCCCCAGGACCCTGTATCTTGCATATGGAGACTTAAATATTTCCCTTGATCTCTAATTGCGATAAAAATTTTGCAAATCATAGGAAAAGTGTGCTGAGAAGAGTAAATTTACTCAATTATTTTAGTGATTTTAGACTAACAAAGCAATTTTTTTTTGTGTATTTTTTCTGTAGAAACCCTATAATACTACAATATAAATTCAGCATTTTATGGATGCATAAAGTCATTTTTTAAGGATACAAAATACCTCTTCCTACAAAATACCTGTAAAAAGTAATTGCTGCCAGATTGTAACAGAAATTGAATTTATCTAATTTTTAACTCTTATAACTAATTCACATAACATTAAAGAAATATTATACTTTAAAAAAAGGATGACCCATTCAGGAGCACTGCAGCAACTCTGTTTGGCATCTGGTGCAAAAAGACATGTTAGTTTATCGATCTATTTTCAGTGCAACAGTGATAAGTGGAATAAAAGTGGTTACCCATTACTAATTCTGCTAAAAATAATTAAACAAAATATATAGGAACCAATTGACTAGAAATAATGTCTACTAATTATTGTTATATATAAATTATGTTTCCGAAGTACCATATTTTATGGAAGAAACGTCGCGGCATTTACGATTTTAAAAGTTAGTTTTTTGTCAAGTGCGACGTTTACAATTTTTTTTTCCGTGTGCGTAAACTTGGGATAAAGTAAAAATTGCTTAAGACTGTTCTCAAGTCCCCTGTGCTCAACAATGCGGAACTTTCTGACTTTGCCGATAGTGAAAACTGCGACATTTCCAATGATGATGCAGATACCGAACCATACAGGTGGATCAAAGAACTTTTCCACCCAGATACTGACGACTCAGATTTTGAGAGCTTTGGATAGAAACTAAAAAAGGATTAAAGTGGATGTGCCATAAAAAACATACTAAGTTGTGCCGATCACTTAAAAAAATGTGGAGTGCCTAGAGTGAGGGGTCCACGTCCCGCGCTCTGGATGGTTTTAGTACCAATTGACGTCTCCTTAATTTAAAAATTACATACAAATATTTAAAACCTGATTTAAATATTTTTAAATAAATTTTAAAATCTTAAGTTATTAAAAATAAGGCGCCCTACACTGTTCAGAACACTTTAATTAAAGTTATATCAATCAGACACTGTCGACAAAAGTAGGAGTAAAGACACAGATGTGGCATTTACGACGGGTGCGGCGATTATGATATTTTAAAGCTTATTCAGACCAATTTTTAGGAGTGTGGCATTTCTTCCATAAAATACGGTATTCTTCATATTAAAAATTGTACCAACTTTGAATTTTCAAACAATAACACCCATTTTTGATATATTATTTAAGTCTCTTTAGATCGGGACAGCCCGAAAAAAGACATTAGTTATTTACATTTATAGCTAACCTTACTTTTCATAAGTAGGGGCCACAATATTTAATGACAGACTCATCACTTCAAAAAGGAAACACCACTCTATACTTTAGTACAAAGTAATGTTTAATGAATCTCTGTACTACAAGACATATTATTATTTACAGGAATGCTGTACATATTTACATCGCAAAACTCAGAAGATATCCACTGATTCGAAAAGCATTTTATCATTTTCCTCCGCCCCTCCTTTAAACTCCGGGGGGGGGGGGACGACGACGACACAAGACTGCCTGCATTTCGCAACCTATACATTGTGCATCTCAAAAAACTCTGCGAAAAAGTATCACAATTGAATCATGGGAGAAATCTATTTGGCAGTCCACTAAAATTAGGGACTGTCGTGTGCTGCCATCTAGTGTAGCAATCTTTAAATATTTGTTACATCCTCCCCCTCTGGTTCCTTAGACATCTCGGCAAAGGACCAGGAACATTTTTCTTTGGCCTACCACGTTTTCCTGAGTGGAATAACTGGTTGGTCGGTAACATTGTTACAACGTTTTAGGGCTGATGTATGATAAGTTCTTATGGGAACTTCAGGAGCTTGTAAACTCGCAACTTCATAGGAAGTAGGTGAGCGCTGTGTGAGCACTGTTAAGAAATATTAACAAGCTTATTTCCCAGTTCTCAATGCCTCTAATTATATTCAATAGTACATTAACCCTGGTAGTATAATTTACAGTTCGTTATTTATAAATCTTTATTTTTATTAAGGTCATTTTATTTAAATAGTATAAGTATAAAGTATTCTGTATTTAAAAGTATTCTGAAATTAAACTCACCTTTTATCTTGCGTTCATTCTTTTAAATCCTTTAGTTATTTATTCAGCTTTACGTTTCTTTAGTTACAGTTCATTGATAACGCCGTATCTTTATTTTTACAACTGCAGATGTTTACGTTTTCCACGCGACATGGTAGAATTTGCGAGAGCGTATGACGTGGTGTACTTTTCTCCCGACAGATGGCGGGAACGGATTTATGAATGAATTAGTTGACGTAGTTCGTCACCGGCAAATCACTATCCCGTAGATCATTCTGGAGAGTGGGCGTGTCGACACGTGCCGTTCCAGCTGCTGTATTTAAAGGGGTTATTTGGAGGGAAATGTGGCTTGGCTTACTTGTTTTATCTACCAATGTTCTCGATACGAGAATTGCTTTAAGCGTTCTCGGGATGCTGCATTTGATCTTGTGGTAAAAGTTTAAAATCATGCGGCTTATTTTTATTTTTCGTTCTGTTTTTAAAATCATCTTTTAAAGTTACGATATTTAAGCTTTTCTGTTCTTCATGGCTTCTAAGTTAAAGTGTTTAAAAATGGCTGTTTTGTTTTAACGTGACTCATTGTTTATTTCATCAATATTTGGTTTATTTTTTAAAGACTGTTTTTATCAAGATATTTTACTGTGAACTTTGGATCTTAATAAAAGAAGTTTAAGCCTGGAGCTTTATCTCATCTGTCAATTTACTTCATCCACTTTTTAACATTTCTTCATTCAACGTACTTCATAGTTTTTCTCATTTACATATTTTAGAAATCCATCCTCCGATCTACTCCCACTGTTGAACTCTGCGTTATCAACATAATTTTTAATCAGTGTTACAAGTGTAAGATGTTGGGGAATTGGTATTAGTGCTAATCCCTAACAGTTTAGGTTATGGGCAGATAAGTCCAGATTTGAGGATATGGATTAATGGAGAGGATTGAATTTGATAATCTTCAGTTGGCCCTTTACCCTTTATAGAGGTCTATGAGAAATATTTAAGTTAAAAAGAATGACGCAGCGTGATTAAAAAGAGGGGGGGGCCGAAGATTTAGTACGTGTCTGAAAAAAAAAAAAAAATTTTTTTTGAAGAAGATTATGAAGAAAGTTTTATATTTTTAAATTCTAGTTTTATCATTCATCTTCATTTATTTATTATTTTTTTTGTTGATGAAAAATGGCCGGCAACACAATAGAAAAGCTGAACTCCACGAATTATGCTGGATGGAGTATTGACATGAAATATGTCCTAATTGACAAAGGACTATGGGACATTATAGAATCTGGTAAAGAGGAGCTGGTCCCGAGTAGTTCAGTAACTGAATCAGATGCAAGCATTTTTAGACAGCGTTCAAGGCAAGCTCTTTCGGCAATATTTTTAAATATTGAGGGAGAATTTAAGCGTGTAATTGCTGAATGTACAAACGCTGTTCAAGCTTGGAACAAAATCAGGTTACATTTCCATCCCGACTCCAGGTCATTCTTGATGAAGTCATTTAGTGAATTGATAGAATGCAGAAAGAAGGAGAGCGAGTCGATAAGTATCTTTGCAACTAGATTAAGGAGGCTTATGAGTATAATTAAAGAACAAGATAAAGGGTTTAACGAGATTTATTTAAGTTTTCAATTAATACGGTATTTACCACGGAAATATGATGGTATTGTGCAGAGTATCTTGAGGTGGTCCGAAGACGAGTTTAAGTTTGAGAAGATAGTTTTAGAATTAGTGTCTGAAGAGACCAGATTGACTGTTCGTGATCAAGATAGTTCTAAGTACGTGCCATCAGCTAATAGTGTAAAATGCAAGAAGAAACCTCGTTTTTATAAGAAATGTTGGCATTGTGGGGTTTCTGGTCACGTTCGAAGCAGGTGTCGCAAGTATCTGAACTCTCGTTATAATCCTGATCAACAGAGCTATCCAACTTATGCAGAATCTTCACCAAAATCCAGGAGTTCTTCTGATTTTTCTCCGACTGTGCCCAGAGGTAGAGGATCTCACCGACGTGATTATCGTGACTCATCGACTGATTCCACTGCTGGCCGGAGTTTTTCTCGTGATTCCAGACAGTATCCTAGATCTCCATCGCCCAGGCCTTACAGAAGATCCCGTAATTTTGGAAAGAATCATGTATCCAGACAACAGCCCAGAAAGCATGGAGCAGATATAGAGGACTTTCCTGACAGCTCACGTAAGTCAACTTATGTTGTATCTCAAGCCAGTTTATGTAATGCATCGGATGTTGACACCTGGATCTTTGATTCAGGTGCTTCACATCATTTCTGTTCTAATCGTAATTTATTTGTTAAATTTTGTAATGTTTCAGATGAACAAATGAATGTGGCTGTTAAGGATATATCTTTTCCGATTGAGGGTAAGGGAGAGGTAAAATTACGCTTTGGACAAAGAGTGTTCACCTTTACGGAGGTGATGTACTCGAGCCAACTAAGACGTAATCTAATCTCTGGCCCTCAGTTGGATAAGAGAGGCTTAACTTTTCTGGGTGGTGGAGGCGTAATTGACATCATGAGGGGAGACATTATTTTATTCAATGCATTTTTGAAAAATGGGTTTTATCAGCTTTTCCCTAGGGCTCCTAAACCTTTGAAAAATGTATCTTTTGAATCTAATTCTGCGGGTAATGCTAAACGTATAAGTAAAATGCAATTATGGCACCGCCGATGTGGGCATATTAGTCCCTCTGTTTTGATTCATACATGCAAAGAAAATGGGGTCCGGGGATTGGTTGATCTGAAAGATAACGATTTTCATTGTGAAGTCTGTAAGTTGAATAAGTTTATAAGACCTTCATTTAAACCCATTGGCAGCATTCGTTCTGAACATCCCTTAGAACTTTTATTTGCAGATGTTTGGGGACCTTGTAGAACTGTTGGGAGAAATGGGGAAAGGTATTTTCTTTCAATTATGGACGACTACTCCCGTAGAGTTTCAGTATACCCAATGAGATTAAAATCGGATGTTTTTGATATTGTCAAATCTCATATTACTCGTGCAGAAAATTTCTTGGGTAGAAAAGTAAAGAATTTTAAGTCTGATAACGGGGGTGAGTTCGTCAATGATAATTTTGAAATATATTTTGATGAAAAGGGAATACATCACGAGTTGACCAATCCATTTTCTCCCCAACAGAATGGGGTCATTGAGAGGTTTATGCAGACGGCTGTCAATGGAGTCCGTACTATTTTGGCTGAAAGTAAATTGAATCCCAGGTTTTGGCCAGAGGCCTTAAAATATTTTTGTTATACCTGGAACCGGGTCTGTCCTAAGTCTTTAACGAAGACTCCTTTTGAATTGTATGGGGGCCGAAAGCCATCTGTGAGGCATCTTAAACCTTTTGGGACAACTGCTTACGTGGGAATTCCTCACCAGAAACGTAATTCGAAGTTAGATCCAAAAGCAAAAAAGGGCTATCTTGTGGGTTATGCTTTTAATACCAAGGGTTACCGGATCTGGATACCTGAAAATGATCAAATTGTTGAAACTATTAGTGTTACATTTAGAGAGATTCCTGAGGATGTTCCTGGAGGCAGTGGATTCGTGATGGGCCCGGGGTCTTGTGATCCTTTCTCCATTGACTCCGGTGATAATCAGGGTGAAGATGCTGGAGGAGTAGATTCTTGGGGACCCTTGAATCCTCCCGGCATACCACCGGATTCCCGGGTTAATGGGGAGGGGGTTGCGGATTCCGAGTCCGATTCCGAAGCTGAAGACGT
This sequence comes from Maratus speciosus, assembly GCA_963932465.1. Lineage (NCBI taxonomy): Eukaryota > Metazoa > Arthropoda > Arachnida > Araneae > Salticidae > Maratus > Maratus speciosus. The sequence goes on from OZ010792.1 coordinate 247,057,182, forward strand.
TAAGACCCCTATTTCCTCCAAGCGAGAAGTTAGGTGGTTACGTAAACCCGTAGTGCGATCTTCCAGGGACAGAACAGATATTTACTATTTTGAGGAAGGTAAAACTAATAGATTAAGATCACCTGCAGAAGTTGAGAGGTATTGTAATGTAAATGGTATTAAGTATGATCCAAATCTTTTTGATTTCAGTGGCTCAAATACGTATGCTGGTTTAGTCCCTATACATTCTGAATCTGATGACGAGAACTCTGATAATCCTGAATCTTCAAATATATCTGCATGACTAGACAATATAATAATTCCTAACTCTTTTAAGCAGGCTCAGAAGTCTCCGCAGCGTGCGATGTGGTTTGATGCAATGCGAAAGGAAATCGGGGTTATGAACGAACGGTCGGTTTGGCATTTGGAAAATTTGCCAGGAAACGTGACCCCAGTGGGCTGTCGGTGGGTATACACGGTCAAGAGGGACGAAAGAGGACGAATCGCTCGTTTTAAGGCCCGTTTGGTGGCCCAGGGATTTAAACAAGTGAAGGGCGAATCGTATGAGGAGTCCTTCAGCCCTGTTGTAAACTTTGGAGTGATTCGATTTTTCTTTTCCCTCTTAGTATCGTGTTGCGGATGGTCACACGTTCAGTGTGACGTAACAAGCGCCTACCTATACGCCCCGCTACGGGAGTCTGTTTTTATGTCACAACCGCCCGGTTTCGTTATCCCCGGTAAAGAGCATATGTATTGCAAACTGGATCGAGCGCTGTATGGGCTGCATCAAAGTGGCCGGGAGTGGTATTATGAAATCCATAAAGTTTTATTAAAGATTGGTTTTAGGAAATTTGAGTCATGTAACTGTACTTACCTTTTTGATTCTGATATAGTTCTGCTACTATACGTTGATGACTTCGTAGTTTTTGGAAAATTTAAGAAGAAGATTGACATAATCCTGGATTTGCTTGGAAAGAATTTTGACATCAAGCTTTTAGGAAGAACACGTAAACTTTTAGGGGTCGAATTTGTTGAAAAGGGGAATTCATTATGCATACACCAGTCTAGTTATATTGATGAGGTGTGTGATAAATTTAAGAATTTTCGAATTCCTATTTCATCTCTCCCTATTAGTAAGGGTGTTATATTATCTAAAGTTAATTGTCCTTCTTCTGATTCCGAAAAGGGGTACATGGCTCGTTTTCCTTACAGAAGCTTACTGGGTTGTTTATCATTTATTGCCAGTAGAACCAGGCCAGATATTAGTTATGCGGTTAATATATATAGTCAGTTTCAGTCTAATCCGGGTATTTCACATTGGGATGGGTTATTACGGTTGCTTGGTTATTTAAAGTATACTCGACACTACCATCTCCGGTTACGGTGTAACGAGGAGAAGTTGGTTGCCTTTTCTGACGCTGATTTTGCGGCGAATCGGGATGACCGAACATCGGTTGGTGGGCAAATAGTCATGGTTGGCAGTTCCCCCGTGGACTGGCGTACCTTTAAAGAAAAGTGCGTCAGTTTATCCACAATGGAGTCGGAATTTGTCGCCATGACTGAGGCCTCCAAAAACCTGGTTTGGTTTGACCGGATCCTGCAGGAGTGTCGGGATAGAGCAATCATACGCGATTTAGGTATCAAGTCGAAGCTTTGTGCAGATAACCAGGCGGCCATTAATTTTGTAAAATCACCTATAGAAAACTATAAATCTCGTCATATAGATGTCAAGTTATTTTTTATTAGGGATTTAATTTACAGTGAAGCTTTTGATTTAGAATATATTCCTAGTAAGTCAAACCTCAGTGATGTCTTTACGAAGCCTCAGACCAAACACGATTTGTTAATTTTTGTTAGAACTGTATTTGATACAGGTTTTTAATGTTTAAATAGTTTTTCAGATTGTTTTTAGATTTTTGTTTGAAGTTTTTAGAAATCATACTGCGTACCACCATTTTTCTTCAGTATAAGATTTACGTGTATTAAGATGTATAAAGTTTGTAATCCTGTGTACGTGGTGAGTGGCCATAGCCATTTACATGGTTTAAACAAACGATGTTTAGCAAGTTTTTATCTAGCTTTTTATGAAGTCTCTTGATCACAATTGTTTTTCATTACCTTTTTCGTCTAGCTGTTAAGCATTTAATTCCCATCCAATGGTGGAAATGGTGCCTCTTACCATTCTATTCTTGGGGGTTCGAGCAGCCCACAGTACCGTTTCGGGTGGGTGGTCCCTTGGGAGACAAATGCCAGAGAACTTTCTGAGGTAGTTTGTGTGAGAGGTAACCGCCACTGGCGGATCTGCTGCGGGCATTGTATTTTTGATTTTGTGAGTCCCTAGTTTTTATATATGAGAATGTCACTAGTCCCCGTTTATCAGCTGGTTGAGAGAAGTATATGTAACTTGTTTTTTTTTGGATATATCTATTTAATAGTTTAAAGTTTCTGATTAATCTGTTTGAAGTTTAAATATATATTAAATTAAAGTTAAAGTAATAGAAATTAAGTATATGAATTTTTGTTTAGGAAATCCAGTTTCTCTCCTTTGTAGCAACAGTTTTTTTGAGGTTTTATGTTTTTAAAGTTGTTATACCTTTGTTAAGTCTTAAGCTGGATTTAGTACTGTTATATTTATATAGAAGTTTTGTTACAGGAATATATCTTATGATAATGGACTATTTTTGTATTGATTATGTTGTTTCTAATAGATCTTTTATTTGCAGGCATCTGATATCTTCAATGTGAATATTTGTGCGAATGTAGGTAGAGAAAATGGATATTGCTGTAAGATGTTGTCTGTAGATGGATAAGTGTACAGCTATTTATTGTTGTGTCTTATTAATCAGATGCCAAGTTATTGCTTAAGTTTGTCATTTTTACTGGATTTTGGAAGCTACTGGGAGAGACTGATGAAGTTACTCTAATTAATTTTTCTATCTTTGTTCTTGTTAAATAAAAGTTATTTAAGTTTTGTATAAATTTGCATATTTAGCTGTGGTCAAGATGACGGAGTTGGCTAGTATGTATAGTTTCAAATTGAAACGTTACTTTTGTAAGTTGGTACGTATGTTGATTTTTCATTGTGATATTTTTCAATTTGTTAAATGTTTGAATTGTGTTTATATTGTTAGAAATTTAAATTTTGAATTTTTGTAAAGAGGCCATGAATGGATTTAGGCGAGTTTTTATGCTGGATCTTTTGGCTTTTGACTTTAAAGTTTTTTTTTGATGGTTAATTGGTGGGATTTCGTTTGGAAATTTTTGTTGGGCATTTCTCGGTTTTTAATGTTAGTTGTTAAATTTAAAGCATTGGGAGTTTATTAATGCTTAATTCTTGTTAGTTGTTAGCCATTATCGGGCATTTCTCATGTTAAGTGTTAGGATTAATATTTCGTTTAGTTTTGTTCATTGTTTTTAACCGTTTTTATAGAAAGAAGGTGTTCCATGGTCTGTGAAGATTTTTTAGATCTTTTATTTTTCGTTTTCGATTGAGACATTGAGAGGGGGGGCACTTGTTAAGAAATATTAACAAGCTTATTTCCCAGTTCTCAATGCCTCTAATTATATTCAATAGTACATTAACCCTGGTAGTATAATTTACAGTTCGTTATTTATAAATCTTTATTTTTATTAAGGTCATTTTATTTAAATAGTATAAGTATAAAGTATTCTGTATTTAAAAGTATTCTGAAATTAAACTCACCTTTTATCTTGCGTTCATTCTTTTAAATCCTTTAGTTATTTATTCAGCTTTACGTTTCTTTAGTTACAGTTCATTGATAACGCCGTATCTTTATTTTTACAACTGCAGATGTTTACGTTTTCCACGCGACATGGTAGAATTTGCGAGAGCGTATGACGTGGTGTACTTTTCTCCCGACAGATGGCGGGAACGGATTTATGAATGAATTAGTTGACGTAGTTCGTCACCGGCAAATCACTATCCCGTAGATCATTCTGGAGAGTGGGCGTGTCGACACGTGCCGTTCCAGCTGCTGTATTTAAAGGGGTTATTTGGAGGGAAATGTGGCTTGGCTTACTTGTTTTATCTACCAATGTTCTCGATACGAGAATTGCTTTAAGCGTTCTCGGGATGCTGCATTTGATCTTGTGGTAAAAGTTTAAAATCATGCGGCTTATTTTTATTTTTCGTTCTGTTTTTAAAATCATCTTTTAAAGTTACGATATTTAAGCTTTTCTGTTCTTCATGGCTTCTAAGTTAAAGTGTTTAAAAATGGCTGTTTTGTTTTAACGTGACTCATTGTTTATTTCATCAATATTTGGTTTATTTTTTAAAGACTGTTTTTATCAAGATATTTTACTGTGAACTTTGGATCTTAATAAAAGAAGTTTAAGCCTGGAGCTTTATCTCATCTGTCAATTTACTTCATCCACTTTTTAACATTTCTTCATTCAACGTACTTCATAGTTTTTCTCATTTACATATTTTAGAAATCCATCCTCCGATCTACTCCCACTGTTGAACTCTGCGTTATCAACATAATTTTTAATCAGTGTTACAAGTGTAAGATGTTGGGGAATTGGTATTAGTGCTAATCCCTAACAAGCACTACATAGGGTCCCTCACGTTGAGGACTGAATTTGGCAGTTCTTTTCTGACCAGCCTTGCTAACGGGATGGAGTTCTATCCATACATGGTCACCAGGAGAATACCGAGGTCCTTCTCTCCGTCTTCTGTCACATACTGTTTTCTTTTGCATTGTTTGACTAAATCTTTCACTTGCTTAGTGAACTTAGCAAATTTGTTTGGTTTCGGGTTTATCTCAATGGAGACTCTACCAATTTCACAGGAGCGCAGGGTGGCTTCTCTCCCTGGCTGAAAGATGGTTTCATACCTTTTAGCAAGTAATTTAATTCTGACTTCTGGCCAGAAAATTCAAGAGGCTTTGGAAGAAGATCTGCAAAGCCATACTTTATATGAGGCATATCACCGAAATACCAACGTTTGTTCTTAACATCTGGTACAAATCCTGACTTATTAAGAAAGTCTCTTCCTAAAAGGGTTCTGTTCCCTTTAGCTTTAGGTAACACAATAAAATTTGTACAAAATTTTCTTTCTTCAATTTCTGCAGTAACAGTTGTGGTCAAACTGTCTTCTTTTGACCGCTGGCCGTTTGCTAAGGACATGTTCAGAGAAGTCTTCTGAAACTTTGCACCTTTTTTCTTTTAACACAGAATACAATGATTCACTAGCCAGGCTGTGACTGGATCCGGTATCAACGCAGGCTTTGCCATAGACCCCATTAATTTTCAGGTTTACTGTGGTTAAAGGTGTGGTTGTGGTTGAGCATGTGTATATCTGGACTTGCTCAAACTGAGAAGATTGTTTTTATCACAGGTTTGTAAGTAGAGCACTTAGCACAAATAAATCCGGGAGCACCACAACCATAACATTTCAAGGTTCGGCGATCTTCAATCAGTGGTTCGTACAGATCCGAGAATTTTTCCAGGAAAACTACCAGTATTTTTTTTATAGAAGAAAAAATCTAGTTTAAATGCATGAAATTTCACCTTCTTTTAAGGAGAGATTTTCTGCAAGAAAATACTGGTGCTGAAGAGTTTTTTGGTCTGCAAAATTCCAGATTTATGAACCCTGCTATACGGTCATTTTCAGAATTGGTAGGGTACTTTTTCCCATGACTCCTTAAACTAACTATTGACAAAAGAATAATACATGATATCAATCATCTATTACAAGCTAATCTGCACTCAACTTGGTAGAACTTTTAGATATCACATTATTCGTTTTAGAAAATTGCGTAGCATTGTGTAGATTTAATGGAACTTTAAACATGAATGGAGAATGCAGCAAAATCTTCTATCTAGACTCAAAGATATAATATGAAGCCATTTTCATACTTGGTACTGTGCAAATGTGTTAAACCTTGTTAAGACAGATACAACACAAACAAGTAAAATTAACATGAGTTTGTTAAAATTTTTGCGTCCTCTGAAAATCCAAGGTCTGCGTCCTTTTCCCTGTCCTAGTCCAACACTGTTTGCAATGACATAGTTACAAAACAAACTTAATTATGCGCCAAACTACTTTTCATTACATTATGTCAAATTGCTATTGACACAATTATAGATCTTTTACCAACAAAAATACATACCTTAAATAGAAGGGACAGTGATAAATATACTTAGATATGCAAAAAATTTTCCTTTTTGGTGAATACTTGGAACCGAAGGTTTTCTTTGCATTTTTCTAATGAGTATAAAAACACAGAGATAAATAGGCTTATTATTTCCTTTATATTTAAGATAAATTATTCTTCAATATGTTGCCTAAGTAATTCCGATATTGAAAATAATCTTTAATTTGTCACTAAGAATATTTGATAGGGCCTGTGTGTCAGACGAAATTGCTTTATAATGATCTAAATTTTATCTAATCAAAATTGTATTTTTTTCTTATATAGGCTAACTGATAGATTGACAAATATTTCTCCATACATTGGCAATACAAAGTTTTCCGTACATTGGAATTATTACTTTTTTGTGATGTTACAATAACAGAAGATGAAAAATATATAATATTGAATTTTGTTCATTTACTTCATAATAAAAAAACATAAATTATATAGAAAAATACTCCAATTGATGGGTGACCTGATTATGAGCAATTTGTTGCTTCAAACTTCTGTCATTATTGACAATTGCACTGTTTGGCTATATATTTGGTTTACCAAAATGATAAATGAGAAAGTACACAAATATCCAAATTTTTAATTAACTTAGTAACCCCTATTCTTATTGTTGAACAAATTATTCCTTGAGGATTGCACTTATGTTCTAAAGTGGAAGCTGGGTTCCCAGAGCACTCATCTCTGTTGAACAAATTTTTTTTACTTAAACTTCTCTAAATTAATTATTAATTTTTTTTTAATTTGAAAAGACAATGAAAAATAGAAACTTGCTACCTGCTAAGCCTACTTACAATTTATGATTGTGATGTCTTAACCATTAAATTTTTTAAAGATAATTTCAATGTATTATGGAATGTCATATGAGACACCAAAGTTTCTACATAACAGGAAAAGTCTGGAAGGCCTGAATAACCCAGGAAATTTCAAAATGTGTGAAATACCCAGAAAATATGGAAGTAATTTAAAAATTCCCTCAAAAAATCTAGAAAATTTAGGGACTTAATTTTTTTAGCAGATCTTTTCTTTTTTTTTTTTTTTTTTTTTTTTTTTGCCATTGACAAAAATTATATTTGACATAATCTGTATTTTACACACATGAAATATAAAAGTTACTATTGTTGATTTAAAAAATGTTATTGCCGAGATTTGCACCCAGCTAACATACAAGCAGCAATAAAATAAAGTAAAACACAAATTTATCATATATGCAATCAAACAATGTCAAATTTTCCACCGCCTTATTAAAAAAAAATATTTTTTCAAATATAATTTGTTTTAAAACTATTTCAGTTTAATTATTGATTATGCCTTTAAAAAATAATTTTCAAGCATAAAATATTTTTAAATATTTCTATATCACATGCAGTCCAATTACAAAAGATAAATCTGTTTGCACTTAAAACAGTATAAATATTTCAGCATTTATTTCCTACTAACATTCCAGAATTAAATTAAAACTTCATCAATAAATGAATTAAAAATACATATAGTATAAATAAAACACAAATCTAACAGACGTGTAATCGAACAATGCACTTAAACTGCTGAAATGGTTAATATGAAAGTATGGATTTTAAGAAAATTCAAATCTTTATTTGAATACATTATTGATATTTTTTATATATAAATGCTTTTTTTGGTGTTTTTAATGGGCAATCTAAACATTAATGTGAAATATGAAAATTTTATTACAGTTGAAATAAAAATTTTTTTGACCTATGTTCTGTAACCCGAGTCTGGGTTGGATCTCCTAGTGTATTTAATTAAAAGAAATTAGAATGTGGACTGTATATATTTAATACTATCTGAATGAAATGTGATGTTGACATTTGTTTGATCATCAAGCAATGATCTGTAGTATAGACAAACTTTAAAATATATATATATATGTGTAAAATACTGAAATATTAATCGGTATGGTGTTTATTATTTATATTTTATATCCTATAAATATTTAAATACGTTTTATTGATTCTTCCATTTCATATTATTTGTTTCTATTCTGCTTTCATTTTTAATCAATTCACTTGATTTTATGGTTGTTTGGGCACAGGGGAAAATAACTTTTAGCTTTAGCTTATTTTTCCCACAGAAAACAACCATTTTGCTTATATAATTGAATTCTGTGCCCTTGATAACGTAATTCAATGTATAAGCTTTTCAATTTTTCTCGGTGTCCACTTTTTTCTTTTTCTTCCATAATAATTCTTATATTAATTTTTTTTTTTTTTTTTAATACTTACAGCTTTAATTCATAATATTTGACAGTGGAAGGTTATGTTTAATTAATGGTTATATATATATATATATTACTATTTAAAAACTTCTTTAGCAAAGTATTAACCAAAAATTGCCAAACAAGGCTTAAGAATTTATTGTTTAGATAAAAATCTCATAGTAATTATTCAAGTTTTAGTTAGGTTATCCCCATTACAAATCTATTTCAATATTTTATTTATATATGTCTTTCTTATTCTGTAATTGTAAATTGAATTGAATTTTTGCTTTCACATTTTGATAGTATTTGAATCCCTTTAAGAGCATTCCATTCATTTGTAATAAATATATTGAGTTGAAATTATGTTTTTTCTGTGTTTTGTTTATCATTTTTTTTTCCTTTTAAGAATTTGCTTGGTTCAAAAGAACAATAATTTTAAATTTCTTTTTTATATTAGAAGCCATTCAACCAATGTCTAGTGTAACAGTTTCTCTTGGAATTGATTTCAATGAAAGTACACAGCCTGCCAAATTTGAATTGAAAACTAATGAAAATAGTTACTCTTTATCAATAAAAGCTCCAATTGGAGAAATAATCCAACCTGTATTTTTTTCTGAAGAGGAGTTCATTGCGGCTCAAAGTGAGTATCAATATATATATATTTCTTTTGCATGGTGCTAAATTAGGGCTGAATTTGTAGCTTGCCATTTGGCAACAACCGCAATAACACAATAAATTTGCCTTATTAGATTCCACCAATCAGAAGCGTGATTTCACCACTTAAACTCGCGTCATTTTAAAAGAAAAATTTCAATGGTTTTCATAAAATGTAAACATATTAAAACGATTTTGTTTAATTATGCACTAATCGCGTAAAAGCAGAACACAGATTATTTATTCTGAAATAATATTAAGTAATCGCTGTAAATAAAATTAAAGTGAATAATCTTTCATAGTAAGCAATATGAAAAACAAAATGTTTCCAATGAAGATGATGATTAAAATAGCAATTAATAATGCATAATTAAACAGAATCATTTTAATATGTTTACATTTTATGAAAACCATTGAAATTTTTCTTTTAAAATGACACTATTTTAAGTGGTGAAATCACGCTTCTGATTGGTGGAATCTAATAAGGCAAATTTATTGTGTTATTGCGGTTGTTGCCAAATGGCAAGCTACAAATTCAGCCCTATTTTAGATAATGATGTCATTCGGAAAATAAAAGATGCATTTTCATCCATGAATTAAAATATTTTACTATAACTGTGTCAGTGATGACGTCATATTCCTGATCCTTATTCCTACACATAAATAGATTGAACTCTTGCTATTTATTTAAAGATTCTTGGTATACACAAAATAAAATATTTCTAAAAATTACATAATTTCCAATTAATTAAAATGAATATTTAATGAAACTTGGGAATTTTAAAACAATTGCTTAAATGATGCTTTAATCTTAGAAGGGATGAATGGTTCTGATGATGAAAATGGTGTTATATTTGAAAGAAAGGATTCATTCTTATATTGACTCAAAAGTATTATGGCACACAATAAAATTGTTTCAAACAAACAACTGATTTCTGGGAAAGTTTTCCATAGTGTAAAGGAGTTACCTCCCGGGGGAAAAAAAAAAAAAGAAAAAAAAATGCAGAAAAGGCCAGGAAATGCACTGGAACGATTTGTTAGGAACAGCCAATGACGTCATGAGCTACATCTAATTCAGCAAATTGAAATTCGGAGCAGGAGCTATTTTTAAACACAGTACGATCTTTTGGCAGATGTAAGAATGGCAATGGCCATTGGTTCGTTTTACGGTCACGTGATGCATTCAGAAAATCAGCTTTTTTGATCAAATGTTTCTTTTAGACACATCAGAAAATGTATTGTTCATGTTTTGTTAACTTGCCAAGTGTCTGTGAGATATTGTATTTTTTACGTTGGGTGAATTTCAGATAGTGTTTGTTGATTTATATTGAACTATTTTGGTATCAGGTAGTGTTTTTTCAAGAGTTTTTCAAAATAAATTTAAGCCATTCTGTACAATGTTATGCGCAATAAGTTTTTAATTAATTGTGTTCCAAGGTAATTTTTTTTCGGTTAATTATTTTACATTTAAAAATCAGTAAAGTTCATAATGTTAAAATGTGTTTATGCCTATTGTAGCACTAACTGAATACATTTTTAATTGTGATTTCAACAAAGTTGACAATTGCTGTTTTTTTACCTTACATTTTTTTTTAATTTTGCATAGTTTAAAAGGATTTATGATAGTAATCATTATGGCTAGAGTTGCTGCAAAAAGTGTGGAGCAAGCAAAGTGAGTTGAGAGCGTGTAGAGGTTTCAAGGTGGATTCTGTCGCAATTCACGGGGGGTTGGCAAGCATTAGTGAGCAGGGTGCAGAGCCCCCTAGTATTAATTATTATGCAGACTTTATTTGATTTGGTTAAAATTTCTCTCTGCAATTTTTTTTTTTTTTCAGTTACTAATAAACAGTGTATTTTCTAAAGAAAATATTTAGTGATGCACTCAGTTACGATTTTAGCCTAGCGCAATTGTAGGCATGTTGTATTTGTCTGCACCCAATCAAACACAAATTATGCAAGCCAATTTCAGCAGCATATTCAGTGTTAAAATAAGCTTTTTTCTTTAAAATGCAAACAAGGCTCATAGAGAATTTTAATCTAAACATATTTGTTGTTTACAAACAATACATAAACTTAACAAATCACATAAATATCCACATTAGCTTTAAGGCTGGTTTTGCAGGAATCCAAAATTTTAAACTTTATATGTCCTTTCATTGGATTCACAAAACATTTATGGGTGTGCAATGTGTGTATTAGAGGTCTGCATGGGTCAAAATATCTTGGGCTGACCCATATAAAAAATTAGTGGCCTCTGATATGAAATTTTAAAATTCAGCCCAGTCCATAAAAAACTAGTTGGATGTGCACAATCCCAAAACTTTCTTCTATCTTATACATCTTAATATTTCAAAACCTAGTTACACATGTTAATACTTCAATATTATTAGTTCAATACTATACCAACTTTGATTTTCATCTTAAATTTCTGCTCAAGTCAATTAAACGGACTAAAAACGAGTTAATCTATATCATGATATTTGTTAAAATTATTAATTTTTCCTTATTCTGTCGTTATCAGCTGTTTGCGAATAGCCGGCATAGCAGGAAGCGAGTTCCCGCCGCTGCATGAGCCGCCGATGCACAATAGAACTACGAACAATCAATAAAAGTATACAAAAATCGCTAGCACGGAGCCCCTTTAACGCGCAATATTTCCAAATTCAAGGAGAACCTGTTGGCCAAAGGCAAAAACAAGCACAAACATTTTGGTTCAATTGTATGCATAATTTTATACGCTGTTCGATGGTACAATAATGAAAATGGCACAGAGATCGGAATTATAGCGCCCCCTTCTTTCAGAATTTTTTCAAGTTCAGGGAGGACTTGTTTGCCATAGCCAGAAACATGCATCAAAAATTTGGTTCAATTATATGGATAACTTCATACACTTTTCGATGATACAATACTGAAAATGGTACAGACATCGCAATTATAGTGCCCCCTTCCGGCAGAATTTTTCCAAATTCAGGGAGGACCTTCGTGACATGACCAAAAATAAACACATAAAATTTGGTTCAATTCTATGCATAACTTCATACACTTTTCGGCGGTACAATATTCAAAATGGCACAAAAATTGTACAAAAATCGCTATTACAGCGCCCTCTACGAGCGATTTTTTTACAAATTAAGGGAGGACCTCCTTGCCATAGCCAAGAACTTAAAATTTTTTTTGGTTCAATTCTATGCATAACTTCATACACTTTTCGATGGTGCAATATTCAAAATCGCACAAAAATTGCTATTACAGCGCCCCCTAACGGCGAATTTTTTGCAAATTCATGGAGGACCTGCTTGCCATATCCAAAAACTTAAAATAAAAATTTGGTTTAATTCTATGCATAACTTCATACACTTTTGGACGGTACAATATTCAAAATCGCACAAAAATCGCTATTACAGCGCCCCCTACCGGCGAATTTTTTCCAAATTCAGGGAAGACCTGCTTGCCATAGCCAAAAACTTAAAATAAAAATTTGGTTTAATTCTATGCATAACTTCATACACTTTTGGACGGTACAATATTCAAAATTGCACAAAAATCGCTATTACAGCGCCCCCTACCGGCGAATTTTTCCAAATTCAGGGAGGACCTGCTTGCCATAGCCAAAAACTTAAAATAAAAATTTTGTTCCATTCTATGCATAATTTCATACACTTTTCGATGGTACAATATTCAAAATCGCACAAAAACGCATTTACAGCGCCCCCTACTGGCGAATTTTTTCCAAATTCAGGGAGGACCTGCTTGTCATATCCAAAAACTTAAACTAAAAATTTGGTTCAATTCTATGCATAACTCCATACACTTTTGGATGGTACAATATTCAAAATCGCACAAAAATTGTTATATCAGCGCCCCCTACCGGCGAATTTTTTCCAAATTCCGGGAGGACCTGCTTGCCATAGCCAAAAACTTATAATAAAATTTTGGTTTAATTCTATACATAACTTCATACACTTTTTGATGGTACAATGGCGACAGACAGACGGACAGACGGACACACAGACAGACAGACATTTTCTATAAACATGTTTTTTAGAATCTCTGACCCCTAAAACATGCAAATCCGTTGAAAACCGGAAGTCGAAAAAAATTTCGATTACAATACTTTCTTCTATTGAAGATAGAAGAAAGTAAAAATTTATTGGTCTGACTTGGTATAAAATCTAAAAATTCCATCCAAATCTGACCTGCCCGGCTCAGTTTTACTAAAACACCTATATTTCTGAAGTAACTTTATCCTACAATTACATTTATTGAAAAAGCACTCTTACTTATGCATAGATTTTATTTTCATATTATACATCCACAATTCATGGAATATGGAATAATTATACTATTAATAACCATTTAGACAATTATGTACTTAAATACTTATTAAAAATACAGTAGGCTCCCTCAAATTCGCACAGCTTGGGACCACAGGTTGTGCAGGTTTTAGAATTTTGCGGATTTCTGGTCATTGCTTTGTTTATATTTTTTAAACAATAATTTGAATGTAATCATGCAATCAGAATTATAATGAATGCTTGGAATATAGTAAAATAATAAAATAATTAAATAAAATAATAACTAAATAATTTTTCGAATGATTAAATTATTAAAAGTAAAGGTTGAGTAAATAATTAATAATGTATAATTAAATATGCATAATACAGATGAGATACATTTTCTTGGAATTATTCAATGAAACTTTTTACATAAATACACACTATTAATTCATATATAAATCATAAAGTAAGGAAATTTTATTTCAGGTTTAGCCAGTCTTAATAACCAAAAAAACTAGATTGATTAATACATAAATATGTTTAGTAAAAAGACTGATTACCAAAGATATCAGCAACATCTTGAATTTTTTCAGAAAAAAAATTATATTTCCTGCTTGAAAAAACATGAATTCAGTCATTTTAATGAGAATTGTGTTTAAAATATGTACAGAATGTTATAACATTTCAAATGAAAATCAAATTTCAAATTATTTTTGCTTAAAAGGCGCAAAGACCAACTTAGTGAAAAATATTCCATGCCGGGAATCGAACCCGGGTCATCAGTATAGCGCACTGACGTTCTACCGCTAAACCACATGGAACGATACCCAGCCTGGAACTTCTCACTATTACAAGTTGGCAAGGCTACAAACACAGCACAAGATGGAATATTTTCCGTGAGCCACCAACACGGGGCAAACACAGACACTTAATTAAATCCAGCATCGATGAATTATAATATGAATAATTCCTTGCCAACTTGTAATAGTGAGAAGTTCCAGGCTGGGTATCGTTCCATGTGGTTTAGCGGTAGAACGTCAGTGCGCTATACTGATGACCCGGGTTCGATTCCCGGCATGGAATATTTTTCACTAAGTTGGTCTTTGCGCCTTTTAAGCAAAAATAATTTGAAATTTGATTTTCATTTGAAATATTGTATTCAAGGCGAATGTTTCTCTCTGGAAAAATTTCCAAATATTAATAATGTTATAACAATTTTTAAAAAGGGTAATTTTGACCCTATATCTGAACTGAAAGTTTCATTCTTTACATCAGTGATGATGTGCGGATTTTAGGCGTTTGTGGATTTGAGGGAGTCTACTGTATTGACTTAAACAATCAGATGATGATTTAGTGAGAAAATCATCATAGTTTAGAATAAAAGAAAAATATCATAAAAGAAAATCACAATTTAAAAACACTAAACTAAAAGGAAAAAAAAAAGTAAGTTTTTAAAAATGTATCTCTTTAATTTAATAAACGAAGGTAGATTTCTAAAAATTTCATTTAAAAAATGTACAATATCACTTTATTTTTATGAAAATAAATAAATACAATGCTATCCCAGCATGGGTTTGGAGGAAAAAAAAGGTCCAGACCCAGTCTGTCATGAGTCAGCAGAAGAAAAGTACAGCCTAGGCCCATGCAGAACTCTGATGTGTAGCCCTGTTAACCCTCTCCCCCAGAAAAACACTCTTCTAATAAGATATTTATTTTTCTTTTATTACTTATCCTGGGAAAGGTAAAAATACATTGAATACAGTTGAAAGAAATTGTAGTAATTAATTGATTTTCAAGAAAGCTACACAGGTTTAGGAAATTTTCCAATTTGAAAATTAGTATTGTAATGTTCTATGTATTTCAACACTAAGAATCTGGAACAATTCAAAGATACCATACTTCATATTTAATTATATATATATATTTACCCTATATATATATATATATATATATATATAAAATCCTAACGAAATGAATTTATGAAACGGATACATGAAACAACTGAAATGAAACAAATTTATGAAACAATTAGATGTAAATCTCCAACTGAGCGAAAAATGTCCAGACCAGGATTCGAACCAGGGATCTCCTGGCTGAAACCGCAAGTGCTCTACCATCTGAGCTATCTATCCCGGACGAATCTGGTGGAACTTTCTCACCCAACTAACCTTAATGATTATAGAATTTGGTCTGAAACCTGGTTCAGCTCAACAGAATAAATCTCAGGTAATGGAACTCCAGAAATTGCTGGATACGTAATTACACTAGATTAATTTTAACACAATTATTCTAATTGGTAAATAAATCATATTAGATGTAAATTTCCAACTGGGTGAAAAATGTCCGAACCAAGGATCTCCTGGCTGAAGCTGCTAGTGCTCTACCATCTGACTATCCCTGACAAATCTGGTGGAACTTTCTCACCCAGCTAACCTTAATGATTATAGAATCTGGTCTGAAACCTGGTTCAGCTCAACAGAATAAATTCAGGTAATGGAACTCCAGAAATTGCTGGATACGTAATAACACTAGATTATTCTAGTGTAATCTACCGTTATAGGCCGGATGTTGTTGTTTATGCTATTAATTCTTTCCCCAAATTGGCGTCGGAAAAAAAATCATGCTAATATCCAATGCGTATATGACATCTGTGCCAAACTTTCATATGAAAGGTGAAGGAATCAGACCACATTTGTTTATCGCAGTTGATGACTTGAACTATTATAATATAGATGAAATGATGGTGATAGAATAATATATGGCAACTTATCACCTGTTCCTAGCTAACATTAAAGTGTCAAAATGAAACCTGGAGTATAAAAAGCGAAGTGGTCGGCCCGGAATTGTTGATGATAGTCACATGACTTAGACTATTGTTCTAGAGATTGTTTTAAAAAACCAGGAGACAAAGACTCTGTATACTTAATTCATTTTATTTTAGCTTCTTTTCAAATGTTTAACTGATCCTCTTTAATCAAAAACGAAAACAACCATTGGATGTCTTAACAGCAACTGATTCTTAATTATTGCAATCAAAGGGAATTGAATGGAAACCCATTTACAGGGAGATCTGCACAGTTTTTTTCAGTATAATTCAATCCTCTCTAACATTTTTAAAACTCATCAGATTAGTGTGTTTTTAGATTCTGTGGTGTCTGAACGGTGGTTGGCGAGCGTAGCTTGCAGGAGGCTGAGCCCCCTAGTATATATATATATATATATATAATTTTTTTTTGGGGGGGAGAGGGGGGTTAAATCTTTAAACTAGAAATGGACGTTTTATTAAAACATGTATATGGAAGTGTGTCAATAACAATAAAGCATAAAGTAATTGTTTTTCATTTAGTAATATCAATTTCTGATAGACATTTCTTTGAGGACAGTCTTTTATAATTATTTAGTAAAATAAACAATAAAAATGTATAAAATGAAGTAGATACTTTTTGAATAATTTTTATTCACACATACTTAATATGCATTATTTCTTTACTTCAATCAATATTTTGTGGTTAATTCATTAAGTCTTCTAGAATTTTCAAACTCTCACAGTTTCTAAAACTCATAACTCTTGATATATTCTAAAATTTTCTAAATTTTCACGGAAAAGTGTTAACTGTTGCAAATTTATATTTTTTAAAGAGACTTAAGTACTTGTATTATGTCTTTAATTAAATGGATTTTATTTGCTATAATACATTTAGGTTAATTTTTATAATTTTGATTGAGCAATTTAATTTTCTCATTTAAAGTTTACTTCTGAAAAAAAACAAAGTAACATACAGTATAGGATCCGGAATCCTTGGGACCTGGGGCATTCCGGATAAGGGGTTTTTCCATAATTCGGAACACTACCACAAATATTTTCTAATGTACATAATTATGAAATACAGGTTAGCATAAATAATATTAAAAATACTGTATTACACATTTGTTGAATTAATTCAATAAAACACAAAGAAAAGTTTAATTAACTTTTATTTCCAAAAAAAAAAAAAAAAAAAAAAGTTAAGTAATAATTTGAAATTATAATAAAACTTACAAATGAACAAAATCAAAAATAAAATTTCGTTTTGGGGTTCAGATGCTTGGGAATTAGTTTTTTGGAAAAATCCTTTTAAAGTTGGCTGCTTGTAATGTTTCTCTTTTACAAGCTGGTCTTGAACTTATATAAGGACATTATTTGTTGTTCATGGAAATAACTTCTTTGTTCTGTGCCTTGAATTAATTGTTGAGTGTAAAATATCATTTGTTCATTAGATATTTTTTCTACCTCCTCATTCTTGTCATCATCATCGCTACTATCATCAGATGCATCTTAGTCATCATTTCACAAATTTCACTGTATGTCATCTGATGACTAAATGGAGCATTATTGTCTATATTGAAAAAAACTTGAACTGCATCTTCATCCAATAATTGGGGAGGGAGGGAGAGGAATATATTGAAAGTTGACTTTTTATTTATTTTTGTTTTGTTTACGAATTTATCGCATGGAAAGCGGACAGAAAAATACAAGACGCAAAATTATCAACACTTAAAATGCAGATTTCCGCAAATTCGCAGAGATAAAGAAATGCATAATTACTATAATATTCCATTACCCCACCCTCCCCTATTTTGTAAACAAATTTGATATTAAAAAAAAATCCCATGAAAAAAATCCCCCCCTCCCCCTCTTTCCAAAAAAAAAAAAAAAAAATTGCGCCATATCACCTTTCTGTCTTATCGATTCCGAATCTCTGCTTTTCTTTTTCTACTGTTCGATGGATGCAGCTGATCACGATAAAACGAACGTTTCTCTCATTCTCCTAATTGGCCGAATTGTGAGTGCGCCTTTAATGACGTCAAAGGTCGGAGCTTGCCAACAGATTTCCGATTGCGGAAAACGCGTTCAAATTCTAAGTGATGTTTCGAATATATTTTTTTTCAAAAGGTTAAAATTAAAATTTTTTATAATGGATTTTAGCGTTTGAAACAGAAAAATACAAAATTTAAGAATATGTAGTTAGTTTTCCCATATTTCTAAAGGTTACGCCAATGCGAAGTCATAAAAATGATAGAAGAGAGAACTTATGTCCGATGATTGCGTATATTCAATTCTTACCTTTCACGGGAGCGTCGTAAGTGGGATCGCAGGGAGAGCGTGCTTTTAAGTTCGCGATTTTTAAGTTCTGTTTTTTAATTATCTCGGTTAACAAAAAAAGAAAAATCTGAATATCAGGGCAAGCTTTGGACTATTCTTATAAACATTTTCGGATTTCAACAGGCGGTAGATTTCGATAGCCACTTTTAATCCCTGTAAGCAGCCTCTCCGATTCCTTTACGATTTTTTGCCGCGTTTGGGGGTGGGGGGAGATTAATGGGATATTACGGTACCTTGAGGTGTATGAGAAAAAGTTTAAAATATTCAAAATATCGATTTATAAAGCATGTTAACTCTTCAATAAAATATGAAAAAAAAAAAAAAACTGCAAATTTTTATGAAATGAAAGCTTTTACAAAGTTTCGGTTTCAGATCGTTTAGCGTTCCGGTTTTTAGAGTGCTCCGGATATCGGGACGCCGGATAATAGATCCTATACTGTACCACTAAAGCAGAGTTGGACAAATTTGTAGTGTCAGTTATATGCTCTGTAATTACAATTTAATTGTATGTAATTAATTATAGTTACATGCCATAAAATCTTGCAGCACTGTAGCTGGAACCACCTCCCATCTCATTATTTGATGAAATTTCTGTGCTTGAATGTGTGTAAGCAATTACATATAGTTAAATTGTAATTGTATTGCAGATAAATTATTATAAAAATTATTGAATACATGCATTAATGTGTTAGGAAATAAATGCAAAAATTAATAAAATATCTTATGAGTTCAACTTAAAAGCACACAGAAAGGCTGTTAAATATTCTAAAATTTAAAATATTTCATTGATAATCGTATTTTATGTTTGCAATGAGATTTTTAAGTTCTTATTCATTCTTCTAGACAAAGCATGTAAAATACGTGCATCATTATTATTTTGTAAGTTTCAAATTTTCTTTCAAAGCTGCCTCTGAATGTAATCTTTATTCATTTTGTAAAAATTATATGATACTGTGAAAAGCATGAAAGATTCCTCCAAAAGGAGAAATTCTCCTTTTTGAAAGCAATTTTGGAAAATTATCTGAATTGATGCAAAAATAAAAAGAAAATATTGGAAGCAAATAAGGAAGGAGTGGGGAGGCATCTGTGAAATCTGGTCCTCAGACAATTTGTTTTTCAAACCCTTAGCATATATTTCTGAACTGTTATGCAGAATTGAAAATTTAATCGCTGTACTTCACATAAATTTATCAGGGGGTTTTTATTTGGATTTTTACCTTCAGCAAGCTGTCTTCCATTCTTTTATTTTATTCAATAAACCTATACATTTATTATTAGTTTAAATTTTATTTTTTGTTTTTAATATTTTATAACTTATGAAAAGAGAATAACAATCATACATACAATTATATTTTATTTTACTGTATAAATATATGTTAAAGTATGTCTAAATTATAAGACTTTGTTGCTATTATACTATAGATGAGGAAAATAAATTCATCTTTTTTTTTTTTCTATTTCTCACTTTCATGCCTGATGTGATCATAAAATTTTTTATTGGATTTTGATCTGGTCTTGGTCGGGAGGAGAACACAGAACCATTTGTACTTACCTGCTATCAAAGAATTGAATAAAACTTAATTATATTTTGAGATGTTGTGTTGATATATCCAATTGTTCCTCAGGATGTTTTGAGAGATGCAATAAGCAAAAGATTAATTTCTAATACATTTCCTGTCCAATAACATTGTATATATTGAATGAATTGTTGGAGGCAGAGATCTGGAGCCTAGAGCCGGAGCATTCCGAAGCTGTGTTTTAGCTGGAGCTCTAAATTTTCCCCTGCTCCAGGACTCCTTTAGTTTTTAATATTCTTTTTAATCTTTTTTTTTTTTTCAGTCTTTTAAATTTCCAGGCTTAAAATATTTTAATTACATCATTATTCAGTATTTTAATTATATAATTTTTTAGGGTTTTTTTTTTATTTATTTTTTTTTTTTTATTAGTGATGGAAAACTTCTCAAAACATGGTAACATTACTTTACTTCGATTTTCTACTTGAGCTAAGTGGCAACACTATTTGAAAACAAATATTGCCATATATAATATTACATGTGTAGTTGTACAATTTTGGTTGTTTGGAAAGTGTAGAAGAAATTTAAGATTTTTGTGTTTAAAATTCCACCAAACTTTCTATTTTAAAAGCAAAAGCTAAAAGATGTCATATTTTCTGAACATGCATTTCAAATTTGATAAGAAGAAAAATGCATTTTGTCAGATCTTTAATGAAAAAATGGAATGGTAAAGGAAGAAAGAATTTGTGAGCAAAAAATTTGTGTAAATTAAAATCTTCAACTCAAAAGTGCAAAGTCGGAGCCAGAGCTGGATCCACAGTATTTTATCTAGGAGCAGAGCTGGAGCATCAAAAATTGTTCGTCTCTGGGTCACTGGTTGGAGGATATGAAACGAATAATCAGTCAGCAATGACTGAAAAAGAGGAACTCTACAAATCACACCCGAAAAAAAATTATATAGGAAGTACAGAAATATAATAAATACTGAATAACAAGGAATTAATATTTGGAAATTTTTCCAGAGAGAAACATTCGCCTTGAATACAATATTTCAAATGAAAATCAAATTTCAAATTATTTTTGCTTAAAAGGCGCAAAGACCAACTTAGTGAAAAATATTCCATGCCGGGAATCGAACCCGGGTCATCAGTATAGCGCACTGACGTTCTACCGCTAAACCACATGGAACGATACCCAGCCTGGAACTTCTCACTATTACAAGTTGGCAAGGCTACAAACGCAGCACAAGATGGAATATTTTCCGTGAGCCACCAACACGGGGCAAACACAGACACTTAATTAAATCCAGCATCGATGAATCTATATTAATATTTGGAAATTTTTCCAGAGAGAAACATTCGCCTTGAATACAATATTTCAAATGAAAATCAAATTTCAAATTATTTTTGCTTAAAAGGCGCAAAGACCAACTTAGTGAAAAATATTCCATGCCGGGAATCGAACTCGGGTCATCAGTATAGCGCACTGACGTTCTACCGCTAAACCACATGGAACGATACCCAGCCTGGAACTTCTCACTATTACAAGTTGGCAAGGCTACAAACGCAGCACAAGATGGAATATTTTCCGTGAGCCACCAACACGGGGCAAACACACACTTAATTAAATCCAGCATCGATGAATCTATATTAATATTTGGAAATTTTTCCAGAGAGAAACATTCGCCTTGAATACAATATTTCAAATGAAAATCAAATTTCAAATTATTTTTGCTTAAAAGGCGCAAAGACCAACTTAGTGATAAATATTCCATGCCGGGAATCGAACCCGGGTCATCAGTATAGCGCACTGTCGTTCTACCGCTAAACCACATGGAACGATACCCAGCCTGGAACTTCTCACTATTACAAGTTGGCAAGGCTACAAACGCAGCACAAGATGGAATATTTTCCGTGAGCCACCAACACGGGGCAAACACAGACACTTAATTAAATCCAGCATCGATGAATCTATATTAATATTTGGAAATTTTTCCAGAGAGAAACATTCGCCTTGAATACAATATTTCAAATGAAAATCAAATTTCAAATTATTTTTGCTTAAAAGGCGCAAAGACCAACTTAGTGAAAAATATTCCATGCCGGGAATCGAACCCGGGTCATCAGTATAGCGCACTGACGTTCTACCGCTAAACCACATGGAACGATACCCAGCCTGGAACTTCTCACTATTACAAGTTGGCAAGGCTACAAATGCAGCACAAGATGGAATATTTTCCGTGAGCCACCAACACGGGGCAAACACAGACACTTAATTAAATCCAGCATCGATGAATCTATATTAATATTTGGAAATTTTTCCAGAGAGAAACATTCGCCTTGAATACAATATTTCAAATGAAAATCAAATTTCAAATTATTTTTGCTTAAAAGGCGCAAAGACCAACTTAGTGAAAAATATTCCATGCCGGGAATCGAACCCGGGTCATCAGTATAGCGCACTGACGTTCTACCGCTAAACCACATGGAACGATACCCAGCCTGGAACTTCTCACTATTACAAGTTGGCAAGGCTACAAACGCAGCACAAGATGGAATATTTTCCGTGAGGAACCAACACGGGGCAAACACAGACACTTAATTAAATCCAGCATCGATGAATCTATATTAATATTTGGAAATTTTTCCAGAGAGAAACTTGTAATAGTGAGAAGTTCCAGGCTGGGTATCGTTCCATGTGGTTTAGCGGTAGAACGTCAGTGCGCTATACTGATGACCCGGGTTCGATTCCCGGCATGGAATATTTTTCACTAAGTTGGTCTTTGCGCCTTTTAAGCAAAAATAATTTGAAATTTGATTTTTATTTGAAATATTGTATTCAAGGCGAATGTTTCTCTCTGGAAAAATTTCCAAATATTAATATAGATTCATCGATGCTGGATTTAATTAAGTGTCTGTGTTTGCCCCGTGTTGGTGGCTCACAGAAAATATTCCATCTTGTGCTGCGTTTGTAGCCTTGCCAACTTGTAATAGTGAGAAGTTCCAGGCTGGGTATCGTTCCATGTGGTTTAGCGGTAGAACGTCAGTGCGCTATACTGATGACCCGGGTTCGATTCCCGGCATGGAATATTTTTCACTAAGTTGGTCTTTGCGCCTTTTAAGCAAAAATAATTTGAAATTTGATTTTCATTTGAAATAACAAGGAATTATTGAACATTTCAGTAGCATTGTTTATAACTATTAGCTACATTTATTTGAAGCTATTACTTGATGATCAGTACTTAACATGAATTTTTTTTTTTTTTTTGAAAAAAATTGTTACATACATAGAATTTGTTTTTAGTTGTGTTTTTCTTTTTCAACTTTATTCTTTGTTTCAGTTATTTCAGATACAATCTGTTTTCGATTTTTAAAAAATATATAGAAATTCCTTTAGAAAAGGGTGATTTTGGATGAAGATATTCAGAAACACCATTTTAATACATCTAGATGTGTAATTTAATATTTTCATGCATACATCTGAATGTATATTCTCATGTTTGGATTTTTTTTTTAAAGTATTACCCACTTTACATTTGGCCCAAACTATTTTATTTTAGTAATAATGAAAATTATGATGTTTTAATTATGTGTGAACTGTTATTCATTTTAGGAAGTATTTCATTTTTATCTTTGTTTTAGATAAGCTAAAAGGCATGAATGAAAACTCTGGCACTATTGACTTACCTTCCGGCCATTCTGATGAAAAAGCCATAATTCAGTATGTTTACGAAGCAGCAAATGTTGCTCAAGTTCAAAGTAATAACAAAGATAGCAAAATTCTCAGGTAATCAAGTAAAATTTTTCCTAATTTAAATATAAACATATTCTGTAGTTGCAAGTTAGCTATTAAAGTTTTTTTTTTTTTTTTCCACCCATTGAATTAGCATCTTTCCCCTAGTTCTTCAGTGTGTAACATTACTTGCATTAATGAATCTCTTTACACAATTATATTTTAGGTTACAATCTATACTATTAAAATCTGTGCGCGTAGGTTTGTAGCCACAAAAACTCAAAAACCAAAGGGCGGAGGGCTACGAAATTTGGCACACGGGTTGCTGGTAGGAGACCCGTGAACGATTGGGGCAAAAAATTCAAAAATTTTAAGTAGATTCTTTTCTATGTTATTTTATATTTTTGACGAATTTTTGCCTTTTTTATGTTCAATTCGTAATCGTGCGAGTTCAAACCAGTTCTAAATGTTTACTGCAATGGGAGATATACATATTACGTAGGCCACGTTGCAATAGTAAGAAGATGTAGCAGGTATTACGATAATTATTTTACCTGTCATGCAAATAATTACATTATTTAATTGCACTTAATTATTATCTTATTTTAAAAATAAAGAATACTTTTTATCACGAACATCAACAAAACTTATTCCAAAAATATCATTTTATAATGTCTGCTGCCATAGCAACATAATAAATTAAATTTCATTTAAAAAAATGCACAGTAGTAGAAAAATATTTTTCAAGATATACTTATTATGTACGCCACACTTAAATGAATGATATGTTTCGGCACCAGAGGCAATGTGGCAACTTCTTAAGAAGCCCATGCAGGACAAGTCCCATGTTATTATTAGATTGCCGGTGTATCTACAAGGCATGCAATCTGTATTTTAAGGAAGCGGAGAAACGTGAAGCTTTTGGAAGAGCAAGAAATAAAGACAACAAGCTCACTGCTTGGTTTCTACTTAACAGTTCTGATCCTTCAGCAAACATCTATCTCTATACAGAATTTCCAAAGCACTTTGTATGGAAAGGCAATGTATGGCAAAGGTGTGTTACATTAGGTGACTTCATAGTATCAGGATGTATTCTGTAAGCCCAAAGGATACTGAGCGATTCCATCTTCGTATGCTGCTTTGTCATGTTCCCGGTGCCAAGTCTTTCGAGGAGTTAAGGACTTGTGAGAATACTGTCTGTAACGTAACTGTTACAGCGTAAATGCCCTCAAATTTATTTGTCAGATGAATTTCGGCGCCACCATTTATTCTTGGTGCCGAGTAACCCGCGAAACATTTTTTGGAAAGAATAGTGAGCTATTGTGAAAGAGATTTGTGATTAACAACTGTGATTTATCTTTCAACATGTGATTAGTGTGTGATTTATCTTTCAACCTATGATTAGTGTGGAATTATTATTGTGCCATTTGGATTACGACATGCCATCTACATTACCTGGAATTAACAGGTAAGAAAATATTTTTTTCATTTTCTATGAATGGTTTATGTTTTAAAATAAGAATTATTCTTTATTTAAAATGGAAAATCTTGAAAAGCTGAAAGCAAAATGTTCTGTTGAACGAACGAGTTTCACGAAATTAATTACAAAATTAGAAACTTTATTAAATGATGACATTGATAATACGAAAACCGATGAATTTTTAGAGCTTCAAGAAATATTTCTCTTAAAAGAAACGGCTTTCCAAAGTTTGAATTGTGATATTGAAGCTCAAATATCCGACTTAAAAGAATATGAAAAGGACATTGCTAATAGTGAAAAGTACACTGACCAATTGATCAGTGCTAAATTTAAAATTAAAAATAGATTAAGAAAATGTAAAAAGAATAATGTTTCTATGATAGCAACTAGTCGTGTAAATTCATTGAATGGTTCTGCTAGTGGAACAGAAACGAGTTCTGCCATGAAATTGCCTAAATTAAATGTTCCAAAATTTTCTGGTGAAATCGAAGAATGGGTCGAATTTTTTAACTGTTTTGAAACATCGATACACCAGAATAAATCACTATCTAAGATAGAAAAATTCGCTTATCTAAAATCCTTGTTATGTAATCGGGCCTATAATGTGGTAGAAGGGTTTTCTTTGACAGAACAAAATTATGATACTTGTATTGATTTATTAAAGGACCGTTTTGGTAAGGTTGATGTTATTATTAATAAACACATGACTAATTTATTAAATATGGAACCAGTTAAAAATTATTCAAATTTAAATGCATTAAGAAGATTGCATGACATGTGCGAAGTTAATATTAGAAGTTTAAGAAATTTGGGGGTAACATCCAGTTCTTATGGACAATTGCTAAATCCTATTTTGCTAAAGCTATTGCCCCATGAATTAGTGATTGAATATCATAGAAAACGTGATACTAGCAAAGAGTCAGATGTAACCGATCTAATTGCCTTTCTGAAATGTGAAATAGAATGTAGAGAAAAGGCTTTGTCAATGACAAGTTCTAAAAATGATGCATCCTCTTCTTTTGTACATAAAAATAAAACTGAATTTCGTGAAAAGAAAACATCAAATAAATATCAACATGCTAATACCTTAAATGCCAATATTAAAGTTTTTTGTGTATTTTGCAAAGGTAATGATCATTTATCTTCCGAGTGTAAAAATTTAGCTGATGATAAGAAAAGATTAATGTTACGTAAGGAGGGTAGATGTTACAAATGCTTTTTGAAATCGCATTTATCTTCGCAATGCCGCATAAAATTAAAGCCATGTCTAAATTGTAAAAGCACTGAACATAACAAATTATTTTGCTTTAAGAAAAGTTTGAAACCAGAAATTAATGAAAATCAAAATCAAACAGTTGTATCTAATTCTCATTGTAATTTTAGAAATTCTAAGCATGCTGTTTTATTGCAAACATGTTGTGTAACTGCTCAAGGTAATTCTAAATCAAAGGTAGTTCGATTATTACTTGATTCTGCAAGCGAAAAAAGCTTCATAACAAAAGCATTAGCTCGTGAATTAAATTTGCCTGTTTTAAGAAAAGAACATTTAACTGTATTCGCTTTTGGCATGGATCAAGGTCGCGAAGAAGAATATGATGTTTTTAAAATTAAATTGCGAAGTAAAATGAATTATCATCGTTTTATAGATGTTGAGGTGTTAGCTACCGATTTGATAAGTGCAACAACATTGAAGGTTCCCAATTCTGACCCTCTAGTTATAAAATACATTGAAAGTAAAAATGGAGGTTAGCCGACCCTACGCCCGAGGAATCCGAAGTACAAATTTTACTTGGAGCTGATTATTTCTGGAATGTTCAGAGAGGTGTCGTTGAAGAAATTAATGACCATTTATATGTAGCTAATACACTTTTTGGGTACACAATAGTGGGAAAAATAAACTCTAAAGGTAACGAAACAGTTAATGCTCATCTTGTATCTGTTAATGAAATAGAAAATTTTGATTTGCAAAAGTTTTGGAAACTAGAGTCTTTGGGTATTTGTGATAGTAAAAATGAATTATTTTCACAAAAGGATTTAGATGCTCTTGATTTATTTAATGATAATTTAAATTTTGTAAATGGAAGATATGAAACTAAACTTTTGTGGAAAGTAAATAAAAATGAATTGGAATCCAATTTTGATGTAGCTAAACATAGACTTTGGGGATTAAAATCAAAATTGTGCAAAAATGAATGGTTACTTAAGGAATATGAGAAAATATTAAATGAACAATGTGGTTTGGGTATCATTGAAGAATGTGAGTTTAATAAAGATGAAATAAACACGTATTACATGCCTCACAGACCAGTAATAAGGGAAGATAAATCGACAACTAAAGTAAGAATTGTTTTTGATACGTCATCCAAAGATAAGGGGGCAAAATCGTTAAACGAGTGCTTATTTCCTGGGCCCAATCTAAATCCTAACATATTGGACATTATTTTAAAATTCCGTATCCACAAAATTGCTTTCTCGGCAGATATAGAAAAAGCATTCTTGCAAATCCAGATACAAGAAGAAGATAGAAATTTTTTGAGGTTCCTGTGGTTTGACAATATCACTAGTAACAATCCCATTTTGAAGGTTTTTCGCATGACCCGTGTAACTTTTGGTGTAACAACTTCACCCTTTTTCCTTTCCGCAACCATCAAACATCACATTGAGGGGTATAAAGATTTGTTTGGAAAAATAGTTAATATGCTGGATACTTCCTTATACGTTGATGACCTGTTTCATGGAGCTGATTCAGTAAACGAAGCTTTTGTTTTATCAAACGGTGCAGAGAAGATATTGAATGAGGCCAATATGAAACTCAGAAAATTTAAAACCAATTCTTCCGATTTAAAATTTTTATGGAAGGAACATGGAATAAACTTTGAGGAAGACACTCTTGAACAAAATCTTTCGAAGGTATTGGGAATTATATGGATAACAGAAAGTGACACCTTGAAAATAGACATACAACCACTTTTGGTAGAATTTGACCATAAAATTATTACCAAACGTATTGTTTTACAAACTGTGGCAAAAATTTATGATCCTATTGGACTCATTTCCCCTTTCGTGATAAGAATTAAATTTTTAATGCAAGAACTCTGGGAACATGGAATTGACTGGGATTCTACATTACCAGATTCTTTAAGTGGAAAATTCAGAAAATGGCATAATGAAATAAAAGACTTGGTAAATTTTGAAATTCTTAGAAAATATTTTGTAACTATCCCAAAATTAAATCCTGAAACCGCTCAACTTTTCATATTTTCTGATGCTAGTTTAAAGGGGTATGGGTCAGTGGCTTATCTACGTGATTCTTCTTCTTGTGAAACTTCATTTGTAATAGCAAAGTCGAGAGTAGCGCCTCTCAAGAAAATTACATTGCCGTTCCTCGAACTTCTTGGAGCACTTACGGCTGCAAGATTAGCGAATTATTTAAAGGAAATATTTAAAATTGTGAATGAAAATATATTTTGTCTAAGTGACTCCCAAATTACCTTGCACTGGATTAAAGGAAGTGCTAACAACTGGAAGCCCTTTGTGGCAAACCGCGTACGCGAAATTCAGGAACTTGTTGCTCCTGTACAATGGAAATTTTGTAAAGGAAAGGAAAATCCTGCAGATGTTCTCTCTCGTGGTTGCTCTGCATCTGAATTGATTAATAACGAGGTATGGTTACATGGTCCTAGCTGGCTGAAGGAAGAATCATTACCAGTATTTCCCCCTGAAACTCAACCTAATCTACCTGATGAAGAGGTCTTGCAAGAACAACGTAAAACGTTTGTTTGCTCCATATCCCAAAATATTCCAGAATTTGAGCTTTTATTTAAATTTTCATCCTGGACTAAATTAAAACGAATTACGGCTTGGTGCCTCAGATTCATCAAAAATAGTACATGCCCATCTGAACGAGTCTATGGTTTTTTGACTGTTCCAGAACTTGAAAGGGCAACAAATGCTATTGTGAAATTAATTCAAAACCATGAATTCGGAGACGAACTGAAAATTCTAAAATCCAGAAAGATCCTAAATTCTAAAAGCAAACTCCTTCCTTTACATCCATTTCTTGACGAAAATGATATTCTTCGTGTTGGAGGTAGGCTAAAAAATGCAAACTTGTCTGAATATCAAAAACATCAAATCATTCTCCCTAAAAGGCATCATGTTACAGACTTGATAATAAAGTATTTTCATGAGAAACATCTTCATAGCGGGACTCAATTGACAATTTCAGCAATTCGACAAAAATTTTGGATAATTAATGCTAAAGAAGCTGTGAAAAGAGAAATAAGGAAATGTATGAAATGTTTCTGAAATTCATCACACCTTTCATCTCAGTTGATGGGAAATCTGCCATCAGCACGCGTGACACAAGCTCGAGTATTTTCAAGAGTAGGAGTCGACTTAGCCGGCCCCTTTTTGATCAAACCTCGTAAGGGACGTGGTGTGAAACCCTTTAAACATTATGTTTGTCTGTATGTTTGTTTCGTAACAAAAGCTATCCATCTTGAATTAGTCACTGATCTTACAACTGAAACCTTTCTAGCCTCATTGAAAAGATTTGTGGCTCGACGTGGAAAACCTCTAGAAATATTTTCCGACAGAGGTACAAATTTTGTAGGGGCAGACCGCGAAATAAAGAGAATGATGTCTCAAATTGCTTCTGATGAAAAATTGCACAAGTATCTTACTGACGAAATGATAGTATGGAAATTCAACCCACCTTCCGCCCCTCACTTTGGAGGCCTTTGGGAAGCGGGAATAAAACAAATGAAAAATCATTTGAAGAGAACAATTGGTGATCAGATTTTAACTTATGAAGAATTTTTGACCTTAATTGCACAAATTGAGTCATGCTTAAATTCAAGACCGCTTGTCGCTGAGTCTTCTGATCCAAATGACTTTATGGCTCTGACGCCAGGACATTTTATTATAGGAGCACCCTTGACCTCCTTACCTGAGCCTGATATCTCCTCTACCTATGTAACTCCTTTGGAACGTTGGAAATTGCTACAAAAGATTTTCCAAAGTTTTTGGAAAAGGTGGTCGTCAGACTATCTCTCACAATTGCAGCAACGTACAAAGTCGTTTAGAAGCAACCCGAACTTAAAAATCAATGACTTGGTGTTGATAAAGGAAGAAAACCAGCCTCCATTAAGGTGGAAATTGGGCAGAATAATTGAACTATTTCCTGGTAATGATAACATTACGAACAAACAATCTTCTTGAAACACCATCAAAAATTTGTATTATTGATGTATGATTATATACAAATTTTTGATGGTGTTTCAAGAAGATTGTTTGTTCGTAGTCATTCACACCAGTTTTAACTTATTTTCTAATGATAACATTGTTCGTGTAGTAAAAATAAAGACTTCTACTGGTGAACTGAAACGCCCAATCACAAAACTGTCTCTTCTACCGATGGACTAGAACTTGACTTTATTTATTTATTTTTTTTTTTACATGTCTAATTTTTGTAATTTTCTGAACTATTTTGTATATTAATGTTTTTTTTTCTATTTTTAGTTGTTCCAGAAACTGTTTTTTATAGAAGTAGTAGGATTTAATTGCATTTCATTTTAGTTATACTTAACATTTAAGGTAATATTTTAAATTTGTATTTAATATTTGATTATTTAGTATGTGATAGTGGAAATTTGGTAAGTTATAATTGTTTGATGAACTCCGTTCATGGAGGCGGAGGATGTTACAGCGTAAATGCCCTCAAATTTATTTGTTTATAATTTAACTCTGTTTATCTTTCATATTGCGAAATATAATTATAAAACTGATTTCTTTTGACAGAAAAAATCTAATCTGTTTATCTAAATTGTTTATAACCCTGAATCAATATTTATGAGTAACATTATGATTTCAAGGTCATGTAATATAGATTTATTTACTTTATAATAATTTTGAATTGATGGTGATTTATTAGTTTTATAATTACTTGGATGTCATTTAAATGAATATTATAGCTATTTAGTAGATTTATAACTGCATATTGTAACTTTTATTTTGATGTTCATTTTATATAATATGTATCATTTTTAAAATGGTTAGTCTTGACTCTGTAACCAAGCAGAGAACATGTAACATGTCCTGACTCTGTAATCAGAGATGCCAATTGTTAAATCGTGGCTCTGTTTAATACAGAGTGTATAATGGAAGTCCTGACTCTGCAACCAAGCAGAGAACAATTTTTTTTTGTATTGGCTCTGTTAAATACGGAGAATTACTATTATGGAACAATTATTAACTTCTAATGATGAATAGAATTTACATACTATTTCAGTTTTATTTAATAAACTATTTAATCTAATTGCTCTCCCATCTCACTTGGATTTTGAAAATTTATTTGTCAGATGAATTTCGGCGCCACCAGTAACCTTGGAGAAAGGGATCTAAAGTTAATTAAATAAGATATTTAAATTGGCAAAAGTTAAAGTATTAAAATAATAAAATTAATTAAGTAAAGTTAAAATCTTAAAAGCAGGAAATCCCTCTGTCCAAAGACACATTACGGCTTGAAAGTAAAGTAGAGTGACATTGCGTTAAAAATGAAAATAGAGTTAAAGCTATCCAAAAATTATCTTCTATGCAAGATTTAATTGTTGAGAGCTGATAAATAAAGAAAAATAATAAGTTACTCACCCAACTCTTGTGTATGTTGTTATATAACGAAATGAATCATCAATATAGATGGAACTAAAAATATTTATTGTTGTTTCATATATCACTTTAAATTCAAAGGGGAAGGGGGGGGGGGGGTTAAGATAATATTTCACTATTCAAAAATCGCTAAAAGATATAGATTTTATGCAGTGAACACACATTCATTTCAATAGAATTTAATATGTAATTGAAGGATAATTCCATGATGTAGTAAGTTTCTATTATTTTAGAATATTATTGCATCAATGTTTTAAGAGTTCAAAAAAAAAAGAAGCGTCAATAGGTGTTATTTAACTTCTAATGTTATTATAGCTCCGGAATCTTGGATCATAGTTCAGATTGTCTTTCAGAATTATTGTCCATTAGAACTCAACATTTAAATGGATAGATAACAATTACAGAAGTTGAAGGGTACAGCAAAAATTGATTTTTTGATGAAAATGCTTTGTAAAGTTGACATATGCAGGATCACACTAACATATTTAATTCACAAATTCCTGAGGGAACTCGATGAGGAAAGGTGGCGATGAATCATCAGAGTAGCAAATGAAGATAACACTTCCTTCCATTTATTGACGATAAAAATGACCATTCACTTCAGATAGAAACGGGGATTATTGTTGAGTCAAGGCAGGCATTACGTTCTAATTCTACATCTTCATTACAGAAGGAAGATGGATTTTAACTTCAAATTGGTAAAGATGCTATTCCTGGGATAATGCACTATGATTTTCTTATGACGATTGTTGTAATCAAACTTTGTGATGCAGAGAAAAATATGTCCTTATTCCATTACCGATGTTCCTCATACACTGTCATCAGCTACGGGGATAAACCCCGCAGCCTCTTAAAAAGAACACGTCTACCACTCCAAGTTAATCCTTGTTGACTGACGATCTCCAAACAAAATTCACTTTGGAATCTGAAAACGGCACTTGATTTAAATCTGAACCAATCTGGAGTGAGCAGAAAGGAAGCGTCTTCTTAGAACTACTGGAGTGCAATGTCCTCAGTGCGTCTATCGTAAGAGACGCTACGAACCATTATGAAAATGGCGCTGAATTTTGTGTATCTACTGACTGAAGAAGCACTTCAAGATCGTATTTTTAGCAATGGCGGAAAGGCTGTCTCGCGCCAACATTTGAAAATTGAAAAACACAGAAAACGTTAAATCAAATATTTCTTATATTTGTTAACAGATTTTTCTGCAACTTATATTAAAATAACCAGAAAAATATACTCTGATCTATTGATTACAGATTGAGCGCGCAATATTAAAAAATAAAATATTTTTATTTTGCTGTTTTAATTTTAGAGAGAACATCACTATCGCGATTCCCGATCTTTTTGAAAAGTAAACAAGAACGCAAAACTTTGTTTACGCAGATTATTGTTATTGTTTAGTTTAATAAATTTTAATGAATGATTGAAAAAAATAGAATTTAAGTTTAAATGAGAAAAATTATTAAAATATAGAATATCTTTACTACAAGTAAGCTTTAATGCTTTGAAAAGAGTTTTCTAGATTTGAAGTTGAGTTTAAAATGAATAAATATTAATTACAGATTGAGGAAGATAAATAATTAATAAAATTAAGATTATTTACGTGTAGAGATCTTGCATTTTATAACACTGTCCATGAAACATTCAAGAGAGGATGTTGTGCTAGAAAATTATTGGAAGATGATGATGAATGGCAACCAGGGTTCGTAAATATCATGATATTTTCGAAAATATCAAAAATATCCGATATTTTGATATATATCCGATATTTTCGATATATATCCGATATTTTCAAAATTGTCATTTTATTCATGATTATAAATATTGTTAGACTTAATATAAATTAGAATCTAAATCACATTACATTTAGCATGAAAACATAATAAAACAATATTCTACATGTCTTTTTTAATTTTTTTTCTTACAAAATTTATGATCAAATAATTGGAAACACTACAATTTTCTGTAAAGTTCAAAAGTTGCTATGCTTTTTCATTCATCAAAACACAGAATGCAGGATTCTGTTTCAAATTAAAAAAATATATATTTATATATTTTATTAAACAACAAATTTCAAAATACAAAATAAAGTTTATTTTTAATTCTTGTATTGAAAAATTTAAACATGGATGTAAGTTTGTCTGTTTTTTCATTCCTTAACCTATTGCACAGTTTAGACTGAACTAAACCAAAACTAGAAAAGATTCTTTCTGATGCAGCTGTTGAAGAAGTTGTAAACAACTCATAAGTTAAATTACCTTTCATGGGATATTCTAAATTAATATTATCCCACCAAATTATTGGTTCAACATTTGAATATTCAGTTTCAAACATAAAGCTTATAAGCATAGATTAAACTTTGTGCGAATTTTAATAAAAAAGCTAAAATCTTTAACAACGATTTTACGCACAAACAACGTACAGAACGACAAAAATTTCTCATATGATCGTTTTGAGGATTCCTGGATCCCCTTCCGCAGTGAGAAAAAAAAAAAAAAAAGAATTAAAATGGGTTTGAAGAGCCCCGAGTACTGGCTTATGGATTGATTGAAACTTTGATTAGACTGATTTTTCAATCAGTCCATAAGCCAGTACTCGGGGCTATAGCCGAGGGGTTCTTCAAACCCATTTTAATTCTATTTTTTCTCACTGAGGAAGGGAATCCAGGAATCCTCGAAACGATAGTATGGGAATTTTTTGTCATTCTGTACGTTATTTGTGCATAAAATTGTTGTTAAAGATTTTAGCTTTTTAAATAAAGCTTATAAGATTGAGATTTTTTTTTTGCCAAAATCTAATCACCAATTAACTCCTTTATCCCATTCTTGCTGGCACAGTCTAAAAATAGAATTAAGACAGGTTTTAGAGGTAGTGTTCAAAGACAGATTTCTCATGACATTATTGGGAAAGATGCAGATACAGTCCAAAACTAGTTTTTGAAGGATGGGAAATATTTTGTGAGCTATTCTTTTTAGTTATTTATTTACAGATAGGCTAATTTTCAATAACAGTTGAAGACTTCATTTACACTTCTTTTGACTGAAAATATTTTGAAAATAAAGTATCAGACATATGAAAATATCAAGAAACGTGACATTTTGAAAATAAATATCAAGCGTATGATGAAAATATCGAAAATATCAAAAACCTTGATATTTTGAAAATAAATATCGGATATATATCATGATATATATCAAGATATATATCCATTGATATATATCAACGAACCCTGATGGCAACATTGTTTAACTGAAGCATGTAGTTTTGAAATTCCACCCAAACTGAGACAACTGTTTTCATTCATATGTGTCTTTGGCAATCCAAATTTACCGATTCAATTATAGGAACAGTTTAAGTCAGAACGCTCAGAAGATTTTGTTCACCATCTGCCGCTACAGCGGAGTAGAGACAGAGCTCTTCAAGACATTGCCAATCATCTACGCGTACACAACGTGACACTTCAGAACCATTGTGACACTTCAGCATTTTGTCAATGCTTTTGCGCGATCTGGAAAAACGCTCCTATTCAATACTTTGCTGCATTATGTCAGAGGAATGGGACATACTGCTATTCCTGTTGTATAGACAGGCATTGCATCGATACTCTTGCAAGCTGGAAGAACTGCACATTCTCAGTTTAAAATACCAGTCCCCATATTGGATAATTCAGCTTCAAAAATTTGGCAAAATACATCTGAAGGAAGATTACTGAAAATGGCTGAGCTCATTATATGGGATGAAAGTACCATGGCATCTATTCATGCTTTGAATGCTGTTGATAGACTTCTGCAAGATTTGGATGGCAATGATGCCCCATTTTGGGCAAAGTGTTTATTCTTGGAGGTGACCGGGGGCAGATTTTACCTGTGGTTATACATGCAAACAAAACACTCATTTTTGAAAGTTGTATCAAGAATTCTTCTCTCAGGCCAACATTTTGACAGTTCAATCTGGTTACAAATATGTGAACGGAGCCGGAGGAACTTAATTTTCTGGAATGGCTCATTCGCCTGGGGGATGGTTGGTTGACTAATGATTATGAACTCAGAGAAGATATTATTGAAATACCTACAGAATGTTTAGTGCAGTATTCTATAGTGGATGATATTTTTGGTTCGTCAGAAATTGATCTTGATCATCTTTCAGAAAGAGCCATTTTGTGTCCCGAGAATGAAGATTCTTTGAGATTGAATGAGGAGGTTTTACGAAAAGTACCTGGCGAAGTTAAAACTTATTTTAGTGCTTATACAATACTTTGTGATGATGAAGAAGAACAAAACAATTTGCAAATGGATTTCATCAATAGTTTAACACTTTCTAGAATGCCATCACATCAGTTAAATCTTAAAGTTGGTGTTATTGTTATGTTGCTTAGAAACATGAATCCGTCCAGTGCTGTAATGAAACATGTTTAATAGTCAGAAGGTTGTCACAAAATGTTATAGATGCAGAAGTTTTGACAGGACATAGGAGAGGCACATGTGTTTTCATACCGATGATCCTGCTTACACCGTCAGATACCAGTTTGCCTTTCCAGTTATGCGCCGTTAGTTTCCACTTAGAATCGCCTTTGCTATGACTATCAATAAATCTCAAGGTCAAACCTTGAAAAAAGTTGGAATCTATTTGTCCCATTCATATTTTTCACATGGGATGTTGTACGCAGCCTTTTCAAGAGCAACTTCTAGAGGATGTGTACGTGTTTGGGTCAAGGACGGACCAAAACAAATAAAACTTTTTTCACAGTCTGATAAGGCATTTACACAAAACATTGTCTTCCGTAAAGTTTTATCTTAAGTCTCAACTATTTTGCTGTATTGTAAAAAACAAACAAACAAAAACGAGTCTACTGCACTTTACCTCATGGATGACGTGGAAAACAATGCAAAATGTTTTTATTTTAAAAGAATTTTTTTTAATTTTTTCATTTTTTTTTGCAATGACGATGTACATTTCATTCTTTCTTACAAATCTTTGTTTGGTTGTGTAAATATCGACTTTATAACTGATTTCCTAAACTTTAATTTCGTTGTGTAAATACTCACTAAAAAAACTAGTCTGCCGCAATTTACCTCATTGGTGACGTGGAAAACAGTGCAAAGATTTTTCATTTTAAAATATTTTTTTTTTCATTTTTTTACAGTCACAATGTAAATTTCATTTTTTCTCACAAATGATTGTTTGGTTGTGTAATTACTGATTTTAAACAGATATAACGCATTTTTATATTCATAAACTTAAATTTGGTTGTACCGTTTTATTTTTCATTTTGGTTTTAGAATTAAATTCATGAACACCCGTCCGTAGAACGGGTTAAACAGCTAGTTACATTTAATTGCTGACTTACTTTGTACTTGATTCATTCTGTGGAGGTTAAAATTTTTAATGTGAAATCAAAAACATGATTGGATTTATTTATAACAAAGGTGTTTTTTTATACTGATTTTCCTTGATATCCATAGCTGGTGAATTATTTTTCACTGGCTATTAAAAAGTCAATAATATATATTTTTTAATGTATCCCTGATAATTTAGCAGCATTTGTATTATTTTCAAAAGCTTTTAGCTTATTTTAATAGTTACAATAAAAATTAATCAAAAATATTTATCTTACTTTAGCTTTTTACTTTCTTCTATCTTCAATAGAAGAAAATATTGTAATTGAAATTTTTTTTCAACTTATTTACACGTTTTAGGGGTCAGAGATCCCAAAAAACATATTTATACAAAATGTCTGTCTGTCCATATGTCACCATTGTACCATTTAAAAGTGTATGAAGTTATGCATAGAATTGAATCAAATTTTTTGTGTAAGTATTTGGCTGTGGCAAGCAGGTTTTCCTTCAATTTAGAAATATTCTGCTGGAATAGCGATGTCTGTGCCATTTCCATTATTGTACTATTGAAAAGGGTATGAAGTTATGCATAGAAATGAACCAATTTTTTGTGTATGTTTTTGGTTATGGCCAATAGATCCTCCTTCGATTTGGAAATATTCTGCTAGAAGAGGTTGCTGTAGTAGCGATTTTTGTGCCATTTTCTTTATTTTACCATCGAAAAGTGTATGAAGTTATGAATAGGATTAGCACAATAGACCCCTGGTCATGGTTCTTTGGCTCAGTCCCCCCCCCCCCCCCCCCCCCCGCCCCAAGTAATACAGTATGAATAGGATTGAACCAAATTTTTTGTGCATGTTTTTCACTATGACCAGCAAGTTCTCTTTGAATTTGGAAATATTCAGCCAGACAGGGGAGCTGTAATAGTGATTTTTGTATAATTTTTTCGCTTTTTTGTAGTTCTGTTGTCCATAGGTAGTCATGCAGTGGTGTGAGAACTCGCATCCTGCTAAGCTGGCTATTCACAATTAGCTAATGTATAACAGAATAACGAAAAACTATTGATTTTAATATATATCATAATTAGCTTTTACTCTGATTAATTGACTGAATTTAAGATGAAAATCAAAGTTTTTGTAGTATTGAACTAATAATATTGCAATATTAACATATGTAACTACTTTTTGAAATATTTAGATGTATGAGATAAAAGAAAGTTTTGGGATTGGCACATCCAACTAGTTTGAAAATAATTTCACTATTTTTAATGTAATGATATAAACCCCTGTTAAAATTACTTGTTCTCTGTTTCAAACAAAAATAGAAATCATCATTTTCCGCCTCCCCTTCTGATATCATAGATTTCTGAAGTGAGTGTTAATATCTGTGGTGCACTTGTTTATGCTACTGCCAATTACATGAAACTGTTTTTTTTTTCCTGTGTAGTGAAATTTTGCAAATTTATTTTTATGTAGTACAATTGTCTAAAATGATGAGAATACTTATTTTTTCTGTTATAAATATATTTAATTAATAGCTTTACTTTGGAACTATTTTATACTAAACATCATCGTAATAGATTTAAATCAAAGTTCAAAATAATCCTTTATAAATTTTTTTGTATCTTAAAAATGTTATAAAAGATTGTTTGGGAATTGTTATCTTTCATTTAATAATTAAGTAATTGTCATGTCCATATTAAGTTGTTAAATAATATGTTCACAACTCAACAAACTCATTGGTACCAATGAGTTTTATCCTTATCTCATAAAAGAAAGTACCTGGCAGACTGATCCTTGCTCAGTAGTTTTTTTCAACATTTACTTTTTTGATTAATAAATGTGGAAAAGTGAAAATTACTATATATGAAACATCAACAAGTCATGGAGAATATCTCTGTTTCATAAGTCTTAGCACGGTCGAAAGTAAAAAGTTAGTGAAAATAATGTCATAGTTGAGAAAAAGTGATGACATGTTTCAGTTTTAGATGTAAAAATGCTTGTTTTCCTCTACATATAATGTCATTTTTGGGGGGAGGGTGTCATTTATAAATATAAATGTTACTTTATATTGATGTGATTATGTCAGGCATATCCTGAGTGCTATTTTCCATGTTTTATAAAAATTAAAATTCTTCTTCAACAATCGTTGTCTAAATCAAAAGCTGGTGGCTAACATAAGCTATTTTGGCAATGATGTGGTAAGTTCAGAGGAAAAACCTTTTGCATTTAAAATTACTGCTAATTTTGTGCCAATGTGTATTCCCATGGCATCAAATTATATAGCGATATATCTAACAATATGGTACTTGTTTTAAACATAGCAAAAGTATAGGCATAGTTATCTATCAAAAAATGTTAGTATATGTGCAGAATGTTTATGAAAATATTTAAATTTGCCAAATCAACATTTGATAAAAATCAATTATATTTGTTCTAGCCAGTTAAAACGAATTTTACCATATTCGAAACCTAGTTAAATCGACTTATCTCTTACTTGATTAAGTAAAGAAGGCAAAACTGTTAGTACCGTCTATGAGGTTATTCGTTATTGTGTTGATGTTCAATGACCAATAGTATTGGCGAGAAGTTGGATTACAGAAGATTTAATATAAAAAATTGCTTAAACTTATCAAAACAAATTTTTCTGAAGTCAAGATTTAGATGGATGGTTTTCTTATGTTTGAAAAAGGCTTATTTCATAAAAGTCATCATAATTGTTTTCGATTAATATGATCATTTTGAGTAATAAGCTTGTTTTAATCATGTAAAATGAATTTTTTCTAATTAGAAACCATTTAACCTAAATAGTTTTTTTTTTGTGCCCGAATAAGTGTAGGAGCTAAGTTTTATGAAAATCGTTAAAGCCATTTTTGATATATAGCAGCATATTCAGCGCTGAGTTTGTTTTAACCTGACAAAACGAACTTTTCCGAATTCAAGACCTTACTAGTTCATTTTCTTATGCTCAAATTAATATAGGAGGTAAATTTTGTGTAAATCGCATGAGCATTTTTTAATTTATAGTAAGCAGAATTTTCAGCACTGAGTTTCTTTTACCCTGCAGGGGTGATTGTGTTTAGGTAATATACCTGAATTCAGGTATTTATTTCATTTTCAGTACCGGAATTCAGGTTTTTCTGATAGTTAAATTCATAAAATAAGACTTGTGGATATGATTGATAAACAGAATTAAAAATAATATGTTTCATAATGAGAGGATTGGACCTCCTTGCAATAAATTATGTGTTTTCTTTCCATACAAAAACTTTTTCTGTTGAAATTTCAGGTATTTTTCCATTAATTCACAATCTCCCCTGACCCTGTAAAAATATATTTTCTTGAATTCAGGATCTATGTAGATATTTTTCTTGTGCTTGATTTAGTATACAAGGCAAGTTTCATGAAAATCTTCCCAGTTGTTTATGATATCATACATAATCAGGAAAATCACTTGCTCGTTTAATATTATGATTTACAAAATGTTTAAATGTGTCAAATATTTAATAAATTGTTATTCACTAATCCAACTATTGACATTGATATTTTTAAAAGGGGATAGTGATAGTGAAATTTAAAAAGAAAAATATTGGGTGGATTTTTATTTATTTATTTATTTATTTTTTTTTTTTTTGGGGGGGGGGGAGGGGGGGGGGTAAATTTTTTTTATTATTTTTTGTTTCAATTTAATTTATAGATGAAAAATTTATGTTTATATGAAATCTGTATGTTGAATACAAAAGTGAATCACATTAACATGTCTTTAAGAAGATTATGGTGATTGATAAAAATGTTATTGAAAGGTCAAAAATAGGAAAAAAATCTAACACTTTTTTTTTGAAGACCTATTATTACCCTTTTTGTGATGTGCATCACATTATACATGCCATACATGATGCACACAGTACCTGTGGTATTACTAATAATGTGCTGTTAATTTGAAGGTATATTAAATTGGAAGTTCTTTTTAGTTTCTTAACATGCGTTGTGTAGTATCGCAATAAAACCCTCCGTTCTTTGAGGTCAGCAATTGTAAAAAAAAATAGAAATAAATGAAACTTCTTACTTGTATATCTGTAAATAAATGATGAGGACACTTTTAAGCATAAATCAATCTTTTATTTCATCTTGAAGAAGAGAAGAAAAGGCTTCCCGTTGGTCACCGCTCATAAATTAATTCTTGCCAATAAAAGCATCTACTCCACTTGAAGATAGATATTTCTTTTAAAAATTAAAGTGCAGCATAAATCAAACTTAGTATTGATGAGAAACGTAATTAAAATCTTTTCCACGGTATCAAGAAATAATTTAACAGGAGTTGTTAAAATCGTAGACATCGTTTTCGAAAAACTCTTTACCGGATTCCACATCCATTGGCAGACAGACAGATCGGAGCCGAAGCTCGCGATCTTTAAAACAAGAACTAAATCATAACAGATCACCAACAAAACAGATTCTGATTTTAAATTAACGGAATTTTTAATTTATAGTAAGAATACGGGGACTTCAAAAGTTACTGAAAGAAAAGATTTAAATCTATTAGAGAATTTAAAATATTAGGTAATGTCTTAATGAACAAATCTGAAAGAAAACATTTAAAAAGCTTTATTTTTATTTGCTCCACGCACGGCGAATAGACACACCTCCGAAAGATCAACATCCATTCAGTGCATATGCCGTGAGAGACTTGCTCCGATGACGTCATCACAATCGTACAAAGTTCAAAGGAGAAGCACCCTATGCCAGGCGCAGCCGAACGTCAGCGAACTTGCCGATGTGCGGTCGAAACGAATCGCCCGTGCAAAAATAAATATGGATTTAAGTTTAAAGAACATCGATGTATAAGGCCAAAAGAAATAAAACAGTAACATAATTTAAACACTATGAGATTTCATCTCACAGTACCCAAGTAATAAATGTCTTATTTAATAACAGAATTTCTGCAATTAAATAAGGCAAACATTATTGTTCAGAAAAAGTGGTGCTTAAAAATTTTAAATTGTAAATGGGACGCTGCTCATAGTGAAGGGTTAATAGCATTTACTGTTGCACTTTTAGATATGAATATTGTGTAAATATAAAGTTCCCATAATCAGCTATAAAAGAACTTAAAGGAATAGACTTGATGAAAATATTTCTGTGAAATGAGGGTACCACTTTCTGGTCCCAGGCTCTCTGAACCTTTATGCATATTGCCAGATGGATCTGTTTTACCCAAGGACACTGCACAGGTACATAGCACCACCCTTGTGCATCACACCCTCTGAAGCTCTGAATTGTTGATACTTTGGTCGTCACAACAGCGAAGCCTGTATACTAAAGGATTGAGCCGCAACACTCATGGTTTGCACCTCCGAATCCCTCATGAGCTTCGGGAAGACCGGACACTCAGACTCTGACTGGGCCCTAGACTATTTTCCTGGGTTTCCTGAAAGTACTTTTGCTTTACCAATGCTTCCAGATGTGAGGATCTACTGAGATAATCACTTGCCCTTCCATTATGTATGGAATGAAGAGGTATTGCTTGCGAACCCAGGAGGTTGTCGAGACTTCATTCCTGAGTGTATAGACATGCTGTTGCTGAGCTTGAGGACTAGCAAGACCGGGCCACCCAACTCCTACGAACTTTACCTTACTTTCATTATTATGATAAACAAAAGACATTGAACTTTATTGATCTTCTCTAGATGGCTATATGTTAGGTGTAATGTTTATGAATTTTATTGATTTTCTCTAGATGACTATGTTAGGTGTAACGTTTACATTTAAACAAGATATATCCATTGTAAATTGTTTATTTGACTCAATATATATCTGTTGTTTAACAAATGATTAACTGAAAGTACTTCGGTTCATGAAAAATCAAGAAAATCAGATATATTATTCAGTGTCAAAATTTTAATACAGTCCGTACTGGATATATGGTCACCCGCTTATAAGGTCACTTTTTGTAAATCCGGACTGACTGAATAGGTATTATGTGTTAAAATACACCGCCTATATGGTCAGGTTCCAATGGCAGATCAGATATATGGTCATCTTTTGTCTCCCTTTTTATTGCAAAATATCTTATAGTTTTATGCTTTTTCCTTTCCTTTTTTAGGGTGTAAAGTGCTGAATAGACTTATCATTCACATTCAAGTATCTTCAACTGTCGTCCTCTTTGTATTGGGCACGCAATGCTTTTCATTTTTAATAGCTTTAGAAAGAAGTGGTTGGACATCCTGAAGGAGGAACTTCTTTTTTTCTAGTCAATGTTCCCTTTTTCCATCGTTGATTCTCACGTGCGTTTACTAAACCCTCCCCCCAAGTACGAACTTCCCTATGGTAAAAAAAGGGCAGTTGATACTTTTATAGCTTTAGAATGAGAGGGAGGCTTTTTCCCTTTTAAATGGAGCCTTAGGGATCGCAATAATATTGACTAGATGTGTGTCAACACTCGTGGGAGGGGATGGAAGGGGTCTCCTCATCCCAGTTGCAGCCTATAAGAGAAACTCTTTCCTGTTGATAAGAGTTTCCAAAGCTCTGGAGATTTATCCCTCAACTACCACATTAGATACTGATTCTTGGAAAATATGCCACTACCCCTTGCGATCAAATGAAAATTTTTCTGCGTGCAGAGAAAAGTTAAATCACACATTTTTAGTTTTTCGTATTTTTCATTACTTGTCGCTGTGTATAAAGTCTTTATTCATTTGTTAATTGTCATTTGTGAATACAAGATGTCAGCAAAACGATAAATTTGACAATTGCGGAAAAACAAAATTGGTAGAAGACTTTGAAAAATCGAATGTATCGAAAGCAGCTTTCGTGAAGACTGACAGAATAGAGAGAGCGACACTGAATAATGGTTGGTTGTGTTTATGATGGCCAATTATCAACATGAGGGATATAGGCCCAAAGGGGGGAAGTGCCCTCCATGGGGGTCTTTCTAAGGGAACCTAACCCATATTTACACTTGGAAAACCAAGGTTCGAAGAAAACCACAAAAACTCCACTGAATAACGTCTTAGGGTTGAAATCTTGATAAAGTTGTTCAAGAACTGCGGAATGCCGTT
Organism: Maratus speciosus; assembly: GCA_963932465.1. Taxonomy (NCBI): domain Eukaryota; kingdom Metazoa; phylum Arthropoda; class Arachnida; order Araneae; family Salticidae; genus Maratus; species Maratus speciosus. The sequence continues at coordinate 247,101,417 of OZ010792.1, forward strand.
CGCACAATGCACAACGAACTGACATATGCAGTTGTTGACAGTGAGATCGCTGTTAATGGACTTTATCCACGAATGGCAACTGTCACACATTTGCGGGTATGTGCCTTCCAAAAAAGACTGCTTATTGGACGAAGGGGAAGCCATGTTAAAATGTTCTTCACGCTTATTGGTGTTTTTCTTCTAGATATCCATAGCTGACGTGACATCGGTAAAGTCCATGGTGAAGCTTCTATACTAGAAATAGTTTCGGAAATTTTAAATATAAACATTGATGGAAATGATGATAATGACAGTGAATTCGAAACTGAACCGACAACGCGAGCAGAAACTTTCAAACCACTAAATAGATTCAGATATTTTTTACCAATCCCAAAGGCACTGAGGAACATTTTAAAACTGTTCGTGAATAAGAAAAGGTAGTTACTATGATAAACTACGAAACAACTACGATAAAAAACAAACAAACCTGTATAAAAGATTATTTTTACTACTATGAGAATACTTATCAATTCAAAATTTTAAGTGTAAAACAATTCTTGTTTATACATCTTGTTTTATAAATTATATGTTCATAGCTTTTTTGTACATTTTTGTACTAATATAACTAACTTATTAATAATATTTTATTGTCTAACATAAAATTCCTGCTTTCACCACATATAAGGTCACCCCACTCATAAGGTCATGTTTTTCAGGACCGCATGGGTGTCCACATAACCGATACTGACTGTATTTGCTTTAAAAATATTGTAATTTGTTAAAGTGTTGTTTTATGTGTTACAAATAAATTCATACTCTCCCTTTTAAGTTCATTCTATAATATTTTCAATTTTATAGGTTCTCCAGTCAAACTCTTGATACGAAATGTTTGGTTCTTATCTCCATCCAAGTGCTGAGTAATGCAAAAGCTACTATAACAGTGAACTGTGAAAAAATGATAATTGGATCTATGTTTTTTAAAGAACTAAAGGAAGCTTTAGCTAAGTGATAATAATGGAATTAGTTTTTTTTACTTGCATATTTCTTGAAGAAATTGAAAAGAGAGCAATATATTATATCAGAGTATTAATGATCTTTTATGAAACTATTGGTACAAACTGTATAGGAAAAATATATTTTCAGTACGAATTGTTTTCTATTTGCTCATTATTTTTAAAATGCAAATTTTGTTTATCAAAACTGAATCACATTCCATATATGTAGGATTCACATTTGTCATAGTGAAAGAAAAGTTGTATTACATGCATGGGTGCCTGCAGACAAAACCCGGGGAGAAGCAGTGCTAAGCCTTTTTTTTTTTTTTTTTTTTTTTTTTTGGTGGAGAATATAAACATGAAGTAAACTTTTTTTGTCTCTTAAAAAAACCACATGTGCAAGACAATTTTAAAATATATCAACATAAAAAGCAATACAGAGTTGTAACAGATAAGAAATATTAAAAATCCAAAAATAAACATTTACTTTTTTTTTTTTTTTTTCAAAATGAGAGATTAAGAGTTTGTTGCATTTTTAAAAAGAGGAGCTTTACCTTATTTTTAACATTTGAGCATAAAAAGAAAAAATAATTAAAAGTTGTCTTCCATGGCAGATTCAGGGAAAAAGAACACGCTGGAGGAAAAATGTTTAGTTCATTTTCCTCTTAGTGTTTTAGTTAGTTTTAAATTGTTGGAGAAGAATAAGAATAAAAGTTATTGTTTTTAAATCATGAGAGAAATATAAAATTAGGCTAAATTCGGAAATCCAAGAAGAGGCCCTTGCCCCTCCTTGCTGGCACCCATGTATACATAATCCTTTCATTTCAGTTTTGTACTTATTTTATCACATTTAATTCTAAAGTTACACATTTGTTTAATTTAATTGGATGTTTATAATTATTAAATGTATAATTTCATGTATATTTGTTGTAATATGGACAATTTGGACTATTTCATTATTTAAATGTTTTCTATTCCGAGGTTTTTCTGGGTTGATCCTTGATATACTCAAAATTTAAAAAAAAAAGTTCGGGATCCTTTTCTAATATCTTTTTTTTTTTATTATCAGAGACAAAAAACAATTGTTTTTCACTCAAACTGTATCATTTAATTGATAAAGATCATAAATTTATACTTTGAAACAAATGTAACTTTTGGCTTTTTAGGTATTAAAATTATGTATCTAAATTATATCTGCATAAAAGGTAAAATATAATTACAAAAAATAAGGAATTTGTAATAATGTTTTTTTTTTTTTAAAAAAAAAGAAAAGAAAATGTGCCTTGTTTGAAGTGCGCTGTTTCAATTATATCAAAATTTATGCCGATTAAATTTCAAAGTAGCATGCTTTAATTTTATGTACAATATATTGAAAAATTGTCCATTTTATTGAGATTTTTCTCAAAGAGATAAGAAACTTGCAGTTTCATGTACACAAATTTTAGTTTATTAAATATTATCATAGTATCTAGGGATTGGAATAACTGATTGAAGTTTCTAGATTTAATCTTGTGCTAAAATCTAAAAAATAGAATTTTTGAAAATGCAGAAATTTTTAAAGTGGGTATTCTATCACCAATAAACTTATTTTGGTGTTAAAAAATATTTTTAATAAAAAGTATACAATTTTTGAATTTTTAGAACTGCAAACAAACTACATCAGTTTGTATGATAATATTAAATTCTCATTCGTATTTAGCTTTTGTACATATGCATACCAGAAAAGATAATTTTCTGTTAGATTGTTTAAATTTTCATTGTTATTAATTTGATTTTTAATCTGTGAAAGCAATTTTGTTTATGAAATTTAAGGTTAAATTTTGCATTTTAATTAAAGAATTTAATTTTATTGTTATGAATCAATCACTTTTTTTATATATACATATATAGACCCGTTCAAATTAAAATACTCTAGAATCATCATTTCTGTTTAAAATGACTAAAAAAATGGAGAAAACTTTTTGTTTTAAAAAAATAAACATATATTTATATATAATTTTAAAAAATGTTTTTTTTTTTTCATTAACACTTTGTAGATTTTGGAAATTAGTTGCAGTAATATAGGCCAACTTTACAAAACAAAATACGAATAATATGTGAACAACAATGTTGTTTTAAGCAATAATAAAAGTGAATAAATCACCATTTATATTATGCATATTTTAGGAGTGCCACTGGAGACTATTTTGTCCACTGCTATTTTAAAATAATAATCTTCATAGTAGTCAACATTTCTCTATGCTGTTTCACAAAGATTATTCTTTAAAAATACTTGTATCCAAAATAGCTGCCAATGGCACCCTTGATTAAAGAATTGTTATGGGAAATACAATTGAGCTCATTTAAGCAAGTTTATTTTAATAAGAACCTAGTTTTATTGAGCAAAAAGAATGGAAATGATTGACCTAATATAAAAATGCATTTCAGAAAACTCTTAGAGAGCAAAACTTTTGTAAACTTGCAAAAAAAAAAAAAAATTGGAATTTTTTTTTTTTTTTTTTTTTTTTTTCTATTGGTATTTCCGCTCTGAGTTGATTAAAGTAATTAGAAGTGAAATACATGTTGTAGCTATGGTAAAAAAATTAATGAAGTTTTGAAATACACACACACATATACTATTATATAATAATAAGTAAATGATGAACATGTTTTCTTTAAATATCATTCTTTTGAAGGGTTATTTCCTATTTCTAAATTCATAACTGAAAAATTATTAAAGTGAATATTAAGTTGTCATTAGCAATTTCATTTTACCCTGCTAATCCAGAAATGTTAACTTACATATATCTATCAGAGCAATTATTTAGAAATTTTTAATAATTTATCTGAACCTTTGCTTATTTTCTCTTTATTTTTTATTTATTTATTTTTTTTTTATAAAATCTTAAACTTTGTTATTGTGATAACTCTTATAATGAGCAGATGCTGTTTCCCTTTGTCCTCATTATAAGCAAGTTTGACTGTAGTATGTTCTCTATTTTTCTTAAATACTCAATAAACATGATTTCCTGTTGGTTTTAAAATTATTTTTAGAGTAAGATATTAATCAAATTACGTAAGGTTATGAAATGAATATATATCATGTAAATTGAGGTTTAGATGTGTATTTTACGTCATTTTATTTCTATCAAGGATTCATTATTAAGGACTCATCATTATGTTACTTAAAGTTTAAAGATGTTAAAAAAATGCCTTTTGCATCAATAATGGAAAATATCAATGTTTATGAAAATTATGTGTAATAAATAATGCTGTAAAGCACTTGTACATTTAAATACTTCTTTGTTATTTAATGTTACTAAAGAAATTTTCTCACTAATCTTTATAACATGTAATTTATATTATATATTTAAAAATCATATTTATTTAAAAAACAACAAAGTTAAATTGTTAGATGTATTCGTGAGCTTTGTGATTTCCGCTTCACAAGCTTTTTTTTTTTTTTTGTGACAGAATGATACAATATTAACTTAAAATTTGTTCATTGCCTGTACAAACTTAGTAACTACATAATTTGCCCTTTACTTCAAATGATTATAGAAACATTTTTAATGTTTTTCCCTTTGTTAAGGTAAATAAACATCAAATAAATATTTACATGAAAATATTTTTCATATACACTTACTCAATCAGACTTAAATTTAGTATGGCTTTAAATAGCTTTAACTTTCAATAATTCAGATGTTTTATTAATGACTTGTAATTCATTGTTAGTTGTGTTTGATAATGCAATAAACATAATCGTACTTTTCTTCAATATGTAGCTGAAATTCTTTAAATCTATAAAATAAAATAAAGAACTGTATGAGATTTTGCTTTTGCTATTTGGAACTTGATAATTTCTATAACTTAATAACTTTATATTAATGTAATTTTCAATTTGTGGCTGAAGAAAAATGTGATAATTGTTTGATTTCATGATGCTGTTTATTTGTTGTTCCGCCCCCCCCCTCCCCCCAAAAAAATCTTAACATACAATTTATTTTATTATTGAGAAGATGAAGCATAATCAATTCATAAGCTATCCCCCCCCCCCCCCCCAAAAAAAAAGTAAGTAGTGAACATTCCGACACATACATTTTCATTTAAATGAATATCATTGAACCTTCAAATCTATATGGTTATTTCCACCAAATAAAATCCTGGTTACAGCCATGCCGTGAATTAACAAATTTTTAAGTTTTTGATTAATTTCATTGTAATGTTTCTAATAGAATGCGCTTGTAAATTTCTAAGGGAAATGTCATGCTGTACATGGTGTCCTAAAAATTATTGAAAGATGCTTACATTTTTTACCTGTTATAGGCATTAGAAATTGCAAAAGTATCCAAAATAAGATATGGATTAAGTTAATCTTAATCCGTCTTATTTTGAATATAAAATAGACCTGCCATTATTTTCCAATTTTTTTTAAATTTTTGTACAATATTTCGTTAGTCTATAAGTTATTTTAAATTTTCTCCATGCTCTGACAATTATAACAGTAAAAATTCCATTCTTCTAAGACTAAAACTCACTGAGTTGATACTTTGAATTTCATGAAATTTCAGAAGTTTCTGACTGCTATAAAAATGGACAGATAATTTTTTAGAGACAGAAAGCTCAGAAATTTCATAAAATTCGAAGTATCATAACTTGAGGAATTTTGGTTGTAGAAGAATGGAAGTTCTACTGATGTGCTTGTCAGAGCATTGAGAAAAGTTTTCTAAATATAACTTATCGGACCCAAGGACTACATAAAAATTTAAAAAGCATAACTTTTGGAAAATTGATGGTGAGATTATTTCATCCAGATAATCATAATTTTTACCTCATAATAATAATAAATCAATTTACATTACCTATGTATCTCTCAACAGATAAATAATTAAAGCATGTTTCAATATTTTTGGGACATTTAATCTCTTCAGTAATATTGTAATTTTGCCTCTAGTTCTGGATAGGTTGCAAAAATAGACATTGAGAACCATTTGTGTTTATGAGCTATATGTTGAAAAATTATGTCACATAAATTATGGTACCAAGATAATAATAGTATTATTATTTAACTTGCTTGGTTGAATAATTTCTGAGATTTTACTGCAATAAAAGTAGAGAATTATTTATAGAATTAATCTATCTGATGTCATTCCTTTCTTATGTAATTTTATCATTCAGCTTAAAAATTAAGAAACTTATAACTTGTATTATTACAAAATAAATTCCTCTTTCCCTTAAATACAAGAATGCAAATTAAAACTGGTAATAAATTCTAAGTAGGAAGGAAGTTTGAGTGGTTTTTATCATAAATTAGAAATGCTATAAACCTTTATTAATCTGAGCTAATTAGAGCTATAAATAGTCTGAAATTATGGAAGTTCAGATAAAAACAAACAACTATAAAATGAGCCGAGAGGCATTTAAAAGATCCTGTATGATAACTAAAAACATTTATTTTACACTTGATATTAAAAAAATATAATTAATTTACATGAAAGAAATTTGTATGTAACTTACATGATATTTAGGTTCTATATTTTAACTGTAAGTTGTATACTTAGATTCATCCACACTCATATTGTTTGATTCTACAGGCTTGAATAAATTACCGATCTTCTGCTTTCTGCTTTTAGAACTAATTTCTTAAACTATTAATTCAGGCAAGTGCCTCAAATGTTCATAATATTCAGATCTGTTTGTAATTTTGTGTTCTCTTTATTTCTGTGTGTTCTTTGACTTCACTATGCTTGAATTATTATGAAAAGGGCTATCCAAGTTAAAGAGAAGTTGAGATTTTGATATGGTGAGGAAAAACAAAATTTTCTTCATTTTCCAGTTTTGTCATTCTCATCCCTGTTTGTAGGATTTTCTTAGAATTCTAAAAGTATTATGAACAAAAAATTAGAAGGATTTGCCAAAAATGATTAATATTTATTTTGATAACATCAGTGTACTTAACATATTAATTGTATATTTTAGATATTACGAAAAATTACCGCAGTTTATCACAATCAAGTGTCTGGTTATCTGTTATTGATTGAATATTATTATTGACATGAATTAAAAGACTAGAAATTATGTACAATTTTATATATTTTAATTTTTTAAATGATTATTAAAGCTGGTTATTTTCTTATTTTTGACAGCTTATATGATTACCGAGCACTATTTATTGCATCCATCCATGTGCAATCAGACAAAAAAAAAAAAAAAAGATGCATATTTTAAGCATTTGCTTAGTTTGTTGTTAGTTTTCTATCTGATTTTCATTACATTATTATGCAGATTTATTTTGAAACAAAAGTACATTGGCTTTCAAATTTTGTTAAAAAAATTACTTAAATACTCAATATACTGGATTTTGTGCATAGGCAGTAAAGACCTAATTTCTTTTGCTTGAAAACTTATTTTTTCTTTTCGGTATTATTTAAATTTTATCATAAATAGAAATGTATTATTCATATGACATAGCACTTATGTTTATAAAATGTTTGATTTTATTTTATCAAATATTATGAAAGATGGTAGTAAAATCATCTTTTAAAAGCCATCTGAAAATATAAGTTTTGATTAAGTATTTTATACCATGGTAAATTTTTATTGAAAGCTAATAAAAAATTATAACTAGTTCTTGAAAATTTTATTAAAGATTCAAAGCATTGCTTTAGAAATCAGTTTAATTTTGTATTATTTATTTTTCAAACTAATTTAATATTTGTTTAAAGTGATAAAAATACATTTAAAAGGCAAAAAAAAATCTTTATTTAGATTTTACATGTTTCATTGCTCTGATGGCAACATTCTCAAGAATTAAAATAATACAAATATTTTTGCAAAAAGAATTTTAATTGAAAGCTGGTAAACAAGAATCCATGCAAACTCAAGCATAATGAAATTAACTCCAATATTAAAAATGGCTATTTGTGAACATGAATTATTTTATATTATTGTTTCATTATTCTGTAGAGCATCTCTTTACAAATTTTAGGAAGCTCCATGGTGGCTGAATCATGGCATATATTCTCACTGAGATAATAGAGTCGCTTAAGTTTTTTGAAACGGAATATCTGGAATTAGGCTTCACCTGTTCACATTGCAAAAAGTTTTAAGAGACTTCACTTATATTAAATTTGTAGCTACAACTTCTAACTACATAATTTATTATTGTTTTTATTCTTTGCGACGTGTTAATTAAATAAACTATTCAAAAGATCATTCGAAAAAGCTGAATAATTATTTGTAGAACTCAACTCTAATTTTAATAACAGTTTCAAATAAGAAAAAGAGTTCAGCAGGAAAAAGAGTTCTGCTCAACTCATAGTTAAGAGAGTATCAAAAGTTAAGTGAGCTCCAGAAACTTGCTCAGGTCATAATGTTGATTCCATGTACATCCGCTTCAAAAAACTTCAAGCTAAGTGACTCAACTATCTCAGTGCAAACATAGTGTAAGAAAATATCTATTGATTCTCGTGTAATCTGAATAAATAAAAGGTATTTTTTTGCCTCTTTTAAATGCATTTTTATCACTTTAAGCAAATATTACATTAGTTTGATGTTTCAAGTGATTTTTATATATAGTTTTATTCATGTTTGTTAAATATTAGATATTACATCTTTTAAATAACTTCCATTATCAATTATATGGATGTTAATTTGTTCTTGGTATTTATTCTAAGTATGCCCTGTGTAAAATGTCTGTACAGTAACTTTCTCCTGTCCCTTTAAAGGAATTTCTATAAATATATTCAGAAAACAAAAATAGAATTTTATAATTTTTTTATTATATTTGCTCACTCAAATGTCTGCTTATGGTAAAACGGCGGTGTACTAATTTTTCTGAGAATGTATTTTCATCGTTTTTTAGGTTATACAAACTTTTATTTTGTACAGCGTGTGAGTTATTTGCAATATCATGACATTTTGAAAAATTATGGGCTTTAAAGTTTTATTTGAATGAATACATTATGAAATTAGCTTTTGATTATATTTTGTAATAAATTGTTCTGAAATAAATTTAGTGTAATTTTTGTCTCAAATATTGAAATATATACATGTTCAGACTCAGTGCATATTGATGGAAAACTCAGAATTTATGATAGAGCGTTTTAACCCTTTCAAGGGCAGAGGTCATACGGTGTGACCACCTAATTTTAATTCCAATCTGAGAAACAGCAACAAGAATGTTTTAATAAAATTTTGCTTTTATTATGAAAGTGTAGAAAACCAGATTTTTATTTTCGAAGAAATTGGTTTGTAAATTCTTGTGTCAGTCAATTATTTCATCATTTTTCGAGCAGAATTTTTCTGCCCCTGAAAGGGTTAACTCCTGTCTTAAGTGATAGCGAATAAAATGTAGAAAGGAAACTTCAGGAAGATCACAGATTATATGAACGTTTCAAAGGACAAATACTAAGTGAAATAGAGATGCTGTGTCACTTGCACGAATTTTCATGAAAAATAAATTAGTAACCAAAGGGTTAGTGTTTTCAACTGTTTCGGTTAAGAAACTTTTACATTTGCTTCCACAAATATATATATAAAACAACTTTAATCATAACTTAACTTCATCAAAAAAATTCAACATTTGCAAACAAAAAAGTGCCAAGACAATTTATTTGTAAAAACAATATTACATGGTTTTAAAATTTACTAGTAGAATTAATAGCATTAATAGTAGAATATATTTTATTCTGTTGTATTGAATATTCTGACACTAGTTATGTTTAAATGTTGAAGCTCATTTAGAAAATAAAAGCTGATTTTTTTTTTCTTTTCTTTGTCTTTTTTTTTAAAGGGGGGGGGGGAGATTAGAAATCACTTTGTTAGTTCTTGATATCTCCTTCCCCACAATAAATAAATAAAAGAGAGAGAGAGATTTAACATTGGAAAAATTGCTGTTAAAAAAAAAAAAAAAAAGATTTACTTAGCAAAAATTTAAATTGTTTGACATTTTGAGCATTATAAAAGAATATTATAAACACAAAACTTACAAAAATTTATACATGGAATATAAAAGAACAATAACAACCTAATAAAAATAGATTAAAAAAAAAAAAAAAAAAGAACTTGAAATATTGCCAAATTTTTTCCTCCCAAAATTTACAAGTTTTTTCATACAATTGGTTGATTTATGAACTGTTTTTATGTACATGTTCCAATTACTTAATCATTTTTAATTTGTGAATTTTCTGCTTTCAACTACCTTCAAATTTCATTTTTATCACATCAACAACCAGCATTGGAGAATTATGCTAAAAACTAAAATAACTATTTCCCATTACCATAGCAGTCTTAATTGTGATTTTAATATTTTATAGACCTTAATCTCAGCATTGACAGAATGAACAGTCACTGAACTTTACACATGTCTCTACTATCATACAGACTTTTTTTTTTCAGTGAGGTGAATGAAAATAAGTACTTTTTTTTAAAAAACATGAGATCATTTTCATGAGCAGAAGTGTTCCACTTTTCTCATATTATGACTCTCTTTAATTTTTTACTTGCCAGTGAAAGTATGAAATGCTTTACTTATAATTTGGGGGGGGAGGGGGGTAGGGTTGCTGGTGAATTTGAGTCACATTTAAGGGGGGGGGGGAAAGCCAGTGCTCAAATGCATTAAGTTTTTACAAAATTTTGCCAAATGACTTTGATAAAATTTTTTGCAAAAGTGGTCTAAAATTATCCTTATAATTTTCATATTATACTAAAAATCTGGAGACTTAATCTTGTAATTTGCAGGATTAAAAGTTGATAAAAATTGTTTCAGTATGGGCCTTTAATCTTGGTTCAGGAAGAAAATAAAGGAAAAAATTGGGCCATTTTAAATAACTGTAACATCAATGAACAAGGAAACGCCATATGAGTATGCTTTGACATCACATTTATCCATTGTTAGTGATATGTCACTATTTGGTGATGGATTACTTTTATGGGGCCAGGAAATTGTGTTCAATGGGAAAGTAAGCAATAGTTCGAGTCATTTTAATTTATCTCGTGAAATTTAGATACTTTTGAGTTAATTACATGTTACAGTATCAGATTTATTATACCCAAGTAAATTCTGAAATATTTCATGCATATCTTTTAATTTTTATTAAGTACCAGAGTTGCTATCAACACAAAAATATTGTGCCATTTATAGTAAAAGCATAATCATAATAATCATGGACAAAATACTATTGTTATAACAGTTGTAGCAAATCATAGAAAAGTTATACAATTGAAACTGAAACAAATGTGTGGTGGAGGGTATACTATACAGTGATATATATGCCATATACCTTCTAGATTTTTCAAAGGAATTCCATGTACCATCTGTTTTTTCTCAAATAAAACTCTATTGTGTATTCTCTAAATATATCCTCTGCCTTTAGCATGACAAACAGTTAACACCCAACTGCTGGTTCTAAAATGATTAAATTTGATGATCCTTTTGTAACGTAGGTAACCACAATGGAAAGCTGTTTAAAAATCTGTATTCTTAAAAAAATAACACTCCTGCATCCCTAATGGAATTTATCGTGTCCTTTTTCCTTTCTCGGCTTTTAAGGCAAAAACTATTACATATGAAACATGAAAACTGGTAGTTTTATAAAGAAATGCATGATAAACATGTTAAAGCAGAGAATTTTAAATCGAATAATTATTCTATTTAATGTTAAATTCAGTCAAGATAGTTCAGTTACAAAGTTTTATAGATTCAAAAATTAAGCATAGCAATTTAACCATCTTTTGCAGGCGTAATACTTGATTAGATTAGGGTGTGCAATATCCAATCAGTCTTTAAGTTTGTCTAATTTTTTTAGAAGTTTTTCTTCAAATTTTCATTTAAAATTTCATTATCTGAATAGATATATAATTTATATTTTGAAACAGTCTTTTTTTACCTACTGTTGCCAGATTTTAAAAAGCCCAAATAATATTTCCAAACGTTTTTCAATTGAAAACTATATTTACACCTGAATATTAAAGAAGAAAGAAAACTTTAAATTAATTAAATGATTATGAATGAAAAGTATTTAATGATGAAAATTAAGTTATGTCTTTGAAATATATTGTTATAAATATATTTAAAACTATTTTCTTATGGTGTCTAAAAGAAAACTTTTCTTCTGATTATTATAAAAGTCTGGGAGACAACAACATTTTTTGTTTAACCATTTAATAAAAGCTGACTTTCAAATTTGTAATTGAACCACCAATTGGAAGAAGGGAATAAACGCCACTTTTTGACACATTCATTTTTCTACACTTTTACATTCTTTAGACATAGCGCTTAATTACGAGTTCGAAGAAAAGAACAAAAACCATTCGCTTCTATGTAGTTTTTACTACTCTCAGTTTACTGAAAGATCTTTTTGCTGATGCAGTGATTACTGAAAGGCATGAGATCCTAAATGCAGTCTCCATGTTTTTGTAATCTGTTAAGTCAAAATTATGGAGCAGTTGAAGGATTTCTAAATGCTCAATTTCACAGAAGTTCTCTTTCAATGGTAGAAATAATATTTTTGCACTTAAAACCTCTCTTAACAATGTAGTTCCATTTAAGCCAGCAGTAAATTTATTTGCAAGGTCCATTCCATATTTACTTAACAGATTTTTGGTAACTGTTTTTAGATTCGCAACAATCAGAAACTCAAAATTTTGTGATATATTTCAGTTTCGTGAACCTCCAGTTCAGTTGTTCGATTCTTGTGTCAAAAGCCTCTAGGTAGGAGTTTTGTAGTGATCCTTGAACTGGAGAGTAGTTCAGATCAGAGGTATCAAGCTTATTTAGGGCTTCAGGCCATTTTTCATATTATTATACCTCATGTAAAATTGCGTAGCATGAAAAAAAATCAGAAGGGGTAGAACATTAATAAACAAACAATCAAAAGTTTTATAAATTTGTTCAAAAAAATTATATAACTCTATTTAAAATCTCTATTATACTCTATTTACTCTATTGTAACTCTACTTAATATTAAACTAAAATCTGTCAGAAAATTTTTCTTTTTTAGGTTTCTGTACTTAAAAAGTAAAAACGGAACCATTATAAGATCACTCGTGTGTCTATCTGGCCATCTGTCCCAGCCGTTTTTCTAGAAAACTATAGAACGTGGAAAGTTGAAACTTGCCAGAGTTATAAAGGCTATTAAACCACTTATTTATAGATTATTTAACAAATACGTTTAGGAAAAATTTAGGGGGGTGGGTGGGCTAAAATTAAGTTACTTGATTTTTTTTTATATCATGCGAGTTATTGTTCAAAAGATCGAACACAAAAATATATTTCTTTAAATTTTGGGTATTTTATTTTCAGAGATATCGTCAAAAATGTACTGTAAAAATATCACGCCCCTTCCTATTTCCAAATCTAGACAAACAAAAATTTTGAAAAAAATTAAGGGTAGAAAGAGTTTATTTAAACCTTGCAGGAAATTTATAGAGATTATCCTAGGTCACACAGTTTTTGAGAAAATCGCATTTTTCGTTACAAACTTTACTTTGCGGGCGCTCAGCGGGGGAGTTGAGATAAGTAATGACGCGAAATCATCCAAGGACTGTTGATAATGATTTTCGAAAAAAATTGTTGTCTTTCAAGATTTCAGGATAGAGGAATGCTGGGAAGTAGTAGGAAAATAAGAGTTCTGGCTCAGGAGGGTGCGGGATCGTCCCGCACCCTCATCCTGTCCCCCCTCCGGTCCTTCACCTCCTGCGGCACCCCCTCCCCCACCACAGCACTGCCCCCCTAGTGGGAAAAAATAAATTTCTGTTCTAACAAGAGGGATGAACGTAGATCGAGTAGATTATCATACTGTAAGATGAAGATTAAATTTATATTTGAATTTTGAACAACCTTTACCTTAATGAGTATTATTAATTAAGCAAAACAATGGAAAATAACAATTTTTAAGGGAAAAAGTTGATTTCTGTAGATTTTCTTTCAACTGTAAGATCAGAATATCAATTTAAATGTGGAAAGCTAAACATATATTTGATTTTTGGATGATTAACACCTTAATGAGCATTATTAATTAAACAAAATAACAAAAATATCAATTTTTAATGGAAAAAAGATTTCTTAAGATTTTTTTCTACGGGGAGGGGGGGGGGGGACGCAGGATTTTCTTATGAATTGGAAGAGAAGGTAGATGTATTTCATGAAAGGGGGAAAAAATCTGGTTATAGTATTTGCTTTTAGAAGAACTGTGATGTTGAATCATAATCCTACAGTGGTCTAAACATTGTAAAATCAATTAGGTTGGTGTAAAATTACTAAGTGCAAGATAAAATTGGTTATTTACCTGGAATATCACATTAAAATGTAGTAAAATCAAGCAATTGGTTTGAAAACTCGAAATTTTATATGAAAATGATAAAATTTAAAGCTAATAATGAATAAAAACGTTGAATGGGTTCGAAGTATTATATAAAGATGTAAAAATCATTATTGGATTAATAAAATTAGTCTTTTTTATTTAAAAATTCGATATTCTTTGTTATTTGTTCAATTATCAAAATTCATTAAGGTAATGGTTGGTCAAAAACTTAAATTATATGTTTAAATTTTCCTTTTAAGATGATATTTCTATCTTATAGTTGAAAAAAAAACTCTAAAAGGAATCTGCTCTTTTAATAAAAAATTTATATTTTCATTGTTTTGTTTAATTAATAATACTCATTACTGTGTTGTTCATTCAAAATTCAAATGTATGTTTAACTTTCCTCATTTAAGTTGATATTCCAATCTTGCAGTTGAGAAAAATCTACAGAAATTAGCTTTTTTCCCGTAAAAATTGATGTTTTCCATTGTTTTGCTTAATTAATAATACTCATTAAGGTAAAGGTTGTTCAAAATTAAATATATATGATTCATTTTTATCTTTTAAGTTCCTATTCTGATCTTATAGTAGAAAAAATCTTAAGAAATCTTTTTTCCATTAAAAAGTGATATTTTTGTTTAATTAATAATGCTCATTAAGGTGTTAATCATCCAAAAATTAAATATATGTTTAGCTTTCTCCATTTAAATTGATATTCTGATCTTACAGTTGAAAGAAAATCTACAGAAATCGGCTTTTTCCCTTAAAAATTATTTTCCATTGTTTTGCTTAATTAATAATACTCATTAAGGTAAAGATTGTTCAAAATTCAAATATAAATTTAATCTTCATCTTATAGTATGATAATCTAGTCGGTCTAACGTTCACCCCTCACGTTAGAGCAGAAATTTATTTTTTCCCGCTAGGGGGCAGTGCTGTGGTGGGGGAGGGGGTGCCGTAGGAGGTGCGGGACGGGATGAGTGTGCGGGACGATCCCGCAGTCCTGCACCCTCCTGAGCCAGAACTCTTATTTTCCTACTACTCTGTTACTCAAATATTCTACGATATTTAACATATGGGTATAATGATTTCTATAAATTATGGGTGTAACAATTTCATAAAAGAATTTAATGATTGTTTTATGAAATAACTAAAATTTGATTAGAAACACGTTTTCACAACGTATCAGAATATATAATGTAGCCAGTCTCTATTAAATGAACCCAAATTTATCTCTCTTGCTGCTATAGATTTATCCCCAGGAGATTACGTTCCTGAAATTTTCAAATTTGCTAATAAGCTAATTATCAATTCCTTCAAATATAAAGAAATGGAATAAATACAAATTAAACGAAGTCCAGGGACTGAAATGCAATTAGATATTGAAATTTTCGTGTTAGATGCACAATTTCATTTATGATCTTGTGCGCATGCTGTCATGTCAGTTTACTGCTCGAATGAGAAATCTAATACTGTGCATAAAAATTAATTCTTCAGCATTTGCTTTAAAAAATTTGAAGTAAAAGAACATTTATATATCTATCGATTCCTTCAAATATAATTCTTTTGAAGTACGTATTTATAAAATACAAAATTAGCAAAATAATAATTTTTCAACTTTTCACATTTCTGAATAAATTTAGATAAATAAATAGCAAATTTACCAAAAATAAGAATTTCTATTTTCAAGAATTTGTTTTATTTCTTACAAAAAAGAAATAAAGAAAGAAAAAGCCTCTCATAAATTGGTAAAATTCATAATCGTTGTTGGTGGGAGGGGACGCGATTTTCATACATGATGTAAAGGGAGCGCAAAAGTTTAAGAACCACTTTGTTATAATTAAAGCAGAGTTATAAATACGCAGGTTTTAAGGTCATTTGGTGTGGCGTTAAAGTATAAATTACAGTCGACGAAACAGTTCATTTCAAAATAACAGTTCATTTATTAAATTCAACTTGAATTTTAAAAACTTAAATAATGAGGATATATACATACACCTCCAGCTTTTGCTGGGAATCATATTGACATATTATAGCTATAGCAAGGAGTAAGTTTAAACTCCATCTCCGTAGTCCTTCCATTACATTACTTCCATCACTACACATCATACTCCATGGAGTTGTTTCACACTAAATATACTTACTGAGTACATCAAAACTGGAATAAAAATATGCATACAGTTACAGTTAAAAGAGAGTGCCTTTACGACCGAAATGGAAAAATAAAAACTGGTTCGGAACGATATAACTTCCGAACAAACCAAACGACAAATTTTGGGGGACAAGACTTTGTCCAGATTTCCAACATGCGGCCCCATCGGTCGTAAATACCTCCTCTTTCTTTTCATAATCAAAATCAAAAATATTACAAATAGCTCTTTGAAACTTTACATACAGAAGAGGTTTTGTCAGAAAGTCTGCCTTATTATCTTTAGAACTTGCATGTTTTAACTCAAAAACATTTTCATTAATTAACTGACGAATAAATTGACATCTTATGTCAATGTGTTTCGTTTTAAAATTCTCTTGGCTATTTTTAGAAAAATAAATGGCAGATTCATTATCACAGTACTGAATTGGTTTTATTGTATCGTATAAATTAAGTTCATTTAAAACTCTTGAATACCAAGTTAGTTCCTTTACACTTTCCGTTAATGAGATAAATTCAGATTCCATAGAACTTAGTGCAATACATTTCTGCTTCGATGATTTCCAAGCAAACGGAACGTTACTCAAGTAAATTATATAACCACTACTTGAATGTCTTTTAGTAAGTTGACATCCCCAATTAGCATCAGCATATGCACACAAACTTAGTGATTTTACATTAGACAGATTTATTTTAAAACTTTTAGAAGCAAAAACATAATTCATAATATCTACTACTATTAACCAGTGTTTATATGTATACCCATTACAAAACTGTGACATTACATTTACAGAAAAACTAATATCGGGTCTTGATCTATTTGACAAAAATGATAGACACCCGATTAAAGATCGGTATGGAAATTTTTTCATTAATTCATTTTCGATAATTTCATTTTCGTTAACTTTATCTGGTAAAACAGAGCCAATTTTAAAAGGTAATTTAACATAACTTAGGTAAATCTTTATATTTTAATTCTAATCTTTCAATATAAGTTCTTTGATGAACGAATAATGAATCTTTAATCTGTTCAAAGTTAACACCTAGCAAATACTTTGTTAATCCTATTTCAGTAATTTCCAAGCTATTTTTTAACATATTAGTTACAGATTGCAATACATTTTCATCTTTAGCAAACAAAACTAAATCATCTACATAGACAACTAAAATTGCGTTACTATTCAGTTTATACACACAGTTACACCATTTTAATTTACAAAATCCAAGATTATGTAATATATTATCTAATTCAGAATTCCATTCACGGCCACTTTGCCTTAATCCATAAATTGATTTATTTAACAAACAAACTTTATTCTCAGCACCCTTCATTTCAAATCCCGGAGGTTGTTTCATAAACACAGTTTCTTTTAAAGAACCATATAAATATGCTGATTTTACATCCAATTGAATATGATACCAATTTAACATAGAAACTAATAAAATAAACATTAGTTTTATAATTGAAAAATTTACAACAGGTGAAAATATATCATTAAAATCAATACCTGGTTTCTGTTTAAATCCTTGAGCTACGAGACGTGCCCTGTACTTTTTACCATTTTTTTCCGTGTTTTTTATATTATAAACCCATTTACTTCCTACTATTGTGGAATTTTTCGGTGGATCAACCAACCGCCAAACTTTTCTCTTACTCATCATCTCAAGTTCTTCCCTCATCGCGGCATTCCATTTCCCCCTTTCTGGATTTATTTGTGCATCCTCAAATGATTTAGGGATTTCGGTATTGTAAAATTCATGTTGAAATAATTCAGTTAAATATGGATCGTCCGAATCACTAGTTGAGGGTTCACTTAAAGTTTCAGTATTCGGATGAGTAGTTTTAGGTTTAAAGTCAAACTTATCTGGCTCAAACTGGATTTTATTTTCCTTACAATATTTTTTAACATCATTTAAAGATCTCAGTCTCGTATTTGTTATTGGGGTATAATAATATACGTCAATTCTCTTACATTTCGTTCTCGGTCTTTCAATCCTTTTCCACTCTGAAATATTTATAGAACTTACAGTTACCTTACCCCCCTTTTTCTCTTCATCTTCGTTTAAGCTATCTCCTGGTAGTTCATGATTGAGATCTAAAGTTGCATTACTTAAACCGTTTGTTTTAATTTGAGATTCATTAAAATTCAATATCAAATCCTTATATTTGTTTTCTCCCCCAATCTATACGCACATGAATAGTCTCTACAATTCGCCTTTCTTTTGGAATGTAAATTCTATATCCTTTAGTTTTCATGGCATAACCAACTAAAATACCTAGGAAAGCTTTCAGTTGAAGTTTATTTCGTTTAACTTTAGAAACATGAACAAATGCTAAAGAACCAAAAATTCTTAAATGTCTTACCGAAGGTTTGAATCCCGTCCATAATTCTTGCGGTGTAAGACCTTGGGTTAAACTGTGTTCAGTCCTATTTTTTGTATGAACAAACGCCAAAAGAGCTTCCCCCCAGAATGACGGTTTTAACCCGCTATCGTGTAACATTGCTCTAACTGCATTCATTGCTACTTTATTAAAATTTTCAGCAACACCCACCTGCTCTGGAGTATAAATGGAGGATCTTTCGATTCTGATACCTAAATCGGTTAACAATTTCTCAAATAATTTATGGGTAAATTCCAGCCCATTATCAGTTCGTACACATTTTAACTTTTTACCAGTTTGTCTCTCAGCTTTAACTAAAAACTTTTTAAAGCATTCAAACACTTCCGTTTTATCCTTAATTATATAAACCTCAGTCCTTCTAGAATAATCGTCAATTACTGACAAAAAGTATTTCCCCCCTCCTAACGAGTTAACAGGGCTAGGACCCCACAAATCCATATACACTCTATCGAGGATTTGATTAGAAATGCGTTTATACAAATAATTTCTTTTAAATGATTTTCTGTTAGATTTTGCAATTACACAAGTTTCACACATCTTATTTTTGTTTTTACAGTTAATATTTTCAATACCTTTAACACAATTATTTTTACTCATTTTTTCAAGTAAAGGTAAGTTTGTATGACAAAATCTACGATGTACTATCTCTGAATTTAAACTAGTAGAATAAGCAAAATTTTCACATTTTGAAGCATAACCTTTAACAATATACAATTTATCAACTCGAGGTACAGTAAAACAATATCTATTAAATTTATCATACACTATCATTTTATTATTTCCCCATTTAATTTGGTTTCCTGCAATGTCTATATTAGACCCACCAATTAAATTTCTTCTCATGTTAGGAGCATATAACACATTTTTTAAAGTTATTTCTACATTACCTGTTACATCTAGAATGGTAAAATCAATATCACCAATACCCAGTATTTCCGACGAACAGTCCTTGTCTCCTATCAGCACTTGTTGAGGGGGGAGGCTCCTATATGTTACAAATAGACTCCTGTCATTCGTAAAATGAGAAGTAGCCGCTGAGTCCAGAAGAAATTCCACGAACTTTCTACCATTTGAAGATATTAGGGCGAATTCAGATTGCTTTGTAGGTTCACTGTAGAAAACTTGCTTTTTCCCTCTAGAGTTCTTTTTGAAACACCTTGTATCTGTGTGACCAGGTTTCTTGCAGTAACTGCATATTAAACTCGGCCCCATACGATTAGCTGGTGAAGTATACGATCGTCTAGTAGTGTCCAGGTCGCTTCCACTACGTGAAACCCATGGCTTTTTACTGCTTCCAAAATTCTCCGCTGGAATGGTTGGTTTAACGGTAGGGTTTTTAAACTTAGTTGCATAAGCATCACCTACAGCGATAACCTCTTTACCTTCATCTTTTCGTTTTAAACAAATTCTGCCATATTCAGTTATTAACTGCTTAGATACATTTTCTAATTTAAATTCTTTATCTTCTAATCTATATAACACTTGAACTAGATTATCATATTCCTCAGGTAATCGACGGATTAGTTGAAAACATACTAACAGTTCTGGCATCTCAAATCCAGCATCTTTAATTTGAACTTTCTTTTCTTCAATTTTTTTACAAAATAAACCTATAGTTTCTTCTTGCGAGTTTAACTTCATCTCGAAAAATTCATCGACTAATCCCGCTAAGCGTGCTCGTGAAGTTGGTTCGAAGTTTAACTTTAAAATATCCCAGGCATCTTTGCCGCTTTCTGTCTGAGCAATTAGTATCTGGAATTTCCGTTCGATGGATTGGTAAATTGTTGTATAAGCTCTTCGTTTACGCCATTCAAAATCGCTTTTCTCACGATCAGAGGCATCCGATTTACATGCGATATCTGGCTTTGTAATAAACTCCCAGCAATTTCGGTCAATCAATACACATTTGACGTCGAGCTTCCAGGAAGGATAGTTATAATCCGATAGTTTCGGGAAGGAATAAGTTAACTCTTGAACTTGTGCCATTATGCAGTATATATTTCATCTAAATCACACCATATTTTATCTATTTGACCTTTAAATAGCATGACATGGCCCCTTAACCATGTTATAATTAAAGCAGAGTTATAAATACGCAGGTTTTAAGGTCATTTGGTGTGGCGTTAAAGTATAAATTACAGTCGACGAAACAGTTCATTTCAAAATAACAGTTCATTTATTAAATTCAACTTGAATTTTAAAAACTTAAATAATGAGGATATATACATACACCTCCAGCTTTTGCTGGGAATCATATTGACATATTATAGCTATAGCAAGGAGTAAGTTTAAACTCCATCTCCGTAGTCCTTCCATTACATTACTTCCATCACTACACATCATACTCCATGGAGTTGTTTCACACTAAATATACTTACTGAGTACATCAAAACTGGAATAAAAATATGCATACAGTTACAGTTAAAAGAGAGTGCCTTTACGACCGAAATGGAAAAATAAAAACTGGTTCGGAACGATATAACTTCCGAACAAACCAAACGACAAATTTTGGGGGACAAGACTTTGTCCAGATTTCCAACACACTTCAATACGATATCACAAACATTATAAAATCCTCAAATTTAAAGATCTTAATGAGAAGTAAATGTATACTTACTTATATAATCCAAAGAAAGCTGTAGATCCAGTAAGCAAATAATACTTATAAATGAAATAGAACGTACGTTCTATACTAAGAAAGACCTAAAACAATTTTTAAAAATTAAGAAGTCCTGAGTCGGAAATGTTTTTTGGGTGTAGGGTAGGTGACGAAGCAGTAAATTTGAAATGAAAAATGTACGTATTTTCATTAGGGGGGGGGGGGATTACAGATAGGTATACATATACATGGTGTGTTCACTAAGTTTCAAGACTGGTGTTAGAATACAAAAGTTATTAAACATTTTTGTGCAGCGAACTAAAATTCTTCGAAATATGACCCTTGGGCATCAACACACCGCTGCCAGTATTTTTTTCATTATTCACAGGCTCCCTGGGGGTCATCGCGCGCAAGGCTGTTAAGTGACCTCGTCGAAGCCGGAATCAAGGATCGCTGGAATCGTGTCGAATTGCTTCCCTTTCAGGTCCTCCTTCATCCGGAGGAATAAAAAAAAAAGTCGCTGGGAGCGAGGTCGGGGCTGTATGGAGGCTTGTGGCAGTATTGTCACGTTAAACTTAGCTAAAACTTTGACGGCTGGGAGCGGTGTGTGAGAGGGCGCATTGTCGTGGTGAACAATCTAGTCTTCTCTGGTGTCTGGCCGGAAGTGCCGGGTCAGGTCATTTTTACGCTGGAATGCCCACTATTTGAAGGATAGAGTCCGGCGCGTCCACTCAGACATCAGGGACGAGTGGATTGTTCACCCTGACGATATCCCCTCTCACACACTGCTCGCCACTGCCGATGTTTTGGCTCAGTTTAACGTGGCAATACTGCCGCAAGCCCTCTACAACCCCGACCTTGCTCCCAGCGACTTTTTTGTTTCCCCGGATGAAGAAAGACCTGAATGGGGAGCGATTCGACACGATTTCAGCGATCTAAGCAGCTTCGACGAGGTCCCTTAACAGCCTTGCGCGCGATGACCCCCGGGGAGCCTGTGAATAATGGAAACAAGTTGGAAATTGCTCGTCAAACGTGGCAAATGAGGTGCGTTCGTACTATAACTAGTTTTATAATTATTTTTTACATCCCATATTGTACTGAATGTATAATTTTTTGCACTTCATAAAGTGCATAGTCTGTAGCATCATTAAAATGCACTTGCAATAACTTTTTTCCCTTTCCCCGTAATGTAACTGAACACTTTTGACTGTCCCTGTAATTAAACTATACATCCGATTTTCCTAAAATTGGAAATGACTCGACAAAATTTTGAAACAATTATATATTTAAAATTTCGGATTATTCGGAAGGCTGTAACATCATTAAAATGCACTTGCAATAATTTTTCCCATTGGCCGTAATGTAAAGAAAAACTTTTGACTGTCCCTGTAATTAAACTATACATCCGATTTTCATAAAATTTGAAATGGCTCGACAAAATTTTGCAACAATCATATATTTAAAATTTCAGACCATTCGGTTGGATAGTTTTTGCTCTGTTATATGCGGACGGACGGACTGAACGACAACTATAGGTGCTACGTATTTATATAACTACGAACGCACCTAAAAACGCGGGCAGCGGTGTGTTGATGCCCAAGAGTCATATTTCGAAGAATTCTAGTTCGCTGTACAAAAATGTTTAATAACTTTTGTATTCTAGGACCAGTCTTGAAACTTTATGAACACACCATGTATATATATATATATATTTTTTTTTTACAGAAAATAAGAGAAACAAGTAGGAAATTGCTCGTCAAACGTGGCAAATGAGGTGCGTTCGTACTATAACTAGTTTTATAAAAATTTTTGGACCCCATATTGTACTGAATGTATATTTTTTTACACTTCATAAGTGCATACAATAATTTTTTCCTATTGGCCATAATGTAAAGAAAAACTTTTGAATGTCCCTGTAATTAAACTATACATCCGATTTTCATAAAAATTGAAATGGCTCGACAAACTTTTACAACAATCATATATTTAAAATTTCAGACCGTTCGGTTGGGTAGTTTTTGCTCTGTTATATGCGGACGGACGGACAGACGGACTGAACGACGACTATAGGTGCTACGTATTTATATAATTACGAACGCACCTAAAAAGAATGACGAAGGGAGAAAAAAAATTCCAGAAAATAATCGAAGACCAAAATACATATATAAATAAAAAACTGTGATCTATACTATAAATTTGGCACTCCTCGATTTTCGCGCCCGGGGCGATCCCCTCCCCCTTTCGCAAGGAGCTGCCGATGTCACAATTCGCCTTGGTTTTTATTTCATACTGCCCTACAATTGGTCGGTAACTTTGGTAAGGTCTGCTGAACGCACTCTAAAATGGTGGCTATTAGATCGCTAGTATCGCGTCCCCCACCAATAGCGATGCGTTTTTGTTTATAGAAAAAAAAAAAAAAAAAAAAAAGAAACACTATTTTCATAGTTGGAAGAAGGGAATAAAGGAAGGATTTGTTTCCTTCGTCATCTAACTATTTTTATGACCACATGAATCTATACGGGATCTACTATGGGTCAAGAGATTACGCAACCTGAGTTTACTTTCTATTGAATTCAGTGTGACGTAGTGTTTAGACATAGAAAAAATAATAGACGATTTTTCCACCCTAAAAGCGAGAAAAATCAATTGAAGCAAATATATCTGCTTGATATTATATATACGAGGTATATCCACAAAGTAAGTTCCGTTTCTATTTCTATCCGCAGCAGCGCTGCGATCTCAGTTCCGAGCATAGATATAGTAAAAAGAACTAGATTACGCATACGGGGAGAAAAGTTGATTCTGCGCGTGCGAGCGGAACTACTCCACTAGGGTGGCAAATGGACGGTGATCCATCGATATAAGGAGAAAATGAAATAGCTTGTGCGTTACGTTCTTAAATTGCATTTACATAAGTTTAAGTCGATAAATGTTTCAAAATATATAATATCAATGATTTTTAACTACAAATTAGCAATTTTTATCGTTAAGTAAATTTTATGAAAAAAAGGAATAAGATAGATTATTCACTTTCAAAAGCTATCATTTTTTTCTCACTTATACTTAAATATTTTTACACGTGAAGGTGAATCAAAACAGTATTTAACCGAGATTTTAATTTTCGTCAATAGTATTTGTTTTTTATCCAAAATAAAAGTTATGAACCTTTTGAAATGAATTTTTTTCAGGGGAGGGGGTCAGCTTATATTAAAGTGAAGAGTAAGATTCCTCGCAGATTTCCACCTTCCATCTATTCCCTTTCCCACCCCTCGAAAATTTCTGTTTTCTTCTTTTCACCCCCCCCCCCTCCACCTAAACCCCACACACATTTTTTAATTTTCGATTTTTTTTTTCTGCCCATCGATTTCTTTGCAATGAAAATAAATAATTATGTAAAATGTTTCTTACACACAAAACTTAAAACATTTAAAAAAAAATTCTTATTTTTGTTACCCAATTCTTAAGTTCTAGCAAAATATATAACTTACCTCACCAGCCCGCCTCCCCCTCCCCCCTACACAAAAAAAGGAGCGTAGTTTAAAATCTTCGATAAATATTTTTTTCTGCTCATTCGTTTCTTTGCAATTGCAATAAATAATCAAACTTTTCCAGACCCGCAAAACTTAAAGCATTTAACCTTCCCTTCCCTACCCCCCCCCCCCCCACACACACACACACACATCCCCCAACCACAAAAAAAAAAAAAAAAAAAAAAAAAAAAAAAAAAAAAAAAAGTTTAACATTTTTAGAAGTTCCAACATTTTTATATTATACTCTATTTGTTATTTCGAATCTTTGATATTAATGATCCCCCCCCCCCCCCAGCAAAAAGTAAGGAATACGTGGAAATAATGCAAAAAATTCTATTTTAAAAACTTTAGTAATCTTTAAAAAGAACACAATTTTTTGGATTTAACTTTCAAAACTTTCTTTAAAATAAGATATTTGTTAATATTTTTTACATGCTCTTAAACATGCAAGTATGCGATCAATTTTTGCTTATTGTTTACTTTAATTAAATAGCAAGAATTTTTCTTCTAAAAAATAAAATAAATGAATAACTGCATTAATAATATACATTCTTAAGAGTGCATTACTCAGCAAATGTAGATGGAAACATTAATTACTTTACCAAGGTCAATATTCCAAATAAATAAATATTTATTAAACGGTGTTAATGACTAATTATTGGAAAATGACAATTTCAAAGTTTTTCGTAAAATGCTTTAAATGCTTAAAAATAAATATATTAAATTCTTCTTTAAAAAATAATCTTTTAAGCAAATCTTAAATTTTTTTTTCATATAATTTTCGGAATAATATGTTTTAACAATAATATATATTTTCATAATAATACGTAGACTTGGTATGCGCTCGACATTTTAATAAAAAACAGAAATACTAGAAAATAATTTTTTTTACTAAATGAACTAAACGTTACATCGAAGTTGTACTAAATATTTTTTAAAGTATCTAACAAATTACATTACAAATAAGGATGTAAATATTCATATAGGATATTCCACTGTCTTTCCAGACAATTTTAAGCAATAATATGCATATATTTAATTAAAACAAACAGAATGAAACCATCGCAATACTCGGATATCCACTATGCATTGCTACTGTAGTATCACAAGTTCCACTCTTTTTCTGCCACTCTAATGGATGTTGCCACCGAGCCGCTGCGGAATCAAGAAGTAATGGGGGAGTAACACTGAGTGGTTAATCTAGTTCTTTTTACTATATCTATGGTTCCGAGCATGCGCGGCAGTTACTCTGTCTGAAGGAGAAGAAATGTACGCCCGAGGGGTTCGACAACGCTGTAAATCTGGTACACAGCAGATTTACCGCTATGTAAATCAAGTTAAAATCAGTAAATCAAGAAATCAAGATTTAAATAGTAAATCCTGTAATAAATCAGTAAATCAGTGTAAAATCAGTAAATCCTATAATAAATCAATAATTTTGTTAATAAATCAAGTTACAATCAGTAAATCAAGATTTAAATTGTATTGTAAATCATCTAAATCAATAAATCAGTGTAAAATCAATAAATCCTATATAACTTTTGCGCAATCCTTAAATCCTGTATAAATATTGGAAAATCCGAGGGAAGATCACTACATTTCAAAAATCATCTAATAAATCCGTAAATCTTAACTTAAAATTGTTTAAAATTTGATACTTTGTGCGCATTTTGCAACGCACTTTAGCTCGCATTTTGGAGTACACGAAGGATGAAGTGAAATGAGCAACCAATTAACACAATAAAAAGTAATTATAGTAAAACCTGTGAAAATGGAACCTGTCTATAACGGAATCTCCCTTAAAGGAAAAATTCTTATGGTTGCCATGAAAAAAAAAGAACTATAATTACACCTGTTAAGACAAAAACTTCTCTAAAACGGAACTTTTCCCAGTTCCATCCGATTCCGTCGTAGCAGGTTTGGTCTTATAAAGGATGTGGTACTAGCTATCAGAAGAGCTTGTTTAAAACGAAATTTTCCACATTTTTTTCAATTCCGGCTTAGCAATTTGTTCAAGAATCATTTATTTCTAGTGTCCAGAAAAATAATTATTTTTTCCGATTACAATACATGATTGCTTTTGAGACATGGATCTGAAGTTTTTAAAAATTTTATTGCATTGTAATGTGAGATTTATTTGTTTACATTTTTTTTAATGAATATTTTAATAAAATAATATTGAAAATTTAGTTATTTTTGCTAACTAACAAAGCTTAATGGTTCTTTAGTATGTTTTTAGAATATTTCGTTCCATATAAATGCGATTGAAACCTGAAAGTATTACAGTATTTATTTATGTAAAAAAAAATAAATAAAATAAAAATAAGATCACAGTTATAGCTCTACTCCGTGTCGTATCTAGACTTATCATTTTAGAACAACGGCGGATCTCCTGGGCTAATTAAGGGTTCGCAAAACGACATCATGCATCTTCACGGGAAATGACTTGGGGGCGAAGCTTAAGCCCGACGCAACCCGCCCTGGGTCACACCTTTTTAAATCCACAGGACTCAGGCTGGGTCACGTCTTCTCTCTTTAGGAGCTGCGCCCTGCTCTGATCTTACATTTTTTTGCAGATTCGGGTCGGGCCAAACTTCTTTTTCTTCCAGGTCGAGCCAGGCCTGGACTTCATTCTTCCTAGAGGTCTTCACTTGCCAAAATTTCCAGGTCGGAGTTCGGTCCGGAATAAAAGCTAAATGTTCGGTCCGTGTCAGCCCGTATGATAAGCATTATTTGTCCCGACCGCGACCCGTGCGCTCCTGAATTCTTGTCCCCGAGCCCAAGTTGGTTTGGCATCTTACTTTATTCGTAAAAATTATATTTATGCACCACGTTTGTTTAGTGAAATCTTTAAGTTTTTTTTTTTTTTTTTTTTTTTTTTTTTTTTATTTGATTTGATTTGATAAGTTACAGAGATACGTTTTTAAAAATCTACTTTTTTTGCTTGTAGAGCTTATTTTCTTTTATCATCCATTTCTTCCATTCTAAACTGATTTTCTTATTGGATTTTCAGTTGAATGTAATTGTCTAAGTCATATTTTTACTTAGTGTATATGTACATAATTGCCTAAACGGTCATTAAAATTACGGTTTTTCTGTATTCTTGAATTTCGAACATAATCTGAAAATAAAATATAAGCATAAATAAGTGTGCTTTATGAATAATTTTAATTACAAAATGCAGGCTAAGCTCGAGTCGATTTTTTAGCTTTTATACCGGGCCGGGCTGGGCCAATATTTTTTTGTGTGTGTGGCGGAGCACCTGATCTTGGGCCTAAAAATTTCAGCCCGCGCAAAGCTCTAACTGACATAAAGGTAGCTTTAATATTTTTTTAATGCTTCTTTCAGGCATCATGATCATCTCAATAGTTACTGAATATACCAGGTGTCCTAAAATTGACTGACTGATTTTAAAGTTCAATAACTTGCAAATGGTCACAGCTACTTAAAAAAAAATGTAGGAGGGTTATGTAGGATGTCAGGAGTAGGTGTGATTCTGTTCCGAACATTTCGAAAATTTAACCCTCTCACTGCGCATCCCGCGATTTACAGGGCTAATGTAAAAGTAGCAAAATTTGAGCAGCCTGCAGTTCCCGCAACTAATCTTTTTTTTTTTAATCTTCTAATTCTATTTATAAAAAAAAAACTCTTTTACAAAATTTTTTACATATTTTAACACTAAAATATATGCAGACATGAAATATGTAATAAAATAAATGCGCAATTTTTAAGCTCATTTTGATTAAAAAACGCAGCAAGACGGTTGCGTTTTGTTCCAAAAATTTTTTTGGAATCAAACAATTAATTCTAAAGCAAATCTCCTTTATAAAATTGAAATGAACTTAGTATTATGAGCAATAAGATTTTCCAATGTTTTGCCCTGAGTAGTTTGCGATGTTTCATAGATTTTGTTTACGTGTGACATCATTTGTGTTTTGCTTAACGTGACGTCACACTTCCTTGGCGTATAAATCCCAAATAAATCAACAAATCACAAGCAAATCAGTAAATCACAAGTAAATCGCAAATAAATCGCAAATAAATCAGTAAATCACAAATAAATCAGTAAATCTGTGTACAATTATAAATCAATCAGAAATCAGGTAAATCAACTTGATTTGTAAATCTGGTACGCCAAAAACTAGTTTGTCGGACCCCTCGTGTACGCCATTTTCAGATCGCTGCTGCCGACGTATTATTTGTTTTGTAGTGCCTCTTTAGAATGTCAGCCCTTAATGGACCCTATGCACGCAACCTGAGGTCGAGGCTAAAATTCGTCTGCTGGCGGTATTTACTGGCGGTGTTTAGCTCAGCAGTCTATGGAGTGTGATTTATTAATGCTTGTTTGTTAAAAATACTGCAAAACAATTCTTTGTTGTAGCAGCATATTCTTAATATATTGTAATACAAATTCAAAATGTTGTTCTGTTTGCGAGAAAATTTCCTAAGTTTGCAAATTATTATTTAAAATGTATGGATGTAGCCTGGGTCGAGGCTAAAGTCGTCTGCTAGCGGTATTTGCGCCTGCGCATACTGGTAATCTGGCGGTGCAGTGGCTAGAATAACAGATCAACATACCGCCAGCTCTGGCGTCTGACGTCACCTGAATAGGGTCCATTAAAAATGCCGCCGCTTGTGAAATCAGATCTGTGATTCGTTTTCTCAATGCAAAAAAAGTTAAACCAAGTGAAATTTATCGGCAAATCTGCGAGGTTTACGGACAAAATGCTATGAGTGATTCAATGGTTAGAAGATGGGTCAAACAGATTAATGAAGGACGTGATCAAGTGCACGATGAAGAACGAAGTGGACGCCACGCCCGTCTTTGGTTACTGATGAACTGGTTCACGCAGTTGAAGAGAAGGTTAAGCAAAACCGTAAGTTTACAATTAGTGCTCTTGCTGTGGAATTTCCGCAAATTTCACGATCACTAATACATGAAATTGTTACTGAAAAACTGAAATTTCGAAAACTTTGCGAAACATACACAGGCGGCAACCATCTATGAATAAGGCATACAAAACCTTGTGGCACGCTACGACAAGGGGCTCCAAAATTTCGGAAGCTATGTAGAAAAGTAGTTTCACAGTTGTAGATTTTTGTACAATAAATATTTTTTTTGTATCTGTACACGTTTTTTTTTTTTTTTTTTTTTTTTTTATATATATATAACCAAACGGAACTTACTTTGCTATTAAAACATATCGTATTTTTTATGTATCTTAATTACTGTACTGAGAAATTACAATTTATTTTCATCTTTTGTGTATGTTCTGCAGGTATTTTTTGTTTTGCTGTTTTTTTTATTTTTTGCAGTACTTATCAGTTAAAGGGCAGGTTTTTTATTTTTTGCAGTACTTATCAGTTAAAGGGCAGGTTTTTTATTTTTTGCAGTACTTATCAGTTAAAGGGCAGGTTTTTTATTTTTTTCAGTACTTATCGGTTAAAGGCTTCTTTCGCAGCTGTTTGTTACTGATTTTTACCTTGCCAATTTTCCCGTTTTCTCCAACTCAAATACTAACGACAACGAAAGATCGTTACGAAAAAAAAGTGAGAGAGGTTGAGAAATATCTGTCACAAAACATCATAATAAGTGCAAATAAAACTTAAATAAGTGCGGTTTTCTCTTATGTTATTTAGTTGTTTGAAATTTTTGAATTAAAATTAAACCTTTAGTCCCAAAATAAAGTGAAATATTTATTCAAAAGAATTTATTTCTGTTTCAGCACTTTGTCAGTTTTGAGACAAATGTCAGAAAGAGAAGAAGGGGGGGGGGGGGGCGCCAAATTGAAATTTCGCCCCGGGCGCAGTTTTCTCTTCGCATAGCCCTGGACGTCAGCTACAATTCAACAATGGCACCAACGAAAGCTATCCTGTTGAACTGTAGCTGACGTCACAATTCGCCTTGATATTTATTTCATACTGCATTACAATTGGTCGGTAACTTTGGTAGTTTTGGTAAGGTGTGCTGAACGTGCTCTTTGTTGTGTTTGAGACTGCATTCGTTTAGCGTCGCAAAACGTGGAGATTATTAACCTATAAATTTGATTTTTTAATTATTAAAGTTTGAATATGACCAGTGAAAGTATCTTTAACGATTCACCTGATAATGAGTCAGAAGCTGAGACTTCGAAAAAGAAGAGAAGAGGTGTTAGAAATGTCCATTTGTACAAAAAAGAAAAAACAGAAGGCACAGCGTCTACTTGGTCAATCTTATGTGAGTATAAGTACTGGGAGGTTAGTATCAGCTAAATTTAACAGTAATAGTGGCTGTGTCTGTAAAAAAAAAAACTGCACTCAGCAGTTTAGTAGTGAAGAAAAACAGCAGTTGCTTGAATTTGTTTGCAATGGACAACCGAAAAATGAACATGACATATATATGATGAGTCTCATTGAATACGCGAAGGTTAATCGCCGCCGTTCAAAACGCGAAAATCCGAAAAAAGTGACAATACGTTCACGTATTTTGCTATGAAAGGAAATGAAAAAATTCAAGTATGCAGTCAAGCTTTCTCCATTTTATACGCTATAAAAGATAAGGCCATTTTTCGCCTTACTTCATTTAAATCGGTGGGAAAACTACCTGAAAATAAACGAGGGAAGCTCCGTAAACGAGGCAATGTCTTAACAAACGAAGCAATTACGGCTATTGATGAACCTATCCGGCGAGCGAGACTAATAATAAGCTCGACGCAGCAGGAGTCGTTCGGTAGCTTCAGGGCCCCAAGCTCTCCCTTCCCGCGGTTCGAAGATGTTTTGGTCGAGGAGCCTGGTACCCTTGTCCCACATCCCCGTCGCATAAGAGGGTGCAGGTTAAATGGAAGAGCAAAATTCATAGCTGGTAGCAGTCAGGGCATAAAAAGTAAAAAAAAAAAAGCAATTTAACAAATTACAACGACCATTTGGAAAATGATTCTTTCAAAGACTAAAATTTAAGACACAAAAAATCGCACGGAGTTGATCATACATTACGGACGCCATGGATTAAACTTTACTATTCCTGGACCAATTTTAAATGAAATTTCATTTTTAAACTTCTAACCATCCGACAATATTACTTTTTACACCGTCGTATAGAGAAAAAAAATGTACTTTTAAATGCAATTTGTTTGAAAGCTGTACCTCAATTTGTTTCTGAGTTATTATTATTTTTTTGTAGTTTTTATTACTTTTTTGTCATAATGGCAACAGAAGTATCCATCTCTGTTGAAAGTAAAGGGAAAATACAGATTACTGTATAGACCAATCAAAACACGAATAAAATGCGGGATTCAACTAATAAAACGCTTCAGATATGTTTTTGATTCCCTACCCTGACCGAGGACAATAACCATTTTTCCAAATGGTTAAAAATCTAACAGGGAATGCTTGGGAAAAAGAGCTCAAAAAATAAAAAAGTAAAAGTCTGGAAGAAAGTTTAAGTATAGCATTACAACAATAAGATACATTTTTGTATTTTATAAAAATTTTGAAATTTTTGTACGTTTCCCTTCTCGCTTTTCGGTGGCTTTAATTTGTGCAATTTCCATTTTAAATTTGCCCGGTTTTAATTTTTTTTTTCAACCTGGCTTTCGCTAGAGTGTATTTTACTCAGGACGTGGCTGGGGACCCATGAACCTTGCTTCAGCAAAAGAGTTGGAATAAGTAGAAGAATAAAGGGCTGCAGACGAAAAGAGATCACTTAAACAATCTCATTACAGCAGCAAAAATATACAATATTTAGAAGCGGACCTAAACGTCAAAACAATGCATGAACTTTTTTTAGAAAAATACCCCCAATACCAATGCGTAAAATACGACTATCGCAGAAAATATTTTAATGATAATCATGGCTACTTCGGTCGGCCACAAGTAGACGTTTGCTCGACTTGCGAAGAACTCGATGCAAAAATAAAAAGTCCATCTCTCAATGAGAATGCGAAGACAGTGGCGGTTGCGGAAAAAGGATGCATCTTAAACGTGCTATAAAGTTTTATAATAAACAGAAAGAAATTTTGGCCTTGTGTCAGGAAAGAGAAGATGTAGAAACCATTGTATTTGATTACAAGCAAAATCTGCCCATTTCTAAGAGATGTTTTATTTAAGAAAACTATGGCTGTATGTATTTTGTGTTCACGACCTAAAGACGAACTGAGCTGATTTCTACACTTACCATGAGGGTGAAGCTAAACGGGGCCCGGATGAAGTATGCAGTTTATTGTAGAAAACTATACCGAACACTGATCCCTCTGTCAAAAACTACACGTTTTTAGCGATGCTTGCGGTGGATAAAATAGAAATAACACCCTTATAAGATTCTTTCTAACTCTTGTTGCAATGAATCGTTTTGAGAAAATATATCAATACTTTCCTGTGCGTGGCCATTCGTTTTCACTGTGTGACAGAAATTTCCGGACCGCTAAAAGACTCATTAGGAGAAAGGACAGAATTTACGTTCCAAATGAATATAATAATCTTATTTTGGCAACAAAAATCAGGGGTTTTTCAGTTAAACCCATTACTTCTAATGACATACTTGATTTTAAAAACTCATGACAGCGATGTTTCAAGAAAAGCTGTAAGTCATTAGACAAGGCAACATCATTCAATATTTCGCAATATAGAAGCTTTGAGTATACTTCAAGTCATAAAAAAGGTTACTTGACATGTTCCGAATTTATCGATGGTTTTTTAGCGCTTGTCTGCGTATTTATATTGAATAAATAAGCCATTTCGAGTCACACCACAACATTTAATAAAACACTCACAAGACGAACAAATAGAACATGAAGAATAATAATATCAGCATCAGATATCGTTTGTTGCCATGCAACTGGTATAAATTCTCAACTTTTAAAAATATCGTTTTCTTCATCCATGGAGCGATGAGATTGTAAGATGCACGCGCATGAAAATAAATGTATTAGAGAAATTTAATTATTAGAGAAATACTACATGAGTATCCCCCCAGTGACGAAGGAACGATACAACAAAAGAAACAATGTGAAAATACAAGATGCATGTAAATAACACAATACATATATTTATAAAAAAAATCAATTGTATGAAGTATAGTTTATTTCAGTTATCAGTCTTTTAGGAAATCTTACTCGTCTACCTGATTTGGTAGTTGGTTCTTCTGATTTTACTGGCTGGCTATCTACTGGAAAACTTTTAGTTTCAGGATTATCTGTATTACTTGGTAAATCACTGAACACAAATGCAGGTTTAACTCTATCAAGTGAAACACAACTTTTCTTTCCATTTAGGATTATGGTTATGTGCTTGTCATTTCTCGATAGAACTTCATGAGGGCCAGAATAAGGTTGAGATAAGGATGGAAAAACTTTATCTAATCGGAGAAACACATGCGTGCAATCCTTCAATTTAGGGTGAACAAAAATTTTTGAGTGTCCGTGAGCAGATGTATATGAAGGTTTTAAACTATTCATTCTCTCTTTCAATTGTTGGATGAAATTATTGTCGCAAGATGCCAAAGATGGGATTTCTGAACACATTTCAGCTGGTAGTGTGAGTGAAATGCCATAAACTAACTCAGCACTCGAAGCTTTTATATCAGGTTTCACAGCAGCTCGTATACCAAGTAGAACTGCAGGTAAACTCTCGGTCCACTTACTATGCTCATGAGCCTTTAATGCGCTCTTTAAGACTCTGTGGAAGCGTTCAACTAAACCATTTGCTTGAGGATGAAATGCTGTCGTTCGTATGCGGTTTGTGCCCAGAAATCTTGTCAGTTCTTTGAATAGATTTGATTCAAATTGCCTACCTTGGTCGGTTGTTATTATGATGGGGCAACCGAATCTAGATATCCATCCGTCAAAAATGGCACGGCAAACTGATTCTGCAGTTATATCTTTTAAAGGTATCACCTCTGGCCATCTTGTAAATCGATCTATTATTGTTAAACAGTATACATTTCCATCTGATGGAGGTAATGGACCTATCAAATCTATGTGAATGTGTGAAAATCTTGCATCGGGTAATGCGAAAGTACCTAGGCTTGTTTTCGTGTGTCTGTGTACTTTAGAACGTTGGCAAGCACTACAACTATTGACCCATTCTTTCACATTTAGCTGCATATTGGGCCATACATATCGTGATGCAATAAGATTTAAGGATGCTGCAACACCAGGATGAGCTAAATTATGGAAATGTTCAAATACTGTTCTACGAAAATTCGCTGGTACGAATGGTCTCGGAGAACCTGTTGATACATCACAAATCAGTTCTGTGGCAGACATTGGAGATGGCATGCTTTTAAACACAAGAGAAGATTTGTTATCATTTTGCAAATTGCGTAGATCTACATCATCTTCTTGAGCTTTTGCAAACTCTTCAAAGTCTAAAAATGAGCTGGAGATTTGATCTACTTCAATTCGAGATAAAGCATCAGCAACTGTATTGTTGGCGCCGATTACGTGACGTACATCTGTACTAAACTGAGATATGTAATCTAGATGCCGCCATTGGCGCGGGCTGCATTTGTCTGGATTTTGTTTGAAGGCATATATGAGAGGCTTTTGGTCAGTATATATGATAAAGTTTCTTCCTTCGAGCATGTGTCGAAAACGCTTTACTGATGTATACATTGCCAAGAGTTCTCTGTCGTATGTAGACCATTTCTGCTGACTTTTTGAAAGCTTGATTGATAAAAAGGCAATGGGTTCCCAATACTTTTTATTAAGCTGCATAAGAGAACCGCCAACGGCTTTGTCGCTTGCGTCAATCCAAAGGCTTAACTTTGCGCCGGGAATGGGATGTCGTAGGAGAGTTGCATTGGCTAAAGCTTGTTTGGCGTCATTAAAAGCCTGCTCAGCCTCCACAGTCCATTGAATTGAGTCGTGTAAATTCTTTTCAGAGCGTCTTCTAGACTTTTTTGAATTCTTTATTCCTTCCAAGAATTTATTTAATGGAGCCAATATGTGAGCAGCTTGTGATATACATCGACGGTAATAATTAAGTAACCCAAGAAATCGTCTTAACTGTGTAAGAGTAGTAGGTTGAGGGAATTTTAAAATGCAATCAACACGATCTGGTAGGGGCTCAATGCCAAATTCAGATACCTTATAACCTAGAAAATCTATGGATGATACGCCGAAAATGCATTTTGATGGTTTTAAGCTTAATCCGTATTCTTGCAAGCGCTGAAATATGATTTTCAGATGCTCGAGATGTTCTTCTGGTGTGCGAGATGCTACCAGGATGTCATCAATGAAAACATACAAAAATGGAAGATCTCGTGTAATTTGATCCATGAACCGTTGAAATGTAGCAGATGCGTTGCAAAGGCCGAATTGCATTCTTGTACTCTCAAATAAGCCAAACGGTGTAATAATGGCACTTTTATGTACATCATCTGGATGAATTGGTATTTGGTGGTAAGCTTTTATGAGATCAAGGTGGGAGTATATTTTTGTACCATGAAGGTTCGAAGTAAAGTCTAAAATATTTGGAATGCTATAATTATCTTTTACTGTTTGTGCATTAAGTGCTCGGTAATCTCCGACAGGTCTCCAATCTGTAGAATGTTTTTTAGGAACCATATGAAGTGGTGAAGCGTAATTGCTTTTGGATGGCCGAATGTGACCAAGATCAAGCATTTGCTGAAATTCGGCTTTGGCTGTTTTTAATCTGTCTGGAGCTAATCTTCTTGGTTTGGCGTGGACAGGAGATCCGGTAGTTTCTATATGGTGAAATATTGAATGCTTTATTTGTTGATCAGCACGAGGAGGTTTAGTTATATCTGGAAATTTAAGTAGTAATTTATGATAAATACTATTTCCCGAAACAGTTTTGATAGAATGAACAGATGCTGTATGTATATGGCCGGGAGTAGCTAAATTTGTAACATTATCCACTAACTTTTTATTACGAAGATCTGGAATTAGATTAAAATGATATAGGAAATCTGCGCCGATAATTGGAGTGCTTACATCACCTATTAAAAAGGGAAAGCGAAAAGTTTTTCTGAGATTGAAATCAAGTGTCAAAAGTTTTTCTCCATAAACATTGATTCTTGAGGTATTCGCAGCAGTTAGGGTCATAAAAGGGGTGTTTTTCTTGTGGGAAAATGACGCTGGAATAATACTGATGTCGGAGCCTGTGTCGCATAAATAATTTATATTGGTCTTTCGATCCTTTAAAAAGAGGCGACGAGATATTTTATGCAAGGTGGCTGTCGCCGCTACACCTTGCCGTCTGTGTTTTTTGAAAATGAACAAGGTTCGGAGCATTTCTTGGCCTTTTCGCCAAATTTTTCGTGATACCAACATTGCTGTCTGGAATCTTTTGAAATGCTACGATTCCTCCCAAAGGAACGCCGACGAAAAGGGCTTCGTGGCCTACGTAATTCCAGTTGTTTAATTCGATCATTCAGTTTTTTTATTTCACATAAAATTTCTGAATTAGCATTTGATGGTACTGAAACAGCATTTATTGCGGTGGGATTATATTCCAAAATTCGGTCAGCAACTTCGGCTGCTTTATCAAGTGACAACGGTGAGATAGATGCTAAAATGCTCTGTACATATGACGGTAAATGCGAAATAAATAATTCCAACATCAATTCATTGGATACATTGTGGGACTCAGCTCTTCTTTGCATTACTCTTAGAAGATCACTGGGTTTACTATCACCGAGCTGTTCACCAGCTAACAATTTCCTTATTTCAGATTTTGACGAGTCGCTTGTCCGTTTTATTAATTCCATTTTTAAATCCTCGTATGGTGTATTATCGGACGGTTTGATAATTAAATCCCGTACAACAGATGCGGCATTTGGAGGTAAGTTAGCCGAAATATAATTAAATTTAGTTCGACTTTCTGTTATGGCCTTTGGATGAGCTAATTCAAATGAATGTTCACACATTGCGAACCAAAGACCGACATCATTAAAGTTATACGGTGGAATACGAACAGCGCTAATTTCTGTCATTTTCCAAAATAAAATGAAATATTACTCACTTATTACAGAGT
The DNA here is from genome assembly GCA_963932465.1 of Maratus speciosus. Taxonomy (NCBI): domain Eukaryota; kingdom Metazoa; phylum Arthropoda; class Arachnida; order Araneae; family Salticidae; genus Maratus; species Maratus speciosus. The sequence goes on from OZ010792.1 coordinate 247,139,334, forward strand.
TCTTTTAACGTGCTCCAGTACGGGTCACCAATTTGGCGCTTGTCTGCGTATTTATATTGAATAAATAAGCCATTTCGAGTCACACCACAACATTTAATAAAACACTCACAAGACGAACAAATAGAACATGAAGAATAATAATATCAGCATCAGATATCGTTTGTTGCCATGCAACTGGTATAAATTCTCAACTTTTAAAAATATCGTTTTCTTCATCCATGGAGCGATGAGATTGTAAGATGCACGCGCATGAAAATAAATGTATTAGAGAAATTTAATTATTAGAGAAATACTACAGTTTCATTAAATCTACAGTTTTGCTCCAAAAACCTTCTACAAACCCGAAAATACCAGAAACTCCGGCATATGCTACTAAAATACCCATAAATGAGAAAAAAATGAATGACATACAAAAAATAATGCAAGATATTCCTGACGAATTCAAAGATTTTACGATATTATTCTGACCTGGCCAACTACAAGATCCGAAAGTGAAGAAATAGGTGAATAATAGTGTCCTTACATTTTTTTCGAATAAATAAATAGTTTTTGTCATTATATTGTTTATTATTTCAAATTATTTTGTATATAGTATATGATAAATTGGAAGAGGGGGAATAAATCCAACACATTTACATGTACATATATAAATGAATATTATATATTTCAGCCAGCTCTATTAGTAAATAAATCAGAATTTATATTTTCTTCATTATTATTGATATCACACGAGCCTATAACTTGAAAGTAAAAAGTTACAACTTTTTTTTAATTATCTCCATTCTTATTTTTTGATTTATTAGGGGGCTCGGCCCCCTACGAGCTACGCTCGCCAACCCCCGTCCAGACACCGCAGGCTCTAAATGCACGCTAATTTGATCGGCTTTAAAAAGATTTCGAAAGATTGAATTATAATTGATAAAACAGTGGCGATTTCCCTATAAACGAATTTCTATTCATTTCTCTTTGATTGGGGAATTTTAACGCCAAATCCGCTGCAGTACTACTGGATTATCCCGTCGACCAATTTCGCCAAACCAAACGCCAAATTATACAAATTGACATAATTTTTATTTTAAATAACGAAAGAACAAATAAATTCGTACAACATTAATAAAAATACAAATAAAACGTCGAAATAAAAATAACTTGATGACGTAGACACGTGTAACAACATTTCAAAATAAGCTAATATAAAAGGAATTAAGTAAACAGAGTCTTTGTCTCCTGGTATTTTTTAACAAAGCGAAAAGAAAGTTCTTTTAAATAAAACATTTTAAATTAATCGTTTTTAATCTGACGTAATTTTTACCAAGCTATTCTTTCTCTTTTAAATAATCGCGTGAAAGTACTTTTGTTAGCAATGAAATATTATTTGCGCTTTCCTAACAAAAATAGTTGAAAATATCCTCTCAAAATATTAAATAAATGTCTAGCGCAATTTCTAAATTTAAACTTTTTTGCAATATTATTTTGTGTTCATTTTATGTAATAACTATAATGTGACGTAAATATGACGTAATTTCTCCTAAGACTTCTAACGTATGTTAATGAATTTATTATTTTACAATATCCTTTCTCTTTTAAAATTCACGTGTATACTTTTTATGACGTAATTTTTATTAAGTTCCTGCTTTTTATACATAATTATTTAATTCTAATTTGAAAGTTTTTTTTCCTGTTTATAATAGTCACGTGTAAATAAATTTTTAATTTGAAGCAAACATTATTGCTTGCGCTTTTTATACAGTTGGCAACAGTTTAAATTAGTACAATTTTCTGAAATCTGTAAAAAATATCTCTAGAAATGCTGAAAATTTGAATTTAAAATAGAAATAAAACCTGAAAAAATGAGTCAACATAAAAAAAATTAATGCAATCTGCACTCCGGCAAATTCTAACGCATAAAATGATCTAAAAATGATTACACTGCCATGTATAGTTTTTGCTGCTATAAAACTTTTTTAGTGGAACGATTTTGTCCAACTTTAGCATTAAATATCTCTTAAAATAATTCTTCGATTTGAAAACTGTCTGTATCAGCGTGTTTATCAAACATTTCTGTATAAAAACACTGATTTTCATATTTTTGTATGCATTATTTTTCTTAATATTAACGAAGAAAGACCTCCGGTCACAAAAAATTCAAAATCGGCGGCGGCGGTGACAGCGGTAGTTACTTTTTTTTAGAATAGAGAGATATTAACGAAGAAAGACCTCCGGTCACAAAAAATTCAAAACCGGCGGCGGTGACAGCGGTAGTTACTTTTTTTTAGAATAGAGAGATTCACTTCTTCCAATTGGTGGTTCAATTGATCTTACTTAAGGGGACCAGGTAAGCGAAATTTGGAAAAAAAAAATCTATTTTTATTTTTTTTATATCATTAAATAGTTTAAACCTTTATCTTTCCAACGATGTGTCACACATATTTCTCTTTATTCTAAAAAAAAGTAACTACTGCTGTCATCGCCGCCGCCGGTTTTGAATTTTTTGTGCTTTCTTCGTTAATATTAAGAAAAATAATGCATACAAAAATATGAAAATCGGCGGTATTATACAGAAATGTTTGATAAACACGCTGATGCAGACAGTTTTCAAATCGAAGAATTATTTTAAGAGATATGTAATGCTAAAGTTGGACAAAATCGTTCCACTAAAAAAGTTTTATAGGAGCAAAAACTATTCATGGGAATTTAATCATTTTTAGATCATTTTATACTTTTGAAGTTCCCGGTGTGCAGACTGTATTTCTTTTTTTAATTTGACTCATTTTTTGAGCTTTTATTTCTATTTTAAATTCAAATTTTCAGCATTTCGAGAGATATTTTTTACAAATTTTAGAAAATTGTACTAATTTAACCTGTTGCCAACTGTATAAACAGCGCAAACAATAATGTTTGCTTCAAATTAAAAATTTATTTACACGTGACTATTACAAACAGAAAAAATCATTTGGAATTATAATTAAATAATTATGTACAAAAAGCAGGAACTTATTAAAAAATGCGTCTAAAAACTATACACGTGAATTTTAGAAGAGAAAGGATATTGTAAAATAATAAATTCATTAACATGCGTTAGAAGTCTTAAATAGGAGAAATTACGTCATATTTACGTCACATTACAGTTATTACATAAAATGAACACAAAATAATATTGCAAAACAGTTTAAATTTACAAATTGCGCTAGACATTTATTTGATATTTTGAGAGGATACTTTTCAACTATTTTTCTTAGGAAAGCGCAAATAATATTTTATTTCTAACACAAGCATTTTCACGTGAATATTTAAAAGAGAAAGAATAGCTTGGTCAAAATTACTTCAGATTTAAAACGATTAATTTAAAATGTCTCATTTAAAAGAACTTTCTTTTCGCTTTGTTAAAAAATACCAGGAGACAAAGACTCTGTTTACTTAATTCCTTTTATATTAGCTTATTTTGAAATGTTTAACTTATTTTACTTAATCAAAGACGAAAACAGCGATTGTATCTTTGGTACTACTTAGTTATCCCGTCGTCGACCAAAAATCTATCATTCGCCAAACTATAAGATTAAATGCCACTAATTGTTGATCGTAAATGTCACATTAACTTGACTTTAAGCAAGTTACACGTGTCTACGTCATCAAGTTATTTTTATTTCGACGTTTTATTTGTATTGTTATTAATGTTGTACTAATTTATTTGTTCTTTCGTTATTTAAAATAAAAATTATGTCAATTTGTATAATTTGGCGAATGGTTTGGCGATTTGTATAATTTGGCGAAATTCGTCGACGGGATAATCAGGTAGTACCGCAGCGGATTTGGCGTTAAAATTCCTCAATCAAAGAGAAATGAATAGAAATCCGTTTATAAGGAGATCGCCACTACTTTTTAAATTATAATTCAATCTTTTGAAATCTTTTTAAAGCCGATCAAATTAGCGTGCATTTAGAGTCTGCGATGTCTGGACGGGGGTTCACGAGCGTAGCTCGTAGGGGGCAGATCTCCTAGTATACAGGGCCCGACTTACGCAGGGGCATGCGGGGCAGCTGCCCCAGGCCCCCCTTTTTAGGTGGCCCCCGTGAAAGTAATCAGGATTTTCATTAAAAAGTGCCAAATGATTAAAATTAGCCAAAAGGATCAAAATTCATATATTTTCAAACATTTAGCATGGGAGTGCGGACCCTCTGCTTTCAGTATCCCCACCACTCATGAAAAAAAAAAAAAAACAAAAAAAAAAAACCTATATCATTAGAAAACTAATGATATTAAAATTTTATTACAACAACTTAATATTCTATTGTTTTCGAAATAAATTCTTTATTAAAGTTTTCCTCGTAACGTGGCAAGTTAAAATCATTCATTATGACCAATTTGGGGCATTCTCTTTTAGACATCTTATAACGTACATAGATAAGCAAAGCAAAAGTTTGCAAAGAAATACTCGTGAGAACCAATTTATCATTTTTTCTACTATTATCTTACTAGTATTTTTTCTTAAAGTTGTGACCATCTTTTCTGTGATATCCTGTATATAGATGTGAGCAGTACCGGGTACAAAATTCATGCATACATACAATATGTATGAAGTTTAGCAGTAGCCACTTCCATATTATTCACAAAAAAATTTTGTAGATAGATAGAAGGGGGCCCCCCAGAATGATGCTTGCCCAGGGGCCCCCCATAGCCTAAGTGGGGCCCTGCTTGTATATATTAAAAAAAGAAGTGTTGGAATTATTCATTCTTTCTAAGAGTACTTCACAGCTTAATGGCCATTTAAATCTTTAATTGACTTTTCCTCAAAACTTGGATTTTTCATGTTTGTGTTCTTTTTTTTTCAATGTCTATGAACTCAATTTTTTAAAAATACTTTTATTATGTTATATTGTATACTTTAACACGGGGATTAAATGATTTTTTGAGAATTATTTATTTTTATGCAGTGAAATCTTACCAAAAATGCTAATTTAAAATTGCCTTTCAATAAATAATTAATTTTCAGGTTCACTTAGAAAGAAAATGGTCTGTTAAAATACGTAAAGCATGTTATTCAAACTACTCTAAAAATTCTAGACCTCTATATTTCACCACTTCTGAGAAAAAGGTACCTAAAGTTGGTGTATTTTTAACATGGCGGAGATAGAGCTTACCCGGTCCCCTTAATCAATCATGAAAACAGGCCACGACTTCAATGGGTGCGGCCTTGGAAATAAAAAAAATCCAACCCCTTCCTCCCCCCCTTACTCGAACGGAAATTAATAGCAACCCGTTTACAGAAGATCGCACTCGTCATGATAATATCATTCAATCCTCCATAATCGGGATCGGGTAAATTTTTTAAAGCAGAACAGAATTAACATGTTTTTAGAGCCTACAGTATTTGCCAAGTGTAGCTCTTGGGGGACAAAGACCCTACTAATCTCTCTATTCTAAAAAAAAGTAACCACCGCCACCGCCGCCACCGGTTTTGAATTTTTTGTGACCGGAGGTCTTTCTTTGTTAATATTAAGGAAAATAATGCATACAAACATATGAAAATCGGCAGTATTATACAGAAATGTTTGATAAACACGCTGATGCAGACAGTTTTCAAATCGAAGAATTATTTTAAGAGATATTAAATGCTAAAGTTGGACAAAATCGTTCCACTAAAGAAGTTTTATAGGAGCAAAAACTATTCATAGGAATTTAATCATTTTTAGATCATTTTATGCGTTAGAATTTGCCGGTGTGCAGAATTAATTAATTTTTTTAATTTGACTCATTTTTCGAGGTTTTATTTCTGTTTTAAATTCAAATTTTCAGCATTTCGAGAGATATTTTTACTTATTTTAGAAAATTACTAGGGGGCTCGGCCCCTACGAGCTACGCTCGCCAACCCCCGTCCAGACACCGCAGACACTAAATGCACGCTAATGTGATCGGCTTTAAAAAGATTTCGAAAGACTGAATTATAATTTAAAAAGCAATCGCGATCTCCCTATAAACGGATATTCATTTCTCTTTGATTGGGGAAATTTTAACGCCAAATCCGCTGCGGTACTACTTGATTATCCCGTCGACTAATTTCGCAAAATTATATAAATCGCCAAACCACTCGCCAAATTATACAAATTGACATAATTTTTATTTTAAATAACGAAAGAACAAATAAATTAGTACAACATTAATAAAAATACAAATAAAACGTCGAAATAAAAATAACTTGATGACGTAGACACGTGTAACAACATTTCAAAATAAGCTAATATAAAAGGAATTAAGTAAACAGAATCTTTGTCCCCCGGTATTTTTTAACAAAGCGAAAAGAAAGTTCTTTTAAATGAGACATTTTAAATTAATCGTTTTTAATCTGACGTAATTTTGACCAAACTATTCTTTCTCTTTTTAATATTCACGTGAAAATGCTTGTGTTAGAAATAAAATATTATTTGCGCTTTCCTAAGAAAAATAGTTGAAAAGTATCCTCTCAAAATATCAAATAAATGTCTAGCGCAATTTGTAAATTTAAACTGTTTTGCAATATTATTTTGTGTTCATTTTATGTAATAACTGTAATGTGACGTAAATATGACGTAATTTCTCCTATTTAAGACTTCTAACGCATGTTAATAAATTTATTATTTTACAAATTCCTTTCTCTCTTAAAATTCACGTGTAATTATAGTTTTTATGACGTAATTTGTAATAAGTTCCTGCTTTTTGTACATAATTATTTAATTCTAATTCCAAATTTTTTTTTCTGTTTATAATAGTCACGTGTAAATAAATTTTTAATTTATTACACGTATAAATATTTTTCTTTTAAGCACTAGGGGGCTCGGCCCTCTACGAGCTACGCTCGCCAACCCCCGTCCAGATTCCGCAGACTCTAAATGCACGCTAATTTGATCGGCTTTAAAAAGATTTCGAAAGATTGAATTATAATTTAAAAAACAGTGGCGATCTCCCTATAAACGGATTTCTATTCATTTCTCTTTGATTGGAGAATTTTAACACCAAATCCTCTGCGGTACTTCTTGATTATCCCGTCGACCAATTTCGCCAAATTATATAAATCGCCAAACCACTCGCCAAATTATACAAATTAACATAATTTTTATTTTAAATAACGAAAGAACAAATAAATTAGTACAACATTAATAAAAATACAAATAAAACGTCGAAATAAAAATAACTCGATGACACAGACACGTGTAACAACATTTCAAAATAAGCTAATATAAAAAGAATTAAGTAAACAGTCTTTGTCTCCTGGTATTTTTTAACAAAGCGAAAAGAAAGTTCTTTTAAATGAGACATTTTAAATTAATCGTTTTTAATCTGACGCAATTTTGACCAAACTATTCTTTCTCTTTTAAATATTCACTTGAAAATACATTTGTTAGAAATAAAATATTATTTGCGCTTTCCTAACAAAAGTAGTTGAAAAGATCCTCTCAAAATATCAAATGTCTAGCGCAATTTCTAAATTTAAACCGTTTTGCAATATTTTGTGTTCATTTTATGTAATAACTGTAATGTGACGTAAATATGACGTAATTTCTCCTATTTAAGACCTCTAACGCATGTTAATGAATTTATTATTTTACAATATCCTTTCTCTTTTAAAATTCACGTGTATACTTTTTATGACGTAATTTTTAGTAAGTTGCTGCTTTTTGTACATAATTATTTAATTCTAATTCCAAATGATTTTTTCTGTTTATAATAGTCACGTGTAAATAAATTTTTAATTTGAAGCAAACATTATTGTTTGCGCTGTTTATAAATTTCGCAACAGTATAAATTAATACCATTTTTTAAAATAATGAAAAAAATATCTCTCAAAATGCTGAAAATTTGAATTTAAAATAGAAATAAAACCTCCAAAAATAAGTCAAATTTAAAAAATCAATGCAATCTGCACACCGGCAAATTCTAACGCATAAAATGATCTAAAAATGATTGCATTCCCATGTATAGTTTTTGCTGCTATAAAACTTTTTTAATGGAACGATTTTGTCCAACTTTAGCATTAAATATCTCTTAAAATAATTCTTCGATTTGAAAACTGTCTGCATCAGCGTGTTTATCAAACATTTCTCTATAATACCACCGATTTTCATATTTTTGTACGCAATATTTTTCTTAATATTAACAAAGAAAGACCTCCAGTCACAAAAAATTCAAAACCGGCGGCGGTGACAGCGGTAGTTACTTTTTTTTAGAATAGAGAGATACTAATTTAACCTGTTGCCAACTGTATAAACAACGGAAACAATAATGTTTGCTTCAAATTAAAAATTCATTTACACGTGACTATTATAAATAGAAAAGATACTTTCAAATTAAAATTAAATAATTGCGTATAAAAAGCAGGAACTTATTGAAAATTACGTCATAAGAAGTATACACGTGAATTTTAAAAGAGAAGGGATATTGTAAAATAATAAATTCATTAACATGCGTTAGAAGTCTTAAATAGGAGAAATTACGTCATATTTACGTCACATTACAGTTATTACATAAAATGGACACAAAATAATATTGCAAAACAGTTTAAATTTAGAAATTGCGCTAGACATTTATTTGATATTTTGAGAGGATCTTTTCAACTATTTTTGTTAGGAAAGCGCAAATAATATTTCATTTACAAAAGTATTTTCACGTGAATATTTAAAAGAGAAAGAATAGCTTGGTCAAAATTACGTCAGATTAAAAACGATTAATTTAAAATGTCTCATTTAAAAGAATTTTCTTTTCGCTTTGTTAAAAAATACCAGGAGACAAAGACTCTGTTTACTTAATTCCTTTTATATTAGCTTATTTTGATATGTTGTAACACGTGTCTACATCATCAAATTATTTTTACCGACTTCAAAAAGGAGGAGGTTATCAATTCGGCGCGTATGTATGTTTTTTTTTTTATGTATGTTCACCGATTGCTCCGGAACTTTTTGTCCGATTTATGTGATTTTTGTTTTAATTGAAAGAGGATACTCTCGAATTGGTACCACTTCCGTTTCATCGAAATTGGTTGAGTAGTTTTTTAGTAATTCAACAAAAACCAATAAAATGAAGGATTTCACCTAAATTATCTTTCATTGTTGTAACCGGTTTCTCAATCATAAGCATAAAACTATGTATTCATATACGTTAGCGCCAAGTTGTCGCAAAACTTGGCGCAGTTACGTTAATTATCGCCAAATTTGGCGACCAAAATAAGTCGCCATAAATGAAGCCAACTTGGCTGTAACTGACTAATTTAGCGATATTCCCATTCAAATTCAGTAATGGATCTTCCCCAATCTGTTACTTCACATTTTCTAATCGACAGTCATATTTATAATCCTCAATTGGCAATCGAATTCAAAACAGTAATTTAATGTACATTAATTAAGTATATAACATTATTTAAAATGCTCAATAATACAGAAGCAAACTAACTTAATACAAAACAATAATTTAGTATACAATAGTTTAGTTTAATTAAACACATAACATCAGACTGACGGCACATTATATATATATATATAATATTGGTACTTTTTAGTTATCCCGTCGACCAAATTACTGTCGCCATATTGTAAGATTAAATGCCAATATTGTTTTGCCATTAATTAATTAATTGTAAGATTAAATGCCAATAATTGCCAATAAAACCATTAATTCGACGTTTTATTTGTATTTTTATTAATGTTTTACTAATTTATTTGTTCTTTCGTTATTTAAAATAAAAATAATGTCAATTTGTATAATTTGGCGAGTGGTTTGGCAATTTATATAATTTGGCGAAATTGATCGACGGGATAACTAAGGAGTACCATAATATTATATACATACCTATATTATATTATATTAAACAGTTATATGTATGAATGCTTTTGATTGCCTTTAATATTTCCACTAGATAACATTAATGATAACTTTCCTGTATAGGGGCCTTGGAGAGAAAATGAAAATTTCACGCATATTTTCTGACAACCTATTAGCTGTCTCGGTACTACTTAGTTATCCCGTGGACCAAATTCGCCAGATTATATAAATCGCCAAACCACTCGCCAAATTATACAAATTGACATAATTTTTATTTTAAATAACAAAAGAACAAATAAATTAGTATATCATTAATAAAAATACTAATAAAACGTCGAAATAAAAATCACTTGATGACGTAAACACATGTATCTTGCTTAAAGTCAAGTGAATGTGACATTTACGATCAACCATTATTGGCATTTAATCTTATAGTTTGGCGATAGATTTTTGATCGACGGGATAACTAAGTAGTACCACTATCTCATATACACAAGGAAGTTTTTCAATATTTATAAATTTATTTATTGTAAACAACCATTTGTCTACTTTTATATGCAAACAGAAGTTGAGCCAAGATCCCTATGCTGTTAAAGTACAAGATAAACAACATAGAAAGAAATAAAAGGAGTTACTCTAATTAGTATTACCGACGGCATTGTTATGGTGCGGTGTATTTACATGGCACAGAACTTAAACATCAGTAGGCATAAGCATAATGGCGTCATGAAAACATTTGAATTGTATCAAGAAATGAGAGCAAGTAAATTTGAATCAGATTGCCCGATAAAAGCAAAAAGTGTGCAATACTAACAGCCAACAAGGTTTAAAGAAATTGCGAATATCATGAGTTGCTTCCGAAAGTTCTATATGTTTTGCAGTACTATACTCACTAAAATACGTCAGTTACTATGCAGACCAATGACACTTTAATCAAGACTACTAAATGAGCATGACGATAAATTTCTAATCTTCCGTAATCGAGCCCACAGTTAAGGCTAGCGTGAAACAAAAAAAATATCAGCAGCAATTGGTTTAATGTAAATGTGGGTATCATAAAATATTTAATTCGCAAAACGCTTCAATGCACCAAATCATATTGGCTCAGAAACAACAATTGGCAGTGGACGCAATAACGGTAGATTACTTAACAGTTTTAAAATCTCCACTGCCCAACGTATTGCAAATGATGATGCAATAAGAAGCATAAATGCCTAAGTGAGTTAAGCTGATTTTGTCAAGCCAGATTACAAACAAAAATAAACAAAATGCCGTCATGATGCAATGAGTTCTCAATTTCTCTATCAGAATCTTTAGATTTGGCGAAAGATTAAGCAAATAATTTAAATTATGAATAAAAGTACCATACTAAAATGCTTAGCATACATTTAAGCACATTGGCATTACGTATCCATTATACATTACATATTGGCACTTGCATATAAGAAAACATTAATGCCACCAAAAAATAAATTGTTTTTGTCGTGTATTCAAAATTAACATTATGCAATTTTATGGCAACACGTAAATAACAACTATTACTTGCAGATATTGGCAATGGTTAAAATAACAGAACTACGATAAGAAATATTGAATATGTTGTTTTATGTTTTATGTTAGTGTTTGTTCCTGTAATTTTGTAATAAATAGTGAATGTTTACAAATGAATATTTACTTGGTAAATATAATACACATAAGCGTATACCACTAATGAGAAACTTTCACACTGGCGACGAGAAATGGGATTGATTCATCAAGTTTATAAAATTGATACGTTAGAATACTTCTACGATTTCGCAAGATTGCCAAGGTAAGAAATTTCTTATTATTCTGTAAAAATGGAAAAGTTAGTAGAAGAATTAATTAAACAAAATAAAGCGTTAATGGATGCGCTAAAAGGGGAAAGTACCCAAAAGAATAATAAGATTTCTGGTGTGCAATTTGAGAAATATGATGAATCATTAGAAAGTTTCGATACGTTCATGGATAGGTTTGAAGCATTTTTAGACATACAAAATGTACCTAGGGAAAAACGCGCAAAAACACTAATATCAAGTTTATCAGCTAAACTGTATAACTTGCTCAAAAATCTTCTTGCTCCAAAGAATCCCAGTGATCAGGAATATGAAGTGCTTAAAAATATTTTACAAGAGCATTTGAACCCTAAACCATTAATAATACCCAGTAGACATACGTTTTTGAAGAGGAAACAAAATGAAGGGGAAAGCATTAGTTCTTATCTTGCTGAACTTCGCTCTTTAGCAATTCCTTGCAAGTACAATCAAATTATGTTGAATACTATGCTGAGAGATGTCTTCGTTAGTGGGTTGCGAGATAGGTCAATCTTAGATAGACTGTTTGAAGAAGACGATATCGATCTCGATAGAACCGTTCAGATCGCTTTAGCAATGGAACGAACCACTAAAGGCGTTAATGATGTAATGAGTAAGCCTCAAGAAATTAAAGCTGTTGGTGTATATAATGGGAAAAATAAAACAACACAACCTAGGAACACACAAAAGAAAAATAACGTAGTATATTGTTCTAGATGTAACGGATCAAATCATAATAAATATAACTGTAAGTTTAAAACTAGTAAATGCAGAGCGTGCCAACGCATTGGTCACATTGAACGAGCTTGTTACTTCGCTAAACAGGCTAAACCAACTAGATTTGTGAAACAAAAACAGTTTCATGTAAGCGAAACAGAAGTTCAAAATTTAGTTCCACTTCATAGTTTAGAAGTTGAGAACGTTTCTATCAAAGAAGAATTTCCTAAGAGACCCCCTATAATAGTAATTGTGGAAATTGAAGGTAAATCTGCTGAAATGGAAGTTGATACGGGCGGTACGGTATCGGTAATGAGTTTGAAGAAATTTAAAGAGATTTCGAGAAAGAAAATCTGTCCTACGGACTTGACATTTAAGACCTACAACGGGGAAATCCTTAAACCCCTAGGTTACTCAACGGTTAAAGTAAAATATAAGAATCAAATAGAGTATTTAAATTTGTATATAGTTCAAGAAAACTTAGATACCATCTTGGGTCGAGAATGGCTGTATAAAATCAGTTTAGATTGGGCGAGAATAAAAGCTCTTACAGTTATAGAACAGGGAAATCTTACAAAACTATTAGAAGAATACATAGAGTTATTTGATGAAAAATTGGGCGAAATAAAAAATTATGAATGTAGTCTTGATTTGAAACCGGATGCCTTTCCAGTTTTTTGCAGACCGAGACCATTACCTTTTGCAATGAAAAAGCGTGTTGAAGAGGAATTGGAAAGACTTGAGGAAGACGGAGTTATTAAAAAATGTAATATTTCAGATTGGGCGACTCCAATAGTACCAGTAGTTAAAGCAAATGGAAAAATTCGATTATGTGCTGATTATTCCGTCACTCTTAATAAAAATCTAAGAATTCAAAGACATCCTCTTCCAAAAACAGAAGGAATTTTTGCTTCGCTCAGTGATGGTAAGATATTTTCAAAGATTGACTTTAGTCAAGCTTATTTACAAATGAAGGTTCACCCTGACAGTCAAAAGTTATTAACGATTAATACCCATAAGGGGCTTTACGAATGCACAAGATTAATGTATGGAGTTAATTCAGCACCTGCTATCTGGCAGAAATATATTGAAAGTGTATTTCATGATTTAGAAGGAGTAGAAGTATTTTATGATGATGCGCGGATAGCAGCACCAGATTTCCAGACACATTTGTCAAGATTACGGAAATTTTTCGACAGATGTCGTCAACATGGATTGAGAATAAATAAAGCTAAAAGCAAATTTTTCCAAAATGAAATTGAATTTTTGGGATTTAAGATAAATGCCCGAGGATTATGTAAAACAGATGAAAAGATTGCTGCAATTAAGAATGCTAAAATTCCTAAGAATGTTCAGGAAATTCAATCTTTTATGGGATTAGTTAACTTTTATTCTAGATTCTCAAACAAAATTGCTACATTAGCATATCCATTGCATAACTTAACTAAAAAAGGCGTTCCATGGAAGTGGGATAAAAAGTGTCAAGAAGCAGTCCAAAATATAAAAGATGAAATCTGTTCTGATAGAGTATTAGCACACTACGACCCCAAACTTCCTATTTTTCTTGCAGCTGATGCATCTCCAGTCGGCTTGGGTGCAGTGCTCTCCCACCGATTTCCAGATGGTTCTGAGAGGCCTATTGCATTTGCTTCAAGAACACTTTCGCCAACCGAACAGCGCTACTCACAAATTGATAAAGAAGCTTTAGCTCTAGTTTGGGCTGTAAAAAAGTTTTATCTTTACCTTAAAGGAAATAGATTTACGCTCATTACAGATCATAAACCTCTCGTGGCAATTTTTGCTTGCAAAAAGGGTCTTCCAGTTTTGTCTGCTACAAGACTTTTGCATTATGCTCTAGTATTGCAGGCTTACCAGTTCGACATAATTTATCGGAATACTAAGGACCATGGTAATGCAGATTGTCTTTCACGATTACCCTTAAGATCTGAAGACTTAGAATTAAAAGATGAAGTTTCAGTTTTTCAACTTTCCCAAATCGAAACACTTCCAATAACAGCAAGAGATTTAGCTAAAGCAACTGCAAATGACAAAGATTTGGCGCCTTTGCTAAATGCTTTAAAAAAGGGGACTTCTTTAAAAGGGAAGGAAGTCGAATATACTCTCCAGGATGGTTGCATTATGTATGGCCAAAGAGTTTGTGTACCTAAAAAATATCATGACAAGGTTTTGGAAGAACTTCATCAGGGACATTTGGGAGTCGTAAAAATGAAGGCAATAGCTAGATCCTATGTCACTTGGAAGAACATAGATAAAGACATCGAAGATGTTGTTAAAAACTGTACTGATTGTTCAAGGATTAAGGATGATCCTCCAAGGTCAAAAACACACCATTGGGAGTATCCAAGCTCTCCATGGGAAAGGATTCATATTGATTTTGCCGGGCCAATCTTTGAGCATATGTTTTTATTAATTGTAGATGCATATTCAAAATGGCTCGAAGTCTACCCTATGAAATCGACAACTGCCTTGAAAACAACAGAATGTTTAAGAGATTGTTTTGCTCGTTTTGGATTGCCAGTCATGTTAGTCAGTGACAATGGACCGCAGTTTTCATCATACGAGTTCCAGAAATTTATGCAAAATAATGGAGTTATACATAAAACGTGTGCACCTTTCAAGCCCTCCAGCAATGGTCAAGCAGAAAGATATGTACATACTTTGAAGCAATCTCTTCGAGCAATGCAAAAATACCCTGGTACTATCAATCAAAAGATTAACTGTTTCTTGTTACAATATAGGAAATCACCCAATATGACTAAAATGCAGTCTCCAGCAAGTATGTTCTTAAAAAGAGAAATTCGTACGAGAATTGACCTCTTAATTCCTAACCCTAAAGAAAGAATTCAAAACAAGATTAGGAAGGATATATATTTTAATGATCGGTATTTTGAAGTGGGTGATAAAGTAGCCGTTCGAGATTATACTGCAGCCAATGCCAAATGGAAATTCGGTCGTATCATCAGCCGAGATGGTGAATTATACTATACCATAAATGTGCAAGGTAATTTGGTTAGGCGACATGTCGATCAAATTCGATCAGCAGGCGAAGAAGTAAACAATGATGTTGAATACAGACCAAGAATAGTAAATATGAATGAACCATCTGATACAACAATAACATCAATGGAGAGAGACGCAGCGACTGAGCCACCTAGGACCTTCGAGGATACCACCAAAGAGTTGCCTCCAGTCGTATCTCCTACAGTTGCCACACCCCAAGTTGTTCACAATCCAATGCAGCTAAGAAGATCTAAAAGGATCCGTAAACCACCAAAAAGATTGTGCTGTTAATTGAAAGGGGAGGAAACTGTCGTGTATTCAAAATTAACATTATGCAATTTTATGGCAACACGTAAATAACAACTTTTACTTGCAGATATTGGCAATGGTTAAAATAACAGAACTACGATAAGAAATATTGAATATGTTGTTTTATGTTTTATGTTAGTGTTTGTTCCTGTAATTTTGTAATAAATAGTGAATGTTTACAAATGAATATTTACTTGGTAAATATAATACACATAAGCGTATACCACTAATGAGAAACTTTCACAGTTTTTAAATTCTTGAAACCTCAAATGAATTATATATAAATTCTCTTTTCACACCATAGAAATTTCATCAACGACCAGCCATTTGAGGGAACGCCATTTAAGACTTTCCCCCTGTAGTCTTTTCACGATCATTTTTTGATAAGTTATTAGGTTGTCATGTACCCTAATGGCTCCTGGTGCATGTAAACTCCGTCGATAGGTGCTGTAAAGAACTAATTCATTACAGAAAACTAACATTTTCCACCGATAGATGGCGGTAGTCAACTGAGGATAGAAGATTGTTCTGTTTTTTCGAACTCCGAAGCGAGAAGCGGGAGTGAGCGCGCAGAGTGTTTTTTTTTGGTTGTGAAGGTGACTCGACGAGTGATGTAGTTAAAAAAGTAGAAATTGTTACCGCGATTATATTCTGTGTTTTGTGTTCGTAAATTTGTGTCTTGTGAATGTGATATTAAATCAAGAAAAACCAACCGATGGCCTCTTTATTTATCAACTGTGTTCATTTTTAAAGTATACCATAGTCTCCTACATTACAGACGAGTAAAGATGGTGGCAGCTCGGTACGATTCCATGGTGAAAAAATGACCAGTGTTCTTAAGTAAAGATGCAACTAGCAAGTAAGCCAGTTCCATATTTTTGTATTTATTAGTACCATGAATCAAATCTGTTATCGATTAAATTTATTTTAATCTGGATTAACTAGATTTATTTGCTTGTGTAAATTAATTTCAAACTTTAGGAAAAGTGCGGATTAATTGGGCATATTTCATGTACTGATATATATTGAACTTATTCCCATCAAATCAAATAAAAAAATTTGAATAATATTGAAAATTATTTCATTAAGCTGTTCTCTTTATAAAATATTGTGCTCTTAGGCATTTTATCTTAGAAATATTAAGATCTGTTCTTAAAGTTGAAATAATAATAAATAAAGTTTATTTATATATTTTTGGGGATAGTTATGGTAATAATTCTTTTGAATAAAATGTTAAAATGGTATGATTTCATTCTTTAAAGGAAAAAAATTTTGAAAAAATAAAATTTCTATCTTACCGTTTTGTCATTTGGATCAATGCCAAAATTACAAAGTTCGAAAGAAAAAAATGTTGGAAGGCAGATAAATTCTGTTTTTTCTTTATTTGATTATTTAGTTATTCTAAAAATAGAATAGATGATATTTTCGTTCTTTGATTCTGATTGCAAAATGAATGTGGATTTGATATTTGTTTTGTTAATTTTTAAAGAAAAAAGTTATTGAGTTTAAAACGGAAAAATAAATAATTCTGTTTTGTTTGTTGAGTTTATGTAAAAAAATAAAAACTTGATAAGTATCGAGTAAAAGATAAAAGTGTTATTTTCATTTGGAAAAAGAAATTGAGTTGAATATTTTGTAATTTACTCTTTTCATGTAAAGAAATGAAAATGTTAAGTGGGTTATTTTAAATATTTTTTTTTGCGAGTAATTTGTTATGCTTGCATAAAAAGGGTTGAGAATTAAGAAAAATTCTCGTATTTACTTAGTTTGATTGGTTTAATTTTAATTGCGTAATTTAATTATTGTTTTTGAAATAAGTGTGTTTATTGAATAAAATATAGTTCTGAATGTTGAAAAAAAAATTCTTTTATCATCTTAATTGTATTTTTGACACAATTACATATTTACTTATTTAATATGTTTAAAAAGTTGCACAGTGTTTAATTTACTAAGAATTTGATAGAGGTGGATTTTAGAATTGCTTTATTAATTAAAATTTATTATATCGGCTTAAAAGTTTTGTTGCTAGTTTAAGTAGGAGACTTCTGAGTTCTATTAATTAGAAATTAAGCATTCTGATTTTGTTTCGGTTTATCTAAAATTAAGATGGCATATTTAGCAAAAGCTAGAAGAGCAGACTTGTTGGAAATTTGTGATGAATTGGAATTGGAAGTTGATCTTTCGAAAAAGATTCCAGAAATTAAGAAAATTATTGTAGAAAGCGAAGTTTACAAGGAAGAAGAGGTTAGACTCATGTTAGACCGAATAATAGAAGATAGGAAAACGAGAGAAGAGAGAGAGAAAGAAGAGAAAGAAAAAGAAGAAAGAATTCGACAAGAAGAAAGGGAAGAACGTATGGCTAAGGAAGCTCATGAACATGAACTAGAATTAAAAAAATTGGAGCAATTGAAAAGAACTTCTGAACAGAACGATGGATCAGGAAGAAAGGTGGATGTCGGACCAAAAATACAGTTGGCACAAATTGTTCCGAAATTCGACGAAAAATCTGATGAGATGGGTCTCTTTTTAATTAATTTTGAGAGAAGAGCAGAGATGGCTAAAGTTTCGAAGAGTGAATGGGTTGCATACTTGTTAGCTGTTTTGCCCACAGAGGTTACAAACATGTTAGCTAGGGAATCGCCTGAAGATGCGATTAACTACGATTTTGTTAAAAATCTTATATTAGAAAGATATAAGTTGAATAGCGAGAAACTGAAGCAATGTTTTTATCGGCATCATAAAACGCCAGACAAATCTTGGAGGAATTATGCGCAGGAACTCACTAGTTATTTTACAGCCTGGATTACAGAATTAGGTGTTGAAAAGTTTGATCAACTTAAAGATTTAATTATTACAGAACAGTTAAAGTTTCGAGTGCCCGCGGAAACAAAAGAACATTTTCTAGACAATTGGTTAAATTTTGTGACGCCTTTAGATTTGGCTAAGAAATTGGATGACTATGAAAGTATCAAAGAAAGTTTTAAAAAGAAAGAATTTCCCAAAAAGACCATGTCTAATTTTCGACCCCAGTTTAAAAATTCGAATAACTTTGATTACAAGAAAGAAAATAAGGATAATAAGCCTAAATTGCCAATTAAATCAGAATCACTAACTGGGAATCATAGAGAAAGAGAATTTGATAAGAAGAGAACGTTACGTTGTTACGAATGTGGATCAAGCACTCATCTTCGTCCTCAATGTGATAAACTTAAGAAATCGCCAGAAATCATTTCTCATGTTAAGGTGGGAGTTGAACAAGATTCGTCAATAACGCCTTATCTTAGTGTGGGGAAAGTAAACGGCGTACAAATGGAAATTTTAAGGGATACGGGTGCGACAATAGATTTAATTGCACAAAGGTATGTCAAACCGCATATGTATCTGAACGAAAAAGTGTGGGTTCGGGTGCCCTTACACGATGGTCTATTCTGTTTACCTCTTGCAGAGATTGAATTAGACTGTGAAATGGGACATGTGATAACTAAAGCTGCTGTCTCTAGAGACTCTGTAGATTTAGGAAGATATTTGTTAGGAAATAAAACAGCCGCTTTATTTGAACATTGTAAAGAAGAAAAGGCAGTGAAAGAGCATATGATTAATGCTGTTCAAACCAGAGCTCAGAAGAAAATTCTGGAAGCAGAGAAGGTTTCTCATGAAGAACCTGAAATGCACGAAATTTCTGATGAAACTGTAGAAAAGAATCATAGCAATAGTATAGAAAGAGAAAACAAAAAAATGGAAGCGAAAAAAGATAAAGATAAATCAGAAGAAGAGAAGTTAGAAAACCAAGAAGACTCAATTTTGCCAGTATGTCAAACTGTCTCAGTACAAGAGCTTATAAAAACTTCTCCTAAGACATTTTCTGAAGAACAAAAGAAGAGCAAAGAGCTAAAACCTCTTATCGAAGAAGCTAAAAAGAAAAATAGCAAAGATAGCAAATTTATTTTGGAGAAAAATATGCTTTTTTATAAAAGAAAAGATAGGAATGGTACTGAAAGAAAATTATTAGTTGTCCCGGAAAGGTTTCGTGAGCAGTTAAAAAAATTTTGTCATGAAACTGTTGCAACTCATTTGGGGGTAGCTAAAACTAAAGATGCTTTGTTTAAGACTTTTTATTGGCCAAATTGCTTTAAAGATATCGAATATTATGTAAGAACTTGCGACTACTGTCAACGAGTTGGAAAGCCTCAAGACAAAAAGAAAGCACCTTTACAGATTGTTCCAGTTATTTCAGAAATATTTACAAAGCTAAATGTTGATGCTTGTGGACCTTTACCTGTCAGTACACTAGGGAACAAATACATAATAACTGTAATATGTTTAGCTTCGAAATATCCTGACGCGGTTCCTACACCTAATTTGTATTCTACGACGATTATTGATGCTTTATTGCAAATTTTCAGTAGACTTGGATTTCCTCGTATACTACAAACTGACCAAGGAAAGTCATTTATGAGTGTACTTACAACGGAATTCTTAGAGAAATTTGGAGTTAGAGTTGTGCGAAGTTCGGTTTATCATCCACAAAGTAATCCAGTTGAAAGAATGCACAGGACTTTGAAACGGATACTCAGAGTACTTTGTTTAGAATCTGGAGCTGATTGGGAGAAAGTACTGCCTCCTGCCCTTTTTGCATTAAGAACTGTAACTCACAATAGCACTGGGTTCAGTCCAGCAGAATTAGTCCATGGCCAGAACTTAAGAACTCCAATGATGCTACTCTATGAAAAATTGACTGAGCAAGAGATAGAAGAAGATAGTGTGATATCCTATGTATTTGACTTAATGAACAGAATGAAGAAATGCCAAGAGCTCGCTGTAGAAAATATGAAAAAAGAGAAACAAAACCAAAAATATTGGTATGATATAAAAGCCAGAAAACAAGAGTTTAAAGAGGGAGATAAAGTTTTAATTGTGGCCCCATCCAAACCAAATAAACTGTCAGTTAGTTGGATAGGACCTGGAGAAGTAATGAAGAGATTATCAGAAACTAACTATGTTATATACGATCCAGAGAGAAAGAAGTCCCAAGTGTATCACGTAAATATGTTAAAGCCCTACCATCAAAGAAAAAATGAAAGTATAAATTTACTGACTATAAAAACAACCTCTAATGATGAAGAAGAAGATGAAATTCCTAAATTGGATGAGGAAAATAATGACAATGCGTTGTTAGAAGTATTGCAAGACATACAAAAAAACAACAGATTAAATGAAAGTCAACGAGAAGAATTAGGACAACTTATTGGAAAATATGCTGACTCTTTTTCGACTGAACCAGGGTGCACGAATCTAGCTGAACATGATATTGAGCTGGAATCAGAAAAACCAATCTGTGCCCGGCCTTATAAAATGTCGCCTAGACAAACGGAAATCCTTAAGGCCGAAGTCGAGAAAATGCTGAAACTGGAAGTCATTGAGCCAGGTGAATCTGACTTTGCCTCTCCGTTAATTTTAGTTGAAGTTCCAGGCAGAGAAGCGAGACCTTGCATAGATTATCGCCGTTTAAATAAAGTGACTCGCACAAAATTTTATCCTTTGCCCAACATTGACCAGTTAATAGAAAAGGTGTCTTCAGCTAAATATATTTCAGTTTTAGATCTGACCAGAGGTTATTGGCAAATTCCGTTAACGAAACGTGCTCAAAGGTATGCAACTTTTGTGACAAATTTTGGGACGTACAGACCTTTACGCCTTCCCTTTGGTTTAAAAAATGCTCCGTATGAATTTAGCCGACTTATGGCTGGATTACTTAGAAACTGTGAAGAGTATGCGGTGCCTTATTTGGATGATGTTGCTGTCTTTTCTCAAACTTGGGAAGATCATCTAAAGCACCTGGAAGACGTTTTCAAAAGACTGAGTGAAGCAAACCTGCATATTAAACCATCTAAATGTCAATTCGCTCAAGCTTATGTAAAATATCTTGGACACTTAGTGGGTCAGGGTCTTAGAACTCCAGGAGAACTGAAGGTTCAAGCCATAAAAGAGTTTCCAATTCCTACTACTAAAACTCAAATCCGATCCTTCTTAGGTTTAGCCGGATATTATCGGAACTATATTCCTAATTTTTCTGTAATTGCAACGCCTTTCACTAATTTATTAAAAGGAAAAGTTCGCAATTCAATAGTAAACTGGAATGACGACTGTCAAAAGGCATTTGATGAACTGAAAGGTAAACTCTCTGAAAATCCTGTCTTATATAGTCCTGACTTTTCGAAACCTTTCATCGTTCAGTGTGATGCTTCAAATTTGGGAATTGGTATAGTGTTATCCCAGCTGAATGAAAATAATGAAGAACATCCTATATTATATCTGAGCAAAAAGTTTTCAGACAGAGAACGAAACTTTAGTACCACCGAAAAAGAATGTGCTGCTATTGTGTTTGCAGTGCGAAAACTACGATGCTATTTGGATGGACATCAAAAATTTCAGATCCAGACGGACCACAACCCCTTAGTATGGTTAGATAAAAACAGCGGAACTAATCCTAGACTTTTAAGATGGGCCTTACTTTTACAGTCCTTCAATTATGAAATTGTTCATAAAAAGGGAAAACATCATCAGAATGCTGATAGTTTGAGTCGAGCCCTAAAAGCCTAAGATTGATTAGAATGCTAATATGTAAATATGATAATTTGTATAACAGTTAAATTTGAATTTATTGTTTTGAATATGTGTAAATTGTTTTTCATTTGTATCTTGAGTATAATGTTTGAATATTTATAAATTTTATTTGTATTTTATATATTTATGTTTTCATGGTGGGAATAAGTCAGTTGTGGTTCACGGTACTAAATTTTGTTTGGAACTGGTGCTTGAAAGCAATAATTCACAAAGAAACTTTTCCCCGTCGACTGTGAAAAGTTTTCTCCAGGTGGGGAGGAGTCTGTAAAGAACTAATTCATTACAGAAAACTAACATTTTCCACCGATAGATGGCGGTAGTCAACTGAGGATAGAAGATTGTTCTGTTTTTTCGAACTCCGAAGCGAGAAGCGGGAGTGAGCGCGCAGAGTGTTTTTTTTTTGGTTGTGAAGGTGACTCGACGAGTGATGTAGTTAAAAAAGTAGAAATTGTTACCGCGATTATATTCTGTGTTTTGTGTTCGTAAATTTGTGTCTTGTGAATGTGATATTAAATCAAGAAAAACCAACCGATGGCCTCTTCATTTATCAACTGTGTTCATTTTTAAAGTATACCATAGTCTCCTACATTACAGTGCGAAGACCTCGAATTTACCTATGAATTATACCTCTGAGGTGCCTTGCCAGATGAAGGTCTCATCATCTGATTAAGCTTCTAAATTACGAGATCAACATGAGTAGCAATGCGCAGGTGCTAAACAACAAGATATAAATGTTAAGTAACTGGCATAAAAAAGTTCATAATTAAGAAATAGGCACTGCCGATTGTAAAACGATCTAGGCGTTCATCAGGTTTATTGCCGCTACGTGGCGATTAGGTGGTCTCCTACGCCGATGCCAGGTATCAAACCTGTTCATCTAGGGCAACCCGGAAGATAAGGGCCTGGTCATCTGTTAGAAAGTAGGAAAAATAAGTCATTGGGTCTCTCTTCTCTATTTCATAGAGCATTTTTAGTAAGCAGAAGAACTTTTATTGTCAGTTTCCAAAGTTCGATATTTTTTCATGCGATCAGCATCTCTTGTTCTACCCATGTCCAAATAGAGAAACAAAAATGTTTAATTAAAAAATAAAGCTATTAAATCTGAAGAAGTATAAATGTAATATATATATATATAAAGAATTTTCACAAAAAACCTGTGTTATTAATGTACACAGAAATCTGGACAAAAGTATTTACTTATCAAAATAACATCTTTAAAAGTTTCTTTAAAAGTCCGTAATTTCCTCCAAAAGAATCATGCAAAAATTGTAACTCAAAGAAAAAAAAAAAAAAAAAAAAAAAAGTGAAAAATAAACTTTTTTACCAAAAATAAAACCGACTTCAAAAACTACTACAAAGTAAAAAATAATTTTTTTACATAATAGTTAATAAGAAATTAAATTAAGAGCATTGTATTTACCATGCGCATTATTATATTTATGTACATTAATTTGATTTTTTGGAGTCGGTGCCAGCCAAGCCAAGTTCAAAATTAAAATTGTTTATCCAATACAAATCGTAACAAGATTCAACAAAATCGTTTAGGATAAAAATCCATTCTCAATCAACTCTGACACCATCCTGCATTTCAAAATCTGTGTTTGGCTACGATTTTTTTTACATAATAGCGTGTATAAACGCATTAATTTTACAATAACCCTTAATTTAGCACACATAATTACAACTAATCTCACTTGAAAATACACGTTTATAAAATCAGATGAAATGTTTCAAAAATGGTAAAATTCAAATTTTTTAACTAAATAACAAATCGTAAAAAAACTCGTAGATATTTGAATGTGTGTCTGTTAGCTAATTATACTTAACTTCGTTTGGCTGGCACCGACTCCAAAAAATCAAATTAATGTACATAAATATAATAATGCGCATGGTAAATACAATGCTCTTAATTTAATTTCTTATTAACTATTATGTAAAAAAATTATTTTTTACTTTGTAGTAGTTTTTGAAGTCGGTTTTATTTTTGGTAAAAAAGTTTATTATCTTCAAAGAAATCGGTCTCTCATGGAGGGAGTGCAACTGGGATGGTCTCTGAATGGAGGAAAAATTAGTATTGAGCATACTGGAATAAATTTCGTTCTATGAAAAAATGGTCGTTCAGGGAGGTGGTCGCCTAATGGAGTTGGTTGCACAGGGAGGTTTCACTGTACCAACCTTTTCGTAATGTCATAAACATCAAATATCATATTTAACTCCGAAACAATAATAAATACTCTTAACTGTATATAATCCGAAATCAGTAATAAACCAAAAAAAAAAAAAATCTTATTTAACGGCAAATTAATGTTTTCGAATGTGTCTCCTACGATTTGAAAAAATCCAGATATCTTCTCTTATGATTCACTCACCCTTTCAAACGAAAGAGATAAAACTTCTTTTGTTTTGATCGTTGGCAAAAGTATTACAATTTGCAAGACAGCATTGAAAGGGAAGAATAAAATATTTACGCTCATTTTTTTTTATTATTCGCATTGCCCGAACTAATAAAGTTTTGATTATTTTTTTGCTAAGCATTGTGCGCATTCCATTGTTAAAAGAATTATATTTCAAACCGCTACATGAAGAAATATAGCAGACAATCACTTTTGAACACTCTAACGATCAATCTTTTTCTGTACAACATACAACTATTTAACTCATAATCTTAACATTCCATATATCTACACGGATAAATGCTTAAAATTAAACAAGACTTACCTTTATTTTATGTACTCCATAAAGAATAATGTTAATGATATCCTAATCTGTTAATCCTAAGATGGCGGACGAAAAAGTAATCATGTTTCTTATCTTTTAGGGGTGTTGTCGCCTTGCTGTTCTGATTGGTTAATAAGCAATGCATGCGTAAGTCACTCTTTCAGGAGTGAGACATTTCACTCCTTTCTAGAGAGTGGAAAATTCCACTCTTTAAGGAGTGTATTTTTATAAAATTCACTCCAAAAAGAGGGAAAATGCCTGTCACTCTTTCAAAGAGTGAACTTTTCAGTCCTCCCAATTTTAGAGTATTCGAACGCTGAATTGCCAAAACTTCTCGCGCCGTATTTTTGTGTACTATATAATCTAAATTTCTAGGAAAATACATTAACGTTTATGATTAATTTTAAATCAAATGCAATTACCATGTAGTGCAATGTTATAAAACGCACCTCGCATAGGCATATGTGAAAATATTTTCAAAAAATATGCATTTGTAGCACACATATTTAAATTTGTAACATCCAAAGGTGTGCAAAATACACCAGATCGGATAATTAAGGGTTAAGGATTGATATTAAGTGCAAAAAAGTAGAAATTTTAACTACTAGTATTTATCGACTTACAGAATAATGTTAGCCTTATTAAATCGCAGGATTCTGCTGTTAAATAAGGCGAAGATTACTATTTGAAAACAGTGGTAATCTAAATCTTAATTCTTGCACTTCAATAAAGCGCATAGTCATATTCACCATCGTGCTCGATCACATTTTCTTGTTCGTTTGCTGGCCATTGAATTATATCTTGGTATTGTCATTGACTAATGTTGTTTTAGCAATAAACCATAATTTTGAGTGGCAAAGAATTAATAAACCCAAGTAAGTTTTGTTTACACATGTGAGCCTACCTTAACAATCACGTTTCCAAACTAAAAAGTCCTTCCGGCCAGTGCCGGGAGGAAGAGGTAGCTTTCATAATCCTTATTTAAAAAAAGCCAAATTATATCATTCAAACACACGAAGCTCAATTTAGTGGAAACCGAATATAGGAGATTCAATACTAATTTTTATCAATATAATGAATGAGAATTTCGCGAAAATAGTCAGCTTTATCCAAGCTGCTTTTCTTTAAAGTAACTTATATTTGGCTGCCAAATTCGGCAATTTCTTAAAGTGCCTGTCATTTTAATACAACATGGTGGATGAGGCTAAGCAGTGAACTTGGTCGAGACCTTAGTAATTGCTGTGCACATGCTCACTCACATCGGAATCGGTTAATATATAGGAGTGCTGTCGCATGCAAAAAATCAGATTTTTCAAGATGTCACCCACAATAGAAAACTGCTATATCTGAGCCATTTTTTAAGGTAAAGACAAACAAAAAATGCTCCTGAATCCTTATATCAAGGTCAAATACTTAAGAAAGAAACCTTTTTCAATTTCTAATTTTTTTGCACCTCACTTTAAATATATATATACATTTTAATTTAATGGTCGCCATTTTGAAACAAGATGGCTGATGAATCTGGCCAGCGAACTTGGTCGAGGTGTTGATGTATACTATCCACATGCCTTCTTACATCGAAATAGGCGAATACGTGTGTTATCGCGTGACAAATACAAGATCGTTTCAAAATGTTAGCCATGCTAGAAATTCAAAGTGCTATAAATCAACCATTTTTTAAGATATAAACAAAAGAACAAATTTTCAGAAACAAAAACTGCTCCGGAATCTTTGTATCAAGGCCAAACACATAAAAAAATCTTTTTCATTTTCCAATTGTTTAATACCTCATTTTGAATTTTAAATTTAATTTTTTTTAAATGGCAACCCTTTTGAAACAAGATGGCGAATGAAGCTGGCCAACGAACTCGGTCGAGACATTGGTATGTACTATGTACAGACCAAGTTACATCCAAATAGGTTCATAATTACGCCTGTTATCGCGTGACAAAAATCAGGTCGTTTTAAAATGTCAGCCACAAGAGAAATTCAAAATGCTATTACTCAGCCATTTTTTTAGATATAGACGAAAGAAAAACTGTTCCGGAATCTTTGCATTAAGGTCAAACACATACAAAAAAAATCTTTTTCACTTTCCAATTTTTTGGTATCTCATTTAAATTTTTTTATTTTTGAATTTTTTTAAATGGCCGCCATTTTGAAACAAGATGGCGGATGAAGCCGGCCAACGAACTCGGTCGAGATATTTGTATGTACTATGTACACACCAAGGTACATCCAAGTCGGTTCATAAATACGCCTGTTATTACGTGAGAAAAATCCGGACGTTTCAAAATGTCGGCCACGCTAGAAATTCAAAATGCTATAACTCAGCCATTTCTTAAGATATAGACGAAACAAAAACTGATCCCGAATCTTTTTATCAAGGTCAAACACATAAGAAGAAAATATTTTTTCAATTTTTAATTTTTTGGTACCACATTTCAAATTTAAATTTTTCTTAAAAATTTAAATGGCCACCATTTTTAAACAAGATGGCGGATGAAGCTGACCAACGAACCCGGTCGAGACATTGGTATGTACTATGTATAAACGAAGTTACATCCAAATCGGTTCATAAATACGCCTTTTATCGCGTGACAAAATTCAGGACGTTTCAAAATGTCAGCCACGCTAGAAATTCAAAATGCTATAACTCAGCCATTTTTTAAGATATAGACGAAACAAAAACTGCTCCGGAATCTTTGTATAAAGGTCAAATACATAAGAAAAAATATTTTTCCATTTCCAATTTTTTGGTACCACATTTCAAATTTTAAATTAAAAAAAAATTTTTAAATGGCCGCCATTTTGAAACAAAATGGCGGATGAAGCTGGCCAACGAATTCGATCGAGAGATTGGTATGTACTATGTACACACTGAATTACATCCAAATCGGTTCATAAATACGCCTTTTATCGCGTGACAAAATTCAGGACGTTTCAAAATGTCGGCCACGCTAGAAATTCAAAATGCTATAACGCAGCCATTTTTTAAGATATAGACGAAACAAAAACTGCTCCGGAATCTTTGTATAAAGGTAAAATACATAAGAAAAAAATATTTTTCCATTTTTAATTTTTTGGTACCACATTTCAAGTTTTAAAATTTTTTAAAAATTTTAAATGGCCGCCATTTTGAAACAAAACGGCGGATGAAGCTGGCCAACGAACTCGGTCTAGATATTGGTATGTACTATGTACACACCGAATTACATCGAAATCGGTTCATAATTACGGGAGTTACAGTGTGACATAGGTCAGATATATATATATATATATATATATATATATATATATCAATTTTGAACGGAGGGTGGTTTCGGGGTCTGGGGGTCATGATCGATGAAAATATACCAAAATTTTTTGAAATCGCTTTCCTCCGAACGGCTGCAATAGGTAGCTTTTTTGTAAAGAAAGCTACCTAAAAGAAAAGAAAATACCTTTTAAAAAAAGTGAACTTATGTAGTAGTATTTGAAATCACCTATAGAATTTTACTCTTCGGCAGTAAATAGAGTCATCGAGAAAGCCTGCGGACCCCAGTACGGATTGGAATCGAGGTCGATAAGTGTGGTATTAGAAAATGAAACTGCTGAATTATTACGTTTCGAAAAGTAATACATATTTTTTTCCTTAAAATTTAATCACATTAACAGAATATAGAAAAAAATACCTTGCGTCCACGAACAAAAATCCCTCAACATTATAACTATTTTTAACTGATATTGGGGACATCTGTCATTTCGCCTGCTTAGTCATCCATAGTTGCACTACTGCTGATTATTTATCCATAGATGGAAAATTTTGTTTCAGTTGTTTTTTCTCAGCTCTATAGTTATGTAATTATAGTAATATACAATTTATACGATTGTTCTATAAATTTACTTTTATTTTTTACTTAGTAATCTAAAGTTTTCTTAGTAATCCTTAGTATCTTTAAAATTTCACTTTTAGAAAATGTTCATGACTCTACTTTTTTATCTTTTATTTAAAAAAATTATCAACGTCCTGTCCCATAAGAAAGCCGTGCCCCGCAATTTATACCGGTCCTACCCCAACCCCTTTCTTCTATGGTCCTGAAGTAAATCTCCTGCTGTCATTATGAGTGAAAGTTTAAAAGCAGTTTAGATTTCGAACCGAGAATGGTAATTCCTTTTTATATTTACATCTTATTATTTCTAAATGGATCGTTCTTCAAATCTTGGAACAAATCTTATAATTACACCACTCTCATTTTCGAAAGGTGCTTAAATGGCAACAAATTTCAGTTGTTTCGTTATTGATGTTTAATCATTGGCTGAGTTTAGTTGATGAATAGATCCAGTAGATATTGACAAGGATTCATTATCTAGATGAGAGGCTTGGAAAATATCTTCATTATTATTCAAAAATTATCTTCTCAGATTTTAAAGTTTCTTTTGCTCGAAAATTTATAAAATTATGTAAGATTACCGTTTAAATGAAGCAAAATTTCCATTGTTTAAATCGATAAATTTTATGATCAATTCCTCAACAAATTTACAGTTAACAGCGCTATAATTAATCACGGTAACTTTGTAAAAATTCGATCTGAGCTAATTTGTAGTGTCTGGAAAAGCATGCATAAATGGGAATATGTTATTTAAGTAGTGCATCGCATCTGTAAACTGGCATTGCATTTGACTAAGTTTTAATTGCTCATTTCGTCTTTATTTTTTTCTCTCTTGTTGAGATTCACGATTGTTGTTTATTTTTGTATGCAAGCATGAAATTGTTTGTGTTGTAGTAGAATAAAATACCTTTATGAAGAATAATTAGCGATAAAGTTTTCTATATTTAATTTTGAATAACATTAAGAGGTTTTTTTTACTGAAATTTTAAATAAGTGTGTATACTTTATGTTTTATACAAGGTTTCCCTTTAATCATCGACAAATAGTTAATTCCTAAATCCTAAACCGTGAGTTTTAGAAGTATAGTTCCACTTTCAAAAATGTTTTAAATGTTGTTCTTCATCATGTGAAAAAGGATTTACATGAATGCGGTTATTTCTTAAAGAGTTACGAAATTTAAATTTTTATACGTTCTCTGAGATCTAGAAAAACTTTTTCTGTGCTTCATAAGTAAAACAGTAAAAATTTTATTTTTCTACGACCAAAACTTACTGAGTTATCATACTTTGTGTTTTATGAACTTTCGGCATTCTCAGGCACTAAGAAGGGAAAAAAAAAGAAAAAAGAATGCTTTTTTAGTACCAGAAAACATTAAAAATTCACAGTATTACTCGATAAGCCTTGGTCGCACAAAATAGGAATTGTTACTGTTTTTACATATTAGAGTCAAGAAAATGTTTCTAAATAACTCGTATGATCTAGGAGCCGTAAAACATGTCAATCGTAACTTTAAAAAAAAATAATTATTTTGATTTAAGAAAATTTTCATACGATGAAAAGCAATATTTGAAACATTTTGCAACTGAAATTAAAAAAAAAAAAACATCCTGTGAAAAATCTGGATTTGAAAATCAAAGTAACAAGTGGAACCAGTCTCCGGTGATACTGAATGAAATACAGCAGCGTTTTTCCATTGTGGTCCTCTAGATATGTCTTTGTGGTACTCTTAGATTAATAAAAAAAAAAAAGTGAAATTAAAATGTCGCAAACCTTTGATAGCTATATTTATGAAAGTAATCTTTACAGAATCTGGGAATTGGTTTCTTGGTTAGGAGTGCTATTGTCATCTGATGCACGTAGGCTAAACAGACGTCCATTTAAAGTGGAATACGCCTCAGTACACAAATCCATGTCTGATTGGAATTCGAACCAAGCACCTCTTGTACTGTAGCCAGCGCGCCCATCACTAGACAAGCAAGTGGGCTTGAATCTGAAAGAAATACGTACTTTGAACAATGCATCATTTTATCACAGGAAATCAATAGGTGTCTTTATTTTTCATTTTCAAAAGAAATTTTAAATTATTGCATTTTAAAATTTTGACTCTGAATTAACAGAAAAAAATGCAAGTAGATACATTTTTCTGCAAGCATTTACCTTTAATAGAAAACGGGGATGACCTTTTCAAGTATTTTGAGGGAGGGGGATTAGGCCCCTAACCCACCTTATTCTACATGGACATATCGGGCATTAAAATATCCTTTTCACTAAATTAATTTAGTTTCTGTGCA
The DNA here is from genome assembly GCA_963932465.1 of Maratus speciosus. NCBI lineage: Eukaryota > Metazoa > Arthropoda > Arachnida > Araneae > Salticidae > Maratus > Maratus speciosus. Next base: position 247,170,504 of record OZ010792.1, read on the forward strand.
ATAAACTTATACCTCAGCATTAATATAATTTTTGACAAAAAAGGAAGAATAGTCTCTATCTATGTGGGGACCCGTGTTATCATGATTATGTTCCCGGATCATTTTTTCACTATCAGAAATCTGGGTCAGAAAAAATGTGTCGTTGAGTCAACACTATTTCTACCGGTGTCAAATAATACTCTTTTAAAGTTTTGATTTATATTTATTTTGCTTGTAGTTTTTGAATGTAATTAGCATAAAAAAAATCTTCAATGTATTAAAAATGATTTGTAATTGTTTCAGTCTAAAAATTACAAACGAAAGCTACAAATCGAAATCTTTTAAAAGGTGTGTCGCATACTGTTTATCAAAATATCAGAATAATGAAATACTATAAAAGTAGTATCCAGTTGCAAAGAAAGTGTTAAATATCTGAAATACAGGAAAGCTCAGCAATTTTACCACCAAATATCTCTGAATAATGTTTCCTGGGCTTGATCCACTTTGATTCTGAAAGACACAAATAATAAGATTTAGACCGCAATTTCAGAATTACACTAACTAAATAAATTTAAGGAGATTCCTAAAGGCAAGTTACATTACCTTGAATTTAACAACTCGTCATTCAGTAAGTGTAAATTATTTTTCGAATTACTAAACTTAAAATTTTGATTTTTCTTCCATGAAATTTAATTTCCTGTAGTTTAATTATATTTGCCTCAGTACACGCTACAAATTTTCTTTGTGTAATTGTTAAAGCGTTTTTTTACAAAGTTTTATTTAACTCGCTTTGCTTGTTTGTATGGTTGGAATCTTGCAACGTTAATTTCACCCACTTCCGATTAAGCCATTCACTTGAAATTTGGCACACTTACAGATCTTGTAGGACAATACAATAAAAATATATAGCCTGTTCTGTGCATTAAAACACTCCAAAATTTCGGTCCAAAACCTGCATTTTCCTTATAGAAACAACATAGCAGCTGTTTAATTTTAACCGCTTCTTTGATTAGACCGAGTTATCTCGGGTTTGTATGTATTACAATTAATTATTTCGAGAAAACTCAGTCGTGGAATAATGTCTCACTATGATTTGTTTTATCACATTTTTACTCACCTGAATCTTAAAAATAAAGTGTAAAGACGTGAACTTTACTGTTTTCAGTGTGTGTGAGTAGGAATCTTCATGATGAAAGGATCCGAAATATGTGCCACCCATGTTGAGGTATATGAGTTCACGTGGATATTTTTCTCACGCTTTGGACATTGGGTGGTGATTGATTGTGCACTTAGAGGGAAGGCCACCTCATGGCAGATATAAAAGGCCGCCTAATTGCCCTAAGCCGAAGGCCACCCTCATAGCAGACGAAAAAGGTCGCCTAATTGCTCTAAGCTGACAAAGCATGATTTTAAAGGTATTTCTCACGGGGGTTCCAAGGAGTGACTTCATTTTTTAGGGAACCAGTAAAAGAGTGACATCATTTGTTAGTTCTCTCATAGGTGGTGACCACGATAATTAACTTATTTCTCAGGGAAGAAAAATTAAGAAGTCAGAGAGAGGCAGTCTGCGAAAAGGAGTCGTGTGTGAAGTTGCTCGCACGGACGAGAGGGAATAAATTCCTCCGGAGCCAATGACACGAAAGGTGCGGGATATTTGAATTGAGTCAAGGGCTCGGAACTGTCATCGACGACAAGGCAAGTTTACGTTTTAGCTACCCGAATAGTGAAAGACTGTTCTGTCATTCTCTAACTGTCCCCTTCTGAGCAGCAACTTATGTTTTGTTAAAACGGACTCTATTCTTCTGCAGCTTGTATAAGTTAACAAACCACGAATTTTATATTTTTTGTTATTTTCTACTTAACCAAAAGTTCAATAAATATTTTTTTTTGTTTAACCCATTTATGCCAAGCGTCCCATTTTTGGGACGTTTCGAATTTTAATATATATTTTTAAAATTTTCGTTTTCTTTACAACTTGAAAATTGTATGAAATAATTGTTTATAAATGTCTTTATCTATTACCGAGAGATGACAGCATAAGATTGATATTTATTTGATTAAATGGAGGCTTTTTTTCGGTGTTTACTGATTTTTCATTTTTCAAGATCGCGAAATGTGAAAAGTAAGTTTATTTGTATTTTTTGTATCAAGGATACAAATAAATAAGTCATAATCTTAGCTTGTAGGCTTCTTTGAAATATGTATTATTTAAATTGCAAAATTATATGTTCAAGCCTGTTTTTTATGCTAGTTTGTAAAGTACAAAATATAGGGAGCTAGGTGCAAATGGGTACATATTTCTGTTAGCCATTTAGGGGACAGTTATTTATGTAAAGTCCTTTTCAAGATGATTTTGAAATAAATTGTTTTTTAGTCTCAAATACAATTATTCTTAATTTATTCTTAATTATGCTTATAATGCTTGTCTCTGTAAAGAAATAAATATATTTTTTAATAGTTCTTAAATATACTAATTGTATTATATAATATACAATTTGAAACCTTAATTTATATACATTTAGACAAAACATATAATTATGCATTTTTCCACATATGAATATTCCCATATTTAGTACGTTTACATTTTATCCAATAAATTCAAAAATATTTTTGCGTAATTTTTTTTTAGTATTTTTCCAGTTCATTTTGTAACATTTTAAAGTGATTTTACCAAAAAATTTGAGGAAACAAAAATTCGGGCATAAATGGGTTAACTGCTGTAGTAGAAAAAAATGTTTTTCACTCGCTACTGGTCAATTTATTGATCGAGAAGCATTTTTAGGGTTCCGTTCTTAAAAAGTAAAAACGGAACCATTATAAGATCACTCCTGTGTGTCTGCCACAGCCATTTTACTCGTAACTATGGAACGTGGAAAGTTCAAATTGAGGGAAGTAATAAAGACTATTGACCCACATATTTTCAGATTATTAAACTTTCATAAATGTATTTAGTAAAGATGTAGAGGGGCTAATTAAGTTACTTGAAAAAAAAAACTCTTTTCTTCGTATATTGTGTGAAAGCTTTCGTAATGCTGAACTCAAAAATACATTTCTTTTAATTTTAGGTATTATATTTTGAAAGATATGTTCGAAAAGGTAGCGCAAAACTATGTCCTCCCCATCTAATTCCGAATCTACTGAAACTAAAATTATGAAAAATTTAGAGGTAGTAAACGTTAATTTAAACCTTGCAGGAAAATTATAGCGATTACCCTAGGTCACATAGTTTTTGAGAAAACCGCATTTTTTCGTTACACACAAATTCCGATTTCAGCAAAAGTGTTGAGCAGCACTGGAGGTACCTATCGTATCAGAAGTATAAAAGCATTGTCGATAATGATTTTCGAAAAAAATCGTCAGTAATTAGCCGTGCTATTAACTCTTAAAGATACAGACGGTTTGGATTGGACATACATAATGACAGGGACGGCGTACTCTATGTACTTTTGAAGCCCAGTTAAAAAGTTTTAGTGATATATATGTGTAACGCAATACCCAGTAGCAGTATAAAAGCAATAAACGTGAAATTGTTAAAAACAGACTATTTTAATTAGAATGAATCACATAAATACTATGAGATTCGCGACTAGTTTGCCTTAAGTGGATCTCTCGATACACATCCCGTGTCTTTAAAAATTAATTAAAAACCTATCTGGAAAAATGCGGCACGGACCAAGACAGTGTTGCAACTTTGCGACCTCCTTCCGAAGCGCGCTTAGGACAATGCCAAATTTAAACTTTGAACAAAATTTTGTTTTAGCTACACTGTAGAAAGAAAGGTTATTACCACGCTGAATTTAGTTTTATGAAATGCCAAATGAAGTTTAAATATGCGCAGCTTTTATTGTCTATACCGAATTTAGTTCATCATAAACAGATTAGGATAATATTAAAAAATCAGTTATACAGAATAGCTATATTTGATATTATTTAGGTTCCACATCTCTTTGAACTTTCATGGTATATCCATTTCCCCTTTATAATATATACAGTTATACCAAGTTTTAGTATTATTTTAGCAACGATTTTTTTAATAATACAATTAATAATTCATATACTTATTCTACGGAACCCTCTGTGCGCGAGTAGTACTTGCAGTTGACCGTTTATTTATAAAAGAAAATATTCTTATGTAATATAATAAATTATATATAATATTTGATTGACAGTTTTTCAAGTTTTGTGGTGTGAAATATAATGATGAAATGCAATGATGTGACTGCAAAAATTGTGATGATTTTTTGCAATTTTTTTCAAAATATTGGTAAGGGAAGCAGTTAATTGAAAAATAGCTCCATTGTTTCAACTCTGCATTTTAACCACACTGTTGCGCATATCATTATGACGTCAGTATTGCGCGACGCACATGTTTATGCTTTATTAAGCTGACTTTTAGAAGTTTCACTTATAACTTGTGTTTTTTGTAACCATTGTTCCAACTCTCATACGCTTAAAACTATATATTCACATTCGCTAGCGTCAAATTCTCGCCAAGTCTGGCAACATTTGGCGAAGCATGAACAAATTTGGCGACCGAAAATAAATCGCCATAAATGAAGCCAACTTGGCTACAGCGGGCTAATTTGGCGAAATTCTCATTTGGACCGGTATTGATAAAAACTAGAAATAAATCTTCTATAATCGGGTTCCTCGCATTTTAGATTCGTGATTTTGAGTAAAATTAACTAAAATCTTAAAACAAAGAAATAGGAAAGTTAACTTTCTCATTCAAGCCGGAATATTTTCCATGTATCCATAATTTTTCCTTTCAACGGATTTTTACTTCCTTCTATCTTCAATAGAAGAAAGTATTGTAATCGAAATTTTTTTTGACTACTGGTTTTCGACGGACTTACACGTTTTAGAGGTCAGAGATCCCCAAAAACATGTTTATAGAAAATGTCCGTCTGTCCGTGTGCCTGTCGTCATTGTACCATCAAAAAGTGTATGAAGTTATGCATAGAATTAAACCAAAAGATTTTTAAAAGTTTTTGGCCATGGCAAGCAGGTTAATTTTGAAAAAATCCGCCGGAAGGGGGCGCTGTAATAGCGATTTTTGCGCGATTTTTAATATTATACCATCGAAAAGTGTATGAAGTTATGCATAGAATTGAATCAAATTTTTTGTGTACGTTTTTGGCCAACCAAGAAGGTCCTCCCTGCATTTGGGAAAATTCCACCGAAAGGGGGCACTGTAATAGCGATTTTTCTGCCATTTTCAATTCTGTACCATCGAAAAGTGTATGAAGTTATGCATAGAATTTAACCAAATTTTTTATATATGTCTTTGGCTATGGCAAGAAGGTCCTCCCTGAATTTGGAAAAATTCTACAGGAAGAGGGCGTTTTAATAGCGATTTTTATGCGATTTTGAATATTGTATCATCGAAAAGCGTGTGAATTTATTCTTAGAATTGAACAAAAATTTTTGTGTATGTTTTTAGCCAAGGCAAGAAAGTCCTCCCTGCATTTGGAAAAATTCCGCCGAAAGGATACGCAGTAAAAGCGATTTTGTGACATTTTGAATATTGCACCATCAAAATGTGTATGAAGTTATGCATAGAATTGAACCAATTTTTTTGTGTATGTTTTTGGCCAACGTAAGAAAGTCCTCCCTGCATTTGGAAAAATTCCACCGAAAAGGGACGCTGTAATAGCTATTTTGGTGCCATTTTCAATATTGTGCCATCGAAAAGCGCGTGAAGTTATGCATAGAATTGAACAAAATTTTTAGATCCTCCCTGAATTAGGAAATATTCCGCCGAAAGGGGGCACTATAATAGCGATTTTTGTGTAATTTTCCTGATTTTTCGTAGCTCTATTATACACCGGGGGCTTATGAAATGACGGGAACTTCCCATCCTGATAAGCCGGCTATTCGCGAACAGCTGATATACGACAGAATGACCGAAAACTATTGATTTTAATAATTAGCATGATGGAGATTAACTCGTTTTTACTCCGATTAATTGACTGAAGGAGAAATTTAACATGAAAGTCAAAGTTTATATAGCATGGAACTAATAAATGAAATAGTGACATTTAACGACATTTTGAAATATTAAAATACATGAGATAGAAGAAAGTTTTGGGATTGGCACAATCATAGTTTAACAAGCTTTGCAGATTTCTTGTTAAATACCGTAAAAGTTTATCATTTTTTCCCCTTTAGTAGCAAGAAGTGATTCTACATTATTCAATAAGACCAAAAAAGTAAAAAAATAAACGTAGTTATCTAGAATAAGAAAATATTTTTGGATGTTACAATATGCCTAAAAATAAAAGCTCGGGGTCCTCAGAAAACATTGAACATGATAAATACAAATCAATCAACAGAAGATACAACCAACTGATGATTCAGTTTAATGTTGAACATTAGCCTGACCGATTCAGGAACAAATTTGTTACCAAATGAACTCTTACAAAAAGTTACGTTACCATATCCAGAAATACTTTTCTTATTCTGGCTGGTTCCCCCCCCCTTTTTAGTGCATTTTAAATAAAATAAATCCTTGTTTTTGAAAGTTTTAAGAACCCGGGTAATAAGCTTAATTTAAACTAATTAACCATACTTGTTCATTGTCTGGATGATTTTTTCCGCATGCAAAGAACGAGTATAATAGGGTAAAATATGTTTTTTTGTTTTTTTTTATTAAACTTTGACTAAGAATATTTTAGTTATATATAGCACTTTTTACTGCTTTCTAGTACCGCTTCCTTTTTCTTACAATACTCTTCTTTCGAACTTTGCAGTAAAATAAAGGACATCTCCCGCTTTTTTTTAAATAAAAAAAAAAATACATTGATGCGGGTATGAAGAACTGAAGAACAAAGCTGATTCGGAAACTCAAAAGAAGTATTAAAAAACAGTTCCGAACATTAAACTACTATAAAAATCTTTATTTTTTAAGTTTCCTAAAACTCAAACGATAGAATAAAGATTTTAAAATGAAACTAAAAGCTTTTGTTTCAGTAAAAGTTTGATGTTAAATCTCCTTATCGTTTACAGACGTTGCGTTTGTTTTTTGTTTCCTGGAACCTTCATCCAGAGAAAAAATTTAATGAATGAATTTTTCCTCAGAAAAGATAGCTTAAAGAAAACTTTTGATGTCATACAAGATACAATAAAAGAGTTTTTTTGAATTTGGTACAAATTGGATTTAATGTGCATAATTTGAAATTGATAGAAATCCCATGATTTTTCACTTTATTTTGTTTTGTTTGCTTAAAAATAATTCTTTTAAAGAATTGAAATTGTAACACAGCTGGCCCCAGGCATGCTTCTGTGAGTAAATACACTTCTAAAAAGTTTTTTACGGGATGACGGTAAAATATTATTGTAAACTAAATATTACCACGTTTTTGTAAAGTTCCATAAGCCTATTGCTATCTTGCTGTCTATTTCTATCTACCGCAGCTGACATCACATGGAAAAGTCCGCATTCCCTGTGATTTCATATACACTATACACTTTATAGCCATTTATTACCAGAAAATTTCAATTTTAGACATTTTGTCGAATATTTATAGATATACTTGTAGGATTTTTCTGGAACTTTAAGATTATGAAGAGTATTTTTGACTTCATATTTATTAACGGCGATTTGATCAGAAGGACAATTAGGGGTTCAGCAAAAAATTAAAGAGCAATAATAACATTTGTGATCACTCTGTAAAATAAAATGCACGAAATGATCTATCGCTATAGGCTAACGAATATGTGGATATTGTACAACACGTGTATTATTTGTAAGAATAGCACGTATATTCATGGAGATATATCTTTTTTTTTTTTAAGTTCAAAAAATTCTTGTATGTTTTTTGTTTGTAACATGCAGGATTTTCTACCAAATTTAATGTCAGTTTCAGAAAATTTGAAAAAATGTAATAGAAATAAAATAGTGCAATTGGAATGAAAATATATTAAACATTTGATGAAATATGAGCAGTTGTACGAGATATTTTTTATCTCAAACCCAGTGGCGTAGTGGTCAGAGCATCTTACTGCCGCACTGCAAGTCTAAAGTTCGACTCCTACTGGACAAGGCTCACTCAGCTTTTCGTCCCTTCAGGGTCGATAAAATGTGACCAAGCTTGCTTGGGAACTAAACAAGTCTCGCGTTAGGCTGACCACCTGGTCGGGACGTATGCTGCATAGCACCCCTGTGCCCATGGTCAAGAAAACAGGGATGGGCGCTGTCGGCCCAGATCTTTCATGGATTGTAGCCACAGAGTTTAGTAAATACCCACTAAGAATGTTTGTTAAAATATTCGAGGTTCAGAAGGATGGAATGATTAGAAAATAATCTATAATCATGATTACTCGCAAAGTAGCAGAGCTAAAAAAAAATTTAATTTGAAATGCTATTAGGGTGTAATTCACCCGAAGAAAATTTCTTAAGAAAAATCGAATTTCAAAATGGTAGAATGGGGGGCGGGGGCGTTCCCCCTTTTTATTTTCAGCATGATTTCTTTAAGGGGTCTTGTACCTTATAAACGCGTCGAAAATTAACGAAAAACTTCAAAGTTTGAATTAGTCTATCTTCAAAGCCTTTTTATGTATAAAGATGAAATTTTGGATATTGATTAAACAGATTGTCTTTGTAATATGCTACCATTAGCAATTTATTAACCCTTTACAGAATTTGTGTATTGTTGAAATCAAAATAGCTCTTTAGCTCTTTTTTTACCCCATAAGTCATTGCGCGCATGATATCTTGAGAAAGTATGTATGGATTGGCATGAAATTCGGTAAAGATACTAAACATATATGTATGTTTAAAATGGTCTACTCTTAGGCTAAAATTATTTCATTAACTATATAAAAAAAATATTTTCGCAAGAAAAAATAAAAATTTTGTATTTTTAATGAATAAAAATAGTCATAACTAAAAATATTACCATTGTAAATACTTAAAAGTAGATCATTTTAAACACACATATTTGTTTAGTATATTTACCAAATTTCATGACAATCCATACATATTTTCTCGAGATATCATGCGCGCAATGACTTATGGGGGTAAAAAAAAAAGAGCTATTTTGATTTCAACAATGCACAAATTCTGTAAAGGGTTAATAAATTTATGTTGGTAGTATATTACAAAGCATAATCTGTTTAATCAATATTCAAAATTTCATGTTTATACATAAAAAGGTTTTGAAGATAGACTAATTCAAACTTTGAAGTTTTTCGTTAATTTTCGACGCGTTTAAAAGGTACAAGACCCCTTAAAACTGTCATCTCAGAAACTTTAAATTTGGCATAAGGGTAACTTCTAAATGCGCACGAACAATTTTTTATTCATTTAAACTTGCAACTACTACAGTAAATTAAAATGACCGTAATAAAAAAAGTGATTGTCAACTTGGTACGGAAGTACTGCATATTTATCCTTTGGCGCACATTGAATACACTGAACTTTTTTCTACTTATTCCTTTCCAGGAAAATATTTTGGTTGGGGACCAACATTTTATTGTCTGATTTTATCATTGCTTTTACTAATTGATTAGAGTCAAAAGTGTTAAGAGTCTTATTAAGTTTTACTGATAATTCAAATGATCCAATTTAAAACAATCACATATGAAAAATTTAGGCCTTTTTCATTCCATATAAAATTATAATCTCATTTAAATGCTTCTTCGGTGACGTATTGACGTTGATGTCAATCAAATTAATGTTTAAAATTTTGTACATATGCTTTCATATATTTTATTGCCAAAAATGTCTTCCTACTAGGAAGCAGATCATTTTTTGAATATTTTAAATAACTGCCACTGATTCATTCAATTTGGGCGAAACAAGTCTGACGACCTCTATCAAGCTGTTGTAGACGTTTTATTGACATTCTGCTTTTAGACAGTGTTGAATTCAGACACTTTTCTCCGGGAGGGATTTCTGTGGCTCTGGGGGGGGGGGGGGCGGGACTTTATAGAATTCCGTTGGGGGGTGATTATACTTTTAGATCTTCCGAGGGGACATCTCATTGCTCCGGTGGGGGAATGTCCCCCCCGAGCCACCACTTGAATTCAACAATGCTTTAGGAGAGTCCCATTCCAAAAAAATTCGAATGAATTTTAAAGATAGATTTCTCTCCAATTGTGCATTTATTTTCGAAATATTCAAACGGAATCAAACAATAAAGATATGCTAGAATAGTATTTTGATTTTCGAATCTTGACCGATAGTTAATAATTTAATTTAAGTATTGCGCGGCAGCGCAATACTTATTTATTTCCAGTGTCACTTCTCAATGTTAATTTAACATAGAAAAGCCTATGGAGAACATAACTTTTTCATTTTTTCTTCCGACCTTTTTGTCCCTGATGCCACTCATTTTTAATTATTTGCTAATTCTAATAATATTATAAATTCAAAGTGTAAAAACATTTGCCAGACGTCAGGATCAAAACGGATCATAAAATGCCTTTGCATATAGGTGGATTATAATCTAGAGAGTATCATGGGCTAATTTTTATTTACATTATTCAAATATTTTCTTAATAATTCCAAATTTCGCTTTTTTCATTGAGAATCAACGGACATTTTCTAATAAAATTTAACATTTTTGCTTCATTGTTGTAAATAATTCAAAAGCCGTAATAATAATTTGCCTATTTTTAGTTGAATGATTTTCACGTGAAACATGAAACTGAAGAAACTGAAATAGTTTTTTTTTTTTTTTTTTTTTTTTTTAAGAATTAAAAAGAAGATGCATATGACGTCATAGTGGGGAAAAAAATGACATTTTCAAGCAGATTTTTTAAGTTAAGATTGTAATTTTTTGACCAAACTACAACAACCTGCATTAATCCACTGGTGAAACATTTTGAATTATACTTAGGTAAATTGCATCACAAACTGTGATGCGATATCGCACAAATCAAAGCCTGATGATGATACCCTCCATTAATTTTGAAATGTGTTTGTCTGAATGCAGTAGTTATTAAAAAACTTGACATATTAAACAAAAACCTAATTTGCAGAACAAATTAAAAAAACAAAATTTATTTCCTAAATTGTTTAAGCCCGAGAAGGCGCAGATATTAAGATATTTCATTCAATTCGTTCTACATTTAATGTTAAATTTTTGTAACAAATAAGCTAAACCAATTGAACATTAAAAAATAAAAATGAAATTCATACAATATAATGCTTTAAACACCTATATACTTAGATTCCGTTCAAATGAAATTGAAACTTTGCAAAAAATTGATTGACTTTTTCCATTTTTAAGTTGTGAATATTTGTACTGCAGATTTTGCATTATGTTTATGACGATTGTACATAATATGATAAGGTACATGCAAAATACAAAACTTTAAAAAAAGTCTAAGATTTATTTCGATTTCATTTGAACGGAATCTAAGTATATAGGTGTTTAAAGCATTATATTGTATGAATTTCATTTTTATTTTTTAATTTTCAATTGGTTTAACTTATTTGTTACAAAAATTTAACATTAAATGTAGAACGAATTGAATGAAATATCTTAATATCTGCCCTGCCCCTTCTCGGGCTTAAACAATCTAGGAAATAAATTTTGTTTTTTTTATTTGTTCTGCAAATTATGTTTTTGTTTAATATATTTATAGTCATCCTGACAGAAATTTCGGAACCATTGGCTATGGCCTTATCGTTTCCCATTATACGTTTAACGTTTCCCAACATATTACTTATGAGTATTTTAACATTTATGGTGATTCAAGTTATCATATATATTAAACGAGCAAGCAATTTTCCCGATTACGGATGATATCGTAAGCTTACTGGATCGATTTTCATGAAACTTGCCTCCTATACTAAATCGAGCACGAGAAAAAGATCTAGCTAGGTCCCGAATTCAAGAAAATTCGTTTTTACAGGGTAAAACAAGATCTCATCTGAAACGTTTGCTTGCTATAAATCGAAAAATTCTCATGCAATTTACACGAAACGTATTTTCTATACTAATTCGAGCACGAGAAACCAATCTAGCTAGGTTTCGAATTCGAGAAAATTCGCTTTGATCGATTAAAACAAACTCAGAACTGAAAATGTTGCTATATATCGAAAACGGCTCTAACGATTTTCATAAAATTTGACGCCTATTCTAATTCGAGCTCAAGAAATCGATTTAGCTAAGTCGTTAATTCGAGAAAATTCGTTTTCTGTGGTTAAAATAAGCTCATTACTCAAAAAAGTGGTATTAATAGAAAAATATTCTGACGATTTTTATGAAATATACTTTATTCTAATATGAGAAAACGTTCCAACTAAGTCTCGACTTAGGTAGAAAAAAAAATGTAATTTTAAGCAATTTTTTTATATTTAATCATCCGTAATCGGAATCCTCGCCTGCACAATGAAAGGTAATCTCGAAAGTGATACTAAAAGATTGCCTTCTACACTTAATAGAGCACTAGATAACGGCTTATGTAGATCAAAAATACGGTAAAATTTATTTTAACTGGCTAGAAAAAAAAATTGATTGATTATAATTATTGATAATGAATTGATCAGGAATTTAAATATTTTCATAAACATTAGTAATATTTCTTGACAAATAACTGTGCTTATATACTTTTGCTAAGTTTAAAACAACTGCCATATTGTTACAAACATCTGTATAGTTTGTTGCCATGGCGATATACCCTTGCGAAAAATTAGCAACAATTTTAAATGCAAGATCATTTTTCTGTGTCAATGTTTCCACATAGCTCATTTTTGTCGCCAAACATTGACTTAGACAACGTATCTTGTTAATAATCATTTAATTTATAAAACATGGAGTATAGGACTCAGGATATGCTTGATAATCGCATGCATATAAAAATAGTTTATTTTCATATATGGCAATCCAAATTTCCGGCTATATGCAAAGTTTTCTTTTCTTTTCCTTTTTTTACTTTAAAATATATTATTTACGTACTCGAATAAATGCTTCAGAATAAAATATTTAAATTTTATATTTCTTCCCCCCACTGAATAAATGACACTATATTTAAAAGTAAACAAATAATTTTTCTATTTAAAAGTGAAATATCTCAACTTTTGCCCATCTATGACATCATTTTCTCTGACTTTTAGTTTCTGACCGTGCTAAGACTAGGAGCCTAAATACAAACGTTAACTCCATGACTTATTGATATTATACTAATATTTAGTAACTATCACTTTTCTATGTTACTGAAAAAAGTAAATATTTCTAATACTGTGAAATTAGAACTAAAGTATTCATCTTTCTTTAAATTTAGTTAGTATAATTGCAAATTCATTATGTCTGCAGGACGGCCTAAAAAAAAACGAGAGTTCAACTTTAACGAATGAATGCCGAGTCCGATTAGAAATACTGAAATTGAAAATGATATTTCAACGTCTAGACAAATGCGTGCTGCTAAAGAAAGAAGCCGACAAAAGATCGCAGATATGAAGTATTGTCTTAATGAATCTGGATCCCAAGAATTAGATCAATTGTGTACATTTAAAAAAAAAACGGAAAAGTGTTGGCAAAACAAACGAAAGCCGCATTCAACCCATACGTGAAATGCAGCATTGTTCCATTCAGCACATAGCAAATGAAATAAATAAGTGACAAGATCAAGATTTAGAAGAACAATGACGTCGTAACATAAGACGCCTGCAAATTTTAGTAAAGAAACGAATGCGAACATGGAAGTACGCAGTTAACAAAGAAGCAACATACCAAAAATTGGGTTCTTTTAACATTGAATGTATTCATTGAAAAGCAATTCATTTTCCAGAAGAACGTGTATCTAATCAAATTAACCAGGACTCATTTGTCGACTGCTGCTTACATGGACGAATTAAGCTTGACTTCCCCATTTTTCCAAAATAATTGGTGCGTCTCTTTTTAAAATGCCATCCATTTGCAAAAAATTTCCACAAAAAATTCGCAATTTAAATTCATGCTTTGCTTTGGCTTTATTTAAGGCACATGATGATCGAACAATTAACAGCCATGGTATTTACAGCTTTGTCGCCGGCGGCAAGTTTATCATAAGATGAATATGGCAGCTCATCCAACACAAAACAGTGAAGGCGAATTCGAACGACCGCAATATGGTCAGGTGTACTTTTTAAGTTCAGAAGATGCTGTTAACGAAAGCCTCGAATATCCTCTCAACCATGGAATCAGACGAAATTTAATGGAACTTTTAGAGCATATTATTCGGTCTCAAAATATGTTTGCACAATCATTTATGATGATGCGAGAAGTTGAAGAAGAAGTGAATCGACATGCTAAAGCAGAAGGAATAAAAGCTCCATATGTCAAACTTCTGTTTACAATGCAAGAAAATGCTGATTACAGAAGATTCAATGTCCCTATGACCAATGATGTATGCGCCGTGCTTACACTCAACGCCGATCAAAGCTTTCCAGATAACGAAATGGTGGTACATCAACGTGGAAAAAAATTGTCAATTTGCGTAATATTGATAAACGGATAGAACCACTCACGTACCCACTATTTTACCCCAAAGGAACATTTGGCTATTCTGTGGATCTACAATTGCAAACACCTTATACAAGTCGTCAGCATCTTACTCGACTAGAATTAGCACAATATAGAATTGCTTTTCGACTTGAACTTACTAAATACCTTCCTCCAGAAACAGCTATTATAGGTGCAGATTTGCGCCAAATACACTTCAACGCTTTGCATTTTGGTGGTCGGCTTTTCTAACAATACCTCGTTGATACATACATCAGAGTAGAGCGCGATTGCATCCAATGGATCAAGGCTAATCAAAAAAAATTCTTGCTGACCAATATTCTGGCGTTACCCACATTATTAAGGCACTCGCTGAAAAGAAAAATGCCGTTGTTGGTGAAAAGATAATACTGCCATATTCATTCATTGGATCGACGCGATACTATGTTGAACAGTTCGAAGATTCGATGGCCATTGTCTACAGATATGGATCGCCAGATATCTTTATCACTGTGACATCAAATCCTGAATGGCCAGAAATTAAAGTGGCATCAACAGTTGTCCTGGAAAAATGGAATAATACATGAAAATCCTGCTCAAGATAGACCTGATCTCATCGCTAGAGTTTGTAAAATTAAATTAGATGATATTATTGAAGAATTGGACAGAAAACAAGTATTTGGAAATGTTGCCGCTTACGTTTATACAATAGAATTCCAGAAACGTGGTCTCCCATATATGCATCTGCTGCTGATTATGGCTCCTGAAGATAGAATCCGTAACCCACAGGAACTTGATGACCTGATTTCAGCGGAAATTCCCATTAATAATGATCCTGAATTACGAAATCTGATGCTAAAATGGAAAATGGATGCTGAAAAAAAAACGGAAAAGTGTTGGCAAAACAAACGAAAGCCGCATTCAACCCATACGTGAAATGCAGCATTGTTCCATTCAGCACATAGCAAATGAAATAAATAAGTGACAAGATCAAGATTTAGAAGAACAATGACGTCGTAACATAAGACGCCTGCAAATTTTAGTAAAGAAACGAATGCGAACATGGAAGTACGCAGTTAACAAAGAAGCAACATACCAAAAATTGGGTTCTTTTAACATTGAATGTATTCATTGAAAAGCAATTCATTTTCCAGAAGAACGTGTATCTAATCAAATTAACCAGGACTCATTTGTCGACTGCTGCTTACATGGACGAATTAAGCTTGACTTCCCCATTTTTCCAAAATAATTGGTGCGTCTCTTTTTAAAATGCCATCCATTTGCAAAAAATTTCCACAAAAAATTCGCAATTTAAATTCATGCTTTGCTTTGGCTTTATTTAAGGCACATGATGATCGAACAATTAACAGCCATGGTATTTACAGCTTTGTCGCCGGCGGCAAGTTTATCATAAGATGAATATGGCAGCTCATCCAACACAAAACAGTGAAGGCGAATTCGAACGACCGCAATATGGTCAGGTGTACTTTTTAAGTTCAGAAGATGCTGTTAACGAAAGCCTCGAATATCCTCTCAACCATGGAATCAGACGAAATTTAATGGAACTTTTAGAGCATATTATTCGGTCTCAAAATATGTTTGCACAATCATTTATGATGATGCGAGAAGTTGAAGAAGAAGTGAATCGACATGCTAAAGCAGAAGGAATAAAAGCTCCATATGTCAAACTTCTGTTTACAATGCAAGAAAATGCTGATTACAGAAGATTCAATGTCCCTATGACCAATGATGTATGCGCCGTGCTTACACTCAACGCCGATCAAAGCTTTCCAGATAACGAAATGGTGGTACATCAACGTGGAAAAAAATTGTCAATTTGCGTAATATTGATAAACGGATAGAACCACTCACGTACCCACTATTTTACCCCAAAGGAACATTTGGCTATTCTGTGGATCTACAATTGCAAACACCTTATACAAGTCGTCAGCATCTTACTCGACTAGAATTAGCACAATATAGAATTGCTTTTCGACTTGAACTTACTAAATACCTTCCTCCAGAAACAGCTATTATAGGTGCAGATTTGCGCCAAATACACTTCAACGCTTTGCATTTTGGTGGTCGGCTTTTCTAACAATACCTCGTTGATACATACATCAGAGTAGAGCGCGATTGCATCCAATGGATCAAGGCTAATCAAAAAAAATTCTTGCTGACCAATATTCTGGCGTTACCCACATTATTAAGGCACTCGCTTAAAAGAAAAATGCCGTTGTTGGTGAAAAGATAATACTGCCATATTCATTCATTGGATCGACGCGATACTATGTTGAACAGTTCGAAGATTCGATGGCCATTGTCTACAGATATGGATCGCCAGATATCTTTATCACTGTGACATCAAATCCTGAATGGCCAGAAATTAAAGTGGCATCAACAGTTGTCCTGGAAAAATGGAATAATACATGAAAATCCTGCTCAAGATAGACCTGATCTCATCGCTAGAGTTTGTAAAATTAAATTAGATGATATTATTGAAGAATTGGACAGAAAACAAGTATTTGGAAATGTTGCCGCTTACGTTTATACAATAGAATTCCAGAAACGTGGTCTCCCATATATGCATCTGCTGCTGATTATGGCTCCTGAAGATAGAATCCGTAACCCACAGGAACTTGATGACCTGATTTCAGCGGAAATTCCCATTAATAATGATCCTGAATTACGAAATCTGATGCTAAAATGGATGATTCACAATCCGTGTGGGAAACTAAACCCAAACGCACCGTGTATGATTAATAAAAATGGGTGCAATGTCGCTTAAACTATCCTAAAATGTTTAACGAAATCACTTCTTTAGCGGACGATGAAAAACCAAATTATCGACGTAGATATAATCCACAGTTGTATCAACATAGTTTAGAATTTTCGCACGAGCATGCTGTTTATCGAAATGATATAAATGGTTGCAAAATAACAAGAGATAACCGTCACGTAGCTCCATACAATGCCTATTTGTTGAAGAGATACAAGTGTCATATAAACGTTGAATATGTAGGAAATATTCGTGCTGTAAAATATCTCTACAAATATATTTACAAAGGGCATGATTGTGCAACAATAAAGATCGTTGAAAACCAAAGAAAACTTATGTACATTGAAGTAGACACCTATACTGAAGGTTGTTGTATCACTCCACTAGAAGCATGTTGGCAATTATTTGGCAACGAGAATCAAAAGAAAAACCATTCTGTTCAACGCTTAGATATCCATTTACAAGGTCAATTTCGAATTGCAAACATTGATCTAGCACAAGAAGATTTAGCAGATACGGGTCAGAAAGGTTCAACATTAGAGGCATATTTCCGGCATAATCGAGGCCTAAAACAAATAGAAGAAAATAATCTTCTGAACGGAAATTCTCAAGAAGTTACATATCCCTACTATTGGCAAATTCCTGAATACTTCAAATGGGATGGAAAATCCAGCGAATGGATTCAGAGAAGTCGCCGTTTGCGCGTTATTGGTCAAATACATAACGTAAATTTCATCTCCCAGCCAGAACTCTACCACTTACGAATGTTGCTGTACCATGTTAAGAATGCAACAAGCTTCGAAGATATGCGAACAGTTAATGTCATTACATATGCATCATATAAACAAATTTGGTTAGTTCGTGGACTAACTTACGATGACCAACAATGAATTGAAAGTCTGCGATAATCTGCTATGTTGAAGATGCCAAAAGTCATGAGAACGCTGTTTACACAGATTCTCATATTTGGATCTCCTGAAAATCCAAGACGCCTATAGGAAATGGTTAAGAAAGATTTAGCTGAAGACTTCATCCGAGAAACAGGACGGATGTTTAATTCTGTCGAAGAAGCGCTTAAGCGTACTTATCGAATTATCGCATTCAAGTTAAATACAGAAGCTACTGAAGGTAAGAATTTCTTATACTGGGTTCATCAACTTGGTATGGACGATATTGATGGATACGAGAACGTGCTAAATGAAGAAACTATGAACACCAATGAATCTATTTATATTGGAGAACATATGTATCAACTTCTTAAAGGGAGACAAATTGAAATTGTTGATACCATCTTACATTCAGTAAACGATTCAACCCCTGGATCAAAATGTTTCTTTATTGATGAACCTGGAGGCACTGGAAAGACTTTTGTATACAAAACTCTTTATTACATCCTTTCAGGACAAAAGCATAAAGTAAAGTGCATGGCATTCACTGGGATTGCTTCTATTCTGCTACCTGATGGAAGTACTTCATACAAGAGTTTTGCACTTAAAGTTCCATTGACATCGGATTCAATTTCCAACATCAAACCTAGATCCGCTAAAGCAGTCGAACTCAGCAAAGTTGATGTATTTTTGATGGATGAAGCTCCTATGCTGCCAAAATACGGACTTCACAACATAGATCAATTGCTGTGCTCTATTGGAAATCCAATTTTGCCATTTGTTGGAAAGATTATGGTCTTGGGAGGGGACTTCCGTCAATGTCTACCCGTCCAACTACGAGCAAACAGAAGTGAAATATTGTATTTATCAATCAAAACAAGTGAGCTGTGGCACCATTTCAATTCAATTTCATTAACAGATAACATGCGCGTTGATCCGGAACAAAGAGAATTTGCCAAATATCTTTTGAAACTTGGAAATGGGGAGCTACCGGAGAACGCAATGGGTGAAATCGAACTACCCGTAGATATACTTTCAAATGGTCATCTCATTGATGAAGTCTTTGGAAACTGCATAAAGAAAGGAAGTTATGAAGAAATGAAGGATCGGGCTATCCTTGCGCCACTAAATAAAGATGTCAGCAAGATTAACGCTGAAATTATTGAAAAGCTTCCTGGAGAGTATAAAATCTACCACAGCTACGATTCCGTCAAAGATCAACATGAAAGAACAGTCCAGTTTACGACGGAATTTCGCAATTCCATCGAAATAGCTGATTTGCCACCTCATGAGTTAAAGCTTAACAATAACGCAATAATCATACTATTGCGCAATTTAGATGTTTCAGAAGGCCTTTGAAATGGAACAAGGCTAATTGTTAAAGATCTTTGCAATAACATAATCAAAGCAAAAGTAATCACAGGAGAATATTCAGGTATCGAAGTACATATTCCGCGAATAACTCTCGATTCAAGCAGAGGTCAACTAGGATGCACGATGAAAAGGCATCAATTTGCTGTGAGGCCAGCATTTGCAATAACTATACATAAAGCTCAAGGTCAGACCTTCGAATTTGTTGGCGTCGACTTACGGACACCTGTTTTTATGCATGGAATGCTCTACGTTGCTTTTTCCAGGGTTAAGAAGCAAAACAACTTAAAGGTACTTCTACCTACAGAAAATCCTCATCACACTCATAATGTTGTATGGAAAGAATTATTGAATACACCAACAACCAATCAATTTAGTATTTAAAAAACTGCAGAAATATGTAACAAAATGGTTTACTAGAAAGTAGTAAGAAAGGGGTATAGATTTGTAAATAAATAAAAAGCTCAAAAAACGAATATTTAGTATGTGTTATTATTATTTTTAGAAAGTAGAAATGACATGTTCATGTAGAAAAAAATACAATAAATAAATAAAAATTTTTCAATGCAATATGATCGCAAAATAAAAAAATCACCGAGTGATGCTCGGTGTACCAGGTACTACTAATAATGTAAAAAGGAAACAATTGTTTGTTTGTTGGAAATAGACTCGGAGACTACTGCACCGATTAAAAAATTATTTCTCTGTATGATAGATGAAAAGCAGAATTCCCAAGTACACGGCGTTGTTACTGTTTTTTAGAAGAGGGTGGCTGCAAATGGAGATTTTTTCATTAAATCAAGTCAGATATTCACACTTAATGAAGCACTACAAGATTGAAGTTTCCACAGAATATGACTTAATTAGAAATATTTAAATTAAATGTAGCAGTATAATTTCCATTAGTGTAAATAAGTACACGAACACCATTTGACATGTTTCAACAATCACGTAGGCAAATCCGGAGGTTTTGCTAATGATTAATAAAAATGAACATTAATAAAATAAATTTTCCTGTGATTTCAATCTTATAAACATATTGCACAATTATTTAAATAACTAAGGGGCTCTGCCCCTACGAGCTATGCTCGCCAACCCTCGTTCAGACGCCGCAAACTCTAAAAGCAAGCTAATTTGATCGGTTTTAAAAAGATTTCAAAAGATTGAATTATCTCTCTCTATTCTAAAAAAAAGTAACTTACGCTATCACCGCCGCCGCCACTGGTTTCGAATTTTTTGTGACCGGAGGTCTTTCTCCGTTAATATTAAGAAAAATATTGCATACAAAAATATGAAAATCGGCGGTATTATATAGAAATGTTTGATAAACACGCTGATGCAGACCGTTTTCAAATCGAAGAATTATTTTAAGACATATTTAATACTAAAGTTGGACAAAATCGTCCCATTAAAAAAGTTTGGTACTTTTCGGTTAGCCGGGCGCCAGTGTTATATATGCATACCTATATATGCATATATACATGTATATATACATATGCATGCATATACATGTATGTGGATATATATGTATATATGTGTATATATACATATATATCCACATATATACATATATCCCGTAAGGCATGGTGACGCCACGTCTACGTGGTTGCGAAGTCACGCTGTGACATTGTGACCGTCGATGTGACGTCAATGTGAAGTCATTGTGACTAGAATGTGAAGTCGTTATGGCCGTTTTAGAGCTCTTTTGTGACGTCACATTGTGACGACTTTGTGAAGTCACGGTGTGACAAATTTGTGAAGAGTGTGTCATTTGTGACTATTTTGGTATTAACTTTGTGACGAATTTGTGACGAATGTGACAATGCTTTAAAGTCCCATTGAGATCAATTTGTGAAATATGTGTCGTTTGTGACGAAATTGTCTTTAACACTGTGATGATTCTGTGACGACAGCGACACTGCTTTGAAGTCACATTGTGACAATTTTATGAAAATTGTGAGATTTGTGACGATTTTGTCATTAACGTTGTGACGAATATGTGGCTGTAGTGGCAATGTTGTGAAGTCACCCTATGACATACTTGTACAGTTGTAAACACGCATGCATGTCACACATAGTCATAATTATGCATGTTGTAAGATCATTTACATCTATAACGTTAATATACTTCGGCGATGCATCGCAATTAAAACTTGGGGGCCGCTATAACAAGGGTATACCAAAAGAATTTTATTGAATCAAAATGCAATGCCCCGCAGACTTCAATTTTTGTTGCACCTTTCTTTCCTATTGCAATAAATGAGAATATTGAAGACAAGTGAATGATCGATCTATCACATTTTTTTTTCAAAATTAGCTATTTGTTAAAAGCATTAAAATTACCAAAGAAACAATTGGTTTAAATTTTCAAATCTTTATCAAAATAAAATTAGTGTTAAAAATATAATATCTTATAACATATACAGTACTTTTTATATTCTTTAAACTATAGAAAATACTGAATGAGATTAATTTATTTCATTTAATACGCATTACAATCTCGAAGTCACTGGTGAAGTTGAATTTTTTCGATTACACAACATTTATAATAATAATAAAAAAAATGAAAGATAAAAAGAAATGCCGATATTAAGTAATTAAATTTTATATGTTTTATGATATTGATTACCATAAAATACATATATATGATTGTAATTCAAACAAGTTGGGGCAGAGAAAATAGGGTACTTCTTTGTTATAGATGCCCGTATAAATTTGATTATGCAAAAATTGCAGTAACGACATTGCTAAGATCATTGTGAAGTTTATGCATGCGTTATATACATATTTCATATACATAAGCAATTTTTTCCATATGTATACAATTTACTTAATCTAAAGAAGCCAATAATCTATTTTTATATAGAAACATAAGTAATTTCTATGTAAACAAATATTGGTATTTCTTAGTTATCCCGTCGACCAAATTACTGTGGCCAAATTGTAAGATTAAATGGCAATAATGGTTGATCGTAAATGTCACATTCACTTGACAACACGTGTTTACGTCATCAAATGATTTTTATTTCGACGTTTTATTTGTATTTTTATTAATGTTATACTAATTTATTTGTTTTTCGTTATTCAAAATGAAAATTATGTCAATTTGTATAATTTGGAGAGTGGTTTGGCGATTTATATAATTTGGCGAAATTGGTCGACGGGATAACTAAGAAGTACCCAAAATATTATATATATGTGTGTAAATATAATGTTTATGTGCAAATAAATACATATAAGTAAAATTGAAAGTTCATCAGGTTTGTTTTCATAGCTATTTATATATTTTATCAACGTATTTCACGTTCTGAAGCCCGAATTGCGCCAAGCTTTTTTTAAAAAAGGCCAAGGCCCCTGTAATGGAAAAGTACCTTAATAAACAATTAATCGTAATAATAATAATAACATAAACTAAAATATTTCATTTCAACATCAAAGTATTGTTTCTAATTTACATTCAAATAAATATATATTCCAAGATAATTTCAATTGAAATTAAGTTCACAGCTTTCCATTTTACTTCCATAAAGTAAACAAACAAAAGAGATTCATTCATCAGAAGCGGTAGAAAATATTAGACCATGGAGGTAATCTTTCTCAAAGCAGGTTCTCCAACAATGAATGGACAATATTCTTATGACGTCATAGTAGGTAAATTGGCGGCACTACGGCTTGCATTCAGGAGGGTTTTATTTTGCTATTTCTCTTAGTTACGTCATTATATTGTCATATTTATGAACTCAGAAATCAAATCTATAAAAACAAAAGTATATATATGTAATAATAAAAATTTTCACCCTTTATTCTTAGTAAAAATATTACAAATTCTTAATAGCTACCTTTTTTACTTGCTTTAATACTATCTTAAATATCTCTTATTTTTTCCCATGCTTTACATGCGTATTCTTTTATTATTCTAAAAACCTTAAATCTATTCGTCAAAATCCATTAAAATACTTTTTCAGTTTATTTCTGATACTAAATTCTTTTTCTTCGAATATTTTAAAATATCGTTTGCACTATTATTCTATTTGTTCCATCAGTTTCCCGCCAGCAGTTTGTTTACGCAGTTTTTCTGACGCCGGTTTGAAAGAGATCATTCGACGTCACGCGTTCGTCACCCTTTTCCATCGAATCGTGGCTTGTCTCCTGTCCCATTCCTCCCCGCCTCTCTACTGGAGTGGTTCTCCACTGTTAATGTATTCATTCGCGTCCTGTTTTTCTGGGTATTTATAGCGTTGCAAAGACTAGGAGCTCATAATTTGTACGCTTTTTCGTTTGTCTAAATAATCCTCGTCACTTGGTGGTTAGACTTGTAATGTGGAGAAACTACTATTTTAACATCTTAAATTTATTATGAAGTGGATCAACGATGTCGTCGAGAGCTGATGAATATGTTACTGGAATTGTTTACGATATATTCCTATCAAATAAACCACGTTCAACTCATGATGCCTCTATTATTCTTGAAGGGGAAATTTTTCCAATGTTTTCTTGAACCTGTCTTCAATTAGGCCACCACGACTGCACTCCGGTTGTCATATGATAATGGAGGGTTGGCAAAGCTACTGGTATTAATTACTAAACTGCATTATCTTCGATATATCGAGAGTCGTCGGAATGTCACAAAAAGTGACAGTAAATTATATCATATATATTCATTATTTAGTTATTAAGCAGTGAAATTTTTTTTTTATAAATGCATGATTTGCAAAATTTAAATAAATTTATTAATACTAAAAAATAACATTGAAATAACAGCATGTTTAAGTAAAATAAGTTTAATTTAGATAATTTATGAACAAATCTCAGTTTAAACACTTGAAATTTCACTCATTTTTACAGCTACGGAAATTAAGTGGTATTTGTCAAAAAAGACGAAATACGCATAACAACAAAAATGTATGAAATGTTGTCAAGTTCGCAAAGAATTCTTGATTTCTCTATCAGAATTTTTGGACTCGGGGAAGGATTGAGCAAGTCAATTAGTTTAAGATTGAAAGTAACATGATGCAATGCTTAGCATACATTTAAGGGAGACCAAACACGTCGCCAGAGGCGGCTAGATTTAAATATTTATACCGTCGTATTGGAAAATAAAAGTACTTTTAAATGCAATTTTTTTGAAAACTGTATCTCCATTTATTTTTGAAATATTAATTTTTTTTGTAGTTTTTAGCACCATTTGCTTAATTTTGGCAATTCAAGTACTCCATTTATATAGAAAGTTATAAAATAGTTGAAAAATAGCAATTATATCTTTTTGTTGCCATTTTCTCATAACAACCGAAAGAAAATGTAATTAAAATGCGTGCTATTTTGGAAAAATATAAGCGAATAATTTCGTTAAAACATGGAGCTATTATAAATTATATTTAATTTTAAGTATCTGTTGACGCTTTCAGTGTGACCTCAGTCATGACGTTTTGGTTAGAAACGGACTCCAAACAAACGGTTGCTATGCGTCATTTCTTTTTAAATATAAATTGTGGAAAATGTTACCAGTACGTATCAAGTATTAAAACACTTAGATGTAAGATATAGATATAAGATATAGCTGCAAGACACAAACAAAATAGAAAATACAACATAGCAACTGTTTGGAGTCAGTTTCCAAGCAAAACGTCATGACTGACGTCACGAATTAAATCGTCTATATTAATGCTACAAACAAATGAATGGCTATGAATCATTAGATAGCCGTTTTTTTGTCGAGTTTCTTTAATGACAGCATCTTTTTGCTGCATTTGTGTATTATTTTGCAATAGGGACATCCTTATGCATGCTTTATTGTAGATGTTTAAGAGTGGATCGTAAATGCGAAATTCTTAAGGGGACGAGGGACCTTAAAAAACCTTAAAAATCAATTCTTTATTTTTTGAAATTTTCACTTTAAATATTATTCAGGGGTACATTATATGCATTATGACAAGCATTTATCAAAAAAAAATTTTTTTTAATTATTTTTGAGAAAAAAATGGAGTTTTACGCGTCGTCTTAGAAATCTTTGAAATGCCCCATGCGCATTCCAAATCAATGAAAATCCCCAATATTTTTTATAAAAGTTTGGTTTATATATATAAATAAAACTGTGCATCGAATATTATATATATTTGAATATAAAGGTAAAAAAAAAAAATTAAAAATTTCAAAATTTTTTCGAAAAAATTTCAAAAATTTTGATTTTTTTTTTTTTTTTTTTTTTTTTTTTTTTTTTTTTTACACCTTCATATTCAAATATATAAAATTCGATGCACAGAATTATTTATATATATAATCCAAACTTTTATAAAAAATATTGGGGATTTTCATTGATATGGAATGCGCAGGGGGCATTTCGAAGATTTCTACGACGACGCGTAAAATGCCATTTTTTTCTCAAAAATAATTTTTTTTAAATTTTTTTGTGATAAATGCATGCCACAATGCATATAATGTACCCTTGAGTAATATTTAAATTAAAATTTACAAAAAAAAGAAAAAAATAAATAAATTTTGAAATTTTGAAATTTTTTCGAAATTTTTCAATTTTTTTTTTTTTTTTTTACACCTTCATATTCAAATATATAAAATTCGATGCACAGAGTTATTTATATATATAAACCAAACGTTTATAAAAAATATTGGTGATTTTTATTGATATGGAATGCGCAGGGGGCATTTCGAAGATTTCTAAAACAGCGCGTAAAATTCCACTTTTTTCTCAAAAATGACTTAATTTTTTTTTGTAATAAATGCATGCCATAATGCATATAATGTACCTTTGAGTAATATTTAAGGTGAAATTTACAAAAAATAAAAAATTTATTTTTAAGGTCCCTTGTCCCCTTAAGCGGATGCGAATGACGTCATTTTACATAAAATGAAATTGTGTGCTTTAAGTCTTAAAATTGAATTAGGTTTTGTATTATTTATATATACATATATTTTTTTTTCATCGGGGGCGACACTTAATTCTGAGAAAGCAGAATTCCTGTTTTCTAGTTTTTAAATTTGTTTTTCACATCTGTTTTCCATTTTCTTTACAATAGAGATGTGCAAGGTGACGTCACAAACAGATTTTTGCTGCTGTTGTAGGACAGCTATCGTTACCTTTATCAATGCTTTTTCTGTTTGTGTGTCCTACAGCTTTTTTCATTGTTCTGCGGTAAAAGTCACGTGATATAAACTGCTCTACATGCTGAATATTTGTAGTTTACAAATGATAGTTGCTAATTTAAACATTTTCATACGTTCTAGACTTTTTTTTAATAACGTGGATTTATTTTACTGTTAAACAAAAGGAAAGTTCGTTGCTAAATTCCGTTATGTAAATATTAATAATCAGGAAATGAATTCGTCAGTGATATTACAATAGCTTTTGGAATAAATGGATAGCATCTAGATCCCGAAAAAGTTAAATATTTTAATATACTTTCTCATTTATATTTCCAAATATGTGATTTACTTTAGTACTGTTGTTTTGATTCTTTTCACAGTTAATCTCATGTTACAGTATTAATTTAACATCGTTCCTTCAATTTTTTAAATACATACTTTCATTTATTTATTTGTTTATCATTGTTTTATTTTTGAAACGATGAGGGATCATTTCAGCTTAACATGCTTTAAGCACAAGTTTCACTGTTTTTAGGTGCGTTCGTAATTATATAAATACGTAGCACCTATAGTCGTCGTTCAGTCCGTCTGTCTGTCCGTCTGTCTGTCCGTCCGCATATAACAGAGCAAAAACTACCCGACCGAATGATCTGAAATTTTTAATATATAATTGCTGCAAAACTTTGTCGAGCCATTTCCAATTTTATGAAAATCGGATGTATAGTTTAATTACAGGGACACCCAAAAGTTTTTCTTTACATTACGGCCAATGGGAAAAATTATTGCAAGTGAATTTTAATGATGTTACAGACTTCCGAATGGTCTGAAATTTTTAATATATAATTGCTGCAAAATTTTGTCAAGCCATTTCCAATTTTATGAAAATCGGATGTATAGTTTAATTACAGGGACACCCAACAGTTTTCCGTTACATTACGGCCAAAGGGGAAAAAATATAGCAAATGCATTTTAATGATTTTACAGCCTTCAGAATGGTCTGAAATTTTTAATATATAATTGCTGCAAAATTTTGTTGAGCCATTTCCAATTTTATGAAAATCGGATGTATAGTTTAATTACAGGGACACCCAAAAGTTTTCCGTTACATTATGGCCAATGGGAAAAAATTATTGCAAATGCATTTTAATGATTTTACAGCCTTCCGAATGGTCTGAAATTTTAAATATATAATTGCTGCAAACTTTTGTCGAGCCATTTCAAATTTTATGAAAATCGAATGTATAGTTTAATTACAGGGACAGTCAAAAGTTTTCCGTTGCATTACGGGGAATGGGGAAAATATTATTGTAAGTGCATTTTAATGATGTTACAGACTATGCACTTATGAAGCGCAAAAAAATATACATTCAGTACAATATGGGGTGCAAAAAATAATTATTAAACTAGTTATAGTACGAACGCACCTCATTTGCCACGTTTGACGAGCAATTTCCAACTTGTTTCATATAAAGTTTGTATGTATTAATCCATGAAAAGTTTCATAATTGGGTCCACAGGATATTGGCATATCTTGGCGCGCATGGTTTGGCGCATAATTAATATCCTTTTGTAACTCACATGTGTTATGTGAGTCACTGAGTATATGGAACTTATATATGTCTGTATATGATATATAGAAATTCAATGCACTTCATAATGTACTAAAATTTATCTAAACACGAATCTTGCAATTAGCAGCCTTAATAATAATAACTAGAGAACAGGAATTCTGCTTTTCAGAATTTAGTGTCGCCCCCGGCATTTCCATCACTTCGTTTTCTTCTGATGGACTGATGGCTTCTGTTATTGTTAAATCTATTGTCCATGTTTATTTATTTTTTATTATCCTCTCATCTTTTATTCTCGTGATACCTTTTATATATCATGCAGCGTGAATTAGAAATTGTATGTTTTGAATATTTTTAGCGGCTGAGTGGTCAAAGCACCAGTCAGCTAATCGCTTGTGCGTAAGTTTTTGTGGGTTCGATTCCCGCTGGTTCCATTGCACACACACTTTGTGTGGAACTCCCAGGGTGTATTTCTCTTGCGTTGTAATATTTCCTTGTGCTATCTTGTCTCCGACTTATAAGCGGGCTCTCATGTCAAGCACACAAGTCGTATGTTTGTTACTCAATAAATAAATAAATAAATAAAAGCTTTACCGGTAAATAAATTATTTGTGTTTTAAGAAGTTAATTGACTTCTTTATGTACATTTTAAGTTCATAAATTCATAATTGGCGTCCGCATTATATTCTGAAAGCTGGGTTGTTAAAATAACGGAACAGATGTCATATTCGCCCCATATTGGCGCAATTTTTTTCGGTTGCCAATTTGGCGAAAACATCAACAGCATAAACAACATAATCCGGGTTACCACATCAAGCAAAATAACGACACTTTAGCGCAAGTTAAGTACCTGTTGCCTATATGATATTGGCGACAGAAAAAATCGCGCCAATATGGGGCGAATATGACATCTGTACCAAAATAACATCCTTTTTGAACGCTTTAATTAACATTGAGGCGTCCGCCGCGACAGGAGATTTTACAAGATTTATTTGAAGAAAAATGTTTCAAGTCGTTAAAAATTTTAAAAAGGTGGACTTAAAGTTCGTGGTAGAAGAACTTGGGGAAACAGTTCCGGGTACAGATGTCATATTCGCCCCATATTCGCGCGATTTTTTTCGGTTGCCAATTTGGCGAAAACATCAACAGCATAAACAACATAATCCGGGTTACCACATCAAGCAAAATAACGACACTTTGGCGCAAGTTAAGTACCTGTTGCCTGTATGATATTGGTGACAGAAAAATATCGCACCAATATGGGGCGAATATGACATCTGTACCCAGTTCCGCAAGATTAAACGATTGGTACACTAAAGGAAATTATTTTGAATAGTAATGAATATAAACAAGATCCCGCTTTTGTACAAGAAATTTTGGTACTTGTTAGGGTACTTTTCGGTTAGCCGGGCGCCAGTGTTATATATACATATTTATATACATACATATATGTAAATATACATATATATGCATATACACATATTGTATATATACACACATATATGTATATGTGTATATATATGTACACTATGACGCAAAAGTTTAGACAATGACGTAATTCAGCTTTAAAATGTAGAATTATGACGTCAGAATTACAAAAACCTGTAAATATATTCAAAAACTGATTTAAAATGCTATGTACAAAAGACAGTCGTTTTATTTGCTATAATACTAATTTTTTTCATAAAAATTCAAATGTGCTTGTCGCAAAAGTTTAGACACTATTCTAAATTTCTTTGAATATTCGCTGGCATATGCAAATTTAGAATCGATGATGTCACAAATTTGGAGTACTTAAGTTCTGCAAACGATTGCGCTTCATAGTCGACATGCCGAGAGCTAAAGAAATTCAAGTGAATGAGGTTTCAAGGATTTGGCAGTTGAAAGGTGAAGGGAAGAGCGTTTCTGAAATTTCTGCTATTATTAATAGGTAAAAAAAATCTGTTTATCGAGTTTTATCGAGTGGTTCCGAATATAAAGCAAAATGTCGGTCTGGGAGGCCACGTGTGACAAATGTACGAGAGGATCGCCTGATACAAAGACTAGCGAGTACTCAACAAATGAGCGTACGTGGAGTTCAAAGCTCATCGAGACTCTCTGTATCAAAGGATACGATTCGTAGACGAATTTTGGAAAAAGGAACAATCGTTTATATCAAAATGCAGAAGAAACCAGCTCTGAAACCATATCATAAGTTACAAAGACTTATGTGGGCTCGAAAGCATATGTCATATGGAGAGAAATGGCAGTCAGTCATATTTAGCGATGAAAAAAAGTGGAATCTGGATGGTCCAGATGGTTGTTTATCGTATTGGCATGACTTGCTGAAGGAACCTCGAGGTTTTTTTGTCGCAGACAAGGAGGGGGCTCGGTGATGGTTTGGGCAGCCTTTTGCTATAATGGACAAGTATCTCTGACCTTCACCAGTGGTCGTCAAACTTCACAGCATTATACACAGACATTAGAAGAAAACCTACTGCCATTTGCTGAGCTTCTAGGGGGTCCTCAGTGGGAATTTCAGCAAGACAATGCTTCAATTCACACTGCAAAACATTCAAAATCTTGGTTTAATTCCCATAATATAAGAGTTCTCGACTGGCCAGCATGTAGCCCAGATCTTAACCCTATAGAAAACCTTTGGAGCATCATGTGTCGCAAAGTTTATAGCAACGCTAGACAATACTCTTCTGAAAAGGAACTTAAGACATCTATTGAGAATGCATGGTACGATATCGATCCACAAACTATGCAAGATTTAGTTTCTTCCATGCAATCTCGTGTATATGACGTAATACATAAGCATGGATGCGCAACCAGGTTTTAAAAATTGTTTATTTCGATTTTATTTAATTTGTGTCTAAACTTTTGAGACAGCAGTTTATTTTTGTTACCATTTAATTTATTGCAATATGCACAATTCCACTTTTCTTTGTTATAAATATTGTTTATATGTACAGCACATTAATTTCAAGCAGTGATTTGAAAATTGAATAAATATTTTTCAAAGTATGTAAGAATTTCTTCATTGTCTAAACTTTTGCGTCATAGTGTATATATACATATATGTATGTATATAAATATGTATATATAACACTGGCGCCCGGCTAACCGAAAAGTACCCTTGTTAGTTATCCCGTCGACCAAATTACTGTCGCCAAATTGTAAGATTAAATGCCAATAATGGTTGATCGTAAATGTCACATTCACTTGACAACACGTGTTTACGTCTTCGAGTGATTTTTATTTCGACGTTTTATTTGTATTTTTATTAATGTTATGCTAATTTATTTGTTCTTTCGTTATTTAAAATAAAAATTATGTCAATTTGTGTAATTTGGCGGGTGGTTTGGCGATTTATACAACTTGGCGAAATTGGTCGACGGGATAGGTAACAAGTACCGAAATGTTATCCAACGCTGTTGCTGAGAGAAAGGAAAAAGAAAACGAGGCTAAGAAGTTAGAAAAGGAGAAGTCGGATCAAGAATTAAAAAAGCTAGAATTAAAGGAGAAGTCGGAACAAGAGTTAAAAAAGCTAGAATTAAAGGAGAAGTCGGAACGAGAGTTAAAAGAGCTAGAATTAAAGGAAAAGTTGGATCAAGAAGTAGAGTTTAAAAAGTTGGAATTAAATCATCAATTAGAATTAGCAAAGATTCAGTCACAGGGACAAATGCAAGGTGAGTACATTTCAAATAATTATGAAAATAATAATTCTAAAAAGAAATTTACGTTACCCAAGTTGGAATTTCGCCAATTTGATGGTGATTTAAAGGAATGGTTGCCATTTTGGAGTCAGTTTGAACAGATTCACAATGATCAAGATATTTCGCCAGAAAATAATTTCCAGTATTTGATCCAAGCAACTGTCACTGGATCTAGAGCGCGAGAAGTTGTTGCTAGTTTTCCGCCAACTGGCGCTAACTATGCCAAAGCTATAGAGAGTCTCAAGGCTCGTTTCGGTAGGGAAGATCTTTTGGTTGAAGTGTATGTGTGAGAATTATTAAAATTAATTATATCTGTGCAATCAAAAAGAAAATTTTCTATTACATCATTGTATGAAAAACTTGAGTCGTAATTACGTGCTCTTGAGACGTTAGAAGTCACAACGGATAAATGTGCTTCAATATTATATCCAATGGTAGAATCTTGTTTTACTGCTGAATTTTTGAAAGCATGGAATCGAACCTATACGAATTCTGTTAGTTCTGATGAAAAAGAACTGGATAATTTAATGGCGTTTCTCAAATCTGAAGTTGAAGGAGATAAAATAATTAATTTGGCAGTGACAGGTTTTGGTTTAGCGAGAAAAGATGACGCGAGCTTTAGAAAAAACAAAAGTCACAACGATGGTACTAAATATTTACCAACTGCTGCTACTTTATTAACAACTTCTTCAAAACCAGATTTAAGAAAAAATTGCGTTTTTTGCAAAGGAAGACATCTGAGTTTAGAATGCTTTTCGGCCCGAAAGATGAGTTTTAATGAAAAGCAGAATATATTGAAGGACAAAAGATGTTGTTTTTCATGTTTGGCAACAGGTCACACAAGAAAGCAAAGTATAGCTATCTTGAAGTGTTTCTTTTGTGATAAAAGACATGCGTCTGTGATGTGTCAAACACTCGATAAGAATAAGCTGAATGAAAAGAAAGAGGAAGACGCAGAAAAGTCGTCTGAAAAAGAAGTAAATATGTCCAATTTCAAAAGAAATTCTAAAGTGTTTCTTCAGATGCTCAAGGCAAAAATATTTTCCGAAAACAAAAAGAAAGATGTTAGACTAATTTTGGACTCAGGTTCTCAGAGATCGTATATTTTAAAACATTTAGCCGAAGAAATGAAGTATTTACCTCTTCGACAAGAAAAGTTTCTAATTCCCTTTCTGGCAGAGTCATAACAAAGGATTGTAATCATGATTACTACAAGGTAAGATTAAGCGATTTGAAAGAAAATTTTAAATGTAATTTTGAAGTTTTGAATCAAAACATTATATGTGAAAATGTTATGCCTGTAGGAAAAGGATCCTGGTTTAAAGAATTATCGGAAGAAAGCATCACTTTGACGGATGTTGGTGAAAATCCTGAATCTATTCAAATATTGATTGGAGCTGATGTAATGGGAAAATTACTGACAGGTCGTAGGGAAATACTCTCGTCGGAATTAGTAGCACTGGAAACATTTTTAGGTTGAGCCTTAAAGGGAAAAGTGACTCAGGATAATGCGTGTAAAGAAAATTTAGCTCTATCAGTTACGTCTATGTTTGTAAAGGAAGCAGAGATTGCTGATTTATGGAAATTGGATTTGCTTGAAATTAATGATCCGATTGAAAAACAATCTAAAATGGAGATTGATCGTCAGATTAAAGAGCATTTTTTGCCGACAGTAAAAATTAATGAAGATGATCGTTATGAAGTTTCTTTGCCATGGTCAGAAGATACACCACCTTTACGTGATAATCTGAATTTAGCCAAGAAAAGATTGAGTAATGTTACAAACAAGTTGCTTTCCGATAAATTTTATCAAAAGTATGAAAAAGTGCTTTTAGGGTGGCTTGATGATAAAATTATAGAAGAAATTCCGCAGTCTGAAATGAATCTTTATGGAAATTATTTACCTCATCGACCAGTGATAAAAGAAAGCAGTACAACTCCCATTCGTCCAGTGTTTGATGCATCAGCTAGAATGCAGAATCATCCATCTTTGAATCAATGTTTGCATTGTGGACCAAATCTTATTGAATTAATTCCTGACATTCTCTTGCGATTTAGAAAAAATAAATTTGGTGTTGTAGCTGATATCAAGAAAGCATTTTTACAAATAGCTGTTCGTAAAGAAGATCGAGACTATTTGCGTTTCTTGTGGTGGAGTGATCCAGAAAAAAGAAATATTAGAATGTTTCGACATACTAGAGTTGTGTTTGGAGTCAAAAGTTCTCCTTTTCTTCTCGGTTCCGTCATAAAATATCACATTAAAAACGATGAAGAATACGACCCCAATCTTAAACAGCAATTGCTGAAAAGATTTTATGTTGACAATGTCGTTGCTAGTGTCCACACACAGGAAGAATTGGAAAGGTTTTTAACTGATTCTAAATCTCTTATGGCTAAAGGTGGACTTGATGTGAGAGGATGGGAACAGACAGAAGAAAGAAACAATATCGAAAAGAGCGGAGATACTGCTGTACTGGGATTACAATGGAACAGATTTCTAGACGTTTTAAAAGTTAATGTAAGCTGGACGAAAGATATAAATATAGAAAAATTAACAAAACGAATCATGCTATCAGTTGCACATAAAGTTTTTGATCCAATTGGTTTTACTCCTCCAGTTATGATAAGTCCGAAGATGATGTTACAGAAAACATGGAAAGAAGGAATCACCTGGGATGAAGAAGTTACTAGTGATATAAAAAATGAATTTATTGAATAATTTCATGAATTAAATATTTTACAAGAAATTCAGATTCCTAGATATATTCAGTTCACCCCAGATTATTTAAAAGGTTGTACTCTTCACACATTTTGTGATGCAAGTCAGTATGCGTATGCTGCTGTTATATTTTTGAGGATAGCAACTAAATATCGTGTAGAGTTATTCCTTCTTGCTGCGAAATTCCGCATAGGTCCTTTAAAATGTGGAACTATACCTAGAATGGAACTTTTAGCTGCTTTGATTGGTGTTAGATTGGTTAATCAGTAACTGACGCTATGGGCTGGGAAGATATGGAAAGATATTTTTGGAGCAATTCCACAACAGTGCTTGCATGGATATCCAGGAAAGAAAACTGGTCTGTTTTTGTTAGAAACAGAGTTCAAGAAATAAATATTTGACTGATCCTGTTTTATTGGAACATATACCTGGTGAAATGAATCCAGCAGATCTGCCATCTAGAGGGTGTAAAGCAAGACAGCTGGTATCTCTCAAATGGTGGGAAAGGTTCATCAGATTGATGAAAGATCTATTAAAAAGAGTCTTAGGACAAGCCTGTTTGAACTATGAAGAGATGATAACTGTATTAGCTGACTGCGAAAGCATTATAAATTCGCGACCACTAACTTACATGTCTGAGAAAGAGTCCATGAAACCCATATCACCGGACATGTTTCTGAAAGATATTCATGAATGTGGTTTACCAGACGTTGTTGAGGAACGTTTTCTCACTAGAAGATATTCGGCTATGTTGTTTCCTTTAGTTGAATCTTGTATTCCTGAGGAGTTGCTTAGAGTTTGGCTTAGGAACCCAGTGTTGAATACAAGTGAGAATTCCTATGGGGATAAATTATCACAGTTGTTGTTATTTCTTCGCAACGAAGTTGAAGGTGAAGAACGAGTTTCAATAGCAAAAATAAGAATCAATCAAAATGATACTCCTTTGAGAAAGCAAAAATATAGAGTAGTTGAGTCGAGTCCTACTGCTAATGATTTACTTTCTAACGTAAGGAAAGGAATTGCTATACGTTGTTCATTTTGTGATAATATCCATGAGACTAAGGATTGTTTTAAAGGACAAAATATTTCGTTAGAAGAGAAGCAAAGTATTTTAAAGCGTAATAAAAGCGGTTTTACATGTCTTAAGGCAGGTCATTTATCAAAAAATTGTAAAACTTAAGTAAAATGTGTCATTTGCGGTAAAAAAACATTGGCCTATTATGTGTTCTGAGTTGAAACATAACTTTAAAGCTCCAACAGAAGATGATTGCGAATTTAATTCAGATTCCACGCTGTCCAATTATAGTGGTTCCGCTGAAGTTTTACTACAGACATTATTGATTAACGTAGAAGTAAATGGAAAACAATCGAGTGTCAGAGCTCTTATTAATACTGGTTCTCAAAAGTCTTACGTTTTGAATTCAACAGCAGAAAGGCTTGGTTTAAAACCAACGCGGTCTGAAGTTTTACTTCATACGATGTTTGAAGGAAGCACTAATAGAAGAAAATATAAATGTTATACGTTGAAAATTAATGAATTCAGAGGCAATTATTCTTGCAATATACAAGTGTTAGATCAACCGGTAATTTGTGGTAGTGTTCCTAGAATGAAAATGGTGTTTGCTTCAAAGAACTTCAAGAAAGGGTATTCAGCTACACGATGTGGGAGAGACTTCTCCTCAAATAGAAATCTTAATAGGGGCTGATTACGGTGAAAAATTATTTTCTGGATTGACGTTTCAGTTGAAATGTGGTCTCGTCGCTATGAAGACACATTTAGGTTGGTTGGTAATGGGAAAACCGGATGTAAAGTACGTCAATAGTTGTGTCGCATCCTTGTTAGCTCAATGTGATGATATCGCTAATCTATGGAGTCTAGAAGCTATAGGTATTACTGATCCTTTCGAACGTAAAAATCAGAAAGAGTTAGAAGAAGCTGTATTGCGTCATTCCAGGAAGACAGTCCATATTAATGATGATGGAAGATATGAAGTTAGTCTTCCTTGGGTAGAAAATAAAGTTGACCTTCCAAGTAACAGAGAAGGTGCTGAAAGACGGTTGAAATCCACCACTTCCAAGTTGAGAAGGGATGGTAAATTGAATGCCTATGATGAAGTATTCAAAGAATGGTTGGCAAATGGTATTATAGAAGAAAGTAGAGAAGGTCCAGGCCACTATTTACCTCATCGTGGAGTATTTAAAGAAAATTCTACCACAAAAACTCGTCCTGTATTTTATGCATCCTTCAAGCAAAAACAAAAGAATCTCTCTTTAAACGACTGCTTGTTGAAAGGGCCTAATTGTTTGAAAGAAATTCCTGTAATGCTTATGAAATTTCGCGAAGAAGAAATCGGAGTAACGTCTGATATAGAGAAGGCCTTCCTTCAAATTTCAGTAGCCAAACCAGATCGCGAATATTTGAATGTTATATGGTATGGTAAAGAAGGGAAGAGAAAAGTGTTTCAACATTGTTGAGTCGTTTTTGGCTTAAATTGCCGTCCATTTCTGTTCAATGCAGTTTTACGTTTTCATTTAGAAAAGGTATGTTCCTCTTTCAGCTCAGTATCGTGCATTGAAAAAATTGTTGAAAAGCTCAGTACGTCCTTTTATGCCGATAATTGCGTCACTTCAGTCAAAACTAAAGAAGAATTGAAACAGTTTATAGATATTTCGATAAAAGTTATGGCAGAAGCCAAATTTGACTTACGAGAGTGGGAGCATACCAATTTGCAAGAGTCAAAAAACTTCACTGATGATTCATGTACTGAATCAAATATATCTTCTGTATTAGGTTTGGTGTGGAATAGATTAACTGTTACTATTAGCTGTTACATACCCACAGCCGATATAACCCTAAGTACTGTTACCAGACGAAGCATATTATCACTTGTTCAAAAAATCTTTGATACATTTGGATTTTCTTGCCCAGTTACCCTATTACATAAACTTATGCTTCAGGCAAGTTGGAAATCTAAATTGAGCTGGGATTCAGAGGTACCTGATGATGTTAGAAGAAAATTTCTAAAATGGTTGGAAGATTTACTTCTGCTGTGCCTTGTAGAAATTCCTAAATATGTCTTCCTTACTGATAACTCTGAAATGAGTTTACACACTTTTTCAGATGCCTGTGAAACTTCCTATGCTGCTGTTGTTTACTTAAGAGGATGCTCAGCTTCAAAACTTCTTTCTTCGAGATGGTGGGAGAGACCCACTTGGCTGCGACTTCCTGAAAAGGATTGGCCCAAATCTGAAACATCCTTTAATAAAGATGATGTTTTAAAAGAAAAAAAGAAATGCACTACCTTGGTTATAAACGAAACACTGGCAAGTGATAACATTTTATCTTATTTTTCAAGTTATACGGAAATCGTTAGAATGATAGGCTAGATAGTAAGATTTCTCTTCAACTCAAAGAATCAAAAGAATCAGAGAACGGGTAATCTAACAATAAATGAAATAAACGAAGCAGAGAAGAGAATTATCAAAATTATTCAAAATGAAACCTTAACGAAAGAATATGTTAAAAGTTTAAAGTCATTGAATATTTTTAAAGATGAAGAAGGTAGTTTTAGAATTAAGACCAAACTATGTGACCGGAATGATACACATGATTTCAGGTTTCCTATTATTCTTCCTGGAAAGCATCGAATAACAGAGCTTCTCATCAGAGAGACACATTTGAAAATGATGCATGCCGGAATACAAATTTTGTTCTTTTGCTTGAGAGAAAATCTGAGAAAGCGTTTTCGCTTGGAATATCTTGGGCAACTGCTGCAGCACAAACGTGGTAGACAACACTTGCAAATTGACGTTCATGATACAGTTCTTGTTGAGAGTGATTCAAGAAAACGAACTTTCTGGCCATTGTCAAAAGTTCTTGAACTTTATACCGGCAAAGATGGCAACATACGTGTTGCAAGATTGAAAACTTCATTGGGAGAGATAATTCGACCTATTCGTAAACTATATCCATTAGAGATTGAATGTGGTTCACAAGCTTCAGATGAACAATCTAGCGATACTTTTACCTCAGCTCCAGATTTGCCGATCGTGCAACCTGTCCCGAATGTTCCTACTTCTGATCGAGATTCGCTTACTGATCTTGCACCAAAATCAGAACATTCCTTAACTCCAGATTTTCTAAAAGAAAACAAAAATGTTACAACTAGAAGTGGTAGAACTGTCTAATTACCTGCAAGATTTCAACAGGACTGTATGTGAACTCTACTTAGTTGAACTTTAATTTTTAGTGTTATATTTTTCAACTTAGTATTATCATGGTCCGGTTCGGTATTCCAAGATATTGATAAAGAAAGAACACAAGATCTAATCCAAGCAGTGAGGTCTAAGCAGCGATATGATTAATTAAGTTTAATATGTACATTTCACGAATACATTAACAACACACACACACGCATAAGATAACATAATAATACTCTTCGAATTACATATTTCATCCGTGCCTATTCGAACACACACATCAAGATCATCGTCTCTCTCTGTCTGGCTGTTGCCATTCCCAGTTTCCTAAAGTCCCTCGACCACGGAGTATAGGCAACTTTCACACCTTCCCTCCAGTTTCTACATGTTGGACTGTGTCCCACACTGTGAAACTACATTTAAAAGTCCTAACAAAAGTCTTACTAAAAAAGTCCTATCAAAAGTCCTAATTAAAAAGTCCTATTTAAAAAAAAGTTCTATTTAAAAAGTCCTATTAAAAAAATTCTTTACCTGTCCCATCGAGAGCATTTACTTAAACTACTTAAGATATATAAATTCTTATACACTATATACTAAAAATACACATATTACAAATACACATTATACAATATATAATAATGAAGTAATACAAAAAAATATATACAGATTTTTTTTCTACTCATAAATGCGAGATAAAGCATCTGCCACTACATTAGAACTTCCTGGTTTATGAGCAATAGAAACCTGATAACGAGATAGTGCCAACGACCATCTTTGTAATCGAGCGTTCTTAGGAGTTCCCTCTGTTAAGTATTTCAGAGGATTATGATCAATATGCAACATTATGGTGGTTCCATAAGTCCACATTTCAAATCTCCAAAGTGCCCAGATTACAGCATATGCTTCTCTTTCAATTGTGCTCCACTTTGATTGAGTTGGAGTAAGCTTTTGACTGGCAAAGGTTATGGGCTTTAACATGCCGTCTTCGTCCCTTTGCATTAAACAGGCACCAATACCCGATATGGAAGCATCGGTAATTATTTCGAACGGTTTGGACATGTCTGGGGTATAAAGGTTTGTAACTTTACATAAGCTTTCCTTTAACATATTGAATGACTTTTCAGCATCTTCCAACCATGGAATATCATTTGGAACAGTTTTTCTGGTCAGATCTGTCAAAGTCATTGCAAGGTACAAGTCCTTAATGGAAACTATAACTTCTTTACCCTCAGTGTCAATTTTGTATTTGCTTTCTTATTTAACCTTCTGAACAGAATCAATATCATACTTTATAGCTTCTTTCTCGATTTTTAGAGTCTCCAGAATACTACAATACAACTTAAGATAAAATTGAATACCTTTTTTTTCATTCTTTTAACTGATTCAACAGTATCTTTCAATTATTTTTCTTTCATGGAAATTTTTGTTTCTAGATCTTTTTTCTTCTTCAAAACAATGCTTTTCATCATTTTTTTCTCATATTTATCGTACCAATTATCTTTTTCTTTTTGTAAGTAAGATCTTCTTCAACTTCTTCTATTTTGACTTCCTAATCACGATTAACACGCTCCAGAGTCTTTGATTTAGTTTCTATCTCATCTTCATTCTCAATATTCTCTTCCGAATATTTGACAATATTAAAATCTTCATTAAAGTCAAACATTTTTTCAATTGTTACAGATTCATCCATAACTTCTTGCTCAATCATAGATCTTCTTTTAAATTTCCAATTTTCTTCTCTTTTAATTTCATAATACTTAATAAACTCATTACATATTATTTCTGGAAAATTTTCACTAATAACACTTTTGTCAGAATATTTCTCTTTCAGTAAACTTTCAAGTATTTCAATTGTTCTTGATTTTACATTTTCTTCTACATTTTGCATTTTTATTTCATTCTCAAGTTTAAGTTTTTCCACGTTAAAGGCTGAAATCATTCTAGGAATTCCAGTTCTAACAAAAATTTCAATAAACTCTCCACAATCTGCTTTTGCTGTCAACGATTTAATTTGGATTGCTTCAGGCCAACGACTATGTTGATCCATAATAGCCAGAACATACCGATGACCTCGAGAAGACTTCGGCTCAATTGGTCCTAAAATATCTGCATTTACTACTTGAAATGGGAGTTCTGGTCTTCCGACCGCTTCAATAGGTGTTCTGTCCGTTACTTTTTCTGCGCATTTGACAATCATGACAAGCAGCGCATAATTGGTTTACTTCTTTTGGCATTCCTTTCCACCAAAACGACATAGCAATTCTATCTCTTGTTTTCTTAGCAGCTAAGTGTCTACCAGTTGGTGCTTCATGTGCTAATCTCAAAATTTCTTGTCTTCTACAGGCAGGTACAACAAGTTGAACACAATTTTGTCCTCCAACCTTGCCTCTATGATGCAACAAACTGGATTCCACCTAATAATTATTTTTCTGCCACTTTGCATCTTCAAAGCATTTTTCTAATGTAGAACAAGTCAATTGCTCCTTTTTCAACAGTTGCGCTTGTGAAACTGAACAACTTTCCTTCTGGTCCTCGTTACCAACCTTTTTGGGCAAAACAGTTGCCTCGACCGGAGTAGGAACCAGTTCCAAATCTGAAGCTTCTTTGTCTTCATCTTCATTATTTAGATTTGTTTCCAGGTTTCCTTCTGGACACCTTCCCTCCACATTGAATACAGATTTTTCTTCTTTTTCTTCAACCGGGGTGATATCTACCTCATCCCCTAAATACAACTTCTGTTGTTCTTTTAACAGAGCGAAAACCTTTGGAGTGATCAAAGCTTCTTCGTGTAATCCTTCCACTACCGCAACCTGTACTTGTACATACGGAATAACTTCATCTTCTGTCCGAAGAGTGAGCGGAATGGAAACAAGCTTTGCTTCTACAGGACTCCCTATTGCGGGTCTCAAGAATACTTTTCCACATGACTGTAAATACTCTTCCGGCACCACCGACTTCCGCAGCACTGTAATCTCCGCACCACTATCGATGATTTCCTGAAACTTCTGGTTACCGATTCCTAGATCTACCTTAAGGAGTCTCCCATCTGTTTCTTCCACCGGAATATTCACATTCAAACAAATTGCATTTAAACCCTTTTTCTCAAGATCGCTTTTGGAAGTTTTTCCTCCATCTTGTTTCACTGTATTCAATTTGGAACAATACTTCTTCACATGCCCTGCCTTACCACATGCGAAACAGGTATATTTTGTGCGAAATTATCTTTTTTCTCGTTGCACTCCGAGAGATGCTTCAGTCTTGGGTTCAAATTTCGGTTTACCATCTCTCATATCTTTTTTTTGATTCCGAACTGTAATTATTCCAACTTTGATTTCGAGAGTTAGATAAATTTTTCTTCGGAAATTCTTTTCTTTTGAAACTGTCGGTAATGATCTCGTAATCATCAAGTTTTTCTGCTAATTCTAACGGTGTCGTAAATGTGAGCCAATTTTCCAAGAAATGTTCTCTTATTTCTACAGGCACACGAAATTTTAATTGTTCGGTTACTATTAAGTCTTTTAATTGCTGGAAAGTGTTAATATTTAATTCTGTGATCCATTCGGTAAAATATCTTAAAAGCTCTTGTGTATAATTTCTCCATGATTTTTCATGTGTTTTGTGATGTTTGTAAAAACATTTTTTTAATTTTTCACTGTTTAACTTGTATCGTTTTAAAATAAGAGTTTTTACAAAATCGTAATTAATTGCAACTTCCGGGGGTTCTCTAGCTAGCATATTTGCAATTTCCACCGGTAAAACTGCCAATAGGTAAGCTACCCAGTCTTTCTTTGGTACTTGTGCCATTTCCGCACTTCTTTCAAAATTTATCAAAAATAATCCCATTTCATCGCGTTTTTCATCAAACTTCGGGACAATCTGTGCTAATTGAATTTTTGGAGCTATCTCAACTTTTGATTCATTTCTTTGTTCCGGAAATTTCTGTAATTGTTCCAGTTTTTTCATTTCCAGTTCATGTTCTTTCGCTTCCTTGGAAATTCGCTCCTCCCTTTCTTCTTTCTTTTTGCTATCCTCAATTACAGAACTCAAAATTCCCTTAACAAACTCCTCTTCGTAGTCATTCACTTCTAGTATAGCTTTTTTCAGATCTACAATTTTTAAATTTTCGATATCCTGAACTCCAAGTTCAATCGCTACTTTCTGTAAATCTTCTTTTCTACTACCTTTGCTTAAAAACGCCATATTTGATGAACCAAATTTCAAAAATCGAAGCAATCAACAATACTCAAACAGTGTCTCTACCTTAATTGGAACTTTCCCTAAGAACGCCTTAAACCAAATTTAATTTAAACCTGAACATTCTTTTGTACATAACCCCTCAAACTGAATGAAATTTATTTTATTTAAATACTCACATTAGTATTACTGAATAAATTAAAACACATTTGCACAATAATGAAAAAAAATATATATCTAGAAACAACTTTTACAATAATTAAAATATATTTTTGCCAATATGTCAAGTTAAAAAAATAAAATATTTGTGTTCTAACAAAACAAGAATTTGTCAATGCCTTGCGTATAAATTTTTAAATACATCCTTCAAAAATACACAATACATTAACATATTTTTTTTTCTTTTAACACCTCAATCTCTTATTAAATTATATTTAAAAACGAACCAAATATTCATAAATCACAATCTTAAATTAACACCTTTTAGTTAAATTAATTTGTATCCAAGATCTGAAAATCTTTCTTTTATTTTTATTTAAAACTCAAATTAAATCTCTATATTTCCTTTCAATTGGTAAATCGAAAATAAGCAACAACAAAAACAAAACAAAAAAAAAAGTTTAATATTTTGCCACAATTAAAAATAAATAAATAAACAACCCAATCCGTAATAATCAAATTTATACATTCTCAGTTTTACTGAACAAAGATTACTCAACTTTTATTTCCAATTTAATCTGAATGAGTCATTTCAAAGAATTACAGAATAATACGTAACAAAACAAACAAACAA
Organism: Maratus speciosus; assembly: GCA_963932465.1. Classification (NCBI taxonomy): domain Eukaryota; kingdom Metazoa; phylum Arthropoda; class Arachnida; order Araneae; family Salticidae; genus Maratus; species Maratus speciosus. The sequence continues at coordinate 247,214,228 of OZ010792.1, forward strand.
AAAAAAAAACACTTCCTCTACATACTTTGAAATAGCACCTTTTTATCTTAATCCCAAAGATAAAAGAATAAATAAAAACATTTGAAATAAATCTGTTTTTCCTTTTTTTTTCTGCAAACGATAATTTACTTAGCGAACACATTTTAGTTATTCTAGCGCAAAGTTTATTCTTAGCGAATAAATAGCTTCATAGACAGACGTGTTATGAACTTTTAATATGACTAGGGGGCTCGGCCCCCTACGAGCTACGCTCGCCAACCCCCGTTCAGACACTGCAGTCTCTAAAAGCACGCTAATTTGATAGGCTTTAAAAAGATTTTGGAAGATTGAATTATAATTAAAAAAACAAAAGCGATCTCCCTATAAACGGGTTTCTATTGATTTCTCTTTGATTGGGGAATTTTACGGAAAAATCAGCTCCTGTTAAAAGATACAATGGCATTTCAAAATCATCTAATATAAAATGACTTAAGTAAACAGAGTCTTTGTCTCCCGGCATTTTTTAATAAAGCGAAAAGAAAGTCCTTTTAAATAAGACATTTTAAATATATCGTTTTTAATCTGACGTAATTTTCACCAAACTTTTCTTTCCCTTTTTAATATTCACGTGAAAATGCTTTTATTAGAAATGAAATATTATTTGCGCTGTCCAAAAAAAAAAAAAAAAAAATAGTTGAAAAATTCATCTCAAAATATCAAGTAAATGTCTCGCGCTATTTTTAAATTTATACTGTTTTGCAATATTATTTTGTGTTCATTTTATGTAATAACTGTAATGTGACGTAAATGTGATGTAATTTCTCCTATTTAAGACTTCTAACGCATGTTAATAAATTTATTATTTTACAATATCCTTTCTCTGTTAAAATTCATGTGTAATTCTAGATGAAGTAATTTTCAATAAGTTCCTGCTTTTTATAAGTAATTATTTAATTCTAATTTGAAAGTGTTTTTCTGTTTATAATAGTCACGTGTAAATAAATTTTTAATTTGAAGCAAACATTATTGTTTCCGTTGTTTATAAATTTGGCAACAGGTTAAATTAGTACAATTTTCTGAAATAAGAAAAAAATATCTCTCGAAATGCTGAAAATTTGAATTTAAAATAGAAATGAAACCTGGAAAAATGAGTCAAATTAAAAAAATAAATTAATTCTGCACACCGGGAAATTATAACGCATAAAATGATCTAAAAATTATTAAATTCCGATGTATAGTTTTTGCTCCTATAAAACTTTTTTAGTGGAACGATTTTGTCCAACTTTAGCACTAAATAGCTCTTAAAATAATTCTTCGATTTGAAAACTGTCTGCATCAGCGTGTTTATCAAACATTTTTGTATAATACTACCGATTTTCATATTTCTGTATGCATTATTTTTCTTAATATTAACGAAGAAAGACCTCCGGTCACAAAAAATTCAAAACTGGCGGCGGCGGCGGCGGCGGTGACAGCGGTAGTTACTTTTTTTTAGAATAGAGAGATAATTGAAACTCATTTTTATGTTTCTTTTTCTTTTTTTTTTAACACAATAACTAGAGGATATTTATTAAATAACAAAGTTTAACTTTCATGCTAAACATAATTATTTATAAACACAGTTCTATCTTAACATTCGATCAATTTAACAACCGTAATAAATAATTCTGCATTCATATTATGAAATATACAATAAAATGTAATTCTTAAGCCTTATAAACAGCACAACATCAATAATTATTTATTTTTCAAACGTAAAATTACTGAATAAAATACCCTATTTATTCTTTTAATTGAATAAACATTAACCCGTTGTTTCGAAACATGATATAAAACATTTACACTTTAAATAACCATTTTAATAACATACATTTAAAATATGCTCTCGATGGAATAAAAAAAAATACCTTTGTGATAGCCAGGTCAGCCATCGAACTATCTTTGCTGTCAATCAAATACTATCGACGCAATATTATTCACTTAGATTAGGGCTCATCTTTCTTGCTTTAACCACAATATTTATAATACGATGACATTTTATGCTGCAGTAACAATGCTGTTGATTTTTAAAGCTGAGGATCACCATCCTAGTCGTCTGCGCCATTATCATGGTCCGGTTTGGTATTCCAAGATATTGATAAAGAAAGAACACAAGGTCTAATTATTTAATTCTAATTGGATTTTTTTTTCTGTTTATAATAGTCACGTGTAAATAAATTTTTAATTTGAAGCAAACATTACTGTTTGCGCTGTTTATACAGTTGGCAACAGGCTAAATTAGTATCATTTTCTAAAATAAGTAATATATATGTGGTATAGATATGTAATACATATATACATATACCGGGTGTCCTAAAAAAGACTGACTGATTTTAAAATTCAATAACTTGCAAACGGTGACAGATATTTAAAAAATTCTTGCAGGAGGGTTATGCATAAGGTCAAAAGTTTTTTTACAGTGATTTTCGATTTTAGTTCGAATTACAAAAAATAGATGGCGCTGCGATCGATAGACGCTAAATACAGGCTCGATTTTAGGTACTTCGTGGCCCGCTCAATACATTTCCATCTCCTTTTTCCGAATGGAAGAAGAGATCGGCCAAAATATCGAGCCTGTTTTTAGCGCCTATTGTTTACAGCGCCATCTATTGTTTGTAATTCGAACTAAAATCTAAAATCACTGTAAAAAAACTTTTGACCTTATGCATGTGGTTAACTCATATTATTATTAGCGTTACTGTATTTAAAACAAATTTTCATATTATAATTGCGTATTATTTCAACATTTACACACACATATATATATATAAGTACTATTTATTATTGCAAATTACAAACAGTGATATGCAGGGCGGTGAAGTTAAAAGAATTGCACTTCGCGTGCCGCCGTTTTGGAAACCAAATATTCAATTGTGGTTATCACAAGTAGAAGCCGCATTCCAATTATCTGGAATTACGAACGATAACACTAAATATGCAAGCCTCATTTCGTCAATTGACTCTGAAAGTTTCAACTATGTCAGCGATCTTATATACAGTCCCCCAGAACAGGATAAATAGGATACATTAAAGCGCAGACTTCTTACTGAGTTCACAGACTCTGATGGAAAACACTTAGAAAAACTTTTGAGTGAACTGCAGTTGGGAGACAGTAAACCGTCTACATTACCCCGCCAAATGCGCGACCTGGCCGCAGGCAAACTTAACGAAGACTTTTTGCAGAACTTATGGTTACAGAGATTACCAACGAATATTCAATCCATCTTATTGGCTTCGAACGAAAATTTACCCCCCGGGTTGCGGCTTTAGCCTACAAGGTACACGGAATTACCGCTGATAGTGCATATGTATATTCGGTTACAAATACAGAAGCGGTTGCGGTAATAGCCCAGTCATCTATTTTAGATTTGCAAAAGCAAATTGGGAAGTTGACATTGCATGTCTAGAAACTTTCTCAAGAAAGCAGTAGATCTCACTCAAGGGGTCGAAGCTTCACGTCTAGAAGCCAATCTAGAAATGGAAGCCGAAATCCGGCTTATGCCAAAAATGAAAATTTTTGCTTCAACCATAATCGGTTTGGTCGCTTTGCTAGGCAGTGTAGACAACCCTGCTCATTCTACCAGTCGGGAAACGAGTAAACGCTACCACCCGAACAAGCGCCTGTGGTGGTAGCGATGATTCGGTAGCTAAAACTAAAAACCGCTTTTGTGTGTATGACAGTGTTACAAATATGAAATTTTTAATTGATACCGGTAGCGATGTTTCGTGCATACCAATCAACAGAAATCAACACGGTTACCAACACATCCCTGACTCCTTAGAATTATACGCAGCAAATCAATCAAAAATAAAAACCTTCGGTACTAAATTGTTAAATTTAGATTTTGGCTTACGCCGTGCTTTCAAGTGGTATTTTACAGTTGCTGATGTCTCTGCACCCATCATCGGAGCAGATTTTTTGAGGCATTTTAACCTACTTGTTGATATTAGGAATAAAAAACTCATCGATGGGATAACAAAGTTAGGCACCTCAGGTAGTTTCGACAATTCTCAACAAGCGGCAATTAAAGTCATTATCGAAAATTCTCGTTATCACGCTTTGTTAAGATCTTATCCAGATATTACGACCCCAGATCCTAAATTTGATAGGGCCAAACATTCCACTGTGCATCATATTGAAACAGTCGGCCGCCAGTACATAGTCTCCCTCGAAGATTACATCCAAAAACCCTCGATGCCGTTAGAAAATAACTTGAATTTATGATTGAGAAGGGTATTTGTCGCCCATCCAAGAGCCCCTGGTCTTCACCACTTCATGTTGTACCTAAATCCGCAGGTGGTATAACGCCCTGTTGGCGATTATAGGCGATTAAACGCAAAAACAATCCCTGATCGCTATCCAATTCCCCACTTACAAGACTTCTCCTCTGCTCTCCATGGCAAAACTATTTTTTCAAAGTTAGACATTTTTCAGGCTTACCATGCGATTCCTGTGAATGAAGAGGATATTCCGAAAACAGCAATAACAACACCTTTTGGCCTGTTCGAATTTCCCTTTTTAAATTTTGGTCTCTGCAACTCCGCGCCGCCCAAACTTTTGAGCGATTTATCGATGAAGTTTTAAGGGATTTGGGATTTTGCTTTGCATACTTGGACGAAATTTTAGTTTTCTCTGACAACGAAGAGCAGCTCGAAGCACATTTGAAGCAACTGTTTTAGAAACTCAGCGACCATGGGATACAACTAAATACATCTAAATGTGTCTTCGGGGTCCCTGAACTCTCTTTTTTAAGACACTTTGTTTCAAGTTATGGGACCAAATCCTTGCCAGAAAAGGTCCAAGTGGTATTAGATTTTAAGGAACCGAAAACAGTAAAGGATTTACGCATGTTTTTAGGCCTAATCAATTTTTACCGTCGATTCCTACCCCACGCAGCAGACAAACAGGCCATTTTAAACGAATATCTTAAAGGTGACAAAAAAGACAACAGACAGTTAGAATTGACTGTGGAAGATAAACAAGCTTTCGATGATTGCAAACAACAATTGACAAATGCAGCTTTACTTGATCACCCTTCAGAAACGTCAGATTTGGTTTTATGTGCTGAAGCTTCAGATTTCGTTATAGGGGCTGTGCTCAATCAAGTAACGAATGGTCAATTTCAACCTCTTGGTTCTTTTCTCACGGAAACTGTCTCCCACTGAAAAACGGTACAGTGCGTATGATAGAGAATTATTAGCTGCCTATTCGGCTATTCGACATTTCCAATACATGCTTGAGGGTAGAACATTTTGCATATATACCGATCACAAATCATTAACTTTCGCTTTTCATCAGAAATCATATAAAGCATCCCCACGGCAAAATAGACAACTAGATTGCATATCACAATTCACAGCAGATTTGCGTTACGTAAAAGGTTCTGATAATATTGTTGCAAACACTCTCTCTCCAATTGCAGAGATAGAAATGCCTTCGCCAATTGATTATATAAATCTCACTAAGGCACAGGCGAATGATCCTGAATTACAGGACTTATTGAATAAAAGCACCTCCTTGAGACTCCGAAAAGTTGTTCTACAAGACGCAGAGCTTTATTGTGACTTTTCAACAGTTACCATCAGGCCATACGTTCCAAAACGATTACGTTTTGAAGTTTTCAAATCACTGCATAATCTGTCCCACCCAGGTATAAAGCCTACAACAAAACTGATTACCGATAGATTCGTGTGGCCGGAAGTGAACAAGGATTGCAGAAACTGGTCTTGCGCTTGTGTTGCTTGCCAAAGCACTAAAGTGCAACGTCATGTTTCCAGCCCCCTGGGTTCCTTTGTGCCCCTAAACGAAACATTTCAATATGTCCATATGGACATAATCGGACCTTTGCCACCATCTCAAGGATACTGCTATGCGTTGACGATGATAGACCGATTCACGCGTTGACCAGAGGTCATTCCCATAGCTGATATCACAGCAGAAACGGTTGCAAGTACATTTGTTTCTGCCTGGATTTCTCGTTTCGGAGCGCCTACATACATAACTACCCATCGAGGTTGGCAGTTTGAAGCGGAACTACTACAATCTCTAGTTCGACATTTCGGAATAACAAAGCTTCGAACAACTTCATTTAACCCGAAAGCCAGCGGCATGGTAGAACGACTGCATAGGCCACTGAAAGCTGCCATCAAATGCCACATGACGGAGCGATGGGTAGATACATTACCATTTGTGCTGCTCAGCCTTCGTTCTTTCCTGAAAGAAGACATTGATGCAACAGTTTTGGAATTGGTATATGGGACTACGTTAAAACTTCCAGGTGAATTCTTAGGTCTGCAACCACCTTCGGATCCTGATCCTAAACCATTCGTGGATAACTTGAGAGAGACAATTAGAAAATTGCAACCAGTACCTCCTGCAAACCATGGACGCCACACACCATTCATTTACCAGGATTTGAAAAGCTGCTCCCACGTCTTTGTCAGGCATGATGCATCCAGGAAACTACTCCAGCCTACCTACAACGGACCATTTAAAGTCCTCTCCCGTTCAGTAAAATGGTTTGTACTTGATATTAAGGGCAAAAAACAACTGTTTGTCTCGACCGACTAAAACCAGCATTTCTCCTCAGTGTGCCGGAAGATATGCCAGCAACCAAGGAAATCCTTCAACAGCCAAACACGTCAGAGCACCAAGAGAATTGCTCTGAGAAAACAACCAGATCCGGTAGAAAAGTTCATTTTCCTAGCAGGTACCGTGTCTGAAGACCACTGGCAGGGGAGAGTACTGTGGCATCTTAACTGTAACTAGCAGCAATCTCTTGGAATATGTTAACGCGATCGCCGTTACTCAAGAACTCCTCCACTCCACTCGTCTCTGGCGGTTGTTCTTCGAAAGAGACGCTTGTATATGTTGTTACTAACGTTTTCTCCTAGTGTAAACTGCATCGTTGTAATAAATCAAAAGTAATATTTTAGCATTAAATAGCGTAATAGTAGAATTGAGTATTTTTGTACTTTAATTAATGCTAAATCAATTAATAATTATTTTGCAAATTAAGTTTGAATGAAAAATGCGCTATTTTTATTACTATTTTACCGAACCTGACCCTATTAGTCAGATAAGATAAAATTTGTTACTTAATAATTCGTTTTATAATACAATGCTATTTCATTCTTTAAAAAATGCAAACACGTCATTCTAACGGGCTATCTTCTAGTCTAGAATGTCTTCTTCTAGACTAGAATGTCATCTTCTAGAATGGCGAAGAATCCATTTACCTGTCCACTGACAGTGTGACACTATGATGAAATAAGTGCAAGTAATCTGGAACTGGAATAAGCGAAGCTGTAAATCATACGCACCACAACAATGCACTTAATACAAAGAATTCAAAGTATTAACATGACAATTACAGACTTAAAGAAGCTCATAGCATAACGCTAAAGCTTCTTCTTACAAAAGGCCAAAAAAGAAAAAAAAAACGAGCAAAACAAAGTATTGCAACAACAGTTCAGATTTTCCAGGGGCTACTCATTTGTGAAGCAACTCCACGCCCTGTATATGAGAAATGGTCAAGCACGTCATGAAAAAGAAGTGATAAAAGTATAACTGTAGTGCTTAATGCGACAACTTAAAAAAGAAAGTGTAGAAAGTTGAAAGAATAAAATAAAGTAGAAAGTGTTGACAACGGCCAAGCTTCTGCAACCACACAAATGATGGAACAAACATACAGTGCGAACACCTAAAGAATTAAAGACAAAATCAGTAGAAAATCCAGAAAAAGTTAATCCAAACAGCCAATCCGAATATAGGGAGGGCGTGGCTTCACCAGTAATGGGAAATGAAATCATTTTTGTTGGTTTTTCATTCTGTAATACCAGCATAAAAGCTTCAATTGATAACGTCATCATAATTATTCTTATTTATGTGCTACTGGTTATGTATACAAATAAAGATTAATTTTTAAATAATTTTAACAATTGAAATTTATGGAAATGGTATTGTAAGGTGGATATTTTATTGTAATTAATTCTGTGAGTTTATTATAAATCAATGTAACAGTTCTTTTTTAAAACATTTTCTTTCGTCGAAATTCGACGGGTTTCATCTCGTTAGCAAGTATTTTGAAATGTTGCACTGCTAAAGCATGGATCAATGATCTAACTAGTCTTCCAATAAATAAAACCTATAATTAAAAGATTTAAAATAGATTTATTACATTTTTATGGGGTAGAAGGATAGGTGCAAAGAATAATTGATATACACATATGTACATTATACTAAAAACCTACTTTGATTTTAACTTATTCTAGAAAAAAGCATTCACAGTGGATTGAATATTGATGAAATGAACAGCTTTGTTTAATATTTCCCCCCTCATAATACTGCTGATGTTAACAAATTACGACAGAATAAATATCATCAATAAGTTTTTTGTATTGATTTTCCATAAAAAATAGAGGAAATATTGAAAAATGTGCTGTCAAAACGAACAAAAAAAATATTTACTTTGAAAATTTGATATTATTCATTAATATAATTTCCTGTTAAAATAATATGCTGAAAAAAATATCTGAAGCATAATAAGCAATTTCACAATGTTATAGTTGAAATTTCCCATCGAGGATTTCTTTCTTTACTAATTCAATAAGAAGATATAAAAATAATAGATAATTGCCTTATAGGAAGAAATATTTTTAAAATTTGTCTGATTACATCGATTATTAGGCTCAGATGTCCATAAAAACAATTTATCCTTGTTATCTCTTGGTTTTCAAGATTATTATTATATTTTTTTTACTGTTTCGTAAAATAATGATTCCAATAAACAGTTTGTTATTGTTTTCAATCTATATATTTTTGTCATTCTCCCAGAAGCGTACATTTTTCGTGTTAAATTTTCTGGGGGAAAAAAGTTCAAATCAAAAGATAAAAAAAATATTTTATATTGTTTTGAATCTAAAATTATGCTCTCTTCCAGATCGTGAGAAATATTTTATTAAAATTTTAATTTTGCTCTACGTAAGATGCTATGTTCCTAAACAATGATGTCCCCGCAAATTATGGTCATTACTTTTTTTTTATGCACCTTATCTTTTTCCCGTAAATTATTTGTAACAGACTATATTAAATGATGCTGAGTTTTGCATAATTAAAATTCTATATCAAAATTTATTTATTTATATCTTTATTCATTTTCATTATTTAACTTCTATTTTATTTTCCCATTTCATAATCTTTATTTATTCAGGGTTGATCAAGGCTAAAATTGAGGCTTATTTAGAGACTCTTCACAAAAATCTATTTAATAAAACAGTCTCTTTTACAAAATTCCTTTTAACAAATCAGGACCTTTTACAAAACTCCTCTTAATAAAATGGACCCCTTCACAAAATTCCACTCCATAAAAGCATAACTCTTCTTCATTTTTTTATTAGGTTTTAAAATGCGTAATTTGAAAACAAAACAAGTTCACCAAAAAAGAAATTTTAGAAGGACGACTTAAAAATGTTATTATTAATAAATGCTTGGTTCGAATTTGAGTAATTGGTTCATCTTTCGATACAAAATGTTATATTATACTAAAATATTGTAGCATATCATTTTTTTAAATTAGACTAAGTTATGAGATTATTATTATCAATATTTTAATGGGAAGAATTATTAAGATTCATTCTAAATTAAAATTTTTGAGAGATATAGTATTTATTCAAGATTTGCAATATTAAATGTAACAACAAAATTTAACCTTGTTTTTTCCTTTTTTCCCCATGCTTTAAATTTATGTAGTCTTTTTTTTTCTTTTTTTCACATAGCAATGTTTTTATCAATTATTTCTGGCCTTGTAAAATCTATAAAATTGCATGCAATCTGTTCTGTTAGGTACAATACTATGTTTGATTGTCACATGCAATTAAATATTTGTATACAGGGTTGTCTGTATGTTGAAGATCGTGGAAAGGAATTCAGGCATCTTTTAAATTTATTGTAGCTTTTAGCTGAATACAGGCCGTAATGACTATGTTTATTACCCCTCTTGTAAAAGTATACAATGTGGATGACATTTGCATTTGCCTTGCATCCAGTGACGAAACTAAACTAAATTTCACTCGGGGCAAGGCAGTAAATTAGCCCCCCTCCCTCTCCCAAGAGAATATTTTTAGAAGAAAATTTGAATAAAATGGTGAATGAAGGTAATTAAAGTAAAACAGTATTTACCTATATAGAATTTTAATATCCAAGTTGTTTCCTATAACAACACATGTACATTATTCCTTACAGAAGGCAGTACTATAAATAGAGAAAATTTTCGCGATTTCTTTGGCTGTGAATTGCTGGCATGCGGTTAATACTAAAGTAATACCATTTTTAGTAGATTTAAAAACTTTATTATTTGAATACAGAATTGATATTTTTCATATAAAATTAATTTTGGTCTAACTGGTGGGCAATCTAAAAATTATATATTAAATATAAAACATATATTAGAATCTCCAATTAAGAATTCCCACCCCCCCCCCCTATTTTAAAGGGTCTCAGGACTCTTAAAGCTTTAAAATTTTCGAAATTTTAATTTTTTTAGATGTTAAACTCCTATCTTTTCTGAACATTTTGATATAATTGTTTCCTTGAAATTCCTATTAGAACTGAAGTTATGGCTTTTACATTTATACACGTTCAATAGCTGAAGCATCTTTTCGGAAACTTTGAAGCCATTTTCCTCCAAATGACGTTTTTCGGCATAACGCGCACGATATCTCAAAAACCTATGAATATTTTTTCATGAAATTTTCAAAACATATGTTTCATGTTAGTTTGTATAAACTGAACCTAAAATTTTTCTTTTTATTGTTCAAAACAATATTTTTTTAGGCGATTATACAGTTGAAATTTTCTAGATTTTGCATTAGCTAAATACAACTTTGTATTAAAATTAGAAAAATGCTTTAAATACAAATTTATTTAGGTTCAGGGTACTTATTATAATCTGAAGTATAAGTAGGCACCAAAATTTTCGTTCTAGTTGCAATACGTATTTTGTAATCGTGCGCGTAAGCCGTTATGCCGATTTTTTGCTTATCAAATGTCTAGCAGTTTGGAGCCCTCTGTAAATGCTAATTCTGCATCTTACAATTTTTTAAATACATGAAATGAAAGAACATACTTATATATTTTATTCCAATTAAAATTGTGTCTTAAAATCAAATATATTTTAAGATATTAAATGTTGAAAATGGACTTTTTTTTTCATTTTTTCTAATTTTAAGAGTCTTGAGACCCCTTAAAGTAAAACAGTATTTCCATCTTTTCACCTTTTTTCATGTTTTGTACACCGGGTAGTATAACCATAGATATAGAAACAGATTAATATATTACTATAGCTATGAGTATAATCCGGGAAACCCGAGAGGGATGCCCTGGTTATAATTAAAATTCCTAGAGAGACCTATATATTATTACATGAATTTGGAAACTCTTAATAATGAAATCCTATGTCTATTTTCTGCTTAAGTGTTATGTTTGGGTTTTGTATAAAGTGTCATATAAAATGAAAAGTATTGATATATACAACAGTGGAACCTTCTAAAGTGACCACCTTGGTAAAGTGGTCACCTGGCTAAAGCGACCGCTTTTGCTCGTATAAAAGAACATGGGAATTGTCCGGTAATGCGACCACCTGTCTATAGTGTAAATTGACCAGATAACTTGTCATTGCCAATGTTATTTGAACCTGTAAAATATGACCAACCCTTTTTCTGTGTGCCAAAAGTTTTCAAAGTATAGAAACTCATTCAATATATTTAAAAAAAAGAATAATACTGAGCAAAAAATTATTTCTTCTAAAGACGCAATAAGAAAGCAACAAAGAAAAAAAAAATTGCAGTTCTATGAAAATCATTTGAATAAGAGAGTTTCTTGCTTGAACACAAAGACACTACTACAGAAATATATTTTCTTACCCTATAGTCTGTTCACGGAAGCTAAAAAGCCAGTCAAAAGAAATGGGTTGTTGGATTCATGGCAAAAAGTGCATTGCAGAACTTGAATCATTCATTTGGGGATAGGCTTTATCTCAAGTATTTGCTCCCCATCGGAAAAAATGCATACAATATGATAGCCGGCACCTTTTGATGTTACTTCCCAAAGATAATTGTCCGATGTGGCGAATGTGTTAAGGGTTGATGTCACTGGATAATTGATGGGAACACAATGATGATTGTTCAGCGGAAGGAGGAAAGGGGAAACTGCTGAAAGTACGCGTCCTCAAGTAGAGTTGGCGCTCGCAAGTGATTCATTGTTGCCAAAAACCGCTTGGCTTTATTTATTTTTGCATTTGAGTCTCTGTGACCAAATTATAGGTTAGATATCATGAGAAATTGCTGTACAGAGGATTATCACATAATTTTTTTTTTCTCAGTATTAAAGCTGAAATACAATTTCTCAGCATGCAACTACTGATGGGCGGAATGAATGATTTTACTATCGAATTAATCATTCGGGTATGCGCAAAACCATAGTTTCCAAACTTATATATTCATAATTAATTACCACCAGAAATTTTGTAAACAGAAAAGAACCAAAGGCATAGTTGCCAGAAGTCGTAATTTTCCAAATATTAAACTCCGAACTTTCTGTTAACGCAGCGACGCCAGATTGGGGATTTTGTCCCCATTTTGGAGAATGTTGAACCTCTAGGAGAAATTTTGGAGGACAAGTGGAGAAATTTTTGGGAAAAACTTTGGAATTCTTTTTTACTATTTTACGTAAAGTTTACTTTTATTCATCTGACAAAAGTGGATGCATTTCGAACTCGATTTTGATTTGAAAAACTAAAATGCAATACAGAAGTAGAAAATATCAATCATTACTCTCTTGGTCTTGCTTGTCATTTACTATATTACAGTTATACACGTATTCAATACCTCATCATACAATACATACGTTGCATCAGGATCTGCCTTGGACTATACCCACCTAAATTTCCAGACCTCTACGTGCAGCGGATTTCCTTAGTCATCACGGACAGACATACACACCTTTCTTTTATTATTATATACAACAAAAATATAAACAATTTTATAACTTTTTTTTTTTGGTTTAAGATTGACTAACTGGTGCATCTAGGAATGACGGTTGAGCTTTTTGCAAGACATGCAGTTGCATACTACAATTACATATGAACGATATCCGAAAGCATTCAAACAGGAATAAAAATAATGACACGTTAAAAAGATCGATAGTAATAAAAGGTTCTAAGAAAATAACTGAATTCTCATATTTGTCTAAAGAAAGAAAGATTGTGGAATTAAAAACTGCTGCGTTTATAACTGAACATTGTATAATGAAAACAGCGGATAACATTGATTTCCTTATAAAAAACTTGAACGAAAACTTCACAGTCTTAAACAGCTTAAACCTTCATGTGACTAACTCTCCAGAACTTATCTAAAACACTCTTCTGCCGTGCTTAAAAAAAAATTCAATTAAAGATGTGGAAAGCAGTTATTTTTCTCTTATGATAGACGAAAGCACAGCGAAAATGCATTGCAGTATGATTAAATACTTCAGTAGGGATGATTAAAAAAAAATGAAAACAGTGCATCATCTTGGATTTATTCAAATACGAAATGATTAGAGCTGATCTAAAGCTTGGAAAATTTAAAGGCATAGGTGTAAATGGAATACTTTTAAAAACAAGCCTTAAAGAACTTGTCGTTGCAAAATTATCTTAATTTAGCTTTCCAATATGCATGAAAAATTCTGCTGAGTTTAAATGTTTATTTTTTGTAAATGGGGAATTCTTTCAAAAAAAAAAAAAGCTTGATTTTGGAAACATTTTGAGCTTAAATTAGTTAAATATTTTTTACAGTGGTAAACTGGAAGTTGAAAAATTACTTTTTTGAGTAAAAACTGAGTTGGGGACTTTTTCGAAAAAGAACCCACTGATTTGGGGAAAATTTCAGAAATTTTGGGGAAACTGACTTTCGTCTATCTGGCAACACTGTATTAACGAAACCGCGAATACCCGTTCCTCCTCTACTTCTGAAAATTCCAACAATATTCAAAATTCTCCTAATTTCACGAAAATTCCACCAAATTCCAACAACGACATCCAAGAAATTTTCAATACATTTAATGACATTAACGAAATCCTTCAAATAGCCAAACTTCTAAATCGTATTAAAATATTAAAATTCAAGCCAAAAAACTAAACAACCCAGTACAAAAAATGCTTGCATTATTAAAGAATTTGATAATCTTGCAAATCAATTAAACATCAACGAAGATTAACATTTTTTTTCCATTTATATTTTTTCCCTTGTTTTTTTGTCCTGTCCTAAAAAAAAAAACAACAACAACAAAAAAAAACACGCTTTAAACTTAGATTATATTACTCTTTTTTGCTTTTTTCTCAGAGTAATTTATCTCAGTGTTACCAGATTATGCGGTCGCCGTCTTCTTTTCCTCATAAAAGACCCTTCGTATAATGTTTTTAATCGTATAGTTAGTTTGAACTCTCCTCATTTATTTTTATTATAACCTCTTTTTGTTATTTTTTCATGTTTAAATGTAAAATTTTCAACATGTAAATATTTATTTTTTTTTCTCTCTTACTATTCTCTTTTTGAGCATTTTCATAATTTGTTAAACTACAACGGGCTATTTATTCCACATGTGCTGTCTCAACTGTGCTATTCCAGCCATTGAATATGAATATAATGTATGGTCTCTGTAAACTGCCTTTTTTTATGCTGGGGCATCTCTTCGGTAACTTTTTCGCTGGTTTATGGACTGTTTCAGGCTGATTGGATCATTGGACATTTTTTCTTTTCTTTTACTAGGGGGCTCGGCCCCCTACGAGCTACGCTCGCCAACCCCGGTCCAGACACCGCAGACTCTAAATGCATGCTAATTAGATCGGCTTTAAAAAGATTTCGAAAGATTGAATTATAATTTAAAAAACAGTGGCGATCTCTCTATAAACGGATTTCTATTCATTTCTCTTTGATTGGGGAATTTTAACGCCAAACCCGCTGCGGTACTACTTGATTATCCCGTTGACCAATTTCGCCAAATTATATAAATCGCCAAACCACTCGCCAAATTATACAAATTGACATAATTTTTATTTTAAATAACAAAAGAACAAATAAATTAGTACAACATTAATAAAAATACAAATAAAACGTCGAAATAAAAGTAACTTGATGACGTAGACACGTGTAACAACATTTCAAAATAAGCTAATATAAAAGGAATTAAGTAAACAGAGTCTTTGTCTCCTGGTATTTTTTAACAAAGCGAAAAGAAATTTTTTTTAAATGAGACATTTTAAATTAATCGTTTTTAATCTGACGTAATTTTGACCAAGCTATTCTTTCTCTTTTAGATATTCACGTGAAAATACTTTTGTTAGAAATGAAATATTATTTGCGCTTTCCTAACAAAAATAGTTGAAAAGATCCTCTCAAAATATCAAATAAATGTCTAGCGCAATTTCTAAATTTAAACTGTTTTGCAATATTATTTTATGTTCATTTTATGTAATAACTGTAATGCGGCGTAAATATGAGATAATTTCTCCTATTTAAGACTTCTAATGCATGTTAATGAATTTATTATTTTACAATATCCTTTCTCTTTTAAAATTCACGTGTATACTTTTTATGACGTAATTTTTAATAAGTTCCTGCTTTTTGTACATAATTATTTAATTCAAATTCCAAATGATTTTTTCTGTTTATAATAGTCACGTGTAAATAAATTTTTAATTTGAAGCAAACATTATTGTTTGCGCTGTTTATACATTTGGCAACAGTATAAATTAATACCATTTTCTAAAATAATGTAAAGAATATCTCTCGAAATGCTGAAAATCTGAATTTAAAATAGAAATAAAACCTCAAAAAATGAGTCAAATTAAAAAAAGAAATACAATCTGCACACCGGGAGCTTCAAACGTATAAAATGATCTAAAAATGATTAAATTCCCATGTATAGTTTTTACTCCTATAAAACTTTTTTAGTTGAACGATTTTCTCCAACTTTAGCATTGAATATCTCTTAAAATAATTCTTCGATTTGAAAACTGTTTGCAGCAGCATGTTTATCAAACAGTTTTGTATAATACCACCGATTTTCATACTTTTGTATGCATTATTTTTCTTAATATTAACGAAGAAAACCTGCGGTCACAAAAAATTCAAAACCGGCGGCGGTGGTGACAGCGGTAGTTACTTTTTTTTAGAATAGAGAGATGTTTATATTGTTAAAGTAGCATAACATATATTTATTATTTTTCACTTTTTCTCAGTTTTTTAAACTTTCTATTTTTGTGGCCACCAGCCGCGTCTTAACAGTCTACTACTCCCATTGCATTGTAAAACGATTTTACCTGTATACCGGATGTAAGGTTGCATCGAAAGTAGGGAATCCAGAAAACATCTACATTGTTCCGTTCCAGTGTTGCCAGATAGTGAAAAGTGAATTTCCCCAAAATTTCTGAAAATTTCCCCAAATCAGTGTATTTTTCCTCAAAAGTCCTCAACTCAATTTTTACTGAAAAAGGGAATTTTTAAATTTTCAATTTACCACTATAAAAAATATTTAAGTAGTTTAAGCTCTAAAATTTTCCCCAAATCAAGCCTTTTTTTGAAAAAAATCCCCATTTACAAAAAACAAATTTTTAAACTAGACTGAATGCATATTTTGTAGCTACAGTAAAAGAATGAGTGATGTATTTTGCAGTGACAAGTTATTTTACGTTTGTTTTTAAAAGTATTGTCAAACAATGTTGGACTATTGTTACATTAGCTCCATAGCTTTAGACAATCTCTTATCAGTAGGGATTTGAATGAATCCGAGATGATACGCTGCTTTAATTTTTTTTGCCAAGAACATAATCATAATGCAAAGTATTTTCGCTGTATCAATCGATGTGCTTTTGCATATCATAAAAGAGAAAAATATCTGCTTTCTACATATTTAAATTAATTTTTTTTTAAATTACAGCGAAGGAATTTTTCGTTAAAGTCCTGCATATTTAGCCACTCGCAGGTTTAAGCTGCTTAAGACTTTTGAGTCTCATGCATCTGTAATATATGAAAACTGTAATGTAGTAAAGAACTAACACGACCACATCCAACAGAATAATTATGGATATTTGCGATTTCTGGATTGTATTTTCGTTTTTCAAATCAAAATTGAGTTCGAGACAGATCCAGTTTTTCTACAGGACTAAAAGAAATGTTTAAAGAAAATAGTTAAAAAAAAAATCGCCAAGTTTTTCCCAAAAATTTTTGTAGTCCCCAAAAATTTCCCCACAAACTACTTGTCCCTCAAAAATTCCCCTAGAGGTTCAAAATTCTCTAAAATGGGGACAAAATCCCCAATCTGGCAACACTGTTTCATTCGTATTTTTTAAAATTATTTACATATCTTCAGAAATTATGGATATGAATTTTTTTTATATTTTTATGGTGTTCTTAAATTGATTCTAATTAAAATAAGAAACTTCTATTTTGATGCAACATTTCTGGTAGAAATTAATTTTTTTTAAAAAGAAAGGTTCGCAGCTATGCTTTTGCGCATACCCGAATGATTCATTCGACGTAGTGAAATCAGTCATTCTACCCATCACTACTTGCAACTATGATTACAACTTAAGTCGGTTGAACACTGAACTGTACTTGGAACATATTTTCCTCATTCGCTCTATGCCTGTGCATGTAAATTCTATGGTGCAGTCGTGAAAAAAAAAGAAAAGTAAACACCCCTTATTAACTCTGCAAAAAATTATCGTAGAAGAAAGTTACTGGTATCACACGATTGCTTATAAAGTCTACTTTTAAATGATGCATATAACATTTCCTTTGGGGACCATCTACATATTAAAACAATGATGGAACCATAACTTTGTTTTTTTTTTCAATAGTAGTACACAATTCTGACAGCATAAATGAACTCTACACCCTTCGATTAGCCTAAAAACAAATTTTTATGCAATTCGTACGATAAGTTTCCGATAAATTAATTATTTTAAAACGAGCGTATTTTAGGGGCTGTATCCAATTGAAGTTCGGTACTCGATTGCTAACCGAGAGAGCCTCCCTTCTTGATCAAGGCAACTCAAGCAGTCATTAAAGACTGCTAGATTACAAGATAGTATAAGAAATTTCAAAATATCTAGTCACGGCCCCTTAATCCATCATTTTGCCGTTTTTAAGCATAATTTGAAAACTACTTGGAAGAAAAATATGAAATTTTGGATTTCCATAAAACAGGACTTAATAAATCTAAATCCATCAAAAAAATTGTAGGTTGCAATTCATATTTTTTTTCGAATATTAATTTCATAATTCATATCATAAAATTATAAAAATTGCAAACTCAACGTATTTATGTATGGGTATTTTAGTATTACTGCTACACAAAAATTAGCACATTAGGAGTATAATTTCAGGAGATATTAAAGAAAATATGAAAACGTAATTTAACATTAGAAGCACCAAATTTTGAATATTTATAATTACAAAACGTATCATTCAAATGACTTGAAATTTGGCGACTAGGCATAGTTTAAACCGAAGATTTGAAATATCTTGTTAAAATTGGGTATTGCCATTTTAAAAAATGAAGTTTGGGTTCGTTTCAATTTGTAGATGGGCCCCTAAGCAAATTTTATATACATCATTTAAAAGTAGATTTTATTTCCAATCGTTCGGTACCAGTAACTTTCTGCTACGATAATTTGTTGAGGAGTTAGTAGGGGGTGTTTACTTTTTTTCCCCCACTACTGTACCTTGTATGTTGCTAAAATTATCTTAATTTTGCTACTGAAATTAATTACAGTAAACTCTGGATTATCCGCGGAATTGGGTGGCGCGACTATCGCGGATAATCCACAAAATTTTGAAAAAAGGGAACAAATCAACACAAATATGTACTTGAACAATTTATACACATAATAAGTAACACAAGCATACATTTCACAGTTTCTACGCACAATGGGTAACATAAAGATACTTATTACTTCAGAAATAATAAAATTATTCATTACTTACAAACTTGTAGGTTTATTTCTTTAGAAAATCCGTCAAAAGTGTCTGTTTTTTTGTACTGAAACACTTCTTCCCTAACTGTGCATTCACACACTCCCTAACTGTGCATTCTCCAATTCCATATTGCAAACTTATTTGTTTTCTTGTAGCCCCATTTTCAATTTTTTTAATCAGTTCTAATTTATCTTGAATCGTTAACACAACTCTTTTTCTTTTTTGTGACATTTTTCAAATACGTATTGAAAATGCAAAACTATAAAATTTAAATACAAAAGCGAACTTCTGTAAGACACGTGTTCACAGCTCAACTAAAACAAGCAAACTGGTGTGCTTTATGAAAAACGGGAGAAACAAAATCATAACAGGGGGACGGGGGGTGACTTTCAGTACCCGTACATTGTTTATCAACAGGTGTGTGGCCTTGCGACACCCTCAAGATTAGCTGCATCTGCTTTGTGCACGTGATTGTTCCACGTTTTCAAATGGAAATCATATTTAGTAAAAAGGATCGAAAACTCATCCTACATCGCAGAAATAAGTTTCTTCTCAAAGATAAAAAAAGAAAAAAAAAGAAATTTAGACTCGCGGATAATCGGGAGTTTACTGTATTTATAAATTAAAAATGACACCCAGAAATTCTAAAGCTTATAAAGAACTATGTTCGAAAAGAAAACAATGAGATTTTGAAATTTCCTAAAACTAATAGTCATAGAGCAGCTACAGAAAAATTCAAATTAGTAAAACTTGCATTTGCAACTTAGTGACTATATCTACAAGCGAAAATCTGAGTATCTACAATGATATAAACGATAATGAAAATGTTTTTTTGGGGCCGTAAAATTTTTAAATCTAATAATTGGGAAATAAACCGGGCAACATTCATGTGGTTACCGTTCTCACTGTATATACAGTCGAACCCGGTTAAGAAACTTACGGTTAATACACGATCTCGCTTAATACGCGGATTTTTTCCAATCCCTTGAACATCGCCCATAAGGCTAATGCAAAAATATCACGTTTAATACGCGAACGGTTATTATGCGATCCCGCTTAATACGCGAAAAATTTTCAGTCCTTTGAGGGGGAAAAAAATCACGCTTAAGATGCGAATTCATTGATCAAGATGCGAATTCCTTCTCTCTTCTCGAGTGATGCTAATTTAGAGGATAGATAAAAAACACCGTTTCCAAATAGTGTTATTTACTTTATTTAATAGAAGATTACCTAAGACAAAAATTACTAATCGGAAATAGTGGTAGATATTTGAATTAAACAAAACCCCGCTAAATTAGCAACACAGTAAATTCTTTGATCCCGCCTCCTAACATTCTTTGCCTTTCGCCTCGTGTATGTTTTTACTGTAGCAGAGAGATATAGATGAATTCAGGTTTCTCCAGATAAGTCATAAAAAGTATTGCGATTAGAGATGATCATATCTGTTGCTAGTGAGTTTTTAAGTTTACGTTATATCACAACTATTTCTTATAATGCATATTATAGGCAACAAAAAATGAAACTCGTAAAGATTAAACAAATACGACTGCGATTGGATAATTCTTTTGTGCTTTCTGTGCATTTTGTTATGCTAACAATATTTGTTACACAAAGATTAATAAGGACCGTTTTTTCTTATATTAAAAAGAAGGAAAAATTATAATGGTATACTTATTATTAAAAGTACTAAATATGATTTAAAAAATTAGAATACATATTTATTTTCCGTTATTATTCCAGTCGGCCTTATAAAAAGAAACAATAAGTTAAAGTAGAATATAATTAACTAGCTGACCCGCCCGGCGTTGCCCGGGCCGTAATAATATTTTTAAATGAATCTGAAATTTTTATCGCAGGCCCGTACAGAGGGGGGCGGGTGGAGATGGTGCAAATTTCCAGGGCCCGACTCTTTTTCAGTACCAAAGTTATGTAAAGTCAAAGGTTAAGTTTTTAAAATTTATATGTCTCATACTTTAAACTTTTTTATTCCAAATTAACTGATGAATTTAATTAAAATGTAATTATATTTTCAGTAATATAATTTTTTATTTAAAATCTTTATATGAAAAAGCAATTACAAATACAACATAAAGTGTAATACTGAAAAATAAATAATAAAATTGTAAGCAAATTTTACTATATATATTTTTAAAAAAAGTATCATCCAGTAAATTTATTTTCAAATAGAGTAAAGCCTGTTTATAACGGAATCCTGCAATAAACGAAAAAAAAAGTTCCAGCTCCCCCCCCCCCCCTCCAAAAAAATGCTATTATGCTTTGTTCAATTTAAATAACCTTCATAAAACGGAATTTATCACTGGTCGTTTTCGTTTCCGTCTAAGCAGGTTTTATTGTATCTTACTTCTGGGGGGGGGGGGGGGTGCCGTAATAATATTCTTAAATGAACCTGAAATTCGTATCGCAGGTCCGTACAGTCAAAACTACCTGTCCGTACAAAATTACTTTTTACGTCATGACAACATTTTGTAAACTTCTTGCTGCCGTTCAATTCGCATTTCCAATATACAGTTCTTTGCAGAAATTGCACGTTTCATCCACAGTTATGCATGCCCCGGAACGTTTAAATCAGTAATTTGGATTTCAGAACCAACGCGTGCATGATACAGTTGTTAAGCCTATTTTGCCGATCGCTTAACGGCGTTCTCGATCATTTCTATTTGAATTTCGAATCTATTTCAATTCGACTCGAATTCGGCTTCTTCTTCACTTTCAAGCATTCGCCGAGATTTTCTATGGGCATTTCAAATGATATTTTGAAGCTACCTGTGGTGTAGCCGTAAAAAAAAAAAAAAAAGGTATGCGTTCTAAGCAGAGGGTATACGCTCAAGGCAGAGGGTATACTCTAGCGTATATATACTATAGCTTTCTTGAGAAACAGAGGGTATACGGTGTTCCCTAAAAAAATCCAGAGGGTATACGGCGTATACCCCCGTATACCCTCCACTACATCCCTGGAAGCTACATAATTGCAGCGAAAGATATTGCACCGAAAAAGCGAAACGTAAACAAACCCGATCGCCCTAAAGCCTGCCAAAGGACTCTTACACAATAACCAATGAGATGCGTTTCTCGGGCGTTGCCATTAAACAATAACAAATAATCGCTGTTTCTGTGCCACGTACGTTAGCGTAATATATATATAGATTTTAATGTAAATATACGTAAAAGAGAATTTTCGAACGTAAACATGTAAATGAAAGCAATAAAGCTTATTTAGATGATTAAATGTGTAAGTAAGTTCAGTTTCTGCAGCATTACACAAATCACGTTTAACACGCGACCCCGCTTAATACGCGACTTTTGTCCCCTCCCTTGAAACGCGTCTTAACCGGGTTCGACTGTATATATGTATATCTGCTCTAGTTAGATAACAATAACCGCCGTTTTTCTTTAACATTGCTTGAGTTATTTACTCGCAATTTGTATCACAGTAACTAATAATTCAAATAGAAGAAATCTGAAAATATGTTTTTCATGCTTTTGAGCATGCTGATTCATTGTTTCATATCTATCTATATTATAAAGGACAAACATATCTGTGCGTAACGCATACGTCATTCTTCGAATGGCAACACTTTGAAATTTGAAATGAAATTTCGCTTTTGCAATTTTCGCTACTTCAAAATTTTAAACTTCTAAACATCCCACATTTTAAATGTTTACAACGTCGCATGCAGAAAAAAATGCACTTTTAAATGCAATTTGTTTGAAAGTTGTATCTCAATTTATTTTTGAGATATTAATTTTTTTATAGTTTTTAATACCAATTTTCTAATCGTGGCAACTAAAGTACTTCATTTCTATTAAAAGTGGATTAGTTATCGTTATTGATTATATTCTTACTGATGCCATTTTCTCATTACAATTACAAATATATTTTTAAAAATTTGAACAGAAAATGACGTTACGCTTTAAAAAAGACACAATTTTCCTGTGATGCTGTTATATTTCACTATTTTTTCATTTCGCTGATATTGAGTTTGAGTCAATAGGCAAAATATTTCAGCGAGTGAATGACGTCATATTTAAAAGTAAACGATAATTTTATTTGATAAAACGAGATATTTCCCCTTGAATACGTCTAAAAGTTATACATTTCTGGAATTTTTACGCGCAGGTACAGAGATTATACTAAGAGCTCAAATCACGAGTGGGAATTTTAACATGAAAAGTTGTAATAGTTGACAAACGTGACTTCAAGCTTGAAAATACATTTATTAATAACCTATTGTGCGTTAAAATGTTTTTAAATGGTTAATATGGATGCGAAACGTGGAAAATGACTTGATTTGGTTTAGATGTAAAGGTAAAAAAATTCTATGATTATGTCAAGGTGAAATCATTTTTGCGGATTTTTCATTCCGTAATGCGAAGCATCAATTATTAACTTATTCAAAATTACTTACCTTGATTATATTTTACTGATGACGTATATGAATTAAGTTTAATTTTTTAATAATTTTAACAGTTGAAGTTTATGAAAAAAATATTGTGTTAATCTTAGGTTAAGATATGTCTTTGGAGAGTTAAATTAACAAGTGTAAGATGGATTTTTTCTTCTAATTATTGTTGTTGATGTATTAGAAATTTGATGCAACAGTTCCTTTTTAAACATTTTCTTTCGTCGAAATTCGGCGGGTTCCACCTCGTATATATAAAAGCCGTTCTCTGTATGTATGTCCTTTATACAAATCTTTAATTTTTGACCGATTTGCACGAAACTCGATGTACATATGTTTTAGAACGTGGAAAAGATCACTGTCTACTTAAAAAAAATTATCAGACCACTATTTATCCCATGGAACCATGCTCGGAACCATGCTCGCAGCCAGGTCAGTGCTTTGGAAAGGGAGACCCCCAGTGACCAACCTGACAGCCTCCATGTTCATGGGAAGAGGAATTTGAAACCGAAGAAGGTGGTCTGGTGTACTTCCAAGCTTTCCGAGCCAATCTTCAACATAATGAATATCTGTAACCAAAGGTTCCAGTCCGTCTCCCCGGATGTCCCCGAGCGGAGACCAACTTCCCAGTGACAGGTGCTTTAGCCAGAAACTGACTGCCAGACAGCCGATTCTATCAGTCATGGGGATAGCGCCCGCGTGTTTCCATACGATGATGTTCGGTGTCCACACCCTGTTGATGAAAATCAAGTGAGATTTAAATCTATCAACAAGTATAAACAGACCGCACAGAATTTACCATCTCTTTTTAATTCAAACGTTTCTTTCCTGTTGCCAAACCCTAAAAAATGACACAATAATGTGAAAAAAAATAAGGATAACGCGTGTATTTTGTTTCTATTTGCCAATAAAAATTCAGATTTTCTTGCTATATTTTTGCGTGTTTGATATTGACGTCATTCTAAACAGAAAATTTACATTTTTTCGTATATAAGATAAAAACTTTAACTATAAGAGCGGGAAAATAACGTAGCACCTCAATTTGAATGTTTTTTTAAAAATTAAAACATCTATTTTAATACAAACAGTCAAATTTCATGAAAACAATTTAAGAAAAAGGAAAAAAAGGTTAGATATGACGTCACATTCTATCAAATCTTTTCAACGCGTAATCAAACTTATTGTAAACATATGGCTTCTATATTTTGCTTACTACTTCGATTGTATACTACAGCCATATCTTATAGTTATACGTTATCGCTAAGTGTTGTATTGGTTTATATTCAGTGCTAACATTTTCTGTGATTTATAGCAAAAAGAGAGCGGTTATTTACATTTTCAAAAAAAAAAAAAAATCTTGACAGATGTCTTGATTTAAAATTTATGGAAAATGACATCATTTCATCTAATCATTGTAGATTTAATTTCAATAAAATTTCAAATTTTCCAAATAAAATTTTAGTAACTACTACCTCATTTGGATGTATTTTTTTGCATTTTCCCCCGTATTGTGAAGATATTGTATACTTCTGTTACGCGCGCCAAAGAAAACATGTATTTTAATTTTAAAAGTTAAAAAAATTACCACAATGTGTCAAAAAAACATCCTGTTTCTGAATTTAAATTTCGCGAGTTCCAAAATTAAAACTAAAAATGTGAGTTTTTTCATAAACTTCAAGTTAAGGCTGTTCATAAAGTTAAGGCTGTTCTCAAATCCAAAGGAGCTATTTTCTGACACATTTTTTAATTAATTTTTGTTCGGAAACGCATGAAATTGACAGGACTTCTTATTTAGAAACTATGTAATCGAAAGATAGTTTCCATTTGTTGGTAAAGATATAAGATCTTTCAGTTGGTGTTTTGAACTGAATTTCGGACGCAACAGTGCAATAAAGGATAAAAACCAGCCGTCACGCAACCACAATTGCTCATAACTCGATAAGTAATTTATTTATGAAAAAAGTTAAAACCCATTTCAATTCCAAATCGCTTTAATAGTCAGGCCTACAAATTTTAGGCCTTTACGTTTAATGAGTCAGAAAATGTGTCAGAAAGTTTCGCGTTGTTGAGCAGGGAACTGGAGAAGCACCTTAAGCATTTGCATGTTAGTATTTTGTAATCAAGTTGCATGCCATATAGTCGCTTAAAACATAAGTCATTCTATATTGTTTTAAACAAAGGTGCATGCCCTAATAGGTGTCAGGCACACTCATTAAAATAAGAATACCCTAGCGCACAGCCCCATTATCGAAGATAAACCCGTCAATATACTTAGAGATAAAAATAGTTCTGCATTTTTCATTCAGCTAATAAGACTAATCCTTCATAATTGGGTTCACATGATATAACTTTCCCCTATAATTATATGACTAAGCAACGGAAAACAATATGTTACGCACTAAAATCTTCCCTAAAAAACTAATAGTGCAAGTCGCACGGAAATCCGTTCTGAAGAATTCAAGTTATATGCACCCAGAACGAAATTCCCGTTTGAATTTTATATACTTATCAGGTTATTTTGAGTAGTTTGATTTTATATCTGTTAAATTCGTGTTTTATTTTATTTTATTTTTGGCGTTTTAATTTCGTTTGTAAATTTAGTTATTGAATATTTCGCGAAAGCAAACAAATTCTGAATTATTTACAATGTTTTTGAACAATTGAGTTAATCTTTTGTATTTGGGTTGCAAGCATATTTAAAAAATTATTTTAAAACCCATAAAAAAAATTCGTAAATTTAGATAAACATTACAGACAAATATCATTGAAAGTACTTTTGTTTCTAATCATACGTTGGAACAATCGAATGTACAATGTTTAGACGTTAAACTGCAATAAAAGGGAAATTAGTTGTGTTAGGTTGTTGTCACCGAAAATATGATACCAGCATTACTCATAGACATGTCTTTTCTTTATACTATTGCATTAAGTGTAAACAGGCTCATCTTTCGTAATCGGGTTGCTCTCAACTATAAAAATATCCATGCTTAAAATATACTTTAAAATCCATCAAAATCAGAAAACTGAGGTACAATTTTCAAACAAATTTCATTTGAGAGAACTTTTTCTATTCGACATTGTAGAAAATAAAATTGTGTGATGTTTAAAAATTAGAAAAATTGCAGTAAAGGCACATTTTATGGGTTACAATTTATGGGGCACAATTTATGGGCACTGACATAGTGTTTTTACTTTATAATGTAGATAATACCATACAAACGAGAATTTCACTAAGTGCTGCGCGATTTGGAGGAATTTCTTTTTTTCGTATTGTCAGTAAAATCACATATTTTTTTCTTATACCCGCCAGAGAAAACTCTTGATCTTCTGAAATTAATCCATATTATTATCATCCATTGAAGCCACGCGAAATAAAATGTCAGTAAATGTTAGATCATTTGCATGTATTTATTGCTTTATTCCGCGTATTGTCATGGAGATCGTACTATTTTGTTACACTCGCTAAGAAAACAAGCATTCTGATTTTAGAAGCCGAAACATTTTACTACATTACGTCAAAATGATGTTTTTTATCCAGAAACTCGAATTTTGCGAGTCTTAAATTAAAACAAGTTGAGGCTTTCCACAAAAGTCAGGTAAAGCATTATTGCATTTTAATATTCCGCAATCGAGTCATATGTCAAGTATTCGCTGAAAGCATAAACGATGCTATACATTTTTAAGCAATAGTTCATGCCATAAAAGGTTTAAGTCACATTAGTTAAAGTACGCCAAAAACGTACAGCCTGATTATCGAAAATTAACCCATTCGCAATTACGAAGATAAAAATAGTTCAGCATTTTTTTTTATTTTGTTTATTATTCAATAGCGCAATTAGAAGTTAGCAAAAAAAAAAAAAAAAAAAAAAAAACAGGATTAATAGGTATTTAATTGAACTACTGAATTTTTCATATTTAAAATTAAACTTTAACGATAAGTACTTTGAATAGACGTACAAACTTACTTTAAATATATTTTGAAGGTAAAACGTTTAACCCTAGAACTACCGGAAATTTTACTCAAGTTTTATAAAAACATTCTACACCAGAATTTTTACTTAAAACTATTTAATTTGTTTATTTAACTTATTATTGTCTGATTTATACATTTAGTTTGTTTTGAAGAAATTTCTGGTTTGAATAAATATTTTGAATGTACATGTCGGGTCCATTGGACCCTTCTGGTAGACAGAGGGTTAATATAATTTTGAATAGTTTAATTTCAAATCTGTTAAATTCGTATTATATTTTTTATAGGTTTTCATTTCGTTTGCTGATTTAGTTATGGAATATTGCACGAAAAAACTCCCAAATGATGTATTATTTATATTGTTTTAAGAGCAATCGGGTTCATCCTTTGTAAATGGTTTGAACAAATATTTAAAAAATATTCTTGCTTTAAAAATTACTATAAAACACATAAAAAATCAGTAAAATGAAAATCACTTTTCAAACAAATAGCATTGAATGTACTTTTTGCTTTCCATTAGACGTTGAAAAAATCGAATGTGTGATGTTTAGAGGTTAAAAAAATTGCAGTAAAAGCAAAACTTATGAGTTAGGTCATTTCCACCAGAAATATGATGCCAGCGTTACTCATGGACATGGGGATCATTAATATTGCATTCAGACCAAATGAGTTCTTTTTTCGTAATTTTGTGTTGCAAATTTAAGAAGATCCCTGCTTGAAAATTAATTTAAAATCGATTAAATTCAGAAAATTGTATCTCATTTTTATGATTTTTAATGATCAGTATTGAAATCAGAACCAATTAAAAGCTGAAAATTGAGATACAATTTTCAAATAAATTTCATTTGAAATTATGTTTTTCTATTTAGTGTAAGAAATGAAATTGTGCGTGTTTAGAAGTTAAGAAAGATCACAATAAAGCACAATTTATGGGTTAGGTCGTTGATAACATCAGTACGATTTAAAAAATTTACGTTTCTCACTAACATAAATTTTACATTATAATGTATATATACGCTATACCAACGAGAATTTTACTAAATACTACGCCAATTGGTTGATGTTTTTTCTTCGGCTTATCGGGAAAATAATATATTTTTCTGTTACACCAGCCAAGAAAACGAGCATTCTGATATTTAAAGCTGAGGGATTTTACTGTGGTTACGATACAAACGTCGCGATTTCTGATCATTTTTATAATGATTTGTGGACGAAAATGCACAAATATCGGTTATTATTGCTATATTATTTCATTTTAATTTATTATACCCGGAAGGCCCATCATAATTGACACGGGCAACGCCGGGTAGTTCTGCTAGTTACTATATGTAATTTTTTCCACAAATATGAAAGAGAATTTCGTATTGACATTTATGAAGTACTTTAAGAGTTTAGAGATTATTAAAATTAAAATAAAAAATAAATCTTATGAAAGAAAGCATTTGTATAAAAAATTATTTTCATTAAAAATAAAATGGGATTGATTTTTTTTTTTTTCGTAAAAGTTTCAATAAAAATATTTTACCTTTCTCTGAAATGTATTTCAACTGAAGCATGTAATTATTTAAAAGAAACACAATCCCCTTTTAACAATAATCTTTAATTAATTTAATAGGCATAGAAAATAAGTACTATGTTTTTAATCAGTGATAACAAGAAAAAATGTTTTTAACAGCGTTATGATTTTTTTGTGCTTTTTATGTAGCGCCATAGTAACAATAAATCATGCATGATAATGATGAAAATCAAAAGAGCGTCGTTTAAATTAGAATATTCATAACATAAAAAGATTATTCCAATTATAGTTATGTAGATAAGTTAGAACTCATTAAAAAAGATTTCTTTCGCGAGAAGAGTTCTTAATTTTATTCATTAATGTTATTTCATGGCAAATATCATTATCGATAAATAACAATTTGTTTTTCGAGGGAAAAAATATTTAACGAAGCATGAATTTTTAGTTATTTTTTGTAAAATGAAAAGATGATAGAAATAATTAAATATTTAGGAAGGAAATAAATTTTTCGATATTGTTTAATTTATTTTATAGCTATTAAGTTAAATTACATGAACAAACTTTGCAATAAAAACTCGTTCAAAGAAGCTCATATTTTTCTTATGAATTTTTTATGCAGAATTCAACTTTTGAAGATTTCGCCTAAAAAGGTATAATACTATAATTGCAATGTCGTTTTCTCTATAATTTTTTTAATACGCTAAAAGGAAGTTGTATCCACGACTATATAGGCCTTCAATGAAACAGAAATATTTCACGATTTTCCCATTCACAACAAGCTGTATCAAAACATCAAGCTGTATAACATCTAACAGCTATCAACATTGACTATACGGCATTGAGCGACTTTCGAAATATTGGTCAATTTTGGTAGAACAGTGGCCGATACCTTTGTGCTACCTGGGAGATGAAAGTCTAAAATGGAATTTCTTTCCGTTCTCTTGTGATTCCGCCTTAGTAGGTTTTACAACATATATATCTATATCTGTATATATGTATACCGTATACACTTGTATATAAGTCGACCCCACCCCCCTCCTCACACACACTCTCCAATTCTAAAGTAAAATTTTGAAAAAAATTGAATTTCCGTGTTTAAGTCAAACCACATTTCTGGTAGTACGTTGAAAAATGATTTGTAATTGTATATAAAAAAATTAATAAATTTTAATTAAATTAATAAATTTTTTTCACGTTTCTAATCAGACTTTTTTTCTAAAAAGTTAAACGCTTTAAAACTGTATAATTATGCAAAATTGAAGAAGTTTAAACTATTTTGAAACCTATTCACATCAATTTAATGATACTTAAAAAATATTTAAAAAAGCTATTTGAACCTTATTTACAAGTGTAAACAGCTTCTTAGACTGCTGAAATTTAGTACTTCTTTGTATTGTAGGACTTTTAGGAGAGATATCTAGAAGCATTCTCAAGTTGAACTGTTTTTAAAAAGGGGATTAGAATGTTGAAAAGAATGTTCTGTATTGAAGGGAATTATATCCCAACAGAAAATGGCTGCAGAACAATTACAGGGACATTATTGTTGAGCTTTTTTTTTTTTTTATCAATCACAGGAAAATAACCATTTTCCGCTTTTAATATCTCTCTCGAACCTAGACCCATATTACACGAATTTTATTCGTTTGACACCACTTTTTGTTACTTATTTGACTTAACTTTTATAAATCTCGAAAATGTCGTAATTAAATAAAATCAATTTTGTAACTCTCGAACAATGCGCACTCCATCATATTTTCTCTCCTTTTCTTTTTTTTTTCTTTCAAAAGAAGTGGCAAGCTGAGTAAATTAGACTTTATGAGATGAGAAGAATGTTTACAGAGTTGCTGCCGACAAGGCATCTGAACTAAGCCGTAATTCTAAATTAACTGAGTTATTTTGTAAATAGTAACATGTAAATGCGTTGTAAATATTAAATTTATTAGTCGATGAAAAGTTATCGAGTTTTAATTTGTAACTAAGATAGTTTCCACCCCGGATTCTAAATCATATGTTACAGAAGTGGCTCCCCAACGTCGGGCTCGAACAGAAGCAAGATATGAACATAAGTATTATTTTAGGTAGCTTTCTTTACAAAAAGCTACCTATTGCAGCCGTTCGGAGGAAAGCGATTTCAAAAAATTTTGGTATATTTTCATCGATCATGACCCCCAGATCCCGAAACCACCCTCCGTTCAAAATTGATATATATATATATATCTGACCTATGTCACACTGTAACTCTCGTATTTATGAACCGATTTGGATGTAATTCGGTGTGTACATAGTACATACCAATGTCTCGACCGAGATCGTTGGCCAGCTTCATCCGCCATTTTGTTTCAAAATGGCGGCTATTTAAAATTTTTAAAAAAATTTAAAATTTGAAATGTGGTACCAAAAAATTGAAAATGGAAAAATATTTTTTTCTTATGTATTTGACTTTTATACAAAGACTCCGTAGCAGTTTTTGTTTCGTCTATATCTTAAAAAATGGCTGAGTTATAGCATTTTGAATTTCTAGCGAAGCTGACATTTTGAATCGTCCTGAATTTTGTCACGCGATAAAAGGCGTATTTATGAACCGATTTGGATGTAATTTCGTTTATACATAGCACAGACCAATGTCTCGAACGAGTTCGTTGGCTAGCTTCATCCGCCATCTTGTTTAAAAATGGCGGCCATTTAAAATTTTAAGAAAAATTTAAATTTGAAAGGTGGTAGCAAAAAATTGAAAATTGAAAAAAATATTTTTTTTCTTATGTGTTTGATCTTGATAAAAAGATTCGGGAGCAGTTTTTGTTTCGTCTATATCTTAAAAAATGGCTGAGTTATAGCATTTTGAATTTCTAGCGTGGCTGACATTTTGAAACGTTCTGATATTTGCCACGTGATAACAGACGTATTTATGAACCGATTTGGATGTACCTTGGTGTGTACATAGTACATAACAAACAACTCAACCGAGTTCGTTGACCAGCTTCATTCGCCATCTTGTTTCAAAATGGTGGCCATTTAAAAAAATTTAAAAAAAAATTAAATTTAAAATGAGATACCAAAAAATTGATAAATGAAAAAGATTTTTTTTGTATGTGTTTGACCTTAATACAAAGATTCCGGAACAGGTTTTGTTTCGTCTACATCTAAAAAAATGGCTGAGTTATAACATTTTGAATTTCTATTGTGGCTGACATTTTAAAACAACCTGATATTTGTCACGCGATAACAGGCGTATTTATGAACCGATTAGAATGTAACTTGGTCTGTAAATAGTACATACCAATGTCTCGACCGAGTTTGTTGGCCAGATTCATTCGCCATCTTGTTGCAAAAGGGTTGCCATTTTTAAAAAAAATGTAATTTAAAATTTAAAATGAGGTATTAAAAAATTGGAAAATGAAAAAGATTTTTTTTATGTGTTTGGCCTTGATACAAAGATTCTGGAGCAGTTTTTGTTTCTGAAAATTTGTTCTTTTGTTTATATCTTAAAAAGTGGTTGAATTATAGCACTTTGAATTTCTATCATGGCTAATACTGTGAAACGATCTTGTATTTGTCACGCGATACCATACGTATTCGCCTATTTCGATGGAAGAAGGCATGTGGATAGTATACATCAATATCTCGACCAAGTTCGCTGGCCAGCTTCATCAGCCATCTTGTTTCAAAATGGCGGCCATTAAATTAAAAAATATATATATTTAAAGTGAGGTGCAAAAAAATTAGAAATTGAAAAAAGTTTCTTTCTTAAGTATTTGACCTTGATATAAGGATTCAGGAGCATTTTTTGTTTGTCTTTATCTTAAAAAAGGGCTCAGATATAGCAGTTTCAATTTCTAAAGTGGGTGACATTTTGAAAAATCTGATTTTTTGCCTGCGACAGCACTCGTATATATCAACCGATTCCGATATGAGTGAGCATGTGCACAGCAATTACTAAGGTCTCGACCAAGTTCACTGGTTAGCCTCATCTACCATGTTGTCTTAAAATGGCAGGCACTTTAAGAAATCGCCGAATTTGGCAGCCAAATATAAGTGACTTTAAATAAAAGCAGTTTGGATAAAGCTGACTAATTTCGCGAAATTCTCATTCATAATGATTTAGTATTGATAAAAATTAGTATTGAATCTCCTACATTCGGTTTCCACTTAATTGAGCTTCGTGTGTTTGAATAATATAAGTTGGCTTTTTAAAAATAAGGAATATGAAAGCTACCTCTTCCTCCCGGCACTGGCCGGAAGGACTTTTTAAATTGTGTTAAACTGTTTTAATAAGAAAATTTAGATACTAAAGTACAAAAAAATATACAAAAGTACTTTTGATTCATCCGAAATCTGAGGATTTTTGAAAATTGTATTTGATTCGTCCAGAATCGAAATATTTGGGAAATATTCTATTCAACCTGAATGATATTTTCCTTGGAATTGAAATACGAAAAAATCGTCTGCAGCTTCAAGTATTTTAGTATCTGAATTAAATGAAGATATTCATAAGAGAAATATATCTAATAATTATTATTGAAAAATAAAAATTGTTTGGTTTATTTTATACACTAGGGGGCTCTGCCCCCTACGAGCTACGCTCGTCAACCCCCGTTCAGACACCGCAGACTCTAACAGCACGCTAATTTGATCGCCTTTAAAAAGATTTCGGAAGATTGAATTATAATTTGAATCTGACAATTATATTCTGACGTAATTTTCACCAAACTTTCTTTCTCTTTTTAATATTCACGTCAAAATACTTTTGTTAGAAATGAAATATTATGATCATCTTAAAATGTCAAGTAAATGTCTCGCGCAATTTTTAAATTAAAACTGTTTTGCAATATTATTTTTTGTTCATTTTACGTAATAAGTGTAATATGACGTAAATTCTCCTATTTAGGACTTCTAACGCATGTTACTGAATTTATTATTTTACAATATTCTTTCTCATTTAAAATTCACGTGTAACTATAGTTTTATGACGTAATTTTCAATGAGTTCCTGCTTTTTATATTTCTTGTTTATAATAGTCACGTGTAAAATAAATTTTTAATTTGAAGCAAACATTACTGTTTTCGCTGATTATACAGTTGGCAACAGTTTAAATTAATGCAATTTTCTAAAATTTGTAAAAAATATCTCTCGAAATGCTGAGAATTTGAATTTAAAATAGAAATAAAACCTCGAAAAATTATTCAAATTAAAATACTAACTGCAATCTGCACACCAGGAAATTCTGACGCATAAAATGATCTAAAAATGATTAAATTCCTATGTACAGTTTTTGCTCCTATAAAACTTTTTTAATGGAACGATTTTGTCTAACTTTGGCATTAAATATCTCTTAAAATAATTCTTCGATTTGAAAACTGTCTGCATCAGCGTGTTTATCAAACATTTTTCTATAACACTACCGATTTTCATATTTTTGTATGCAACAGTTTTTTTAATATTAACGAAGAAAGACCTCCGGTCACAAAAAAATCAAAACCGGCGGCGGCGGCGGCGGTGACAGCGGTAGTTACTTTTTTTTAGAATAGAGAGATTTATATAGTTGCACTGAGCTATATTATTATTGAAGGTATTATTATAAATGAGTGCTTGGCATTATTTTAATTATTATATGAAGAATTGATTTAAATTATTCGCAAATAATGTTTGATATTATTGTGTAAAAAAAAAAGAAAAAAAAAAAAAAAAAGACAAATAGTTGGTGTCATTGCCGAAACGTCAGTGAAGGCTTACTGTGGAGACACGAAAAGTTTTGGTTTCCGTTAGTCTGTCTGTCTGTTAGTCTGTCTGTCTGTTCCGCGATAACTGCCGCAAAAAGCATCCGATCGGCTTGAAATTCACTGGGCATGTTGATGAGGTACCCGGACTTAGCTGTATAGTTTTTGGTTAAATTTGGTTCATTCGTTCGGGAAATATGGAACATTTTATTTTGCTCTATAATGCTTTTCAATGGCAAGTCAGACGATTTTCAGATTTTCATTTGTTGAAAGAAATGGCTCATATGAAAAATGGATTTAAATGGCAAATTTTTGATGCTGAAATTTTTAAATAACATTATTACATTATTCCAATAAATTATGTCAATATATTTGCGAGATTTTTTTAATTCGGTTTATAATATTGGGAGGAATTTTATGCATGTTTTCCAATAATATAAAGGATTTTGTTTTATCAAATTGACATAATGCATATTTCATTTTTTTTTCATTCTCTGTTGCCTAGCAACGTATTAGGTCCTAATAATATTAGTATAATTGCGTGTATAATGCTTGAGTAAAGCCAACGTCAAAACAGATGAATTAATGCATTTGTATCTTTGCATATAGAAGGATTTTAGCCCAGAAATAAAAATAGGCAATATTTCATTTATTTTATTTATTTTATTGAAATATTTTGCTTAAAAATACAAAAGTTCATTATTTTCATAGAGAATAACGTAACATTTTCCCATAACATTTACCAATATTTCTTTAATTGTTGCCAAGAAAATCAAAACCCGGAATAATATTTTCTTTTAAACAATTTTCAATTGAAAGATTTTGACGTGAAACAGGAAAATGAAAAAAAAATTAAGAATAAAAAAATTAATATGGCGACATATTGGGAATAAAAAGAAAACTCTCAAGTATTTCTTAATATTACAAGATGAAAGGTTTTGAGTAAGTACGAATAGCAGATGAATTAGACGTCATTTATCAAAAAAAAAAAAAAAAAAAAAAAGATGTTGGAATAAAAATACCTTGGCTAAAATAAAATGAACTATTATTTACGGAGGAAAGAGATAGATGGAGATGCAGTATGCCGTAAAAACAGTTTGCAATATGATGTGCGTTATCGCCCAGATTTAAATGCCATTATTTGGCCCAAACAAAACAAGCACGTGGAACAGGGACCGAAATCTTTGACTTCATCCGTGCCTTTTTTCTGTAAAATGAAAATGATCTGCTTATATTTAAGCATTCTAAAGTAGCATTTCATCGTATTATGAATTAAAAACTGTATTACTAAAAATATTTTTCTTTTCTTTCTTTCTTTTTTTAAGCACGCCGTTGTGTTTCGGTCGAATGTAGCGGATTTTAAGGTTACATTTTTTGGCGTCACTTCAAGATTTATTGTTTGCGTACGGTTAACATGAGGATTTTATTTTAAATTTTAAAGTTATTAATTTATATAAAAAAAAACTTATGCTTATCCTTATAAATCACAGCGTAAAAAAAAAAAAAAATCTATGATATACTATAACCATCCGCACAATCAATAAAAAATTACGAATGTAAACTTAAATAAACTACGGAGGGTTCAGGGGGGCAGCCCCCCTGAAGAAATGAACTTTTGATTTAAAAAGTTACCAGAATTAGCAGCTCATCAGAACTTCAGAACATCAGTGTATAACCACTTGTTTAACACATTTAATTTCTGAAACTTTATGAAGTATTTTGTATTCTTATAAATATTTATGTAATTTGAAAACTTTAAAAAGCGATTTGTAGGAAGATGAATATTACGCAATGAGTGTTAAAAAACAATGACTTGCAAAGATGACGTTGAGGCTCCTGATCTGCAGATTTACTAGTTATATTGAGTTTTGAAAGATATTGTATGTTATCTATGTTCTATATATGTTATAAATTACGTAAAAGTAAATTATTTTGCTAAGAGTTATTCGTAACACGAATTAAGTTTGAAGTTAGCTAAAACATAGTTAGTTC
Source organism: Maratus speciosus (assembly GCA_963932465.1). Taxonomy (NCBI): domain Eukaryota; kingdom Metazoa; phylum Arthropoda; class Arachnida; order Araneae; family Salticidae; genus Maratus; species Maratus speciosus. The sequence goes on from OZ010792.1 coordinate 247,250,876, forward strand.
AAATGATGGCATTTCTTTCTAAGGGTAAGAAAATTGATTTAATCACATTAGCTTCAGAATTAAAAGTAGAAATAAGTAGCGATGATAAAGTCCTCGAATTACGTGATAAAATTGTAAATAGTGAGGCATTTAAAGATAACATAGATTTTGTACAGGGAATTTTTGAAAATTTCGTAGAAGAAAGAAAGACTCTTGGGGAAGAGAAACGTTTAGCGGAAGAAAGAGAATTTGAGCTACAGAAGCCCAGGTTAGAAGCGGGAACAAGAGATGTTGTTGTAAATACAAGCAACACTTAGAAACTTCTTCAATCCGCATTGACTTGGAAAGGTTTTACCCGATTTCAATCCTGAAAAGGATGATATGAACTTATTTTTAATAACTTTTGTGAGGCAAATGAAACTTTTAAAGGTTTCTAAAGAACTGTGGATTACGTATTTAATTGGAGTCCTTCCAAATGAAATCGGTAAATTAATAGCTCGTGAACCGGAAGAAAAATTTGAGGATTATTCTTATATTAAAGATATATTGTTGCAGAGGTTCAAGTTAACTGCTGAAAGGTTTAGAGTTTTGTTTAGTCGACATCCAAAGCGAACCGATATTAGCTGGAAAGAATATTATTTTGAGATTAGAAGCTATTTTGAGGGATGGCTATCCGAATTAAATATAAATTCCTTTGAAAAATTATCGGAATTAATTATTGCTGACCAATTAAAGAAAAAGGTTTCCCCTGATTGCAAAGAACATTATTTAGACCAATGGGAGAATTTAACATATCCTGTTGAATTAGCTGAAAAGTTAGATTTATATGATAATTTGAGGTCACACAAAGTAGAAATAAAGAGATCAAATAAAATCAGTGAGGTCGGGAATTCTAATCGCTTTGAAAAAACGCCTTTAGATTTGAAAAGAAATGAGTTTGGTAAAATTGGCAATCAAAAGGAGTCCAAGAGAAATAAAATCAATTATCTTTCGAATGTAAATCGACCAATGTTAAGTTGCTATGGTTGTGGAAACCAGGGAGTTATTAAATCCAAGTGTCCAACCTGTTCTCCGAAAAATGTATCGGTGCACTTTCAATCACCAGAATTTCGTACATGTAATATGCAAACATCACCAATCTTATTGGTAAAAATAAGCATAAATGGTCTCTCTGGCACAGCTTGTGCTGACACTGGCGCAACACATTGCGTTGCGGGTGAAGTTTTGTATTCTTTATTGAAAGACCAAGGTGTGAAGTTTGAAAAAACTCAAATGATCGTAGTCTTAGCGGATGGGCTACAAAACACTATCGAAGTTTATAAAACAGAAGTTCATGTTAAAATTGAAGGTCGCGACGTTAAAACAACACTTTATGCTCTGCCGAATGCCAGAAATAATCGTACAATTTTGGGAATCGATTTTTTACGCAAAGCAAAAATTGTTTTGGATGTAGTGAATCAAGAATGGTTCTTTGCTGATAGATGTAGGTGGAAGTATAGATTCGCTGAAGATACATATAGACCTTCCAGTGAATTAGCGATAAAATCCGTTGAATTAGACACCGTTTTTCTTAGAGAAGATGAAGGTAGACATCTCACTTCAGAGCAACAAGTTGAATGATCTTCTTGAAAAATTTACTAGTAGCTTCCAACTAGGGGAAGAGGCTACACCTAAAGTTAAACATTATATTGATACTGGATCACATCCTCCTGTAGCAGTATCCCCTTACCACATGTCACCTGCGAGAAAGGAAATTTTGCGTAAAGAATTAGATGAATTACTCTATAAAGGTAAAATAGAAGAGTGCGAGTCTCCTTATGCCTGTCCTGTAGTATTGGTCCCAAAACCAAATGGAAAAATTCGCCTTTGCCTCGATTATTGAAAATTAAATGCCATCACAAAGACAGATAATTATCCATTACCGTGAATAGATGATTTGCTCCATGAAGCCAAACATACACCTTATATGACCACTATTGATCTGAAGTCTGGATACCACCAAATTGAAATAAATGCTGCTGATAGAGACAAAACTGCATTTATTTGTCCATTCGGAACTTTTCGGTACATTAGAATGTCTTTCGGATTGAAAAATGCCCCAGCGATCTTTCAGAGATTAATAGATAACTTTAGAAAGTCCCTCAAAGACATCTTTATATTGTCTTATTTAGATGATATTATAATTTTGTCGGAAAGTTTTGAGAAACATTTGTCTGACTTACAAGCAGTTTTTAATAAATTATCGGAATTCAGATTGTATTCTAATCGTGAAAAATGCAATTTTGCCTGCCCCCGTGTTAAATATTTAGGACATTGGATAACAAGCTCTGGAATCGAAGTTGATCCTGGAAAAACCGCTGCAATTCAACAAATGCCTGCTCCTAAGTCTGTAAAACAAGTTCAATCTTTTTTGCAGTCCTGCTCCTGGTACAGACGTTTTATTCCTAAATTTTCAGATATAACTAAACCTCTAAGTAATCTTACGAAGAAAAATGCAACTTGGAAGTGGGAAGAAGCAGAACAAAGCGCTTTCGAAACATTGAAAAGTTCATTAATCAATTCTCCAGTACTAAAACGAAATGATCCGACCAAGCCCTATCTTCTTCGTACAGATGCCAGTGGTTATGATCTAGGCGCTGTCCTCCTCCAGGGTCAGGGAGAAGAAGAGCATCCAATAGCATGTGCAAGTCATGAAGAACCTTCTTGTGAAATTTGCACAATTTCGATTGATATGCCTATTAGATCCCCTAAAGATATCCGAGAAGAGCAATTAAAGGATAAGATTTAAAGAAAATTATCGAAGCGTTTGAATCTAAAGAAAATAATACAGATTTTGCTAATTGGACTTAACGTGATTACCTCTTAAACCAAGGAGTCTTATATCGTTACTCTCCAGAATCAGATTCAGATGAAGCACAATTGGTTGTTCCTATTCAAGAACGGAAAGAAGTCTTGAAGAAATACCATGATTCACCGACCGCAGGCCATTATGGAGCCGAGGGAACCTATTACAGGGTATCCCAGAGATATTACTGGACCGGAATGAGAAAAAATATTGCAGATTATGTTAAAAATTGTGTAGATTGTATTCGTTATAAAGCGAGTAACCAAAAACCTGCTGGACTTTTACAAACACCTGTTCATAGTCAAAGATTTGAGACCCTCTCAATAGACTTATTTGGACCCTTGCCAGAAACAGCAGATGGGAAAAAGTGAATTTTTATGATCGAAGACTGTAGCACAAAATGGGTAGAACTTTTCATCTTAAATAACGCAACAGCCACGGAATGTGCTGTTACCTTAATTGAGGAAGTGTATTTAAGATATGGTTTTCCAAGAAAAATCATTAGCGACAATGGTCCGCAATTCATCAGTGCTGTGATGCAACAAGTTTGTTTTCTCTTAAAGAGAGATCAAAGTTTAACTCCGGTGTACCACCCTCAGGCAATCCGGTTGAAAGAAAAAACCGAGATCTAAAACCCCGCTTAGCGATGCTAGTTGGAGATGATCATACAACATGGAGTGAAAAATTACCAGAAATCCGTTTTGTCCTTAATACTGCAAGATGTAGTTCCACAGGTCACACAGCTGCATATTTAATGTTCGGTCGTGAATTACGTACCTCCGATGATGTTGCTCATGACTTACGCTCTGTAATTGCGAATTATAATTTCATACCCGAAATAACTCCTTATTTAAAAAAGTTTGCTCAAATTACTATGCAGGTAAGAGATCGCACAGAACAAAGCCAAGATAAGCATAAATATTATGCCGACAAACATTTAAAAGCTTCTGAACAATATAAACCAGGCGACCACGTCTGGGTTACTTTGCATCCCATTAGTCAAAAGAAAAGTAACAAAACAACTAAATTCATGCCCCGTCGCGATGGCCCCTATGTTATTTTAAAACAAAGATCTCCTACTTCTTATACCATTGCCACTAAAGAAAACCCCTTTTCTCCCTTAGGAAATTATCTTATATCAGCTTTGTGTCCTTACACGCAAGATGATAGTGGATGCTCTAAAGGCTTTATTCGTCCTAGACGCAGACCCGGGAAACGTCAGACGCCCAGCCAGCAAATATTTACGAAAGGATAAAAAAACACGAGACCAATAGAGGATTTTAGGCACCAGAAAGCATCCCGAAGGAATCCACCCAGGAAATGTACACTGCATCTGACGGACCAGTAATGCAGCGTGAGGGGAAGAGTGTAACGCTCGAAGAATACGCATTCCATCATATTTTCTCTCCTTTTCTTATTTTTTCTTTCAAAAGAATTGACAAGCTGAGTAAATTAGACTTTATGAGATGAGAAGAATGTTTTCAGAGTTGTTGCCGACAAGGCATCTGAGCTAAACCGTAATTTTAAATTAACTGAGTTATTTAGTAAATAGTAACATGTAAATACGTTGTAAATATTAAATTTATTAGTCGAAGAAAAGTTATCGAGTTTTAATTTGTAACTAAAATAGTTTCCAAGCCGGATTCTAAGTAATATGTTACAATTTTCTTTTATTTTTTTTCGATATCCAACTCAAGCGTTTTAAGCGCATTTTGAGAGAGCATAATGCACCCATGGTCCCGAACGGGTTAAAAAACTTGACCATTTGCCGATTATCTGCAATTTTTTTTAAAACTTGTGTATAAGTCGATCCCCATTTTCAACTCCCAAATTTTGTCCAAAATTCTTCGACTTATACGCGAGTTTATACGGTATATTGATGACACATTTATGATTAACAGTAGAAGAAATTGATAATCTAAAACAGAATTTAGATGAAAATATTGTTATTATTTGTTTTATTGCCTGAGTAAGTGCTAGAAGTCGTTTACATAACCCATTAATATAAAAAAAAAAGCTTAATTTACAGAAAACAGAAAGACAGGAAAGTACTAAAAGTTAAGTAAAAGTTTAGCAAGAGAAAATCAAGTTAAACGTTAAAAAGACGAAGCTCGTTATATTTCATGTATGTGATCAAAATCGAAAATTTCATTTTTTTTTTTGCTAAATCTTCTGTACTAATAAAATAAAAAATCGCTTTGTCTGTCTGTCTGTGTGCGATGGCTAGCGAAAACTACTGCACGTAGGAGTATGAAAATTTAGATGTAAATATCCCAAGACATGTCCTGATGCACCTGAGTCTCAGATTTTTAATTTTTTAAGGGCCAGATCCCCTGGGCCCCTTTAAGTTTGTATGCACGAAATTGTTAATAACATGCCTCTTTCCTGTCCTATCTTCGTCGTTTTTGGGGTGAAATCTCCTTTCAGTTTCTGCCCTATTTACACATTTCAGTTAAGACCCTGGTACCCTTGCAAGAGGCCCAGTACAGGGCTCCTTGAAGTTTTAGTGCACTAAATTGTTAATAACATGCCTCTTTTCTATCCGATCTTCTTCGTTTTTGGGGTGAATTCTCCTTTCAGTTTCTATCCCATTTCTACATTTCAGTTAAGACCCTGGCTCCCTTGCAAGGGGCCCGGTACAAGGCCCCTTGAAGTTTTAGTGCACTAAATTGTTAATAAATTGCCTCCTTTTAATACGATCTTCATTTTTGGGATACTTTCTCCATTTAGTTACTCTCTCGTTTCTACATTACTATTAAGACCATGGGCCCGCATAGGGTCCCGTAGGGCCCCTTAAATTTTTTGTGTGCCATGAGTTTTCTACACCCTAATTTTCTCACCTTCGCAGTGCGTTATTTTAAAGTTGAGTCTTGAACACTTTTCCTTAGACCAACACTCACAGATTTTTGTTGGGGCCCTAGGGCCCTTTTTTAAGAATTTCCCAATTTTTTTGAATATTTCATTTAAATTATATTCTAATGATTAATTCATACCCTATGCTTAATCTCAACTAATCGAAGATCTAAAACGCTAAGTACTAAAACTTTGTAACATGTTTTCATGTTAGGGCCCTGTTCTCAACTATCAGTTGGCCTCTATTATAACTCCCTTAAAAATAGTCCCATTCACTAGCTTTTTTTTCAACAACATCTTAGGTTCTCCAGCTATTACATGAACGACAAAAAAATATTTCAGACTTCAACTACCACCAATTTTGAATATAAATCGTCTTCTTGGAGCCCTTAGTGCATCTTCTTTAAAAATGATTCCAATTCCTTGCAATTTTTTTTACCATGGTTATAGCATCCTCAAATTACATTAAAAACTACTAAAAAGTGTATTTATACCAAACTACATGCCACTTAAGTCCCTGCCCACTTGGGGCCCGGTACAAGGCCCCTTAAAGCTTTTGCACCATAAATTATTAATAAATTGCCCCCCTTAATCCGATCTTCATTTATGGAACCATTTTTCCATTTAGTTATTCTCCAGTTTCTATATTCCACTTAAAATCGTGGGGCACGTTAGGGTCCTGTAGGGCCCGATCCGGGGCCCTTCAACTTTTTGTGCCCTATGCATTTTTTATACCCTAATTTTCTCCCCTTTTCATTGCATACTTTTAAACTTGAGTCTTGGACTCTTCCCCCAAGACCAACACCCTCATATTTGTAGTGGGGCTCTAGGGCCCCTTTTAAATGATTTACCCCATTTTTGCGCATTTCTTTAAAATATTATTCTAATGATTATTTCATACCCTATTATTAAATTTAACTAATTGAAGATCTAAAATGCTAAGTACTAAAACATTTTAACAAGTTTTCATGTTAAGGCCCTGCACTCAACTATAAGTTGGGCCCTTTTGGGTCCCCTGTTATAGCTCCCTTAAAAATGGTCCGATTCACGAACTTTTTTTTTTCTAAGAACATCTTAGGTTCCCCAGGCACTACATGAACGGCAAAAAAAATTTGCAGACTTCAGCTACCACCAATTTTGAATATTAATCGTCTTCTTGGGGCCTTTGTTGCAGCTTCTTTAAAAACTATCCTATTCTATTGCAATTTTCTTTAACATAGTTTTAGCGTCTTACAGCTACTTTAAAACCCCTAAAAATTATCTTATACCCAACTACATTCCATTTAAGACCCTGGCCCCCAGGGCCCGGTCTTTCTTCATACCTCAGCTACCACCTTTTTCGAAGATTAATCTCCTTTTTCAGCATCAACTTACGTCTATTCAGTACAGCCGTGAATTAAAAATCGCGTTACTTTAAAGATAACTTTAGATAAAGTATTTCATCCGTTTATTAAATATCGTGTTAATGCTAACAGTAATTCATGAAATTTACAAGGTGAGGAGGCATCTTCCACCGCTTGGTGGCGCGTTATTTCTTCCGGTTTAAGGACCCAATTTCAACGAAATTTGCTTCCTTCAACTTAGATTACAATTCAGCTGCTTTCTGTATTATGAAATTTTATCTTAGACTTTAGTTACCAACATTTTCTAGCATTAATGTTGCATTTTTTTTTTTTTTGATTCTGTGGGCTTGATTCCTACAACGTTTGGCTCACTCAACTTGGTTTTCAATTGTCTCCGGCACGTGCGGGCACTTCCGGTAAATGCTGCCATAGGTAGTGGGCACATGTTCGCACATGGGTTACATGTTCGTTCGGAAAGAAGTTTGATGAGAACACTGCGGAAGGCAATGGGGCCTCCGAAATTAGGATCATTTAAAAGAATTTCCAAAGATATAAAATCATACAACCTTAAGTTTTGTTTAAGGTTATATTATTTACAAACCCCGGACAACACCGGGCGGGTCTGCTAGTATATACTAATAAAATAACAAATCGCTCTGTCTGCCTGTCTGCATGCCTGTCTGTCTATATGCAATGGCTAGCGAAAACTACTGCACGTAGAAATCTGCAAATTTAGATGTGAATATCCCAAGACTGGTCCTGATGCACCTGAGTCTCAGATTTTTAATTTTTTAAGGGCCGGGGCTTCTGGGACCCTTTAAGTTTTTATGCACTAAATTGTTAATAACATGCAACTTTTCTGTCCGATCTTCTTCGTTTTTGGGGTGAATTCTCCTTTCAGTTTCTGCCCCATTTCTACATTTCAGTTAAGACCCTTTCACCCTGTCAAGGGGCCCAGTACAGGGCCCCTTGAAGTTTTAGTGTACTAAATTGTTAACATGATTCTTTTCTATCCGATCTTTTTCGTTTTCGGGGGAAATTCTCCTTTCAGTTTTTCCCCATTTTCACATTTCAGTTAAGACCCTGGAACCTTTGCAAGGGTCCCAGTACAGGGCCCCTTGAAGTTTTAGTGTACTAAACTGTTAATAACATGCCTCTTTTCTATCCGATCTTCGTCGTTTTTGGGGTGAATTCTTCTTTCAGTTTCTTCCCGATTTCTACATTTCAGTTAAGACCTTGGCACTCTTGAAAGGGGCCCGGTACAAGGCCCCTTTAAGTTTTAGTGCACTAAATTGTTAATAACATGCCTCTTTTCTATCCGATCTTCTCGTTTTTGGAGTGAATTCTCCTTTCAGTTTCTATCCCATTTCTATATTTCAGTTAAGACCCTAACACCTTTGCAAGGGGCCCGGTACAGGGCCCCTTGAAGTTTTAGTGCACTAAATTGTTAATAAATTGCTTTCTTTTAATCCGATCTTCATTTTTGTGATACTTTCTCCATTTAGTTATTCTCCCATTTCTACATTACAGTTAATACCCTGGGACCGTCTAGGGTCTCGTAGGGCCCGGTACAGGGCCCCTTAAATTTTTTATATGTCATGCGTTTTCCACACCCTAATTTTCTCACCTTCGCAGTGCGTAATTTTAAAGTTGAGTTTTGAACTCTTCTCCTTAGACCAACACTCGCATATTTTTATTGGGGCCCTAGGGCCCTTTTTAAAGCATTTCCCAATTTTTTTGCACATTTCTTTTAAATTATAGTCTAATGATTAATTCATACCCTATGCTTAATCTCAACTAATCGAAGATCTAAAACGCTAAGTACTAAAACTTTGTAACATGTTTTCATGTTAGGGCCCTGTTCTCAACTATCAGTTGGCCTCTATTATAACTCTCTTAAAAACAGTCCCATTCACTAGCTTTTTTTTCTAACAACATCTTAGGTTCTCCAGCTATTATATGAACGACAAAAAAATATTTCAGACTTCAACTACCACCAATTTTGAATATAAATCGTCTTCTTGGAGCCCTTAGTGCATCTTCTTTAAAAATGATTCCAATTCCTTGCAATTTTTTTTACCATAGTTATAGCATCCTCAAATTACATTAAAAACTACTAAAAAGTGTATTTATACCAAACTACATGCCACTTAAGTCCCTGCCCACTTGGGGCCCGGTACAAGGCCCCTTGAAGCTTTTGCACCATAAATTATTAATAAATTGCCCCTCTTGATCCGATATTCATTTTTGGAAACATTTTTCCATTTAGTTATTTACCAGTTTCTATATTCCAGTTAAAATCGTGGGGCACCTTAGGGTCCTGTAAGGCCCGATTCGGGGACCCTTGAACTTTTTGTGTGCTATGCATTTTTTACACCCGAATTTTCTCACCTTTTCATTGCATACTTTTAAACTTGAGTCTTGGACTCTTCCCCCTAGACCAACACCCTCATATTTGTATTGGGGCTCTAGGGCCCCTTTTTAAGCATTTACCCCATTTTTGCCCATTTCTTTAAAATATTATTCTAATGATTATTTCATACCCTATGATTAAATTTGACTAATTGAAGATCTAAAACGCTAAGTTCTAAAACATTTAAACAAGTTTTCATGTTAGGGGCCTGCTCTCAACTATCAGTTTGTCCCTTTTGGGTCCCCTGTTATAGCTCCCTTAAAAATGGTCCGATTCATGAACTTTTTTTTTCTAACAACATCTTAGGTTCTCCAGCCACTACATGAACGACAAAAAAAATTGTAGACTTCAGCTACAACCAGTTTTGAATATTAATCGTCTTCTTAGGGCCTTTGTTGCAGCTTCTTTAAGAACTTCTTTAGCGTCTTCCACCTACTTTAAAACCCCTAAAAAATGTACTTATACCCAACTACATCCTAGTTAAGACCATGGCCCCCAGGGCTCGGTCTTCTTCCTACCATAGCTACCACCTTTTTCGAAGATTAATCTCCTTTTTTCAGCATCAACTTACGTCATTCAGTATACGTTATTCGGTACAGCCGTAAATTAAAATTTGCGTTACTTTAAAGATAACTTTAGATAAGGGATTACATCCGTTTATTAAATATCGTGTTAATGCTAACAGTAATTCATGAAATTTACAAGGTGAGGAAGCATCTTCCACCGCTTGGTGGCGTGTTATTACTTCGGGTTTAAGGGCCGAATTTCAGCGGGATTTGCTTCCTTCAACTTAGATAACAATTCAGCTACTTTCTGTATTATGAAATTTTACCTTTGACTTTAGTTACCAACATTTTCTAACATTAATGTTGCATTCTTTTTTTATTTGGATTCTGTGGGCTTGATTCCTACGAGGTTTGGCTCACTCAACTTGGTTTTCAATTGTCTCCCGCACGTGCGGGCACTTTCGATAAATGCTGCCATAGGTAATGGGGATCTAGATTACAGGTTCGTTCGGAAAGAAGTCTGATGGGAACACATTAGACGCTGCGGAAGGCAATGGGGCCTCCGAAATTAGGTTCATTTAAAAGAATTTCCTAAGATATAAATTCATACAAACTTAAGTTTTGTTTAAGGTTATTATTTACAAACCTAGATCAATGCCGGGCGGGTCTGCTAGTCTTAAATACAATTTTATTTTCCTGGAAATGTAAGCTGCTAAAAATAAATAATCTATTAACAAAAATAAAAAAAGGGATTACGACTTCAGTTTATTTGTTTATCCATTTCTTTACTTACTGTTTATTTCTTATTTTCACAACAAAGTAATTTAAAAAGTTTAGAAAATGTCTTATTTAGAGTGAAATAATTTATGTTTTATCTTTAACTTCTGAAACAAACGAAAAAAAGTTAATATATCCAGGATTTTACTACGTAATAACTTTTTTATAAACGAAACGCATACCTGTAGTATGATTCAGCCGTTTCACTAGGAGCCTTACCTAACTATTTGTTGAGTTCGGTGTTAAAATTGCAATGCGTAAATGTCAAGTTTATAATATTCTTTACTCTATTCAAATGTTCATCTGTGTAATAACGTATTCTAAGCATAACACCGTAGCATGTTTTCATTTGTCTGAGATTTATGTTTCGTCCAAAATATTCATTAAAAACATGCGCTATGTTCCGTAACGCATTTTAACCCATAACCCTTTAAGACTTAGCCAATAACTAAAATTCTATCTTCCTGGGTTATCTATTCCATAAATGCCGGAATCGAGTGATTGTTCTGGTTAACAGAAACTATATTATATGAATTTTATCAACAGATAGTGATTTCAGTTATATCATTCTTTAAAAAAAAAAACTCAAAAAGCTGCCCGGTCTTAAAAGGGTTAAATGCGCGATTTTTTATTTTGTTTCGAAAAAATTATATATGATTCTCTGAAAGGTTTATTACACAGGAAAATAATGAAAAAAATCAGAGATACATTTTTCATGTAATGAGCCATTTTTTTTTTCTTTTGCACATCTGCAACATAAGTATAAACTACTGTCGTGTTGCTGTTTTACGCTAAAATGTTGCAAATTAGTAAATATTTTAAGAAGTATGTCTCCAACTACCTTATTTTATATAATTATTTATTTTATAAAACTTAACCTTTAACCCTTTAATTCCCATGATAGCATATGTTCAAGAAATTACGTAGTTTAGAGAATCTGGCTTTACACCTGAAAATTTCTATTGTTAATTTCGCTTTATTTAAATTCGGAATATCGGTTATTAATTAAAGCAAATATTGCTATTTTAATTTTCTGGTGTGAATTAGGCATATACGAATAAAAAATATCTATAAATTCAAAACATTGTTGTTTCCATATATGCAAAGCTGCGCACTAAAGGTTTAATAAGAGAGTAGTGACATATGCACAGAGCGAATGATTGGATTTAATCCCTTGAGGGGCGGTGGGATATATTATACCCAACCTAATTTTAATGCAGATTCGTAACAGAAACTTTGAATTAAATTTTACTTTTTAAGCTTTGGTGGAAAAAAGTCGCAAAATTGCTTTTCTTCTTTTTCAAGTAAATCTTTTTTAAAATTCCGGTGTGAATTCAATATTACACAAACACAATTGCTTGCCCCTCAAATGGTTAAAACTTTTGTCCGTCCTTTTGTTCGAAAAAGCATATTAAAGGACTTTTTTTCACTGTAGGTAAAGATCAAATTATTGTAGCATAGTTCTTAAGTGCATCATAATCTAGGAGGCATGCATCCTTTTCCTTTCTTGTTTATACTCTTGGGGGAAATCATAAGAGTGGTTAAATAGCTTGAGTATAATTCCCACCAATGGAATGGTGGGAATGCTGTAACTAGAGTTCGTGTACAACAGATTAAAATTACCCTTAAAATAAAAAAGGAATTTCTTTCGTAACTTCTTTAGAATTTTAAGAACAGCGCGAACGCAGTCCCAACTACAAAAAAGTATACACCTCAAGCACACACAATTTGCGGATATGGCGAACGTCAAACCATTGGAGTGCAATGACATGTCTCTGCTCGGGCGAGTTTCCTTCCTGAGCAAAGCTGACACCAGTGCCAGGTAGAGAAACTCCAATGGATAAGAGAAACGACATGATGGCAATAAATTCTGATTGGTCCAAAGCTGTTTTCAACCGCCGCGGGCGATCGACTGCAGCGCTTCCATAGACATTACACAGGACGAAAATAGAGAGTTTTTAAATTTATGTAATTCATAATATTTTGACGCTTGTTTAGATTTTTAACACCAATTTTCAGGCTCAGAAATGTTTATATTATGGATATAAGCACAATTTTGTCTAAGAATTTCGCAATTTTCTTGAACAAATATTTTTTTTCTTCCTTAAGTTTCGTTTTCATTCTGTCAGCACCAGCATTATTCTTTCTTTTTCTGGTTATATTTTAAGATATATATATATAATTTGGATTAATTTTATTTCTATGACTGAAATGTATATATATCCTTGCTTTGTTTCAGTGTAATCGAATCAAAAGTATTTTTTTCCCCTATTTTCTGTCCTCAGTCATGAAAATAGGTGTTGGCGAAGAATGAAAAATCGCCAAGCGCAAAATCCTCCTATGAACTTATCTTGGGACTAATAGAGTCGTTTCGTAAACTTCACATAGATGATTTGGGGTAATGGTTAAAGTACATGTCTGGTAAGGTAAAGGTAGCGGGCTCGATCCTCTTGGCTTCCACTTTTAAAATTTTGTTTCTTTATTGATTTGTTACCAGTTACTCTGCTTTTTTTTAATCGATTCTTGTCAATAAAACTAAATTTATTTATATATTTATTTTTGATAATTTATTATCAGTTAATAAAATATTATAATTTTTTAAATCGGTTCTTCTTAATAAAACTAACTTTTTGTATTTAATATCACCCAAGGGCTATATTTTGATAATTAAAAGCAAACATATATTTTAATGCAATAACATCGAATAAAATTACAACTTAAAATATGTTTATGTCGTAATTTTAATAACATAAAAATATCTAATCACTAGAAGTAACATAATATAGTATTCATTTTTATTAAATTAAGAATAATGCTTCATACATTAAATACGCATATAAATTCAAAACAATTTTGGGAGGATGGGTACGTATGTATTAAGTTGGAAAAAAAAAAAAAAAAAAAAAAAATATATATATATATATATATATATATATATATATGATAGGGGAGGGATGTCAAAGGAGATTAAAGGTGGAAATTTTCTGAAGTGTTAATTTAGAAGATCATTTTTTGTTCTTCTTATCTTACTGCACAATGCCAAATAGAGAAAAAAAAGGGAGTTAAAAAAATTTAAACGAAGTTGCGCTCTCCATTCGACAAATAAATCTGTGTTATCAGTCATCATTGTGGAGCGATCGATTATAATTAAAAATGTAATATATTTATAGGAAAACTAAAAACGATATTCGATTCTAAAGAACTGGAATATAAAATTTCATGCATGACTACCTGCAAATTTCATGCATTTTAAGACACACCATGAGATCCTGAATGTGTGACTTCGTGAAATATGTTTATTTATATAATTACTTATTAATTTCCTAGGCATCCTTAAAATAAATTGTGTATGGAGATAACCAATATACATTTTAGAGGGGGATTATACTTTATTTTTTCATTTTGTTTCCTATGCATTTCAGGAGTGTAAGAAATAAATTAAGTTTTTTATGTAATGTCGGTTGAAGTATATATTTATGAGCAATATGTATATGCAAATATATGTATGAGCTAAGTTCTAAGCCTTAACCACAAAATCCCCCCTCCCCCCCCAAGAAAAAATATAAACATTTATGGCCGTTTAAATTCCCATAGTTTTAAAAATTAACACTAAGAAACTCCTGAAAATATAGAAATAATTTTTTTTTAATATATTGTAAAATAATATTAAAATGCATAAATATATGAATACATTTTATCTAAGTGCAAGGCATATTAAACCATTGGACTGAATTTCCGGATGCGACACCGCAGAAAAGGGAAACGTTGCCTTCTGAGACAGCAATAATCTATAATTCAAGATGTAATTCGCTTATAAGAAAAATAAAAAAAAACTGTTACATTGAAAATCCTTTTAATAATCGTACATGAAGAATCGTGCTTTTATGTTTAAAAATGATTCAGAAAGTTTCGCGTTGTTCAATGATGGAATTCTTCTTTGGAGAATCGCCTTAAGGCTGTTCTTAACTGCTCTGCTCAATAAGCGCGCGCAAAACGTTTTGACACATTTACAAATTCATTTTTTAATGGAAAGGTATAAAATTGCAAAGCCTGGCCATGGAAGCAATTTGCAATCGAGCTGTTTTTTCCATTTTTTGATCAATCAATTACCTATTGAGTTATAAGCAATTTTGATCACGTGACAAACACTTTTTTCGACCTTTTTGAGTGCTCTTTCTTCCTTCGCGCGGAAATTCGGTTCAAAACACCCACTTTGACATTATTTTCTGAAAGATCTATTGCGTTTGCAAAAAAAAAAAAAAATGAAAAAAAAAAAAAAAACAACTCAATTACATAGTTTCTGAACAACAACACCAACTAGTTTAATGTATTTTCGAACAAAAATAACTTAAAACTTATGTCAGAAAGTTGCCCTTTTGGATTTGAGAACATCCTTAAGTAAATTAAGGATGGAGACAACCAATGTAAATAGAATACAAGTATTTTTTTTTTTAAGTATTTCACAATTTTTTTTTTCTTTTTTCCTCAGGAATTTTGAAGGTTGTTTTCAAATTCAAACTAATTACTTTCTACCATATTCACGAGGTTTTTTCTATCCGCAAATGTATACGAATTTGCAAATATTCTTTTCCAGTTTTGAGAAATCGAATAGCTTTTCCCGTTTTTCGATAAATAGAAAAGTCTTCTCCTAAAATGGCAATAAGAATTGCACATTCTGTCAATTTGTAAGGCACTACAGTCATGAAAATTTCGTCATAGTCGACTAATTTATTGTAATTGAAGGTGTGTCAAGTTTTTAGAAAAATGGAAAACGCAGTGCCATTGTTTGGCGAAAGAGATCGGCATTTTTGGGAAAGCACAATACCAAAAAAAAAAAAAAAGAGACCACCTTTAATACATTGTTAAATGGCATATGTTCATAGTTTTTTTTATATTTTGGACAATATATAGGAGATATGTTCTAAATTTGAATATTCATAAAAATATCCATTTTAGTTGAAGGATGCTAAATTTATAAAGTTTTAAAAATAAACGCTAAAATTTCGTTATCAAAATCCCGAAGTTCGAGGAATATTAAAAAATGTTACTGATTATTAATGCGATTATGAATTCTGTTTTTGTAAGATCACTTAGTGATCCTGTTTCTTTTAATATATGTTTGTTTAATACAAATTATAGGGATGGAGACAATTAAATGGAGATATTAAATTTTTGAGTGCTTTTAAAATATATGCTATATATAAAAATGTAAAAAATAATTGTTTTAAAAAATGCTTGGGGTTAACATTTATATTTTGTATTTTTCGGCCCAAATAGATTCACAGACACACAAAAGTTAACATAGATGGTTGTTAAATTCAAAAGGTTTAGAAAATTAACGATAAACCATACGCCCCCCTCCCCCCCCCCCCTTCCCGCAAGCGAAGAAATGCTAGAAAAATTTTATTGATTAAAAATTTGCATAAGAGCATGGATAGTTTTTTATTCCTTTAAAAATGTATTGTAAAATAGTACTGAAATGTGTAATTTCAGTTATTCAATTCGATGAGTTGAGTGATTTGATTTACCATATTTTTATAAAAAGTCTAATGAGAAAGTCAATAAATAAATATCTATTGTTAGATTCTAAATAATCAATTTAAAATCAATATTAAATGTGTTTATGAATAGAGAAATTTCCCTTAGAGAAACTTTTATTATAATATGCACAAAAACAGAAATAAACCCACAATTTGCAATATTTTGATTCGTTCTAAAATATGAGGAAAATTATTTTTTTTACTCTGTTCCATTTCGCAAGAACGCGCATTAAAATAATAATAATAATAATAATAAAAGTAACCAAAGTGCGAAAATGCGCCAAGCGTGGAAGATGAGCTTTGCATGATTTTTTCTTCCAAGGGACACTTTTCTTCCACAGAGCATGCGCACTTGCGCTCAAGTTGGAGTTTCTCTAGTGCCAGGTAGGTATGATCGTGAAATTTCAGGAGAAAAAGATATTTAAATGTTCCTTTTAATTTGAACTGGTGGGTATAATTTTTTTTCTAAGAAACTATTAAGTGAAATCGTCGCAAATTAGATATTTTGAAAACTTTTTAAATTAGGGGTTTTCACCCTTTTTGGCTGAAAGTCATTTGCACCACAAATGCCGAAAAATAATCTTCGTCTTATTCAATCTCAAGATTTTTGTTATTAATTAAAACAATTTTTTCTTTTCAAAAACAGCGTTAGCTTGATGGCTTTTAAACACAGGTTGAAGAACCCTAATCTAAATTTTGTTAAACATCAAGAAACAATAGTTTTCTTAATATTTGTCAAGAAAGATTTCCGGTCACAAAAAATTCGTTTACGGCGGTGACAGCATTAGTAACTTTTTAAAGAATAGATACCCACTCTTACGTAGTTCAGACTACAGTAACTTCTTACTTATGAGGTGTCTCATTAAAATTTAGAAATACAGCTAGCTACTCTTGTAGATATGGCGTAATGTTGGCGTAAACTAGGAACATATGAAATGCCTAAATTGTTCAACTTTTCATGTCATAGTCATATGTTGACTATTGTCAGCTCTTAACCGTTTACTTTGGAAATATTAATCTGCGAATACTATCTTTCTTATGTTTGAGTATATTTTAAAAACAATTTTAAGAAAAAGACTAAATTGTAGCAAATTTGAAAAATAGTATATAGAACATAGCTCTAGATTGTTTCTTGTATTCTTTCAAAAATACAAGTAATTTTAACTACAGAAACTTTATTTACTTGAACATGTCTCATTTTAATTAAAAATATACATTTGAAAAATTCCGCCTAAGAATATGAGAATAATAAAATAAAAATCACAAATCCTTCTAGATCCAATTCAATGGAAATTAAATTTTCCGGTCTAACTTTCAAACTTTGTACAAACTGCTCATGTAAAATAAATCTTCAGTTTAAAGTTGTTCCTTTCTTTCACGACTTTGAAAGAAATTTGATGACAGGATAAAATCATTAGAACGTAAAAGTTTCACTTTTAAATCGTGTAATTCTCGATGAAAAAGACCATTTCTCGAAACGCTTTTTAAGCTGATTCCCTATAGTATAAAATTAAATTTGTTCCTAGTTGTTGATTTTAGGAAACTTGTTTGAAATCGATACTAAATTCAATGATGTAAAAAATCCGATATTTGTTGATTGTTTTATTTCAGAGGGCATTTTGAAATAAAATAATAGAGTATATTTTTTAGGATTATAGTTTTTTCAATTTAAGCTTATGATGTATAGAGGGCATAGCAGGTTCGTTAACATCGGCTGTATCATGCAATACAGATAAGGATGCAGGCCGTATTACAGAAAAAATAAAAACTTAGACTTTTTGTCAAAAAAAAACAGAGTAAAAATTAGAAAAAAACATGTTTAAGGTTCCCGTATTTCAAAAGTAAAATCGGAACCTTTATTAGATCACTCGTGTGTGTGTGTGTCTGTCACAGCTTTTTTTCTCGAAAACTAAGAAACGTGGAAAGTTGAAACTTACCAGAGTTATTAAGGCTATTGACCCATATATTTATATATTATTAGACATTCACAAATATTTTTAGAAAAAATATGGGGGCTAATTAAGTTACTCGAAAAAAAAAATTGAGCCACATAGCTAAAATTTAATTCAGGCTAAAACACGCTTAAAACTACTGCAACCACACTTCCAGAAATTATCATTCATAGATGTCCCTGTATACAATTTTTTTGTGTGGTCATGTATATGATTTTATTTATATTCTACAAACCTTTCTTAGTATACTAAAAATAGTTCGGCTTGAAAATGCAAAACTCAATTAAGAATCACATATAAACAATTTATGTACATACTCAATAATGTTTACGAATTCTGTTGTGTAACTCTGTATATGATCTATAGAATCTATACACACCACTTAGTATGCAAAAATTTATACATAGCACATTTGAAAACCAGATTTCAGCAGCCGGAGAAGCACTCGAATTCTTTTGGTTAAATTCCTGTGCATCATCTATAGATCTGTATGTACACAATGTCATACGTTTGGTAACTAAGCTGAAATTTAGCTGAGTTACAAAACACGTAACACGGTTAAAAATTCACCATCTTCAATTTTCACCATTAGCCGGAAATGCACTCGAATAATTTTATACAAGCCGGTAAAATAACTGTAGATTTTTGTACTCGCCGCGTACTAAACTAAAATTTTATCCAGGAAAAAGTCGCTAAACGCAACTTAAAACGTACTTTTAGAAATTAGCAGTCTTTTACGGCAATATATCCAGACCTTTGGGTAGCCCTTTATATGGATTTATCTACATAAATAACTTCTATCTAACTATCTACATAATAAATTTTCCTTATAAAGCATTTTTATTGGTTACTAAACTCGATGTTATTTTTCTTTCGATTTATCTGTGTAATCCGCTCTATCAGAATCCCTTTTCTTTACTTTTTGGTATCTGTAGCGAGTACATGTACAGCTTTTTTTTTTTCCTTTAATTTTTCAATATTGAAAAAGAGTCTCAGCGGCTTTTAAACAGCTGAAAGTTAGCTTATTCAAATTATTAGTTTTTTAAAGCTGTGTAATTCACTTTATATATTTACTATTAAACAAAGGTTCTTTTCTACTTATTTTACAGTTAATGACATCTAAACACACACGTCAATCACTTTTCTGAAATTTAACTACATTTTTATTTACATAAAAATATAATAATCCATTTTTTACGTCATCCATCGTAACACAGAAAAATCCTTATAAAGAATTTGTTTAGATGTAAAGCGAGCTAAAATTATCGATTATTAATTAACGATAATTATTTTATCGAGTTTTTGTAGAAACGATTCCTTTTAAGGCTTTAATCATGATTAATATATGCATGTATATTTTAAATCCTTTTCTGTTTTTTTTTTTTTTTAATAAAAAAATGAAAGTTTCTTTTATACTGCAGAAGAAATATTTGTAATCATTATGATAAGAGTAATTGTTTAATAATTAAAGACCAATTAATAATACATTTAATGTGAAATAATATGTTTAATGGAAAAGTAATTAATCGAAAAAATACAAATATTTAGAATTTTTATCTCAAAACAAATTGAAACAAACATAAAAAAAGTACAAGGATAAATGTTTTTTAAATTATTGTTGTTTATCGAATGAGATTTAATGAGCTCTTTTATACCATTATTGTTTTATTTATGAACTTATAGACATTTTTTCTTTGTTGAGTAATGGATGTAAGGTACCTGCAAAAAAGTGGTTTAAAAAAGTTCAGAATTTTAAGGGAACGGTGGGCTTCGAAAAGATGAGAAATACTTTTTTGTAAAAATTTATTGTTAGAATTTAAATATATAACTGAAACTTCTTTTAAAGGCCAACTATATTCAAGGGCCACCTTTATTAAGGGCCAATATGTTTAGGAACAAAAACTTTCCCATAGACATAATGTTTAATTTACTCCTATTAGGAGCCGCACCTACCCCTCAAAAAGGCCATTTTTTCATATGTGCTTTAAATCCTAAACATGTGTATTGAATCCCTGAACCAAAAAATAAGAGCTCAGAAAACAACGGCACTTGCAACAAAGAAGGCAAGGGGGGGGGGGAGATGGGGAGAATTTAGTAACACAATGAAGGACCACAAACTTTTCCACAAGTGAGACAAACAAGTGTTCCTCACACTTTGTTTGACCTTTCAACCTGTAGGGCTTTGGTTGGAGGGGAATTTGACCCTTTGTTATGGGCACACAAAGGATAACAGGTTATCTAGAAAAACTGATTCCACATTTACTAAAACTGTGAATGCATATTGAAGCACAATTTTTACCCCTGTCAGGAAACGCTAACAGAAATAAATAAACTAATATCTCATTCTAAGGCATTAATAAATGATGCAAATTTAAGTAATTTGTTCCATAAAGTAAAAGAATCATTAGAAACCAAAATTGTCTGCGAAAAAATCATGAAAAGTAAACAAACTTCAATAGAAATTTTTTTCAATCATGTATAGAGTTTGAAAATGTTAACAAATAGTTTTTTCACTTATACAGGCTTTGATTTCCTAATTTTAGTTTTTTTTGTCACCCCTATTCGAGGACCCCTATTCGATGGTCCTTACAAACAGGTTTCACTGTATATACTAGTAAAACCCGCGGCTATCCACACGTAGTTATCGAAATATGCCCAGTGGTATTTGCGTTGGAATGGTTGTGAAATTAGTTAATTAATAAATTTTATGTGAAATTCCATAGAAATTGTAATTTCGAACGCTTTTAGAAAGTTTTCTGCTCATTTCATTCTTGTAAATTTCGAATTTTTATAGAAACCATTTTTATCGAGCTTTTTCTATCTTGAAAGTAAACTCCATGCTATATTTCAAGTTGCTAGTAAATTCAGTATCACAAAAATCGTAAGTTTAGAACTTTTTTTCTCCCGCAATCTTTTAAATATGGATTTTTTAAAGAACTGCTCTGTGCGTACATTTACGTGTTAAAAGTAGCAGCCATGTCAAATTTCAAGGCTTCTACCCTTAAGAATGCCATAGAAATTGTAATTTCGAACGTTTTTAGAGTGTTTTCAGCTCATTTCACCATTTTAAATTTCGATTTTTCTGTGCGAACATTTATTACTTAAAAGTAACATGCATGTCAAATTTCAAGTTTCTATTCTTAACAATTTCACAAAAATCGTAATTTAAAACATTTTAATAACATTTCCACTCATTTCGCCCTTATAAATTTCGAATTATTTTTAGAAATCATTACAGAGCATTTGTATCTTAAAAGTAACTCATCCCTGGCAAATTTCTATTTTCTAGTAGTCCCTTCAGTATCACAGATATCGTAATTCAGATGTGTTTTCTCCTGCACCCGTTTAAATCTCGATTAAAAAAAAAAAACTGTTCTGTTCGTGAATTTGCGTCGTAGAAGTAGCAGCCGTGTAAAATTTCTATCTTAACAGTTCCATACTAATCGCATTTAGAACGTTTTTAGACAGTTGTCGCTCATTTCACTCCTTTAGATTTCGAATTTTTTAGAAACTGTTCTTAGAGAGCATTTACATCTTATAAATACTAGTATGCCAAATTTCAAAGCTCTATGTCAAGTCAACAGGAAGTGGGTGGAAAACAAGTAACAAAATTTGACTGCCACATACAAACAGAATTGTAAGTTAAAGGAAAGCATGTAATAAAATAATATATTTTTTAAAACATGCTTTCATTAAAATTCACTAAACTGAAAAAAAATTAATAGTATCTCTCTCTCTCTATATATATACATATATTAACCCCTTAATTCTCGCTCCCGTCATATTCACGGGCTGTGTTTTTTACTCAGATTGTTCGATTCCCACCAGTTTTATAAAGTAGTGTAATTGGTTTTATCTTAGTATCGTTTTGCCTGTCATTAAATAAGGTGAATATTTCTTTTTAAAAAAAGTGGTGCCAATAAGCAATTTAAATTTTAAAACCGCAATTTAATTCGACCGTTAAGGGGTTAAATGCACTACCAAATTAGGTGATATATTGCCAAGTTGGCCAAAACGTGGTAACCTTGCCATAGTATTTTTCAACAAATATTCATTGTTGAAGCTGATACTGACGTCGGAAATCAAAGTATAACTGAGGTATCAGCAATATGTATAATAATCACTTATAAACAGATTAAGCTAAATAATGCTATAAAAAGTGATAAAATATCTTTATTTAGATTGATAAACGTTTCATCGCACAAACGGCGACATTTTCAAAATCATCCATATATGATATTCATTCTTGAATGATTTTGAAAATGTCGCCGTTTGTGCGATAGGACATTCGTCAATCTAAATAAAGATATTTTATCACTTTTCATTATAGCATTATTTAGCTTAATCTGAGGTATCCGTTTAAATAGTGTTTTTGCGAGGTCTTTCGAAAACGTAGGACCACCCTGTGAGGTCGAAATTTGAAAATTTCTGAAACATGTGCCTACTATATTTATTTATTCTATGGGCATGCTAAGTTTCAAGATTTTATTTCCATTGGTTTATGGAGATAGAGTAATTTTTTTTTAATTTCCTCCCCGTTGCCCCCTTAATGATCGAATTTTTTAAAAAACAATGTTTAATTCCTATATTGCCCTCATTAATACATATATATTCCAAATTTCAATGCTCTATGTTCAGCCCTTCCCAACCTCTTTTCTTCTTCTATGTACCCCTTTCTTAGGCTTTTCATTTCGGAGTTTTTCATTTTCTCATAAACACGCCCCCTCCCCCCTGCGCTCAACTAGATAACGCAAACATGCTTTTTATCCATTAGTAATCATCTTATTGCAACCATATAATAAATCGATACAAATTACATTGACATTTCTAACATTTTTTTTAATCTTGCATTTTAACGAATTAAAAGCATTGACTTTTTTTTTTTTGTTTTTTTAGCCTTAGAAGAAATGTTAACCATCTTACGATGATTATTGATAACAACTTTGCGTCATGATATACAAATAATCAAAATGGGTTTTCATATTTTCAATGGGATCGTTAAGCTTGTTTCATAGAAATGAGTTACTTAAAATAAGGTTCAATAGTTGATAGGTATAATCTCAAGTCAGGAATATCTGCAAGCTTACTGCGATATTTGTTCTGAATGAATAGGGGAGATGGGGGCACACGTGAACAGTTCGCATAAATATAGCTTTTTCTCATGACTGGATTAATTTCTATAAACAAAACCTACTCAATATAGTAAATAGATCTTTCTTTTATACACGGTAATTTTTTAAAAATCTCCTGTATAGTTCTTCTTACCTTTTTAATAGTTTTATAAATTCGAAAAATTGTTCACATGTGCCCCATCAGCGGGGTAGTTGTGAACACACGTGGGGCACATGTGAACACAAGGAAAATATATCCTTTGACATGCTTTTATTCTGTTATTCATTTGTCATCGTAATCATTAGTTAATTACCTGTGAAATTCAACATAAAGAAATACAGTAAAACTCGGATATAACGCTCACCGCTTAAAACGCTTTCCCGCATTTTACGCTCATTTGTCCCGATCCCTTGAACCATACCCATAAGAACAATGTAAAATTTACTCGCTTATAACGCTCCCCGCTTTTAACGCTTTCCCGCTTTTAACGCGCTTTTTATTGGACCTTTGAACAAAGAAATCCCGGATATTACGCTTTGGTGCTTTGGTTTACATCCGGAGTTCCCATTTTCTCACCCTTGCAAAGAGAGAGAGAAAGAAAGAGAGGATACGTGGAATTGGCAGCCAGCCAGCACCCAAAGACTATGTAAAAAAAAAAAAATCAGCCGGCGTGGCGGTTTTTTTCTGATTGGATCAGAGAACAAAAGAATTTATGAGATCCATCTCAGCAGCACCTGTCTGTCTTTTACTTCACACAAGCTGTTTTCGCTTTTTTCGTTTATACATAAGTAAGCAGCATCGCTGCTGACTCCAATTAGGCACAACATGGAAGTTAAGAGTATGAAAGGAAAGACGCTGATACTTTCTAAAAAAAAAATAAAATAGAATTTCTAAAAAATTATGACAAAAAAATCACCTATTCTGAGCCAGATATATTTTGCGTTATCTATGAATATCGCGCCGTTGTCTCTTCGGACTCTTCTTCAAAACACAAAACATATTGAAAAAATGCTGCGATTGGTGACTCAACGAAAAACTGAGTGAAAACAGGAAAACATGAACATTTAAAAAAGTAGGTACGAGTGGTTTCTTGAGTCAAGACACTGTAACATGCCTATCAGCGGATCCATAGTTAAAGAAAAAGCTGCAGAAGTAGCCCAAAAGCTCAGAATTGAAGATTTTACTTCATCTAAAGGATGGTTAGACCGATTTCGAACCCGCCGCGGCACTATGTACAAGAAGATTTGCGGAGATCCACTGCCGTGAACATAGAAAGTGCAGAATTTTGGAAAAAGAACAGTCTTCCAAGGCTTACTAAAAACTATGCCAGTTGTGATATTTATAACATCGACGAATTTGGCTTATTTTTTAAAGCGATGCCTGATAAATCCTTAACGTTAAAAGATGAGCAGTGCCATGGAGGCAAGCTCAGTAAAGAACGTGTGGCTGTTCTTGTTTGTTCCAACGCCGATGGGAGCGACAAACGCAAGCCTCTGGTGATTAGAAAATCGACCAAACCTCGCTGTTTCAAGAACATCAAACGACTGCTCTGTGACTATGCACATCAACGTAAGGTTTGGATGACGGGTCCCCGGTTCATTAAATATGTTTCTGATTTTGATGTCGAGATGCGGAAGCAAAATAGGTATGTCATACTATTCGTAGACAATTGCGCAGCGCATCCCCAAGAAATACCAGATATTTCAAACGTCTCTCTGGAACTTTTACCTGCAAACACTACAAGCGTAGTTTGATCAATGGATCATAAAGGTTTTAAAACAACATTACCGCAAATGCATAGTGAAACGATTTCTACATGAAATGGAAATTAAAAGCAGTCGATCTTCTGTAACTCTCCTCGACGCCATGAACTACCTTAACGCTGCTTGGGATGCAATCGATCCTAAAATAATTCAAAATTGCTTTAAAAAGGCAGGCTTCATAACGGACGCCGACGATGATGTGGATGCGGCTGAAGAGGGGTCGGATCCTATAGACGACGAGGACTGGCAAGCTGCTTGCGAGTATCTTGCGGAAAATGCACACAGCCTTCACAACTATCTTAACATTGATAAAGATGTTATCACAAGCAACGTTAGGAGCATTGACGACATTATAGGGGACTATACAGGATGTCGCAGAAGAAGAGGACCCTGATGAAGTTGCTGATGGCGATGTTCAAGAGCGCATCCCAACGACAGCAGAAGTAATGGAAGCTTTTAGCACTATCCGCCTATGCACCGCTTCAGTAGATACCGCCGCTTCACATGAAGATATATTAAGACACATAAACAAAGCAGAAAACTCTCTTTTATCTATCTGGTTGTCCGTCTACCCATCAGACGAAACTCTAAGAGTTTTTCTCTAAAACAGAATAAACAGTAAGTGAAAGTTCATAGTCCTCATAGTGGTGCTCAAGAATACAAATGTTAATTTTCTTTTTAAAACAAAATATTATTATTACCTTCTTTCATAATTTTATTTTATGTTTAATATAAGGATAAAGGTTCCTATTAGAAATGTTAAATATATTTTGTAGCTTTTGGTTTAATGCTAACAATTCTTTTACTTATTCTGATTTGAAATAATAATACACTTTGTAAAAACTATGTAAATTTGTGATATTTTAAATGAAGGAAACATTTTTGTAACTATGCTGTGGAGTTTCTATTTTAAATAATACACAGAAATGATTCCCCGCATTATTTAAAGCAGATAATCTAATATTCTCAATTTTAAAATGCCGAAAACCTTTTCCCGCAGTTAACGCTTTCCCGCTTTTAACGCTCTTCTAGCCCGGTCCCTCGGAAGAGCGTTATACCCGGGTTTTACTGTATATATATATATATATATATATATATATATATATATATATATATAATATACATTTCTCTAGTTTCTGGGTGATATGTTTAAGCAAAAGATTATAAAATGAAAATAAGTAGATTTTAGGGGTGGAGGCTTAGATGATTCATTAAGTATTGCTGAAATAAAATAAAAAAAAATAAAGAAGCAGTTTTTAAAAAGAAATTAAAACTTTTAAATTTTACTTAGGGGTTTTTGTTTGGGGAAAATTTTTAGGGATGGGTCGTTTACATACTATTTATCTCAAATCTGCCGAATTACGAAAGATTCCCACTGCTGCATTTGCCTTATTTAGTTGTAAACTATAGATAAAGAAGAGTTTTTTAATGATATGATTTGAAAAAAAAATCTCGACTATAACCCACCCCCCTTCTCCCCTAACTTCTTTTGCTTTTGTAAGAGGGAAAGGGGGGGGGGCGGTTACAATAGGGATTTTACGGTAGTTATCGGTTTAAAAATTTTACTTTCTTAAAATATTACTCATATCTATCTCCATTCAAAGCATCATATACATAACAGTTTTAGATATGGAAGTAAGCCATCATTGTAAGTTTAGAACAAATGTAATAGAAAAATTTGCAAAGTTGTTCAAGGTAATACTTTTATAATAACAATGCATAAAAAATATTGTTGTAAACTGTTCAGTAAAATAATATATAACACTTATTGCATTTTAGAAAACATTAAATTTATTGAAAGTACAATTGAATGTAAACGAGCATGTTGCTCTTTATGTATTTATTGAAAGATGTGTTAATTATAGATAATGGAACAGACATTATTTATCATTAAGTTAACTGAAAGGAACAGAATTACAGAATGATTATTGGGGCACTTATGTACTGTTCATATCTGCCCCAACTTGTATGTTCACAACTGCCCCACATTGCTGCTTCGGTTAAATTGATAAATCATTAACATTTTTCAATTTTAGAAGAAAAAAGAACTTTATCAAGAATAATTATTAGTATTCATAGTATATGTTAAAATACTCAAATTCAAATAAATGAATAAATAAATAAAGTTATACGCTTATCAACTTGGAACAAAGATTTTACTTTTGAGATCTAAAAACAGTGTTTTGGCTACAGAGGACAAACAAAATGTCAAAAAGTTTCAAAAAATTTTTACCATATGTCTACAGGTGTTGTCATCTTTAGTAATTTTTTTTTCAAATAAAAAAACTTATAATAACTATTGAAAAATTGCGATGTTCACATCTACTCCTGTTCACATGTGCCCCCATCTCCCCTACATAAGACGAAAATGCTCTTTCGACAAGCTCTGAATTTGTGTACTGCAACAAGTGTTTTATAGCCTTATCACTGAGTTCTTGATACTCTTCTTTTACTGCTATCCAAAAGTAAATGATACTTCTTTTATTGAAATCAATTTGAAAAGAAGAATCAGTCGAAAGTTCAATCAATTTTTCTTTTTCAGAAACTGATAAATTTTCGGCTTTTTGTAAGAACAAATCTTTGAATGGGTTTGAAATCTAATTATTTTCACAACTCCGCTTTGGAGAATATTGTCTGAACGACATTTTAATCCCTAATATGTGAGCCATTATACTAGATTTTACTTCTTCTGATAATTTTAGCTCATTTTCAGATAAGACTCTGTAAAGAGTTTACAAAATTTCTGGTTGGTGTTTTTTGATGCATGATTCCCAAAAATGTAATTTTTTAATCATAGACTCAATCTTGTCAGATACCTTAAAAATGGTTATCGAACTATTCTGTAATCTTAAATTAAGTTTATTTATTTCTGAAAAATATCAGATAAGTATGCAAGGATTTGAAGCCATTCTGTTTCATGAAATTTAGAGCTCAGCTCAAAAGGATGATCTTAATCCTTTGAGGGGCAAGCAATAATGTCTCTGTAATGTTGAATTCCCACCGAAATAATCGAAAAAAATTATTTTAAAATGAGGAGCAGCAATTTTTCAACATTCTCCACCCCTACCAACGTTAAAAATATAAAATTTAGTTAAAAGTTTCTGATGAGAATCTTGTTTAAATTAGATGGGATAAAATATATCCCACCGCCCCTCAAGGGGTTAAAAGAAAGGATCTTAAACTTTATGCCTCAATTCAAATAATCTTTCAAGTAGTTTTCCACGTGACAGCCGCCTCACCTCTGTGTATAAAAACAATGTAGTATGGAAGATGTCTATCTTTTCACACAAGGATTTGAATAGCTTGAAGTTTGTTGAATTGGCCTTAATAAAATTAACATCTTTGTGAGATTGGTGGAGTACTTCTTTCAATGAGAATGACAGTGGTTTGGTCGCTAGATTAGGTCTGTGTATACAGCAATGGCTCCAAGTTACATGAGATGCAATTTCTTTGATTAGACCGCGTAAGTCTATTTAACACCCAGACATAGATTTTCCATCATCAGTGAAAACCCCAAAACAATTGGCCCAATAAATTTCCTTTTCACAGAAATAATTGTTAATGGCATTAAATATATCCTTTTCTGTGCATGTTTCAGTGAGAGGATAGCAGAGTCGCAAAATTTCTTCAAGTACATTATCATTCAAATATCTTGCAATAATAAGCAAAATTGACTACCCTACTAGGATGGCTACCCAGGGAAACACAGGAAAAGATTTAGAATTATAGTGCAATCCCTGAGGAAGTAAAATTGGCAGATAGGAGATATCCCTACTAACATCTACCTGAATTGAAAAGGATTACTGATACTCTTTTTTTATTAATTTGAATTATTGTAGATTCAATATCGACAGACACGTCATTAATTTTTCGAGCAACTGTATTGTTTGAGAAAGGAATATTTTTATTTTTTTTCACATGTTCTTCACCAAACATGCATTGGACAGCATCTTTGATACAAGGATATATCAAATTTTCAGTGATTGCGCGATTTTTACCACTTTTAGCAATATAACATATTCTGTACGATGCTTCAACAGCATTTGTTTGTTGAAACACATAAGGTGTTGCATTAGGGCCGGTTGATAGTCGCTAGAAGAAACTGACATAATTTCTGACATATATTCATAACGGTTTGAAAAAAGAGCCTGTGGAACAAACAGCTGCGAAAACCTGCCAAATTAAGGGCTAGGGGTCGAAATGTTAGAAATACGCGAGCATTTTCATGCCCGTTTTCGTATATAACCGTATATATTGGTGGATAGGTTGGCGGATTATAACGCTCGGAAGCTTTTTTTAATCTTTGTTTCAACCAAATGAGACAGATCATCAGTTATCAACTGTATTCATCTGTAATATAAATTTGAAATCTTCCGCTCCTCCGTTCAAAAGTTATTCAGGAATCACATTATATAGGGGAAATTCCATTGTTCCTACCAGAACTCTTAATCAGTAATTTTCATGATAATTTTATTTAAGATATGCTATAGGGGAGATGGGGGCACATGTGAACAGTTCGCATAAATATAGCTTTTTCTCATGACTGGATTAATTTCTATAAACAAAACCTACTCAATATAGTAAATAGATCTTTCTTTTATACACGGTAATTTTTTAAAAATCTCCTGTATAGTTCTTCTTACTTTTTTAATAGTTTTATAAATTCGAAAAATTGTTCACATGTGCCCCATCAGCGGGGTAGTTGTGAACAAACGTGGGGCACATGTGAACACAAGGAAAATATATCCTTTGACATGCTTTTATTCTGTTATTCATTTGTCATCGTAATCATTAGTTAATTACCTGTGAAATTCAACATAAAGAAATATATATATATATATATATATATATATATATATATAATATACATTTCTCTAGTTTCTGGGTGATATGTTTAAGCAAAAGATTATAAAATGAAAATAAGTAGATTTTGGGGGTGGAGGCTTAGATGATTCATTAAGTATTGCTGAAATAAAATAAAAAAAAATAAAGAAGCAATTTTTAAAAAGAAATTAAAACTTTTAAATTTTACTTAGGGGTTTTTGTTTGGGGAAAATTTTTAGGGATGGGTCGTTTACATACTATTTATCTCAAATCTGCCGAATTACGAAAGATTCCCACTGCTGCATTTGCCTTATTTAGTTGTAAACTATACATAAAGAAGAGTTTTTTAATGATATGATTTGAAAAAAAATCTCGACTATAACCCACCCCCCCTCTCCCCTAACTTCTTTTGCTTTTGTAAGAGGGAAAGGGGGGGGCGGTTACAATAGGGATTTTACGGTAGTTATCAGTTTAAAAATTTTACTTTCTTAAAATATTACTCATATCTATCTCCATTCAAAGCATCATATACATAACAGTTTTAGATATGGAAGTAAGCCATCATTGCAAGTTTAGAACAAATGTAATAGAAAAATTTGCAAAGTTGTTCAAGGTAATACTTTTATAATAACAATGCATAAAAAATATTGTTGTAAACTGTTCAGTAAAATAATATATAACACTTATTGCATTTTAGAAAACATTAAATTTATTGAAAGTACAATTGAATGTAAACGAGCATGTTGCTCTTTATGTATTTATTGAAAGATGTGTTAATTATAGACAATGGAACTGACATTATTTATCATTAAGTTAACTGAAAGGAACAGAATTACAGAATGATTATTGGGGCACTTATGTACTGTTCATATCTGCCCCAACTTGTATGTTCACAACTGCCCCACATTGCTGCTTCGGTTAAATTGATAAATCATTAACATTTTTCAATTTTAGAAGAAAAAAGAACTTTATCAAGAATAATTATTAGTATTCATAGTATATGTTAAAATACTCAAATTCAAATAAATGAATAAATAAATAAAGTTATACGCTTATCAACTTGGAACAAAGATTTTACTTTTGAGATCTAAAAACAGTGTTTTGGCTACAGAGGACAAACAAAATGTCAAAAAGCTTCAAAAAGTTTTTACCATATGTCTACAGGTGTTGTCATCTTTAGTAATTTTTTTTTCAAATAAAAAAACTTATAATAACTATTGAAAAATTGCGATGTTCACATCTGCCCCTGTTCACATGTGCCCCCACCCCCCCCCTACAGAGGTACGATAAAGATATTATTTTCAAGATAGTAGTAGGAACAATAGAATTTTCCAGATAGAATGCGACCACTGCTTATTGATTTTTAAGAGCTTTTTTGTGGTTTCGCTCCACTCTGTGCCATTTTCGAAATTTCAATTATACCTTTAGTCAAACATAAAATTAAAACGCAGTCAGATAGTAACAAATGTATTTTATCGAAAGCAAAAGTTAGATGTCTTCACTATTAGATCTACCCGTGCTCGACAAACTACATCAATAAAACAGTGCCGAAACAGCGACTTTTTTCCCCCACGGCCAGCATGAATTTTGGGCCCCTCTCTTGTTAACACTTTCCAACAAAGTTGAAAAGTGTTTATGACTTCAGTTTGTGTGTCCGTCTGTACACGCTCTAACTCTCGTAAATATACTCGGATCGTTCTGAAATTTTTGGATATTAGTGAGCTTTAGCATAGCACGAACCCTATTTCAAATGAAGTTTATAGCATGTTTAGTTCATCTACAGGGACAGTCAAAAGTATTCCCTTACATTACGGCAAATAAGAAAAAATCGTTTCAAATGATCTTTAATGACGTTACACGCATCCAAGCATAACAAAATTTATATCCGTTTATGAAGTGCACTAAAATTGGCATTCTGTAGAATATGCGGTGCAAAGAACAGTTATTATTCATTAACAAGGCCACACAAAAGAATTTCATTACATAATGTTACAGGGGGGGGGGGGATTTTTTGCGGCGTAGTTTAATTATGTTAAACTATTTCATATATAATGAAATTGATATACGTCGCTGAGGTTTACTTATAAGTTATTTCATGCGTAATACGAAGTACAGAGCATTTATAGGGACACACAAAACATTTCAGATAGGGGGAACTTGGGATACTTGACCCAAGGCCTTTTTCTCCGAATCAGGAAAGTTTTGTAAGTTGGAAGTGGCAACGCTTCCTTTCTTTCAGTTAGCTGACCACATGTTGAAAATAATAACTGAATCATTCCGTAAGTTTTTAAACTATCAGACAAAATACATTTTCATGCCCCACAAGTATTTTTTTTTGTTCTGTAAACTCTGATGTTATAACTTTTTCTGTTTAAAGGTAAGATTTTTTAATTGGTCATTTGTTTTGTACATGTTTTTAGCTACAATAACATGTATAATAATATTAATCTTCTCATTAGCAAATAGCTGCATTTTAGGGTTATGTAGTAAATGTGCAACTAGGAATACTTGATCCAAGTCACCTGGGGATACTTGACCCAAGATTGGCATTAGTACTATTCAAATGCATTTAGCATGTTTTATTTTTGAATTAAAAATATTATAATATTAAATATTATAAACATATAAATATAAGTATTATAAGTAAATAATATAAATATTATAAGTAAATGACTGTGTTCTTGTCAAATATTAAAGGGAAACTGAATACAAGACGATTTGTTGAAAAGGTTCTTGAAATCAATTCTGACAGGCTTACTATTCAGTTTGCAAGAAGAATGGATGGTACGCGATTTAAATGGCTTCCAAAGAATGATACATCATAAGTTGATCCTGATCAAATAGAAGCTATTCCTCATCCACCCGAGTTTTCGATATAAATGATAGAATTATAAGTTTTGTGTTTGAATATGACTTTACATTTGGAGTTGAATAAACTGTTATTTTCTTATTCTGGAACTTGTTTAGGCACAGAATGATCTTTTAGACTGCTAATATTTTGAACTTTCAACAATAAAAATTAAAATTGGGTATATTAATGTTAGGCCTATGTACTAAAATTTAAAAGTATTAATTGTGAATTTTTAATGAACATAAATGCATTTTTAATTAATGCTACCCTTAATTTTTAGAAAAAGATGGAAAACAAAATCTTTTGTTAGATCTTCTGAAGTGGAAAAAAATCCTCAACTCTTTTGATATTATACTGACACTTCCCAAAAAGAAGTGATAATTCAAAGGTAAAATGGAAAAATTTAAATAAACGCAGTATTGCCGAATCTCTACTTCCCTAAGAAACTAACTCAAATGTTCCTCACAGTAATCTGAACTCACACCCGCCCGCAAATGAGTACCTATATTAATGATATTATATAGGCGGTACTACACTGTAAAAAAAAAAAAAGGACTAAAATACGGAAATTGGACTGGCAATCGAGACGCCAGTACTATTTCTGTATTTTAACGGAAATTTTCCCTCGTAAATTTCAGAAAATTTCCCGTTTTTCTGGAATTAACGGGGGAAAATGTCCGTTAAAATACGGAAATAGTACTGGCGTCTCGATTGGCCAGTACAATTTCCGTATTTTACTCCGTTTTCTTTTTACAGTGTACCGTCGCTATATAGTAAATAAAGAATCAGTTCTATTTGCGTATATTTTCCTATGCAATATGAGTAATTTCCTATCCCTATTAGATTCCTAATATAAAATTAGAAATATAACAAGTTGGAAATTGCTCGTCAAACGTGGAAAATGAGGTGCGTTCGTACTATAACTAGTTTATAAATGTTTTTTGCACCACATATTGTACTGAATGTATATTTTAGTGCACTTTATAAGTGCATATCAATTTAATTCTGTTCGAAAGGCTGTAAAATCATTAAAATGCGCTTGCTTAAAACAATTTATTCCCATTGGCCGTAATGTAACGGAACTTTTGACTGTCCCTGTAATTAAACTGTACATCCGATTTTCATAAAATGTGAAATGGCACGACAAAATTTTGCAACAATTATATATTTAAAATTTCAGACCATTCGGTTCGGTAGTTTTGCTCTGTTATATGCGGACAGACGGGCTGAATGACGACTATAGGTGCTACATATTTATATAATTACGAACGCACCTAAAAATGGGATTTTTTTTTAAAGAGAAAATTTAATAAAAGTCAAATAAACACGAAAATGCTATAGGATTTCTACAAGAATAGAATTCCCACCCCCCCTCCTAAATTGCTCGCTGCTAAAAAATTTCCCCCTAAATTTAATGGGAAAGGCAAAATACCCAAGTTGGCAACGCTGAACAAATGTAAACATTTTAGATATCTACCTAATTTTTACTTTTATTACTTCGGTTGCTTTTAATTAGCTTTAAAAGAATACATAGAACTTAGAAAAGAAAATGAGGAAAAGAAAAATACATGGGCATGAAGTAATCTGTCCATTCCATTTCAACACTGAAGTTAATTTAAAACAAAACGAAACAAAATTAGACGTAAATGCATTTTAAATTAACATAATAGAGTTTTCAATTAACGTTATCCCAATTTAAAGAAAAAGCTGAAAAACGAAATCGCTGGTTTAGTCTTCTGCAAAACGAGAAAGATTTTCCCTCTAGAGTTAATAAAAATAACTGGTATTTCTAAAAGCGGAATGAGAATTCACAGGCATGTTGAAGTATTTTAAATAAATGAAAAGTTTAATATATCTATTTTTACTTTCTTCTATCTGTAATAGAAGAAAGTCATGTAATCGAAATTTTTTTGTACTTCCGTTTTTCTACGGATTTACACATTTTATATAGGAGTCAGAGATCCCACAAAACATATTTTTATAAAATATCTGTCTGTCCGTGTGTCCGTGTGTGTATTCTCTTTGTATAATCGAAATGTGTATGAAGTTATGCATAGACTTGAAGCAAATTTCATATACAGGGAGTATCTGAAAAGTGGGCAAAACTTTAAGGTGATAGAACGCAGCTAAACGAGCAAATTTCGTCATAGAATGTATAGTCCGCAAGCGGTGAGAAGTTAAAAGGTAGTTTTCCACTGTCCTAGGGCGATGGATTGTAAGGGGTGGTCCCATAGCTTGGCAAACAAGATCGCTGGATTTCTCGCGTTTGGATGCTATGGTACTATGGGACCATATGAAAAACTTCATCTATGAGTGCCCCATTGAAATCGATATGGATCTAGTCGCCAGTATTGCCGTTGTTGTCGGCGATATTCGGGAAATTCCTGGTGTCTGCGCAAATATGTTTGGTGATAGTAGCGCCGATGGGATACGAACCACGGATCTCATGATCAGGAGGAGAGAACGTTAGCGTCGAGCAAAAGGCCCAGCCAGTTACTCTAAGCTAGTAACTCGCTTTATACTGATCATGTGAGATGAGATCGCTACACACTCCATTCGCTGCCAGTTGAAAATGGGGATATTCCTCCGGAAGGGTACTCTGAGATAACGATTTTCACGATTTTTGTAGATTAAGTAGTGTTGCTATAGAAAAAAAACGGCCGCCAGGCGGGAATTTAATTAAAAATGAGAACATTGTTCTCAAAAAGGGCAATCTTGTGTCCTTTCGAAAACACATACATTTAACTGGTTTGTTTAGAGTCCCCTTTTATCTCTAGAATTCTGTGATAATTTTCCAAACGATTGGTGAACTTCGCAATATATTCCGCAATCAATCGACGAATTTCACTATATTCTCCTGTGACTGATTAACGAATTTTATAGGAATTTTTTTTCGACAATTGACGACACGGCGTATTTCCGGATTTGTCTCCGCTACTTATTTTGGTAAAACTGGCAGGTTATTTTTTTTTTATGCAACCGCTGGATTAATTTCCCACTTTTTTTTTCATATGACCGATTGACTAATTTCGCGACATTTTTCCACGATCGTATGACTAAACTTACAAAAAATTGTTTGCACGATTGACTGACAAATTTCGTTATTTTTTCGTCGTGACCGCTTGGCAAATCTTGCCGCTTCATCCTGCGACTGATTGACAAAATTGACGATGTTTTTCCCATGCCTAGTTGAAAATTTTCGCGATTTTTTTTTCCGCGATGGATAGATTAAATTTAAGATTTTTTTCTCCGGCGATCGATCAACGAATTTCGCTTTTTTTCCCCTTGTAAACGATTAACCAATTTTTCTTTTCCCCGTGAACAATTGACAAATTTCCCCTGCTCTTTCCCCCATCTCGCCCAACGACGAATTTCACTATTTTTTCCCGCTCGGTCAATTGACGAAATTCACATTTTCCCCTTACGGCCGATTGGCATATTTCGCGAGGAAATTAGTCCAAATGGACCGGTCAGAAAGAGTAGTAACGTCCACCAGGTGCTGCGCCCTGCCAAATTAGCCTAGAGTCAAAAGTATTGAGTGAAGAATTTATGAATATTTTTTAACGAAATTTTTTATTTAGCTGTAATGTAATAGGCTGAGGTTTGTATAAAATATTTGGAGAAAATTGACCTGAAGATCTGTCAGTGAATTTTGTTCGATTTTTGGATAGCGATAGACCACGAAGTTTTTCTGTTGCAGAGCACGTGACGGTCTCGTGGGAGCGGGATGCCTGGAGGCTGTGATTGAGAGAGGATATGATACAAGATTTGACTAACCAGATAAGATTGGGTAAGAAATCACACTGAATAACCGAAGCGCCCAATCCCCGTTTAATTTTTGACTTCGACGAGGTTTTATTTCAAGTAATAACATGCATGAGTTTGAAAAAAGTTTGGCACATCCAAATAGTTTTAATAATTATAGAATGCCCGTGAAATCTGTTGTATACAAATTAAGCGCATTCTGAGTTAGTTTAATGATGACTTATCTGAGTAATAAAATAGCTACATATCTAGCTTTTGAAATTGCACTGGAAAAAAAAAGTTATTTGCCAGTACGAAGGAAGAAATCCCGCGAGTGTACATTGTAATAAATAAATAAAAAAATAAATAAATGAATGAATGAAATAATAATGTTAATAATAATTCTAATAATAATGATAATAATAATAAAATGCTGATTTTGCAATAATAATAATAATAATAAAAATCTGGTATCCTATAAAAAGCTGTTTATTTTACTGGAAAAAAAATCCGATTTAATATAAATTGTCTAATACTGATTACAGATTTTGCAGATTTTCTTTGGTTCTTTAACAGATTTTGTAAATGAAATAAACAGTTTATATTTTTTTTTCGTAAAATAAACAGTTTTCATTGGAGTACTGGCTGACAGTTTTTTTTAATGAAATTAATAGTTTTTTACAGAATGTCAGAAAATTAAAGTAGAAATGAGTAGCAAGGTAAAAGTTGATTAGAGAATAATAGCCTTGATCTAAAACTGTACTAAAAATCTACTTAAAATATAATTTTAACCAAGACTATAAGGTATATTTTATTTGTTTACTTAAAAAAATAGTCTGTTTTTACCAGAACAATTTCAATATTTTTACAGATTTTTCATCTGAAAAGTAACAATTGTTACTTAGCTGTAAAAATGACAATTTAACTAGACTTTTAACACTGTTGTATGTTAAGGACATTCTCAAATCCATATTCTCTAACTTCTGATTCACACAAACACACACACACACAAAAAAAAAATCCTCAAAGATACGAAAATTGTATCGTATAAATTGGCAAGTAGTGGAATATTTTTTTCTTTTTTATAATTTTTTTATTGTATACAATATCATTTAAAGAAACATCTAAAATATATTATAACAAGAAAGAAGAATCATGCTTCAAGCATAGACTATGAAACGCTTTCCAACACATTCAGAATAATGTATCAAAACTTCATCATTTAATAAGTTGAAATAGGATCTCTAATTGAACCATTTGGAAACACAAAACAGATTTGAAAACCCAATTTCAGAAATTGCCATCTAAATTCGGAAAATTTTCCGAATTCTTTGAGAAGTCCTGTATATGATGCATAGATTTGCGTATATAAACTACATGAATGCAAAATTTTGTTCAGTTAAGAAATACATATACCTCAGTTGAAAATGCCCCTTCAGTAATTTCCGTTAATAAGGAGAATTGTACGTCAATTCTTATGTGCTGCCCTGTATACGAGGTATAGAATTTATACACATCGAGTAACAACAACAAAAAAAGAGTTAAATTTAAAAGCGCTTATTAAAATTCAAAACGCACTTATAGCAATTATTGCTCAAAGACAGTACTGTAACCGATTTCTTTTGTGTATCCCTGTAAATAACCGATAAATGCTATGAATGCTTTTTTGTATATAGTAATAACCTTGTACTGAAATTCGGTGATTTTTATAAATATCAATACATTTGAAATAGCATATTGTCATTAAAATACACTGCAAACAATTTTTCCGGATTGACAATTCAAAATGTAACGGAATTCTTTTGTGTGAACCTGTAAATAAACTGTTAAAGCTAGACTAGACACTTCATATTAAATATCGAACATGCCACGGTAAAAATCATTAACGTATATCAATTGATGAAAATCCGGGTATATTTACTCGAGTTAGGGCGTGAACAGACGGCCAGAAAAACCGAATTCATAAACACTTTTCAACTTTGTTGGAAAGTGTTAAAAAGTGAAGAAAACAGAACATGCTCCAAAATAATTTAAATCTTTTCTTCAGGTGTGTTACCACAAAATACATCCTAGAAAGCATTTTTTCAAATTAGAGATGAGTTCGGCCTCCTTTATCGAAGCCCAACACTGAAAGCAGCTGAAAATTGTTAATAACATTCAAAACTTTTTTAAAGATTAATTTCCTCACTTAAAAATTTCTTCTTGCATACAAATAAACATTAATTCTAAATACTTTCTCATTAAAATATTTCGTGATTTTCTTAACCCTAAAAATCAGTTTGAAATAGCAAATTTGTTATTAATACCTAAACACTGGCAGAAATTTGCCAAAAGTCATATTTCTTATTCTTTTAATATATCATTGTAGCCTATGGAAAAAAGACATGAGTTCTTCTGGAAAAGGACTTGAAACGAAAAGCGAGGATAAATAACCGACATTCCACGGCTTCTTTATGTTATTAACACTATTTCTACCACGATATTATGTATATACCTATTTCTGCCAAAAGGTGTCATGTGACCCCTTATGCGTTTGCATGCGAATAATTGCTACAACTGTTGAGATTTCAAATTATCAGTTAGATATAGATAATTTGAACAATACATTTATTTATACATTGATGCATATTTATTAGATATTCTTTAATTAGGTTGTAAATTCTAGCTTAATTCATCAATCTATACAAAATACAAATATACATAAATGTAAACAAACATGTTTTACTAAAATAAATAATCTGTTATTTTTTATTTTTATTTTTAAACATGTTTTACGTTAACAGAAACAATAATTGAAAAATAATATCTGTTTCATTTTTAGGTAGATTTCGTATGAAATACTATTTGTTACATTCTCCCCTATGTTGGAATTTCTGAAAATTTTTTGCAGATCTACACCGATCATGACCCCTAGAACCCAAAACTACCCTCGGTAAAAAACTTTATCTATCTATCTATCTATATACTATATATATATATATATATATATATGTATCACTTTCTTCTGGACACGATAAGTTCCACAATTCTGCACATATCTCTTCCAAACTGATACATAAAATCAAGGGGCATAAAATCTCGGTCAAGTTTGTTAATGGGCAAAATCGGATAAGGGGATGGAATATAGGGAGGGATTTTGTGAAAAACGAAAAAAACCCATAACTTCTTAAATTTTGTATATATCAAATCAGTTTAAAGTTTTTATTACTTCTAAAAATAGGGCAAAAAATTTATGTATCACAGATTTTTGATAAAATTTAAAATGGGTTCATAAGGGGCGCAAAAATAGGGTTTTTGGGAGAAAAAAATTCATAACTTCGTCAATTCTCAAGATATCAAATCCAATTAATTTTATTATAAATCTCCTCAATATTATCTATAACCTTTATATTCACAAGTTTTTGATAGGACCAATTCGTACCGAAAAAGTAAATTAAAAATGAAAAAAAAAAAAAGAGGGGGGGGGGGGTGAAGAAGAAAAAAATCCATAACTCCGTCAATTCACAAGATATAAAATCTCCATGAATTTGTCATATATCTTCTTAACATTCTCTAAAACATTTATATAGACAAGTTTTTGATAGGACCAATTCTTACAGCAATAACAAATTAAAAATACATAGCGGTTGAACAAAAAAAAAATCATCTTATTGCGGGTGTATTCAAATCCAAACTGCTTATTTTCTTACTCATTTATAAATTCATTTTTGCTCTCAAGCGCATCCAATTGTCAGATTCTCTTATTCAGAAACTATATAACATACGTAATGATCGATTTATTGATAGAGAAAGAATGTATTTCGAAAAAGGATGTCAAAGTGGGCATTTTGAATAAAATTTCCCGAAGCGATTGTGTTAGAAACGAAAAATATTGTCCTACTGAGAAAATAATTGTTTATAAATCAAATTTTAATTAATTAAACGAAAAATAAAAACACAGGTCGCTTATAAATCTCTTCAAAAATCACGTCAGTAAGTTTAATATTTTTTCTTTTAAAAATGAATCTGAAAATGTGCCGTAAAATTTCAGTTGTTGAGCATGGAATTTTTTTTTAAATACCGCATTAACATGATTCTGATAAAACCAGCTATTATATAAAAATGAAATAAAAACTCGTCAAAAGCGGTCAGATAAAACTGTTAATGTCGGTTTATCTCTAATCATGCTTTAGTTTTTGTTGGTGAAATTAGTATACTTAACTTCGAAATCTACTTCCGCCTGTAGGCCGGGCCGGCAGGGATTTTTTTATTTTTATTACAAAGTTAATTAAACATTTTAATATTATTAACTTCACAAACTTTCAGTCTCATGTATAAAAATTCCATCTATGTAATAAAAACATAAAAAAAATAAATAATAATAAAAAGTAAGATGTAATCATTAAAACGAAATTCATCAATCTACAAAATACAAATATGCATAAATGTAGACAAACATGTTTTGCGTTAACAGAAACAATAATTGAAAAATATTATCTTTTTCATTTTTTTTATTTTTATTAGAAAGTTAATTAAACGTTTTAATATTATTAACTTAACAAACTTTCAGTCCCATATATAAAAATTCAATCTTAATAAAATAAATAAAATAAAAATAAATAAAAAGCAAGCTGTAATCATTAAAACGACAGCAGTGTAATATAATTCTTTTGCTATTCAATACCACAGCTTTCACACGAATGGGAACAAAATTCGCCAGAAGTCACTAGCAATGGAAAACAAAATGCGTTATTCAGTTTTTTTTTAGAACTAGTCATTCCAATAGTCACTAAAATGCAACGTTGTGGAAAACAAGCGAATGCAGCGAAAGTCATGCAGCAACTCCTGTATTTTTCGTTACAACTGAAATCGGGATTCTGTAATCTGACTATAATTGATATGATGCTGTAAAATAGTGTTGGTATTTATATGTAAAATAGTTTAAAACTAAAAATTATAAAGTCCTTAAAAATCAGAAATTATGAAATCCTTATTGTATCAAAAGACACCTCATGGTAAAAACTATGTATACCATACGCACATTTATGGATGCAAGATGAGATGGACGAAAATGATATCGCTGAATTAATTTTACAACTATTGTACGAAAAGTCAAAAAATTAATTGTGGAGAAATGATTAAACATAGAGAATAATTTTAAATTAAAATCTGAAAGGTGTCTTTTGACGTCTCGCGGTAGAAATAATGTTAACATTAACCGTGCAAAGGCTTCAGAATGGGATAAAATGTTTTAACCAGTTTGGTCTCCTTTAAAATTTATGTTTGGGAAAGCATTCTATGTATTGTATCATGTTACCTTTATTCCTAATTTAATTTACTTAGAATCCCTTAAATATAATTAATATAATCCCTTAAGCTGATTTTAGTTTTCGTTGCATTAAAATATCTCAATTTGTTGATTTTCTGTAAGCAAGTAAACCCTATTGTTTTACAATGGAAGTCTATGGGAATTTGGCAAAATATTAGAACTATAGCCAAGTTGGCGTCAATTTTGGTCGCCAAATTTGGCGATATACATACATATATATATATATATATATATATATATATATATATATATATATATAAACCTACCTTTTTTCACAGAATTAGAACCAGAATGTAAAACAAATTCAGAGAAAACTAAAACAATACAAAAAAATAAACAAAAGAATCTTATTTCAATCAAAAATGTGGCTAATCTTAAAATAAAAGTAAGGAAACTTTTAGGAAAACTGTGACTTTTATTGATTTCTGTTGCTATATAATTTTTCAAAGCAATAATTTTGTTCTACATCTAAATCAATAAAGGTTGCGTAGATAAATTTAGAAAATGTGTTTATTTTTCAAAATTGCTTTTCGATAAAAGGTTGTAAAAGTTCTAAAACTTTAATACATTATCATATAATAATTTATGTTTCTTACTGACAGAAAAAAATAGGGGAAAACTCGCTTAAAGTAATATGTAACTTTAATCAAACCGCGTAAAGTTTTTTGTAGTAACACTTTAGCATATCTAGATTTATGTCGGTAGAAACATTTATATACAATATATTGGCATAATTTTAATTTTTTAAATACGAGTAAAAGAAAAAATAATAAAAAAGAACAAGTCGGAAATTGACGTCAAGCGTGGGAAATGTGGTGCTATAACTAGTTTTATAAATATTCAAATCTGTGTGCAATAGCTGTTGCACTCGTATGCAAAAATGCATGAATACAAAATTTATTACGATTATATATTTTAAATTCAGTGATACTGAAATAATATTACTCCATCTTAAATAAGACGTAATCACCATGGTAACCTAGAATCATTACCTATCATGGGATATCATTGAATTAATTACGCATGATAGGATTTAATAGAATGAAGAAAACTTTTATTAATATCTTTTTAAGTTTTGATTCGATTTTCACGAAATTTTATACGACTCGACAAAATTTTGCAGCGATTATCTATATTAAATTTCAAACCATTTGGTTTGCTAGGTTTTACGCTGTTAATCGTTTGCGAATTCTATTTCTTGAGTTGCATTTTCATAGTCTTCTTCTTCCTCTGGCTGCTGAATTCCTGTACATTTCTCTAAGAGATCAGATCGATCTGGTATTTCTTCACTGATGTCAGAAGCATCATCATCTGCTGTATTTGAGGCAACATTAGAGAAAGACTGGCCGTGACAGTTGCTACATAATGATGAGCAGAACAAACCAACTTTTTTGCAACCGCAATTGAAATTGCAACCCTTTGTGCAATTACAGAAAATGGTATGGGGCAATATTTCTGGTGCAGGCGGGAGTAGAGTTTTAATTGGTTTCAAGTAGTTATTGTTCAATACCCATCCCCAGTTTTCAGGGTCAAGCTTATTACCTAGTCATATTTGAACTTGGTAGTAAACTCGGTACAAATATTGGTGAGCAGCACTAGATGTTGGTGGAAGACAGGATAACTGTACGACTTTATTGTGCCGTGTACTGTTCGCAAAACTTTGATATCTATAGCTATCTATCGAATTAATGTTTTTTGGAGCTCCGTACATCACAAGAAGAAAGCGAATTTCGTTAGCGATAATGATATTCGGAGAAGAGTCGATTTTCTTAAACACTTCAGCACAGCAAATTAAGTCCTTACTTTTTTCAAATAATTTAAATATTTGAGTTTTACCTTTTCTGAAGAGAGCTGACGTCGTGTCGCCACCGGTTTTTGCATGTAAAAATAATATACGATCTCTACACTTTGGATATAACTCCAAACTTTGTGATGAATATATTTTTTTTCTATCTGAGCTTTTCCCGGTTTCAAGAAATAATCTGGTTTATTAATAGAGGTTTGTGCAGTTAATATGATTAACAAATTGACATCTTCACCAAGAACAATGGTTATAATTGTATTTGACTGTTCTATAGCTGTTGCAACTATAAGAACGTCAGCATCATTATCAGCTTATTTAACAGAAATATCAGCAGCATTTAATTTTTCACATAACATTGAAATAAACCGAGTCTTGTTATGAGTATTAGCAAGGACTTGTTGTTGGTTCGTTGAAACAGTCATAAATCGATGAAAAAGAACATCAGCAGAAGAAGATATTTTAGTAGCCCGGCGACGTTGTTCTGCAGCTTTTTATATATATTTTTATTTTTTATATATATTTTTTTTATAATCAGCATAACCGTCAAATACTTTAATAACGTTGTGACCATAATACTTATGTACATAATGAATATATTTATCGAAAATAACATCGAATGTTTCTTCTCGATACCACACAACACGATGTAAAAGATAACCTCCATCGATGATAAAAGTCGCATCTGCGTTATCAAATTCAACATTTACACATTGAAAGCACTTGT
Organism: Maratus speciosus; assembly: GCA_963932465.1. Lineage (NCBI taxonomy): Eukaryota > Metazoa > Arthropoda > Arachnida > Araneae > Salticidae > Maratus > Maratus speciosus. The sequence goes on from OZ010792.1 coordinate 247,295,214, forward strand.
AAACGGCCGATTTTTGTGTTTTACGCATTCCAATTTCATCAAAAAGTGATAATGGATAAGGAGCTAATTCATATTCGAAGAATTGCTCTAGTTGATTTTTAAAAGCTTTAATAACGCTCGTGCGTTGGAACAATAATAAAGGGTTATAGGCATTTTCTCATCATGAACTTTTAGAGCACTACTGACCGTTAAAATGGGAAATACTTTAACAGCGCGCTTCAATTTGATGTTATTAAACGTTTTGCCAATGATATTAGTCATAGAAGCAATTCCAACTGCACGAGCATTATGACAATTGATTTTGTCATCACCAATGATTTTTCTTGCGATTGACATTATTTTCTGAACCTCAGGAAAAGGATGAGAACCACTCGAAGAGTTTTTTAACATATACAGTATCTCTTTTCATGCGTGAATCACTTGCATCTACGGTGCACGCTTCTATTTCTCAGTGGAAGGGGGTGGGGGGGGGGGGACGGCTGACGCCAGAGATTATCTCGAGTTCATTGGATGAGGTATGCGCGTACGCGGAGACAATTAAAATGTTATCGCATTATTATATTTAATTTTATTATATCTACTTACATTTATTCCATTCAACAGCTAATAACACGCATTGCATTTAGAAAGTATAGATATTATGCAAAATATGAAAATTTTAGATTTTACAATTTTTGAAATCGCAATATCTCACAAATGGGGGGGGGGGGGGAGCGGTGTAAAGACCTTTTTTGTAGAAAATTCCAAGATTTACAGTTTTTATAACAACTATTTTTACGATAAAACCTGCCATTTACCAGATATCTGCAAAAAACGATTTTTTTTTAAATCTTTGACCTTTCACCTTGAATAAATTTTTTTGCTCCAGCCAGATCGATTAAGAGTTTTGGAATTTCATTTAGAATGATGTCTTACAGGTTTTTCCAAATTTTCAGCTCTCCGCCAGTTTTGGCTGTGTTTCCCTTTTTTTTCATCTATTTTGACTGGACTACTAATAATCATTTTAAACTATAATTCTGACATTGTAAAATCCTCGTTTATATTGAAACCAATAGACACAGTATGCAGTTTTTGGCATTTTCCCCAAATTTGATTTTCTGGATACGGCAAGTTTTGAAAATTATCGGTACTCTCAAATTGAAAAGGACTTTTACAGAAAAATTAAATATGGAGGTTTTTTATTACAGTAAAAATTTGTTTTTTCGTCAGGGACCAAAATATAAAATGCAAACAGCGGAAAAACTTAAATTGTGAGAAAATACACACAAATTTGTGGGCCCCTGAAATTGGTGGGCCCGTAGGCCCGTGCATTAATCAGGCCCTGTACACAGTGAGACGCGTCTCGCTGTGTACCTATTATGTGGTTATGATGTTAAAAAAGTTATTTATTAATAAAAGAAAGTTACGCTTTCTCTCTGTGTGTGTGCGTGTGCGTGTGCGATGGCTAGGGAAATCTACTAAACGTACGAGGCTGAAAATTTGCGTGAAGGTAGCCCAATGTCTGCCATTGTGCACCTGCAAATTTTCAATATCTTGAAAATCTAGAAATATTAATTAGAAATCATAAATGACTTCTCAAAGTGGCGTAATGCTGATCTAAGCAACAGAAACCCTTCCCGTAAAAAAAAAAAGGAAAGTCGGAATCCATAGCTTTATTTCCGAAGTCTTCAAAAACACACCAGCCTGCGCAAAATGGTTCGTCCTCATATGACACATCTGATGAAGATACACAGATGAATCTAGGCATTTTCTTCTGACGACGATTTTTATATCGCCGCACTCTTATTATTATTCTTAACTAATTACTCTTAAGTAAGGAAGAATACATAAATATAATATTACTTATAGTTCATTATACATTATTTACAGCAGCTGCTAAACGCAGCTCTCAGAACAAGTCACATTTTACAACTGCGCAGAAGTATTCTCGGCTACGTGCAAAGCCTTACAATTCCAGACTGTCCGTGTATGGTGCTGCCATCTATTAATATAGATCGCTACTAATTTTGATTTGGTAGGGATATAACACCCTTCCCCTCGTAGTTCAAACGAACTACAGGCAATCTTGCTCTTTGACTTCTTCGAACTGGAGCACTTTTCTTACAGTCCTCGTCATTGTTTTTAGTCAAATTTTCTTTTACAGTTTTATCTATCGTAACATAATTTTTATTACTCACAACTGTACCTGCCACAATATCATGTGAAGGCTGAGATTGGCTTGGTTCTATAGTATCATCATTATTAAGCTGTTCTTTTATTTTTCCATTAATTTCCGAAAAACGGTTTTGGTTAACCCTTTCATACCTATCATAATCACTGTAATTTTTACCACTATGTCCCATATTTTCAACTTTGTCTGACATTAGTTTATCATTTCGATTTATCTCTATAACTCTTTCTGGTATTTCATAACTTATCTCTTTATTACGTCTCAACTGATCAACGTGACGTTTACACATTACTCCATCACATCTATTTACTAAAACCCATCTACTTCCCAATAATTTCATAATTTTTCCTTTTACCCTTTTCCAAAATTTTTAACAAAAACTAAATCATGAAGCTTATATTTGTGGAGGGGTTGCTGTATTTTAGGTTTTGATGGTAATACCAAGTGAAGGGCTGTTCGAACTGGCCTTCCAAACATTAATTCAGCAGGTGTTTTACCGGTCACCGAATGAGGAGTGGAATGATTTTCTAACAAAAATCGTGAAATTGACAATGTTATGTCACTTTTATCTAGCTTTTTAAGACAATTTTTCACAGTTTGCACATATCTTTCCGCTTGCCCGTTCGAAGACGGATGATAAGGTGGAATAGGCGTATGCTTAATTCCATTATTTTTAAGAAATTCCTCAAATTCATCACTTGTGAACGCGGGACCATTATCACTGACCAATTCAACAGGTAATCCAAATGTGGCAAAAATTCTTCTTAATACCTTAATTGTAGTTTTACTATCAGACCTGGGTACTACTTCTACCTCCAACCATTTAGTATAAGAATCGACTACTATTAAAAACATTTTACCTTCAAAAGGACCGGTATGATCTATATGGATCCTTTCCCAGGGCAGTTCAGATTTCCATTTCAAGGGTTCCATTTTGGGACAATCCCTCGCAAACATCTGGTATCTATTACAAGAATTTACCATTTGTTCAATTTCTTTATCCATATTTGGCCACCAAACTACCCCCCTAGCTTTCGCTTTCATGTTCGATATACCCTGATGAACGGAATGTAGTAAATTTAATATATATTCACGGCCTTCCTCTGGAATGATCACTCTATGTCCCCACAATAGACAATTTTCTAGACAGGAAATTTCCTCCCTTCCACGAAAATATGGTTGATATTCTTCTTGTTTAACCTTTCGCGGCCACCCATGTAACACCCATTCTAAAATTTGTTTAGTTACAGGATTTTCAGTTGTCCACTTTGCAATAGTTTTAGAAGTAACAGGCCAATTATCATTATTTGAAACAAACATTATTTCCGCAGGATTACTCACTATATTTACAGTTTCTGGGAGAGGTAATCTACTTAATGCGTCAGCATTTTTATTATTTTTACCCTCGCGATACTCAATTGTATAATCATACCCAGCTAACATTAATGACCATCTCAGCATTCTAGGTGATAATGTATCAGGTACCTTTTTAACAGGATCAAATAATCTAATTAAAGGTTTATGATCTGTTATAATTTTAAATTTTTTTCCAGATAAATATTGGTGAAATTTAGTGACACCAAACATTACAGATAAAGCTTCCTTATCAATCATTGCATAATTTCTTTCAGTTTTATTTTAAGTTCTCGAAGCATAAGCAATAGGTTTTTCTTTACCCTCAACAATGTGGCTTAAAACTGACCCTATACCATATTCAGAAGCATCACAGTTTAAAACTATATCTTTGTTTACATCATATAATTCTAAAACAGGAAATGTACAGAATAATTGTTTCACTTTTTGAACCGCTTTTTCATGCTTTTCTGACCATGTCCACTTTACATTATTATCTAATAATCTATGTAAAGGTTCTAAAACATCTGAAATATTAGGCAAGAAGTTTCTATAATAAGAAATTAAGCCTAAAAATGAACGCAATTGTGACACATTATTTGGAATAGGAGCATTCAAAATAGCATTAACTTTTTCTGGAATAGGTCTAATTCCTTCCTGAGATATTTTATGACCTAAATAAGAAACTTCTGAAACCATAAATTTTAATTTTTCCTTATTTAATCTTATACCATGCTCAGAAAAGCATTTCAGAACACTTTCAACTCTTTCAGAATGTTCTGATTCATTACTAGCACTAATGATAAAATCATCTAAAAATACACCAACATATTCAAATTTTTTAAAAATATGTTCAGTTTTTCTTTGGAACATTCCAGGAGCACATTTTACCCCAAATGCTAATCGTAACACATTAAACAAACCATAATGAGTATTTATAGTCAAAATTTTACCACTTTCGATATCTACAGGTTGTTGTAAATAAGCATCTTTTAAATCAAAAACAGTAAAAAATTTACCACCTGATAACTTAGAAAATAATTCTTCCAATCTAGGAAGAGGATAATTATCATTTTCAGTATTAGTATTAACTGTTGCTCTATAATCACCACATATTCTAACAGAACCATTAGGCTTAGGAACAATTACTATAGGACTAGCCCATTCTGAATGATCAACAGGTTTCAAAATACCCTCATTAGTTAATCGTTCCAATTCAACATCAGTAGCTTTTCTTAAAGCAAATGGAACAGGTCGAGACTTAAGAAAAACTGGTTTTGCATCTTTTTTCAATTTTATTGACACGGCAGGACCCTTGATTGTTCCGATCCCGTCAGCAAAAACATTAGGAAAATTTCTAATTAAATCATCTTTCGAAATGCTTTTAATCATATTTACATTAGGCCAAAATAATTTTGATGCTTTTAACCAAGTTTTTCCAATTAGACTCGGACATTCCTCTTTAATTACCCATATTCTTAAATCAAGTATACAATGTTCATTAACAAGAGCATTTACTTTTAATTCCCCCAAAACAGTTAAAGAATCTTTAGTATAAGTTTGCAACTTAATAGAAGATTTAATTAAAGGCAGCTTACCTGAGAACAATTTATGAGCAACACTTTTATTTACAATCGTATGAGCCGCACCGCTATCAATTTCAAATTGCATTTTTACACCATTTATTTTAACCGATTTTACCCACGACAGATAATTGGAGTTGTTGTCCTTAAACTTTAAACAATATTCTTCCTGAACAGTTTTAATTTTTCTGTTCTTAAAAGATTTCTCACTTTTCATTCCAAATTTTCTGTTACGACAACAAATTTTTAAATGCCCCAATCGAAGGCAGAAATGGCATTCTGCAGATTTAAAAGGGCATAACTTGGGGTTATGATTTTTAGAACATCTATAACATGGTTTCTCAGGCCCGAATTTATCTTCTTTAGGTTTAGGTGCATGAGTATACTTCTCCACTTTCGATTTCTCTCCTTTCGGAACACGCACTTGATTGACAATCGTAGTATCTCCGATGTGTAGGGATTTCACTCCAGCCTCAGCTATCTCAAATGACTCAGCTATTTCCACCGCTGTTTGGAACGTTAAATCCCTGGAATCCAATAATTTTTGCTGTATTTTCTCATCCTGGATGCCAAACACCAACTGATCACGCAGGCGGTCATTAAGCGTATTTTCGAAGTTGCAATGTTCGGATAAACGACGTAACTCTCTTATAAAATCGGCTATATTCTCACCTTGCTTCCTTAGTCGTTTCTGAACTTAAATCGTTCGACTATTTCACTAGGGCGTGGTGAAAAATGATCTTTAGCTTTCCTTAAAAGATCCTCGTAACTGATTTCTTCCAGCGTATTCGGAACAATAATATCTCGTAAAATAGCAAAAGTTGTTGTTCCCACAGAACTTAATAAAATATTCTTCTTCATATCATCATTTTTATGCTATTCGCTGAAAAATAAAAATCAATTTTCTCGACGTAAATAGTCCAAGGAACATTTGCATTATATTCTTCCAAGCATCCCAGAGAAATTATCTCTTTATCGGCCATTTTCCGAGCCACTTTTTTTCTTTCGAAAAAGATTTTTTTTTTTTTTTTTCACAACAAAACAAAACAAATAAAATTCACTGCATTTTAATTTGGGTTAAATCCCATTTTCGTCGCCACTTTTATATCGCCGCACTCTTATTATTATTCTTAACTAATTACTCTTAACTAAGGAAGAATACATAACTATAATATTACTTATAGTTTATTATACATTATTTACAGCAGCTGCTAAACGCAGCTCTCAGAACAAGTCACATTTTACAACTGCGCAGAAGTATTCTCGGCTACGTGCAAAGCCTTACGATTCCAAACTGTCCGTGTATGGTGCTGCCATCTATTAATATAGATCGCTACTAATTCTGATTTGGTAGGGATATAACAACGATGAATAATTTAGATTTCAGGAACTAGAACGGGAGCTTGTCGTTCGTGATTATGTTCTTGAGCGGTTTCCAAATAGTGTGTTCTACGTAGGAAAAATCTTAACCTGTAAGGATGAAGATGGTGATTTTGAGGTGATTTATCTTCGCAAGAGAGCGAAAGCAGCAGGCCTCGTGCCTCATGTTCCAGATATGGCGTGTGTTAATGAATCAACCATTTCAATGCTACTACCAGAACTACAATTTACGATAACAAAGCAACTATCAGGATACTACAGGTTTTCGATTTCCTTCGGACATTTGGATGTACGTTCAGCTACACACTGCCATTCTTAGGCATAATCCTATGCCTTTATTTAAGAGGGAAAACTATATAGTTTAATTACCACAATCCACCATACGTGCTTAGTTAAGCTCAAAATGTTATTGAATTGCTAATAATATATGTACCTTTAATTATTGAAAATTTTTTTCATTTTTACTGTTGCTCTATCAAAACTATTCGACCCCAAAAATGTCAGATTAAACTTCAAATGATAACCACGATTTCAGGCAGTAGTTAAGACATTATTACAGTGGAGAAAATTATGGATAGAGTGTAAAAATGTATGATTTATGAAAATGTATAAATTGTCTCACTGTGTACCACTTGTGGTACACAGTGAGACAATTTCCGGTACTCCGTTATCATGCTTCTATGCTTCTATAAATAACTTTTTAAAAATCATTTATTCATTCATCTGTAGCGTATTTGTGCTGCTTTAACATGTAGAATTTTTTTTTTTTACAAAAGAATAAAATAGTCACCATACGTTAAGAAACAATATTTTTCGTCTCACTGTGTACTACCATCCCCTATATTCAGCAGGAAAAGAACAGGTTTCATTCAACATCGGTAATCATACGAGTAAACCAGCCTTCTACGAACAACCTACCACGATAAATGTTACTACATCCCGATTTCAAAATGGATGCTTTCGTAAACAGCGGGATGTGATCCGTTTCAAGTGAATGCTGAATAAATTTTGAATTTAGTTTACCTTTTTTTAATACGTTAATATGCCCTTTCACCGATGGAAATTCCCCTATCGTACTGTTGGTAAGATAGGAAAAAGTCCGAAAATTAGGTATCGTCATACGAGTCATTAACATTGAGCCGCGAACCTACGACACACGCGAAAGGGCAAAACTTTAAACTCAGTTATTTCGAAAAACTGTTCTTTAGCGGTTTGAACAAGTTAATGGATTTACATGTTTCTTTTTCTAAAATAAACGAAATTGAATTCTCTAGAACTATATATCTGAAAAACTAATAAACATTTTTTTTTTCATGTTATAACATAAAATATGATGATCAATTTTTATGTATTTTGAATTTTTTATTATATTTTTACAATTCGTTTTTGTTTCAAGTATAATCGATTACATAATTAGTAGTTTAAAAAGGGAATACAGACTCAAAAATATGTAACTTTGACTTCACAATTGTGGCAAAACTAGTTTTGCAATATTAATTTTGTGGTACAACTTAAAAATTTAGTTATTGTTTTCAACAATTTATCAAGTACTTTTTCTATTTATATACTAGCAGGCTTCGACGGCTACGCTGGTCGGTGTTTCAAAACTGACCCTGAATCAAATGAAATATATCGGTGAATTTGACATTGTATTTCAAAGCAATATGAACCTTTACCCGGAATTGCATTCCGCATTGCTGAAAGCGATATGAACGCCATTGTGCTATTATTTTTTTAATGGGTCAGACAAAATTTGGGTTGTTAAGGACCACCATTTTAATTGATCATTTATACAAATAGTAGCATTTGGTAAAGAAAGATATGTAATATGCTAAAACCATCCCTAAAAAATTATCTGTCAGTGCAAGTTCTGTCGAAATCCAATCGGCAGTATCATTTTAAAAAACTGATCTTTCATAATAGGGTTTATCTGATTATAGAACTTTCCTCCATAATTGCATAACTAAACAATGTAGAACAATATGTTATATATGAAAACAATTTTCTGAAAAATTATCTAACTAAAAGTGCAAGTAAGTTATAAGCACCCGGAACGAAATTCCCGTTTGCATTTTATATGTAGTGGAAAAGATAAATATGTATATGAAAAACAAAGTAATAGCCTAAATTAATTACAGGATTCGTAATCTACGATCAAACTTCAGTCAATTTTCGTCATTTCAAATCTTTCTATTCCCTTTAATATTCTCAATGCACATTCTCAATGTAACATATTATATATAACACATATTTAACTTATTTTTGGACACACAACAATGAAAATTTGTGTTTAGAATAAATATCGCATCAGAAATCGAAGGAAAAAACAAACAAATATAGCGATTTTTATTGAAATCTTGAACATTCGCATTAAATATGTCCACGATCCTCCAAGAAAATTTAACTACAGCGATCACACATAAAATCATAAGTCAAGAACTTTGGCGTAAGCAGCTTTACCAAGCGACTTTTAGAACGAAAATATGGTTAGCGTTGTTTTAGCTTCCGGTATGCTATTTCTATCAGGCTAGCTATAATTAAAACGTCGTCGCTAAAAGATAACATTACGTTACATAATTCAGCCATAAAGCGAAGCAGATGTATCATTGTACGGTTAGATACTGATAATCTCTATTGCAATTTTTTTAATTTCTGAACATCGCACATCTTTTACAATTTTTATACCTTCGTACAGGAAAAAAAGTACTTTTAACTGCAATTTGTTTGAAAACTGCACCTCAATTTATTTTTGAGATATTAATTTTTTTTTGTAGTTTTCAATGCCACTTCTGAAATGATGGAAACTGAAGAACTCCATTTCTGTAGAAAGTGAAGGGAAAATAGTAGATTACTATATCATTTTGTTGTCTCTTTCTCATAATAACTGAAAAAAATTAATTAAAATACGTGCTATTTTGAAAAAAATATAAATGAATGATTTCTGATAAAACATGGAGCTATTAAAAACTATATTTAATTTTAAGTGTCCATATTAATGGTACCAACAAATGTCATATAAATCATTAGATACCCGTATTTTTTCTCGAGGTCCTTGAATGACATCATCGCTTCTTGGGGTTTGTGTATTATTCTGCGGTAGTGACGTCCTATGCGTACTTTTCCATAGCTGTTGTTTAAGACTGGATCGTAGATGTAGAATTCTTCAGCGGTGCAAATGACGTCGTTTTATGTAAAATAAAAGCGTGTATTTTGAGTATTAAAACTGAAATATGCTTCGTATTATCTCTCTCTCTCTCTCTCTCTCTATATATATATATATATATATATATATATATTTATTTTATTTTATTTTTTTTTTTTTTTCATCGGGAGCGACACTAAATTTTGAAAAAGAAGAATCCCCGTTTTCTAGTTTTTTTTCTTTGGTCTTTTGGTCTTTTGGTAATTTTTTTAATAAAGACAAAATCGAAAGCAAATTTTTAGTATTAATATGTAACATAAAAATAATTAAAACTACCGTTAATTAATATGCAGCTTTTTAAAGCAAGTAATCCTTCGAAACAAATCCTTAGAATCAATATTTAACATTAAAATAATTAATATTATTATAAAAGATTAAATAAAGAAAGAGTTCAGAGCTTTTCTTTTCATTATTTTTCGTTTTATCGTACTTGGAATTGTTTGTTCCTATTCTTTGTTTTAGTTTTTTTTTCTTTTTGAAGGCCTGTTCGAATATTTAATTAAGAATTATTTGCTTTATCTAAATTAATTTTATTTTCACACTCGTTTATAAAAATTATACGTGAAAATTCAAACCACTGTTTAGACAAAACACTTTAAAAAAGTCCTTCCGGCCAGTGCCGGGAGGAAGAGGTAGCTTTCATATTCCTTATTTTAAAAAAGCCAACTTATATTATTCAAACACACAAAGCTCAATTTAGTGGAAACCGAATGTAGGAGATTCAATACTAATTTTTATCAATACTAAATCATTATGAATGAGAATTTCGCGAAATAAGTCAGCTTTATCCAAGCTGCTTTTATTTAAAGTAAGTTATATTTGGCTGCCAAATTCGGCGATTTCTTAAAGTGCCTGCCATTTTAAGACAGCATGGTGGATGAGGCTAACTAGTGAACTTGGTCGAGACCTTAGTAATTGCTGTGCACATGCTCACTCACATCGGAATGGGTTGATAAATACGAGTGCTGTCGTAGGCAAAAAATCAGATTTTTCAAAATGTCACCCACATTAGAAATTGAAACTGCTATATCTGAGCCATTTTTTAAGATAAAGACAAACAAATAATGCTCTTGAATCCTTACATTAAGGTCAAATACTTAAGAAAGAAACCTTTTTCAATTTCTAATTTTTTGCACCTCACTTTAAATATAATTTTTTTTTAATTTAATGGCGCCATTTTGAAACAAGATGGCTGATGAAGCTGGCCAGCGAACTTGGTCGAGATATTGATGTATACTATCCACATGCCTTCTTCCATCGAAATAGGCGAATACGTGTGGTATCGCGTGACAAATACAAGATCGTTTCAAAGTGTTAGCCATGCTAGAAATTCAAAGTGCTATAATTCAACCACTTTTTAAGATATAAACAAAAGAACAAATTTTCAGAAACAAAAATTGCTCCAGAATCTTTGTATCAAGGCCAAACACATAAAAAAAAACTTTTTCATTTTCCAATTTTTTAATACCTATTATTTTAAATTTTAAATTACATTTTTTTTTAAAAATGGCAACCCTTTTGAAACAAGATGGCGAATGAAGCTGGCTAACGAACTCGGTCGAGACATTGGTATGTACTATGTACAGACCAAGTTACATCCAAATCGGTTCCTAAATACCCTTGTTATCGCGTGACAAAAATCAGGTCGTTTTAAAATGTCAGCCACAATAGAAATTCAAAATGCTAACGAAACACATACGAACACATCAAACACATACGAAAAAATCTTTTTCATTTTCCAATTTTTTGGTATCTAATTTTAAATTTTAATTTTTTTTATTTTTTTTAAATGGCCGCCATTTTGAAACAAGATAGCGGATGAAGCTGGCCAACGAACTCGGTTGAGACATTGGTTTGTACTATGTATAAACGAAGTTACATCCAAATCGGTTCATAAATACGCCTTTTATCGCGTGACAAAATTCAGGACGTTTCAAAATGTCAGCTTCGGTAGAAATTCGAAATGCTATAACTTAGCCATTTTTTAAGATATAGACGGAACAAAAACTGCCCCGGAATCTTTGTATAAAGGTCAAATACATAAGAAAAAAATATTTTTCCATTTTTAAATTTTTGGTACCACATTTCAAATTTTAAATTTTTTAAAAAATTTTAAATGGCCGCCATTTTGAAACAAAAAGGCGGATGAAGCTGGCCAACGAACTCGGTCGAGACATTGGTATGTACTATGTACACACCGAATTACATCCAAATCGGTTCATAAATACGAGAGTTACAGTATGACATAGGTCAGATATATATATATATATATATATATATATATATATATTGATATATATATATATATATAAATTTTGAACGGAAGGTGGTTTCGGGATCTGGGGGTCATGATCGATGAAAATATACCAAAATTTTTTGAAATCGTTTTCCTCCGAACGGCTGCAATAGGTAGCTTTTTGTAAAGAAAGCTACCTAAAAAAGAATGAAAGTAAAAGCACTTAAAAATAAAACGTGAAATGAATGTTTATCATAAAAATCATGCCTAATTTCATTGCAATTCACGTTGTTCCAAAAACATTCAGTTAACCCCTTAACCTACGTTTTACTTTCAACAGCTCCACGGTTTGACAAATCCATAGCTACCACTAAAATTTAACAGAGATTTTCGGCTTGTTTAATCATGAAATTTCGACGATTAAATTAAACTATATTTACTGTTAAATTTTAGTGGTAAGAAGAATTTACATTTGGCTCGATCATCGTACGCGGGCTATGCCCGTCATTGTAGGTTAAGGGGTTAAGGGTATTCCCCCCGTGTGACGACCTGTATTTTAAGCATTTTTTGGGAATTTCTTTTGACGGCAAAGGAGAAAATAGAACTTTGAGTTTTTTATTATACATTTATAGCTACTTCAAGAATATGTAAAACAAATTTCAAGCAAAAATCTTTATTAGACCGTAAGTTATACCACTCTGAAGACACTTGCCTCCAAAAAAAGAACGCAGTCTGCCTTTTCGATTTCGGCCGATTGGCTTATCTGAAAGGGAAAAAAAACGACGTTTTAATCTGTAAGCCTAAATGCATCAAATGAATTAGAATCATTTGAAAATATTGAAAATAGGGTTTTTTGCAGACTTTTGAAATTCTTTTTTTTTTTCAAATTTCATGATATTTTTTATTTTTTCGTTACGAGAAAAAGTAGAAATATTCGGAATTTTTGGATGATCCTAGTTCACTGCGTGCGTCTACATTTGCTGAGTCTACTCTATAAATTTCAAGTGAATAGGTCAAACCGTTTTCGAGATATGATGGAGGAAAGTTTGAAAAACAACGTTTGATAAAAACACGTTTAAAGTTTCAAGTACGGCTAAAACGATAAAAATCTCAACTTACCATCATAATTTGCGATGGCTGGTGCATGGAGCATTTTTTTCTCTTCCTCTTGGAGGTCTTTCAACGCACATCGCTCTGCTTTTGCTTCCATTCTGGCATTTTTCGCCAAGACAAAATAAGTGACTCTAGAAATTGTATTCTATACCTATGTAAACCACTTAACTCGGCACTCCAAACATCTGCTTCTTCTAAATGCTATATCTTTATAACGAATTCAAATTTTAGAGAATTATTCTACCATCATATTCTAGACATGTTAAGGAATCAATTTATACAAAAGAAAAAAAAATCGATTTTTTGAACCCATCACACAGGGGAACCCCCTTAAAATACATTAATTTGGCGTGGGACTCGATTATGGAAAATTCATTGATTTTATTTATGCTTGGTAGAAAGCCCTAACTAGTGCAGTTATTAAAAAATTATAACTGTTGCACTGTTTCTTATTTAAGATATGGCAACGAGAAAATAGTACTATTTAAACTATCTAAGATTTCTATTTTTTTTTCTCAACACATATATCCATAATTTAAATTATATTAAACTATTAATTAATAAAAACGTATTTAAAATGCATTACACAATATATTTTTTATTTAATTTTAATTTTCTGTTTTCTAGAGTTTAAAATATTTCTTTGCTGCAGTTTCACAACTAGTATTTTAGGGAGCTTGTTTTGGCGATTTATTAACTTTAGAGTTGTTGTACATCAGTTACAATTGTAACCATAAAGCCTTATCTGGTGTACCGCCGTATAAGAACTCACTTAAGAAAGAATCTTAACTAGAAATTAAAAGAACTTGGCGTTTTTATTAGACGATACGGGACACACACATAACAAGCACACGTTAATATTTACACGGCAAAAAGTTAATCTTTTCCGGAGCGAGACGCTCTTTTCGGCAGGACCGAGAACTTGACCATCTGGGGTCGTGCCACAGCAAAGTCTGCCCTCTGTACGGGGCCTTGTTTTTCTGAGCTCAGTTCATCTCCTCGATACCCCACGTGAGGTCTTGACTCATCTTAGTCAACAAGTTCAGTTTATAACGTTTCTACGCAGCACTTTTTTTCCAGATATTTACATGATTAAAACTGTTTACATGTTCCATCTGGTTTTTGGTGAATCAGCGACATGTGAAGTTATAGCAGGCATCTGGAGGTTCCAATTAACGATGTTTATTTCGTTAGGGCATCTGGTCTCTGAGTCCTCTCAGATAAAACGCCACAGTCCCTCCATGCCCCATATAAATTTTTCCTTAAGGGAAAAATTTCCACACTCGGGTGCACAATCATAGTGAAATTCGGAGTTAATGCTATCCCTACCAATGCTATCTACTCTAAAATTAATTAAATTTTAAATTTTAAAATCAAAACATTTATCAGAAGTACTTCGTTACCATGGAAGGGATTCAGCATAACACACAACAAACAATAAATACAGTAAACAATAAACACATTGCAATTGCACACCGTTATATAGTAATACTAAGATTTATAATAAGCACTTCAACAATTTTATAATAAACCAGAACCTTCATTAATAATTTTCCGTTAACATAATCAGAATAGATAAAGTTTTTAAACATCACAGGTAATTCCAATAAAGTTCGCTCTCTCGTGTTCACATGGATAACCAACAATAATAATATATATATATATAGATAAATTTCTTAAGAATGAATTCTAATACACTAATAAAACAAAACACTTTTAAACGTTTTATATACAATAAGTTACTTAAAAGAATTTTAACACAATAGCAAAACACACTCTTAAATTTTCTTTTTTTTTCAATAAAATTTCTAGTCTTCAAACGCTACTCTGCTTAGACTATCAGCGTTTTGGTGTTTTTTTTCCTGCTCGATGTTCGATTGTAAAATCGTACGGTTGTAACACGAGGCTCCAACGCATAAGCCTTGGGTTGGAACTCGCATGAGTTTGTAAGAAGCGCAGAGGATTATGATCCGTTATAATCCTAAATTTTCTTCCATCTAGATAGTAATGTAGTCTTTTTACGGCGAAAACAATACTGGCGCACTCCCGCTCGGTGGTGCTATAGCGTTGTTCTACCGGAGAGAATTTCTGACTCAAATACAAAATCGGGTGTTCCTCTCCCTTCTCATTTACCTGGCTCAACACAGCTCCGGCACCGCGTAACGATGCATCGACCTGAATAAAGAATTCACGATGAAAATTCGGCGCATGCAAGACCGGCCGTTCGGTTAGTTTCGCTTTCAGAGACCGAAAAGCGCTCTCGCACGTGGGAGTCCACTCGACTTTACCTCGACGGGTTTTCCCTTTTAGCGCGTCAGTCAAGGGGGCTGCTATTATGGAAAAATTCCTTATGTATCTCTGGTAGTATCCGGCCTGCCCTAGAAATGCACGAATCTGCGTTTTTGTTTTGGGAGTAGGGAATTTTTTTACGCATTCAATCTTGACTTCTGCTGGAGTGCGGGAACCATTTCCTACAATATGGCCTAAATATTTTACACTACTCTGGGCAAATTTACACTTAGAGGGCTTTATTTTAAGATTTGCCTTATGAATTCTATCTAGAACTAATGCGACATGTTTTAAGTGGTCTTCCCAGGTGTTCGAAAATACAGCGACGTCATCTAAATAAGGAACTGCAAATTCTTCCATCTCTCTTAATAGTTCTGCCATCATTTTGCTAATGAAAAATGGCGCATTTTTTAATCCAAAAGCCATTTTCAAACACCTAAAAGTACCAAAAGTTGTACAGAATGCTGCATACCGTTGAGCTCTGGGGCTCAAGGGAATCTGCCAATAACCTTTCGCTAAATCTAGGACGGTTATGTATTTAGCAGATGAGACTTTCTCAACTCTTTCTTCGATATTGGGGATGGGGAAATACTCTGTCCTAATTATCTCACTGAGACGCCTGAAATCCACACATGGACGAGGATCCTTACCCGGAACCTCTACTAAAATTAAAGGCGACGTGTAATCCGACTCGCCAACTTCAATAACCCCCCAATCTTAACATCTTTTGAATCTCCATTTTTACGATTTCAGTTTGTCTTTGCGACATCCGATAAGGTTTTGATCGTACGGGCTTATCGCTGATTAAAGTTATATCATGTTCCACCAAATCTGTTGTACCAGGGTCGTTTGAAAAGCACGCGGCATATTTATTTAAAAGCTCCCTTAATTGGCTAATTTGTGCTTCGTTTAGGTTTTTTTCTAACTCACTAAGCCGAACTATTTCCTGAAAGTCAAAAATCGTAGGATTATTCTCTAAATACGGAATATCTAAATCCTGATCTTCTATTAAATTTGAATTGTCTTTGGAGCACAACAAATTTACATGTTCGGGTCGCGTATAATATGGTTTCAGCATATTAACATGATAAATTTGGGTTTTATTCCTACTTCCTGGCAGTTCTACCACATAATTAGTCTCAGATATTTTATTCTTGATTTTTCCCGGACCTATCCATTGCACGGACAGTTTATTTGGTCTCGTCATGGCTAAAACCAACACTAAATCTCCCTCCTTGAATTCTCGTTTTACCGCGTTTTTGTCATACCAAACCTTTCGTTTACCTTGCATTTCTTCCATGTGCGAAACAGCTACCTCGCGACATCGTTTCAACCGATTAATTAATTTTAAAACATATTCGGTCACTACATCATTTTCAGGTGGAGGGTCGGACCATCGTTCCATTATCAAGGTCTTGGGTGTTCGAAGATTTTTTCCATACACCAACTCGGCTGGTGAGTAACCTGTGCTTTCATGAACTACGTTTCGAAGAGCCAATAGAATCGCAGGCAAATGTTTATCCCAATCGGCGCCTAATTCAATACACAGAGTCCTCAAAAGTCGTTTTAAGGTCCTATTATACCGTTCCACGGGATTACTCTGGCGATGATAAACAGAACTATGAGTGATCTTAATGCCAAATTTATTAAGAAATTCGGTCGCAACTGCGCACATATTCATCCATTTCTTTATAACAGTTAGGTCAATAAAAATATCGAATCAATTTATCCTTTGACTTCGTCCCACCTAAATGTACTGACGTGCCTTGATGACACAATGCTTTTATTTTCTGCCTTAACCCTTTTGGAATAACTAGCAATCTGGTAACGTTTCCAAAACGATCCTCGCGATTTCTAATTAGTAACCCGTTAACAACTGAATAAGTTTTCGTCGTACCTTCCGTTTTGTCCACCCCCACTCGGCTAAACAATTCCTTTAACTCTGCACATTCGTGCTGCGCTTTCAAAAACCGTTCTTTATCGATTTTTAACAAGTCCAACTCCGGGGCTTCAACTTCTAACGCCGGAATTTCAATGGAGTCCTCACCTTCCGTTGAATCCCGCAGTCCCGATTCTTCCTGATTCGCTACGTTCAATTCCTTGGGTGTCTCCACATCTTGAGCTACCCGTTCGAGCTCCCTTTTCTCTTCCTTTAAGCGTCTAGTAGTCGCACGCGTCTGGACTGCATTTACCTGTCCAGTTAGCAAAAATTCATACCCCGTTCTCTCTCTTATCATCGCGGCAGTTTTATTTCCTAAAATATATCGATTTTGGTTTAAATGATTTCCGCAAACAGCGGCTTTCGTACAAATTTTTCCGAAATCACCCTCTATCTCTACCCGCGCTAACGGTAGACAAACTAACTCCAAACTAAGTGGTTGTTGGATCCAGATTTTCTCTCCACAAAAATCCTGCGGATCTACAAATTTCCTACAAATTAAATCAAGCGTCGCTCCCGAATCTCTTAATATTCCTAGCTTTCGGTTGTTAACAACCCCAGGAAATGTATAAGAGTCCAATAAATCGTCCTTTCGTACATCTTGCAAATTATTTACGCAGCCTGACGGAGGTTTTTTCTGCAACTTCGGGCACGATGAACGCAGGTGCGTTTCGGACCAGCAATTAAAACATTTCAAATTCGCTCTTTTTTCAAAGGCTCTATCTCGGTTTACTGGTCTGTGCACGGCGTTTGCATTCGAAGAAGGGGAGAACCGTGGTCTAGTTTCTCGAGACCTTTCTTGAAAAAACGGGCGCGTTTTTTCCACCCTAACATCTCTGGTATCCTTGGCCTTCGGAGTAGAGGCCCTTATACTCTCATATCCATCCAATAATTCCACTATTGCTGCTTCGGTCTTAAGCTGTGGCCATTTGTCAATGAAGTGTTCACGCATTTCCAACGTCGCACGCCGTTTAATCTGATCGGTGACCAAAAGGTCTTTTAGTTCGTCTAAGGAAGTTATTCCTAAACCTGCTAACCATTCATTTAAATAATTTCGGATTTCGAAACCGAAATCCTGCCAATTTAAAGATTGCGACTTCTGTTGGCTAACAAATTTCTGCCGAAAACTCTCTGGGTTTAATTTAAATTTTTTTAACAATATACCTTTTATGTTATCGTAATCTTCTGACTCTGTCTCGGGTTGTCTGGAAATAATTGAAATAATGCCTACTGGCCGAAGCCCAATTAAATGAGAGACCCAATTTTCCTTCGGTATCCCAACCCGTTTAGCTTGGCGTTCAAACAGAATCAAATACAAGCTAATATCTGTTTTTTCTGGATTAAAATCCGGGATTAATTTTTTTAAGTTCTGTTCAGGGGAACGCGAATGTATATTATTTGCATTTACTGAAGACGGGGCAATTCCTTTCTCGATTTTTAGTTTTTCTAACTCGAATTTATTTTTTAATTCTAATTCCTTTAATTCTTTCTCTTGCTCCAATTTTTCCTTCCTAATGTCTTGATCACGCTCCCATGTCTGTTTACGCAACATGTCCTCCCGTTCGATAGCTTGTAACCGTGCGCGCTGATTTTCTTCCCTCTCTAATTCCTCCTTAGCGGTCTCTAATATAGTCTCATACAGAGCCCGTACTATTTCTTCTTCATACTCCTCAGATTCCAGCACCAAGTGCGTTAACTGAATCCGAGTTTCGTTTCCCGTCCTGGCAAGTTCCAGTTCATCCACTAACTTTTTTATATGTTCCTTTTTTCCTTTACCCAGGAAAGCCATATCTAACCCTTTTTTTTTTCAAACAAAATTTCTCTATAAAAAGGTACTTCTCTACACTAATACAACAAAAAAAATATATACTATATTAACAATAATCACAATCAATCATAAAATTTCTTTCAATAACACAGCAATATGTAAATACTGACTCACTTCCATGACTAGTACCTGTTCAATTTTTGTCATTTCCATTTTTGAATTTTTCCCAACAAAATCAGCAATTTTAAATAATTAAAAATCACTAAACATTAACTCCAAATTCAAAATTGTGACTTACCCCAATGAAGGCTCAGACACTAAACGGTAATCCACACTTTTTCTTCAGCCGGGTGGCTCACTGAACACAACTTCTGACCTTAAGGTCCACTAAAACAATATATCCAGAGGCACGGAACACTGAACACTATCTTCGACCCAAAACGGGGCCCACTCACATTCCCAATCTTCTTCTATCCGCCGATCCACTGCTACAATCACAGTTTTGTTTCAGGCCTTGGCTCCCTAAAATCACAGAATTATCTTCTTTTTTTTCCACTCTTCCGCAATCCTTTCATCCCCAAACAGCGGCGTAGTAACTCTGTTTTCTTTCCGCAGTCGAACAGCTGATCACAGACGGGGGAAAAAACAATCTTCCTCTTTTTCCGACACTGGGTAAGGATTTCTCAAGTCTTCCTTTCTCCAAGTCTTCCTAAACCGAAACCAGATAACACCAAGCTTCTTTTTTTCTTTCCTCCAACAGGGGAGTGAAAACAACACCCTTCTCTTCTCTGACCGGGTGAAAATCGAACTAGCTCTTTCTTCACAAACCGAACTGTTTTTTTTTCTTCTTCCAACACACGGGGATTTTCCTTTTATTTTTCTATTCCAGTATCAGGACGGCTCTCTATTTCTCTATTTTTCGAAAAAATGAGCTTTCACCTTATCATTCCTTCCGTGGGTAACAGTTTCAAGCCTTGTGTGCGTGTGTGCCCAACTTTTCGAACAACTCGAATCCCAAAATCTGACACCAACTGTACCGCCGTATAAGAACTCACTTAAGAAAGAATCTTAACTAGAAATTAAAAGAACTTGGCGTTCGTTTTTTTTTTTCAGAGTTTTTATTAGACGATACGGGACACACACATAACAAGCACACGTTAATATTTACACGGCAAAAAGTTAATCTTTTCCGGAGCGAGACGCTCCTTTCGGCAGGACCGAGAACTTGACCGTCTGGGGTCGTGTCACAGCAAAGTCTGCCCTCTCTACGGGGCCTTGTTTTTCTGAGCTCAGTTCATCTCCTCGATACCCCACGTGAGGTCTTGACTCATCTTAGTCAACAAGTTCAGTTTATAACATTTCTACGCAGCATTTTTTCTCCAGATATTTACATGATTAAAACTGTTTACATGTTCCATCTGGTTTTTGGTGAATCAGTGACATGTGAAGTTATAGCAGGCATCTGGAGGTTCTAATTAACGATGTTTATTTCGTTAGGGGCATCAGGTCTCTGAGTCCTCTCAGATAAAACGCCACACTGGCTATTTATCACTGGAGCTCCGTTAATAGTAAAATTATTTAATATCAAATTAATAATTTATAATTAAGTATTGACCGTGGAGTTATTTAATTTAGAGGTGTAATGCTGTTATTGACGAAAAAAACAAACAAACAAGAATCCTTGGGCATAACGCGCCTCCTACCTCCCCTGTTTTAAAACGTGAAATGATGTCTACCAGCGGTGAAAATCGAAAATGTATGTTTTCCCAGACATCGTTGAAACGAAATTCCCTAGATATTGAAATGCGCCGAGAAAATCCATGGGAACTATAATATGGGCTTCTTGTCTGTGATATTACAATTTACGTCGATGTTCGTTTTCGAGCAAACGCACATATAAAAGCATTACAAGATAATGATTCAAACTATAACACAGCAGCATGAAATGCAGTTAAATAATTTGAACTTATTCATTCCAAAGCCACTATTAAAAATATTTACAATGACTTTTAAAGGGAATATCTATACATAAGAATTTTAGCCTGGATGTGAATAAAATACCCAAAGAAGAAAATTCATTGCTTACTTTTGATGAAGGAAATACCACTCTCTTAAAATTCAAAAATAATTTTATTTGAGATAAATCCAAAAATATTCAATAAAATTTTATAATGTATTCAAGAAAACACTACTAAAAATTATAGTAAAAATAAGCAAAAATAAATAAATATAGCCTTAAATAATCAATATTCAAAGTATTCTAACGCATTCAATTAAAAAAAGAAACATCAATATTTAAAACTGAAAATACCTTAGTAATTAATTATTTAAATAAGAAATTTTTAATACATTTTACAATGAAAAAAATCAGCAAAATTAATTTCCTCAATAATCAATATTCAAAATGTTCTGATGCACTCAGTTAAAAGAAGAAGGAAATGATTGACATTTCAAATTCCAAAGGTCTTAGTAATGAATTTAAATCAGCAAATATTTAATACATTTTATAATGAAATAATCAGCAAAAATAAATAATTTCCCCAATAATAAATATTCAAAATATTCTGATAAACTGGCATAAATAATAATAATAATGATTGCCATTTCTTATTCCAAAGATCATAATAATGAATTTAAATCAGCAAACATTTAATATATTTTATAATGAAATAATCAAGAAATATAAATAATTTCCCCAATAATAAATATTCAAAATATTCTGATAAACTGGCATAAATAATAATAATAATGATTGCCATTTCTTATTCCAAAGATCATAATAATGAATTTAAATCAGCAAACATTTAATATATTTTATAATGAAATAATCAAGAAATATAAATAATTTCTTCAATAATCAATATTCAAAATATTCTGAGAAACTCGGTTTAAACAATAATAATAATAATTGATTGACATTTCTAATTTCAAAGAAAGATCCTAATAATGAATTTAAATCACCAAATATTTAATATATTTTATAAAGAAATAATCAGCAAAAATATATAATTTCCTCAATAATCAGTATTCAAAATATTCTGATACACTTCGTTAAAAAAAAAAAAAAAAACCGTGATTGACATTTCTAATTCCCAAGATTCTAGTAACTAGTTAAATCCACAAATATTTAATACATTTTATTGTGACATAATAAGCAAAAATAAATGTGTTCTTCAATATTATTAATATCCAAAATAGTTAATTCAATATGCACAATTTATTCAATATAAATTCCTGAAAAGGGGGCACAAAATTGTCTTTTTTAGTTATGTAAAGTAATGATAATACGAAAAACAAATAAAATATTTAAGTTACTTTACCGCATCACTGTTTCACATACTTTTGATAAATATGTAAATAATTATTTGTATTTATAGTGACAATGGGGATATATTAAAGTAAAATTTAATTTTTAATTTTTTTTTCTCAATTCATTTTTTCTATTGCATTGTGCCTTTTAGCAGTGGTATTCTTTGTTGTTATAGTTTTTTCATTTATGCGTTTCACATAATTATTTATACACTAGAAAGGTAGCCCGTCAAAAATGACGGAAATTTAGATATAAAGATATATACAACTCATGTGCAAGAATATGAGTTTTCTCGCTTGTTACGCAGTGATAGATGAAAATAACACATTTTAAGAACGAAACACATTTATAAAAAATTGTGTACAGTAGAAGACCACTAATCTGCACAGTTTGGTTCCAAGTGTTATGCAGATTTGAGGCTTTTTGCGGTCATGTCTATTCAATCTTTGTTAAATTCATATATTGGACAATTTAGATTGCTGAGCCTTAAAAATAAATAAATAACGCACTTGAAGTAAGGTTAAAAACTATTAAATTATCGTATACGATTTCATGAAATGGTATTATATGGTATTATATGTGTGTGCTTCACGATCTTGGTTACGACGTTGGCGAAATTGGCTGCAACTTGTCAGAATCCTAATAGTGTGGGCAGCTATAACAAAAAAGTAACCAGTTTTTAGTAAAATTTCTGATATAAAGTAACTTTCAAAAACTTGTGTAAAATTGCAGGCCGTTCTCGTGTTATGTCAGTCCTAGGAATAATATTTCTAAGACTGAAGATTTTCCATGTATATATGGAATTTAGAAAAGCTTCTCCAAAAGAAAGGTCCTGAAATGACATTGTAATTCCTCTAACTTCAAAGTTTAATCGGGCCTTGATGTTGAGTACTGAAATCTAATAAATACAGTTATTTTGAATATTACAACAGAATTAAATGGTTAAACTTATTTAACTTAAACCCGCTGTTACTTCCCGATGTTATTTTTTAGTATTAAGGGGACGGTGGAGCTTAAAATCCTTAAAAATAATTTTTTTTATTTTTGTAAATTTCAACTTAAATATTATTCAAGGGTACATTATATACATTATAACATGCATTTATCCCCAAAAAAAATTTAAAAAAAAATTTATTTTTAAGAAAAAAATGGAATTTTACGCGTCGTCTTAGAAATCTTCGAAACGCCCCATGCGTCTTCAATATCAATGAAAATCCCCAATATTTTTTATAAAAGTTTGGTTTATATATAGAAATAAAATAGAGCATCGAATTTTATATATTTGAATTTAAAGGTTAAAAAAAAAAAAAATCAAAATTTCAAAATTTTTTCGAAAAAATTTCAAAAATTTTCAAAAAAAAAATTTTTTTTTAACCTTTAAATTCAAATATGTGAAATTCGATGCTCTATTTTATTTCTATATATAAATCAAACTTTTATAAAAAATATTGGGGATTTTCATTGATATGGAACGCGCAGGGGCACTTCGAAGATTTCTAAGACGACACGTAAAATTCCATTTTTTTCTCAAAAATAAAATTTTTTTTGTAATAAATGCATGCTATAATGCATATAATGTACCCTTGAATAATATTTATGATAAAATTTACAAAAAATAAAAAAAAAAATTGAAAAAATTTGAAATTTTGAAAATTTTTCGAAAAAATTTCAAATTTTTTCAAATTTTTTTTTTAACCCTTTAAATTCAAATATGTAAAATTCGATGCTCTATTTTATTTCTATATATAAACCAAACTTTTATAAAAAATATTGGGGATTTTCATTGATATTGAAGACGCATGGGGCGTTTCGAAGATTTCTAACACGACGCGTAAAATTCCATTTTTTTCTCAAAAATAAAATTTTTTTAAAATTTTTTTTGGGATAAATGCATGTTATAATGTATATAATGTACCCTTGAATAATATTTAAGTTGAAATTTACAAAAATAATAAAAAATATTTTTAAGGATTTTAAGCTCCACCGTCCCCTTAAGAAAGAAAATTATTTAAAATTTTCAAATCATGCATTCATGATTTTTTTTCCGCCTTTAATAACTAAATAATGAAAAAATAGGCTTTTGTTCTGAGCTCATAAATATGACAATAAAATAATGTAACTAAGAGACATTGCAAAATTAAATCTTTGTGATTACAAACCATAAACAAACGATACTGCCACCATTTTACCTACTATGACGTCATTAGAATATTGCTCATTGATTGTTGGAGAACTTACTTTGTGAATGATTACCTCAATGATTTAATATTTTTGACGTTTCACGATGAATGAATCACTTGTGTTTGTTTAGGTTTATGGAATGAGATATTAAGCTGTGAAACTAATTTCAATTTAAGTTATTCAAGGATATATGTATTTTTAATCGAAATTAAAAACAATGCTTTGATCTCGAAATAAAAAGTTTTAGTTTGCATAATTTGTTATTTCTGTTAATTATTTATTTAAGTACTTTTCCATTATAGCGCATTTTTAAAAAAAGCTTGGCGCGATTCGGGCATCAGAAAGTGAGATATGTTGCGAAAATATATAAACAGCTATGAAAACAAATCTAATGAACTTTTATCTTTGTTTATATATGCACTTATATGCATAAAAAAATCGTTTCTAAATATATATAATTTTTTTTATATACAAATTACGGCACAGATTTCAGATATGAACCGGGTTACCTAACTGGCGCCAAAATGGTGTTATTTTGCCTGCTATGGTAACCCGGCTATTGTTTTTTGGTGCAGATGTCATATTCGCCCCATATTGGCGCGATTTTTTTCTGTCGCCAAAATCATATAGGCAACGGGTACTTAACTTGCGCCAAAGGGCTTGATGTGGTAACTTGGATTATGTTGTTTATGCTGTTGATGTTTTCGCCAAATTGGCAACCGAAAAAAATCGCGCCAATATGGGGCGAATAAGACATCTGTTCCTGTTTTTTATTTATTAATAAATTGTTTATTTACTTTTATTTTCTGTTTTTTAATTATATAAACTGCTTTGTTCTATAGTTATTATTCAAACTTTTATTTATTTATAGTTATTTCCTTTTCAAAATGATAGCAAATAATTGAAAAATATATAAGTAACTGGTATTCGAAAGCGAGATTTCTGCCAAATTGGCGTCATAGAAAAATCACGCCAACCCCCATGCGTATATGACATCTGTTCAAAAATTACTTCTGTTTCTTTATAAAAATGGGTAAATAGCTTTTTTTATATTAAATTGTCGGCACAGATGTCATATACGCCTATATGGGGGCGATTTTTTTTTTTTTTTTTTTTTTTTTTTTTTACGCCGATGTTATATACGCACCGGGTACTTAACTGGCGCCAAAGTGTCGTTATTTTGCTTGTAATGGTAACCCGACTGTTGTTTATGCTGTTGATGTTTTCGCCAAATTGGCGTCGGAAAAAATCGCGCCAATATGGGGCGCGTATATGACATCTGTGCCAAATTGTATACATATGGAAAAAATTGCTCGTGAGTATGAAGCAGTAAATAGGTTGCCAGAAAATACGTTGGCAAACTTCTTTCTCGCCAAGAAACTTTTCTCCGAAATATTGTACATAAGCAATGATTGCTAGAAATGCATTTTCAATTATGATATGCGCTTTTATGTTTCACTACATTTATGCATACTATACTGTGTGTATAAATGCTACAGTTCATATGCAGAGCTACACAAAAGAATTCGTAAGGGTTACTGAGTATGAGAGAAAATTGCTTAAAGGTGGTTTTTAAAGGAGTTATGCATTTTTACGCTGAACTGCATTTAGTTTCCTAAGAAATGTTTGTAGAATATAGATAAAATGATATATATGGTCACGCAAAGAATTGGATACATAACCGTCTATGGATGATAATATCTGGAAATGTGATTTTAGTAGTTTTAAGAGTAGTTTAAATAAAATTTTAGCTGGATCAATTTTTAAATTTTTTTATGCGTTTTCTAAAATGTTTACTTAGTTATCTTGGTACTTCTTAGTTATCCCGTCGACCAAATTACTGTCACCAAATTGTAAGATTAATTGCCAATAATGATTGCCATTAATTAATTAAATGCTAATAATGGCCAATAAAACCATTAATTCGACGTTTTATTTGTATTTTTATTAATGTTTTACTATTGATTTGGCGAAATTGGTCGACGGGATATCTAAGAAGTAACGTTGTCTTATTTACCTTATTTCCCTAAATAACGAAGTTTTGTTAAAGCTTTCAGGATGTGTTGGAAAGTGATTCATATTCTATGCTTAACGAATGATTTTTCTTTCTTCTTTAGTCTTCTTTTGCATTTATTTTATTCTTAATTTTTTAGTCAAATACTACTTTATAGAAACTTTGGCACAGTTGTCATATACGTTATCATATATTAGCGCGATTTTTTTCCGACGCCAATTTGGAGAAAACATCAACAGCATAAACAACAACATCCGGATTACCATATCAAGCAAAATTACGACACTTTGGCGTCAGTTAAGTACCCGTTGTGTATATGACGTTGGCGTCAGAAAAAAAATCACGCCAATATGACATTTGTGCCGAAACTTTAATATTTAATGTTTAAACTCTTCGCTCCACTCCCCTTGCATATAGTACAAACTATAACACGGATAGCGCAAAATAATAGACAGTTTGGTACTTTTCCACTGTAGGGGCTTTGGCATTTTTTTAAAAAAAGCTTGGTGTAATTTGGTCATCAGAAAGTGAGATTTGGGTACTTTTCCGTTATGCGGACACCATTGTCGCCAAGCGTAATAGTTGGCGCAAAATCGTGAATTGAAGCATTTGAAAAATAAAAGAAAAACCATTGTCGATACTAAAGTGAGCATTTAAAAGATATAACATTTGAAAATTCCAGACTTTTACGAACTATTTCATTAAATCACAAATATATACTTAAAATAAGTGAACAAATAACTGCTATAAAATAAAGCAATAAAATAAAACTCATATTAAACTGCTGGCATAAAATTACAAATATCTTTTAGCATTTTGAAATGACTGGCGCATTAGCATACATTTTGGCATGGTGTCCGTATAACGGAAAAATATCGAGATTTGTTGTCAAATCATATAAACAGCTATGAAAACAAATTTGATGAGAGTTTTTGTTTGTTTTATATGTATATTATTGATGATTTTATGTACAAATTACATCTGTTTCTGTATAAAATTAGAGAAACGGCTTTTTTATGTTAAATAAATCGTATAAATATCGAAAAAAATGCGTGTGTATATAAAATGAAACAGTGAATAGGTTCCCGGAAAATATGTTACCAAATTTCCTTTTTCGCCAAGTCTGGAAAAGTACCTAAAGCACATTAAAATCGCGCAGTTAGGAGCTCACACAGTACACCGTTGTCTATTGGCGGTTATTTTATTAGTAGCATCGGGAGGAAGATGTAAAGATGTACTTTAAATTCTCATCCATAGATTTCGAAAAAATATCTTAAAAGAGTGGAATTTAAATTAAATTTCGGTGACCTCCATTATGAAAGATTAAATGGGAATTTCGCCAAATTAGCCAGCTATCGCCAAGTTGGCTAACATTTGGCGCTGCTGTGGTAACCCTGCATTAATATTTTTCAACAATTACTCATTTCAATGAGGCGGTCCTACCGGAATAGTGAGGGACACACAGAGACTTGGATTTTATATAAATAGATATGTTGATAAAAGTTTTATCAACACACGTAATTATAATTTCAAGAGGGCAATTACATTGCGGACATGTTTCATTTATGAAATAGAGTTCCTCTTTTTTAAGATGCAATTTAACAATTTTTGTAAGTAAAGCGTGTTGTTTTCCACTATAATATAGGAATAGTTCTTCATATACACTTATTAATGTTTTAAAAAGTGCATATATTTCGGATATTGTCATTATGACATGCGCTATTAGATATTTCAATCCACCAACAATTAGTTCTCAATGTACGCGTACATCAGTTACAGTACTATCATCAATTTCAATTCAATTAGTATTTTTCTTTTTACCCTACTGAAAAGAAGGGTTATGTGTTTCACGCGTATCTGTGTATGTGGATTTCTTTATAGCCTCGAAATATCCGAACGGCTGGATGGATTTTAATGGATGAGGTCTCTATCAATTCGTCTTAACGGCCCGATGGTTATAGGCTAGGTTTTGTTTTTATAAATTCAAAATGGCAGTAGAAACGAAAAAAAAATTACGCACCCTATTGAGTAGCATATAATTGGATAGGTTTTTCAAAATGAAGACGATGTTTCATTGACTATTTTACAGTCAGAAGCTCCGTTAAAATATTATACAACCTGGAAGTTGTGTATGTAAGATATCTAGCTTTACTGCAACTCTAACCATCATAGACATCTATAGACCTCATCAAAGCAGTGTTTATAGATAGGAACTAACAATTAAACACAACTTAAAAGTCATCAATACAAGTAAATAAAAAAAAATAGGTAAGTAATATAAACAAGTAATATAAAAAAATATTTTAAGTCAATTCCTACTTAGGTCAAGAAGGGAAATTTTTTCTCCCAATCTTCTTTCCTCTTGAGTGGCGCTTAAAATGCCTTGATCAAGAAGAGGGCTCTCTCGGTCTAAAAATACCTTGATCAAGAAGTGGGCTCTCTCGATTATTAAAAATTAATTAATTTAATTTAATTAATGAATTAATATTTGAAAAAAACTGGATTAACATCAACTGTCATCCACTACAAGTTTAAAAAAATTATTTGAGCTTGATTGGGTGAATAATAAGTATTTTATTAACGACTGAAAATTTGAACAAGATATATATAGCGAGAGTGTGAGCTAATAATAGGAATTGAAAAAAAAAGTTTCACATTGATGAGAAATAATTAATTAGTTCGCTTTTTACTCAGTCGGGTTTTTTGATTTTTTAAATTTAATTGTTTATTGTCACTCAGAACTCCAGACGCGCCTTGCAGTTTGTTTTGGCGTTTTTGACATAATAACCGCCAATGTATGTTAACATTTTTGGATCAGCTTGTGAAAAAATTATTTATACCAATTTGATCGAATATTAAATACGAAAAAGGGGCAGTTTCTACATCTTCATTATATAATTTTATTATGACATTACCAATCTCACCTAAAAATTCCTTTAAAGTAATAGTACCATGTAATTTTGATTGAAGCTGGAGGATTGATTTTATCCGCAATTTTCTTTCTGATCCTGTATTTACAGTTCAGAGACATGGCAGTACTACCAGGCACTACTACTGGCTCACAACAGTGGTCAGGCATTTTGAAACAAATGACAGGAAGAATAAGTGAGAGTTATAATAATAAATCACAAGTCATAAAAATCATAACACAAAAACATAGCAGCAGAGTAAATATTCACTAGAAAAAATACTCGGCTAACGCGGTCTTTCAATTTGAATTTCCTTTCTTGCAACTATGCGCAAATAGTGTGTTTTTTCTCTTTACCGCACCGACGGCAAAAGTCATGTGTTAAAATTTCTCCTTGAAGCTTCAGAAGCCGGTATTATATAGTAAGCCGTGGAAAATCCCCCACTCCTCTATATAGTAAAACA
Organism: Maratus speciosus; assembly: GCA_963932465.1. Taxonomy (NCBI): domain Eukaryota; kingdom Metazoa; phylum Arthropoda; class Arachnida; order Araneae; family Salticidae; genus Maratus; species Maratus speciosus. The sequence continues at coordinate 247,325,124 of OZ010792.1, forward strand.
CTAAATGATAACCTCTAATCTAATCACGTGTTGAAACCCGGGGCATTAAAAGTCACCAAGACCGAATTTAGTGTTCAATGACGATTTTTTACGAAATCGATCGTCAGAATATATATATATATATATGAATATATTTTTACATAGTATATATTAATATTTTTTTTAACCAAATATACGTTTAGAATTGAAAAGGTAACCTGAATTAATGGGCACTTTTTAATTTTTTAACATTTTTCAAAAATGTTGACACGTATTTATGATTTTTTTCTGTCTGTCCGTGCTCTAACTCGAATAAATACACTCGACTGCCACGTAATTGATATATGTTATTGAGCTCAAACATGACATGCTCAATATTGAAAATGGTGTGTGTAACATTTATAGTCCATGCACAGGAATACTCAAAAGAAGCCCGTTACATTAAGGCATACGAGGAAAAATCGTTTGAGGTGTGTTTTAATGATGTTACGTTATTTCAAACATAAAGAAATTGATATGTATTTCTGAGATGCAATATAAAATGCTTTCTGTAGAATATGGAATACAAAGAATTTATTTTTCATTTGCAGGGTCACGCAAACGAAAAAGGTTACATAATAGTATACGTGAAAAAAATATCTATAGCGTATTTTAATGATGCCATACTATTTCAAACATTAAGGAATTTATAATACATTATTAAAGAGCACCACAAATTGCTTACTGTAGAACACGCGTGCGTAACAGTTATCGTTGATTAAGAGGCACACACACAAGATTTCGACTACTGACTGAGCGATAAATGCTGGAAGTGCGTTTTCAATTGTTGTATGCGTTTTTTAGTTTAACAAAATTATTTCATACTATGTGGTGTGTATAGATTCTATAGATCATATACAGGACTATACACAAAACAATTCGTCAGCGATATTGTGCATGAGCGTGAATTGCTTAAGGGTATTTTTTATCTGAGTTATGCATTTTCCAGCTGAACTATATTTGGTATAATAACCCTTTTAGGCCTGCCCTACACAATTGTGTAGGTGGTGTATACTTTCTATAGATCATATACAGGGCTGCACAAAACAATTCATCAGCGATGTTTTGCATGAGCGTGAATTGCTTAAGAGTATTTTTTTTTATCTGAGATATGCATTTTCCAGCTGAACTATATTTGGCATAGCAACCCTTTAAGACTTGCCCTGCACAACTGTGTAGTTGGAGTATAAATCCTATAGATCATATACAGGGTTAGAGAAAACAATTAGTCAGCGACATTGTGCATGTGTGTGAATTGCTTACGGGTATTTTTTATCTGAGTTATACATTTTCCAGCTGAATTATATTTGATATAATAAGAGATGTTTGGAGAATATAAAAAAAATCCATGAGAAGGAACAATCCATGAACTGGATACAATGCCGTATATGGATAGTAATTTATGAAAGTATGTTTTCAGTTGTATTATGCCTTTTTTTCCGGAATTAAATTTTAGATTAATATAAGACGTGTATAAAAACCTGAAAAAATATATATATATGTACTTTCCACCCGAACAGTGTATAAGTTTTTTTTTTCAAAATTTGGAACTAGTCACATGAGCATGGAGGACTCTGAACAGGGTCGGACTGGGTCAGTGTAAAGGGCGCAAACCTTGGATTTTCAGAGGGCGCAAAAATTTTAGCGAATCAAGTCAATTTTACTTGCTTGTGTTGTACCTGGTTTGACGAGGTTTAACACACTCGCATAGCACCAAGCAAATTATAATGGCTTAAATTATATCTCTAACTCTGGATAGAAAACTTCGCTATATTCTTCGTGCATGTTTAAAGCTCCATCAATCCTGCACAAGCAATTCCTACTAAGCAATTTTGTAAAACAAATCATATAACATTTAAAACTCCAGCAAGTTGAACACAGATTACCTTGTAGTAGATTACTGATATCAAGACTAGAGCTTTCTCATTTTCTTCTTCTATCTGTAGACACCTTGCAGAAGAAAATGTGATCACCTCTACCAATTTTCCTGAAAATGACTGTATAAACTAGTTGGATGTGCCAATCCCAAAACTTTCTTCTATCTTATACATCTTAATATTTCGAAACCTAGTTACACATGTTAATACTTCAATATTATTAGTTCAATACTATACCAACTTTGATTTTCATCTTAAATTTCTGCTCAAGTCAATTAAACGGACTAAAAACGAGTTAATCTATATCATGATATTTGTTAAAATTATTAATTTTTCCTTATTTTGTTGTTATCAGCTGTTTGCGAATAGCCGGCTTAGCAGGTAGCGAGTTCCCGCCGCTGCATGAGCCGCCGATGCACAATAGAACTACGAAAAATCAAGAAAAGTATACAAAAATCACTAGCACAGAGCCTCTTTACCGCGCAATATTTCCAAATTCAAGGAGGACCTGTTGGCCAAAGCCAAATCAAGCACAAAAATTTTGGTTCAATTGTATGCATAATTTTATACGTTGTTCGATGGTACAATAATGAAAATGGCACAGAGATCGGAATTATAGCGCCCCTTCTGGCGGAATTTTTTCAAGTTCAGGGAGGACTTGTTTGCCATAGCCAGAAACATGCACAAAAAATTTGGTTCAATTCTATGCATAACTTCATACACTTTTCGACGGTATAATATTCAAAATCGCACAAAAATCGCTATTACACCGCCCCCTAACGGCGAATTTTTTGCAAATTCAGGGAGGACCTGCTTGCCATAGCCAAAAACTTAAAATAAAAATTTGGTTTAATTCTATACATAACTTCATACACTTTTGGACGGTACAACATTCAAAATCGCACAAAAATCGCTATTACAGCGCCCCCTACAGGTGAATTTTTTCCAAAATCAGAAAGGACCACCTTGCCATAGCCAAAAACTTAAAATAAAAATTTGGTTCAATTCTATGCATAACTTCATACACTTTTGGATGGTACAATATTCAAAATCGCACAAAAATTGCATTTACAGCGCCCCCTACCGGCGAATTTTTTCCAAATTCAGGGAGGACCTACCTGCCATATCCAAAAACTTAAAATAAAAATTTGGTTCAATTCCATGCATAACTCCATACACTTTTGGATGGTACAATATTCGAAATCGCACAAAACCAACTATATCAGCGCCCCCTACCGGCGAATTTTTTCCAAATTCCAGGAGGACCTGCTTGCCATAGCCAAAAACTTAAAATAAAATTTTGGTTTAATTCTATGCATAACTTCATACACTTTTTGATGGTACAATGGCGACAGACAGACGGACAGACGGACAGACGGACGGACGGACAGACGGACAGACGGACAGACGGACGGACGGACGGACGGACACACAGACAGACAGACATTTTCTATAAACATGTTTTTTGGAATCTCTGACCCCTAAAACATGTAAATCCGTTGAAAACCGGAAGTCGAAAAAAATTTCGATTACAATACTTTCTTCTATTGAAGATAGAAGAAAGTAAAAAGTCATAGGATATCAATTGATTAGGAATAATATTTACTATTAAATGCTTTTTATAAATTTTGCTTTGGCGGCTGTCTACATATAAAAAAATACACGAACGTTGATTTTTCAAATAGTAACATCCACTTTTGACACCTTATTTGAGTTCCTTTCTAGACAGGAAAGAGATATAGCTTATATGCTGTTCTTAAAACTTAATACAGTTATAAAACAAAATGTGTTATGGGTTTATCCCTAAATGTCGGAAAATAAATTGAAGATCTTACAAGAATAAACGGTCAAGTGCGAGTATTACTCGCGCACAGAGGGTTCCGTAGAATAAATATATGAATTTGTAATGGCATTATAAAAAAACCGTTGCTAAAAGAATACAAAGATTTTGTAAAAAACTATACAACGTAGGGTTGGGTATAACTGTATATATTAGAAAAGTGTAAATGGGTATACCATGAAAGTTCAAAGAGATATGGAACCTAAATAATATCAAATATAGCTATTCGTATAACTCTTTTTTTAATATTATCCTAATCTGTTTATGATGAACTTAATTCGGTACTGACAATAAAAGCAGTGCATAGTTAAACTTCATTTGGCATTTCATAAAACTAAATTCAGCGTAGTAATAACCTTTATTTCTACAGTGTAGCTAAAACAAAACCTTTGTTCAAAATTTAAATTTGGTATTGTGCTAAGCGCGCTTCGAAAGGAAGTCTCAAAGTTGTAATGCCGCTTTGGTCAGTGCCGCATTTTTCCAGGTAGGTATTTAATTAACTTTTAAAGTCACTCGAGGCGTATTGAGAGATACACTCAATGCAAACTATCGCGAATTCCACAGTATTTATGCGATTCATTCTAATTAAACCTTTCGAGGGTGGTGCCCTTAAAAAAAGCGCACCTAATTTTAATTCCAAAACAGACAATCGGCACCAAGAATATTTAATTAAAATTTTCCTTTTATCATGTACGTGAAAATAAACAAGTTCGCATTTTCTAATAAATTCGTTTATAAATTCTGGTGTCAGTTGGTTATTTCATAAGTTTATAAATAGAATTACTCAGCGCCAGAAACGGTTAAGTGGTCGCAAGAGTTTTTAAACTTCAAAATTTAAGAAATTTTAATTTTTTTAGATGTTAAACTCCTATCTTTCCTGAATATTTTGATATAATTGTTTCCTTAAAATTCCCGTTAGAACAGAAGTTATGGCTTTTAGAATTATACCCGCTCAATAACTGAAGCGGTGATTCCGAAACTTTGAAGTAATTTTTCTTCAAATGGTGTTTTTTGGGCATAACGCGCAGGATACCTCAAAAACTTCTGAATATTTTTTAATGAAGTTGTCAAAACATCTATTTCATGTTAGTCTGTATAAACTGAACCTAAAATTTCCTTTTTATTGTTCAAAGAAATATTTTTTTTAGGTGATTTTACTGTTGATATTTTCAAAATTTTGTATTAGCTAAATGCAACATTGCATTAAAAATATAAAAATGCTTTAAATACAAATTTATTTAAGTTCAGGGAAATTATTACAATCTGAAGTATAAGTAAGCACCAAAATTTTCATTCTAGTTGCAATATTTATTTTATCATCTGGCACGCAAACTGTTATCCCAATTTTTTGTTCGACAAAAGTCTAACAGTTTCGAACCCTCTATAAATACTAATTCTGTATCTTGCAATTTTTTAAATACATGAAATGAAAGAACATACTTATATCTTTCATCCCAATTAAAATTGTGTTTTAAAATCATATACATTTTAAGGCATCAAATGTTGAAAACTGTCTTTTTTTCATTTTTTCCACTTTTTAGAGTCCTGAGACCCCTGACTGAGACTTAGTATGTTTTTAACAATTTGACGTTTATTGCTTTTATACTGTTACTGGACAATACATTAAAAGTTGTTAAGTAGGCATAGAGTACTCCCCCCCCCCCCTGTTCTTATGTATGTCCAAAGTGGCCTATCTTTAAAGGTTAATATCTCAGCTAATTACTGATGATTGTTTTCGAAAATCATTATCAACAATGCTTTTATAGTTCTGCAACGATAGGTATATCCAGCGATGCCCAACAATTTTTTTGAATGCCCGTAAATCGAAATTTGTGTATAGCAGAAAAATGCTAATTTCTCAAAAATTATGTGACCTAGTTATAATCGCTATAATTTTCCTGCAAGGTTTATATTAACATCTACTACCTCTAATTTTTTCATAATTTTAGTTTCAGTAGTTTCGGAATTAGAAGGGGGGGGGGGACATATTTTTGCGTTACATTTTCGGCAATATTTTTTAAAATATAACACCTAAAATTAAAAGGAATGTATTTTTGAGCTCAGCGTTACGAATAACGCTTTCGCAGGATACCCCACATGATATACAAAGAAAAGATTTTTTTTTCAAGTAGCATAATTTGCCCCCCTACATTTTTACTAAATATATTTATGAATGTTTATTAATCTGAAAATATGTGGGTCAATGGTCTTTATTACTTCCCCGAATTGGAACTTCCCACGTTCCATAGTTTATAAGTAAAAGGGCTGTGACAGACAGACAGACGGACGGACAGACAGACGGACGGACAGACACAGGAGTGATCTTATAATGGTTCCGTTTTTACTTTTTAAGTACGGAACCCTAAAAAGTATTAAAATCTCTCAATTAGTCACCAGTAAAATTTTACAAGTATTATAAATTTATTAAAAACTTACTTTACATGAAAGAAAATCCTACAAAATATTTCTGGTAAGTTTTTACGATATTTTTCTGTGATACCTTTGATAGCGGAATACGACCCCCTTAAATTATGGAAAGGAAAATTTTCTCCATATCTCGAAAACTAATTATTCAAACGAGCTGTACACATCGATGTTTTAACAATTGTGGTTTGTTCATTATATATATATTTTTTTAATATGACTTTATTAATAGCTTTCTAACTAAGAAAAGTGTTTGAATAGAAAAGAAAGTCTGGAATAAGTTTGGGTCTATTCTGTATATCTTTAATTAATTAATAAAAAATCAATCAGATAATTTTTATGAAGATAAAAATTAAGTTTCTCAAATGGATTTAGTTTTACCATCCTCAAATTTAAACTCTTCTAACCCCATCAAGGTTTAAGATAATGCATATAAAATATGCCTTTTTCCGGGCTGTCTCGACCCAAGAAACTCAAATAAGGTGTCAAAAAAGAGTGTTATTGTTTGAAATTTCAAAGTTGATACAATTCTTAATAAGTAGATGACTTCGGAAACATATTTTATACACAACAATGACTAGTAGGTATTATTTCCACTCGATTGGTACCTACATATTTTTTTACGATTATTTTTAACAGAATTAGTTAGGAGTAACCACATTTTTTTTCTAATCACCATTGAGGCACTGAGGTTCTTTAGAAAAGCTAACAAGGTTTTTTTGCACCAGACGCCAAATAGAGTTGCCGCGGTGCTGCTAAGCGCTTAATGTAATATGAATTAGGTATCAAGTCAGTTAAAAATGTCATAAATTTAATTTCTGTTACAATCTAAGAACAACTACTTTTTATTTACTACTGTTTTATTATTATTAATATTATTAACCAAGTAGTATTTTTAAATGTGGTATCTGCAGGTATCTCCTTCAACACACACTAGAAGCATTCAGTATGTAAACTTCGTTTATAAAACATTTATGTTTAAAAGAAAAATATACTCTCCGTATGGAAACAGAAATTTTGAAAACTAAATCTCATGCTTCTTTTGTTCTTTTATAAAAGTGCCACATATTACAGGGTATTGGAATGCTGAAATATAGGGCTATTTGAATGTGAAAATAATGCTTGCTTGTGAAAACAATTGGTATTTTTTATCCTTAAAAAATGACTTTATGCATCCATAAAGAGCTGAATTGATATCGCTTTATAAAAAAGTTTCTACAGAAAAAGTACACCCTAAAACACTCGCTCTGCTAGTCTAAAATCGCTTAAATAATTTAGTAAATTTACTATTCTCACCACACTCTTCCCATGATTTGCAAAACTTTTACCATTGTTAGAGATCAAGGGAAATATTTAAGTTTCCATATTTAAGTGTTTTGAGAAGGTTTTCATTTCGACGAATATGTATTTCTTTTCTTGTGTATTTTCACTGATTACTCCTAAACTATGCACGAAATTACTATCCGAAAATGATGGTAGATTTTGCGAATGAGAAAACGGTGCCCGCGAGATCCCACAGCTAGCAGGATGGTAATCCAAAAGTATCATCAACTTTGTATTCCCGAAAAGAAAAAGACTGTGTTTTCCAATCAACAACAAAATCCATACAAAATTTTTTTTTGACTTCTGATACACTTCTCTCATTTTTTTTTTCACTCAAGTTGCTTTTAAAAAGTACGATTATAGGTGCATTCAGGGGCGGCTATAAAGGAGGCGAGCGCAGCGCAAAGTACTAAAGCAAAAGGACTGAAAATATGCAAAATATTTGGTTAAAATCTAAAAGATATCATTCAAAGAAGCGATGAAATAAATTAAGTCCAGGACATCATGGCTACTACAGCTCTCGTTGGGTGCATGTTTTCTCTTTCAATCGCATGCTAAGATGTACTTTTTGGTTCCCGATCTTGACATTGCTCCTATTTATCTTGTGATAATAAAAAAATACTTCTCTTGCGCTGTCTGTCTAGTTATTGTTGATTACTCCCTAAACAAATTCTCGAAATTTAGTACGCTAATCAGAATGTATGTCTACAATAAGTGAAAAAATATTGGAGCGGCTTAGGCACTTTAGGGGAGCGAAGTTTTCCCTGGACGAGGGCGCACCGGCCCTCGGGCCGATGGGCCGGCGGGCCAGTCCGAGCCTGACTCTGAACACCCCAGTAGAAGTCCTATCCCTGAAAGCACCACAAAATCTACGATATAGAGATGAATCACCATAGAGTGAAGGTGCGTGAGATTACTAAGGGAGTTGGAATTTCGAATGAGCGCGAATTGAATACTTTACAACGAAAATGGAGAGAATATTTGAGATAAATTTCTGCAAGATGGGTGCCACGTTTATTCACACTGGTCAAATGCGTAAGTGTGTAACGTGCTTGGAAGCAAACTTTAATTTACTCCCCGGAAATACCAAAGAATTCCTGCGCAGATTTGTTACGATGTACGAAACCTAAAACTATTATTACACTACTGAAACCAAACGACAGTCAAAAGGAGGATTAAAAAAGGGTAATCGACGACAATAAAAAAAACAAACAAACAAAAAAAAGTTTCGTTAGCCGGGAAGGTTGTGGCCTCCGTGTTTAGTGAATTTCGGAGCGTCATACTCATAGACTGCCTGAAAAAAGATAAAATCACCACTGAAGCTGCACATTATGCTCACATTATGCTTTCTTATTGGATCGTATGAACAACTGACTAACAGTCCCCCCCCCCCCAAAAAAAAACAAAAACAGAAATAAAGAGTGCACATTTGTCGCAATAGACATTTCTTTTTCAGCAGGACAATGTATGCGTTCACATCTGTGCAGCTACCCTAACCGAAAAAATGGAATAATTGCGTTTTGAAATGATTTCCCCTACTCTCCTGCTTTGGCTTTCTCAGACTAGTATCTCTTTCAAAACTTAGAAAAATGGCTTACCGGAAGAGATTTTTTCAGGTGTTGGAAAACAACTATGGACCTAAATTTTACTTGAGCATCGCTGGAGTTGAATGGAATTAAAATGAAGTTATGCAGAAAAATTAATTGTGCATTTGCAAAAATTTTGTGTCTTCATTATTTTTGCTCGGATTACTATATTTATACGATAGCTTTCTAATAATTAGAATTCAGCGAAAAAAAAAAAAACCCAAATTCATATAAAAACATGTTCATTAATATGATAAGTTAACAATTGCGGAATTATTGGAAGACAGTGATATCAACAGATATGAATAAAATTGAAAAAACTTTGTTAATATCTATTACCATAAAAATAATACAATGAGCACCAATTATTAATTTTATTAATTCTTTCTTTAAGGGGATCATGGACACATTTTGAAATAATTTTGATTTATTGAGTTAAAATTTTGAATTTTTTTTGTGATTCCTAACCATATCATTTGTAAACAAAATCACATGATAAAACTTCTCATAATTAAAATTTTTTTTTTATTTAAAATTTATTAAAAAAGTGGGGTAATTTAAAAAAAAATTATACTTTAAAAAATTATACTTTCAAAAGTAAATATTTTTTTTCAAATTTGCTGAATAAAAATTAAAGTAAAACAATTGAAAAAGACATGTTCCATGTTTGAACCCTTTATCTTTAACGGTTCTTGACTTATAACAATTTAAATACAAGAAATGGTGAAAAAACCCATCATGAAGAAAACCGCATTTTCACAAGAAGTCGTTTCCAAACGAAAAAAATAATATTTCCTATAGAGTCAAAACACTGTATTAAACACTAGTGTCGTGATGGAAACTTTCACCTTGTTATTATTAAACTTTTGGACCATTAAATATTTAGAAACCATTAAATAATGGACTGAACCCCACTTGAGCATGCGTACTATTTTGTTTTTGTTTTTAAAATGCATTTCTATTCAGTCAGTCATCTTTTCTCTTTGAAAATGAACGCGTGTGTGTTCGAAAGATCTCAGGGTTGCATTAAATAATGTTTTTATATATTTTTATATGTTTGTGTCACCTTTTAAGTAGTTATAAGTATATTGTAAAGTTTATAATATTTCCTGTTTTAATAAAGATAGAAACTTGAGTTAAAATTCATTTTAAGCAGAAAAAACAGAGAAATGTTTAATGCAATAAAAGTTTTTAAGAAAATTTGAAGATATTTCTGTCCCAATTCCCTTAAAATCCATTTTTTTTTCAACACCCTCCTTTCTTTATTCTGTGCTTCATCATGAATTCCCTTCATTCATTTGCCCTTTCTTTTCTTTTCTCGCACATTTCCTTGCAATGAAATATTACTTTTTTCCGGCTTATACGATGCCTTATTTCTTTTTCCTAATGCGGTTGGGTTTTACACCCGAAGAAGGGTCATTTTTATGTAATCCGAAATGGTGCTGCACTATTTATTGTATTATTTTTTATGGGGATATTATCAAAGTTTTTAACTTTATTTACATGTCGACGATTTCTGGGTGCATTTTGACTGCTTAAACAAATGTAAGATTTTCAAAATATTCAAATTTTAAGGGAAATTATTTCAAAGCATCTAAATTCATAATGCACGGACAGAACTACTATGGAATAATACATTTAACCTAACTAAATCCATAAAAGATTCTTGCACATATTATTTAATCTTGGGCATTTCTCATACTAATTACGTTTCTTTTAATAAAGTATTCCTTTTATAAAGTCGCATACTTTATAATACATATTCGAATGTTCTAGTTTAAAGGGTTTCTGTGCTGCATAACTTAAAATAATCTAGTTGCATGGAATGGAAGGCATAATTTACTTTTTAAGTTTGAACACTGCTGAATGTATTCAACGAAACATACAAGTATCTTCAATTAAACATAGCACTGAATGCATGAATAAACTATGAGCAAATATTTGCTATGAGGATATAGTTACTTTCTCCAACTCAGCCTTAGGAAATCGTAAATATTTTGAAAATTTAAGTACACAATTGAGTACAGAATTAGATCGAATGCTTTCAAAATTTTAGAATGTAATGGAACTTTAAGTAATTATAGATATTTTTATAGCCGTTTCGAGTGAGAAAATATAGGTAGAATAATACATCTTCCAGTCACAGAGTGTGATATATCTTTTAGCGAAATATAAATGAGACGAATGACAAACTTCATAAAATGAATGCATTGCGCAGTGAAATTAGTCATACACGTATATAGAAGGTGGTCCATGATTTACTCAGAAAACTGAAAAAAAAAAAAAAAAAAAAAAAAAAAATAAGACTAAAAAACGGAAATTGTACTGGCAATCGAGACCCCAGTACTATTTCTGTATTTTAACGGAAATTTTCCCCTCGTAAATTACAGAAAATTTTCCGTTTTTCTGGAATTTACAGGGGAAATTTTCCGTTAAAATACGGAAATAGTGCTGGCGCCTCGATTGCCAGTAAAATTTTCGTATTTTAACCTGTGTTTTTTACAGTGAAGTACTCAAAAATGAGTAAATCGATGTACTCATACCGAATTGAGTACGTTTGGATAAAAAATCAACCTATGCTTTCGCAATTTCGAAACATCACATGTTATCAAACCCAAACGAAACGATAATTCTGTATTTTATAATGGTTTATTTCATTCAAAGCGACATAAAAGATATTCATTGATGTAAGTATTAAATTATGCACAGTATTTAAAGATAATTTAAAAGTGCATGAAAATAATGCTCTTCTCATAAAAATATTTCATTTGGTTACTTTGATAATAATTTTGCTACTTTTTCTTAATAAATAATCAATTAAAAGTTTCTTGTTAATAATTTTGAGCGTGAAATAAATGTCTGCATATTTTTTGCTTTAATCTAAAGTAAACGGAAGGTTCAGGGGGACGGTACATAACAGTTCATATTTGAACACATACATAGAATCAAAAATGAGTACATGTGTTTCTCAATTTTGAGTACATTTGGATCGGAGCTATTATGAGTATGTGCGAAGTATTTAAAATTGAGTATACGTTTTACTCAATTTAGAGTGCCCATTTTTTTCAGTGTATGTCTTTTAGCCCCCGGTACGGTATGCTATTTCTTTCTCCCAGCTTATTTTGTTTCGTCTTCAAAAAATAACGTTACCTTACAGAAGCCAGCCGTAAAACAAAGCAGTACGATTAAATACTCTATGGCAATTTTTTAAACTTCTAAGTATCGCACATTTTCAATTTTTATACCGTCGTATTGGGAAAAAAAGTACTTTTAAATGCAATTTATTTGAAAACTGCATCTCCATTTAATTTTGAAATATTAATTTTTTTGCAGTTTTTGGAGCCATTTGTTTTAATATTCGCAACAGAAGTACTCCATTTCTGTAGAAAGTAAAAAAAAATAGTTGTAAAATATTAATCATATATTTTTGTTGCCATTTTTTCATAACGACCGAAAGAAAATGTAATTAAAATACGTGCTATTTTGAGAAAAATGTAAACGAACGATTTCTGCTAAAACAATGGAGCTATTATAAACTATATTTAATTTTAAGTATCTATGAATCATGAGATAGCCGTTTTTTTTCTCGATTTTCTTGAATGACGGCATCTTTTTGCTGCATTTGTGCATTATTTCGCGATAGTGATGTGCTATGCATGCTTTACTGTAGATCAGTGGTTCCCAATCTTTTTTTGCCCGTGCCCCATCTCTAAAGCCACGGCCATCTCTCGGCCAAGCATCTCTAAAATCACGATGTCCCCCCCCCCCCCTCTCCCTTATCAGGCATGAAACAGTTTCATTAAAGGAGGAATTCCACCTTTTTAAAATCAAATTTGGACATGCTCTGGATTGATGCAACAATGCAAAGAAAATATTAGAAGATATGGGTGTGTGTGTGTGTGTGGGGGGGGGGGTCTACAAAGCATAATAATTAGACATTTTGTCTATTCAAATCCTTGGAGTTTGTTTCTGAATTGCTGTACTATCAAATCAAAGGCAAGCTTTTATTATAACATCTGAAAGACATATAAATTAAGTTCTTTAACTAGGGAAAGGAAGTTTCCATAAGGTTATTTTGAAATAGAATATTTTAATCTATTTATAAAACACTTCTGGCTAATTTCAGCGATGCATTTTTGGAAATGTATTTCTGGATCAATTTCGCGTACATATATTTAGCATAGATTTTTTTCTTTTAAGTAAATTCTTAAATATTCAAATCATTCAAAATAATACATTTATTTTGAAAAATTAATTTCTGTGCTTCACATAAGTTCATCAGTTACATTTGGATGGATTTATACTGTTAGCAAACTCTTTCCATTTTGTTTTTGATTTAATGAATTTATATTTATTGTTATTTAATTTTTTTTAATAATTTCTAAGTATATAAAAAAAGCAATCAAACAATCATATATACAGTTATAATTCATTTTATTGTATGAATAGCTGTTGAAATACATCTAAATTATAATTCATTTTATTGTATGAATAACTGTTGAAATACATCTAAATTATACAAGTTTGGCCTTATTGTATAGATGGGAAAAAATTTCCACCTTTTTTCCCATTTCCCACTTTCATGCCTGCCTTATATATCATATAAATATTGTCACATAAAAAATAAACTTTGATTTTCCCGGATGGATCCAAAAATAGCATTGACTCTGATAAGTGATTTCACATTCTTTAATTTATCAAAATCATATATATATATTTTAAATTAAAAGTATGATTTTAACCTAACTCCATGAATGCAGTGATGCCATGGATCTTCACATTTACATCTACAAAAGGTTTATACCTTAAAAGTGATAAATAGTATACAGTTTTATTTTAGTAAAATTTCTTGAAATTCCTCTTATATTTTGTATTACATCTGATAGAATTGATACATTTTATAATGGATTTTAGTACTTCGTTAAGAATAAGTGATATTTGTTTATCCCCGAGACTGTATGGATAACATAATTCACAAGTAACATTTCTGGATTTGCGCTTTTTTCCATTTTAAGTTACTAATTTCTTTCTTCTCATAACATACTTCTTTGATAGCGGGCTTTTCCCCCATTATTATTATTTGGCCACCATGTTTTCTTCAATTTTAAAATTTAAAATGCATATGTTATGAATGTCATATTCTGTATGTGGTGTGCAGAAGAGCCATAAGAAGTTTACTTTCAAACCTTTCCTTCCGTGATGCGCACGGGGTTTTATTAATTTCACTTCATTTAGATCATTAGATTAAACATGTCCAAATAGTCAATTTTAGACATACCTTACAAAATTTCATATGTAAAATTTCCCTCATGGGGCATATTGCACTATGAATAGATATATAAGCTTTTTTTTTATACAAATACTAGTAGAAAAAAAGATGTGTAATTTACTAAAATAATATTAAAACCAGAAAAGTTAAGAAAATTTCTTAATATGTAAAAGATCTCCAAACAAAAAATCACATAATTATTCCGGTGTCAGTGTATTTTTGAACTTTTAAATGAGATCGTTTAGAAAATTAATTTTTATTCAGTTATTTTTAAATTTTTTCATCTATTATTTCTATTTTTAGACTAAGACACTACTTTCATTAGAAAAAAATGACAGAAAATTTGTTAATCTGAAATTGCCCCCCGTGGGGCGTACGCCCCACGTTGGGAACCATTGCTGTAGATGTTTAAGAGTAGATCATAAATGTGGAATTCTTAAACGGATGTGAATGCTATCATTTTACATAAAATAAAACATGTGCTTTAAGTCTTAAAATTGAAATATGTTTTGTACTGCAGTAGAGTCCCGCTTAACCGAGTTATTTTCTTCTGATGGACTGGTGGCTTCTATTATTACAAAATTACATTCTATTATTAAAAAATGGCCATATTTTTTTTTTTAAAAATATTATGGCCATCCCCCCCCCCCCATTCTGACCAGAAAATCAGAGTTCTAACTTTATACGCCTGCTCTTTCATCTTTACCTCACGCTTCATTTCTAATGGCTGTTTCATAATAATAGAAGCCATCAGTCCACCAGAAAAAAATGAAGTAATGGAAATGCCGGGGGGCAACACTAAATTCTGAAAAAGAATTCCCGTTTTCTAGTCTTGTAATATCTTTTGAATTAGCAGCCTTATATTCACAAATTTATACAATGACTATGCAAATTTATATTATGACATGAAGGAAAATGTTTTATATATTTCGAAAGAAACAAACAAATTAAATAAACAAGTTGGAAATTGCACGCCAAACGTATCAAATGAGGTGCGTTCGTACTATAACTAGTTTTATGAATATTTTTTTGCACCGCATATTCTACTTAATGTATATTTTAATGAACTCCATAAGAGCATATCAATTTCATTATGTTCTAAAAGCTGTAACATCATTAAAATGCACTTGAAATAATTTTTTCCCATTGGCCGGAAAACTTGTAACGGAAAACTTTTGGCTGTCCCTGGAATTAAAATATACATCCGATTTTCATAAAATTTAAAATGACTCGACAAAATTTTGCAACAATTATATATTTAAAATTTCAGACCATTCGGTTGCGTAGTTTTTGTTCTGTTATATGCGCACGGACAGACAGACAGACAAACGGGCCGAACGACGACTATAGGTGCTACGTATTTATATAATTACGAACGCACGTAAAAACTATACAGCTGATTCCGAATACCTAAACATTGTATCTACCAAACTAATCGGTTGTTTTTTGAAATATTTATCGCAAAACAGATGAACAGATTTTCCTCTATGAGCCCCATAATTAACGTTTCAGCGATTTAAATAAAACTAAAAAATACTGAACCAGGTTCAAATAAGAACGTTTATTTAATACGGTAAGCTAAAAATAGTGGAATCATCCGAAGAAAATGATATAAACAATGCGGAATGTAAGCGCATTTGATTCAAAATAACTAAATTCGGGATGCGCTGACAGAACTACTATGTAATAATGCATACAATCTAAATAATTCCATAAAAGATTCTTCCATATATCATTTAATCCAGGACATTTTTCATACTAACCGCGTTTCCCTCGATTTATTCTGTCGTAGTTATATAAATCGATCAAAAAATTTCCATAATCTAATTTATTTCTTTTTGAACAGAAGACAAATAAGATTACGGTAGAATACATAAAGAAAAATAATTATTTGCCCCAAATAGTTATGTTTTCAGCAAATTTCTTTATGTATTGTAATAGGATAAGTTTACTGGGGATGGGGTGGGGGGGGGGCGTTGTGGTCATCTTTTGCACAAGAGAATCTACCTAAATGGACCGGGGTCTCCATTTAAATTGGGATTTAACCCATTACATATATCCATAGTGGGGATTTGAACCTGGTACGGTTATCATAGGATTTATAATGCTGAAATGCTTTCAATTACGGATTCTCCGTAATCTCCGAGGTTTCTTTCTTATTAAATTAGAAACATGCTTTCATTTGTATCCCAAAATATTACATTCCTTACAAAAGTGTCTGAGATTACTGTCCCAGAGCATTTATTAACAAGAAAGAAAAATCATGCGTTAAGCATAGATTATGAAACACTTTCCAACACTTCCTGAAATCTTTAACAAAACTTCGCTATTTAGGGAAATAAGGTAAATAAGATAACCAAGTAAACATTTTAGAAAACAGATAAAAGATTTGAAAATCTGATTTCAGCAGTTACCTTCATAGTCAAATATGCACTACAGTTCTTTTGAACTGTACAGTTTTTTTACAGTTCTTTTTCTCTATTTTATCTTAGACTGATATATATGTTAGATTAAACATGAGACTGAACATGAAATAGTAATAATAACATTCAATCACAAAATAAAGATAAGGTAAAGCTCCTTACCTTTTAATTGTAGATCGTACACTTTGAAGCAGGTAAGTTTCTTCTTTATATACATTTAATAGACGTATCCAATTTGTGATGAAATATCTTTCTGATTTATCCTGTAATAAAAAACTTTGTTTTTTTGTAATTAATAAGTGTAATTTTAATTCCTAATGTATCCGATGGATTTTTCAGGAACATTCAGATAATCCTGGTTAAACTATAATATTTTATATCATTTTAAAATACAAAATTGGAGCATACATCTTTGCTCCCTTCTGATTACATATCTAAAAGCACACTGAAGAAATTATAACTTACACAAAAGGATTATTGATATATGATTAAAAAATAACATAAACAAAATGGAATCTTGATTATTTATATGTAAAAAACACAAAATACTTAAAGTCATAAATTGTTAAAATAGTTCTTTCATATGTCACAATAGCAATCACTTAATCTGAATGTTTATTAGTTTCTTAATCACATATCTCACAAACAGGAAGTAATCTTGTAAAGTAATAAACAAGTCTTTATTTATGATAGCTAAAGTGTTTTTGAATGACAGGAAAAAACAGTTTATCTTGATTAATGATGAGTTTATATAATTTTGAAAGATATTAGTTTGTCTAACATGATTGATAACGTTTATCCAATTCTGAAAGAGATTAGTTTTTCTAACATGACCCCTTAATCTCTTCAGATTGATGAGGCAAACACGTTCATTGAATTTCTGTGATTCACTAATTCAGGTTTGGGGACTGGTTTAGTTAGTGCATCAGCAATCATATATTTCGATGGACAGTACTTTAATTCAATTATTCCATCTTCTTTGAGTTGTTTTATGGCATGGAAACGAATGTCAATATGTTTGGTTCTTTTTGAAAACTTCTCACTTTCAACCATTTTAATACAACTCTGGTTGTCTTCATATAAACAGATAGGTTTTGTTTGTGCTAAGTCTAAATCTTTCAGGAGTTTCAATAAATAAATAATTTCTTGCCCTGCACTTGCGGCTGATACATATTCAGCCTCTGCTGATGAAAGAGCAATGCATGACTGTTTTTTTGTAATCCATTGAATTGGATTATTACCTAAGGTAAAAAGATTGCCGCTGGTTGATTTTCTTGTACTGGTATCTCCTGCCCAGTCAGCATCCGCAAAAGCCTTTAAAATCGGTTCAGCTTTTGTGTCAATGCGCAAGTTTAATTTTTTAGTACAGTTTAAATATCGTATTATTCTTTTAGCTGCCATCCAGTCCTTTTGACGCGGGGATTCATTTCTTCTGCTTAATATATTAACTGCAGCAGAAATGTCAGGTCTACTGACAGATGCGATATAAAGCAATAAACCTATCGCCTGTCTGTATTTAATATTATTCGGCAGTAAATTGTCATCATCTTCTAATCTATAAAAATTAGGTTCCACCGGTGTACCGACTGGTTTAGCATCTCTAAATTAAACCTTTTTACTAGTTCTTCGATTTTAGCCTTTTGATTTAATTCGTAACCTTCTGGTGTTTTTTCTATTTTGATTCCTAAATAATAACTTAGTTCTCCTAGATTTTTTAATTCATATTCTTGCTTAAGTTTTTCTATTATCTCTTTAATTTCGCCATCTTTTCCCGCTATCAAAATGTCATCCACATAAACAATAATATACGTTTTGCTTTCTCCTTCATTTCGAATATATATACATGTGTCCGAATTAGACTGTTTAAAATTTAAATCATTCAACGATTTTGTTATCTTAGTGTGCCATGCCCTGGCTGCTTGCTTCAACCCGTAAATGGATTTATTTAAGCGGCATACTTTGTTTTCCTGATTTGGAATATTATAGCTTCTGGCTGAGTTATGTAAATTTCCTCATCTATGTTTCCATACAAGAAAGCCGTCTTGATATCGACATGATTAATTTTTAATTTGTGGTAAGCTGCCGCTGCTATGAATGATCTAAGTGTCGTATATGAAACAACAGGGGCAAAAGTTTCTTCATAGTCTACGCCATATTTTTGATAATATCCCTTTGCCACTAATCTCGCTTTGTATTTCTGTATTCTTCCTTGATCATCATATTTAGTTTTAAAAATCCATCTGGATCCAATTACTTTTTTACCTAGTGGGGGATCGACTAGTGTCCATGTTTTGTTTTTATTAAGAGAATTTATTTCTTCTTGTGTCGCATTTAACCAGTGTTGTTTTTCTTCTGGGTTTTCAATATTTATTATGTCATTAAAATTTTCTGGTTCTTTTATATGTTCTTGTGTTGTCATGTAAATAAATCTACCTGGAGGGACTCCTTTATTTGATCTATCTGACCGTCTTGGTTCCGGTGTTAAATTTTTAGACTCACTTGATGTGTCTTCAGTGTTTGTGACTTCAATTTCTACAAAGTTTTTGTTCTGTGATTTGTCATTTTCATCGGATTGTTTTTCTCTCAAATTTAACTGTGTTTCTACCTTCTCGTGTGTATTTTTGTTTTCTAAAAATTTCACTGTTCTTGAGATTATTATTTTTTTACCACTTGTGTAGATGCGGTACTTTTTGGAGTAATTGTCATAACAGACAAAAATACCTTCAACTGCCTTATCATCTAATTTTTGTCGTTTATTTTTGTTGACATATGCAAAGGCTTTACAGCCGAACACTTTAAGATAATGTAAATTTGGCGGTCGTTCATTCCAAAGCTCAAACGGGGACTTTTCATTAGCTTTTGTAGGCAATCTGTTTTGCAGGTGATTTGCTGTACAAATAGCTTCACCCCAGAATTTTTGAGGCAAGTTTGCTTCGCTAAGCAAAGCTCTCGTCATTTCAATTAAAGTTCTATTTTTACGTTCAGCCACGCCATTTTGGCTCGGAGAGTACGGAACAGTGTGTTGGTGCTTTATGCCGTTTGCCGTTTTTTATAAGATAATTGTCCACTAAATCATTGTTAAATTCATCTCCATTGTCTGTCCTTATATTTTTCGGCTTTTCGCCAAATTTATTACTAACTAAGGCAACAAATTCCTTAAGTTTTTCATAAACTTCTGATTTCTTTGATAATAAATACAGAATTGTAAATCTAAAATAATCATCTATAAATGTTAAGAAATATGTTTTTCCCCCTATTGTTGGTACTTGGAAAGGCCCACATACATCAGAGTGTATCAACGCTAATCGTTTAGTGGCTCTATAATCTGTTAATTTTGGGTAAGGTGCATCTGTTAGCTTTGTTTTGATACAAATTTCGCAAGTTGAATCATGTATACACTTATTTATTTGTATTCCTATTGCTAGGTGTTTTTCTTCGATTTGTTTGATAGATGCAAAATTTTTATGGCCAAACCTTCTGTCCCATAATTCTATGAAATTATTATCCTTACAAATGTAAGTCTTATTTACATAGTTTATGTTTGCGCTTTCATTTGCTGTTTGAATTTCATATAAGTTATTTTTCTTTACCGCTTCCAGGCGAGTTATTCCGTTATACGTTAACTTACATTTATCATTTTTAAATAAAATCTCGCATCCATTTTCTGTAGCTTTACTAACAGAAAATAAGTTTGATTCAATATCTGGAACAAATAACACATCTTTTAGTGTTATGTTATGTGTTTCACCGTCTGAAGTTAAAGTTTTTATTTGTGTATTTCCTGATCCAGAAGAAACTAATTTGTTTCCGTTTGCAATGACAACATTAGTTTTTTCATTTGATTTAATTTCTGTAAACAAATGTTGATCATTTGTTATGTGACTAGAACTGCCATTGTCAACTATCCACGTTTTGTTATTGCGCGGTTTTATTATAAACGCACAATGTTTATTACCTTGATGACTTTCAGATTCATTGCAATCGGCATTTTTATCCGAATTTGATACACAATCATTTCTTACAGTTTTATCATCCTTTTGGAAAACAAGCGAAGAATTAAAATTTTTCTTGTAGTTTTGTTTATAGTTCGTATGTGAAGAATTGTTTTGTTTATTTTTATAATTGTTATTATGCCAGCAATCTTTAGTGTTATCGTTTTTTAATTTTCAATTTGAACAGTATTTTTGTTCCTTCTTGTATCCCGCATTATTGAATTTGTAACCCGCATTGTTAAATTTCTTTGTAGTTCTAAATGCTCTTGTGGTGTTTTCAGATGATTCCGAACTATCGCTTCTGCGATTATGTTCATCAATCAATTTACTTTTAATAAAACTGGGTATCAATTCTTCTTCATTACGGGATTCTAATGCCGTTATAAGTGTATCATATGATGCTGGTAAACTACACAGCAACAGCGCTGAAATATGATTGTCCTTTATTGTTTCTCCGATTGCAGATAATTTATCAATTAATTCTAGTATGTTTGTGAAATGCTTTACCATATCACCACCTCCAGGTAATTTTGTGCTATACAACTTGCGTAAAAGGTATAGCTTGCTTGACAAATTACTTCTTTCATGAATTGCCTTTAAGGTGTTCCAGGTATCTCTAGCATTGTTAATATTTTTTACGTGGACGATCTGGCTATCCTCAATGCTGAGGTTAATTATAGCCCTTGCCTTCCGGTCCTTTTTGGACCAATCCGTATTAATTGGGTTTAGTGGTTCATCAGTAATGAGCTCAAAAAGATCTTCTTTAATGAGAAGCATCTCGATTTTAAATTTCCATACATTATAATTGTTTGAATTAAGCTTCTCTATTATCTGTGCATCTTTTGCAGTAGTCATTTTTGACTTCTATTACCACCTTTTAATTTTCAAATAAACCCTTTAATTAAATTATCATATACTAATATTTAATATTTAAGGAAGGCAGCGCGTCAGTCTCATAATCATTGTTAGATTAAACATGAGACTGAACATGAAATAGTAATAATCACATTTAATCACAAAATAAAGATAAGGTAAAGCTCCTTACCTTTTAATTGTAGATCGTCCACTTCGAAGCAGGTAAGTTTCTTCTTTATATACATTTAATAGACGCATCCAATTTGTGATGAAATATCTTTCTGATTTATCCTGTAATAAAAAACTTTGTTTTTTTTGTAATTAATAAGTGTAATTTTAATTCCTAATGTATCCGATGGATTTTTCAGGAACATTCAGATAATCCTGGTTAAACTATAATATTTTATATCATTTTAAAATACAAAATTGGAGCATACATCTTTGCTCCCTTCTGATTACATATCTAAAAGCACACTGAAGAAATTATAACTTACACAAAAGGATTATTGATATATGATTAAAAAATAACATAAACAAAATGGAATCTTGATTATTTATATGTAAAAAACACAAAATACTTAAAGTCATAAATTGTTAAAATAGTTCTTTCATATGTCACAATAGCAATCACTTAATCTGAATGTTTATTAGTTTCTTAATCACATATCTCACAAACAGGAAGTAATCTTGTAAAGTAATAAACAAGTCTTTATTTATGATAGCTAAAGTGTTTTTGAATGACAGGAAAAAACAGTTTATCTTGATTAATGATGAGTTTATATAATTTTGAAAGCGATTAGTTTGTCTAACATGATTGATAACGTTTATCCAATTTTGAAAGAGATTAGTTTTTCTAACAATATATACAATATAAAGGGAAAATTTAGTTTAACAAGAAAACGGATAACAGGTTGAAATTTCTCTTTCAGCTGTTTATACTAATAGCTGGAAATATACTTGAATATTTTTGTTCAGCCCTTTGATTTACCTAGTACCTTTATTCCACGCCCCTATTCAGCTAAAATTTAATTCAAAGTAAAACACTCTTAAAACTACTGAAATCACACTTCCAGAATTTATCATCCATAGACGGTCATGTATCCAATTCTTTTCCATTCTATATCATTTTATCTATATTCAACAAACATTTCTTAGTAAACTAAGAGCGGCTCAGCGTAAAAATGTATAACACATTTAAAACCGCCTTTAAGCAATGTACACTCATACTCAGGATCGAAACTAAGGGGGGGGGGGCAGAGGGAGCATGTACCCCGGGCGCCAGAACAAAGGGGCGCCAAATAAAGATTATAGCTTTGGAAAGGATCATTTTCTTCTGATGGACTGATGGCTTCCATTATTATGAAACAGCCATTATAAATTAAGTGTTAGGTGCAGATGAAATAGCAGCCGTAAAAAGTTAGAACTCTGATTTTCTGGTCCGAATGGGAAAAAAAAATTATGATCCCCTTGTGATCCGCCACTGTAGATTACGTAGTTCAGTATTACATATTTTATGATTACATATTTTAAATTTTAAAATAAGTCGTCTATTATAAAATTAGTAAAATTCTCTTTGTAAATATACTTTGTGGAAGAGGGGGGGGGGGCCGCCAAAATCCATGTTTGCCCCGGGTGCAAAAAAGGCTAGTTTCGGCCCTGCTCATACTCAGTAACCTTTACGAATTATTTTGTGTAGCCCTGTATGTAAACTGTAGCATTTATACACACCCTATAGTATGCATAAATATAGTGAAACTTAAAAGCTCATATCATGATTAAAATGCATTTCCTGCCATCATCGCTAATATACAGTACTTCGGATAGAACATACTATCTAAAATTTTTTGTGTGTCCCTGTAAATGCTATGCATTTCGCATTATACATGAAATAACCTACTGTAAGCCTCACCGACGTATATCAAATTCATAATATATTAAACAGTTTAACGTAATTAAAATACGTCGCAAACAATTTCCTCCTGTACCATTATG
The DNA here is from genome assembly GCA_963932465.1 of Maratus speciosus. Lineage (NCBI taxonomy): Eukaryota > Metazoa > Arthropoda > Arachnida > Araneae > Salticidae > Maratus > Maratus speciosus. Next base: position 247,348,723 of record OZ010792.1, read on the forward strand.
TAACGGAATTCTTTTGTGTCGCTCTGTAAATGAACAGCATTCGTTGCACCGCATATTCTACAGAATGCATATTTTAGTACACTTCCTAAATGCGTATCAATTTTATTATGTTTGAAAGGGTGTAACATCTTTAAAATTCATTTGAAATGATTTTTTTCGCATTGGCCTTAATGTAACGGAATACTTTTGACTGTCTGTAAATAAACTAAACGTGCTACAAACTTCATTTGAAATAGAGTTCGTGGTAGGCTAAACGTCAACATAAAAAAAAAAATTCAGGAAATTCGAGTATATTTACGAGAGTTAGAGCGCGGACAGACTGACAGACGGCCAAACAAACCGAAGTCATAAACATTTTTCAACTTTGTTGGAAAATGTTAAAAACCACTATTTTTATTATAAGAAGATATTTGAAAAATTGATATGTCCTGCACATAAGCGGCGAATATCACTAATAGACCGGGTGGTGGCAGCACAGACAATCACCTCATCCAATTGATGGCAGAAATTCCAGGATTAAACAGAACTCGATTAGCATATTAAAATGCAACTGGTCTGCCAAGTCATATCTTGGTGAAAAACACCTACAGATCCGATTAATGGTTCACCGGTAGGTTTATGATAGTGTTTTCCTGCACTCAAAGGTATGGAAACGTGGAGGATTGGGAGCAAGAAATTACAATTGTAAACCTACCAGTTAAACATTAAAATCATATTTGCAGGTGTTTTCCTCTACGATATGACTTGGCACACCAGTTGCATTTTAATATGCGAATCGAGTTTTAACTAATCCTGGAATTTCAGCAGTCAACTTGATGAGGTGATGGTCTATGTAGCCTCCTCCTGATCCATAAGAGTAGCATCCACAACAGCTGTGAAATCTCTCATATATTTTATTAAAATACTCGTATATGACTAAAATTTTTTGACTTCCGATATACTAACTTCGATCTTCATCGACTGCACTATCTATCTATATTATCAATTCCTTATTATTATAGATAAAGAAAGAAGTTTTTATATGTGTGTGTGTGACTGCCCACTGTGTTCTGAAAAGACCGTTGCACACAGAGCTACAAAATTTAGAAGAAAGGTACATCTATACCTGTAGTTATGCACTTCGAAGCCGATTTTACTTTTTTTTTTTAAAATTAGATTTATTTTTGACCTTTTAAAAGCGATTTTTTAAGTTTTTTGGGGTTTCTCGGCGATTTTTCCGCATTTCTTAGAAGGAATTCTGTTTCATACTTTTAGCCTAATACAGTAAACTTTTAACTCGTCTATTTTGAATTTTTAGCACATTTTATTGTGATTTTTAGTGATTTTAGCGTTCCGCCGCGATTTTTTGACATTCATGAAAGAATTACGGTTACAATACTTTAGCCCACTATAGTAAATTTTGTCCTCTATGATTTTTGAATTTTCAACGATTTTTAGCGATTTTTAATGCGATTATTAGTTTTTTTTGTGTTTTTTAGCGGATTTTTGACATTCGTAACAGGAATTCTGTTTCAAATTTTAGCCTAATATAGTAAATTTTTGAATTTTCAACGGTTATTAGCGTTCTTTCGCATTCTGTGAGATTTTTTTGACATTTGTGAAAGAATTCCAATGACAATATTTTAGCGCACTTTAATTTTTTTTTTTTTTTGTCTGCAACTTTTGAGTTTTTAGCGATTTTTAGCATTTTTTCGCGATCTGCGGCGATTTTTTGACATTCGGAAAAGGAATTCGGTTTCAAACTTTTAGCCTAATATTACATTTTAGTCTTCATGAATTTTGAAGTTTTTGCGCTTTTTGATGCGATTTTCAAAGCGATTTTTAGCTTTTATCCTCGTTTCGCGTCGATTTTTGACATTCGTGAAAGATTTCAGTTACAATGTTTTAGCCCACTGTAGTAAATTTTGTGCGCCACGATTTTTGAAGTTTGTTGCACATTTTGATGCGGTTTTCAAAGCGACTTTTAGCATTTTCTCATTCCGCGATGAATTTACGACTTTCTTAAAAGAAATTCGGTTTTAAACATTTAGCCTAGTAGATTTTATCCATGAATTTTGAAGTTTTTGCGCTTTTTTGATGCTATTTTCAAAGTGATTTTTTGCGTTTTATCCTCGTTTCGGACCGACTTCAGACATTCGTGAAAGATTTACGTTAAAATGTTTTAGCGCGTTGTAGTAAATTTCCCTGCGATTTTTTAATTTTTAGCAATTTTTAGTGATTTTTAGAGGTTTTTTTATTTTAGTTTAGGTACGATTTTTCCATATTTTTTAAATTAAAGTTATAATATATCAGCACAATATTGTAAATTTTATCGTCTTTTCAATAGAGTTTATTTGAAATTAATACAACGATTTTTGAATTTTTTGAGATTTTTAATTTTTTTCGAGTTTTGTGGCGATTTTACCAGATTCGTAAGATAAATCCTGCTTTAATCTTTTAGCCCAATATAGTAAATTTTGACCTCTGCGATTTTTGAAATAAATTTCCGAAACTTTTAGCGTTTTTTCTCTTTTAGCTGCGATTTTTCCACATTGGAAAAATGAATCCGATTTCAATCTTCTAGCTCTATATGGTAAATTTTATTCTGTTTTCAATAAAGATTATTCAGAATTTGAGCAGAGAATTTTAAACTTTTCTCCATTTTTTTGCGATTTTTAGAGTTTTCTTCTCGTGTTTCATGGCATTTTTTGACGTGCCCGGGCAACGCCGTACGGATAATCCAGTATCTATATTATAAAGGACAAACACATCTGTACGTAACGCATACGTCATTTTGCGAATGGCAACACTTTGAAATTTGAAATAAAATTTTGGTTTTGCAATTTTCTCTACTGCAAATTTTTAAACTTCTAAACATCGCACATTTTAAATTTTTACTCCGTTGTATAAGGAAAAAAATGCTCTTTTAAATGCAATTTGTTTGAAAGCTGCATCTCAATTTATTTTTGAGATATTATTTTTTTTGTAGTTTTTAATACCATTTTTCTTACCGTGGCAACAAAAGTACCCCATTTCTATTGAAAGAAAACGAAAAATAGTCGAAAACAGGAGATACTGTATCTTTTTGTTGCCATTTTCTCATAAAACCTGAAAAAAAAATTAAATTAAAATATGGGCTATGTCAAGAATATTGTCTGTTATTCCGTGATAATGACGTCATATGCATACCTTTCTATAGACGAAGTTTAAGACTGTATTGTAAAAGTGGATTGCTTTAGCGGATGCAAATGACGTCATTTTATAAAACAAATGTGTATTTTAATTCTTAAACCTGAATTATGTTTTGTAGAAGTGCGTCATTTTCACAGCCCAGCTGCTCTGAAATTCTTCACAGGTGAAAATGCTTCACTTTTGAGAATAATGTATCGAAATCACACACTGATAAAACGCAATTTTTTTTACAAAAATTTAGAGTGTCTTTATAAAAGAGAGGTGCCATGCAAGTAATAGCGATTTATATTACAGAAATTGATGATTCTTGCCTGGATGGATCTGCTTCGCCGAGTTAGACAGCAAACAAATAATTCGTGGTTTAAAATAATATCATGTTCCTGAAGTTTTTGTCCAAAATTCGCTCGAGTAATAAAATGTTATTCATTAGGACATTCTACTATAATTTTATCAAAATAACATAATTTGCTTAATTTAATTTTTCCTAATTTTACATAATTTATATATTTAAAACACAAGTGTGTTTTTTAGTCATCTGCCCTGATCTTTCTGCTGAACCAATTTTACTAATATTTTTTAACTAAAAGCTCTTCATTTGTTTTACTAATATTTTTTTTAACTAAAAGCTCTTCATTTGTAGATGTGATCGCACTATCTGTTTTTTTTTGTTTTTTTTAGCATCTCCACTTTTATATTTTAATTTTAAAAGCATTTTATAAAATTTCTTCGAAATGGTGGAAATTAGATAGCTTTCTTTATTGTGGAAAGAGAGAAACAATGATGTATTTTTATCTTTATTCATGCTATTTTCAAATAAAAATACAAAATTGTTGATAAAAATTGTTGTATAGGTTTAGTGGCGCAAAATCCCATTAGGAGCAGAATATTATATTAGGGGCATAATAACGGAAAATGACATACTACTTTTGAAAACACGCATTTTCCCTCAAAATTTTCTATATTCTTTTTACTTCTGCATGTGTACTGATACTAAATTTCAGACACTAGGTGAAATGCTTATTTAAGTGAAAATGAAGTCATGTTTAAAAGAAAGCGATCATTTTCTTAGATAAAACTAAACATTTTAACACAAATATGCGTCTAAAAAAATAAATTACGGAAATTTTTACTCTCCGGAATTGAGATTAGAATCTCAAGTAAAGCGTGCGTCTGTTCACATAAAAGATGTTGCTGCCAATCGTGACTTCAAGTTTTGAGTTAAAATTATTTTTAAATGATCAAACAAAATACAATTTTTTTAAAAATGATGAATATGGATATGAGAAGTGCGTATGCAAATTTTCAGAACATGAAAATTGCTGTTTTTCATTCCGGAATACCAAGCATAAGAGCCTCAATTGATAACCACATCCTAATAACTGATCTTTATTATATTTTAGTGATTAAGTATCTATATTATAAAGAACAAGCGTATCTGTGCGTAAAGTTGACGTCATTTTGCGAATGGCAACTCTTCTCGATAAAATTTCGGTCTTGAAATTTTCGCTACTGCAATTTTTTTGATTTTCTGACCATTGTACATTTTCAATTTTCGTCGCATAGGGAAAAAATATACTTTCAAATGCAATTTGTTTAAAAACTGTATCTTAATTGACTAATGTATTATATTTTCTAAAATAATTTTTAAGCATAATTTTTTAAGTTTATCTTATCACGCGCCGGTCTCAATTATACAATAATAATAAATGTTTTGCACATAAAGCAACAAACATTTTTCAGCATTTGTTTCTGACTTTTTGCGTAACGAAATTAATACTTTCTTTATAAACAAATAAAAGAATAATATAAAAAACCCCACCAATCTAACATATTTGTGAAAGACAAATTAACGAAATTAATACTTCTTTTATAAACAAATAAAAGAATAACATTGAAAAAACACAAATCTAACATATTTGTAATCGTACAATTTCAATTTTTAGATCACCAAATAGGATTTTTTTTTTCAAATAGAATTTGTTTGCAAAGTTCATCTCAGTTTACTGATTCTCTAAGGTTTTAAAAACAATTTTAAAGTGTGAAATATTTTTAAATTTATCTATATCGCGTGGAGCTCGATTACGAAAGATTAATCCCTTTGCCCTTAAAGCAAAATAAAGAGTTCATCATTTTCTTACGGCTAATATCCATTAGAAAAAAACCTCCCTATGAATAAATAAATAAAAGAATATAAATGAAACACAAATTTAACAGACATGTATAAGATCTGAAATTATCAGAATATAAAAGGATGCCGTTAAGCAGCAAAATCTTGGTGAAATAACTCTTAGCATGCGGCTAATAAGAAAATATCGCTTTTGATAAATTTCAAAAATTTATTTGATTGTATAATTCGTATTATCCATATGAAAAAATACTTTTTTAATGTAAGTAGGTAATCTAAAAAAAAAAAATATACTGCATATAAAAAAATTATTAGTTTTCAATTAAAAAAAATGTTTTCACCTATATTCTTTAACAAGGGAAGCCCGGATACGATCCCCTAGTTTTAATAAAGAACAAAATGCTATTAAAAAATAAAACGATTTTTTTAAATTCCTAAAAATATATCGAATACCGCCAACCAGCTTTCCTCCTTTGGTCATTGCGGGGTTACTTTGGTCCATCCATTAAAAATAGTTTTTATTCTTTGTATTGAACAAACAATACAAGATAATTTGGAGTTTTTACCCTTGAAAAATATTTTATACCCTACTATAGGGTATTTGAATAGTTTGGGGGCAATTTAAATTTTTTTAGTGGCAACACTGCATGTGTTTGTAAACAACGGTTTTCATGTGTAAATTTTAATTCTCCAAACTTTCTATAGTGAAACAATCTGGATAAGAGCTAAAAATAAGGCAAGTGTCAAAATATTACTTTTAATAACCTGTAACCCATGTGTGATCACAGTTTTTCCTTTAACTTTTTATTTTGAGAAGAAATGTTTGCGTTTTCATAAAGCTAACATGAAAACTAGTAATTCGGGGCTACTTTGTGTCAGGCTTTTTTTTGATTCGAAAACAGACCCAGTTACTTAGAAATGCCTTTTATACAACCAAATCTCTTAAAGCATGTTTTAGGTAACATTTTTTCAAATGTTACCTAATTTTTGTTCCAGTTGCTGAGGATAACATGGCGAAAACTGTTTCTCGTTTCTTTAATATTAAGAATTGGTTTATTGTGTTTAAATGTAAAAAAAAAAAAAAAAAAAAAAAAAAAAAAAAAAAAAACATCTGTTTATCGAGTTTGCAGTGTTAATTTATTAGCAAATTCTATTGCAAGAGCGTTTCAATAAAAATGTATTCATTTTATATGAAACTAAGTGAATGGACCAAAGAAGCCGCCAGCAGGGGCTGCTTTGTTCCAAAACTTTAAAAATAGTTAAAAAATAAATATAAAAAATTTGCTCTTTAAAATCCTGCAGTTTGCTTCATTGTTTCCTGTTAATTGTTTACAACTCCCTTTCGACGTTCAAAAATCACATATAATATTTTTTAATAATGAAAATGTGAGTAGAACCAGGAAAAAGTGACCCAAGTACGGCTTGTACGGCCAAGTACACACTTGACGGTACGTTTAAGACATAAGTAAATGGCACTTTCCTTTATTCAACTAAAATACATTTTGGAAAGGATAATTTTAAAATTAAAGCCAAATCATTTGCTCTATAATAAAGCGAAATATTTCGTTCTGTTGGAATAAACCTCCCTTATGGTACTCCAATCTTGAAGATGAATTATCTAATTCAAAAAGTTTCCTCCTTTCGATTATGACCTTATTACATGGTATACAGGAGTATCCATGTTATCACACTTTCATCATGCAGTTATATCTTGTTCTATAGTTATATCTTGGATGAATGAAACTAGCGTTCCATTTCACAGCCATGTCTAAGAAACAAGAGTGAATTATGCCTTCCAGGATACCTTCGGGATAACTCAGTAGGAAGAGCAATGGCACTCAAGCCAAAGGCCTAGGTTCGAATGAAACTAGCGTTCCAATTCGCTGCCATGTCCAAAAAATAAAAGTGAATTGTGCATTCTAGGATATCGCCCGGATAGCTCAGTAGGAAGAGCAATGGCGCGCAATTCAAAGGCCCAATTTCGAATGAAACTAGTGTTCCAATTCGCAGCCATGTTCAACAAATAAAAGTGAATTATGCCTGTCAGGATATCATCCGGGTAGCTCGATAGGAAGAGAAATGGCAAGGCAAGCCAAAGACCAAGATTCGAATGAAACTAGCGTTCCAGTTCGCAGCCTTGTCTAGCAAGCAAGACTGAATTATGCATTCCAGAATATCGTACGGCTAACTCAGTGGGAAGAGCAATCGCACGGCAAACCAAAAGCCCATTTTTGAATCCTAACCTGGAAATTTTTTGCTCTGTTGGAATAAACTTCAACGAGCTACTCTTTGCTTGAAGATCTAGTAGAAAAAAAAAATCCCTTCTCTTGATTACTTATTAAACTTTAATTTCTACTGTTTTAGCCCGTATCCAATCAAATTTATATTTATTTTACGCAAATTTAATTCATACATAATTATTGATAGAATTGACAAACATGATTAAATAATTAAATATACATATTTTTAATACTTAAGAAAAAGAAGAAGGAAAAAAAAAATACATTTTAAATATGATTAATTTCCGTGACCATTCTCATAGAAAACAAAATGCGTATTACCTCAGTATACAACTCAAATTCCATTGTAGTCTTTAATAAATTATTCTACACATAAACTTGCATAATTTATAATGTATCTTCGAGTAAGTTAGTTTATAGGATTACTGAGTTGCATAACTTAAAATAATCTAGTTGTATCGAACGGAATTTTATATTTCTTTTTAAAGATAAAGTTTGAATATTGCTGAATGAATTCAACTAAACATACAAGTATCTTCAATTAAACATTGCATAGAACGCATGAATAAACTATGAGCAAATATTTGCCATTAGGATATAGAAATTGCATTCTCCAAATCATCCTAGTGGAATCGTAAATATTTTGAAATTTGAAGTACACAATTGAGTGCTGAATGAGAGTGAGTGCTTTCGAAATTTTAAAATTGTGCAGAAGTTTAAGTAATGATACAGGTTTATATCGCGTTTTCAGATAAGAAAATATAGGTATAATACTACATATTTCAGTCATAGACTGGATCATACCCCTTATTGCAGTACAAACAAAATAAATTGCAAACTTTACAAAATGAATTGCTATTTAATGAAATTTGTCATTAGAGGGTAGTCCATAATTTAGTTAGAGAGTTTTTCTCCTAGTAACTTTTGAAGTAATGTCTTTATATTTATAAAATTTATATCATGAATTCGCAAAATTTATGTTATGACATTAAATAAAATGATTTATATTTTTCGAATAAATAATAATAAAAAAGAAACTAGAAAACGAGAATTCTGCTTTTTCAGAATTTAGTATCGCCCCCGATGAATATATATACAGGGTGCAATATGTTATCTATCGCCGACCTTTAATTTCTCAACCGTTGGTCGTAGACATATAGTTCCAGTTACAAAAACGTTTCAAATGAGGTAAATATTCATGTTGTGTCATTATTCAAAGTAAAAAATCAATTTTATAAAAATTACGAAATCTAACTTTTTATACGGTCCCCCAGTCCCTATAGTTATATTTAGTGAAAATTTACACATATCATAACAGATATAAGACAAAAAGTTTAACATCTGTACTACAAAAATTGATAAAGTTATTAAATTTCAAAGTTTGAAATTTTTTTGCGTGATTTTGTCTTTCAATGAGGGATCAGTTAAAAGATGAATTAAAGTAATTTGACATTAAAATCAGGGTGCAATGTCCTTTTTACGGCAAAACCACCTTTAGCCGGTATCGCCAAATCGGGATATCACCAAAGAGGGTTATTTCATCTAAAAATTTGAGCTCAATTTTAGGGGTCAAACAACATTCACAAGTCAAAGTAAGTACTGATTGTTATAGGAAAACAAAACCCTTCGCCCTTTAGTGCATGCGTCAGGTCTGTTTTGATTTTATCAAAATAGGGGTGAGTCGAGTTTGTTTAGCTGCGTTTGTCTGAGTTCCAATCTTAGTAACAGCGTACAAGAAAGCAACGAAAAGAACTTCAGGAAATACCCATGTCAACGTAACACATCTTTTGATACTAGTACCGTCCCAGAGTGCTAGGCGCGGTATTCGAAAATAAATAGTAGAATCGACATCAGTAAAATAAATCATACTCTTTAAATCTAGATAAATGGCTGCGGAATGCAAGCGATGAACCGAGCTATAACGAGCATGGAAATAGGGATTATGCAAAATACAATAGGACCCGCGCGCCACACGTTCGGGATAAAACACGAGCCACTAGCAGTGGATGTGCTAGTTAGCGTTAAGATCGTGATGGCAGGCTACACATACACGCAATATGCCGAAATGATACTTATTTGTAGTGAATGTCAAAGGAATGCCAGAGCGGCTGCGATGGTATATTCAGAACGTTTTCATGGATCGACATCAAACGTATGAAACTATAGCTGATGGATTGCTCGGTCTTGGAGAGACCGGCTCTGTTCAAAGCCGCCTAAAGACTACAAGCCAAACACAAGATTTCGTGACGGGGTCACTTCGCGGGGCTTACGCCAACAGAGAAGAGCACAGACTTATTTAAAACATATCAATACTTTCCTCTACATTCCAACTTAATTCTCACAGCATACGGAAAAAATTTATATACATACTTGCAAGGGCGGATCTGGAGAGTCCTCAAGGGGGGGGGGCGATTTTAGAAATTTGGATACTACAATCTGACGTGCGGGTCGGGGCTAATTTTGTCGCTGCGGGTCGTGTTACTTCTACTTTTAGCTGCGGGTCGGGTTTGGGTCCGGTTGATTTCTATTTTTTGCTGCTGTTTGGATTAAGTTATAGTTTTTTGCTGTGGGTCGCGTTTCGGTCCGGTTGAATTCTACTTTTTGCTGCGGGTCGGGTTAATATCTACTTTTTTGTTGCAGGTCGGGTTTGGGTCCGGTTGACTTCTACTTTTCTGCTGCGAGTCGTGTTGACTTTTACATTTTAGCTGCGCTTTGGGTTTGGAGCAGGTTTGCATACATTATTTCGGGTTTGGGTCAATTTCGGACTGGGTTTTCACTCTTGCAAGAAGCGTTCGGGCCGACCCGAATTTTGAAAAGAAAGTAAATATTTTCGAAGATAAAAACTATATACAGTAAAAGCTCCATAACGGGCACTCCGAAACAATTATTTAATAATACTTTTTAATCTTCAGGATTATGTAAAAAATACTAATTTGGTATAAGACTGCTTGTCTCTTTATATCTAAGGTAAGTTGAAATTCAGTAAAGATTGCTTTGAAACTTATTAAAAAACATACCGGTTGCCTTAAAATGGACTGATTGATTTTAAAGTTCAGTAACTTGCAAATGGTGACAGCAATTTAAAAAAAACTTGCAGGAGAGTTATGTCAGATGTCAGGAGATTTTTTACTGCGATTCTTGATTTTACTTTACAATAGCAGCGATAGATGGCGCTGCAAACAATAGTCGTTAAATCGGACACCAATTTAGCGCCTATCGCTTGCAGCGCCATCTGTCATTGCTATTTTAAACTAGAATTAAAAATCACAGTAAAAAGAACTCCTGATCAGAAGTGATTCTCAGAAAAAAAAAAAAAAAATTCTGAAATTCAAAGCAAATGTTCTGAAATGTTACAGCAGAGAGGGGGAGGGGGATTCCCTCCAGGAACTAATTATTTTTGTTGCAGGTCCAGTTAGCTGTTTTCGATTCGGATCGATTTCCGACTTAGTGTAGATTCCTGCAAGCTGGGTTTGGGTTAACACCCGTTTTCTTCAAAAATTAGGTCAGTATATTATATCAGATTAAAAACTATACTTATAATAATAAACATAGGTGTGTGCATGTGTGCTGTTTTCTAAAGAGACCATTTTTTTCCATGACTCTTTGATAAAATTCGCATTTCTTCCACGACTCTTTGACGAAATTCGTGTTTTTTCCGAAGTTCTTTGAAGAAATTAGCATAATTTCGCAGCCCTTTGATAAAATTCACGTTTTTCCGTAGTCGTTTGATGAAATTCGCATTTCTTCCACTACCCTTTGACGAAATTTACGTTTCTTCCGCAATCCTTTGACGAAATTGCTGTAATTTTGCAGCCCTTTGATAAAATTCGCTTTTTTTTTCGGCAACCTTTTGACAAAATTTACGTTTTTTCAGCGATCCTTAAACGAAAATCGCGTTTTTCAGCCATTCTTTGACGAAATTCACATTTTTTAAGCGATTCATTGCCATTATTCGCGTTTCTTAAGCGATTTTTTGAAGAAATTCGCGTTTTCTCCTCGATCGTTTGACGAAATTTGAGTTTTTTTCGTGACCCTTTGACAAAATTCGCGTTTTTTCGTGAGCCTTTGATGTAATTCGTGATTCTTTGATAAGAGTTGCATTTTTCAGCGATCCTTTGATGAAATTCACGTTTTTTCACGGTTATTTGACAAAAGTCGCGTTTTTTCTGCGATCCTTTGACAAAATTCGCGTTTGCTGTGATCATTTGAAGAAATTTGCATTTTTTCTGTTGCACTTTGACCAAATTAGCGTTTTTTCCGCTGCCCTTTGACCAAATTCGTGTATTTTCCGCGATTATTTGGCGAAATTGAAATTATTTTTTGCGAACGATTGACGAAATAGGTTTTTTATGGGGACTATTTGTCAAAATACGCGTTTATTTTTATGTCCGAATTTTCGGATTGATGATTTTTTTTTAAATTTTCGGAACCGAATGCCTTAACCCTTTCGCTGCGTATATAATACATATATTTTTTAAATGAAAATAGGTTAGAAATTGCGCCTTTATTTTATTACATATTTCAAATCTGCATATATTTTAGAGTTCAAATATGTCCGAAATCATTGTGAAAGAGCTTCTTTTTTAAATAGAATTAGATCATAAAAAATATTTGCTGTGGAAATTGCGGGTTGCGCAAATTTTGCCTCTTTTACGTTGGCCGTGGAAATCGCGGGATGCGCCGCGAAAGGGTTAAATTTTCGGAAAATTCGGAATAGAATCGACCCCTGCTACTGATATCTTACATAACCCTCTTTCAAGTAATTTTTTTTAAATATTTGTCATCATTTGCAAGTTATTGGATTGTATTTAAAATCAGTCAGTCCATTTTACGACACCTGGTATATTCAGTAGTTATGGGATGATGGCTGAATGAAGCATTAAAAAAAAAAAAAAATTAAAGCTGACTTCCATATGTCAGTTAGAGGTTTAGCCGGGCTGTAATTTCCATATCCAACCCCCACAAAAAATTATAGGCCGGGTTTAAAAGCTAAAAAATCGACTCCAGCCAGAGCCTGCATTTTGAAATTAAAATTATTCATAAAGCACACTTACTTATGCTCATATTTTATTTTAGATTATGTTCGAAATTCATGAATACAGAAAATCATTAATATTAATGACTATTTAGGCAATTATGTACATAAACACTACGTAAAAATCATTACTTAGACAAATACATTCAAATGAAAATCCAGTAAGAAAATCAGTTTAGAATGAAAGAAACTGATGATAAAAGAAAATCACAATTTTAAAGCTCTACAAAGAAAAAAAGTAGATTTTTAAACATGCATCTCTGTAACTTATCAAATCAAATTAAATTTTTAATGATTTCGCTAAACAAATGTACAACATAAATATAGTTTTTACGAATAACAAATAAGTAAGATCCAGACCAACTTGGGCTCGGGGAGAAGAATTTAGAGATAAGTGCACGAGTCGCGGTCGGGCCAATACTGCTTATCATACGGGCTGACACGGACCGAACGTTTAGCTTTTGTTCCGGGACGAGCCCCGACCTGGAAATTTTGGCCAGTGCAGACCTCTAGGAAGAATGAAGTCCAGGCCAGGCTCGATCTGGAAGAAAAGAAGTTTGGCCCGAGTCAAATTTGCAGAAAAATTTAAGATCAGGGTACGGCCCAGCTCTAAAAAAGGGAAGACCTTACCCAGGCCGAGTCTCGTGCATTTAAACTGGCGCGACCCGGGTCGGGTCGCGCCGGGCTCGAGCTTCGCCCAAGTCATTTCCCGTGAGGATACATAATGCCGTTTTGCAAACCCTTTTTTGCCCAAAGGGGGGGCTATCGCCCCCTCGCCCACCCCCCTTAGATCCGCCATTGCATACTTGTAGTTTAAAGACGCTAATTAAGCGCTTTTCATTCAATTTCGATTACTCCTCAACAGTAAAAATACAGTTACTATATTTATGAAATAATATCACTGTGTCAATGAAAATGTGCCTCATTATTATAGTTAAGAGTACATGAAAGAAAATTGGATCGTTAATAAGGAAAAAATAACCAAGTATTAAATTTATTTTAGTGAACAGTATTTCTACTTTGAAATTTAGAAACAATATCAATTATCTACTTTCTATATATTCAAAAACAAGACATTAATATATATACATATATAAATTTTCAGTTTAAACACATATCAATTGAATTATTTTGCTTTCAATTATTTCACTTTCAAAAATAAATAAATACTAATAAGTGTGCCAATCAAAACCCACATTTAAAATTAAGTTAAAGTGAAAGCAAAGTGAATGTCAAATAAAAACAAATTCAATTTGTGTTCTATTTTTGTTATTTATTGTGACCGGAAATTATACAGTAAATATTCTATTAAATATTTCGTGATTTGAAACTTTCACATAACAAATTTAGTATAAATAAATAGTAAAATTAAAGCATATATGAAATTAAATATTCATACAGATAAATTTTTCGTACCTACTGCAAACTTTACTTATCAGAAATGGGTAATTTTCACATAAAATCCATTAGAATTGAGAAACATAGAACTCTTATTTTAATTTTGTGTTAGTTTAACATATTATGCAAGGTAGAAGCAATAGATTTTTTTAAAGTGTACTGAAACATGACAGAGGGGAAAAAAAGAAGAAAAAAAACTCTTTCATCAATTCAAATTACAATTTTTCTAACTTATGTTCATTTTCCTCGGATTTGAGATTTAACTGCTAAAAAACAAAAATAATATTGTGTGAGCTGTTTAAATGATTGTTCACATGTTTTAAGCTTAAAATAATCAATATTTATGAGATAAAAAGTATAAAGGGCCATGACTAGATCGAAAAGTAAATTTATAATTATAGAAAAATTATTTTATTTATTGTTATTTTTAATTAAACATTAAAATGTATATAAAAACACACATAATTTTTTCGAAGAGGTTGGGAGGGGGGGGGGGGAGGTCGCCAACATCTGTTTTGCATAAGGGCGCTGACAAGCCTTCCAAGTCTTATGAATTAATTGTTTACAGTGGTTGCAAAAATAGAGATTCAAACACATTATCCCCATATCTCCAGTTTTCACGTATAAGCATGGTTTATGTAACAAATATTACAAAAGGAATTTTTATCAAGATATTAAGAGTTTAAGGTTAAAACACAACAATAAATTGGTACGTATACAGGGCTGCAACCGGCGAGTATTTTTCTATTCTATTCGCACCGCTATTTTAAAAAATAAATAAATTTTATAGTATATTTCTCTTGCAAATATTGTCAAACTGTATGTCAAAGATTTTTGTTCTAAGAAAGTGGTGCAAGTCAGAATAAAAAAATAGTCGCCTGTGGCAGCCGTGCGTATATTGACTGGACTTTAAAAGAAGTAAACAAGATGGTATGTGTCCATAGCGATTTTGCTGAAAATTTATAGTATATTTAAATTTTTAGTATGAAAATACTCATAAAAATACATAAATTTTGTATCAAATTAAATCCCAATCAATTCTGCATACAAAATAATTAGTTATTATTCACACGACAAGTGTTTTCTAATAAATAGACGTTCATTAAAAGTCACTTTAATGAGAGAAAACAGAACAAATTAAAAAGGGAGGAAGGTGTGACAAGTTAGAAATTACTAAATAATTAGTCTTGTAACTAAGACTTTTGGCTGAACATTTTTGAGCATGATTAGTACCCAAAGAACCCAGCCTGACATAAGTTTCAGCTGTCTGGTGCCAATATTTCCGAGTAAGTAAAATTCAGAAGTTTTAACCGAAATTTTTGAATAGCAAGAAAGGTAATGTTGCAAATAGCTATTACCAAAATGTAAAATTTAAACAATACTATTTGTACTGTACTATAGATAAAATGTCACCAGTTTTCAGTGATAAATTCCCGAGTAATAAAGATTTTAAAGTTTTTTTTATTAATTTGTTTAAATTTAAAGTACTAATTAACATTTCCACTTGAAAATGTAATAGTTGAGGTAGAAAAATATGTCGCATAGGACATTAAAATTTCAAACTGAATTGGCCGTATAGCTTCCAAATTATAAGGAAAAATGTGTTGGTCCCAACAGAACTGTCTATCTCTAGCACATATTAAAATGAAGCTATTTTTACATATTTATAAAGAATATAATTAAACAATGAAAACTTTATTAAATAACTTTTGAGATAATTCACCGATTCACACCATTCAAGTACCAATTTTTAGCAAATTACGAGAGACAGTGAATGATATAAGTCTCGATACGAAATACGATTTAGTGATTTTTGCCACTTTAAATTACTGCTGTTTTTGAAATGAAACAGAAGTACAATAATATCGTTTTGTTTTGAGACACGCACACGGGATTATTGAGAATACGATACTGGGATTTAATAGCTAATTTATTTTAAAGCAGTTAAAAATAAAAGATATTCTGAACACAAAAAATAGAAGTAGTACTATTAAAATATAAGTAGTTAATTTGAAAATAAAACTTACCTTCAAAAGAATATGTTCTATTCTTTTAAGTAAACAGCACGTGCATACGTTACATTTTTATTCTAAACAACCAGATACAAGATTTAAATGCTCGGCATTGGCGCCAGCCCCGGGTCGTGACGTCACATATGTGGGGGAATGAAATCCTGTCTGGCTTGATAGTCTTGAGAAGGCTTTGCTCTGTTGCACCACGGCCCAGAACAAGTAGACGGACTAGGTGTAATGTTCAAGCAACACCGGAGGAGGTGCTGTCATTCGCCCTTTTAAATCCACAACTGAGTACGGCGGAAATAAGCGAGGCATGTGGATACAGCATGTCTAGCATTTTTACATGCAGATGGTGCGCATCCATACCATCCGACCCTGGTGCAAACATTGATGCTGAGTGACCACACACGACGATTTGATTATTGCAATTTTATGCTTAACACCTTAGAGGAAAATCCATCGTTCCTCTGTGACATCCTGTGGACAGATGAGTCAACGTTTACACGGAGTGGCATTATGAACGTGCAAAACTTGCAATACTGGTTGCTGAAACCCCCCCACATCCCCGCACAGTACGACACCAGGTACGCTGGCCAACGAATTTGTGGTATATGGGGAACTCATATTGTTGGACCCATTTTCTACGAGGGGACCTTAACGGGCGATCGTTACCTGCACCTGCTACAAAACACGGTACGTGAATGGTATGAAAAGCTGCCTCTCCGACATGCATGCCTCGTGTGGTTTCAACATGATGGAGCCTCTCCGCATAAAGCATTTAACGTTCGTGCGTATCTGGCCACTGAATTCGGTCAACAGATCATTGGATATGGTAGCCCGGCAGTGTGGCCACCGTGTTCGCCGGACTTGACTCCCATGGACTTCTACCTCTGGGCTCACATTAAGGCACAGGTCTATGTGACTGAGCATACTTCTCTTGTTGATCTGAAGCAACGCATTATCATTGCTTGTCGCACAGTTACACCTGCTATGCTCCACTGTGTTCAGGACTCAATATTGTCACGCATTCAATTGTGCATTGCCACCAATGGAGTACACTTTGAGCAGTACCTCTAGCAGATTCCGGTATTTCATATATTTTTTTAATAGTAGATCGTTTTCAGATATTATAATAAATTGATATTTATTTTTCTGTTTAATTTCAATATTTCATTCTTCGCTTTGTATACGACCCCTAAAAGTAAGCTCAAATTTTTAAATGAAATAACCGGCTAAAGGTGGTTTCGCTGTAAAAAGGACATTTCACACTGATTTTGATCTCGAATTACTTTAATTCATCTTTTAACTGATCCCTCATTGAAAGACAAAATCATGTGAAAAAATCTCAAACTTTGAAATTTAATAACTTTGTCAATTTTTGTAGTACAGATGTCAAACTTTTTGTGTTACATCTGTTATGATATGTGTAAATTTTTAGTATGCATAATTATAGGGACTGGGAACCGTATAAAAATTAGATTTCGTAATTTTTATAAAATTGATTTTTTACTTTAAATAATGTCACATCATGAATATTTACTTCATTTGAAACGTTTCCGTAATTGGAACTATATGTCTACGACCAAGGTTGAGAAATTAAAGGTCGCCTATAGATAACATATTGCACCCTGTATATAGATAGTACAAAACATATTTCAGCTTTAAGACTTGAAAAAATAACGCTTTTATTTTATATAAAATGACGTCATTTGCATCCGCTGAAGGAGTTCCAATTTACGATCTAGTCGTAAACATCATCTATAGAAAATTATGCATATGACGTCACTATCGTGGAATAATACACAAATTTTGTAAAAAGCGATGTTGTCATTCAAGAAACTCGATAAAAAAAAGTCGGCTATCTAATGATTCACATGCCTTCATTTGTTTGTAACATTAATATGGATACTTAAAATTAAATATTATTTATAATAGCTCCATGTTTTATCAGAAATTATACATTTATATTTTTTAAAAACATCACGTATTTTAATAACAATTTTTTAAATTTTATTTTTGAGAAAAATGATAACAAAAAGATATAGTAATTTACTATTTTCCCTTTACTTTCTACAGAAATGGAGAACTACAGTTGCCACATTACAGAAAAGGTGTTAAAACGATAAAAAAAATAATATATCAAGAATAAATTGAGATGCAGTTTTCAAACAAATTGCATTTAAAAGTACTTTTTTCTCTATACGACGGTGTAAAAATTGAAAATGTGCGATGCTTAGAAGTTTAAAAAATTGCAGTAAAAATTATCAGTATTTAACCATATAGTGATACATCTGCTTTGTTTTACGGTTGGCTTATGTAATGGAACGTTATTTTTTAGATACGACACTTTAATTATTTCCCGAAAGAAATAGCATATCGGGGCTAAAAAAAGAAATAAATAAACCAAGATCTATACAGTTAATTCCAAATACTTTTCCAATATATGCACCTAACATAAAGTAATCGGATACTTTTTTCAACAATCATTACCTAACAGACGAAAAGAGACCAGCAAATTTTCGTCTCTCCATAACAAGTCTCAACTAACGTTGCAGCAATCAAAGAGATAAAATATAAAATCAGTTTCAAATTAAAAAATCCCTGCCGGCTCGGCCTACAGGCAGAGGTAGATTTCGAAGTTAAGTACTAAATTCACCAACAAAACCATCAAGATTAGAGATAAAACCAGTTTCTTCACTAAGAATGAGCTCTAGGCAGCTAAACTTTTTGTGAAAATTCTAATAAACACGAATACATATACGCATGTATATGGAATAGGTTTAAAAATGGCTAAAGCAAATTCAGAGAACCTCAAAGTGTTAAAATATATTAATATTTCCGTATTTGGGTTTTTATCATGTTTAATACGTTTCCTCAAACTCACATGACATTACATATTCACCTGCTGAGGTACATTATATTTCTAACATCACGCATTTTTTTTTTTTTTTAATGCGTCAAACTATTTATTTCATTTTGAGTTTTCATGCGGAAATCTTGATCTAGAAAAATTATAACGTAATATTCAATTTGCTTTCAATTCGTCAAACTATTTATTTAATTTAATTTTTCACGTGAAAATCTTGCAATAGAAAAGTAATTGTTGTGGTGATAATTTTATTGTTTTTTTATTGTTGGCAACTGCTATAACGAAAAATGTTTGTTTTTTCCTGTCATTGTTGTTTAAGAGCTGGTTTTATCAGAATCATGTTAAGACGGTTTTCAAAATTTTTAACCCTCCCCCATTTCTATTTTTCTCATTTGCAATCCCCGCCGAGATATCAGCCATCTCAGTGTGTTTGGCGAGTTTGAAGACAATCCGTGCATAATTGCGACTTTTATCGTGCGGACAAAATTTAGTACATACATACATACATACATACATATATATATATATATATATATATATATATATGTATAAACTTTTTAGATAGGGGTGATTTTGGGTTCCAGGGGTCATATAATGAAAAGTTATGAAGGAATTTTTCAAAAGTCGCACCATTGGACTGCGATAGGTAGTATTACTTACGAAATCTGCCTAAAAATGCATTACTTAATGTGATAAGATTTTATAATATAGATCAGTGGTTCCCAACCTTTTTAGTTGTGCGGACCACCAATTTTGTAAAAATGACTTTGAGGACCAGTAACTACTTAATATACAAGTTAAAAATATGACAAATAGACACCTATATAGTATATACACATGGCGAATATATATCTATATATTATGCCAGTTACTAGAAAAAGATGCTGTATAAAAAAGAAAAAAAATATTTTTTATAAAGAAAATAACTTTATTTATTGTATTCACTTAGCTATCACAATTATATAAAAACTCAAAAAACAAACAGAGATAAAAAAAAAACCCTTAATGGGACATTTCACATTGTTTGTCCTCGACGAGAGTGTCAATATCTGGATTGAAACTGGATAGTTTTAGCCTCAAATCACTCTCGGCATTCATTTTATTTCTATATTTATTAAAAAAAAAAAAACTAAAGTTGAAAAGGATCGTTAACATAGATAGGTTGTAGAAAAGACCATCAAGTGTCTTAGTGCAATTTTGGCAATAACTGGATAGTCTTGCCGAACTTTTATCCAAAATGAGACCAGTGGTGTTGTCTTAAAAATCGATTTTAAAGTCTGGTCACAAGATAGTTCAATTAACGAGTCTTCTTCATTTGAAGATAATTTTAAATTTTTTAAGTAATTTTCTTGAAAGGGGTTTCTGATCCCATCCATTGTATTTCATCTTCAATTTTAGGGAAGAAGTTCCTAAAAAATATGAAAAGGCTTAATTACTGCTTCAGTTAGTGTCGGTAGATTTCTCATTCATATGGATGATTAATAAAAGTATAAGACAAGTAACTAAAATTTATTAATTTTAAAAAGGTACTATTTGAAAAATTTACTAATTTTAAAAAAAGTTACTGTTTTAGGAAAATAAATGTTTTAATTACGCTTATTAAAAAATAATAGAATAAAATTAAGAAAAATAAATAACTTTAAATTACCTGAGGTTAGAGGCCAAAGATTCGAGGTGTTCTTTTATAGTTGTAGCTGTTGTTTTATCAATTTTGACTTCGTTGGTTTCAAGAAATTGATGTAGGACTGGAAATGCGTCGAAGGAATCTTGCTCCACTTTTTAAGCCCATCGTTGAAGTTTTCTTACCATTGCTTCTATTTCTTCTTCCACAAAAACTTATGAGCATCCTTGCCCTGCAGAGCTAAGTTAAGAGCATTGAGAGAACCAAAAATATCCGCCAACTATGCCAACCGTTTCAACCAGTTTTCATTGGTCACACAGTCTAAGTAGGAATTTGCAAGTTTTCCATCATAATCTCCCTCTGTCAAGAAAACCGTGAATTCATCACGGAGTTCGAACAATCTTGTCCACACTTTGCTTCTCGACAGCCACCGAACTTCGCAGTGAAGTAGAAGCTGTTTGTGTTCGCTGCCCATTTCATCACACAAAACATTGCGATTAACAAAGAAAGCTCATAAGAAACTCTGGTGCTTAGTTTGTTCTGTTTTGAAGATTTTTCCATGGTAGATTTTATTTCTTTTGTTGATTTCAAAGAATTCCAAAGACTTTCCTACACATTTAGGATGTTTAGTTGATAGATGTCTTTCAAGTTTTGAAAAATTCATACATTCGTTGGATAGCATTTCGAAACAAATGCTACAGTGAGGCATAGGCTCTTCCTCAGAACCAGAAAACACAAACCCACAGTTTAAAAAATCAGGGTTATATTTACGAAAATATATTTTAGTTTTCCTTGCCATTTTTTTACAACTTAGACTGGATTTCGCCTTCATTTAAAACTGACTATTTGTAGAAACAGATGTAGAAGTCCATCACTTGCCAACTTCGTTTTACGACAAGACCCGTCCGAAACCAAGCATCCATATTGACGTGAAGTAATAGTAGCTCACAGTACACATAACGATATGATACATCAACAGAAAACCACAGCCACTGACAAAGGAGTCAACAATAAAACTGCGGAATGAGGACGTGGTGGGGAGAAGGGTGAAGAATGTCGGAGGGAGGAGAGCGTTGACCTTGATGACTGACGAATGTAAGCCCAGCGATCAACAGCCAGCGCTTCTGTAGTGAATCGTGCCGAAAAACCGGTATTAGACCCAAAGATTCTACGGCCCAGCTCCACGGTGCTCGCGGCCTACAAGTGGGCCGCGGCCCACGGGTTGGGAACCGCTGATATAGATAGATGTTAGTCACACATATTATTAGGTTGAGCAAAAAGTTCTGGGAATTTTTTAATCTAATAGTTACTGAATTTGTATCGTATAAAGGAGCTGTAGTGATATATCTATAGGAGTTCAATAATTTCGGCTCCAAAATGCCTATTGAACAGTATGATTTGCGTGTGTGATCCGGCATTATTGGAGGAAAGGTCTAAAGATTCTGAAAGCCGTGGATGAGACTAATGAGGGTGAAGATGCTGGTACGGTGACAAACTTCGTATTTGGCAGAACGGTGGCATAGAAAGTCGTGGACTATGATGTCTCTACTTTGAAGAATAGTCCTTGTTAGCCCAGTTATGGTATTTTTTTCTCCCAGATTATTTTGTCTCCAATAAATAACTTTACCTTGTATACGCCAGCCGTAAAACTATAGCCGATGTTTCATTGTGCGATTAAATACTCTACAGCATTTTTTAAAACTTCTAAGCATCCACATTTTCAATGTTTAAACCCTCGTATTGGAAAAAAAAGTACTTTTTAATGCAATTTGTTTGAAAACTGCATCTCCATTTGTTTTTGAAATATTAATTTTTTTGCAGTTTTTAGTGACATTTGTTTCATTTTGGCAACTCAAGTACTCCATTTCTGTAGAAAGTAAAGAAAAAATTGTTGAAAAATAGCAATTATATCTTTTTGTTGCCATTTTCTCATAAAAATTGAAAAAAAAAATTAAAATACGTGCGATTTTGAGGAAAATATAAATGAAGCATTTATGATAAAACATGGAGATATTATATACTATATTTAATTTTAAGTATCTATATTAATGCAAATGACGTCATTTTACATAAAATAAAAGCGTGTGTTTTAAGTCTTAAAATTGAAATATGTTTTGCAGTAGAGTCCCGATTATCGGAGTCCCGCTTAACGGAGTTATTTTCTTGTGATGGACTGGTGGCTTCTATTATTATGAAACAGCCATTATAAATGAAGCGTTAGGTGAAGATGAAAGAGCAGCCGTAAAAAGTTAGAACTCTGATTTTCTGGTCAGAATGGAAAAAAACGACTGCTCTTTCATCTTCACCTAACGCTTCATTTATAATGGCTGTTTCATAATAATAGTAACCACCATTCCACCAGAAGAAAATGAAGTAATGGAAATGCCGGGGGTGACACTAAATTCTGAAAAAGCAGAATTCCTGTATTCTAGTTTCTTTTGTTGTTAATTTGCGCATAATAACGCAACTTTCACAAATTTCCCAGAACTTTTTGCTCAACGTAGTATAAATATATATGCGGGTCATATATATTACATACAAATTATACATATGTCAGATAAGATTTAGGTACATTTAACACTCTTTATCGCCCAAAGCCGTTACCATAAGGACAAAGATGACCCTCTCCCCCTTTTTTTCCCATTCGGCGCGTCCGAGATATATTTAAAGCAATGGTTCTCAAGCGGGGTGTTGAGGCGCAGTAGGAGGATCTGAACTGTGTATCAAAAATTTTAAATCAAATTTATCATGATTTTAGTAATTTAATAGAAGATATTTAATATTCCACATTTCATAATATGTGATTTTTGTAGAAATGAAATTTAGTGCCATAAAGTTTTAAGACAGGGCAGGACACGACAGTGCAGGATAGAGCAGGGCAGAGCAGGATAGAGCAGGGCAGAGCAGGACATAGCAGGGCAGAGCAGGACATAGCAGGGCAGGGCAGAACAACGCCGGGTGGATCAGCTAGTGAATAAAAAACTCTTGCATATATCATTTAATCCAAGGCACTTATCATACCAACCGTGCGTCTTTAATAAAATGTTTTATTTATATTTATAAAACATTCCATATAATAAAATATTCTATATATTTATTTGCATAATTTATAATGCATCTTCGAGTAAAGCTATTTTAAAGAGTTTCTGTGCTACATAACTTAAAATACTCTCGTTGCATGGGATGGAATTAGGAATTTCCTTTTTAAAATAAGTTTGAATATTACTGAATGAATTCAACGAAACATACCAGTATCCGCAATTAAACATTGCATTGAATGCATGAATAAACTATGAGCAAATATTTGCTATTGGGATATAGTAATTGCATTCTCTGATGCATTCTAGTGCAATAGTAAGTATTTTGAAATTTTAGGTACAAAACTGAGTACTTTCAAAATTTGAAAATGGAGTAGAACTTTAAATAATTACACATATTGTATCGCACTTTATGATAGGAAAGTATAAATACAATAACACATCTTCCATTAATAGATTAGGCTAACGTATGGCACGAGTGCTCGAGATGGCACTTATGACTTTCTCTGACACGCGAAAAAAAAAAAAAAAAAAAAAAAAAAAAAAAAAAAAAAAAGAGAACCTCACAGTCTTAATATATTTAAAATTAATTTTGTTATAATAAATAGAATTTTGGTTAATATTTTTGTTTACATAACTAGGGGGCTCTGCCCCCTACGAGCGATGCTCGCCAACCCCCGTTCAGACACAGCAGACTCTAAAAGAGCGCTAATTTGATCGTCTTTACAAAGATTTCGAAAGATTAAATTATAATTTAAAAAGCATTGGCGATCTCCCTATAAACGGGATTCTATTCATTTCTCTTTGATTGGGGAATTTGGCCAAATCAGCTGCTGTTAAAAGATACAATGGCTGTTTCCGTCTTTGATTAAATAAAATCAGTTAAACATTTCAAAATAAGCTAATATAAAATGAATTAAGTAAATAGAGTCTTTGTCTCCCGGTATTTTTTAGCAAAGCGAAAAGAAAGTTTTTTAAAGTAAGACATTTTAAATGTATCGTTTTTAATCTGACGTAATTTTCACCAAACTTTTCTTTCTTTTTTTAATATTCACTTGAAAGTACTTTTGTTAGAAATGAAATATTATTTGTGCTGTCCTAACAAATATAGTTGAAAATATCATCTCAAAATATATAATAAATATCTCGCGCAATTTTTAAATTTAAACTGTTTTGTAATAATATTTTAAGTATATTTTACGTAATAAGTGTAATGTGACGTAAATGTGACGTAATTTCTCCTATTTAAGACTTCTAACGCATGTTAATGAATTTATTATTTTACAGTATTCTTTCTCTTTTAAAATTCAAGTATAAATATAGTTTTTATGACGTAATGTTCAATGATTTCCTGCTTTTTATATTTTCTGTTTATAATGGTCACGTGTAAATAAATTTTTAAATTGAAGCAAACATTATTGTTTGCGCTGTTTATACTGTTGGCAACAGTTTAAATTAATACTATTTTCTAAAATAAGTAAAAAGTATCTTTCAAAATGCTGAAAATTTGAATTTAAAATAGAAGTAAAACCTCAAAAAATGAGTCAAATTAAAAAAAAAAATTGCAGTCTGCACACCGGGAAATTCTAACTCATAAAAATGATCTAAAAATGATTAAATTCCCATGTATAGTTTTTGCTCCTATAAAACTTTTTTAATGGAACGATTTTGTCCAAATTTAGCATTAAATATCTCTTAAAATAATTCTTCGATTTGAAAACTGTCTGCATCAGCGTGTTTATCAAACATTTCTCTATAAAACCATCGATTTTCATATTTTTGTATGCAATATTTTTCTTAATATTAATGAAGAAAGACCTCCGGTCTCAAAAATTCAAAATCGGCGGCGGTGACAGCGGTAGTTACATTTTTTTACAATAGAGAGATATTGCATATTATGTATATTACACATTGCATTATACTACATTATTGCACATGACATATTTCGCTTAATATTGCATTATGCGATAATCCAATATTAGTCAAATATTAGCTTTGTATAGGATATGTTTGCTATGGAATGCCAATATCACAAAAATATTAGACATTTAATAAAAATTTTGTCAATTAACTGGTCAAATATTTCTTGAAATATTGTGCTTTTTTGGCAAAATATAAATAACTCAAAGTTGGAGTAATGTTTATGTCAATATTGCCAATACTTGTCTAAATATAGTAAATGCCACGAATATAAACATTTTGGTTCTGTATCGAAAATAATGGCTCTGATACAGAAATACTTCAAATATATGGGATCCATACTGGAAATACTGACAATAAAATCGAAAAATATTTCTTAGAATTATTGGTGTAGTATTCGCGAAATGTGGCAGCAAGGTTTCATGTCAATATTGCCAATACTTGGCAAGATATAGCCAATACCACAAATATAAAAATATTGGTTCTGTATAAGAAATATTTGCTATGAAATGCGAATATTTTAAAAATATTGGATTTGGATTAGAAATGAAATGGAAAAATATTTTCTGGCAATATGGGTATAATAATGGCAAAATATAAGTATCTGCTAATGTTGGAATAATGTTTAATGGCACTATTCCCAATAATAGTCAATAAATATTTAATGTCATGAATGTAAAAACATTGGTTCTGTATTGGAAATATAAAAAAAATACTATCGCACAAACATTGGATTTACATTGAAAATATTAGCAATAAAATGATAAAAAATGATAAAATATTTCTCGGCATTGTTAGTGCAATATTGTTAAAACGTAAACACTCTAATGTTAGAGCAATGTTTCATGACAATATTGCCAATTCTGTCATAGGTATAGCGAATGCGAACAAATATCAGTTCTATATTGTTTTGCTACAAGATTTAATTTACCATCCCTTTATTTGCTCTTTGAATATATTTTCTCTCAATGACGTCGTAGAAATGATCAAACCTATATGATAAATCCATACATGTGAAAAATATCTCCCAGCACTGATGCGTGAATTTAATTCGCCTGTGAAAGTAAATTCAAATGCTAAAATTATTCTGAAATTCATTAATTCACATTTTTTGACGTTTCTTGAATTTTGGAAATAATACAACTATCTCGGAAATAGAAATGCTGAAAGAAATATGGATTTATCATGGTTGTTAACAGTACACTTGAGGAGGAAGTATTCACTATATTTCACATTAAATAGTGGGGAAGGGGAGAAGGGAGGAGAATTCTTCGAAAGTTCATTATTTAACCGAAAATTTCAAATAATTACATGACAACAAAGCAAAGGCGTATTTCAACTGGAGAACATGTTGGATTTTTCAATAAAAGTAATTAGATGTTTGCAGTTATTGGGTGACTAATAAATCCTTATTATTTTCCTTTATCAATATGATAGCTGACTTTGATAGCAGGATTATGTACAAAGTACAGTTAAAAATTTAATCTTTGATTAATCGAACAATGATTAAAAGTTTGTAAGACAATGCGATTCATAAATTTTCCATTAGTTTTTTGTTTCTCCTTTTAGTTTCTTTGATTAAAATAATAATAATAATAATAATAATAATAATAATAATAATAATAATAATAAATTTTCCTACATTTACATTAAAAAAAAATATTTTTTCTTTACTTTTCTTAATTTTTCTGCTTTGAAATTTGATCATTTAACACCCTTCATCCTATCTATAGATTTGGTTTCTGACCTTGTTTCTGGATTCTCAATTTCCTCCCCTTCCAGTGGTTTCTTCATCTAAGGATTTGCTGAAAGATCTTGCTTCTCTGAATTATCACTCATCTTCCTACATTACACGTGTTGCTTTCTAGCTGCACATAGGCTTTTTACTCATCTGAAGAAAAACCGTGTTAATATTTCAATCCCAAAAATTCGTCATGATTAATAAAAAAGAAATGCCATTATTTCATTAGTATTTTATGCAGTAACACCCCGTAATATAGCGTTTCGTTTCATCGCTTATTCACGTATACCTTAAAGACGCTTTTTTAAGTATTTTTATATATTTATCCTTTACAAAGTATTTCTATGGATAATTTTCTTAAGAGTATTGAAACATGTGTATAACCTAAAGTTTTAGAAACAAAATTTTATAAGGTATTTCGGGGCAAAATGTACATGGAAAAATCTTAGTGCAACTTTCACGCTGCGTAATAAACGTATTTTTACTTTAAAGTGAATGTAAATATGTGTAACTATTCTTAAAACAATTCCTCACGAGGTTACTGGGCGTGAATAAATTTGATGATTTTTTTTTCTAAACAGTCATAATGAAAACATTTCAGTTGCAATCTGAGAACGAACCTGTTCTTTTGTTCTTTGAAATAGTTCCTGATGAAAAAAGACTTTTTAAGAGAATGTACGCTTTTTAACTCACGACCGAACCGATTGCTATTTTCCGAAGTTCTACTTAGTCGTGCACTTGTACGTTGTCACTAAGATTAGCACTCAGCCAAACGCTGCTAAACAAACTCCGATCACTGGGGCTGTGCATATATAAAGTTATCATTTTAGGGGGGAGGGGGAGTCTGGCAAATGATATCGTTAGATATCTCTAGGGGGAGGGGGGGGGGGGTTCGTCTTTTGATATCGTTATCTTTTTTATCCAACCAAATTTTTCTCTTTTTATTTATAATTTAGCCTTTACATCAAAATAGAATGTTATCTTTTTTTAGTCTGCTATCTATTTTTATGAAAGTAGAAAGCTATTATTAAAATGATTAAATGATTATAAAATTATTTAATTCCAAATTTCCTATTTCTTCTGTCATATGTGTATGCATATATAATTCGCTGTTCGAGAAACTATATGAGAAGTATGTTTCAAATGATACCTTTGTTTACTAATAAATAAAAGAGAAAGAATGTTGTCCACCTGTTTTGGTGATAAGAAGCTCTGTCTCACCCCCCCCCCCCGTGCGGGGTCAAGTGCAAGAAAACATTATTACTGATGAATGTATTATGTAACAAAAACGTATTATAAAATACTTTTAAATAGTAACTATTTCTTTTAAGTGTTATTTGATAAAAAGTTTTTTCATATATAAAGTGATATTTTATTGAGTTCTCTTCATATGAATCAATTATAGTCCAGTCATTTGGTAGAAAATAGAGGAAAGTTTTGGTGTAGTTTTGATATTTGGTGCCTTTATGCTTTTTGGGTCGCTGAACACGAATCTGAAGTTTGCCAACAAAATTTATTCCGGGAAACACGTTTTTTTGGCAAAAAACTGAAAAAAAAACGGGATTTTCTTTGTTTTTTCAAAATAACTTCAAAATTATGCATTTTACGCAAAAGTCCTCAATACATAAATTAAAGAGGATAAAATTTCCTACATTTTACGTACTAAAAGTTTTTTTCTCTGATCAATGGTTTAGCCGTGACAACGCCGCAAAAATGGGTGTGAAAATAAAAAATTCTGAAAAAACGGGAATTACGGCAGATTTACCGATTCTAGTTGGCCATAATTATTTTTGGCGTCACTGTAGTCGCATCGCCATGAAATTGAAAAAAGTTATTGATATTCACTATTGAATGTTACGTATTGTAAAATGCTGCGTGTAGCAGTCATAATTTCGTTACAGGGACATTCAAAAGTATTTCATTATATTACGGCCTATGGGGAAAAATCGTTTGTGTTTTTTTTCCAATAATATTTCATAATTTCAAACACTTTGAAATTTATATACATATCTATGAAGTGCACTACAAGGGGATTTCTTATAGAATATGGTATGGGTTTATGGGTAGTATTTATCGATCATTTACAGGGACACTAAAAAGAATTATGTTACATTACGGTCTATAGAGAAAAATTGTTTGTGGTGTATTTTGCTCATGTTACACCTTTTCAAAAGTATTTAAATTGATATATAGCTGCGAGGTGCTCTATAAGATGCTTACTATTGAATATGATGTGCCATTGATCTTTCATATACAGGGGCACACAAAATAAATCAGTTATATTTTTCTCTGTATGAACAATAATTGATGTGAGTGCATTTTCAGTTGTGGAACACTTTTTAAATTAAAAAAATTGCATACTATTTAGCGTGTATAAATTCTATAAATCATATATAGGGCTGCACAAGACATCTATATACCCGCTTATTGCCGGAAATTGCTAACGAGGAATTTTCAACTGTGCTATGCGTTCACTAACAGTTCTAAATTTTAGCATATTGTGAATTATATGATAAATCTATAGTTCATATACAGAGATGTACAAAATGTTGAGCTATTTTTTCGATTTTGGTTGAAATTGTGTTTTCAAACGTGTTATCTGTTTTACAAATTATTAGTTAGACATCGTTTTTCACGTTATTAAACTATGAAGTTTTATTATAGTAGCCCGAATGCGTTCAAAAATGTTCCATAATCTGATTGACGCATGATTTATACGTTCTTCTTGATAATTTTAATGATACTTTCTTAACGGTATGGAAGCTAAAGTGATAAAACTATTTTTGTATTATTATAACAAATTTTAAAATTTCTTTTTCTAAAATTTAAGGTACGGGACAAACATTCGACCGCATTAGTGAAAATTGCTGTGTTGCATATTCTGTTGTATATTCATATTTATTTCTGCAGAAACCTTACAGGAAACCTAACAGGAACCTTATGTAAAGATTGGGAATCATAAGATATCATGATTAATATAACATGAGAAAATGCCTACATTATGTTTTGCATTGTATCAAATCTGAATTTGGAGAATTTGTCTGGATCAATTTTGTAACCACTCAGAATTTGCAGCCAAGTAATATATTTTAAATGATTTTGTCCCGATATATCTACATACAACTGGCAATTTTTGTCCAAATTTGGTCAGAAATTTAAACATTTCGCTCTTGAAAAACTTCATGTGCTATTCATTGTAATTTTCCTCTATAAACAAAATATTTTGAACCAAATTCACATTTTCGTTACATTTTAAATCTTGTTGCCGTTGCATAATGGTGCATAAGTTTATTTAAGTGACTAACTTAAATTCTGCTGTCTTTGATTACAAAAAAAAAAAAAAAAAAAAAATGGTACTTGAACTAAAATGTCAAGAAAAAGTCATGTCAGAAGGTATCAAATATTTTTTATTAAAAAAACATTTATTTTATACTGTTGGTAGTAATAAAAACACCCACTAATTCTATACGTCTATTTTCTATTCTGTAGATGTCGGTGAAAAGCAGGGACCCTCAAGTAAAAGAAAGCGGAAATAATATTTTCTTGTTTTTTAAATAAATGTACTTACGAATGTACATGTTTATTTATAATTAAATAATGATTCATAATGAGTCGTCCTATTTATTATCAGCAACTTCATTGTAAAATGTAGTCATTCATATAATCTTTCGTATAATTTATAGTGAATGCTTGTGTAAAATGGTCAGTTTTAATGTTAAATCTACGTATAGCGGCGTAATTTCAGTTTTCTCTGAATTTTTTGATTTTCACTTCCATTTTTGTGGCGTTGTCACGGCTAAACCATTGATCAGAGAAAAAAACTTTTGCTACATAAAATGTAGGAAATTTTATCCTCTTCAATTTATGTATTGAGGACTTCTACGTAAAATGTATAATTTTGAAGTTATTTGGAAAAAACAAAGAAAATCCCGTTTTTTTTCCTGTTTTTTGCCAAAAAAACGTGTTTCCCGGGAAAAATTTTGTTGGCAAACTTCAGATTCATGTTCAGCGCACCTCAAAACATAAAGGTACCAAATATCAAAACTACACCAAAACTTTCCCCTATTTGTCCTTTTTGAGCACCTAATGCCTGGACTATTAAGTTTGCGAAAAATAAATGTAACCATATTTGTATATCACTCCAAGCAAAAGAAAAAAATTTTCAAAAATGAAAAGAATTTTTAGACATTGATAACGATATCATTACGGTGGAGGGGGGGGGGGGGGGAGCTCGAAGGATGATAACGTATGATATCATAAGTGGGGGAGGGGGGTCAAAATTGCCAAAAAAAATGATAACGTTATATATGCACAGCCCCACTCCTATTTTGATAAAATCAAAGTAGACCTGACGCATGCGCAAAAGTGCGGAGGGTTTTGCTATCCGAAAACAAACAGTAACTAAACTATATATAAAAATCACTTCAAAACATCAAAGTACTCATTAACTCCTATAAGTGATAAGCATAAACTTTAAAACGGCAAAATACCTTTATTTATTTACATTTCGACATGTTTCATTGCATCAGACGACAACATTCTCAAGAAAATAAAATGATAAAAATATTTTCCCAAAAATTCAAATTGAAAAGTATTAAACAAAAACAAAAATCACGCGAACACAAGCATAATGAAATTAACTGCAATATTAAAGATGGAAATTTGTGAACGTGAATTATTTTATATTATTGTTTCATTATCCTGTATAGCATTTCTTTCCAAATTTTTGAGAGTTTCGTGGATGCGGAATCATTGCAAATATTTTCCTTGCGTAAGGAGATCTCTATTGATTCGCTGATGATGGATGACAAATAAGATCTTGACGGATAAATTATTCTACTATTTTAAAAATCTATTTGAAAAGGTTTTCTGTTTTATAGTCTGGCCAGAGCTGTAGATTTCTTGTTGTATTTGATGTCTGCTATATGTTCTTTGATCCTAGTTTTGAGCTTTCTGTTTGTCATTCCTATATAAAATTACACTGTTCCATCTTCTTTGGTGAAAGGTATTTCATACACCCCTGATAATTGATTTGGTTCTATTGGGTCGATTTTCTTACATATTACGATTTTAGTTTGTTATTTTGCACCCCGGAGCAGTTAGACAATGAAATAAATAAGATATATGACATCGCAAGAAACAATGGCTATAAAGAAAGCACAATAAATAAATTAATTAAGAGCTTGGGGAATAAAAAGAAAGATAATTTCAAAGAACAAAATACCAAGTTATCCTCTTTGCAATATTTTTCTGTTTTTTTCGAAAGAAAGAAATATAAACTCAATAAATACAACATTTCCATTGTTGCAAGACCATCTGCAAAATTGCTATGCTGAATTTGCTAACTTGTTGAATTTTTTTTCTGAATCAGAGCATTTTTGAGTTGTTAACCCTCGGTTGTCTATTGCGTTCTGCTTTTAAACATCGCTTTTAAAGATCGTATGTCTACTGAACATGGCCAAATTTTGTAGAATCATTGGATGCACAAACAAAAAACTGAAATAAATAAAATAATTTTAATTTTTATAATTACCTTCATATAGAACTACCGTAATTCTCCGAAAATAGGTTCCCACACTAAAAGTACCGATCTCCCAATTTTCAAGAAATTTCATTTTTTGAAATTTTTTTTTTTTAAGTCTCTATACCACAAATCTTTCGTTGGAATGTGTTTTCATCCATCCCTTGACAGTGAAATTTTTGCGGCGTCGATAAATACGCAAGGGTTAGCTTCTTATTTTCATGGTCCCTGGTGTTCTCGTTTGGTGTTTTCAAAGGATGCCGCGCCCTGCCGTTTTTAGATATAGAAAATGCCCCTTCACCATTTTCCATGGTTCTTCTTTGCGTCCTTTATTTTTTTCAAAATATTTTGCCTTTTCTTTTTCTTTTCTTTTCTTTCTTTTCTTTCTTTTTTTTTGTGGAAAAACACGTGATATTTCTTTCCTTATACTAAAAAAAAAAAAAAAAAATCTATGCGCGGCCTTTTTTCTGCATATCGAAACATATTATCCATCCAAAGCTGATGATATGATTCTGATAACGTTCGACTTCCGACATCACGGAGCTGATTAAACAAAAGAAACTGCAGATAGTCCTGTCCCTTTTCTTTGCAGTTGTTTTATAACGTGCTTTTTTGTGGGTCTCGACTTTTCTAATAACTTATTATATTTTAATAAAAATTTGTTTTACAGCTTAGTTTACTATTATTGCAACTTGCTGAAAATTTGAATGAAATCAATCAATCTACAAAGGATATATAGGGCATTCTCACATAATTTTGACTTTTAAGTCCCTGAGTAATAATTTTTACTTTAGTACATATTCTTGTTTTTTTTTTTAATTTCTTATACTGGAAAACATCCTATTGCATGACTGCATAACAATATTAACGAGATAAATAAGTTTTGGACGATGTTGGGGGTCCATATATACCACGAAATTCCTTACCGTTCCGTATACCTGATGCTGATATTTAAGTTTAGAGTTGCCTGTATAAAATCGTTTCAATAAAAGTAATTCCATGTAATTTTTTTCTGAAACTGAAACTTATGTTTTATATAAATATGTAGCAAAAAATTAACATACACACATTTTTACGGTTCTTATTATTTTCTTAACTCTGTCCCTGGATTTGAGATTCCTTACCTCCCATCTTGCTAAAATTGTACATTAAATCATTTCAGATTAAGCCACAGAATTTTTTTCAACTTTTTTCTCATGCAGAAGTATGCTAGAGAAATAATGGCTAAAATTCTTTGACAGAAAATTTACTATAGAATTTAAATCAGCATTTAAATACAGTAGAACACCGCTAATCGAACCCCGCTGATCCGAAATGCTGGTTAATCCGAACCGATTTTATTTTCGAAAATTATACTTGAACAAATAAAAAAAACAGAGCAAAAAAAAAAAAATCAATAATGTAAAAGTAGAATATATGTACACGAATATAAAATGAAAACGTGCACTGTGGGCTTACTCGTAGAAGCCATCTTGAAAAAATCTCGAATATCTGTTTGTTTGCCAGTCACTATATAATTCTTTTCTAAAATGTAAAAGTATTTAATTCAGATGATAAAAATTTACTTTTCCTTTCAACAGTTTGATTTCGCAAATTATCTACAAAATTTTTTTTTCTTGACCCCTCGTCGACGTGGTGATTGAGCTATTTATAGATTCGTGATTTTGAACCGTTTGTAATGGGTTGTTACGTAATTCCTCCTTCTAAAGTTCCATTGGATTATTATAAACACGAGGTGGAACCCGTCGATTTTCGACGAAAGAAAATGTTTACAAAGGAACTGTTGCATCAAATTTATAATGCATCGACAACAATAATTACAATAAAAAATCCATCTTACACTTGTTAATTTAACTCTCCAAAGACATATTTTAACCTAAGATTAACAAAATACTTTTTTCATAAACTTCAACTGTTAAAATTATCGAAAAATTAAACTTTATTCATATACGTAATCAGTAACATATAATCAAGAAAAGTAATTTTGGTTAAGTTATCAATTGATGTTTGGTATTACGGAATGCAAAAATGATTTCACCTTGACATAATCATAGAATTTTCCCCCCTTTAAATCTAAACAAATCATTTTCAACGTTTCACATCAATATTAAGCATTTAAAAACATTTTAAAGCGCAATAGGTTATTAATAAATATATTTTCAAGCTTGAAGTCACGTTTGTCAACTATTACAACTTCCCATGTTAAAATTCCTACTCGTGATTTGAGGTCTTAGTATAATCTCTGTACCTGCGCGTAAAAATTCCAGAAATTTATAACTTTTAGACGTATTAATGGGGTAATATCTCATTTTATCAAATAAAATTATCGTTTTCTTTGAAATATGACGTCATTTTCAGTCGCTGAAATATTTTGCCTATTGTCTCAAACTCAATGTCAGCGAAATGAAAAAATAGTGAAATATAACAGCATCATCAGGGAAATTGTGTCTTTTTTAAAGCGTAACGTCATTCTCTGTTCAAAATTTAAAAAAAAAAAAAAATTTCATTGTAATGTGAAAATGGCATCAGTAAGAATATAATCAATAAGGATAACTAAACCACTTTTAATAGAAATGAAGTACTTCAGTTGCCACGATTAGAAAATTAGTATTAAAAACTGTAAAAAAAAATAATATCTCGAAAATAAATTGAGATACAGCTTTCAAACAAATTGCATTTAAAAGTGTATTTTTTTCTGCATACGACGGTGTAAACATTTAAAACGTGGGATGTTTAGAAGTTTAAAAATTTGCAGTAGCGAAAATTGCAAGACGAAATTTCATTTCAAATTTCAAAGTGTTGCCATTCGCAGAATGACGTATGCGTTACGCACAGATATGTTTGTCCTTTATAATATAGACAGGGAGTGATTAAACAGAAATACTATTTTTTTTCCGAAAGTCCTGCCTGATTATCCAGCATGCCGGATCTTAGGATGCCAGATTACAGTATGTTTACTATACTACTGAGTACTTATAACTTACATTTTTTATAGCACGCATCTTTTTCTTTTCTGTTTTTATTAGAATTTCGGGCAATCCGAATTTTTTGTAATCCGAACTGGCACCGGTCCCAATTAGTTCGGATTAGCGGGGTTCTACTGTATCAATTTTAAGCATCGTGGCTTTATTAGTAGTCTTACCGTTCCCAAGGTTTATTACTGCACTTTTCGAGGTAAATTAATTTTCTTTTGTAATTTAATCCAATGTAAGCAATTGTTGCTAAAAATCAATGAACATTGTGGCTATGACTTAGTCTTAACATGGTTTGCTTAAAAATAGGTGGTAATTTACCTTACAGTACCATCCTTACCGCCCTTTTCTTTCCCTTACCGTCCCTTTTTTCCTTTACCGTCCCCCCTTTTTTTCCCTTACCGTCACTTCCTTAACATCCCTTTAAGACAATGTTATACTAAAATTTTGTACTAAAATTACTACATTGTTATTATTTCTTATTTGAATGTTCTTTGAGTACTATGCAAATTCATTATAAGTAAAAATTTAGAAGAAAATAAAAAGTTAGAGAGGTAAAACGGTAAGTAAAATTAAACTCGCAAGTTTAACTTAAACCTCAGTTAAATAAAAAAAATCGTCGCTGCTGACCATTTTTTCTTTATTTTGAATCATTAAGGCATTCGTCTATCAGATTAAAATGTTATTTTAGCAAGTTTAATTTCACCAGATTTTTATTCCTGAAAGTTAAAATTTTGTGAGAATGCCTCATATATACTAGTAAGGAAAAAATGATTATAGTCTTTTAATTATTTTTTCTGTTTACTTATATAGCTCAATAATTTCTTTTTCCTGGATTCAAACAACGCGAACTTGCTGACACATTCATGGAGTCCTTTTTTATAGGTAAAAAAAAAAAATACAATTTGAATAGATTCTCTCTCTTTAAAGAAGTATCATTATTTAGAGGATTATTTAATTGTTATTTTTTGGTTATTTAAAAAATGTAAAACTTTCTTAGACATCTTATTTTAAATATTTACGGAATATACCTTATCGTATACAAATTAATTTCTTTAGTAGACATTAATGTTGAGGATTTAGTAGTGAGGAAATTTTCAAGAAAATTTCATGTATAAGCCCCCTTCCCACTTTTGCCAATATTCCATGTTGTGAAAGGGGGGGGGGGTACTTATTTTCGGAATTTTACGGTATTCAATTATTGTAATAATTATCTTTGTTAACATATTATTTTATTTATTAACAGAAACACACATATTTAACGGTATATATGAATTAACAATAAACTACAGTTATCTTGATAATGTTTATAAGTACCTGCTTTTGTTTTTTATAGAGCGTGATGAATAAAATTATACTTTGAACACAATAACTTTGCAGAATCAATTTTTTAAAAATTATACAGAAATCATAGCAACTTAAGTAATTAAAACAGATATCTAGACCACATATTTTCTCAGGATAAACTTGTCTAGAAAATGAATTCTTTCTTTCGAGTTTTAATCCTCCTTCTCATTAATTCATTGCTTGTTTATGTACTATTATTCTCTTCTAGGAAATCCCTATGACTACTTAGTATATTAACATTATTAGTAATATGAGTTGTACTTCTTTCTTTCTTTTTGAAATCCGTATTATGCCACACAAGAATTGAGAAATACATTTTATGCTAAGAGAGAGTATATTGATTTCATGCAGCTGCATTTGTGCAACTGTTATGTCACATTCTATAAGTACAGCATATGAAACAAAATATGTCATAGGCCATTTATCAGATTAACCATATTGAAGATCCATTTAAATGTTTTACAGCCAAAGATAAATGCTTGGGTTTTGTTTGTTTCCTACTTTTCGATGAAAAATACATAGTACCTTGCTAAGAAACGTATATAGATTGCATTTGTGCAAGTGTTATGTCATGTTCTATAAGTATAGCATATGAAACAAAATATGTCATCGGTCATTTATCAGATTGACCATATTTTAAGATCCATTTAAAACATAAATGTTTTACAGCCAAAGATAAATGCTTGGGTTTTGTTTGTTGCCTACTTTTTGAAGAAAATTATATGTAGTACTTTGAGAAAAAAGAAACAAGATTTTCTTAAAGATTTTTCGGAATATTAACCTTTTTCTCATTTTTACCTGTTATTCCTGAACACCATGCAATAAAATTAAAAAGTAAATTTGAAATAATAGCGAAAACAGTATTATAAGAATAGTTTTCCGTCTTAAGAGAAAACATGGATTCTGGATTCTAATGTGGATGCTTTTCAATTATATTTTTATAAGTGTGGTTAAATTCTAAGTTTCATGAATTTCTTCCCTTGAATTAGTTTTTCAAAGGAATAAAATCATATATGTAGACTGTCAGTTAACTGCACTGATCATTCTGTGAGTCAGTTCTTGTTTCTTCTGTCCCTTACAGAATCACAGCCTCTCTTATTAGATTAGCTGAAAATAAGTATTTCAGGAGCTAGGTTACCCGATTATAAAGGCATGCTAGTTTGATTGTGAGCCTTTTGTCCTATGTTTAGTAGGGCTTGAAATGGAAAAATCGACGAACCGGAACGCTATTTCAAAGTTATTGCCGACTACTTTTTTTTTTTTTTTTAAGTACAGTAATGTCCCGATTATCCGAGTTTCACTTAAACGAGTTATTTTCTTCTGATGGACTGATAGCTTCCATTATTATGAAACAGCCGTTATAAATGAAGTGTTAGGTGAAGGCGAAAGAGCAGCCGTAAAAAGTTAGAACTCTGATTTTCTGGTCAGAATGGGAAAAGGCTATAAAAAATTATGGCCATTTTTTTTTCTTCACCTAAATATTCACCATAATCTTCACCTAA
The DNA here is from genome assembly GCA_963932465.1 of Maratus speciosus. NCBI lineage: Eukaryota > Metazoa > Arthropoda > Arachnida > Araneae > Salticidae > Maratus > Maratus speciosus. The sequence goes on from OZ010792.1 coordinate 247,387,238, forward strand.
CACTTAATTTATAATGACTGTTTCATAACTATGAAAGCTATCAGTCCATCAGAAGATAATGATCCATTACAAAGGTATAAGTTCGATTGAAAAAACTATTTAATACTTTGAGCAGAAAGAAGAGGCTACACCTGCAATTTCCATGACACTAGTAGAATCATATAGCTGCCAATTGGTACGGTTTTGTTACCTCTAAAATTGAATACAATTTTTGCCATATTTAGTCGTTGCCAATTGTTAGATTTCGGCAATTGAATTAGACAAAATTTATTGGTAAGTTTTAGAGGCTTGAAAAAAAATCTTAGAAATTGGTAGCTATGCAATAGCTAATGATATTGCAGCAAAAAAGAAAAAAACTGCTTATTATATTATTGTTAAGTTTTAGAGGCAAGAAAAAAAATCTTATAAATTGGTAGCTATGCAATAACTAATAATACTGCAGCAAAAAAGAATAAAAACTGCAGCAAAATTGACATTTAACAAACAAAAAACTATCAAGGGCTTTTCAAATAAACAATTTCATTTCTCTTATTTATTAAAAGTAACGGAAATGTGCATCAAAGAAATATTACTAGTACCATAAAAATTAATGAATTAAGTGAAATTTATATTTCATCTCGTTAGTTGGTGATGATTTGTGTAAATCCGGTTTATCCGAGTTTTTTGCTTATCCGAGGTGAGCTTGATCCATATGAACTCGGATAATCGAGACTCTACTGTATATTTAAAAATTGTAATTATGATACTTTGAAATAAAAAATGACTTATTGACTTGATGAGTTGAGATTCACCCCGCAGAGCAATTGTAGTCTAATCTTCATCTGGGGAGAACGTGCAGCTCGCTATCATACCTCCTACGTAAAAGAAATTGACAGATTTGGTGGCAAAGGAATTCTTGTCTGGGGCGGCGTAATGTTGTACAGATGTACACCACTGCACATATTCGATACGGGTACTGTCAACGCACATCGCTATAGGGATGAGGTCCTTGAAGCCTATGTGAGGTTGTTCCGGGGTTCTGTAGGCCTGGACTTCATGTTTATAGACAATAATGCGAAGCCACATAGAACTCACATTGCTGATGATTTTCTTGAAGAAGAGGATATTCGCCATATGAATTGACCCTCGAGATCTTCGGACCTCAATTTTTTTAAACATGTGTGGGATGGTCCAGGAAGAGCCATTGCACAGCGTAACCCCCCTCCCAGGACCCGCCAGGAGTTAGAAGCCGGGCTTTTCGAAGAATGGGCTTCGTTGCTACAAACATTTATTGGCACCCTCATAAACAGTATGAGAGCTCGTCTCAATATTAGACAGATTTTCCCCGAGATAAATGCTTTATCTCTGATTCATGATTTAATACTTTTTGATATATACTGTTTCTTAATTCAAAATTGAAATCTTTTCCATATTGTTATGTTGCTATATTCTTTCTCCTATTGTAATATACCTCTATGAAAAATTTCGTGGTAAGACAGGGAATAGTTCATCAGTTTTCACAGATTTTATGTTTGTGACCTTAATTTTGGACATGAATGTATATGGTATTTTACTCGACACCGTCTAGCGTCTGCAGCTCCTTGATACTGTGGTGTAAACACGATATTTCCACAGGAAATCCCGTATAAATACATCTATAAATATTAAACTCGTTCAAGTATTTATATAAACGCAATAAAATAGGGCAATTGTTATTAAATTAATTGTTTACACTCCTATAAATCAGGATAACCATGCAGATATAAAATTCGTTCAAGTATTTATATCAACGAAATCAAACATGCCAATATGGTATTAAATGACTGGTCTAAACTCCTATAAGAATGATTAATAAGTGAAAGACGGGATATTTTTTAGAGGGACAAATCTGCAAAAGTGATGTCACTCTAAACTAGAATGCACGTAATCTAATATATGTTCTATACGTAGGTTAAATCATTGAACTTTAAAGATTTACTTACCACACTGTAATTTTTTTCCGATAACATTCTCTTTGGAACAGCTTGTCTATCTCGATTATCGAGTAAACATTGACGGTTTGCACAGAGGTATCTGCCAGAAGACAATGCAGAAGAATAATGAACTGCTAATGCAACTTGCTAATCAAGCTATTTTTCCGTTAGAGAGTTACGTTTTAGGTGCGTTCGTAATTATATAAATACGTAACACTTACAGTCGTCGTTCAGTCCGTCTGTCCGTCCGCATATAACAGAACAAAAACTACCCAACCGAATGGTCTGAAATTTTAAATATATGATTGTCGATTAAATATATGATTAAATATAAGTTTGTCGACCCATTTCAAATTTTATGAAAATCGGATGTATAGTTTAATTACAGGGACAGTCAAAAGTTTTTCTTTACATTACGGCCAATGGGAAAAATTATTGCAAGTGCATTTTAATGATGTTACAGCATTCCGAATGGTCTGAAATTTTAAATATATAATTGCTGCAAAATTTTGTCGAGCCATTTGAAATTTTATGAAAATCGGATACATAGTTTAATTACAGGGACAGTCAAAAGTTTTTCGTTTCATTACGGGGAATTGGAAAAAATTACTGCAAGTGCATTTTAATGATGTTACAGACTACGCACTTATGAAGTGCAAACAAATATACATTCAGTACAATATGGGGTGCAAAAAATAATTATAGAACTAGTTATAGTACGAACGCACCTCATTTGCCACGTTTGACGAGCAATTTCCAATTTGTTTACTAAAGATCTGGACATTAGACATGATGTATATATTTAATCTGTGTGTATTCTTGTTCTGGTAAATGTTTTATATGAGTACGTGAGTTTCAAAACTCGCCTTATCCAGAAAATCAAGTTTTGGGAAATGGTGAAAAACCTTTGAATCTGCCCATTGGTTTTCATTGTAAACCAACATTTTATCTTGCCAGAAAAACGGGATAAAACTACTTTTGTTTGCTAATTGTTGTGTTTATTCGGTGCATTTTTACCAATAGAAGAGATTTATAGTGAAAAAACTATTTTTAAAATTTTGGATAAGGCGAGTTTTGAAACTCACGTCCACACATATAAAACATTTACATAAAGATGATCCAATTTCTGGATATCTTGCTTTTATGTTTACATGACGTATACATTTACCCTATGTGTATACTTGCCTCCGTAAATGCTTTATATATAAGACATTTACTTGACGATTTTCCTCATTCTGGATATCCAGATTATTCTTGTTACATCCTGCTTTTTTCTGGTCCCACGGCTTACGAGATATAATTAGGGGTTAAGGTATTTCCTATTTTATCACTCCGGTTTCTTCTTATCGTTATACTGAATTTCAGAAAGAAAGTCTGTTTAGTTTAAGTAATCCTACGCAGGGGTCTTGAAGAAATAAGATTTAGAACAGGAAGTAATTAAAAAGGCTACATAACTTATAAAAATGTTTTTAGTTTATTTATTTAAAAGATAACTTATCAAAACATCTTTTGTATTTATTGCATTTTGATTAGAATTTAATTTAAATAAAATTTATAAAGAAAACTTATTATACAATGCAACGGAATAAAGAAGAAATATATGATAACGTGAGTTTCAATTTTCTCTATCAATCTATTTCTACAGGGTATCCCAGGATTATTGGAACAAACTTTAAAGGGAGGTAGGGAATACCCCAAGGATTCAGATTTGCACAGCAACCCAAGGCTGGAAACGTCATCATATGCCACTAGGTGGTGCTGTTCACCAGACCAGAGTAGAGATCTTACATTAGAGAGAGATTGGACATTGAAGAAATGTCCGCCATTTCCGTTACGAAGTTGATGGAACGCTGTACAACGCAATGCATTTTTATCAGTGCCTAACACTTTTTATTCTATTAAAATTATGAAAATTTCATTTTATATGCCTTGAAAGAGTCTTTCGGAACATAAATATAAGCACATTTCTATGTTAATGAGTAACAATTCTCAGAAAATTCATTTTTTTTACTCAGCTGTTTTACGCTACGCAACAGTGCGATTTTACATAGTTATCGGATTTTGATTCATTGATAGAATTTGTTTTTCATATTTTTTATTTGTTTCTTTTAACAGCAGTACCCCTATTTAATTTTTTCTCTAAACTTTCATTTAATGTTTTGATAACAATACTCATTCTAATACTATATATTTACCAGCCTTCTGTATTTAAAAAGAACATCAAAGAGAAGTAGCAGTACGTAGAAACTTATCATGAAATATTTTCAGCGCACATATTAAATTAACTTTGAATCACATACATATTTAAATAGGAGTTGTATATGATATGTTAAAATTTTATAGTTTCTGAAATTATCAATGCGAAGATGGTGAAAATTATAATAATTACTGTTGTTTTAAAATGCGTAATAAGGTGTGTCCCAACGAAATAAAGCCACCGTAATTTTGTGCTGTAACTGGACACGAAACAAACAAATAAGAACGAAACAAATATATTAAGAAAGTCTATATACGAATACATAGTTACAAGTAGTAACTCACTCCCTGCCCCACCCGGGAAGGAGAAAAAGATGAATGCGTAAAAAAAGAGGGGAAACAGTGTCCCGCCGAAATAAAGCCACTGCCAATATTACTATTTTTTAGCAACTATCGACATTCCAGCTGCTGCAGTTAAACATGTTTATGACATCAGGATGTTGTCAAGTACTTGCTCTGTGCTTCTCGAACTTTGTGTAGACTTTAGAATGTTGTATTTTCTATTTCTCCTGCAGCATTGCATCGGTAAAGAAAACCCAGCTATCAAAGTTCGAGAAAGTTCAGATAACAGCTTTTAAGGAACAAGGTCTTTCACACATACTAATATGTAAGCAAATCAAACGATCTAAAACCGTAATAGATAATTTTTTAATCAGGGCAATGCGTACGAGTATAAAAAATGAGGTACACATGCAGAAAAATGACTTCCAGGCAGGAAAGAAATGTTTTGCGTCGTCTTTCACGAAGTGATAGTTCCCTAAAATTGTTGGTCAATGAGGATAACATCCCAGTGAGAAGATCAATCCTGCCACGAACTGAAAAACGTAAAAGCAATTTATGATATAAGAAAAGGAAACAGCAGCCTATGTTGAAAGCTATCCATACGTTAAGGAGAATCGATTGAGCACAATATAATCAAACCTGGAAGGACTAGTGCCATCGTGTTATAGTCTCAGATGAGAAAAAAATTAATTTGGATGGCTTAGACGGCCTTGCTTTATATTGGCATAACATGAGGAAAGAAGAGGAAATTTTCTCTGAAAGACAGCAAGATGGAGGCTCATTAATGGTGTGGGGAGGATATGGCTATGGCGGTAAACTTAACCTGGCTCTTCCTTCAGACCGCATGAAGGCTACCAAATACCAAGAAATGCTAGAAACACATCTACTGCCATTTGCAGAGAGAATTGGTGTCCTAAGTTGGGTTCCCATCAGGACAATGTCGCCATTCACGTTGCAAAATTTGCCTGGAAAATGTTTTTGAATAATGGGGTGCATGCCCTGGAACGGCTTAAGCTTTCCCCTTTATCTTAATTCTCAAGAAAATGTGTGGGATATCCTCAGTAGGGCGGTATATGCCAGTGGCAGACAGTTTCAGTCTGTGGCAGAATTAAAGGCCGCCATCATTGAAGCCTGGGATAACATTGATACTGCTGTGCTCCAGGAATTGTTAAATGGTATGCCACATCGTATATAACAAGTCATATATGAACATCGCGGATATATTGGCTATTAACTGTAGTGGCTTTATTTCGGCGGGACACTCCCCCCCCCCTTTTTTTACATATTCTTTTTTTCCCTGCCCAAGTGGGGCAGGGAGTGAGCTACTCCTTGTAAATATGTATTTGTAAATAGACATTCTTAAAATATTTGTTTCATTTTTATTGGTTTGTTTCGTGCCCAGTTACAGCACATAATCCTGGTGGCTTTATTTCGGTGGGACACACCTTAAATTATAGTAGATAGTTTTAAAAAATATAATTCTATAGTTCATTTTCTATCTGATAATCGTTACAGATTATTTTCTCAAATATTGCGAGATTAAAATAAAGTTCTTACATGCCCAATCTTCCTCTGCCCACTATTTTAATTAGTAAAAAAAAAATAATAGAGTAAAAAAAGCATTTTTGGAGAATTCTTACTCATTAAAACGGAAATGTACTCATATTTATGTTTTGAAAGACTCTTTGAAGGCATATAAAATGAAATTTTCATAATTTTAATAGAATAAAAAGTGTTAGACGCTGATGACAATGCATTGCGTTGTACGGCATTCCATCTATTTTGTAACGAAAATGGCGGACATTTCATCAATGTCCAATCTCTCTCTAATATAGGATCTCTAGACCAGAGCACTAGAGGAGAAATATCTGCTTTATCGCAGTCATTCGAGCAGTAGTCGCCTTGAGAAGAACATGCAACATTTTACGGCCAGGAAGCTGGCAGACATTCACTTCTTGTACAGATTGGCTGGTGGCAAAGCACCAAGGACTGTATCGAGAACGGTTCCCACAGAGATTTCTGGATAAGACGAGTTTTGAAACTCACGACGTCATATATATATTGAAATTGAAACTAGAAAAAAAATATAGTGAAAAAGTAACAATTAAATTACAAAAAATTAAAAAACCGGACTACGAACAAATTATTTCTCATCGATGTGAAACTTTTTTTTACATTACTTATCTATTTTTTTATTTACTCGTATTGATGACTTTTAAGGTGTGTTTAATTGTTAGTTCCTATCTATAAACACTGTTTTGATGAGGTCTATATAGATGTCCATGAAGGTTAGAGTTGAAGTAAAGCTAGAGATCCTACCTACACAACTTCCAGGTTGTGTAATATTTAAACGGAGCTTCTGACTGTAAAATAGTCAATGAAACATCGTCTTCATTTTGAAAGAGCTATCCAATGATATGTCACTCAATAGGGTGCGTAATTTTTTTTTCGTTTCTACCGCTATTTTGCATTTTACGGCCCCTATTTTAAATTTATAAAAACAAATCCTAGCCTATAACCATCGGACGGTTAAGACGAATCGATAGAGACCTCATTCATTAAAATCTATCCAGCTGTTGGGAGTTTTGAGGGTATAAAGAAATCCACATACCCAGATACGCGTGAAACACATAACCCTTCTTGGCAGTCGGGTAAAAAGTATCGTGAAAGGAAAATATATTGAAAGAATAAAGTACAGTATATTAAATCTCTGTTTAATTTACGATACATTTTTTTCAATTTATTTATTTAAAATATATTTACGAGATAAAGTCTATTAAAACCGTTATATTGAATGAAATTCTAGTACTTTCACATTAGATTAAATTTTCATATTGTTGAATAACTCCTTTCAAACAAGCTGATGTCCTTAGTTTAACTTTCTTATTTTAACCTTTCACATAATTTTTGAATAATTTATGAGTGGGCTCTTACCGTTAGGACCCATCTTGATTTTGAACGACTATTTAATGTAATCAGAAATATTTTGAAGTCTCGTTGAGCAGTGGAACGATATCAATGAATTTAAAAGCATGCAGATTAAATGGGAGTTTAATGTTAGCTTAGTAATCGTACACACAATCTTCGTAACAGGAAATATAAGTGGGGAAATTGTGTATCGTAACTGTACTATATTTATTTTAATGTATAAATGTTATAGAATTGTTAATTTTTAGTTCGCTTAACTCTGAAAGCACCCATGTGTATGAATTTTTTTTTTTAATTTAGTAATTTTTTTAAAAGAAATAACTTTTCAGGATAGACTAAATTCAAATACCTTTTTAATCTACTTTACCCTTTTTCAGTTTATTTATTTAAAATATATTTACGAGATAAAGTCCATTAAATTCGTTATATTGAATGAAATTCTAGTACTTTCACATTTGATTAAATCTTAATATTGATGAATACTCCATTGAAACAAGCTGGTGTCCTTAGTCATACCTTTCACCTAATGGTTGAATAATCTATGAGTGGGCACTTACCGTTAGGTCCCATCTTCATTTTCAACGACTACATAATGTAATTCCAAATATTTTGAAATCTCGTCGAGAAGTGATACGATATGAATTAACTTAAAGCATGCAGATTAAATGTAAGTTTAGAGTTAGCTTAAATAATACACAATCTTTGTAACAGGAAGTAAAATGTGGAAATTGTGTATCGTAGCTGTACTATATTTATTTTAATGCATAAATGTTAAAGAATTGATAATTTTTAGTTTAAATAATTACTGATGGGTTAAAAGTCATGTGTATGACTTTTTTTTAATTTAGTAATTTATTTAAAAAAGAAATAACCTTCAAAATAGAACAAATTCAAATGTCTCTTTAATCTAAAATACTTTTTTTCAGTTTATTTATTTAAAACATATCTACCTAAATTAAAGTGCAATAAAATCGTTGCATTGTATCATTAAATTCTAAAACTTACACATTAGTTTAAATCTGAACATTGCTGAATAACTTTATTGAAATAAGTTTGTGTCCTTAGTCATACCTTCCACCTAATGTTTGAATAATCTATGAGTGGGCACTTACCGTTAGGGCCCATCTTCATTTTCAACGACTATCTAATGTAATCACAAATATTTTGGTGTCTAGTCTAGAAGAGATACGATATGAATGAATTTAACCCTTTCCGGCACAGGCAATTTTTGTTGTAAAATGATGAAAGGATTGACTGACACCGGAATTTTAAAACGACTTTTTTAGATATTAAAAACATGTTACTTTTAATGTTTATTGTAAAAGCAAATTTTTACTAAAATATTCTTGGTGCCATTCGTAAGTTTGGAATTAAAGTTAGGTATCCGACCGGGGCACAGTGTGCAGGAAAGGGTTAAAGCATGCAGATTAAATGGAAGTTTAGTGTTAGCTTAGACTCGTACACGCAATGTTTGTAACAGGAAATATAAGTGGGGAACTTGTATATCGTAGATGTACTACATTTATTTTAATGTATAAATGTTATGAAATTGTTAATTTTTATAAATAAATAAAATCATAAGACGAAATGCAATATTCCACCTTGATTCAATCGCAAAATGCACAATATGAACTTTAAAAAGCTCACTCTTTTACTGAAAAGACGTCAAAAATAATAGTATTATAGATGTTGTAATGAAGGAGAAGATGGTACACTTTATAAAATGTTGACGTACACAATTGAAGATATGATTTGGTCGTTTTTTTATTTGATTCACATCTAAAACACACAAGTTACAATCACAAACAAAAAGAAAAAAAATATCGTAATAACATTTTCTTGTTAAGATACACACATCACTCTAAACTGTACATCGCGTCATCTTCTCGTATCAAAACCTGAGCGTTAACTCCCCGTTCTGAGATTTTCAGCTTTTCGAAAAAGCACAACAATTTTTAGCTATCATCTGATGAGTACTGCCATATATCGGTGGAAAAGTTAGTTTTCTAAGTTCTTTATAATGTTACAAGTTAAAAAAAATATATTTTATTTAAAATTTCTTGGTATAATATAAATTTAAAACAACGTTAAAAACGTCAGAATATGTGGACTTTAAGCAGACTAGTTTCACTAGCATTTATCGCACCGTCCTCAGTGTAAAGAATAACGGAAACTTGTTCAATTATACAGAAGAAATGCGGATTCATGTGAGAAGCTCATTGACCAATAGGAGAGCAGGATAATTCGGGTATCAGCCAATAAGAGAATAATATAGGTAATGTAACCAAAGGTGTGAAAAAATGCTGGTAGTAATTAAGAAAAAGAGGATTTTATGTAAGATTTCCAACAATCTGATAAAGGGGGAATAGTGAATTCACAATTAACAATATTATCGAAATTCCCGCCTTTCGGGTTGAAATTCCCGCGACCATCATCAGAAAATATTTTTATTATTAATTGCTCTTCCATTCATACAAATACGCAGGGGCGTCGCCATGGGGGGTGGGGTATGGGGGGGAGCCTCCCCCCCCAATATTTGTGAAGTTGGGAAATTTGAGCTTAGAGTTGGGAAATTCTGGATTTTTGAGACGTTATGAAATTTTTATTGTTTTGGTGATTATGTTTCTGACTGAGTATTGTAACAGTAAGCAAGTTAAATTATCAAAAGAAATACAAAAAGGAATCAGCTACACTCAATCTATCATTGTATTTTTCAGTTCTACAAAAATATTATACATCTACCAGACCTAAATTTCTCTACTCCTATCCACCAATAGCTGACTATCCAGTTCCGTTATTTCCTTCAAAACTTTGTTCCTTTCTCAAAATTTTCACCCTCCCAAAAGAGAATCCAGCTATTTTAATCCAAAGGGATTGCAGCTTCTTTTGAAAATTGGAGATCACTTGTAGCACAACAGAAAGGAATGTAGTCACCTACTTGAAACACAGCTGGGCAAGAAGATTTGATGAGTTTTCACAAATTGTACTAATTTTGCGATTTTTGGACAATATTTTACTCATTCTCGTGATTTTTTTTGCTCCGAAAATTAGTTAACCCTTCGCTGTCATGACAAAAGCATTATATGAGCAAATGTGAATATAAGAAGTCGTTAGTTTAGATACATTTGCCACATTTTACCTTTATTTGTGTGCGGAAATATATATATGTCCTGTTCATTTATATTTATAGGTGTTTAGTAAATTTTAAACCAAAAGTCCAGTGTTGTGTGTTTAAAGCTGTTCTAAAAAATGACTATAAATCTTAGCACGAAAGAACCCTTCACAATAGGAAAAGAGTTTTCATGCAAGATTTTGAAGCATCTAAAAATCCATTCGAGGATGAAAAAGGTAAAAAAGTGGATGATTTGAATTTGGAACAGAAATATGACCATGAAAGCAGTCCATCAACTGAAGAAAAAAATCGACATACAGGTTGACATAAACACTGATAGGTTGCACTTGAATAAAATTTTGAAGAAATAAAGATTTCCTTATAGACAAGTTCATAAACAATTATGAATATTAGGATGTGATTGAATAAGCTGACTTCTGAAAGCACCGTGGAAAAACGGTTTCACCAAATGGAATAGATAAAAATAATAGCATAGCAATGGACATTGATAGACATAAGTTTTACAGGGAAGAGTTATAAGAAATTCAAGAAAATTTCGGCAATTTAGTAATGGGCTTAAATGACAATGTTCCCTATATCAGGAGAATATTGCACCAATACATTCCATATTTAAATTGCAATTGTGCAAGGCAAATTTGAGTATCACTAACTGAGAAAAGTTAATAATGTTTCCACCTGGATATGAGAAACCGGATGTACATGACTTGCAGAGTCAAATAGAAATAAACCAAATCCCAACTCACTTAACAAACCTTTTCTCATGCCATGAAATCCAAAGACTATTTGGGTCACACTATCAAACTATATACTCGTACCTTAACATTCACAGCAGCTTATCTTTATAGCGTTGCATCTAATGAAAGAATCTTTAGTCAAATAAAAATTTAATAAATATATATTGCAAGCTACAATGAGGCCTGACAGACTTGACAGCCTAATGCTTTTAAAATGTGAAAATGAAATAGTGGATTTTATTAAACTGGACGATGTTAGGTTAGCTTCATCAGAGTTAGCTTCTTTGAAGACCAAAAGAATTGATGTTAAATGAAAATTATTTGGATGTGCCAATCCCAAAACCTTATTCTATCCCATACATGTTAATAGTACTTCAAAATTTGCAATCACAATGTTAAAATTAAATAACAATTCTATGCCCATAATAATGAATTCTAAAGGTTTAATTGTGTGCATTTAATTTATAATTCGTTTAATTATGTGCCTTTAAAAAGGAGATAGAAGCATCGCATTTTTCAAACAAATCATGGAATTTCGACACCCATGCTCTTAGATGTCTGCAACCAAAATTCCAAACCCAAAGAGCTCAAAAGCGATACCTTTGGACAGTATACACCCAAGCCCAATAAGGAAGTGTAACCGAATATGAAGTTTGACTAAATTTCCATGCATTAGTTTTTCAGATATAGCTAACGCGAAAATCGTGAAAAATGCAGCACAGCAGTGCCACAGATATATACAAAAACCTAATAAGCACTAAATTATGTCAAGGTTTAATAGAATATGAAATTTGATCAAATTCTGTGCAACAGTTTTTGAGATATAACTATCGCTAAAATCATCTAAATCGTGAAAAATACAGCATAGCAGCGCCACCTTTTGGGTAATCTACACCAAAAACTAATCAGCATTAATTTTTATCAAGGTATAACTGAATCTAAAGTTTTATAAAATTCCGCGAATTAGTTCTTGGGATAGAGCACCCACAAAATTTGTGTCACATTCACACAGACAGACTTTTTCTAAAATCAGTCAAATCATGTTCAGGACCTTCTAAAACGTATCAAACCATCGAAAACCAGTTGTAGATTTTTCTTACGAATTCAATACTTTCGTCTTGTAAAGACTGAAGAAAGTAAAACGCGTGTTTGTTTTTTTATTAAACAAACCAATAATTAGAATTTTTATATTTCTAGTTTCAAAATTTTTCTTTGGAAAGGAATTTTTTATGCATAAGCTTCATTATCATTATTACACACTTTGTGCATATCACTTTAGTTGAATGTTGGAGGAATTTGTTTCAAGTTGGGAAATTTTCGAACTCTCCCCCCCGAAAAAATATCTGTAGCTACGCCCCTGCAAATACGTCACTTCGTTTGAAATGGGAGAGTCTGTAATTATACAGGTAGATGAAAGTAGAAGTAGCAGAACTTACGTAGAGAAAAGTAGATTTAACTGCCGTTCCATTTATTTTAATACGTCACTTTTTTCACATAATGTTTTTAAAATAAATGGAACGGCAGTTAAAAATATTTTTCTCTAACCAAGTTCAATCCAAGGCACTGCTACTTCTGCTTTCAGCCGCCTTAACAATTATAGACTCTCTCATTTCAAACGAAGTGACGTAGTTGCATGAATGAAATATCAATTAATAATAAAAATGCTCTCTGACGATAACAGCGGGAATTCCAGGCCGAAAGTATTAAGAAATTTTAAATAAAATGTATATATTTTAACTTGTAACATCTATATTATTATTATTTTTGTAGCTTTTTACGTAAAACAGTGCGCTTTTTAAAATTCATATTGTGTATTTTGCATTAATTTTTAGTTTAAATAGTCCTTGACGGAACTCATTTGTATGTCTTTTTCCAATTTAGTAATTTATTTAAAAAAGAAATAATCTTCAAAATAGAGTAAATTCAAAAGCCTCTTTCATGTACAATACTTTTTTCGGTTTATTTATTTAAAAGATATCTACCTAGACTAAAATGCATTAAAATCGTTGTATTGAATGAAATTCTAGCAGTTTCACATTAGTTTAAATCTGAACATTGCTGAAGAGCTCCATCGAAACAAGATGATGTCCTTAGTCATTCCTTTCATTTAATCTTTGAATAATTCGTGTGTAGGTACTTACAGTTAATACACGTGTGCGTTCACAACGACTCTCTAATGTATCTAAAATGCAATACTTTTTTCCAGTTTATTAATTTAAAAGATAGCTAGCTACATGGAATAAAGTATTAGACCTCAAATATTTTGAAGTCTCATTGAGCAGTGATTTGAGATGAATGCATTTAAGGGTTTACATACGTTCTCGGAAGCGAAGAATTGACTTCTTTTGAAATTTCTTTTATGAAGGGAGTACAATTAATTGAAAAAGTAATAATTACACGTTGTGTTTTATTGCTTCAAGTATTTAAAAAGGTTTTTTTTTTGATAAATTCGGTCACATATTACGTCGGAAACATGCAGCCGCCGTAACCTATAACAAAATATCCAGACTCGATGGAAGCGACATAACTTTCTGTGGAAACAAAACAAAACAAAAAAATATATTTAAATCTCAGTTTCTTCTTCTAAAATAAGATTGCATCTAAGTGCCATCTGCTAAAATTTTTGAATAAAAAAAAAAATCATTTTTCGCCTAAAATTTTGATCTTTAAACTTGTTGGAAAAATATAAAACAAATTTTAATAGAAAAATTTAGATAAATGACCCTTAGACAATTTAATTATGCATATATGTGCACACATTTCATCCAAAAATGTTTACAATTGTTCAAGTTATTATGCTGCCCATGTTGTAAAATGTATTTTCCAGAAAATCGCGTTTAAAGATTTAGAAGAAAAAATATACTAAACTTACACTTAATTTGTTGTTCCTAAGCCATTCTATGGACCCTCCTATCCCTTAAGCTGCTCATTTAAAATGTTTTTGTTACACTTACGAGCAGTACGAGCCTGTTTCGTTGCTGGTGCCGCTTTGATTCCAGCATGTCGCAGACGGTTCGCGCCCTCATTTGCATCACATTACTTGTAGTATCTGCATGTAAATTTCTACTCTATCATTATATGTGTCAGAAGCAATATGGGCGACAATTTGAACAATAGAACTAATTCCGACGGGACTTTTTGACAAATTTTAGCTTTCAAACTATCTTTAGAGTTCAATAAAGGATTAGAATCTTTAAAATGGCTCAATACATTCTCACAAATATAGCTAACAGCAACGAAAATATGTATTTGTGAGTTTCTACCTGACCGCTACATCTGGCTTTATATTGTTCATTGAGGTCGGTTTTATTGATAGTGCAAGTACTCACATTTTTGTTTATATCTTTCTTAATAATTGAGATATAACTTTAAGTCTTTTTGCACACTATAAGAATTTAGTTTCCGCCAAATAATAATAATAATAATAATAAAGTAAAATCGATTTTTTTAAAAGTTGAGAGCGTGTGTAATTCCTTAAAGTATCCAGATTAAATTGTGGGTTTAGTTTATTTTATAGTCATGAGGAATTACAAATACACAGATTTTACACTGTACATGTGTGCAGTACTTAATTTGCGACGGAGCTCACCGGCGTTCAGCTCCGGTATTTCTCTGTTATTAATGAATATTTAAATATTGATCGGAATTCAGCGGAGCTCATAAATACTGCACTCCACAGCTCAGCGAAACAGCACATCTAAGAAAACAACCAAAGGTATATTTTCCTTTCCTAGGACTCTCCAATCATTTGTGTCATTCTTTACCAGAAAGCTTGACGTAGCATCTGGCACACGCAGGAGCATACTTCTATCTAATGCTCACAAGTGTAGAATCAATGTTTTTTGTCCCAATTTGTTTCCGAACAGCAACCAAGAATGACAGAATTAACTGCAACCGTATCTGAGTTTTTACTCAGGGTCGTGTTATGTTTATATGCTGCTTGTTCGTGTTCATAAAATATTTTTACTAATAAATGTTTTAACTCTATGCTGTGCTCTATTTTTACCGAAGCTAACAGGAGTGCAGCTCCAATACTTTTTTATTTTTAATGAATATTTATATTTTAGTCGGAACCCACCTAAACTTATAAATACTGCGTGCCGAAGGACACCGGAAAAGTGCTGTGTGTTGTGTTTTGCTACTTGAAACAAAAGGTTCCTTGGCGAATAGGATTTCTGAAAATTCTTCGCTCCTGATATTAATATTTTTGCTCTGTTCTTAATTAGATCTTATCTATAGTAATAAAAATAAGTTTCGCTCTGTGTGTTTGTGTGTGTGTGTTTGTGTACGATGGCTAGCAGAATCTACGACACATACCAGTTGAAAAATTTTGTGAGACTAGCCCAAAGTGTCTCATGATGCACCTGAGACTCAGAATTTTAAAATTCCTATAACTAGTTGAGTTATTAATTAACAATCGCAGCTCACACTCATTAAAAACTCATCTCGGTCGTTGAAGGGAAAAAGCTGAAGGGAAAAGTTGTGGCGCATGCGCTGAAGGCGCATCTGTTGAAAATTAAGAACGAAAAAGAAAATTTTGGGGGATATTTTGTCCTTATTTATTAACTAACATCGTCCAAACCGCTTAGTAAAGTTAAAACCGGAAGACATATTCTCAAAGATTCTCTCTTACGTCTCAAATGCTGCAATCAATTAAAAAAAATATCGCAGTTAACCCCTTGAAAAAAAATTAAAAAAGGGTCGTTTATCCGGAAAACGGTTTTCTCCCTTATTGAAACGCCTCCCCAGGATGTAATTTTAAAGGTACCGACAAACCAAAAATATGATCTTAGAGCTAAAATCTTCTTGGAATCGATGGTGTAATCAGTTTTTAAAATATGAATTTTAACTCTTTCTAATACAGTGGAGAATTCAAGTCACTTCGCGCCTCACGGAGGCGATACTTTTTTTCTACGCTAAAAGTAACTAAACGTCTGTATTTTAACACAATCTTTTAAGAGCATCTCAATTTTGACGAAATCAGTAAAAACCTGAGTGTTCGCCTGAATTCTGATCGTTCGCGGTTACGCTCGCTTTCGATGCGCATAGACTCAAAAATTAAATTACGCAGAAAATAAAATACCAAATAGCATATACTTTCAATTACATTTTTTTTTCATTTAAAAATAAAAATTAAGATAAAATGAATTCTAAAGCTATAAAATCATGCAAATTTGAGGTTAATTTAAGGGTCATTCGTCACGGGCCCGGGCAACGCCGGGCAGGTCAGCTAGTTATATATAAATGCATGCAAATATAGTTAAGATATATTAAAAAATTTCTTTTGCTGAAGACAAATTGCTTTGTATTTTGCAAATATTGCATGAAATATAAATATGCCGGTGGAGTGAGGTGGATTTGATACACTAGATTTCTTATTACTCCAGAGTATTAAAGATCCGGTACTTTTTTTTTTTATAGAAATTAAGCCCTGCATATGTGCTATATATATTTTAATACACAAATGTTTAAAAATTAGGCATCAATTGATTGAAATAACGGTTAAATGTTTGGAATTGGTCAAATGTTGAAAAATTGGATAGATAACGGTTATGGGACTCTTGTCTGCGATTCCCCTCACCACGATTTAGTACAATTTTTAAGAAGTAACGTTTAAAATAAGATCTAATTCAAAAGTCTATTTAACTGCACTACCTTTTTTAGTTTACATATTTAAAAAATATCTACATGGATTAAATTATTATACTTCAAATATTTTGAAGTCTCATTGAGCAGCGATATGAGAGGAATGCGTTTAAAGTATCAAGATTTAATTGTATGTTTAGTTTATTTATAATCATATGTAATATTCGTAAGAGGAATTACAAATGCACAAATTTTATACTGTATAGATGTGCTATATTTATTTAATTATACATAAATGCTTTAAAATTGGTCATTCTTAATTTAAATAATCCTTTGCAGGGCTTGTGTTATGATTGTTATTTTGATTTATTACATTTTTTTAAGAAGCAACATGTAGAATATAATCTAATTCAAAAATCTGTTTCATCTACAATACTTTCTTCACTTTCTTTATTTAAAAGATATCTGCATGGAATAAATTATCAGACTTCAAATATTTTGAATTTTTACTGAGCAGTGATATGAATTTAAAGTATCAAGATTAAATTGTGGTTTAGTTTATTTTATAATCCTATGCAATAGAAAGAGGAATTGCAAATGCAGAAATTTTATACTGTATAGGTGTGCTGTATTCATTTTAATACGTAAATGTTTTAAAATTGGTCATTCTTAATATAAATAATCCTTTACGGGGCTCGTGTTATCATTTTTCTTTTCCCCTTTAATTTGCTACCTGGAATAAATTATCAGATTTCAAATATTTTAAATTTTCATTAAGAAGTGATATGAATTTAAAGTATCAAGATTAAATTGTGGTTTAGTTTATTTTATAATCCTATGCAATAGAAAGAGGAATTACAAATGCAGAAATTTTATACTATATACGTGTGCTGTATTCATTTTAATACGTAAATGTTTTAAAATTGGTCATTCTTAATATAAATAATCCTTTACGGGGCTCGTGTTATCATTTTTCTTTTCCCCTTTAATTCCCCTTTAATTTGCTACCTGGAATAAATTATCAGACTTCAAATATTTCAAATTTTCATTAAGAAGTGATATGAATTTAAAGTATCAAGATTAAATTGTGGTTTAGTTTATTTTATAATCGTGTGTAATTGTAAGAGGAATTACAAATGCAGAAATTTTATACTGTATAGGTATGATGTTGTTGTAATTGAATAAATTTCTGAAAAACGATTTATTTTCTTTTTATCTTGATTAACTAATGATTAGTGATCTAATATATATAATCAAAAGATATTGCACATCAGTAACCAGACAAGTTGGTTTCCTGTAGAAAATTAAGCAAATTTATTTGCGAAGTCCACAATCCATAGAATAATCCTTTTATTGTATATGAAGAGAACAAGACATCGAGGAGGTGGTCTCCTTTCACGGGCAAGAATTTGCGACCTTACTCTTCCAAAGATGGTTGCTAAGTCTCTGAGACAATATTCTGTCGAACCACGAAAATACGTTATCAAAAATCCGTTAAGCTTTGCTACATATAAAAATTCAAAATCTAACGAAGTCCCTCTATCGATAGATCACGGATGAAAAAAATGTTTTTATAACGATTACAGAAATGATCATTAACTCTTTTAAGTTATTTATTTAAATCCGCGCTTGATTGTAATTTTATCTGCCATTTGTCAACGCATAATTATTTTGTTTATATTTAATGACGCTGTTTACTTTCTAACATAAAATTTATACAAAGTTTAGCGAAAAGCAAGGCACATTTACATTAGCAATGAAAGTACTGTAGCTAACATAAAGATTTATTTTATATAAGAAATAATATTATTATGATTACATCTGGATTATTAATAACCGCCAATTGTAGCAAGATTTATTTGCCTTTATTTAAAAAGAAAGCTTTGTAGATGAGATAATAAATAAAGTTATATTATAATTAATGAATAGATTTTTAAAGATTTATGAGAGGACAAATAAATTAACCGAATTTAATTTAGGATCATCTTGATTTTAAGTATATTAAATTATCAATATATGATTGTACATCGTAATAGATGAACTGCATTTATTTTAATACATAAATGTTTTAAAATGGGTCATCTTTAATTTGCTACCTGGAATAAATTATCAGATTTCATATATTTTGAATTCTCACTGAGCAGTGATATGAATTTAAAGTATCAAGATTAAATTATGGTGTAGTTTATTTTATAATCGTATGTAATAGTAAGAGGAATTACAAATGCAGAAATTTTATACTATATAAATGTGCTGTATTTATTTTAATACATAAATGTTTTAAAATGGTATCATCTTTAGTTTAAATAACAGTTTACTGTTATGATTTAGGTAGATTCCGTATGAAATACTACCTATTGGGATCGTTCCCATGATGGAATTTCTGAAAATTTTTTGCAGATCTACACCGATCATGACCCCTAGAACCCAAAACCACCCTCAGTAAAAAACTTTATCTATCTATCTATCTATCTATCTATCTATCTATCTATCTATCTATATCACTTTCTTCTGGACACGATAACTTTCGTAATTCTGCACCAATCTCTTCCAAACTGATACATAAAATCAATGGGCATAAAATCTCGGTCAAGTTCGTTAATGGGCAAAATCGGACCAAGGGAATGGAAATAGGGAGGGGTTTTGTGAAAACCGAAAACCCCCCATAACTTCTTAATTTTTATACATATCAAATCAGTTTAAAGTTTTTATTACTTCTAAAAATAGGGCCAAAATTTTATGTATCACAGATTTTTGATAAAGTTAAAAATGGGCTCAAGGGGCGCAAAAAATAGGGTTTTTGGGAGAAAAAAATTCATAACTTCGTCAATTCTTAAGATATCAATTCCAATTAATTTTATTATAAATCTCCTTAATATTATCAACAACTTTTATATTCACAAGTTTTTGATAGGACCAATTCGTACCACAAAAAAAATTAAAAACGAAAACAAAAACAAAAAGGGGGTTTGAAGAAGTAAAAAATCCATAACTCCGTCAATTCAAAAGATATAAAATCCCCATGAATTTATCATATATCTTCTTAATATTGTCTACAACATCTGTATAGACAAGTTTTGGATATGACCAATTCTTACAGCAAAAAAAAAAAAAAAAAAAAAAAAAAAAAAAAAAAAAAAAAATTAAAAATACATAGCGGTTGAAGAAAAAAATCATCTAAGTATTCAAATCCAAACTGCTTATTTTCTGACTCATTTTACAATTCATTTTTGCTCTCAAAGGCTTCCAATTGTTACGTTTTCTTACTCAGAAACAATATAATGCACCGAAATGGTCGATTTTTTGATAGAGGCAGAATATATTTAAAAAAATGCTGTTAAAGTGGGCATTTTGAACCGAATTTCCCGAAGCGGATTGTGTTGGAAAAATCATTGCATTAAGGATGCACTCAAATCCAAACTGCTTATTTTCTGACTCATTTTTAAATTCATTTTTGCTCTCAAACGCATCCAATTGCTAGATTCTCTTATTCAGAAACTATAATGTAAAGTAATGATCGATTTTTTGATAGAGGCAGAATATATTTCAAAAAATGATGTCAAAATTGGCATTTTGAACGGAATTTCCCGAAGCAATTGTGTTATCACTTTCTTCTTGACACGATAACTTCCGCAATTCTGCACAAATCTCTTTCAAACTGATACATAAAATCAAGGGACATAAAATCTCGCTCAAGTTCGTTAATGGGCAAAAGCGGACAAAGGGGATGGAAATAGGGAGGGGTTTTGTGAAAACCGAAAAAACCCATAACTTCTTAATTTTTGTACATATCAAATCAGTTTAAAGTTTTTATTACTTCTAAAAATAGCGCCAAAAATTCATGCATCACAGATTTTTGATAAAATTTAAAATAGGCTCAATTAGCGCAAAAATAGGGTTTTTGGGAGAAAAAAATTCCTTACTTCGTCAATTCTCAAGATATCAAATCCAATAATTTTATTATACATCTCCTTAATATTATCTACAACTTTTATATTCACAAGTTTTTTTATAGGACCAATTCGTACCGAAAAAAAAATTAAAAACGAAAACATAAAAGCGGGGTTGAAGAAGAAAAATTTTAATAACTCCGTCAATTCACAAGATATAAAATCCGAAAATAAATGTCGCCATCTTGTGTAAACGCGTTTTTTTGGGCTCCGCCATTTTGCTTCTAGCTACGGAAATACCAGGCCCACTTCAACTGTTTTTGTACACACGGATGGTAATAAACCAGAGGAACACGAAGCTGCCTTTCAATCAACGATATCATGCACAGTTAATTAGCTACTAAGTAATTAGTAATTAGCAGAGACCATGCACGAGCCAGCCGCCAAGAGCGAAGCAAGCAGCCAGCGGTAGGACGCTACAGGTTAGGACCGGTCGAAAGAAGGAAATCTCCGGCGAAAAAAGAACCCCCTCCCTGTAAGGCGCTTGCCTTGATCAAGATCGTAGCTCTCCCAAACGCCATTTTCTCCAACACTGGCTACTTAGAGGTAAAAGAAGGACGCCATCTTTTAGTAAACAACATCTTTAGACGATACAGGAGTCCTGGCCTGGAAAAACAATACGTAAGTAATTTACAAATTAAAATTCTTTAGGTTAAATTCTTCATTACTACAGCTCCTTTTTTTTTGTTATTTTTGTTCCGTTTAACACAGTATTATTTATTATATTCATTATAAAACTGCCCCTTAATTTTAATAACTCTCTGTATTAATTAATCAGCCCCTTCACCTTTTATTCTCCAAAACTTTTATTTTTCCTAATAACCTAGACATATTATTCAACTTAATTTAATATTCAGTCATTTAACTCCTACAGTTCACATTCTTAACACAGCATATAGATTCCAACCGTGTCCATACACCACATAGCTAATAGATAAGTAACAATAGAAGTTAGGGTGCGTCAATCATTGCCCAGTACAATAGATTTTCTCCCCTACGCATCGGACTAATCCTTCGTGCACCTATAATCCCTTCGTCTTCAGCATACCAGTTCATTGTCTCCCAAGTCCCCACTCTTTGAAAGATCACTAAGAACTAATAACTTTTTTTAACAAACCCCTTCCACAGTAGATAGATAAGCTCCCACAGCAAGCATTAGTGAGCCATTGTATTTTAAATACTATATATTCAATTTTTCAGCTCCCCAGTTCCTAGTTTCTACAGCTTACTAAGAGAACAACTAACTCGCAATTAATCAATTAAGTATTCAAATTAAAACTTTTGATTAATCAACCAAGTTAACAAGGACTAATAAATCAATTGTGTCTTTCTAAGACTTTTAACAGATTCTATACCTTTATTCTACCCACTTCCAGCCTATTTAAGGATTTGCTTAGTCCCCCCCCCTTCCCCCTAGTTCATTTTTCTCACTGCATTTTAGGAGTTAGTAAGTGATTAAATCTTATACCTTAGCATTCTTAGTACCCAACAGAGCATAAGTTCTAGCATTCTCTCCCCCCCACAATTGTTTAACTGCTTGTAAACCAATTACCATTAGTATTTATTGTGTGAAATCAATTTATGTTTATGTATCTTTGCCTCCCCCCCCCCACTCCGCTGGGAAGTAAAATAAAATAAACAAGTACACTTAGAGGTGAAAACAGCGTAATAGAACACAACAAAATGCCACCCGGCACTCGCTCCTCCTCTAGGAGTAGCATAAACTCTCCAACAGACATACGTAACAATACACCAAAAATCAACTCAAAATCAACAACACTAAAACCCAAAATACAAAAAAAAGACACCAGTATTGGCAGGTGGATCCGGCTCCGCTCGAAAGGAGCTACCTGGTCAATCATTGAAGAATTCAACTAAAAAAGAAGAGCTCCCCGAAAAGACAGTAATAACACTGAAGAATATACAAGAATATTTCGATCTCACCAACGATGACGAGACAGAAGTCGATTCCGACGAAGATACCCAACATAATGCCTCAAAAATGGAAAATAAAGAGACAGATGAAATCCAGAATAAGCTAATGAGTTATTGTGATCTGCCAGAAGCAAATAAAAGAAGATCGTTAGAAGTTGAAAGAGGAATGCTGGCAATTAGCTATATTAAATCAATCGCAGAAAAATCTACAAAAATCACCGCTTCGACGCGCACGGCCATAGAACGAGCACTCCAAATAGTGATAAATTCACTAATGGAGATCGAGACAAGGGCTGTGCACGCCGAGGCCAGTATAGAAGTTATGAAACAATCAACAGCCTTAAGAACAACGATCAATGAAGAAATAACTGATAAAGAAGAACTGGTAAGTATGAAAACGTCGGTCGTAAAATCATATGCAAGAGCTGTACAAGAAGCTACAGCTACAGTAATAATCCAAGCTAAAGAAGACAGAACAGCAGAAGAAGTGGAGCAACAAGTAGCCAGCAAGATACAAAACAAAGACGGGGTGAAGAATGTCAAGAAGATACGCAACGGTATGAAAATAATATGTGATTCGGCGGCACAAGCCACGAGGATAAAAGATGCCCTCACAGAAAGCGAAGAAAGTAGCAGCGGTTTGAATATCAAGACAGCAAACATGAAGATGAAGAGAATCATAATCTTCCACGCACCAGAGGAAACAGATGAAACAACAGTGAAAACGAAGATATGCAGGAAGATAGGCATCAGCCCCAAAGATAATCTGGAAAAGATACGAACCCTACGATATCTGCGGGCATCAGCGGGAAAAGTGCACATACCGGTATCGCTCCCCGAGCCCTTGGAAAATCACATGCTCAGAGAGAGAACGGTCTGCCTGGGACTGAGGGAATGCCCAGTAAAGAACTATGTCACAATCCTAAGATGTCATCGATGCCAAGGGTTTGATCATCTTGCAAACCAGTGTACCCAAAAAGAAGAATACTGTCCAATTTGCGCCGGCCACCATAGATACGAAGACTGCCCCAAAAATACGAAGCGGTGTGTCATGTGCACAACCTTCAATGAATGGAATAAAGATCACCTCATAGCACATCTACCAATTGACCACACGGCTCATGACGGAAGGTGCAGGGTCTACCGTAAACTACTGACAATAAGGCAGTTGGAACTAGAAAAAGGGAAAACAAAACTAACCACGGGTGAGGAAGTTTTAAAAGACTTAGTAACAGTAAATACATACGGGGGTATTCCACGATTGTATAGGCGTACACAAGCAGAAATCAGAGAACGTGAACAAAGAGTACGTGAACTAAATAGAGTCAATTATGCACCACGCCGACATTAAAGATAGAGCGTGCCAAAAGGCACCCAAGCGTTAAACATGCAAAAACAGAAAAATAAAAAAATACATATAGCAAGCTCCACCACAAAAGAAAACTCGCAAGATAAAGACAATATTAAATTCATACAAATTAATCTACACAATAGCTTTCATGCCACTAACTCATTAAAGGGTTACATGAGTGAAAACAAGATTAACATAGGACTGCTTCAAGACTACTATCAAAATAAAAGAACAGAAAAAATAACAGCCTTTAGTGATAAAAACAGCATCTGGAAAGTAACCAAAACAAAACATAATCGATCAGCCATAGTAACGAACATAGGCACAAACCCAATAACAATCGCAGAAAAAGAATATACAACAGCAATAAAAGTAGAAAATAAAAAAGAAACTATAACAATAATAAACGTATATGCTCCCCCCTCGGCAGATTTCGCAATAGTACTTCAGGAAGTGGAAGACACACTGAAATTAGCAAAGGGCGAGATTCTACTGGCGGGGGACTTCAACGCACACTCGCAACAATGGGGGTACGAAGATATAAATGACAGGGGTGAAAAACTTACAGATTTTCTACTCCTAAACTCGCTCTTTGTCCAAAACCCTCCAGGAGCACCAGCGTCTTTTAGTACAATAAGGGGACAAAAGAAACTAGAGGGATGACCAGATTTAACAATAGCTACAACAAAACTAGGGACTGAAATTACAGATTGGGAAGTGAGCGATGATGAATCGGGCAGCGACCACAAGTATATTAAATTTAAACTACAGTACGATAACACTAACTATCAAAGACACAGGTTAGAAACGAAATACGGAAAACACGCTAAATTTGAGAAAACAATAAAACAAATAAGAAATAGATATATTAAAGATCTTAAAAGAATAACAAACACAGACCAGTTAGATAAAATAACCTTAAGACTCCAAAACGAAATTAAAACAATAGCGTTTAAATGTTATAAACAAAGGAAAGCACCTGTCATAACAGCGCCGCAATGGTGGACGCAAGAGGTTAAGATAGCAAGAAACAGGGTCAGAGCGTTTAGGAGAAAATTTCAAAAACAAGAAGACGGGGAAAAAAACAGAAATTACACATAGAATACAAAAAAGAAAGGGCAAAACTTAAAAAAATAGTACAAAAAGCTAAACGCGATTCATGGAAGAAATACTGTGAAGAAGTTAAAAATACATACGGACCACAATACAAGATAGCGTCGGGTAAGAAAACATGCCCATCAAGGTTAGTCAATATCCTGCCAGACAACAAAGAAGTCACAATTAAAAATACACTAAACCACTTCATAAATAGCCTTTACTTAACAGACCCAAAAATAGAACATAAATTAACATCGGAAAAGCCAAGAGAAGAAGAAGAAAACCCCCCTGCAATCACGCGACAAGAGCTGAACAGGATAATTAAAAACATTAAACAAAACAAAGCCCCTGGTTTCGACTATATTGATTATAACCTAATAAAACGAATTCACAATGCAGCGCCACAACTTCTTTTAACATTATACAATACTTGCCTCCACTTTAACTATTTTCCAAAATCTTTCAAAATAGGTACAGTGGTTCTGTTCCACAAGAAAGGTAAAGACCCTAAAGACCCCCAAAATTATAGACCAATCAGCCTATTACCGGCATTCAGTAAAATTTTAGAAAGAATAATACACGGCAGAATATCCCACCACCTAACAGTAAACAAATATTGGAGCGATAAACAATACGATTTAAAAAAGGGATCTCGTGCGAACATGCACTTAATAATCTTATAAAAGCAATTAAACAGGATAAAATAGAGGGTTACCAAACACTACTCATAGCAATGGATATAAAGGGAGCATTCGATAATATCAGATGACCTATTATATCTGAAAACCTTAAGCAGTCCCCCAATCCAACTTATTTAACAAACTGGATATTGAGCTTCCTAAAATACAGGTACGTCACAATCGAAGAAAACGGCATTATTTTAACAAAGCAGACATTCGGGGGCTGCCCACAAGGCAGCTGTCTCGGGCCTTTGCTGTGGCTGCTCATAGCAGACACGGCTCTCAAGAAAAATTGGGGAATTAACGTAAGAATACAAGCATTCGCGGATGATTTTATAATAATACTTAGAGCAAAAACAAAAATCAAATTAGTTAAACTAGCTAACAAAATAATCAAAGAATTCAATGAATGGATTACAGGAAATAAACTAACGCTAAACTGGGATAAAACAGAACTGCTGTATCTAAACAGAACGCACACAAGGAATCTTCCAACAGAGGACACATATAAAATAGAAGGCATAAAACTCAATGACAAAGAACTTGAAGGAAAAGAGCAAATTAAATACTTAGGAGTCATAATACACAAAAACCTCAACTGGCTAGCGCATTGCCAAACACAAGCAGCAAAAATAAGAAACACATTCAACATGTTGGGAGCAATGGCATCCAGGAACTGGGGCTTAAAACCAGAAATTATTAAAACTTGGTATAGGACAGTAGTTGAAACGACACTAACTTATGCCGCCCCTATTTGGGGCCACAACCTGAATACAAGGAGCAAGGAGGTATTATCCTCTTGCCAGAGACACTTCCTGCTGTCCATTGTTAAGGCATATAAAACTGCCCCTACCGCGGCCCTTCAGGTACTTGCAGGCCTGATTCCAATACACCTACAAGTAAAATACGAAGCAACATACGGTACAGTATCAAGACTGAGAGAAAATGTAAACCTCCATGGAACAACAATAAATCACACGGACTATACAAAAAAAAAAATAAACGTATGGAACACACACCCCGCAGAAACAATCGAACCAAGAATAGGGCACAGCGTCAAAGACATAAATATCTACACAGATGGCTCAAAATTGGAATCAGGAGCTACGGGTTCGGCATTCGTAGCCTTCAAAAATGAACAAAAAATTAAATCGTGGTCAGCACCTTTAAGGAAGTTTAATAGTGTCTTTCAAGCCGAACTACTGGCCATACTACAAGCAGCATATTGGGGCAACAACACAGGGATGGAATACAGCATCCGCTCGGACTGCATGTCAGCCATCCAAACATTAAGCAAACCATTTAACATCACACAACTAGTAAATGATATACAAGAAGCAATTAAACTCTCAAATAATAGGTTCAAAATTAGCTGGGTTAAAGCACATGTGGGCATCCAAGGAAACGAGGATGCCGACGAATTAGCCAAACAAGCAGCAGAAAATAAAATAAAAGAAATTCCATATAACTTAGAAAGGCCAATAACAAACCTTAAAAAAACAATTAAAGAACTAATTATTAAACAGTGGCAGTTCGAGTGGGATTACGGGGACAAGGGCAGGACAACATATCAATACTTCCCAAAAGTAAGTACAAACAGACTAAGGAGTTGTAAATTACTCAGCCAGATATACACGGGACATGGAGCATTCCCAGAATACTTACACAGATTCAAGCGCAAAGATGAGCCAAACTGTGCATGCGGGCAATTGGGAACCCCAAAACACTTTCTAACAGCCTGTTCACTTACACAACCACACCATCTGATTCAAATCACAGCAAACAACGAGCAACTTTGGCATAATCAGCTAGCAAACAATAAACATGTACAAAACAAGGGCAAAGCAGTTATCAGATGGTTAATAGAAAACATAGACTCCATCTCTCAATAAAACATAAAAGAACAAAGCTAAACACATACCATCCCAGCGGACATCGCCACCCCAAACTAACTAACTGCCTTATTTTCAGGTTTAATATATATATATATTTAAAAAAAAAAAAAAAAAAAAAAAAAAGGTCCGAGTCTAACTATTAAGTTGACCGCGGCCGCAGGTGAAGGAACCTTTTACTTGCAAAAAAAAATCGATTTATCGCACTTCTGAGAGGTGGAAGTCATTTATGATGAACTGATAGCTACGGCTCACTGACACAAACCCAACGAATCATCGGAAGATAGTTAAGTGGATAAGGAAAAGATGTGTTTAAATATGAAACAGAGAAGCCAACTACATGCTAAACCAAGCCAACTACAACAAAGGAGAAATTATAACGATACATCTTGTGAAAACAGTCATCATAAAAAAAAATTGACGGACTAACGGCCATGGAACAAGCCCCACTCCAGTAGTGCACAAGCCTTTTCAAATAGCTCGCAACAATGTTGCATAAATCGTGATAACAGCCATTAGGTTCCAATGGACTGATCGCTATGTGCGCATTCACGTATCAAGGTAACATACAAACAAAGGAAAATGAACCTGTTAAGTGATCAAAGCCAACTCAAAGGGTCACAATTAAAGACCACAAGTCGTCAAACCATCAGCGGCAAGTTCGCAAAGTGACAAAACCTCAAATTTAGACATCCACCATTAATAGTCATAAAGGAAAACAACCTACGATAGAGACAAGCATCTCACGGTATGTGAGAAGCATATATCTAATCAAGGATAAAGAAAAGACCCACAAGAATATGTCAAAATACTAAAAAGACAACCACCACGACAGTGACCAAATACCAAGACAAGGAAACCTCCTCAGAAGAACAAGTCCACTGGGTGAGATAAGTATATTATACTAGACAAATATAATGAATTATTAAATTAAATGTTAATTTAGGTCAAACCCAACCCCCATAGCTTATGTCTAAGTTACAACCTCAAGCAGCTAGTTCAATTAGAAATTAGTATATTAATCTCACTAGGTCAGCTCGTTAGTCTCTTATCAATTCCCTCCTAGCTAAGTAATAGTATGCCAATTCATAGTTAACTTGTCATAAGATAATATAAAAATAATAATAATAATTAATAAATAAAATCTCGATTCTAATATTAGAAATGATTAAAATATAAATTCATTTTAAATAGCCAGGCAATATTTAAGTAATCTAAAGTAAATTACTCTAGTTCGTTTAGTATCACCTAGTGCTACAGGATAATATTAAAACAATATATGTAATAAATGGTAGTTAAGTAAATAGCTATAAGTAAGTTTTAAGTGTAATAACATGTACAAGCTAACCCCTTTCCCTTTCAGGTTTTTTTTTTTCTTTTTCTTTTTGACTACCGCCTCTTTATTATTCTTAGTTGCACATAGGCTATAGCCTGCACAAGCTACCGGACCCTCTCCAGTGGGAAGTCTACGGAGTCAGTTTCTACGCGGTGGGGTACGGTAGATAGGCGGAGTCCCATTCCCCTGCATCGTTATGTTTGTCTAGCATTTCGGCCCAAAATTAACTTTTGGTGCAACTTGTCTATCTGCGGCGCTCCATTTTTTTTAATTTCTTTTATTTTTAAATTCTTTTTTATTTATTTTTATTTATTTATTTATTTATTTATTTATTTATTTATTTATTTTTTGCTTCCTCACCCCCTCCAATCCTTTTTCTTATGACAAGTCTGCATCAACAATTCGGCTTCTAAACACCAGGTCATTCAGAAGTAGTTCGGGCAGCGGTGGCCCAGTTGGCAGAGCATCGAATCCGCAGCTAAGGCCGCGGGATCGAGGCATACTGCTGGCTATAATCCGCCATGTACGCTAATGGCGCCTGGTGCATGTAAAATCCGTCGTGGGTGCAAAGTCCTCCAAGTTACCTGTGAATTATACCTCTGGAGGTGCCTGGCCAGGTGAAGGTCTCGTCATCTGATCAAGGTTCTAAATTACGAGACCAACATGAGTAGCAATGTGCAGGTGCCGTACAACAGGTTATAACGTTAAGTAACCAGCAAAACATAGTATACACAAACGAGCAGTAGGCACTGCAAATAGGATGACGATCGAGGCAATGATGTCAGGTTTATTGCCGCTTCGCGGCGGTTAGGCGGTCTTTCGCCCCGATGCCAGGTACTAAACTCGTTAAGCTGGGGCATCCCGGCAGGTAGGTGCCTGGTCATCGGTTAGAAAGAAAGAAAGATATAAAATCTCCATGAATTTATCATATATCTTCTTAATATTGTCTTCAATATTTATATAGAGAAGTTTTTGATAGGGCCAATTCTTACAGCAAAAACAAATTAAAAATACATAGCGATTGAAGAAAAAAATCATCTTATTAAGGGTGCATTCAAATCCAAACTGTCTATTTTCTTACTCATTTTTAAATTCATTTTTGGTCTCAAACGCATCCAATTGCTAGATTCTCTTATTCAGAAACTATATAATGTACAGTAATGATCGTTTTTTTGATAGAGGCAGAATATATTTAAAAAAAGTGGGCATTTTGAGCAGAATTTCCCGAAGCGATTGTTAGAAACGAAAAATATTGCCCTACTGAGAAAATAATTGTTTATTAATCAAGTTTTAATTAATTGAAAGAAAAATAAAAACACAGGTCGCTTATAAATCTTTTCAAAAATCACGTCAGCATGTTTCATATTTTTTTTAATTAAAAATGAATCTGAAAATGTGCAGAAAATTTCGAGTTGTTGAGTATGGAAAAATATTTTTTTTAATATCGCCTTAACATGATTCTGATAAAACCAGCTATTTTATAAAAAGGAAATAAAAACTCGTCAAAAGCAGACAGATAAAACTGTTAAAGTGGATTTATATCTAATAATGATTTTGTTTTTGTTGGTGAAATTAGTATACTTAACTTCGAAATCCACCTCTGCCTGTAGGCCGGGCCGGCAGGGATTTTTTTCTTTTGATGTATTACTTTATTTAAGAAGCAATGTTTAGAAGAGAATATAATTAAAATGTCTGTTTAATTACAATTCTTATTTCACTTTATTTATTTGAAAGATAGCTCAATGGAATAAATTATTAGACGCCAAATAATTTGAAATCTCATTGTGTAGTGATATGAGAGGAATGAATTTGAAGTATAAAGAATAAATAGTGGTTTAGTTTATTTTATAATCGTATGCAATAGTAAGAGGAATTACAAATTCAGAAATTTTATCCTGTATAGGTGTGCTGTATTTATTTTAATACATAAATGTTTTAAAATTGGTCATTCTTAATATAAATAATCCTTTACGGGGCTCGTGTTATCACTTTTCTTTTGGTTTATTTCATTTTTTAAGGAGCAGTATTTAGAACAGAATCTACTTCAAACACCTGTTTAATCTGCAATACTTTTTTCAGTTTATTTATTTAAAAGATAGCAACATGGAATAAATTATTAGACGTTAAATATTTTAAAGTGTCATTGAGTAGCGATATGAGATAGATGAATTTAAAATATAAAGATTAAATGGTGGTTTAGTTTATTTTATAATCGTATGTAATAGTAAGATGAATTTCAAGTACAGATATTTTATACTGTATAGGTGTGCTATATTTATTTCAATACATAAATGTTTTAAAATAGGTTATCTTTAATTTAAATAATCCTTTACGGAGCTCTTTTTATAATTTTTCTTTAGATTTAGTACATTATTTAAGAAGCAACGTTTAGAAAAGAATCTAATTATAAAGAATGTTTAAATAGAATGCTTTTTTCAGTTTATTTAATTAAAAGATATCTACATGAAATAACGTGCATTAAAATCGTTGTATTGAATGAAAATCTTAGCACTTT
Source organism: Maratus speciosus (assembly GCA_963932465.1). Taxonomy (NCBI): domain Eukaryota; kingdom Metazoa; phylum Arthropoda; class Arachnida; order Araneae; family Salticidae; genus Maratus; species Maratus speciosus. The sequence continues at coordinate 247,418,866 of OZ010792.1, forward strand.
CACATTAAATTAATTTTGAGCATTGCTGAAGAGCTTCATTGGAACAAGCTGGTGTCGTTACTGATTCCTTTCATCTAGTGTTTGAATAATCAGGGAATGAGTACTTACAGTTAGGATCCATCTTTATTTTCAACGACTTTCTAATGCAATCACAAATATTTTGAAGTCTCGTTGAGCATTGATATGAGATGAATACATTTAAAGACGGAGATTTATAGTCACTGCTCAGCCTGCTTAGAATTGTAAGGAATTTTCACAAGAGTAAACGTAAACAGGCTTGCTGAAAAACAACAAGAAAGGAAAACCATAAGTCCAGCACAAATTATGAAATACTTTCTAACACATTCAGAATACTGTAACAAAAATTTACAATTTATTAAGATGAAGGATGTCTAGATAAACAATTTAGAAAATGCATAACGCATTTGAAGACCCAATTTCTGCAGCTACCATCAGTATTCGGAAAAATATTCGTATGTTTTTTTATCAGCCCTTTATATTATTTATAGATTTGTATTCATACCACATAGTATACTAAAAGTAAGTTTGTTCAATGAAACGCATAGTGCAGTTGAAAATTCCCAAGCGGAGCAGCATTTTTTATGGCACACGTGTGACAAAATAAATATAATTACTGTTTTTCCTTATCACAAAAGGATAATACAGGAATTTCATCACGAAATACACCTCGTAGTAAGTGCGTAGTAAAAGTTTTGCTGTTCTTCCTTTTCTTCCGTAATATATATGTTTGATAAAGTATAAATACAGAAGAGCGTCGATTATTCGGAGCGGTCGGGACCGAGGCCGATCCGGTTAATAAAAAATCCGGGTAATTGGACATTTTTTATAAACGGCTATGGCAATGTGTTTTACGTAATTTCCGTTCACATTTTTTCCAGGTTTAGGACTGTCAATTGTAATACTGCACATTTTAGCATATTACAAATGGCGTGTTTAGAAACTATTTTTTTAAACAATTTTTAAATTTTATTTTCTACAAAATCTGCACAAAGTTATACATAGAACTACGCATAGAAATTATTGCACGTATATATTTAAAAAAAAAAAATACATTGTGATAGAGAAAAGAAATTCTTGATAGTCTTCTGCTTCATAGAGGACATTCTTTTTTCTGCAGACATATCCCTTAATCTTTTTAAATGCAGGAATTGAACTGGATTGAATGAATCTTGTCGTTGTAGCTATTCCATTGCAACTTCAAGCGCATTAAGGCTCCTGTGCCTGCCAGCGAAGACTCTCAAGAGCTAATGCTAATCCTATGGGAAGGGATTTATCTAATATCTCGTTTGCATTTCGACCTTTTCGACCTTCGACCTTCGATTTTTTTTTTTTTTTTTTTTTTTTTTTTTTTTTTTTTTTTTTTTTTGCATTGGATAGCCGAGATGCGTCTCTACATCGCACCTTTTTTACCTTTCGATTTTGGTCGTAGATATTTTTTATAAAGTTACTTCAACTTTCAAAAACCGGTTCTGGAAATGAAATTGTCATTGTAAAAAATATCTGCAACCAAAATCGAAAAAGTAAAAAAGGTAGAGACGGATTTCGGCTATTCAATGCAAAACAAATTATTTATAAACGTCGAAATGCAAACGAGATATTAGAAAAATCCCTCTCTATAGGATTAGCATTAGCTGGTGAGTGCCTTCGCCGGCAGGGACATGAGCCTTAAATGTTTCTGTGTCTGTTGGCTCTCTAGATTCTTCAGTTCCATCTGCTTCGCCGTTATCGCATTGCGCTTCACTATTCGAATCCTGAATGATCAATATTATTTCTTCGTCGTTCAAAATTTGGAAACCAGGATCGTTCTCGTCGCTTTCAATCCATTGTTGTAAATTTTCTCCTGCATTGAATCAAAAATGTTCCTTCTGTAAAGCTTTCACTGTGAATTTCTTCATTGCTCTCTTTGTATTTGTTGGCGAGTTTATTAATGCTGGACTAGGAAATGGTTATTTAATAGTTAACTTTCGTGACATCCAGCCGAATTTACCCTACCACGATTAAAGAAGTTTCACTTCAAAAATTTTGGAGAAAGTGGGGAAAAAATATGGTCCTTGATCGACTCGGTTAATCAGCGTCCAGATAATCGTTGATTTAGTGTACTTTACTTTGCTTTTCTCTAAAAGTTTGCTATTAATTGAATTATTTATAACATTTTTTATAGAATTTATTTTAAATGAAAATTTTAATGAAAAGGTAAAATGAAACAGAAAAGAAATGTAAATATAGTGCAAATGGAAAAAAAGTATAGTGAAAACAATATTATAAAATAACAATGTACTAGGGGGTTCAGTCCCTTTATCGGTAACGCTCGCCAACCCCCATGAATTGCAAAGCAATTTCCATTAGGACTGCTACGCACTCCCAGCTCGCTTCGCTCGCTAGCCACTGTTTGCATCAACTCTAGTCAGAATGAGTATTATCATAAAATCATTTTAACATATGAAATTTACAAATATTTTTAATGTATAAAAAAAGCAAAGGAAAACATCGTTGAAAATGGAAATAAAAATGCATTTTTTTCGCCTATAACATCGCACAGCACTGCATAAATTCATTTAAAACTCTTTATCGAAATGTAAACTGAACTTTTTCTGCTGGCTGTGTCTAAAAGATAATCTTGACCATACCGTAAAACGAACCAATGGCATTGCTATTCATACATCCATCAAACTAAGGCATTTCGAGTTGACTCGCGCCGTCATTAATAATGGAAGTAGAAGTATAACTTTCTTCTTTCTTTTGTTTTTTTTGTTATTCTATGAATTTAATTGGCGGTAGGAGAAGAACGCCTGTGGTTAAAAAAAGATTATCTCTGAATTTTGATTTGCTGAATGGGTCGGGCCATGTGACCGTAAATTAACCACTGAGAATAGTCGCTGTGGTTGTTGCCAAATCGCAAGCTATACATTCATTCTGATTTTCGGACCACGTAAGAGAAATATATCTATAGATTGAAACGAAAAAAAAAGGTTTTATAAATCAAATCCTCATGATACTTTTTAAAATTAGTTTATTTAAAAGATATTTACGAGGATTAAAATGCATTAAAATTGTTGTATTGAATGAAATTCTTGCATTCTCACATTATATTAAATTTGAACATTGCTGCAGATCTTCATTGAAACAAGGTGGCGTCTTTAGTCATTTCCTAGTGTTTGTATAATCCGCGAATGGATACTTACAGTTAGCATCCATGTTCATTTTCAACGACTTTCTAATACAATCACAAATATTTTGAAGTCTCTTTGAGCATTTATATGAGATGGATCCATTTAAAGATAGCGATTTATAGGGTCTGCATAGTTTGCGTGGAATTGTCTGGAATTTTCATAAGTGAAAACGTAAACAGAAGTACAGGAACATGAAATTACTTTATTTTACTCAACTCTATAAGTTTTTTTTATTAATTTTTTAATAGAATTTAATTTAAATTGAAATTGTTTAAAAAATGTATTATAAAATGAAAATGAAAATAAATGTAAATATAGTGATACTGGGAAAAAGTGTAATGAAAAAAATATTGTAAAAACAAAATGTTCTAAAATGAAAAAAAAATGTGTATTTTAAATTAAATCCTTATTATACATTTGCTAATTTATTGTTAAGATATTTACAAGGACTAGTGTTTGTATAATCCGTGAATAAATATTAACAGTTAGGATCCATGTTCATTTTCAGTGACATTCTAATACAGGCATAATTATTTTGAAGTCTCTTTGAGCATTTATATGAGGTGGATCCATTTAAAGATGGAGATTTACAGGTTCTGCACTGTTTGCGTAAATTGTATGGGATTTTCACAAAAGAAAATGTAAGCAGAAGCGCAGCATTAAATTACTTTAGTTTACTCTTCTCTAAAAGTTTTTCTATTCATTTCAGTATTTAAAAAAAAAGAAAAAAAAAAGCAATTTAACAAATTACAACGACCATTTGGAAAATGATTTTTTCAAAGACTAAAATTTAAGACCAAAAAATCGCACGGAGTTCATCATACATTACGTACGCCATGAATTAAACATTAACATTCCTGGACCCATGATGAACAAATTTTAAGAGAAATTTCACTTTTAGAATTTTCGGTACTGTAAATTTTTAAACTTCTGCGGAGCTGGTCATACATTACGTACGCCATGGATTAAACATTAATATTCCTGGACCAATTTTAAATGAAATTTCCTTTTTAAACTTCTAAACATTCCACAATATTACTTTTTACACCATTGTACAGAGAAAAAAATGGACTTTTAAAAGCAATTTGTTTGAAAGCTGTATTTCAATTTGTTTCTGAGTTATTATTTTTTTTGTAGTTTTTATTACTTTTTTGTCATAGTGGCAACAGAAGTATCATCTCTGTTGAAAGTAAAGGGAAAATACAGATTACTGTATATACCAGTCAGAAAACAAATAAAATGCGGGATTCAACTAATAAAACGCTTCAGATATGTTTTTGATTTCCTACCCTGACCGAGGACAATAGCCATTTTTCCAAATGGTTAATAATAGAATTTAATTTAAAACGAAATTTATAAAGAAAATTTATTATAAAATGAAAATGAAAATTAATGTAAATATAGTGAAACTGGGAAAAGTGTAGCGAAAAAAATATTTAAAAATAAAAATGTATTGAAACGAAAAAAAATATATATAAATTAAATCCTTATAATCCTTTTTAAAATTAATTTATTTAAAAGCTATTTGCGAGAATTAAAATGCATTAATCTGTTATATTGAATGAAATTCTTCACTTTCACATTATATTAAATTTCAACATTGCATTGTTGGAGGGCTTCATTGAAACCAGATGGCGTCTTTAGTCAATTCATAGTATTTGTATAATTCGTGAATGGATACTTACAGTTAGGACACTTGTTCATTTTCAACGACTTTCTAATACAATCACAAGTATTTTGAAGTCTCTTTCAGCAATATACATGAGATGGATCCATTTAAAGATGGAGATTTATAGAGTCTACACAGTTTACGTGGAATTGTATGGAATTTTCACAAGAGAAAATGTAAACAGAAGTACAGAAATATTAAATTACTTTAGTTTACTATTTTCTAAAAGTTTTTACTATTCATTTCAGTATTTATGAAAATATTTCATAGAATTTAATTTAAAATTAAATTTATAAAAATAATGTATTGTAAAATGAAAAAGAAAATAAATTTTACATAGTGAAACTGGGAAAAAGTATATAAAAAAATATTGTAAAATAAAAATGTTCTGAAATCAAAATAAAAGTAATTACAGTCGTGAATAAAAAGAAAGCTATCTTTACTAACCCTGCAACTAATTGTAATAGAAGAAAGTTACTGGTACCAAACGATTGGAAATGAAGTCTACTTTTAAATGATGTGTATAAGATTTGCCTTAGGGGCCATCTACAAATGAAAACAAGACTTAACTATGTGTTTTCAATGACAACACTAAGTTTATTCAATATATTTTATATCTTCGGTTCAAACTATGCCTTGAATAAAAATTTCAAGTCATTTGAATGATAAGCTTTGGTATTATAAGCATTCAAAATTTAAAGCTTCTAATGTTAAATTACATTTTCATATTTTTATTAATATCTCCTGAAATTATTATCCTTATGTGATAATTTTTTGTGCGGTTATAACACTAAAAATGCCAAACATAATATATTGAATTTGTAATTTTAAAAATTTTATAATATGAATTATGAATTATGAAATTACTATTCGAATAAAATATTAATTGCAACATACATTTTTTGATAGGTTTATATTTGTTATGTCCTGCTTTATCTGAATTCTCAATTTTAAATTTTTCTTCTAAGCAGTTTTCGAATTATGATTAAAAACATCAAAATGATGGTTTAAGGGACCGTCTATGATGTGCAGAAAAGATAACAAAAGACATAATTTGAAAAATATATTTTACTCATTTCATTGAAACATATAGGCTGGCAATAGTCAAAACATATTAAGCGAGTGAAATGGTCACTTCGGCAAGAAATAATGCACTAATAGAAGTGATATAGTCATTCTGTAACATTTCGACAATCGAGTACAAAACTTCAATTTTGATACAGCCTCTAAAATAGGCTCATTTTAAAATGTATAATTTCTCTGAAACTAATCATACAAATTTCATGAAAATTTGTATTTCTGTTAATTGAAGGATGTAGAATGTATTTATGGTGTCAAACTTGTATATTGCTATTGAAAAAAAAAAGTTTGGGTTAGGTTTGATATGTAGACGGCCACCTGAGCAAACTTTTATACCTCATTTAAAAGTAGACTTTATTTCCAATCGTTTGGTATCGGTAACTATCTTCTACAATAATTTGTTACAGAGTTAATAGGGAGTGTTTCCTTTTTTTCCCCACGACTGTACATTAAATCCTTATTATATATTTGCCAATTTATTTATTTAAAAAATATTTACAAGTATTAAAATGCATTAAAATTGTTGTATTAAATCGAATTTTAGCACCTTTACATTAGATTAAATTTTAACATAGCTGAATGGTTTTATTGAAAGATGTGGATATCCTTAGCTTTCCTTTCATCCTATTTGAATAATTTGTGAGTGGATACTTTCAATTCGGACCCATTTTCCTTTTCAAAGACTCCCTAATGTAATCACAAATAATTTGAAGTCCAGTGATATGTGACGAATGCATTTAAGATATGAATATCAAATTGGGATTTTAGTGTTATTTTATAATCATATGCAATCTTCATTAGAGAAAATGTAAGTGGATAAATTTTATACCGAAGATGTCCATATATTTAAGTACATAAATGCTATAAAACTGATTTAATAAATATAAGGGATACATTTTATAGCAATGATTAATGCTATTACTCATTGCGCGGTTCCGTAAGTTGAGCTATACACTGTAAAAAAAAAATCTGTTAAGTTACTAAAATCTTTGTAGGAAAGTGGGATTCCTGGAACTTTTTATGTAACGGCAACAACAAAAATTCATGTCACAGATACACTTTTGTGCCATAAAGGAAAAAACCTGTAATAGACCGGGAGGCGACAGCACAGAGAATCACCTCATCGAGTTCACGGCTGAAATTCCAGAATTAGTTAGAACTCGATTCGCACATTAAAACGCAATCGGTCTGCTAAGTCATATCTTGGTGAAAAACACCCGAAAACCCGATTTTAGCTATTGACTCGTAGATTTACCATTGTGTGTTTCTGCACACAAAGATATGAAAGCATGGAGGACTGGGAGCACGAAAACACAATGGTAAACCTACGAGTCAACCGCTAAAATCGGGTTTTCAGGTGTTTTTCACTAAGATCTGACTTATATGACGCAGATTTCGCCTGATTCGTATTCCTTTCCTATTTTACACAACAGCAAAGTTTGTGCGTATTTTTAGGAAACAGTCCTTAAAAGATAGTGTTATTTGAATCTTCAATAGAAAATTAAGTGTAATTTAAATTTAAATTGTAATTAATTCTAATTATTATTGAAAACCAATTTAACCGTAATTTTTTTAACTTTAAACTGAAACGAAAATGTTTACGTGTTAATTAGTTACATAATAGATATGTAAATATTTTTGTATCTTATAGTGGGAAATATCCCTGTTACATATTTTCCTATATGAGATCACTAGCTAAACGGAAAAGGATCACATGATATCGCAATGTACTCTGCAAAAGATCTCATGATATCGCAATGTATTCTGCAAAAGATTAATAGGTGACTAACTGATAGAAAAATAACAGGCAAACGCTTCAAAATTGATTCGATAGTAGTCGGGATGGGATGGTCGATAGAGGATTTCTCGGGCGGGCAAGAAACCTTTCCTGCCGACCCCGGAGAGTAAGGTCGCTGGAAAAAAGTAGCCAGTTTAGGACATTCAGCTGAAGTTTGACGGAAAATTGTTCGCTATTTGGAAATTACTTCGCATTTAAAAATATATATAAGTTTATAATAAACACTGCCATTTAACATTAAACTTTTAAGTCAAATTATTGTAAAGAAATGCAATGTAAACATGCCTGAATTGGAAAGCTGTACCAGATAGTTTTGTAACAATGTACTTTTGAAGTTGATGCATTTGGTAACAGACCAGAAAAGACAGAAATAAAAGTTAAACTTTTTTCCCTCAGAGAGTAAGTTTAGCTATCTAAAACCTTTTTGCATTGAAACAATCAAAAACATGGTATAAACATGTGGCACAAATTAAATAATTCTAAAAAAAATGTTAGATTTAACGAAATAAAAATGGAATCTGTACTGAAATTATCCACTATACTCAAATATTCTGGTCAGTGGATACCAATTAACATCTCTCTATTCTAAAAAAAAGTAACTACCGCTGTCACCGCCGCCGCCGCCGCCGCCGCCGCCGGTTTTGAATTTTTTGTGACCGGAGGTCTTTCTTCGATAATATTAAGAAAAATAATGCATACAAAAATATGAAAATCGGTAGCGTTATACAGAAATGTTTGATAAACACGCTGATGCAGACAGTTTTCAAATCGAAGAATTATTTTAAGAGATGTTTAATGCTAAAGTTGGACAAAATCGTTCCACTAAAAAAGTTTTATAGGAGCAAAAACTATACACCAGAATTTAATAATTTTTAGATCATTTTATACGTTATAATTTCCCGGTGTGCAGAATTTATTTAATTTTTTAATTTGACTCATTTTTCGAGGTTTCATTTCTATTTTAAATTAGAATTTTCAGCATTTCGAGAGCTATTTTTTACTTATTTTAGAAAATTGTATTAATTTAACCTGTTGCCACCTGTATAAACAACGGAAACAATAATGTTTGCTTCAAATTAAAAAATGATTTACACGTGACTATTATAAACAGAAAAAATTATTTGGAATTATAATTAAATAATTATGTACAAAAAGCAGGAACTTATTAAAAATTACGTCATAAAAAGTATACACGTGAAATTTAAAAGAGAAAGGATATTGTAAAATAATAAATTCATTAACATGCATTAGAAGTCTTAAATAGGAGAAATTACGTCATATTTACGTCACTTTACAGTTATTACATAAAATGAACACAAAATAATATTACAAAGCAGTTTAAATTTAGAAATTGCGCTAGACATTTATCTGATATTTTGAGAGGATCTTTTCAACTATTTTTGTTAGCAAAGCGCAAATAATATTTCCTTTCTAACAAAATTAATTTTACATGAATATTTAAAAGAGAAATAATAGCTTGGTCAGAATTACATCAGATTAAAAACGGTTAATTTAAAATGTCTCATTTAAAAGATCTTTCTTTTCGCTTTGTTAAAAAATACCAGGAGACAAAGACTCTATTTACTTAATTCCTTTTATATTAGCTAATTTTGAAATATTGTTACACGTGTCTACGTCATCAAGTTATTTTTATTTCGAAGTTTTATTTGTATTTTTATTAATGTTGTACTAATTTATTTGTTCTTTCGTTATTTAAAACAAAAATTATGTCAATTTGTATAATTTGGCGAAATTGGTCGACTGGATAATCAAGTAGTACCGCAGCGGATTTGGAGTTAAAATTCCCCAATCAAAGAGAAATGAATAGAAATCCGTTTATAGGGAGATCGCCACTGTTTTTTAAATTATAATTCAATCTTTCGAAATCTTTTTAAAGCCGATCAAATTAGCGTGCATTTAGAGTCTGCGGTGTCTGGACGGGGGTTGGCGAGCGTAGCTCGTAGGGGGCCGAGCCCCCTAGTTTTCTAAAATATACGAAAACGATTTATTTTTGATGTGGAGCAATTAATTAGTTTTTTCATCAAAATGAAATCTCTTTATAGGAAATAAAAGTGAAAATTAAATTGCTTTAAACATTAGACGATATCTTATTCTTTATTAATGAAAGATTTCTTTTATTGTTAGGTGCATCGATATTTTGTCATTAGCTACGTTTCCTAATTGCATTCAATCGATATCGACTAGAACCGCTTTTCGTGTAGGAGCTCAGAAAGTCCAGTTGTTATCATTTAACATTTCCTGAAATATATGAAGGGAACTTGTTTTTGTTGTCGGGTAATTAGTTATGCTTTTCAATAAAATGAAATATCTTTTACGAAATTCAAATCAATATAGCGCATGATCAATGCTTCTTAATGAGTTTACTGTTAACAACGATAATTTAGTTTATTCTTAAAAATCTAGTACATGCAGAGATGAATATTCTTAACGGTTTTTGATGACATTGATAAATATGAATATTTGTAATAAAGATTATTCTTCATTTAAAAACTAATTTTGAATTTATTTAGACGTTTTCATAACTTGCTCTTTTTGAAAATATCATTTAGAAAGCACGAAAAGAGAAAACTATTTCCAAATATCACGTTTCTTTTATATGTAAATCAGTGAAGCCTTAACAATATACAGGGGCCCATAAAACTATTCTAATAATTGTTGAAAGAAGAATGTATATTTAGTAGCAAATTTTTAAGTTTTTTTTTATTTTAGTAGCCATTTGTTGCAAGTTCACAAAGAAATACTTTTGAATCTATAGTAAAAGGAATCATATAAGAATATATCTTCAAAAGCACTTAGCGATGAAAACCCCAAAATTTACTACAAGCAGAAGCAATACGATGGGACCGAAAAACAATAGCCATCGGTCGCAAACATACATAATACTCGCCCTTCACAAATAAATACATTTGAATAAAAAGAAAGCAAAGGAAATTTTAAAGCAAACACACAGATATCTATAATGCAAGCAATGGACGAGGAAGCTCAGCGCCTTCTATTGACTTAGCTTTGAACTATTTTTTGCATTTACTGCATCCAAAATTAATGATCTGTCCTACAAACATGTCACTTATTTTCATATTTATTATAGTTAATGTAGAATTTCAAAGCTTAGGAAACTTTTTATGATAGCCTGAATATATTCAGTTTATTTCATATTATATAAGATTAATATTAGGGATCGTCAGCAAGTTTTCCATAATTCAATTAAAATATGATATCAAATTTCTTTTATTTCAGATTTCTGTTTTAAGTGTTACGGGTGAGAAAGTTGCATCGTCGGGTTCAGTTTGGGTTTTGGATTAATTTGAAATGTAATTTTCTGTTTCGGTAAGTGTTACACATTACCCATGTAACTGCTTACCATGCATCTCTAATAAAATTTAATAAATTTCTACATGATAGTGGTTTAGTTAAATAAAATTTATTTAAAGATACTTTTGATAGTTGTTACTAATTATACAAATTATTATCATCACTTATAGACTGATCCATCAACTTTTGAATCTATAGTATAAAGCAGAAATATGTCTGTGAGTAATGCTGACGTGATGTTGAAGTTGACAACGAACTGAGCAATTAATTCGCTTTTATTGGATTTTTTTAAACTATCAATCTTCGCACAATTTAAAATTTTTACGTCGTCGGATAGAAATAAAATGTATTTTCAAATGTAATTTATTTAGTAACTGAATCTCAATTTGCAGATTTTTAATGCTTTTTAAAATAAATTTCAAGCATCGATTTTTTTAATAATCTATTTCTGCCGCGTGCAACTGGATAACGGGAACACTAATCCGTTCGCACTTCCGCTATCTATATTATAAATCAAAAACATGTCCGTGAGTAAACATGACGTCATATTGACGGCGGCAACACTTGACTAATAAATTTCGTATTTACTGCAGCTTTTTTTAACTTCTGAACATCGCACAATATGGTTTTTAAAATAATTTTCAAGCATGAATTTTTTAACCACTTATCTCTGTCTCGTGCAGCTGGATAAAGAAGACTAATCCGTTTGCACTTCTATTATCTATATTATAAATAAAAAATATGTCCGGTCATGAAAGGTCAACTATCGTCAAATATGAAAGTCAACTCAACATCTACGGAACCATTAGTTCCATTTGCCTAAAAATTCTAAACGAAAATACATTAAAATAAGAGAAAGAAAAACGATGTCAAAGCAGTAACAACAAAGAGCAGACACAAAGAAGCCGGTTAAATGACAATTGAGCTGTTTTCTGATTTCACATACTGTATTTCTTATTTCATTTCACGTACCAATATCTCACTTTTGCGTAGCAGTAAACCGAGCTTCTCGAACCAGTACTGGTACGCGTACCATAGTCTGAGAACCCCTAGTTTAGGATATTAACTCCTGGAACGCGGATATTAAGAAAGTATAGCTTTTAATAAATTTCAAAATTATATTTGAATACGTATTGATAAATGCGTTTTTATGTTGTTAATTGGCAATCTAAAACTAGTATGTTGTGGCCATCACAAAACATTCTTCTATATAAATCACGCCAATTAAATCATATATATAGTACAAGAATTTACACCAATTTAGCAGCAATTCATATTAAAATATATCTGAATTTGAAGTTTGATGAAAAGTTGTACATTAGTTCTTGAGATAGAGCTATAGCGGAAATTCTGAAAAATGTAGCATAGCAGCGCCATCTGTTGATCGATTTATACCAAAACATAAACAGCACTAATTCGTATCTGTATCTGAAGTTTGTTTAAAATTCAAGCATTAGTTCTTGAGAAAGAGCTATTGCGTAAATTGCAAAAAATGCAGCATAGCAGCGCCACCTGTCGAGCGATTTACACCAAAATCTATAAAACGTCAATTCATGTCAAGGACTAACTGAATCTGAAGTTTGATGAAAATCCGTGCCTTAGTTCTGGAGATTGAGCTATTATGGAAATCGTGAAAAATGTTTCATAGTAGTGCCACCTGTTGAGCGATTTACATCAAAAACTAAACAGCACTAACTCATATCCAGGTATACCTGAATCTGAAGTTCGTTGAAAATGCAAGCATTAGTTCTCGAGATACAGTGGGGGACATAATTATAAGACACCTACCTAATTTGACATTACAGTGAAAGAAAAGATTCAGAGCTTAAAAATGCTTTATCAAATACGACAAAAACATAAATTTATTCTGTTATCACACGTAATTGTTTTACAGAAATCATATTTTCATACAATTTAATGAAAAAACTTAAAATCATAATGGACAAAATTATAAGACACCAACCTTTTTTTCCAAATACAGTGGTCAACATAATTAGCAGACACTAATGGTTTAAAAGAAAATCATCTAACATGGTTATTCAATATTTGGTGGAGCCGCCATTGTTTTTTATAACATGAAAGATACGATTCGGCATCGAATCTATCAATTCTAACAAAATATCGCAAGACAATTCTTCCCAAGCACATTTTATAGCACTCTTTAGGTCTTCGACACATGTAAACTGCCTCCCATTTCGGTAAACCTCACGAGCTAAGATCTCCCACAAGTTTTCGATGGGATTTAAGTCTGGGGAGCGAGAAGGCCACGGAAGAACATTGATACTTTGCTCTGAAAGTCACTTTTTTGTCACGTGTGATGTATGAATCGACGGGTTATCGTGCTGGAAAGTGTAGTTTTCGCCACAAAGAAGTTCACCATATAGGGCTAGTTGATCTTTAAGAATATTCTTATACTTTTCGGAATTCATTCTTGAATGCACAAAAACGATATCGCTTTTCCCTTGAGCCGAAAAACCAGCCCAAACCATTACTGAACCTCCACCCATTTTGCGGCTCATTTGTACATCAGGAGACTTCCGTAAATCATGCCAATAATAGTGAAACACGTCAGGACCGTCCAAGGTTAAAATTTTTTCATCAGAAAATAACACAGAGTACCATTTGGAGGTCCAGGCCATACTTTGTTTAGCGAAGTTTAAACGGTCCATTTTGTGCCGCCTTAGAAGCGGTGGTTTTTCTTCAATTTTTTAAATTTCACATAGGAAGCATTATGCAACACCCTGCGAATGGTTCTCCTTGAACAATTCAGTTTCAAAGCATTTTTAATGCCTGTAGTGGTCATCTTATTCTGTGTAGCGAGCGAAAACACATGGCGTCTCTCTCTCGAGGACAAGCAAAGGGTACGTCCAGATCTTTTAATCACAGATGCATTAATTCCTCTTTTCAAAACATTTGAAATTGCACATCTTGAGCGTTTAATAACTTTTGAAATATTATTAAATGAAGCACCAGTTCCATTTAATCTCCAAATTTCGCGAATTTCACTTTCTTTTAATTGTGTACCTCGTGGCATGTTTGTAAATGCGTGAAGTCGGTTATTGTCTGCTTTAGTTAACTGCTGACGTCATAACAGCATGCAGAAAATTTGCATATTGCACATTATTTTCGAAAAAAAAGCAGGTGTTTTAATTAAAATGTTAGGGTGTCTTATAATTTTGTCCATGGTATTTATAATTTTTTTTATTAAACTCTATAAAAATATCGTTTCTGTAAAACAATTACGTGTGATAACAGAATAAATTTATGTTTTTGTCGTATTTGATAAAGCATTTTTAAGCTCTGAATCTTTTCTTTCACCGTATGTCAAATTAGGTAGGTGTCTTATAATTATGTCCACCACTGTAGAGCTATTGCGGAAATTACAAAATAATGCAGCATAGCAGCGCCACCTGTTGAGTTATTTACACCAAAATGTATGATCTCCATAGGCTTTTCAATGTTAAATTAACATTGAGAAGTGACACTAGAAATAAATAAGTATTGCGCTGCCGCGCAATACTTAAATAAAACGTCAATTCATGTCAAGTACTAACTGAATCTGAAGTTTTACGAAAATCCGTGCATTAGTTCTGGAGATTGAGCTATTGTAGAAATCGTGAAAAATGTTGCTTAGCAGCGCCACCTCTTGAGCGATTTACACCAAAAACTAATCAGCACCAATTTATATCAGGGGCTAACTGAATATAAATTTTTATTAAATTCGGTGCATTAGTTCTTGAGATAGAGCGTCCACAAAATTTGTGTCACATACAGACAGACAGACTCACTGACAGACATTTTGTAAAAACATGTTTTTCGGAATCTCTGACCACTAAAACGTGTAAATCCGTCGAAAAATTTCACGAATCCAATACCTTCTTCTTGTAAAGATATAAAAAATTAAAAACATAATAAATGTAAAAAAAAAGAAAAAAAAAACTAGTAGAGTTTTTAATAAAAAAATTGTTTATTCTCCTGCATTCTAGAACTCTGTTGGATCCCCTAGGTTAAATAAAACATTAATAATAAATGCTAATTTTGTTTCTTTTATTTAAACAAACAAACAAAAATGAGCTATTCAAACATAAAATATTTCCTTTAATGTCACAATGTTCAAATAAAACTTTCCTGTTTACATGAAATTTAATTATGTTCGATGTAGAGTGAAAAAGTTACTTCTAATTACATCTCATTAAAATATTTGAATCTAATTAAATAACGTCAAGGATAGATGTTCTAACTTAAAATAAAATTTGAAACAACTTGGTTAATTTCATTATCATAAATTCCAAATTTTTTTAAAAAATAATTTTATTTCGAACAAGGCCACATAAATGGGTTCCATATCAACATGCAATTTTTATAACATTTTTACTTATCTTTCGAATTCTTTCATGATTTAGAATATGTGATTAATTGAATGTAAACTACAGTCTGAAAAATTAACAAAAATTAAAGAATGATTGAAAAATAAAAGCAATAATCAGGAGTTGTATGAAATGAAATTTGTTTGTAACGAGAAATGACATAATGCGATGTTTGATTTGTATTCTAGGGCTGTAAATTAGTAAACTATGCTGAATTTGTTCATTATATTTTCTTATTGTAAAAGTTAGACCTTTATTAACCATTTGGAAAAATGGTTATTGTCTTCGGTCAAGGTAGGAAATCAGAAACATATCTGAAACTTTTTATTAGTTGAATCCGCATTTTATTCTTTTTCTGATTGTCTATACAGTAATCTGTATTTTCCCTTTACTTTCAACAGTGATCGATACTTCTGTTGCCACTATGACAAAAAAATAATAAAAAGTACAAAAAAAAATTAATAATTCAGAAACAAATTGAGATACAGCTTTCAAGCAAATTGCATTTAAAAGTACATTTTTTTATCTATACGACGGTGTAAAAAATAATATTGTGGGATGTTTAGAAGTTTAAGAATGAAATTTCATTTAAAATTGGTCCAGGAATATCAATGTTTAATCCATGACGTACGTAATGTATGACCAGTTCCGTAGAAGTTTAAAAATTTACAGTATCGAAAAATGTAATCCATGGCGTACGTAATGTAGGATCAACTCCGTGCGATTTTTTATGTCTTAAATTTTAGTCTTTGAAAAAATCATTTTCAAATGGTCGTTGTAATTTGTTAAATTGCATTTTTTTAAGTACTTGTTTCTTTATTTTCCCGCTAGTGTAATTTTGAGTTTTGGTTTTTCAAAGATAAAAAAATTATGCGTCAAGTTTAGATTATGAAACACTTTCCACACATTCAAAATAATGTAACAAAACTTCGCCGTTTAATAAGTTGAAATAGGATGTCTAATTAAATCATTTGGAAACGCATTACATATTTGAACCCAATTTCAGCAATTCCCATCTACAATCTGAAAATTATCCGAATATCCTTTGGGGCTTCCCTCTGTATGAAATATTGATTTGTATCTATAAACTACATGCATGCAAAAATTTAGTTCAGTTAGGAAATAAATACCACAGTTGAAATTCCACTTCAGTAATATCAGCTAATAAGAAGAAATGTTAGTGAATTATTCTGTGAAGCCTGTATACGAGATGCAGAATTTATAGTGAAATTGTTCTCGAAATCCGAAGAAATATTTAAAAACTACGTTTGCAGTGCATTTTATAGATGTTGTGATATTTCAAACATAATTAAGTTAAAAAAAGATAACTAAGGTGCATATCACTACACTGCAAAAAAATTCTGCCACTGGCATCTAGAAAATAAATTGTGGCTCTAGAAAAAATAGTTCCATGTCATCATTATAAATTCTAGTTCTCTTTTCTAGAGAGTTCTGGTGAACCCTAATATAATTCAAGCGTGTTTTCCTATTTTATCGTGGTCAAACGTATTTAAAAATCTCTGCAAATAAATGCGAACACAATAAGTGAGTTTTAGTAATTATAATTCTATCAGATGTAAATTTCCAGCTAGGCGAAAAAGGTCCGAACCAGGGATTTCTTAGGTCAGGGGTCCGAACCCAGATTCGAACCAGGGATTTCTTGGCTGAACTCGCCAATGCTCTACCATCTGAGCTATTCCGGACGAATCTGGTGGAACTTTTTCACCCAGCTAACCTTATTGATTATAGCATGTGGTCTGAAATCTGGTTCAGCTCAACAGAATAAATCGCAGGTAATGGAACTCCAGAAATCGCTTGATAAGTAATTACACTAGATTAATTTTAACACAGTTAATCTAACTGTGTTAAAATTAATCTAGCGTAACTATAATTCTAGTTTATGAATTAATTCTAGAAATCAAGTGATAATTTCTCACAATTCAAACGATTCATAATATAATGTATCGTTTCATCACAGAAAAATTCAGCTCGCAAAATGTTAAAATAATTGACTGACACCAGAATTTGCAAAAGAATTTCTTTTAAAATAAAAACTTGTTTTTCTAAATTTTCTTCGTAAAAACTAAATTTTATTAAAATATTCTTGGCGCCATTTGTCAGTATGGAATTAAGATCACCGCCCTCAGAAGGATTAAGTGGTGTGTACAAATTCTGTAGGCCATATACGGGGCTGCACAAAAGAATTTGTCCTTATTACTGAACTTAGGCATTAATTGCTAAAATTGTTATATGTTATTTAAATTTTTTATTTACATAAAACATTTGATTGTATGAAAATTGAAATTTCTTAATAAGAGTTTGTTACTGTTTCATAATCTATCCCTGATGCGTAATTTTTCGTTCTTGTTGTGGATGCAAACAATAACAGGCGATCCCACTTTAATCATCGAAAAATAAAATTTCTGTTTATCCCCAAAACTATTTATAGAAAAGAGCTGTTAAATTTACATAGTCATGTTTTAGACAATGTTAATTCTTTTTACATAAAACAATATGCAGATCATAACTCAAAAATATTTTGAACATACCTTCTGTGTAAAAAGTACCCGGAATTGTTAAATAAAACACAGAAAAATATTTTTTCATCAGAATTTATTTTGCCCCCGTCAAAGTAGACCCCCATTGAGTGTAATACAAATATGTCAGCGCGGAACCCCATCTTCCATACTTTTTAGATAGCTAGATTTTGGTATGGCCTTTAGTTCCTTCTGCGAATTTACTTTAATAGCCACAATTAATGCAAAACATTTTACTCGAAGTGGTAATTTTAGTTTCGTGAGCAGGAAAATGTCATATACGAGGCCATACCATGCGAGTTCGGCCCTTGGTAGATGACATTAATAAATGTTTATTTACTTTTATAAATTATATAAATTGTTTTGTTCTATAATTATTAATTAATGTTTTTTATTTATTGTTATTTCATTTAAAAAATAATAGAAAATAATTTAAAAATACATATGTAACTGGTATTAGAAAACGATGTTTTCGCCAAATTGTCGTAAAAGAAAATCACGCCAAACCCGGTGCGTATATGACATCTGTGCCAAATATTAAATAATGCGACAAACCATGGCATTTAATTTAAACTTCAAAGCAATGTTTTAATTTACCTCTCAAAAAAAAAGTATACTAACTAGCGAGTTAAAAAAAGCTATTGGCGAGATTTGCACCCGGCTAACGTAAAAGTACCAAGAATTCTTTGCGATCATGGCAACTTTTATGTAATTTTATTTGAAAAAAAAATTGATGTTTTAATCAAAATGGAAACCTTTCATTAGAAAAGCGAAGGGATCGGCCCGTAATTGTTTATGGTGGTTACATGACTTGAACTATTATAATTTAGTGAAATAATGGCGATAAAATAACATTTGGCGACTTATCACCTGTTCTTGGCTAACATTAAAGTACCAAATTGGCACCTGGAATTTAAAAAGCGAAGTTGTTCGCCCGGAACTAGTTACATGACTTAGGCTATTATTATAGATATTGTTTTAAATTGGAAAAACAGAGCAAAGAATAATATTTCCTTACGATTAAAAATTATTTACACTTGACTATTAAAAACTGAAAAAAAACTTTAAAATTACTATTAAATGAGTAGAGTACGTGTTAAAAGCAGGAAAATATTGAAAATTATGTCATGAATGTCATGAAAATTGTATTTACATGTGAATAGTAAAAGAGAAAGGAAACTTTAAAATAATAAATACATTAATATGCGTTTAAAGCAGTAAACTGTAGTAATTGCGTTACATTTAAAATGACCAAATAATAATAATAATGCCATACAGTTTAAATATATCTATGTGGGACATTAATTTCATATTTCGAGATGATATTTTTAATTAATGTTCCCAATTCTAAGACGTCGCGAATAATAATATTTCCTTTCTAAAAAGATAGGTATTTTCATGTGAATGCTAAAAAGAGAAAGAAAACTTTAGTGAAACTTAGGTCAGATTTAAAACGATACATTTAAAATGTCTGTATTGTATTATGTCAATCGTTTTATAACGCTGTTAAAAAATACCGGGAGGCAAAACTCTGTATACTTAATTCATTCTATTTTAGTTTCTTTTCAAATGTTTAACTAATCTTCTTTAATCAAACACGAAAACAACCACTGGCTGTCTTAACAGCAACTGATTCGGCCAAAAATTTTCGCAATCAATGGGAAATGAATGGAAATCCTTTTACAGGGAGATCGCCACAGGTTTTTTGATTATTATTCAATCCTCTCTAATCTTTATAAAGCCGATCAAATTAGCGTGTTTTCAGATTCTGCGGTGTCTGAACGGGGGTTGGCGAGCGTAGCTTGCAAGAGGAAAGCCCCCAGTCATTTTTAAAAACTTTTTTGATACTTTACCTGGAAAATAATGGGACCCGTACGAATCCTGTTAACTGAAGAAGACCAATTAATTGATGTTTTAAGCGACGAAACACTGGGCATTCATTTTAAATCTCTCACTTGCCCAAAATGCTGATTATCGATTTGAAAAGAATATGGTAATTTGAAGAAAAGGCAATTAATATTTCGACTTTCTTATGAGAAAAATTTGATTTCTCATGAGCTTTTCAAAATTAATTGCTAATTAAAACAAAATATCAATCTCGACTGGATCCAGTGGATGGCTTACGGCTTGCGATTTTCAATACAGATTCGAAAATAGAAGCAATAATTCTCTTTCCAATTTATACCTCATATTGAATTCTTATGATGTAAAAATTTTTTAAAGTATTTTTAATAAAAAAATATTTATATACATATGCATAAATAAAACCAACTATTGATTCATAAAAGTGTGTGTTTTATTCGAGGAAAGGGCATGTTTTACAAACAAACGCTGCCGTCAACCAATCTATCACTACATTTTAGTTGCAGTGATCATTGCAGGAATCGACATGGCGAGATAGGCCAATCATCTAATACACATGTTAAACGTAGGTCAATCAAATCACCCATACTCAACTCATGTTTACAATAGGGGCCATAAAGAACGGACAGGTGTTTCTTGCTATCCAACAGTAATTTGACCGACAGTGACATCAACTGCCCTTTCCTTATAAGGCAGAAACACCAGCACAAATCCCAAAAAGAATTTCCCTTTAACTACATTGACGATTAAAATTGTCTACTATCTATCCAGGGGTCACGACAAAATTTTACACAAAATTGGGGATCGGAAATCAAAATAGTTTGCACACCACTTCTTTATGCTCTTTATATGCCTGTGCGTTTGACATGCATGATTCACAGTAGGTCTTCTGCAACATTTTCAGTGTTTCGGATCATGAAATTTTGTTTGAAACACAAAATTTAAGGAAAGCTCTTTGTTGAACTGATTATTCCATTCTAAAAATCGCAGATTACTCTTAAGTATGGCTGAAAACACATCTGCTAACAGATGTGTTCACTAAGACATAGATGGTGCTCTCTCTCTCTCTTGTAACTCAAGAGAGTGGTCCCAACTTACAGAAAACAATTGTCGTGATATATTTTAAGGGAGTTTTTTATATGATAAATTCTGGGCACTTTTTACACAGAAGGTATTAACAATTTTCGTAATTAAAAAATATTTTTTAGGATAAAAAATGATCAGATTATATTTGGGCATCTTATTACTGCATCTTATATCACTGTATCTTGTTAAAATAAGATTTTAATAAAATGACTTTTTGAGAGGATACAAATTGAAGTTCCTCACGTGGATGTAATATTAACATCTTCAAATTTTAATTTCTTAAAATTCTTATAAAAATTTAACAAAAAATGTATAAAGCAGGGATCGTGTACTTCAAAGAATTTTTCAGAAAAAATATCAGTATTTTTTTTTTTTTTTATAGAAAAACAAGTCTAGGTTAAACTTGCGAAATTTCGGCTTATTTAAGAATGGATTTTCTATAAGAAAATACTGCTACCGAAGAATTTCCTGGTCTTGAAATTTCAGGAAAAGTACTACCCCAGAAAAAGTATTAGCTTTTCCAAGTATATTTTGATACAAGAAACTTCAATAAAGTGTCAAATGTGAGTTATGATTTGAAAGATTAGTGCGGTTTTAAATATGAAGACAGATGCTAAATCCATGCACAACATTTAATATGTAGATGGATCGCCAAAACTTGATTTGTTTATGTCGTACGTTGGAAGGTGTGTTAAGACTTCATTTTTAAACTTCTTTCTCCAAAGAGAAAACTTACATTGGTAATGCTTTAAAGGGATCATTCATATCTACAAAGAGCTTTTCTTTTTATGAATTTTTACATTAAAATATTTCAAGTGTTTTGTTATGTGAACCATGAAGGATAAATCTTATAACCATACTGAACCAGAAAACAATTTTGTGTCTTGATTTTCACAATAGTTTTTAAAAACTTATGTACTTCTGGATTCTAGTTATGACTCATTGGATTATATTGCTGGACCGCAAAGATAATTGTTGTGGGCCACAGGCGGCCAGCGAGTTTGACATAGTTTTTTTTAACCCCCTAAGATTTTCCTTTTTTTTTTTTGCAAAACAAATGGAAAATAGGGACAAGACGCCACTCTTTTTACACTATAATATTCGTCTTACATAATAAGAAAAAATAATGTCTGCTAATTTATAAAACAAAAATTACAGTTAAAATTAATTGGTATCCAAAAGCTTTTAGTAACAAAGCAAGAAAACTCTTTTCACGCGAGTGGCGTTCGGGCAAAAGTGTTAAGAGGTTAACACTATAATGACGGTGAGAGCCATTTTGGCCCCAACCATATGGATATATTTCGGTTCGAAGCGGATTTTTTTTATAATATAAGTTTAAAACACACCGGAAAAAACGCTAATTTAATAACTTAAACAGTTTTAAATAAAAATTCTGGTATTAATTTATGACGCCTTCGAGCCCCACCACTGTTTTAAACGCCCTAGATTCTCCATTATTATGGACACCCAATAATATATACTATATATATATACATATATACGTATATATATATATATATATATATATATATATATATATATACATATATATATATACAGGGTGTCCCTAAACTCATGGTACATACGCTAGGGGGTGATAGAACACATCAAGGCTAACAATATTAAATAGGAAACTAAGGGTCCCAAACGTCTTCCGAAGGAGATAGGTGCCTTTAAAGTTTAGGCACCAAAATTTCAAATGATTTTAAAAAACGGAAAAGTTGGTCGATTCGTTTGCGGTTTTCACTAAAACTATTCTTTATGTCAGTATTTTCTTGAAAATAAATTTTAAAGATACAGTTCAAAAAATGCCGATAGAGGGCGCTTTAGACTTTGGAGTAACCAGCAACTATTTTTTACTGTTATTTTTTGTATCTCCTTACATGCTTTCAAAAGCTCAGACTTAAACTTAAATTTTGAACTCAAAATCTGAATCGTTGGGAATGGTTAAGTAGCGCAAACTGAACCGTGTTCAGGAGTTAAAATTTCAAATGATTATAAAAAACGGAAAAGTTGGTCGATTCGTTTGCGGTTTTCACTAAAACTATTCTTTATGTTAGTATTTTCTTGAAAATAAATTTTAAAGATACAGTTCAAAAAATGCCGATAGAGGGCGCTTTAGACTTTGGAGTAACCAGCAACTATTTTTTACTGTTATTTTTTGTATCTCCTTACATGCTTTCAAAAGCTCAGACTTAAACTTAAATTTTGAACTCAAAATCTGAATCGTTGGGAATGGTTAAGTAGCGCAAACTGAACCGTGTTCAGGAGTTAAAATTTCAAATGATTATAAAAAACGGAAAAATTGGTCGATTCATTTGCGGTTTTCACTAAAACTATTCTTTATGTCAGTATTGTCTTGAAAATAAATTTTAAAGATAAAGTTAAAAAATACCGATAGAGGGCGCTTTAGACTTTGGAGTAACGACAAACTATTTTTTACAGTTATGTTTTGTATCTCATTACATACTTTCAAAAGCTTAGACTTAAACTTAAATTTTGAGCTCAAAATCTGAATCGCTGGGAGTGGTTAAGTAGCGCAAACCAAAAAGTGTTCAGGAGGGGGGTTCAAATTTCAACTCATGAACGTTCTCATTCAGTTTGCGCTACTTAACCACTCCCACCGATTCAGATTTTGAGCTCAAAATTTAAGTCTAAGCTTTTAAAAGCATGTAATGAGATACAAAAAATAACGGTACAAAATAGTTGTTCGTTACTCCAAAGTCTAAAGCGCCCTCTATCGGTATTTTTTTAACTTTATCTTTAAAATTTATTTCATGAAAGTAGTGACATAAAGAACAGTTTTAGTGAAAACCGCAAACGAATCGATCAATTTTTCCGTTTTTTTATCATCATTTGAAATTTTAACTACTGAACACAGTTCAGTTTGCGCTACTTAACCACTCCCAACGATTCAGATTTTGAGCTCAAAATTTAAGTTTAAGTCTAAGCTTTTGAAAGCATGTAATGAGATACAAAAAATAACGGTAAAAAATAGTTGTTGGTTACTCCAAAGTCTAAAGCGCCCTCTATCGGCATTTTTTGAACTGTATCTTTAAAATTTATTTTCAAGAAAATACTGACGTAAGGAATAGTTTTAGTGAAAACCGCAAACGAATCGACAATTTTTTCCGTTTTTAATAATCATTTGAAATTTTGGTGCCTAAACTTTAAAGGCGCCTATCTCCTTCGGAAGACGTTTGGGACCCTTGGTTTCCTATTTACTATTACTCGTCTTGATGTGTTCTATCACCCCTAGCGTATGTACCATGAGTTTAGCGACACCCTATGTATATATATATATATATATATATATACATATAATGATATTACGTTATATGGTGATTCGAAAGTGTGGTTAGTTTCGATGTCATAGTAGATGACTAATCAATCTGGAAGCCGTGCATTAGATTAAGCTGAAATAGAATGTTTCGTAGTAAATCAACATGGATGTTGGAATGTAGTTGCAGTTATCGAGTGATAGGCCAGGTAACACATTTATCCAGTGTAGGTTTCTCCGTAATAATTGTGACAATGCGTAATTTAAACTCAGGCTTTTATTGAAAGAGTTTTCGGCGGTGCAGTTTCCACCGATTCAAATTTAAATCAAGCCATCGCTTCGTAGTATTTAATCATGGGTAAGCAAACATAGATAATAGAAAATATCAGACGGCGACCAGGGGAAGTTATCAAAGTAGAAATACGACAAATTCTGCTGAAACACAACGAGCATCGACTTTTTGTTCCTCCAATGTAAATATACAAATATGACGTAGGTCGCGCTCTCAACCAATGGATAATTAAGAATGTCGCGTCATATAAAGAGTACGGATAGAGCAAGCGAATGAATTTGAAGGGAAAAAGGATAACATCAGAAATGCGCGCAAAAGTAAAAATGGAAGCTAAAAGAATATTCTCGAAAGAAAAAATGCGCGGAAATGGAACATTTAATTTAAGAATAGTAAAAGCGTAATATTTAAGCGATTTAGACAAGTGAGACATTAAATTAAAGGGAATTTAACAGAGTTAACGATAGAGATTATTTAAGGATAAGGATTTAGTGAATATAAAGTAGTAAATTAGAATAAGATAAGGAAATCGCGGAATTAGATCTAATAATGTAACATATATATGTTATATAAAAAATTTTACTTTTACTATTCATTTAAATTATTCTAAATTGCCGGCATATTCATTATTTCCTTTTTTTAATACGCTCTATTATTTATTTCTAGTTAAATTCCTATAAATTTAAAACGCGTATCTTAATCATAGATTTATTCCAAAACGTAATCTAAACTTTTAATCCCTTCATTAATTTTTATCGTCTACCAAACTGTAAAGTTCTGAACGCAGTTACTTATTTTTCGAATGTTTATCAAAGCCATTTTTACATTTTTATTCTATTTCATCTCATTTTCCCGCCAGCTGGGCGACCGCCTTTTTTCATCGAAATCCTTCCATTAGCGGCGCCGGGATTCTTTTCTGTGACGTTTCTTGGTCGCTCTCCATTGGCTGAGTGACGGATCGCAGTTTCACTTCCAGTCTCGTTCGTGATTTTGTTTGGCTAGCCTGAAGTTTTCATTTCAATCGGATTTTCCTCCGCGCATTCTAATAAATAACTAGAGCATGAGCTCAGGAGTAGATTTTTTGTGCTGTTGGATTGTTTACTTAATTTGTTACTCAGTGTCCTAAGTCGCGTAGAATATTCATTTCGTTAATTAACATCTATTTCGCATGAGTAACTAGTTCATGCTCGAGTGGAATGCTCTGATTTCTCATCCTGTGGGAGTTGTTTAATGTTGGTATGTTCTGATGGAATAAACAGTTTCCTATGACTACGTTTCCATGTTTTTAATTAGGAAAACCCCATATTTCTTCATACGCCTTTTTTCACCACTCACGCAGACTAATCAGCCTTGTCTTCATCATGAATAAATAAGAGTTTGATTGGACTCTACCAATATTAACATCGCTCTACAGCTGCTATATTTTCACACCTCCAATAGCGATGCTTGCACTAAGTGGTATGATTGCTATACAACATCACCAACGGCGGATTAACATGTGGTACTAATCCAGTAATATGTAATAAAAAACACGACGTGATTGTTCGACTTAACCCATTAAATTGTTTCGTAATAAGAAGCCGGCAAAGGATTATTTTGATTGTGACCAATAGAAATTGTGAAACCAATAGAAACCTTCGATGACACCTGGTAACCACGATTTGATATTCTACATTTACCCTGAATGTGCGTCTATATAGATGAAAGTCATTTTGTTTTCTTTTAATAAAAAGTTATAGGAAAGAAAGAAAACATCGATGTTTGTAAACAACCCAAGGTCGTAAGTTTTGAAAGATTTATTATTTATTTGTTTATTTTATATTCCACCATATTTCCTTATTTACATTTGTTCTATTACTGTTATTATTTATTAGAAAAGAAAATATTTACATTTGTTGTTTTATTTAAAGTTTATTTACATTATTTATTATGATTATACAATGAATCCATGTATAAATGAGTTGTCCCTCTTTTATGTTAATGCGATCGGGATTTGTTAAAAACTCTAGAGATAAAATGAGTGAAAGTGAAGTAAATATCATCTCTTTTGACCCAGGGTCAGAGATGAATATACAGTCCTGGATGAAACATTTTGACCAATCATGCATTTCTGATAAAAAAGATGAAAAACGGAAAATGCAAAATATCTCTAAATTTTTGAAGGAAGAAGCTTTAAAAGTGTTCATTAATGAGTGTCTAGAGTGTACTACTTTCAGTAAGATAGTTGAAATTCTTTCTAAAAAATTTATAAAAGTACAAGTTCCTAGATTTTCCGATTTTGCTTCTATGAAGCTAAATGATCTTAATGAATTAGAGCGTTATTTCAAAAAAAATATTGAGATTGGTAGAGAACTTCATTTATGTGAAACCATCATAGTCCAAGGTTTGACGGATGGTTTGAAGCCAGAATATCAGAATTATATTATTATTAACCCTCCAGAGAGCGCAATAGATTGGTACAGAATGGCTAAACAACTAGTAGTCATTCCCACTCTCATGTAAACAATCATAATGTTAGGAATAATTCTCAAAGTCATGGATCTTTCCAGTTTAATAACCAGGCTCCTAGACATTGGGTTCGCCCAAACCAGAATTTTCAAAGAACAAATTCTAATTTTTGGCCACAAAACCCTCTTAATGCTCAAAATTCTAGATTTGTTAGCTCTAGATTACATACTACTCATTTTCGAAATAAGTATCCTAGTCGACCATATCGAATGTGTATGAATAGGGTATACATGATGCTTTCCACTGGGAGAGGACTTGCATTTTTAATGTTGAACCTATGCAATCTTATGTTCCTCCTCCTAGTCAACAACAACAACCTAGTCATAATATATGACATTTATTCGTTAATGGATATGCAAATAACAAGGAGTTACCTTGTGTAATCGACTCTGGTTCTACAATATCAATTTTACCTTTAAAATTTGTTAAGTTGTTAAATGTTAAAGTTATAAATATTCCACCTATCATTATTGGCCAAGCCAAAGGAACTGTTGAAATAAACCAATCTTGTAATTTGTTGTTTAAAATAGGTAATGTGAAAAATATGTATTAAATTTTTGTTATGTAAAACTGATTTAAATTATGCCATACTCGGATTGCCAGACTGTTCTAAGTTTAACTTGGTTATAGATTGTAATAAATGTGAAGTATTACAAGGAAACCTTGTATTAAATCGATCTCAAAGCATATCCATTGATAAATTAAAGTTACTTCATTTTAATGTCAATGAAAAGTACCAGAGAGTGCAACCCGATTATGGAAATGTCATGATTCATCAATCCTTTGATCAAATTAATTCTAATGATTCTAAATCACTTGGGGAGGTAAATGCTATAGAAAATGAAACTCTAAGGGATAATATAAGGGATTATTTAGACATTTTTTCCAAAAATAAATATGATGTTGGAAAAATTAATATTGAACCGCAGCGCGTTTTTCTTAATTCTGACCTACTCATATCTATGAGGCCTTATCGCACTTCTGCAGTGGATGAAAAAGAAATTTCAGATCAAGTTCAATCTTTATTAGCTGCTGGTTTAATTAAAGAGAGTTATAGTCCTTATTCTGCCTCTGTTACTTTAGTTATGAAACGCAGTGAGGGTAAAAATAACTAGAATGTGTGTAGATTATCGTAAATAAATGCAATAATGAAAAATGATGCTGAACCTTTACCATATAGATGGAATTCTTGATAAATTAAGTCGTGCTCAGTATTTTTCCACTTTGGACTTAGCCTCTGGCTACTGGCACATCCTCATTCACCCAGCAGATACTGAAAAATTGGCTTTTGCAAACAATTTTGGACTTTTTGAGTGGAATGTTCTTCCATTCGGTGTCAAAGTTGGTCCTCCAATTTTCAATAGAACTCTTAGAAGAATTCTCACTAAATATAGAATTCATTTTGCTTATTATTATTTTGATGACATAATTGTTTTTTCCTCCTCTTTAGAAGAACACCTGCAACAACTAAACCAAATATTTGAATTATGTAGGCTTGAAAATATTAAACTTAAATTATCTAAATGCAATTTTGTTCAAAATAAAATTAATTTCTTAGGATATGAAATCAAAAATGGTACTGTAACTCCAGCTAATGCTAATATTGATGTCATAAAAAATTAAAAACCTCCTTCTAATGTAAAAGAACTCCAAAGATTTTTGGGATCAATTATTGTTTACCATAAATTTATAGATAATTATGCCAAAATCAGACACCCCCTAAACAGATTACTTAGGAAAAATACTTTGTGGGAATGGAATTCAAATTTCCAAGATTCTTTTCAGAAATTAAAGGATGCCTTAATGGCTAAACCTGTCTTAAAAATTTATGACCCTGCATTACCACTTCATATGTTTGTTGATGCCTCACAGGTGGCAGTAGGTGCAGTTATTAAACAACCAAATAATAATGGGTTTTTACATCCAATTGCTTATTATTCTAGAGGATTGAGAAGTTATGAACAGAATTACTTTATAACTGAATTAGAATGTCTTGCCATCATTGACACCTTAGATAAATTTTATCATTACTTCCATGGTGTAAAATTCATCATTCACACTGATCATGCATATCTTGTTTAGTTAAAGAATACTAAGCATTTGAGAGGTAGATTATTTAGATAGTCTTTGAAGTTAAGCATGTTTGATTATAATATTGTGTACGAGAAGGGATCCACAAATGTCGCAGCTGACATGTTGTCAAGAAACCCTGTTTTACATTATTTTCAACCCTTAACTTTTCTTCTAGACGTAAAAGAACTTATAGAGATGCAGGATAAAGATAATGTATGTGCCAAAAACTATCAAAATGAAAATGGGATTATAATAGTTAGAAAGAAAGGATTTCGAAAAATAGTAGTCTCCATGTCTTTAAGGAGAAAAATATTAAATGTTGCTCATGAAAAATTTGGTCATCCTGGTATCTAAAAAATGTTAAATTTAATTTCACCTAATTATTATTGGCCTGACATGACTCAGGATATAACTAATTTTGTCAAACATTGTGACATTTGCCAGAAAAATAAAAAACCCAGACAGAGAAAATTTCGCTTACTATAAGCTATGCCAACCACAGATCAACCTTTTGAATGTCTTTCTATTGATGCTGTGGGAGTATTCAATTACTATAACTCCACCAAAAATATCTATACATCATAATAGACCACGCGACTAGATATGTCTGGGCTTTTCCAACAAAAAGTGATACTACTGAATACTGTACTAATTGCTTAAAACAAGTTTTCAGTATTCGATGTCCTAAACAATCATTCTGTTTCAACAAAATTTTCAATGTACAGGTTGCCCAAAAAGTGTTGAGTGATAGGAATGCAGCTTTCACTTCATCTAGATTTAAAAAATGTCTTCGAAATCACAATATTAAGCAACGTTTAACATCAGTACATTACCCACAAACGAATGGGAAATGCGAAAGAGTGAATCAGTCAATAGTTACTAGATTAAAGTGTAAAATTAATTCTACTACCTCTAAAATCCCTTGGACAAAACTTTTGACAGAAGTAGTTAGTGAATACAATAATACGCCCCATTCCATAACCAAATTCCCTCCTGCTTATTTACTTTTTGGTCAATTACCTTAGGATTCCCCCTAAAACAAGATTATTACCCTCCTGTGAATGAAGCCCTTAAAATTGCTAAAACGCGTACTAATGAATTTCATTTGAAAAGTAAAAAATATTATGACCGAAATTATGTAGAGCCAAAGTTTGAGGTAGGAGATCTTGTAATTTATGAAGAGTTCAATTACCCGAAAACTAGAAAGCTCTCACAAGTTTTTACTGGTCCCTATAAAATTCTTAACAAATTATCTCCTGTAAATGTTCGAATTGATAGGCAAAGTCAAAATAGAAATACGGAAGTTGTCCATGTATCTAAATTGCGCCCCTACTTTTCACCAGATCAATTAAAATTATCCCATGAGAATTCACAGCAAATTAATGTTAAAGCCCTGACTTAATATTAAATTTAGTATAGTCATAAAATTAATTAAAAAGTAACTAAATAAATAAATTAATCAATGAATGCTTTTCTATATAACAGTGTGTTCTCGAAGGCCACGAGAACATTACTGCTGAAATTTTACTTGAATTAGTTGTTTACGCGGGCGTAAATGGGTTGATTTGAGTTGAAAATTTCTTATATTGAATTGAATTGAATTAGATTAGAATATTAAATAAATTTTAAATTCATATGTAAACTATGCATAAATGTTAACTCGATTAAAGTAACTTAAAAAATATCAATTATTGAACTATAATTATTAATACTAAAACATTATAGAATTTATGCGAATAATTGTTGATTATGCAAGTGTCCTGGATTTTAAACCCAACTTGTTTTTCTCTTGCTTACTTATTTATTTATTTTTTACTGATTGCATAACCATGTAGGAAATGCACGAAATATTTCGACACATATCGAAAAACACCTGTTAAGATTTTGTTTCAATGATATTGCTGGAGAATTTAAGAATTTATTTATTTATTATTATTTTTTTTTGACTTGGTATAATTTCATTTCTTATTGAATCTAGTATTGATAGGAGATTACTTTTTATGCTATGTAACTTTTTACTCAGCCAATATCATTGAGTGCAATAATCTCTTATTATTATTTACTGAAGTGATGAATTAAAATATGACTCTGAAATTATTGATGAGAAATTTGAGTTATTGTTATTATTGAATTAAATTTACTATTGCTAGATCTTGTATGATAGAAAGTATAGATAATTTACTATTGAATATTGAGATAAAAGAGAGGTAATAAAGAAAAATAAGCGTTATGAATTAATGAAGTTAATATATGAGATATCTGAGAATACTCATAAATTAAATATTGTGATAACATCTGAACATAATGAAAGTAAAATACTTACTAGAGAATTTATGGAAAAGTGGTAATAGTATGGTACCGCTATTATCATAACAATACAATACTATAGAGTGCATATGGCACTAGCTTTTTTTATAGTTTTTCTTTTGTCAAAAATGAGCAATAATTGAATTTCAATGGACTATAGCATAGTATCAGGACAATATAGCATCCCAGTTAAAAAACTGTAGGAGATTGATACTCAGTTGAAATTTTTGTACATAAATTTTAAAATTGTTATATTCATGTTTTACCTTTTATTTATATAACTTGTGAATTGTACGGAAAATTTCTACGTTATGGAGTTTAAGTTATAGAGATTAAACAAATGTTTAAACGTGATGTGGAAAGAGTGTAAATTCCTAAGAAAACTCCTAGACAATTCCAATATTGTCAATATCTGTTAATATTGTAAGTAATAAGTTGTTAGTGAAACAAGAGGAGATTATTTAGAATATAATTTACTCCATGTTGGAGAAATATTTATATTATCTTTGTAATTTTAAAAAACAATTCCCACAGTTTCGCGTTTAAGCAGTAACTTATTGATTGGAGAAAATTTTCAGACTACCGGGTAACACTATTGTAATCCGAGTTCATGCTTTTCCCCAATGAACTTGTGGGTCACGGAGCCACCAGTTCACCGGTTTTTAGGGAGGGGGGATACTGTTATATAAAAAATTTTACTTTTACTATTCATTTAAATTATTCTAAATTGCCGGCATATTCATTATTTCCTTTTTTTAATACGCTCTATTATTTATTTCCAGTTAAATTCCTATAAATTTAAAACATGTATCTTAATAATAGATTTATTCCAAAACGTAATCTAAACGTTTAATCCCTTCATTAATTTTTATCGTCTACCAATCTGTATAGTTCTGAACTCAGTTACTTATTTTTCGAATATTTATCAAAGCCATTTTTACATTTTTATTCTATTTCATCTCATTTTCTCTCCAGCTGGGCGACCACGTTTTTTCATCGAAATCCTTCCATTAGCGGCGCCGGGATTCTTTTCTGTGACGTTTCTCGGTCGCTCTCCATTGGCTGAGTGACGGGTCGCAGTTTCACTTCGAGTCTCGTTCGTGATTTTGTTTGGCTAGCCTGAAGTTTTCGTTTCAATCGGATTTTCCTCCGCGCATTCTAATAAATAGCTAGAGCATGAGCTCAGGTGTAGATTTTTTGTGCTGTTGGATTGTTTACTTAATTTGTTACCCGGTGTCCTAAGTCACGTAGACTATTCATTTCGTTAATTAACATCTATTTCGTATGAGTAACTAGTTCATGCTCGAGTGGAATGCTCTGATTTCTCATCCTGTGGGAATTGTTTAATGTTGGTATGTTCTGATGGAATAAACAGATTCCTATGACTACGTTTCCATGTTTTTAATTAGGAAAACCCCAGATTTCTTCATACGCCTTTTTTCACCACTCACGCAGCCTAATCAGCCTTGTCTTCATCATGAATAAATAAGAGTTTGATTGGACTCTGCCAATATTATCATCGCTCTACAGCTGCTAAATTTTCCTCGCAATAAACTGATAACTAACTGATAAACTAAAAACCTAAAAGATCCTCACAATAAACTGATTTATGCTATGGGTAAATTTTCCTCAGTCGATTATATCTACCTCTTCATTATCGTTTTTGAAATCTGTCTCAATGTGTACCAATCTTCGCTATATGCTATTTGCGATCTTTGTTTCATATAAAATAATCGTTGGTAAAAAAATATTAATGCTTTAAAAAATTTAACTGTACTGGTAAAAATATTTTAGTTTAATTAAGGGCAGTTGGAAGTCCCTATACCTACCATGTTAAATTAATGTACCTTTTCTGAGAAATTACCAAAGAGATTCACTTAAATTTTTTTATATACATAATATGAATAATTCTTAATAAAGCGAAGTCAATTTTATAAAAGGATATGCTTTAGTTATTTTTTAAAAATGTGTAATAAAATCCATTTTTAAATAACAAAAAAACTTGCATTTTTCTAAAGAAATTTTTTTAAATAAAAATTTTGTACAAATGTTTGTAACAAAAGTTTACTTCAGATTGATCAGAGATATGTGAGAAATATTCTGTCAAGATTGCAGATTGCAAATAATAACGTGTAGTAGTTTCTATAAAAAGGTACATCGAAGCTAAAAAAACAACATTTTCAGAAAATTCAGTTTAAAGTTTACGCATGTAATGTTTATGTATGATGTTAACAAACTGAATTACTTAAATTTCTTTAACTTCATGTTGTCGTAGAAACAAAATTAATATACCATTCATAAAGGGAAAAATAAAAGACTCAAAATATTAAAAGAGTAAAAGAACGACTTTTTTCAAAAATTTTACTTCCAACTGCCCTTAAATTGTTAAACTTTGAATATTTCATTCGTCTTCTTTGCTTAGTTTAGCCTTTTTTTGCCACAAACATTAATGAAAATTTAGCCGTATTTTAACCGTATTAATGCCATATTAAACAACGTGTTTCAATATTCTTGGTTTAAAATGTAACATAATTTAAATAAAAAAGTCTTTAAACTCACTGAAAAGTGAAAAACCTTCTAGCAATAGCAAAATACTTCATTTCATAACTATACTGTATTTCATTATTATTTATGCATCAGAAAGTTTCCAATTGCAATATTTCTTAAATGAGGGTATAGTAATTAACGACTAAATCGTTATTTCACCTTAAAGCAATTTGATGTTCATGCATGATTAAATAATTTTAATCTTTCATTTCTTCTTAACTCGAGAATTTTGAATTCTATATCTTTGAAAACGCATTGTCTAAACTCTTTAATTAACTTAATTAAAACTTGCATAATTAATGCTGACAAAAGTCATAAATAAAAATTAATTTCTCTGTGAATTTACTTATTGAATTCAAAAATGAACTGATACAGAGAATAACTTAGTAACTAATTCAGGAATTATACATTTAATTGATTCTGTAAATGAATTCTCAATCAGTTAACTTAGAATCAGTCTTGTTTATCGAAAAGTTATAACCATATTTTAAAAATTTTAAATCCATTCACATTAATACATATTTTACTGATACAAGTTATACGACAATCAATATTATTTGAGTTTATTCATATAAACAAATAATTAAATATATATACAGGGTATCCTTTCTTATTGTTGGCCAATCCCTAATTACTAAACCGTTATTTTCAGGGTAATAGTTCAAATTTCAAAAAGGTTTTAAATGTCATTGTTCATCATATGAAAATACATTTATTATTTTTTTAAGTTGCGAAATCAAAGTTTTTATGTGGCTCTTCGGTCCTTTAAGTAATATTGAGAAACAACTTTTTTATGCCTCGAGAAGTAAAAAAGTAATACACGGGGAGGCAGCTGCAAAGACCATCACCTCATCGAGTTGACGGCTGAAATTCCAGGATTAGACAGAACTCGATTAGCATATTAAAATGCAATTGGTCTCCAAATCATATCTTGGTGGAAACCATCTGCAGAATCGATTTTAGTGCTTGATCGGTAGGTTTAGCATTGTGTTTTTTTCCACCCACAGGTATAAGAACATGGAGAACTGGGAGCACGAAAACCCTATGGTAAACCTACCAGTCAACCACAAAAATCGGGTTTGCAGGTCTTTTCTTCCAAGATATGACTTGGCAGACTAATTGCATTTTAATATGCGAATCGAGTTTTAACTTATACTGGCATTGCAGTCGTCAACTCGATGAGGTGATGGTTTGTGTAGCTGCCTCCCAGTATATAATAATTTAATTTTTCTAGTACTAAAACTTGCCGACTTATGATGCTTTGAATTTTATGAGTTTTTAGCATTTTCTGACTTTAGAAGCAGAAGAAAGAGTTTTCATTAATTAAAAATTAAAGTTTTTTTCAAGAATTTTTTAGAAATTTTGATTAAAATGAAGTTTTTTAATAATATCTTCAAAATTTCAAAGGGTAACTCAAATTGAAACAGGAATTCAAGTATAAAAATAAATCGATCAATCAAACAGTTAATAGTCATTATTATAAACTTGTTCACTTTAATAAAAAAGCTCCATGAGTTTGAAAGCCTCTTTATTTGCATACTGGATTAAATTTCTTATCAAATTCGGCTTAGAAAGTGATACGATTACTGAAGATGAAGGTGTCGCTCAAAACGCAAAAAAAAAAAAAAAAAAAAAAAAAAAATAAAATAAAAACACATATCGGTCCATGTTAGTAGGTACTTTTTTTAGGTGCGTTCTTAATTATATAAATACGTAGCACTTTTAATCGTCGTTCGGTTTGTCTGTCTGTCTGCCCGTCCGTCCGCATACAGCAGAACAAAAACTACTCAACCGAATGGTCTGAAATTTTAAATATATAATTGTTGCAAAACTTTGTCGAGTCATTTCAAATTTTATGAAAATCGATGTATAGTTTACGGTCAATGGGAAAAAATTATTTCAAGTGCATTTTAATGAAGTTACAGCGCTTCGAACAGAATGAAACTGATATGCAATTATGAAATGCACTTAAAATATGCATTTAGTACAATGTTCGGTGGGAAAAATATTTATAAAACTAGTTATAGTGCGAACGCACCTCATTTGCCACGTTTGACGTGCAACTTCCAGCTTGTTTATCTAGAAGAATCGACCGACAAAACCAATTTTGCCAAGTTATACAAATTGACATAATTTTTATTTTAAATAACGAAAGAACAAATAAATTAGTATAACATTAATAAATATACAAATAAAACTTCGAAATAAAAATCACTTGATGACGTAAACATGTGTAAGTTACTTAAAGTCAAGTGAATCTGTAATTTACGATCAACCATTATTGACATTTAATCTTATAGTTTGGTGATAGATTTTTGGTCGACGGGATAACTAAGTAATACACAAAATGCATATGTAACTGGTATTCGAAAACGAGGTTTTCGCCAAATTTTCATTAAAAAAAAAAAAAAAAAAAAAAAAATCACGCCAAACCTGCGGTGCGCGTATGTGACATCTGGCCAAATGTTAAATAATGCGGGAAGAGTTCCATATTGTGTGCTGGTTTTTTTGGCGAGCTTTTTTTTTGGCATTAAATGAATCGATGTGGTTGCGATCTTCAGCCTTTGGGGTTTCTTTTTTCTGGAATGAACTTTATTCATATGTTTTTTGCGTATTTTTTTTTTTTTTTTTGCATTTAGCCTATATTTTTCGGAAAAATATATAACTTTTGTTTAAATTTGACATGTGTGGTGACGATCCATCACCAACACACTTGGTCACGCGACAATAAAGTGGTAGTACAAATGATAGAAATATTACCCGATCCGCGTTGTGAAAGATCAAAAGAGGGTAATATTAATTAATAAAATAGGAGGAGAATAAATTTTGAATAAAATTATACGTCAATACTCAGAATCGACTTATTTAACGTTAAAATTTATATTCAGGATTCAGTGGGTGGCATAGATAATTATTCGATTAAATATTTTCTAAAATTAAACTTTCAAAACTCATAAATTTAATAAACCTCTGTAAAGAAAGAATAAGAATAATGCATCAAAGAAAAGATAGGAAATGCACATGTGAATCAAAGTTTATTATTTTCAAGCACATAACTTCCATATATCAAACATAATTACTCTTAAATGCATATTGATTTGACAGCATACTCAGTTACATGAGATCTCATAACAAGATAATTATGAATCATATCTTTGTGGAATTTTGGATTCAAAACGTTGTTTGAACTTCTCACAGCACAAATAGATGGGCTTCTTAGCCAAGTTATTAACAAATTTCCAACGTTGATATTTTAATGTTATGGTTAGTCCATAATAATGACAAATACTCATAACTGCATTAAAATTTTGCCTATAAAATATTAGACACAGAAAATCCTACGCACAAAACATAAATATATAATAAAATAATGGTCATATATTAAGTAATAAACTCACCATATACCTCAGACGAAAGGGGCGAAAACACTTCCTGTAGAGCACTGATAGTTCTTATCACTAGGTAGATTAGGTCCGCACCTTTCAAATTTTGAAAGTCACTTTTGACCGGACACATTAAAGTTCACATAGTCTCTTTTGGCTGAACTCTTTATACAATCACTGTGATAACTGGAACTTTTCGGTGTGGCAACCCATCTCATCCGCTAATGGCAATCAGGAAAATGGTGGTGTGGCATCCCATATCATCCGCTAATGGCAATCAGAAAAATGGTGGTGTGGCATCCCACCTCATCCGCTAATGGCAATCAGAAAAATGGTGGTGCACTCCGAGATCAGACTTCTTTCCATATCCGATACAGGGTGATGCAGGATTTCGCAGACTTCAGCTTATCAACCTAGCCCTTTCGGTCGCAAGACTAATCCCAGAGCTTCCTTCAGGAGGTGTGACATAGGTGGAAGACAAAATCCAAGTGTCTCTTTTTTTTTTCAAAATCTTCCTCCACAAAAAATGGGCGTATTTCATTAGTACAATATGATTTTTTTTTATTCGTCGATTGGTGCTTCTCTCTTACTGGTGCGCCTGATCTCTTGGCTGTGGTTCGCTTTTTTTCCCTCTTCTGGGCGTCTCCGTATTTTTCCAACGCATAGCTAATTTTTATTCTTCGTTTACGGGGATCTGACGTCACCTGTGAGCTTCGGACCCCCTCTGCCACACACGATGGTACCAATAAATCGTAGCCCTGTCAGTGCTAAGTGCATCATAAATAATTGTGACTGGCTTTATTATTAACATGTCTCATATGGCGTGCATGTGCCCTTCCTATAAGTTTTATTGCCCTATTTTCGTCTGAAGTATATGTGAATTTTTATCACACTATTAATTTTCATATAAAATATTACAAAATTCTTAATTAATTGCCATATTACGAAATACATTCAATATTCACAAACCTTAAATTTTTACAAATGAAATGATACCAAAAACATATATATGCATCCATATCTTTATTATAAATTATGATTTTTCTTTATCTAAATACTCTTAAGATTTTTTACAAATTAATTTACTTTATTTATTTTATAAAGAAATATTTGTCAAAATGCCATTTATTATTTTCTCTTGAATAATAATAGGTTGTTCTGTTTTGTATAAATATTTTAATTGTATAACAAGCTGTGTGTATAGATTTCTATACCACAACATGTATAATAAATATAATAAATACAGGGTTGTTATAATTAAAGTTCGCCTATTCAGAAGGCTCTAGAGTCAGTTCTATGGCTTCAAACGAAACAAAATTTCACTAGTACGTAGTTGAAGAGATGCGCTCTGCGAAAATAGAAAAAAAAATTAATTACATTTTTCGTCAGCAGGTGGCACTGCGCCAATATTTAAGGCGATGTTTGCAGATTCATTATATCAATTTCAGTCAATCCAGACGAAGCACACAAATTTAAAACTTTCAAAAAACTTCGAGGAACTGCGAATTGTTATAATTAAAGTTTACCTAATCAGACAGCACTAGAGCCTGACCTATGACTCCAAACAATACAGAAAAATGAATATAATTTCATGTGATGTAATTCTGCATCAACAAAAATAAAATATGTCGCTTGGCAACGAGAAATAACGAAGAATAACATTACGTATGCTCAATGAATCCTCCACCATTTTCAATAAAGCATTCCATTCTCAGAATTGTGCTTTCTACAGCATTGCGTAAACTGTCCTGTGAGATTGAGCGAATATGAAGTCTAATACTGTCTTTCAGATCAGAGTTTGTCTGACATCTGTCTTTAGATACAGAATCTTTCAAAAATCCCCACAACCAAAAATCGCATTGTGATAGATCAGGAGATCGTGGTGGCCAGACTGTTTGAAAATAACGACTTATGATGCGGTCTTCTGTAAAGTGGCTTGTTAAGAAAGTCCGAACTGCTATAGTAATGTGCGGTGGTGCACTGTCTTGCGTAAACACGATATTTTGAAGGCAGCCTCGCTGTTGCAGCTCAGGAATAAGAAAATTTGACAACATATTGAGATACCTTCTCCCATTTACGGAACATGTAACGGGTCCTGTGGATGTTAGTTCCTCAAAAAAAATATGGCCCTATCATAAACGTAGCTGTGAAACCGCACCACACCCTCACATTAGCTGCATGCAAATGAACTTCTTGGACAACATTAGGATTCTCTTTCGCTCAAATTCATCAGTTGTGTGTGTTCAATTGTACGTTTAAATAAAAATGTGCTTCATCAGTCCATAGAATATTCCAGGGCCGAGAATTGCCCACATTCATTCGTGCAAGAAACTGTAGTGAAAATGATAGCCGATTTTCGGTATCACCCTGTATTAGTTGTTGCACCCTCTGAATCTCGTACGGATAGTAGCGCAAAATTTGGCGCATCACTTTTCTCACAGTGGAAATCGGCATATCGACTTCATTCGCAATAGCTGGCACACTTGCATTACCAAATGATGACTGGCTTGCTAAATCCACGGCAGCAGTAGCAATATCTTCAATGCTAGAAATGTCTACCTTTTTTTCGTCCTCTGCCAGGAAGAATGTCAAGTTTTCCTGTTTCCCCGAACTTTTTAATCATTTTGTGAACTGCACGATCCGACATTGATCCTCGTCTAACATCTTTTAGTTTCCGGAATTCTCGAAGAACTGCAGCTGCGTTGCTGTTATTTTGATAAAATAACTTTACAAGAAGTGCCTTTTCTTTCAAAGTTACCATTCTCCACAAAGCGTAGATTCTCAAATGCTTTCCAGAAACAATCAACTGTTCCAGTGTCAAAGAAATCACAGACACACTTTATCAGCAAGATTTAAATCGTCAGGTGGTTAGAAGGGTATTTCAAGTTTTCGAAGTTGCGACGTCACTTTGACGTCGTTCGTCGAAAATTTGAATAAAATGTGATCTTTTTCAAGCGTTGGGTGAAATTTTGTGTGTTTCATCTGGATTGACCGAAATTGATATAACGAATCAGAAAAAGTTTACTTTTACCAACTGTGAAATAAAATTTCCTGTATTTTATTTTTAAAAAATAAAGGAATCTGCAAATATCGGCTTAAATATTGGCGCAGCGCCACCTATTGACAAAAATTTTAACTAATTTCTTTTTTCGATTTTCGCAGAGCGCATCTCTTCAACTACGTACTAGTGAAATTTTGTTTCGTTTGGAGCCATAGAACCGGCTCTAGAGCCTTCTGAATAGGCGAACTTTAATTATAACAACCCTGTACATAAAATATAAGTACATAATATTTATTTATAGGTGTTTATATAATATGTATGTGTAAGGTATATCTCTATACGTAATATATATAAAACTGTCTGTATAAACATCGTACTTTTTTTAACATGTGACATATATAACATTTATTAAATATATATATATGTTTACAAATATTTAAAGACCATATTTTTCCGACATCCTGAAAAATTTTATCAGACTCTAAAATAGCTTTTTGGCGCCATTTTGGATTCATTCGCCAATCGCGCCAACCAGCACGCAATATGGAACTCTTCCCAATAATGCAACAAACCATGACATTTAATTTCAACTTCAAATCAATGTTTTAATTTACCACTCGAAAAAAAAAATGCTAACTGGCGAGTTGAAAAAATGCTATTGGCGAGATTTGCACCCGGCTAGCGTAACAGTACAAAGAATTCTTTGCGACCATGACAACTTTTATATAGTTTTATTCGAAAAAAAAATTGATTTTTTAATCAAAATGGAAAACTTTTGGCACAGATGTTATATACGGACCCATATTGGCGCGATTTTTTTCCTGACGCCAATGTCATATACGCAACGGGTACTTAACTGGCGCCAAAGTATTGTTGTTTTGCTTGATATGGTAAGCCGGATGTTGTTGTTTATGCTGTTGATGCGTTCCCCAAATTGGTGTCCGAAAAATATCGCGCCAATATCGTATATGACATCTGTGCCAAAGTTTCATATGAAAGGCGAAGGGATCAGACCGTATTTGTTTATGACAGTTGATGAACTATTATAATATAGATGAAATGTTGGCGATAAAATAATATTTGGCGACTTATTACCTGTGCATGGCTAACATTAAAGTACCAAAATAACACTTGAGTATAAAAAGCGAAGTGGCCCGCCCGAAACTGTTGATGATAGTCACATGACTTAGGCTATTGTTATAGAGATTGTTTTAAAATACAGGGACACAAAGACTCTGTATACTTAATTCATTTTATTTTAGCTACTTTTCAAATATTTATATTGTTATAGAGATTGTTTTAAAATACCGGGACACAAAGACTCTGTATACTTAATTCATTTTATTTTAGCTACTTTTCAAATATTTAACTGATCCTCTTTAATCAAAAACGAAAATAACCATTGGATGTCTTAACAGCAACTGATTCGCCCTTACATTTTTGCAACCAAAGGGAACTGAATGGAATCCCATTTACAGTGAGATCTGCACAGCTTTGTTCAATATCATACAATCTTCTCTTATATTTTTAAAACCCATCAGATTATCGTGTTTTTAGATCCTGCGGTGTCTGAACGGGGGTTGGCGAGCGTAGCTTGCAGGGGGCAGAGCCCCCTAGTAACAGTATAAACATTAACACTTGTAACAGAGCAAACTACAACAAACATTTTTTATACAAGAAACGATCGTCGAAATCCCTTTATTTAGTCAAAAATACAGGATGTACATGATTAAACGACCATATTTTCTACAGACGAAACTATTGTTCAGAATGTTGTGAAATTTTGTGAAGGCCATAATAAAAGTATAGGAAATTGGGCAAAAAAAAAAGGGTAAAATAAGTCAAAATGTGCCAGAAGGCATTTTTTAACGAATTACTTATTTAGCATGCATTTACGATAGTTTAAAAATTTTATTACAATCAAACATGTGCCACATGACGGCCATCATTTTCAAATACCATCTGGAATCTCAATATAGAATGTTCCACTGTTGACCGCAGTTTGTTCTGGGAAAAGCTAAGAACATGTCTTGAAATGCTGTCTTTAACATCAGATAAAGTTAATAAATAAAATTTCTAAACCATCGTAAATGTATGATAAATGTGCAAATCCTTACAAAACACCATCTTGTGGCTAAATCTTTAACTATTTTTTTTTTCGCCTAAACAAATTCCTATTCCTTTATTATGTCTTTCACAAAATTTCACAATATTATGAACATTAGTTTCGTCTGTAGACAATTTTAAAGTAGTGTTGTTTAATCATTTATGAATCTAATACGAATCTGTATATTTGTTCGCTATTGTAACATTGTACAAATTTTAAGTGGTGACAAAATAAATCTACAACAAATAATTATTGTATAGAAAACCGGGGTGTTAATCCATTTATGCAGTCAAAAAGACAGGTTATATGACTTCATTCCCAATTCAGATATTTGTTCATAACTTTAACAGAACTAATTTTGAATGCTGAAAGGTGTAAATTAAAACTTTAACACTTTATGTACTGAATTATGAATTCATGAAAATTTTGTCTTCTAAAGCATTTTTCGTGAATTTTTGAAACTACATTAGAAGATTTACATAATCATTTAATAAATTTTAGAAGGATTTTAGAAAGATTAATTAAATGTGAATTTATAGGGATTTTGTGCAATATTTATAACCCCACTCAAATATTTTGTTTTAAATATTTTTCTTAGTATTTTGTAGAATTGGAAATGTAAAAATATAATGTTCTTACAATAGAAACATAGAAATATTTCCTAACTGAAAAATCCCCCTCCCTCCAACGCCAACAAAGCTGAAAAGATTCAAAGGCAAAAGAAATCATCCTTTTAAAAATATTTTCGTTTTGTGTTACCAATAATGCTTTTGGAACAAGATAAAGTAATGCATCTATAACTCATTCTAAACTGTGTTACTACTAATCGATGTAGTAAATGAATTTTGTAACAAGTTATTTTAATGGTACTTATAAGTACCGTCAGTAGATAAAGGGTTAAAAAC
Organism: Maratus speciosus; assembly: GCA_963932465.1. NCBI lineage: Eukaryota > Metazoa > Arthropoda > Arachnida > Araneae > Salticidae > Maratus > Maratus speciosus. The sequence continues at coordinate 247,462,190 of OZ010792.1, forward strand.
AGTAAAAAAAATATATTCGACTGTTTATATGTTTCCACACTACCCGAGTCATTTTAAAAAAAAATAAATAAATAAAAATATTACAAAATCTAAAGGTCTATGAAATATCATCATTCAGTTTTTCCCGTACTCGTTCATATTATGTACGTTATTTTTTAAAATTTTATTTAGATATTTATTTTTATTTTCATAGCTATTCATTAGCACGAGTCATAATTTTGGTAAGTTACATAATGGTGCATCATTATATATTGAATTTTTGGGTGTTACAATTTCTATGGTTTCTCTTATGGATGGATAGTATAGGTTGTTGGAAAAAATTGTCTTACTTTCATTGAAATTTATTTGGGTAGTTTCTTCTTGATATAATCTTGCTAGGGCTGTGGTTTTTCTATTATATTTAATATCAGCTACATGCTCCTTTTTCTATATTTAAATTTTCAGCTAGTCATACCAATATAGCAATTCTTTGATCCATCTGTTCTAATAAATGACATTTCATATACTTTTGAATATTTCTCTAAGTCAATTGGGTCAATTTTAGTGCGAATGATATTCTTTAACTTCGGAGGTCGTTTGGCTAGTAAGTAGGTATTGAAACTCTTAAGACTGTATTTTAATTTCTCAAAAAAGCTCGGAAAACATTGAACAGTATAAAGTTTGTATTTTTGTGAATCAAATTTATGTTCAAGCTTCTTATTATGTATCTTCTTTTAAAGTTTTAATTTGCACCTTTTTGTAATTAAAATTAGTATATTATTACAACGTGTTAATTTGTTATATATTTAATAGAACTCAAGGAACTAACTTTAAAAGATAGTACAGCAAGATACAACAAACAACTTTGTATAGAAAATCAGGGTGGTAATCCATTTATTCAGTCGAAAACATAGAGTGTATGATTCCAATCCAAATCCGGATTCGTGAACTTAAGTTTAATAGAACTCGTGTTACAAACTTTAAGGGGAGATAGAGCACACTATAAAAACAGTTATTGTACAGGAAACCAGAGTCTTAATCCATTCATTCAGTAAAAAATACGAAGTATCTCATTCCAATCCGAAACAGGATTTATTTTTATAACTTTAATAATAGTGAAGATACTGTGTATCCATAATTAAACGACCCTATTTTAAAGTTGTTTACATACGAAACTATTGTTCAGAAAGTTGTGAAATTTCGTAAAAGATATAACAAAGGTATAAGAATTTCTTTGATAGAAAAAGAATGTCCAAAACACAAAGTGTATGATTCCAATCCGAATCTGGATTCTTGAAGTTAAGTTTAATAGAACTCGTGCTACAAACTTTAAGGGGAGACAGAGCACACTACAAAAAACAGTTATTGTACAGAAAACCAGAGTTTTAATCTATTCATTGAGTAAAAAATACAAAGTATCTCATTCCAATCCGAAACAGGATTTATTTTTACAACTTTAATAATAGTGAAGATACTAGGTGTCCACAATTAAACGACCCTATTTTAAAGTTGTCTACAGACAAAACTATTGTTCAGAAAGTCGTGAAATTTTATAAAAGACATTGCAGTGTCCTGAACTGAACTCACTAACACTGCTAACTCCATGGTCCAGCTGAACTAAGACTTTAACTGTGGGCTTAAGTCTAACGGAAACCGTCTCTGCGTTGCCTGAACTGAACTGAATTCATTCCTATTTACTTCCTCTAGTGAGCTCGTGCTAGTTTGACGCACTTTATCTCGCTCACTTTTTCTGTATGTTTATAATATATAAATCGTAATTTGTTTAAATAATGTACCTGGTAGAAGCTTTTCATCGTTCCTCTGGCTACAAGTCAGACAACTTTAGCATAATGTTATTTTATATTAAACAACTTCATTAAGTAAATACAAATAGCAACCGACATGTAACAATTGAAGCTGTAGTGGTGACCCTTAGATATATTGAACGTTTGATTGCAGCGATGCAATCTTTTGACATCCTTCTGGGACTTTTTCTTGATTATCAACAGCGTATCTTAGTTTGTTGATTATGATATTTCAACGAATTGCACGTCAATATTTTCATTTTTTCGTGAATTTTGCCATCGTTACGGACTGTTTACTTCGTCGTAAGCCGATAAACCACATCTGCTAATTTAAGGGGATGCAGTAATTGACAATCCGGGAGCCTTCATGGTAAGACCTCATATTACTCCTGTCAACATTAGTTATTTGAGTTTTTACTAAAAATTTGAGTTTTTTTTAATTTGTCATGCCAGACGACGCGGTTCATCCCGAACTTCAGATTCATAAAGTAGGCCTAAAGCTGCCACATTTTTTGTATAAACACTCTATATTGTGGTTTGCTAATATAGAAGCACAATTTGTTGTTTGGGGCATCACTCAAGATGCAACTAAATATTACTGTGTTATTTCGGCCCTCACTTCAGATATTTTAAATTATGTCAGTGATATAGTGTTAGCACCTCCCCAGACAGATAAATGTGAGACTCTTAAAGCACGCCTTGTTTATGATTTTTCGACTCTCAGCAGAGACAAATTAAAACTGTTCTTTCAGAATTAGTTTTAGGGGATGACAAACCTTCACATTTATGGCGCAAGATGAAGCAACTTGCAGGGAAAACACTGGCTGAGGATTTCTTAAAAACGCTCTGGCTACAGCGTTTACCCACGCAGGCCCAAGTTATCCTTTCTGTATCGGAAGATAGCTTTGATAAATTGGCTTTAATGACTGACAAAATACATGAGACCGCTGGCGCGAGAATTGATGAGATGCATTGCCCGAAAGCTCCACTTTCCGATTTCAGTCAGTTACGTTGTCAAATTGCAGAACTCACTAAACAGGTTGAGCATCTTTCGCGAAGCCTTGAGCGGCAAAATAACTTCCATAACAGATCTTTTTCAGAGCGACCACGCTCAAAAACGCCTAAATACAGGGGTTCGCATGACCAGTGCTGGTATCACTTTAAATTCGGGGAGGCCGCTAGACGGTGCAAATCCCCATGTAACTACAAACGTCCGGAAAACTAGAGCAGAAAGCGCATAACATGGCGCAATGCGATTTCCAACCAAATAACAAAAGTCGCCTTTTCGTATCTGACCCAATTTCACAACTTTCATACCTAGTGGATAGTGGCAGCGATGTTTGTGTATTAGAGTATCACAAAACGATTTCCAAATTAAATAACAATGTCATTAATTATACCCGGAAAATGGCTCTACCATTTAAACATATGGCATTAAAATAATAATTCTAAGTTTAAATTTACGTCGCAAATTTCAATGGCCATTTGCCCTTGCTGACATTAGCAAGCCGATTATAGGCGCAGATTTTTAACGTCACTATAGTTTGTTAATTGATCTCAAACAGGGGTGCTTCCGAGATCCCCTTACTAAATTGGTAAGCAGTGGGACAAAATCAACAGATAATACTCCACATTTTACAGTAGGAAAAATACAATGATGTTGAATGCCCGTACCCTAAATTGAAAGACGTGAAGCATAATACTGTACATAGGATTTTAACCAAAGGGCAACCAGTTTTTGCACGTCCGCGTAGGCTTAACCCAGCAAAATTAGCTGCAGTTAAACGTAATTTGAATACATGTTTGAGCAAGGGATATGCAGACCAAGCATATCTAACTGGTCTAGCCCATTGCACCTTGCCCCGAAAGACTCTGGAAAAGATTTTCGCTCTACTGGTGACTACAGAGCTCTAAATCGGATAACAACACTAGACCCATACCCTGTCCCCTCCTACAGGATTTTTCAAGTCAATTAGACGGGAAAGTTATTTTTTTCTAAAGTGGATTTCGTTAGGGCATATCATCAAATCCCAGTCCACCCAGATGATATCCCCAAAACTGAAATTACTACACCATTTGGTTTGTTCGAATTTTTATATATGCCTTTCGGTTTGTCTAACGCAGATCAAACTTTCCAAATATTTATAAATGAGGTGTTGCAAGGTTTTGACTTTGTTTTTGATTATCTGGATGACATATTAATTGCAAGCAGTTCGGAGGAAGAACGCCAAGCACATCTCGAATGTGTTTTTAAAAGGCTTTCCGCGCATGGCATCCGTATTAATTTAAAGAAACGCGTGTTCGGTGTTCCCGAATTATCTTTTTTAGGTTATTTGGTAAATAAAGATGGAATTAAGCCTCAGCGAGAACGTGTTGAGTCAATTTTAAAGTATGAGTTACCTAAAACTGTAAAATAATTCCAACGTTACCTTGGTTTATTAAATTATTATCGAATAAATGTACCACATGCTGCACATATTCAGGCCACACTCAACGACATTCTAAAAGGCACTAAAAAGGGGAAAACAAACATTACTATTGACTGGACTGAAGATCAAAAGGCAGCATTCGAAGCTTGCAAAAAACAGCTTGACGATGCTGCAATTTTGGTTCACCCAGATCCAGAAGCACATTTAACTCTTTTCACAGATACTAGTGATACAGCGGTAGGAGATTCACTAAACCAACGTAAAAAATCTGACGATGAGAGGAGTTTCGAACCTTTGGCATTTTTCTCTGCCAAGTTGTCTCCATCACAAAGAAATGGGATACTTATGATCGCGAATTGTATGTGATTTATGCCGCCATTAAACATTTTAAACACATGCTTGAAGGCTGTCAATTTACAATTTTCATTGATCATCAACCTCGCACATATGCGTTCTTACAAAAGCGGATAAATGTTCTCCCAGACGACTGCGTCATTTGGATTTTATTGGTCAATTTAGTACCGATATCCAATTTGTAAAAGGTTCTGATAATATACCAGCAGATACGCTATCGAGAATTGAGGCTTTAGAACTTCCAAACATCTTGGTCTATACCGCAGTGGCACAAGCTCAAAATGCTCATACTGAGTTGAAGATCTAATGAAATCGGAGACAGCTTTAAAATTTCAACATATGATTTTACCGGGAACTGAAGTTAAACTTTTTTGTGATACTTCTACACAAAGCGTTCGCCTGTATCTTCCTCGAGAATTTCGAAAAACCGCATTTAAAATTCTTCACAATTTAGCTCACCCAGGTGTCAAAGCAACCGTGAAACTCCCAACGTCTCGTTTCGTGTGGCCGGAAATTAAAAAGGATGTTGTCCATTGGACGCGGACATGTGTTCCATGTCAGAGATAAAAAATATATCGCCATACTAACAGTTCAGTCCAAAACATTAAAATTCCGGATAACAGATTTGAACACATTCATGTCGATCTCGTTGGGTCCCCCCCCCCCCCACTTCTCAGGGATATGCATATTGCTTAACAATGATTGACCATTTCACACGCTGGGAAGGTTGTCCAATTTCCGATATATCTGCTGAAACTGTAGCTAGAGCGCTTTATGAAAACTGGATAGTTCGTTTCGGTGTTCCTAGGCTGATCACATCAGACCAAGGCAGGCAGTTTGAGTCTCTTTTAATTACAACCTTAATAAAATTATTAGAGATTAAACACATACACACCACAGCATACCACCCAATGTCTAATGGTTTAATTGAAAATCGGAATCGCACAATCAAAGCCGCTTTTAAAGCTCATTTAACTGATAGTTGGACAGAGGTCTTACCCACAGTGTTGCTTGGAATGCATTCGGCATTCAGAGATACCATTAAGGCAACCTCAGCTGAACTGGTGCATGGTACTGCCTTGAGATTACCTGGTGAATTTGTCTCACCTACTCCCACAGACTTCAATGCAGCCAGGTTTGTGGCACTCTTGAAAGAAGTCATGCAGCAAGTGCCCACAGCTCCAACTAGCAACCACGACACCAAGAACCGTTCTTTTGTCTCGAAGGATCTCAGGAGTTGCAGCCAAGTTTTTCTGCGACATGATGCAGTCCAGCCGCCTCTGAAACCACCATACGATGGACCTTTTATTGTTCTCCAGCGATCTGACAAAGTTTAAAAACTCCAGATTGGTGATAAAGCCAAGTTTGTGTCTATTGATCGCCTAAAGCCAGATTTATCTTGAACTGTCCGGAACGAACACCTGTACCAGTCAACAAAGTCCTAGAGCCCACTCCAGAAGTCTGTCAGCCAGAAATGGACTAGGAACCAGAACTTCCAGAGGTTAAACGTGCTCGCTCTGGACGGCAAGTCCATTTCCCCGCACGCTTCAGGTAAGGTAACGCTCCACTAGGAAGGGAGCACTGCAGTATCCTGAACTGAACTCACTAACACTGCTAACTCCATGGTGCAGCTGAACGAAGGCTTTATTTGTGGACTTAACTCTAACGGCAACCGTCACTGCGTTGCCTGAACTGAACTGAATTCATTCCTATTTACTTCCTCTCGTGAGCTCGTGCTAATTTGAAGTACTTTATCTCGCTCACTTTTTCTGTGTGTTTATAATATGTAAATCGTAATTTGTTTATTAAATAAGGTAACTGGTAGAAGCTTTTCATCGTTCTTCTGACTACAAGTCAGAAAACTTTAACATAATGTTATTTTATATTAAACAGCTTCATTAAGTAAATACAAATAGCAACCCACATGCAACAATTTAAGCTGTAACATAATAAAGGTATAAGAATTTCTTTCATAGAAAAAAAAAATGTCCAAAACACAATGTGTATGATTCCAATCTGAATCTGGATTCTTGAACTTAAGTTTAATAGAACTCGTGCTACAAACTTTAAGGGAAGACAGAGCACACTACAAAAAACCGTTATTGTACAGGAAACCAGAGTCTTAATCCATTCATTCAGTAAAAAATACAAAGTATCTCATTCCAATCCGAAACAGGATTTATTTTTATATCTTTAATAACAATGAAAATACTGTGTGTCCATAATTAAACGACCCTGTTTTAAAGTTGTCTACAGACGATACTATTATTCAAAAAGTTGCGACATTTTGTAAAAGACATAATAAAGGTATAAGAATTTCTTTGACAGAAAAAGAATGTCCAAAACACAAAGTGTATGATTCCAATTCGAATCTGGATTCTTGAAGTTAAGTTTAATAGAACTCGTGGTACAAAATTTAAGGGGAGACAGAGGACACTACAAAAAACAGTTATTGTACAGGAAACCAGAGACTTAATCCATTCATTCAGTAAAAAATACAAAGTGTCTCATTCCAATCCGAAACAGGATTTATTTTTATAACTTTAATAATAGTGAAGATACTGGGTGTCCATAATTAAACGACCCTATTTTAAAGTTGTCTACAGACGAAACTATTGTTCAGAAAGTTGTGAAATTTTGTAAAAGACATAATAAAGGTATAAGAATTTATTTGATAGAAAAAAAATGTCCAAAACGCAAAGTGTATGATTCCAATTCGAATCTGGATTCTTGAAGTTAAGCTTAATAGAACTCGTGGTACAAAATTTAAGGGAAGACAGAGCACACTACAAAAAACCGTTATTGTACAGGAAACCAGAGTCTTAATCCATTCATTCAGTAAAAAATACAAAGTGTCTCATTCCAATCCGAAACAGGATTTATTTTTATAACTTTAATAATAGTGAAGATACTGGGTGTCCATAATTAAACGACCCTATTTTAAAGTTGTCTACAGACGAAACTATTGTTCAGAAAGTTGTGAAATTTTGTAAAAGACATAATAAAGGTATAAGAATTTCTTTGATAGAAAAAAAATGTCCAAAACGCAAAGTGTATGATTCCAATTCGAATCTGGATTCTTGAACTTAAGTTTAATAGAACTCGTGCTACAAACTTTAAGGGAAGACAGAGCACACTACAAAAAACCGTTATTGTACAGGAAACCAGAGTCTTAATCCATTCATTCAGTAAAAAATACAAAGTATCTCATTCCAATCCGAAACAGGATTTATTTTTATATCTTTAATAACAGTGAAAATACTGTGTGTCCATAATTAAACGACCCTGTTTTAAAGTTGTCTACAGACGATACTATTATTCAAAAAGTTGCGACATTTTGTAAAAGACATAATAAAGGTATAAGAATTTCTTTGACAGAAAAAGAATGTCCAAAACACAAAGTGTATGATTCCAATTCGAATCTGGATTCTTGAAGTTAAGTTTAATAGAACTCGTGGTACAAAATTTAAGGGGAGACAGAGGACACTACAAAAAACAGTTATTGTACAGGAAACCAGAGACTTAATCCATTCATTCAGTAAAAAATACAAAGTGTCTCATTCCAATCCGAAACAGGATTTATTTTTATAACTTTAATAATAGTGAAGATACTGGGTGTCAATAATTAAACGACCCTATTTTAAAGTTGTCTACAGACGAAACTATTGTTCAGAAAGTTGTGAAATTTTGTAAAAGACATAATAAAGGTATAAGAATTTCTTTGATAGAAAAAAAATGTCCAAAACGCAAAGTGTATGATTCCAATTCGAATCTGGATTCTTGAAGTTAAGCTTAATAGAACTCGTGGTACAAAATTTAAGGGAAGACAGAGCACACTACAAAAAACCGTTATTGTACAGGAAACCAGAGTCTTAATCCATTCATTCAGTAAAAAATACAAAGTGTCTCATTCCAATCCGAAACAGGATTTATTTTTATAACTTTAATAATAGTGAAGATACTGGGTGTCCATAATTAAACGACCCTATTTTAAAGTTGTCTACAGACGAAACTATTGTTCAGAAAGTTGTGAAATTTTGTAAAAGACATAATAAAGGTATAAGAATTTCTTTGATAGAAAAAAAATGTCCAAAACGCAAAGTGTATGATTCCAATTCGAATCTGGATTCTTGAACTTAAGTTTAATAGAACTCGTGCTACAAACTTTAAGGGAAGACAGAGCACACTACAAAAAACCGTTATTGTACAGGAAACCAGAGTCTTAATCCATTCATTCAGTAAAAAATACAAAGTATCTCATTCCAATCCGAAACAGGATTTATTTTTATATCTTTAATAACAGTGAAAATACTGTGTGTCCATAATTAAACGACCCTGTTTTAAAGTTGTCTACAGACGATACTATTATTCAAAAGTTGCGACATTTTGTAAAAGACATAATAAAGGTATAAGAATTTCTTTGACAGAAAAAGAATGTCCAAAACACAAAGTGTATGATTCCAATTCGAATCTGGATTCTTGAAGTTAAGTTTAATAGAACTCGTGGTACAAAATTTAAGGGGAGACAGAGGACACTACAAAAAACAGTTATTGTACAGGAAACCAGAGACTTAATCCATTCATTCAGTAAAAAATACAAAGTGTCTCATTCCAATCCGAAACAGGATTTATTTTTATAACTTTAATAATAGTGAAGATACTGGGTGTCCATAATTAAACGACCCTATTTTAAAGTTGTCTACAGACGAAACTATTGTTCAGAAAGTTGTGAAATTTTGTAAAAGACATAATAAAGGTATAAGAATTTATTTGATAGAAAAAAAATGTCCAAAACGCAAAGTGTATGATTCCAATTCGAATCTGGATTCTTGAAGTTAAGCTTAATAGAACTCGTGGTACAAAATTTAAGGGAAGACAGAGCACACTACAAAAAACCGTTATTGTACAGGAAACCAGAGTCTTAATCCATTCATTCAGTAAAAAATACAAAGTGTCTCATTCCAATCCGAAACAGGATTTATTTTTATAACTTTAATAATAGTGAAGATACTGGGTGTCCATAATTAAACGACCCTATTTTAAAGTTGTCTACAGACGAAACTATTGTTCAGAAAGTTGTGAAATTTTGTAAAAGACATAATAAAGGTATAAGAATTTCTTTGATAGAAAAAAAATGTCCAAAACGCAAAGTGTATGATTCCAATTCGAATCTGGATTCTTGAACTTAAGTTTAATAGAACTCGTGCTACAAACTTTAAGGGAAGACAGAGCACACTACAAAAAACCGTTATTGTACAGGAAACCAGAGTCTTAATCCATTCATTCAGTAAAAAATACAAAGTATCTCATTCCAATCCGAAACAGGATTTATTTTTATATCTTTAATAACAGTGAAAATACTGTGTGTCCATAATTAAACGACCCTGTTTTAAAGTTGTCTACAGACGATACTATTATTCAAAAAGTTGCGACATTTTGTAAAAGACATAATAAAGGTATAAGAATTTCTTTGACAGAAAAAGAATGTCCAAAACACAAAGTGTATGATTCCAATTCGAATCTGGATTCTTGAAGTTAAGTTTAATAGAACTCGTGGTACAAAATTTAAGGGGAGACAGAGGACACTACAAAAAACAGTTATTGTACAGGAAACCAGAGACTTAATCCATTCATTCAGTAAAAAATACAAAGTGTTTCATTCCAATCCGAAACAGGATTTATTTTTATAACTTTAATAATAGTGAAGATACTGGGTGTCCATAATTAAACGACCCTATTTTAAAGTTGTCTACAGACGAAACTATTGTTCAGAAAGTTGTGAAATTTTGTAAAAGACATAATAAAGGTATAAGAATTTCTTTGATAGAAAAAAAATGTCCAAAACGCAAAGTGTATGATTCCAATTCGAATCTGGATTCTTGAAGTTAAGTTTAATAGAACTCGTGGTACAAAATTTAAGGGGAGACAGAGGACACTACAAAAAACAGTTATTGTACAGGAAACCAGAGACTTAATCCATTCATTCAGTAAAAAATACAAAGTGTCTCATTCCAATCCGAAACAGGATTTATTTTTATAACTTTAATAATAGTGAAGATACTGGGTGTCCATAATTAAACGACCCTATTTTAAAGTTGTCTACAGACGAAACTATTGTTCAGAAAGTTGTGAAATTTTGTAAAAGACATAATAAAGGTATAAGAATTTCTTTGATAGAAAAAAAATGTCCAAAACGCAAAGTGTATGATTCCAATTCGAATCTGGATTCTTGAAGTTAAGTTTAATAGAACTCGTGGTACAAAATTTAAGGGGAGACAGAGGACACTACAAAAAACAGTTATTGTACAGGAAACCAGAGACTTAATCCATTCATTCAGTAAAAAATACAAAGTGTCTCATTCCAATCCGAAACAGGATTTATTTTTATAACTTTAATAATAGTGAAGATACTGGGTGTCCATAATTAAACGACCCTATTTTAAAGTTGTCTACAGACGAAACTATTGTTCAGAAAGTTGTGAAATTTTGTAAAAGACATAATAAAGGTATAAGAATTTCTTTGATAGAAAAAAAATGTCCAAAACGCAAAGTGTATGATTCCAATTCGAATCTGGATTCTTGAAGTTAAGCTTAATAGAACTCGTGGTACAAAATTTAAGGGAAGACAGAGCACACTACAAAAAACCGTTATTGTACAGGAAACCAGAGTCTTAATCCATTCATTCAGTAAAAAATACAAAGTGTCTCATTCCAATCCGAAACAGGATTTATTTTTATAACTTTAATAATAGTGAAGATACTGGGTGTCCATAATTAAACGACCCTATTTTAAAGTTGTCTACAGACGAAACTATTGTTCAGAAAGTTGTGACATTTTGTAAAAGACATAATAAAGGTATAAGAATTTCTTTGACAGAAAAAGAATGTCCAAAACGCAAAGTGTATGATTCCAATTCGAATCTGGATTCTTGAAGTTAAGTTTAATAGAACTCGTGGTACAAAATTTAAGGGGAGACAGAGGACACTACAAAAAACAGTTATTGTACAGGAAACCAGAGTCTTAATCCATTCATTCAGTAAAAAATACAAAGTATCTCATTCCAATCCGAAACAGGATTTATTTTTATATCTTTAATAACAGTGAAAATACTGTGTGTCCATAATTAAACGACCCTGTTTTAAAGTTGTCTACAGACGATACTATTATTCAAAAGTTGCGACATTTTGTAAAAGACATAATAAAGGTATAAGAATTTCTTTGACAGAAAAAGAATGTCCAAAACACAAAGTGTATGATTCCAATTCGAATCTGGATTCTTGAAGTTAAGTTTAATAGAACTCGTGGTACAAAATTTAAGGGGAGACAGAGGACACTACAAAAAACAGTTATTGTACAGGAAACCAGAGACTTAATCCATTCATTCAGTAAAAAATACAAAGTGTCTCATTCCAATCCGAAACAGGATTTATTTTTATAACTTTAATAATAGTGAAGATACTGGGTGTCCATAATTAAACGACCCTATTTTAAAGTTGTCTACAGACGAAACTATTGTTCAGAAAGTTGTGAAATTTTGTAAAAGACATAATAAAGGTATAAGAATTTCTTTGATAGAAAAAAAATGTCCAAAACGCAAAGTGTATGATTCCAATTCGAATCTGGATTCTTGAAGTTAAGTTTAATAGAACTCGTGGTACAAAATTTAAGGGGAGACAGAGGACACTACAAAAAACAGTTATTGTACAGGAAACCAGAGACTTAATCCATTCATTCAGTAAAAAATACAAAGTGTCTCATTCCAATCCGAAACAGGATTTATTTTTATAACTTTAATAATAGTGAAGATACTGGGTGTCCATAATTAAACGACCCTATTTTAAAGTTGTCTACAGACGAAACTATTGTTCAGAAAGTTGTGAAATTTTGTAAAAGACATAATAAAGGTATAAGAATTTCTTTGATAGAAAAAAAATGTCCAAAACGCAAAGTGTATGATTCCAATTCGAATCTGGATTCTTGAAGTTAAGTTTAATAGAACTCGTGGTACAAAATTTAAGGGGAGACAGAGGACACTACAAAAAACAGTTATTGTACAGGAAACCAGAGTCTTAATCCATTCATTCAGTAAAAAATACAAAGTGTCTCATTCCAATCCGAAACAGGATTTATTTTTATAACTTTAATAATAGTGAAGATACTGGGTGTCCATAATTAAACGACCCTATTTTAAAGTTGTCTACAGACGAAACTATTGTTCAGAAAGTTGTGAAATTTTGTAAAAGACATAATAAAGGTATAAGAATTTCTTTGATAGAAAAAAAATGTCCAAAACGCAAAGTGTATGATTCCAATTCGAATCTGGATTCTTGAAGTTAAGTTTAATAGAACTCGTGGTACAAAATTTAAGGGGAGACAGAGGACACTACAAAAAACAGTTATTGTACAGGAAACCAGAGTCTTAATCCATTCATTCAGTAAAAAATACAAAGTGTCTCATTCCAATCAGAAACAGGATTTATTTTTATAACTTTAATAATAGTGAAGTTACTGTGTGTCCATAATTAAACGACCCTATTTTAAAGTTGTCTACAGACGAAACTATTGTTCAGAAAGTGTTGAAATTTTGTAAAAGCCATAATAAAGGTACGAGAATTTCTTAGATAGAAAAAAAAAAAAAACTGTTCAAAATTTCGCCGCCAGGTAACTTTTTAAACAAATTACACATTTAGTATACATTAACGAATAGTTTATAAATTGTATTACAAACAAACATGTTCCACATGACAGTCATCATTTCTTAGGTACCATCTGAAATCGTGAGACAGAATGTTCCACAGTTGACCGCAGTTGACCGTTCTGGGAAATGCTAAGAGCATGTCGTGAAATGTTGTCTTTAAAACTAAAAACTAGTTGGATGTGCCAATCCCAAAACTTTCTTCTATCTTATACATCTTAATATTTCAAAACCTAGTTACACATGTTAATACTTCAATATTATTAGTTCAATACTATACCAACTTTGATTTTCATCTTAAATTTCTGCTCAAGTCAATTAAACGGACTAAAAACGAGTTAATCTATATCATGATATTTGTTAAAATTATTAATTTTTCCTTATTCTGTCGTTATCAGCTGTTTGCGAATAGCCAGCATAGCAGGAAGCGAGTTCCCGCCGCTGCATGAGCCGCCGATGCACAATAGAACTACGAAAAATCAAGAAAAGTATACAAAAATCGCTAGCACGGAGCCCCTTTACCGCGCAATATTTTCAAATTCAAGGAGAACCTGTTGGCCAAAGCCAAAAACAAGCACAAACATTTTGGTTCAATTGTATGCATAATTTTATACGCTGTTCGATGGTACAATAATGAAAATGGCACAGAGATCGGAATTATAGCGCCCCCTTCTTTCGGAATTTTTTCAAGTTCAGGGAGGACTTGTTTGCCATAGCCAGAAACATGCACAAAAAATTTGGTTCAATTATATGGATAACTTCATACACTTTTCGATGGTACAATAATGAAAATGGTACAGACATCGCAATTATAGTGCCCCCTTCCGGCAGAATTTTTCCAAATTCAGGGAGGACCTTCGTGACATGACCACAAATAAACACATAAAATTTGGTTCAATTCTATGCATAACTTCATACACTTTTCGGCGGTACAATATTTAAAATGGCACAAAAATTGTACAAAAATCGCTATTACAGCGCCCTCTACGAGCGATTTTTTTACAAATTAAGGGAGGACAACCTTGCCATAGCCAAGAACTTAAAATTTTTTTTTGGTTCAATTCTATGCATAACTTCATACACTTTTCGATGGTGCAATATTCAAAATCGCACAAAAATCGCTATTACAGCGCCCCCTAACGGCGAATTTTTTGCAAATTCATGGAGGACCTGCTTGCCATAGCCAAAAACTTAAAATAAAAATTTGGTTTAATTCTATGCATAATTTCATACACTTTTGGACGGTACAATATTCAAAATCGCACAAAAATCGCTATTACAGCGCCCCCTACCGGCGAATTTTTTCCAAATTCAGGGAGGACCTGATTGCCATAGCCAAAAACTTAAAATAAAAATTTGGTTCAATTCTATGCATAACTTCATACACTTTTCGATGGTACAATATTCAAAATCGCACAAAAAACGCATTTACAGCGCCCCCTACCGGCGAATTTTTTCCAAATTCAGGGAGGACCTGCTTGTCATATCCAAAAACTTAAACTAAAAATTTGGTTCAATTCTATGCATAACTCCATACACTTTTGGATGGTACAATATTCAAAATCGCACAAAAATTGTTATATCAGCGCCCCCTACCGGCGAATTTTTTCCAAATTCCGGGAGGACCTGCTTGCCATAGCCAAAAACTTATAATAAAATTTTGGTTTAATTCTATACATAACTTCATACACTTTTTGATGGTACAATGGCGACAGACAGACGGACAGACGGACAGACGGACAGACGGACAGACGGACAGACGGACGGACGGACAGACGGACAGACGGACACACAGACAGACAGACATTTTCTATAAACATGTTTTTTGGAATCTCTGATCCCTAAAACATGCAAATCCGTCGAAAACCGGAAGTCGAAAAAAATTTCGATTACAATACTTTCTTCTATTGAAGATAGAAGAAAGTAATAATGTTAAAAGTGTAATTCATTAAAAAGCGCCCTCCGGCGGTGAAATTTTGAATTAATTTTTTTTTTTTACTTAAACAAATTCCTATCCCTTCATTATATTATTTCTTCCACAAAATTTCACAACTCTCTGATCAATAGTTTAGTGTATAGAGAACTTTAAAATAGCGTCATTTAATTATAGACACACTGTATTTTAACGAAATTTCAAACAAACTTACTTTGTTTTGTATGAAATGCAATAACAGCACGAAAAGTGTTGGAAATGTGTAGTAAGACTGTATGCTATGCAGGGATGTAGTGGAAGGTATACGTCGTATACCTTCTGAGTTTTTAAAAGGTACACCGTATACCCTCTGGTTTTCAAATAAAGCTATTCTTTATACTCTTTAGGGTATACTCTCGACTTAGAACGTATAACCTCTGCTTAGAGCGTCTACACTCTGGTTGTTTTACGACTACACCATATTTATGTTAGCTACATTTGAAAATATAAAGCATCTATTTAAGTGTTCTTTGTATGTGCATGGTGGTTATTTCAACATTTCTCCTGATATCCTTCCACTAAACTAAAGGTAAGTCTGTTGAATATTTTGGATCAAAATTTTAATTATTGTAGGGACCAAAACCAGTAATGAGATAACAGTAAGTCATCTTGTATTTGTGATTGAATAAATTAATAACAACCCTGGCTCCTTTCGTAACTGTTGTCTGTTGTTATTGCTGTTCTACACATTAAAATATATACCATGAGTTCTATTTATCCTATGTGTTTGCACAAATCCCCTAAACTACCGAAAATTACACCCCTTTTTCCGGATCACATTCACGCGAGAAAAATTTTAAGAGATCTAGAAATAAATAACTATAACTAAAAACATATTAAAACATCTGAAATGCAATATAACACATACCCAACACTGAAACTCACACTTTCACTATGTTTAGAATGTTACCATCGTTATTAGCCCCCGGTATGCTATTTCTTTCTCCCAGCTTATTTTGTATCGTGTCCAAAAAATAACGTTACGTTATATAAGCCAGCCGTAAAACAAAGCAGATGTATCATTGTACGATTAAATACCCTATAGCAATTTTTTAAAATTCTAAGCATCTCACATTTTCAGTTTTTATATCGTCATATTGGGGAAAAAACTACTTTTAAATGCAATTTGTTTGAAAACTGTATCTACATTTATTTTTGAAATATTAATTTTTTTGTAGTTTTTAGAGCCATTTGCTTAATGTTTCCAACGGAAGTACGCCATTTCTATAGAAAGTAAAGGAAAAATAATTCTAAAATAGTAATTATATATTTAAGTTGCCATTTTTTCATAACAATCGAAAGAAAATGTAATTAAAATACGTGCTATTTTGAAAAAATGTAAACGAATGATTTCTGTTAAAACATGGAGCTATTATAAACTATATTTAATTTTAAGTATCTATATTAATGTTACAAACAAATGAAGCCCTATCAATCATTAGATAGCCGTTTTTTTGTCCAGTTTCTTTAATGACGGCATCTTTTTGCTGCATTTGTGTATTATTTTGCGATAATGACGTCTTATGAGTGCTTTACTGTAGATGTTTAAGAGTGGATCGTAAATGTGGAATCCTTAAGCGGATGTGAATAGCGTCATTTTACATAAAATAAAAGCGTGTGCTTTAAGTCTTAAAATTAAAGTCTGTTTTGTACAATTTATATATACACACACATATATATATATATATTTCATCGCAGGCGACACTAAATTCTGAAAAAGCAGAATTCCTGTTTTCTAATTTTAAAAACTTCGTTTGCTACCAATAACCAGGAAGAATTTAAAACTTTATTATCGGCGAGTTAAAACTTTGAAGAGTTACTTGTATAAACTTTCTAGAATACCTTTGTACTACACTATCGACAATAAACGACACTTCAACTATTGATGAACAATACATATCGTAGCCTCAGCACAAGATTTCGCAGTTCCATTTATCTCTTCGTGACGAGTGTCCTTTACAGAATTTTTAATCTTTTATCACTAATTTTTTAATTTCCTACCCTGAATGGGTCGAATCGACCCGGTTCTATTATTTATTTCATTTAAGTCGGACATAGAATGGAATGGAACAATGTAAGTAGCTGTGTGGACTACATAATTGTGGATCAACTACTTTTTTCCTTCTTTCTTTTTGTGGTGCAATTCATTATTCATAAGCGGGGCGTAGGGCTAATTTTTGTTGCTGTTATTTATTTAGAAAAAGAAAAGAACCATCTATGTGATATTGCTTGTGGGAACTGAATACCTTTCTTTTATAGGACAAATATTTAAAAAACAAAACGGAAATCATGTTATCTTTGTTGTGAGAGGTTTAATTTATTTTATTGCAGAAAATTCAGTTCCGCGAATGGGTTTGCGTAATGTATTTAACCATTTCGGATTCGATTTTTCTTCATTTTGGAAAAAGAAATAGGTTTAAAAATCTTTAAAATAGTTATCCAAATGACAAACATTAAGGATTATTGAGATTTGAAGAATATGTTATTTTTTAAATTCTAACGAATATAATTGAGGACGTGAGTTTCAAAATTCGCCTTATCAAAAATTTAAAAAATCGAGTTTTCTCTACCAATGAATTCTATTGGTAAAGCTTCACAGAAAAAACACTATCAGTAAAAAAATATTTTTATCCTTTATTTTTGGGTTCTTAAAATATTAATTTGGTTTCAAAACTCGCCTTATCCACTAGGAAGTTGGCAGAAAAACTAGCTTTATCCCTGCGCATGCGTAGACCAACTTATGTATGAAGGAGGTGGAATCCCCATACATACAAATTTCGGAGAAAGCCGCGAAAGCATCAGGTAGATACATTACGCCCGCAAGGACCCAATCCGTGAGCTCGGATCCCGTGGCGAATCAAAGCTGAAAACATTTTGGTTTGCTGGATCTAGGAAATTCAACTTAATTATTAACACACAGTCCATGTAGCACGAACAACTTTCGTTTATTTGACGATTCATTACAAATTACCAGCCGTAAGGCCAGGTAAAATTAAAGGCAGGGAGGTGTCACTGTTACATTATACAAATTTTGTAGTCTCTTCTGCCCCGAAATAGCCGTGTAATACAGTTTTGTTCATTTGGCATAACAACAGCTAAAACACGCCAAATTTTCACTAAAACATAAAAACAAGACGCAATTTGGCGAAAATGAAAAATCCCAGTGAAATAAATCTGATGACATATAATTTATTACCTCATCAAATAATCTTACAAACCATTCAATAAATCACTAAATGATTTAGATCAAGAGTAATAAAAACAGAATATGTAACCAAATGATGAATTAAATTATATCTTTTGATTTATGAATTGGTTTCATAAAGGGAAATTACAAGTTATCCTATGATTAATGCATAACGTAATTTTGAATTGCACAAAGAAATGATACCAGTTGATTTAACCAGTGAGATTAATATAAACAGATTACTTGAAATGCGTTACATCTGGAGCTACAAAATTAATATTATAGCATAAAATAAATAAAAGCATAATATATCACCGGGAAATTAAATGCTTCACTTTACCAATTATATAACGGCTTGCTAAATAATTTACAACCATTTCTCTGCCTTCTCTAAAGAATTAAAAATAAAATACAAAAAAGAAAGAATGTTTAATGTTAGAAAATGAGTCACAGATAAAAAGCTATGAAGTTTAATAATTAATGTTTCCTACGGAATTTAAGACAAAAAAAGTCCTTCCGGCCAATGGCGGGAGGAAGAGGTAGCTTTCATATTCCTTATTTTAAAAAAGAAAACTTATATTATTCAAACACACGAAGCTCAATTTAGTGGAAACCGAATATAGGAGATTCAATACTAATTTCTATCACTACTAAATCATTATGAATGAGAATTTCGCGAAATTAGTCAGTTTTATCCAAGCTGCTTTTATTTAAAGTAACTTATATTTGGCTGCCAAATTCGGCGATTTCTTAAAGTGCCTGCCATTTTAAGACAACATGGTGGATGAGGCTAACCAGTGAACTTGGTCGAGACCTTAGTAATTGCTGTGCACTTGCTCACTCACATCGGAATCGATTGATATATACGAGTGCTGTCGCAGTCAAAAAATCAGATTTTTCAAAATGTCACCCACATTAGATATTGAAATTGCTATATCTGAGCCATTTTTTAAGATAAAGACAAACAAAAAATGCTCCTGAATCCTTATATCAAGGTCAAATAAGAAAGAAACCTTTTTCAATTTCTATTTTTTTTGCACCTCACTTTAAATATATATATTTTTTTAATTTAATGGCCGCCATTTTGAAACAAGATGGCTGATGAAACTGGCCAGCGAACTTGGTCGAGATATTGATGTATACTATCCACATGCCTTCTTACATCGAAATAGGCGAATGCGTGTGTTATCGCGTGACAAATACAAGATCGTTTCAAAATGTTAGCCATGCTAGAAATTCAAAGTGCTATAATTCAACCTTTTTTAAGATATAAACAAAAGAACAAATTTTCAGAAACAAAAACTGCTCCGGAATCTTTTTATCAAGGCCAAACACATAAAAAAAAATCTTTTTCATTTTCCAATTTTTTAATACCTCATTTTAAATTTTAAATTTATTTTTTTTAAATGGCAACCCTTTTGAAACAAGATGGCGAATGAAGCTGGCCAACGAACTCGGTCGAGACATTGGTATGTACTATGTACAGACCAAGTTACATCCAAATCGGTTCATAAATACGCCTGTCATCGCGTGACAAAGATCAGGTCGTTTTAAAATGTCAGCCACAATAGAAATTCAAAATGCTTAACTCAGCCATTTTTTTAGATATAGACGAAACAAAAACTGTTCCGGAATCTTTGTATTAAGGTCAAACACATACAAAAAAAAATCTTTTTCAATTTCTAAGATTTTGGTATCTCATTTTAAATTTTACATTTTTTAAATTTTTTAAATGGCCGCCATTTTGAAACAAGACGGCAGATGAAGCTGGACAATGAACTCGGTCGAGATATTTGTATGTACTATGTACACGCCAAGGTACATCCAAATCGGTTCATAAATACGCTCGTTATCACGTGACAAAAATCAGGACGTTTCAAAATGTCAGCAACGCTAGAAATTCAAAATGCTATAACTCAGCCATTTTTTAAGGTATAGACAAAACAAAAACTGCTCCCGAATCTTTTTATCAAGGTCAAACACATAAGAAAAAAATATTTTTTCAATTCCAATTTTTTGGTACCACATTTCAAATTTAAATTTTTCTTAAAAATTTAAATGGCCGCCATTTTTAAACAAGATGGCGGATGAAGCTGGCCAACGAACTCGGTCGAGACATTGGTATGTACTATGTATAAAAAAAGTTACATCCAAATCGGTTCATAAATACGCCTTTTATCGCGTGACAAAATTCAGGACGTTTCAAAATGTCAGCCACGCTAGAAATTCAAAACGCTATAACTCAGCCATTTTTTAAGATATAGACGAAACAAAAACTGCTCCGGAATCTTTGTATAAAGGTCAAATACATAAGAAAAAAATATTTTTCCATTTTCAATTTTTTGGTACAACATTTCAAATTTTAAATATTTTTAAAAATTTTAAATGGCCGCCATTTTGAAACAAAATGGCGGATGAAGCTGGCCAACGAACTCGGTCGAGACATTGGTATGTACTATGTACACACCGAATTACATCCAAATCGGTTCATAAATACGAGAGTTACAGTGTGACAAATGTCAGATATATATATATATATATATATATATATATATATATGGATATGTATATATATATATCAACTTTTGAACGGAGGGTGGTTTCGGAGTCTGGGGGTCATGATCGATGAAAATATACCAAAATTTTTTGAAATCGCTTTCCTCCGAACGGCTGCAATAGGTAGCTTTTTGTAATGAAAGCTACCTAATATGTGATCGACATCACAGGACGACTAGCTTATCAGCTACTATCACTATCTAATATCCTTCATTTATCTGCGACCTGTTGCTATTTTCGTCTAAAGTTTTTACCTGTTCTATTCATACAAACTAAATAAATAAGTTTTACAGCATATCTTATGTATAACAGACAGTGAATAAACTCTTGTATTTTGTGGGGCAAGGGTGAAGAAGAGAAAAAGAAATACGAACACATGTACTAGTATAGAATACACGTAAAAGGAGATTAAAATGTAAGTTCAAAATGGAGAATAACTTTCTATATTTCTTACTGTCAGAAGGTGTTAAAATATTTAATTTTTATTCTTATTTTTATTATATAATTTAATTTTTATAACATATATATAATATATCAATTATCTATAAACCTAAGGCATTTTCGGTGCTCCCAAAATGCACTCACCAGAAAGAGAACTCTCAATTCAACACTCTCAATGCCAGATGCGTGAAGTTTCCACCAAGCTTTTTTTTTTTTTTTTTTTCTTTCAAGCAAACAGAAAACTGAATAAGATAACTTTATTTTGAAGTTCACATCTCAAACATCTCTTTCAAGAAACCGTCCAGGTTTCTTTCTTTCCATGAAACATCCAGAAAAGTAAAATTTTCACCTTGAAAGTTTTTTTAAATGCATCACAGTGCGCTTTCAAAGGTATTACCATAATGTACTATATAAAGACTAAGAACCATGGCCATCTTCAAATTTGTGGAGGTGCATTTCAGAAGATTCTTGGAATATCAAAATTCAGAGTGTAAATGTTGTGCTAGAGGCATCTAAAAAACTGGACTTTCTTTTTAAAAGGAAGGGGGAGGGAGTCCCCGTGAAGTAAGAGAAACTTAAGGATGTCCACGCATTGTTAAAAAAAAACATTTTGATGAACACTGGTCAGAAATGGTGGTACTTACTTTCTATAAAAATATTATTTCTAAGAACCAGAACAGAAGGCGATGGCCGAGGAGGATTACAATGATATTTCAGAAGAAAAACTCAATGAGTTGTTTAATTTATTTTCGGATATTCTGTAAGTAAATTGTATATTATATGTTATATATATTATATATATATATATATAATTATAATTCATCCCCTTTTTCTTTTTATTACAAATATATATACATATGATGTTATATGTTATACTATAGATTATATTATATCACATTAAAAAAACAAATTATTTTAATCATAAGCTAGTTATGATAAGTTTTATTGGATTGTTGATAGGTTTGCTTTTTTATAATAAAACGTAATGCTAAATTTTAATCATACTTATTGCTGCTATAAGGATTATTTTTTAATACAAAATATTATCATCCGATGACCAAAAATTTAAACTATTAATTTCTTTCAGCAAATATGATAAACATTTTTTTTTTAAGAAATTGATGTAAAAACATTTTTATTCATAGTTTGGCAACAAAACTCTTCTTATCCATAGGTTGGCAATAAAACTCTTCTTATCAGAAACTTTTTCCAATTAATTAATTAAATGAATTAAAGTAGTTTTTCCAGCTTAACACAATGAGATCATAGAGCAACTAGCTATAAGTATACAAAAAATTGGAGGTATTCGATGCACGGGGTCGCAGTTACATGTTTTTTGCGATTTCCCAAAATTTGATTTTTTGGATAAGGCGAGTTTTGAAACTCACGTCCTCAATTATTTTATGTAATAATTAATACAAATTACAATATACTATGAAAGACGTTTTTAATTAATAATAATATTATTATTATACTTGATGCTATCTGTGGAGCAGCTTAGAAGTTACTAATTTTCTGTCCAGGGACATGACTCAATTAAGTTTGACTGTGAGATAGTAGTTGTTTGTCCAATAGAACTACAATTAAACAAACTTTTGAAATAAAACCGGATATTATCTTTTAACTAATAATTATTAATTAACTAATAATTATACTTATAATTTTCCGCTACCCTTTATAAATGATTTAATCATAATTGTAGTTTAATCATACTGTTATAAAGAAGTATCATAAACTAATTATCATAAACTATATCGTTTTAATTCGTAAAACTGTTATTTAGAAGTTAAAACATATTTGTACATTTGTTTACTACTTATTTTTCAATCGCAGAATTATTAAATTGTGAGTACACAATATTAGTGCATTTACGCCAAACAAATGTTCTTTAGAATAAATAAAATAAAATAAACGGGATTGAATCAAACTTTTACTAATAACAACACAGTGCTATTTTACTGAAATAAAATTTATCATTTATTTTGCGTCTTTTCTGTAATGCAGAATTAAAAGGATCATAATTTGTAGAACGTAATGTGGTTTGTTTCTCATGGGAAATTCTTCAACTAAATTATATTATGATAGACTTACGAGACAATTTCGAATGGTTCACATAATCTTTTAGAAATGAAGCCCGGAAAAGTTGTTTTAATATAATGTTGTTAAAACAACATAAATAATATGCCCCTCTGAGACACATTATCTTATATTTAATCAAATAAATATATTTTATAAAATAGTTTGATACAAAAGTTGCTAAGTGATGATTTTACTTTCAGGTCGAATTTCTTTTATATTTTTAATTTTGTGAAAAAAGTCTTTTAGATATAAAAAAATAAAAGTAGTATATGAAAGCATATGATAATGTTCCAATCGCAAAATTCTGGAATGTATTAAATGAAATAAACGTAAATCTAAATATTATTAGAGCAATTCAAGAACTTTACAGAAATCAAAAAGTAGGCCAAAGATTATCAAAAGGCTTTATAACAGATAAAGGACTCAAACAGGGATGTTATATCCACCCCAACGCTTTTTAAAATTTAAGTTGAAAAAGCATTGAAAATTTGGAAGGAGAACTGCAGAGGAATGGAAGTTAAGTGAATGGAACGTCAATTTTTATGTACAATTTGCAGATCACTAAGTCATAATTGCAAAGGGTAAAAATGATTTAGAAAAAATGACGATAAAAATTAAGGAAGAACATGAGAGATGGGGACTTTACATGAACGTTAGCAAGACCAAATACCTATGTACAGGAGGAAAGGAGACAGGCCTAAATCTAAATAATAACATAAAAATAGAAAGCTGCGAGCATTATAGATTCTCAGGATAGATAGAAAAGACTCACAGGAAATTAAATACAGAATTTGCCAGGGGAGAAAAGATGTAAAAGTATTAAATTATATTTGGTGGAGTAAGGAGATCTCTATGAAAAGAAAGTATAATACATACAAATGTATTGTAAAGAGCATATTGTTATATGGAACAGAAGGATGGAGAATCATGGGGCCAGAAAGAAAGAAATTAGCTGCAGTAGAAATGGACGCACTAAGAAGATCATGCAGGATATCAACAATAGAAAGAATAAGAAATGAAAGAATCAAGAAAATGATGAAAATAAAGAGAACCATATTAGATGATATTAAGAAAAGCAACTAAACTGGTATGGTCATGTTAAAAGAATGAGTGATGAAAGATTACACAAAATCACATTTAATTATAAAATAAATAAAAACAGGAAACGGGGAAAACCACGAAAGAACTGGATGTACAATATTGTAAAGGCATCAATGAGGGATAGAGGTCTGGAGAAGGAATGTACCCTTGACTGAAAAAAAAAATGGAAAAAGAATATTGTAGATTCTTCGGATGGCGGCATCTGACTCGCTATAAACCGAGTTAATATATCTAAATTAAAATTTTTTATTCAAATTATAAAAATTAAGGTTTACTGAAATTTATTATGAAAACGCTAGACACGAAAGGAGTTAATGACTTTTTACCTGATTATTTTTTTCTAATTCTCTTTTGGATTCGAATTCTTGAAAGCTCAGGCATGCATGGTTGAACAAAAGTTTAATTTCAAAGTCAGTTGCCAATTATTGCAATTCAAATAGCGCAATGCCGATGTAAAATTTGCTAAATAATCCAACGTTTTTCATGTTCTGTAGCACATGTATACCATTTTCGAACAAAAATCTATCAGCAAATCAGCAAATATGGATCCTAAATTAATAGTATGCAGTGGCCCTCATAAAACTTTCTTCTATATAAATCACATCAATTAAATCATTTAAATAATACAAGAAGTTACATCAATTTAGCACCAATTCATATCAAAGTATATCTGAATTTGAAATTTAATGAAAATTCGTGCATTAGTTCTTGAGATAGAGCTATAGCGGAAATTTTGAAAAATGTAGCATAGTGGCGCTACCTATTGAGCGATTTGCAGCGAAACTTAAACAGCACTAACTGATCCAGGTATACCTGAATCTGAAGTTTGATGAAAATTCGCGCATTACTTATTAAGATAGAACTATAGTGGAAGTTCTGAAAAATGCCGCACAGTGGCGCTACCTGTTGAGAGATTTGTACCAAAACATAAACAGCAGTAATTCATATCAAAGTATACCTGAGTCTGAAGTTTGCTGAAAATCCAAGCATTAGTTCTTGAGATAGAGCTATTGCGGAAATCACAAAAAATGCAGCATAGCAGCGCCAGCTGTTGAGAGATTTAACCAAAATGTATAAAACGTCAATTCCTGTCAAGCACTAAATGAATCTGAAGTTTGATGAAAATCAGTGCATTAGTTCTGGAGATTGAGATCTTGTAGAAATCGGGAAAAATGCTGCATAGCAACGCCACTTGTTGAGTGTTTTTCACCAAAAACTAATCAGCATCAATTTATATTAGGGTCTAACTGAATATAAATTTTTATCAAATTCTGTTCTTTAGTTCTTGAGATAGAGCGCCCACAAAATGTGTGTCACACACAGACAGACAGACTGACAGACAGACATTTTGTAAAAACATGTTTTTCGGGTTTTATGACCCTTAAAACGTGTAAATCCGTCGAAAACCGGAATTCGAAAATTTTTATGAATCCAATACTTTCTTCTTATAAAGATAGAAGAAAGTAATAAACAATATTCAAAGCACTCAAAATAGCCTAGAAAAAAGAATTATAAAAATTTTGAAATATTTCAAAACTGTTAGTTTTTAGTACAAGTAAATGTTTGAGTATCATTATTTCAAAAGCAAATAGAGTAGTCGCAAATGCAGTCGTTTATCAGCGGACACGTTTTAAAACCTGAAATATTGTAGCAGAGTGATTGTGTTCAGGTAATATACCTGAATTGAGGTATTTATTTCATTTTCAATACTGGAATTCCAGTTTTTCTTATAGTTAATTTCATAAAATAACACTAAAATATCAATTTCATATGATTGTTAAACATAATTAAAAGTAATATACTATTTCATAATTAGCGAAATGGACCTCCCTGCAATAAATTATATGTTATCACTCCTTCTCGCTAAAATTTCAGGTATTTTTCATGAATTCACAATCACTTCTGTAATTAAAATGCACTGAAAATTTATAATGTTGTTGTAACAAATTATTTACATTTCGTCTTTATGTATATGTTACATTTTTTCCGGACTAAAAAAAAAGTATCCATAAAGTAAAAAAGAAAAAAAAAATGTTTGTGAATGTAAGAAGTTATGTTACAAAGTAAAAGGATACTTTTGGGGTTTTTTTTTTCCCCTCTCTTTTTTTTTTTTTTTTTTTTTTTTCAATTCCTACTATTAGCTCACACTCTCCCTATATTTATTTATATACTAGCAGGCTATGCCCGCTGCGCTGGTCAATATTTCCAAATGAACCTTGGATTAAACTAAATGGTGAATTTGAACTTGTATTTTAAACAATATGGATCTTCAGCTTGACCTTGCACATTACTGAAAACGATGCGAACGCCATTGCGATATAATGTTATCTTAACCGTTGGACAAAATTTAGCAATTAAGAAGTAATTGTTTTAGTTGATTAAAAATAGCGCACTTATGGTCGGGTAATGAGACCGTTATGACAACAGGAATTAATACCTCTGTAACTAATCAACATATAATGAAATCGTATATACTAACACCATTCCTAAAAGTCATGCAACAGGGCCACTTGTAACAAAATATGTTCTGTAGATTTTTTTAAAAAGGCTAAACTTTCATAATCAGGTTCACTTAATTTTTGAACTTTTACTGTTGCTCTATAACTAAGTACCCTTGAACAATATGTATACACTAAAACCTTTCCAAAATTATTACCTAACTAATTGCGGTATATCCTACGAAAGTATTATAAACAATCGGAATGAAATACAAATCTCCGTTGTAAATATATAGTAGATGATGATGATGCGATTTTGTGTAATAGAATTTATAGTAAAGTTTTCGCTTCAAACAAAAACGATGCTTTCAACATTAAAGCTAATACACCAATATGTGAAGTATCCGATTACGGAAGGTTAACTTGAATTCTCATGAGCAACTACTCAAAGAAAAGTGAATATGTGGCTTTTGTGATACTTTTATGTCAGCCGGGCGCAGGTAATAAATCAATAAAGATTGTTTTCATACTATATTCTTATTTTATTATTTTCATTTAAAACACAAACCTTTCACTCATTTAATTTAAAATGCATGCCTTATACTAATTTCATTTAAAAAACTGAAAAAATAAACAATAACAGAAAATAATGCCATAATTAAAAGCAAAAAAATATTTTTAATTTACACACGCAAAATGTAACTACTGCTACTGGGAATTTTAAAAATGCTATCAGCGAGATGTGCGCACGGTTGTTATAAATGTACCCATTTTTTTTCTTCTTATCGAGGAGCAATTTATAAATCGCACAATATTATTCCAATTCCAATTTCTTTCATTGAGGAACCTATGACCGGAAAAAATGGAAAAAGACTCTTGTAGATTCTTCGGATGACGGCATCTGACGCCATAAACCGAGTTTATATATATGAAAATAACTTTTAAGTCGTTACAAACATTGCTTTCGTACTTAAATATTTTCATTGGTACTACTTGTTATCCCGTCGTCCCATTTCGCCAAATTATATAAATCGCCAAACCATTCGCCAAATTATATAAATTGACATAATCTTTATTTTAAATAACGAAATAACAAATAAATTAGTATAACATTAATAAAAATACAAATAAAACGTCGAAATTAAAATCACTTGATGACGCAAACACGTGTAGTTTGTTTAAATTCAAGTGAATTTTATATTTACGATCAACCATTATTGGCATTTAATCTTATAGTTTGACGATAGATTTTTGATCGACGGAATATCTAAGCAGTACCTTTTCCATTTTTGTTTTATAACGCTACATTCTCAGTAATATTTTCCCTTTTATTTTACATAAAATCACTATTAAAAAAAAAATTAAGATGCTTGCATTTTTATTTCAAACTCATAGAGCCGTTTTTATTTTTTAGCCAAAAGGGTTGATTTGAATTTTTTCCGTTGATAGAGTAACGGATGTAATGATAGATATTTTGAGGTTTAGATGCCAAAGACACCGCCAAATTAGAAAAATATGAAATGTGTCATGAACTGTTGGACTTATAAAAATTTATTTGGTAGCATTCGATTCAGCATACAAAACTACATTAAAATATGCTATCATTTGACGCATAATTTTGATATTCGATTTTTTCCCCTCCCCGTGCAAAAACCATTAGGGGTGACACTTTAGAAAATCCTTTCTTAGCAGAAGTTTATGTCATAAGAAGTATTTTTACCACGTTTTCAAGATTTTAGGGTCAGTAGTTTGCGCTGTGCGTTAATGAGTCCCCTAATCCAGACTTTATTTTATATACTATATTAGATATGCGATTTTGCGGTGAATCGATGATCGAAAATTAGTCCAATATCATTTGAAATATTACATAACAGAGGAGAAAGTACGAAGAAAGACGAAGAAGAAATGACGAATTACAAAAGACTTGTAATTTTTTTTTTCAAAATATTGAATTTTTCCATAGTAATAACGTATTAAAACATAAATTTCGTTAAAAATTATCTTTATTTCCTAGATTTCGAATCTGTGAATTTTCCTATAAATGAAATTGGCGAAATGACTTGAGAAAATAGATAATATTTGCTTAAATAAAATGGGTAATATTCGTTGATCTGAGTTCGAGTTTATAAATATCACATGCTTTCGGAATTACGGCGAAAAACATTTTAAAAAGTATGAAATTATTTTGCAATATGTATGTGTGGCAGAAATTCACACTGAAATTTAAGTATTCGATTCCATTTTTAAAATATTAACTGATATCTATATAAGTTACAATTGAATATGAAAATGTACTCAAAAAATTATCTCTTTCACCTAAAAAAACACCATTTGCGAGAACATCCTCAAGCTAATGTCACGCTTATGCATTTTTGGCTTAAAATCACATTGTTTGGCGACAAAAGAAAAATAAAAAATTGTAAAGAAACAAATAGTAATTACACATGTGACTCACAATTACATCTGCTTGTTTCTTCTATAAGTCACGTGATGGGACAATTAGATATAAAAAAAGAAAAGAACAGAACAGAAAGAAAATGTCGTTAAAATTTCATCTAATCAAATTTTCAGATTCGTTTCCATATCTAACGCAAGCGATAAAGAGCCAAATACTGCGTATCAAGTGTAATATTTCTTATTAAATTAATTTTTAAGCATTACAAATATTTCTTTCAGGTTTTGATTAAATGTTTCCGTTTTTTTAATATTATCACTCATTAAAACGGATTTTCTTCTTCTTTTTTTCTTTTTTTTTCATTTAAATAAAATTAGTAACAGTTTTTCTTTTATTTTTCGAGGTTTAATAGCCGTTTCAATTTTTTTTTTATCAACGATGAATTTCGCCAAGAAATAAAATGGTAACCTTATCGCCCAAAATAACAGAATTTTCCGTCATAATTCTAAAACTAATATAGGTAGAATAATGTGTTATAACTTAAAACCTTCAATGAAACAATACCTATCTAACGGTGTAGATTCCGTAAAAATCCATGCAGTAGAACTCGAAATCTAGGCGTTCGGAACGAAATTTCCGTTTGGATTTTATATATATAATAGATAATAGAATAGATAATAGATTATATATATATATATATTAGAATAGATAGTAGATTATGTGTTATGAACTATCTCAAAGTTTAAAACAGATCGCATTGTTAGATTTCCTAATTTTAACAATATCGCGTTATGTTAGTTCCACATTCCACCACCAGGGAGCGCACTCTATTCTTAACGAAAGCGTATCTGAACGAAACTCCTTCATACAACCTTTCCGTAGATACATGAATCGGGAGGGTGGCGGTCTTAACCAATAATTTAAGATAATTGCTGAAATTACTACGAAAAATATTTTAAAGGGGCCCTACGCGGGCCCCTAATAGAGTTAGAGGAAATCGGAAGACGGCAAAATAATCGCGGGGAAAAGTTTTCTTGGGTGCTTCGGAGCTACTTTTGGCGCGAGATCTAAGCTCTACGACCAATAGGAGCCCAGATATTTAAGGAAATATGAAGTAACAAAAGTCCAATATAACAGAATTTTCCGTAATAATTCTATAACTAATCTAGGTAGAATGATGTGTTATAGCTTAAAACCTTCCCTGGAACGATACCTATCTAACGGTATAAGTTCCGTAAAAATCCATGCGGTAGAACTCGAAATCTCGGCGTTCGGAACGAAATTTCCGTTTGGATTTTATATATATAATAGATTTATATATTTATCTTGTACAAATTTTCAATCGTTAATAAAATACTCATTATTCATCCAATCAGGTTGAAATAAATTTTTTTAAACTTGTACTGGATGACAATTGATGTTAATAAAGTTTTTTCAAATATTAATTAATTAAATTTTAATTAATTAATTTTAGTTTTGTATGGGAAACAAAATGGCCGCCATTGGTTATTGAATTTCAATGAAAGTATTTTCAATAAGGGTTACCGTAGGGGGGCACCTGTTCTGTCGCCAACTTGGCGATATATCGCCAAATTTGGCGGCCAAAATGAGTCGCCAAAAGTGACGCCAACTTGGTGATATCTGTAATATTTCGCCAAATTCCCATAGAGTTCCATTGTAAACCTACTTGCTTATAGAAAATCAACAAATTGAGATTATTTTAATGCAACAAAAACTCATATTAGCTTAATTATATTAAATTTTTCTTTGATGACCTAAGTAGGAATTGATTTTAAAAACAAAATTTTTATATTACTTGTTTTTAATCGTCTAACACAGACACAAAAATGAAATTCATTATATTATTTAACATTAAAAGTAAAAAGGAACACCTTTGACAATCATCTGTTTTTCTAGTTGAAATATTTTTTGTTGAAATGAAGAATACTTTATTTTTTGTTGTTATGGGAACTTCTGGAAAAGGCATATCTTTGGATTTTTCGAAAAATAATACTTAATTTACTCCTAGAAAGAAAAAAATTCTACCAGAAAATTTTCTGAAATATTAAATGTAAAAAAACTGTTATTTTTTAACATGCGTAAAGGTCATCCAGCATGTGGTAGTGTTTTAAAACGGAGAATACCAAGCATATCATTATAATTGACTCATAGATTAAAGAGCAACTTAACTTACCAGAGTTACAGCGAGCAAAGACCG
Organism: Maratus speciosus; assembly: GCA_963932465.1. Lineage (NCBI taxonomy): Eukaryota > Metazoa > Arthropoda > Arachnida > Araneae > Salticidae > Maratus > Maratus speciosus. The sequence continues at coordinate 247,493,840 of OZ010792.1, forward strand.
ACAGACGGCTTACAGACAGTCGAAGAGAAATCATAAACACTTTTCAACTATGTTTGAAAAAATGCTCTCCCAAATCTTGCCTAGTGCATAGCAAGTTGAATTGTGAGCAAAACGGTTACTAGGCAAAACAAAATTTTCTCATTTGTACGTTCAGAAAGAAAAAAAAAACATATTTTTCTTATGTGGATTCGTAAAAGGAGCAATTCATGTACTTCCTCTAATAGCAAATTTAAACGACCTGAATCTGTTTAGATAATTAAGGTCGCTGATTTGAGGTAAAACACAAACATCCATGTATTTTATATACACTTTATATATATGTATATTACATAACCAATTTACAATCATGTGTACAATTGGCACATTCAAAATTTTGGATATTCGAATGAATTTAACTTATGTTCGATGCGGATTTTTGAGAACAGCTAATTAACAACTCTCCCTAGAGCTCTTTTTGTTTCACTGATATGACATCGATAAATCGTCCACGATTTTGTTATCTGACATAGGTGCACGCAAAATGCATTCAGATACAATATTCGCTGTTTCATCTACCCATTCGATGACGATTTTGTCATCATAGTATGTACGATTGCATTTCGCGTACAATCAGTGTCAGATAACGACAATTGTGGACGATTTATGGTAAATGGAAAAGCGAAGATACATGAAATTGCTGTGTACAACACAGTGTAGATTAGGTTGCAAGAGTATATAATATATTCCAGCCCCTTCTGAAGTTTGCTCGAATACATTCTACATAAAATTAGAATTTCAATTCATTGTATACACATGCAATATGAAATGAGTTATAAATTAACACAACAAAATAATCAAAATACAATAAATTTCAATAATAGAAAAAAATCTGACGAGAAATAAATGGAACATCCATTAATAATCAGATAGTGTTGAATCTTGATTATTATATTATATAAGGAAGATACTTTTTTTTTCATCAGTGACCTTTTGAAGAGACTGCTTTCTCGAATTTTAAGTATTTTTAAGAAGATAATAAATTTTTAAAAATCGCTAACATGAAAGTTTTAATAATAAAAGAAAAAACCTTCATTTAGAACAAAATTTTCGCACTTGTACGTTCAGAAAAAAACCGTGATTTTTTTCTTATATGGATTCGTAAAAGAATCGGTTCATCTACTTCCTCTAGCAGCAATTTTAGACGGCCCGAAAACACGATCTATTTGAAAAATTCAGGGCCTGATTTTAGGTAAAAGACAAAAAAAGGTCCTTATATAATTTATATGCACTTTATACATATCGCACCCTTGCTTAAAAAGAGTCATAATTAAAAAAACTCCGTTTATCAGAAAATGCGAAAAACTGTTTCCGGCTGTGATAGGGTCAGTGGCCATCTTGCAAACACAACTGCTACCTAGTGACTATATTTTAAGTGCACTATCTGATGCTTTAGGTGATTGGTAGAGGCGGAAAAAACCAAGTAGAATGGCAGTTATAACTCAAAAATCCAATTTTTGAGTAAAGACACTTTTGAAGCAAGGGTGCGATATGTATATTATAAAATCAAATTTCAGTAGTGTGTACACATGGCATATTCAGGATTTTGGTTGAATGAGTGAATGCAACATAGTTTCGATACAGATCCTTGAAGACAGGTAATAATCAACTACTTTACAGAGCTCTACAATAAATTAAAATAGCGCAAGACATTTCGAAATAACTTTGTCTTTCTTCACCAGGCTCAAAAAAGACGTACTGCTACTTTGAAAGCAGCAGAAAGACAGTCTTGGGGGGGGGGGGGGGGGGGGAGCGGGGTAGTTGCAGTTCCATTTTGGCAAACATTTACTTACATATATATGAAAGAAATAATAATTTAAACAGTAACACATTATCCTACAGATATATAGATGATGTTTTGATAGTCTAATTAAACAATGATATTGGAAATATTGATTTTACATATTATCCTACGTCTCTGAATCTGGAACCCTCCTCCCAGAATTGTAAAAATATTAATTTTCTAGATGTGAACCTAAGCATAGAAAGTGAAAATTTGATATCTAAGTTATTTGACAAGCGAAATGATTTCAACTTTAATACCTTAAAGCTGATATATTTTGATTCCAACGTGCATGTTTCGATTAAAAGAAATGTACTTAGAAATGGATTAATACGAATCGAAAGGCTGAGTACTAGAGTTAAAGATATGTTTAATGATATTTTAGAGTGGTGCCGCTTGGGATTCAAGCATGGTTATCCTCGCAATTTCATCAGGAGAATAACTAGTGATTCTATTAAGAGTAGCAGGTACGGAACTGAACTGAACTCAGTGATGGATGAGAATGGAGGTTTTGATGAGTTGATTGATCTAATGAGTTAGAGAGATATTTTGGTGGATGTTGTAGTTATGTTTAGTTTTTCATAGTTTTTCATTTTTTCAATTTTGGTCTTCGCGAGTGAAGGGGGACGTAGCATGCGTAAAGTCTGACTTAACCCTGCAGAGTATATCGTTAGCCATACCGCACGCCTTCTGTTCTGTTCTGTTATGTCTTGCAATTATATATATTTTCTTTAGTTTGGTTTTTCAGTTTGATCTTAAGAGTTAAAGTTTATGTTGGTTATTTTAATATTTTCGATGTGAGTTTCAATTTAGATATGGTGAGTGATGGATTTTGATATTTTGATTGTGGTTATATATATATATATATATATATATATATATATATATATATATGTATATATATAGCACATTATGTATTAAATGTATTTGTCAGACCCAGAATCCGGCATCATAAATAAACTAAGAATAACCATAAAACTTTCCAAGAAATTTAAACAGATATAACCTGAACAAGAAAAAAACAACAAAAACAACAAAAGGCTGTGACCTCTTCAGCGGTGGGCATTTTAAAAACTACAGCAATGTTTCAGACTAATTACAATTTACAGCAAACTATTATTCAGTAGTGGCGGTGGGTTTCGGCCAGAGTGTCGCAAAGCATAAATCAAATGCATAAAAACAATTGAAAGCAAATCGCGAACACTACCCCGCCGGACCCGACGCCACTATAAACAGTACATCTCGAAGATACAGCTGAATCAAAATGAATGTGTAATGTATATTGAAACAATAAAATTATTTTACCCAAATCCCAGCCACATAGTCACAAAAAAACAATAACCAATTTCCAGTGATCTATAATCTGTCCATGTACGTTCCATGTCTGTTGCCACACAATTGCAGACATCCTTGTAAAACCGTCCAAAAAAGGCTATACAAATTAGTTATACAAATCATTAACTGTCAATCGCATAGCAACTCCTCAAAAATGAAGACTGTCTGTAAAACTAGTATATTTATTAATGAAATTCAAAGGTATATTATTTTTATAATACAAAATGATGGTTAAATTAAAAAGTTTTTTAAAAAATAAATTTTTATTCGAACAGAGTTTATAGTCGCGAAAAATCTGACCTATTATGATATTGACGTAAACGCGTTTATGGATATTTGAACTCCAATTAACTAATTGGTTAACTTCGAAATTAAAGTTTTCCCGTTTATTGTAGATTGATATGTGTATACCGTTTGAAATGTTTATTTTCAAATCAAGATAATCAGCAGCACTATTATTTTCATTTGTTTTTTTCAAAACCAGCATATCAGGATGAATGTTACATGATATCCCCAAAAAATCACGATCACAGTTCAAAATTATCAAATCGTCGATATATCTGAAAGCCAGAAAAATAACATCGTTATTAACACTACAAAATTGAAATTCATAAAAAAATAAAAATAAGTTAGCTGCCGTTGAAGAATAACTTGTTCCCATTCCTATTCCATTATTCTGTAAATAAATATTTGAACTTGTATAAACATAGTTGTTATATAAACAAAATTTGCATGATAATTTAAATAAATTAAAATCTAAATCAGTGTCAGCAATAATGAAATCGACGACCTTTAAAAGGACATCATTTAATCCTGCAATAGGAATATTTGTGAAAAGATTCTCAAAATCATATGTCTGGATACTTTGTATATCTTCTTTAATTAATTCATTCCTGATCTCATAACTGTTCAAAATAATGCAATACATATTACAATCTTTATATTTAAATTTTAGGATATTCAAAATCTTTTTTAACATTTCCTCAAATTTGCGATTAAATCCGTTTCCAATGCTGTTTACATTACTACAAATAAATCTGTACTTAATTGGTATCTTATGAAATTTAGGTGTTACGAAAAGAAAAGGAAATGACATTTTTTTTACTTTAGGCAGAGGAATATGAACCTTTTTTGAAAAGGCCAGATGTTTCTTAATCAGTGTCTGAATGGTAGATTTATATAAACTGTAGGTGACATTATTGTTAAGCTTAGTAAATATCACATTAGCATAACAGCTTTTTCAAATAACTGCAAAATTGTTAGAGGCTTTATCGACCGGACAAAAAACAAAGGTATTTTTCAATTTCAATATTTCCTTCTCTAAATTTGTATTTATTCTATGGTAAGTGTAATTAGAAGAATCATTCATATATTTTATTTGAAATGATTTAAAATCATCCAAAATTTTAAATTTCCATTCATTGAAAAGGGGAATAGGTTTATTGAATTTGTAATTTAAATTGAGTATGAACATATGTAATTAAGATTTGAATAGATTGAAAGATTTTTTAAGTTCATCTTGTTTAATTTAAATTTATTACCATATTTCATTAATTGTTTCAACTCATCGTTGGATATAAAATCAAGGTCACCTGTAACTATATGCTGTGCATTTTTATCATAAAAGGATGATTTCTGAAAATTCCCACATTCTCAAGGTAAATTCAAGTAGGAGCTTAAATCCTGTGCGACCGCTCTATACTTAAATAATTTATTACCCAAGGTATTTACATATTTGTAAGTTGAAATAATAGACACATTTTTAACTGGAAATATTTCATTGTGTCTGGTAACAATTTTATTTAGATATAAGTTATCAAAACTTTTTTGCTGAAATGTACAAACAAAGTATATTTTATCAGTTTTACACTCTTGATATTTACCTATTTTATATAATAAAAAATCCGTTAATAAACCCTTAAACTGCGTGTTATCACAAACAAACTATTTAATCTTCTGCTGCAATCTTCGTAAAAGCTTAAATTTTAAACTGAATAAAATAGTTTTAATTTCTTTAATATTGTAATTTTTATTAAAAAGATTGTATAAGTCATGCAATACTATGGCTGGATTTATATATTTATATTTGACAAACAGTGCTTTATTTGAGTGATTCCCTCTTTTCCCTCTATTGTAAGAAAATGAAGGTTTGTAAACTAATGAAAAGAGATTATAAACAAATATATACGAGGTTCTTTTTATTTTTATATGTTATTTTTAGTTTTACTTTTAACCTTTTTTGAGCTTATATATATATATATATATATATATAAGCTGGTCTGTTCATCTGATCAAGAAGAGATTTCAGATATAGTTATTCAGAGGTATGGGCTCGGGATTATGTGAACGGAAACAAATGGGTGCTCACGGTTACGGTTATAGGTATAGAAACTCGAAATTTTCCAATGTCAACGTCCATTTATTTTCATCGCAAAATGCTCAACGCATGCGAAAACCCTAAAGAGCGTTGGAACGGTACGTATATTGTAAGAAACGGACGCGTTATGCACGCACAAAAAACAATTTTGCGAACAGCCAAAAAGAAACACGACACGACACGACACGACACGGAGGAAATTTGCATATGACAGAGAATCAATGCACCAATCATTGATTACAACACAGATTGGAGAAAAGAAACCTTTTATTTCGATTACGCATTTTCCACTGGGTGCCATCACAGGCAATTACACATTGCATGCGGGCGACTGTGGACAATACCGTTGAACGTAACATAGCATGAGGGATGTTTGCAACTCACGTTTGATATTTTCAAATCCGACAAAGTTTGTGGATTCATATGTACACTCTAGATTTGAGATATCTCCAGAACCAGAAATCCATAGGATTGAGGTCGGGAGATCGCGGAGGCCACAGAAATGGAAAATGGCGTGAGATGACACGGTCGCCAAAATGCTGTTCCAGGACCCTGCGAACAGAGTTCGCTATATGTGGAGGTGTACCATCTTGCATCCAAACTATGTCATTTAGTGCATTTCGTTGCAGCAGTTCTGGTATGACGTAATTTTGCAGCATAGCTGTATAACGGGAACCTTTCACAGAACAAGTTACAAGTCCCGTTGATGTCGTTTCCTCAAGAAGTACGGCCCGAGACCAATTGTGCCAGCAATGCCGCACCACACAGTAACTTTGACGTCATATAAAGGTACTGGTGCCACAGCGTGCGGATTCATGTCTGCCCAGTGCACACAATTTTTGATGTTGGCGTTGCCAGTTAAGGTACCTCGTCCGTCCGAATTATGCGAAGAGGACAGTCGTTATCGCCATCATATCGGAATAAGAAATTCATTTACAAAGTCTATACGTTGTTGATGGTTCCCCACGTCCAGCATCGCATCTGGACGCGGTGGTACTGGTATGGAAACATGCGGATTACAGAGCGCAATAGCTTTAAGACCGTTGATTTCGGTATATCCAATGCACGAGCAGCCCTCTTGCAAGTTGCATGTGTGCTGAAGTCACTATGTGATGCACTTCCATAACAGTTGCTTCAGGACTGGATCGCGGTCTATCACAGGTGCAGCCAGTTTCTCCGAATTTCTTTACTAGATCACGAAGAGCTTGCGGGTGACGTATTCGGTTTCGACGGTAAACACGCAAGGTTTCCGTAGCATTCATCCCATTTTGAGTTTTACCAATTCACCACGATCTTTAGCTGGCAGAGTCATTTCGTCAGCATGTGTGAGCTCCTGACTGAAGAACTAACATTCCCACCCCACTTTTTATCCGTTTTCTAAGCTGAATATCTGGCGAACGGCGTTCTGTGATTGGGGTCTTTCCTCTGTCATATGCAAATATCCTCAATGCGCCCCAATCTTTTTTTTTCCGTTTGCAGAGCTGTTTTTTTTTTTTTTTTTTTTTTTTTGGTGCGTGCATAACGCGTTTGTTTATTGCGATACAAGTACAGTTCCAACGCTCTTTAGGGTTTTCGTATAAAAAAATGGACGTTGCCATTCGAAAATTTCGAGTTTCTGTACCTATAACCGTAACCAATTTGTTGCCGTTCACAGAATCCCGAGCTCATACATGTGAATATTTATATCTGAAATCTCATCTCGATTGGTTGAACGGACCGTCCGCTAGAGTTCCATATACCGGTAAAGTTTTTTTTATGACCACCCTGTATATATATATATATATATATATATACAGGGTGATTCAAACCTTATCGTTCAAATTTCGTGGGGAGGTAGGGAATACATCAGGAAACCGATTTCACATAGGAATATATGAAATCGGAATATATATAAATATGAAAATATTTATATATATATATATATATATATAAATTAAAAAAAAGCGGAAAGAACGAAATTAAACGAGAAATTTCCAGGCGTTAGATAATGAAGGTGTTGAATAAAGGCCATTAATCTGCCGGTTGCCGAAGTGTAAGTTTTATATACTGACACAGACAAATGTTTTCGTAAAAAAGTATAGTTCTATTTTTACAAATAACATTATCTCATTTCTCTATTTTTACTGGTACCTGATCCTTGTTGCCTTATGTTTTTTTTTATTGTTAAATAAATGTCCTTGAATTTGACAACCCCAAGGTTTGTGCACCACTGTTATAGATCACTGTCGAAAGAACTGTAAACATTTTCGTAAAAATCGGAAGGTGGATGAGGTATTTAATCCATTATTAAATCATTTTGCGACCGATTCTGTGGCAAAAATCACCAAAGTACTGTGACAGTGTATAAGTGATAAATATTGCGGTCATGTGTATCAAACACTAATAGCGCAGAGACAACACCTCGTATTTCAAAACAGGAGGCCCAGATTCCAAATCAAGCCGATTCCATTGTGTTCGAAATTTATAAAAAATCTTAATTAAAAAAAAAAAAAAAAAAAAAAAAAAAAAAAAAAAAAAAAACTTTTTAGACCTTTTTTATTTTATTTTACAATGTTTTAAAAGTCGATTGGGGCCATTTCAAATTTTGTTAGGTAAATAGTATAAGTCTTATTATTCAAAAGTCATGTATTCTCCAACTGTTTACCTCCCAGAAAATAATTTTTAAGAATGAAAACAGAAATCTTATTTCAATATTAAAAAAGCTGCGAATATACTAATTAAATTTTATCCATGTAACGATAGCATAATGACTTTCTTAAATTTAAGAAATAAACATTTTAAACATTCTTCGAAATCCACAAAAGAACTTTTCAAACTTCTCGACATGCTTTAGAAGCAGAATTTAATACTTGAAGGAAAAAGAAGAAAGTCTTCGCTTGTTGCTGAGTAGTGCTTAATGTGCAATAAGTTGCAGAATTAAACTAATTAATAAGCTTGTTTCAATAGTTTAACAAGCATGCTTTCACTCTGCTTCAACGAGGAGAAAAAACTCGAAATGCATTTGTGTCCTCAAGTAATGACATAATTAATGAATTCTATCTTAAGAAACACGAATTTTCAATTCAGTTACGTCATTACCTAAGTCAATTTGAATGACTGAAAACAATAAGTAGCTTTCGATTTGATTATAGATGTGATTCTATACTATATGGGGTTTCTCAGACATAAATTGGCAATTTCGATGCCATAATTTTCTCATTTTCTTGTAAAGTGGGAAATAATAGTCGATTAATATTTAATAAAATTCTATTTAAAGTTGAGAATTGAAACCATAATAATGCTCTTCTAATTAATTGAATTCGAATTATATTAAAAATTTCAATTTGAATAATAATAATTTTATTCTGAACACTTTGAAAAAGAACTAATTCTTAATACGTTGCGCAACAATTTAAAATGGATTTTGCTGCATTATTCCAATTGAATTTAAAATTGATTGCAGAGAATAACGAAAAGATTCAAACATTACACTATACATTATTCGATATTTACGGGATAAGCCGTATATCGAAATCGTTGGATAATCGGTGGGGCATTTCTAATTGTCTGAGCGAAGCGAAGGCTAATACTCAGCGAAATATTACTGTCCGGACACATTACAGCTACGATGGTTATTAACGCCATGTCCTACTAAAAAAAAAAAGCCTAATAAAAACCTTTCGTCAAGCATAACTCAAAAAATATTTGTCGGATTTCGTTTCTGATGGCACCAGAAGGTACCTATGAGGGCCACCTACTGAATGCACCTACTATGAAAAATAAGTTCCAAACCGTTTAAAAATTATATTAAAAAACTGATAAAAAAGCACAATTTATCTGCATACGTCACAGAAATTTGGTGTGCGTCACTTTCACCGGTGGATGTTTTCGTAGATAACTGGTTTGAACACATGAAGCAAATAAAAAAAAAATACGCATGCAGTAATATTGAATAGATCAGTTTCTACCACGTGATCACAAACCTTGCAACAACCCGTCGCAACCAGTTTTGGTGGGCAAACAAATAAGAATACAGTACTCCGTACCACGGTGACCGTTTTTAGCCTGTTGCATAAAATCTGGCCTGTTGTATGACATACAACAGGCTAAATCCGGCTAAAAACTCAGGCTAAAAGATAGTTGTCAGTCTATCGACTGGAAATTAACAGACTCGTATAACGAATATACTCGTGTAATGAAATTTAGAAACGATTGTGGATGATTAAAACAAAAGACATGAGTGTTTATTGCTCCGGGAGGTTATCTTTCTCTGTATGTCTGTCTGTCTATCATACAGCAAGCAATTTTCTTGTAAAGGATGATATTATTATGCAGTAAAACCTCCATTACGGACACACCCGATTAGTGGACACCTCTATTTAGCGGGCATTTCTTCGATTACCAACACTTAAATAACTGTACATTTTTTACTCTCAGTAGCGGACACCTCCAAATAGAGGACAAATTCTGCCCTCCCGAGGTGTTCGCTAGAGGTTTTACTGGTGAAACCTCCATAACGAACACACCCGATTATCGGATACCTCTATTTAGCGGACATTTTTTCGATTACCAACACTTAAATAACTGTACATGTTTTACTCTCAGTAGCGGACACCTCCAAATAGAGGGCAAATTCTGCATTCTTGAGGTGTCCGCTATTCAGAGGTTTTATTGTATATATTATTGATAGTTATTTTACAGGGCCGCACAAAAGAATAAGAATATATGAAACGAATATAAACTAAATTCGGGATTGGTAGATCGCTGATGGTAATGTAATTTTGGGATGTTGTTACAGTCATCCACAGCATGTTTTTAGAATTTCGCTCATCTAACGAAACCCTACCTGTCTCACTCCTTTGTCTGCCTGTCTGTCTTTCCGTCTGTCACAGAGCCCGTTCTCAGAAACTATATATGTCGGAGACTTGAAAATTTGCATACTTATAGCTGAACACCACACATCAAACGACAAATAATAAGATTTTGAAAAAGGTCTAATATTTAACTCTCTGGGCCCTAATTTGTGTATTTTAAACAATTTTTCTAACTCAGCCCCTAATTAAGTTGGAGACTTGAAAGTTTGCAGACTTATAGCTGAACACTTGCGATAACACGATAAGTCATAAAATTTTGAAAAAGTCATATTTAACCCTCCAGTCTCTAAGTTCTGTATTTTAAGCATTTTTTCTAACTCAGTTCCTAATTAACTTGGAGACATGAAGTTTTGCATACTTATAGCTGAACACCTCACATAAAACGACAAATAATAAAATTTTGAAAAAGCCTAATATTTAACCCTCTGGGCTCTAACTTGCGTATTTTAAGCAATTTTTCTAACTCAGCCACTAATTAAGTTGGCGACATGAAAGTTTGCATACTTATAGCTGAACACTTGCGATAACACGATAAATCATAAAATTTTGAAAAAGTCATATTTAACCCTCCGGTCTCTAATTTCTGTATTTTAAACAATTTTTCTAACTCAGCCCCTAATTAAGTTGGAGACATGAAATTTTGCATACTTATAGCTGAACACCTCACATCAAACGACAAATAAAAAAAAAAATGAAAAAGGTGTAATATTTAACCCTCTGGGCTCTAACTTGTGTATGTTAAACAATTTTTCTAAATCAGCCCCTAATTAAGTTGGAGACATGAAATTTTGCATACTTATAGATGAACACCTCACATCAAATGACAAATCATAAAATTTTGAAAAAGTCGTACATTTAACTCTTTGGGCTCCCACATGTGTAATTTAAACAATTCTTTCTAAGTGAACCCTAATTAAATTGGAGGCGTGAAATTTTGTATACTTATAGCTGAACACCTCACATCAAACGACAAATAATAAAATTTTGAAAAAGTCTAATATTTAACCTCTAATATTTTGTCTCGCGCAGTTTTTAAATTTAAACTGTTTTGCAATATTATTTTTTGTTCATTTTGCAAAATAAGTGTAATGTGACGTAATTTTTTTTATTTAAGACTTCTAACGCATGTTAATGAATTTATTTTACAATAACCTTTCTCTTTTAAAATTCACATGTAAATATAGTTTTTATGGCGTAATTTCCAATAAGTGCCTGCTTTTTATACCTAATTATTCAATTCTAATTTGAAGGTTTTGTTCTGTTTATAATAGCAACGTGTAAATAATTTATTTGTTTGAAGGAAACATTATTGTTTGCGCTGTTTATACAGTTGGCAACAGTTTAATTTAATACCATTTTCTAAAATATGTAAAAAATATCTGTCGAAATGCTGAATATTTGAATTTAAAATAGAAATAAAACCTCAAAAAAATGAGTCAAATTAAAAAAATTAATGGAATCTGCACACCGGGATCTTCTATTGAATAAAATGATCTAAAAATGATTAAATTCCCATGTATAGTTTTTGCTTCTAGAAAACATTTTTAATGAACGATTTTGTCCAAATTTAGCATTAAATATCTCTTAAAATAATTCTTCGATTTAAAAACTGTATGCATCAGCGTGTTGATCAAACATTTCTCTATAATACCACCGATTTTCACATTTTTGTATGCAATAGTTTTCTTAATATTAACGAAGAAAGACCTCCGGTCACAAAAATTTCAAAACCAGCGGCGGCGGAGGCGGCGGTGACAGCGTTAGTTACTTTTTTTAGAATAGAGAGATATATAAAAATGAAAACTTGTCTATCTGTCTGTTTGTAATTCTATAAAAATCCTCAATTTGGAAGCCAAAATTGTGAAAAGATACGTACACGTGTATTAAAACATGGCCGAGGCACCTAAAGTAATCTTGAATCGAAATAATTTATAGTTAATTTTTAATTAATAAAAAAACACCAATTTAACAGCAATTTCTTATCAAATTTATACATTTTTCGTTATGGCAGTTGCCAACAATTAAAATACACAATAAAATTATTACTACAACAGTTAATTTTCTAGTGCAAGATTTCCACGTGAAAAATGAAAATGAAATAAATAGTTTGCCGAATTTAAAAAAAAGGTGAATATTACATCATAACTTTGTATTGCAAGATATTCACGGGAAAATTGAAAATGAAATAAATAGTTTGACGAATTTAAATGAAAGTGAATATAACTTCATAACTTTTCTATTTCAAGGTTTCCAAGTGAAAGAGGAAAATATTACGTCATATTGGAAATATGAAGGACGTGGTGTATATAGTATAACGTCATATGAGTGTGAAAAATGTATTGAAGTATGATAAAAACCCGATTAGGGAAATATTGGCGTATTTTAACATTATTGCTCCAATTATAAATTGAAATAAGTTCATTTATAGCTGTATTCTTTTGCGTCTGTTATATACATTTTTACATTTTTATATAGCGTTTTCATATGATTCATTCATACAAAATTTTGACTGCTTTTTTAATGTTTGTTTTGTGTTGTATGTTAAATTTTGAAATTGATTTTTCAGAACAAACATCCTTCAAATTCTGGGCAACGCCGGGCACTTTTGTTTGTAACAGATAAACGGCTTTTGTATCTGTACATCTAATGCTAATATTATAAAGCGTTATAATATTATAACGTGTACTAGGGGGCAGATCCCCCAAGTACTACGCTCCCCCTAGCTACGCTCGCCAACCCCCGTTCAGACACTGTAGAATCTAAAAGCACGCTAATCTGATCGTTTTTAAAAAGATTAGAGAAGATTGAGTTATACTGAAAAAACCTGTAGCGATCTCCCTGTAAACGGGTTTACATTCAATTCCCTTTGATTGCAAAAATTTAAGGTAGAATCAGTTGCTGTTAAGACATCCAATGGTTGTTTTCGTTTGGTTAAAGAAGATCAGTTAAACATTTGAAAAGAAGCTAAAATAAAATGAATTAAGTAAACAGAGTCTTTGTCTCTCGGTATTTTTTAACAGCATTATAAAACGATTGACATAATACAATTACTAAAATTTTCTACTTTAATCCCTTCAAGGACGGTGGTTCATTTTTGGACCACTTAATTTTAATTCTTAAATGCCACATTAGCACCAGAATATTGGGATGAAAATTTCCCTTTTATTAAGTAAGTGAACAAAAGCATTTTTGTATTTCGAAATTTGTTTGTAAATTCTGGCGCTATTCACTGATTTCAAGATTTTACAAATAGAAGTGCCTTGTCCGTGAAAAGGTTAAATGCATATTAATGTATTTATTATTTTAAAGTTTCCTTTCCCTTTTAATATTCAAGTGTAAATACAATTTTCAAGACATATTTTTCAATATTTTGCTGCCTTTAACACGTACTCATTTAAAAGTAAGTTTAAAGTTTTTTTTTTCTGTTTTTAATAGTCAGGTGAAAATAAATTTTTATTCGTTAGGAAATATTATCCTTTGCGCTGTTTTTAAAATTGAAAACAATCTCTATAATAATAGCCTAAGTCATGTGACTATCATCAACAGCTCCAGGCGGATCCCTTTGCTTTTTATATCCCAGGCGGCCATTTTGGTACTTTAATGTTAGCCAGCCACAGGTGTGATAAGTCGCCGAATTTTATTCTATCGCCATTATTTCTTTTATATTATAATAGTCCAAGTCATGTAACTACTATAAACAACGGGCTGATTCCTTCGCTTTTCATAAGAAAGGTTTCCATTTTGATTAAAGAATCAAAATTATTTTTTCGAATAAAACTACATAAAAGTTGCCATGATCACAAAGAATTCCTGGTACTTTTATGTTAGCCGGGTGAAAATCACTCCAATAGCTTTTTTTTTTTTTTTTTTTTTTTTTTTTTTAAACTCGCCAGTTAGCATTTTTTTATTTTTCGAGTGGTAAATTAAATCGGCGCTACTTGGTTATCCCATCGACCAAAAATCTGTCGCCAAACTATAAGATTGAATGCCAATAATGGTTGATCGTAAATGTCACATTCAGTTGACTTTAAGGAAGTTACACATGTTCACGCCATCAAGTGATTTTTATTTCCACGTTTTATTTTTATTTTTATTAATGTTATACTAATTTATTTGTTCTTTTGTTATTTAAAATCTCTCTATTCTAAAAAGAAGTAACTACCGCTGTCACCGCCGCCGCCGCCGCCGCCGCCGCCGCCGGTTTTGAATTTTTTGTGACCGGAGGTATTTCTTCGTTAATATTAAAAGAACTGTTGCATACAAAAATATGAAAATCGGTAGTATTATAGAAAAATGTTTGATAAACACGCTGATGCAGACAGTTTTCAAATCGAAGAATTATTTTAAGAGATATTTAATGCCAAAGTTGGACAAAATCGTTCCATTAAAAAAGTTTTATAGGAGCAAAAACTGTACATAGGAATTTAATCATTTTTAGATCATTTTATGCGCCAGAATTTCCCGGTGTGCAGATTGCAGTTAGTTTTTTTTTTTCGAGGTTTTATTTCTATTTTAAATTCAAATTTTCAGCATTTCGAGAGATATTTTTTACAAATTTTAGAAAATTGTATTAATTTAAACTGTTGCCAACTGCATAAAAAGCGCAACCAATAATGTTTGCTTCAAATTAAAAATTTATTTTACACGTGACTATTATAAACAAAAAAATATAAAAAGCAGGAACTCATTGAAAATTACGTCATAAAAACTATAGTTACACGTGAATTTTAAATGAGAAAGAATATTGTAAAATAATAAATTGAGTAACATGCGTTAGAAGTCCTAAATAGGAGAATTTACGTCATATTACATTTATTACGTAAAATGAACAAAAAATAATATTGCAAAATAGTTTTAATTTAAAAATTGCGCGAGACATTTACTTGACATTTTAAGATGATCATAATATTTCATTTCTAACAAAAGTATTTTGACGTGAATATTAAAAACAGAAAGAAAAGTTTGGTGAAAATTACGTCAGATTATAATTATCAGATTCAAATTATAATTCAATCTTCCGAAATCTTTTTAAAGGCGATCAAATTAGCGTGCTGTTAGAGTCTGTGGTGTCTGAACGGGGGTTGACGAGCGTAGCTCGTAGGGGGCAGAGCCCCCTAGTAAAACAAAATATGTCAATTTGTATAATTTGGCTATTTATATAATTTGGCGAAATTGGTCGACGGGAGAAGTAATAACATTAAAACGTTGCTTTGAAGTGGAAATTAAATCTCAATATTTGTTGCATTGTCACATACGCACCGGGTTTTGCGTGATTTTTTTTTACGACAATTTGGCGAAAACCTCGTTTTCAAATACCTGTTACACATGTATTATTAAATTATTTTCTGTTATTTTTAAAATAAAGTAACAATAAATAAAAAAAATAATTAATAACTATAGAACAAAACAATTTATAAAATTTTTTGTAAATAAAACGAAAATAAATTCAAATAAACACTTATTAATAAATAAGCAACAATAGCCGGGTTACCATGTCAGGCAAAATAACGCCATTTTGGCGCCAATTAGGTACCCGTTTGCGTATATGACATCTGTGTTTAATATTTTTCTTTTCGTTTCGTTTAAAAAAAAGAATGAAGTAAAAGCCATTTATTTTAAAGGTTTCAATTTGTATTAACTAATATGATAATGAAATACAAATTGAATTATGAATAAAAGTAACATGATACATTTCTTAGCATACATTTAAGGGAGGCCAAACTTCTCGCCAAATTAGTTTAAAATAGCAACCTTTTCTAAAATCTGAAAAAAAAAATATATCTGTTATGATTAAAATCTGAGTTGCCATCATTAGAGAAAAGTATATAAAATTAGAAAAAAAATAATATTTCGAAAAGTAATTCGAATTTAAAAGTTCTAATACCAGTTCTGAGATCTGTAGATCAATACAGATTTTTGGTGTTAATTTCATCGCAAAGTATTCCGTATTTTAGGAGAAATCGCCGTGAAACATAATCAGTTGTTTATTCAGTCGTTTCATAGAATCGTTACATAAATTCGTTTCAATTCGATTCATTAGGATTTTATATATATAGGGTAGATAATATTATTAATGCTTGTACGTTTGTGAGGTGTTATCTCTGAAACTACATAGCCAACTTAAAAAAATGTTGGTGGCCATCTCTGCTCCGAAAAAAAAAAAAAAAAAAAAACCTGTATTTTATGTTAGTGCAAGAACCTACATCGCTGCAGGAGCAAAAACGTTCTCAAATTGCGATTTCTGCGATATTGATTGGGTTAGAAACTTTAAATTTGGTGCGGTAGTTACTTTTAAGGTGTAAATACTCGTAATGAACCCTCTCTAAAAGGTTCAATTTGACGGATAAACGTAAAAATTTGTAGAAAGGTTCTAAACTATGATTTATTTGGAATACTGAAATTTTTGGGATACTGTTGGGGTTAGAAACTAGAACTTTAGCATGGTAGTAATTTATAAGATGTAAATGCTCGTTGTAGAATTAATTCTAAAAAATCGAAAGACTAAACAAAGCGGAAAAAGATCTAAAGATGATCTAAGTAACGAAGTACATGGAATTGTTAGGATTATAAACATGAAAATTGACATGGCTGTATTTATCATGACGTAAATTCTCGCAATAGAACAATTTCTAAAAATGTCGCTATACTGCAGAAACAAAAACGTTTGAAATTTTTCTATTTCTGTGTTACTGCTTGAAATTGTGTGTTACTGCTTCTGTGTTACTGCCCAAAAACTTGGAAGTTTGCTTCGGGTTAGTTCTAAAATATAAAATTGTTTCTATGAATGGTTTTTAAAAAGATTAAAATAAAAAAAAAAATTAAAATGAACGGAAAGCGTTCTCGATTACCATTAATTTGGAATTATTAAGTATAGAAACTTTAAATATTTCATAATGCTGCATTTCCTCCACAAAACATGCAATTTAAATGCAACAAAACGGCTAAATACCCACCTAGCATTAAATAAATTGTGTAAATATTGAATAAAGACCTGTATGTAACAGTCAGTAGGTTGCCCGAAAGTACTTGTTAAAGTGTTCCTTCTCTAGGATTTTCTCTCTCGCCAAGGCCACTAACAGAGCGAAATGCCGTTTTATATTGGATATGAATTTTTTTTCTGATTCATGTTTCTAGACATTTTATCATAAGGTCACATTCTCAATTGTCATTAGTAGATTTTTTATATAATTTATTCTGGTGAAATTTCATAATCGGGTTCATATTGGCGTATGTTAGCTTGCATGATTTGCTGAATAAATATGTATGGATTTGTAAATTACTTCAAATGACACTTTGACAGCTTAAAAGTTATGCAGACGATATATTCAGATATTGTGTCATACTTTATGTTGCAATCATTGCCGATTTCTTTTATTTAATGGATGCTCTAACGAAGCATTGCATGCCACTGTTGATGTGTTCGGTACTTTGATACTATATCAGATTTTGAGGAGAGAATTCCTTAACTGTTATAGATAACCTTATTGCATGGTGCAAAACAGATATTGTACAATATTAACTATTCCGGGGGAGCACACATCATATAAAGTATAGTCCATTCTTTTTAAATATCATATATTTCTCATTTAAAGTTACTCAAATTGGTGCGGAGGGTCTAATTATGCTCTTGACATCATTTTATACAGTTAAAATTCCGATATAAGATGATTTTGTGTTTCATTTTCTATTTTACTTTTAATATACTGTGTACTTTCAATTTTATATCCATGCATGTCTGTCTTGCATGGTTTGATTTCCCATTTTTTTAAACAGTGTATACGAATTTATATATAAGATTTTGTAATTCTACGATTCGTTTATTTTCATCATTTCAATTTATCGCAGTATATGGACAATTAACGATAACATCTCACTTTCTTTGCTTCCACATGTTATTATTAAATCTATGTTCTCAGCAATATCACTCAGACTAATCCGTCTGAGGGAAGTCCTAGTTATACCAATTTAAAGCTATAATCAAAATTATTATAAATGAAGTAAAACTATTGATATGTGGCCGCAGCCAATATTGGCTATCACACCGTGGTCTTGAAATTACCGCACAGCTTCCACGCTACTACTAGGGCAGGTACCCCACTTTAGCCTTCTTCCAGGGTATTCATACTGACATCGAATCGTCGACTTTGCAGCATCAAAGCTTGTCACCTACAACTAGCCTTGCAGCCTTCCTAGGTCTCTCATTTCTGTTCATGCTCATGAGGGGACATTCTACAACAGGAAGACCTATATATATCGCCGATCCCTCCCACAAATTGGGCTTGTACCCTGTAAATAAACACATACACACAACTAAAAGCACTCTTTATGATTATAACTACGATACAGGTACATTTGATATGGGAGGGTCCACATGAGTGCGGACTTTAATTACAATAATTTGAAATGTCTTACCACCAGTACATGTTAGACTCACTGTAAACTGAAATGTCTTAAATTCAGACATTTAAGTGTCTGAAACGGAGTGTTCAATTTTCAGACGTTTTAAAGTGTCTTAATTTTTAAGATACTTGTATGCGTCTGAATTTCAGACACTTCAAATGTCTGAATTGCATCCATGTTTGACCACTTTGACAAACATTTTTTCACATTGTTTTTTTCTTCTGTAAGCATTATACACTGCAAAATATATATATATATCGCTAAAAATATGGAAATTGTAGCTACTCGAGACTCCGGTATAATTTACATATATAAATGGAAATTTTCTGATCTAAATTCCAAAAAAAAAAAAAAAAAAAAAAAAAAAAAAAATCCGTTTAGTTTGTGCATATTTCTGTATTTAAAAAGATAGAATATATTTTTCAAGGACTAACCACCATATTTCAACAACCACCTTCCCGAAGGATCACGGTACATCTAATTTGTATTCAATTCTAGTGTAAACTTTTAATACTTACCCGAGGTGGGATTCGATCTGAGGTCCTGTTGTATAGGAGTTCAGTGCCTTATCCATTCGACCACGCTTTCATCGGCCGATCTTTGAAATAAAGTATTTATAAAGCACAAGGCAATGTTTTTAAGGGGACCGGGTAAGTCCTATCTCCGCCATGTTAAATTCACCAACTTTATGTACTTTTTTCTCAGAAATTGTGAAAGACAGAGGTCTAGATTTTTTAGAGTAGTTAAAATAACACGATTTACGTATTTTAACTGACTATTTTCTTTCTAAGTGAAACTCAAAATTAATTATTAATTATTTATTGAAAGTCATTTTTAAATTTTCACTTTTGGTAAGATTTCACTGCCAAAAATAAATAATTCTCAACAAATCATTAATACCCTGTGTTAAAATATACAATTTATCATAATATAAATATTAAATAGAAATCTGAGTTTTTAATTTTAATAGATATTAAAAAAAAAGGAACATAAACATGAAAAATCTAAGTTTTAAGAAAAAGTCAGATTTAAATGGCCATTAAGCTGTGAAGTATTTTTAGAAAAAATTATTAATTTGAATACTTATTTCTTTTATATATAAATATGTGTGACACAACGTTGGAAAGATAAAAGTTTGAACTATTTAATGATATAAAAAAGTAAAAATCGATTTTTTAGTTGAATTTTGCTTTACCTGTCCTCTTAAGTAGCAGTAAGTTTTTTTTTTCCAATTTAGTACAATTGTAAACATTTTTCACACAGTGTTGTAGTCGTAAAAAAATTAGAGGGTATACGCTAGAGGCAGAGGGTATAGGCTAAAGTCATGTATAGAGTTTTCGTTGCAGTTTTATTTGAGAAACAGGGTATACGGAGTATTTTTTAAAAATCCAGAAGGAATACGGCTTATACCCTCCACATCCCTGTTACACATTTTCTTTCTAGAAATTTATTTGAATATGTGGTATTTTAAGTTCAGTTTTTTCTTTTCTACCAGAGGAATTGTTAGAGTGCAAATGAGGACCTCCCCCCCCCCCCCCCCCCTGCCAGAAGCCAAGGGATGCACGCCATAAAATAAAGGTTTTAAGTAAATTGGGTTATAAGTTGAACATCAGTAGTAATGTACTGATTTAAAATATGAAACTGCAGCTTATTTAATAGTGGTCTTTGAACTGTTATTAAAAGGAAAGTGGACTACAATTTTTTTTAAATTTAAATAGAGATTATAGAGGTTACGAATTAAGTAGTTTACAGGGTTTAATTAGTTGACTTCTAGAATGCAGTACATAATTAGAAAATCCTTTTCTTTTTACCAGCAAACGAATAAAATTGTTTCCAGATAAACTACTTTGACACCAATAGATGGCGGCACTATTCATCTTAAAATTGAATGTTTAATTTCTAATCCAAAGAAAGATTCTTCTGGCATGAAATATTTAATGTTTTGGAAATGTATAAATTTTTATTCATTTTTGTTTGTGGTCGAAATGATGAATAAATTACCTATCGAATTATAAGCTATCCTCTTTAAACAGGTTTTTATAACGGTAAGTTATTATGCAATCAAACTTAAGACAGAATCGTATGGGACCGGGCAAAATTTCACTTTCAGCATGGTTATACCGTATTTTTTTAAATGGACTACAGAACATTATTTGCTAAATGAAACTCAATAAACAGTAAATAAAACTGAAGTAAACCTCTGTATAACGGAAACTTGGCTAAAATGAAAAATTTCATGGTTTCTGCGAAATCACGCATTCTAAGGTTAGAATGAAACTTTTATTGAAACTTCCGTACTTAAATTTGACATTTTCTACACAGCAGCTCGCCTCTTGGATACGAAACTGGTTTAAATATAAATAAATAAATCATGTCTAATTAATATACGTGGTTTTTGAAAGTGGGGAATGAATTATATGGGTTTATCCTTGAAAAGTTACATATTATCTTTTAAATGGAACTTTTTAAATAGAGAAATATTCAAAAAAATGGAAATTTTTCTGGAATTTACGGGGAAAAAAATTACATTAAAATACGTAAATGGCTGAATAGCCAGTACAACTTCCATATTTTAACGGATATTTTTTACAACGTATAAAGCTTTTTTTTTAAAAAAAAAAAAAAAAAAAAAAAAAAAAAAGACAGTTGCCTATTGCCGAACATGCAGGTTGACCAAAGATGGATGCGATTCAGACGTTTGAAATGTCTTAAATTCAGATGCATACACGTGTCTTAAAAATTAAGACACTTTAAAATGTCTGAAAATTGAACACTCCATTTTCAGACACTTAAGTGTCTGAATTTCAGACATTTCAGTTTACAGTGTTTATACCATGATCATAGTAAGACACTTAAGTGTCTTAATTTCAGACTTCTATGGTGTCTGAAACTTCATATTCAGACACTTAAGTGTCTGAATTACTTTTTCAGTCACATATGTGTCTGAATTTTAGACACCTTTATTTGCAGTGAGGGATATAATTGAATTGATAGATAATACATTTTTATTTACATATTTATTATTACATGTCCTTTAACTTAAAACTTCGATCTTTATCTTCTAACTTATCTGTATGACCTTGCACCTCGACGCCCAACTCAATGAATCAAGACTTTAAATGAATTAAACTATAATTAGGTGTCCGCAGTCAATACTGGCTGTCACACCGTAGCTAAATGAAGTAAGCAGAAACTATCATAAAATAAAATAAATAACTGTTATCACAAAAAATAAATAAAAATAAGGAAAATGTAAGGAGAAAACTCTGTAATTACACACCTTTCATTTTATTCTCATGAATAATGATAATAAAAAAATCGTCCGTACATTTTTTTTCTTTTTCATTATATTCTTCCAGAAAGATTTGAGTTCTAATAAAAAAACACTTTGTTTGATCTCCTTCTTTCAGATTTTCAAACTATTTTTGTGTCCAACAGAAAATGGAATAGGCAGGAGTGTTTGTTGGTGGGAAGCTTTCCAGGATTTCCGTAATTTTCGAATCCATTTTAAATGATTGTTGCGAAAACATTCTGCATTACTTAACAAAATATACAATGTATTTAAATAATGTAAAGTATTTTAATCATTTATTAGCATTTTTACTATTGTGAAAGCTTTGCATAATTGATTATAAGTTAAAAAATAACACATAGAAAAAATTTCCCTGCGAAGTTTTGAAATGCAACCACTAACACCTTCATGATGAAATATATGAGAGGTGTTTGAGTGAGTCGTATAGTCAAGGGTCGGATTATCGGGGGTCTACTGTATTTCAAATTTCTAAGATCTGAATTTCTTAACCATCTTCATCGGCACACCCCCCCCCCCCTGCATGTTTACATATGTCTGTGTATTCCACATTCCATAAACATATATAACCTATGTCAATTTTGAATGGATATAAAATGTATATACGAAAATTTTCAAGCAAGTTATTGTTAACAAAACGTCTTTGTTTCAAAATAATTTTTTTTACACTTTTTTGTTTAACTTAACTGTTCTATAAATAAAAAATTAAAATTTCAGTGCTAAAGTCTTATTGACTAATAATTAAATTTATAGAAAAAAGTAAAAATAAATGTACCATAACTGCTTAAAGGTGCTTACAACATAATATAAAAACATTTAAAATACATTAAAGTCTTTTAAAACCAAAACTTTTCCAACCGAACTTACTAGGCCGTCATCAGTGGAGAAAATTGTTGTGTCTCTTTGCGCGTTCTGGATTCGCCCGGGAGAAACCATTCTACTTCAAGGGTGATATGGAATATAAAGTGGCATGGAAAAAGTATTTAAAATTTCAATAAAAACAGGTTTTATCTGTTATGTAATAATTCCTTCCAAACTGCATAGATATCATATGATAATATATCATTACAAACTATTTCTTTATTAGATATTATTTCTAGCGATAATACATATATCGATACACTATAGATAAACTCTGTTTTTGTTGAAATTTTGAATGTCTTTTCCCTTTCATCTTATAATCCATACCACCCTTGAAGTAGAATGGTCTATCTAGAATGGGCGAATCTAGGAGGCGTAAAGAGACATAACAATTTTCAATTCCCCACTGATGACAGCCGAGCAAGTTCGGTTGAGAAAACGTTGTTATTTTAAAGGAATTTTAATGTATTTTAAATGTTTTTATATTACATTGTACGCATCTTTAAGCAGAGATGGTACAGTCGTGGAAAAAAAAAAGTAAGCACTCCTTACTAACTTTGCAAAAAAATTATCGTAGAAGTCGTTACTGGTACCTGACGATTAGTAATAAAGTCTACTTTTAAATGATGTATTTAAAATTTGCTTAGGGGGCCATATACATATTAAACCGAACCGTAACTTTGTTTTTTTCAATAGCAATACACAGTTCTGACAGCATAAATGAACTCGTCTACACTCTTCAATTAGCCTAAAAAAATTTTATGCAATTCGTACGATAAGTTTCCGAGAAATTAATTATTTTAAAACGAACATATTTTAGGGGCTGTATCCTAATTGAAGTTCGGTACTCGATTGTTGACCGACAGAGCCACCTTCTTGATCAAGGCATCTTAAGCGCCACTCAAGCAGTCATTGAAGACTGCTAGATTACAGGATAGCATAAGAAACTTAAAAATATCTCATCACTTCTATCATAGACCGCCCCTTAAACCACCATTTTGCCGTTTTTTAAGCATAATTTGAAAATTACTTGGAAGAGAAAAATGAAATTTTGGGTTTCCATAAAGCAGGATTTAATAAATCTAAATCCATCAAAAAAAAAAAAAAAAATGTAGATTGCAATTCATAATTTTTTTTAATCTTAATTTCATAATTCCTAATTCATATCATAAAATTATAAAAATTGCAAATTCAACGTATTAATGTTTGGGAATTTTGGTATTATTGCTACACAAAAAATTAGCGCATTAAAAGTATAATTCAATTGATTCAATAATCATAGAAGTTATTGAAAATTCCGTCGCTTTACCTGAAGATCAGACTATTTCTAAAGAGAACCTTCTACTATCAGAACGGCTGCCTCGTTCCTTATAAAAGTATGTCTGTAATTATCGCGATTAAAATTATCCTAATCGGTGGATAGGAGCATAGGAGGCGGAGATAATTTTTAGAATAGCTTCCCCTTTCTCTAGATCTAATGTTTAGTGGCTTCATCCTTTAAAAAGGCACTTATATGCGATAGTTTACAGGATGGCATCAAATTTAAGCATAGAGTTAAAGCAGCGAATTGCGGAAAGTAAATGTGTCGAAATCGTAAATTATGCAATCACATCTCTTCAGCCACATTAAAGATTAAATAGTCCTAATAATTATAAGAATAAGAATATGAGTACATTATAACCATTTACGAACCTCCTTTCTCACATAAAAATGCAAAATTTACAGAATTGTGAATGTTTACGAACGTTTATTTTTTCCCCCACTAACCTAAGTGCATTTTGAACATATAGTGTGTCCGTAAAGTCATGGTGAACTTTTGATCGGTCGCAGGAAATCAACGAAACAAAATGGAAATGGTGAAATATTCACCAAATAAAAGAAAAACTCTCCAAGTTTCACACCTGTTAAGTGCAGTCCGATGTGGCCTCCATTTGTTACCTCCTAAACGATATTCATGTTCTTCCCACACACAGTTAAGGACTTGTGGTGTAACAGGGTTAATAACGTCTATGATTCTCTGTTTCAAATGGAGACCACATCAAACTGCACTGAACAGGTATGAAACTTGGAGAGTTTTCTTTTATTTGGTGAACATTTCACATTTCCATCAGGTTTCGTTGATTTCCTATGACCGGCGAAAAGTGCACCATGGCTTTACGGATACGCTATATTTTCTCACATAAATATGCGAAATTTACAGAATTCGCAATCTTAATGAGCCTTTAGTTTTTTTAATTATCCCAAGTACGTGTAGTCATCCATGGTTAAGGCCAGGGCTTAATTTCTAGCAAAAAAGGTACCGGAGCTCTAATATTCTGGAGTAATAACAACCGTATAGCGTATTTCCCCCATCTCCTCCACCCGCATATTTATATTTCATACCTTATTTGCAAAATAATGTGCAATTTTGTTTTCAGCTAAAGGAAATTTTTAATATATTTTGACTACATTTACATGCATTTACATATAATAAGATCTAATAAATGAATCAAACAAAAGTATTAATATGAGGGGTGGGAAATTTTCAGAAATCCTACTTGATGAGGATTTCTTTGTATTAAGTAGCAAAACACAGCATACAGTACTGTTTCAGAGGGCTTCGGTATTCAATTTTTATAAGCTCCGGTGGGTTCCGGCTAACATGGAAATATTCACTAACAATAGCTGTTCTTCTCTGAACTTCTAAGCACCGCGGCGATGCTAAAAAGTTTATTGGTAAAACTATCTTATAAACATGAACAACAAGCAGCCTGTAAACATAACACGGTTCAAAGTAAAAATGACAGATGTTGTTGCAGTTAGTTATGGCATTCTTCGCCGCCATTCGGACAATACTCGGTCAAAAAAAACATTGACTCTACACTTGCGAGGGCTAGATAGAAGTATGCTCCTGCGTTTGCGACACGCTACGTCATATATATAAGCACTTCTGTCAGAAAGAATCAAATAACTGAAGATGGTTGGGAAAGGAAAAGTTAACCTAGTCTTTATTTTTTCAGAAAAGTTGTTCCGCTGGGCCCCGGAGCGCAGTATTTGTAAGCTTCGACTAACACTTAAATATTCACTAAGAACAAAGCAGTACTAGGGCTGAGCTCCGATGAGGTCCTTCGCAAATTAAGCACTGGTTAAGCAGCTAGAAATGAATTTCTGTAGCTGCTCTATTATTACCAAGAAGTGGAAGGCACTCAGTTCGGCTAAGTTGGGTTAAGTTTTTTTTTTACTTTTTTATGAAATAAAGAGTAAAACATTAGGTAATCATAACGTCCTTAACAAACATCCCAGAATAAAATTTCTTGATTAAATTGTTTGTCTTGAAGAGAGTTTGCCAACGATATGCCTCAAGATCTTTCCAAACGGAATTTTCAAATTTGAACACTCCAAGGATCACCCGCGCCCCCAGTTATATATATATATATATATTAACCCGAGGAAGTTTGTAGAAATAAATATCCCATGCTTTTCTAAAATTCTATAGCATTTCTGAAATAAGAATGGGCTTTTGGCGGACCTAAAGTATTTATATGTATATCTACAAATATATTGCACTTAAAACATGCCATCGTAAAATCTATTTTATACCAATAACAATGTAATATTTTTAGAGTTAATATCAATTTCAAGATAATTTAAAACAAATTCAATGAGAACCTTTTTAATGATATTTTTCCAGTTTATGAAAATTCGTATATTACGTATATAAACATCTGAAAAAGAACTAATAACCTGAGAATTTTGACACTAAAAACCACATATTGATCATGTCTAGCAGCAAAAGTTTAGCTTTTCTAGTCGCCTTGTAATTCGATAAGTTAATAAGAAAATAAATCAAAAATGTAAAAGTATGCGAGCTTAAAAAAAATAATAATAAAAATAAAATCGATATTTATTCTTCAAAACTCGTAGATGAAATTCTAAGCTCCATCCTGATCAATTTTGTGCATGAAAAATTTCAGATATTTGTTGAAGTTAGCAGCAAGTTTTTTGGGATGTGCTATTTGGAAACCAACTTGTATTGCTTTAAAAGAAATAAGAAACTCTAGGACTGAAAATCAAAATCTTTAACTTTGGATGTATCTTCTTTACATATGATTTTTATTCATCTTTGAAAAAAAAAGGCATTTTCACTCTGTTATTATAAACGATAGAATCACGGCTATCCTATTTTGTTATCATTGATTTTAAAATGGAAAGCGTGTAAGATTTTTATTTTGCTTAAGATTAAATTACTATATGTCCGATTCTTTGACTACAGGATATAATAGATTTTTTTTCAATTATTTACGATATAAATCGATTCAATTAAAATGTTTAATGATGAGACAGTGTGTTCAAAAAAGATTAATAATTAGATAATTAAAAAATGATTTCTCCAAAATAAAACTATATATAAATCAATATTTATATTTGATACCATAAAATTTAAAAGAAGTTATTTAATCATATTATTTAAAAATTTTACCCTACCTTAATTAAAACTATAATTTACCGCTAACGTAATCATAATACCTACTCTGTTCAGATTTAACAGATGGCATTTCTCAGTATATTTTTCTGATATGAAATGTTGAATATTTTAAAACACTAAATTTCGTTATCTTCCGCAGAGTCGGGCAAAATACATCGAAAAACCATTCTCGATATAGAATACAAAATACATTGCTTTTACAACTTAAAATATAAAATACTTCCCAAATTTCAAAAGTTCAAAATACAAAAACACGTATTTTGAAAATACATTTAAAATACAAAATACATTTAAAAAAAATTAAAAACTATTATGCATTAAACTGCACTACTCAAATGCAAAGCTGGTTTGAAAAAATAATTAAATTTTTAGAAATTGTAAAATTTCCAAATAAAGAAGCAAAATCAATTAAACCTCAAGGAAAGGTAACAAAAACAAAACTGAAAGATTGCAGCAACAATATGCTTAAAAGTGTATAAAAGTTACAAGAATAACTAATAGTGAATAAACTACCCTTTAAAGGTGAGAATAACTGCATACTCACTGAGAATAACTCCATCAATTGATTGTGGATCGATAAAGAATCTCTTTCTGGAGGCCTAGGATAGCACCGCCCGCTACTGAGTGTTCGAAGCCAAAATTGAGACAGTATTGATTTTCAAAAAAAGCATAAAAAGTTTGATGCAATTCAATAGGTGCAGAGATATAACAAAACATCTCGAAAATCCTAAAAAACACAGCACAGAAAAAAATCTTCTGTAGGACGATATACACCAAAATGTTATACATACTAACTGAATATGATGAAGTTTGATGAATTTCCGTGTTTTAGTTCTTGAGATATAGCTCTCACGGCACACCTGACAACTTCAGATTTTTTTTTAAATCAAATAAATGCACTATCAACCAGAATATTTATTTTAAATGATACTTTATATCAACGTGGTAGTTATTTAATTTCAATTTAATTTAATTTACAAATATGATCCTTTTGGCTTTGAAAAAAAGGAGAGTTTTATGTACATGTCACAGTAATAATAAAAACACAGCATAACAATGCCACCTCTTGAACGATGCACCCCAAATTTTATCGCATTAATTTATTTGAAGATCTAAAATACTATGAAATTGGATTAAATTTTGTCCATTAGTTTTTATCGCGGATATCATGAAAAACACGGCATAGCAGCACCAGCTCTTGAGCGATATACACTAAAAGCTAATCGGCAAGTATTTCTGTTCAGGTCTATATGCAGTTTGGTGAAATTTTCTATATCGGTTCTTAGAATACAGCTATCGTGGAATAAAATAATGAAGCATAGCAGTGCCACCTGTTGGGATATATAAACTCAAAGCTAAGTTATACCTAGGTTTATCTTATTCTGAAGTTTGATGATTATTAATCTCCATGCATTAGTTCTTGAGATAGAAGGGCCATAAAAATTGTGTCTCGCACAGACTAACAAATAGACACTCAGTTCCCAAAGATAGTTAAATCGCGTTCAAGACATCCCGAAACGTGTAAATCAAGCAAAAAAACGAAAGCCGAAAAATTTCAGGATTCCAATACTTTCTTCTTATGTATTAGAAGAATGTAAAAACAAATCAGTCTAGTATCAGTCTTTTCAATCAGTCTTTTTTAGTATATGTGATGTCTAAAAAAGAACGCATTTTATAATAATCTGATATGTACAATGACACCAAATAAAATTGTATTTAAATGTATTTTTTTTTCTTTTTATATAATGCACGTATGTTTAATAAGAACTCCCAACTGCGCAAGATTTTTTAGACCTTCCACTCATAAAATATTTGGGACACAATTAAACGATTATGGTGCTTTTTAGAAATACTGTATACGAAATTTATAATATGTATTACTGAATGCAAAAATAGAAATGAAAAACTTAATACAAGTTAAATTATTATTATTAACAAAAGTACGAATTCTCCCTATAAAGTAGTTTAAATATTAAAACACCCAGGTAAAATATGAAACCATATATAAACGCAAAGAAATGAGAAATCATTTGGACTTACTTTGAAAGTCTTGAAACTTTTAATATAGAGTAGAAAAAATATAAAAGCCCTTACGTTCGTAAAAAGAAAGTACTTATGATATATTCATAAAAAGTAGGAATAATTCAAATGCAAAATTTGTAAAGTCATAAATTTCATTTTTTCATAGTCAAATCGTTCCTTTAAAAGTTCATTGTGGCAATTTTTTTACGGTTACTGTCTAATGCTTTTTTTTTTTTTTTTTTTTTTTTTTTTTCAAAATTCATACAATTAATGAAAAAGGCGAATTTTTAAGAAATCTTATTTCGATATCTTTAAATAAAACTGCTAGACCAGAAAAAAAATTGAGCTCTTTATATTTGTGGTCAATGGGCAAATGTCGGTAATAGAGCTCTGCACCTATGCAACTCTGAAATATCCTTCGATTCTATCATACTACATGTTTTTTTCCCTTGTTATTCCCACAGCAACGTTAAGACATATGAAAGTTATTTTTTTAACTAATCAGCAAGAATACAGTTTCTGTACCTAAACAACATATTCATCAACCTCCTTATCTTAGCTATAATCGAAAAGTGCGTTTATATTAGCTATAATCGAAAAGTGCGTTTATATTAGCTATAATCGAAAAGTGTGTTTATATTAACTTCCAGAACAGAATTTGAAAACTAATCAAATCAAGACAGGCATGTATTTCCTTTTAGTGAATCGCAGCTTTTCTCTGTGCGGTTTAAAAATGGCAGTTTGCAATTTGGAAAAAAATGTATTTTGAGTATTTTCAAAATACAAAATACATTGCAAAACCACCAGAAAATACATCACAAAAATACTTTGAACTTATCGGTTTAAAATACAAAATACAAATGTATTTTGAAAATGTATTTCAAATACATGTATTTTCGATACTGCCCAACTCTGATCTTCCGGTAGTAATAAAAGTATCATAATCTTAATAACGTTATGAGTGTCAATATGTTTGGTTGAAGTCATAATCAAAACGGATAACTAATTTTTTTTTGTATTCATTATCCATTATATTAATTTTTTTCCAACGTTTAAACTTTCCCTTTAGTGATAAAATTTGCATGTTTTATTTGCTTACAAAAGTTATAAAAATAAAACCTACTTTCAATCAAATTTAGTAATAGAATATTTGGCATTTCAAAGAAGAAACAAGTCGGAAATTGTACGTCCAACGTGGCAAATGAGGTGCGTTCGTACTAAAACTAGCTTTATAAATATTTGGATCTTGATGCAATAGCTGTTGCACTCATGCAAAAATGCACGAATACAAAATTTATTACGGTTATATATGTTAAATTCAGTAATACGGAAATAATGTGACTCCATCTCAAATAGGACGTAATCACCACACTGTAAAAAATTTTCCTTAACGTTTCCGAATGTAACGGAGACCTGTACTGCACGATACTAACGGAAAGGTTTCAGATTCGAGCAGAAAACTGTTTCGGTTATAATACGGAACATTTCCGATTCGCAATGAAATGTTTCTGAATATATCGGAAACCTTTCATTACGGATCGGAAAGGTTTCTGAATACATATGAAATCTTTCTGAAGACTAAGAAATGTTTTTGAATGTATAGGAAACCTTTTATTACGAATTGGAAAGGTTTCTGAATATATGTGGAACCTTTCTGAAGACGAGGATTATTTTAAAATTTACATAAAAAAGCACAAATAACTGTACTAAAATTATTTGCAGGTGCATACATATAGCGTAAAATCTTTCAAAATGCATTAGAAATATCTCAAAAATACATTAAAATTTTTAAGATATTTCTAATATATTTTAAATAATTTTATATTATGTGTAATGCACCTGCAAGTAGTTTTAGTACATTTATTTGAGCTGTTTTACATAAATTTTAATTATTTACTCAAGTTGAATTTAGCACTAGTATTTGAACATTCAATTATTGAAGATTATTTTGTGAAAGGGGCTTAGTTTAGTAAAATGGATTTTGTGAAGGAGCCAATTTTATTAAATGAATTTTTATGTAAGAGTCTTATATGGAAGTTCATTTCTGAATGATCTTTTTTCTGAGTTTATATATATATATATATATATATATATCTGCTTGGATTTATTCTGAAAAAAAAAATCAATATTATTATAACTTTTTCATAATTTAGATAAAATTTTATTGCGTTTTAACATCTTGCAGTGATATTTTTTTAACCATGCGGATTAACAAGTAACATTAAAGTTCCTGAACTGTATTATTATTGAAAATGTAATGATAAATTCTTTCGAAAAGCGTTTTACTTATTTTTTTAATCATTTATAGCAGTATTTTTACTTATTATTTTAGTTCTTTATTAGCGTTTCTTTGTTGCACAGACATTTTAATACATAACATTTTATTATTATTAGTGCATGTAAATAAGATATGATTGCAATTTATGTTATTGTTGATTCAATATCGTATTATGCTTTTCACAGCATAATATTAATAAATTAAAATGCCTTATAACTTAAAGCAAGAAATTTTGTGTACTATATTTTCGTAAAATAAGCTGATGGTTAATGATCTAGAATTTTTCAATTTTGTTTACTGTAAAGTGCATAAGTTAAATAACAATAGTATTTTTTTTTTTTACAATTCAGTCTTGCAAAATCAGAAGAAAACATTTTTCTTTTCAAGCAAGAACATTTAGATGAACAAGTAAAATTCAAATCGCAAAAAATGCAATGGTTAATTTTTTCGAAGCATTAAAAAAAAAAAAAAAAGTGTGTGTTTGTGTGTGTGTGTGTGTGGGGGGGGGGAATTTACATATCTAAAACCTGAGTACTAAACAAGCTAATGATCTTAAAACTATTCTTTTTATTTTTCTTTCAAAATTGGAGAAGAAAAAAGGTGAATATAAAAAATGAAATTTTTGAAATCTTTTTAGGAAACAGCAAAACAAATGAATCAATTTTATTTACTATAATGATTTATAAAAATAAATCCTATAATTGTAAGAATAGTTTACTGTTTATTTTTATTCACAATACCGTATTTTTTACGTAAAAGCAATCAACAATAAAGAAGTAAAATGACAATGAACCTTCAGCTTGTTTGATTAAAATATAATACATAAATTTTCTTTTAAGTTATAACGCATTTAATAATTTGTTAAGAACACGCTGTTAAAAGGAGAATACGATACCGCAATCAGTATGAACATCAAGTTTAACTATATTATCTTATTTTCATGCACACATGTATATATATTATAATAAAAAAACAGACAAAACAAAGTCTGATATATTAAAAAATAAATAGGTTATTAATTTCTTTTCGTGTATTGCAACAAAGAAAACTAATAAAGAAGTAAGTAAAAATAAATAATAATAAGTAAAAGTAATACTGTAGATGATAAAAAAAAAAAAAAAACACTTACCCAGAATTACGATCGTTCCGTGTTCAATAATACTAAATTTCCAAAGCTCTGAAAAAGTCCACTGATAATATCCAAGGTACATTTCTCGCATAATTTTAAAACGCAATAAAAAATACCCACAAAATATAACAAAAATATTATAATATTGTTTTTTTTTTTTTTTTTCAAAATAAAACGAATTCAAATACACGTGGTAAAGGGTAAAGTTCCCTACGTCGCGATCTCTTACAAACGAGTTTACTTTCACTTTAGGCGATTGCTTACGGTTTCAGCGTAAGGAGAAATAGTGGTGAAATACTTGGAGCGCATGCGTACAGGCGCTTTCTCTGTTACACGGAAAGTACGAGGGAAAGTCAATTGAAACACCCAGGAACATTCCCGGTTGTTTCGGAAAATAGAAATAGCTCTCACATATCCGGTACTATCAGAAATGTTCCTGTTAGAATAGTAAACGTTCCCACTATTTTTTACAGTGCATGGCAACCTAAAATCATTATCTATCATGCGATATCATTGAATTAATTACGTATAATGGGATTTAATAGAATAAAGGAAACTTCTATTAATATCTTTTTATGTTTTGATTCGATTTTTATAAAATTTGAAATGACTCGACAAAGAACCATTCGGTAGGGTAGTTTTTGCGCTGTTATATGCGTGTAGACGAATATACAGACTTACGGATCAGACGAAGACTATAGTTGCTACATACTTATGTAATTACGAGCGCACTTAAAAAAATGAAAATTGATTTGACATTAACGTAATAATAGATACAGCAATATTAACCTTATTAAAAATGCACCTCTAGCCAAAATTCACTAGTGTTTGTGTTTCAGGATTTTTTATAAACACGTTTTCTTTCTAATAGTAATATTCGTCTTATAAATTACGAGATTAAAAAATGCGACAATCACTATTTGGAAATAGTGATTAAAGAAACCCAAAATTACAATTATCCTGGAAACCAGTATTAGTTATTTTAGTTACTGTAAAAGCACTTATTTTCGCGAGTCGTAATTTTCGCGAAAATGAAGATATCGGTGATTTCGCGAGCTGAAAATTTCGCGAATTTTACATGAACAGAACCGAAAGTTGAAAAATCCCGAAACTACCTAAATAGAACCCCTAAGAAACTTCCTTTTGTCCGCAATGTTGGTTCAGTTAATTGTTTTATTGTTTTTATTCAAGTAGTAGTTGTAGTGTATTCAAGAAATAGTTGTAAGTATTCAAGAAATGTTTGTACTTATTTGTTATTTAAGTAAGTGTAATCATTAAATTCATCATAAGTAAAATCATAAGTGAAAAAATTCCAATTTTTTATTATTATTATTACTTTTTATTATTATAGACGAAAAAAAAATATTTCGCGAGGCTTAAATTTTCGCGATTACGACCGGCTCGTGAAAATCGCGAAAATTAAAGCCCCGTGAAAATAAGTGCTTTTACAGTATATTTTGCTAATATTTGAATTCATCGCTAATGGTGTTGCCAATTTAGCGGAATTATGAATTCAAAATCTCTACCGGTCTTTTTAAACAGAATTTTCACTTTATTTAATCGACGAAAGTCTGGCGTTAAATAAAGGGAAAATTAGTATTAAAAATTTGTTATAGATACAGTAGAGCGCTGATTATCCGAACAAGTCGGGACCAACCCTAGTTCGGATAAGCAAAAGTTCGGATAAACGGACAGACATTTTCAGGGATGTTCCTGACTATACTAAAACCTCCACACTTTATCCAGACTAAGGACTGGCAGCACCAGTTAGTCCTGGAGTGTTTGAAAATTCTTTTTATTTTACTTTTTTTTTTTACTTTTTTATTTTTTTGTTTATTTTTTTACTTTTTATCATCTTCTGAACACCAGAGATTATAATTTGAACAAAAAAGTTTACAATTGCAGCTTGCTTCAATGCTGCCATATGTCGAATTAGTATACTTAAATACGTTAGTTGAATAGGATCAGCATTTTCTGCCGTTCGCGCCATTTCATATCTGTTTCCAAACATTCAAAGGCTTCTTTATGTGATGGATCTGGGTCATTTTCAGAGCATTTGTTTTCATTTTCTTCAATTTCTTTTTTGTCGTTACTGCTCCCAACAATACCCTAATCGAGGATTAGATTTCGCATGCTAAATCTGAAGGGGAAAAAAATGAGAGAAACAGGTTGTTTGAATAATTGGAAGTTCGGTTGAAAAAAGAGTTTTGAGAAAAATCTTTTTGGATAATTGGAAGTTCGGTTAAAAAAAAATTTTGAGAGAAAAAGGCTGTTCGGATAATTGGAAGTTCGGATAATTAGAGTTAGGATAATCGCTGCTCTACTGTATTTCGAATACAAAAATAAATTTAATTTGAAGCACATTTTAACGGATTTTAACAGAAATCCCCCCACCCATAAATTCCAGAAATCCGTATTTTTAACGAAATTTTTCCCCATAAATTACAGAAAATTTTCCGTTTTTCTGAAATTTGTGGGGGAAAATTTCCGTTAAAATACGGAAGTAGTACTGGCGTCTCGATTGCCAGTAGAATCTCGGTTTTTCAGTCCGTTATTTTTTACAGTGTGTCACGAAATAATCTGAACTTGCATAAATACAGGGTGTAGATAAATGAATATCCCAACTTTACAGGGCTATTAAAAGAAAACAAAAAAAAAGTACAACCTTGTTGTGGGAAGAGTTCCATATCCTTTTCTGGTTGGTGCGATTAGAGAAGGAATCTGGAATGGCGTCAAAAGGCTGTTTTAGCTTATTATTACAAAAAATTTCAAGATTGGGGGAAAACATGGTTTTTAAATATTTATAAGCATATATTTATTTAATAAACGTTATGCATGTGATATGTTTAAAAAATAAATACATATTTATACAAATACTACGTATTATTTTTATGCATATTATACTTATACATAGAGATATACATATAAATACATAATATATACAGCTATAAATAAATACTATAAAACTTATAATATATTTTATAATTTCATATATATTTAATTTTTTTATCTATTTATTCTATTACATCAAATTAAAACTTAACATTACATTATATACATTAATGTTATATGCACTTTAAAAGGTATTAAAATACACAAAACATATATTTACATAGCTGCCAACTTTTACGCTTTTTTCTTACCACTAAAATTTTATAGTAAATATTGTCTTATTTCATCGTCGAAATCTCACGTTTCAATAAGGCGAAAATCTCTATTAAATTTTAGCAGTAGCAAAAAAGCCTAAAAGTTAGCAGCTATGTATTTACATAATATTAAATCTACAGAAAAATACCATTTAAAGAAACGAAAAGTTATAAGACACACTGCTCAAAACAATTAAAGGATATTGCAGTTTTAGGTGGATTTTGTATCTGGTAAACTGTTTAGCTGATTGATACATGGTCGACAGACATAGTAGGTTATATGAGAATAAATTACACATGTTTGGCAGAAAAAAATGCATTTTATTGCGGATTTGTGTACTAAAGGAAAAAAACACAATTTGTGCATATGAGAAAAAAAGAATAAGAAAAGGTGTTTTCTTCAAAGAAAATCATTTTCAGGAGGGGGTATGGTTTCCACGGGCGGCCAGCAACGTTGAACACCTTTGAGGCATGGGCTCAATGAGGCTATTAATGACGAGTTGGGGTATTCTGCCCCACTCTTCCAGAAGAGCTCTTTCCAGTTCTTGGAGAGTTTGTGGGGGTTGTTGGTGGCCAGAAACTCGTCTTCCTAGAGCGTCCCAAACGTGCTCGATTGGATTCATGTCTGGAGAACACGCTGGCCATTCCATTCGAACGATTCTTTCCTCGAAAAGGAAATCCTCCACCAGGTTTGCACGATGTGGCCTGCAGTTATCGTCCATTAAAATGAAGTTATCTCCGATTGCTGCAGCGTAAGTGACTACAATAGGTCTGAGAATCTCATCCCTATATCGGCGACCAGTCAGAGCTCCATCTCGAATGATGTAGAGGTCAGTGCGCCCGTCAATGGAGATGCCACCATACACCAACACTCCTCCACCGCCAAATCTGACACTTTCGTGCACGAACGCAGGATTATTCCTACTGCCACGGTCCCTCCAGATGAAAATACGCCTATTATCCGGATGCACAGAAAAACAGGACTCGTCAGTAAACAGAATATTGCTCCATTCATTTCTCCTCCAGTTGACATGCTCGGTTTCCCACTCCCTGCGGTCGCGACGATGTCTTGATGTTAATCTAATACATACCATCGGTCGGCGAGCATACAGACCTACAGCATGGAGCCGGTTTCGGACAGTCTGAGTTGAAATCGTGGTGCCTGTAGCCGAGTGAAGGTGTTGTTGGAGAAGAGTCGCGTTCATGGTTCGGTGTCTCCGAGCTGTTAACGCTAAATACCGATCTTCATTGGGCGTTGTTGCCCGTCTACGACCTTGCCCTGGTCTTCGGCATGCACATCCACTCTCCAAAAAACGGTTCCAGATCCTGGAAATGACACTCCAATGGCTTGCGCTACTTCGGCTTGAGTTTGGCCCCCTTCTAACCTACCAACAATTCCCAAAACTTCTGAATCTGTCAAATGACTTCCCTGAGACATCGTACTCATCGAAACAAAGCAATCACTGAATGCCGATCATCCTTGTCTTCATTCTCTTTTATCCAGTTGAAAGACAAATTTCATTCGCTGCCGCTGAAGCGACGTTTTTGACGTCGAACTCAAAATTTGCATACTCCACAGTTTGAAAACCAGAAAAATTTGCATTTGTGATTCTCTTCTTCTATTTTCGGCAAAAAAAATTTCGTTTATATCTTTATTTTATATAAAACTTCAAATATCCTTTAATTGTTTTGAGCAGTGTATTTTCGAAAAAAAATATTAAATGCAAAAATAAAAAAAAACAAACAAACAAACAAACAAACAAAAAAATATAAATAAAGTCCATTCCAGTAGTAAAATAAGCAACCCTAAAGGCAATCAACCAATTGCAGCAACCATATCGAAACATCTATTGCCAAAATACAGGGCTCCAAAAAAAAACAGCATATGGAGCTATTCCCCTAGTTGTTCATCGGAAATCAAAGATAACAGTTGGAAGTTTAAATTCAACACAGTTATAAGAATTCAATGTGGACCCCTCCAGAAACACGAACGATATCGAGGCGGTGCGATAACTCATCCCACACTTTTTTCAGCATGTCCGGCTTGACTCTTTGAATCGCTGCAGATATGCGTGTCTAAGTTTACCAACGTCACTTGGCAATGGTGGAACAAACACCTGATCTTTGATAAGGACTTGCAAAAAAAAAAAAAAAATGCTGAGAAAAGTGTGTGACAACTGTGCTGAATTTAAACTTTCAACTGTTATTTTTGATTTCCGATGAACAACAAGGTTGTATTTCATTTGTTGTCTTTTAAAAGCCAAATAAAGTTGGGATATTTATTTATGTAAACGCTGTACTTGCAATTTTTAACTGTACCGAATCGCTTTCGTTTTCTCACTAACCATCGAAAAACTTCCCATTTTCATAGTACCACGCGGAAGACGAACTAACTAAATTTGAAAGAAAGAAATCCTAGCATATATTTTTTAAAATTCGTAATCTCTTAATTTTTTTATAATGCACATCGGTTTTATTATAGTCAAGGAGGCAATACTGCATTTTAGCAATTAATAATCAATTTTAGTGCTGATGATTTTGCTATATATAATGCATTTGAAGGTAGAAGTAAAGAAACTGCCAATTAGCTGGTGTGCTATCTCGGAGTGGGGGTGGGAGTGATATCATAGCCGGTCATTCCATACAAAATATAGCAAATCAGCTGTGGCTGAAATTCCACAGATTTTAATGAAAATCAGCATATCATTAGATCATATTTATTTATAAGTAACTGTAAAATAATAGATTTCAGAATTGTTTTTTTAAGAATTAAAATTTACATTAAAAGTTGATGCAAAATCGTGGTTTTGTTTACATGCTTAAAATTTCAATTTTGATTATTATCGAATCAGAAATGGAAAGATTATATTAAAAATTATTTATAATTAAGAATGAATAATAAGTATCAAATTGTCGTAAGTTAGTAACTGCATTTTTATTCCATAATGAGAAAAAAAAATAAATATTAAAAAATTTTTGAGTGAAAAATAAAATATTTCTAGTACTCATCTGAACATGAAAGAACGATCTTACAGCTTTAAAATTATTTGACGTTATAGCTAAATGTATATACTTTAAATATCGAAACATTCATTCTTGCCTTTTTATTCCTTAATGCGATAAAAAACATAAATAGTAAAAAAATGTTGAGGGAAACTAATCAATGTTTCTATCTCTTGTTTGAACGTGAAGGAAAGCTCTTAAAATATTTAAATTATTTGACATTATAGATAAAAGTGTATATTTTAAATATGGAATATTTTATTCTTGCTTTCAGTTTATTTTTGCCTGAAGAATATTTAAAATCATAGTAGAAATATGATTGAGTTGAACAAAAAAATTTAATTTAATCCTGGATCAATGTAAATGGCAGCACTAAATATAATTTTCTTAAAATGGTTCGCAATATTGTAAAAAAAAAAAAAAAAAAAAAAAAAAAAAACCGCACATTTGAAATGCACCTTTTTTGAACCCAATTTTGTTCAAAAGGCAATCTTGAACTTTTTTAAAGCATGTCACGGGCTTACTAATCTTTACGTTTATTCAAAATTATTATTGTCGGACTTTTCCTTTATTTAAATTTTTAAACATGTAACAGAGGAAAAATTGGGATTTTGCAAATTTTTTATACTTGGGTCATTCCATTTCAAGTGGTCCAGCACTGGTTGCTCGACCATTTTTAAAAAATCTGAAATTTTTTGTACAACAACCCTAACATGATGGAAGTTCAAAATGACTATTATTTTAATTTTATTAATTTTTGTTTGCGCATGGCGGCCATCTTTGTTTCATCGTCTGCAGCAATTTTCTCACAAGGAGGGTTTACGGAATTGTAAATAATTCATCGTTTATTTATCCAATTCAACTGCGGGTTAAAGCAATTTGTACTGAATACATTGGGCTAAAAATCTGGTAATGGAGTAGTTTCCGAAACTAACTGCTTATTGGTAAAATTTAAGCATAAAGTTTCCGTTTTTTTCCAAAATTTGTCCGTTTACAAGAGGAAATTTTTCTAGCAAGGAATGCTGTCAACATGACATTATTTTTTTTTTTTTAGAAATAGGCCGAAAGTACCTGTACTCACACGCCAAGTTCCAGATCTGCGACTTGCTTTCTCTTTGCTAAAAAAAATCCCAAATTTTTCAAAAATGACAAAAATCGCACTTTTTAGGCTTTGATATCTCTGGTGGGGCACGAGATAAAAATCTGAAATTTTTTTTTATAAGAGTATTGTATAGTAGTGTTATGTACAAGAAATTTCAAGATGGAGATTTGAGTACAAGCTGAGATATGGCAAGGGCAACATGTCAAAACAATACTGCCAAACTATTGTTTTGTTGTAGTCACAGCTAAGTATTTATCTCAGAGTGTCATTTAAATTTATGTTTTTGATTATCTTTAAATAATAGTAACAGAAAATAAAGCCCTTTGCAAAGCTTAGCAATTAATAAAAAAAATAATTATGCCTGAGGCCATACATTTTGTATGGTTTCAGTAATTTTTGTTGTAAGTAATTTTAGTAACCAAAAGAAACCTCAGCACTTTTACATAAAGAAAACAAAATATTTTTATGCAAGACCTGAGACAAAAACAACATAGGGAAAAAGAAAAGCTGTTAATGTTGTCATACTTGTTGAGACATGATCAAACGTGTCAAAACACATTCTTGCTTGTTGGTTCAAAAACCACAATTTTGATCTTTCTCAATTTTTTTTTTTTGTAGGAACCAAGTCTTGTCATCTCTTGATAACTTGATTGAAGATCTTGGCCCTGCTGGCTCATAGAAATATACTTTGAAATCACTATGTGCAAGTCTCAATTCATTAATAATTCCTAGCTTACTTCTTATGAAAAAAATGTGATTTTTCTGCAGTATAAAATTTGAAAAGTGTTTGGGTATCTTTACTTTCTGAAAATTACGTGAGGCTGATGCATGGTAACATCGCATAATGTTTCATTTACAGGAACATACTTATGGTAGGAACAAGTTTCAGGGACTGGCAAGCAGCATTAAA
This sequence comes from Maratus speciosus, assembly GCA_963932465.1. Classification (NCBI taxonomy): domain Eukaryota; kingdom Metazoa; phylum Arthropoda; class Arachnida; order Araneae; family Salticidae; genus Maratus; species Maratus speciosus. Next base: position 247,534,850 of record OZ010792.1, read on the forward strand.
ATTGTGGTTTTTAAACCAACAAGCAGGAATGTGTTTTGACACGTTTGGTCAAGTCTCAACAAGTATGCCAACATTAACAGCTTTTCTCTTTCCCTATTCTGTTTTTGTCTCAGGTCTTGTATATATATATATATATATATATATGTGTGTGTGTGTGTGTAAAAGTGCTGAGGTTTCTTTTAGTTACTAAAATTACAACAAAAATTACTGAAACCATACAAAATGTAAGCCTTAGGCATAATTATTTTTTAAATTAATTGCAAAAGATTTATTTTCCGTTACTATTATTTAAAGATAATCTAAAAAATAAATTTAAATGATACTCTGAGATAAATACTTAGCTGTGACTACAACAAAACAATAGTTTGGCAGTATTGTTTTGACATGTTGCCCTTGCCATATCTCAGCTTGTAGTCAAATCTCCATCCTGAAATTTCTTGTGCATAACACTACCATACAATACTCTTATTAAAAAAAAAATCAGATTTTTATCTCGTGCCCCACCAGAGATAGCAAAGCCTGAAAAGTGCGATTTTTGTCATTTTTGAAAAATTTGGGATTTTTTTTAGCAAAGAGAAAGCAAGTCCCAGATCTGGAACTCGGCGTGTGAGTACAAGTACTTTCGGCCTATTTGTAAAAAAAATTATGTCATGTTGACAGTTTTCCTTGCTAGAAAAATTTCCTCTTGTAAACGGACAAATTTTGGAAAAAAACTGAAACTTTATGCTTAAATTTTACCAATAAGCAGTTAGTTTCGGAAACTACTCCATTACCAAATTTTTAGCTCAATGTATTCTGTACAAATTGCTTTAATCCGCACTTGAATTGGATAAATAAACGATGAATTATTTACAATTTCGTAAACCCTTCTTGTGAGAAAATTTCTGCAGACGATGAAACAAAGATAGCCGCCATGCACAAACAAAATTTACTAAAATTAAAATAATAGTCATTCTGAATTTCCATCATGTTAGGGCTGCTGTACAAAAAATTTCAGATTTTTTAAAAATGGTCGAGCAACGAATATGACATTTTCTGGACCACTTGAAATGGATTGACCCACTTACAATCTTGAGCAATTCAATCTCAATATGTCCCACAAAATCAGGCATCAATTTCACATTTTTTTTTTGCTTTTTTTATAACTTTTTTAATTTTCTCAAAATTGACGAATTTTTAATTTTTGCAACTAATTTAAGATTTTTTTGACGTTACCAAATGATTATTACTAAATAAATATGAAATAAATTCCCAGAGGTTACAATACTATAAAAAGATTTAATTTATGTCAAATAGTTTTTAAGATACGGAACTTCAATCTTGCAACTTTGAACGATTGCACACATGGCATTCTTTGTCGCAAGTTTTTTAAATGCCCAGAACTTCTAAAATACCTTATTTTCTGTCGAGATATTTTGTAATGCTCTATTTGAATATGAATTGAACCTGTGTACCAAATTTTATTAAAATCGGTTACTATGTGACCACTACTTTTTTTTTTTTTTTTTTTTGCTCATTATGATTTAGCATTATGATTGCCCATTATGATTTAGCAACATCGTGCAGCTTGTTATAATGTGAAATCAATGGCAACCCACTTACTCATGTTATCTGAATCCGGTACATCACCAGTAATTGGATTGCCATTCATCTCACATTTTTGTGATGTTGCTATGACAACTGACTAGCAGTTTCGCTATCTATACCACTTAAGAGGCTACTTCAGTAACGTTAGGAGATAGAGCGGCTAATGTTATTTCAATGGGAGAAATTTATAGCTTTTATTCTTTTGCATTTTGCTCGAATTTGGTATTTTTTGTAGTTTTCAAAAGCTGTACTCTGAAACTATGCACACCAATTTAAAATTTTATTTATTTATTTTAATTTTAAGGCTTTTTAGATGCGTTATTTTAGATTGTTTAAAGATTCGCCTTTAGTGCCTTATCGCGAAAAATCTGTTGGACGTTTTAAAATTTGGTGAAGCGGCATGCATAGTTTAATCATTTAGCTTTCTGAAAATACTTTTATTTCGATTTAAAAAAAAATTGAAATCTATGCTGCATTTATAAAAAGTTGAAACACTTTCATTTCAAACAGTCGGAAAGACCAAAATCCTCGCCTTAGCTAAGATACACCCTCTTAGAAAAAAAGGGGGGATCGACAACAACAAACGAGACCGATTTACTCAATGGAGAGTCTATAAAACAGGAAATGTGTGGAATTTTGCCTTTAGCTATTTGCTGTAAGACACTTGTAGGGTAGAAAACTACAAATTTCTTTTCGGAAGCACAGGCAGAGAAGAAAATTTAAATAAATGCTGTAAACAAATGCTGATTTCAGATAATTTGTTTTACAAGGCTGACCTAATCATAAAGATTTTTAAAAAGCATTATTGATTTGGAATTAAAAACAGATTTATCATTGTTATTATTTCCCTTTCTTACTTTTGAAGTTTAATTTCCAAAAGATTTTTAAATTGCGTACAACATAAAAATGAAGAAGTCGCTTATTCTCAAAAGATACTAGAATTATCTTTTTGTCATCCGCACTCGACAGGGGGGGGGGGGAGAAAGAAAATAACAGTGGTTGATAGTGTCATTAAAAATTAATAGATATATGTGGAGAATAAATACACTTGTATTTAAATTTTCTATAATACCTTTCTTTTCTATAATTTATTAGGAAATTCTTACTGAATTAGTTTAACCATTTCTTTCATAAAAATTAAACGTTTGTGCTATACAGTAAACTAAAAGATAACTATTGTGCAATTTATTATTAAACTGGATTACACGAATTTAAAACTTAGAAAAGTGTTTCTCAAACTTTAAAGAAAGATTTCTTTTGACTGTTTTACCGAAAATTTCGGCTAATTTTATATCGTTTAGTAAATAAATCCCGTTGCTATGAAATCCGCATACACAGATGATATATTCCTGCTTAGTGTATACGCTGTTTTTCTTTTCTTTTTCTTTTTTCCCTTCTGAAAAGCAGTCGAATAATTTTTAAGGTTATTTTAAAAGTTTTGATTAAATAATAAGCATATTTTGTCGCAATTCAAATCAGCAGTGAGTGATGCTAAGAGGCTACTTCAGTCACACGAAAAGACCCGCTCGCTAAAGCTATTCCCATGGAAGAAATTTATAAAGATAATTCGGTTGCATTTCAGTATTTTTAAATGACTTTTTTTGCATTGGATAGCTGAGATTGATCTGTACAAAGGCCGTTTTTTACTCTTTCGATCTTTATAGCAGAAATTTTCATGGGGGTGGTTTCACTTTCGAAACATGTTCCGAAAATGAAAGTGTCCTCACTAAAAATATCTGCAAACAATATCTAAAAACAAAAAAAAATGGCCTTTGTGCAGATCGATCTCAGCTATCCAATGCAAGAAAAAAAAAATCATTTAAAAATATAGAAATGCAATCGAGATCGCTAATGCTAATTCCATAGAAGAAATTTATTAAGGTACCTCGGTTGCATTTCAATATTTTTAAATGATTTTTTTACTTTCTTCTATCTTTACAAGAAGAAAGTATTGGATTCGTGAAAAATTTCGACTTCCGGTTTTCGACGGATTTATACGTTTTAGAATGCCCAGAACACGATTTGATGGTTTTTAGAAAATGTCTGTCTGTGAGTCTGTCTGCCACTCTGTCACTCTCTGTGAGTCTGTATGTTACAAAAATTTTGTGGGCGCTCTATCTCAAGAACTAATGCACGGAATTTCACAAAACTTTATATTTAGTTAGACCTTGATATAAGCTGGACTTGATTAGTTTTTGGTGAAAATCGCCCACAGGTGGCGCTACTATGCGGCATTTTTCACGATTTCTGCAATAGCTATATCTCAAGAACTACTGCACGGATTTTCATAAAACTTCAGATTCAATTAGTCCAGGATATAGTTTGGTGCTGACTACTTTTTTGTGAAAATCGCCCAATAGGTGGCGCTGCTATGCTGCCTTATTCATGATTATCGCAATAGCTCTAACTCAAGAACAAATGCACGAATTTTCATCAAACTTCAGACTCCGTTAGACACTGATATAAATTAGTGCTGTTTAATGTTTGGTGTAAATCGCTCAACATGTGGCGCTGCTGTGCTGCATTTTTCACGATTTCCGCAAGAGCTCTATCTCAAGAACTATTGCACGGATTTTCATCAAACTTCAGATTTAGTTAGTCCTTGACATGATTTTGACGCATAAATTAGTGCTGTTTAATTTTTGGTGTAAATCGCTCTACAGGTAGCGCTGCTATGGTGTATTTTTTGCGATTTCCGCAATAGCTTTATCTCAAGAACTAATGCTTGGATTTTCAACAAACTTTACATTCAGGTATACTTTGGTATCATTTAGAGCTGTTTATTTTTGGTGTAAATCGCTCAACAGGTGGCGCTGTTACGCTACATTTTTCAGAATTTCCACTATAGCTCTATCTCAAGAACTAATGCACGAATTTTCATCCAAATTCAAATTCAGATATACTTTGATATGAATGTGCTAAATCGTTGTTATTTCTTGTACTATTTAAATGGTTTAAATGACGTAATTTATATAGAAGAAAGTTCAGATGGCCACAACATACTAGTTTTGTATTGAACAGCTGCGATCTATCTGTACAAAGGCCGTTTTTTACATTTTCGATCTTGATTGCTGAATTTTTTATGGGGAGGCTACTGTAGTCAAGCCAAAAGACCCGTTCGTTAATGCTAATCCTATAGAAGAAATTTATAAAGATATCTCGGTTGCATTTCAATATTTTTAAATGATTTTTTTTCATTGAATAGCTGAGACAGATCTGTACAAAGGCCGTTTTTTACTTTTTTGATCTTGATTGCAGAATTTATTATGGGAAAGCTTTCACTTTTGAAACCGGTTCCGAAAATGAAAGTGTCCTCACTAAAAATATCTGTAAACAAAATCGAAAAAGAAAAAAACGGCCTTTATACAGATCGATATCAGCTATCCAATAATAACAAAAAAAAAAAAAATCATTTAAAAATATTAAAATGCAACCGGGAATAGTCTACTTCAGTCAAGCGAAAAGACCCGTTCGCTAATGCTAATCTTACGGAAGAAATTTATAAAGATATCTCAATTGCATTTCAATATTTTGAAATGATTTTTTGCATTGGATAGCTGAGATTGGTCTGTACAAAGACCGTTTTTTACTTTTTCGATGTTGATTGTCGAATTTTTTTATGTAGGTAGTTTCACTTTCGAAACCTGTTCCGAAAATGAAAGTGTCCTCACTAAAAATACCTGTAAACAAAATCGAAAAAGCAAAAAATGGCCTTTGTACAGATCGATCTCAGCCATCTAATGCAAAAAAATTAAAATACAGCCGAGAAGACGCTACTTCAGTCAAGCGAAAAGACCCGTTCAGTAATGCTAATCCTGAGGAAAAAAACCTATAAAGATATCTCTGTTGCATTTCAATATTTTTAAATGATTTTTTTTTTTGCATTGAATAGCTGAGATAGATCTGTACAAAGGCCGTTTTTTACTTTTTGATCTTGATTGCAGAATTTATTATGGGGATGCTTTCACTTTTGAAACCGGTTCCGAAAATGAAAATGTCCTCACTAAAATTATCTCTAAACAAAAAGACAAAACAAAAGAAAAAAATGGCCTTTATACAGATCGATATCAGCTATCCAATTAAAAAAAAATCATTTAAAAATATTAAAATGCAACCGAGAGGAGTGTACTTCAGTCAAACGAAAAGACCCGTTCGCTAATGCTAATCCTACGGAAGAAATTTATAAAGATATCTCGGTTGCATTTCAATATTTTTAAATGATTTTTTTTTGCATTGGATAGCTGAGATTGGTCTGTACAAAGGTCGATTTTTACTTTTTCGATGTTGATTGTAGAATTTTTTTATGTGGGTTATTTCACTTTCGAATTCTGTTCCGTAAATGAAAGTGTCCTCACTAAAAATATCTGTAAACAAAATCGAATAAGAAAAAAACGGCCTTTGTACAGATCGATATCAGCTATCCAATGCAAAAAAAATCATTTAAAAATATTGAAATACAACCGAGAAGACGCTACTTCAGTCAAGCGAAAAGACCCGTTCACTAATGCTAATCCTAAGAAAAAAAACTTATAAAGATATCTCGGTTGCATTTCAATATTTTTAAATAATTTTAGGTAGATTTCGTAAGAAATACTACCTATTGCAGTCGTTACCATGGTGCGACTTTTGAAAAATTCCTTCATAACTTTTCATTATAGGATCCCAGGAACCCAAAACCACCCCCACCTAAAAAGTTTATATATATATATATATATATATATATGTATGTATGTATGTACTAAATTTTGTCCGCACGATAAAAGTTGTAATTATGCACGGATCTTCTTCAAACTCGCCAGTAACTTTGAGATGACTAATATCTCGGCGGGGATTGCAAATGGAAAAAATCGGCCCAAGGGAATGGAAATGGGGAGGGTTCAAAATTTTGAATACCCTCTTAACATGATTCTGATAAAACCAGCTCTTACAGAACAATGGCAGGAAAAAATAAATATTTTTCGTTATAGCAGTTGCCAACAATTAAAAAAAAAAAAGAAATAAAATTCTCACCACAACAAATGCTTTTCTATTGCAAGGTTTCACGTGAAAAATTAAATTAAATAAATAGCTTGAATAATTGAAACAAATTGAATATTACGTCATAAGTTTCCTAGAGCAAAATTTCCGCATGAAAACACAAAATGAAATAAATAGTTTGACGAATAAAAAAAAATATATATTGCATCATATTGGAAATAAAACGGACCTCAGCAGGTGAATATGTAACGTCATGTGAGTTTGAAGAAACGTATTAAAACATGACGAAAATCCGACAATGGAAATATTAACTTATTTTAACACTTTGAGGTTCTCTGAATTTGCTTTAGCTATTTTTTTAAACCTATTCCATATACCGGGTGTCCCAAAAAGGACTGACTGATTTTAAAATTCAATAACTTGCAAACGGTGACAGATATTTAAAAAATTCTTGCAGGAGGGTTATGCATAAGGTCAAAAGTTTTATTACAGTGATTTTCGATTTTAGTTCGAATTACAAACAATAGATGGCGCTGTAAGCAATAGTCGCTAAATACAGGCTCGATTTCTGGTCCTTTCTCTTGTTCCATGCTGAAAAAGGAGATGGAAATGTATTATCCGGGCCACGAAGTACCAAAAATCGAGCCTGAATTCAGTGTCTATTGATCGCAGCGCCATCTATTGTTTGTAATTCGAACTAAAATTGAAAATCACTGTAAAAAAACTTTTGACCTTATGCATAACCCTCCTGCAAGAATTTTTTAAATATCTGTCACCGTTTGCAAGTTATTGAATTTTAAAATCAGTCAGTCCTTTTTGGGACACCCGGTACATTCGTGTGTGTATTCGTGTATATTAGAATTTTCCCAAAATGTTTAGCTCTCTGGAGCTCATTCTTATTGAAGGAACTGGGTCTATCTCTAATCTTGATTTAAGTTTTGTTGGTGAATTTAGTACTTCGAAATCTACCTCCGCCTGTAGGCCCGAGCCGTCAGGGATTCTTTTTTGCATTGGACAGCTGAGATTGATCTGTACATAGGCCGTATTTTACTTTTTCAATGATGATTGTAGAATTTTTTTATGTGGGTAGTTTCACTTTCGAAATCTATTCCGAAAATAAATGTGTCCTCACTAAAAATATCTGTAAACAAAATCGAAAAAGCAAAAAACGCCCTTTGTACAGATCGATCTCAGCTATCCAATGCAAAAAAATCACTTAAAAATATTGAAATGAAACCGAAAAGAGGCTACTCCAGTTAAGCGAAAAGACCCGTTCGCTAATGCTAATCCTAAGGAAGGAATTTATAAAGATATCTCGGTTGCATTTCAAAAATTTTAAATGAAATTTTTTGCATTGGATAGCTGAGATCCATCTATACAAAGGCCGTTTTTTACTTTTTCGATCTTGATTGCTGAATCTTTTATGGGGAGGCTACTTTAGTCAAGCGAAAAAACCCGTTCGCTAATGCTAATCCAATAGAAGAAACTTATAAAGATATCTCGGTTGCATTTCAATATTTTTAAATGATTTTTTTTCTTTGCTTTGGATAGCTAAGATCGATCTGTACGAAGGCCGTTTTTTACATTTTCGATCTTGATTGCAGAATTTTTTATGGGGAGACTACTTTTGTCAAGCGAAAAGACCCGTTCGCAAATCCTAATCCTATAGAAGAAACTTATAAAAATATCTCGATTGTATTTAAATATTTTTAAATGATATTTTTTTTGCATTGGATAGCTAAGATTGATCTGTACAAATGCCGTATTTTACTTTTTCAATCATGATTGTGGAATTTTTTTATGTGGGTAGTTTCACTTTCGAAATCTGTTCCGAAAATAAATGTGTCCTCACTAAAAATATCTGTAATCAAAATCGAAAAAGCAAAAAACGGCCTTTGTACAGAAAGATCTCAGCTATCCAATGCAAAAAAATCACTTAAAAATATTGAAATGAAACCGAGAAGAGGCTACTTCAGTCAAGCGAAAAGACCCGTTCGCCTAATGCTAATCCTAAGGAAGGAATTTATAAAGATATCTCGGTTGCATTTCAAAATTTTTAAATGAAATTTTTTGCATTGGATAGCTGAGATCCATCTATACAAAGGCCGTTTTTTACTTTTTCGATCTTGATTGCTGAATCTTTTATGGGGAGGCTACTTTAGTCAAGCGAAAAAACCCGTTCGCTAATGCTAATCCTATAGAAGAAACATAAAGATATCTCGGTTGCATTTCAATATTTTTAAATGATTTTTTTTCTTTGCTTTGGATAGCTAAGATCGATCTGTACGAAGGCCGTTTTTTACATTTTCGATTTTGATTGCAGAATTTTTTATGGGGAGACTACTTTAGTCAAGCGAAAAGACCCGTTCGCGAATCCTAATCCTATAGAAGAAACTTCTAAAAATATCTCGATTGTATTTCAATATTTTTAAAAGATTTTTTTTGCATTGGATAGTTGAGATCGTTCTGTACAAAGGCCGTTTTTTACTTTTTCTTGGTTGTAGAATTTTTTATGGGGATGTTTTCACTTTCGAAACCTGTTCCAAAAATGAAAGAGCCCTCACTAAAAATATCTGTAAACAAAATCGAAATATATATATATATATATATATATACATATATATATGTATATATATATATATATATATATATATATATATATATATATATATTGAAATGCAACCGTGAAGAGGCTACTTCAGTCAACCGAAAACACCCGTTGGATAGTTGAGTTCGATCTGTACAAAGGCCGTTTTTTACTTTTTCGATCTTGATTGCAGAATTTATTATGCACTGTGTATAAGGAAGGGAGTGTATAAGAAAAAAAATCACATTTCGTTTAATCCGTTAAATTGTTGGTGAAATTAGAACTTAACTTCGAAATCAACTTGCGCCTGTAGTATAAGGCAACAGGGATTTTACTATAATTATGACTGTTATAAATGTTTTTGTACAACAGAGCTGCTGATTTAATGTGGGGAGGAGATGATATCTTCATCCATTATATCTTCATTTTTTAAAAAGATTGACTGGTATAAACCAGGAATTAAATTAATAAAATAATTCCTTATTATTAATTAATAATAAATTAATTAAAATAATAATAAAAATATCTGTAAACAAAATCGAAAAAAAAAAAAAGGCCTTGGTACAGATTGATCTCAGGCATCCAATTCAAAAAAATCATTTAAAAATATTGAAATGCAATCGAGAAGAGGCTACTTTAGTCAAGCGAAAAGACCGGTTTGCTAATGCTAATCCTAAGGAAGAAATTTATAAAGATGTCTCGGTTAAATTTCAATATTATTATTATTATTATTTATTATTATTTTTTATCGATCTGCACAAAGGCCGCTTTTTATTTTATCTAATTTGATTGCCGAATTTTGTATGGGTATACTTTCACTTTCGAAACTGGTTCCGAAAATGAAAGTGTCCTCACTAAAAATGTTTGTAAACAAAATAGAAAAAGAAAAAAACGGCCTTTGTACAGATAGATCTCAGCTATCCGATGCAAAAAAAATTATTTAAAAATATTGAAATGCAACCGAGAAGAGACTTTTTTAGTCAAGCGAAAAGACCCGTCCGCTAATGCAGAAGAAATTTATAAAGATATCTCGTTTGCATTTTAATATTTTATTTATTTATTTATTTTATAATTTTTTTTTCATTTGATAGCTGAGATCGATCTGCATAAAGGCCGCATTTTACTTTTTCGTCCGAAAATATGAATTTTGCGAAAATTCTTTTTTGGCAAAAATTCGGCCGGATCAGTTACTATCAATAGGCGAAAAATATTTGAATTCTTTTGTACAGTCCTGTATATGACACATCGTATCCCCCCATCCCTCCCGGTTTTACACTTACCCAATAGTGCGCAAAAATGTGTACCATAACTAAAACCGTACTTTCCAGCAATTATCGCTAATAGACAGTACTGCTGTGTTGTATCCGATAAATTTTGTGTGTTCGTGTAAATGAACGATAAATGATACACACGTCATATTCTACAGTAAATATATGGTATGAAATCACAGTAATATATATCATTTTCATTATATTCGAAGTAATCTAACATCATGAAATATTCTGTAAACAGTTTTTCTAAGTATACTATTACGTAATGGAATTCGTTTGTGAGGTGCTATAAATGAGTAATAAATGCTTTGCACCTCATAAATTCATATCAATTTTCTTATGTTTGAAATGGTGCAACATTATTAAAATGTACTTGATTCTTTCCCATTGACCGTAATGTAACTGCATATTTCAAATTTCACACGCTTCAATTTCAATAGAGATCAGTGAATCATCAGTAAATGTCAATACCTACCTAATTGAAAAAGGAAATTTCTAAATTTATTGCTTCATTACATTTTTTAAAGCTCTTAAAAATTACATAAAAAATAAATAAGAGAGCCTCAACAACATGAATCTTTCCGATACATTCTAACATAAAAACTTTAAATTTGCTGACGTTTAATGTTCAATAGATATCGTTTTTTCATAATATATATATATATATATATATATATATATATATTAAATATATTTGGAATTATAATAGAATTGCTTCCCTATGATAACTTTTTCCTGATTGCTGTGTCTAAAACCAACTGAAAATACCAACTTTGACATCGTTTTCAGAATAGTCTTTTTCCTCCATAATAAAAAGAGAAAAAGTATTCGATTTTTTTACTATGTGAATAAGAATATCTGTAAATTTCGTGCATTTAAAAATATTCATATGATTTTGAAAATGTGTTGGAAAATAACCTATTTAGGGTTCTATTCCTTTCCAGGGGACGATCACGGCAGAATTTTTGGCATATTCAGGACCCTTTCATAAAAATCATTCAATAAAACAGTTAAGACACAAAAATAAATTTAATAAAATAGCCCCCTTCACAAAAATAAAATTAATAAAATGGGCGCCTTCACAAAAATAATTTTAATAAAATGGGCCCCTTCACAAAAATGAACTTAATAAAACGGGCCTCTTCATAAAATTCCTTTTAATAAAATAGATCCCTTTGTTCTTTTTCAAAAAAAAGTGTTTTAAAATGTGTAATTTGTAAATAAAACTAGATCGCGAAAAACTTCAAGAGGATTTAAAGAAGTTTTTGCTAAGAAATACTAAGTACAAATTTGAGTAACTGGATTTTAACTTTCGTTGCAAAATGTTATTTTTCACAAAAATATAGTAAAATTCACAAAAATAACTTTTACTTTTCACAAAATCGGCCCCAAGTTTAAAAACTTGCATCAACCCCTGCTTTCTCAGAAGGTGTAATTGGAAGCCTGTCTTCATTTCTGTGCTAATCACTTTTTTCCGGTCATGTTGTCTAATCCCTCCACTAATTTGCCTAGAGGCAAAGGGAGTCTACTTTTATCCTGTGGGATGACCATTTTGTCTATCAATTACATGCTTAGGAAATATCATTGGTCTTTTAACGTGCCAATCTTTGTGATTGGGATACACCTCATCTGTGGCAACGCTAACACTTTCTTAAGGGATTCCGGTTTTTGAATTGATAGAAGTAGGCTCTTAATTTATCATATGTACCAAAATCATTGACGCTAAAACTGGTTAACAAAATGTGACGCTGCCTCCCGGACTATTGCAAAGGAGAAGTATACAGCGAAACTTACGTAAGGGAGGTAGGAGATGGAGTTGTTTGCATTGAAAAAAGGATGGTATTTTTATCCGTTGCTCCCACTTGTTTATTTTTTGAATACCAGTAATTCTGAAGAAAAATTGCGTGGTAAATGTTTAGAACATCTGAAACAAAATGACCATCTAGGAAAGTTTCTACAAAATTTGCAAGAGAAATTTCTAAAAAATAGGATTTTTCTTTAAAAAAATTGATGTCGAAAAATGGACCAAGTGGGTGCCCTGTTTATCTAAAAATTGTAATATAATTTTATTAGTATATCTATATTTAGTAAATTAAAATGTGCTACGTTTGTTACGGATTTTGTTTTAAGGACAGAAATTGTGATTTTAAGATTTTTGTCTGTTTGCCTCATTTTTTAAATGTGGTGATATTGCGTGGTTTATTTATTTTATGATTTCTTTTTTTAAATCTTCAAATAAATTATAACAGATCATAACACTAATTTTGCGTTCTAAAGGAGCAAATAAAATTGAATGTGTGATTAGGGTTCGTACGGGTACCGTTATTTACAAGGCGTTACGTTAATATCAGTATTTTTTTATAGAAAAATAATTCTAGGTTAAAGGCGCAAAATTTCCCCTTATTCAAGCAAATATTTTCAATAAGAAAATACTGGTACCGAAGAATTTCTTAGTCTTGAAATTCAAGGACCCGTACGGACCTAGGTGATAGTGCATTAATGATGAAAATAATTTTTAAATTATAGGAGAAATAAAATAAGAAAAATAAATTTATATTAAATTAGATAATTTCATGGTTTTGATTTTGTTTAGCAATAATAATTAACAGGGCAAAATAAGAAAAACGTTTACAAGCAATATTAAAAATAATGCTAATAAGAAATATTTCGAAAATTTTGCTCTTTGTAAAAACTAAATTTCAATTGAAAATAATTGAAGCAGGAAATTCATCCGCGTATATTTATTGAAATAAAAAAATATAAACTATTTTTTTACATATCAACAAATATGTAACAAAGTCAATATTCTATTAAATTAAATTTGTAAAATCTTTGTTTTATTTTTGTTATTCTAAATTTTCGATGGAAAAATGTTCTCTAGATAAAATAACGGTTATACATTTAGTTAAATAGCTATAACATTATCATTTTTTTTTTAACATTATCATCAATTTTCTAAATGTGTTTCTGAATATCAAAACATTCTTCAATCACATTTTGGCCACATAATCGACTTACCACTGATCGCATCCTAAATAGTGGTAACAGACTAAAATGAGCGTTTCAGTATTAATTAAAACATGAATTCTGCCAGTCGCTCATGAGACTGGCATTCCATGTTTCTACTTAAAAATACTATAACCATCTGTCATGGACAGTTAGTTATATATCAGGATTAGGTAAAATTGCTTAGCAGTTACAATAAACAATTTTTTTTTAATTCTTATAAATATTTTATTCTATTATTTTTTTTCCGGTGCCGATTTCTAGTATATTTTTTTCTATACAAAATTAAATAAGGATATTCACTATATGGCCATTAATGACCAGCAACTTTCAATTTTAGAAATTTTGTCGAATATTTAGAAATATACTTGCCAGATTCTTCTGGAATTTCAGGATTAAAAAGAACAGGTATGACCTCATATTTAGCAATGTGGATTTGATAAGGGGGGCAATTAGGAGGCCAACAAATTATCAAAGAAAAAAAAATAATACTTGGGATCACCCTGTAAAATAAAAGGCACGAAATGATCTATCGTTACTGAATATAAATAAACAGACATTGCGCTATATGTGTATTCTTTTGTGTAAAAATAGCACTTATATTAATAGAGATATAGCGATTTATTTTAAAAAAATAAAAAAATTCTTGCAGGTTTTTTGCTGATAACATGCAGGGTTTTGAACCAAATTTAACGCCGGTTTCAGAAAAATTGACACAATATAGTAGAAACAATATAGTGTAATTGGAATACAAATAGATTAAATATTTTAGGAAATATGAGCAGTTGTATGAAATAATTTTTATCTGCGCATGCGCGAACGATAACAAGGATCATTTTACGTAATTTAATAGTGAACTCTATGAAGCAACTTATAAAAAAAAACAGTGGCACTCCGGGAGTGCCAATAGAAGTGAAAACTTCAACAATTACGTATGTGTTTTTTTAATCGTCAGGAAATGTTTTATTGTGCAGGAAATACTTTTAAATGTAGTGTTATTCATTTAATGCGCCATTGTACATGAAAAATAATGCGTATAATTTTACATACAAAAATTGCAATCTATTGCTTAAAACGTAAATTTACAAAAACATGAAACATGAAAGTTAATTAATTGGTATTCTTTGAAATGAATATCAATTAAACTTATGAATTTTCATCTACAATTTCAACAACTCTTCCATCATCATCATTATCATCATCATTATTATCATTATATTCCAGAAGTGATACGATAGGTTTATGGTAACTAAAATCGGAAACAAACATTTGTGATTTGAATCTACTTAAGTATCTTATAAAGACTGCATCAGTTGTAGTTTTATATATCGTTGTGGTAAGATTGCGATCATTGGTCATCGTTAAATAGAATTCACTATGTAAAAATTCAATTAGTGGTAGATTTTTATCATCCGCAAAATTGATGTTGAAATCCCCACTCAAAATCATTGGCAAATCTATGAAAGTATCCAGTATTTGTCTTTAACAATAAACACAATAGCGTACTGCAACGGAAATGTAAATTTTGTGTGTGTTCCTGTGTGAACGCCCGGAGAAAAATTGATTTTTAACTTCGTTCTTCTTTTGCGGATTGAGCTGAAGAGTGAAAAGTTCCTGTTATTCACCGCTTGGCGTGCTAGTGTCTATGTGCCAAAATGCTAGAATGTCGGTTACGTAACAGTGTCTCCAAATTAGTGGTTATTCTCCATCTCAAAAAAAGCTCAACGCGCCTAAAGAAGTTTTCACTTCAAAAATCCAGTCAAATATCGTAAAAATTCAGAAAGATATCGGCGTTAGAGTGAGCAAATTTTTAGTTGTTCTCTAAAAGCAGCTGAATGATAAGGGATTCTACACAAATTGTCATTTTTTATTAACTGACTTTCAGAAAAAAGTTAGTATTTAGTGACTATCAACGAGTAGATTTGGAAAAAATGCTTCGATTTTGATACTGCTTTTGATCTAGGCTCGTTCTGGTGGTTATCCAAGAAGAACTAAAGCATCAACAGAAAATGAAAAAAAAAATAATTAAAAATGACAATTTATGGAAAATCCCTTATCATTCAGCTGCTTTTAGAGAATAACTAAAAATTAACTCACATTAACGCCGATATCTTTCTGAATTTTTACGATATTTGACTAGATTTTTTTTAATAAGTTGCTCCATAGAGTTGACTATTAAATTATGTAAAATGATCCTCGTTATAGTTCGCGCATGCGCAGATAAAAATTATTTCATACAACTGCTCATATTTCCTAAAATATTTAATATATTTATATTCTAATCAGTGGTGTAGTCGTAAAAAAAACAGAGGTTAAACGGTCTAAGCAGAGGGTATACGCTCAAGACAGAGCGTATACCCTAGAATGTACATACTATAGCTTTCTTGAGAAACAGAGGGTATGCGGTGTTCCTTAAAAAAATCCAGAAGGTATACGGCGTATACCCCCGTATACCCTCCACTACATCCCTGATTCTAACTGCACTATGTTGTTTCTACTATATTTTGTCAATTTGTCTGAAACCGGCGTTAAATTTGGTTCAAAACTCTGCATGTTATAAGCGAAAAACATGCAAGAATTTTTTAATTTTTCTAAATAAATCACTATATCTCTATTAATATATGTGCTATTCTTACACAAAATAATACACATATTGCAGAATGTCTGTTTATTTATATTCGGTAGCGATAGATCATTTCGTGCATTTTATTATACAGGGTGATCTCAAGGATTATTTTTTTTTCTTTGATTTTTTGTTGGCTCCTTAATTGCCCCTCTTATCAAATCGACATTGCTGAATATGAGGTCATACCTGTTCTTTTTAATCCTGAAATTCCAGAGGAATCTGTCAAGTATATTTCTAAATATTCTACAAAATGTCTAAAATTGAAAGTTGCCGGTCATTAATGGCCATATAGTGTACGTATGTACAGTCATGGGAAAAAAAAAGTAAACACCCCCTACTAACTCCTCAACAAATTATCGTAGGAAGAAAGTTACTGGTACCGGGCGATTGGAAATAAACTCTAATTTTAAATGATGTATATAAAATTTGTTTAGGAGGTCATCTACATATTAAAATAAACCATAACTTTGTTTTTTTCAACAGCAGTACACAATTCTGATAGCATAAATGAATTCTACACCTTTCAATTAGTCTAAAAACAAATTTTTATGCAATTCGTACCATAAGTTTCCGATAAATTAATTTTTTTAAAACGAACGTATTTTATGGTCTATATCCAAATTGAAGTTCGGTACTCGATTGTTAACCGAGAGATCTCCCTTCTTGATCAAGGCACCATAAGCAGTCAATTAAGCCTGTTAGATTGTAGGATAGCGTAAGAAATTTCAAAATATTTAGTCACTTCTATCATAGATGGCCCCTTAAACCATCATTTTGCCGTTTTTTAAGCATAATTTAAAAACTACTTGGAAGAAAAATGTGAAATTTTGGATTTCCATAAAGCAGGACTTAATAAATCTGAATGCATTAAAAAATTGTAGGTTGCAATTCATAACTTTTTCGAATATTAATTTCATAATTCATAATTCATATCAGAAAATTATAAAAATTACAAATTCAACGTATTTATGTTTGGGTATATTAGTATTGTTGCTACACAAAAAATTAGTACATTAGGATCATAATTTCAGAAGTTATAAATAAAAATATGAAAATGTAATTTAACATTAGAAGCACTAAATTTTGAATGTTTATAATTCAAAAACTTATCATTCAAATGACTTGAAATTTGGGGTCTAGGCATAGTTTGAGCCAAAGATTTGAAATATCTCGTTAAAATTGGGTATCGCCATTGAAAAAAATAAAGTTTGGATTCGTTTTAATATATAGATGGCCCCCCTAAGCAAATTTTATATACATCATTTAAAAGTAGACTTTATTTCTAATCGTTCGGTACCAGTAACTTTCGTCTACAATAATTTGTTGAGGAGTTAGTAGGGGGTGTTTCCTTTTTTTTTTCCACGACTGTACGTTTGCTTTATTGCCACTTTCTCATAAAACGTTCTTCTTTATAGACTTTCTATTACACAGCAGCTAGAAATTTCACTATTGTATGTCAATCAAAGTGATTTCACGTTAGTTTTTTTCAGAAATCTTACTATTCAGTCGGGTGCGATTTGAGACGTACATGTCACGTGCGTTAGTTTCGGGACCAGCCATAGAAATACTGTGTTAATTCGTTGCCGAAAGATGCACATTCATAGCCAGGGGGATATAAAACTTAACAGCAATCAGACTATATAACAAATTAACACCTTGTAATAATATACTACTTTTAATTCCTAAAAAGCGCAAATTAAAACTTTAAAAACGACAAAAATAGATTTATTCGACTGTTTACATGTTTCGACTCAGCTCGAGTCATTTTCAAAACAAATAAATGAAAATATCCTGAAATTGCACCGCCTATGAAACGCGATCAATGCAATCATCATTCAGATTTTCACGTACTCTTCTTTATCTGAAACATATATCTTATCATATTATATAATATTATATACATTATATAACATCATATCTTTATTATCTTTCATATATGAAATAACATTTTTAGAGCAGACGGATCGAAGAATTACTACATTGGTATGACTAGCAGGAAATTTAAGTATAGAAAACAGGATCATGCAGCTGATATTGAATATAATAGAAAAATCACAGACCTAGAAAGATTATATCAAGAAGAAATTATCCAAATAAATTTTAATGAAAGTAAGATAAATTTTTCCTTCCAATCTATAATATCCATCCATTATAAGAGAAATCATAGAGATTGTAACATGCAAAAATTCGATATGTAGCGATGCAGCATCATTTAACGTACCAAAACTATTGCTCGAGATACTCAATGGTTACGAAAATAAAAATAAACATCTAAGTAAAAAAATAAATAAATAAATAAAAAATAAATAACGTGCATAATATGAAAAAGTGCGTGAAAATTTGAGTGATGGCGTTTCATAGAGGGTGCAATTTTTGAACATTTTTATTTATTTGTTTTGAAAATGACTCGAGTAGAGTCGAAACATGTAAACAGTTAAATAAATATATTTTTATTGTTTTTAAAGTTTTAATTTACGTCTTTTACGTATTTTATAAAGCAATAAATATTAATTAGAAATAATTATCGACCGAAAGAGGTTTTTAAGACTGAAACCGAATTTCGGTAATCTTCTTATTTTTGCCGGAAACGAAAACGAAAACAAAATGTCCAATTTTTTAAGTAATTAATGCATACATAAATATACAGATTTATTAATTAAATATACGTGGGGACCAAGTTGGCTCTCTGTGCCTCTAACCACACCTTTTTATTTTCATACTAGCTGTACCCGACCACGCCCTGCTGTGGCTCAACGTCTGGTTAAATGAAAAAGAAAGAAAAGAGAAAGTGCACGTTTCTAATTTGTCTAATTTCAAAATGCTTGTGCATATACAATATTTTTTGTTGTTCCATTGTCTGTGCAGATATAGGGATTGTCTTGTTTGCCAACTCTAGAACACGCAACATATAATTGTCCTTGTGAGAAGCAATACGTGTCTAGATCTAAACCACACAATTTTAAAAATTGGCCCTGAGCAATATTGATGGTGATTGCAAACGCCAGTCGACAATTTGAAGATATTCAGAATGCTGATGATGATTTGATTACAATGTTTTTTTTTCTCCCATTCCACGTGTAATACGTGGGTACTTCCGAATACAGCACTGTTTTCGCAAATGCATCGTTTTGACATAACGTGAAGAAAGCAATTAACGGTGTAGCCGAAATATTCAGGGCTATTTGTTGCACCTTTGTAGCTGTGAAATAAACGCGTCGCTCATTTTCTAGATGTATTGTTAAGTGAACAACAGCTGGGCTTCTTGCATGTATGGGAAATGAAAGAATTTGCCAAACAGCTTCATTGTTGCTCATGTCCAGCTTGATACTGTGCGATTTCATCGGTATGTATGACTGCAGTCCTATCGATCCTTTATAGTTGCATGCCAAAAACTGCCATGTCGATGCCTTTATTCACCACGTACTTTCAAATGTATGTGATCGATCTAACGGAGTTACAGTATTCCACGTTTATGTGCACTTTTTTTTA
Organism: Maratus speciosus; assembly: GCA_963932465.1. Lineage (NCBI taxonomy): Eukaryota > Metazoa > Arthropoda > Arachnida > Araneae > Salticidae > Maratus > Maratus speciosus. The sequence continues at coordinate 247,554,393 of OZ010792.1, forward strand.
TAGCAAAGGCGAATATAGAACAACCCACCGGTTATCTACTTCGGTGTCACCGTTTCGCATTTGTATGGTTGCTAATTAGCCGCCATCTTCTGCTGATCTTTTGTATAAAGAATATCCATCGTTTCCTGTATCTTTGTTGGATACAAATGCTCAAGGATATCGCTAAGAGCATTTTCCGACTATCATGTAATGGTGAATTTGGATTCAGTGTAGCGCAAGGTCCAAGTATCATATTGTTCGTTACAACTTCATGCAAATCCTTATCGACGTCGGCATTTGGTATTTTAGCGCAATTTACACTGTCGATTTTGTTATAGAGCCAGATTATTATATGTGCGTGTGGTAGTTCTCTTTCGACATTCCACTGATTACATTCAGAAATACACACACCCAAACACTTTATGTTTTACCAAGAAATACAGCAGCGATTTTAGCTTGTCTGAAAACACGTGCTGTGATGTCATGCCTATCCCCCTGCAATCGCCCAGTTGTATATCGCCCAAAGCTGGATTGCATGTGAATGTAATGAATATGTCTGGATGCCCGTAGTGACGAACATACGCAATTGCATCTTGAACGTACTCATGCCTATAACGTGGACTGGTTGTATATGAAGAAGGAAAAATTGTTAGTGATCAAACGTTAGTTGTATTAACGTCATTTAGAACTGTATCTCACAAATGAACGTATTTTTCAGAGCAAAACTTGGTCTGATTCACACGGATGAAAATCAAATATTCTATTTCGATTTTTGCATACATATCTACGATATATTAGTGAAAAAATTGAAGGCATTTCTAAACGTGATTGTCTTCATTCTCTCGAACTATTAATCGGTATGAATAATAGTTCACTCCACTGCATTTCTTATTAGTTTCTTCGCCACTGACTGAATTTATCATCTTAAAATTGTGGCATCATGTCAATTGCTGTTTTGAACAACGCACTAAATTTTTTTGTTTGTTTTTTGTTTTTGTTTTTTTGTGAAGAAAGTTTTGTAGTTGGGAAACGATGGACTTTTTTATGCCGGTACAAATTCCGCAGCGTGCATGAAATACATCATGGCCATCACCTACGAAATGCATTTGTAGGAATTTGTGTTGACCATCTGATAAGGAAAGCAGGTAGCCGGCTTTATGATAAATTTATCCTTTCACTTTGAAAGTTGGCATGAATTGAGCTGTAGCGATTTATGCGCCGAACAACAGCATTTGGAAGCATGAGTTGTATTTCCCGAAGTTCGGGATATCCGACAAGCGAAGTTTTTAATGGCTCTGGCGGTTCTCCAAGTTGAGGCAATTTAATTTATCCGTCGGTGCAACACATTCCAATCCTTTCACCATTAAATTTCAAAGCTTTGCAATAAAGACAGATTTCAGTCATAGTGCCGATGAGAACATGCCGTCTCAAACTATAATAATCAGCTGGTTTTAACCGGAATGCAATGCATCTGTAATCGCGTGATTGGTGATCACTGAGTCGTGTTTGACATTGATCTGCTGTTTATCATTGACGTCTTTCAGCTACTCTGAGCTTGTCGTGTTCATTTTGTTGAGAACGAAGCAGATCATAAGTTGCAGAACACGCTCGCTGTGCTCGCAACCGTACATCTTCAATCTTGCCTGCACGTCACTCTGCTGCTTCCTCCGCACGTATTTGAGCCATTCTTTGTCTGTTTCGTTCGTTTGCTGATGCTCGTTCTTCTTTAGTTTAATTTGCAATTACTCGTCGCACTGCTTCCTCTCCGCGAATACGACGATCTAAGTTTGATATTCTGCGAGGCATTATTTGGATGAACTAAAGCATATCAGTTGTACTGAAAAAGAAGAAGAATGTATAACAAAAACATATAAAAATGCAAAGCATTAAGAAAGGAAAAAACACGAAATAAAAAACGAAAAAGCAAGAACAAAACGAAAAAAAATACTAACGAAATATTTCAGAAAAGTCCCCTGGAAGGGGGACAGGAGGTGCGTAATATGAAAGAGTGGTCAAAGGGCTTTCTAATAATATATCATATGATGAGTGTCTGAAAAAATTTAAAAAGTGCCCCCCAGAGGAAAATTGACGGAAGGACGGAAGCGACGTTCATAATATGAAAGAGTGGTCCAAGGGATTTCTAATGATATATCACATAATGGGTGTCGGGAAAAGTCTTAAAAGTTTCCCCGGGGGGGGGCAAATTGTTGGGAGGGGTATAGTAGGTATATAAAAACATGCACGCATTCCAATGCAACGCAATCGGTGAAGAACTTTCGAAGATTTAAGATTTTAAACAAACAAATATTTACAATTTTAATGATATATCACATGATGAGTGTCCGAAAATGGTAAAAAAGCACACCTGGGGGGGGGAATTGGGGAGGGGGAGAGGATATTAGGTATACAAAAACACAAACCTATTTTGATTCCAACCCAACCGGTGAATTTCAAAGCAATCGGTGAAAAACTTTCGGAGATTTGTGATTTTGTACAAACGAACATTTGCACTTTAATTCATATAGATAAAATAAAATGTAATTAATTCCTCTAGGACTCAGAAGGAATTTCTAATAGTGCGAATTTCATCTAATTTAAAAATGTTTTAGGTATACATATCTCGATTTATTTTTATAATGATTTTTGTGAATGATCATCTGTTATATAGGTACTAGAATGTTCTCAAAGAGTATTCGAAACACTTCTGCTGTTTCAAATTAAAAAATTTCTATTAACTCTGCAGCTTTTAATGAGCACGTGATAAGCGCTTTCAAAGATTAGTTATACATGTATTGATTGCTTTACAATTTGCACTCACGTCTTGAGTCAATCATGACTGATATTTATAAACAGTAATGTTCATAATAATAAATAAAGAATAGCTCATTTGAGCTGATACAGCTCAAATCAGTGAGTCATGTTGAAAATTTCCGAAAGAAGAAACGAGATTTTTCGGATACAGATAGTTTCGGTCCCGCCGAATTTTCACTAGCATTTTCGCCGAAAACGAATTTTCGGTGAAACTCAGATTTTGGGCTGAAAAAGTGAATTAAACCGAAATTTCCGTCGATCTGTAATTAGAAATGTAACCAATGCTCAGACTCTTTCTTATGAGTTTGAGAGTTTTTCTATCATTTAAAGCAGCTTAAATGTCTTAGAAAAACCTTATGTGAACTTAAGCAGAAAAAAAGTTTTTTATTTTAAATGGGAAGTGCTGGAGTTTCATATATTCTCGTCCTCTTGCGGTCTTTCTCAATTTCTCTCAAGTTCTCAGTGCTAGTGTTCAGTGTAATGTATCCAGAGAGTTCTCACAACCGGGTGGGTCGAAAGAAATCGGAAATTTCCATATCAATTTCTAATAGTGTGGAAAACTTGCCTTTTGTAATTAGAAGAATAACGCAATTTTTTTTTTTTTTAAATCAGTAAATATCTTTAGGTCGCGCATCGCACTTGAATTTTGGAAAATATGATAAAAAATGACAAATTTTGAAATTAATGATAAAAAAAAAATCATAGCTACTTCTAAAATTGTGTAAAAGCTGCCTTTTAAAAACTGAAGAATAACGCAAAAAGAAAAATTGAAATCCACTGTCTTTAGATCGCGCATCGCTATTGAATTTAGGATAATATTTTTAAGATTAACAAAGTTTCATATAGTGATGAAAATTTTCTTTTCTTTCATATCAACTTCTAATAATGTAAAAGTATTGCTTTATTTGCATTATTGTGTGCTTTATATGCGTAAAATAGTCTAATTTTAAATTAGTTTTATATATTTTGCTTGTGCATTATTTTTAAATTATGAAAATTCTGACAAAATGACATTTTTCAATTATTTTATTTATTTAGCTTTAAACAATTGTATTGAAAAATTATGCTGCTTATTAAAACCACTGCTTATTAAAACACTTTTGAGTACTATTGGTTGAACCATTTTTAAACAAAATTTACTGAATCAATTTTAAACAATGTGCATTAAAGCAGTTTTATGGAATTGTTATATTTCTCTGTTACCCACATTTTGCTCAACAGGTAAGAACTTGTACTGAGATTTATTGTCAAAATTTGGGAATAGTGATTGTGAAAGCAAAGATAATCTAACATAGCCGTCTCTGTTATTACGATAATATAATTTTTCAGAAATTTCAGTCACAAGTTTCACACATCGTTCCACAGCTTGTACGGGAACGCCTTTATGGTTTTTAACACTTTCCAACAAAGCTGAAAAGTGTTTATGACTTCGATTTGTCTGGCCGTCTGTCCGCGCTCTAAGTCTCGTAAATATACTCGGATAGTTCTGAAATTTTTGGATGTTAGTGACCTCTACCATAGCATGATCCCTATGTCAAATAAAAGTTCTAACATGTTTCGTTCATTTACAGGGACAGTCAAAAGTTTTCCGTTACATTACGTCCTATGGGAAAAATCGTTTAAAATGGTTTTGAATGATGTTACATGCTTTCAAGCATAATAAAATTGATATTCATTTATGAAGTGCACTAATATATGCATTCTGTGTCATATACGGTGCAAAGAATAGTTAATATTCATTTACAGTGGCACACAAAATAATTGCGTTACAGAACGATATAGGGGAGGAGGGAATTGTTTGCGGCGTATTTTAATTATGTTAAATTATTTCATGTATAATGAAATTTATATACGTCGCTGAGGTTTACTATAACTTATTTCATGTATAATACGAAGTGCATAACATTTACAGGGACACACAAAAGATTTCAGATACTAAATAGTATCCGAAGCACTGTAAAGTAGCGATGATTGCTGGAAACGCATTTTTAATTATGTTATGTGATTTTATGTATCACTATATTTATGCATAGTATATGGTGTGTATAAATGTTGTAATTCATATGTAGGACTCGAAATAATTCGTAATGGTTACTGGGTATGATTGCAAATTGCTTAAAGGTGGTTTTTAAATGAGTTATGCATTTTTACGCGGAACTGCATTTTATTTACTGAGAAATGTTTGTAGAACATAGATAAAATGATATTCATGGTTACGCAAAGAATTGAATACATGACTGTCTATAAATGATAATTTCTGGAAATGTGATTTCAGTAGTTTTAAGAGTGTTTTACTTTGAATTAAACTTTAGCTAAATAGTGGCGTGTAATAAAGGTACTACGTTAACTACAGGGCTGTACAAATATATACAAGTATGTTTTGATCTATTAGTATAAATTACTGACAGACAAATTTCAACCCGTTATGCATTTTCTTGCTAAACTAAATTTTCCCATTATATAGTATATATATATTAATCTTCAGATCAAATACAGGGCTGTTCAAAAGAATTGGAATATATATTTCACTATTGACGGTAACTGCAGAAATCAGTTTTTCAAATGTTTCATACGTTTTCTAAAATGTTCATTTAGTTCTCTTATATACCTTATTTCTCTAAATAACGAAGTTTAGTTAAAGCATTCAGGAACTGTTGGAAAGTGTTTCATAATCTATGCTTAACGCATGATTTTTCTTACTTGTTAACTCCAATTCCGGGAGAGTGTTTGAATCAATTACAGACAAAATGCTGTCTGAACAGATTTTATGTAATATGAGAGGTGAAGTAAATTACCAGGTAGACCAATCATGAAGTTTCTAGTAATCGTGAACACTAAAATGGAACTTAGTATTGTAACATATTATTCAGAATCCGGTGTGGAAACTATCTTATGTTACAAAATAACACTGGATAACTTATCATCGACAAATAAGTTTAATATTTACAAGGTATTTACATATTACTATTTACAAAATAACTCAGTTAATTTAACATTACGGCTTAACTCACATTCCTTGTCGACAACAACTTTGTAAACATTCTTCTCTCGTAAAGTCTAATTTACTCAGCTTGTCAGTTCTTTTGAAAGAAAAGAAAAAAAAGTAAAGGAGAGAAAATATGCTGGAGCGCGTATTGTTCGAGCGTTACACTCTTCCCCTCACACTGCATTACTCGTCCCTCAGATGCAGTGTGCATTTCCTGGGTGGATTCCTTTGGGATGCTTTCTGGTGCCTAAAATCCTCTATGGTTCTCGTGTTTTGTGATCCTTTCGTAAATATTTGCTGGCTGGGCGTCTGACGTTTCCCGGGTCTGCCTCTAGGACGAATAAAGCCTTTAGAAGATCCACCATCATCTTGCGTGTAAGGACACAAAGCTGATATATGATAATTTCCTAAGGTAGAAAAGGGGTTTTCTTCACTGTAAAAAAAAAATCTTAAAACAACAGAAAAAAATCTTCGAATTCCGACAGTAAAAATTACGTAACAGACTTCTTATGTCATTCCATCCTCATATCGCTTATTTTCATGTGAAACAACAAAAAATTCTGTTTTCTTTGCCATCAGTTTTCACTGCGACAATATAAGCTGTTGGATGATAGGAAAAACGCTTTGAAAGGGAGGTCACCCCCTATGACGTCTAAAAGGTCATTTAGAATGACCAATAAGCATTCGTTATCCTACACCCCACGCTAACTAATTCTCTTCTAACTTGAATTTGAATCTTTGTTGTGTCTTTCTTGTCTCTTGTGTACTGCGTTTAAAATCGCAAGACGTTCAATAAAATACGTTCATCTAATTGAAAAAGAATAATATATAAAGAATTTTTAACAGAAAATTAAGAATCAATTTCACCATTTGAACCGGCGACACAAACCTTTCACATCAGAACCGCTAAAAATGGAGTAGTTTTCTTCAATAATTAGGATTTACTGATCGAATACTAGAAAACAAACATAGCAAGGTATGTTTTCATCCCTTTTTAAATATGTAACAATGTTTTTCCGATACATAACAATATGTATGAAAAATATTTCCTATTTGCTAAAAGTCTTAATTAAGCAATACTGTTTATTATTATTATTATTTTCATATAATGTATGATTTACTTAAATTATTAGTATTATTTTATACTTCATTATTTAAGTACATTAGTAACTTAGTTGATCTAATTCTATTAATAACTGGAGATAATTTTTTGATCAGTTGTTTATTTTAATTTAAATTAATAATCTTAAGTTTATGATTAGTTTATAAATCTTGAATTTTTACATAGCTGTAGAGTGATTACTTATTATATTTAACTTTTTTATGACTAAGAGTTTAATTTTACTTCATATGTATTAGTTCTAGAGATTTTGATTGAGATTTTAAATTAATTTTGTCATCAATTGACATACGTGATTAGTTTTGGAGTGATAGTTTTAATAATAAACACGGAGTAGCTGTGCATTAATTATTATAGTTATAGATAACTGATATTTTCGTTTAACATTAACCAGAATAATATTTATTAGATCTGACGCTGTTCGTATATTTTTATTGCTTCAATTTATCACATTTCCTACTATTTACTATGTTGTTTAAAATGGAGTGATTGATATTTTGTTTAATCGTTCCGTATGTTGATTCTGAAGAAATGTTTTTTTTTTTTTTTAGTACAATCTTAGAATAAATGTGGTGGTTAAGTTAAAATTTGTAAATTTTATTCACTCCATTTAATGAAATAAATTTTGAGCTACAACTGTGTGAATTATTTTGAAAATAATTACTATTTAAGCATTATGCATTCATTTTATAGAATCAGCAAGTTCAATTTTGTTTAACATTTTAATTTAAATTATATTGTAATATTTTTTCTTATTTAGTTGATTATCATTTACTATATACGGAAAAACATTGTAAATTGTTAAGAAGGATGAAAACTCATTTTATCACTTAAGCTGAAATGAAATATTTTTTTCCGTATTTTTTTATGGTGATGTTTATATAGATTTTAAGGGCACTTCTTTTTCATTTCTCATCTTTGCTCATAGCTGTCAACTTTTACACATTTATATATACAAATCTTTCTATTCGAAAAAATTATAAAAATTGGCAGGATATTATTTATATAATTAACCAACATCACTGATTTAACCTAATCAATTTTCAGAAATATTGCATGAATAAATATTAGAGTTCTTTTAATTACAAATCACATTCAATACATGTATTTATTTTATTAATAAATATTTTTAGGGGGGAGGGGGGAGTTACCTTATATCGTATATATTTTTTTTATTCTTGGGAGGGGGGAGTTTAATATATCTTCTTTCATTTATTCCAGTCTTTAACGCACTTAATTCACAAATCTATATAAATTCAATTGTTTAAATATTTTATTGCGAATAAGCTATTTAAATTAATTTTGTAAAAGTTTGGAGGAGAAATTCATATAAATATTTATTATTATTAATATAAACAATTCGATCGGTAAATAGAAATTTCCCGTGTACCTAACCCATAATACGCGATTCTTCTGTTAAATAGAACCTCCCCCCCCCCTCGCCAACAGGAATCGATCTACAGATTTTGACTGTTGGGAAAAGCGTCAATTGTCAACACGAAGTGCCTGTATGACTACGTATTTCTGTCGTCTGATAACGCATTCTTTCGTTAACAGATATTTTCTTATAACAGATATTTTCTTAAAACAGATATTTTCTGGCAACTTTTTGCTGCCAGAAATTTTCTGTTGTTTTACAAAAATATTTTTAACAGTGTTTAGTGGCAATGGTATAAGAAGTAGGAGATCTTTGTTTTCCATAGTACCCATTATCATGTCTGTAACTTCCAGACCTATAATCCAATTTGTAATTATCCTGATCATGAGTTCCAAGATCATTTTCATATCTCTTTTCAAATTTGCTAGACAAATTTGCAGTTCGCTGTGCACTATACTTGTGTGATGGTCGGGAATTTCTTTGCTCCTGATAGCTACCTCTGTCTGATCGTCGACCATCATAATTATAATTATTTCGACCATTATAGTAGCCTCTATTTTTGTACCTGGGAGAAAATACTTTGCTTTTGAAGTAGGTGAAGCACTTTCTAGCATTTCAAATGCATCATTAGGCTCAACCATATCCGATGAACTATTCATCAAACCTTCACTTTCTGTCATATCTTGAGCTATTAAAGAATCTTTAGTCTCAAAATTTTGAGGAATCTCTGATTCATCTTGGTAAGAATTCTCTGAACCATGTTTCTCATAACTTTTTTTACTGTAATAATGGTTAAATGACTATTTAACATATTTTTGGCCATATCTATTATTGCTTCTGTTAACAATTGGTCTATTAAAATTTCTGTTCTTACCCCTATAATAGAAATTCCTACGGCAATCATTTACATAGCCTTTTCTATCATGTGCAGGACTATCAATTTCATCAGATAAAATTATGCCCATCCGTGATCCTGTATCAATATAATGTTTAACTTTAGATGTAGCCTCTTCCCCTAGTTGGAAACTACTAGTAAATTTTTCAAGCAGTTCATTCAACCTAACTTGTTGCTCTGAAGTGAGATGTCTACCTTCATCTTCTCTAAGAAAAACGGTGTCTAATTCAATGGATTTTACCGCTAATTCATTGGGAGGTCTATATATATCTTCAGCGAATCTATACTTCCACCTACATCTATCAGCAAAGAACCATTCTTGATTTACTACATCCAAAACAATTTTTGCTTTGCGTAAAAAATCGATTCCTAAAATTGTACGATTATTTCTGGCATTCGGCAGAGCATAAAGTGTTGTTTTAATGTCGCGACCTTCAATTTTAACATGAACTTCTGTTTTATAAACTTCGGTAGTGTTTTATAACCCTTCCGCTAAGACTACGATCATTTGAGTTTTTTCAAACTTCACACCTTGGTCTTTTAATAAAGAATACAAAACTTCACCCGCAACGCAATGTGTTGCGCCAGTGTCAGCACAAGCTGTGCCAGGAGACCATTTATGCTTATTTTTACCAATAATGTTGGTGAAGTTTGCATATTACATGTACGAAATTCTAGTGATTGAAAGTGCACCGATACATTTTTCGGAGAACAGGTTGGACACTTGGATTTAATAACTACCTGGTTTCCACAACCATAGCAATTTAACATTGGTCGATTTAAATTCAAAGGATAGTTAATTTTATTTCTGTTGGACTCCTTTTGATTGCCAATCTTACCAAACTCATTTCTTTTAAAATCTAAAGGCGTTTTTTCAAAGCGATTAGAATTCCCGACCTCACTGATTTTATTTGATCTCTTTATTTCTACTTTGTGTGACCTCAAATTATCATATAAATCTAACTTTTCAGCTAATTCAACAGGATCTGTTAAATTCTCCCATTGGTCTAAATAATGTTCTTTACAATCAGGGGAAACCTTTTTCTTTAATTGGTCAGCAATAATTAATTCCGATAATTTCTCAAAGGAATTTATATTTAATTCAAATAGCCATCCCTCAAAATAGCTTCTGATTTCAAAATAATATTCTTTCCAGCTAATATCGGTTCGCTTTGGATGTCGACTAAACAAAACTCTAAACCTTTCAGCAGTTAATTTGAACCTCTGCAACAATATATCTTTAATATAAGAATAATCCTCAAATTTCTCTTCCGGTTCACGAGCTATTAATTTACCGATTTCATTTGGAAGGACTCCAATTAAATACGTAATCCACAGTTCTTTAGAAACCTTTAAAAGTTTCATTTGCCTCTCAAAAGTTATTAAAAATAAATTCATATCATCCTTTTCAGGATTGAAATCGGGTAAAATCTTTTTCAAGTCAACGCGGATTGAAGAAGTTTCTAGAGGGTTGCTTGTATTTGCAACAACATCTCTTGTTCCTGCTTCTAACCGGAGCTTCTGTAGCTCAAATTCTCTTTCTTCTGCTAAACGTTTCACTTCCTCAAGAGTCTTTCTTTCTTCTACGATATTTTCATAAATTCCCTGTACAAAATCTATGTTAACTTTAAATGCCTCACTATTTACAATTTTATCACGTAATTCGAGGACTTTATCATCGCTACTTACTTCTACTTTTAATTCTGAAGCTAATGTGATTAAATCAATTTTCTTACCCTTAGAAAGAAACGCCATCATTTGAACTAAATATGTTTTAGCTAACTTCAAACTTAATTCGTGTACGAATAACTCTTAGCAAAATACGTAATTTTTAACATATATAGAACATAAATAACATACAATATCTTTCAAAACTCAATATAATGACACCAACTATTTGCCTTTTTTTTTTTTTTTTTTTTTTTTTTTTTTTTTTTTTTAACACAATAATATCAATTAATCATATAATAATTAAAATAATGCCAAGCACTCATTTATAATAATAACTTCATAATAAAATAGCTCAGTGCAACTATATAAATGTATAAAATAAAGCAAACGATTTTTATTTTTCAATAATAATTATTAGAATTATTTTTCTTATGAATATCTTCATTTAATTCAGATACTAAAATACTTGAAGCTGCAGACGACTTTTCGTATTTCAATTCTAAGGAAAATATCATTCAGGCTGAATAGAACAATTCCAAAATATTTCGATTCTGGACGAATCAAATACAATTTTCAAAAATCATCAGATTCCGGATGAATCAAAGGTACTTTTGTATAGATTTTTGTACTTTAGTATCTAAATTTTCTTATTAAAACAGTTTAACACAATTTAAAATAATACTTATCTTCATATCTTGCTTCTATTCGTGCCCGACGTTGGGGAGCCACTTCTGTAACATATTATTCAGAATCCGGGGTGGAAACTATCTTATGTTACAAAATAACACTGGATAACTTATCATCGACAAATAAGTTTAATATTTACAAGGTATTTACATATTACTATTTACAAAATAACTCAGTTAATTTAGCATTACGGCTCAACTCACATGCCTTGTCGGCAACAACTTTGTAAACATTCTTCTCTCGTAAAGTCTAATTTACTCAGCTTGTCAGTTCTTTGAAAGAAAAGAAAAAAAAAGAAAGGAGAGAAAATATGATGGAGCGCGTATTGTTCGAGCGTTACAGTATCACAAAGTATCACAAAATTTTTGCTCTTTCCGTCACAAACTGCATTGCTTTTCAAATAGGTCTGAATCCCAATTCCCTTATATGTTTTCTTTTGCCTATGAACTTTGACAATAACAAGTTTTCGTGATGAGCAAAGAAGGCATTACGCTCAATAACAGAGTCCATCACCTCCTGCGATTTTTTATGTTAGTAATCCGATGTTGTTACCGTCTTGAACACATGCATTTCTTCTACATTAATAGAATGATTCCGGTTAATGTCAAACCATGCAGACATATATGTCTTCATTGCGAATAAAATTAACTTTTTAAATTCAGAGGTAGGGTTTTCCATGTACGTGTACAGTCTTAGAATTCTGTTTGTGTTCGTTAGCCGTCGGGAATAAAAAAAAACAACCCTCGATTACTGTCAGCAATTTTCTCAGGACAGAATACCGGTCGTATAGCAATGCATATTTCAAGAAAATATATTTTTTGAATCTTTAAGGAAGTCAGTTGGAATTTTAACTGTCACTTTTGGGAATATTACAATTAATTAATTTAAATTTGATAACAGATTCTGTTACACAAGCAGGCAGTTGCTTACCTGTAAGACCATAAAATAATGCCGACCCTGTGTTTATTTCATTAATATGTTGAAACACTTTCCTAAAGGACAATTCAAGGAAATATTAAAGGCAAATAAATCATCTAAAGAGCCTCCCTGCCTGCTTTTTTAAATTTTGAATCAGAATTTTTTGAATAATATAATGATAGAAGTGCCGTCACATCCAACTACAACGACCTCATTTAAGGTGATGTTCTTCTCAGACAGATGTAAAACAACGCTTTTAAAAGCACCTCTTCGGGTTCCACTAGTAGTAATATGCGCAATATATTTTAAACCCGGCATCAGAATTACAGAAGTGGGATGTTTTTGACAATATATTTCAAATTTCAAATGTGATGAGCGACCTAAAGACATTAATTGATTAAAAAAAATTGCGCTTTTCTTCAAATTACAAAAGGTGACCTTTAAGAACTGTTAGAAGTAGGTGTGGATATTTTCTTTTAAATTTTGTCATTTTATTTCAAAAATCATCCGTTTTGATCATATTTTCCAAAATTAAAGTATAATGCGTGACCTAAAGACATTAAAAATCTTTTCTGCTTTACTCTTCCAATTATAAAAGGTGACTTCCTGTATTAGAAGTTGATCAGAAAAAATTCGCTTTTTTCGACCCACCCAACTGAACAATCTCTGACATAGCACGATTCATTTACATATTACAAGAACTTACACCATTGTAAAACCACAGTACATGAATTTTTTTTTTTCCTTTTCAAAACTGAACTACTTGAATGTTATTGCCTATTAGGTGCATAAATATATGTAAAATTAATATCTTAAGCTTAGAAAATAGGTGTAATAAGTTTTTGTCAATAGTATTTAACGCAATTTTTTAATCTATACTAATATGATAAAGAAGTAAAGTTTGTTTGTTTATTTGTAAGAGGTAATCTCTGGAACTACCGAACCGATTTCAAAAGTAATGGTACCAAAATGATGGTGTTAGTCCACGTTCGAACAGGAGCAAGGAATGCCAATAGCCAATGCCACTATCCAAAAGTGGGTGTAGGAGCAAAAAACGTTATAAAAATGCGATTTTTGTGTTACTGAAGGGTCCAGAAACATGAAATTTAGAATGGTAGTTACTTATAAGATATAAAAGATCTCTAAGAACATTTCATAAAAATTCGAAATTTAAAAGGGGTGTCAATGCGCGAGAAGTGTTCTAGAAAACGTTCTAAATTACGATTTCTACATATTCCCAGGAAGTATCGAACCGATTTAAAAATAATGCTGTGAAAATGATCGTCTCAGCCATTGCTCCAAGATAGGGTACATTTTATGTCGGCAGCACTAACCCAAAGGGGGTGCAGAAGCAAAAGACGTTCTAAAAATGCGATTTTTATGTTACTAAATGGTCTCGATACACGAAATTTGGCATAGTAGTTACTTATTAGATATAAATGATCTCAAAGAAATTTAAAAGGATTAAAAATGTGCGAAAAGAATTCTACAAAACGATCTAAATGGCGATTTCTACACAATCTCAGAAAGTATCAAACCCATTTCAAAAGTAATGTTTGGAAATTGATGGTGACAGCCCTTGCTCCAGCATAGGATCCAGCATATCGGTGTCACTACTACTTTGGTTGCAGGACCAAATAACGTTCTAAATTGTGATTTTTGTGATACTGCAGGGACTATGAACTTCAAATTTTGCATGGTAATTACTTATAAGATATAAATACTCTCTAAGAACAGTTTCTATAAAACTTGAAATTTAAAAGGTGTAAAAATGCGCGAAAAGCGTTCTAAAAACGTTCTAAATTGCGATTGGTTGCAAAAGTAATGGTTGCAAATTGTTGACAGTTTCTGCTCCAACGTAGGCTATATTTTATGTCGTTGTAACTACCACCTGAGGGAGGAAAAAAACGTTCTATATTTCGATTTATGTGATACTGAAGAGGCACAAAATTCACACTTTTAAATATGGGATGGTAATTTCTTATGAAATATAAATGCCCTTTAAGAACAGTCGAAGATAAATTTGAAAATTAAGTGGGTAAAGCGAAGGGAAGGAGCGAAAAGCGTTGTAAAAAAGCCCTAAACTGCGATTTCTATGCAATCTCAGGAAATAATAAACCGATTACAAAAGTAATGGTTTTGAATCAATGGTGACAGTCTCTGATCCTACACAGGCTACGTTTTCTATGGCATATTAGGCAACACCAAATCGATTACAAAATTAACGTTGGGAAATTAATGGTGACAGTCTCTGTTTCAATATAGGCATTTTATGTTAGTGCCACTACTGCCAAAGAGGTGGTAGACCGTTAGACAAGAAGCTTGGAATTTGACATGATTTTAAGATGTAATGCGTACTGAGAACGGTTTCTAAAAAAATCAAAACTTCAAAGGGATACTGAAATGAGCATAAAAGTTTCAAACTTTCTAAATTGCCATTTATTTAGAATTAGTTTTAGTTCCTCTTATTAATTTAAGCCTCATTTTCGCTTAATCCAGTGTAATAATGAAGTTTAGTCAAACTGTGGCTTAATGAGTAATTTTTGAAATATTCCTAAAACTATAATTTCTTCTAAGAAAATTAGACATGCAAATATAACTTGGCATATTTCAACTATTACGCGAGCAAAGGTGTGGGTTTTGCTAGTTATCTTATAAATCTATTATTTTTATTTGCTTGATTCAAGAAAATCCCCATTTTGGAGGTCTGTCGTTGAGTAACTTGTGTCCACTGTGAATGTAAAAATCTTTATGTTCAGGAAAATATACATATAACATAAAAAATCGCATAAATACCCACAATACTTAACTATCTTATTATTATTATTATTATTATTATTTTTATTTTATACCATCCGTATCGTTGTACAGACGTGTATGATTGTACGGTTAAATACTGATAATATCTGCTGCAATTTTTATAAACTTCTAAGCATCGCCTATTTTCAATTTTTACACCTTCGTATAGGGATAAAAAATGTACTTTTAAATACCATTTGTTTGAAAACTGCACCTCAATTTATTTTTGAGATATTAATTTTTTTGTAGTTTTTAATACCATTTCTGTAATTGTAGTACCTAAAGTAAAATGGTGGCAACATTTCTGTAGTAAGAAAGGGAAAATAGTTGGAAAATCGTAGATTACTAAATCTTTTAGTTGCCATTTTCTCATAAATACTGCAAAAATTGTATTAAAATACGTGCTATTTTGAAAAAAAAAATAAACGAATGATTTCTGAAAAAACATAAAACTATTTACAATTATATTTAATTCTAAGAATATATATCAATGTTAGAAACAAATTAAAGTATATGCTTAATTAGATAGCCGATCTTTTTTGCCGAGTTTACGACATCGCTTTTCGCTGGGTTTCTGTATTATACCACGAGAGTGACGTCATATGCGTACTTTTCTACAGATATCGTTTAAGACTGGATCGTAAATGTGGAATTCTTCATCGGATGCATATGACATCATTTTACATAAAATAAAAGCGTATATTTTAAGTCTCAAAACTAAAATACGTTTTGCAGACGTGCATCATTTTCACTCCAGCTGCTTTGAAATTCTTCAAAGATGGAGATGCTTCGCTTTTGAATATAACGCAATTGAAATCACACGCCAATAAAATGCAAAGTTAAAAAAAAAATAAAATAAAAAAAATGTATATATATGTATATATTAGGATGTCAACGATTTTAATCAGTTGATTTAAATCAGCGATTAAAATCATGATTTAAATCAACCATTTAAAAAAAAAATCATTGCTTTTAAACAAAAAAATTTCTAAATGTTTAAAATGTCAAAAAAAAAAAAAAAAAGCATTAAAATCTAACATGAACATAATTTGAAAGTTTCTACAGGTATTTTAACTTATGAATAAACAAAAAAAGAGCTTTAAATAATTGTTTCCACGCTTAATTCATGAGTATTGTAAAAAAATTAAAAACAGTTGAGTTTATAAAAGGCATTGTTTTTAAGTTTTTTAGGTAGCTTTCATTACAAAAAGCTACCTAATGCAGCCGTTCGGAGGAAAGCGATTTCAAAAAATTTTGGTATATTTTCATCGATCATGACCCCCAGACCCCGAAAACACCCTTCGTTCAAAATTGATATATATATATATCAGTGGCGTGGCGTCCGGTCATCGCTGGATGCGGCGATGACCAAGCAATATTTTAAAACTCTTAACCTTCCGTCTACCAGACGGGTCCATTGGACCCGACATGTACATTCAAAATATTTATTCAAACCAGAAATTTCTTCAAAACAAACTAAATGTATAAATCAGACAATAATAAGTTAAATAAACAAATTAAATAGTTTTAAGTAAAAATTCTGGTGTAGAATGTTTTTATAAAACTTGAGTAAAATTTCCGGTAGTTCTAGGGTTAATAAGCTTTTAAAACTCTACGATCCAGTTTTAGCAGAACATTTGGAGTTCATGTATAAGTGAAGGTAAGATTTAAAGTTTCTTTTTTGAACATTCAACCATTGAATTTTAGAGTTAATAATTTTTCACCACAAACTTAAATAATTGCGATGACCACCGAAAATTTTCACGCCACGCCACTGATATATATATATATATATATATATTCTATTATCAAACAGTTTACATATGATATTGATATTTTTATTTATAAAATTTCTATCTCTTATAATAAGCCTATTGAATATTTTAATCAATGGAAGATATTAGTAATTGAAAAATTAACTATGGCTTTAAAAAATAATATTGCTGATTTGGTTTCTATTAATACAAAGCATTATTTCCAACAAATTACTAAATTACAAAAAAACTACGTTATTACATATGTAGACAAATCTCCTAACAATTATGCTATTATATATAAATCATATTATCACCAACTTCTTACAAATTCTATTTCTTCTAATAAGTCATTTCAAAAAACTAATGAAACTGTAATTGTAAATAATCGTAAAATTCGAAGTTATTATAAACTATTAAATATTTTATCTAATAATTTTAATTATCCATATTTAGTTCTTATTCCCAAATTTCATAAAACTCCTATTAAATTTAGGACTGTTACTATTGGTTGTAATACATATAATAATAAAGCCAATACACTTCTCTTAAAAATTCTTAATCAATTATATGTACTTACTACAAATAATGATAATACACATTGTATAAAAAATAGCTATCAACTTGTTAATATTTTAAAAAATCTTCATTGTGTTTATAATATAACGACTTATGACTTCAAAGATCTTTTTACAAAAAAACTACGTTATTACATATGTAGACAAATCTCCTAACAATTATGCTATTATATGTAAATCATATTATCACCAACTTCTTACAAATTCTATTTCTTCTAATAAGTCATTTCAAAAAACTAATGAAACTGTAATTGTAAATAATCGTAAAATTCGAAGTTATTATAAACTATTAAATATTTTATCTACTAATTTTAATTATCCATATTTAGTTCTTATTCCCAAATTTCATAAAACTCCTATTAAATTTAGGACTGTTACTATTGGTTGTAATACATATAATAATAAAGCCAATACACTTCTCTTAAAAATTCTTAATCAATTATATGTACTTACTACAAATAATGATAATACACATTGTATAAAAAATAGCTATCAACTTGTTAATATTTTAAAAAATCTTCATTGTGTTTATAATATAACGACTTATGACTTCAAAGATCTTTTTAATAATATAGACCTATTAGATTTACATAAAATTATAAATGCACTATTTAAAAAATATTATAAAAAACTGGAATTACCATCTAATATAGATATTGCATATTTTAAATCTTTAACTAACATCATTATCTATAATAATTATATATTGCAAGATAATACTTTATATTTACAGCATGTCGGTATACCACAAGGCGGTTGTACTTCCAGTTTACTCTCTGACTTATACTTATATCATTATGAACGTAATTTTACTAATAATAATCTACATTTATATCGTTATATTGATGACATCATTTTAATTGATACTGATCAATCTGCAATTACTCGATTTCCAGTTGATTATCCCACTAATTTGGAATTAACGGAAAACATTTTATCTAACAATACAATTAACTTCTTAGATCTTAAAATTACAATCGAAGACAATAAAACAATCACAGATTTATATGACAAACGTAAAGAATTTAAATTCAAAGTTAATACATTTACAAATTTTAAATCTTGTCTACATCATTCTGTATTTCGGAATATAATACTTAATCATTTATATAGAATAAAATGTGTATGTTCTTCTCCTCTAATTAACAATAATATTAAAAAACTAATTTATGATGCATTAAATCATGGTTTTCCAAAAAAATTCATATATTCATTAATATACAATTAGTACTTTTCTTACATGATTTATTAAAACAAATTAACACATGCGTAAACAAAATTACAAAAAAATTATAAAATAAAAAAATATCTATAAAAAATTAAAAATTGTAAAATAATATAAAAAAAAATTATAGGTTGGTTGGGTGGGTAGATGTTAGAGCACGGAGGAGGGTGGTGTTGTCTGGATAATACGCAATGGTTAATTATAAAAAAAAAGGGGCTCTTGTATTATTACTATATTTTTGTTACGTATTTTATATGGATGTTGATTTGATATTTTATATGTAATTGGAGAATTTCATTAATATTATAATTAGCCTAATTATTGATTAATCTAATTTACAATTATTTGTTATTAAATTTTAAATTTACTAAGGACAATATCATATTAATTACTAATAGTATGCCATTCTTATAGTGAATAATATACATATAAGTATGTATAATATAAATATAGTTATACTGTATGCATTAAAATTGGGTAATTATTTTTATTATTATTACTCTATTCTTTTTAATATTTATTATCGGTTTAATGTTTTTGAATGTCCCACATTCATTCTTTATGGTTTTTTATGGATGTCTGAAGATAATCCACACTCTATATTTGTGCTTTTTAAGTAATGGGTATTTAAGTATCATTTAACCTTCTATTTACTTCCACATGTTTTTTATTTCCTGTTCATTTTATAAATATCTGATATATAATTCATAAAAAATAATTTTTATATTTAATAATTATTTATATTAATTATTACTGAATTTTATTTTGTTTTATAGCATATAGCTATATGCTATATATTATCAATGTTCTAGAATTATTTATTTCTTAGTTTAGTTTAAATAAGTTAGCTAATAGAATATATTGTATGCTTTTAAATTTTATTTACAATAGTTTTTAAATACATTGTGTGGTTTATATTCGGTTTATAATTCTCTATATATAAGGATATGTTTGGTTTTGATGTTTATACAGTTATTTACATTCAAATGCTTACAATTATTTATACAGTTATTTACATTCAAATGCTTACAAATATTTATCTTGCGTTAGTTGTTTAATAGAAGTAATACTAGATGGCAGCACTAAATTTGTCTCTTTAAGATAGCTTTAATTGTTAATTTTTCTAGCTCCATTTCAGTTATAATTTAATACACCAGGGGGTATTTTTAGCTAAATTTTGACGATATTGTTAAACTTATTAGTTAATTTAATAGTGCATTTTAAATAATGTAATTTATATCTATTTATTTTATATTAGACTAGCAGACTATGCCCGCTGCGCTGGTCCATTTTTCCAAACGAATCTTGAATCAAACGAAATTGTGAATTTAACCTTCTATTTTAAAGCAATAAAGACCATCACCTGGAATGTCCTTCCGTAATTTCCTTGCTGAAAACGATGCGAACTTCATTGAGATATTATACTATCGTATGCCTTGGACAAAATTTGGGCAATTAAGAAACAACTCTTTTAGTTGATCATTTAAAGTACAGTTTGGTACGGAAATGAGACAGTTATGGCAATAGGAATTAAAATATTCTCTAGTCATCACACTGTTAAATTAGAGAGCATTTTACAATGATTGCGCAGATTGAATTTTGAACTTTAAGAACATTCGGATTGTTCATTTTCATTTGTTTGCTCTTGAACTTCCAGCATCTCAACTTGCGCTATATGTGGTTTTTGTAGTTTAAATTCAATCTCATTACATGTTACATTATATTTTTTAATAAACTTCCTCTTCTGACAGGTCTGCTACTGTTTTCCATATGTCTATTCCAGCAGAGTAAATAGAATCAAAAACGTAGATCACAAACCAATAGGACAAAAGGACAACAAACCAATAGGACAATACGGCAACAAACCGGCGTGTTTTTACAGTAAAGCATGTTGAAAAATATTTTGATGAGAGATGGGGGGCACACATTTAACCTAAAATTTAAGTATTTTACTCAACAATCATAATGTTAACTGCTTTTTATATAATTTACATTTAAATATAAAACTCTACTTTCAAATGTGCTCATACACTTAAAAAACACTATTATTGTGAGCGTTGTTCGGGATTATGTCACTCTTCTGCCTTTTTAACTTAAAATCGCTTTGTTTGGCGCCAGGGTAATAAACGAATAGAATGCAACGCATAAGTTTATTCATTTTTACAATTACTTCTGCCAGTTTCACTCTTAAGACATATATATACATGTATGTATAACAATTTATTTATATATTTATATTATTATTATTATTAATAATTACAAATTAGGTACTACTTGATTATCCCGTCAACCAATTTCGTCAAATTATACAAATCGCCAAACTATTAGCCCAATTACGCAAATGACATAATTTTTATTTTAAATAACGAACGAATAAATGAATTAGTAAAACATTAATAAAAATAAAACGTCGAAATAAAAATCACTTGATGATGTAACAAATACGTGTAAAGTGTTTAACGTCAATTAAATTTGACATTTACAATCATCCATTATTGGCATTTAATTTTATAGTTTGGTGATATTTTTTTGGTCGACGGGATAATCAAGTAGAACCACAAATTATTTCTATTCGTATTTAAAAGTAGATATAAGCTCTTTTTTGTAATATATAAATATCATAAATATTGAAAAAAAAAATGCTTATATGTATATGAAAAGTAAATAGGTTGCCAGTAAATATACATAAAATTCACTTCACTCACCAAGGCCATTTTCTCTATCTCGCCAAAGCCCATATAGTAAAAATATACCAAATACTCTTCAATCTGTTTTCTGATACTAAGTAATCACAATAATGTAAATGACTGTTAGACACAGATATCATATATGTACCGGATTTGGCGCAATTTGTTTCACGCCCATTTGACGAAAACATCGTTTTCGAATATCAGTTACATATATATATATATTTAAATTATTTTCTATTATTTTAAAAGGAAATAACAATAAATGGTACTACTTAGTTATCCCGTCGACCAAAAATCTATCGCCAAACTATAAGATTAAATGCCAATAATGGTTGATCGTACATGTCACGTTCACTTGACTTTAAGCAAGTTACACGTGTTTGCATCATCAGGTGATTTTTATTTAGACGTTTTATTTGTATTTTTATTAATGTTATACTAATTTAATTGTTCTTCCATTATTTAAAAAAAAAAATGTCAATTTGTATAAATTGGCGAGTGGTTTGGCGATTTATATAATTTGGCGAAATTGGTCGATGGATAACTAAGTAGTACCCAATAAATAAAAAAAAATGTTTAATTATTATCTATAGAACAAAACATTTTACATAATTGTGAAAAAGAAAATAAAAGTAAATAAACAATTTATTAATAAATAAGCAACAATAGCTGGGTTACCATGTCAGGCAAAATAACGCCAATTTGGAGCCCATTAGGCACCATGAAGCGTATCTGTGCAACCAAAACTTCCAATAATATAGTAAATATGCCATTTGGCGGTGACTTGATTAGCGAAGACTATAAAATAAATAATAATAATAAAAATAAACAATTAATAAATAATAATAATAATATAAAACTGGAATTCAGACGTTAATTTATGTGCTTTTAAATATCTAAGATTAGTCCAATATCTTTTAAAATATTGCCTAACAGAGCGGAAAATATGAAAAAATAACGAATTTAAAACGATTTGCAATTTTTTTTCAGCAAGTAATTTTTAATTCAAAATGTTGAATTTTTAGCACAGATGTCATATTGTCATGACACGATTTTTTTCTGACGCCAATGTTATATACGCAACGGGTACTTCACTGGCGCCAACGTATCGTTATTTTGCTTGATATGGTAACGCGGATGTTGTTGTTTATGCTGTTGATGTTTTCGCCAAATTGGTACGTATATGACATCTGTGTAGAATTTTTTTTATAGTAATAACGCATGATTGCATAAATTTCCTTAAGAATAATTTTCAGTTCCTAAATTTTGAAACTGTGAATTTTCCTGTACGTAAAATGGGCGTTATGGCCAAAGAAATATTTAATAAACAATAATACTTTCAAAAAAAAAAAAAGATAATATTTATTGATCTGAATTGGAGTCTATAAAAATTGTATGCTTCCGTAATTACGGCGAAAATTTTTTTAAAAAGTATGAAATTAGGAACAGATGTCATATCCGCGGCCGCCATCTGGGATTTTTTCTTGGCGTAATAACCCCTTTTCCGCCAAGTAATAAATGTCGCCAAGCAGCGATTTATCTGCATGAAAGGCTTAACGAAAATAAAATGTAAAACATCGTCAACAAAATATCGCAAAGAAATCTCAAAACATCCAAGATGGCGTCCGCTTGAATATACAGCATCTAAGCCTGAAAGGATTTTACAATATGTCTGTGTGGCAGAAATTCAAACTAAAATTTAAATATTTGATTCCATTTTTAAAATATTAACTGATATCTATATAATTTATAATCGAATTGTTTCTCCTGTAAATCACATTACGTGGATTAAATAGTTAAATTAAAAAAAAAAATAAAAAAAATGTAATTCGAAATTAGTCTAATCAAATTTTCAGATTCCTTTTTTTAACGTAAGGCAGGCGATAATTCGCCAAATATTGTAAAATTTCACAATAAATTATATTTTAAGCATTACAAATATTTATTTCCTGTTTAAATTAAAAATTATGTATATATTTTATAATATTATGTCTTATTAAAACATTTTTTGTTGTCTTTTTAAATTAAATATCAGTATTTTTTTCATTTATTTGCGAGGTGATTGTCTAACGGATATAGCCATTTCAATTCTCTAATCAACAAAATTTTCGCCAAAATATAATCACTGGCAACCCTTTCCTTCAAAATATCAATAAAATACGAAATTTACTACCAAAAATCATAGTTATCCCTGTGACAGATCTTGGTCACCATCATTTTTACACCATTATATTTGAAATCGGTTCAGAACTTCCTGAGATTGCATAGAAATCGCAATTTAGAAAGTTTTTTACAATGCTTTTTGCGCATTTTGACCCCCTTTTAAATTTCCATTTTTTTAGGAAATGTCCTTACAGATCATTGATATCTAATAACTAACTACCATTCCAAATTTCACGATTCTAGGCCCTTCGGTAACGCAAAAGTCGCAATTTAGAACGTTTTTCTCCTGCACCCCCTTTGGGGTAGTGGCACCGACATAAAACATCGCCTATGTTGGAGCAAGGGTTGTCACCATCATTTTGACGCCATTATTTTTTAGATCTGTTTGGTATTTCCTGAGATTGTGTAGAAACCACCATTAGAACGTTTTTTAGAACGCTTTTCGGGCATTTTCACACCTTTTAAATTTCGAATTTTTTAAGAACTGTTCTTAGAAATCCTTTATATCTAATAAGTAGCTAATATTTCAAATTTCATATTTCTAGGCCCTTCGGTAACGCAAAAATTGCATTTTTAGAAAGTTTTTTGCTCCTGCTCCCCCTTTCGGGTAGTGGCACCGACATAAAACATAGCCTATGTTGGAGCAAGGTTTGTCACCGTCATTTTGACACCCTTATTTTGACACCATTATTTTTTAAATTGGTTTGGTATTTCCTGAGATTGTGTAGAAACCACCATTTAGAACGTTTTTTAGAACGATTTTCGCGCATTTTCACCCCTTTCAAATTTCGAATTGTTTAAGAACTGTTCTTAGAAATCCTTTATATCTAATAAGTAGCTAATATTTCAAATTTCATATTTATAGGCCCTTCAGTAACACGTAAATCGCATTTTTAGAACGTTTTTTGCTCCTTCACCCCCTTTGGGGTAGTGACACCGGCATAAAAAATAGCCTATCTTAGAGCAAGCGTTGTCACCATCATTTTGACACCAATATTTTTTAAATCGGTTTGGTATTTCCTGAGATTGTGTAGAAACTACCATTTGGAACGTTTTTTAGAACGCTTTTTGTGCATTTCCCCCCTTTTAAATTTCGAATTGTTTAAGAACTGTTCTTAGACATCATTTATATCTTATAAGTAACTAATATTCAAAATTTCATATTTCTAGGCCCTTCAGTAACGCTAAAATCGCATTTTTAGAACGTTTTTTGCTCCTACACCCCCTTCGGGGTAGTGGCACCGACATAAGATATAGCCTATGTTCTAAGTTGGACTAACACCTTCATTTTGATACCATTACTTTTGGAATCGGTTCGGTAGTTCCAGAGCTTATCTCCGACAAATAAACAATTTTTTCCTCTTTATAATAGGAGTAAGATAAGATAAGATAAGATAAGATAAGATAAGATAAGATTAAATGTGTTTAACAAGGTATTTCAAATTTTATTTCAAAATGTATTAACTGCATCCTTTGGTATCATTTACTGTGATTTCTTAACTGTTTTATTCACCTTAATCTTTTTGATACTAGGGGGCTCGGCCCCCTACGAGCTACGCTCGCCAACCCCCGTCCAGACACCGTAGACTCTAAATGCACGCTAATTTGATCGGCTTTAAAAAGATTTCGAAAGATTGAATTATAATTAAAAAAACAGCGGCGATCTCTCTATAAGCGTATTTCTATTCATTTCTCTTTGATTGGGGAATTTTAACGCCAAATCCGTTGCGGTACTACTTGATTATCCCGTCGACCAATTTCGCCAAATTATATAAATCGCCAAACCACTCGCCAAATTATACAAATTGACATAATTTTTATTTTAAAGAACGAAAAAACAAATAAATTAGTACAACATTAATAAAAATACAAATAAAACGTCGAAATAAAAATAACTTGATGACGTAGACACGTGTAACAACATTTCAAAATAAGCTAATATAAAAGGAATTAAGTAAACAGAGTCTTTGTCTCCTGGTATTTTTTAACAAAGTGAAAAGAAAGTTCTTTTAAATGAGACATTTTAAATTAATCGTTTTTAATCTGACGTAATTTTGACCAAACTATTCTTTCTCTTTTTAATATTCACGTGAAAATACTTGTGCTAGAAATTAAATATTATTTGCGCTTTCCTAACAAAAATAGTTGAAAAGTACCCTCTTAAAATATCAAATAAATATCTAGCGCAATTTCTAAATTTAAACCGTTTTGCAATATTATTTTGTGTTCATTTTATGTAATAACTGTAATGTGACGTAAATATGACGTAATTTCTCCTATTTAAGACTTCTAACGCATGTTAATAAATTTATTGCTTTACAAATTCCTTTCTTTCTTAAAATTCACGTGTAATTATAGTTTTTATGACATAATTTTTAATAAGTTCCTGCGTTTTGTACATAATTATTTAATTCTAATTCCAAACGTTTTTTTCTGTTTATAATAGTCACGTGTAAATAAATTTTTAATTTATTTACACGTATAAATATTTTTTTTTTTTTTGAAGCAAACATTATTGCTTCCGCTGTTTATACAGTTGGCAACAGTTTAAATTAATATCACTTTCTAAAATCTGTTAAAAATATCTCTAGAAATGCTGAAAATCTGAATTTAAAATAGAAATAAAACCTCAAAAAATTAGTCAAAATAAAAAAATTATGCAATCTGCACTCCGGCAAATTCTGACGCATAAAATGATCTAAAAATGATTAAATTCCTATGAACAGTTTTTGCTCCTATAAAACTTTTTTAGTGGAACGATTTTGTCCAACTTCAGCATTAAATATCTCTTAAAATAATTCTTCGATCTGAAAACTGTCTTCATCAGCGTGTTTATCAAACATTTCTGTATAATACTACCGATTTTCATATTTTTGTATGCATTATTTTTCTTAATATTAACGAAGAAAGACCTCCGGTCACAAAAAATTCAAAACCGGCGGCGGCGGCGGCGGTGACAGCGGTAGTTACTTTTTTTTAGAATAGAGATATACTGGCAGCCATGTGCGCGTGGATTTTTGTAAAATACTGAAACGTTAATCGGTATGGTGTTTATTATTTATATTTTATATCCTATAAATATTTAAATACGTATTATTGATTCTTCCATTTCATATTATTTGTTTCTATTCTGCTTTCATTTTTAATCAATTCACTTGATTTTATGGTTGTTTGGGCACAGGGGAAAATTACTTTAAGCTTTAGCTTATTTTTCCCACAGAAAACAACCAATTTGCTTATATCATTGAATTCTGTGCCCTTGATAACGTAATTCAATGTATAAGCTTTTCAATTTTTGTCGGTGTCCACTTTTTTCTTTTTCTTCCATAATAATTCTTATATTAATTTTTTTTTAATACTTACAGCTTTCATTCATAATATTTGACGGTGGAAGGTAATGTTTAATTAATGGTTATATATATATATATATATATATCTGACTTTTGTCACACTGTAACTCTCGTATTTATGAACCGATTTCGATGTAATTCGGTGTGTACATAGTACATACCAATGTCTCGACCGAGTCCGCTGGCCAGCTTCATCCGCCATTTTGTTTCAAAATGGCGGCCATTTAAAATTAAAAAAAAAATTAAAATTTGAAATGTGGTACCAAAAAATTGAAAATGGAAAAATATTTTTTCTTATATATTTGACCTTTATACAAAGATTCCGGGGCAGTTTTTGTTTCATCTATATCTTAAAAAATGGCTGAGTTATAGCATTTTGAATTTCTAGTGTGGGTGACATTTTGAAACGTCCTGAATTTTGTCACGCGATAAAAGGCGTATTATGAACCGATTTGGATGTAACTTCGTTTATACATAGTACATACCAATGTCTCGGCCGAGTTCGTTGGCCAGCTTCATTCGCCATCTTGTTTCAAAATGGCGGCCATTTAAATAAATTTTAAAAATTACAAATTTAAAATGAGATAACAAAAAATTGGAAAGTGAAAAAGATTTTTTCGTATGTGTTTGACCTTAATACAAAGATTCCGGAACAGTTTTTGTTTCGTCTATATCTAAAAAAAATGGCTGAATTATAGCATTTTGAATTTCTATTGTGGTTGACATTTTAAAACTACCCGATTTTTGTCACGCGATAACAGGCGTATTTATGAACCGATTTGGATGTAACTTGGTCTGTACATAGTACATACCAATGTCTCGACCGAGTTCGTTGGCCAGCTTCATTCGCCATCTTGTTTCAAAAGGGTTGCCATTTAAAAAAAAATAAATTTAAAATTTAAAATGAGGTATTAAAAAAATGGAAAATGAAAATATTTTTTTTATGTGTTTGGCCTTGATACAAAGATTCCGGAGCAGTTTTTGTTTCTGAAAATTTGTTCTTTTGTTTATATCTTAAAAAATGGTTGAATTATAGCACTTTGAATTTCTAGCATGGCTAACATTTTGAAACGATCTTGTATTTGTCACGCGATAACACACGTATTCGCCTATTTCGATGTAAGAAGGCATGTGGATAGTATAAATCAATATCTCGACCAAGTTCGGTGGCCAGATTCATCAGCCATCTTGTTTCAAAATGACGGCCATTAAATAAAAAAAAATATATATATATATTTAAAGTGAGGTGCAAAAAAATTAGAAATTGAAAAAGGTTTCTTTCTTAAGTATTTGACCTTGATATAAGGATTCAGGAGCATTTTTTGTTTGTCTTTATCTTAAAAAATGGCTCAGATATAGCAGTTTCAATTTCTAATGTGGGTGACATTTTGAAAAATCTGATTTTTTGCCTGCAACAGCACTCGTATATATCAACCGATTCCGATGTGAGTGAGTATGTGCACAGCAATTACTAAGGTCTCGACCAAGTTCACTGGTTAGCCTCATCCACCATGTTGTCTTAAAATGGCAGGCACTTTAAGAAATCGCCGAATTTGGCAGCCAAATATAAGTTACTTTAAAGAAAAGTAGCTTGGATAAAGCTGACTAATTTCGCGAAATTCTCATTCATTATATTGATAAAAATTAGTATTGAATCTCCTATACTCGGTTTCCACTAAATTGAGCTTCGTGTGTTTGAATAATATAAGTTGGCTTTTTTAAAATAAGGAATATGAAAGCTACCTCTTCCTCCCGGTCAAGGACTTTATCCAAATTAAAACAGTTTCATTTAAAAATGATATCTAAAGCTAATATAATTTGCAATGTCATAATTTCCTTTAGGTAATCAATTTATGCATTATTTTATATAAAATACACATAGCCAGTGTAATACATTTCTACAAGTAAAAGAATGAATAGTATTTAATAGCAATATCAAGTTAAATAAGAATGAAAGAATGACATCTGCTCAACAGCTAAATTGTAAATGAATGCATAAGAGAAAAAGGAATAATTGGTATAAAAATTCTAAGCACAGCGAGAGCGTCTTCGGTATAGGTTGCATAACTTTTTTTTTTTTTTTTTTACTTTGAAAAAAAAAGGGGTGTTTCAAAAGGCAGATAAAAAAAAGGGCAATAAAAAAAAAGGGTTTCAAAACTTTTCTTAAAAAGAAAAAAAAATAACCATTGAAAACTAATAATTCCTCACTGAGAGGTAATATTGCTGCTACTTAAATATTTTGTAGATTTCAGATTTTTTGGGCTAACTTATATTTATTCTATATGAATGGGATTAACACACTTTTTGATAATTTTTTTGCTTAGCACACACATACATGTGTGTAAGTTTAGATTTTGGTGGTTTACAGTAATTTTCCTGAATACAAATGAAAAAGTAAAAGGCAAAATCCTAAATGCAAATAATATTTGTTAGTTTTGTTATTTGTGCTACTAACTAATGAAATTACTTATCTGCAGTTTTTATTAATTCTATAATTACTCATTATGTTTCTTCTAGGCCATTTTTTTTAATGGTGCCGCACCATGCCCCTTTTGAAATTGGCAAAATGCACCCTGCCTTAAAAAAAGAAAAAAAAATAGTTGAAATTCACCTGTAGTTATAGCCACAGATTTCTTGTAAAAAACTTCCCCATTCAACAGTATTTCTAAATTTATGTGGCCAAGATCTTGCAAAAATATAGAACTTTATTTCTTTTGAAAAAAACAGGATATTATTAAAACATGTATTTTAATTGTATTTTGCTATTCATAAAATTATTAAAAATTAAGGACACTTTATTTATCATACTAAAAATTATTATTTTTTTCTTATACCATTACTAAACCCATTACTAATATATTTCCTCATGAAATAGTGCCCTTTTTTTGGAACTAGCATCCTGCCCCTTTTTCTTTCTGAAAAGAATACTACATTATTACATTTTAATAATTAAGGCTTAAAAATGTATAAGATGTTCCTAATTAGAGAGTTAATTGTTTAATAATTATTTATTTGAAGTAGTGTTAACTATTTTATATATAATGCAATTAATAATTTTAATAAATGTTAAATATCACCGGATATAAAGTTTTACATAATTATTACATTACTTAAATGTATATAACATTATTGTATAATACTACCTAATGAAACTACTAATTTGCAGTTTTTATAATTTCTGTAATTACTAACTAATAATTATAATTTTATTAATTAAAGTGTAAAAACATATATTATGTTAGAAATTAGTGGTTTAATTGTTTTGGAAACCTAAAACTCTTGGTAGTTATTCAGTATTTCAACGTGGGGGGAAAAATCATGATTTTTTTACACCCTAATATATATACACTAGAAAGGTAGCCCGTCAAAAATGACGGAAATTTAGATATAAAGATATATACAACTCATGTGCAAGAATATGAGTTTTCTCGCTTCTTCCGCAGTGACAGATGAAAATAACATATTTTAAGAACGAAACACATTTATGAAAAACTGTGTACAGTAGAAGACCACTAATCTGCACAGTTTGGTTCCAAGTGTTATGCAGATTTGAGGCTTTTTGCGGTCATGTCTATTCAATCTTTGTTTGGATTTTTTTAAATTCATATATTGGACAATTTAGATTGTTGAGCCTTAAAAATAAATAAATAACACACTTGAAGTAAGGTTAAAAACTATTAAATTATCGTATACGATTTCATGAAATGGTATTATATGGTATTATATGTGTGTGCTTCACGATCTTGGTTACGACGTTGGTGAAATTGGCTGCAACTTGTCATAATCCTAATAGTGTGGGCCGCTATAACAAAAAAGTAACCAGTTTTTAGTAAAATTTCTGATATAAAGTAGCTTTCAAAAACTTATGTAAAACTGCAGCCCGTTCTCGTGTTATGTCAGCCCTAGGAATAATATTTCTAACACTGAAGATTTTCCATGTATATATGGAATTTAGAAAAGCTTCTCCAAAAGAAAGGTCCTGAAATGACATTGTAATTCCTCTAACTTCAAAGTTTAATCGGGCCCTGATGTTGAGTACTGAAATCTAATAAATACAGTTATTTTGAACATTACAACAGAATTAAACAGTTAAATTCATTTAACTTAAACCCGCTGTTACTTTCCGATATTATTTTTTAGTATTAAGAAAGAAAATTATTTAAAATTTTCAAATCATGCATTTATGATTTTTTTCCGTCTTTAATAACTAAATAATGAAAAAATAGGCTTTTGTTCTGAGTTCATAAATATGACAATAAAATAATGTAACTAAGAGACACTGCAAAATTAAATCTTTGTGATTACAAACCATAAACAAACGATACCGTCACCATTTTACTTACTATGACGTCATTAGAATATTGCCCATTGATTGTTGGAGAACTTACTTTGTGAATTGTTACCTCAATGATTTAATATTTTTGACGTTTCACGATGAATGAATCACTTGTCTTTGTTGTTTATGGAATGATATATTAAGCTGTGAAACTATTTCAATTGAAGTTATCCAAGGATATATGTATTTTTAATCGAAATTAAAAACAATGCTTTGATCTCGAAATAAAAAGTTTTAGTTTGTATAATTGGTTATTTCTGTTAATTATTTATTTAAGTACTTTTCCATTATAGCGCATTTTTTAAAAAAGCTTGGCGCGATTCGGGCATCAGAAAGTGAGATATGTTGCGAAAATATATAAACAGCTATGAAAACAAATCTAATGAACTTTTATCTTTGTTTATATATGCACTTATATGCATAAAAAATAGTTTCTAAATATATATAATTTTTTTTATATACAAATTACGGCACAGATTTCAGATATGAACCGGGATACCTAACTGGCGCCAAAATGGTGTTATTTTGCCTGCTATGGTAAGCCGGCTATTGTTTTTTATTTATTAATAAATTGTTTATTTACTTTTATTTTCTGTTTTTTAATTATATAAACTGCTTTGTTCTATAGTTATTATTCAAACTTTTATTTATTTATAGTTATTTCCTTTTCAAAAAGATAGCAAATAATTGAAAAATATATAAGTAACTGGTATTCGAAAGCGAGATTTCTGCCAAATTGGCGTCATAGAAAAATCACGCCAAGCCCCATGCGTATATGACATCTGTGCAAAAATTACTTCTGTTTCTTTATAAAAATGGGTAAATAGCTTTTTTTTATATTAAATTGTCGGCACAGATGTCATATATGCCCATGATAATATCTGGAAATGTGATTTCAGTAGTTTTAAGAGTAGTTTAAATTAAATTTTAGCTAAATAGTGGCATGTAATAATTGGTACTATTGGCTGTGGACGGTAACTGCTAAAATCAATTTTTTTATGCGTTTTCTAAAATGTATACTTAGTTATCTTGGTACTTCTTAGTTATCCCGTCGACCAAATCACTGTCGCCAAATTGTAAGATTAATTGCCAATAATGGTTGCCATTAATTAATTAATTAAATGCCAATAATGGCCAATAAAACCATTAATTCGACGTTTTATTTGTATTTTTATTAATGTTTTACTATTGATTTGGCGATTTATATAATTTGGCGAAATTGGTCGACGGGATATCTAAGAAGTAACGTTATCTTATTTACCTTATTTCCCTAAATAACGAAGTTTTGTTAAAGCATTCAGGATGTGTTGGAAAGTGTTTCATATTCTATGCTTAACGCATGATTTTTCTTTCTTCTTTAGTCTTATTTTGCATTTATTTTATTCTTAATTTTTTAGTCTTATACTGCTTTATAGAAACTTTGGCACAGTTGTCATATACGTTATCATATATTGGCGCGATTTTTTTTTCCGACGCCAATTTGGCGAAAACATCAACAGCATAAACAACAACATCCGGATTGCCATATCAAGCAAAATTACGACACTTTGGGGCCAGTTAAGTACCCGTTGTGTATATGACATTGGCGTCAGAAAAAAATCGCGCCAGTATGGGGCGTATATGACATCTGTGCCGAAATTTTAATATTTAATGTTTAAACTCTTCGCTCCTCTCCCCTTGCATATAGTACAAACTATAACACGGATAGCGCTAAATAATAGACAGTTTGGTACTTTTCCACCGTAGGGGCTTTGGCATTTTTTTAAAAGAGCTTGGTGTAATTTGGGCATCAGAAAGTGAGATTTTGGGTACTTTTCCGTTATGCGGACACTATTGTCGCCAAGCGTAATAGTTGGCGCAAAATCGTGAATTGAAGCATTTGAAAAATAAAAGAAAAACCATTGTCGATACTAAAGTGAGCATTTAAAAAATATAACATTTGAAAATTCCAGACTTTTACGAACTATTTCATCAAATCACAAATATATAGTTAAAATAAGTGAACAAATAACTGCTATAAAATAAAGCAATAAAATAAAACTCATATTAAACTGCTGGCATAAAATTACAAATATGTTTTAGCATTTTGAAATAATTGGCGCATTAGCATACACTTTGGCATGGTGTCCGTATAACGGAAAAATATCGAGATTTGTTGTCAAATCATATAAACAGCTATGAAAACAAATTTGATGAGCGTTTTTGTTTGTTTTATATGTATATTATTGATGTTTTTAAGTACAAATTACACCTGTTTCTGTATAAAATTAGAGAAACGGCTTTTTTATGTTAAATAAATCGTATAAATATTGAAAAAAATGCGTGTGTATATAAAATGAAACAGTGAATAGGTTCCCGGAAAATATGTTACCAAATTTCCTTTTTCGCCAAGGCACCTATACTGGAAAAGTACCTAAAGCACATTAAAATCGCGCAGTTAGGAGCTCATACAGTGCAGCGTCGTCTATTGGCGGTTAATTTATTAGTAGCATCGGGAGGAAGATGTAAAGATGTACTTTAAATTCTCACCCATAGATTTTGAAAAAATATCTTAAAAGAGCGGAGTTTAAATTAAATTTTGGTGACCTCCTTTATGAAAGATTAATGGTTTTAAATGGGAATTTCGCCAAATGAGCCAGCTATCGCCAAGTTGGCCAACATTTGGCGCTACTGTGGTAACCCTGCATTAATATTTTTCAACAATTACTCATTTCAATGAGGCGGTCCTACCGGAATAGTGAGGGACACACAGAGACTTGGATTTTATATAAATAGATATATAGGGATGCATTTTTTATTGTAAATAATTTTGTCGGTTTATTATAAATTAATGGAACAATTCGTTCTTAAACATTTTCTTTTCTCGAAATTCGACGGGTTCCACCTCTTAATAATAATAATATTTTTCTTTCCTCATAGGGGGCGACACTTAATTCTGGAAAAGTAGAATTTCGTTTCAGATCTTCTGTAATAAAAATAAATCATTAAGTGCAAATCATTAAGAAAAAAATAGCGGCCTGAGGTTAAAAAGTTTTTGTCATAACCAATAATGACAACACAAATTATTTATTAGGGACTGTACACTGTACAGTGTACATACATAACATTATCAGTCTTTTGGCAATTTTGGACCCCCTCCCGCCCAGGGATGTAGTGGAGGGTATACGGTGGTATACGCCGTATACCTTCTGGATTTTTTTAAGGAACACCGTATACCCTCTGTATCTCAAAAAACCCATAGTATATACACTGTAGGGTATACCCTCTGCTTTTAGCGTATACCCTCTGCTTAGAGCGTATGCCTTCTGCTTTTTTTACGACTACACCACTGCTCCCGCCCTTACGATATCATGCGCTATCATATCTGAAACCTGCCCTACCCCAAATCGTTATCAGTGTCTTTTTTTTTCTTCTTTTTGTACGTTTGCAAAGATATACAGATATAGTTATAATACATTTATTACTCACATACTTTACTGATTTAAATGAAGTGAAAAAGTTAATAAAATATCACTATTATATATTAAATGACTTTATATCAAATGTGACAAAGTGAAAGACAATCTTTTTATTTATACGATGGTTTTCATCGGCAGACGATTATTGAGAAGAATCGAAACATTTCTTCTCCGATGTTTTTTTTATCGACGCTTGTGTTGTGTCTATTCAAGCGTTTTCGGCGTCAAGATGTGATTTCTATTATGTCAATAATGTATTTTTAAAGTTTTAATTAAAGTATATTTTTCATCATTTTCAGCGAAACCTTCTGCCTGCTACACAAATAAAACTAAGAAACACACAAAATTGTGGAAAATTTTCCTTCAGCAATTTCCGTCAAAAAACAGAAATTTACTCGATTACTTTTGTGCAGCAGTATATGAACTATTGAATCTATGTACATCAAATAATATGCAAAAATTTAATTAAATTTTAAAACGTATACCATAGCCGAAAATGCACATCCAGCAATTAACCCTTCAAGGCATTATTATAACTGATTTTTTTTTGTGCGTACCTGTAAATAAACGATAAATGCTACGCGCACCATCTTTTGCAGTAAACATATTGTCGCGCACCTAAGTGATGTATATCAATGACAATATGTTTGAAATAGGACAGAATCATTACAATACACTACAAACGATTTTCCCCGTAGATCATATTGCAACGGAATTTTTTTGAGTGTTCCTGTAAACAATCTATAAATGTTGCACGCTTCATTTTCAGTAGCTAACAAGTCAATAATACATAAAATGTTCATGGATTTCTGAGTATATTTATACGAGTTTGAGTACGGATGACCAGAGAAACCGAAGCCATAAATTCTATTCAACTATATTGGAAAATGTTAAAAACTTTGGTATATAGGGCATTCTCACAATCTTTTGACTTTTGGGGGAAAAAGTCTGACAAAATTAAACTTGCTAAAATTACATTTTAATCTGATAGACGAATGCCTTAATGATTCAAAATAAAGAAAAAATGGTCAGCAGCGAAATTTTTTTTATTTAACTGAGGTTTAAGTTAAACTTGCGAGTTTAATTTTCCTTATCATTTTAGCCCTATAACTTTTTATTTTCTTCTAAATTTTTACTTATAATGAATTTGCATAGTACCCACAGGACAGTCAAATAAGAAATAATAACAATGTAGTACTTTTAATACAGAATTTTTGTATAACATTGTCTTAAAGGGGTGTTAAAGAAGGGACGGTAAGGTAAAAAAACGGGATGGTATTGGAAAAAAGGGACGGTAAGGAAAATTACCACCTATTTTTAGGAAAATCATGTTAAGACTAAGTGATAGCCACAACGTTCATTGATTTTTAGAAACAGTTGTTAACATTGGATTAAATTAATTTTTTTTTTTTAATTTACCTCGAAAAGTGCAGGAATAAACCTTGGGGACGGTGAAACTACCAATAAAGCCACGATGCTCGAAATTGATATTTAAATGCTGATTTAAATTCTACAGTAAATTTCCTGCCAAAGAATTTTAGACATTATTTCTCTGGCATACTTCTGCATGTGAAAAAACTTGAAAAAAATTCTGTGGCTGCATCTGAAATGATTTTCTGTATAATTTTAGAAGAGGGATGGTAAGGAATCTAAAACCCAGGGACGGAGTTTAAAAAATAATAACAACCCTAAAAATGTGTGCAGGTTAATTTTTAGCTACATATTTATATAAAACAATAGTTCCAGTTTAAAAAAAAATTACATCGAATTATTTTTATTGAAACAATTTTATCCAGACAGCTCCAAACTTAAAAATCAGCATCAGGGACAAGGGACGGAATAGGAGTTTTCCAGGTGTTTGGACCCCCAACATCGTCCAAAACTTATTTATCTTGTTAATATTGTTGTGCAATCATGCAATGGGATGTTCTTCAGTACATGAAATAAAAAAAAAAAAAAACACACAAAAAAGTGTATTAATTTAAAAATTATTATACAGGGACATGAAAGTCAAAAGATTGTGAGAATGCCCCATATCCCGATAATATCTGAAATGGTAGACCATATATATCACAGTCAAAAGATTGTCTGAAAAAACTGTGCTGACCATCATGTTTTCTATGTATCTCAGGCGGTATAGCATTGGAAATTTAAGACGAAATAGTACCTGGGATCGACTAATGATCTGGAGATGTTTTCACTAAGTTGCAAAAATTACAATTCGTATTCACAAATATTTCTTATTCTACCCAATCTTAAACACCATTTTAAGTATGCTGTATAACTTCAAAAATCCGGCAACTTCAAAAATCCAGCATCAAAACCATCTTCCCCCTTCCTTTTTCTTTTACACTTTTAAGTTATGGGAGAATTAAAATAGCAATTGTTTAGGAATTAAAAACTTCAAGATCGAAAGTAAAATTGTAAAAAAAGAATATTTGACTTATTTTTCATTTGGCAGAGACGGACAGCGAGATCGCTGATGCTGTGCTAAGTAGAAGCGTCGATAATGCTAGTAGCAGTTCAGAAGACGAAGATGAACAACCGGCAGAAGAAAAGGTGTCACCAGAAAAGTGCATAAATTTGACTGGAGAATTAATATCTGCTTTAGAGAAACAAGACTGCATTTCAGAAATAGATATTCTTCATTTGTATAAAATACAAGAAAAACTTGTTAAAGAACAGCCAAAAAAATTGAACTATACAAAATTGACTTCGATGTTTTCGAAATTACACGACAAGAAATAATTTCAATTTTATTATTTTTTTTTCTGTAACATAGAAAACATTAATTAAAGTAAGTTTTTTATATTTAATTTTCTCTTTTTCTTGCATAATTATCACTTAATAATGAATTAAACTATAGCTAAAGCAACATTAAGATCACTAGGGGATCGTACCCGGGCTTCCCGGGTTAAAGAATATAGGTGAAAACATTTTTTTTTTTTTAATTGAAAACTAATAATTTTTTTACATGCAATAATTTTTTTAAATTTACCACTTACATTAAAAAAGCATTTTTCATATGGAAAATACGAATTATACAATCAAATAAATTTTTGAGATTTATCAAAAGCGATATTTTCTAATTAGCCGCATGCTAAGAGCTACTTGCCAAGATTTTGCTACTTATGGCATCCTTTTATATTCTGATGATTTCTGAGCTTATACATGTCTGGTAAATTTGTGTTTTATTTATATTATTTTATTTATTTATTCATAGAGAAGTTTTTTAATGGATATTAGCCGTAAGAAAATGCTGAACTCTTTATTTTGTTTTAAGGGCAAACGGATTAATCTTTCGTAATCGATCTCCGCGCGATATAGATAAATTAAAAAATATTCCATGCTTTAAAATTATTTTTAAAACCATAGACAATCAGTAAACTGATACGAACTTTGCAAACAAATTACATTTGAAAAAAAAATCCTATTTGGTGATCTAAAAATGTAAATTGTACGATTACAAATATGTTAGATTTGTGTTTTTTCAATATTATTCTTTTATTTGTTATAAAAGAAGTATTATTAATTTCGTTAATTTGTCTTTCACAAATATGTTAGATTAGTAGGTTTTTTAATATTATTCTTTTATTTGTTTATAAAGGAAGTATTAATTTCATTATGCAAAAATAGTCAGAAACAAATGCTGAAAAATGTTTGTTGCTTTATGTGCAAAATGTTTATTATTATTATGTATTGAAACCGGCACGCGATAACATAAACTTAAAAAAAATCATGCTTAAAAATTATTTTAGAAAACATAATACATCAATCAATGAATATAGTTTTTAAACAAATTGCATTTGAAATTAATTTTTTTTCCCTATGCGACGAAAATTGAAAATGTACGATGGTCAAAAAATTAAAAAAAATGCAGCAGCGAAAATTTCAAGACCGAAATTTGATCGTGAAGTGTTACCATTCACAAAATGATGTCAGCGTTACGCACAGATACGTTTCTTCTTTATAATATAGACTAGAAAGGTAGCCCGTCAAAAATGACGGAAATTTAGATATAAAGATATATACAGCTCATGTGCAAGAATATGAGTTTTCTCATTTGTTCCGCAGTGATAGATGAAAATAACACATTTTAAGAACGAAACACATTTATGAAAAACTGTGTACAGTAGAAGACCACTAATCTGCACAATTCCAAGTTTTCTGCAGATTTTTGCGGTCATGTCTATTCAGTCTTTGTTTACATTTTTTTAAAATTCATATATTGGACAATTTAGATTATTAAGCTTTAAAAATAAATAAATTACACACTTGAAGTAAGGTAAAAACTATTAAATTATCGTATACGATTTCATAAAATGGTATTATATGGTATTATATGTGTGTGCTTCACGATCTTGGTTACGACTTTGGCGAAATTGGCTGCAACTTGTCATAATTCTAATAGTGTGGGCCTCTATAACAAAAAAGTAACCAGTTTTTAGTAAAATTTCTGATATAAAGTAGTTTTCAAAAACTTGTGTAAAATTGCAGGCCGTTCTCATGTTATGCCAGTCCTGGGAATAATATTTCTAACACTGAAGAGTTTCCATGTATATGTGGAATTTAGAAAAGCTTCTCCAAAAGAAAGGTCCTGAAATGACATTGTAATTCCTCTAACTTCAAAGTTTAATCGGGCCCTGATGTTGTTTACTGAAATCTAATAAATACAGTTATTTTGAATATTACAACAGAATTAAACAGCTAAACTTATTTAACTTAAACTCGCTGTTACTTCCCGATGTTATTTTTTAGTATTAAGAAAGAAAATTATTTAAATTTTTCAAATCATGCACATTTATAATTTTTTTTCGTCTTTAATAACTAAATAATGAAAAAATATGCTTTTGTTCTGATCTCATAAATACGACAATAAAATAATGTAACTAAGAGACATAGCAAAATTAAATCTTTGTGATTTCAAACCATAAACAAATGATACCGCCACCATTTTACATACTATGACGTCATTAGAATATTGTCCATTGATTGTTGGAGAACTTACTTTGTGAATGATTACCTCAATGATTTAATATTTTTTACGGTTCACGATGAATGAATCACTTGTGTTTGTTTAGGTTTATGGAATGAGATATTAAGCCGTGAACCCAATTTCAATTAAAGTTATCCAAAGATATATGTATTTTTAATCGAAATTAAAAACAATGCTTTAATCTCGAAATAAAATGTTTTAGTTTGTATAATTGGTTATTTCTGTTAATTATTTATTTAGGTACTTTTCCATTATAGCGCATTTTTAAAAAAAAGCTTGGCGTAATTCGGGCATCAGAAAGTGAGATATGTTGCCAAAATATACAGCTATGAAAACAAATCTAATGAACTTTTATTTTTGTTTATATATGCACTTATATACATAAAAAAATCGTTTCTAAATATATATAATATTTTTTTATATACATATTACGGTACTTTTCGGTTAGCCGGGCGCCAGTGTTTTATATACATATTTATATACTTACATATACGTAAATATACATATATTTACATATACAAATATTGTATATATACACACACATATATACGTAATTATATATGTATATTTACGTATATGTAAGTATATAAATATGTATATAAAACACTGGCGCCCGGCTAACCGAAAAGTACCCAAATTACGGCACATATTTCAGATATGAACCGGGATACCTACACTCTAAAATTGGGAGGAGTGAAAAGTTCACTTTTTGAAAGAGTGACAGGCATTTTTACTCTTTTTGGAGTGAGTTTTATAAAAATACACTCCTTAAAGAGTGGAGTTTTCCACTCTCTAGAAAGGAGTGAGATGTCTCATTCCTGAAAGAAGAGTGACTTACGTGTGCATTGCTTATTAACCAATCAGAGCAGCAAGACGACAACACCCTTTAAAGATAAGAAAAATGATCACTTTTTCGTCCGCCATTTAACAGATTAGGATATCATTAAAATTATTCTTTGGAATACATAAAATGAAGGTAAGTCTTGTTTAATTTTAAGCATTTATCCGTGTAGATATGTGGAATGTCCAGATTATGAGCTAAATAGTTGTATGTTCGTATAGCAAAAGATTGATCGTGGAGTATTCATAAGTGATTGTGAGATTTCTTCATGTAGCGATCTGAAATGTAATTGTTCCCGTAAGGCATGGTGACGTCACGGCGACGTCGTTGTGAAGTCACACTGTGATTTTGTGACCGTCGATGTGACGTCACGTGACGTCGATGTGACGTCATAGTGACTAGAATGCGAGGTCGTTATGGCCGTTTTAGAGGTCGTTTGTGACGTCACATTGTGACCACTCTGTGAAGTCACGGTGTGACAAATTTGTGAAAAGTGCGTCATTTGTGACTATTTTGGCATTAACTTTGTGACGAACCTGTGACGAAAGCGACAATGCTTTGAAGTCACACTGTGACCAATTTGTGAAATATGTGTCATTTGTGACGAACTTGTCATAAACACTGTGATTTCAAATGAAAATCAAATTTCAAATTAATTGCTTAAAAGACGCAAATAGTGAAAATGATTCCATGCTGGGACTCGAACCCGGGCCATCAGTACAGTGCACTGACATTCTACCGAATAAATCACATGGAACGGTACCCAGGCTGAAAAATTTCTCACTATTACATGTTGGCAAGGCTACAAACGCAGCACAAGATGGAATATTTAGCGTGAGCCACCAACATGATGCAAACATGAAACTTAATTAACTCCAGCATCGATTGAAATTATATTAATACTTGGAAATTTTTCCAGAGAGAAACATTCGCCTTGCATACAATATTTCAAATGAAAATCAAATTTCAAATTAATTGCTTAAAAGTCAATTTTAATTTGAAATGTTGTATGCAAGGCGAATGTTTCTCCCTGGAAAAATTTCCAATTATTAATATAGTTTCAATCGATGCTGGATTTAATTAAGTTTCGTGTTTACCCCATGTCGGTGGCTCACGATAAAT
This sequence comes from Maratus speciosus, assembly GCA_963932465.1. Taxonomy (NCBI): domain Eukaryota; kingdom Metazoa; phylum Arthropoda; class Arachnida; order Araneae; family Salticidae; genus Maratus; species Maratus speciosus. Next base: position 247,596,150 of record OZ010792.1, read on the forward strand.
ATTCCATCTTGTGCTGCGTTTGTAGCCTTGCCAACATGTAACAGTTAGAAATTTTACAGGCTGGGCGTCGTTCCATGTGGTTTAGTCGGTAGAATGTCAGTGTGCTATACTGATGGCCCGGGTTCGAGTCCCGGCATGGAATCTTTTTCACTCCTTTGCGCCTTTTAAGCAATTAATTTGATATTTGATTTTCATTTGAAATATTGTATATAAGGCGAATGATTCTCTCTGGAAAAATTTCGAAGTATTAATACAGCGATGAATTTTAAAACAAACTTTTGCTGTAAATATAAAATCTTATCTTTTTACCGTACTTTTTAGCAAAATATCGCTATTTTGGAGTCCTATTCTTCTAAAACATTTTAAATTTTCCACTTAAAAAACAATGCTTATCAACTGCCATATTTTTTTATTAAGTTCTATGCTTGATATTGAGTTCAAGCTTGATATTTAGAATGTGTAAGTTTTTTTAATTTGTTGTTATTTGTCATTGCTTTATTAAATATGAACATGGAGACTAACGGATATTAATACAACTATTATTTATAGAGCGGCATGATAAGCGATATTTATTTAAATTTTTTATTCCTGTGTATATTGTATTTTGTGAATATGAGCTAAATAGATTTGGTATGTTTTATAGGAAAAGACTGATCTAGGAAATAAAAAAAAAACGAGTAAGAAAAATCATGCGTTAAGCATAGATTATAAAATACTTTCCAACACTTTCTGAATGCTTTAACAAGACATCGTAATTTAGGGAAATGACGTAAATAAGATAACTAAGTAAACATTTCAGAAAACGCATAAAACATTTGAAAAACTGATTTCAACAGTTACCGTCCATAGCCAAATATGTTTTCCAATTCTTTTGAACAGCCCTGTATTTGATCTGTAGGTTGATACACTGAAAAAAATGAAGTACTCAAAAATGAGTAAACCGACGTACTCATATCGAATTGAATATTTTTGGATAAAAAATGAACCTATGCTTTCTCTATTTTGAAACATCACATGTTATAAAACCCAAACAAACGAATAGTTTTGTACCCTGTAATGGTTCATTTCATTTATAGCGGCATAAATGATGTTTATTAATGTAAATATTAAATTATGCACAGCATTTTAAAAATAATTTAAAAGTGCTTGGAAATAATGCTCTTGTCATAAAAATATTCGATTTGAGTACCTTGTTAAGAATTTTGCTATTTTTCTTAATAAATAATCAATTAAACATTTCTTGTTAAGAACTTTGAACGGGAAATAAATGTCAGTACATTTTTACTTTAAATTTTAGGGGTTTTTTTTTTGGGGGGGGGGGGCAGTGCATAACGATTCATATTTGATCACAACCATGGAATAAACAATGAATACATGTGTTTCTCAACTTTGAGTACATTTGGATCGGAGCTATTTTGAGTATGTGACGCATTTAAAATTGAGTACTTCTTACTCAATTTTGAGTACCCATTTTTTTAAGTGTATATATACTATATAATGGGAAAATTTAGTTTAGCAAGAAAACGCCTAACAGGTTGAAATTCTTTTTCAGCAATTTATACTAATGTAAGGAAAGATACTTGAATACTTTTGTACAACCCTGTAGTTTACCTAGAATCTTTATTACACGCCACTATTTAGTTAAAATTTAATTCAAACTAAGACACTCTTAAAACTGCTGAAATCACATTTCCAGAAATTATCATTTATAGACGGCCATGTATCCATTTCCTTGCGTGACCCTGTGTATCATTTTATCCATATTCTACAAACATTTATTGGTAAATTAAATGCAGTTCAGCGAAAAAAAAAACACAACTCATTTAAAAACCACCTTTAAGCAATTTGCGCCCATACCCAGTAATCCTTACGAATACTTTTGTGTAGCCTTGTATAGGAATTATAGCATTTATATACACGATACTATGCATAAATATAGTGAATCATAAAAGCGCATATCATAATTAAAAATACATTTCCAGCAATCATCGTTAATGAACAGTACTTCGGATACAATATAGTATCTGAAATATTTTGTGTGTCCCTGTAAATGCTAAATACGTATTATTCGTATTATACATGAAATAATTTATAATATGAAACCTAAGCGACATACATCAATTTCATTATATATGAAATAGATTAACATAATTAAAGTATGCTGCAAACAATTCCCTCCACCCCTATATCATTATGTATTTGAATTCCTTTTTTAGCCCTGTAAATGAACAATAGCTATTCTGTGCATCGCATAGTCAACAGAATGCATATTTTAGTGCCCATCATAAATGCATATAAATTTTATTATGTTTGAAAGCGTGCGTAAAATCATTAAAAATCATTTGAAACGATTTTTTCCCATAGGCCGTAATGTAACGGAAAACTTTTGGCTGGCCCTGTAAATGAAGAAAGCATGCTACACACTTCATTACAAATAGGTACCGTGCTATGGTAAACGTCAATAACATCCAAAAATTTCATGGCAATCCGAGTATATTTTCGGGAGTTAGAGTGCGGACAGACTGCTAGACGGGCAGACGGAGAGACAAACCTAAGTCATAAGCACTTTTCAACTTATGTCCTATATTATCATGTATTATATGAACTTTTAAAAAATATATACTAAAGCAGTTTAATCTATAACTTCCTATCAGGCATGAAAAACACTTTATTTCAATGCTTAAATATCATATTTTACTTTTTAGTGCCAATAATTACGCGTATCATAAACGTAGAAAATGAATTTACAATAGAAGAAAATTTAATAACCGATTCAGAATGTCTATAATTAAATGTTTGATTAAAATCACAATCAGAAAAAATGCTTACATACAATTTAAAAAAATAAATATACCAATTTGAAAAACACTAAAAATAATAATTAGTATTTATGATTGTACTATTAAACAGCAGCAAAATACAATAAATAAATTAAATGCACTATTAGATTTAACAATATCTCAAAAATATTTCCGTATGGTATAAGGAATTACTATTATTTTATAATTTTGGCAAATGTTAAATCTGAAAACATTGGTTTGAAGATTTAGGATTTTAAAAGATAATTTAAAATATTATTAGCACTAAAAGAAAATTCTTTCAAATGTTTCACTACTGTAATATGTAAAAATATATTTTCCCAGTATAATGTTAATTTCTAATCTGAAACAGTTTCGTAATCTCATGATAATCGAACATCATATTTAACCCCAAAATAATAATAACTATAAGTGTTAGTAATAAAAAAATAGTAAGAAGCCGATAAAATAATTCCAAATCATTGTCGTTCCATACATTTTCAATCTCAAGTAAGAGTAAATTAATGTTTATATTAATTCCAGTATGAACTTAAGCCTGAATCAGTCTCTGCGCAGATTTTTTTTTTTTTTTTTCAAGCGATGGCAGATTAAGATATTTTTCTTTACAGTTATCGAATTGAAAAATATCGCTTGTAACAGTTAAAGATCAGTCTCTTACAAATATAACATAAAACTATTTAACTCATAATATACAATTCAGGAACAAAATATTTAAATTAAATAACACTTACATATACGTTCCATTAATATCCGTGTATCCTAAAATGGTTATTTCCTTATCTTAAAGTGTTGTAGACTTGGTGATGTTCTAAAAACAGTGAACAATTTCCCGCGTCTTCTCATATTTATTTTTCTGTGGGCAGACGATTTTCAAGCAGATGTTCTGTTACAGATTATTTGTTTTTGTATACAAGAAATATTGAACTTGAATGCGCAGTAATTTTCTGAAAGTATCGTTAATTAAAATTTTGTATTTGAAGACATGTCCAATATATTTAACCTTTTCTTTTTATCCGTACCAAATAATTCAAGTTAAATGCATTGTAAAGTTCCTTTTTACTAATTAATTATAATAATAATATTCATAATTAGAGTTTATTAGATAAAACATTGTTTAAATTTTTAAAAGGTGTAAAAATAAATTTAATGGTAATAACGACCACCCCCCCCCCCCTTTTTTCTTCTTCTTTTTTTTAAAGTAAAGTTTGTTTTGCACAAATTTTGTATATTTCTTTTATTTTCGGAAAATGCTAATTTTATTTAAAAAGTCTGAAAGAAGTAGAATTTATGACTTGAATACAAATTATAAAAATATTCTAAAGCAAGAAATGCATAGATGACTAAACTCTGAAGACTCTTTCTACGTGCTCATTAAAAGGTGCAGATTTAACTGTAATAGAAAATTTTTAGTTTGAAACCACAGAAGTGTTTCGAATAATCCTGGTCGGTAAAAAAAGAAAGAAAGAAAGAAATTTCCTCTCAGCAAACTAAATATGTAAAGTGTATAAATTTAATAATCCTAATTCTAAATATATTATCCAAATGCTAGATAAAATTGAAATCATGAAAAAGTATACATTCACTGTCTTAGATATCAAATGGATAAAATACAGCCTGAAATTTTAGTTTATTAATGCTTGTATCGTGCACTTTATTTATTATGCCCCCCCCCCCTCCCCTTTAGTGACAGAATTTACCATTTGCTATCCACTAATATATTTTCATTCCTTATGCCGCTATAACTCGTGACTGCTTAAAATATTTCTCTTCATTTTCAAAGATTTTTGAAGTTCATATTTTTGTCACACTGTGACTTACAATATAGAGGTTTTTTTTGTCACATATGTGACGTGACGTACTATACATAGTAGTGACATAACAGTGACGTCACATTTTTTTTAATTGCCAGAAAAATATAATTTTACAGTAAATAACATGTTTTAAAGAATTTTCGTAATTTTTTAAAGTTTTCTAAGAAGTTCACATCTCAGTCACAATGTGACATCACTGAGTGGTGGCATTTTGGTCACAGATGTGACGTGACCACAGTGACTTACAGTGACGTCACAACGACGTCACCGTGACCATGCATGCTATGAGGGTTTTAAGGGGACCGGGCAAGCCGTATCTCCGCTATGTTAAATTCACCAACTTTATGTATCTTTTTCTCAGAAATGGTGAAAGATAGAGGTCTAGATTTTTTAGAGTAGTTTGAATAACATGCTTTACATTTTTTAACTGACCATTTTCGTTCTAAAGTGATTGTGAGATTTCTTCATGTAGCGGACTGAAATGTAATTGTTTTAAGGGGACCGGGAAAGCCGTATTTCCGCCATGTTAAATTCACCAACTTTATGTACATTTTTCTCAGAAATGGTGAAAGATAGAGGTCTAGATTTTTTAGAGTAGTTTGAATAACATGTTTTACGTATTTTAACAGACCATTTTCGTTCTAAGTAAAATTCAAAATTAATTATTAATTATTTATGGAAAGTTATTTTTAAATTAGCACTTTTTGGCAAGATTTCACTGCCTAAAATAAATAATTCTCAACAAATCATTAAATCCCTGTGTATACAATATAACATAGTACAAGTATTAAAAAAATCTGAGTTCTTATGTTTAAAAGATATTGAAACAAGTTGGAAATTGCTCATCAAACGTGGCAAATGAGGTGCGTTCGTACTATAACTAGTTTTAGAAATATTTTTTGCACCGCATATTGTACTGAATGTATATTTTAGTGCAATACATAAGTGCATATCCATTTCATTCTGTTCTGAAAGGCTGTAACATCATTAAAATGCACTTAAAATATTTTTTTTCCTATTGGCTGTCATGTAACGGAAAACTTTTGACTGTCCTTGTAATTAAACTATGCATCCGATTTTCCTGAAATTTGAAATGAGTCTACAAAATTTTGCAACAAATATATATTTAAAATTTTAGATCATTCGGAAGGCTGTAACATCATTAAAATGTACTTGCAATAATTTATTCCCATTGGCCGTAATGTAACGGAAAACTTTTGACTGTCCCTGTAATTAAACTATACATCCGATTTTTACGAAATTTGAAATGACTCGACAAAAGTTTGCAACAATATTTAAAATTTCAGACCATTCGGTTTGGTAGTTTTTACTCTGTTATATGCGGGTGTTGAATTCAGGCCCTTATCTCCGGGAGGGATTTCTGTGGTTCCGGAGGGGGGGGGGACATTATAGAGTTCCGGGGGGGGGGATTGCACTTTTTGACCATTGAAAACACAAAATTTCAAATCTTCCGGAGGGGAAATGCCCCCCCCCCCGGGCCACCCCTGAAATCAACACTGACAGACAGACTAAACGACGAATATAGGGGCTACGTATTTATATAATTACGAACGCACCTAAAAAAGGAACATAAACATGAAAAATCCAAGTTTTGAGAAAAAGTCGATTAAAGATTTATTTCCATTAAGCTGTGAAGTACTCTTAAAAAGAATGAATAATTTCAACACTTATTTTTTATATATATAAACATGTGTGACACATCGTTGGAAAGACAAAAGTTTAAACTATTTAATGATATAAAAAAATAAAAATCGCTTTTTAGGTGCGTTCGTAGTTATATAAATACGTAGCACCTATAGTCGTCGTTCAGTCCGTCTGTCTATCCGTCTGCCCGCATATAACAGCGCAAAAACTACCCAACCGAATCGTTTGAAATTTAAAATATATAATTGTTGTATAATTCTGTCGCGTCATTTCAAATTTTATGAAAATCGGATGTATAGTTTAATTACAGGGACAGTCAAATTTTTCTGTTACATTACGGCCAATGGGAAAAATTATTGCCAGTGCATTTTAATGTTGTTACAGCCTTCCGAATGGTCTGAAATTTTAAATAGGGCAGATGTGCCAGTAATGGTCACCCTTTGATGTTTTTGGTTCATAAAAATATAAGTAATAAATATTTAACTTTAATTAATTTTTTTATAATTTCCCCTTGCATGTTTTATAAAACTGGGTTATTGTTGACACTTTTAATCAAACCAATTAGGAAGTAGAAAATAATGTTTCAAAGTTTTGCTGTTTTTCTGTGAAAATCTTAATGAAGAGGCTAAGAGCTGGCTTCGTTTAATTAATTTATATATTATTTATTTTCTCGCAAAATTTGAATGCTTTTGTTTGAGTAGCAATAGAAAACTTAAGACTTTTATATACTAACGGTCATTTACGAAATTTCATTTATTTTTAAGGTTTTAAGAGAGGGAGTCTATTACTAGAATGGTTAATTAGTCATTTTCCACCAAAACTTTTTAAATAGCTGCTTTTAAGTTAGTTTATGTGATTAATAAAATTTCAATATTTTATTCTTTTTTTTTATGTATATATACTTTGCTATTTTAAAATCTGGCAATCAAACCAGCTAGATAGTAGAAAATATTGTTTAAGAGCACAGCCAAAGACGGGCTCATAGGGCTTAATACCTCTCCTTTTAAATGAAAGCAATTAAGTTACAGAAGCTATTAAAAATCTATTTTCTGTGTTAAATGTTTGGTTATTCTTATCTGAAAAAAAGAAGGGGAAAAAAAAGTAATATTCCTTAATTTATAGGCAATATTCATGAAACTGGTAAATCTGCAGATCAGTGGCCTCAAACATCAGTTCTACAGTTTTATTTTGAAATTATTTTACTTAGCATTTAAAATATTCAACTCACAATATCATTTCTTTCATATTTGCAATATTAATTATTATAAATGATATATCAAGTAGTCTCTGGAAGATTAATTGTTAAAAATAGCGAGACAAAACTAAACATCACTAAAATTCCAAAACTTTTTTTTATTATTACTAGGGGACTCTGCCCTCTACGAGCTACGCTCGCCAACCCCCGTTCCGGTACACCAAAATCCAAAAAGCACGCTAATTGCACGCATTTGATCGGCTTTAAAAATATTGAATTAAAATTTAAAAAAAAAAAAAAAACAGTAGCGATCTCTCTGTAAACGGGTTTCCATTCGTTTTTCTTGGATTGGGGATTTTTAAGACCAAATCTGTTGCTGTTAAGAGATACAATGGCTGTTTTCGTATTTAATTAAACACATTAGTTATTTGAAAATAAGCTAATGTAAAATGAATTAAGTAAACAGTGTCATTGTCTCCCGGTATTTTTTAGCAGCGCTATAAGATAGTTCTTTTAAATAATTCATTTTAAATGTATCGTTTCAAATCTGACGTAATTTACACCAAACTTTTATTTCTCTTATTAATATTCACGTAAAAATACTTTTGTTATTAGAAGGAAATATTATTTGCGCTGTCTTCAAATTCACGAATCACGATAATTGTTGAAAAGATTATCTCAAAATATCTCGCGCAAATATATTTCTCAATTTAAATTGTTTTACCATATTTTTGGGGCATTTTAAATATGACGTAAAATTCAAGTGTAAATATGGTTCTTATGACGTAATTTTCCTGCTTTTAAAATGTAATCATTTAATTCTAATTTTAAAGTTTTTTTTCTGTTTGTAATAGTCACGTGTAAATAAATTTTTAATTTGAAGAAATATTTGATATGATAATTTGTTTCGCTGTTTATACAATTGGCAACAGTTTAAATTAATGACATTTTCTAAAATTTGTAAAAAACATCTCTCGAAATGCTGAAAATTTGAATTAAAAATAGAAATAAAACCTCAAAAAATGCGTCAAATAAGAAAAATAAATGCAATCTGCGCATTGGGAACTTATAACGTATAAAATGATCTAAAAATGATTAAATTCTCATGCATAGTTTTTGCTCAAATAAAACTTTTTTAATGGAACGACTTTGTCCAACTTTAGCATTAAATATCTCTTAAAATAATTCTTTGATTTGAAAACTGTCTGCATCAGCGTGTTTATCAAACATTTTTCTATAATACCACCGATTTTCATATTTTTGTATGCAACAGTTTTCTTAATATTAACGATGAAAGGCCATGCTTAAGCATTCAAATTGGATGCGGATCAACCCGGAATATCTACGCAGATGTTCATTGGTCCATTTCCAAATCAAAACTTTTTTTTATATATAGGAGGATTACCTTTTAAATCCCCCACTGTTTCAATAATTCAATAGCTGTAATTGCCTGATATTTAGTATTTTAAACTATCCATCTAAAATAATTAAAACATTGATCGTCTGATAATTACAATAATTGATGCAAACAGTAAATGATCATCACAAATATTTTATTAATTACTGGTATCCTTATTGTTAAATTTATTTGAAAATAACCATTTTGTTTCATTAGTATGTTTTCATTAAATTTTGGTTCTAAATACAGTCAGAAAAACAATTATATTTATTACTTTTTATGGGGTGTCCATTACTGGGCTTTTGGGTGTTTTGGTATATTTCTGTTATTTAAAATTAAATTTCGATTCACATTGGGAAATGAGACTATAAGAATGGTTAAATATTGTTGATAGATTAATATAATATTGAAAAAACTGGAATGTAATAATTATAACTATTAATAAAAAAATAATTTTAAAAGAAATTCCTTAAGAATGTCCATTACTGGCACATCTACCCTATTTAATTGTTGCAAAATTTTGTCGAGTCGTTTCAAATTTTATGAAAATCGGATGTACAATTTAATTACAGGGAGTCAAAAGCTTTCCGTTAACTTTAAGGTCAATGGGAAAAAGTTATTTCAAGTGCATTTTAATGATGTTACAGTCTTTTGAACAGAATGAAATTGATATGCACTTATAAAGTTCACCAAAATATACATTCAGCACAATATGCAGTGCAAAAAATATTTATAAAATTAGTTATAGTACGAACGCACTTCATTTGCCACGTTTGACGAGCAATTTCCAACTTGTTTCTATTTCCGAGGTCAATCTTTTCCTATAAAACATATGAAATCTATTTTGCTCATATTCACAAAATACAATATCTACGCGAATAAAAAAATTAAATTAAACATGGCTTATCGTGTCATCTCATTAATAAGTATTGTATTAATTTCATTTTTCAGCAATGACGGACGAAAATTAGAAATCATGATTAAGTTAAGGAATATGTTTAAAAGAAAAATATATACATATTCCAGAAAACTTAAAAGTTTAACTTTAGACTCCATGTTCATATTAAATAAAACAAAAGCAAATGACAGCGGATAAAAAATATATATATATACATTCTTAATATTCAAATCATGCTTAGAACTTATTTAAAAAAGATGTGAGTTTATAAGTATTGTTTTTTAAATGGAAAAATTAAAAATATTTTAGAACAATAGGACTTTGCAAAAATAGCAATAATTCAAAGAAAAAGTACGGTTTTATATTTAAAACAAAAATTAAAATCAAATCAAACATTGTTAAACATATAACATCCGCTGATTAAAAAGTTATTAATAAAACTTTAAAAGTAATATCTTTATAGGGCATGCAATAAAAGCAAACACAAAGGATAAGATTGGAATAAAATATTTTAGTTTATTACTATTAGTAATCTAATTTAAATTCGTATGTAACTTTAACTGAATTTTTCCCTAAAAGTTCAATTAGTGTTAAAAACTATGAATTAAATAAATATTGCTAATAAAGTATTTTATTCCAATCTTTACTACGCTTGTATCTATTTTCATTGCATGCTGTGTGATTCTTTTAAAATGACCATAGAAGCGAAAAAAAAAAATGAGTACATAAAAAATGAACATTCACTTTTATGAAAGAGTGACTATTCACTCCTACCAGGGGTGAAAAACCGCACTCCTTTAGCAAGAGTGAATAGTCACTCCTCCGAAAAAGTGATTATCCACCCCTGTTTAGAGTGAATATTCACTTTCCAGGAGTGACTATTCACTCTTTCAGAGAGTCAAAAATTTCACTTTTGCTCAGAGTGAATAGTCACTCTAAAGAGGTTGGGCATATTTTGACTCTGCGATAGAGTGACTATTCACTCCTCCGGAGTGAATAGTCACTCCTTTTTATTTAGAGTGTATGTCGCTAAAATGGTGTTATTTTGCCGGCTATTGTTTTTTATTTATTAATAAATTGTTTAGGCACAGATGTCATATTCGCCCCATATTGGAGCGATTTTTTTCCGACGCCGATTTGGCGAAAACATCAACAGCATAAGCAACAACATCCGGGTTACCATATCAAGCAAAATAACGACACTTTGGCGCCGGTTAAGTATACATTGCGTATATGACATTGGCGTCAGAAAAAAATCGCGCCAATATGGGGCGAATATGACATCTGTGCCATTGTTTATTTACTTTTATTTTCTGTTTTTAAATTATATAAACTGTTTTGTTCGGCACAGATGTCATATTCGCCCCATATTGGAGCGATTTTTTTCTGACGCCAATATCATATAGGCAACGGGTACTTAACTTGCGCCAAAGTGTCGTTATTTTGCTTGATGTGGTAACCCGGATTATGTTGTTTATACTGTTGATGTTTTCGCCAAATTGGCAACCGAAAAAAATAGCGCCAATATGGGGCGAATATGACATCTGTGCCTTTTGTTCTATAGTTATTATTCAAACTTTTATTTATCTATAGTTATTTCCTTTTCAAAATGATAGCAAATAATTTAAAAATATATAAGTAACTGGTATTCGAAAGCGAGATTTCTGCCGAATTGGCGTCAGAGAAAAATCACGCCAACCCCGATGCGTATATGACATCTGTGCAAAAAATACTTCTGTTTCTTTATAAAAATGGATAAATAGTTTTTTTTTACATTAAATAAATTGTATACATATGCAAAAAATTGCTTATGTATGAAGCAGTAAATAGGTTGTCAGAAAATACGTTGGCAAACTTCTTTCTCGCCAAGAAACTTTTCTCCGAAGTATTGTACGTACATAAGTAATGATTGCTAGAAATGCATTTTTAATTATGATATGCGCTTTTATGTTTCACTACATTTATGCATACTATACCGTGTGTATAAATGCTACAGTTCATATGCAGGGCTACACAAAAGAATTCGTAAGGGTTCCTAAGTAAGGGTTCCTGAGAGTGAGATTCACTCTATGAGAATAAATTGTTTAAAGGTGGTTTTTAAAGGAGTTATGCAGTTTTACGCTGAACTGCATTTAGATTACCAAGAAATGTTTGTAGAATATAGATAAAATGATATACAGGGTCACGCAAAGAATTCGATACATAACCGTCTATGGATGATAATATCTGGAAATATGATTTCAGTAGCTTTAAGAGTAGCTTAAATTAAATTTTAGCTAAATAGCGGCATGTAATAACGGTACTATTGCTATGGACGGTAACTGCTGAAATCAATTTTTTAAAAAAATTATGCGTTTTCTAAAATGTTTACTTAGTTATCTTATTTACCTTATTCCCTAAATAACGAAGTTTTGTTAAAGCATTCAGGATGTGTTGGAAAGTGTTTCATATTCTATGCTTAACGCATGATTTTTCTTTCTTTTTTAGTCTTATTTTGCATTTATTTTATTCTTAATTTTTAGTCTTATACTGCTTTATAGAAACTTTGGCACAGTTGTCATATACGTTATCATATATTGGCGCGATTTTTTTTTCCGACGCCAATTTGGCGAAAACATCAACAGCATAAACAACAACATCCGGGTTACCATATCAAGCAAAATAACGACACTTTGATGACAGTTAAGTACCCGTTGTTTATATGACATCTGTGCCGAAACTTTAATATTTAATGTTTAAACTCTTCGCTCCACTCACCTTGCATATAGTATAAACTATAACACAGATAGCGCAAAATAATAGACAGTTTGATACTTTTCCACTGTAGGGGCTTTGGCATTTTTAAAAAAATGTTTGGTGTAATTTGGGCATCAGAAAGCGAGATTTGGGTACTTTTCCGTTATGCGGATACCATTGTCGCCAAGCGTAATAGTTGGCGCAAAATGAAAGTCACGTGAATTAAGGCATTTGAAAAATAAAAGAAAAAATATTGTCGTACTAAAGTGAGCATTTAAAAAAATATAACATTTGAAAATTCCAGACTTTTAAGAACTATTTCATTAAATCGCAAATATATACTTAAAATAATTGAACAAATAACTGTTATAAAATAAAGCAATAAAATAAAACTCATATTAAACTGCTGGCATAAAATTACAAATATCTTTTAGCATTTTGAAATAATTGGCGCATTAGCATACATGGTACTTTTCCTTTATACGGACAGCATGCTAAAATGTATGCTAATGCGCCAATTATTTCAACCTTGATCGTAGATTTTTATTGTAAACCATGCGAAACATTGTGATTTGTTATTTATGAAACGTGAATCACGTGAATGATTATTGTTTAACCTTAACCTTGGAAAGCTTTTTAATCTGCTATTAATCGAATTAAAAATGCTTTTTTTTTTTTATAAAGTTGTAGTTTACTTTTACTGCTGATGCTGAGATGGATTTTATCATTTGGCAATTACCAGATGATGAGAAAGTTGTGATAAAACTGTTTCAGGAATTTGGAATTCTGCATAATAAAAGATTGTGTTCAAAAAATCATGAAATGAAATTATGGATGAGTTCTGGAAATCCGAAATTGAGTTGTAGCTTACGATCATGCGAAGAAAGCGTAGAAATACGACAAAAAACTTGGTTTAAAGGATCGCGGGCGACTTTTCTTAATGCTTTGAGGTTTATATATTTATCGTGCAAAGAGTTGACATCGATTGAGTTTTGTGAGCTGCAACTTGATATGAAACACAACACAACAGTGGAATGGAATAGTTATTCGAGAGAAGTTTGTGCAAATGCTTTATGTTCTCGACCAAATAGAAAAATCGGTGGACCTAATAAAATTATAGAAGTAGATGAAAGTCATGTATTATTTATACAGATTGTTGGAAAGGATATAAAACAGATGAACTGCTAAGTGCTGGTTATGATCATTTCACAGTAAATCACAAATACAATTTTGTCGACTCTAATACTGGATGTCATACTCCAAATGTTGAAAGATTATGGGGCATCGCAAAATGGCGCAACAAAAGACATCGGGAAGCTGTTCGTCATCATTTAGAGTCGTAACTCATAGATTTTATGTGGCTACGCCTTCATTCAAAAAATGAAATGTTTACTGCAATGCTGAAAGATATTTATAATTTTATGGCAGCAGTTTAATATGATTTTTTATTTTATTACTTTATAGTATAACAGTTATTTGTTCATTTATTTTAAGTATATATTTGTGATTTAATAAAATAGTTCGTAAAAGTTTGTAATTTTCACATGTTATATTTTTAAAATGCCCACTTTCTATCGAGAATGTTTTTTCTTTTATTTTTCAAATGTTTCAATTCACCTTATTTTCATTTTGCGTCAACTATTGCGCTTGGCGACAATGCTGTCCGTATAATGGAAAAGTACCGCATACATTTTGGCATGGTGTCCGTATAACGGAAAAATATTGAGAATTGTTGTCAAATCATATAAACAGCTATGAAAACAAACTTGATGAGTGTTTTTTTTTATATGTTTATTTTATATGTATATTATTCATGTTTTTATGTACAAATTACATCTGTTTCTGTATAAAATTAGAGAAACGGCTTTTTTAATCGTATAAATAAATCGTATAAATATCGAAAAAAAAATGCATGTGTATATAAAATGAAACAGTGGATAGGTTCCGGGAAAATGTTGCCAAATTTCTTTTTTCGCCAAGGCACTTATACTGGAAAAGTACCTAAAGCACATTAAAATCGCGCAGTTAGGAGCTCATACAATACAGCGTCGTCTATTGGCGGTTATTTTATTAGTAACATCGGGGGGAAGATGTAAAGATGTACTTTAAATTCTCACCCATAGATTTTGAAAAAATATCTTAAAAGAGCGGAGTTTAAATTAAATTTTTGTGACCTTCTTTATGAAAGATTAATAGTTAAAAATGGGAATTTCACCAAATCAGCCAGCTATTGCCAAGTTGGCCAACATTTGGCGCTACTGTGGTAACCCTGCATTAGTATTTTTCAACAATTACTCATTTCAATGAGGTGGTCCTACCGGAATCGTGAGGGACACACAGAGACTTGGATTTTATATAAATAGATACTTAATCAGTAAAATATAATAAAGTTCAGTTATTAGGATGTGGTTATCAATTGAGGGTGTTATGCTTGGATTTTCGGAATGAAAACAGTCATTTTCACCTTCTCAAATTTGCATACGCACTTCTATATCCATATTCATCATTTTTTTAAAAAATGTATTTTGTTCGATCATTTAAAAATCATTTTAACTCGAAACTTGAAGTCCCGATTGTCAGCAACATGTTTTATGTGAACAGACGCACTCTTTACTTTAGATTCTAATCTCAATTCCGGAGAATAAAAATTTTCGTAATTTATGTTTTTGAGACGCATTTGTGTTAAAATGTTTAGTTTTATCTAAGAAAATGATCGCTTTCTTTTAAATGTGACTTCATTTTCACTTAAATAAGCATTTCGCCTAGAGTCTGAAACTTAGTACAGTACACATGCAGAAGGAAAACAATATAGAACATTTATGAGGAAAAATGCGTGTTTTCAAAAGCAGTACGTCATTTTCCGTTATTATGCCCCTACTATAATATTCTGCTCCTAATGGGATTTTTCGCCACTAAATCCTATACATCAATTTTCATCAACAATTTTGAGTTTTTATCAGAAAATATTATGAATAAAGTAAAAAATACCTCATTATTTCTCTCTTGTCTGACTAATGAAGGCTATCTAATTTTCATCATTTTGAAGAAATTTCATAAAATGATTTTCAAATTAAATATAAAAGTGGGGATATTTAAAATAAAACAGATAGTGCGATTACATCTACAGAGGAAGAGATTTCAGTTTCAAAAAAGTTATTAGTACAATTGGTTCAGCAGAATGATCAGGGCAGAGTACTAAAAAACACACTTGTGTTTTAAATACATAACTTATATAATATTAGGAAAAATTAAATTAAACAAATGATGTTATTTTGATAAAATTATAGTAGAGTGTCCTAAAGAATAGCATTAAAATTTTATTATTCGAGAGAATTTTCGACAAAAACTTCAGGAACATGATATTATTTTACACTACGAATTACTTGTTTTCTTGTCTAACTCGACAAAGGAAATCCATCCAGGCGAGAATCATCTATTTCTGTAATATAAATCGCTATTATTTGCATGTCACCTCTCTTTTATAAAGACACTCTAAATTTTTGTAAAACATTGCGTTTTATCAGTGTGTGATTTCGGTTACATTATTTTCAAAAGTGAAGCATTTTCACCTGAGAAGAATTTCAAAGCATCTGGGCTGTGAAAATGACGCGCTTCTACAAAACATAATTCAGGTTTAAGAATTAAAATGCAGACTTTTTCATAAAATGACGTCATTTGCATCCTCTTAAGCAATCCACTTTTACAATCCAGTGTTAAACTTCGTCTATAGAAAAGTGTGCATATGACGTCATTATCACAGAGTAACAGACAATATTGTTGACATAGCCCATATTTTAATTTCAACTTTTTTTCAGGTTTTATGAGAAAATGGCAACAAAAAAATACAATATCTCCTATTTCCGACTATTTTCCGTTTACTTTCAATGACTTTCAATAGAAATGAGGTACTTTTGTTGCCACGATAAGAAAAATGGTATTAAAAACTACAAAAAAATTTATATCTCAAAAATAAATTGAGATACAGCTTTCAAACAAACTGCATTTAAAAGAGCATTTTTTTCCTTATACGACGGTGTAAAAACTTATAATGTGCGATTTTTAGAAGTTTAAAAATTTTCAGTACAGAAAATTGCAAAACCAAAATTTTATTTCAAATTTCAAATTGTTGCCATTCGCAAAATGACGTATGCGTTACGCACAGATATGTTTGTCCTTTATAATATAGATAGATAGTACTGCTTTTGATATTTCTAGTTACTACTTTTGATACTCTTTAAAAAATCCGGCATAGTCTTAGTCCCGATGATGCCGGATTTTTGAAGTTATACTGTATTAATACGCATAATAATTTTGTCTTTTTTCCCCATAAATTGTGAGCGGGAAAAGCTGTAAAAAGGATTTAAAATGATTTTTAATGCTCTCCAACATAGTTGAAAAACTACTTCAAACAAAAATGATACGCGCTGTTGATATGCACTAAAACATTTTTCCTAGAAAATTGTGTGCGGCGGGTTTATTCTTCATCTAAAAGGGCATACAAAAATAGAATATTGCATTACCGTCTGTAGAGAGTAACGTTTATGGATTTAATATACGTGATGGTGCATAATAATATCTTCCTTAAAGAAAACAGTGTTTGTAATATTTAATGCTTCTTTAAAGTGTCACACAAGAGAATTCAGTTACATTATCGGCTAAAAGCGATAATTGCATTAAGTGCGTTTTCACTTCTGTTATGCTCTTTCAAAAGTATCAATATTTTAGTATATTATGTGGTTCATGTATAATGTAAATAAACTGATAGAGGAAGCTGGATCAAAAGATATAAACTCACAGTCGCCTATTGATAGCAATTGCCAAAAAACTCTTTTAAATTGCTTTATACTAGCTGTGCACAACCTTTTTTAGAGAAGGGCCACTTACAAAAATATCTGTGTTGTCGAGGGCCACAACAGTAACATGGAGAGAATTCTATTTCGGGGAGGCGATCTATAATCAGATAAAAAAATATGGTTACACTGGGGGGGGGGGGGGGGAGGTTACATCTCTAGGTTCCCCTACCCAGTCAACATATCCAATTCAGTTGGCAAGGATACATCAACAGTTTACGTTTGTATGTATATAACACTGATATAGCCAGGATTGTTTTCAAAGGGTGATAATATTCCTTGACTTTATTCGGCGGAGTAAATTTTGTTTTATTATAAGTGATAAAAAACAAACATAGGCATGAAAGTGGCTAGTGCCGAACAAAAAAATGCAAACTTTATGAACGAAGAGGAGCGAAGGAGCGAATCAACCAGATTTGATATTTTTCCACACCCGATCAATGAAATTCGGGATTTTTCTGCGCCCAATCAAAAAACCTTGCGATTTTTACGCGCCTGATCGACATGATTCGCTATTTTTCCGCACCCAATCGACAAAATTCGCTTTTTTCCGCGGCTGATAGACGAAAATTTCGATTTTTCTGCACCTGATCGACGAAATTTGCAATTTCTCCGCCTCTGATCGACAAAATTCCGCACTTTTCCTGCACATGATCGACAAAATTCGCTATTTTCCGCGCCTGATCGCGCCTATATTTCTGCGCTCGATAGACGAAATTTTCGATTTTTCAGCGCCTGATCTACAAAATTTGCGATTTTTTCGTGCCCAACCAACGAAATCCGTGATTTTTCTTAGACCCTGATCGACGAAATTTGTGATTTTTCCGCGCTCGATCAACGATATTCGCGATTCTTAACCGATTGTCGAAATTTGCATTTTTTTTCCCGCGGCAAATTGACAAAATTCGCGTTTTATTCTCGTGATCAGCTGACGAAACTCATCATTTTTCCGTCGCCGGTTAACGATATTTTCAATTTTTACGCGCCCGATCTACAAAATTCCGTACTTTTCATGCACATGATCGGTAAAATTCGCTATTTTTACGCGCCTGATCGAGGAAATTCGCTATATTTCCGTGCTCGATAGACGAAATTTTCGATTTTTCAGCGCCTGATCAACAAAATTCGCGATTTTTTTCGTGCCCAACAAACGAAATCCGCGATTTTTCTTAAGCCGATCGACAAAACTCGCTATTTTTCAGAGGCCGATCGGGAAAACTCGCGATTTTCACAACCCTGATCGATGAAATTTATGACTTTTCCGCCCCCGATCAACGAAATACGCGATTCTTAACAGATTGACGAAATTTCCAATTTTTTTTACGGGCAAATTGACAAAATTCGGGTTTTTTTCCTCAGGATAAACTGACGAAACTCACGATTTTTTCGCTGCCGATCAACGAATTTTGCAATTTTTCCGCGCATCACCGACAAAATTCGTGATTTTCCGCGCATGATCGACAAAATTCGTGATTTTTTCGTGCCCGACAACGAAATTTGGATTTTTGTGACCCAGATCGACAAAACTTACGAATTTTTTTGTGTTCGATCGGCGATTTTTCCGCGCCCTATCAGCAAAATTTGCGATTCTTAACTGACTGACGAAATCTGAAATTTTTTTCAGCGGACAATTGGCGAAATTCGGTGTTTTTTCTCGCGACTGACAAAACTCATGATTTTTCCGCAGCCGATCAAAAAAATTTCACTTTTTCCGCCCATCATCAATAAAATTGACGATTTTTCCGGGCTCGATCAACGAAATTTACGATTTTCCCGAGCCTGATTGACAAAATTCGCGATTTTTCCTTACCCGACCAACGAAATTTGCGATTTTTTATAGGCCAATCGACACAAAAACTCGCATTTTTTTCCATCTACGAAATTCGTGATTTTTCCGCGCCCGATCAGCAATTCGTAACTGGCTCTGATGAAATTTGTAATTTTTCTCCAGCGGCAAATTGACGAAATTCGCGATTTTTTTTCTCGCGTTTAACAGACAAACATGCGATTTTTTTGGCAGCCGATGAAAGAAATTTGAGGTTATTCCTCTTCTAATCGACAGAATTTGCGATTTTTCCGCACCCGATCGACGAAATTCGCGATTCCTAACTGACCCACGAAATATGCAATTTTTTCCCGCGGACAATTGGCGAAATTTGCGGTCTTTTCTCGCGACTGACAAAACTCACGATTTTTCCACAGCCGATCAAAAAAATTTTGAGTTTTTCCGCGCATCATCAACAAAATTGACGATTTTTCCGTGCTCGACCAACGAAATTCGCGATTTTACCGAGGCCGATCGAAGCAAAAACTCGCATTTTTTTCTTTGGCCGATCGGCGAAATTTGTGGTTTTCTCCGCACCTCATTGAGAATATTCACGATTTTCCGCTCCTCATTGAAAAAATTCGCGCTTTTTCCGTGCCCGATCAACGAAATTCACAAATTTTCCGCGTCTGATCGACAAAATTCGGGATTCTGAAATGGCTGACGAAATTTTCATTTTTTCTCGCGGCAAACTGACGAAATGCGCTTAATTAATTTTTCCCCTGTTACCTATAGTTTGAAATTGCAATTTTTTTCCAATTCTAAATTAACGAAGTTCGCGGGCTACACGCTAACCCATCGCGGGCCACTTTTGGCCCGCGGGTCACAGGTTGTGCTTTCCTATTTCTAGCTTAAGATATCTTGCCTACGTCCGGAGCTCTTTAAAAAAGTGCAATATTGAATAAATACACATGTTTTTAGTTCAATTGTAATGCAGAATGATTAAAAAACATAACATCTAGCAATATATTCATAACCTTGTAAAGAGTTTTTTTTTTTCAAAAATTTTTTTAGCAAAATTTCATGCTTATGCAAGAACGCGTATCAATTCAACAAAATATATTTAAATCTCCCCCCTTTGTATTACATACTACTATTACACTTGCCTGTGCACTCAACTAGGAGTTTTACGATATCTTCAAAATTAACTGAAATATTTCAAAATACAGTGCAACCTCCCTGTGAGACCACCTCCTTTAAGTGACCACCTCCCTGAACGACCATTTTTTTATGGAACGAAATTTATTCCCATATGCTCAATTTTAATTTTACCTCCATTTAGAGACCAAACCAGCTGAATTCCCTCCATGAGTGACCAATTTCTTTGAAGAAAATTCCGTTTTTTTCTGGTCGCTTGAAGACGGTTTTATTAGAAAAATAATTCCGGAGAGTGCATTATTCATCAAATTTCTAAACTAAAATTAGATAATTTTTTTTTTTTTTATCCCAGTAACTTTTAAGTGTTTAAACCCCTTTGTGCCGTTTTAGGCAATGAATTTAACTCTGATGACAAATTAAAATGACGGTCAACAAACCCCTCTACCCTATTCTGTCTGAAAACTCTCAAAGAAATAGATAAAATAACGAAATCGTCATTATTTGTTCCCGTCCAAAAAATTGTATTTATTTACTGAACTTTGAAAGGACTGGGAAATAAAAGTTATAAAAGATAAAACTGTAAAATCGAAGCAAAAGTCAATGTATTTATTTTTTACACTCTGCAGTAATTAACATTTGTTTCGATACTTAAATTTTTATATTTTCTCCTAATGTGAAAAATAAATTTTAGTAACATTGTTGCCTTTTTTCAACAATTAAAATCTAGATTTAAACATGAACTCCATTATGTGACCACTTCTCGGAGCGACCAATTTTGATTGAAACTGAACATGGTCGCTTTAGAGAAGTTTTACTGTAGTTCAAAAATACATATTTTTTATTAAAAATCACCATTTAACATTTTCGAATACCTATAAATTAATTACATTATCACATAGAACTCAGATTCCAGTTCAGAATATAGTGAGTAATATGGAAAGCATTCTGCAGAAATTTCACAGAAATATGTTTCAAAGATTATATGCAATGAAATGTATCAAACACGGAGATAACGGAAAATTTATTTTTTCAGAAGTCGCATTTAACGATTTCTTTTATATCTTTCAGATACATGCAGAATTAATCTGTGTCAATTATTGTTTTTATGCAAACCACGTAAGAAAATTATGCATAGAAACATTGTTTATGTTTCTTCTGCCCTTCCTACGCTC
Organism: Maratus speciosus; assembly: GCA_963932465.1. NCBI lineage: Eukaryota > Metazoa > Arthropoda > Arachnida > Araneae > Salticidae > Maratus > Maratus speciosus. Next base: position 247,617,618 of record OZ010792.1, read on the forward strand.
ACTTCCGGTATTTGACTCATTACTTCCTGTTTATTAAATTGGCCATATCTCCTCTTTTAGTAATCATAGAAATAAAACTAAAACAGATTTGGAATCGTAAACGATTTCTTTTTCAAATACAACAATAAAATTGTTTGGAAAAATTTCACGAAAACGGTCTTTTTAATGTAGCCATATACCTTAACTAAACTTAAATACATGATGGGATATGGATGAAAATATACTCGGCTGAACTGTAGAATTTGAATACATTACCGTCTAAGGACGGTAAATGCTGTTAATGGATTTTCAACTGTCTTTCTTAAATTGTTTATTTAGATATTTCTTTTCATGACATAAAAATTTATTTTTTATAAAAATATTCTGTTAGTGTTGAAAGTGTTTCATAATCTATGTGTGATACACGATTTCTCTTTTTTCTTTTCACTAAGTTAAATAAAGTTATATTCAGTTGTATTAAGTTATATTCGGTTGCAGTAATATAACTGCATACGGCGCACATGTCATTTCGTTGTGAGACATGAAATCACAAAATGTTTAAAAATACATACGGAATATTTAAATATGGAAACACTTTTAGAGCTTGGTTTCAGAGCTTTTTAGAAACCACAAACTTTCGAAGTAATTTTAAGATGATAAATTTCGGTTATAGAAAACAACCATTTCTAGAGAAGATTACATGAATCATTAAACCGCCATTTATCGTTTCCGATTCAGCCGTTTTTGCAGATGATGTTTATTTTCGGAGTTAAGAATTTTATTTACAAAAACATGTACAAAATTTTAAATTTAATCACTTCTCATTCCTATAAAAAAGCTTAGCTTTTAAAACTGATTAATGCAAGCAGTGTGTTAACAGTGACATATTAACCATGATTCTTTTCGTTTTATTTTTTTTAAATTATTCAGTTTAATATACAGAGCGATTTAAAAGTAACGAAAATTAAACAAATAATAATAATTTGAAAAGTACAGACAGTAGCACAATCACATTCTTACAGACATGAACAGAAAGCGATGAGAAATCTTAACAAAAAAATTTGATTTGTCACCGACAGTTAGCATTGTTTATCATGCCACAGGAAGTACATTACAAACCTGCTTAGATGCTGTGAAAAGTCTTTTAACACGTCTAACTGTAATGCTCAGCCGTTCCGTTACACATTTTCGGTCATTGCTGCATTGCAAAATGTGCTGCATTGCTATACGAACAACTGATAAAATTAAAGTATCATTTGTTTGTGGCAAACACAATCAATCAAAAAGTATTTGCTTTATTTTTTTAAATTACTCAGTTTTATATTAAAAGGAATCTAAAAGTAACCGAAAAGTAAAAAATCAATAATTAGAAAAGTATAAACAGTAGCACGATGCTGTTCCCACAGACATTAATAGAAAGGCGTGGGGATTTTTAACAATGAAATTTGATTAACAGAATATACATTTTCCACCAACAGTTAGCGCTGCAGCGTATCCGGAATTACTGCAAGTCACTATTTTAATTACCATATTACAGGAATTGAATTTTTTTATTTATTTTCATATATTATCTACGAACGTTTTATTTTGAAAAAAAAAAATAGGTGGAAGCAGTAAACGGAAGTAAGTACGTATATGAAAATATCTAGAATCAGAGCTTAATTCGAACTTACTATGACCTTGCTGTGTTGCTCTTTGTGCTTTGAAATGTACCACACAAAAGCAAATTTTACTAAATAATGTTTATCTATATATATAAAAACCGTTCTCTGTGTGTATGTCCTTTATACAAATCTTCAATTTTTGACCGATTTGCACGAAACTTCATGTACATACGTTTTAGAACGTGGAAAAGATCGTTGTCTATTTTTAAAAACCACCAGACCTCTATTTATCCCTTTTTTCTATCACCTTCCATAATTTAACATTATAGAAATATATGTTTTTTAATTTTATAATTCAATCGTTTCTTTCCTGTTGCTACACATCTAAAAAACTGATCAATAATTACAAAAAAAATGTAACTCGAGTATTTTGCTTTATTAGCCAATAAAAATTCGGATTGTCTCACTATATTTTTGCTGTTTTTAAAATTGACGTCATTCAAAGAAGAAAATGCACATTTTTCACATATTTATGTAAAAACTTTAACTGAGCATGTATTAAAATGACGTAGTTGAGTGTTTCTGAAGTTAAAAAATCTATTTTAATGAAGTCATTTCAATATCAAGAAATCAATTTAGGAAAAAGATAATAATAATAAAAAAAAAATCGTTTGCTAGATATAACGTCAATGTCGTCAATATGATTTCAAACTGGTTCTAAAAACCGACTGCTACAATTTATTGCCTATTTCTTTGTAATGCTGTATATTTAATTATATCATTTAGCTAAATGTTTTAATACCTGAAGTGCAGTGATAACATTCTACGATATATCGAATACGGTTATATAAAATACGATTTTTCTACGATTTATATTAAATAGAAATTATAACATAGCTACTATTTTTTAGGGTAAGCTTTTTTCTTTTTCAAACGAAATTTCATGACTGGCATTACGATTGAACACGGCTGCGGATTTGGATTTTATGAATAGAAATATGAGTTTCCATTTTAAAATATTCGGCAATAAATCTTTGTATACATGTGTTAAAGATGCCTTATATAATACCTGTTAATAGAACATAAATAAAAATGGTTTTTAATTTGAAACACGAATATATTTTTAACCCTTAGTACATTTGTTAGATTTCTAAACAACTGCAAGGAAAAGTATTTTTGGTATTTTCGATTTAGCAATCAGTTTCGATTTAGCGATCACTTAATCTGAGTGGCACATTTCTCCCGCTGCGGACAAATTCTCAGAACAAATCTTGAATTAAAGGAAATATATGGATGAATTTGATTTTCTATTTTAAAGCAATATGTATCTTTATCTCAAATTATCTCATTTTTATTATCAAACTTTCTTCTGTACGGCTGAAAACCATACAATCATCACATATTTTCTAATGTGTGAGACAAAATTTCGGCCTAATTTTTTAGTTGATCATTTACAGTAGGATTTGGTCTAAGAATGATAGACGGATATGCAATGTACTAAAACTATTCCTCAAAAATTATCTAACTTTTTTTAAAAGGCTAATCATTCAGAATTGGTTTCGCCTGATTATAGAACATTTCAGCTAATTCTATAACGAAGCATGTTCAACAAAATGTTATATACTAAAACTATTCCAGAAGTATGCACTGTAAAAAAATCCGAACAGTATTCCTGTAGGAATCGGAAAAATAGTTGCCCTTATTGTACCGGAAAATTTTTCGACCCAGCTCGGAATAAAATCCGTGAAAAAAAAGGAAACATTCATTAAAACGGTACTTTACGGATTTTATTCCAATTTTACGGATTTTATTCCGATTTTACTGATTTTATTCCGAGCTGGGTCGGAAATTTTTCCGGTACGATAAGGGCAACTATTTTTCCGATTCCTACAGGAAATCTGGTCCTATTTTTTTTAAAAGTGTGGGTGCAATTTAATAGTGCAAATTTCATCAACATCTGCCCAGTAGAACTTTTAAAAAAGGCTAATCTTTTATAATCGGGCTCACATGACTATTGAACTTTCTTCTATAATTTTATAACAAAGCGACGAAAACTATATGCAATATTTTAAAAACATCCGTGTAAAATTATCTAACAAACAATACAAGTTCGAATGAAATTCCATTCAGAATTAAAAAAAAAAAAAAACTAATCTTTCATAATCGGGTTCCACATGATTATGGAATTTCCCCCTGTAATTCCATGACTAATCAGCGCATAACAATGTTACGCACCAAAACCTTAACTGAAAAAAATTATAGTGCAAGTTGAATTAAAATTATTTCAGAAGAACCCAAGTTATAAGCAGCAGGAATGAGATTCCCACACGAAAACAAACAAATACTGAAATTTTCCAATTTAGTTATGTAAAAGTGCATGAAAACAAAAAATTACTGAATTATTTACGATGTTTTTGAGCAATTAAGTCAATCTTTTGTAACTGGTTTGCGGGCATATTTAAAAAAATTCAAGTTGAAAATTACTTTAAAAAACATGAAAAATCTGTAAATTGTCATAAACTTTTCAAACAAATTACGGAAAGTGTTTTTTGTTTTCTGTTAGACGTTGGAATAATGGGATGCATGATGTTTAGAGATCAAATTGCAGTAAAAGTGTAATTTATATTACTGTTAGGTTGTTGCCACCAACAATATGATGCTAGGCGTTACTCATAAAAATGTCTTTTCTTCATAATATTGCACTAATAGCAAACGGATATATCTTTCTTAATTGGGTTACAGGTATATTTAAAAATATCTATGTGATTGAAAATTAATTTAAAATAGATAAACAATCTGTAAATTGAGATAAGTTTTTCAAACAAATATTACTGAAAGTACTTTTTGTATTCTATTAGACGTTAGAATAACCAAATGTGCGATGTTTAAAGGTCAAATTGCAGCAAAAGTTAAATTTATGGTTGGGTTAGGTTGCTGCCACCAACAATATGATGCTAGAGTTACTCATAGCAATGTCTTTACTTTATAATATTTCATTAAGAGAAAACATGTATATCTTTCGTAATTGGGCTGCATGTAGGGATGAGATTTCCGCGTTTTTGTATACCGGTATATTCTTAGAGAAAATGTTGTTCTGTTAAATCGCAAGAATGTTCCGATTAAATGAAATATCATTTTCTCTAACTAAATACTGGTGCGCAAAAACGCGGAAATCTCATCCCTGGCTGCATGCAAACTAAAAAATATCCATGATTGAAAATTACTTTAAAATCTATTCACATGAAACAATTGAGATACAATTTTCAAATAAATTTCATTTGATTGAACTTTTTTCTATTCGACAGTGTGAAAAACGAAATTATATGATATTCATATGTTAAGAAAAATTTCAGTAAAGGCAAAATTTATGGGTTAGGTCGTTGCCATCATCCGTATAATGTTACAATTGGAATTGTGTTTTTATGTATATTCTGAAGATGACTCAATGAAAGAGTCAAAACATGTAAATTTTTAATATTTTTAAGGTTATTTTTTTTTATTGAAATGACACTTTTTAAGCAAATAATTGTACTTTAATATATGTTATGACATTTGTTTGGAATATATATTATTATGGTATAGTTAATAGTAGACGCAATTAAGACTATTTTACTTATATTTCTTATTGGTCTTTTTAATGATTCGTGGACGGGATTGCACCATCTCAGTTATTGTCATTGCCGTATTATTTCATTTTAATGTATTTTACCCGGGAAGAACCTTATTATTGACCCGAGCGAAGCCGGGTAGATCTGCTAGTATACAAATAAAATCTATTTTTGGATATATGTACAACATTTGGGTAAGTTTTTATTCAAGTCTTTATAAAATTTTAATCTCAAAAGATGGTGTTTTCTTATGCGGAACTTTTTATAGAATATATAAAACATGCTTTTTTAATAATTTATCATTAAGTATTAATTTTTAGTACATTTAAATTGTTCCTAGATTATGAATAAGAACAATTGGAAGTTTATAATACAAAATAAATAAATAAATAAATAAAATACGTATCTTCCAAGTATTTTGCAAAAATCATGAAAAGTACCAAATACCGTCAATACAGAGGGAGATATGCGGTTGAAATAGCTCAAATCTCAAAGTGTTAAAAAAATCACTGGCAGCAAAAAAAAAAAAAAAAAAAAAAAAAAAAAAAAAAACTTTGGTTTTATGAAAGCCTATTTAAATCTCGAAAATATATTAGTTTCTGATGTTTATTTAAAGATAAAGAACGCTTTTCAGAATCATGGGCAATTCTGAAGAAGCAATTGTACATTTTCGTTTGTGTTTATATTATATACTACGGTTTTCCGCTCCTACGAGCTACGTTCGCCAATCCCCTTTCAGACACCGCAAATTCTAAAAGCAAGCTAATTTGATCGGCTTAAAATTTTTTTCGGAGGACTGAATTATAATAAACAGTGGCTATTTCCTTGTTAACGAGCTGTTTTCGTCTTTGATTAAATCAGATCAGTGAAACATTTGAAAATAAGCTAATATAAAATGAATTAAGTAAACAGAGTCTTTGCCTCCCGGTATTTTTTAACAACGCTATGAGGAAGCTCTTTTGAATAAGACATTTTAAATGCATCATTTTAAATATGACGTAATTTTCACCAAAGTTTTCTTTCTCTTTTCAATATTTACGTGAAAAAACTTTTGTTGTCAGAAATGAAATATTATTTGCGCTGTCTTAAAAATGAATAGAAAATATGAAATAAATGTCACGCCCAAATATACTACTTGTAAATTTAATCTGTTTGGCAATATTATTGTTTGGCCATTTTAAGTATGACGTAATTTCCTCCATTTATGACTTTTAATGCATATTGAGAAATTTTTTATTTTATAGTTTTCTTTCTCTTTTAAAATTCACGAGTAAATATAGTTTTTATGACACGATTTTCAATATTTTCCTGCTTTTAATAGGTAATCATATAATTCTAATTTGAAAGTTTTTTTTGTTTATAATAATCACGTGGAAATAAATTTTTAATGTCAAGGAAATCTTATTCTTTGCGCTTATTTTAAAATTGGAAACAATTTAAAATAATACCCTTTTCTAAAAGATGTAAAAAATATCTCTCGAAATGCTGAAAATTTGAATTTAAAATGGAAGTAAATCCTCAAAAAATGAGTCATATTAAAAAAATAAGTGCAGTCTGCACACCGGGAACTCCTAATATATAAATTGATCTAAAACTGATTAAATTCTTATGTATAGTTTTTGCTCTCATAAAAGTTTTTTAATGGAACAACTTTGATCAACTTTAATAATAAATATACCTTAAAATGATTATTCGATTTAAAAACTGTCTGCATCAGCGTGTTTATCAGACATTTCTCTATTATACCACCGATTATATTTTTGTATGCAGTAGTTTTCTTAATATTAACAAAATAAGACCCCCCCCCCCACCCCGGTCACAAAAAATTAAAAAACAGCGGCGGTGACAGCATTAGTTCCTTTTTTTAGAATAGAGAGATTCCTAGATTAAGAAACATTTGTCTTTTATACACCGTATACTTTTCGAATTATTGAAAGTTTTCTTTTGTGTTACTTTTGGGTCAAGAAATATCTGAAATAACTAAAATTAGTTCACATAAAAACAGAAATCAGTTACTATAAAATGTGATTGGATTCAATACCTTTATTTTATGATAAAGTGATGAATAAAATAATTGAAACATTACTATTTTAATGCAGTTAATCTACATTAACTGAGACGCAAATATTACAAGAATTAATGTCCTTTACTTTTAGTGAATAGCTGACATTACATGTCGATAAATCCAAGTAGCACGATATTGAAAACATGCGTTTCTTCGTAATTACGTCAACATCAGATGTAACGGACTACCAAAGAGGGAGAAATATTTGAGCATGTTTATTTACTACATTTGTCACTCTTATAATCCAATTCATGACAATGTCAAAATTAATTATATACTTGAAAATGCATTTATTTCCAATAGCGTCACTCCCTTACTGACGGTGAAGTTAGGGACAGATAAACCCCTCTTATCTCAAAAATGTCGCAAATAGTAAATAAAATATAAACTTATTATGTATAGTTATAGGTTTGTGGTTAGACAAAAAACAAAAACTATGTTTTACCATTAATACCGACAGCAGAAAACACAGTAATAATATAATTTTATGCACAAATTAATTAAGCTTATTTTAGTGGCTTCATAGATTTTTCTTGGGGACGTGCGTCATGTATACGTCAAGCATAAGGTGCTCATAAGCCTTGATTATTCCCACCTGTTATTAGCCCCCGGTATGCTATTTCTTTCTCCCAGCTATAAGAGTGACGTCTCCAAAAAATAACGTACCGTTGTATAAGCCAGCCGTAAAACAAAGCCGATGTATCATTGTACAGTTAAATACTCTATTGCAATATTTTTAACTTCTAAGCATCGCATATTTTCAATTTTTATACCGTTGTATTGGGAAAAAAGTACTTTTAAATGGAATTTATTTGAAAACTGCATCTCAATTTATTTTTGAAATATAAATTTTTTTGGTGGTTTTTAACGCCATTTGTTTAATTTTGGCAACGCAAGTACTCCATTTCTGTAGAAAGTAAAGGAAAAATAGTTGGAAAATAGTAATTATATCTCTTTGTTGTCATTTTCCCATAACAACTGAATTTAAAAAAAAATTAAAATACGTACTATTTTGAAAAAAATGTATAAATGAATGATTTCTGATAAAACATGGAGGTATTATAAACTATTTGATTTTAAGTGCCTATATTAATATTGCAAACAAACGAAGGCATATGAATCATTAGATAACCGATTTTCTTTTTCGAGTTTCTTAAATGACAACATATATTTATTGGATTTGTGGATTCTTTCTTGTTGTAGCAATAGTGACGTCATATGCATGCTTTACTGAAGATGTTGTTCAAGACTAGATCGTAAATGAGGAATTCTTTCTGCGGATACGAATGACGTCATTGGATATAAAATAATAGCGTGTGTTTTTAGTGTTAAAACTGAAATAAGTTTTGTAGACGTGCATCATTTTCACTCCAGCGGCTTTGAAATTCTTTTTACTATCTATACATATCTTACATATACAATTTTTTTTTCATCGGGAGCGACAATGAACTCTGATAAAGCAGAATTCCTGTTTTCTAGGTTTTTTTATTCTAGATTTTGCCACATTTAATCAAAGCGGTCATGCGGTTTAATTAGTAATGAATTTCTACTTTGAAAAACCGGTGATAAAAGATAAATACTTTTTTTAAAATACAACCGTAGCGAAGTGATTAAGGGTAACCGGGTCTTAAATTTGTTCTCCTGATTTGCAATTAGGATTGCCCTTTATTTTAAGGACGATATAAATATCAGTCCGAGGGGTTTGTTTATTCTTCTCAACATAAACTTCTTTATAGCCAGAAATAGCATCCTCTATTTGTGAAAGTACTTCATAAAAACATCGATAATTACTCATATCATCAACTAGTGGCCTAGTAAGCCGTTATGTTACATTTAAATTTTATGAGGATTTCGATTGATTTGGGGGAAACAGAAATCTAATTTTGTTACACATTTTAAGTTTCTAAACCTATAAATTTTAAAGAAATCGTAATTTAGAGAGTTTAGAATGTTTTCGGCTTATTCAAATTTTTAAATTACAAATTCTTTTATAAACCGTTCTTAGAGAGCATTCACATCCGTAAAGTAATCATCTTAAAGTAATGCAAAATTCCACATCTTTAACCCCAGCAGCATCACAGAAATTATAATTTTAGAAATTTTTTTGTTCCTTTACGTTTTTACGTTTAGAATTTTTAAAAAAAATGTTCTGTTGCGATTATTTACGTTTTAACAGTAACAGTAATGTTATTTTTTATGTTCCTATTCTTAAAAGTTACAAATTAATCGTAATATAAAACATTTTTAAAACATTTTTCGCTCATTTCTCTATTTTAAATTTCGAATTTTTTAGAAAGCGTTTTTTGGAAAAATTTGCATTTCAAAAGTAACTATTATTCAAATTTTCATGTTTTTAGCCACTCCAGTGTCTCAGAATTCGAAATGTTTGAGCGTTTTATTAGGTAGATTTCGTAAGAAATACTACCTACTGCAGTCGTTACCATGGTGCGACAGGAACCCAAAACCACCCCCACCTAAAAAGTTTATATATATAGGGGAGACTAGGGACGGTTGACCATACGGGAGGCTTGACCCACCCATCAATTTTCATATTTAAAAGAATTTCAGAGTTTTATCAACAGGTGTCAACCAAAGCTACTGGAATGCTCAAACAGCAGTCTTCGTTTCATAGAGATAATCGAAATAGGTGCGGAAAGATCAATTGTGAAGCGTTTTAAACCTAAAAGCTGTGTTTTTTAGAAATATTTTGTAAGCTTTTTTCAGATAAATTATATCATAGAAATTTAAGTAAGTAGGTTTAAAGTAATGCAGAAATATCAAGCTTTAATTCCGTGCTTAAAGATTGTACAGTAAGTTAGGCTTAACATAACAATGTACTATTCTTTAGAAAAGCTCTGTGTAGGGAGGCTTCACCCAGTCAATATGAGGGAGGGTTGACCAGATGCTCAAGGCTCCCTTAATTAAGTGGTTTTGGAAATCTTTTTATTATACACTGCGCATAATGAAAAGTTAATGGTTATATATGTAAAATAACGTAAATTTATCCTTTAAAGCTATAGTAAAATGGTGTGATTGGAAAAAAATGTTTAAAACTGTCTAAAGGAAGATGTGAAAAATTGCTAGAAAAAGGGAAAGTTGATAGGAACTTTTTTCCATTTAAATATTACTTACATTAGATAAATAGAAACAGTGGGAAAGAATTAAAGCAGCAGTCTTAACCCTTTCAGACGCAGTAGTATGTTTATAAAACCACTTAATTTTAATTCCGAAACGTCACAATTGCACCAGAATTTTGCTAAAATCTTTTCCATTTAATATGTATGTGAAATATAGCCTTTTTCCTTATTTCCAAATAACTTTTTTATTAAATTCCGGTGCCAGTCATTTATGTCAACATTTTAGTACTGGAAGTACTTTGCCTCTTACAGGTTTAAATCATGTTAATAATAAGTTAAGTGCTCATGTGCCTGCAAAAGAACATCGATATATAGCATCGATCGAAAAACTTTAGGAAGGTATGTAGACAAATTTCCCCATGGTGAATAGAGTGAGATAAAGCCAAACTATGTGACAACTAGAGTTGTCATGTCGAGTGTCACAAAAAATTGAAAGAGGAAAAAAAAAAGCGGGACCGTGGCTCCTAAATCCGGACATAATAACATGAAACACTATGAAAATGGAAGCTGTCTCTTAAAAGAATATTGCCTTAAATGTTAAAATTTCATTTTCCCTGCTGTACAATTATACCTGCTCAGACAAAATCCTGTTTAAAACAAAAATTTTCTCCTCCTACTTGCGATTGCATCTCAACAGGCTTGTTTGAGCATCATATTTAAAATTTTTTTTTATAATTATTAAAGCAAGTAGCATAAAATTATTTTGCTTTTTTTAAACTGATATTTCCCTTCACAAATATTGCAATATAAAACAAAGTGGGTCAAGCCTCCCATATAGTGGGTCAAGCCTCCCATATGTGGGGAGCCTTGACCCATTATTTTTTCATGATTAAAATCAATCATTTTTCAAATTTCTTATATGTTACACTTATGTAGCAATTTTATTTTGATAACTGATTGTATAACGAATAAAATGATACATAAAACTTTATTTTAAGTTCAATATTTAAAAAATAAAAAATCATCTTGTAAAAAGTGGGTCAACCCTCCCTAGTCTCCCCTACATATATATATATATATATATATATATATATATATATATATGTATATGTATATATATTATGCTTTTACCATAAAGATTTTGAGGGTGTCTCTGGAGAATCTTACAAAGATTTGATTAAAGAAGTAAAAAATCTACAGGATGATTTTATCATTATGTATGTGGACAAAGCTAACACCAACTATGCTATAATATGTAAAAAATTATACAGAGATATTCTAAGGGAAACCTACAATAATGAGGGAAATTATCAACTACTAAAAACTGCTAAACAAGTTACTGTAAACAGAGTGAAGGCGTTCTATAAAAAAATAAAATCAAAGCAAAATAGTGTGGAATTTCCTTATCTTGTAATGATTCCAAAATTCCATAAAAACCCAATTACTTTTAGAACCGTAACTTGTGGGTTTGGTTCTTACCTGGAATGTGTAAATAAAAAATTATAGAATATATTACAAAAGATTTTTGAACAGGTTATAAATGAATATTCTTCGATAGTAATAAAAAATAGCTATGAACTTATAAAAAGTTTAAAAAAGCTGAAAAACATTACAGGATTGTATACATATGATTTCGAGGATTTGTATAATAGCATAAATTTAGATGATTTGAAGTACAGAGTTATGGATTTTTTCAAGAAATCTAAAGAGAAGGATATCAGTATTGAAATATTCACCGATTTATTTCAATTTGTTGTTTACGAAAATTACCTGTTTGAAGGGAAATAAATATATAAACAAGTGAGAGGTATTCCAATGGGGGGCAGTTGTAGCTCCATCCTTGCAGATATTTATCTGTTTACATATGAAGCCGGTTTATTGTTGGATAAAGACTTAAAGATATACAGATATATAGATGATGTTTTGGTGGTTGAGCTGAATAATAATAAAGAAATTTATCAATTTAAATGTTATCCAGACACTTTGAATTTGAAGTGTACTTCAGATGATCGGGGCAGTGTCAACTACTTGGATGTTAATTTGGAGATTATAAACGGAATTTTAGTATATAGTATTTATGATAAAAGAAATTATTTTGATTTTGATACAATAAAAATATTAAACTTTAATAGTAACGTGCATGTTTCAATTTTTAGAAATATATATTTAAATGGTTTAAATCGTATTGCAAATTTGTGCTCAAATGTTGATAAATTGGTTGGTGAAATTTTTAACCTTTACATAAACGCCAGTAAACAAAATTACCCAATAGATTTTCGGAATGATTTAACTTTCAATTTTATCAGGAAAAAAAGCTATCGTAATAAAACATTGGAATTGTTCGATGATTGTGATTTATCGATACGTGATTCCTATCGAAAATAGCTTAGCGGTGAGGATAATCACGGACTTCATTTGACGGCTTTTGAATTAGTTTGTGGTTTTCATTTTTTTCAGTCTTTATTTGTTTGGTCTCGGCAAGTGAGGGGGAATGTTGTGCACGTAAAACATGTTTAACCCCGCAGTACAAGTCATAAGTCTTGGCCACTTGTCTTCATGTTTGGTTTTTTCTTAGTTACTCTTGGTTTTGTTAATTATTGTTTTAGTTACAGTTTGTTAGATGCTTTTTTCGTGTACTAAATTATGAATTTGGAATTTTCAATATATATATATATGTATGTATGTACTAAATTTTGTCCGCACGATAAAATTCGCAATTATGCACGGATCTTCTTCAAATTTGCCAACAACTTTGATATGGTAAATATCTCGGCGGGGATTGAAAATGGGCAAAATCGGCCCAAGGGAATGGAAATTGGGAGGGCTCAAAATTTTGAATACCGTCTTAACATGATTCTGATAAAACCAGCTCTTACACAACAATGACAGGAAAAAATAAATATTTTTCGTTATAACAGTTGCCAACAATAAAAAAAAGCAATAAAATTCTCACCACAACAATTGCTTTCCTATTGCAAGATTTCACGTGAAAAATTAAATCAAATAAACAGTTTGACGAATTGAAAACAAATTGAATATTACGTCATAAGTTTTCTAGAGCAAGATTTCCGCATGAAAACTCAAAATTAAATAAATAGTTGACGAATTAAAAAAAAATATATATTGCGTCATATTGGAAATATAATGGACCTCAGCAGGTGAATATGTAACGTCATGTGAGTTTGAAGAAACGTATTAAAATATAATAAAAACACGACTATGGAAATATTAACATATTTTACCACTTTGAGGTTCTCCGAATTTTCTTTAGCCATTTTTAAACCTATTCCATATACATGCGTGTGTGTATTCGTGTATATTAGAATTTTCACAAAATGTTTAGCTCCCTTAGAGGTCATTCTTAGTGAAGGAACTGGGTTTATCTCTAATCTTGATTAAAGTTTTGTTGGTGAATGTAGCACTTAACTTCGAAATCTACCTCCGCCTGTAGGTCCGAGTCGGCAGGGATTTTTTATTCCTGCATCCTTTTAGAAATTTCTAGAAATTGTTCTAGGCAAGCATTTAAGCCTTAAAAGCAACAGCCATGTCAAATTTAAAGTTTCTAAACATATCAGTTCCAAATAAATCGTAATTTAGAACGTTTTTAGAACGTTTTCAGCTCATTTCCCCCCTTTTAAATTTCAAACGTTTTTAAAACCGTTCGTAGTGAGTATTTACATTTTAAAAGTAAGTACCACACCAAATTTCAATTACAATATCACAACAACAACAATATCACAAACACAGCAATTTTCGAACTATTTTTACTTTCTTCTATCTTGACAAGAAGAAAGTATTGGTTTCATGAAAATTTTCGAATTCCAGTTTTCGACGGATTTACACGTTTTATGGGTCAGAGATTCCAAAAAACATGTTTTTGCAAAATGTCTGTCTGTGAGTCTGACTGTCTGTCCGTCTGTCTGTCTGTATGTGACACAAATTTTATGGGCACTCTATCTCAAGAACTAATGCACGTAATTTAATAAAAATTTATATTCAGATAGTCTCTGATATAGATTGGTGCTGATTAGTGTTTGGTGTAAATCGCCCTGCAAGTGGCGCTGCTATATAGCATTTTGCAGGATTACCGCAAAAGCTCTATCTCAAGAACTAATGCACGGATTTTTATAAAACTTCAGATTCCGTTAATCCTTGATATGAATTGGTGCTGGTAACGTTTTGGTGCAAATCGCCCAACAGATGGCGCTGCTATGCTGCATTTTTCAGCATTTACACGATTTTCGTAATAGCTCAATCTCAAGAAATAATGCACGGATTTTCATCAAACTTCAGATTCAGTTAGTGCTTGACATGAATTGACAGTTTTGCCCCTTGTGGTGTAAATCGCTCAACAGGTGGCGCTGCTATACTGCATTTTTGAGATTTCCGCAATAGCTCTATCTCAAGAACTAATGCTTGGGTTTTCAACAAACTTCAGATTCAGGTATACCTGGATATGAATTAGTGCTGTTTATGTTTTGTGTAAATCGCTCAACAGGTGGCGTTACTATGCAGCATTTTTCACGATTTCCACTAGCTCAATGATTAGATCTAATGCACGGATTTTCATCAAACTTCAGATTCGGTTAGTCCTTGACATGAATTGATGTTTTGTACCTTTTCGTGTAAATCGCTCAACAGGTGGCGCTGCTGTGCTGCATTTTTGCGATTTCCACAATAGCTCTAGCTCCAGAACTAATGCACCGATTTTCATCAAACTTTAGATTCCGGTATACCTTAATATTAATTAGTGCTGTTTGTGTTTTGGTGCAAATCGCTCAACAGTTGCCGCTGCTATGCTGCATTTTTCAGAATTTCCCCCTACAGCTCTATCTCAATAACTAATGCACGAATTTTCATCAAACTTGAAATTCAGGTATACTTTGATACGAATTGGTTCTAAATTGATGTAATTTCTTTTATTATTTAAATGATTTAATTGACGTGATTTATATAGATGAAAGTTTTGTGATGGCCACAACATACTAGTTTCTCTTGTACCTCCTTTGGGATTTGGTATCGACATAAAATACACCTATATTGGAGCAGAGATTATCACCAGCATTTTGCCCCCATTACTTTTTAAATCGGCTCTGTAGTTCGAGACCTTAATAAGTCTCTTTTACAAACAAACACACAAACTTTTCTTTATAATATTAGTAGAGATTTATTCCACATTTATATGCCCTTTGTTGTCTGTTGTCTCTTAATTAAAATGTACATACAGCGCAAATAATTGTACAAAAATAACTTTTAGGTGCATAAATATAAATAAATATATTTAAAATACAAATTTAAAATATCCCAAAATACATCAGAAAGACCTAGAACGTTTTCAACCATTACAAGGTTGTCTTTAGTAGGATTTAAATGTTGCTATTATTTTCTTTGCGCTTATTCGAGAAATGCCCAGAAGAAAACATTGTAATTTAGATTTAAATGTTGTACGTCAGATGAGATGCCAGATAAAGTTATTCAAATTTTCAGGAAAACGAGATTTCATCTATAATGCAGCAAATATCTCCATACACCATGGACATCGTATGACAGTGCATCATTACAAGCTGTACAGATGGGTGACAAAATAATACGAACACCTATGACAGCAATTGCTTATGAATTGCAACTCTTCCATAAATGTTCGATGCATGAAGTTCCCTTTGGACATTTCTTGCTGAAATGAGATTCTGGAGATGACTATGTGTCTCTGACGTTATCTGGGATAAAAATGGCCTTCACTTTCGGACCGCTATGCCGGTAAACGCTCTTTTATCCCTCTCAGAAAGCTTTATTTTCTGTCCACTGTTGTACTTTGCAGACGACACTTTACCGCATTTCATGTACGCTGTCTTAAAGGCTGACACAATACTCCTTGCACGCCCCAAATAAATGGTTGTTTCAGTCAATGAGCAACCAGCACACCGCATTCCAACAATCATTCCTTTTTCAAACCCTGAAAGTTCAATCATTATTGAGTTCTCCAGAGCGTATGGTAAGCGCATGTAACACCTATGACTGATGTCGAGCGACTGATACCTTACCTTTCATAACCACTAGCTGGTAGAATTGTGTGCAGAGTGCCATGCGCGTTCTGCTTCTTTGAAATGGACCATGTCTTTTTCATGGGTGTTCGTATTATTTTGTCACCCATCTGTATCTTTATTAGCAATTATTTCAATTGATTCTCTTATGATGGCTTTCTGGTAATTATTTGTACGAAAGATAATTTTTCATTTATTAAAATCTACTTTTTATAGGTTGAATTTGAGCTAATCTTGACAATGCAGTATGGGGTCTATTGAAATACTAATGAAGACGGCCTTGTAATGGTTGAAAACGTTCTAGATTTTTCTGATGTATTTTGAGATATTTTAAATATCTTTATATTATATTTATACACCTAAAAGTAATTTCTGTACAATTATTTGTGATTTATGTATATTTTAATTATTTAACTCAAGGTGAATATAGCAGTAGAATTTTAATTTTCATTTATTGACTGTTGTCTCTGTCAACTTTTTTTTTTTTAACTTTGATATAGGTTCAATATCCTTTTTACTTTCTTCTGCCTTTACAAGAAGAAAGTATTGGATTCGTGAAAATTTTCGACGGATTTACACGTTTTAGGAGTTAGAGATTCTGAAAAACATGTTTTTACAAAATGTCTGTGACTCTGTCTGTCGGTCTGTCTGTATGTATGTGACACAAATTTTGTGGGCGCTCTATCACAATAACTAACGCACGGAATTTAATAAAAATTTATATTCAGTTAGTCTCTGATATAAATTGGTGCTGATTAGTTTTTGGTGTAAATCACTCAACAGGTGGCGCTGCTATGCAGCATTTTCACGATATCCACAATAGATCAATCTCCAGAACTAATGCACGGATTTTTATCAAACTTCAGATTCAGTTAGTCCTTGACATAAATTGACGTTATATACATTTTGGTGTAAATCGCCCAACAAGTGATACTGCTATGCAGCATTTTTTGCGATCTCTTCAATAGCTCTATCTCAAGAACTAAAGCTTGAATTTTCATCAAACTTCAGATTGAGGTATACCTTAATATGAATTACTGCTGTTTATGTTTTGGTGCAAATCGCTCAACAGGTGGCGCTGTTATGCTGCATTTTTCAGAATTTCCACTATAGCTCTATCTCAAGAACTAATGCACGAATTTTCACCAAACTTCAAATTCAGATATACTTTGATATGAATTGGCGCTAAATTTGTGTAATTTCTTGCACTATTTAAATGATTTAATTGACGTGATTTATATAGAAGAAAATTTTGTGATGGCCACAACGTAACTAGTTTTATAGAAGTAAATATTTTGATGATGTCATTGCATAATTTATTTTCAATTTTCTTGGATTTTTTCCATAGTTTTCCTTCTTGTCGCTTTAAAAACGAATTGTATCTCAAATGATCGTAAATAGGTTAGCGTCTGTACTGAGACATATCATAAAAATAAATGTAGCTGTGGCAGAAACTCTAAGCTAAATGTTGGGGATCGAAGATATAACAAATATTTAAAAATCTCCTAACGCAACAGTATCGTAAGTTACTGCAGAATGTCTTATTAATTTATAGAATTCCGAATCAAAACAGTTCAACAAACACTTCTTAAACAAAATGTTCCTATAAGATTGGAACATCTTATAGGATAGGATATCATATTGGATTGAATCATATGATTTGCTTGTCTCTAATATAGTTAAAGTCATATTTGAACATTGGCACAATGTAATTTACTGTTATGTACTGATAATTTTTATTTGCGTATTAAAGAAGAAAAGGAATTTGTTACTTTTTGTAAAACTAAGAAAGTCTGAAATGTTTAATTTACTATGTTTCATAAAGAAAATGTTCTTTTAAGGATTGCCTTAGATGGTTTGCTTTTTCCAGTAGTTAGCGTGATTTTTGAATGTTGACAGATGTCTAATATGCTGTTGCGGACTGAAACCTTTTTTACTTTCTTCTATCTTTACAAGAAGAAAGTATTGGATTCGTGAAAATTTTCGACTTCCGGTTTCCAACGGATTTACAAGTTTTAGGGGTCATTGATCCCGAAAAACATGTTTTTACAAAATGTCTGTCTGTGAGTCAGTCTGTCTGTCTGTATGTGACACAAATTTTGTGGGCACTCTATTTCAAGAACTAATGCGCGGAATTTAATAAAAAATTATATTCAGGTAGTGCCTAATATAAATTGGTGCTGATTAGTTTTTTGTGTAAATCGCCTAACAGGTGACGCTGCAAAGCTGAATTTTTTGCGATTTTCGCAATAGCGTAATCTCAAGAACTAATGCACGGATTTTCGTTAAACTTCATATTCCGTTAGTCCTTGATATGAGTTAGTGCTGATTACGTGTCGGTGTAAATCGCCCAAAAGGTGGCGCTGCTGTACTCATTTTTCACAATCCCTGCAATAGCTCTATCACAAGATTAATGCACGAATTTTGATCTAACTTCAGGTTTAGTTAGGCGTTGACACAAGTTGTTGCCAATTAAGTTTTGGCGTTAATCGCCCAATATGTACCGCTGCTATGCTGGATTTTTCACGATTTTCGCAATAGCTCTATCTCAAATACTAACGCACGGAATTTCTCCAAGCTTCAGATTCAGTCAGATATTGACATAAGTTGTTGCTGATTAGGTTTTGGTATAAATCACCAATCAGGTGACGCTGCTATGCTGAATTTTGCAGGATTTAAACGATTTCAGCGATAGTCATATCTCAAGAACTAATGTACGGAATTTCATATCATTAGAAATCTTATGACCGGCATATGTTGCCATTTAATTTTGAGAGTGTGATAGCGAATTTCGAAGTATTAACATGTATGAGATAGAAGAAAGTTTTGGGATTGGCACATCCGACTAGTTTATTGAGGAGAGAAAAGAATAACTTCTGTTACTTTTAAGTAAAACTAAGGAAATTCAGAGTATTTAATCACACAAGCACATCATAAAGATAATATTCTCAAAAGGATTACAAGTTTGCTAGCGATTTGCTTTTTGCTATAATTGTGTGACATTTAAACGTTGGCAAATTAGTGCAGAATTTACTATGAACCACAATTTTCTCATGCAGAAGGGAAAAGGGAATAAACTCAAGTTACTTTTTATAAAACTAAATAAGTCCAAAATGCAATGCATACGATTACATTGTACAAAGAAGTATTAAAGAGATTTAGAAAAAAAACCATTTGAAAGAGGAAATATATTAAAAATGTTTTGTACAAGAATTTAAATAAATGTTACAAAAAAACTTTAATCTTCTTTCCATTCTGATTTAGATAGTTATTCTTTAGTAAATAATATTTAGAAAATAAGCAAACATTATGCTGCAAAAAATAAAAGAAAATTAATCTAACAGAAAGTTCACAAAGACAAAAATCCAGTCCTGGAAATTAATGTAGCATATTTTCTTTGTAGAAAGTCTTGAGGAAAAGTAAAGACTCATATTTCTGATCACGCTGAAGGTTATAGTACATTAAGTCACATGCAATGAACATTTAATTCGATAAAAGAAAGAAACCGGGATAAATACGATTATTTTTATAACTTTGTTTTTTCACAGAATTACGCGCACGAATACTCTCTGTAATATACAGCAAAATGTTTTCATAGTATTTTTTCTTTTCTATTCACCAAAAATACGTGCTATATAAAATAAAATTTAAAAAAAAGCCACAAGGAGGGAAAAGCAAAGTTGAACATAAATGTAATTTTCTTTTCAGAAAGACTGAGTAAAGGGTGGGCAAGGCCCGGTTGCCAGCGGTGCTGTATAGAATTTCAGAAGGTTTCAGTACATTAAATCTTATTGAGTGAACATTGAATACTATGCTATAAAGAAATAAAGATAAAAGTGACTATTTTTATAGGGCCTTATTTTTAACAGAATTTTGCGCACGAATACTCTCTGATATATGGTAAAATATTTTTTTTATCTTCCCCTTTTCTCTTTTGTAGTTCAATAAAAAATCATATTGTGCATTTGTTACAGGACTAAAAATATTTTATACAAGAAATTAATAATACTTTTTTAATTAAATTTTTCTAGAAGGGCGTCTTTTACATTTAAACTAATCTTAATTATTTATTAAAAGAAAGTTATTTTTAAGGATACAATGCTACGCGTATGTATTCTGTGGAAAATGTCTGGATATCTGATTTTCTCAGATTTGGAAAACTATAATTTGTTTTCTGCATATTTGATTATAAAATGAAAAATAAAGGAGAGAATCTAAGAGAAATCTAAGAAGAGATTCTAAACATACATTGAGATGCGTAATAATAAAAAAATATCGGTATACTAGTGCGAGTACTTCGCACTGCTATCTTCGAAATTATTTTATCATATTTTATTCATCCATTTTTAATTAATTGCAATTGTTTTTATCTAACAACGTGTTTTCATGAAATGTGAATGTATTATGTAAAAGCCTATTCAAAAACCTTCCGAATAATACATTATGTTTTGTTATACATTTTAAATGCGTTTTGAACAAGTAATTTAGCACAAATAAAGATACTTAAAGAGATTGTTTTTTTCCATTCGTGTTTTGTGACAATTCTGTTACTTTTATACACATTGTAGTCCTGCACGGGTCGGGTTATATCCGACTTGAAACCGTAAATTCTACGTGAAATCAACCCAAAACCCGATCCAAATCGAACCGGATACACTTCAATACGAAACCGACCCAAAATTAATCCCTGTTTTATTACGACTATAAAAAAATATTGTTTAATTATATCTTTAGTACCAATGTTAGCTTTTATGTAAAAAATTAACATAGAGGCTCATTTATTTTGAAATACATAGTTTTGTCATTTTGGAGAATACTGAATCCCCTGAAAAAACGGCTTACTAAGCCAGACTCTCAATAGTAAAAAAACTAATCCGAAGCAAAACCGAAACCTAATTAAATGGAGTAACCCACAGTACCCTCGAGTCGATACGGAACGGAAAAACTTACTGCCTACCCGATCGGTTCCGAACCGCAGACGGTTTTGTATCGGGTTTCGTTACTGTAAATTCGGCCTTGTTGCAGAATTCTAATCTACACCCATTTATATTCTCATTGTTAACAATACCACTTGCAACGAGTAGTACATATTGATATACGTAATGTTTTGAGGTGTTCCAGTGAAAAAACCAATACAGGATTCGTCAAAATCTCTTTAAAACTGAATGTAATGAACCTTAACACCATACTAAAAATTTGTGGGGATTGGTTAGTTTTTATAAAAGAGATCTTTCCAATAATAAAAAAAAAGAACATGAAAATCGGACCATCCATTCAAAAGTTCTGCGTAGATATAGATAAAAATAAAAAAAAAACCCTGGAAAACATGAATTATACTTTTTCAGAATTTAGTATCGCTCCGTATAAAATATAATATATATATATATCTGTATATATATATATATATATGTATATAAATATGTAACGAATTAGCCGCTACTCCAGTTATGGATCTTCTGTCGTGGCGTCGGTCAGTGCCCGACCGATGGGCCAGAGGCGTGAACCGCGGACGCGTGCGTGCCGATTTCTGAGCGAACTCTCGGAACTGCTAGCATAGTTAGGTAGTCGCAGGCCGTGAGTGGTATCCGGGAAATCAAAGTCAGATTAAGATAGTAGTTGTTCCAATAAAGACACAGTTTTTCCGGGGACCTGATTTATTGTTCCTTTGTTACATCCTTTTGAGAAATCAGGCCCCTTGTGGCTTGAGAGCTGCTACTTTACTTTATGGACATCGGGCTTGGGAATTGTGTACCGCCAAGCGATACTTAAGAGAGCCGAGTGACGTGGAGTTAGTGCATTCTTTTGATGGTAAAAAGCCTCTGTCCGGGGACCTGTGCATCGGTATAAATATGCTGTATTTCGCATTATTCCTTCTAGGGGCCGTTGAAGTCAAAGGAGGCGTCTTTAAACTATAATTGGTCGTTAGCTGAATGATTGACTGCCCGGGATAAAGGCTGTGGTTTGAGTTGGCCGATCGAATGCAGTAAGACTTACAAATTGCACGTATTCAGCAAAAGTATTCTTATGAGATGTACCAAAACGATCTTTGAAAGTTATAAAATGGAATGCGGGAAAACTGACTTAACAGGGGCAACTTCATTCAATCAACTGATACACAATTACAAAAGCATTTTAAAAGTTTTAATTTTAATTTCTAAATTTAAATTTTAAAGAGGGACAAAAAAGGGGATTTTAAAAAGGGGCTTAGCTTTTATCGTTTCATATCCCCCCCCCCCCCCACTAAAACAAGAGCCACAGTGCTCGCCTGCAAGACCTGTGGGTCTTATCTCATAAATTTTACCCAGGTTTTTTTTCCGATTTTTATTTGCTCCAGCTCTCAAGTCAATTGGACCTATTTTTACATTCATATGTCAAGTTACATAAAAATATTGTTCACATAAAAATATTGGTTACACTAAAACATTGGAATTCTTTAAATGGTGCTGCAGCAAAATAATAAGGGGACAGTCTCGAGACATGGGACCTTTAATTACACCAAACTGTCTCTAAAGCAAGTCTTTTGGATGTGTTTTGTAAATGTCTCTGTGTATTGTCCATTGAGAAACATCCTTTTTTGGTGTAAAATTGTAACATTAACATATACAGAATATATAACATATACTAAAATACTCAAAGATAAACATACTGAAAACTATATAACATATTCAAATGTAAAAAATATTTACAAATACAAAATATTCAAAAATATAAAAATGTTCAATAATACACAATATTCAAAAATATAAAATATTCAATACTACAAAATGTTCAAAAGTATAAAATATTCAATAATATAAAATGTTCAAAAATATAAAATATGCACTAATACTATCAACACAAATATATGGTCCACCAAAATGCACTTTGGAAAATTTGCATTTCTAAAGATACTGAATTTTCACACTGAGATAAAATAAAAGTAAAATACACTATAATACTAATAACAACAAACACATTCCTTCTTATTCTACCTTTCTGTTTCGGTAGAGACTTTACTTTGCAGCCAAGGGTTATCTTTATGAAAAAAAAAACTAAGTTGTCTTAAAAAAAAAGGAAAACTATAGCTAAAAAATTATAAATATGCGTTTGCTATAATTTTCACCATGCTCAGGGTCAGTGTGACATGGGTTTTAATACTCTGAGGTGAATATCCTCCCAAAAAATGTGCCTCTTGCACGACCGAAAAAGAAAGGTGGGCAATCGACATTCACCTACAGAGGGGAAGCGAAGCAGTTTTTCCAGATTCTCCGTTCAACCTGGAAAGAGAATCTGGGAAAACAGTCCGGCTAAAGATGGGTGGCCACGGAGCGGAGGACCCCTTCATCTGTTACAAAATAATCATAATAATATAGTTATAAAAAAAAAATAAAAATTCTAACAGTACTTTTAAACTGTCACCATCATTCTACGCCGCTGGGGAGTTGAGTTACACGCCCAGCTGGGTCCTCGTCCAAATGCTACGAGCAAGGGGGACGACAGGAAAGCAAAAATAAAAAAATGAAAGATGAAAGAGATAGATTGGGTTTTATTCATGGTTGAGTTTAAGATTTTGAGGCGGGTGGTAGTATCTTAACTTGGATGAATGGACAATTTCGGAATTTCTCTTAAAATGTGGACTGGGTTTATCAATTTCAAAGGATACATCAGAAAGTTGTTTTAAAATGGTGTATGGGCCAGAGTATGGCGAAGTCAGTTTACGGGTATTAGGATAATGAAATTCTTCATACATCACAATGTCACCAACTTTAAACTTTACAGGAAGGAAACGAGCATCATAACGGGCTTTATTCTTTTTATGGTAAGCAATTGTTCTCTCTTTAGCCAATTTTCTAGCTTCCTCCACAGGGGGATAATAACTATTATTTGGTAAACGAGGATCATAGGGTAATTTTCCTAACAATAAATAACTAGGGGTGAACTGGGTTACAGAATGGGGAGTATTATTATATTCATATAAGACTTCATCTAAAAGCTTAATCCAGGGTATTTTCTTGGTTGTGGAATTGACTTTACATTTTAATCTAGTGACAATAGTCTGATTTAGGCGTTCAATTTTCCCATTCGTTTCTGGGTGATGGCTGCTTGTCAATCTGTGTTTTACATTGTAAGTACGAAGAAATCTTTTAAACCTGGAAGCTGTAAATGCTCCATTTCTGTCGGTTAACAATCTATCTGGTACTTGTATCTGAAATAATTGCTTCAAAATGTTTGTATAAGTTTCGGTAGTTACACTTTTTGAAGGAAAACCCCACACATAGCGAGTTGCATGGTCAACGACTAAATGCAAATATTTTTTTGTAGAATTATAATAATTAAATCCGCCAATAGAGTCTACTGCTAAACATTCAAAAGGTATATCTGTTGGGGGCATTAATTGCAATAAGCCAAATCTTTTTTGCCTACATTTTTTGTTTATCTGACACGTGTGACAGTGTTTTACAAAATTTTCAATATCCTGATTAATGTTAGGCCAATAATACTGCGGAGAGATTAAATTTATCATCTTACAAATTCCAGGATGGCCAAATTGTGTGTGGATTTTTTCTAAGAGGGGTAGACGTAAAGACATGGGGACCACAATCTTATACAAACTTTTCTTTTTAATTACAACAACATCATTTATCTCAGTGTACTTTTTACCATCAACTGTTACATTTTCTTTTTTCTGATTGTCTTTTACTTCATTCAAGTCAAGGAGATGTATAATATGGGGTAAATTTTCTGAAACAGGTTGTCTAGATAGCATATCAGCTTCAACATTAGTGGAGCCTTTTTGATATTTAATTTCATAGTCAAACATACTAAGTTTTAGGGACCAGCGGAAAAGACGTCCTCTTAAATTTTTAACACTTTTGAGCCAGGTAAGTGCGCGCATCGTCTGTATGTATGACAAATTTTTGACCGTGTAAATAATGATAAAATTTATCTAAAGCATCCACAATCGCCAAACATTCTAACTCAGTAATTGCATATTTTTTTTCATAATCGCGAAGATTTCTAGAGTGATATGCTATAGGATGTAATGTTCCTTTTTCATCAACTTGTTTCACAACACACCCCACTCCATGACTTGATGCATCTACAGACAAATGACAAGGTGTTTTGGGATCAAACAACTTTAATATAGGTTTTTCAATTAAAGCATTTTTTAACTTTTTGAAAGAATTTTGACAATTTTGGTCGCATACATAGGGGACATTTTTCTTCAACAAATTGTTGAGAGGGTATCGAATGTTAGCATATTTTGGAATAAATTTGTGATAAACATTTATAGATCCCAAAAAACGTTGTAATTCCTTTACATTCGTAGGTGGTGTTAATTTCTTAATTGTCTCTATATTAGGGTTGTCAGGTGTGATACAACCATTCGAGACTTCATATCCTAGGAAATTAATTTTGGATTTAACAAAATTACACTTTGACAATTTCAGTTTAAGGTTTTCTTGGACACAGATATTAAATAAGGTCTCTAAATGACACAAATGTTCTTCTTCATTTTGGGAGAATACAATAACATCATCAAAGTAACTACAGGCAAAGTCTATTTTGTATTTATTAAGGATTCTTCTGAGGGTACGGTTAAACCAAGCAGACGCGTTTTTCCATCCGAATGGTAAACGATTCCACTCATATAATCCAAAGGTAGTGGCAAACGCCAGCTTCTCCGTATCTCGAGGGTGGATAGGGATGTGCCAATATCCACTGGCCAAATCAAAACTTTGGAAAAAACTTTAGCATGTGCCAATTTATCTAACAGGGTGTCTATTCTAGGTAAGGGTTCTGCATCTGTTTTTGTAATGGCATTCAATTTTCGAAAGTCAATACATAACCGGGTTTTCTTCCCTTCTTCACGTTTATACACCAAAGTTACGGGTGATGAATAAGAGGAATAACGTTTTTTAATGCAATAAATTCTGAATTTGGTCTTTAATTTCTTCTTCTTTCTTAGGGGAAGTGCGATATGCTCTTAAAGAAACGGGAGGTCTGATGTTAACTGTATTCTCTGGGGTTCAATGTTTACACAGCCTACATCATATTTATCTTTAGCGAAAATACAGACATATTTGGCTAGAAGAGCAGGTAATTGTTCCTTGACAGTCTGAACATTTGGCACATGTTCAGTGGTCTCGAACAACTCCGGCTCAAAATTTTCTTCGAATATCTCTGCATTTTTAAGTGTATTTTCCATTTCTGGCTGGTTAGTATATGTTTCTGATAAATGTAAGGTATGATGGGATGAATTTGTTGAAATATTGTCCATGAGAGGTACTTTCTTTTTCTCTTGCGTGATTTGCATTTTAACACAGTCAATATTCAATTTAAACAGTTTACAGTGTGGTAGCCCAATCAAAGCATAAGGTAAGTGATTATTAATTATAAAAAGTTCAACATTCTTAGAGATACGTCCTAATTTCAAACTAACAAGGCATTTTTCTTTCAAAGCTAGAACACCTTGTGTTTGTGTGACCGATATACTCTGCTGAACTTTACATATTTTTAGGTTAAGTTTGTGGGCTAAATGACCAGGAATCACACTGATTGAACTCCCTGTATCGATCAAACAAGGTAGTGAGTCCTCACTTTTTACATCAGTAATTTTTTGACAATTTCTATTTGATTGTTTATAGCTAGCTTTTTCTTTTTGTATATGTCCGGACATAAGAAACCGCCATTGATTACTAGATATATTTTCGGATGACTCATTAGCTCTCTGATCTGGGTTGGGGTTCGCAAAGTTCATATTGGGATTAGGGTTTGGAACTGCTAAGACTTGTTGTCGAAAAGGGCAGTATTCCATCCAATGATACGCATTTGGTATTCCTATATTAAGACAAACTTTGCATGGGGAGGGTGGCAAAGTGGTCTGGTGATGTACATTCGGTCTCGGTTGAACATTTGACGTCGGTCTAAATGTATTTTGAGGATTTTGTGTTTGATTAGATGCAAAAGGTCGAATGTTGGGTGTTTGATAGGGAACTGTAGTTCCATTGTCTGTTAAAATTCTGTCCTGCCTCATATGGGGGTCGAAATGGTCGCCATTGTCGGTATTGATTGGGGTTTTGTGGGCTTGCGTCAACTTTGATCTCATTTCCTTTTCTGTCCAGTTGCAGTTTGCAAATTCTGAATACTAATTCACGCCATGAAAGTGTAGTTGAGGGGTTGCTTGCAATAACTAACTTTTGCATTTCTAACGGCAAGCCCTCCGTTAATCCTTCCAAGATAAGCTTCTGGCCTAACCCTAAGGTTCTCCCTATTTTAGTCTTTTTCTGATAGTATTCGTTCAGGTCCTCTCCAATTTTGTATCTAATACGGGAAAAATCAGTTAACGAAAGAGTGTCAGGAATTTCGTAATGTTCATTGAACAAAGTGACAAATTCGGACCAATGCAGCACATTTAAACAATTATTAATGTACAACGTAAGTGCTATGTCTTTTAAGTATTTCTGTATGTGCCTAATTTTCCAGAAAACGTCTTTTTCCTGTTCTATACAGACACTCTCGAAATAGGCGAGCCATGGTAACCAATTCATACATGATTTAGGCGAAAACGCAATAATATCAGGTTCTATGGACATTTTCGGCCTAGCGGTTACTGAGCTGTGACCAGACCCAGCTTGAGCTGACACGGTCTGTTCATCTAATGTTGTTACATTATGTGTCTGTGTGGCAACCCCAGACTTCTGACTATCTTTCTCTTCAGGGTTAAGATCTGCACTCTTATCGCTACTCGGGAGCGGATTTTTCTCATTTCCAGAGTCACTTGACTTATTTTCTAAGTCATTCACTTCGTTGGCAGAGGTTGGGGTACTCATGTTGAAATACAAAATATCACAGGATTACACAAAAATATAAAGCACAATTTAAAACACACAAAAATAAAAATGGAAAATTTTTCAAAAATTGCAACACAAGATTTGTAAAAAATGGGCTTAAATCTAAATAAAATTCAAATTTGATACATCATTTTTTTTTTCAAATTGAGATTAAAAAAAAAAAACGAACTTTGAAATAAAATTTTAAAATTCCAAAGATTTAAATACTGTCTAAATTTCAGTAACTTAATCTCTTTTATAACAAAAATTAAATAAAATAAACCTTTGCTTATTCTATTTTTTACTGTTAAAATGACAAACAATTAAAAATATTACCTTTTAAAACTGTATTCTTGTTCTCTTTTTTAATTCAAGAATAGATTAAATGGTCTTACCTTCAACAAATCTATTCAAGCCCAGCCTTACATATCCACAAACAAAACAACAAAAAAACGATCTTCATAAAAATTTCAACGCATTATTAATTAAAATTACTTCCGGTCTGACAGGAATCATTTTCTCTCTTTTCTTCTTAACACAAGTCAATGAGTCCTATAAAACGATAAAAGCTAAGCCCCTTTTTAAAATCCCCTTTTTTGTCCCTTTTTAAAATTTAAATTTAGAAATTAAAATTAAAACTTTTAAAATGCTTTTGTAATTGTGTCTCAGTTGATTGAATGAAGTTGCCCCTGTTAAGTCAGTTTTCCCGCATTCCATTTTATAACTTTCAAAGATCGTTTTGGTACATCTCATAAGAATACTTTTGCTGAATACGTGCAATTTGTAAGTCTTACTGCATTCGATCGGCCAACTCAAACCACAGCCTTTATCCCGGGCAGTCAATCATTCAGCTAACGACCAATTATAGTTTAAAGACGCCTCCTTTGACTTCAACGGCCCCTAGCAGGAATAATGCGAAATACAGCATATTTATATCGATGCACAGGTCCCCGGACAGAGGCTTTTTACCATCAAAAGAATGCACTAACTCCACGTCACTCGGCTCTCTTAAGTATCGCTTGGCGGTACACAATTCCCAAGCCCGATGTCCATAAAGTAAAGTAGCAGCTCTCAAGCCAAAAGGGGCCTGATTTCTCAAAAGGATGTAACAAAGGAACAATAAATCAGATCCCCGGAAAAACTGTGTATTTATTGAAACAACTACTATCTTAATCTGACTTTGATTTCCCGGATACCACTCACGGCCTGCGACTACCTAACTATGCTAGCAGTTCCGAGAGTTCGCTCAGAAATCGGCACGCACGCGTCCGCGGTTCGCGCCTCTGCCCCCATCGGTCGGGCACTGACCGACGCCACGACAGAAGATCCATCATACAGACCCATCATACAGTCAAACCCTTAGTTGTAATTAAAAAAACAACAGCAGTCAAACCAAAAAAGACAAGATCTACTGAAAAGGCCTTAAATACCTTTGCGAAACTTACAATCTCAGCTACGGAAGAAAACGCATATGATATGGATTTTTTTCATGCCCAAATCACAGATGAAATTCAAAACCACATTTTTAACACTCTCCATGAAATCGGATCAGTTAAGTGGTACTTAATTCATACAGTACGGTTCCAGCGAAGCATTGAGGATGCCGAAGAAGGTCAAACGATGTTGGGCTAATTCAGATGTGACCCCTGTGCAGAGCATATTGAAGAAACAGTTAGAGACCATCTGGTCGAAAATTTACAAATGATCAAAACGCTGTTTGAAGAATTTGTCCAACTCGGATCGGGCTGGGTGCTAGACAGAATTATACACGCTGAATTATGCTTTGCGCATTACAAATCTTTAGCTGGAAGCATTTTCATTGAAACTCCTAAAAAACTTGCTCTAAAACATGCTCTCCTCAATGTTCAAAATTTCACTGATAATAAGTGCCTTATTTGGAGTCTTCTCGCTCACAAAAAGAAGATCGAAATTCACCCCGAACGCGTTTCCAACTATACACCTTTTGAAAGTGAAATAATATTAGACGATATCCCTTGTCCAGCCCCCTACAACAGAATTAAAGATATCGAAGATAAAAAAAACCTTAGAATAAATGTGTACTCTTACGATGAAGAAGAAGAAGAATTTGGAATGCTTCATATATCAAAACGAGTTCATCAAGAAGCTATTAATTTGCTATTAATTGGAAAAGAAGATAACAATACACACTACATCTACATCAAAAATATGTCACGACTCTTTTCCCATCTCACTAAACACGATGGAGAAGTCTACTTTTGCTACCGATGCCTCCACCGCTTCATGACACAAGCACTTCTAGATAATCATCTACAATATTGCTCAGAACATGCCCCTCAACATATCAAGATGCCCGATCCTGAGAAAAATATTTTAAAATTTAATGGATATCAGTTCCAATACCTAACACCTTATATTATCATAGCTGACTTCGAAAGTCTCCTTGTACCTATCCCCACAAAAGAACCTGATACTAACACTTCTTCCACCATTCCAACATAAAAACATGTTCCTGCTGATTTCGAAAGTCTCGACGTATCTACCCTCACAGAAGAACCTGAAACTAAACCTTCTTACACCATTCCCACACAAAAGCATGTTCCTTGTGGATATGCATATATCATAATAGATCAAGATGGAAAAACACACAAGAAAAAAATTAAATCCTATTTAGGTCCAAATGCAGTATCAGATTTCTTGGAAAATATTTTTAAAGAACGAGATGAGTTAGCTGAAATAATGAACATCATCAAACCTATGAAATTAAGTAAAGAGGAAGAAAAAGCCGTTAGAGAAGCTACTGTATGCTGCATCTGTGATCAACCCTTGGGACAAAAACCCTGCGTGACCATGATCATATCTCAGGTGCCTATCGTGGAGCTGCGCACACGAATTGTAATCTCCAATACAAACAAACTACAGTTATCCCAGTTATTTTTCACAACTTGAAGCATTACGACGGTCACCATATCATGACAGAGTTAGGAAAATTTAAAGAGTATTCCATAGACGTCATTGCCAATACTATGGAAAAGTACATCTCCTTCACCATAAAAAAAACAAGACTGTCCCGTAAAACTTCGCTTCCTCGATTCGTTCCAATTTCTATCTACATCTCTTGAAAAATTAACTGAAAATCTCCAACCAACAGACTTCCATCTCCTTAAAGCTAATTTTCCTCAAGATACAGATCTCTCACTCCTCACTCGAAAGGGAATATATCTATACACCTATTTCACAGACTTCCAAAAATTCGACAAAACACAACTCCCTCCACCTTCAGCATTCCACAACGACTTAACAGACGAACCCATTTCCACAGAAGACTATCAACATGCACAGAATGTCTGGGAAAAATTTAATATCCAAAATCTTGGAGAATATCATGACTTGTACGTCAAATGTGACGTCCTTCTTCTCGCAGACATCTTTCAAAACTTCAGAAAACTCTGCTTAGATTCCTACAGAATAGATCCCACACACATGTTCACATCTCCAGGACTCTCATGGCAAGCCTGTTTAAGGATGGCTCGAATACAATTGGAGCTTCTCACAGATATTGATATGCTCTTGTTTTTCGAGAAGGGAGTAAGAGGGGGTATGAGTGTTATTACTAAACGGTATGCTAAAGCAAACAACCCTGATACCCCTGATTACGATAAAAAATGCAAAACAAGCCATATCATGTACTGGGATGCTAACAACTTGTATGGGTGGGCTATGTCCCAGTATTTACCTGTAGGGGAGTTTCACTGGATCGAGCCATCTGAAATAGATATAAATACCATCCTCTCCCACCCTGATAATGCTGATTATGGTTATGTCTTGGAGGTGGACTTACATTATCCTGCCAATCTTCACCATCTCCATAACGAATATCCATTAGCACCAGAAAACCTCCACATCACTGAAGACATGTTATCTCCCTACGCAAAATCACTATTAAATAAGAAACCCTAGAAAGGAAATTCCAAACTCTCACCTAATTTAAAAAACAAGAAACATTATATCATCCACTACAGAAATTTGAAACTCTACCTCCAACTTGGTCTCGAACTCATTCACATCCACAAAGTTATAAAATTCAGACAATCACCTTGGTTAAAACCCTACATAGAATTCAACACTGATAAGAGGAAGCAGGCTGCCAGCGCTTTCAAGAAAGACTTCTTCCAGTTGTTGAACAACTCAGTTTTCGGTAAAACAATGGAAAATCTCCGATTAAGACGAAATATTGAGTTGTGTAACAGCGAGAAGAGGTCAAAAAAACTTGTTGCCTCTCCAGCATTCACCAGCTTTAAAATCTTCAATGAAGGACTGGTAGCTGTCGAACGAGTCAAAACTACATTGACTATGAATTGGCCAATCTATGTAGGGTTCGTAATTTTAGACCTCTCCAAACTACATATGTACAAGTTCCACTACAACATAATCAAGAAACACTACCAAGATCGTGCCCAGCTGCTTTTCACAGATACCGACTCACTCACCTACCACATCCAAACAGATAATCTACTAAAAGACATGCAAGAACATCAAGACGAATTCGACTTCTCCAACTTACCTAAAAACCACCCTCTATACTCTGAAAAAAATAAGAAGACAATAGGCAAATTGAAGGATGAGATGAGCGGGAAAATTGTTTTTGAATTTGTAGGAATTAAGGCGAAAATGTATAGCATCCTCTCGGAAAAAGGTGAGAAAAAAAGAACGAAGGGAATACCCACCTCTACCGTAAAAAATAAAATTAAACATCAACAATATTACGACTGTATACATCGTCTGAAAACTCTCTCTACAGTAAGCAATAGAATCCAACAAGATCACCAAAAATTATATACCATAGAACAACAGAAACTAGCACTCAGTCCGTTTGACGACAAGCGTTTTATTTTAGAAGATGGTATAAGCAGTTTAGCTTATGGATATAAAAAACGAGAAAAATGAAAAACTGAAGAAATGAAAAATTGAAGAAAAGAAAAAAAAAGAAAATTGAAGAAAAGAGAAAAAAAAGTGAAGTTCAAGAAAAAAAAGTGGGGCGCCACATAATAAGAAGATGTGGCGGGAGGTGGTGGGACCCCATAAACAATAATATATATATTTTTAAACATATATTTCATTTCCAGTTTCCTTCTATTCGAAATCAAAAAGAAGAAGACTGTTTCCAAAAATAAAATAATATATTCAATTTCATTAGCTAAGAAATTTTATAATAGTATTCATAAAATTAATTTTTCTACTGTAAAACTTTCTAAGATAGCTTGTTTACAATTTTCAAGGTTAAAATTTCAGTTACAAAACATGTTTTCGAGATCAGACCATGACGTCACAAGCAGGTGAGGTTTTTCATTCGAAACCGTGAGAAAGAATTTTTTTTTCAATTTGTGTCAACACCAGGTGCAGTAAACACGAACTAAAAAATTGGTTTGAATATGACGTCAGAGAAGGTTTGTGTTAGTTCAAATTTGCGTATGGCAACACAAGCTCACTGGATTTTGTTGTGAAAAGACGCATCTATTTTCTCTCTTGGAAAAATGAAACGATCTAATGGTTCTTCTCAGAATGGTTGCGAGAAAAAGTGTAAAAATGAATTTGATTTAGAAGAAGTTTTTGAAAATTTGGATGATGTGTTTCAAGACATGGATTTCAACAAATTAATTATGGACTTATCTGATGAATCCACCTCTTCGATTGCTGTTGAGACTTCGTCTGTGCCAATCGTTGATGCAATTCCATCAGTGTCATTATCTAATGGAAATGAGAAAACAATACCTCACTCTCAATCTGTGGACATAAATGATGGCTATTCGAATAAACGAATCAGTTTAAAAGAACTTGGGAATGGTATATATTTAACTTGTGAACTGTTCAAAGGTTCTGTGATAATTCCCATAAGAAAATTTCTTCGATCTTCTGAAACTCAACCGCTAAGTGCAACAAAAATTGGTGTTTCTATGAATTTAAAATCATGGTATCGATTCGTGCAGAAAATATCAGACTTTAACTTGACGTACACTTCATCCTCTTTCATTGCAAACAACTCCATCCTCGTATTATCTAAAGATGGTATTGCTGAAATCAGCAGCATTCAGAAAGGCTGTTACATTCAATTAGATGAATTTCAACTTGGAAATTTAAAGTGCCATCTGAGTTCCTTTAATGAAAGTGTATTGACATTTCTCTATGAAAACTATTTACCAACCCTAATTAGTCATAAACTTTCACCTACAGAAATAGGTGATGAAGATTTTTCTGTGTTGGAATTACGTATCATAGCACTGATAGAACAAGAATTATGCCAGGTCTTTAAATCAGAGTATCTGTGCAGCGGTTGTATTTATAATTAACCAAGTTAATTTAGACACGCTTGTATAACAAGTAGAAACTTAGAAAAATTTGCAAACTTAGGTGAATTATGTCTATTATCAGTAAAGTTTGAAAATGTAGCTGATCTATTTGTACGACAAACACAAACTGTTTCACGATATTTCCTAGAAAATTTAAGTTTCAATGTGTTAACGGGTGTTCTGTTCAAAACACCTGATGATTTGTAAATTTTGGAAAAAATAAACTGGTGTATCTCAAACGGTGTAATTAATGTGTCAAAATAATTTATATTTTTTCTTTCAGGAAAAAATAAAAAATCTTTTTTCAGGAGACATCAACTTTATCGATGAAATACAAATCTTTGAACAGATTTTAGAATAAAATAAATCTTTTCAAAGATTTAGTCATACATTTCCAAAAAGATGAGAAGAAAGTTAAAAAAAAATATTGAATAAAAAAAAATAAATAATGTGAAAAATGTATAAAAGTGAAAAAAAATCTTTGAACAGAATTTGAATGAAATTTTTTTCAAAGATTAAGTTATACTTAAAAAAAGATCAACGTAAAAAAAAAATTTCAAAGTGAAAAAAAAAATTTTTTTCAAAGTGAAAAAAAAAATCCAAAGTGAAAAAAAAATCCAAAGTGAAAAAAAAATTTCAAAGTGAAAAAAAAAAATTTCGAAGTGAAAAAAAAATCAAAGTGAAAAAAAATTGTTTAAAAATTATTGAGTGAAAAAGTAAAGTGAAAAAAAAAGTTTAGTTTAAAATTACAAGATGGAAAATAAATGTTTCTTTTACGTATAAGAAATTGTGACTTTAAGAAAGAAACATGACACATCAAATTAATGAAAAGTATTTATTTATTTATATAACTTCTGCCAACGAATTACAGGAGATTTCAAAGCAGTCCTTTTAACTTTACCAATCGGTTTAACATTTTTTATAGGTGAATGCACATCATCTTTCATAGTTAAATATTTATTCTTGAAAAAATGTTTAGGTGTGTTCGTAGAATTCAGTGCTTTTAAAAATTCATCTCTTCCGAATAAATGTTTATATGATTTTCTCTGAGTCAGTATTAGACTGATCAAATCAGTTAGATTAGACTTGGGAATTAATTTGTCTTTATAAATAATCTCACCCCGATCATTCCAGCGTAAAATATCTGGATACGTTTTCAAATATTGTAAGTGTTGTTCAGCTTGTTTTTGAACACCAATTGGGATCATTTTTAAAGTATTGTCTTCAGAGTTTGTCGAGTTTTCAAGAGTTCCAACTTCAACCGGTTTTGAAGTTTCATCCTTTTCTGTAGCATCAATTTTTAATGGTGGATTAAAATCTTGTAAATTCATTTTTCTTTTTAACAAGTCGTAATACAATTGAAGTTTTTCAAAATCTTGCAAATCGCTGTTCAAAACTTTCTGCATTTCTTTATGAAACTCGCTTAGTTGCTTTTTAGTGGGTGTATGCTTGGAAAAATCACTTTCAGGGACTAACACAAATTTCTTGCTAAATTCCATGGATAAGCGATGACAATGCGGTAACAGCAGCTGGTATTAAAATGTTTAAAAAACCACCTTTTTGAATAATTAAGCGTTTTTTCTGATAAAGGCTGCCTTTTTTAGAAGCTAATTTTCTTAGAAGATACTTGTGTCTTCCTAGCTGGTTTTTCTGATACTGTGAAATCGGTATGTTTCCCTTTAACACGTTTAAAGAACACTCACAGATGGTCTTAACCACTTTTGAAGGTAATTTTTTAGTAACTGCTTACGCAACGCTTTTGGACATGAATGAATTAGCTGTAAATCCTTGACCTGTTTACGGGTCGGCGACATTTTTTGAAATGATGAGTCGTCTGTTTTTCACAATTATTTATATTTCAGTTGATAGTAATATTGATTTTGGTACGGTAAGATTTGTGTTCGTAATCGAAGTTCTTCAGCTGTTTCATTTCTCAAATCAATTAATAAGTAGGTGAAAGGGTTTCGAGTAGCATCTAAGAAAACTTCTAAGAAAAATTTATAATTTCGTGCATATAATTGTCTTCCTAAACATGTGATTTGACTTAAATCACGTCTGTTTTTAAATACAAAAAGATAGTCTGCATTCAATCGAACATCTTTCGTTCCACTATGAAAAAAAATTTGTGTTATAAAAATAACACTTAAATCCTGATGATGGCTCCCCCTGGTAAATAAGTTTGTAAGTCGACGGTCACCACTAATTTCAGACATAAGATCGTCAAAAATAAACAATGTATTGACGCCTAAATATTCTTCATAATTAGTTGGGAAACCTTCAATGAATGTGACATCAGGTATTTCATTGTATAACTTTTGGTTGATACCGTAAAACCAAACAATTTTATCAGGTGTAGGTCTCATCGTATACGCTTTAAAGTGGATAAAATCTTTTAGAAAAAAAGACTTTCCATTTTTAGATGGCCCTGCTAAAATAGCTGTGAAGGGGTGTTGAAGGCTCGGAAAATCCATGATGAATAAAAACAGACACAAAAGATATGCTATTTTATAAGAAAATTTTATTGATAAAAATTCACATATACATGAAACCGTTTGGCAACAAAATTATACACTCTTTGATCGTTACATAAATTTTCAGATACAAATTGGGACAGAAACGTTTTCAGAGATTCACCTCTGCATCTACAGATGAGGAAAAAAATTGTATATTGTCCACAAACAGCTGTAATATTTGTTTGTAGCGTCAATGGGTTAAAAATCACTCGAGAGAATTCTGAAGTAAAGTCTGAAATAGGTCCTTGATAAAAGTCTGGAGTGTTTCCATAAGAATCAAAGAATTCTACTCTTTTGGGTGAAGCTATGTAGAAAGCAAGCCAATGACTACCTGGTTGATCTGAGGAATCTACGTTGCATACAAAACAGCAAGGATATTGCGTAATCTTATTAGGAAGCATGTCACTGGGAAACACATCTAAAAAATATTTCTTAGTGTGTTTGTTATGAGATAAAATGTCTTTAATCTGTTGAGAGTTCATTCTCATTTAGTTTGGAAAGTCACACAACACATGCCTTGACTTGGAAATTTCAATAATGTTTTCAAATTCTGCATAGATTAGAACAGAAATAGTTGATGAAAGTGCAGAAGAAAATTTAATTTCAACTCTTAAATTTCCTTGATGTTGTAAATTTAGGTGTGGACCATCACATAAATCTGGACTTAAATCAAATGCATATAAGGTGCGTCCTTTAGCATAGTCTTCTCGAGATAGATAATTTCCGTTATCTCGATTAAATCCTGGAAACAATCGATGGCAAGCTGCTATGTAATTTCCTTCGCTAAAATTCAATTCTAAAGGTTTGGATGGTATTGGTTGTCCGTCAATGCAAATACTTAAAAAGTTGACGTTGTGATGATTAAAGAAAAATGGATTAAGATTATACTGTCCATTAATAGCTGAATTTTCTAATAATCCTATAATTACACGTTTAGGCATAGATCCTAAGAATACGTTATCTTGCATAAAAGACCAGCTTCCACTAGATATTGAGAATGTTTTACATAAACTCGATCTATAGGATATTTAGCGTTAGTTTTCTCTAACGCTTTGGCATGTCCGATAGAAACACCCGGATTGTCTTTTACCTTTCGAATAAACAAAGAGGCGTGTTGTAACACCACTTTATAATCAGGGGTTTTATCTCCGTCTTTATCTGCCATCAAACAAAAATTGGGTTTGCTGCGTGTCATTTTAATTTTCAAATCCACCATATTCAGTAAAAGTCGATTTTGTTGGAAAATATCACAATGCAAAGGCACTATCATGTCCAACACTTTACTTTTTGAAGTTAATTCATATCTTTTATGAAGTCCAGGGTTTGTGGTAAGCGTAGGGTTAACTTCATCCAAACTTTCATCTTTGAAAAAACATTCGCAGGAAAGTAAACTTTTCTTAGCATCTTCTCCATAATTCAGCAAAGTCTCAATGTAGGCACGGTACGGGTAAGTGTTACTAGAGGAGGAAATCACTCTTTCGTTCAAACTCACATCTACTTGAGAAAACAATGCTTGTAAAAATAAATTAACAGGTGCTACGGGTGCCTTGTCGGGTATAGGTGTTCCATCAGCATTGGTCAACTTCACTTTCACGTAAAGGTAAGATGCTGACAAATCGATATAATCTTCACTGTTACCTGCAATGTTAAACTCGACGGGGCCACTCTCAGATATAGTAGCTGGCGGGTGATATTCTACAAAGTGTCCTTTTTCTATAGCAGTTTGTGTGGGTGGAATCATAAAAAGTCTAGTTCAGATTTGACGCAGGGTGGAGAATCTTTATGAATAAGACCAGGCATCTTTAACCCAAAATATCGCGTGCTTTCGCTTTCTTTGCTTTAGGAAGACTGAGAGAACTTTGAGGTTTCTTTCGTTTTTTATTCCTCTGACCTGATCCAATCATAGATTTCACTTTAACTGCTGCCTTGTTTGTCAGATTTTTCCCTGCTTCCCTAAATCGTCGTTTAGCTGCTGTTTTAATATTATCACCTTGCGAAATATCGTTTAATACATCTACACCTGTATGAAATAACTGTTTTCCGACGGCTTTGGCACCTGATTTAAATAAAGGTACAGCTGCGCGGAAAAGTGAGCGAAAAAGTCCTACGAAACCATATCCTTTCTGAAAAGTAGTTCCTTGATAATAGTTCAATCCGCTACCTGTCTGATGTGTATAATAATCTTCGAAAGATTGGTTGCAGCATTGGTAAGGTACAAGCATTAGAAAGATATTTTTGACGAAAATGTAGTTTCACAATCAACTTCCCGCGATCGAATGACACTAAACGTCCCGTGTGCGTCCTTATAACAGTTTTAATCGTTTGACAATTTTTTCGAGTCACTGGTATGTAATGAGGTCTGTCAAACACCTCATGAATCATATCTCCGTCTTCCCCTTTAACAGGAATCACTCGCAACAAGGGTGCAACTGTATCTCCAACAATCTGAGGTTCTACAATATCACTGTACAGGTAGAGTAATTTAAAATCGGCGTGTGGGTCAGCGATAAAGGGACTTTCAAAAGTTGACGAAGGAGCTGAAACATTTGAGACTACTTCACCTGGTGGGAATCCTAAACATTCAGCTAACCAGATAAAAATTTTAATTGTGCATATTTCTTCAAAGAAACTTTCACTTTTTTAGTGTGTTTGTTGTAGCTAATTGAAATTCTATCGTTGAATTTTTGATAGTTATCACTTTAATGATATCATTCGGAGATTGATAATATCCTGAAGGAATTCGAATTTTTTTCGTGTCACTATCATCATGTTCATATTCGTTACCGTTTCTAGGTCTTCCATCAGCCAATTCTAAACTGTTACCTAACACATATTCATACTCGTTACCGTATTCCGTAATATTACGCCATGTATGAGGGTAAATCAATTCTGTTAAATCAACCTCCCATTCACCTTTCAAATCTAGAGGCATAGGTAATCTAGTAAAATAATGAGAAATTTTGTTTTCTGGAAAATAGTTCATTGAACTGTCAGAAGGTAACGTAACGTAGAACGACATGATTATAAATGATCATTCGCTGCAAAAATTGTGGGTTTTATAGAGAAAATAAATTTGAAGAGGGTATCCACTGATTAAATTTAGAAGGATAACCTTCAAACTTAACTTGATATTCGAGTTGCCCTTTTCTTTTACGTTTTTTCAGTATTTTTTCAATATCAAAATGGTTTTTAGGTTGAACTTTTTGTAATTCTTCTGCATAAAAAGTTCCTTCAATAGGTTCGTCTAACAAATCTTTTATTCTGTAAACTGGTGGAATTCTCGTTACACACTCTGTCACTAAAAACTGTTCTTCTGTCCAATTTGTTTCATATCCTTTTTCGAAAGTCATTTTATGTTTAGAAACATGTACTAAGTCTCCTGAATTAAAAACGCAAGGTTTTCTTTTCAACTTAGACATATCTCCGTAAATGGAAAACCACACTTCTCTTTTATTATCCTTATTCACTTCACTTGGTGTTCTCTTAATAGTGGTGTGGTAGGTGTGATTATAACTGTCTAAAAATTGATCCAACACGTCAATATATCTATAGGTGTGATGTGCTGCAAAATATTTCCACATTTTAGTTTTCAGGGTGCGATTAAATCTTTCCACTACACAAGCTTTCGTGTTGTTAAAAGTTCTAAAAAATCGAACACCTTGTTGTTTTAGAAACTAAAAATTCTTTACCCGCATCAGTATTCAAATACTTTGGTTTTCGTGTTGCGAAAATGGATTCAAACACTGCTACTATATCTTCGGCACGTTTCGATTTCAAAGGATAAGCCCATGCATATTTAGAAAAAATATCGATGCAAGTTAAAATGTATCGAAACCCGTCATTTCCCGTCCCCTCATATAAGAGAAGAACTTTATTTTTTCCCGCTAGGGGGCGGTGTCGGACGGGGTGCGGTGTCGCAGGGGGTGTGGGACCGGAGGGGGTCTAGCAGGCGGTGCGGGAGGGGAGACGGGGCCTGAGGGGGGATGGGAGGAGGGATCATCCCCAATCCCCCTGCTGTCCCAGAACTGTCGTTTTCCTGCTACTATCATGTCTAATTGAGATCTTCTGCAACTGGTTTGCCATGCATTTCAACCATCGATTTGGAAATTCATCGGTTCCCAAGACCGCATCCACTGCTATAACGATAGCTTAGGGGCATTTTCGTAAGTAAGATCAAAAACCACATTTAAACACTACTATACAAGAATAATAACAAAGGAAATAATTCAGTGAATAATTTAAAAATTATATAAGATATAATAAATTTTTAAATAAATATGCGGAGCCTTTGTAAAATTTACTAACAAAATATTTCAGTTTAAAAAAAAATACAGCTAAAGTAATGCTTTTTAAGTTTTTTTATGTTTAAAAGAGTCCCGTCTAAAATCAATATGATTATAAAAAAATTCTATAAGGTATATATAGAATAATCACGAGACATCTCTTAACCGTTCACAAACTGTACTATCGTGTGTGAGTAAATCTGAAGTCATGATAGTCATAACTATCTATACCCTACCCCCTCCCCCTCGAACACCCCTTTCATTTTTCGCTCAATTCATTAGAACTTGATTTATAAACAACTATTTTCTCAGTACGACCATTATTTTCGTTCTCAGCTCTCTCGCTCCGGGAAATTATGTTCTAAACACCCACTTTGACAGCATTTTTCTTTCAATATAGTTTGTTTTTATTAAAAAATCGACAAGTACGCACCATTATATAGTTTCTGAATAAGAGAATCTGCCATTGGGATGCGTTTCAGAACAAAAATTAATTTAAAATTCAATCAGAAAATAAGCAGTTTTGATTTGAATATACCCATAATGAAAGTGAGATAGCCATTCTGTAGCATTTCAATAATCAAGTACTGAACTTCAATTTGGATACAGCCCCTAAAATGTGTCCATTTTAAAATGATTTCTCTGAAACTAATCGTACGAATTTCATGAAAATTTGTTTTTTGACTAATTGAAGGGAGTAGAATTTATTTATATTGTCAAAATTGGGTTAAGCTATTAAAAAAAAAGTTCGTTTTGTATGTAGATGCCCGTCCCCCCCCTAATGCTACCAGTAACTTTCTTCTACATTTATTTGTTGCAGTGTTAGTCGGGGTATTTTCTTTTTTCCCACGACTTTACGATTCGCAGAGAATGTTAGTTAGCCAAAGCAAAGTGCTGTAGTTAAATTATTATCTTTGAGATGAGATGTAGGACCTGATACCTATACATTGCTTCTTAGAATTTAGCTTAGGAGTTCTACGGCCAAGGGTATAGGAGAATAAATGTCTTATCTAAGAACGTACAATAGAGTTCCCTCTTTGCGCTTCAGGCATATATCCAGACCCTGTAGACCATAAAGAATCAATTTCATAGCAGGGATGTCCGTTGTTATGTTGTTTATCACTTATGTGACTTTGACTGTGCCCCCCTCCCCCGCCCCCCTAACTGTATTTTTACAAATCTGCTTTTTATTATACAGCTTCAAAAGTTATGTTTTTAACCATCGCCTTTTTCTTTTTTTCTAAACTACATTAATTTTTTAATGAATCCTTATTTGAATGTTGAAACGTCTAAGACTCTAAGTAATTATTAATGTTGCTATTATGTATTTTCTGTCTTGCGAACACATAGTAATTTTAAAATATACTTTAAAATTATCCCACAAATATGTATGCGGTATTATTCTTTAAAAGAATCTGAATTGTATGTTTAGAAAAACCTGAATATTTTGAAGAAATTGAGTCGAGCCTCATTTAATGGATTTTTTACGTGTCTGGCCTGTTTTCACTGCTTTTTGTACGAGCCGTGCCGGGCCGCGAACTGTGAAAATATAAACGGGCCGGGACGGGCTCTGGCTGAACTTTTAATTTTTTCATCGGGCTGCGCCAAGAAGGCTTTTGTTCGGGCCGCGCAGGGCCCGGACCTGGAAATTCCGTCCCGTGCAAAATTCGGAACGTCGCAAAATTGGGACGCTACGCATAAATGGGTTAAAAAGTAGCTAAATTAAAATGTAGTAAAATGTGTGAAAAAGAACCTGCCTATGACGAAATCCCCTTTTAATGCGAAAAATATATTGATCCATGTAAAATGAATGTACTAATACGTAAGACAATAATATATAATACATCTACACCTGCTAAGAAGGGAACTTGTCTATAATGCCTTTTTTTCTTTCCTATGCAATGCCGTCTTAGAAGATTTTACTGTATAGGATTTTTCAGATTTTTAAGTCTCCAATACATGGAATATGGATCAGTTATATTAATTATAACTGAAACATTTGCATGCAACAAATAGCGATTCATTAAAAAAAAATAAATATCGCAAACTTCTATAAAAATGAAATGTATAAACATGATAATAAAAAGCATAGATAAGTATTTTTGGTCAGAACTCCTCGTACAAGACAAATTTTTAACCAAATCGACGTTGTTTCAATCAATGTTCAATGTTCGTGAATCAATCAATGCTTTGTATAAATTCCTTAGGGCCGGGCAGGTCTCGGGCCGAACTTTTAGCTGTTATGCCTGGCCGGGCCGTGGCAGAACTTTTAATGCTTATACCGGACTGGGCTGAATTTTTTGTCTATGGATCCCGGGCCTTGAAATTTCGGCCCATGCAGACCTCTACCATAGACTGCATAGCACAGAGACCTCCGCTCCAAAATACTGTTCCTACTACATTTCTTTCTATATATCCTATAGTAAGCTACATTGAT
This sequence comes from Maratus speciosus, assembly GCA_963932465.1. Classification (NCBI taxonomy): domain Eukaryota; kingdom Metazoa; phylum Arthropoda; class Arachnida; order Araneae; family Salticidae; genus Maratus; species Maratus speciosus. Next base: position 247,661,364 of record OZ010792.1, read on the forward strand.
TTTTTAATGGACCTCTATTTGTATGTAAATATCTGAATTATTATTAATACCATTAATCCATTTACACGGTTATAAGACTTGAAAATCTTAAAAATTCTATATCAAAAAACCTTCTAAGGCGGAATCACACTGGAGAGAAAAAAAAATTGTTATAGTTAAGTTCCTTTTTTACCAGGCCTGTCGCTCTTGCAAATGTATTATTTATTTTCAAACGGATTATTATATCCATTTTGAAGATCCACCGATCAAGAAATTTTTCCGTTTAAAACAGGATCTCGTCATACACAGATTCTTATAACAAGTTCTACAGTACTGTATTCCCACCTCTAGAAATAAATGTGTACTACTATTCTTTAATAAGAATTTTAATTGTAGAATAATGGTAATTAAAAAACGTATATTTTTTCGGGAAAAAATGTTGACCTAAGGTAAATTGTTCCTTAAACAGATTTTTGCACGAGTCAGACTGGGACAGGGCAATGGTTTTCACACAAGCAGGGGCGACCAAATTTCTGTCATTGTAGACTTCTAGGAAGAGTAAAGCACAGGCCCAGAAATAAGTCCGGTTCGGGCCAGCCCGAGCTTTTTGCACCGATTAGATAGGGATTCGAACTTGCAACCTTTGTATTCGGAATTTATGGACGAGTGTAACAATTTAAATCATATGGAGTTAGTGGAGGAATCGGAACCCGTAAAGGACTGTTATTATATACCTCATCATGGAGTTTACAGACCAGAAAAAAGTACTACACGCTTTCGTGTTGTATTTAACGCGTCAACGCCAACGACGTCTGGTTTGTCATTGAATGACCTCCTTTTAAAGGGTAAAATTCCACAACAAGAGTTATTCTTAATTATGATTCGTTTTCGAAAACATAGATATGCATTCACTGCGGATGTAGAGAAGATGTATCGAATGGTATTAATTAATCCTTCGCAAAGAGACTTTCTTCGAGTTTTGTGGAAGAACAATATTGACACGCCAGTACAAACTTATAAGCTCAATACAGTGACTTATGGGACATCTAACGCTCCTTATTTAGCTGCTCGTGCTCTTAAGCAATTAGCTCTAGATGAACAAAAAAACTTACCTCTAGCATCGTCAGTCGTCTTAAATCGTCAGTCCTTATTTAGCTACTCGTGCTCTTAAGCAATTAGCTCTAGATGAACAAAAAAACTTACCTCTAGCATCGTCAGTCGTCTTAAAGGACTTTTATGTAGATGATCTTCTTTCCGGGGAATCAACTCTCGAAAAAGCTAAAATCCTTAAATCACAATTAATTCAACTTTTGAATCGTGGAAACATGAAATTGCACTGTGCAAATCATCGAGAATTATAGTTGAATCTCATACTAGGGTTGCCACCGAATATAGTTTCGATGAGCAACCAGATTGTACTTCAGTAAAAACATTGGGTGTTCTATGGGAACCACAGAGTGACTGTTTTCTGTATAAATTGAAAATTCTTAACAAGGAATTTTATAGTAAACGAGATGTTCTATCTCTAATTTCAAAAATATTTGACCCGTTAGGATTAATTGGGCCTGTAGTAACAAGGGCTAAGATATTTATGCCGAAGCTCTGGTTAGCCAAAATCGATTGGAATGAGCCATTATCGGATTTTCTGAAGAGAGAATGGAATGATTTTCTATCCACCCTCTCAGAGTTAGAGAGCTTAAAGATTTCTAGATTTGTTTTTCGTGAAGATCGCATAATCATACATGGGTTTGCTGATGCCTCTTCGTTAGCCTATGGAGCTGCAATTTATGTTCAGTCTTTACCAGTTGAAGGATCTCCTGCTGCGAAACTATTGTGCAGCAAATCCAGGGTCTCTCCTATAAAAACAGTGTCGATTCCTCGCTTAGAATTATGTTCTTGCCTCCTATTAGCCAAACTAATTCATAAAGTTCTACCGTCACTGGACATTCGAATAGAAAATATCGTTCTCTGTAGTGACTCCACGATCTCACTTGCTTGGATTAGAAAACCACCCCATTTGTTAAAAACATTCGTGAGTAACCGAGTTGCCGCTATACAAGAACTTACAGACTCTTACAAATGGCAGCATGTGACATCGGATAATAATCCAGCTGATGTAATATTTAGAGGACTGGACGCTAAGGAACTTTTAAATTGCAACCTTTGGTTTTGTGGTCCGAATTTTCTTCGGGACAAAATTCAGCATACAGAAAAGAATCCAGTAGATCTAGAAACTAATAGTGACTACGCGTTAGAATTCAAATCAGTTCAGGTCATTAACCTCGCAGTTCAGACTGAAAATTCACTGTATTAATTAATAATTGTTTGTTTACTTCGACTAATAATTTTTTTTAATTAATTCGTATTATTAGTTATATTTTTAGATTTATAAACAATTGTCAAAATACTAAAGAAAAAAACAGTGGTCCTTTAGCAATTGATGAGTTGAAAAAAGCGGAAGTTGTCCTGATTAAACAGGTACAGTATTCTACATTTTCTGACGAGATAAAACAACTGAAGAACGAGAAGAGCCTGTCAGGTAAAAGTAAATTAAAATTTTTGAATGCATATTTAGATTCTGCAGGAATTATCAGAGTTGGAGGTTGCCGAGACAACTCCAGTCTGACCTATGAAAACAAACATCCTATTGTTTTACCCTACAATAATAAATTAAGTGAAATTATTTTTGAATATTTTCACAACAAGTTTTTCAGTGGCGTACCCAGGATTTTATTTCGGGGGGGGGGGGGCTGACTTAAATTTTCATAAAGTTATAAATATTGCAAAACACGTTGAATTGTGTTATGAACGGAAATCATTTTTGTCAATAAGGCCGATGCCAAAGGGGGGAAAGGGGAGGGGCAGGGGTGACTTTGTTCCGAATTTTCCGAAAATTTGAAAAAAATTTGTTATCAGTCCGAAAATTCAGACTAAAAAAAAAATATCGCGATTTTTGACAAATGGCCGCCGAAAAAAACCAATTTCATCATTCGTTCGCAAAAAAATATCCAATTTCTTTAAATGATCAAACTTTAAAGAAACTTTTTCTTTAAACTTTCTTTCTTTAACTTACTTTCTTTAAAAAAAGAAACTTTTTCTTTAAAGGAAAAACCGGAATTTTGTCATAGGGCGCGGATAAAATGCGAAATTTGTCAAAGGATCGCGAAAAAAAAGTCAAGTTTCGTCAAATGATCGCAGGAAAAACGCGAATTACGTCAAATGCTCGTGGAGGAAGCGCGAATTTCGTCAAATTATCCCAGAGAAAACACTAATTTCGTCAAATGAGCACAGAAAAAAACCTGAATGTTATCAGAAGGCCGCAGAAAAAACGCGAATTTCATCGAAAGGTCGCAGAAAAAACGCGAATTTCGAAAAAAAGATCGCTAAAAACACACATTCCGTCAAAGAGCTGCGAAAAAGAAGCTAATTTCGTAAAGGATCGCAAAAAACGCGAATTTCGTCAAAGAGACACGGAAAAACGTGAATTTCGTCAAAAGGCCGTAGAAAAACGCAAGTTTCATCAAAAAGACGAGAAAAAGCGTGAATTTTGTCAAAAAACCGCGGAAGAACTCAAATTTCGACGAAGAATTGCAAAAAAAACGCGAATTCCGTCAAAAGACAACAGAAAAAACGCGAATTTCTTCAAAGGGCCACAGAAAAAACGCAAATTTCGACAAAGGGTCAGTAAAAAAACACGCATTCCGTCAAAGGGAAGCGGAAAAAGTGCGAATTTCGTCAAAGGGACACAGAAAAACGTGAATTTCGTCAAAAGGCCGCAGAAAAATGCAAATTTCATCAAAAAAGACGAAAAAAGAACGCAAATTTCGTCCGGAAAAAACACAAATTTTGACGATGGATTGCGTAAAAAAACGCGAATTTCGGCAAATGACCACAGAAAAAACTCGAATTTCGAAAAAGGATCGCAAAAAAAGAAAAGACAGGGTCACAAAGAAGGCCCACAGAAAAACTTGGATTTCGACGAAAGGCTGCGGAAAAAAAGTGCATTTCGTCAAAAAGCCGCAAAAAAACCGCACTAATTTCGTCAAAAAGCCCTAAAAAACCCCCCACTATTTTCATCAAAAAACCCGCGGAATAAAGCAAATTTCGACAAAGGATCTCGAAAAAAAACGCGAATTTCGAAAAAAGATCGCTAAAAACGCGCATTCCGTGAAAGGGCTGGAAAAAAGGCTAACTTCGAAAAGGATCGCAAAAAACGGGAATTTCGTCAAAGGGACACGGAAAAACGTGAATTTCGTCAAAAGGCCGCAAAAAACGCAAATTTCATAAAAAAACGCAAATTTCGGCAAAAATCCGTGGAAAAAACACAAAATTTGACGAAGCATTGCGTAAAAAAACGCGACTATCGGCAAATGACCTCAGAAAAAAACGCAAATTTCCTCAAAGGGCTGCAGAAAAAACGCAAATTTTGACAAAGGATCGCTAAAAAACACGCATTCCGTCAAAAGGAAGCGAAAAAACACGAATTTCGTTAAAGGATCGAAAAAAAGAAAAACCAAGGTCACAAAGAAGGGCCACAGAAAAACGTGAATTTCGGCAAAAGACTGCGGAAAGAAGCGAATTTCGTCAAACAGCAGCGAAAAAACAAAAAAAATGCGACCATTTTCGCCAAAAAAACGCTAATTTCGTCAAAGAGCCAACGCGAATTTCATCAAAAAGACGAGAAAAAAAAGTGAATTTTGTCAAAAAGCCGCGGAAAAAACGCAAATTTCGACGAAGGATTTCGTAAAAAAAAGCGAATTTTGGCAAAAATCCCCCCCAAAAAACTCGCGGAAAAAAGCAAATTTCGTCAAAAAGCCATGGAAAAAACAAATTTCGACAAAGGATCACGAAAAAAAAACTCTAATTTCGTCAAAGGATCGCGTTAAAAACACATACAAATATCTGTGTTTATTATTATATGTATAGTTTTTAAACTGAAATAATATACTGAACTAAATTTTTAGAAACTGGTTAGCCCGAACCCAACTTGCAGGAATGTACACTCAGCCTGAAACTGACCTGAAATGAAAACAGAGTTAACCCAAACTACAACAAAAATAATTAGCGGCAGGAAGGGATTTCCTCTTCTTCACCCCTCTGCTGTAACCTTTCAGAAAATTTGGTGTGAATTTCAGAATTTTTTTTTTACTCAGAATCAAATCTCGGGAGAAGGGGGGGAGGGCACGCGTTCGATCCTGAGACCGTCCCACATCGAAATATGTTGAAAAGTGTTACTGGTTTTTTTTAATATACTTTCTTTTAAATAAAAGTCGTTATAATTTAAAATCTATAAAATTGTTCTTCCAACCCCCAAAACTAAATTCTGGCTACTGTTCTTGTTTAACAATAAATTAATATTATAACAAACACAAAATATTTTTTGTATACAGAAAATATTTTTATACACATACATAAAATAAAGACTTTGTTTATTATTTGTGCATTGCACAAGTAATAATAAGGACTTTAATCCGTTCCAGAGGAAAAATACTGGCTGCAAATTTAAGACAGAATAGGATGATAAGTGGGAGGGTGGGGAACGTTACCGACCTCCAAAGATGTATTTGCAGTCAAACAAGAAGTCACTGTGTATCTTACAGATACGAGAATGTAATCGAGTGTTAAAAACAAAAGTTAATGAATATCATTCACAGTCAGCTCTTCTGCGCATATATAGTGCCTGACTTCCGACTTAGCCAAAATTCTGAAGAGATTAAGCTATGCACAAATATGGGGATGACAAAAAAGACATGTGCGATGCATGACAAATATATATATAATTGAATTGATCTAAAAAGTAAGAAGTAAATTTTTTTACGATTTTGGCAGGTAAAAGAGGTTTAGTCCCCTCAACCCTCCGCACCCCCATATTTCGGTGTGACATGGAGATGCCACTGAAAAAATGAAAGTTAATAAGCTACTTTTACAGTCAACTCTTCCGCACCGGATTTCCGATTTAGCCAAAATCGACTTGAGATTAGCTGCGGTGTTACTGTGCATTAACATACTTCCGCATTGACAATCTTGGCGCCGCCGACTATGACAGAAATAGAAAAATCCTTAACTTAAACTACTTTTAGATTTGTCGAATTCATTTGTAGGTCGCTTGAACTGAGCATATATGTTTTCATTTAGCGAGTAAAACAGGGATGGAGCTATTTTTCAGTCATTTGAAAATGGATTTTGTGGTCTTAAGTAAATTTGGTCGCAGGACTGAGGAGGGTATTGGATTAACGAGAAAAACAAATTCGTAGCATGCCAGAAAATAAAACAAATTTATCTGAAAAAGAAGGAATATCAGCCCTTTTTTCATTTCACTGCGATCTCTTCAGAGGTGGAATGGAGCTATAACCTCATAACCCCCGTCCCCATCGACTCCTTTGGTGTATGCTGGGGCATCATTGTGCACTATCGGACTAATCAGAATAACTGCGTCGCAGAAAAAAAAATAAAAAATTAATCTCAAAAGAAAGAAAAAAACAGGAGTTTTTTTTTTCATTTCATTTTTGATTATTTCAAAAGGGGGCCTGTAACCCCATCAGCCCCTTCCCCTCATTGGGTATACTGTGGTGTAACTGTGGGCTGATATGAGACTAGCCAGAACGTCTAGTTCGTTGTATTGCAGAAAACAATTGCATTACAAATTTATCTCAAACAAAAAGAAAAATATCAGCACTTTTTTCACTTCATTTTCGACTATTTTGGGAGGGGGCTGTAACCCCAACACCCCCTTTCTACTTCTTTGGGTATAATGTGGTGTCACTGTACACTAATATGGAACTAAAGAGAAGAGAGCGGCTAGTCTGTTGAATGATAGAAGAAAAAAATGCAAATTTATCTCAAACAAAAAGAAAAAAAGCAATATTTTTTTTCGACTATTTCTGGAGAAGGGGGCTGTCAGTCCATCAGCCGCCTCCCCTTCTTTCGGTATGCTGTGATGTCAATGTGGACTAATATGGATTTAACGAGAATGACTATTTCGCTGTATGACAGCAGAAAAATTACAAATTTATCTGAAACAAGAAGAAAAAAATCAGCCTTTTTTTTCATTTCATTTTCGACTATTTAGGAAGGGGGCACCCCATTAGCCCCTTTCACCTCTTTGGGTATAATGTGGTGTCACTGTGCACTAGTATGGAACTACAGAGAAAAGAGCGGCTAGTCTGTTGAATGATAGGGGAAAAATGCAAATTTATCTCAAACAAAAAGGAAAATATCAGCACTTTTTCATTTCATGTTCGATTTTTTGGGAAAGGGCTGTAACTCCATTAGCCCCCTTCTACCTTTTTGGGTATAATGTGGTGTTATTGTACACTAATATGGAACTACAGCGAAAGGAGTGGCTAGTCTGTTAAATGATAGGGGAGAAAAAGCAAATTTATCTCAAATAGACAGAAAAAAATCAGCACTATTTTTTTATTTCATTTTCAACTATTTCGAAAGGAGGGGGCTGTAATTCCATCAGCAATGTGGGCTAATATGGTGTTAACGAGAATGGCCATTTTGCTGTATGACGGAAGAAAAAAATTACAGATTTATCTTTCAAAAGTAAGGAAAAAAACACTTTTTCATTTAAATTTTCGACTATTTCTAGTTGGGAGGGGGCTGTAACCCCATCACGCCCTTCCTACTTTATTGGGTATAATGTGGTGTCACTGTGCGATAATATGGAACTAAAGAGAAGAGAGCGGCTAGCCTGTTGAATGATAGGAGAAAAAAATACAAATTTATCTCAAACAGAAATCGAAATCAGCACTATTTTTTCATTTCATTTTCGACTATTTCGAGAGGAGGGGGCTGTAATTCCATCAGCCCCCTCCCCATCTTTGGGTAAGCTGTGATGTCAATGTGGACTAATATAGTGTTAACGAGAATGGCTATTTTGCTGTATGACAGAAGAAAAATTTGCAGATTTATCTTAAAAAAGTAAGGAAAAAACACTTTTTCATTTAATTTTTCGACTATTCTTGGTTGGGGGGTGGGGGGGGGGGCTGTAACCCTATCAACCCTCTTTCTCTTATTTGGTGCGAATATGGACTAATGGGGAACTAACGAAGAACGCGCATAGTCTGTTGAACGATAGGGGGAAAATGCAGTTAGCAGACAGAAAAAATTCAGCACTATTTTTTCATTTCATTTTCGACCATTTCAAGAAGAGGGGGCTGAAACTCCATCAGCCCCCTAACTAATATAACCTGGACTAATATGATGTTAACGAGAATGGCTATTTTGCTGTATGGCAGAAGAAAAAGTTACAGATTTATCTTAAAAAAATAAGGAAAAAACACTTTTTCATTTCATTTTTCGACTATTTCGGGAGTAGGAAGGGGGGGGGGGACTATAACCCCGTCAGCCTCCTTTCTCTTCCTTGATGTCAATGTGGACTAATGTGGGGCTACTGAGAATGGCTAGTCCGCTTTATGAACGAAAAAAATTTCCAAAAAGAAGGACGAAAAATCAGCACTTTTTCATATCACTTCCGAAAATTTCGGGGGGGTGGGGGCTGTAGCCCCATAAGCCCCCCCCCCCTTGGGTACGCCCATGAAGTTTTTCCATCTAGGGCCACAATCCTTATTACATCATGTCAGGCAAAAATATTGGGTAATAAAAGGGCGATCTTTAGCGCCTAAAGTAGTTCATAAATGCATAACCTGTTTCAGAAACAAACCAAATAAGTGCGAATCAAATAATGGGAAATTTGCCTTCAGAACGAGTAAACCCTAGCCCACCATTTCAAAAATGTGCGATTGATTTCTGTGGACCCTTTATGATTAAGTATAAAAATCAGAGAAAGGGCAATTATAATAAAATTTATGTTGCAATTTTTGTTTGTCTCGCCACAAAGGCAATTCATTTGGATATAGTAACAGATTTAAAATCTGAATCCTTTATTGCCACCCTGAAACGATTTTTCGCTAGAAGAGGTAAAAACACAACTATAATGTCAGATAATGGAACTACATTTGTAGGTGCAAATAAAGAATCGAAGAAATTACATGGCCTGGTATGTAAACCCGATGATTCTTTGTCTAATTATTTGGCCTCTGAGGCTGTTAACTGGAAATTCATCCCTCCTCGTTCACCCAATTTTGGTGGATTATGGGAGGCTGGGGTGAAATCCTTTAAATATCATCTCAAAAGAGTCTTAGGCAATTCTCGAGTCACACTCGAAGAATTTTAAACATTAACCACAGAAATTGAAGCAATTTTAAATTCTCGATCTTTAGTCCCTTTGTCGTCAGATCCAAATGAAAATGAAGTCTTGACCCCAGCACATTTTTTAATAGGCCGACCAACTACTTCAATTCCTGAACCGGATTTGACCAAAATTAATGATAATAAGTTGTCTAACTGGCAAAAATTAACCCAAATGACCCAACCTTTGTGGAAAAAAATAGAACACAGAATATTTGGCTAATTTACAGCAGCGAACAAAATGGTACATTGAAAAAGAAAATCTAAAAGAAGGATGTATGGTCATCCTAAAGGAGGATAATTTACCTCCTGGTAAATGGGCATTAGGTCGTGTCCTTAAAGTAATACATGGCTCTGATAAAAAAGTCGGAGTTTTACACATCAAAACAGCAACAGGTATAGTTACGAGGTCCGTCTCAAAAGTGTGTCCTCCTCCATTAGATGATTGCTGATTTCTATTATCTTAAAACATTTAACTCATTGCATTATTATCATCATTATTGTATATTTTTATTTTGAACATTTTATTATGTATATCAAGTTAAAATTGAGATAACAGAACGCAATTCTTTGCTTCATTTTTCACATACAATCTAAATCTATTGTTATCGTATTTATATATTTTCTTTAATTAAATATTATAAACTTTGTTAATTTTATTAGTTTGCTATGTGTATTGAGTGCTAATTTTGATAATAGTCTTTTATGATATTCAAGTGTAACCACTGTTTGCATTATAATTTATCTAATTCTCATTTTTGAAAAACTTAAGTGTATATAAGTGGCATATTTGTAATTTTTTTGGAAACTAGTGTATATTGTTTTTAGAAATTTAATTCCTATTGTTCGCAATTGTTTATTGTTATATTTAGTATTATTATGTTAAATGTTGACACATGTCAACGGGGACCGGTATGTTACGGCTTCTCTTAACCTTGGCTGTCTCGCGCGCCTCCATGGCGCATCCTTCTGTAATTTAGGTTTGGCCGTTTGGCAACCTTTAAGAATAGTTCAGTTGTTTGGTTTTCGACGATCTCTGCGGACCTATGGTCCGTTCGCTGGATCCAATATTCTTCAAATAATGTATATAATTCTTCGAATAATGTATAAACTGTAAATAATATTCTTTGTATATAAAGTAAATTAAATCAATAAGTGTAGTTAATGAACCAGCGACTATGGGCATTTCGCTACTCGCACCATTCGACACTTGATACCTGTTTTCTAGTATATACCCCCCCTCCCCCCTAAGGATGTCATCAGAATTTGCAGAAGTGATTTTTTTAAGGATTTCTTGAAGAAAATCCTTTAAAGTGCATTGTTGAAGCTCTTGATATTTTAGTTTAATAAAACAATATCTTTCTTTCAGTCTAATTAGACAGAAAACTAAAAGCAAACTATGAACTTTATTTGAGAAATCTACATTACTAAAAAACTTAACATCCCTCAGATATATAATAAAAGCGGTGAAATCTACACAAAAGCAAAATTAGGCAGTATTGTAACTCTAAAAACTGTAGCGTTTTGCAAAAATTAATAATCGATTATATGACATATTCATAGGCAAAAGGAATTTTTGTAATCCAATAAATATCTGCCTAAAATATCTACATTTTTTTTTTCGCACGAAGAGAGGAAAAGGTCTTTGTAATTGTACAAAACTATGTATGATTATCAAATATTAGCGGTAACATGCATCATTTGCAAACAATAGGTAACAAAAATTAAAAATGAAAGTAGATTTTTTGGATTTTTATGTAATTTTTTTCTGCAAGATGTTGAAAACAAGCTGATTTCTCAAATTTTTAATAACGAACAATTCGCTTGGTGAAGAAAAACAATGTAAAGGGTGTTCTAAAAATCCAAAATACTATTTTCAGACAATTTTTTCTTATTTTTTTCTTAGACATATGAAATTGGCAAGAGCTATTATTCAGAAACTACGAAATTGAATAGCGTTTTCCATTTATTGATAAAGCTAAAGTATATTTAAAATAATTTTGTCAAATTTAACGTTTAAAGCATATTTTTGGGGTGTAATTGCTTAAAAAAGGTCGTCATGAGACAAAAATCGCTTATAACGCAAGTGTTGTGGGAAAGATAGATGTTGTGTTTCGGAGATAGGAGGTGAAAGAATATCATTGTACAGTTATTTTGTATATTGAGATTCTAAATATAATCCAGGAATCATTTTTTTAGGCTCGATCGTATAGTGTTCATTTAACATTTTGTTGCGGCCACAAAAGACCACTTTGACATAACAGTCATTAATCAAAGAAAATCTGAATTTACTTATGATACATATGTAAATTAAGAACAAAAAAAATAAAAGGTAAAAGCATTACCTGCATTGACACGAAAGAACCGAAAAATGATGCAGATATTTGCAGAAAGAAAATACACAGAAGAGAAATCTTCCTTGAAAATCTTTTTATTTATGAAGGAATTTTTTTTGCAGAACTTAGCGCATTTGTCATAAAATACATCTCCTATTCTTTTAGATGTACCTTTTTTTTTATGATGGACACGCACAAACTACATTCTCACTAAGGAAATTAAAATAACTTTTCCTTTGGGGAGTATGGAGGCACAGGCTTTTAGATGAATTTTTAGCATCACAATTCTACGACTCGAAATGACAGTATAATTTGAATACGAACTTATGCAGCCGATTACACAATGTTAAAGAAATATTCTTGCTCTTTTAATATCTCTTACTGTAGATATGAGATCCGTTTACTATTTCTTTTTGTAGAAGGGGAAGAGGTATCCATCCATTCTCTGCGTTCGTTGACAGAACACTTACGCAGGTGCGCGCGGACATAATTTCTTCGCAGAACGGCAAAAGGGGCAGCCATTCTGCATTGAAGTTTCAACTCAACTGCTAGTGCTGAATGCGCGCGAGCTCTCCGAACAGAGTAAAGGTGGGGTTGCTATAATCCTTGAAACACGCCAACCTTGGCGGGACGAACATACAAACGCCCTGCGTTGGCATAAAATGCAATGCTAAGGTATATAAAACTGCTTTGAATTAAAGAAAAATTGATAGATTTCACTGAGATGAGATGCCAAATAATAGTAAAGAGTTAAGAATTTTGAAATTACGAATTAAACTGATTTAAATATTATTGGTTAAGGGGTGGAGCTACAAAAGGATATGACTTCACAAATAGAAAGATATGGAATTTTCCAGATCATTCTTTTACCGGAAGTAAAGATTTCAAAACGATGTTTATGATTTTAAAATGAATGAAATGCTATGCCAGAAAGAAAAACTTACAGGGGAGAGTTAAAAAAAAAAAGGAATTAAAATAATTTTGGAATGCGGATATTAAAATTAAATGAATACAAGATTAATAAAAATATTTTCTAAATGAAATTAAATAAAAATATGGCAGTGGTTCTAAGTAACCACAACATATTACTCCGGCCTCCCCAAAAGAAAATATTGGTAAGATGGAGAAATTTAATAATTTTGACATTGAGCCAATATTTTCTAAACTATATACATATACAACATGCATATAACTTCAAATAATGAGAAACAAAATAAAAATAATATTGGGTTACATTCTTCTGACAAAGGTACACAAAGTCTTTTAAAATAAAGTTGCTAAAACTTCATTCACTGATATGTGAAATAGCAAATACAACACTGTAAAGTAAGATCAGTGTATATTAAAAGAGTGGGTAAAAATTGAAATAATGTGCACATAGACAAATAATATTATATGATATAAGTTGACATTCATATTAATAATGACTTTGAATCCATCTATATATTACAATATATGAGTAATAAAACCTTTCTATTTTTGAAAAAAAATAGCAATAATTCAAAGTAGTACCTTTAAATCACAACTCTATTTCAAGTCACAGTCGATGAACTACATTTCAATTTTTTTTAATCAATTTTTCAATAAATTACTCATCTGAGAATTTTCCATAACAAAAAATCAAAATGTAAGTAAATAGTCAAGAGAGAATATTTACACTCTCATTAAAAATATATATATAAATATAGTACTTTTTAATTAATCAACTTTTCTTAGCTGAATCACTAATATCGTGTTATTCTACAACCACAGTAATAATACTTTCGAAGAAAATAAATGCGAAGAGAGGATTTTTAAGCTCTCATAAATGTAGTACCACATAACTTTAATAACATTTGTCTTACAAAAAATTATCACACAAAATATTTATACTAAATATTCTCAAATGCTTATTGAATTATGTTTAATTCAAACATCTGTAAGAATAAATATGTGATTATTTTTTTTAAATGTAAAATACATAAGTATTTTTGTTTGTAAAGACTTAAAATAATCTTTGGAAATATAAACATGTTACAACATTTTTTCATGTAAAATACATAAGTATTTTTTATGTAAAGACTCAAAATAATCTTTAGAGAGTACCTTTGGATCCAAAGTATAAAATTTTCATGTACACAAATATTTTTTAAATTTGTGAATTTTCAAACACTTAAAAAAAAAACAATGTATTTTCAACAACTTTACATAATACACCAATAATAACAGTAGGAGTATTAGCATGTACAACTTTCACTATTATTTTTATTTTTAGATGATAGAAAGAGGTTAGTTGTTAGAACATGCATGAATTATAATTAAGAACAAAGTAACATTTTGAGTTACTCTAAAAGTCACAATAGGGAAAGGATGACATATGTACTCATATTATATTTTATATCAATAACAATTTACTTTTTTAAGATAAATACCATATCAAAATAAAGCAATCAATGACACTTCATTTGCAACTAAAATAATGAATTATAAAACTTTGATTTGATTTTTTTTAAGAATCTGTCTTAATATTTAAATCAAATACTGAAATTAAAAATTCTGAGTTATTAGCACATTTTTTTTTACAATACATATAAATTCTAAAAGATGAATAAGGTTTTGAAGAAAATATTTCAGTGAGCAACATAGTAAACAAAAACAAGATTTACATACTTTTGCAGGATAACAATTCCACAGTGTCAAGACGAAGGCGACTTAAAAAAAAATAAATATAAAAAAATACACAAATGCTGCCTGCAGCTTTGGTAGAAGTAAAAAATAAAATAAACAGTCAGTCTTCGTATTTGACAATCCAATCTAGCTAGCATAGATGAGATTTTTTACAATGGTAAAGGCATACTAAATAAAATTGAAGATTAATTTATATTTTATATTGTTTATGACTGCGAGGACGAAGATCATAATTTTTTTTTACTTTGAGTAGATTTATTTAGAACTGTAGTGGAAGTTTTACTACCAGATGCTTGAGAATACACAGAACTATGTGAATGCGAAGTTGTTTGTTGGCACTTCGAAGTGGTCTGAATTTGAGGAGAATCACAATTAGTAGTATGAGTAGGCATATGTCGTTTCACAGGAGAAGAAGATGCACTATCAACAGTCGTTTGATCATGTGTTGCACTTCTAGATGAATCAGATGGATGAAGCAATGCTTCCTTTCTTTTCTGGAGTTTCAAGATTCTGTTAGTATGAATTAACACAGGTGATGCTTGATTATTATTGCAATCTTGAATTTGAATAAGTACAGGTGAAATTATTTTCTTTACCATATAAGGTCCTTGTACTTTTTTATTAAATACACTGGGAAATTTCACATAAACAATATCATCAACTTTGATATTAGCAAATTTTAATTTTTCCCTTGATTTTTGATACACTTTTTGTCTAGAAGACTCGTTATTTTTGTAAGCTTGGTAGTATACTTTTTCAATTACATCCATTAATTTGTGGATTTCATATGCAGTGTTAAGGATTTTCCAGGAAAAATGAGTTTTATAATTGGCATAAATATCATTCACCTCCCTTCCAAAATGAAGCAGATTTGGAGTAAATTTTGTAGCTGGATGAGGTGTAGCGTTGTATATGGACTGGTGAATTTTTAAAGCAGTTGGAACATCAAATCCTTGGGAAGCCATTGTATTGACAGATGACTTTATTTGAGTGTTAACACGAGTGAGTCTCACTCAATCCATTAGCCTGTGGATGCGCTACTGTACTGTGCTCTAGCTTTATGCCAAGTTTTTTGTTGAAATAAGAAAACAAATCACTAGTGAACTGGGAACCATGATCTGTAAGAGATAACTCGGGTTTTCCATGAGTGGAAATGTAATTCAACAGAGCTTTAGTCACAGACTCAGCATGAATGCTATTCAAGGCATATAATTCAAGATGACGAGAAAAATGGTCGATTACAGTCATGACAAACTGGTGATTTCTCAAAGGACCAAGTAAATCCATCGAAACTTTTTGATTGGGAGCTGTAGGAATAGGTGCTGGAAGATATGGAGCAGTGTTTTTTTTTATGATTTTTATTTACTAAACAAATTTCACAAGAGTTGACATAATTAATTGTATCAGAAATTAGAGTTTTCCAAGTGAATCTTTTCTTTAAATTAACAATGGTTTTATGAATACCAGTATGAGTAATATGAGCAATTCTTAAAGCTTTAGCTCTGAGTGAAGATGGTAAAACAGCTCTATGTAATTCAATGTCTTCTGAAGAGAAGTGTCCATTATAACAAAGCAACACATTACTTGGATTAATGTAATAGCCATTTAAACTTTTAGATTTTTTATTAGATTTAATATCTTCATAATTTTTCTTAATTTGAGGATCTTTTTGTTGTTCAGAAAGGATGGTTTGATCAAAAATTTCTAACAATGGGTCTTCATTAAACATTATTTATAGATGGAGGGTCACTTTGAAGATGGCAGTTATGATGTTTTTTACCAATTAATACACATGGATACTGAGCAATTTCATTATGTAGGTCATTTTGATTATCAACAATAGGCAGTACTTCTTGTTCAAAAATGAGATCAGGGTTAGTATGGAGATCTTCAGTAGGAATATGAGGTGTCCTACTTAGAAAATCTGCTAACACATTATCTTTGCCGGGAACATGCTGAAATGTGTAAGAGTATTCGGATAGTTCTAACATCCAACGTGTAGTGATGTCAGCAGGAGATGTTGATTTTTTGTAATTATTGAGAGGTTTAGCATCAGACAAAAGAATGAAAGGTCTGCCGAAAATGTAATATTTAAAAGCCGTTATACCTTTATAAATGGCATAAAGTTCCAGTTTAATGGCTGGGTACTGTTTTTCAGATTGAGATAAAGTTTTGGAATAATAAGAAATGGGGCGAAGTTCATCTTGAATTTTTTGCATAAGAACAGCTGAAATTGCTGTCTTTGAGGCATCTGTATTAACATAGAAGGTCCCATTCCAATTTGGAAGATTGAGCATGGGTTTATGGAAAAAAATTTCTTGCACTTTATTAAATTCATTTTCTTGTTCAGATTTCCAACAGAATTTATTTTTAGGTTTGGCGATTTCAATAAGAGGAGTAATTAATTTAGCAAAATGAGGTATGATTGACCTGTAAAATGAACATAAGCCAATAAAACTCTTTGTCTGCTTTTTAGTTTTTGGCTTTGGAAAAGAAGTAATTTTCAAAATATTGCTTGTAATTGGAAGAATTTTATGATCAGTGAGGTGGAAGCCTAAAAAGTTAATGCTAGTTTGCATAAAAGAACATTTTTCAGGTGAAAGTGTAATGTTGTTGGCAATTAGAGTATCCAAGAGTTTTGTGAGTTTTGCAACCATTTCTTCAAACGAATTAGCGCCAACAACTATGTCCTCTTGGTATGCGTAACAAGAATCAATTTCGGATAATTGAATAACTGAATCAATTAACTGTTGAAAGTACTTGCAGCCGTCTTCAAGTCAAAAACAAGACGAAGGTAGGTAAACATTCCCCATGGAGTGGTAAAACTGAGCTTATCTTGCATCTCTTTAGGAACCGCAATCTGCCAGTACGCAGAGGGTAAGTCCAGTGTACTGTAGTATTTAAATTTTGACAATTGTACTAATAGGTTTTGAATGCGAGGTAGAGGATATGAAGAAGGAATAATAATAGAATTTAATAATCGTAGATCTAAAGCCAAACGATATTTTTGAGGTTTTGACATGTCAGTTCTTTTCTTTTTAACTAACAGCATGGGGCAATCCCAAGAAGAATTTGATCTTTCTATAATGCCAGCATTTAGCATTTGATTAATCTGGTCAAGAGCTTCTTGCTCTAGTGCCTGTGGCACAGGAAAAGGTAGGGTTTTCACAGGATGAGAATTCATCATTGAAAATTGAGGATTCACTAGGTCTGTATGACCCAAAGTGTCTAAGGATTTAGAAAATGCTTGAGCTTTATTGCACAATAATTTTAGCAAACAGTCACTTTCATATGAGGACAAGTGCTTTAAGTCAAAATCATCTGGTGACAGTTCTTGTATTCGTTGTTCTTTTAATTTCCTCAGATGGTAAAATTAAATTACAATATTCATTTTCTGAATCTAAATCAAAGGAATATTTTTCAATATCATTCTCCTCTACATTAATGCACTCACCAAGAATTGCATGTTTGTTTAAATGAACATCCACTTTGGATATATTCTGACATACAACTAAGAATAAATCTTTTTGAATTGAAGATTTAGAATGCAATGATTCATGCAAAATAAGAGCTTTACTTTTGAAAGCAGGCTTAAACATAAAATATTCAGAGGGAGAATTCAAGTATTTGACATGTAAATAAACAGAAGAATTGGGGGGAATCAATTCTCTATTTACAGTTTGTACAATGTTAGAACTCAATAATTTTTCATTACCATTTTTTAAATTGGTGCACTTTTTACCAACATAACTAATGTCATTGTCATCTTCAGATATGACATTTTTGTCATCAAAGGTAATTTTGGTATTGGTATTAGATATACTATTTATAACATTAGGATAATCAAAGTTTGTATGAGTGGGAAAATAATTAGGAAACTGAGTAAAAACTTGAGCATGACCTCCTAAATTTCTGATATTGAGATTAGCATTCATAAAAGAATTATCATAATTCATAGCAGTATTACCAACACTATTTATAAACAAACCATTATTTGGAAAACTGTAATTGCAAGGATAATTTTCATAATTATTTACCAAATGCAAATAATTATCACCAAAATTTCCATTCATATTATCAAAATAAGTACCATTATTTGTGTTAACTGATATAGAATTTTCATAAATAGGCACTTCATTGGTATCAAAAGAATATGGCACTGTTATATTGTTATTATTATTATACTGAGAATTCAAATAAAAACTGCTAGGAGACTCTTTTTGAACGTTAAAAGGTATATGTTTATCTTTAATTAAAATAGATTTAAAAGTTGGAGAGATGGTTATAGAATGCTTGTTTATAAACTCAAAACCAAGTATGGCTTCAAAATTAACATTCTTTATATCAGTAAGGTAAAAGACATGATGAAAAAAGAATTTGTCTATTTTGAATGCAATCTCGATACATCCTTTAAAGAAAACTTTAGAGTTTATAGTTGATACAGAAACATTTCTAGATAAATATTTATAATGGATTTTGGATTTAATGCTATTAAAGCATTCATGATCCAACAAACTTAGAGTTGAGCCTGAATCAATGAGAGTTGATATCTCATTATGTTGAACATTCATAATTATACATGGAAGTGAATAAGTGTTATCAAAAGAGCTGCAAATTACGTGTCGTTGTTGTACACAATCCTCAATTTGAGAAGAATACTTTGACGACAAAGAATTTTCAGAACAGCAAGGTCTGTTCATTTTTTGCACCATTGGTGATGTCTGTGTAACAGCGCTTGAAAAGGAAGTAGTTGAAGAAGAATTTTTGTCAATGTGACATTCGCTTGAATTGTCACAGGAGTGTACTGACCCTAACGAGTAAGATTGGGAGGGATGGTGGTCAGTTGGACCAATCTCCCTTACTTGTTTAAATGATAATTTTTATCATCATTTTTATTTTTAGAAAAAGAAGTAAAGTTTTTCTTTCTTTGAGAAGAATTCGAAGAAAAATGGGAGTCTTGAGTGTGATTGGCATTTTGCCTAGAAGAGTCAAGTAGATTTCTAAACTTGTAAGATGACTCCATAAGATGATTAAAACGACCACAAAAAGCACATTGGATAACATTTTGTTTGCGAAAGTACTCTGAAGAGTTTTTCTTGTGAGAAAACTTGTCAAACTTTGGCCGAAAGAAAGATCGTTTCTGATCTGGCCTATGCTGAATAAAGTTTGTTTTATTTCTAGAAGCCACGTTATGTCTAACTGGTGAGGGAGAGTAAGTTACACGCTTTTTTTAACAACAGTTCTATGTCTAAGAGAATGTCCATTGTGAGATTCAGATGGCGAGAATGCTATTTGCGAATTTCTATAGACTCTGTCCTTTTTATGTCTGATAGGAGCTTGTTCAACAAAACTATCAGAAAATTTTGAACATTCACCATTATTTTCGTTATTCAGAGAATAAACTTGGTCATAATGTTGATTAGATTTTTGAGTAGGTGGTGAATCATAGATATCTTGTAAAAATTGTGCTCGTTCAAGAGCTAACTCAAATGTGGAAATGTTTTCTTCTAGAATTTTCCTTTTAATTTGCTTAGGTAAAGCTTGAATAAAATGAGTAAATTTCAAAGAATCTAGAGCAGCTGGATCTAACTTAGGATAAGCAAGTCGAAGCTGTTTAGCCAGACGATATGAAAAATTTTTAACTGACTCATTAGAATCCAATTTTAAATTTTGAAGAGACTTCCAAGTGTCAGATTTTTTACTTGGCAGAAAATAGTTAATAAATTCTTTGCGAATGGTTTGAAGGTTAGAATTTTTGAATTTAAATTGTGTTTCGAGAAAGAAATGTAATGCAGTACCCTGTAATTTTGACTTGAAAAGAGCAAAAAGTTCTTTTTCAGAGTAATTATATAATTCCTTCAAATCTGATAACTGGTCGAAGAAAAATTCGACTGTCTGAGGATTTCCATCGAATGGTTAAATACAAAGGTTTAAGTTTGCTTTTGGAGGCATGGTGATAAATTTCAAAACAATGTTGAACAAATTTCAAAATGATGTTGAACAAATTTCAAAACAAATCCGAATAAATTTTAAAATAATGTGAAGTAAAAAAAAAAATTAATCTCATATGAAGTCACCTTTTAAAGATGTCAATTCAACAGAATAATGTAATAAATGTTCTCGAAATATCATCAAAACAAAATGGCATCAATAAATCAATCATTTACTTATGAGTAAGAAAATTATTCTTAACTCATCTTTTTTTGTAAATAATATCATACACAATCATTTTCCCTTAATAATAAACTGCAAATATTACAAGAATTCTTTCTCTTTTTTTAGAAAGATTGTATAAAAAAATTAAGGAAGCCACCTTTTCTAAATATCAAATATTTAAAAATAATACACTAAAACACATTTTCATATCAAAATGTAACTTAATAACTGTCATGTCATAAAGGTTTCCAATGGTTCACGCACGGTACCAGGAAAGATAGCTGTTGAGTTTCGGAGATAGGAGGTGAAAGAATATCATTGTACAGTTATTTTGTATATTGAGATTCCAAATATAATCCAGGAATCATTTTTTTAGGCTCGATCGTATAGTGTTCATTTAACATTTTGTTGCGGCCACAAAAGACCACTTTGACATAACAGTCATTAATCAAAGAAAATCTGAATTTACTTATCATACATATGTAAATTAAGAACAAAAAAAAAATAAAAGGTAAAAGCATTACCTGCATTGACACGAAAGAACCGAAAAATGATGGAGATATTTGCAGAAAGAAAATACACAGAAGAGAAATCTTCCTTGAAAATCTTTTTATTTATGAAGGAATTTTTTTTGCAGAACTTAGCGCATTTGTCATAAAATACATCTCTTATTCTTTTAGATGTACCTTTTTTTTATGATGGACACACACAAACTACATTCTCACTAAGGAAAT
This sequence comes from Maratus speciosus, assembly GCA_963932465.1. Taxonomy (NCBI): domain Eukaryota; kingdom Metazoa; phylum Arthropoda; class Arachnida; order Araneae; family Salticidae; genus Maratus; species Maratus speciosus. Next base: position 247,682,431 of record OZ010792.1, read on the forward strand.
TAAAATAACTTTTCCTTTGGGGAGTATGGAGGCACAGGCTTTTAGATGAATTTTTAGCATCACAATTCTACGACTCGAAATGACAGCATAATTTGAATACGAACTTATGCAGCCGATTACACAATGTTAAGGGAATATTCTTGCTCTTTTAATATCTCTTACTGTAGATATGAGATCCGTTTACTATTTCTTTTTGTAGAAGGGGAAGAGGTATCCATCCATTCTCTGCGTTCGTTGACAGAACACTTACGCAGGTGCGCGCGGACATAATTTCTTCGCAGAACGGCAAAAGGGGCAGCCATTCTGCATTGAAGTTTCAACTCAACTGCTAGTGCTGAATGCGCGCGAGCTCTCCGAACAGAGTAAAGGTGGGGTTGCTATAATCCTTGAAACACGCCAACCTTGGCGGGACGAACATACAAACGCCCTGCGTTGGCATAAAATGCAATGCTAAGGTATATAAAACTGCTTTGAATTAAAGAAAAATTGATAGATTTCACTGAGATGAGATGCCAAATAATAGTAAAGAGTTAAGAATTTTGAAATTACGAATTAAACTGATTTAAATATTATTGGTTAAGGTGTGGAGCTACAAAAGGATATGACTTCACAAATAGAAAGATATGGAATTTTCCAGATCATTCTTTTACCGGAAGTAAAGATTTCAAAACGATGTTTATGATTTTAAAATGAATGAAATGCTATGCCAGAAAGAAAAACTTACAGGGGAGAGTTGAAAAAAAAGGAATTAAAATAATTTTGGAATGCGGATATTAAAATTAAATGAATACAAGATTAATAAAAATATTTTCTAAATGAAATTCAATAAAAATATGGCAGTGGTTCTAAGTAACCACAACAGCAAGATATAATACATTTATCGAAAAAAGAAAAACGCTATTCGATTTCATATCCCTTCAATAGTCTTGCCTTCATATTCCATGCTTTCGCGCTTAAAAATGACTTCGTGAATGCGTCAGAAAGTTCTGCGCTAATGTTAGGAATATATACATTTATATATATAATATATATATACCTTTTTTTAAGAACCGCTGTAGACCCATTACCTAATATTTGCTTCCTTATCATATGAACATATAATTACAATCTATTCGATTCCATTCAGAGCCAGTCTTTCATAAAACAACCCAGATGAAAGAGAATTTTCGGAAGGCCCTATATATTTTCATTGATCCCCCTTCCCTTCCCCCTCCCTCAAAAAAAGTTTTCTTGAGAGTCGTTTATAAATGAGAGGGAAGAAGTACATTGGATCAGAATACACTCCCGTTTACCTTCAAAGATAATATATATATATATATATATATATATATATATATATATATATATATATATATATGTATAATATCGTATATATATATATATATATTAGATTTCAACCTCTTTGGGACCCCTTACAAGTGAGCTCTGCCATTTATGGCTGGTCCTTATACCATTAAATTACTATATGATAGCTTAAGAAATTCCTGACAAAGGATTATAGATTTGTCAAATTTTTCATTTAAGAAATACAACAACCCTTTACTATACGAGAGATTCAATCTTAATTAAATGTATCTAACTAGTTGTACTAAAGGGTGCTTAAAAATGAGCTTAAAAATTAAATTAGAATCAAAATTTAAAAATAAAATAAAACTAAAATTAAAAAATTAGTAAAGTTTAGCAAATTTTAAAATTTATATTCGAAGGAATTGCTCGATTTTTCTTATGTTGTTTTAAATCTGAATATTCTATACGTGTAGTGCTGAAAATTATTTTGTTACCGTTCTTAGGCGTATGATAACTAGATAATAAATAACATCGATAAAATGCATAAGTTATTTAGAAAACGTTAAAAGGTAACTTTCGTCTTCAGGATGTTCAAAAAAGATTTTAGAAATTTTAATAAAAACATTTTTTCAAAATAAAATATTTTTCTTATTCTTCCTTCCTCTTTTTTTTCCATTATAACTAACTCGTATTTGTAGATCCTTGAAAACTAAAATTTGAAGCTTTATTTAGAATATAAAAAATTATATTATAAAATTTTCACGATGCAATAAAATTTGAAGGAGAAAAATACTATTCCAATAAATTCGCAACCATCTTTTATTTACAATTCTTGAATAAAAACATCATTTTCAGATTTCCACAAATTGTGAAAAATGCAACATTTGAACTTTTAAATTTTAAATGTTTGATCATTTTATTATAATAGCTAAACATCATCCGCCATCGGTCTTTCACCTGACCAAACATCACAAATCTGATTAAGCAAAATTTGAAAAATTTATGATATGCAGTGTAACTTCAAAAATCCGGCATCAGAACCATCTTTCCCTTCCTTTTTCTTTTACCCTTTCAAGTTATGGGAGGAGAAAAATAGAAATTCTTTCTGAATTAAAAACTTCAAGATCGAAAGTAAAAATGCAAAAAGAAGAATACCTGACTTAATATTATTTTTTTTTTCATTTGTCAGAGGCGATTATTTTCTGAACACATTTTCTGGGAGCTGCACCGTTGCTCAGCAAAAGCAACAAATTTGGGGACAACTTTGGCAAATGCATAGCACAATAGTATATGGCTACACGAATTTTCGGCAACGGCGACATCAATGTTGAGTAAGTATTTCAGACTTTCACATTACCCGTGTAAAGACCGCAATTTATGAGCTGATTGAACACGCAAAATTTAAAAATGCATTAAGTGTCGAAAAAAGTGATATAGATGATTGGTTAAGCATTGAAGAAAATGCACCAAGAACGAACATTTTAATGGACAGATAGATCGCTGACGTTGTGCTAAATAAAACCGCTGATAGTGCTAGTAGCAACTCCGAAGATGAGGATGAACAACCGGCCAAAGAAAAGGTGTCATTAGAAAAATGCATAAATTTGACTAGATAATTAATATATGGTTTAGAGAAATAAGACTGTATTTCCGAAACCGACATTTTCATATGTATAAAATGAAAAAAAAAAAACTTGTTAAGGAACGGCCAAAAAAATTGAAGTAAACAAAGTGGACATCGATGTTACCGAAATTATAAGAGAAGAAATAATTTCACTCTTTATTTGATTTTTTTTCTGTAATATAGAAAATATTAAAGTAAGTTTTTTTTTACATTTAATTCTCTTTTTCTTACATAATTTTAACTTATAATAAATTAAATTATGGCTAAAGGCACCATTAAGAATATAATACTACATTTGATATTCCTAGTTACTACTTTTGACATTCCTTCAAAAATCCGGCATAGTCTCAGTTCCGATGATGCCGGATTTTTGAAGTTATAATGTACTAGGCCGTTTATAATGAAATCACCATGCATAATTTTACGAGTAAAGTTTGGATATCGCTTCTTCTGTTTACATCGGAACTGGACTAGCAGCCAATCGCGGTCCAAAAGAACACGTTACGCAGCTTTCGGATTTTTAAAGAGGTTTGGTTTTATGCTTGCGTATGAAAACGGGTGCAAAATGAAAGCAGGTACGACGGCCGCATCTCACCCCTTCCTTAAAAGCCGGTTTGATTTTAATGCGATTGGAAACGGTGCTTAAATGGCATCTGAATGGGAAAAACGTGTTCTTAATGGCTGGAAAAGTTAAAAAATAAGTTATGAAAAAAATTGAGTTTGAGTTGTAAATTTCGTTCAAACTCACGGATTTTTTGATCTTTTATTCAGTTTACGCTCGTTTATTAAAAAGTGAATCAAGTTCAACTCAATTCACAAAAAGTGAACTAAGTTCATGAACTTTCGTTCAATGAACGCGCTCATACCCAACACTGGCCTAAGGCCTATGTGCAACTACAAATAATAAAGAGGCGACAGTAAAAAAAAAAAAACCTGAAAGGGAAACGGGTTAGCTTGTACATATTATTACACTTAAAACTTACTTATAGCTGTTTACTTAACTATCATTTATTATATATATTGTTTTAATATTATCCTATAGCACTAGGTCACATTAAACTAACTAGAGTAATTTACTTTAGATTACTTAAATATTGGCTGGCTATTTAAAATGAATTTATATTTTTAACCATTTCTAATATTAAAATCAGGATTTTATTTATTTATTTACTATTATTATTATTATTTTATATTATCTTATGGCAAGTTAACTATGAATTGGCATACTATTACTTAGCTAGGAGGGAATTGATAGGAGACTAACGAGCTGACGTAGTGAGATTAATATACAAATTTACTAATTTAGCTAGCTGCTTGAGGTTGTAACTTAGACATAAGCTATGGGGGTGGGTTGACTAAATTAACATTTAATTTAGTAATTCATTATATTTGTCTAGTATAATATACTTATCTCACCCAGTGGACTTGTTCTTCTGAGGAGGTTTCCTTGTCTTGGTATTTGGTCACTGTCATGGTGGTTGTTTTTTTAATATTTTGACATATTCTTGTGGGTCTTTTCTATTTCCTTGATTAGATATATGCTTCTCACATACCGTGAGATGCTTGTCTCTATCGTAGGTTGTTTTTCTTTATGACTCTATTAATGACGGATGTCTAAATTTGAGGTTTTGTCACTTTGCGTTCATGCCGCTGATGGGTTGACTTGTTGTGTTCTTTAATTTGTGACCCTTTGAATTGGCTTTGATCGCTTAACGAGTTCATTTCCCTTTGTTTGTATGTTACCTTGATACGTGAATGCGCATATGGCGATCAGTTCATTGGAACCTAATGGCTGTTATCCCGATTTATGCAACATTGTTGCGAGCTATTTGAAAAGGCTTGAAAGGCTAAATATATGATATATACGATATGTATTAATTATTCTTCATGCAAATAACGAAATTTTGAATTTAATATAAATCTACATGCTTAAATGGCATTAAACAAAAAGCTATCCGTATACTTTTTTCGATTATAATTCAATTATGTAGGAAGTTTAAAAGAATTATTTCGACCATTTTGATAACACGGATTAATCAAAGAATCTACGACGCCATTTGACAAATCGATGTTATTGGTCGTGACTGAATCAATTCTACTGTTTTATCTACAAGAATTTTTTAATTAATTGCATTTAAAATCGCACAACGTGTTTTAACGAAATGTAAGTGTAATAACATAAGAAGCTGTTCAAAAACCTTTCGAATGATACCTCATTCATTTATGTGAGTTTTGTATGCGGAATAGAAAAAAGGTTGCTGACAGCAGTAACTAGTCTGACGTTGCAATCCTAAAACTCTATCTCATACATGTCAATGCTTCCTAAAAATGCAGCGTAGCAGCGCCACCGGTTAGGTGATTTACACCAAAATCTAATCAGCAACAACTTATGTCAACTTCTAATTGAATTCGAAGTTTGAGGAAAATCCGTGCATTAGTTTTTGAGATAGAGCTATTGCGGAAATCGTGAAAAGTTCTGTACAGCAATGGCATGTGTTGAACAATTTACACTAAAAACTTATCAGGGTCAATTTATATGAGGGACTAGCGGAATCTAAAGTTTGATGAAAATTCGTGCATTAGTTCTTGAGATACAGCTATTGCGGAAATCCTGAAAAATGCAACATAGTAGCACCCCCTGTTGGGCGATTTACACCAAAAACTAAACAACATTAATTTATGTTAGTGACTAACTGAATCTGAAGTTTGATTAAAATTCGTGCATTAGTTCTTGAGATATAGCAATTGAGGAAATAATGAATAATGCGGCATAGCAGCTCCGCCTATTGACCGATAAACATCAAAAAGTAATCAGCACCAATTTATATCAGTGACTAACTGAATATAAAGTTTTATTAAATTTCAATCATTAGTTCTTGAGATAGATCGCCCTCAAAATTTGTGCCACACACAGACAGACAGACTCACACCCTTACTCACAGACAGACATTTTGTATAAACATGTTTTTCGGGGTCTCTGTAATGTGTAAATACCTCAAAAACCGGAATTCGAAAATTTCAACAAATCCAATACTTTCTTCTTATAAAGTTAGAAGAAAGTAAAAATATTTATGATCGTTAAAATAGATATACTAAATCAATGCGACGCTTAAAACGGCTTACATTTCGTTTCCAAAATTAATCTTGTTTATTAAATTTAAGGTAATTTCGCACGATGTACAGGCTAGAAGAACAGGAAAGAAAAAAAGTATTTTTAAACTATATATTCAGGCTTTCTATTTTTTTTTATAAATTTAAATCAATTTAAATATTATTAAAGTATTAATTGTTAAAAGCACCCTAAAAAAAGAATACAACGCCCTTTATTTTTATTTGTGTTGTATTTTTTATTTTTCAGCGTTTAAAAAACATTTCCTTGTTATGGAAATTCACAGTCACTTGGCATATTTTACCAAGCGTGGTTTGGCGTATAGTAACTACAGTAAACTCTCTGTAAGGTGGACTCTGTATAAGACGGAAATCTGTGTAACTCGGAAAGATTTTCAAGTCCCTGTGAATGCATAGACTTAGTGTAAAATTTCTCTAAGGTGGAATATTGTCTACTGCGAAAAATTTTCTTGGTCCCAATTGCTTCCGCCTTAGATAGAGCTTACCGTACATTGTTTTTGTAACTAGTATACAATTATTAACCATAAATAATATTTTATGATCCATCACATAACTGCGGCTAACGGAAAATGCATTAAAAATAAGTTAATAAACTTTATAATATACTTATAACTACTTAAATGGTGACTAAAACATATAAATTATTATTTAATGTAATCCGAGATCTTTCGAACACACACGCGTTCATTTTCAAAGGGAAAAAAGATGAATGACTGAATAGAAATTCATTTTAAAAACAAAAATAGTACGTATGCGAAAGCGGAGTTCCGTCCATTTCTCTGCGTGTGTGTTCGAAAGATCTCCGGTTGCATTAAATAATATTTTTATATGTTTTTGTCACCTTTTAAGTAGTTATAAGTATATTATAAAGTTTATTAATAACAAAGTGAAAATATCCTTCACGACACTAGTGTTTAAAACAGTGTTTTGACTCTATTAAAAATAAGTTATTATTTATAATTAAGTTTTAAAAATATCGAAATATAGTACTGCCATCGGAAATAGACCTGTGTTTCTAATTTTTATAATTCTAACCTATCAGGAAGTGAAGAAAAAATTGATTACAAAATTCTATTTTTGCACCAGTATTTACTTATAAAAAAACTCGAGATATATAATCGCGTGATTGTATAATGCGAACTTTTCTCTGAGTAAATATAACAATATTTTTCTAATCTAAATACAGAAATATTCCCTGATCTGTATAGGAACTCTCTTAAACAAGCGTTACAAACAACTTGAAATTTCAGAAAATTCTGATTCCGACTTTTATTCCTTCTAAATAATATTGCGAAATCAAGAAAACTTAATACAACATAAAACGGAAGAAGAAAATAATAGAAAAACGTTCACCAAGAAGTGAATCCACTATTCAAAATTAATATAGTTTATTTTCTTTGTATAAAGATTTCTTGAAAAGTAAAGACACAGCTTTCCTTTCTCGCAGAAGATTACAGTACATTAACTCACATTCAGCGAACATTTAACACTGGAAAAACCGAGAATTTTACTGAAATTTTAGAAAAATATTTCACACCAGAATTTTTATTTTAAATTACTAACTTATCCATTTAACTAGTTTTTTCTTTGTATCTTTTAAACTAGTTTTATAAAAAAATTTCTGTTTCGAACCGAGATATATTCATTTGGTAGCGGTCAAAATGCCTGCTCGCGGGCTATCTAGTGTTAAAGCAATAAAAGAAAGAAATCCCTAAAAATATGTTTATTTTTTACCTCTTTCTTTTTCGCAGAATCTCGCTCGAAAATACTTTCTTTTATATACAGTAACGCGTTTCGTTTATAATTTTTAAAAATAATTTCTAGTAACCAAATATTTAATATGAATAAGAATATAATTAAATAAATACTCCAACAGAACACATATAATAAAGTTAAATAACCTTACTCTTCAAGGCGAGGATTTATTATCTTCTTCATGTTATCAGCATAATATAGTCTAGGACATAGATGACGAACCTTTTTATATGTAAGCGTATCAAAAATTCACAAAAAATATCTATTAACATTGTAATGTACCAAACGTTTACATAAAAAGATATTGCGGCAAATGTTGCTTATACGAAACACTGGTTAACAGAGTAGATTGCTTTAGAGCAAAGCCCTAAACTGAGTCTAAGTGATTTTCCTATATATTGGTATCAGACATTAATTTAAGGAAATTTCGATTCAAAAACTTATATTTATGTCAATTACTTCATTATAAGAAAAAAAGTAATTTTTTTTTTTTTTACTTTTATAATAAAAAAAGTAAAATTTTGTAACTGTTATAAGAAAAAAAGTAAAATTTTGAAACTGTTATAAGAAAAAAAGTAAATTTTTTAAACTGTTTTTAGAAAAAGTAAATTTTTTTATTTTAGTAATATTCAACTTATCATTCAACCAATATAATTAACTATTCAAGTTGCAAAAGTGTATTAATAATTTATTATTGGGATTCCTGCAGTTTTACTTTCGATGGAGAATGTGTTGTACTTGGCTAATTTTTTTTTTTTTTTTTTTTTTTTTTTTTAGCAAAACGCATGCTGAGATCTTCATGCTGAGGTCTTCATGCTGAGATTGTACCGGACTCTGAAATTTTCAATGCGAATACTAAATTTTGCTAGCATATTTGTTTCTTTTGGAAAATTGTATCTTAGGATATCAAAAAGGAAGTAACTCTGTCATATAATTTTGGAATTATGAAGGTTTAAATTTTCGAACTCGTAATGTTAAATTCCTTTTTAATTGCTGTAAAACAGATTGCAATGTGCCTACTGTTTAAAGCATAACTCAAAAACTATTTGGCGGAATGAGCTGTTATTTTGGATTCACATTTAAAGCTTCTGAATACCAATTTCTGTTAAAAAAATATGGGCAAACAGTTCTCCCATAACACAAATATACGTCAAATTAAGAATGGCATCTTTACTCTTGGGGAAATAAATAAACATAGTTTGAAGAGCAAAATGTAAAAATAGCCAAATTTGCCCTCAAAAGTGAGTATTTTAACAATCGCAGCGAATTTATGTGTTACATAAGCTTGAATATATAAAAAAAATGAAATAAAAAAAAATATTTTTCTGTGTTTTAATTTTGAGATACACTATATGGCCAAAGGTGTCCGGTCTTTTGCGATTTTATTCGTTTTGTTAAATATCAAGAAAAATACATGAGGAATTAATCTGAAACTGAAGGTGTGTAGCAGTATAGTATAGGTCATATATTTCCGAGAAGATTTTTTGCCGAAACCCCATAGGGGACCGTCAACAACTTGAAAAAGAACGAATATTTTTGGGGTAACCCTGTAAAAACTAATGTAGCAAAAGCGTTCAAACACGAGATTAGTAATAAGTGGCTTATTGTAATATACTATGTGTGCATTTTATGAGGATAGCATGTATACTCGTAGAGAAATTAAGGTTTTTATAAAAAAAGTCTCAAATTTCGCCAAGTTTTTTGCTTATAATTTACCGAGTTCTTAATATAAATAAAAGTTATTTTCAGAAAATATGACAAACAACATTGTACGTAAAACTCTGCAATCAGAATTAAAAAATAATGAAAATTGGATGAAAAATGAGCAGGTTTACTAAAAAATGTTTCGCTGCGCATGTGCGAATGCAATCGAAATATAATGCGCATAATGTATTAGCTAAGTATATAGAGAAACGTTTTTGAAAGTCTCAAAATCATAGCTTGAAAATTCTGAAAATTATCGTCAACAGAATAAGCTCGAAATCTGTTGTTCCCAAAAGGAAGCAAAAAGATGAGGGGCTGTATCCAAATATAGTAGTACGTGCAATATTGTGTACGCTATCTTGACACTAATTAACAGATATTTTTCTAGATATTTAACAAAACGTCTAAAATAGCAAGTGACCGGTCACGTTTTGGCCATATAATGTATGAATCAGATAACTAAAATTCCTTTTCAATTATGCAATTGAAATGAATGTTATGTAATTATGAAAGTAAATCACACTGTATTTAATACATCATACACAAATTTGATTACTGAGCAGGTTACAGACTAAAATAATTTATACAAAATCATAAAATATACTTATAGAAGAAAGGCAGAATTGTGTTTGTGTAATCGAAAATAATCTCCCGGTTAAAATTAAATAAACATTGCAAATGACTGTAATATTCTGATAACTCTGTTTCAGGCTGTTATTTCTTCTGAATAATAATGGGAATATATAATGTGAAGATTAAATAGGTCCACAATCTTACTTAAAAGGCGACTAATGTAATGAAAAAAAAATTTACAAGTTTAAAATATACATTTTATTTAAAACTTCTCAGTACTTTCAAGCCTTCCAGGCTTAATAACTAAATGTTGTTTATTTACACAAATATTTCACTTTGTTTTGAAAATGAGAGAGCCAATAATTACTAGAGTTGAAAGTAGAAGTAGCAGTAGCATTCAGTTCTCTGATGATGAGCCTGAAATGCTTGAAAGTACTAAGAAGTTTTAAATAAATTGTATATTTTAAACTTGTAACGTCTTTTTCATTACATTAGTCGCCTTTTAAGTAAGATTGTGGACTTTTTTAATGTTCACATTATACATTTTATGTTGAATCAAGGTAAAAAATTGCGTTTCATCTTATGATGTTATTTAATATTGGGAAATCAAGAAAACTTTATAAAAGATAACACGATTGAAAAAAATAAAAATAAAAATGTCTATAAAAAAAGTGAATCCGATACACAAAATTAATGTAGTTTATTTTCTTTGTAGATAGACTTCGTGAAAAGTAAAGACTCAGCTTTCCAATCTCACAGAAGATTATACAACATTCAGTCGCATTCAGTGAACCTTTTAACACAATAAAAGAAAGAAATTCTTAAAAGTATGTTTATTTTTGCCCCTGTTTGTTTTTCGTAGAACCATGCGCAAAAATGCTTTCTTTTATATACACTAGCACGTTTTCTTTATAATAATAATAAAAAAAATAAATATTTTCTAGTGACCAAACATTTAACATCAATTTTTAGTATAAGTAAATAAATATCCACCCCCCCCCCTCCAAAGAACACATAAAATAACCTTATTCTTCAAAGGAAAATATTTGTTGTCAGCATAATAGCCTAGGATAGGTTTAGAGAACCTTTTTATGAATGCATGGCAAAAATTCACAAAAAATATCAATCAGTATTGTAAAGTGCCAAATGTTTAGATAAAAGGTATTGCTGCATATTCTGCTTACACGGAATACTGATAACAGAGTCAGTCATTTTAACCTATTGAGTAATTAAGAACATAAAAGGATCTCAAAATTCGAAATCTGATTTTCTTAGAGAAGGAAAGGTACAAATGGAAAGGTCTAGAAAAGGTACAAATTTTTATTTTAGTAATCTTCAACTTATTATTAATGCAATATAATTAACTATTCAAGTGGCAAAAAATGAGATAAATTTTTTTTGTACTTTCGATGGAGAATGTCTTATAACCCGTTATAATGTTTATAAAATCCGTGGCATAATCGCGGCGACAGTGCGACAGTGTCGCAGAATGGGAAAGATTTCGTGCAGAAAAATGTTTTCATTTGGGAAAAAGTACATTTTTCTCTTTTAGAGGGAGAAAATCCATGCAATAGAAAAAGAATCTTCTGTATATGTTCCAAATATGCAGAATGATATTGGTAAGAGGTGACAGTCTTCTGTCAATTTGTTTGCTCTATTTGTTTGTTGTCTTGATTATCTTATTTGTTACTTCGAAACAACCAAAAACAATAATTATAAATTCCCCAAGGAATATTTCTAAATACGGGGTATGGGGAGGCGGAAACAATGCATTTCAACTTTTGTGGTTTGTCATATTATCACTTTTGTTTTGACTTCAAGGATTGTTCATGCAGATAGATTTTGTTGCTAATAAAGAAGGCATAGCAATTTTCTGAAGCAGGGTTTATATATCTATATATAATACCCTATATTTAACAAAAGTTATAGCAAGACATACTACTAAACTCTGAAATTTTTAATACCATAACCCAGTTTTGATCGCAGCTTATTTGTTTTCTTTTCTTAAAACCTTACTTTAAGGATACTAAAAATGAACACACCCGGTCAAATGGATTAGAAATTATGAAAGTTTAAACTTTCAAAGTCGTAATGTTAAATTCCTTTTTAGTTCTTCGAAACTAGATTGCAATGTGGGTAATTTTTAAAGCATGAGTCAAAAACTACTTGTCAAAATGAGCTATAATGTTTTACAAGTTTACTTGTGCCAGGCTTCTGCACTGCAATCTTTGAGAATAATTGCTGATACGTTTGTCCACTGATATTTAATTAATGCAATTTCTAATCCAACAAAGCACTTTAATTAAATGGGAGTGCACTAAGTCAGAAGCTTGTTCAAAATAATTTTCAATGATACCTCATTTATCATTATGCGTTTTGAATGCGCATAAAAACAGGGATTTTTACATCAGAAATAATATATATGAAATGGTAACTGGTTCTTAACTTTTTTAATAGCAATATATGTGGCAAATTGGGTACAATTGTCATTTTATTGAAGTGACTGTTTTTTTTTCAATTGCAACAAAATTTATGATAACAACAACAATGAAAAAGGAAGTTTCTCTATGTAATGATTAGCAAATTTAATTTTTTCGCATGCCAGAGTAATTTTCGTGCGTGCCATAGGTTCACATTTTCCTTGGTATAGGGCAGGGACGCGAACCTATGGCACGCGTGCCATAAGTGGCACGCTGCAGATTATTTTTGGCAAGGCATAGATTCAAGTTCTACACCAAAATATAGTAGAATTTCACAAAATGCTGTAATTAATCTTGATGTTGTCTCTGTTTATCTGAATTCGATTAGTTCTGTTGGTTGTCATTGTCATACAGATTGAAGAAACTGAAATACTATAACCTAATGTATCCTAGTCTAACTCGATATTGGCTCGCAAAATTTTAAGAATAAAAGAGAATTATTAGGAGGTTATCGCGAAACAAAGATTAAAAGGCATTATAAGCAAAAATGTAGATGGTAACATTAAAACAACTTTGAGTTCGATTTCAGTCACTAAAAAAAGCTGTAGATGCTGGCGCTTGCTATTTTGCTATTGCTATTTTGCTAATTATTCTGCAATACATTCTTTTCGGAAATAAGTAACATTAAAAATTCAACTAAAACATCTTGTTAAATGAGTCCAATTCAGTTTGCATTCCCTTAAAAATAACTAAGTACAAAGCTGATATAATATTTTGGAATCTAAGATAAGACAACAGAAATAATACTTTTAAATAATTTTTCAAAATATAATATCAAATATTATCCATATTTTTTTAATGCTAAAACATTTTTTAAGTAATTTTGATTGAATATTATTTGATCCCTTAATTTTTTTTATTGTTGGCACGTCATGATCACGCAAAATATATTTTTAGAAATATTTGGCACGTGGATGTGAAAAGGTTCACCGTTCCTGGTCTAGGGATTTACGCATTTAGCTTACCAATATTCAAATAGACATCTTACTGAGATTACGGAAACGCCAAACATCTCACCTTTAGGCGAAATTAATTACGGTGTTGTAGAATGTGTTAATCCTAATCATCGTGTTCAATGGATTCTTCCAAAGGACTCTTGGTTATTGAGGCATTAATTAATGAAAAATTTGATTGCCAAGCACTCATGGTGTCGTGAAAAAATTCTCAGTTCCTGTACCAATAGACCCGAGTACCATTATGACTCTTTAAAGGCTATTTTATTTTTAATTTCTTATACACTGACGGAAAACATTACAGGAACAGTTATAAAAAGGCCCTTTATTTTAATTCTATTAAATGAAGTCAGGATGAAATGTTGTAGGTTCGAAATTAAAGGCCAACTTTATCACTCAGTCCAAAGGTATTCACTTGGTCACTACTTGAAGTTCACAACGTGTTCACGCAGAAGTATGCAAATTTGATGCAATTTTCACATGTGAAAGGTGGAACATGTCATTGGGGAGGCTTGTGACGGTTGAAAGGAATGGTGTTTAATTGGAAGAATGGAAGGAGAATAGTAAGTTTGTAGAGCTGTGAAACTTGCATTTAGTTTAGGGGATGAAGGTCTAAACACCTTATAAAAAATTCTGCATTCTCTAAAAAAAAAAAAAAAAAAAAAAAACCATGTATTTTTCTAATCCATATTACATCACATTTCCTTTATCCGTAATTATTTTTTTTCTATTGCAGAAACAGGAAATTTTACAATTTTACATTTAGAAGATGTGTCAAAATTAACAAATTGACAAAATTAAGGTCTTGTGGAAGTTCCATAATTTTCGCTGAAAAAAACCTTTGTTACCTGAATTTTTATACTTGTTCCTTTAAAGGAACGTTCCATGTCTTTGGGATATAATCCACGTGATTTTTAAGATTTTTTTTCATTACGAAAAAAGCGATATCGACATTGGATTTTTTTCATTATATTTATTGACATAACACTTATATATTTAATTTTTTGAGTTAAAAAACGAAAGAATAATACGCTTTGTGGAATGAGGAGTACATGCAGGTTCTCTGAAGTTCATACCAACATTTAGTTTAAAAAGGTGAAAAGTTGATTTTTTTTAAAACTATACAGGGTGCAATATGTTATCTATCGCCGACCTATAATTTCTCAACTGTTGGTCGTAGGCATATAGTTCCAATTACACAAACGTTTCAAATGAGGTAAATATTCATGTTGTGGTGTTATTTAAAGTAAAAAATCAATTGTATAAAAATTACGAAAACTAACTTTTTATACGGTCCATCAGTCCCTATAGTTATATTTAGTAAAAGTTTACTCATATCATAATAGATATAACACAAAAAGTTTGACATCTGTACTGCAAAAATTGACCCAGTTATCAAATTTATAAGTTTGAGATTTTTGCTCATGATTTTGTCTTTCATTAAGGGATCAGTTAAAAGATGAATTAAAGTAATTCGAGATCAAAATCAGAGTGGCATGTTCTTTTTACGGCAAAACCACCTTTAGCCGGTATCACCAAATAGAGTTATTTCATCTAAAAATTTGAGCTAACTTTTATGGGTCGAACAACATTCAAAATTATCGACGGTATGGGCTAAAAGTGGCTTCGCCGTAAAAAGGACATTGTACCCTGATTTTGATTTCTAATTACTTTAATTCATTTTTTAACTGAACCCTTGATGAAAGACAAAATCATGCGCTAAAATCTCAAACTTTGAAATTTAATAACTGTGTCAATTTCTGTAGTACAGATGTCAAACTTTTTGTGTTACATCTGTTATGGTATGTGTAAAGTTTTACTAAATATAACTATAGGGACTGGGGACCATATAAAAAATTAGTTTTTGTAATTTTTATCAAATTGATTTTTTACTTTAAATAATGCTGCAACATGAATATTTAGCTCATTTGAAACGTTTTTGTAATTGGAACTATATGTCTACGACCAACGGTTGAGAAATTAAAGGTCGGCGATAGATAACATATTGCACCCTGTATATAAAAATCACTTCTAAGCACAAAAGTAACCAATAATTGCTATAAGTGATAATTTTTTTTTATAAAAGACAGAAAATATCTTTATTTATTTACATTTCGACATGTTTCATTACATGCGACGGCAACATTCTGAAGAAAATAAAATGATAAAAATATTTTCGCAAAAAATTCAAATTAAAAAACTAGTACACAAAAACTAAAATCACGAGAACACGAGTATAATGAAATTATCTGCAATATCAAAATGGAAATTTGTGAACGTGAATTATTTTATATTATTGTTTCATTGTTCTGTATAGCATTTCTTTCTAAATTTTAGGAAGCTCCATGGATGCTGAATCATTGCAAATATTCTCATTGTGTAAGAAGATCCCTATTTATTCTATGATGATGGATGGTAAATAAGATCTTGATGTTGATCTATAGATTGGATTTATCCATCAAGATCTTATTTGCCCTCAGCAATTGCATATGCAGAATATTTGAAATGATTCAGCATCCATGAACCTTCCTAATTTTGGAAAGAATTTCTATACAGAAGAATGAGACAATAATATAAAATAATTCACTTTCACGAATTTCCATTTTTAATAATACAGATAATTTTATTATACATCTGCTCGCGTGATTTTGGTTTTTGTTTACTAGTTTTTCAACTAAAATTTTTTGCGAAAATATTTTTATCATTTTGTTTTCTTGATGCCGTCGGATGTAATGAAACACATCAAAGTGTAAATAAATAAAGGTATTTTTTGCTTTTTTTAAATTTATTTTTATCACTTATTATTGAGTACTTTGAAGTTGAATATTTACAAAATGGTGGTTATTTGAACAAACAAGGAAACTTTTTAACCTTTTTTTATCTTCTACGATCCCGAAAAAACAATTAATCAAGGAAAATTATAATTTTCGGCAGTGTAAGCTCCAACAAAAATGATTACCTTTCTTTTAAATAAAAAAAATAAGTAAATCGGTTGAATAGTTCTCGAGAAAATGGTCCCCCAGTTTGATAAACATGGTATCGAGAAAAAGAAGTTTAAAGTTTTACAATAGCGTTACGTTCAACGAACAAAATGCTGTAAGGCATTGAAATATCATGAAACCGCTTTAGAACAACAATCTGGACACTGGAGGGAGGCTAAAAATGCAAAATAATAATAATAAATAAATAAATAAAAAAATTACGCAAAGAAGTAAACACTCACCCCTCCTTAATTTTTTTTGTAGGTGGACTTTAAACACAATTTTGAATTATTAAAAAATATACAATTTACTCAATCGTTCTCGTATGTTTTGTATGAAATGAATCATATATCTAAAACATTTTTATGGTAAAAAAACAAAACAAACATTACATACAATACCAGGAATATACTTTTTTTTCTGTTTTTCACCAAATAATATCTAGAAATCCAAAATACTTTCTGCTGTATAAAATGAAGGAAAACTAACCAAAGTAAAAAGTTCTCAAAGATAGAAATTCCACTGCTGAAAAATAATGTAATATATTTTCTTTGTAGGAAAACTTCAGGAAAAAGTAGAAACTCAAATTTCCGATCACGTAGAAGGTTATAGTACATTAAGTCACATTCAATGAACATTTAAGTGAATAAAAGGAAGAAACCAGGATAAATATAATTATTTTCAACGCTCTTTGTTTTTCTCAGAATTACGCGCACGAATGCTCTCCGCAATATATACAAGAAAAATGTGTTTTGTTCGCTATTTTTGTTTTTCCCAGTTACCAAAAATTCAATATTGCGTATTTGTTTTTAGGTAGAAGATAATACTTAGGACAACAGTTTTTTTTGTAGTAGGTTGATTTTTTCCTGTTGTGCTAGTATATATAGAGGAGGCAGGAGAGGGTTGACCATAGGGCAGGTTTGACCCATCCTTCACTTTTCATATTTAAAAGAATTTCAGAGTTTTGCCAATAAGTGGCAATCAAAGCTATTGGAATGCCCAAACAATTGCCTTTGTTTCATACAAATAATTGAAACAGGTGTGGAAAAATTAATTGTGATGACTTTTCAACTTAAAAAGTGTATTTTTTAGGAAGATTTTGTAAGATTTTTTTTTTTTTTACATAAAATATATCATAGAAATTTAAGTAAGTAGACTTTAAGTAATTTAAAAATATTGAGCTTTATTTCCAGGGATAAAGATTGTACAATAAATTAGGCTTAACATAACATTGTGCTTTTCTTTAAAAAGTGGTTATGTGGGTAGGCTTGACCCAATCACTGCGAGAGAGGGTTGACCAGATGGTCAAAGCTCCCTTAATTAAGTGTTTTGGGAAATCTTTTTAATATACACTATACATAATGAAGGGTTAATGATTATATTTGTAAAACTTTTGATAACTGATTGTATAACGAATAAAATGATATATAAACTTTATTCTAGGTTCAATATTTAAAAAATAAAAAATCATTCGCTAAAAAATGGGTCAACTCTCCCTAGTCTCCCCTATACTAGGAATGCACCGAATAGTGATTTTTGCCGAATGCGGAATGCCAAATACCGCATACAAATAAACCAAATACCGAATATTGAACTAGTCCAACTGTTTAGCTGAATACCGAATATTCGGCTGAGTAAATATTTTTATATTTCAATGTGTAAACGTATTGATAAGTTAAATTTGAAAACAATTTTACATCATATTTAACACAGATACTTCCATTTTGATAAACAAGAGCTTTCTACATGTAAACTTTACGCACAGCAAACAATCTGCTATTAGTTAGCTAAGAAGACGATAGTTATAAAAGTTTTTTAATTAATATTTTTTTTTATTTCGTGGCTTCTTCTGTGAATTAAAACAAATTAATATAATTCTCTTATATTCAAAAACCAATATTTTAAAATCAAGGATAAATTGTGAAAGAATTGGAAGGAAAATTTTACAGTCATATACTATTTATTTTTCAGGTAGATACTAAAGGAATAAATAAATAAATACAATCTTGTCAAATTGTGGCAATTCAACAAAAATAACTTCTCTAATCTTTTTGATTTAGCAAGGAAGGTTTTACATGCACCAAAGATCAGTCTGTCGAGTGGGCAGTCAAGTTCAGAAATTGTAAACATACAGGTTATTCCTGTAATCTTGCAACAAACTTTCAAGGGAGATAATGTGTTCAAGAAAAATATTTTTTTGAGCAAGAAATAGCTCAGTCCACTTATTCCATCAAAATACAACACATTCAATCAAAAATACAGCGTGTGTAAACTACAAGCCGATACTGAATTTCCGTTCACAACTTTATCAATAATATAGACATTTTAGTGAGATTTGTATCATATTAGTTTTGCTTATAAAATGTGATGATATTATTGGAAATGACTAAATTTTGACCAGCGAAAGAGCATAAGTACTATCAAATGCATGTTTAATAAAGGAATGTCTAGCTCAATGTTGTTTAGATATTAATGTGGGCAATATCTAGTGGTTTTCGTTATGATATCATATTTCACAGATATAAAAGTCAATCTCTTGAAAATATAGTTACGGTATGTTCAAGAGATAGTAACAAACGATAGTAATAAAGTAACAAACGAAAATTCAAGTTTCTTCTGGATCGAGATCAGATACACTATATGTTTTCCTGGAGAAAAATTGTCTGTCTTGATGTTTCTTATCACCCCTGAAAGTTTTCTCTATGTTTCTTTATCTCTGTCGAAAAACAATAAAGGAACTGTTATAAAAAGGTACCTTATGTTAATTCTATCAAACGAAGTCCTAATGAAAGGTAGCAACAAAAGGTCATTGTTTACACGTAATACAAAGGTTCACTTGAACTACTACCCGAAGGTCACCACCGATTAACACAGAACTATGCAAATTCGATGCAATTTTTCCCTGTGTAAGGTGGAACACGTTACTGGGAA
The DNA here is from genome assembly GCA_963932465.1 of Maratus speciosus. Classification (NCBI taxonomy): domain Eukaryota; kingdom Metazoa; phylum Arthropoda; class Arachnida; order Araneae; family Salticidae; genus Maratus; species Maratus speciosus. The sequence continues at coordinate 247,701,848 of OZ010792.1, forward strand.
GCATTTGACTGGTTGTGAGGAATGTCGTTTAATTGGCAGGATGGAAGAAGAATAGTAAGTTTGTAGAGCTGCAAAACGTGCATTTAGTACAGGGGTGTCCACATTCTTATAAAATTTCCTACATTCGCTAAAAAGTAACATCTTTCCGTAGTACAAGTCATATCACATTTCTTTTATTCTTAACACTTTCACTGCCGATCCGCGATCGGCAGCAAAAATGATCAGAAATTTTAAATTGATACCAGAAATATCGAAAGAAGATATTTTACTTTATGTTATCGCTAAATGTCTTTTATAAAATAAAGCGTAAAATATTATTATTTATTTCTGGTATAAATGTTGTAGGCTAATTGAGAAATCCGGCTCTTTGCAAACAGCCTAGGCTCTTTGCAAAGAGCCAGGCTAATTGGAGAATCCATCTCCCTTTTTCCAATTAGCCTGATATTTTTCAGGCTTATTGCGAAGAGCCTAGAAAGCGTTAGGCTAATTGAAAAATGACCACTTATTATCCGATCAGGGTGATATTTTTAGCTCACAGGCTATCAAAGCCTGAGATCTTATGTGCCCGCCGATTCTGTATGTACGTGTGTACTTACGTACGTACGAATGTACGTAACACGATAATTGATAGAAATATCCGATTTGCTTCAAATTTTTTTTCTAGGTTCATTCTGATAAGGTGCTTCCCTGATTAGTTTTTGGGGTTCATTGGTTAAGGATAAAGGGGGGAAAGGGGCCAGTCCCCCCTTAAATTATATAAATGGGTTTTTCATGCAGAAATATTCGATTTGCTCCAAATTTGGTATACCGGTTTATTAAGTTAAGGAGCTGCCTTGATTAGATTCGGAGGTTTATTAGTTACATATAAAGGGAGGAAAGGGGGGTATCCCCCCCCCTGTAATTTAGATAAATGGGTTTTTCATGCAGAAATATGCGATTTGCTATAAATTTGGTATACCGGTTAATTATGTTACGCAGCTTCCCGGATTACATTTGGAAGATCATTATTATGTATAAAGGGGGGAAAGGGGGGGGCAATTGCCTCTCCCCTTAATTTAGATAAATGCGTTTTTCATGTAGAATTATTCAATTAGCTCAAATTTGGTATACCGGTTTCTTATGTTAAGGAGATGGCTTGATTAGATTTGGAGGTTCATTAGTTAAGTATAAAGGGAGGAAAGGGGGGTTACCCCCCCCGCTTAATTTAGGTAAATGGGTTTTTAATGCAAAATTATTCGATTTGCTCCAAATTTGGTATGCCGGTTTATTATGTTAAGGAGCTTCCCTGATTAGATTTGGAGGTTCATTAGTTAAGGGAGGAAAGGGGCGCTAGACCCCCCCTTAATTTAGATAAATGGGTTTTTCATGCAGAGCTATTCGATTTGCTCCAAATTTCGTATACCGGTTTATTATGTTAAGGAGCTTCCCTGATTACATTTGGAGGTTCATTAGTTAAGTATAAAGGGAGGAAAGGGGGGGGGGTAGACCCCCCTTAATTTAGATAAATGGGTTTTTCATGCAGAGTTATTCGATTTGCTCCGAATTTCGTATACCGGTTTATTATGCTAAGGAGCTGCCTTGATTAGATTTGGAGATTTATTGGTTATGTATAAAGGAGGGGCAGGGGCTAGTGTCCCCTTAATTTAGATAAATGGGTTTTTCATACAGAATTATTCGATTTGCTTCAAATTTTGTATACCAGTTTATTACGATATGGCTTCCATCATTTAATTTGGAGGTTCATTGGTTAAGTATAAAAGGGGGAAACGGGGGCAATTGCCCCTCCCCTTAATTTAGATAAATGTGTTTTCATGCAGAATTATCTAATTTAGTTTAATTTTTTTCCTAGGTTCATTCCAATAAGGAGCTTTTCTGATTAGATTTGAAAGTTCATTGGTTCAGCATAAAGGGAGAAATGGGGGCTCTAATACACCCCCCCCCCCTTAATTTAGTGAAATGGTTTTTTCATGCAGAATTATCTGATTTGCTTCAAATTTGGTATACCAGTTTATTATGTTAAGTAGCTTCCCTGATTAGATTTGGAGGTTCTTTGGTTGAGTAGAAAGGGGGGCAACGGGGACTAATACCTTCATTTATTTTTCGGGGGGCATTATTCTTTGAAATAAGAGTATAATATACAATTAGTGTGAATAGCCTGTGAGCTCAATGCCATCAGTTTAACTGGGAGATTTTCTTTTTATCAGGTTTATTAACGTATAACCATACTCAAACCCGAAAAATAAATTACAACAGACCGTACCCCGATCCGAGCAAAACAAAATAATTTTAGTTTACATGCAACCCGACCCGAACCTGAGAGTTCCATTTGAAAAAACATGAAATCCCGAACCAAATCTGATAACCGACAAAAATATTCCAAAGATCCATAACCGGATCCGAACAAGACAAATTAGTTTCAGTGGAGCCGCAACGCTACCAGAACCTAAAAATTCAACGTCAAATTCGAAGTCAACCTGAAACCCGTCCCGAACCAAATCTTAACCGACAAAAATATTCAAAAGAACAATAACCCGATGCAAGCCAGTCAAAATAATCTCCGTCCACCGGCAACCCGGTCCGAACCTGAAATTTCTAATTGAACTCAATCCGAAACCTGGTTGTGGTCGGTTTTCGGGTTGACTTCAAATGGAACCTTCAAGTTGGGATCTGGTTGAAAAAAAATTAAACTAAATCAGATAATTCTGCATGAAAACCCATTTATCTAAATTAAGGGGAAGGGCAATTGCCTCCTTTCCCCCTTTTATACTTAACCAATGAACCTCCAAATCAAATGAAGGAAGCCATATCGTAATAAACTGTTATATCAAATTTGAAGCAAATCGAATAATTCTGTATGGAAAACCCATTTATCTAAATTAAGGGGACACTAGCTCTTGTCCCTCCTTTATTATTAACCAATAAATCTCCAAATCTAATCAAGTCAGCTCCTTAGCTTAATAAACCGGCATACGAAATTTGGAGCAAATCGAATAACTCTGCATGAAAAACCCATTTATCTAAATTAAGGGGGGTGGTCTAGCCCCCCTTTCCTCCGTTTATACTTAACTAATGAACCTCCAAATCTAATCAGGGAAGCTCCTTAACATAATAAACCGGTATACGAAATTTGGAGCAGATCGAATAACTCTGCATGAAAAACCCATTTATCTAAATTAAGGGGGGATCTATCCCCCCTTTCCTCCCTTTATATTTAACTAATGAACCTCCAAATCTAATCAAGCCATCTCCTTAACATAATAAACCAGTATACCAAAATTGAGCTAATCGAATAATTCTACATGAAAAACGCATTTATCTAAATTAAGGGGAGAGGCAATTGCCCCCTTTCCCCCTTTATACATAATAATGATCTTCCAAATGTAATCAGGGAAGCTGCTTAACATAATTAACCGGTATACCAAATTTATTGCAAATCGCATATATCTGCATGAAAAACCCATTTATCTAAATTACAGGGGGGGGGGCGGATGGCTTCCCCTTCCTTCCCTTTATATGTAACTAATGAACCTCCAAATCTAATCGATGCAGCTCCTTAACTTAATAAACCGGTATACCGAATTTGGAGCAAATCGAATAATTCATCATGAAAAACCGATTTATGTAAATTAAGGGGGTAGAACCCCTTTCCCCCCTTTATACTTAAATAATGAGGTTCCAAATCTAATCAGGGAAGCTCCTTAACACAATAAACCGGTATACCAAATTTGGAGCAAATCGAATATTTCTGCATGAAAAACCCATTTATATAAATTAAGGGGGAGACTAGCCCCCTTTTCCCCCTTTATCCTTAACCAATGAACCCCAAAAACTAATCAGGGAAGCACCTTATCAGAATGAACCTAGAAAAAATATTTGAAGCAAATCGGATATTTCTATCAAGAGTTATCGTGTTACGTACATACGTACGTACGTACACACGTACATACAGAATCGGCGGGCAAATAAGCTCTCAGGCCAGTGAGCTAAAAATATCACCCTGATCGGATAATAAGTGGTCATTTTTCAATTAGCCTAACGCTTTCTAGGCTCTTTGCAATAAGCCTGAAAAATATCAGGCTTATTGGAAAAAGGGAGATGGATTCTCCAATTAGCCCGCCTCTTTGCAAAGAGCCTAGGCTGTTTGCAAAGAGCCGGATTTCCCAATTAGCCTACGACATATGATATTTGAAGCAAATCGGATATTTCTATCAAGAGTTATCGTGTTACGTACATACGTACGTACGTACACACGTACATACAGAATCGGCGGGCAAATAAGCTCTCAGGCCAGTGAGCTAAAAATATCACCCTGATCGGATAATAAGTGGTCATTTTTCAATTAGCCTAACGCTTTCTAGGCTCTTTGCAATAAGCCTGAAAAATATCAGGCTAATTGGAAAAAGGGAGATGGATTCTCCAATTAGCCCGCCTCTTTGCAAAGAGCCTAGGCTGTTTGCAAAGAGCCGGATTTCCCAATTAGCCTACGACATAAACACTAAATTTCTGGATAAAAATGGAGGCCAAACTGACAAATTTGTATGGTGGCACTCAACGTGTTAATTAAATTTGTTTTTTGCAGAAATAGAAAATTCTGCACTTTGAAGATGTGCCAGGTGAGACAAAATTAAGGTCTTGTGGAAGTATCATGTTTTTGGCTGCAAAATCATTCAAGTTATTGTACTTGTTCCTTTAATGGAAGAAAGTTCTACTTATGTGGTCGGAAATTTTTTATTCTGAATTTTTGTTTTTTTTCGATTTATTATTATTGTTATCACAACTATACGTTCCATTTTTTTGTGTATAAAAAAAGTATAATATGCTTTGTGCAACAGGGAGTAACTGGCGGTGCACATCGCACAGTAAGAGATTTACCGATTTTGGCTGGCCAAGATTATTTTTGGCGTCAATATAGTCGCATCGCCATGAAATTGAAAAATGTTATTGACATTCCCTATGGCATCTTTCTTATTGAAAATGAAGCGTGTAGCAGTTATAATTCCGTTACAGGGATATTTCAAAGAATTCCATTCCATTACGGCCTATGGGGACAAATTGTTTGCGAAAGTTTTTAATGATGTTTCATAATTTCAAATACATTGAAATTTATATACATATGTATGAAGTGCACTACAAGCTATAGAAGTGCTTGCTATAGAATATGGTATGGGTAGCATTTATCAATCATTTATAGGGACACTAAAAATAATTGCGTTACATTACGGTCTATGGAAAAAATATGGCACTTTTCTAACTTTTTCCAAAATCCCTCACGTGACATATGATTGCACAGCCCTTTGATCACTCTCTTATATTATGCATCATAGTCTTACATATTTTAATTCCACTTTTTACCACCAGGAGGCGCTTACCTATCTCGAGTGCTATGGGCCCGATCTCCTCGATTACTATATCTACGGATAGATTGTAAATTGGTGTTTCGTTCAGGTAGAGGTTTGTTTAGAATAGAGTGCGCCTCCTTGCTGCGAAATGAGGAACTAACAGATTTTGTAAAAGGATAAAGTGTTTTGAAAGGTATATTAAAAGAAACCGCCAGCTTACCCACTTGATTTTACTTTTTAAAATTTTGAAAATAATAATAATAAATCGAGGAACATTATACTTTTAGGCAGTTTAAGAACCAGCAAAAATGATTAAATTTTTTATAAATAAAAAAAATGAAGGAAATCGGTCGCATATTTCTCGAGAAAAATGGTCGCCCAGTTTGAAAAATATGATATCGTGAAAGGAAGCCTAAAGTTTTACAATAGATTTACGCTCAACTTACGGTGTAACATTCAACCAGCCAAAAAAGACTACAAGGAATTGAAATACCACGATATTGCTTTAGAGCAACTATCTAAACACTAGAAGAACGCAAAAAATAAAATAATAATAATAATAATAATAATAATAATAATAATAATAATAATAGTAGTAGTAGTAATTGTCGTAGTAATAATAATAAGGATAATAAATTAACCAAAGAAGCAGAACCCCATTGATTTTCCTGTCTGCCAGTGGATTTTAAACACAATCATGAAACCTTAAAAAAATTATATTTTACATAACCGTTCTTGTATATTTTTTATGAAATGAAACGCGCAACGAAATTATTTTTAAGGGGAAAAAAATAAAATAAGTATCACAAACGACAAGAATATAACTTTTTTTTTTCTGTTTTTCACCAAATAATATGTAGATATCCAAAATACTTCGTACTGTATAAAATAAAAAAAATAAACAAAGAAAAATGTTCACAGATGCCGAAATTCCATTGCTCAAAAATAATGTAATATATTTTCTTTGTAGGAAAACTTCAGGAAAAAGCAGACACTCAAATTTCCGATCACGTAGAACGTTATAGTACACTAAGTCACATTCAGTTAACGTTTAACACAATAAAAGGAAAAAATCAGGATAAATATAATTATCTTCAACGCTCTTTGTTTTTCTCAGAATTACGCTCACAGATGCCCTCCACAATATATACAAGAAAAAATGTTTTCTTCACCATCTTTGTTTTTCCCAGTCACCAAAAACTTAATATTGCGTGTTTGTTCTATGAAAAAAGATAATATTTAAGAAATGAGTTTTTTTTTTTTTGTTGTAAATAGGTTGTTTTTTTAAACCTTGTATACGTATCTGTAAACTTATCAAAATATATAGATGGTGATTTTCTTTAACCCATTTATGCCTGGCGTGCCATTTTTTGGATGCTTCAAATTTTAATAAATTTGTACATTTTTTTCTTCTTTATAACAAGAAAATTGTATTAAATAATTATCTATAAATGTCTTTATCGGTTACCGAGAAATGGCAGCATAAGATGGGTATTTATTTGCTTAAATGAAGGCATTTTTCGGTGTTTATAGATTTTTCATTTTTTTTTTTAAGAGGGCGAAATGTAAAAAGTTAGATTATTTGTGTTTTTTTTTTCTATAAGGGATCCAAATAAATAAGTTATAATCTTAGCTTGTAGACTTCTTTGAAATACGTATTCTTTTAAATTGTGAAATTATATGTTCAAGCCTACTTTTTATGCATTTGTGTAACTTACAAAATACGGGGCGCTAGGAACGAATCGGTACATATTTTTACGAGCCATTTAGGGGACAGTTATTTATGTTAAGTCCTTTTCAGGATGATTAATAAATAAATTGTTTTTATGCCTCAAAAAATTATTCTTAGTTTATTATTATATATATATACTTATAATGTTATTAGTCTCTGTAAAGAAATAAATATATTTTTTAGTAGTTCATAAATATTTCGGTATATAATATAGAATTTAAAAGCTTATTGTATATAAATTTATACAAAACATATAATTATACGTATTATACTGTTACAAATATTATACACATTCCCATATTTAGTACGTTTAAATTTTATCAAATAAATACAAAAATTTTAACCGTAATTTTTTTAGTATTTTTCAGTTCACTTTGTCACATATTAAAGTGATTTTACCAATAAATTTGAGATAACAAAAATTCAGGCACAAATGGGTTAAATGTAAATGCTCAAATTACTTTTATCTATATTTTCAAATTGGCACTAGATTTAAAAATAAGTAAATAAATATAAAGAAAGGTTACCCCTACACTGAAACTCCAAAGTGTTTTTGAAATTTAATTTTTTATATAAATTGTTCTTATAAATTTTTTTGATAAATATAAGAAACTAGCAGATCTACCCGACTTCGCTCGTGTCAATAATAATGGTCCACCCGGGTAAAATACATTAACATGAAATAATACGGCAGTGACAATAACTGAGATTGGTGCATTACCGTCCACGAATCGTTAAAAGACCGATAAGAAATATAAGTAAAATAGTTTTAATTGCGTATACTATTAACTATACCATAATAATGTATATTCCAAACAAATGGCATAACATATATTAAAGTACAATTATTTGCTTAAAAAGCGTCATTTAAATAATAAAAAACATTAAAAATATTAAAAATTTACATGTTTCGACTCTTTCATTGAGTCATCTTCAGAATATATATATATATATATATATATATAAAACTACAAACACAATGCCAATTGTGACATTATACTGATGATGGCAATGACCTAACCCATAAATTTTGCCTTTACTAAAATTTTTTTAACTTATGATCATCATACAATTTCGCTTTTCATACTGTCGAATAGAAAAGCTTCTAATTAACATATATAAGATACACAAAATGTAAATATATTGCTTACAGGTGTCAAGTATGATAAAATCCTTTAAAAACATTAAAGTCATTTAAAAATTCATAACGTTTTCGACCGACACTTACTCGGTCATCCTCAGTGAAAAACTAGCAGTTGTTCTGTCTCCGCGTCTCCAGCTTTGTCCGGAACAGACCATTTCACTTCAAGGGTGGATTGGAAAATAAGGGGGGGGGGGCATAAATGCTATTCTTTTATCGAAAAGTACAGATTTATTAACTATTTATTAATTCTTTCCAGACTGCGTGGATATCATATGATAATATATCGTTACAAACTATTTCTTTATTTGATATTATTTCCAGAGATTCTCTTATGATAGCTTCTTGGTGGTTACTTGTATGGAAAATAATTTTGGCTCTATTGAAATCTACTTTTATAGGTTGAATTTGTGCTAATCTTGATAATGCAGTGTGGGGTCTATTCAATCTCAGATCTGCTTCATGTTCCTTAATTCTGTCACGAAATTTCCGCAGTGTCATACTACTAATGCTACTAATGATGAGCTAGAAGTAGCTAGGAGTCTTTCGGTAGCTTCATCGCCCCGAGCCCAACCCTTACCACTTTTCGGTGTCTTTAATTTGTGTAATTTCCCTTTTAAATTTGTCCGGTTTCAATTTTCGATTTTTTTTTTTTCAATCTGGCTTTCGCTAGAGAGTCTTTCATTCGGGACGTGGCTGGGAACGTAAGAATCTTGCTTCCGCAAAAGAGTCGGAATAAAAGGGAGAATAAAGGGCATAACATAAAAGGGAAATTACACAAATTAAAGACACCGAAAAGCGGGAAGGGTTGGGCTCGGGGCGATGAAGCTACCGAAAGCCACTGGTACATAAAATCCACCAAGGTACATAAAATCTCTATTATCTTTCTTGAAAGGTATAATATATACTCCCGATCTATTGATGGCTTGGATAGGGTCAATTTTCGTATTTAACAAATCCTTTAATTTCGGGGGAGGGACTGCGATTAATATAATACCAAACTTGAGGAGGGAATGCCTCATACTCTCGAAAAACCTTGGGATGTAATTAACTTTACAGAATTTTAAACTTTTACTCGGAACTGTATTTTGCCTTTCTTCATTTTTCCTTTTAAGTCTGTTTATGATTTTTTCAATGAAATGAGATGGAACAGAATTTTCGGCTGCTATTTTTCTAATTATATCTATTTCTTCATTAAGGAATTGGCTCGAACAAACTTCAAAAGCTCTTTTTATATAAAAATTGAAAGGTGCTAACTTGTAATTTATAGGTGAGCTGCAGTTAAACGGGATAGTGGAATTAGATCTGTTAACTTTTCTAAAAACTGTACGATCGATACTCTGTTTATCCATATCTCTGATTAGTTGTACATCCAAAAAAGCCAGTTTTTGATCTTGTTCTATTTCTAATGTAAATTTAATTTTCTTGTCAAGGTTATTGATTTTATCTAGAAATGAGTATAATGCATCTTTTCCGTGATTCCATATTATGTAGACATCATCTACATATCTGAACCAGCAATCTGGACCTGGTTTTATGGTTTCCATGATTATATTTTCAAGAGGACGTAGTTTAAATTCAGCAAGTAAACCTGAAATGGGGGAACCCATTGGGGCCCCATTGACTTGTTTGTAAACTTGGTTGTTGAAAACGAAAATGTTGTTGTTGATGATTAAATTTAAACCTGATTTAACTGTATTTTTAATATTTTCTGTAAAGGAAGGATCAGAATCGATCAAAGTCTCTATGATGTTAGTAACTTCTTTTATATCGATGGATGGGTATAAAGATACCACGTCTAAACTAGCCATAATACTGGAATTTTCAAGCTTAATATTTTTAATTTTCTCAATAAAATTCGAAGTTGAATCAATAACGAAATCAGATGGCGGTAAATATCGCTTCAAAAGGTGAGTGTAAGTTTTTTCCATAAAATATGTAGGAGAGGAACATTTTGTAACGATTGGACGGATTGGTAAGTCTATTTTATGATCTTTTAGTCTACCTATTAGGGGGGGGGGGGAGTTGTTGCAGTCTTGTTACGTTTTAGCTTATTTTTCATAAATGTTGGCCAAGTTCCTTTTCCGATTAGTTCTTTAACTTTGTTTTCTATTTTCAAATTGGGGTCCTTATTTAACGGCACACACTCCATGTCATCAATGCAAACCTTCATTTTCATGAGATAATCTTGTCTGTTTAAAATAGCAATGCGGTTAGTTTTGTCGGTCTGGATAACCACAATGTTCTTATCATTTCTCAGTTTTCCTGCTATTTTCTTACAGACTTCATGTTGAGGGTTCGGTCTGTAATCAAGTGATCCCAATTTATTATGCAAAATACTTCTAACTACCTCCCTCTGCATTGGATCAGCAGCCTGCACAGCTTTTTCACAATCAGTAATAATCATTTTGTTATTCCTTTAAGAGTCAAACATAAATTTCGGGCCCAGATTGAGGACTGATTTCCTTTTTTGATAACTGCTTGTTTGATATATTAATAAATGCATCAGGTTACGGTCCTTTGTGGTTAACTTTAGTAGGTTTCAAACTGGCAATTTTCTTTTTAATGGTTGCTAATTTAATCCGATGTTGAAATTCTCTGTAATGTTCAATAACCATTAATTTACGATCAAAATCAGAATCAGATGAAGTCTTCGCTAGTAAATTGTATAAACGATAAACCTTTACAGAAATTGCATCAACAAGTTTATATTTATCTCTAATACAAAGTTTTAAGCATTCCATTTCAAACTTATGATTAAGAGCAGGAATGTGTCTATTAGCAAAACTATTCTTACATGCAATGAATCTTGGAATAACCTTGATTACAGACCGAACCCTCTACATGAAGTCTGTAAGAAAATAGCAGGAAAACTGAGAAATGATAAGAACATTGTGGTTATTCAGACCGACAAAACTAACCGCATTGCTATTTTAAACAGACAAGATTATCTCATGAAAATGAAGGTTTGCATTGATGACATGGAGTGTGTGCCGTTAAATAAGGACCCCAATTTGAAAATAGAAAACAAAGTTAAAGAACTAATCGGAAAAGGAACTTGGCCAACATTTATGAAAAATAAGCTAAAACTTAACAAGACTGCAACAACTCCCCCCCCCTAATAGGTAGACTAAAAGATCATAAAATAGACTTACCAATCCGTCCAATCGTTACAAAATGTTCCTCTCCTACATATTTTATGGAAAAAACTTACACTCACCTTTTGAAGCGATATTTACCGCCATCTGATTTCGTTATTGATTCAACTTCGAATTTTATTGAGAAAATTAAAAATATTAAGCTTGAAAATTCCAGTATTATGGCTAGTTTAGACGTGGTATCTTTATACCCATCCATCGATATAAAAGAAGTTACTAACATCATAGAGACTTTGATCGATTCTGATCCTTCCTTTACAGAAAATATTAAAAATACAGTTAAATCAGGTTTAAATTTAATCATCAACAACAACATTTTCGTTTTCAACAACCAAGTTTACAAACAAGTCAATGGGGCCCCAATGGGTTCCCCCATTTCAGGTTTACTTGCTGAATTTAAACTACGTCCTCTTGAAAATATAATCATGGAAACCATAAAACCAGGTCCAGATTGCTGGTTCAGATATGTAGATGATGTCTACATAATATGGAATCACGGAAAAGATGCATTATACTCATTTCTAGATAAAATCAATAACCTTGACAAGAAAATTAAATTTACATTAGAAATAGAACAAGATCAAAAACTGGCTTTTTTGGATGTACAACTAATCAGAGATATGGATAAACAGAGTATCGATCGTACAGTTTTTAGAAAAGTTAACAGATCTAATTCCACTATCCCGTTTAACAGCAGCTCACCTATAAATTACAAGTTAGCACCTTTCAATTTTTATATAAAAAGAGCTTTTGAAGTTTGTTCGAGCCAATTCCTTAATGAAGAAATAGATATAATTAGAAAAATAGCAGCCGAAAATTCTGTTCCATCTCATTTCATTGAAAAAATCATAAACAGACTTAAAAGGAAAAATGAAGAAAGGCAAAATACAGTTCCGAGTAAAAGTTTAAAATTCTGTAAAGTTAATTACATCCCAAGGTTTTTCGAGAGTATGAGGCATTCCCTCCTCAAGTTTGGTATTATATTAATCGCAGTCCCTCCCCCGAAATTAAAGGATTTGTTAAATACGAAAATTGACCCTATCCAAGCCATCAATAGATCGGGAGTATATATTATACCCTTCAAGAAAGATAATAGAGATTTTATGTACATAGGTATGACACTGCGGAAATTTCGTGACAGAATTAAGGAACATGAAGCAGATCTGAGATTGAATAGACCCCACACTGCATTATCAAGATTAGCACAAATTCAACCTATAAAAGTAGATTTCAATAGAGCCAAAATTATTTTCCATACAAGTAACCACCAAGAAGCTATCATAAGAGAATCTCTGGAAATAATATCAAATAAAGAAATAGTTTGTAACGATATATTATCATATGATATCCACGCAGTCTGGAAAGAATTAATAAATAGTTAATAAATCTGTACTTTTCGATAAAAGAATAGCATTTATGCCCCCCCCCCCTTATTTTCCAATCCACCCTTGAAGTGAAATGGTCTGTTCCGGACAAAGCTGGAGACGCGGAGACAGAACAACTGCTAGTTTTTCACTGAGGATGACCGAGTAAGTGTCGGTCGAAAACGTTATGAATTTTTAAATGACTTTAATGTTTTTAAAGGATTTTATCATACTTGACACCTGTAAGCAATATATTTACATTTTGTGTATCTTATATATGTTAATTATAAATCAAGGTAAATTGTGCACTAAAAATTTTAACTTTCTATAGAAAAGCTTCTGTCAAATGAAATTTATTTGAAAATTGTATCTCAATTTTTTCATGTGAATGGATTTTAAAGTAATTTTCAATCATGGATATTTTTGATTTGCATGCAGCCAGGGATAATGTTTCCGCATTTTTTCACACCAGTCTTTTGTTAGAGTAAATGATATTTCATTTAATCCGGACACTCTCTTGATTTAACAGAACAACATTTTCTTTAAGAATATACCGGTATGAAAAGACGTGGAAATCTCATCCCTGCATGCAGCCCAATTACGAAAGATATACCTGTTTGCTCTTAATTCAATATTATAAAGTAAAGACATTGATGAACTATGAGTAACTCTAGCATCATATTGTTGGTGGCAATAACCTAACCCAAATATAAATTTAACTTTTACAGCAATTTAACCTTTAAACATCGCACATTTGATTATTCCAAAATCTAATAGAATACAAAAAGTACTTTCAGTAATTTTTTTTGAAAAGCTTATCTCAATTTACGGATTGTTTATCCATTTTAAATTAATTTTCAATCACAGATATATTTTTAAATATACCTGTAACCCAATTCAGAAAGATATATCTGTTTGCTATTAATGCAATATTATGAAGAAAAGACATATCTGTGAGTAACGCCTAGCACCATATTGTTGGGGGCAACAACCTAACTGTACCATAAATTACGCTTTTACTGCAACTTGATCTCTAAACATCATGCATCCCATTATTTCAACGTCTAACAAAAAAGTCTGTCAGTCATGAAATTTTGTTTAAAAAAGAAAAAAAGCTTACCCTAAAAAATAGTAGCTATAATTTCTATTTAATATAAATCGTACAAAAATCGTATTTTATGTAACCGTATTCGATACAAATCGTAGAATGTTATCACTGCATTTCAGGTATTAAAATATTTATCTAAATGATATAATTAAAGATTACAAAGAAATAGGGAATAAATTGTTGCATCCAGTTTTTAGAGCCAGTTTGAAATTATATTGATGACACTGACGTCATATCTAGCAAACGATTTTTTTTTTTTACTATTATCATTTTCCTTATTTGATTCTTGATATTGAAACGACTTCATTAAAATAGATTTTTTAACATTCAACTAAAGTACTTCTAAGGTCATTTTAAAACATGCTTAGTTAAAGTTTTTACATAAATATATGAAAAATGTGCATTTTCTGATTAGAATGACGTCGATTTCAAAAATGTAAAAATATAGCAGTCGAGTCTGAATTTTTATTGGCTAATAAAACAAAGTACTCGAGTTAACATTTTTTTTTAAATTATTGAAGAGTTTTTTAGATGTGTGGCAACAGGAAAGAAGCTATTGAATTTGAAAATTTAAAATGAGATATTTCTATAATGTTAAATTGTGAAAGATGATAGAAAAAGGGATAAATATAGGTCTGATGATTTTTTAAAGGTGACAGGGATCTATTCCACGTTCTAAAGCCTATTTACAGCAAGTTTCGTGCAAATCAGTCAAAAATTAAAGATTTGTATAAAGGACATACACACAGAGAACGGCTTTTATATATATAGATTAACGAAACTTGTAAAACTGCATATTTTTTACCAAACACATTTACTTTCATATTCTTAATTATTCATTTGTGCTGTAATTTGATTTACAATTTAGTAATATTAGTGTTAAGATTGATTTTTATAGTTAAACTACATTTTAAACACGATATATCAATGAGTCTTGCAAGTTGTTAAAGTTTTATCTGATGTCTACAATTTAAATGAGTTATTTATTAATTACAGTTATTATGAGTGTGCATAGTCTACTAAGCATTGTAACAGGCTGTTTTTAATACATCCTTCAATTATTTATCTGTGAAGTTAGGAAAAAAAATATGCTGTGGTACAATACACAGTGCAGTGAGAATAAAAGAAGTAACAAAATCACATTTATAGTACAATTACTAAAAGCTTCTAATAAAAGGTTTATTAGAAATTAATCTCTAGTACAGTGGTTTTCAAAAAGTGTAAAACGAAAACACATGCCTGCAAAATTCAGCTTTGTGAAAACTTTTAAAAACATTCGTACTCACTCGTTCTATAACTTTGTGTAATGCTGAATCTAAAATCGACATCAATTTATTTTCTATCACGTATAGGCTTTTCAAAGTCTGTGCTAATTTATGTTGTATTGATGCATATAGTATACCGAACATGGCAATGGCAAATAAATAAATCAGAACAATTTCATAAAAAATTACAGTTATGTATTTATATTGCCAGAATTCATTAAAATAGATTTAAATTTTTATCTTTACCTTTGTCAGATGTTTTATGCTGCTTTTGCCTTTAGCTATTAAAGATGCAATTTTTGGTTTTCTTTTATTGAATGCAATTTCAAGCTGGAACATCCAGCAGTGATCTGCAATAATTCTAATGACTCCGGCACCTTTGTCCAACCTCTTTAAAGTCTTAGTGGATGATTTTCTGATAAAAAGTCGGAATGTGAATAAAAAAAAAAAAAAATTAAACAGATTGGACATACATTTGTGCAACATATTTTCAAATATGTTCACATATTTAGATCTTTATTTTCATCGATAAACGTAATAATGATTTTCTTTAATACAATTCGAGCTTCTTTTTCAAACGTATACATTATAAGTGGAATTTGTTTTGCCAAGCATAAATTTTTTTATGTATGTAAAGGTGAAAATACTTTCTTTTAGCTTTCCTAATTATAAGCAAGGATACTTTTAACATAGGTATTTATTATAAATGCCGATTTCTTCAAAAGAGTTTATGAATTGTTTCAGAAGTCCAAAAATTATGTATTATGATAAAGTGATGGTAAAAAAATAAGCATTGTGGAAAATAAACATCAGCGTAACATGCTTTTCTCGTCCTGTTTAAAAAAGTGTTTTGCCAGCTATTTTATCCCTAGCTGACTTCCCTATTAACGGATAAAACATGAGAATATTTTATCGACAAAACACTTTATTGACGAACAAGAATATAAAATATTTTAAGATCGCCACAATCATGACTTGTCATGATAATCTTATTTTATATGTGCTGGGACCGATTGAAGATTTTCAGAGTTTTGTCCGCAAAGAGAGTTAGCGCTGATTTTGATAAGAGTGATAGCGTTGGAAATGTACTGTCGTGAGAAACAAAATAACCAATAACCCGTCCGAAATGAGCATGGCAGTAGATGCAAGGCAAATTTTGGCCACGAGTGGAATGTATCTGATTTATGTATTATGATTATGTATTATGATAAAGTGATGGTAAAAAAAAAAAAAAAAGTCTTGAGGAAAATAAACATCAGCGTAACATGCTTTTCTCGTCCTGTTCAAAAAATTATTTTGCCAACTATTTTATCCCTAGCTGACTTCCCTATTAACGGATAAAACATGAGAATATTTTATTGACAAAACACTTTATTGACGAACAAAAATATACAATATTTTAAGATCACCACAATCATGACTTGTCATGATAATCTCATTTTATATGTGCTGGGACCGATTGAAGATTTTCAGAGTTTTGTTCGCAAAGAGAGTTAGCGCCGATTTTGATAAGAGTGATATCGTTGGAAAGGTACTGTCGTGAGAAACAAAATAACCAATAACCCGTCCGAAATAAGCATGGCAGGAGATGCAAGGCAAATTTTGACCACGAGTGGAAAAACGTCTACAACAGCTGCATTACCCCAACGTCCTACTAACCAACTCTGCTTAAGGTATGTGCCTACCTTCGGAGCACTTTTTTTGAAAAATATGACATTTTTATTAAATACATGTGTTTTTAGTTAAAACAGGTAATAAAGCTATGAATTCATATAAATTTTTAATGGAATTCTAATTAATTTTTCAAATTTAGGCAATGTTTAGTTAAATTTTAGCAAATAATTGCGTTTATGCCAAACCTTCGATAACAAAATACATTTAATGTATTTCACCTTTTTATCAACAATATATTAGCAAACCACTTGCCTGTGTTATGATGCAAAAGATTTTCAATACCTTTTAAATTTACTAATATATACCAAATTTTGTATACAAAACATGATTTTCTATTAAAAAGTAAAGGTGTATTTTTCAATAAAAACTGCTCTTAAATTAATATATATATAAACACAAAAACGAAAATTTTCGTAAAAACAGCGATTTGAAGGTAGGCACATACCTTAAGGAAAACATAAAAAAAAGTCGACTGAATTGTGTTTCGAAACATTTTTAAAAATCTATACGTGAAGAGAAGAGCCTCCTCATCTTGGATGAGTGGGCAGGCCATATAGAATCCTTAACTTCACAGAAAATTGGGGGAAAAACGTCGAAGTCATGGTTATATCTAGGCGTATAACGAAGTTCCTCGAGCCTCTTGATGTTGAAATGTTTCATGACTACAAACGTATAGTCAAACGTATGACCGAGTATTTCAAAACTCGGTTATATACTGGCTTGTATAAGGGGAGAAGGTTTGATATAAGGCCTATCGTAAAATTGCATCATTTGGTTCACAACCAAATCTTCGCCTTTGCATTTGACCACATGCGCCGATATGCTTTCCAAAAGACTTTACTACGAATTGAAATACCAATTTTCAGATCTGTGAGACAAGTATATTTCACACTAACAGCTAAAACTTGTAACAGTTGTAACACCCAACCGTTTATCAAATGTGCCTGGTGTGAAGAGTCCGTATTCTTTCAGCACTTTTACACTCCCACCCACTTTCAACAATAACTTAGTGATCAGCCAAATATCATAAATGAACCTACTGTCGTGTGATCTACAACGTCTTTACTAATCTCGACAATTGTGGCATAGCGAGCTTTTTCTGTGTTAATAAGTCCACATTCATAATATTCCATGTCAAACAGTACGTATCTTTCATTGCATTATACAGGAACGCATTTTCTATATTAGTAACATTACAAGCACATGCCAATTGCTCACAGTCACATTTGAAAAAATTCTTATTTATTTATTTATCCTTTGGTGGAATGCTTGTGAAAATTTCCTTGCAGCTCCTGCGGTATTCATTTCGGACAGGTAGTTCCATTTTTTTTGTTCCACACGACAAGACCTTTCCATCGATACCACTCTTACCAAAATCGGCGAAGAGCACCCCCAGGTAGTTTCCTTGTGAGGTGTATAGAATAGGCATTAAGTACAATGGTATAGTTTTTCCAATTCCATTAACCCTTTATCTACTGACAGTACTTATAAGTACCATTAAAATAACTTTTTATAAAATTGATTTAATACCTCGATTAGTAGCAATACAGAATGAGTTAGATGCATTACTTTATCTTGTTCCAAAAGCATTATTGGTTACACGAAACAAAAATATTTTTAAAAGGATGATTTCTTTTGCCTTTGCATCTTTTCAGCTTACTTGGAATTGGGGAGGGGGAGGGGAATTTTCCAATTCGGAAATACTTCTATATTTCTATTGCAAGAACATTATATTTGTACATTTCCTAATTATACAAAATACTAAGAAAAATATTTAAAATAAAAGATTTGAGTGGTTATAAATAATGCACAGACGCTTGTTTTGCCATTCTTCTCCAGTTTTCATGGACATCTTTTGTTCTGGACTCTTCTGCGGTTTATTCACAAAAGAATGAGGGGAATGAACAATGGGTCAGGAGATAAGGAGCTCAACTACTTGAAGGAAAAGGTTCCTCTTCAGGACTGCAGGACATCAGTGCCTTTCCTTTTAAAATGATCTAAAATCAAAGATATTGCGTGGCCACAACAACCGACGCGGACACTGATAACAATTAGAAGGATGGTCCGTTCGCAGCTTAAAATTAATCCTTCTAAATCCTTCAATCCTTCTAAAATACTTCTAAAATGTATTAAAGGATTATTCTAATCTTTTAATGTAGTTTCAAAAATTCATGAAAAATGTTTTAGAAGATAAATTTTTCATGAATTCATAATTCAGTACATAAAGGGTTAACAACTCCCTGCCACCAAAAAGTCTTCATTTCACTTTTTTATGCGGTTTGTGATTCAATTTCTGCTGTAAACTAAATCAGAAAATTATGAAAATTAAGATATAAATTCCTATTCTCTGGAGATATGCAAAATAGTAGATGTTCCAGGGCCAAACATTTTTCTAAACGATGGATATTGTAATCTAATGGTAGCTTGTTTTTTATTTGAAAATCAACTGCAAATATTGCGTAGTAAATCTTCAAATTTTAACATTATGTATGAGAAAAGTAAGCTTTTCTGCTACGAAACAAATTAAAATTAAGCCTTGATCATGAATAGGTTCTTCAAAGAAAGGATATGGATACTCTGTTAAAGAAATTTGGAAAGCGATACTCTACTACAGAGCACCCCTATCCCAAAAATTCAATCTTGCAAAAAATATATTTTAAAAACATATCCAGTTTAGCTGTATGATTAAATGTTAACATATAGAAAATAAAGAGAAGAGCAAAAAAAAAAAATGCATTTTCAAATTTATTTATTAAATTTTAGCTGCAACTTTCTATAAATTGTTTTGCCTTTTCTTTCGCTGTGTGAAGTAATTTCTGTGAATAAGAAGTTTAAGTATGAGTTCAAGTGTGCCGTAAGGTAAAATAAAATGTTTGAAACAGCGTTCTAGTTGCACTTAAAAACTTAAAAGCTTAAAAAGTTATACATTTAAGACTAAACTAAAAAATTTGGAAATTTACAAATGAGATTTCCAAAAGAGAAATGAAAAAAATTTACAAATGAGAAACATTTCTAAACAACTGAACAAAATTAATCTAATTAGGAGGTCACAGTCATTTCCTTAAAAGTAAAAAACAACGAAAAAAATAACTATAATTAATAACATGCGTTAGGATAGCTTAAATCAAAAATAAATTTATTGACGACTTGCGAAGTAACACCCAAACTTTAGAAAGTTGAAAAATATTTCGAAAATTATCTTAGAATATTATAACTAAACCAAAATATTAAAATCGTTATCATTCAAAATTAACGAACAACGAAATATTATTATAACAGCATGTATAATAATCATTTATAAACAGATTAAGCTAAATAATTCTGTAAAAAGTGATAAAATATCATTATTTAGATTAAGGAACATTTCATCGCACAAACCGCGACATTTTCAATATCATTCAAGATAGAAATATTTTCACAAAATTTAAAAACAATAACTTGGTAAGCAATGTCACGAGACATCATGCATAATGAAAATCAGTGCAAACATAAAATAAAATTTAATTGGATATTTGTGAGCGTTGATTAATTTTTACTATTGTTACTAAAATTGCATAGCATCTCTTTCCAAATTTTAGGTAAATCAAGGGACACTGAATCACTGCAAATATTCTCGTTGCGTAAAAATATCTCTATTGATTCCCGGATAATGAAGGGTAAATAAAATATTGATGGATAAATTAATCCGCTAACTGCATTGTCCCATCTTCTTTTGTGAAAGGTATTTCGTATACTCCTGAAAACTTGTTTGATTCAATTGGATCTATTTTCTTGCATACTATATTTTTTAATTTTATGGGAGGTTTCGCAAAAAGGGAGATATTAAATTTATTGAGTTTATATTTCAAACGTTCGAAGAAACCAGAAAAATATTGTAAAGTGGATAACATGGAATTTTGTGGATTGAAATTTCTTTTCTTTTTATTCTTCAAGCTCATAATTAATTTTTCTATGGTGCTTTCTTGGTATCCATTGTTTCTTGAAATATCATATATTTTATTTATTTCGTTATTTAATTGCTCGAGGGCTGTCAAAGCTCTTCGAATAGAAGGTCTAAATACAGAAACGTTGTATGAAAAGGGTGCTTGAGCATTATGAGGGATAATGGATTGACTGGCTATGGGTTTTCTGTAAACAGTGCGTTCTATTCCCTGGTGTACCTTGATCAATAATACATCTAAATAAGGCAGCGTACCATTCTGTTCTATTTCCAATGTAAATTTTGTTTTAGAATTAAGGCTATTAATCTGGAAATATTATTACTTTAACAATCTATTTTAATCAAGATAAAAATAAAGTTTATAATACGTTTTTATAAAGTTTAATTTAAAAATAATATCTAATAATTTTATTAATAAAATTATTTCTCAAATTTATTTTCTCAAAGATTTCTAGACTTTTGAGAAAATGAATTACCATTTAAAATAAAGCATAGTTTTACATTATCTTTCTTATTCAATGTATTTTTTTTAACAAACAGAATTTCAAAAGTTATTCTTTTAAACATTAATTATTTTGAGTTTGAGTTACCATTACATAAAATACGTGAAAATCTAGGAATAATCTATTCTACTATATTTCACTAGAGATTTCATTTCTGGCTGGAACAGACAAGAAGAGAAAGTTGTTTAATTACTTACTATTTTCGTGTTTTATTGTTTCCGCTTGACATCCTGCGCCGTCTTGTTACGAAGAAAACAAACAAACAAATTTTATGTTATTTGAAGAGGTAATTAATCTTACTTGTTCCTTTGTTAGCATTTCTTTACCGACGAATAATTTATTCTGAAGTTTTAAATGTCACAAAAGAAGCACGCAATGCTTGTAGTATTAGGTCGCGTATTTGATACAGAAAAATAAAACCAATGGAAAATGTTTTACTTTCAATATGAAAATGCATTTATTATTATAATAAATGCATAGACAAGTAACAAATATAATGCCGTAAAATTAAGTGTCTGAACCAGTAATTGTTAAAGGGTCTCAGGACTCTTAATGCTTTAAAATTTTCGAAATTTTAATTTTTTTAGATGTTAAACTCCTATCTTTTCTGAACATTTTGATATAATTGTTTCCTTGAAATTCCTATTAGAACTGAAGTTATGGCTTTTACATTTATACACGTTCAATAGCTGAAGCATCGTTTCGGAAACTTTGAAGCCATTTTTCTCCAAATGACGTTTTTGGGCATAACGCGCACGATATCTCAAAAACTTATGAATATTTTTTCATGAAATTTTCAAAACGTATGGTTCATGTTAGTCTGTATAAACTGAACCTAAAATTTCCTTTTTATTATTAAAAAAAAATTTTTTTAGGTTGAAATTTTCTTAATTTTGCATTAGCTAAATACAACTTTGTATTAAAAATATAAAAAAGCTTTAAATACAAATTTATTTAGGTTCAGGGTAATTATTACAATCAGAAGTATAAGTAGGCACCAAAATTTTCATTCTAGTTGCAATATTTATTTTGTAATCGTGCGCGTAATCTGTTATGCCGATTTTTTGCTCGTCAAATGTCCAACAGTTTGGAGCCCCTGTAAATTATAATTCTGCATCTTATAATTTTTTAAATACATGAAATGAAAGAAAATACTTATATATTTTATTAAATTAAAATTGTGTCTTAAAATCAAATACATTTTAAGATATTAAATGTTGAAAATGGTCTTTTTTTTTCATTTTTTCCAATTTTAAGACTCCTGAGACCCCTTAAAATATGCGATGTTTAATAACATTTACAACATTAACTTAATCTGAAATTACAAATCGTACAAATAATTTATTAATATTAATTAGCATTTATTAATATTTGTTAACTTTTCTTAACAGGCGGGTGTTTTATACTGCAGTTTTAAATGTCACAAAAGAAACACGCAATGGTTGTACTATTAGGTCGCATATTTGATACAGAAAATTAAAAGTAACATAAAATATTATTTTTTCAATATAGAAATGCATTTATTATAATGTTATATGTAAATGCATAGATTACTAACAAATATGATACAGTAAGAATATGTGCCCCAACCAGTAATTGAAATATATATATATATATATATAAACATCTGTAAAATTATGCATAAAAATCACTTAAAACCATCCAAACTAAGCTAAAAAAAATGCTAAAAGTGATGGAAAATACACTTAAAAAGGCATATAATTTCTGTTATTCAGATCGGCATATGTTTCACAGCTCAATCGGCGACATTATCAAGATCTTTGCTGATACAAATGTTTTCGCAATTTTTTTTTTAAAAACAAGAAATTGGTAAATAAAATCAGGAGACCACATGCATAAGGAAAAACAAGTGCAAACATAAAATAAAATAAAAATGGATATTTGTGAACGTGAATTAACTTATACTATTGTTTCTTAATGCTGCAGAACATCTCTATTCAATTTATAGGCAATTTATTGGTGGCTGAATTAGTGCAAATATTCTCAATGAGTAAAAAGAATTAAATTTAATACTTATAATTTGCGAATTAAATTTAATACTGAGAAAAATGTTTTCTAGTTAATACGACCATCTAACCAAAAATGTATTATTTCAATAACAAAATATAAATATTTCACAAAATTCGGAAATTAGGTTTCATTTTAAAAATATTAACAATACAGAACTTATCAATACAAGGCTGCCACAGGCGACTAATTTTTTTTAATTCTACCTCACACAACTTTCTCAAAACAAAAATTATTGACATATTCTTCGAGAACATTTGCAAGAGAAATATACTATACAAAATCTGTTTTTTAATAGATGTGCAAACAATATAGAAAAATAGTCGCCTTTGGCAGCTCTGTCAATAAAACAGTGGACAATATTATTTGTCTTTCTTTACTGGCAAACGCACGTATCATTTCCTACATGTTATGTTCCTGATTTCTCTAATAACGAATTATATGCGCATATGACAGAAGAACACGAATGCCAAACATAGGCGTATTCCAAATTTTGGAATGAGATAATTTTATAAACATATAATGGCTTTAATAATTGCTCTGTGTTTTCATAAAAACACATAAAAAAATAATAATAAAGGTAAGAGATTATTTGGATGTTAAAAAAATAGTTTCTGTTAAAAGAAATGTTTGGTTGGATCAAAAATGATAACAATATCAAAAAGCAACCTCCCTCCTCCCAGAGATATCGAATACAAGTGCCAGACTCCCCCCTCCTTCCTAAAGTGATAACGTTATATATGCACAGACCCTTTTCTAGTATATATAGCTATAGTCTATACCCAACCCTACATTGTATAGATTTTTACGAAATCTTACTATTCTTTTAGTACGATTTTTTTAATAATACAGTTAATAATTTATTGTACGGAACCTTCTGAGCGTGAGTAATACTTGCACTTGACCGTTTATTTTTTTATTGATCCATTAAGTATACAGTATAGGGTTATGTATGGAATAGCATACATAGCCTCCACAGCTTTGCTAGCACATAGCACTTTTTTTGTAATTTTCCATGACATTTTTGCATAAATGTGACTTAATTTCGTTCATACAGCGCCCAGTTTCCTCCTTCAAGGCGTGAGTGGTCGTGGGCTTATTAGCATAAACTTAGACTTAAAAAAACATTAAAGAAAAAACACCAACGGCGTTAAATGGTATGATCTGGGCGGCCACTTCTGATCACCAAAACGGGAAATTACTCGACCAGGAAACGACTAATGCAGTAAGAGAATTATTTCTCGGTCTATATGGAACGTGGCACCGTATTTTTCGAAACCATATGTAGTCCCCATCCATATCTTGCAATTTAAGCACAAATGGCGCAAAACTTAAGTCTTGCGTGTATTTTGGGACACCCAGCCGATCATTTATCCGATATAGAATTTCATACATAACCCTATGTTGTATACTTTATGAATAAATTAAAAATTTACAATTTTATATTACTACGTTTTCTATCAAAATTACTTCTTGCGTGAATTTTGGGATACCCTTTGCATTTGCCAACTGTACAATTGTACTGAAAATTACTATAAACAAACCAAAGAACTATTATCATAAAGCAAAATGCTACATATAAAATAAATAACTGTTATCATAAAATAAGTAATACCAATAAAAGTGAGGTGAATTTAACGACAAAATAAAATAGTTACGGTTTTTTTTCATTGTCTTCTATCTTGATAAGAAGAAAGTATTGGATTCGTGAAAATTTTCGACTTCCGGTTTTCGACGAATTTACACGTCTTAAGGGTCGGAGATTCCGAAAAACATGTTTTTACAAAATATCTGTCTGTCTGTATGTATGTGACACAAATTTTGTGGGCACTCTATCTCAAGAACTAATGCACGGAATTTAATAGAAATTTATATTAAGTTAGTCCCTGATATAAATTCGTGCTGATTAGATTTTGGTGAAATCGCTCAATAGGTGGTACTGCTATGCTGCATTTTTCATGATTTGCATAATGGCTCTATCTCAAGAACTAATGCACAGATTTTTAAGAAACTTCAGATTCAGTTAGTCCTTGATATGTGTTGGTATTTACTACGTTTTGGTGTAAATCGCCTAACAGGTGGTGCTGCTATACAACATTTCCCCCGATTTCTGCAACGGCTCTATGAGAACTAATGAGTGGATTTTCATCAAACTTCATATTCAGTTAGTATTTGATATGAGTTGGTGCTGACTACGTTTTAGTGTAAATCTCCCAACAGGTGGCGCTGCTATGCTGCATTTTTCACGATTTCTGCAATAGCTCTATCTCAAGAACTAATGCACGAATTTTTATCAAACTTCAGATTCAGGTATACCTTGATAAATATTGCTATTGACTATGTTTTGTTGTAAATCGCATGACAGGCGGCGCTGCTAATGAACGGATTTTCATCAAACTTCAGATTCAGTTAGACGTTGACATAAGTTGTTGCTGAATAGGTTTTAGTGTAACTCACTCAACAAGTGTTGCTGCTATGCTGCATTTTGCAGGATTTATACGGTTCTAGCGATAGTCATATCGCAAGAACTAATGCACGGACTTTCAAGTCATTAGAATTCTCATGTTCGGCATAGATTGACATTTACTTTTGGCACTGTGATAGCGAATTTTGAAGTATCAACATGTATCAGATAGGAGAAAGTTTTGGGATTGGCACATCCGACTAGTTTATTTTTTGTTTTAAGTCAAAATGAGACAAATTCATGAGGAAAAAACAGTTATAAATTTGTGTTTTCTCCTTAATTGTGATTTGCTTGCAAAATAAATAAATAAAAATACGGATTAAAGGTAATAAAACTACTTGGATTATAAAGTATCTGCTTCTCTTTATTTTTTGGAATCAGTGTATTTCGATAGCAAAAGCTGTACATTTGAAAAAGTTTTGGGAAAGAATTTGAGAAAGTTTTGGGATTGGCACATCCGACTAGTTTATTTTTTGTTTTAAGTCAAAATGAGACAAATTCATGAGGAAAAAACAGTTATAAATTTGTGTTTTCTCCTTAATTGTGATTTGCTTGCAAAATAAATAAATAAAAATACGGATTAAAGGTAATAAAACTACTTGTATTATAAAGTATCTGCTTCTCTTTATTTTTTGGAATCAGTGTATTTCGATAGCAAAAGCTGTACATTTACCGGGGTATAAATTGCATCCCACTTTTTCACAGCCATATTCTTCAAATTAAATTGTTTCTGCATATGAACTCTATCACTTTTTCATGATTATTTCTTTGTAGAATTTAATATAATTTAAATAATAACGAATTTTCATCCGAAACATTTCATTACAGTCAAGAACGACATACGTTGTCCAAGTTTGGTTATGAAACATGTGAAAGATGTCAGTTATCGCAGAATCAAGCGTTGGATAATCATTAGTCAAAAGTAAATGTATCTATAGTGGGCCACTAATTTTTAAAGATTAAAAAACAAGCCCAAAATACATTTCGGAAAAACGAGTGAAAGAAATCTGATTGGCTAACCCCCCTAAATGTTAACTTTCCATAAACTGTTCGGAATAATTGTTTTTTTCTTCTGCTGGTAAATGCCCCACCAGTAGCCGAGAGGTTCTGCTCTCGAAGCTGGTAGACGGGAGGTGCTGGGTTCAATCCCAATCGCGCCCGTCGGCCTAATCGTTCGGAGTTTTCGTGGTTTTCTTCGAACCTTGGTTCTCCAAGCGTTAATACGGGTTAGGTTCCCTTAGAAAGACCTCCACGGAAGGCAACCCCCCCCCCTTAGGGCCTATATCCCACGTGCTGATAATTGGCCGACATAAATACAACCAACCAACCAATCTGCTGGTAAATATGTTTATTTTCTAGAGCATCCATACTCAACCTTTTCCACTCGCGAGCCGCAAACATATGTTTGGAACGTTAGGCGAGCCGCAACACACTTACCTAATAACTTAGAAAAAGGATATTAAGATAGTAAAGCGAAAAAGTAGTATAAGAAATCAAAATAATAATGTTAATATAAATAGTTGAATTGAAAGTTTGTCGCGATAGAAATACTACGACAAATTTTTAAAACCACCAATTAAAAACAATATACTTCGAATTGATTTTTATTGAAAATGATTTAGAAATATGCTCCGAAGATTGTTGTTTGGAAATAACGGTGTGAAGCTTATGCTGCCATTTTGTCCGCGGCAATTCGAATAAGGACTATTAGCGATTGGGAATTAAAACGGCCTATAGAGGCGCTGCTCACAGACTTCGGTACAGGAAAATCGTCCCTTTAATTTCCCTTTAACCCTTACCGGCGCGGAGTAATTCTGTTTATAAACTGATGAAATAATGGACTGACACCGCAATTAATAAACGAATTTATTAGAAAATACGAACTTGCTTATTTTCATGTACATTATAATAGGAAAATTTTAGTCAAATATTCTTGGTGCCGTTTGTCAGTTTTGGAATTAAAATAAGGTGTCCTTTTTTAAGGACAACGCGCCGGAAAGGTTAGCTAATGCTAAAGTGCCATTGAAATAATTTTTTTTATTGTAAATGCATTTGAAAAATTTTGATATTCAAATGCCGGCAATTTTTACTTTGTCTTATAAGACAAAACACAAATATCACATGAAATCTGAAATTGTGCAAAAGAATAATCATTCTGAGCAAATTAAAAAATACATGTAATGCACTGTGTTTGCACGGCAGTATCCTGAAGCGAGAAGTTATATGTTTTCTCCTCCAGATGGCATATTCGAGCGCTTGAATCGCCTATACTATAAGCGTAAAACGTATTCATAATGGCAGTGCAGCATTTCTAAGTTCTAAAGAAAAAAATTAAGGCGATTTTCTTTAATAAGTCAGTTTTTTTCAGTGTAAAAACTTTTTAATGTAGTACAAATTTAATTAATTTGCAATAATGCTTCATTAGTTTTATGAATTAAATATGTATACACTACCATAGCACAAATAGAACTACGTATAAAAAGAACTTTTGACTAAAGAAATGTAATTTAAGATGTTCTAAGGGGGTTCGGGACACAAAAATCTTCAAAATTTCAATTTTTTTTTTTTTTTTTAATTGGATTAAATTTTTTTTTTGCCGTTTTTTGCTTAAAATGATGTTTAAATCATGTTTATATCTTAATTAGAATAGGAAATATTAATTTTTTCGTTTTGGTTTGTTTTCAAAATCTGCCTTTCAAGCTATGGTTGTCAAAGAAACGAGTTCTTGTAAAATTGCGTTTTTCTTCATGATAGGTATTTTTCACCATTTTTCATATTTAAGTTCTTATAACTCGAGAACCGTTAAAGATACAGTGTTGAAACTCGGAACATATCTTTTTCAATTATTTTACTTTACTTTTGAGCCAGCATATTTGAAAAAAATATTTACTTTTGAAAATATGACTTTTTTTTTTAAAGTTGCACCACTTTTTTTGTAATTTTGTCGTTAAATATTTTTAATTTTTTTAAAAATTAATATTTTTTAAAACGCTGGCTCTAAATTAAAAAATATATATATCTGTTTATTTAAATAAAAAACAATTTAAATTCTACAAATAATATTTCGAGTTATAACGAATTTAAGTTATACCACTTTTTTCATAAATTTTAAATTTTTTTTTTTTTTTTTAAAGCTATGAGAAGTTTTATCATTTGATTTTGTTTACAAATGATATGGCTAACCATCACAAAAAAATTCAAAATTTTAACTCAATAAATAAAAATTTTTTGAAAATGTGTCCCGGACCCTCTTAACATAAATTTAAAATATCAGTTATAAATAACAGGACATGTTTTGTATTTCCATGAAAATATATGAAGTAATAGCGAAAGTCTTAAAAACCGTTTATAAACATCTCAATCAATTTTATAAATGTGGATAGATGCTTATGTGCCTCGGGCCGCACATTGAAGGTTGCCGGGCCGCAGGTTGAGTATGGCTGTTCTAGAGTGTCTTCAAAAACAGATTTTGTTGGCAAATACTTAGAGATAATTTTTTATTTCACACATTGTTTCTTTAATATTATGTTTTAATCCAAATTAAACTGCTGTTGATATACTCTATTACATTGTATCTAATGTGTTGGATAAGCCGAAAACTTCAAAAATTTACTACGACCAATACTGCAGCATAGAGGAATGTAACATTTTTTATTAACCATTTGGGAAAATGGTTATTGTCGTCGGTCAGGGAGGGAAATCAAAAACACATCTGAAGCTTTTTATTAGTTGTATCCCGCTTTTTATTCGTTTTTTGATTGGTCTATACAGTAATCTGTATTTTCCCTTTACTTTCAACAGAGATGGATACTTCTGTTGCCACTATGACAAAAAAGTAATAAAAACTACAAAAAAAAAAATAATAACTCAGAAACAAATTGAGATACAGCTTTCAAACAAATTGCATTTAAAAATGCATTTTTTTTCTCTATACGACGATATAAAAAGTAATATTTTGGGATGTTTAGAAGTTTAAAAATGAAATTTCATTTAAAATTGGTCCAGGAATATTAATGTTTAATACATGGCGTACGTATTGTATGATCAGCTGCGTAGAAGTTTAAACATTTACAGCACCGAAAATTGTAAAACTGAAATTTCTTTTAAAATTTGTTCATGATGGGTCCAGGAATGTTAATGTTTAATCCATAGCGTACGTAATGTATGATCAACTCCGTGCGATTTTTTATGTCTTAAATTTTAGTCTTTGAAAAAATCATTTTCCGAATTTCCGGTCATTTTTCAATTTTCATTTTCCGGTCGTTGTAATTTGTTAAATTGCATTTTTTTTTAAGAATATATTTTGAAACTTTGAATGTTTATTCTGATACATAAAGGTTAGGACTAGGCTAAAAAATATATTATATCTTTTGGAATTCACTACAACTTTAATAATAATTGGTTAAACGTCCTTAAGTGGCCTATTACTGGTGCGTTTACCTTACTATATTTCAATAAAAGCAATACTTTATCAACATAATTATTATTACGAGGGCAAATCGAAAAATAAGTTGCACTAAGCGCAATACTGCAGCATAGAAGAAGGTAACGTTTTTTATTTTCCCCTTTTTTCTTCGAAAAATATATTTTGAAACTTTGAATGTTTATTCTGATACATAAAAGTTAAGACTAGGCTAAAAATATATATCTGTTGGAACTCGCTACCTCTTTAATAATAAGTGGATAAATGTCCTTAAGTGGCCCATTACTGGTGCGTTACCTTACTAAATTTCAATAAAAGCATTATTTTATCAACTTAATTATTATTACGAGGGCAAATCAAAAAATAAGTTACACTCCAGAGTTATGGCCATTTATTAAACCACATATACATACGCAATTCGACTATGACAACATATAATGTAAGTTCACTTTTTCACATAGTCCCCAAGAGACTGCAAACATTTCTCGGAACGGTCAACAAACTTTTTGATTCCGGATGCTTAAAAATCTCCTCCAGCGCTATGTAACCACCCGGAGAAGCGAAATCCAATGTGCTCCTGAACAATGGAGAACACTTCAGCATGCACGGATATCGCGGATGAATTTCGTAGCAGGAGAGCTGTTGAACATTTTAGCTTAGGTATTTGAGGCACCATAAAAATTTGTGTAACACTTTTTTTGCAATGTCTGAATCCAAAATCGAATGTCTGGCTGAAAGATCGTGGCACTTAGCCCACCCGTAAATTTTTAAATTTCCAAAATTTTCGTTGCAAAAAAATATCCTTGAGTCTTTTTGATATTTTAATACTTTAAAATTTAGTATTTAATGAAATAAAATATATAAAAGCCAGGCACGTTAGTCGGCCCAAAAACTGCGCCAGACACGTGTCAAGTGCCATTTTATGACTACCCCAAAAAGGTATTTGAGGCACGCTGAGATTAAGATAGAATAATATTTATGCCTAGAAAAAAATATTTTGAAAATGACAGACACATTTGTTGGCACTTTCTACGTGTCAGACAACATAGAATGTTAAACGCGAGTGCCAGTAAAGCTGGACTTGCGGTGCCTCGCTGAAGATCCATTTACTGACTTACCATACAAGCTTAAACCGCGTTGCATCTTAAGATGAATTTCAACTGGATGCGTGTGCAATCACAACAAATCTAACTGCGATAGGCTCTCGCAATACCACGTGACTCATAGCAAGCATGCAGTTGTTCGAAAAATTTTGGAGTAGTAAAAAGATTCTCAATCGTAGTATACATATGTTTTTTTTTAGAATTTCCATATATTTAACATTAAATAATAAAGATATGATGTATATCTATTGATACGCTATACAACAGAGAATTTCAGAGAATAGACAAAAATGTACTTTTGTGCAGCTCTATGTATTATCTATAGAATTTATACACTCCAAGCAATATTTAAAAATGTAGTTCAATTTAAAAACGCGTCCACAACTGAAAACTGATACAATAAATTCCGTGAAGTATACCTCAGTACTATATATAAATTTCTGTATGTTTAAAATAGTGTAATATCATTAAATTACATCGGAAACGATTTTTCTCCATAGGCCGTAATGTAAAGAAGTTTTTTGAGTGTTACTGTAAATGAACAATATATGCTACACACTTCATTTTCTATAACGAACATGCCATAGTATTGCCCAATAACATCTATGAATTTCGTGGCAATCGGACTATATTTACTAGAGATAGAGCACCGAGGGACTGACAGACAGAAAAACCAAATTCACAAACGCTTTTTAACTTTGTTGGAAAGTGTTTAAAATGCTTATTAAAATTATAGGCTTATTAAATGCTTATTATACATATGTATGTTTTAAAGTATCAGTAAAATTTAGCTGCGGAATTTCAGTAGAAAGCCTTTAAAAAAATAAAATATTTTCGATTATTTGGCGCTAAAAGACGAATGCGCCCGCGATTTGGCGGCAAAACTTTTCTTCACTAAACGTGAATATTTTAATGCATCTGAAAATTGCTTGTTAAATGACTCGAATGCGCGGTACTTAATGAATTTAAACTTAAACAATGAAATATTTTGTTATTTTTTCTATAAGCTTATGTAATATATACAAGTTGCGTGTTGCTGAAGTTATATAATTTTCGTACGGTTTCACCGGCTGGATAAATTTAAGTGCACTTAAAAATTAACTGTACGATTAAGAACTATATCATTATACATTTCTACATTAAATAAGTCGTTGTTTCTATGACAACAATACTTTTCTCATATTGTCTCCGACACCAACACTATCGAAGTTAAATTGACAGTGCTAAGAATCGGCCCTTAACTTTAGTTTGAAGCAATTTTAATCAGTTTAAATTTTGTACTAACCGTCATTAAACGATCGTTAAATTTCATTACATGTACATATAAATGTATATGACAAAATTATAGTTATAAAAGTATATTTATTTTAGATAAACTTTCTTAAACTAGCTCCGTATAAAGAGTAGACAAAGGTTTTTATTAAAGAATATTTTTCATAAAAGTTTCCTGGGTATGCACTTATGCAAACCTTCCTAGTTAAAAGTTTCTAAAATTATATCCTTTTATATATAAAAAAAAGTTTTGATTTGGAAATGGACCAATGAAAATCTGCGTAGATATTCCCGGCAGATCGGCATCCAATTTGAATGCTTAAGCATGACCTTTCTTCGTTAATATTAAAAAAACTGTTGCATACAAAAATATGAAAATCGGTAGTATTATAGAGAAATGTTTGATAAACACGCTGATGCAGATAGTTTTCAAATCGATCAATTATTTTAAGAGATATTTAATGCCAAAGTTTGAAAATATTGTTCATTTAAAAAATTTTATAGGAGGAAAAATGTACATAGGAATTTAATCATTTTTAGATCATTTTATGCGTCAGAATTTCCCGGTGTGCAGACTGCATTTAGTTTTTTAATTTGAATCATTTTTTGAGGTTTTATTTCTATTTTAAATTAAAATTTTCAGCATTTCGAGAGATACTTTTTACATATTCTAGAAAAATGTACTAATTTAACCTGTTGCCAACTGGATAAACAGCGCAAACAATAATGTTTGCTTCAAATTAAAAATTTATTTTATACGTGACTATTACAAACAGAAAATATAAAAAGCATGAACTCATTGAAAATTACGTCAGAAAAACTATATTTACACGTGAATTTTAAAGAGAAAGAGTATTGTAAAATAATAAATTCATTACCATGCGTTAGAAATCTTAAATAGGAGAATTTACGTCACATTTACGTCACATTACACTTATTACGTAAAATGAATAAAAATAATATCGCAAAACAGTTTAAATTTAAAAATTGCGCGAGACATTTATTTGATATTTTAAGATGATCATAATATTTTATTTCTAACAAAAGTATTTTTATGTGAATATTAAAAAGAGAAAGAAAATTTTGGTGAAAATTACGTCAGATTATAATTGTCAGATTCAAATTATAGTTCAGCTTTCCGAAATCTTTTTAAAGCCGATCAAATTAGCGTGCTATTAGAATCTGCGGTGTCTGAACGGGGGTTGACGAGCGTAGCTCGTAGGGGGCAGAGCCCCCTAGTGATGCTAAAAAAATATTCGGTGTAAAATGTTTCTTTACATTCATGGAGCCAACTATTGAAATTCATGCAGGTAATAAAGTCATAGACGAGCTCATGCTACAGCTATTGTCTTGAGCTATACAGGTAAAATGTATAACTAGTACACATAAATATATTCTATGGTTCGTACAATGAGTGTTTTCATCTATCCGATAGACAAGATTTATTTTAGTCAATGACTATGAATGTCTTACGCTATTTGTGAATATATTATTATAAAGAATAAAAATAAAATTACACTATACCTAATGAAGAAGAAGGCACATTGGATATTGCTGAAGCGTTGTCGTCGCCGTATTTCTTCATTAAAGCGATGGAACTTTTGTAGAAATGTCTATGATAACCCTCTTTCAGATTAGCATTGGATGGTAAAATAATATGTTTATATTTTAACCTATGTTTTTTGCGGAATTTTCAATACTTCACAACATTTTTGTAGCGTTTTTTCACGAAAAACAGTGCTTTTTTCTCAAATAACACTTTTTTTTTTTACTTTCCCTCCAAAATAATTATTATTTTTTTTAAATTCAAAAGGAGGACAGACTTTTAAAAATGACTGAAAAACATGTGAAGAAGAATGGAAATGAGTAATATTCAGTGATTAAAAAAGCATAATTTAGACAATTTAAATGGCTGGTAGTTTTATTGGCATAAGTTGGATAGAAATGGGCATTTTTCTCTCAAACGACAAGGAGGAGAACATTCCATAATGGCTTCGTCAAGTTTTGGATTGTAACAAAAATCATATATAGTATTAGTAATAATCACATAAATGATAGAGATTACAAAAAGTTACTTAATTAGAACTTGTTATCATTTTATAAAGAAACTGAAGAACCACATTTTAGGTTTCAACACGACAACACCAATTGAATGGTTTCTATTCAATGGTTGGAACATTATTGACTAGCCTGCATAATTGCTTGATTACCTGCAGCAACTTTATCCTATAACTTGTAATATTTTCCAGCAAGTTTACTTTTACAGGCAGTGGACTGTAAAAGAGGCTCCAGCGTGATGAATACAAGAAAACTAAATTGAGAAATGGAATGTAATATAAGAAGTGCCAATAATTTAATTTCAATATGTGTTAACGGGTTTGATAGGCAACAGTACAATTTTGAATCTGGTTTTGAAGTATGGGCTTCCATGAAAAGTTGAAGAGTTCTAGAAAAATAAAGTATTTCTTTAAATGCGACATACTTTGAAATTTTCAGAATTCATTGAATGTATTATCTTAAAATCTCGATTTAAGTTGGGTTAGAAAGTTTTATTGCATAACATTTTAACGAATGAAATCGGGTTTCGAAATTTTTTTTGATTGTGTAAGACACTAGAATTAGCTTTTTTTTATTAGTTTCTGTAGCGGATAACTGAATTTAGGTGAATAACTGATCTATAAGCAGTTTAAAAAAATTAAGTTATTTTACAAAAAGAAAAAGAAAAAAGCTCAACTAAACAGGCGGAGCTACAATCCTTTAAGGATGAATGTTTTCTATCTGTTTTCTTGATTACGGGCCTTGAGGTGATTACAACATATGTCCTGTTCAGGTAGTCAGCCTAAAGCGGGAACCCCAGTTTTTAGTTCTAAAGCAAGCTTTGTTCTCATTTTATCGACCCCAAAGAGATGAAAGATTGAATGTTACTTTAGAATACGTTGAAAAAAGGGTACATTAAGGGGACCGGGTAAGCGAAATTCAGCCAAAAAATTGATTTTTACTTTTTTATATCATTAAATAGTTTAAACTTTTATCTTTTCAACGATGTATTACACATGTTTATATATATATAAAAAGTGTTGGATTTCATCATTCTTTCTAGAGCACTTCATAGCAGTGGGCTATTTCTTTCAAATTCAGATTTCTTGACCACTTTTCTGAAGTGGTAAAATTCCCATTGTTTTCGCCATAATTAATATGTTACTAAATAAGGCGAATTTTACTATTTCCAAAAAGTGGTGCCAATCAAGAAATCAGAATTTAAAAAAATGTTCACTGGCAACACTGCTTCACAGCTTTAATTGACTTTTCCTCAAAACTTCGATTTTTCAAGTTTGTGTTCCTTTTCTTCAATATCTATTAAACTTAAGAACTCAGATTTTTCTAAATACTTATATTATGTTATAGTGCATAGTTTAACACAAGGATTTAATGATTAGTTGAGAATTATTTATTTTCGGCAGTGAAATCTTACCAAAAATGCTAATTTAAAAATGGCTTTCAATAAATAGTCAATAATTAATTTTCAGTTTCACTTGGAAAGAAAATGGTCTGTTAAAATACGTAAAGCATGTTATTGAAACTACTCTAAAAAATCTAGATCTTTATCTTTCACCATTTCTGAGAAAAGGTACATGAAGTTGGTGTATTTTACATTTATTATAAGTTTACCCATTTCATTCATACGCTTCGTAATTTACAATTATGTTCTTCGTTAGTTTTTCCAATGACATAATTTAAAATAATAAAATTCCTTAAAATAAGCAAAAAAAGAAAATACTCATATTTTGGTTTTGATTAAAATATTTTATAGTAAACATACTTTCAAGAAATATCGTTCAGTTAATTATTTTTTATTTTTAGCGATTTAAAATTAATAATATTCGCCCTTCTACCTTTAATTCTCTCTTAAATGAAGTAAGAAATTAATCCATCCATAAATAATATTTTCACTTAATAAATCAATCCCATGTTTATGCTGATTAAACCATTTTATTAATTTGTTTTTATTCCATTTAAAAAATTTTCTATTCGATTTCTTGAGAAATCAATTATTTAAGTTCAAATTGCCTTAATTAGAGCTCTCCCGAGAGTTTGTAAAAGAAATCTCTTTAGCTGCTTCATTAATTTAATCAGAACATTTTAATTAATGCTTCATATCGTGCCTCCAAATATTTTAATAACCAAAATACAAAGATAATTTTTGAAATACGTCATCTTGAATTACTTTCCATTTTCTTTTTCTCTTTTTATTTTATTTAATTTATTTTGTGGAATTCAGTTCTATAAAAGTAACATTATCGATTCTCATAGGATTAGTATTTTGTTTATTTTAACTGTCCGAGCGTCTTGCAAAAGGGTAAAATTTTAATGTTGTTTTCTTTGCATTTTGTTTTAAATGCTAAGAAAATATGGTTCTTTCAGCATTATAAAAAAAACTCAATTACAAATATGAATGTAATCCTTGAGAGTATCAATCATTCTTCAATGTATTTAAAATTCATTAAATCTATAGAATTATATTGTCTTAAATATTGCTTGTATTGCTGTGAAACCTGGAGCTTAGTGAACGGAATATTACGCCCCAAACACTTAGAGGGTTAAAGGAAAATATAAATTTTACTCACAATTTAAAGTGACCGTATGTTTGTGAATGATTTTCTACGACTGAAAACTCAGTGAGGTTTCTTATGTCGTACAATAAACTCAATTACATTGTTGCATGATAGCAGAGACACTGACACTACTAGCAACTTTCGTTCTCTGTGCTGTTTCTCTGTGGATTTCTTATGTTATTCACAACATTGTACTTATTTTACCTCAACATACGGTGCTTTCCCAGTTCATTTACATATAATTGGAAGATGACATTCCGATAAATGCATATCGCTCACCCACAACAAAAGTGACACATCTTGCAAAAATTCATTTTGCATTTTATTCCCCAATAGTCTGGTCATAGGCGTGTCTTGATACTCAAATAGTTTCGTAAGTGTAGTTATACGGAAAATCCCTTTTTTATGCTATTTGTCCATTTATGTCCACAGAAGAGGGATGGATTGAGTGTGTGCGTGTGTGTGTGTGTGTGGGGGGGGGGTAAAATTACCCAACCCTCCAAATCTCATCCAACGTTTTCATTCTTAAGAGTTTTAAGCTTTTATGCAAGTTTTTATCCCTGCTTACAGAGCTAAGTGCTGTAATTTCATTTTATATAAAAAATATGCAAATTTTGTTTTGCCTCTCCTGTGAAATTTACTTTTGTCGAGATGTGTCACTTTTCTTGAGGGTGAGCGATATGTACACGAACATAAAAGGAAACCCTACCCTAAAATTTTGACCAACTCGTAGAAGACACATCTTTAAAAAATCTCGAATATCAGTTTGTTTGCCAGTCACCATAAAAATATTTTCTAAAATACAAAAAGTATTTAATTCAGATGATAAAAATTTGTTTTTCCTTTCAATAGTTTGATTTCGCAAATTATCTACAGAAATTGCTTTTTCTTCTCCCATTGTCGATGTGCGGTGACGGAGGTTTTCATATATATTCGCGATTTTGAACCTTTTGTAATGGGTTGTTACGTAATTCCTCGTTTTGAAGTTCCATTGGATTATCATAAACATCATTAGTGATTAAACAAGTATTATTATTTTTTCCGAAAGTCTTGAGGGTTAGCGATATATGGTATACGAGGCGATGTTCGTCACTTTCTTTTCCATAGATGCCAAGTTGTCCCATTTTCTTTTTATTATATTAAAAACCGTTTATTATATTAATATTATTAATGGAACATCAGAAATTGAGTACTGTCCCGTTCGAACGACAGAAAATTGTGTGACATTTATAACGAACTTAATAGGAATATTTCTTTTATAAAATACACTTTTTAAGTGATACTTTTATGGACTGAATTTGCTCTTTGTCTTAAAGTTATATTCATATATACCATAGGATAGAAATACATTGAACTAAACTACTGTTTCTTATCAACTTGGACATTTATTTTACTTTTTCAGACTTTCTGTGCGTGCTGTGCACA
Source organism: Maratus speciosus (assembly GCA_963932465.1). Classification (NCBI taxonomy): domain Eukaryota; kingdom Metazoa; phylum Arthropoda; class Arachnida; order Araneae; family Salticidae; genus Maratus; species Maratus speciosus. Next base: position 247,740,400 of record OZ010792.1, read on the forward strand.
GTTTTCAGTAATAGACTTTGGACATTATAGTTATTTTTATGGTTATAGGTATATCTGCCTATAGTTCCTTATAGGTTGCATATGGTAATTCATCTTTAATTTATATTGTATGTATCGTAGTTTGTTCATATAATTTAGTTACCAGACAATTGTATTCTGTTGTCTTTAAATCACTGTATATACAATCGTAAAGTTAACAGATATTTGTGTATGTAAAATGTCTAAAAAAAAAAAATGTTTACTATATTTTCTAATTTATATAAAATTTAACAAGCGTGCTAAGGAACGTGTTTTGTATTATTTTGATTTATTGTTAATCAAGGCCCGCTGTTTCTGGCCCTGTTGACTTGGTTTTGGTTTTGGGCTGATGCTGGAGGGGAATTTTCCTCCGGGGGAAAGACACCTATGCCATATTCTATTCTGGCGGGTGCCTCGAATGGATGATTGTGATGCGATTTGAGGAAATGCAATATAAATATTGAATATAAATAATAAATGAGAACCTACGTTTGTAGGCTTACTTCCTTTACATTTCTAGCTTCAATTATTTGCGCTTCTTTCAGCTTATATAGTCTCAAATTCGTTCTGAAAGCTCTTAAGGTATCTGCCTACCTTCGAAGAGCTTAAAAAAAAATGACAATACTGAATAAATACACTTTTTTAAAGTTTAATTGCAATACAAAAGGACGACGCAACGTAAAATCCTAGCAATAATTTTATAACATTTTAAATATATATATATATATATTTTTACCATTTTTTAGCGAAATTTCATGCTTACGCCAAACAATGTACACTCATTTCAAATAAATATATTTAATTTTTCTTTTTTATTACATACTACTATTACACTTACTTGTGCACTGAACTATAAGTTTTACAATATTTTCAAAATTAACTGAAATATTTCAAACTATGTCAAAAAATACATTTTTTTTATTAAAGATTACCATTTTTTACATTCGATTATCTTTTAAATAATTACATTATCACATAGAGATTAGATTCTAATTAGGACTTACTGAGTAATATGGAAAGCATTCTGACATAATTTAACTGAAATATGTTTAAAACATTTTATGCAATAGAGTTTATTGTACATGGAAATAACGGAAAAATTGATATTCCAGAAATTGCATTTAAAGATTTTTTTTCTATATTATTTCTTATCTATAGAATTAATCTAGAAGTGTAAATTGAGATTTATTAGTGATTTTATGCAAAAAAAGTTAGAAAAACATGCACATAAACATTGTTTACATTTCTCCTGGCATTCCTGCTCACTTCCGGTATTTGACTCAATACTTCCTATTTGTGAAATATAACGCTGTATGTTGATGTTTCCATTACTCTGATCACCTCAAAGTCATGTGTGAAGAGACCGGTTAATTAAAAAATGTCCTCAAAAATATTTATTAACACAATCACATTAAACTATATTCTTTGACACGAAAATATAAATTAATTGAATATTCATGAACACAACAGATTTAAAATAGAATGAACAGAAATGATGAACTAGAATAACAAAGACGTAAATTTACTCAAAAAAATTAATTTTAGAGAAATCTTATGGAATTTAGAGCGCATGAAAGAAATTTAAATGTAAAATCATGAACATATAAACTGGGACTATCAGAAGCATTGTGTAATATAAAATGTGATAATAAGTTGGTTAATTGTAATTGTTTTTAATTATCGAGAGTGAATATTTTTGCCTAATTAATGCATTGAATTTTCTTCAAATATTACGTGAAAGATGCCACGGGTAACAGCTAGTCTTAAAATATTTAGAGCAAAGCACATTTCTTAAATATTTTAAGAGTCTGAACATCAAAGTGTAATTTATTACTTTCTCTAAATTTCAAAATAAACTTTGGAAATGTAGTTCTCTGCAACGTATAAGAAACGTTACATATGTCATTTCGTTACATGTTACTTAATATTGATTAGGCTACTCTTTTTCTGTTTCATTTTCTCTCATGAATTTTGTATGAGGTACTTAAAAAAGCATGGATTCCGAAATGTTGTTTTGCATAATATGAAATGCAAAAAAGGAAAGAAATCTTTATGGTGAAGAGTCCACATATTATATTAGTAAATAAAAATTGCAACGGAAAAAAGTTTTACTACATGACAAAGAGAAACTAAATAAAAACAAAAAATAAGCACCGTCATTTAAAACATTTTTTTTGCAGTATTTTTAAATAAAAATAATTATACTTGTTTAAATTCCCCCTCTGTATAGTAAAGATGAAAGAAGCTCACAATATCCACATATTAAACATTAAAGAGAGAGAAATAATTTTCTTTTCCTTCTGATAAAAGAGATATTTGATCGATAGAGTTTTTCTATTTAATCATCAATTTTTTTTGGATGATTTACACACTCATCATCATATTTGAAAAAACTTACTTTTTATTTCAATGTATTTTATGCTATGTGACTAGTTTATTGTTAGCACAATCGATTAGAATATAGCGGTTCATAAAGAAAGCTGAAATCTATGTAAAAACACTATACCCCATACCATTTTTTTTTTAATTCGTACCTCATTGGTGTGAATTGATTTGTTTGCCTTAAATTTTGAGAAAGAGAGCCTAACCTGTAGATATATTTCAGAATTTTAAATATGTTTTTCTGCTTATTTCAAGAAATAACTCTACATTTAATGAACTATATAAGAGTTTAAGCAATTTTTTTATTCAAACTTTAAAAACTCATTATTAACTCAATATAGTTCTCCATCTTTGTATTTTCACATGCTTAGAGATTTTTTAAAAAAAGTAATTACTTTCTTTCTAATTTTGAAGAGTTTAATGCTGAAGAAAGGGAAAGTCAGACTATTATTTACCATCTATACTAATATTATAAAGAAACAAAGTTTGCTTATTTGTAGGAGGTAATCTCTGGAACTACCGAACCGATTTCAAAAGTAATGGTATCAAAATGATGGTGTTAGTCACTGTTTCAACATAGGCTATATCTTATGTCCATGCCACTAAGTCAATTGTGGTGCAGTCGCAAAAAAACGCTCTAAAAATTCGATTTTGTGTTACTGAAGGGCGTAGAAACATAAAATTTGGCATGGTATTTACTTATAAGATATAAATGATTTCTAAGAACATTTCTTAAAGAATTCGAGATTTAAAAGAGCTGATAAATCGCGAAAAGCGTTCTAAAAAATGTTCTAAATGGCGATTTCAACGCAATCTCAGGAAGTTTCAAACCGATTTCAAAATTAATGGTTAAAAAATTGATCGTGGCAGCTCTTGCTATAACATAGGCTCTATTTTATGTCGGTGTAACTACCACTTGGGGGTTGTAGGAACTTAAAACGTTCTAAATTGCAATTTTTGTGTTACTGAAGGGCCTAGAAATATGAAATTCGCATGGTAGTTACTTATAAGATATAAATTATCTCTAAGAATTTACTAAAAAAAAATCGAAATCTGAAAGGGGTGAAAATGCGCAAAAAGCGTTCTAAGAACGTTCTAAATTGCAATTTCTGCGCAATCTCAGAAAGTACGAACCAATTTTTAAAATAATGATGTCAAAATGATGGGAATAGCCCTTTCTCTAACATAGGCTATATTTTATGTCGGTCCCACTACACCAAAGAGGGAGTGCGGGAGCAAAATACTTTCTAAAAATGCGACTTTAGTTTTACTGAAGGGCGAAGAAGCATGAAATTTCGCATGGTATTTATTTATAAAATATAAATGAACATCTAAGAACATTTCTTTAAAAATTCGAAATTTAAAAGAGATGTTAAATCGCGAAAAGCGTTCTAAAAATATTATAAATGGCGATTTCTACGCAATCTCAGGAAGTATCATACATATATCAAAATTAATGGTTTGAAATTGATGATGACAGCCCTTGCTATAACACAGCTCTATTTTATGTCGGTGTCACTACCACCTGGAGGTTGTAGGAGCAATGAACGTTCTAAATTGCGATTTTTGTGTTATTGAAGGGCCTAGAAACATGAAATTTGGCATGGTAGTTACTTATAAGATATAAATTATCTCTAAGAACATTTCCTAAAAAAAAATTGAAATTTATAATGGGTGAAAATGCGCAAAAAACGTTCTAAAAACGTTCTAAATTGCGATTTCTGCGCAACCTTAGGAAGTTCCGAGCCGATTTCAAAAACAATGTTTGAAAATGATGCTGACAGTCCTTGCTCTAATATAGACTCTATTTTATGTCGGTGCCACTTCCACCTGAAAGTTGCACGAGCAAAGAACGTTCTGAATTGCGATTTTTGTGTTATTAAAGAGCCTAGATACTTGAAATTTGGTATGGTAGTTACTTATTAGATATAAATGATCTCTAAGAACATTTCCTAAAATATTCGAAATTTAAAAGGGGTGAAAATGGGTGAAAAGCTTTCTAAAAACGTTCTAAATTGCGATTTCTACGCAATCTCAGGAAATACCAAACCAATTTCAAAAGAAATGCTTGGAAATTGATGATGATAGTCCTTACTCCAACATGGGCTCTGTTTCATATCGGTGTCACTACCACCTGGGGGTTGCAGAAGCAAAAAACGTTTTAAACTTTCATTTTTGTGATACTGCTGGAGCAAGCAACTTGAAATTTGGCATGGTAATTAGCTATAATATAGAAATGCTCTCTAAGAAAGAACAGTTTCTAAGAAAATCAAAATTTAAAAGGGGTGAAAATGCGCGAAAAGCGTTTTATAAACATTCTAAATTGCAATTTCTTCGCAATCTCAGGAAATATCAAACCGATTTCAAAATAAATGATTGCAAATTGATGGTACAATCCCTGCTCCAACATAGGCTATATTTTATGTTGTTGTCACTACCACTGAAGGGTTGCCAGAGTAAAAAATGTTTTAAATTACGTTTTGGTGATATTGAAGGGTCTAACATTTTGAAATTTGGCATTGTAATTACTTAAAAGATGCAAATGGTTTCTAAGAGCAGTCAAAAGAAAATTTCAAACTTAAAAGGATGAAGGGAGAAAAAAACGCTCTAAATTATGATTTTTACGCAGTCTTTTGAAATACTAAACCGATTTCAAAAATAATGGTTGCAATTTGGTGGTCATAGAACCTGCTCAAAAATAAGCTATATTTTTTGTCGGTGCCACTAGCACCAGAGGGTTGCAGGAGCAATAAACTTTCTAAATTGCGATTTCTTTGATATTGAAAAGAGTAGAAACGTTAAATACGGCATGGTAGTTACTTATAAAATATAAATGCCCTCTAAGAACTGTGGAAAATAAATTCTAAATTTAAAAGAGGTGAAGCAAAAAGTAAAGGGAATATGCGAAAAGTCCTTAAAAAGTCCTAGATTGCGATTTCTATGCAATCTCAGGAAATAATAAGGTCAGGAAACAATGGTAGCGAATCAGTGGTGACAATCTCTGATCCTACGTAGCTTATATTTTATGCCAGTGCTACTACCACCTGGGGTTGGCAGGAACAACAAACGTTCTAAAAAAGGCCTTTAAAAACTTTCTAAATTACATTTTCTATGGAATATTTGGAATTACCTAACCGATTTTAAAATTAATTTTGGCAAATTAATGGTGACAGGTTCTATTTCAACATAGACATTTTATGTCAGTGTCACTATTACTAGAGAGGTGGTATAGCATTAGACAAGAAGCTTGGAATTTGACATGATGTTTAATTTTGTAACGAAAATGTGTACTGAGACCGGTTTCTAAAAAAATCAAAACTTCAAATGAATACTGAAATGAACGTATGAAATAAGCATAAGAGCTTCAAATTACTTTCTAAATTATCTTTTAGTCAGAATTCGTTTTAGTTCTTTTTATTAATTTAAGTCTCATTGCATTGTAATAATAAAGTTTAATGAAACTGTGGCTTAATTAGTAACTTTTTAATTATTCCTAAAAGTATAATTTTTTCTAATAAAAATTAGACATATAATATCACTTGGCATATTTCAACTATTATGCAAAAAAAGCCGCGGGTTTTGCTAGTCCACTATAAACTGAATAACAAAACATCAGTGATATTGCAGTGTAACGTTTATGAACATTTCTTATAATAATATTAGTAAGATAAACCAAATAACTAACTATGAAATCACTTGATGGAATATAATGTAGGAATATTCGCAACTGCTGTAACCCCAAAGATATATGTTATCACATTTTCTAAACTTTACAGCCTATTCAAAATTTTACTTAAAAATAGAACTGAATGCTAGCAGTCCTTACAGAACAGGGGTCGCCAAACGTTTAACTATCACGGCGTTATTTTTTTTTTAAACACTAGGGGGCTCGACCCCTACGAGCTACGCTCGCCAACCCCAGTTCAGACACCGCAGTCTCTAAAAGCACACTAATTTGATTGGCTTTAAAAAGATTTTGAAAGATTGAATTATATTTTAAAAAACAGTGGCGATCTCCCTATAAATGGGTTCCTATTCATTTTTCTTTAATTGGAGAATTTTAAGGAAAAATCAGCTGCTGTTAAAAGATACAATGGCTGTTTTCGTCTTTTATTAAATAAAATCAGTTAAACATTTCAAAATAAGCTAATATAATAAGCAAATCTGCATCAAAATGCAAATATATTTTACAAATACCAATGCCTTCTTTTGACGGAAACGACACAGAAGATTAACGAATCTTAACTAGGCCATTTAAGCAATTTCTTTATTTTCTGCTTCACAGATTTTTCTCTTTAAAATCATATTTTTTGTTGATGAAGCTTCCTTTTCAGCTTGTAATCTTTTTTATTTTTATTACATTACTAAATAATCGCTCGAAAGCAGTCTAAACGCGTTCAATAAAATTAATATTAATCTTATTAATATAATCTCAAAATATCAAATTAATGTCTCGCGCAATTTTTAAATTTAAACTGTTTTCAATATTACTTTTTGTTCATTTTACGTAATAAGTGTAATATGACGTAAATGTGACGTAAATTTCTCCATTTTAAGACATCTAACGCATGTTAATGAATTTATTATTTTACAATATCCTTACAAAATTCACGTCTAAATATAGTTTTATGAAGTAATTTTCAATAAGTTCCTGCTTTTCACACGTAATTATTTAATTCTAATTTGAGAGTTTTTTTTCTGTTGATAATAGTCACGTGTTTGAAGCAAACATTATTGTTTGCGCTGTTTATACAGTTGGCAAAAGTTTAAATTAATACCATTTCCTAAAATAAGTAAAAAATATATCAATAGAAAATTTCAATTTAAAATAGAAATAAAACCTCCAAAAATGAGTCAAATTAAAAACATGAATGCAGTCTGCACACCGGGAAATTCTAACGTATAAAATGATCTAAAAATGAATTAATTCCCATGTATAGTTTTTGCTAGTATAAAACTTTTTTAATGGAATGATTTTGTCCAACTGTAGCATTAAATATCTCTTAAAATAATTCTTCGATTTGAAAACTGTCTGCATCAGCGTGTTTATCAACATTTCTCTATAATACCGCCGATTTTCATATTTTTGTATGCAGTATTTTTCTTAATATTAACGGAGAAAGACCTCCGGTCACACAAAATTCAAAACCGGCGGCGGCGGCGGTGACAGCGTAAGTTACTTTTTTTTAGAATAGAGAGATTTTCGCGAGTGCACTTAAGAAAGCACGCCTGTAAATAATTTCTTATATCGGGTGTCCCACAAATTCGTTAATACTTTAAAAATTCATAAAATGTTGAAAAATTGTTTTATTTAAATGCGGTTTGCGACAAAATTTTTCTTTTATAAGTTCCTCATCTTGCTTTTTAATAAAAAAAGTTGTGAAAGTTTTTGTTGTTAGAGGGCGCTTTAACATCCAAATCCCAAATGCAAAATTAAGTTTATTATGGAAGGATGTGGATCTCTTTGGTATGCCAGTTATTCTCTGTAGTTCTCTTGCACTACTTATTCCACTTGTGAACTGTTTACTTAGAATGTCCGTTTGCAAAGCTATAGCAGAGATACGGGCTTCTGATAAATGTGGTTCTCCTCTACGAGGTCGATGCCACAAACTTCCCGTTCCTTCGAAACGTTGGACGAGGAACAGCAGTCTAGAATTAAATCTCTCCCCTTCTTACTTCTTTTCTGTGTCCTAAACTGTCGTAAAGCTTCGATCGGCAATTTTTGACTACGGTAAAACAGCTACAACTTCAATGCCTTATCCACCAACGTCAACATCACATGGAAAAGCGTGTGCCTGCGTAAGTATCAGGTAAATTTGAAATATGCTGTTAAACGTGCACTAGGTATTTTATAGGAAGCTAATTTACATATTTCTTGTAAATGAAATGCATAAAGCGTCATCTATTGACAAAAGTTTTTAAGATCTTTTTTCTTTGCCAAAAAAAGAAAAAAAAATCCCCCTGCATGAGAATAATTTTGTCGTGAACCGTATTCAAATAAAGCAACTTTTCAACTTTTTACAAATTTTTAAAGTATTAACAAATTTTTGGAACACCTGGTATATACGTGAGCTTGTTCCGTGCGCAGATTATGTAAGTATAGGCAATCGCACAAAAAATGTAGGATGATATGGAATTTTTGCCAAGTTTTTGGCGTTACTGCTATTAGGGAAGATTAGCCCTTTAGGGAGGATTTTTGAAGAGGAAGCGACCCGAATTATTTTTGTTGTACAAGGAAAAGCCACCAAACCGTTCGCGTCGCGCTGCTTTTGAAACTTCTAATATCGACCTAAGCTTCTCATTTTGTGACCGCCAAGCCAATCAACTGGCTGAATGAATGTTTGATGGGTATAGATAGAATTTAAAAAAAAAATCGCTGAACAAAACGCATCGCCTTCTACTAACTATGCTGGAAATCATCGTATAAAAATATAACTAGCACTACTCGAATATTAATAACATACTAGCCGCCCTTGGCGACCAGTTTGGTCTCCTTTAAATCTATGCTAAACATTGTATCATGTTACTTTTATTCATAATTTAATTTACTTCTTAATCCTTCGCCAAATCGGAAGATTCCGATAAAGAAATCATGAACTCGGTATTTTTATGTTAGCCGAGTGCGGGTGATAAATTGCCAAACATTGTACCCGTCGTATTTTTTCTTATTTCATTAATTTCATTTAAAATATAATACTTTCACTCATTTAAATACAAAACTTTAATTTAAAACTGAAATACTTAAAATGTATGACTCTCAATTTTCTCCTATTTCTTAAAAAAAAAAAAAAAAAAAAAAAAAAAAACACAATACCATAAACTATGACATTTAATTTCAACATCAAAGCTTTGATTTAATTTACCTCTCGAAAAATTGTTTATGACACTGGCATGAGATGGACTATTATAATACTGATGATAGGATGGCGATGGAACAATATTTGGCGATTTATCACTTGCGCCCGGCTAACATTAAATTGCCAAATTGGCTGTTTGGCATATAAAAAGTGAAGCGGTCAACCCGGAACTGTTGATGACAGTCACATGACTTAGGTATTACTATAGAGATGCTAATTAAAGTCAATACCTAAATTTTTAGACAGGGAGGCGGCGACAAAAGCCTTCACCTGATCGAGTTGACGATGCCATGTAGGCTGAAATTCAAGTATTAGACAGAAATCGACTAGCATATTGAAATGCAACTGGCCTGCCAAGTCATATCTTGGTTGAAACAACCTGCAGACCTAATTTTTTGCTCGAGATTTGGTTGATCGGTACGTTTACATTTGCGTTTTCCTGCACCCAAAGGTATGAAATCATGAAAGACTGGGAGCAGGAAAACACAATGGTAAATCTACCAGTCAACCACTGAAATCGGCTTTGCAGATGTTTTCCACCAATGTATCACTTGGTAGACCAGTTGCATTTTAATATGCAATTCGAGTTTTAACTAATTCTGGAATTTCAGCCTGCAAATCAATGAGGTGATGGTTTGTGCAGCCGCCTCTATTTGCTTAACACCTTCGGGACGAGCGTCTTTTACAGAATTTTTAATCTTTTATCCCCGTTTTTTAAAACAGAAATTTTTGCCTCATTGAATCGGAAAAATGTTCGGATTAAATAAAGGTAAAATTTACAATAAAAATGACTGGTGAGAATAATCACTGATTCTGAGCACCTTACGTGGCACAAATACCGGTCGCTCGTTCTCAAGGGGTTAAGGATTTTCTACAGACCAAACTTCACAACTTTCTATACTAACACCTAATTTTGATATCATATTTGAATTTTTTAATGAATTTTACTGTCCGACAGTGAACGGGAAATCATTAGATCCAGTAGTTTCGAATTTATGTAGATTTAGAGTTTGAAACATTTAAATTAATTTTTAATTGTTTCTAAACAGATTGCAGTGTGTATAGTTTTTGAAGCATAACTCAAACACTATTTGGTAGAACCATCTGTAATTTTTAATTCTCATGTATGAAGCTTTCAGCAATAGAGTTCTATGTAGAAATTCACATGTAACAAATCATATTGTTTTCGAAAATGAATTTTTATGTATACATTCGAAATAGAGTTTCGAGAAAAATGAAAGTTGTTAATAACTTTAACGGAACTCACGGTAGAAACATTAACCCTTTATCTACTGACGGTATTTATAAGTACCATTAAAATAACTTGTTATGAAATTCATTTAATACATCGATTAGTTGTAATACAGTTTAGAATGAGTTATAGATACATTACTTTATCTTGTTCCAAAAGCACTATTGGTTACACAAAACAAAAGTATTTTTAAAAGGAGGATTTCTTTTGCCTTTGCCTTTTTCAGCTTTCTTGGCGTTGGGGGAAGGGAGGGGGGCGATTTTTCAATTCCTAAATATTTATATATTTCTATTGTAAGAACATTATATTTATGCATTCCCTAATTCTACAAAATACTAAGAAAAATACTTAAAATAAAACATTTGAGTGGGGTTATAAATATTGCACAAAATCCGTATAAATTCAAATTTAATTAATTCTTCTAAATCCTTCAACCCTTCTAAAATTTTCTAAAATTTGTAAAATAATTATGTAAATCTTCTAATGTAGTTTGAACAATTCACGAAAAATGCTTTAGAAGATAAAATTTTCATGAATTCATAATTCATTACATAAATGTTAAGGGTCGATAGAGCACATTACAACAAACAATTTTTGTTTAGAAAACGAGGGTCGTAATCCATTTAGTTAAAAATACGTATGACGCCACCGCGAATTCAGACATTTGTTCATAACTATAATAATCGAACTCATTGTAAAAACTTTAAAGAATGGAAAAGAACACATCAAAAAATAATTTTTGTACTGCAAACCATGTCATAATCAATTTATTCAGGCAAAATAAAAGGTGTATGACTGTGATCGGAATTTGGATATTTTGTCATAATTTTAACAGAACGTCTTGTAGAAACCTTAAATAAGGTTAGAGCATACTACAAAAAAGCATTTTTGCGCAGGAAACCAAGGTCACAATCCATCTATTTAGTCGAAAGTACAGAGTGTATATTTCGAGTCTGAATTTGAATATTTGTTCATATCTTTATCAGAACTCATGGTACCAAAACTACCAATGTATCCAAATAAAAAATCATGATAATACTTCTGCTGCTAATAATAATCATGCCAGTGTTGGTTCATAAACATTGTGTGAGATTTATGGGACCTAAATAAACTTTTAAGTTTTAAATCAATCCTGGGTGTACTATGTTACAAGTTAGAGATGTTTTCTGTAAAATATTGGTGAATTATGTCCATATTTTCAACATACCAGATAGAAGACTTATTAAAAAAAAAAAAAAAAAAAAAAAAAAAAAAGCAATTTATCAAATTACAACGACCATTCGGAAAACGATTTTTTTGAAGACTAAAATTTAAGACATAAAAACTCGCACGGAGTTGATCCTACATAACGTACGCCATGAATTAAACATTAATAGTGTTATTACACGTAAATATTGCAAGCCAAAAATATCGCCTGCGACCCGTCAGATTTCATGAAAAGTATTATCCACCTGAAACTTACGTAAATGTCCAAGCATTTCATTGGCTGTTCGGGAAAAGGCTTTTCCATCGTCAGATTTCCAACAAATCTGACGGCCAATTTTAAATGAAATTTCATTCTTAAACTTCTAAACATCCGACAATATTACTTTTTACACCGTCGGATAGAGAAAAAAATCTACTTTTAAATGCAATTTGTTTGAAAGCTGTATCTCAATTTGTTTCTGAGTTATTAATTTCCTTTTTGTAGTTTTTATTACTTTTTTGTCATTGTGGCAACAGAAAGTATCCATCGTTGTTAAAATTAATGGGAAATACAGATTACTGTATAGACCAATCAGAAAACGAATAAATTGCAGATTAAACCAATGAAAACCTTCAGATATGCTTTTGATTTCCCATCCTGACGAGAACAATAACCATTTTTCCAAATGGTTAAAAAAAATGTGTCTGTGTGTGTGTGTGTGGGGGGGGGGGGGATGGAAGTAGTACTTCAAGGTCTAAGTAAACCTGTTTTACGATACTAAAAATTCTGAGATAGTTTACCGAAATATTTAAAAATCTCATTTTTTGATACTATAGAGATATTTAGTGGTTGGATTCTGTGTCAATTAAGTAATTGTAAAATTAATGAAAAACAAATACAAACATTAAAATGTTTCTTGATCGATATCTGAACTACTTTTGATTAAACTATGAAATGTTTTATTTTTAAATAATCGATTTCAATTTAAAGAATAAAGGATTAATGTTTGAACAATAATCTAAAAGAAAATGACTCTTGGTTGATACTTTGCATTCGAATTTATTTTTGCTTCTTGAGATCGAATTTAATAAAACTATTTAATAACTATTTAAATATATTTAACTAATTAACCGTTAAAAAATCAATTAAATTACTACTAATTCACTCTCTTAAAAATGCAAAAAAGTAGAAGCATATTTAATTGGGAATTTTTGACTAACATTGATTTATCTGTTTTTTTTTTTTTTTTTTTTTTTACTTTTCAACACAATGAAATGTAAGCATGAAAAGCTAAAATTTTAACTCAAAGGTAAAAAATAATTGCTATTAAATATTTTATTCAAGTTCTGATCGTGTAACAAATGGTTAGTTTTTTTTTTATAAATTCTTGAGCTAAGCATCTTAAAGTTTCTTTGACATTATTAAAAGAATATAGACAATTTTTCGTGTATGCAATTGAAATAGAATTTGATACTCGAGGCATAATGACGAATTGCAGAATTCGTAGTAATGCTGAATGTGCAATATTTTGCAGAATTAAATTAATTAGAAACTTAATTGAATACCTTAATAAGCATATTTTTCTCTAATCGATAAACTTAAGTAGCACTCAAAAGCCTTTTGAGTCTTTAATTAGTTATATTCAGGCTCTTAGATGAAGATTTTCTAAACTAAGAAATAAAAGTTTCAAATTCATTAACTTCATTACTTTAAACAACTAGAACGAATAGAAACAACACGTAATTTTCCTATCAATCTAAGATTTAATTTAACATTTGGATATGGTTATTTGATTGTACATTTTAATTTTTTTTCACGTAATTTTTTATTTTCTTTCACTGTGGAAAGAAATGTGTAGGAAGTATTTCTGTATAAAACAAAAGATACCTTAAATTGAAAAATTAGATGCTTAATTAAATTAATTATTAAGCTTATTTAAATGTCTGATTAAGCACATTTTCCCTCTAATCGATATATTGAAGACGCATTCAAAAGCCTTTTGAGTCTAATTAAGTAAATTCAGTATCTAAGATGAGGATTTTCTAAATAAGTTTCCAATTTGGTGATGTCATTATTTCGAACAACTAGAATAAGCCCAAACGACCTGCAATAGTACTATCGATCTAAGATTTAATTCAGCATATGGATATGGCTATTTGCTCATATCACTTTTATTCATGTAATTATTCATCTTCTTACAATTTTTGATGAAATGTTTAGTAAGTATTTCTGTATAAAACAAAAATATAAATAATAATAATAATAATAATAATAATAATAATAATAATAATAATAATAATAATAATAATAGAAATTCAACAAGTATTGTAAAAGACACATATGTTAAATTATAGAATGCAACATATATTTCTTGTACAATTTTCATACTTTTAAACAAATAGTTTTATTTCTTATCGTAAACTCATAATTGTAATAGAAAAAAAAATACCGCTGACGTGTACTTAAAAATGTAATTAAATTTAAGACACATTACAAGATATGAATATTTTTGATTACGCTATTGAAATAGAATATGGTATTTGAGGTTATAATGACGAACATGTCTGCAAAAGTCTGATTAATGCTAAATATAAGGTAATTTGCAGAACTGAGTTAATTAGTGAGCTTATTTATATGCCTTATCAAGCACATTTTTCTGGTAAACGATAAATGTAAGAAGCTATTAAATGCCTTTTGAGCCTAATTAACCTTTTATCTAATGATGGTACTTATAAGTACCACTAAAATAACTTGTTATAAAATTTATTTACTCCATCGATTAGTTGTAATACAGTTTAGAATGAGTTTCAGTAGATTACTTTATATTGTTCCAAAAGCATTATTGGTTACACAAAACAAAAATATTTTTAAAGCAGGATTTCTTTTGCCTTTGCATCTTTTTAGCTTTCTTGGCGTTATTGGGGGGGGGGGGGGTGATTTTCAATTAGGAAATGTTTCTATATTTATAGTTTAAGAACATTATATTTGTACGTTTCTTAATTCTACAAAATACTAATAAAAATATTTAAAATAAAAGATTTGAGTGGGGTTATAAATATTGCACAAAATCACTATAAATTCCTTCAAAAATTTATTAAATGATTATATAAATCTTCTAATGTAGTTTAAACAATTCACGAAAAATGATTTAGATGATAACATTTTCATTAATTCATAATTTTTTAAATAAAGGATTAATTACACTTGTTATCTAAAATGAAGATTTTCTAAATTCAGTAAAAAATTTCTAATCCGAGGATGCAATTACTTGAAACAACAATAATACATAGAAACTTCATTAGTAGTCCAGGCATTTTGTGATTGAACATGGGCAAAATTGCAATAGAAGCTTTTTACAGAATTTTTTAATCAGGAACTACTGCTTAATAGCATACTAAAAATCAGACAAAATCTGAGCACGGGAACACCCCTATATACGGATTTCAAAATGGCGGAGGGGATTTTCTGGAACTAAGGTAGAGAATATATCGCTTACGGAAATATATCGCTTTATTTTCACAATTTAACTTTGAAGTATAGTCAAAAACGATAAACAGTACAAAAAAGTCTACTATTTCTGACAAATTACCGCTAAAGTTCATTTTTACAGAAATATTCCAGTGAAGAAAAAAACGTATCAATAGTTTTCATCATATTTATAGTTAGAAGTTAGGTAGTTCTTGTTGCATCCATTGACTTGGCACACCCCAGAAGCTGTAGAACAGGGCAATCAATTACGCTTGCATCAGCATCGTAAAGTAGCACAGTTTTTCTTTCAAGAACATGGAATCATATTAAGTAAATAATCTGTAGCTGGTAGTCACTTGCAGAGTATTGGGTAGCACGAGTGTTTTTTTACATACCAGCCCCATTCTGCTGGCTTGGTTCTTCCGATATTTATTTGTAAGTAAGTGTGATAGCTATGATATTTTGTAGAAGAATCGGTCGGAGGCAAACGTTCAGGTGTAATAAATGATTTTACTATAGTTACTTTCCTTACCAACATTTGGTGACGTAGTTTGTCTATAGAATCCAGTGCCTTGCAGTCATAAAACAGAAGCATTGCTTTTCTTCCAGCCTCAGCCATATCTGAATGTAGGCTTGAATTTGAACAAAATAGTTTTGCAATAGAACGGAGCTCTGTCTTGTTCATCTGTTTGAGAAATGATGAGGATTTCCCAATCGAAAAAATTCTGGATGTTGTATCGCAGCCCGTGAAAGCATGCAGAAACAGAAGGAAGTTGCAATTTTCACGATCTAACAGAGATTGCATGTTGAGGATATGATTGACTGGTTTGGAACATGATTCTCGTCTTATGTCACTGCGATAGTATAGCTTGAAGCCATTATCCCTTGCCTGTTAAAGAAGGAGAATCAGCAAGTCGGTATCTTCACCTATTACAGTGGTATGTGCATGTGCATGTTCTGAAGATGAGACTGGAGCACGAACAATGTCTATATTGGCATCCCCATCTGTGTTGGGAAGAGTACAGCCTTGCTTCTTAAGCAATTTGCCTATGAGGGAAGTCATTGCTTGCTTGTTTTTTCATTGTCCAGAAACTCTTCCTTTTTTCCAATAAATTTCACGTATGGGCTGAAATTAATATCTCTACGTTTTTTTTTGTAGCGTCATCTGTGAGCGACATCATTGATTGTTGGATACCCAATGTAATTATCAAAAACCATGATAGGTTTTCCATACTGTTTGACAATAAAATCAGCGTAAGACATAGCAATGTTTTCATATGTATCATTTTTTACACCAGGAAATGCGACGCAAGAAAGATCCTCCATCCAATATGTACCTTTCTGTACTTTCCACGTTGTCATATTTTTCATTGTGTAAATTTTTAATATGTTTGACTAGTGCTTGAGCTAACTGAGATTTGTCTGAATTCCTCATCATACTTGGTGATTCAAATAATGCTGCAGGGTAAGCACACGGTTCATAACGCATGACATCTCCGAGATTCATTTCACCACAAGTGCCAGTAATTATCATTCTTTGGAAGAGGAGCGCTGGATCTATTTGTATATCTAAGTCATCTTTATTGGCGGCAGCAGATCCTAGAGTTTTCACTTTCTTTGACCTTTTAGACGAATACCTAAATATATACTTCCCTATCATTTTGGAGATGATGATCATACCAAATAAGTGCAACTCATCAACATCAACTTCTTTTTTAGCTGTTACGCCTGTAACAATTTTGCGTAGAGTAGAATCAGAATGAAATGGCGATATGTGTTCCAGTACATCGGCCACTTTTTAAATGTCATTGCTGCTCCTCTTCTGTCTGTTGTCTCTTATAGGTATTTTTGATAATTTTATAAAAGTTACACACTCCCAATGTTATTCCTATGGGAGTTTGAAGCTAAAAGTTAGCATAGAACACAATTTTTAACTATTTTCAAAACATCATTTAGTACACTTAAAATTGATATTTTGAATTGAAACTGGCAACAGAGCAAAATATATACACTTACGTTAATAAAAAGCACAGTATGGAGCTGTTTATAGCATTTATTATGTACGTTAGAGGTTAGAGATTAATTAAAAAAGGTTAACATTACAATTATCTCCACAGAGATGCATTATTAAATGGCCGCCAATGGTAAAGCATGTACTTTTCAGAGGCTCATTAAAATACTAAAATTTATAAAAATAATCTAAAACTCACTCACTAGTGTTGTATAAGCTTAAAATTACACAAATAATGTAGTAATCCGCTGTTAAATAATCATTTAACATCATAAATATAATCTTGAAAAACACTGACATGACAAACTACTCTGGTCAGATCACAATCACAGCACAGCATGTATAAAAAATATCGATATCTTTGCTTAAAGTCTCCTTAACAAAGTAAATTGGTGATGAAATGTCCATAAATGCAGGGGTCGTGCGTGTCCTGAAATTTTATAGCCAGGAAATTTTTCGGTACCAGTATTTTCTTATAGAAAATTACTTCTTAAATAAGGCGAAATTTCGCGCGTTTAAGCTAGATTTATTCTTCTATTAAAAAATACTGATATTTGCCCTGAAAAATTCCCTAAAGCATATTATTAAAAATGTTCCGATGCCTGGGAAAGTTATGCACAACTAGCATTTATAAGCACTGGAATCGATTCGGAGCCAGTTGCAATTGCGGATACATGAGATAGAGGAACGGGATTAACAGAAAGTAGAGAAATTTAAAAGAACTATATCTCGCGAACCACTGGGCCGATTTTGATGCGGTAGGGCTTAAAATGTTCAGGAAGACGTAATATGTAGAAAGAAAATATAGTATAGGGCTTGCCTGAGGCCGGAGATATATCTCCCCATCGCCGGAGCTTGAAAAACTCACCGCATACTGGATGACTGTTAGGAGATCGGTCTAGTAGTAATACAGTTTAGAATGAGTTATAGATACTTTACTTTATCTTGTTCCAAAAGCATTATTGGTTGTCAGTTGTTCGATAAAAATGAATATTTGCAGTCCAAATTGTTTAGTGCTGCCCTCTGTCGTCTTCTGTCTCAACTAAAAGCTATACAACAGCATAACAACGCAAAACGGCATATGATTCAGACCGTTTTGAAATCCGTTTTTAAGGGTGTTCCCGTGATCGGATTTTGTCTGATTTTGGTTATATTTCTCAGCAATGGTTACGGATTAAAAATCAGTTAACAGAGCTTCTATTGCAATTTTGCTCGGGTTGAAGGTGTATTTACTTTAATTTGCCTGGACTATAGACGACCAGTCGATCTAACAAGGGCACCACCAAACATGATGCGCATAGATTTTGATGATTTCAAAGTATGTTGTAAGGGTCATACCACTAATTATTCTGATGAAAGGGTTTCTTCAAATGGGACTTAGTTTTTGAGAAATTGGGGGTTAAAGTTCAGTGTATTTCAAATACCCATTAGTGTGACTTTCTGTATGTGAATTCGTGGTGCCGCGGTAGCGTGCGAGCTTACGGACCAAGATATTGTGGATTCGATTCCACGTCCGGGCCCTTTTTTCCTTTTTACTCATTTTCATATTTTTTAGACGTTAAAAATTTTAATCAGAATTGGGAATTCTATACCTTTAAACTTTAATATTTTCTTAATAAACTACATTTACATTTTCGAATTTTTCATGGCAATTTATTTTTGTCTTCAATTTTTAAACTAATATTTCTATTTACAAAACTCCAAAACTAATTTATGCCTAAAACTTTTTTTAAAATTAATTATTAATTACATTTTTTTTTTATTTTAAGCACAATTCTGAAATAATATTTTTTCTTTTTTGTATATATATTTTTTAACTTTATGGAATTTTAAAGGAAAATTTATCCTTTTCTTCTATAAATTATACAAAATAATTTTCAGGTGCAATTTCTGAAACGTATTTGGGATTAGATTATTCAAATAATGCATATCTTCGAAAGAGTAGTAAAATGTTAAAGCAGTGATGCTTAAATGCAAGTTTTTTACCGGTTGTACAAATTTTTAATACTCTGTAAAATACATTTATCTTTAAAGTTCAACCTCAACATCCTTTTTCGTTTGCACAAATAAAAAATGACAGATTACATTTAAATTTTTTTTATTATAACAAATAAAAACACTCTCTACGTGATTCATAAGTCAGACGGGCATCCTAAAAATTCAACTGAATTGTAAAAATCATCTGTTAATAAGATAAAATTTACGATACATATAAATATATTTATATATATTTTAAACGTGTGCTTTGCTTTTCTCTGTAATATTGGAATAAATAAAAATTTCTCTTATTGATCTCGTTAGCTTCTTTTGCAGGCAAATAGAAGATTTGAAATATTGTTATATATAGGGAAAGTTTCGGTATGAAAATTAAAAGAAGGCTACAGATTGTGACAGATTGAATGCTAAAGATTGTGTTATGGAAGGAACCAACGCTGATGCGGAAAATTCTCGTTCAGAAGAGAAACAAAAAGGCCGAATTACAAATTCATTAAAATATTGCAAGACGTTGTTACAAAATGATGATCTGTTTACAAATTAGAATATCAATAATTAATAAAATATTTGTGAAAATTATTCACCGTTTAAATTAATTATTGTGATTTTAATTACTTTAGGTAATTTAAAATACTAAATGTCAGGGAATTGCAGCTATTAAATTATTGAAACAGTCAGGGGTTTAGAGGGCTGATAAATAGTCAGAAATAAAAAAGTTTTGGAATATTAATGCATATATTAATATATTTCTCACTATTTATAACAAAACGCCCTGGAACTATTCAAATATGAAAGAAATAATACACTGGTTGAATGCTTTATATACTAAATAAAATAATTTCAAAATAAAACCGCAGAACTGATGTTTGAAGCCACTGATTTGCAGATTTACTAGTTTCATTACTACCATAAATTTAATTACTATTTTAATATTGGAATTTTTTTTCTCTCTTTTGTCAGAGATAAATAAGCAAACATTTAAGACAGAAAATAATAGATTTATTTTTAACAACAACAATAACAACAGATTTAAATTTTTTAATTGAGCCCTATGAGCCCCCTCTTTTTTTTATGACCTTAACCCTTTGAACTCCGAGATTAAAATTTTAAAAACATTCTAGAAAAACACTTAAAATGTGATTTGGGGACTGTCTGAAATTGAACTATGTGATTAAAAAAAATTTTAAATGCCCCTTTAGGCTTGGGACGTTTTCCCACCATCAGAACTCTAGGACATTCATTTCAACACGCAAATATAAGAAATGACAATGCAAAATTTTTTTTAAAATTACTTTAATTGTAAAATTTCAACATATTTCAAGCAGTTACATTGTTTAGACAAATTCTAAAACTATTAAAAAATTAAAAAAAAAATATTAAATGAGAAAATAAAAAATTTTAAAGTTTCAAAATCATAATATAAAAATGCAAACTAATCAAAAACATATTAAATTTATAGATGAAATAGATGTTAAAAATGTTTAATTTTTGTTTAGATATATTTAAACATAATAAACTCGTCAATCTGCTAAATTAAACACAAATTTGGATTCCTTGGAATTAAATTATAAGCACCCATATTTTGGTTCTGAAACACTGTCTAGTGTGTAAGTGGTAGTACTGCCACCTTCTGACAAATCACATTTTTCTAGTCCTTTGAGTTCTGGAGGTAGAAAATTCTACTATCATTTATTTCTATCCCATGTAATTATTTAAATTTTCAGTTTAGTAATTTGCATGCAATTATTTTTAAATGTTTGAAGTGTCCAAGAGAAAAAATGTTATTTCCTTTGAAAACTATTCCTTTATAATGCTTGAAAAATACAAACTTTCTAAATCTTGAAAATTGGAGTGTTTTAAGATCTCATTAAAAACCAACTAGATATTGGCAGAGAGTAATGCTGTCATCTAGATATGAAGAAGACACATAGAACCTGCAAAACGCAGTTTTTGCTTTTGAAATCGAGTGATTTTGATTGAAATTAAAAATGTTTGATTTTATGTTGGTGAAAATTCATCCCTCTGAGCTCAAAGGGTTAAGTAATATTCTGTTTCCTGATTTGTTTTACTGATTACCAGATTATAAAATATGCAAGGCAGAGTTATAAAAAAAATTAATTTCATTAAAATATTAAAAGTTTTAATAACCATACGAAATCAATTAAAAGCAGCTAACTATAAAAAATTTTGGTATTATTACATTCTGGTAAGTAAATTAAAAAATTAAATTTTATTATTTAGGTTTTCAGATCAAGTCAAAAGATTTTATGCACGATAAACATTACTGAAATTGCATTTTTAGCAATGTATACATGGAGTGTCTATCACTGGAAATTGACAAATTAAGCATTCCAGTAATGGACACGGTTCTTAAAACCTTAAAAATATATGAAATTTACTAAATGGCCATTAGTATATAAAATTCAAAGTTTTCTATTACTGCCAAAACAAAAACATGCAAAATTAAAAAAATAAATAAAAAATATATAAATTTATTAAGTGAAGCCAGCTCTTAGCATGTTAATTAAGATTTTCACTGAAAAGCAGCGGAACTTCGAAACATTATTTTCTGCTTCCTGATTGGTTTGATTCAGAGTGTGAACAATAACCCAAATTATAAAATATGCAATGAGGAGTTATAAAAAAAATAATAAAAGCTTAATTTGTATTTGTTATTTTTTATAAACCAAAAACATTTAGGGGTGTCCATTACTGGAATTTTAATATATTACTGGCAAATCTACCCGATATAATATATTAATAATATTAATTTATTAACTCATTTTTTATTCTAATATATAGGTGATGACACAGACTTTACAACACTGGGCAATGAATGCGGCTGCCTGTTTCCAATCGGATGATTTCCATTTACTAGAAAGTTTGAGCTGGGTAGAAAGATTTAAAAAGAACTATGGGATCAGACAACGTTAAGTGACGAAGTTTGTGAGTCACAAAGAAGTTGCAACAATTGAAGAGATAATGGAAGCTGCTGAAAAATTCTGCGTGCAAACAAAACTTCTAATAAGTAAATTTGACATAGATTATGTTATAAATACTGACCAGTTTGGTTGTCAGTGCCAAACAACCTACAACAGACCACTTGCTGTGCGGGGTGCTAAATCTGTTTTCGTCAAAAGAAATCTGAATCAATTAACTCATTCTTACACAGCCCAGTATGTCCTTACAGCATCTGCAAAAGTTTTACCATTTGTTTTTATCGGCTTACGTGAACGATCTTGCGCGTGTGGACCACTTGTTCAAAAGAAGGTAAATGAATTAAATGCGACTTTCAAAAAAAAAAAAAAAATAATAATAATTATTACGTGTTCTAAATCAGGTGAGTTGACAAAATAAATTTATGGACACTATTTAAAAACTTGTCTTCTTCCTTATGTTAAAAATCGTGACTTTCTTTTGATAATTGATTCATGGACAGGCCAGACAGATTCCACAATGTATGATGAGATCTTCGAAAATGAAATGGAGATGTATCATGTGTAAAAAAGGTAATTCCACGAAAATGTACTCCCATTTGCCAGGCATGTGATGTCTATTTTTTTCGCCAAGTAAAAAAATTCATCAAAAGTTTGCAAAATGCAACAAGTTTACTAGACAGCCAGAGGGAAATAGCCTCAAGAAAAGAAATTATAAAAATTCATTCAATTATATTACACCAATTTAGCTCCCCTCACTTTCGGCCTATGATAAGATACGTATGGTCTGCATCAAAACTAATAAACAGCAGAGAAATTTTCAGAAATCTAAATGATTTATGCTTTCCGACAACATTGTTAAAAAAAATCATGTTCGTGTAAAAATGTTGCTTTTATAAATTGTGCTTTTTGTTACGTAATTTTATGTTTTGAATGTTTTACGATAAATATCACCCAACTAATCTTGTATTTTAAAGTGATGATTAAGATTATTTGTTTTTTATCCTTTAATGTATTTTTAATATATTTAGTTCAAATCAAATCTTAAAAAGCATATATATATTATATTCATTTAAAATTGTTTTTATATATTTATTGTAAATCAAGGATTAAAAGACAAAAATAAAATTCATTTACATGTTTCTCCAATGATGTTAAAAATATGCGTGATAATGCAAAAATCGCTTTTTAAATGTTTTTACAATCAATATCACATATTAAATGTATATATATTTGCAATTATACAAATCATGATTAAACTTTTTTTCTTTTAATGTATTTATTAATATATTTATTACAAATCAAGCATTTAAAGAATATAAATTATGTTAATTTATGCAATTTTTAAAAAGATGAGATTTTAGATATAAGTTAGTTTGGATTTGAGTCTAGATTAAAAATTTCTGAAAAAAAAAATATTGATTTTCATGAAAAATTTATAAGGTAAACGCACCGGTAGTGGGCCACGTACCTGTAGTGGGCCATTTATTTTCAAAGTTTAAAAACAAGCTCACAATCCATTTCAGAAAAACGACTGAAAGAAATTGGATTAGCTAAAGTCCTTAAATGTTAACTTTCCATAATCAGTTTGGAATAATTGTTATTTTCCTGTAGATAAATTTGTTTATCTTCTAGAGTGTCTTCAAACACAGATTTTTTCGCAAATTCTTAGTGATTTCATTAAGAGACAATATTTTATTGAAAGCGTTCTTTCTTTAATATTATGCTTTATTTTGAATTAAACTGCCATTGATATACTCGATTATATTGTAAATACTTTGTTAGATAAGGTTAAAACTTAAAAATTGAGAATTATATTGATTTTAAGGGGTGGTTTACTTCTTTATTACAATTTCTTAAATTGCACCAGTAGTGGGCATGCACCACTACTGGCAAAAAAAATATGTTTAATTTATTTTAATTAAGTATTTTGTGAGGTTCTAAGACTTTGTATATAATTTATTTAGTTTTTTTTTTCATCACAGCCAGTAGTGGGTCAGGGGCCCACTATTGGTGCACAAGTGGCCCACTTCTGGAGCAGCCAAAATGTAACTTCACTAAGCTGTCAGACATATGATTATTAAAAGAAATTAATACCCTACAGAAACTGTGAATGGATTCAAAGCATGTAGTCTAGTTCCATGGGATCAAAAGAAAGTAACTTTTGAACACACACTAACATCAAAGAAAGTGATAATACAGTAGACACCCTCAAATCCGCAACCCTAAAATACGCAAATGCCTGATATCCACTCATCATCGCAGATGTAAACAGTGAAACTTTCAGTTCAGATGTACGGGCAAAATTACAGATTTTTTAAAAAATTTTATATCATTCTGTATGTATTTTAATATGTAATTCTCGATAATATGGCTGAACTCGTGGTTTTTCATGAAGGATGTTTAAATTTATTTCTGAAAAAAAAATCAAGATATTCATGATACCACTGGTAATCACAATTTTTTACCCAATATATTTATGTATTAATCAATTTTTTTTGGTTATTAAGACTGGCCAAACCTGAAATAAAATTATATACTTTGATTTTGATTTAAATTAATAGGGTGCATTTATGAGGAAAGTTTCATTGAATAATTCTAGGAAAATGTACCTCATTTTTATTATGGAAATTTAATTACACATTATTAGTTATTTACTTGATCTTTACTTTTAATAATTTAATCATTTTTAAAATTGTAGTACTTCTTATCATTTTAGTTTATTACTTTACTTATTTTGATATTTTACTACATTGCAAGCATTCATTATAATGTTGATTGCATTATTACATTCAAATTACTGTTTAAAAAATGTAAACAAGCAATGACCAGAAATCGGCATAGTTCTAAAATTCGCACAACCCCTGGTCCCAAGCTGTGTGGATTTGAAGGAGTCTACTGTATCACCAATAATGTAGAGAGAAATGTCTTCTTTCTTGGAAGTTCTATAAGATAAAATTGGAGAAGAACAAATAAAATCTTTCTCAGAAAATAAAGGCAAATTGAAAGGCTCTGTGGAGCAAGCAAATCTTTATTACTACTTATGGTTGGAGACGATGGAGATTTTGAACATGGGACGAATTTTCCATGTAATCTATTGCAAAACAATTTGGGTATCAAACACTTGGGTATATTTTTTTACTATTATTTATTCATTTTTTTACATTTTACTTGTTATAAGGTACACCAGTCATCTGTTAAGGTGGCATACACTGAAGAGTCTATTGACACTGTTCATACTGAGACTATTGAGCCGGAGCAAAGAGCAATTGTTGAAGATGCTGAGGTGGATCTTTACATTCAAGAAGGATCAACTGAGACTGGCGGCCACTCAGTGCCTTCAAATGGTGGGTCATCTAAAAATGTACCACCTCTCTTCAAAAGAGTTCTTTTTTGGCCAGAAGGGGGAAATAACACAAAGAAAAAGAGAGAAACTTCCAAGCAGTTGTGACTTCTCCCCAAATGGTTCAATATTATAAAAAAAGAAAAGGTCTTAAAAATGTTAAAGATGCAGAAAAAGAAAAACTGAAAGTGAAAAAAAAATAAAAAAGAAGAGTTAAAAAATAGCCAATGGGAATAAAAGGAAAGGAAATTATTGCTCGAGTCTGATGCTTCTCTTCCATTGGAAGCTTCAACGTAAAGTACTCTTTGTAATAAATTGGTTGTAAACCCCCTCTCACATTTTGAGATTTTTTTCGTTTTTGGATAAATCATTTCGTTTTGCAGTCATTTCATATTTTAATTATCCTGTTCATTATATTTGTCGTATTATTTATCACTACTGCAAAATAACAAATAGGGCAGATACAGTTACAAAATATAACAGACTGTTATTTACAAAAAAAAAAAAAAAAACTACCTAAATTGTCTATTATTATTGTCGATAAAAACTGATGATTTTTTTTTCTACCATTTGTGCATTCTGGTGCAAAACACAGAAAATGAACTTTTAATGTCAGAAATCGCTGAAATTTCACTAAATTCATTGTGGCACAATTCAGAAAGTTTTGATACAGAATATGGGAATATTTACTGTTTAATAAGTGAAAGCATATAAGCAGATTTTCTAAATATAACTTATAGATCACATGAGCTGCAGAAAAATTAAATTTCGTAACATTAAGCAAATGTAACTATTTTGATGGAAATAAATTTTCACATGATGAAAACATGTGAAAATTCAGCAATTAAAATTATGCCTCTAAAACTAGCTTCTTGGAAACTAGCTATTTTTAAACAATAAGAATGAACACCCTGTATAAAATCTAAAAAGATTTCTTTGCAGATTGTAGAACATTAGCTTTTATGTAAAGTGAGATAAAATTAAAATTGATTTACAGTACTGAAGTTGAGTCTCCTGATCTGCAGATTTACTAGGAAGATTATTTTACGTAATCATCTAACCTTCTACGTATGATTTCATTCTTGTGTATATTCAATTCTAGAACTGTAATAAAAAGTATAACTTCAGCATTTTCACACTAAACTCAAAATTGGAGTGGCCCACTTCTGGGGAGCCCACTACTGGTGCATCAAAAAATTACTATGCCCACTACTGGGGCATAGAGGTAGGTAATTTTTTTTATTTTTCATTTTTTCCAAAGAACATATTTTGAAACTTTGAATGTTTATTTCGATAGATGAAGGTTAGGACATTGTTAAAAAATATATGTATTTTAGAATTCACTAATATTTCAATAATAATTAAGTAAATGTCCTTAAGTGGCCCACTACCGGTGCATTTACCTTAAACGTCAACTTAAGTTTTTAAGAAAATATCAAAAATTTCAAAACTGTAGAATTCCCAATTCTACTTAAAATTTGTAACGTGTAAAAGCCATAAAAATGAAAAAAAGTGCCCCAGGGTGGGATCGAACCCGCAATGTCCTGGTCCGTAAGCATGCACGCTACCACTGAGCCACGAATTCACGTATAAGCAGTTATACTAATGGGTACTTGAAATATACGCTGAACTTTAACCCCCAATTTCTAAAAAACTAAGGCCCATTTGAAGAAATCCTTTCATCAGAATAATTAGTGGTATAACCCCTACAGCATACTTTGAAATCATCAAAATCTGTGCGCATCATGTTTGGAGGTGCCCTTGTAAGATTTAATTCTAAATTTGGATATAGTTATTCGGCCATAGATTCTCAATTTCGTATATGTAATTTCTCATTTTTATGAAATTTAAAATGGAATGTCCGATTTTTGAACAAAACACAATATGTCAGAAATTGAGACCAAAACATATACAAAACATACACAAACAAAACATACACAACAATATAAGACAAAAAATTTATATTACTGAAGGCGAGATATATTTCGTGTACGACTTACATAATTTTAAATGAATAGTTTCAGTTATTATCGCAAATTGATAATTGTAATAGAAAAGAAAATACAGTAGAACCACTTTTATCCGAAACTCTTTTAACCGAAACTCTCGATTAACCGAAATTGATTTTTCAAGCTTTTTTTACTACCACATTCCTTGTGTGCAAGCGATCCTTTCCGAACCACGAGCACAGATAAATATTTTGGATCCATTTTCTTAGAATTTCTTAGAATCTAAATTGAGATTTTTACTAGAGTAAAAATTTTCATTTTTATCCTGCGTACAAAAAGAAAACGCATTACTTTAAGGATAGAAGAGAAAAAATTCGAATCATAAACCGTGTAAAATCGGGTATGAGTATTACAAAATAAGCTCAAGAATAGGGAAGACCGGGAATAGTTCGCTACAGGGGTAAGTAGGCGCGGTCCTCATAAATCGCCTGTTTGTGGATAGATTACGCAACCACTCACAGAGTACCTTTCTTATTGCTTTTTACAATGTCCATTGCAGTTTTGCAGCGTCACCTACGTGCAGTAGACATTTATTATGATTTTTCTGTTTTTTGCACTCATAAGTAATTTTTTGCTGCTTCATTCTTTTCCTAATTTCTAATACTTATCTTAACAATTGTGATTTAACTTGTGCAGTTTTTCTTAGTGTATGATTAACTGTACCTACCCCATATGTAATTTCCTTGGATTATTTATGCTTAGAGGATTACGTGTCCCTTTTGTGAAGAAATTTATTATGGGGCTACTAGGCACATTGAACACGGGGCAAGTTGACTCTGTGTTTGGTGTATGCTGGTAGCTTGAAAAACAGCGAACAACGAGAAAAGTGGTTGCAATGCAAGATTTTGGGCACACGAGGCTTGCCCAAACAGAGACACTCGATTTTCTGACAACTGTAATTCTGATGATGATATAGAGTAGGATAGAAGTTTCTCAATGTTAATGTTTTATTCAATATTTTTATGTCTGTATAATTTAGATTTTACATTGTACGGCTATAACGCCTTTGTTTAAACTTACTGGCAATAATGAAATTGATTTCGCTTAACTGCACGTCTTATTTGAGCTTCATTTAAATTTTTATAAAGCGTGTGCCAACTTACCCCATAGGTATAGGCAACTTGCCCCGTGAAGGGGTAGGTTGGCGCACAATTTTCTTTTTACTTTAGGCTTCCGCTAAACATAAACTACAACAGCTACAAACTCAAAACTCCGTGTATTTATAGCCCAATGCCTGTTCTTTAAAAGTACTGTTAAAATTTCATAAAAAACTAAATCATCAATAACTCATCAATAACTAAAAACTGCGCCTACTAGACCTGGTCTCCCCTAAGGAATTGGTATTGTTATGAAGAGAGATGTTGCAAAAATAAAACGTTTTATGCAGAAAACAGCACAAAGCTGTGATACTGGTGAAGCAATAGTATTAAAAAACATCGTGATAGAGCTGCAAAACAAAGACAATCAAAACTGCAACAAACAAAACTTTGTTTCAAACTCTTTTGAAATATCTAAAATTTACTTAATTTCAAAATTAAAATTCAGGTAATTCAATCTTGTTTTTATTTTGTTATTGATTTATTTTTATTAAGCACTTGTTAACATAATAAGAAATAACGCATATATTTGCCGTTAGTCTTAAAATTCAACCATTCTCGATTATCCGAAAATTTCGATTTTTCGAAAGATGGTCGGTCCCAATTTCTTCGGACAATCGGGGTTCTACTGTACTGCCAACATGTACTTGAGCCATTATTTTGAAATTCAGACAAAAAAGTGATATTTTGATAGTATTGATCATATTTAATAAATATAGTGCAATTTTGAAGCCCTGAAAAAATTTCCTGTTTCCTGTAGAAAATGTCAAAGTTCAAGATCATGAATCTCTTTTTTTCTTGAAACTTGAAATGCCAATATGTTTGGATTGCTATATCTCTGGAAAGCAACAACATCCCAAAATTCTTTTGTCATAAACTGTTGGTATAACACTACATGCTTAGTAAAATTTACTTGGTTGGATGGGGCATTGTTAATTTTCATTGTTATGTTGCCACAAAATGCAATCAAAATGACGTTTTTGTCCGTTTTCTGCACTCATTATCTGAGTTAAGCAACAGTATCCCAAAATTTTTCTCATACAATATGAAAGTTTACTATTAGGACAAGCTGAGTAATATAGAACTTTATCGGGATATCGATGCTGTTAGCAGATATAATCTGTTAAACATTCAAAAGTTTCAAAATCTGCAACTTTTGAATTAGTCCTATCTCAAAACAGTATCACAGTTGAATAAAACAAAATATATCAGGTAGTAGTTGAACATATGTACAAAAACATGAAAACGAAAAATGTGGGGTCTTATGCTACTTTCTGAAAAAAAATGACAAAACTTACAAAAAGGCAGTGTCAATATCAGGTTTTTTCCCTATCAGAAAATGATTTATCCGGTTTCTCTTTACCTTTCCTATGTTTTTCCTCTATGAGGAAATGGAACATCCCTTTTCTCTTTCTCCTTGTAGGGGAAAAACCTGATTATTGCACTGCCTTTTTGTAAATTTTGTAATTTATTTTCTTCTTAAAATAGCATGAGACCCCACTTATTTTTCGTTTCCATGTTTTTGTAGATATGTTCAACTACTACCTTATATATTTTGTTTTATTCAACTGTGATGCTGTTTTAAGATAGGACTAATTCAAAAGTTGCAGATTTTGTAACTTTTGAATATTTAACATACTATATCTGCTAAAACAATGAAAATTAACAATAACCCATGTAACAAAGTAAATTTTACTAAGCATGTAGTGTTTGTTATACTAACAGTCTATGACAAAAAATTTTTGGGATGTCGTTGCTTTTCAGAGATATAGCAATCTATACATACTGGCATTTTAATTTTCATGAAAAATGAGATCCATTGTTTCGAACTTTGACAGTTTCTACAGGATACAGGAAATTTTTTCAGAGCTTCGAAATTGCACATTATTCATTAAATATGATCTACTTCAACATAAAAAAATCAAACGAAACAAAAGATACAACTATCGCATTTTGTTTGATATTCAAAATATGGCTCTTAATAAGGGAATTAAGTTTAAGACACATTACAAAGTGTGAATTTCTCTGTTTACGCCTTTGAAATAAAATATGATTTTTGAGGAGATAATGGGGTAAACTTCTGCAAAATTCAGAGTAAAGCTAAAGTTAATAAATGCTTTAATTTTCAGAATTAAATTAATTAGCAAGTTTATTTAAATGCCTTATCAAATAAATTTTCCTCTAATCGATAAATGTAAGAAGCAATCAAAAGTCTTTTGAGTCTAATTAATTTCATTCAGTATCTAAGATGAGGATTTTCTAAACTAAGAAACACAAGATACCGTTTAATTGATGTCATTACTTGAAACAACTCTAACAAGTAGAAACGACGCCGAATTTTACTATCAATTTAAGAATTAATTCTGAATTTGGATATGATTATTCTGTCGTAAATTATCAATTTCTATATGCAATTTCTCATTTTCTTGAAATTTAGAATTGAGTGTTAGATTTCTATATAAAACAAAATATATCATAAATTGAGAACTGTAATATAAGAGATAAATTTTGTATTACTGAACATATATGTCATGTACAAATTAAATTATTTTAAATGAATAGTTTCAGCTGTTATCGCAAACTGATAATTGTAATAGAAAATAAAATACTACCAACATGTACTTAATACGGGAACTTATTTTAAGACTTATTACAAAGTAAGATTTTTTTTGTTTATGCCTTCGAAATAAAATATGATATTTGCAGACATTGTGGAGAAAACCTCTGCAAAATTTTGAGTAATGCTGAAGTTAATAAATGCTTTAATTTTCAGAATTAAATTAATTAGTAAGTTTGTTTAAATGCCTTATCAAATAAATTTTCCTGAAATCAATAAATGTAAAAAGCGATCAAAAGTCTTTGGAGTCTAACTGATTTCATTCAGTATCTAAGATGAGGATTGTCTAAACTAAGAAATACAAGATTCCAATTAAGTGATGTCATTACTTGAAACGACTGTAACAAGTAGAAAAAAAGCTGCAATTGTACTATCGATCTAAAATTTAATTCTGCATTTGGATATGATTATTTTGTCATAAATTGTCAGTTTTTTTATATGTAATTTCTTATTTTCTTGAACTTTAGAATAGAATATTAGATTTCTGTGTAAAACAAAAGATGTCACAACTTAAGAACTGTAATATGTAACTTAAGACTGTAACTTAAGAACTGTAGACCGGGGCCTGTTTACGCGGTATTTTTTCAAAGAATTTTCAATGAATTTTCTAATTTTTATGTTTTAACTTAGGAAATTTTAGACATTGTGGTTTTATAAAGCAGTTAATAAAGTCAAAATTTGTGTATTCAGTTGTTGCCCTATTTGTTTTTTTAACCGTAATTTTTTTTTTCTTTTAGGCCTAAGTACTTTGCGTAAACTTGCCCTGTTTCCGGGACAAGTTTGCGTATCAAGTGGGACACGTTTACGAATATTATAAGTAATACTAAGGAGTAAGTGAAATAAATATTTAATAAAATTGAAATGTTTTATTTATAGCTTGGGAAACTGTTTAAAAAAAGTTAAAGAGAAATAATTAAAGAACATTTTATAGGCTAAACTGAAAACATAGAGCTTATTGCTAATTGAAAACAGAAACTATTTAGTCCTTCATCATCGTTGTTACAGTTTTTACAAACAAAATATAAAGTATTTTCTTTTGCACGCTTGTCATGGGACCACCTTTTACATCTAAGACATTGAACCCAGTTTTGTCCTTTTTTGGATTGATTGTATGATTTCAAACAATAAATACGCACACAGTTTTCATCTTCATCACCAGATTCATTCAATATTTTCTTTTTTCCAGAGCGTACCAGCTTTTTCCTTTTTTACAGTTTTTGGTTTCATACTTTTTTCTTTGCTGTCTTTTTGTTCTGCTTCTATAGAAACGGGTAAATTTTTACGTAATTTCTTCTTTTTGTTTTGTTGTGCCATCATTTTTTTTTTGCTTTTTCGCTTTTCACTGCTCTTGTCTGAGGGCTTCTTTAACCGGAGTATAAGTTAGGATTGCGGAGTTCCTCTTTTCCTTCGCATTCCTGGTACCAAGCCTTGGTCCTGCCTTATCAAATGGTCTCCGTTGTTCACGTTTACGAAGTAAGAACGTGCGTAAAGGTGCTCCGATGTCAATGCGTAAACGTGCCCCATCGCCATGTTTGGTTTTATTTTTAACGTGCAACGAAAATTAATAACATTTCTGTTCATAGCAATACAGTTCTCAATAAAGGATAAAATTCTGCTAATGTTCATATATTTGTTTATCCTTAACTAAGTATTATTAGTTCATAATAAGTTCAACACAAAATTTACTCACCTTGACAGAAAACAGGTTACCCTTTCCGCATGCTAGACGAAAGCTCGGCTGACGCTCAAAAACGTGTAAGAATACCCGAATATCTATAAAATTTCCTCTAATTTAAAGCAGTTTTTATATGCTTTAGCATTTTTATTTATGCCAACGCAGGGCGCTTATATGTTTGTTCCGCCAAGTTGGCGTCTTTCATTATTATGGTAACCTTTTCTCCCTTTTACATCGCAGTACGTTTTGCGCAGACAGTTGAGTTCGGATTTCAAGGCAGAATGGCTCCCCTTTTGTCGTTCTGTGAAGAGCAGCATCAATCTGTCATGACTGGTGGCGCGCCAGTTATAACTCGTTTCGGAAAAAGTGCACTGCGTAAACGTGCCTCGGCCTACCCTACGACATAAATTTTATATTACTGAACGCATATTTCGTGTGCAGCTTTCATAATTTTAAATGAATAGTGTTGTGTTTGGAAGACAGGTAGAAGAATAATATCTTACGTTAATTTTAAATATTGAAATTCCAATTAATAATCCTAAAATCATTCTTTTTGTGATCAATCAGTATAGCGTTATCTACATTGTGCTGTGGCCACAAAAGACCACTCTTGACATAACAGTCATTAATTAAAATAATTCTGTACTTATTTTCCTTATATTTGATAATCAAGAACAATAAACGCAAAAAGCATTACCTGTATTGACCTGAAAAAAAGAAATTTTGGACTCATTATTGAAATGAAGTACACAGATGATAAGCATCCTCGAAAAATCTTTATTCATAATGAAGATCTCTTGAAGCAAAGACACCTTCTATGTAGTACATCTCGTAATAATTAGATGATCTTCTTTTTATGATAAATATAAACAAATCGCTCTTTCATGAGCATATATTTTGAGATAAATATATCAGATTTTCTCCAGGGGAGTGTAGAGAGGCATGTCTAAAACAACACAAGTCTTTTATATGATTTTTTTAGCAATAGAATTCTACGACTCATAACGGCAGCAACATTTGAATGAAAAAAATAATGATGCAGCCAGGGGCCGCAATCCATTTCAGCGCTTGCTGTCAGAACTCTAATAGCTGGCGCGGACATGAATCTTCACAGAACGACAAAAGGGGAGCCATTCTGCATTGAAATCCGAACACAACTGTCTGCGCGAAACGTACTGCGATGTAAAAGGGAGAAAAGGTTACCATAATAATGAAAGACGCCAACTTGGCGGAACAAACATATAAGAGCCCTTCGTTGGCATAAATTGCAATGCTAAAGCATATAAAAACTGCTTTAAATTAGAGGAAATTTTATAGATTTCACAAAGATAAGATGCCAAACAGTAGTAAAGTCTTACGAATTTTGAAATTACGTATAAAACTGATTTAAATATTATTGGCTAAGGGGCGGAGCTACAAAAGGAAATGACTTCAGAAATAGAAAGTTATGGAATTTTCCAGATAATTCTTTTACCGGAAGTACAGATTTCAAAACGACGTTTATGATTTTAAAATGAAATGGAATGTTACGCCAGAAAGAAAAGCTTACAGGGAAAGCTTGAAAAAAAAGGAAAGAATTAAAATAAATTTGGAATGCGAATATTAAAATTAAATGAATAATAGATTAATAAAAATACTTTCTAAATCAAATTAAAAAGAATATGGCAGTGGTTGTAAGTAACCACAACAAATAGTTTTATTTATTATCGCAAATTGATAATTGTAATAGTAAAGAAAACTGTTCCAACATATTACAAAGTATGAATTTTTTTATCTGCGAAATAAAATATGATGTTTGCGGAAATAATGCCGAAAACCTCTGCAAAATTCAGAGTAATGCTGAAGTTAATAAATGCTTTTACTTTCAGAATTAAATTAATTAGTAGGTTTATTTAAATGTGTTATCAAATTAATTTTCCTCTAATCGATAAATGTAAGGAGCAATCCAAAGCCTTTTGAGCCTAATTAATTTCATTCAGTATCTAAGATGAGGATTTTCTAAACTAAGAAACACAAGATTCCATTTAAGTGATGTCATTACTTAAAACAACTATAACAAGTAGAAACTACGCTGAAATTCAATTACCAATCTAAGATTTAATTCGGAATTTGGATGTGGTTATTCTGTCGTAAATTATCAATTCTATATGTGATTTCTCATTTTCTTGAAATTTAGAATTGAATGTTAGATTTCTATATAAAACAAAATATGTCATAAATTGAGAACTTAATATAAGACATAAATTTTTATATTACTGAACATGTATTTCATGTACAATTTAAATTATTTTAAATGAATAATTTCAGTCATTATAGCAAACTGATAATTGTAATAGAAAAGAAAATACTGTCAACATGTACTTAATAAGGTAATTTAGTTTAAGACCTATTACAAAGTATGAATTTCTGTTGCCTACGCCTTTGAAATAAAACATGATATTTTTGGAAATAATGACGAAAAAAACATATATAGTATATAAGAGAACACATATTTCGTGTACAACTTAAATATTTTTATTCCTTATCGCAAACTCATAATTGTAATTGGAAAAAAAACCCACTGCCGATTTGTACTTAAAAAAGTAATTTAATTTAAGACCAATTACAAAATATGAAATTGTTTGCTTGCGCCTTTGAAATAGAATATGATAATCGGAGACATAATAGCGAAAACCACTGCAGAATTCTATGTGATGCTGAGATTAATAAATGTTTTATTTTTTAGAACTAAATAAATTAGTAAGCTTATTTAAATGCAATATCAAGCACTTTTTTCAATTAAACGATAAATGTAAGACACTTTTAAAAGCCCTTTGAGCTTTATTAATTACATTCAGTATCTAAAATGGATATTTTCTAAATTTAAAAGCACATGTTTCCAATTCGGTGATTGCACTACTTGAAAGAACAAAATTATGCAGAAATGACATGTAAATGCACTATCGATCTAAGATTAAATTCCGCATTTGGATATGGTTATTCGGTTGTAAAATTCCAATTTCTTATACGTATCCCATTTTCTGGAAAGTTCGAATGACATACTGAAATTTCTGTACAAAATAAAAGATGTCGCAAATTGAGAACTGTATTATAAAACAAAAGTTTTATATTACTGAAGGCGACATATATTTCATGTGCAATTTAAGTAATTTTAAATTAATTATTTTATTTCTTTTTCTGAACCAACAAACGTAATAGAAAAAAAAATTATCGAAATGTTGTTTTAAATATTTAATTTAATCTCTTTCAAGGAGAATAATTTTCTCGTGAATACATTTGAAATAGAATTTAGTACTCGAGGCCATAACGACGAAAACTTCTGCATAGTTCTGTATGATTGTTTGCAGAATTAAATTAATTAGTAAGCTTGTATTAGTTCACCGTAGCAAGCAGTTTCCCCCTATGATCTGTAAAGCAAAGAAGCACTCAAAAGCATTTAGAGCCTCTTATTAATCCCACTCAGAATCTAAGATGATGATTTTCTAGGCTAAGAAATAAAAGTTTCCGATTCAGTGATGTCACTACTTGAAAATAATAAAAGGAATTGAAACAACAAGTAATGGGACTATCGTAAGATTAAAATTTGCATTTGTTTAGTCATTCAGTCGTAAATTTTCAATTTCAGTTACTTCTAATTTTCTTTCAGCAGAAGAAAAAAATATTTGTAAGTACTATTGGTAATTAAAACAATATGTGTTTGAAATTGCAAAATTAGGAATTCAATATATGGTATAATAGACAAAAAATTCGAAGTACTAAATGACTCTATATTTAGTGTACATTTTTTAAATTGATTTCGAGTATTTTTGGTATTTAAACCTTTTGTGCTTGGTATTTATATTTTTTTGCCAAGC
The DNA here is from genome assembly GCA_963932465.1 of Maratus speciosus. Lineage (NCBI taxonomy): Eukaryota > Metazoa > Arthropoda > Arachnida > Araneae > Salticidae > Maratus > Maratus speciosus. Next base: position 247,777,100 of record OZ010792.1, read on the forward strand.
ATTTGTAAAATACAGTTCAATTGATGCCCGTTCTTCAATTTGGCGAACCCACCCATCCCGAACAAATATTATCCATTATTCCTTTCTTTTTACCCGCAGGCTATTTTTAAACTTCGAAAACCACTTTGTCCATTATGTCACCCGTCCGAATCCATATTATCCATTATCCCTTTCTTTTTACCCGCAGATTAATTTAAAACTGAAATCCTCTTTTCTGTCAAATTTAAACTTTTGATTATTTAATATGTAGTATCTCCAGAATAAAGGATAAAAAAAAAGAAAGAAAATTACATGAAAATAGTTAACATTGTACCTTTTCCAAGAATAGCACATACCATGGGGTACGATCCCCAGACAGACGCTCACGATTACATTAAATTTAAATACATTTGATGACGAATGTTTAAACTAAAATTATGTTCTTAATTATAAACCAAGAATTATTAACCATAACAAGTAATAAAGCTATTACGATAGTACACAAAGCATATATTTGCAAAAGCCAAGATATAACTTGCCTGGTGGTAGGTCTTATTTTAGACTCCTTAACTTTGTAAAATGATCAAACTTCTACAGAAGTGAAAAATTAGGCATCCACATAAAACAAGAAGTGTTGAGACACGTCCTGTTCAATGCCTACTGGTTGGATTCCAACCTCATTTTGCACACATAGGCTCCTTCCTGAGTATGCACTTCCGATTTCTGAAGACAAAAATATTAATTAATTTTTTGACCAATAGGGAAACATAGAGATGCTGTGGAGCTAAATTCCTTATTTTTGAAAAGTACTTGAACTATTTATTCTTTAAGAGAAAATAGGACGTTATTAAATTACAATTACATGTCAGAAAGGATTAAATTTTACAGCAAAAAATTATATCCCAGAAATGTCACTGCTGAATATTGGGATAGCGTAGAAAAAAACAAATGAACAAAGTGGAGACGAATACAAAGTTATAAAGAATAACACAATGAATATCATAAAAGAATAATCATAAGGTTATCAGACAGGTAATGCTTTTTTAAATATTTAATCATTTATGAGAAACAATTAATCAAAATATGAAATTTCAAAAATTTGATAAAAAATTTGAACATTTTATTTTTAAAACAAGCCCTAAAACAAATTGCAATGATAAAGCTGGAATATTTAAATAATTACCCAATTAAATTATTCGAATAAGAAAAAGACGTTTTTCCTTAAAACATAGTCAGAAAATCTTATATGTTCAACGACATGTTCAACGATGGTTTTTCAACGACAAAAATATAATAGTTCAAGTATTTAGTTTCTGCTGCCTTTATTGTCCCTCTTAAAATAATTGTTACCTTTGTTTTCAAAATGCTAGATCTTTTTTGATCTAAAACCTATCAGGTTGACGATAAAACCTAAATCCTTTAAAAGTAAAAAAGATAAAAAAATATAAAATGAAGACTGTTTTAAAAGCATTATACCTCTACATAAAAAAGAATCAATCTTCCATCAAATATGAAATCGATTTTTTGATTGATGGCGTATCTCAGAAAATTTTTCAATTCATTTATATTTGTAAAAAGTACGATTTCAAAAATGTCAAGCGCATTTAACCCCTATGAGATTTTAATGTTAGCCTTTTAGTTATATCTCGTTTGAACAATTTATTAACTGCTGTCATAGATATATAAGAATGGAAATAATTCTTCACATTCATGTCTTTTATCTGTTATCAATAGATTTTGTAATAAAATGTTTCATTCTACAATTCCAAAGTAATATGTTATTTATTAGAAAAACAGTTTAAATTAATGCTTTATTTTAAAGGTCTTTATACATTAAAAAATATTTACAAAGTTAACGATTATCTTTTAAGCAGGACATATTTTATATTTCATATTTAGAGCTTTATAAAATTAATTTTGAATAAACATGTAGCGAGTCAAGATTAGAATATAAATCTCATTCAAATGCAAATTGATATAAGATTTTCAATCTAATTAATTATCTAATAATTTAATCTAATCTATGATTCAGTTATGAAGTAAATTTTGAATAAACATAAAGTGAATCTAAATTTGGATATAAATCTACATCAAATGCAAATTAAATTTAAATTGTCAATCATTAATGACATTTTTTAAAATTATGTGCTCAGATGACTTATACTATAGATGACTATAAAATCAAAGAATAGTAAATAATTAAAATCGACATATTACTGTACACTCTCATACTTATATTAATTTAAGTTTTTTCTCTTTATACTTGCTTCTAAAATGTCTTTAGAGCAGACCTACATTGATACTGTTAGAATGATTAAAAAAAATAACATAAAAGATTAATCCATTTTGCATAGTTTCAAAGGAAACTCTTCCTCATTAAACTGTACATTATTGACGAAAAAAATAATTTGTAGAATGTACTGAAAACTCATGTAATTTTTTCTCGTATAATAACTTAAAAACCTGCTACTTCAACGAAAATTCTCATAGCAATAGCATACACCAATTATGCACCAGTTTTATGAATGAAAATCAATATAGTTTCTTTGATAAATTTCACCAACATGGTGCTAAAAACTACAAAGAATTATTATTTAAAAAATAAATGGAGATACAGTTTTCAAACAAAATGCATTTAAAAGAATTTTTCTTTTTACAATACGACGGTATAAAAATCGAAAATGTGCGATGCTCAGAAGTTTAAAAAATTGCAGTAGAGTATATAATTGTACTGCTTTGTTTCGCGGCTAGCGTCTGTAAGGTAACCTTATTTTTTGGTATACACAAAATAAGCTGGGAGAAAGAAATAGCATACCGTTACCGGGGGCTAAAAAAAGATTTATTGGCTGTTGAGACTTTCAAAGTAATATTCAACGTGATAGGAGGTTTTGCATATCATGCAAAAAAGTAGTTCGAAATCTCGACAGAAGAAGGCGAGAACGTTGAAGAAGGTAGTGCCATAGGGGTATAGTGTTCGTGTAATTTACACAATGTAAAATTAGGACCATTCCAAAACTCAAAATGTAATTTCTGTTTGTGCGGCTATATAAATTCACGTGGTTATAGAAAAGGCTCCAATTTTTACCAGCTCCTAAAAATGCCATGCTCTAGAAGTTAGCAGACATTCCTGTTAACGTACTTTTTTATGCTGTATCATTGGGATACAACAACTGTATCCGGTACTGGAATGTGGTAATGGATACATTGAATACTTGTAATCGTAAACATGCGGAACAGTATTTGTATTTTCACAATTATTATCTCTCATTATTTTCTTTGTAGCAGCGCTCTCCACTTTCACGAATTTGAATTCTTTCTAGTAGGAGAGCTGTTGAACATTTTAGGGAAGGTATTTGACGCACCCTGAAAATTTGTGCAACACTTCTTTTGTAATGGCTGAATACAAAATCGAATGTCTTGCTGAAGTATCCTGGCCCAAAAACTGTGCCAGAGACGTGTCAAGTGCTATTTTTTGACTACCCAAAAAAGGTATTTGAGGCACGCTGAGATTGAGGCAGAATAATATTTATGCTTAGAAAAAAATATTTTGAAAATGACAGACACTTCAGTCGGCACAAAAACTGTGCCAGACACGTGTCAAGTGCCATTTTTGGAAAAATGGCACGTGACACGTGTCTGGCACAGATTTCGGGCCACGATCCTTCAGCCAGACATTCGATTTTGTATTCAGCCATTACAAAAGAAGTGTTGCACAAATTTTCAGGGTGCCTCAAATACCTTCCCTAAAATGTTTAACAGCTCTTGGACTTTTCTATCCATACAATATCCCCTATCACGGTGAATAAAAATCTGACAAATGCAAGCCTTTTCGACGCATAGTTTTCTTTTAAATCACATTTTACTTTTCGAGGGATTTTGGGAAATTTGGGATTCATTTTGAAAAATAATCTGTACAAATAAAAATATTTTAAATGTATATAAAATTATAATTTGGTTTGGTATCATGTCAGACCTGAAAAGGCCCACTTTAAAAACGATACACAAAGCCGCTCTTGGGATTTACAAATGCGCATTCTATGAAACAGTTCTTATTGTGTGCGGTGAAAACCGACATATTCTTTTTTCTATAAATATACAAATTTACTATAAATATATAAAACAGAATTTTTTTCCCTGATAGAGTAGTTATCATAAAAGCGCATTTTTTCAAAAAAAATTTTAGTGTCGCCAACCAGCGATAAATCGCCAAGAAAACGAAATTTCATTATTGTTTACGGGCTCTATATCGAGGTTCCGCGGAATTTGTTTAATAAACATATATATCCTCACGACGATAACAATCTGTAATTTTTTGAGTATGTGTTTATGGAGGCCTTCCTTGTCAGTGATCCTTTTTAATTTCAGTTTCTTTGAAATGACATAACATCACTAAAATGGAGAGTCAATGATTTTTTCCAAATCTAAACAGAAATATTATGTTATTTGCTGAAAATACTCTAAATGCGCATTTTTGCTTTTTAACTATACAAGATACTCTTTTTCACAACCACTTAGTTAAGGAGCTATGAAAGGTTTCAGAAAAAATATATTTCTATGACCAATAATTTTCGTGAAGAGTACAGAAAAAAATTCATTGATATTGTATCCGGAATACATAATTTGATTTTAATAATTGCGCAGCGCATAATATATTTTATATTTTTCTGTAATGAAACAAAATGATCAAAAATTAACACCAGAAAAAAGATTGTATAAATTGTTTAATTCTAATAATTGAAGTTTGATACGTACGTCGGTATGAGGTGATTGCTCCTTCGCAAGTTATATTTTTCGCGGTTTGAATGGCAGGTGGGACGGTTCGTTAGAATAGTTTCATCTCTATTTGAACTGTATCATGGCATCTATTAAGGATACGAGTTATATGGCGGATGTTATTGAAAACATCGTAAATGGAAACGTTAGTCAGCAACTATAAGGAACAATTTGATAATATTTCGTCCAACTTCGAGGACCATTCTACAAAAATACTGGCTGATTTTTACACCTTTGTGGACAGATACATTTTAGACTTGAAAACTAAAGATGGTTACGCTACTTCGCCTATTGATCAAGAGGAGGTAAAAAGAACATGTTTTGAAGCTCTTTCTTTGCTAAGGGAGCCTACTATAGATAATTTGTTAGACTCTGCTATTTTTAGCTTTTTCTGTTCTATTCAGTATAAGAAAACACCTAACATAATCATTAATGACACTAACCTTAAAAATGAATTATTCAACGCAGTCAAAAAGGGGATTAAGCGTCCCTTGACAGAGGAGAGTTCTACTATCCCTCTTGCTAATAAATTAAAAAATATCGCAAATGAAGTTAATTTAAGCGTTAATGCTGACATGGAGCAATCCAATTCTGATGATAGTTCCGTCCAGGAACCTGGTAACTCTAAAAAACCTACTAATCCCTTCTATATCGAAATCGACCAAAATTGGACGACGCTAGCTCAACAAATTCCGAGATAAATTCTGAAAAACCAAAAATAGCTCTTAAAGGAGAACACTTAGTAGTTCAATGTGCTTCAGACAATGACTATAAACTAACACAGAGATGGCTAAATCAAAATAAGATAAAATATACTACTCTTGACCCCAGAGAGTTAAGACCGACGAAAATATGCATTAGGGGCCTCCCCTGTTATACAGATGTTAAACTAATAGAAGAAAGCCTTCGCGAGCATGGATTTGCAGTCACTAGGGCTGCCATGCTTAAAAATAGAAAGACTGGGCATCCCATGCCAATCTATATGGTAAATGTTATACCACGAAAAAACTTTGAGGAAATCTATAAAATTAACGTGATCCACTATATTTCTGTTAAAATCGAAGTCTTTACTTCAAAAAATAAAGTTAAACAATGCTATCGGTGTCAAGGGTATGGACATGCCTCAGAGGTGTGCGGCTTTGACGCCAAATTTGTCAAATGTGGGGAATTACACTTAAGCACTGCTTGTGAACACAAAGGTAGAATTAAACCTACATGCGCTAATTGTGGCCTTGGACATCCCGCGAATTTCCGCGGGTGCCCTAAAAACCCGTACAGACTTAAAAATAAACATAACAGAAAAACTACACGTAATAGCGTCAGCAATCTCTCCTCGGAAACACAAATTCTTGCGAAATCTTTAAAGATTATAACTACACCAAAAAACCTTCGACAAATGATCCCTCAACCAGTACTAGCATGATAAATTCCGAAACTAATGTTAATGATACCTCAAATACCCTTTCCTCTCCTACTACTGAAAATACTAATAATACTCAAAATTTGAAAATTCCAGTAAATTACTCTAATGATATTAAAGATATACTTACCACCTTCAACGAAATAAAAGAGATTTTTCAAATTACAAAATTTTTAAGCTGCATCAAAAACATTTCAACTCAAACCAAAAAAATTGATAACCTATGCAAAAAGTAATGGTGATCATCAATGAATTCGATAAACTTGCTAACCTTCTCAACTTAAATGAAGAATAACTTCATTCCCTGCTAAACTATTTCCTTTTCCCTGTCTTTCTGTCTTTTGTGTGCTTAAAAAAAAAAAAAAAAAAAAATAAGCTGCTTTTCTTAGCTTTTCAAATTCTTTATAAGTCTTACCTTTTTGTGCTTTAATTTCACTATCATGGTCTCCTTATATAACCTTTTCTCATCGAGTTACCAGACTGGGCGGGCGCCGTCCTTTTTCCCCTTGTTCCCCTATACATTTTGTGCTTTTTTCAGTCCTGTTAGTCTGAACTCTCCTCAATGTTGTTTTTTATTATTGTATTTTCCTATCTTTTGTGCATTTTCTTATAAACTTTAATCTCTCTTTTTTCTGCAAATATGTAAATATTTCATTTTTTATAAACTTTCGTATCTTACTTTGTTATAATTGTGTTAAACTAATGTATGGTCTCTGAATTGAGTCTTTTTTTTACGGGGCTTCCTTTGGTAGCTTTTTCGCCTGTCCTGGACATATTTGTGGATCATATGGAACATTTTTTTTCCCTACTAGTTGTACTAACAATTTTTTCTATTTAAAAATTGTCCATCTTTTTAGATTTTACTCTCTTTTTTTCGTGGCTACTAGCCGCGTTTAAACGCTCTTTTTTTCTAAGGCTCCCATTGCATTGTAACACGATTTACTCTTGGCCTGGATGTAAAGTTGCCAAGCAACTAGGGAATCCATACACCTGCTTTATTGTTCCATTGTTCCATTGATACGTACTTGACTCTAGAAGTGAGAATCCCAAATCAAGGTGCCTAACTGTGCTTGGAGGTAAGTTAGAGTTCCACAAATAAAAAAAAGAAAATGTTCGCTTTTTCATGTAGGTAGTGTCAAAGGTTCACAATTAAAGTCGAAGTTCTTACTTTAGTCTTCTCCATTACTAGAAATTTTTTTGATTTGTCGACGTTGATCAGGAATATGACTTGTGCTTAGATAAATCTTTTTCTGATTTTTTAGCCCCGGTATGCTATTTCTCTCTCTCAGCAAATAAAGTGTCGTCTCCAAAAAATAACTTTCCGTTGTATAAGCCATCCGTAAAACAAAGCAGGTGTATCACTGTACTCTTAAATACTCTACTGAAATTTTTTAAACTTCTAAGCATCGCACATCTTCAATTTTTATACTGTCGTATTGGGAAAAAAGTACTTTTAAATGCAATTTGTTTCAAAACTGAATCTTCATTTATTTTTGAGATATTACTTTTTTTGTAGTTTGTAGCGTCATTTATTTAATTTTGGCAACTCAAGTACTCCATTTGTGTAGAAAGTAAAGTTTAAATAGTTGAAAAATAGCAATTATATCTTTCTGCTGCTATTTGCCCATAAATACTGAAAAAAGATGTACTTAAAATACGTGCTATTTTGAAAAAATATAATTGAATGATTTTTGATAAAACATGGAGCTATTAGAAACTAAATTTGATTTTAAGTATCTTTATTAATATTACAAACAGATGAAGGCATATGAATCATTAGATAGCTTCTTTTTTTTCTTTTTTGTCGAGTTTTTTGAATGACGATATCTCTCTTTTTGGATTTGTATATTATACAGCGATAGTGACATCCTATACGTACTTTACTGTAGATGTTGTTTAATACTGGATCGCAAATGAAGAATTCTTGAGTGGATGTGGATGACGTCATTTTATATAAAATAAATGCGTGTGTTTTAAGTCTTAAAACTGAAATATGTTTTGTACTATCTGTATATATATACATATATATTTTTTTTCATCGGGGACGCCAATAAATTCTGAAAAAACAGAATTCCTATTTTCAAATATTTTTTTTCTTTTATTTTTTTTCTTTCTTTTTTTTCTTTCTTTCTTTTTTTTTTTTTTTACAAGGCAGTTTTGCAGACACGGCAGTTCTAATTCAGCAATTTTTTGAACCCTTCCAACTCTCTTTTACTTCCGATGAAATCAGTTTGAGTATCTATGAACAGTGACCAGAGCTACGGCACTGTAAAAAAAAGACGGACGTTTGTTAATCTAGGAAAATGTACAATAATCACGAACGCAAATGTATAACCTCTTCATGGTCATCCAAGATTCCGAAAAGTGCTGCTTTGTCTTTAGAAACCTTAGAAAACGATTTATTTTTTAAATTTAAAGAAGAATTTATAAAAAATAAATTTTTATTAGTTGCCCGTAAGTTTCGGAAACTTTTGCTAGAAACTTTTACAATACATTAATCAGTTCTCTGTACCCGGAAAATAGGTTTTTTTTTTAATTTTATCCACGCTCAAGTAAACATTTTTAGCTGCATAACTGAACTTGTGCATACAATTGTAACAAAATAATGTTAATTTTCATATTAATGCTAATGCTGTTAATTTAGACGGTTTGTGTGTTAAACATGTTTTCTGAATATCAAAATATTTACCTGAGAATGGATAGCATCCAACAAAGTGATATTCCGGTTTGATTAAACTGATTATTGCAGATTAAAACTGATTATATATTGCACTGTAATCGCTTCTTGGAAACGTTTCCGAAAATGACGGGCAGCTAATAAAATTAATTTTTATAAATTCTTCTTTAAATTTCGAAAATAAATTATTTCCATAGTTTTGTAAAGGTAAAGGAATGCTTTCTGTAATCTTCGGTGACTCAGAAGAGGTTAATGTATGTTTTCGTTCTTGATTTTTGGTAAAATTACGTTATGGACAATATGTCACAAGAGTAACATCACAAGAGTAACGCTTAGCATTTTCCAAAATCAAATGTAACTAATTCATGTGTTATCAGATGAGTTGAATGATTAATGCTTTTTAAAAAGATATAATTATTCTACTACATTCTGTAGATTTTATTTCTGTTGTCTCATATAATTCACAGAATTTCTGCGTCAAACACAATTTTTGAAAATTGCATTTTTTTGTGGTCACAAGAGTAACAAAACTTTGATTTATTATCTAGGCAAGTAAAATGCTTTTTGTTACAAATTGTATAGGGTTTATGAAAGTAGAGTACATGCATTTTTAAGTAGTTGCATCAAATTTATCCTAAATATATTTTGTAATAAAAGAATTGGAAATATATATGGAAATTTGCTCTGACGGTCACAAGAGTAACAGTGGACGTTCCCATAACAGGTGCCCAACTGGTCCGTTTTTTGAATATCAGTGTTTGTGAAGAAAATTGTTCGTGCTAGCATTACATTTGGAAGAAAAAATACTATCCGGTTACGTTTCTACAATTTCTATATTAAAAAGAAGATTTTTCTTTTAAAAAAAATGGTATTCCAAAAAACGGACAAGTGGAAAGCCTGAATAATTATTTTTTCCCCGATATCTTTCCTTCGACTGTAAAGAAACTATATATGCAGATGGTATTATAAAGAAATAGCACCAGTACTAAGGTACATAAGTAATTATTTTATTACAATGAAAATTTGTTATTAATGTAGAGTGTTTTGCTGAATATAACAAAAGAAGAGCAGATGGAAAAGAATTTAGAGTGAATAAAACGATTATTAGGAGTCGGGCAAAACAATAATATAATATCGACTAAGAAAAATAACTAAAAGTGAATTTTTTAATCGCAATCTGAAAAATATATCTCATAGGGCATAATAAGGTCTTTTCATGCTTCAAAACATAAAAGCTTTTTTTTTTTTTTTTTTTTTTTTTTTTTTACATTTTATTGTAGAATGGTCCAAAGAATAAAAATAAAATTAAATGAAAGTTTAAATTCTTGTGCTATATTCACCTCGAGTTATATAAATAAAATACATTTTTTTAAAAAAAGCACAAATAATTGCACAAAAATTAATTTCAGTAGCATACATCTACCCTATATATATACCAACGACATTCCAATATCATATGATATTTTGCCGATTAGTTAGTGATATCATACAGCAAAATTTGTAAGATGCAAAATAAGTATTTAAATTAACACAATTTGCATAACTACAGACATACACACATTAAAATTTTATTAAAAACAATTAAAATATAATTAAAAAAATATATAAAAGTTTCAGCTACTTTCATAGCCCTCATCAGTAAACGAGCAGAGTCACAAAACAGCAAGAGCCACAGCAAACGAAAAAACAGTTAAAATCACGGTCTTAACTGTTTTAACTGTTTTTTCGTTTGCTGTCGCTCTTACTGTTTTGTGACTCTGCTCGTTTACTGATGAGGGCTATGAAAATAGCCGAAACGTTTATATATTTTTTTAATTATATTTTAACTGTTTTTAATAAAATTTTAATGTGTGTATGTCTGTTATGTCTGTAGTTATGCAAATTGTGTTAATTATTAAGTAATCCAGACGTAGTTATGTATGTATTTTTAAATAGTATTTAAAAGTAAGAAAGCTCGTTTAAATTCAAAGGATAAGTACTGCTAATTGGCATTATTCTTACAAATAAAATGCAAAAATATTTACACGTCGACTACATAACCAATTAAAACGTTTTTTAAAAAAGGTTTTTGTTTAAAGCTTAAAAATTGCTGTTAAAGGCATTCGATATAAAAATTGTACTTAATTACAATTAAATTTTAAATATAAAAATAAAAATAAAATTTTAAATATAAATTTTATAGCTTAAAAAGCAAACAAAATTATTTTTTTAAGGTAAAAATGACGTTCTTACCAATTATTAACACTATTGATGTATAAATATTTTTGAATCTGAGAAAGAAAAATTAATTGTAATTTAAATTGTAATTGTCATTATTTGTAATTTTTATTGTAACATCTTCTAACAGCAATGTTTAGACTTTAAACAATACTAAATTTCTTACATTTAAATTAGTTACACCAGCGATAGGTAAATATTTTTGCATTTTATAATGGAAAATCTTGCCATTTAGCAAAATATATTATTTGAATTAAAACGTCATCTTTCATTCATTTAAATTAATTATACAATGTATGCATCTTACAATGAAAATTATTCCCACTTAACATTGTTTCCCAACTATAAAAATCACATTCTTTAAAACTTCTAATTTTATTATGGTTATGCATAAATATATATTTTTTTCAAAATCTAAATAATTATATTAATGATTCGCCTTTCTTTTTTCTTTCTTTTTTTTTTAACTTTTAAAAATATCATAAAATTAGATTTTGCATTATGTGGAACAAAAAATATGTTTTACTTCTCTGTAAGACAATTTAAATCATAACATTTAGAAAAAAATCTCAAAAACTTTCTCAAAATTTTTATGTATCTTTACAATCACCTTTCATTTTATTACAGTTCTAGGGTTGTATTTTCTTAATTCCAAATATAAACTTCTAAATAATTAACTTCTAAAGAAATACCTTTATTTACTCAGAATTTTTAAACTCATAATTTAAAAAATACATTTAGAGCAAATAGTTTGTAGTTTTTAATTTAAGATATTTTTTCGTATTTATCTAAATAACAATAAAAAAAGGCAAGTCTTAATATCAACATTTAACAAATATATGAGTTTAATTCAATTAATTTATTAATCAGTTTAAGTTATAATACTTATCAAAGTATATTTTTAAGTATGAATGACTATACGTAACTATAAAGAAGAAAAAGAAGAGAAAATTAGAATTTTGTAAAAAGTTGTTAGATTTCGATTACAGTCTATTATCCAAATATCGTGGAGAATCTGCAAACTTTAAACAGATTAAGGTTTATTGATTTGTGCATAAGGAATTTATTCTCACCAAAAAACAATTCTTCCGAAGTATTTTTGACTTCTATTCCCTTCGTTTGTTCCCTTAAAAGTGGGGTCTGGTCTGTCTTTGAAACGTGAATAGTGGATTTTGAGGAGATACGAGATAAAGATCTCAAAAGATATTGGTGTGTTTATGTCGCGTGAAACATTTCACTACGGGGGGTAGAGTTACCGCTGACGCTCTTAGTAAAATAATTAAATTTTGGTCGGCTGACAAGATCGGCCGATTTTATATTTGCAGTATGTGCCAATCAATTTCCTTCATACATCAATTCGATATTCTGCCGACGTTAGCATTTGACCTATAACTAGAGGAATCGTCTGTTTTTGCCGAAAAAACATCGCGTTAATATCTCTATTTAACTACCGTTTATTTGCCGACAATTCTTATAACAGGCCGAATTTTAGCCGATATCTCTTGCTGTTGGGGTAAAATCCTAATGAAACGAATTTATGAAACGGATATATGAAACGACTGAACTGTAACGAATTTATGAAACGATTCTATGAAACGACTGATTAAACAACTGATTATGTTTCGCGGCGATTTCTCCCAAAATATGGAATACTTTGCGATGAAATTAACACCAAAAATCGGTATTGATCCGCAGATTTCAAAACTGGTATTAGAATTTAAAAATTCAAAATAGTTTTCAAAATATTAATTTTTTTCTAATTTTAAATACTTTTTCTAATGATGGCAACTCAAATTTTAATCGTAACAGATATTTTTTTCATATTTTAATAAAAGTTATTATTTTAAACTAATTTGGCGACAAGTTTGGCATCCGTTAAATGTATGCTAAGAACAATGCTTTTTTTTTATTTCACTATCATTATATTTAACACAAAACTTTCATTTAAAACTGAAAGGCTTAAAATTAATGGCTTTCACTTCTTTCTTTTTTTTATACGAAACGAAAAGAAAAATATTAGGCGCAGATGTCATATATGCACCGAGTCCGAGATACCTAAATGGCTCCAAATGGCGTTATTTTGCCTGGCATGGTAACCCGGCTATTGTTGCTTATGTATTAATAAACGTTTATTTACATTTATTTTCTTTTTATTTAAAAAAAATGTTATAAATTATTTTGTTCTATAGTTATTAGTTAATTAATTAATTAATTGATATTTCATTTTAAAAATAATAGAAAACAATTTAAAAATACATATGTAACAGGTATTCGAAAACGAGGTTTTCGCAAAATTGTCGTAAAAAAATATCACGCCAAACCCGATTAAATAATGCAACAAATCCTGACATTTAATTTCAAATTCAAAGCAATGTTTTAATGGTACTACTTAGTTGTCCTGTCGACCAATTTCGCCATATTATATAAATCGCCAAACCACTCACCAAATTATACAAATTGACGTAATTTTTATTTTAAATAACGAAAGAACAAATAAATGAGTATAACATTAATAAAAATAAAAATAAAACGCCGAAAAAAGAATCACTTGATGGCGTAAACACATGTAACTTCCTTATAGTCAAGTGAATGTGACATTTAGATCAACCATTACTGGCATTTAATCTTATAATCTGGCGATAGATTTTTGGTCGATGGGACAACCAAGTAGTACCGTTTCAATTTACCACCCAAAAAAAAAAGAAAAAAAAAAAACTGGCGAGTTAAAAAAAAAGCTGCTGATGAGATTTGCACCCGGCTAACTTAAAAGTACCAAGATACCAAGAATTCTTTGCGATCATGGCAACTTTTATGTAGCTTTATTCGAAAAAATAACTTTGATTCTTTAATTAAAATGGAAACATTTCTTATGAAAAGCAAAGGTTTGTAATTGTTTGTGGCAGTTACTTGGACTATTATAATATAAGTGAAATGATGGTGATAGAATAATATTTGGCGACTATTCGCCTGTGGCTGGCTAACATTAAAGTACCAAAATCGCCGCCTGGAATATAAAAAGCGAAAGGATCCTCCCGGAACTGTTGATAATAGTCACATGACTTAGGCTATTATTATGGAGATTGTTTTCAATTTTAAAAACAGCGCAAAGAATAATATTTCCTAACGATTTAAAATTTACTTTCGCGTGACTATTAAAAACAGAAAATAAAACTTTAAAATTACTATTAAATGAGTACGTGTTAAAGGCAGGAAAATATTTAAAATTATATTTACACGTGAATATTAAAAGAGAAAGGAAACTTTAAAATAATAAGTACATTAATATGCGTTTAACCCTTTCAGGGGCAAGGTACTTCTATTCGTAAAATACTGGAATCAGTGAATGACACCAGAATTTACAAACAAATTTCGAAATACGAAAAGGCTTTTGTTCACTCACTTTTTTTTTTTTTGACACCCAGCCAGGACTCCAACCGTGAGGTTTATGGAACTAATGTCCTGGCGGGAAAAAAAAACCCTCCATAATCCAGCTCCGCGCACTACCAAAGGACCGGGAAAACCAACGGCATATATAATAACAAAATAAATAACAAAAGCATAAACTCTTATACAAAAATAAAACATAGCAACTCGCTATGATCAACAATATACAAAAAGCATGTTTAGAGATTACCATGCAACTTTTACAAGAGTGTGGGTTTATGGGTAACTCCACAACCAACTGAAAAACAGAAACAATATCAATAACTGAAGATAGTCCAATAAAATAAATAGTCCTTAAAATCAAAAATATTTAAAAACTTAAGTTCATAAAATACAGGAAAAACTGATAGCCAATGATTAACAACCACTACGCAGCAAGATCAATAATCAGTCCGCCAGTACGTAGGAATCCATCCACAGCACTACAGCTACCAGCAAGGGTTGCGTAAAACGTACAAGCACTCACAACGTGAAGAATAGGCGTGTCCACCAGAACCACTGTATATGAACAAGTTCAATAATATTAGAGAGTCCAGTAAAAATAAAAGTCTGTACATAATGTTCATAAAATCTGAGTCTTTAAAATCGAAAGTTTTAAAATACAAGGGAGATTGATAATACTTGTGGAACTTGGTAACTATAATATACTTGAAAATTTTCATTAATAGACTGCTTTAGAACCGATATTTTATAAAAGAATACTTTGCATTAAGTGCATTATATATCGCACATAACTTGCTGTAGTTTTTCTTGTCAAATAGGACTCTTCTGAAATTATAACTGATACTTTGTGAATTATCAAAATGAAAGAAAAATGGTACCACAGGGCATCTGCCAAAAAGGTAATGATGTACATTACCCACGTTGCCACAATCACAGAGTGCATTACTTCTTTTTCCAATTTTAAACAAATATTCCTGGAAGCTTCCATGAGCAGAAACAAAATATTGAATAACTTGGCTCACACAAATAAAACTGTCATCTACTTTTTTAAGAACTTTGTAGATGTCACTTCCTTTAACGCTGTGTCTCCAATCTTTTTGCCAATCACTGCGTATATTTTCCAAACAAATCCTCTTTACCCATGAGATAGGAAATTTCACCTCTTCCACTACATCAGCAACCGCTGGATCTATAGCTGCTTCTGCCAATTCATCGGCCCTCTCATTTCCTGGATTACCAATGTGTGCTCTTGTCCATCCTAGTGTAAGCTCCTTTTCTGGATGATTATTGAAATTATCATAGATGTTCTTTACAATGTTATTAATTGGAAAGTTTCTCTGAAGAACAAGTGTGGAAGCCTTGTTATCTGTAAACAAGTAAGCCATAGTAAAATGTGAGGACATAAACCAATCAATAGCATATCTAATAGCAGTTAATTCTGCTTGATAAATACTGTTTCTTCCATTCAGAGAGATCTTGAAATCAAAGATAAAATTATTATTATATAGTACTGTGAACGCTGCTCGGACTCCCTCCACCATCTTAGATCCATCTGTATAAATGAATGGGTTTTTCTCGTTTATAAAATAATGATCACTTTTATCAGTTATTATCAGGTTTTTCAGACTCGTATAATCTGGATAATCACAGGTACCAAGGTCATGCATGATATTATCTTTCTTGATTTCTATGTCATCATCATAAATACTCATTTGTCCATTTAGGACCTTATGTTTTATCACACCATGTTTCAGCTTAATATAGATTGGGGCGACGCCTGCTAGAACACATAATGCCGCTGTGGAGACTGTTCTATACGCCGAGATGATAGAAAGCAGGCCCAATCGTTGACTAGAACTCAGTTTACTCTTGCCATGAATATTAAGATCCTGCAGCCACACTTCATATCCATAACTTATTTGTTTCTCTATAACAGCACAATACGAAATTTTTCTGTAGGTCGCCTGTAATCCCCTATCTCTAACCACAGTCTTCTTGATGTTGGATGTCAAGCTTCTCTTTTTTTCTCTAACTTTCTCTATATGCGCAATCCAGTTAAACTTGCTGTCAATCGTAACTCCAAGATAATCAATTGTGTCCTTAACTGGAATACTGTTACGATCAATCTTGAATATAGGGCGTCTTTCTTCAAGTAAGAATCGGCCAAAAAGCATGCTTACACACTTTTCACCGCTAATCTTCAAAGACAACTCATCACAGATTTCCTTGAACCATGCGATCCGTGCATTCATCTGTATTTCAAGTTCCCGTCTTGTATCAGCTCCTGCAAAAATAGTAAAATCATCGGCATAAGAGATAATTTCTTGATACTTTGTCCTATATTTCTTGATTAGAAAATCCGCCACAATTAGCCATAATAAGGGTCCAAGGCAACTGATCTGAGGACAGCCCGATATAGAACAAACCAGATAATGCCATATGTAAACTTAAATCCAATCTTTCTTTTACTGATATAATTCTTTAAGATGCGCTTCAAATATGTTGCTATGGGTAGTGAATCTATCAGATTAGCCAAAATCTCCCACACTACTGCATCGAACGCAGCCTGGATATCTATAGATGTCATCGCGTAGTATTCATAATTTTTTAAGTTATTCTTTACCAGATTTCTCAAATGCTCAAGGGCAGAAATTGTACTTATTTTCTCCCGGAATCCGAATTGGGCATCATCAAGGAAATTTAAAGATTCTAATTTCGGCATTACACGTATTTTTATTATCCTCTCTAACAACTTGCCAAAGATACAAAGTAAAGTTATAAGTCTGTAAGACCTAGCTGAACGACCGTCTTTGTTGCGTTTCCGGAAGAAAATAACAACACCGTTTTTCCACAGTTCGGGAAAGTGTCCAAACTTTAAATAGACGCTTAGCAATCTTTTAACATAATTTTTACTCTTTCTACAAATGTTTTTCACTATGGATACATCCAAAGCGTCGTAGCCCGGCGCTTTGTTATTATCTTGCTTTGAAATTACATAATTTAGCTCTCTATTAGTTACATCCTTACAATCAACATTGTTAAAAACCTGTGATGCAAAATCATGGATATTTGCAGGTACGTTATCTATTCCAAAATGCTCCACCATCAGTGAGCTTGCGACCTCGTCGTAGGAGTCAAAACACTCAGAATCACCTAATTTAGTAAAAATATAGTCAGTATGCCTTGTAGCTTTCCCAGATACAAATTTATATAGAGTTCCAAAGGAATCGTTAGTTTTGTTACAGAAATTTTCCCAAGAAGTCTTCTTCGCTCTTCTAACATTCTTATTATTAAGCTCGTCGTGCATGCTTGTAAGATTCTCTCATATCATTATCATCCGGGCTCTTAACATAACGCTTACTTAATAAATTTTCACTTAATTACTTAATTAAATTACTTAATAAATTTCTGATTTGTTCACTTACTTGATAAAAGGAAAATTTTCATTCCAATATTCTGGTGCTAATATGGCATTTAAGAATTAAAATTAAGTGGTCCAAAAATGAACCACCGCCCTTGAAGGGGTTAAAGCAGTAAATTGTATTATATCAATCGTTTTATAACGCTGTTAAAAAATAGCGGGAGGCAAAGACTCTGTTTACTTAATTCATTTTATTTTAGCTTCCTTTCAAATGTTTAACTGGTCTTCTTTAATCAAACACGAAAACTACCATTGGATGTCTTAACAGCAACTGATTCGGCCTTAAATTTTCGCAATCAAAGGGAATTGAATAGAAACCCGTTTGCAGGGAGATCACTATAGGTTTTTTCATTATAATAAAATCGTCTCTAATCTTTTTAATACCGATCAAATTAGCGTGCTTTTAGATTCTGCGGTATCTGAACGGGAGTTGGCGAGCGTAGCTTGCAGGGGGCAAAGACCCCTAGTATAATATAAAGATATTTAAAATGCATTAAAAAATCTTAAAATACTTTAGGAAAACCCAATAACGCTTTCAGCCGTTACAAGGCCGTCATCAGTGGGATTTAAATGTTGTTCTGGAAAATTCTCGAATAAGTACAAAGAAAATAATAACAACGTTTAAATCCCTCTGATTACGGATTTGTAATAGTTGAAAAAGTTCTGGGTTTTTCTAACGTATTTTAAGATATTTTTAATGT
The DNA here is from genome assembly GCA_963932465.1 of Maratus speciosus. Taxonomy (NCBI): domain Eukaryota; kingdom Metazoa; phylum Arthropoda; class Arachnida; order Araneae; family Salticidae; genus Maratus; species Maratus speciosus. The sequence goes on from OZ010792.1 coordinate 247,795,675, forward strand.
ATTTTAAACATCTTTATATTATATGTATGCACCTAGAGTGCTTTTTTTTCAATTCTTACTATTAGCTCACACTCTCCCTATATTTATTTATTTATTTATCTTGTTCAAATTTTCAATCGTTAATAAAATACTCATTATTCATCCTATCAAGTTGAAATAAATTTTTTTTAACTTGTACAGGATGACAATTGATGTTAATACAGTTTTTTTTAAATATTAATTAATTAATTAAATTTAAATTAATTAATTTTAGTTTTGCATGGGAAACAAAATGGCGGCCATTGGTTATTGAAGATCAATGAAAGTATTTTTAATAAGGGGTTACCATAGGGGGGAACCTGTTCTGTCGCCAAATAGCGCCAAGTTTGTCGCCAACTTGGCGATATATCGCCAAATTTGGCGGCCAAAAGGAGTCGCCAAAAGTGACGCCAACTTGGCGATATCTCTAACATTTCGCCAAATTCCCATAGAGTCCCATTGTAAACCTACTTGCTTATAGAAAATCAACAAATTGAGATATTTTAATGCAACAAAAACTAATATTAGCTTAAGGGATTATATTAAATTTTTCTTCGATGGCCTAAGTAGGAATTGACTTTAAAAACAAAATTTTTATATTACTTGTTTATGTGTATTTTAATTAGAAAAAAATTATCATTGCCTCAGTTCAAAAATAATGTACTAACTTCTCAATCTGTTATAGTATAGTTTGTTTAATCTTGATCAGTCATTAATAAAGTGGTCAAATAATAAGTATTTCAATAAAACTAAATAAGTATTCATCTTATTTTTCTAGCATCTCTATCTCATTTCTATTTTTATTCTAAAATGTTCTTAAAAATAATAAGTATTTCAATAAAACTAAAAAGGTATTCATCTTATTTTTCTGTCATTTCTATTTTTATTCTAAAATGCCCTTAAAAAAATAATAAGTATTTCAATAAAACTAAATAAGTATTCCTCTTATTTTTCTGTCATTTCTATTTTTATTCTAAAATGCTCTTAAAAAATAATAAATCTTTCAATAAAACTAAAAAGGTATTCATCTTATTTTTCTGTAATTTCTATTTTTATTCTAAAATACTCTTAAAAAATAATAAGTATTTCAATAAAACTAAAAAGGTATTCATCTTATTTTTCTGTCATTTCTATTTTTATTCTAAAATGCTCTTAAAAAATAATAAGTATTTCAATAAAACTAAATGAGTATTCATCTTATTTTTCTGTCATTTCTATTTTTATTCTAAATTTCTCTAAAAAAATAATAATACGAAAAAAAAAAAAAAAAACATCGCGTATTTTTGTGCATGCGCGAAATACGCGACGTGAAAAATGTAATTGAAAAAACTTTAATAAATATTTTCTGAAAGAATTTTCTGGTAAGTATGGAATTTCAAAGGTGGAACGTAATATTTCCGAAAATGTGAAATATATTATATAGCAGACGTTACTTGTTTTAAAAATCGAAGACATTTTCCGAACGTATTGTTAGAAAACACTTTGTAGTATACAAAAGGAAAAAAAAAAAAAAAAGATAGACCTCTAAAAAATTGCAAAACCGACTCTTTTTACTCATTGTTATTTATTTTCTGAGTGGAAAGATTATAGACGACGTAAATACATGGAAGTCAGAACACGAAAAAAGTTATATCACATTAAGTCACCATTCAGATAAAAAGGTATATCCAATTAAATATGACTATTTATTATTTCTCTATGTGTAACATAGAAATACATGACGAAATGCTACGAGTTATATAAAGCGAGAATCTTACTGCATTTTATTCTTAACTAATTGCTTTAAATTTATTTTTAAGCATTTCCTGTATAGGGAAAAATGTATTATTAGAGAAAAATATTTTTTTATGTTTTTATTTTTAGCAAAATGTTTCAAGAATGATTTTAAAAATAATATTAGATTTGAGAAAAAATATAAAATTTATAGCTAATTATTTTTGTAACTTTCTAGAAGAACAATGCACACAACTGAATGTATCTAAGCAATATTTAAAAATTTACAACAACGCTTCATCGAAAAAACTTTTAATAAATTATGGAAAGAATCGGTGTTCTCGCTGGCTTTTGAGCTACATTAGCGATTTGGCGAATAAGAAATAAAAACAGCAACCAAATGAAAAGAAATGTTTGCAAAATAGATTTGGCATGAAACACCGCAAAATTAATCTTTAACCCCTTATTGTATCATTTTTTTTTTTCAATATGCTCTAAAATAACCAATTTTTTTTGTAATAGCTTATAAAACAGAAATTCGACTATCCGCTACAGAAACTATTTAAAATAAGTCTCCTAAATCTTCAAAATTTTCAGACACCCTGTTAGCAATCTAAATAAAAATTAAAAACTAATTTACTAATTAATTAATCTTTAATTAATTAATTGATCAATTAATTAATCTTTAATCAATTAATTAATCTATAATTAATTAATAATTAATTAATCTTTGATTTACGTTGTCAAAATATACACTAAAAATTGCTATGAGATTTCTACTCTTAACCGATAGAACAAATTTGACCGGCCAGTGATAATTTGCATACAACTAATAAATAGCGTGGTTAATGGCTAATTTCAACCCTACATTCCAGCAAAAAGTTTCTCTGTTTGGCGCTTGATGCGAATAATTTTATATGTGTTTTTACCGTCGCAACGCTGACGCATAGATAGTGATTAACTGACCATAGAACTGTACCATACCTATCGTATAATCCTTTCCGTGTCTTTGCTATTGTTAAACTGAATTGGTTTTGAGTTAGTATCTCTATAAATAGAGAAATGTAAATGGCGCGGTGCGATTGAACATTAGTGTAAAATTTAAGTATACGGTAGAAAAAAAAAAAAAAAAAAAAAAAAAAAAAAAAAAAAAACTTTTTTGTTTTAATGTGTAATAGTGAAAACTTTTTTCCTTTTTAAATGTCTAAACTATTGGCTGAAAAGGTTTTCCGGTTCCTCAAGGACGTCAAAGTTTTAAAATTTCAGTAAAAAGTAACTTAAAGTAAACAATGTAGCTGCTAGCTCATATCTGCTTAAATTAAGCAAATACTACGAAGTCATCACGAGGAGGTGGCTAAATATCGACTTCCACCCTCCTTATCTCCCTTTGTTATGGATTAATTCAATTGGATATTCAACCTACTGGCTTATAAGTATTCTTAGGCAAACTTTGTCATTACATTGAGGGAATTCAACTTTCCCAAGATAAAGCCATCTCTTGCTTAATATCTAAAGATGGTTGACGCAGCTCGCGAGACAATTTTGACACACATTTCCACTATTTGAGTATGACAAGGAAAATCTAAAATTTAGGTGTTTCCCCTGTTTATACGTTTTTTAAAGTCCTTCATCCGATCAGTCCGTCAAGATAGGATCCATTTTTTTTTTAGTCTATAATTTCAATATATTAGCATTTTTTCAAGTTCCTTTCCTAATGGTCCAGAAAATCCTTTAGTATCCGTAGTTTTTCCAGCAAGATGTTAAAATAAGTATCTAAAAAAACAGTTCATTTGATTGTAATAAGCAAATTATCAATTGTAAAGTTTTTACAGTCTTACTTCCAATTTCTTGACAACTCCAGATTTGCGTCCTGCATTGACGGCGTTTCTGTTTCACTCAATAAATTTCAAACTTGAAAAGTCCGTATTATTATTTTGAAAATACACCAAAACTGCAATGGCTATATTAATATAAGAAGACGATGTCAATGAAATATGATCAATATATTTTGATCCTGTTTTTGAACTAAGACCATGTGTTCTTCTTTAATGATTTTTCGTTATACTTTTTCCCCTTTGCTCCAGTTATCATTGCCATCAAAATACAAACCTTCTAAAATTAACTTATTTCCTCTTTCTTGTTCCTTCAGATACTTCCTTTTCTTTTGCTTTGTACTCTTCAAGTCCTCCTTTGAGTTACCTTTTCATTATTATCATCAGAAAAACCCATATCTTCTAGGGTACCATTTGCAATAACATTTTCAGTTCTGTCTAATACTCCGGTTCTTTCACCTTGTTGATTGTGAAATTCAGGTTTAAAAGAACTAACGATTGAACTATTTCCTTCCGAACTATTTTCTTCATTTAGCGAGTCATTCAATCAATACATCACTTTTTTTGTTTTAAAATATCTTTTTCATTCCTTGATATTTCATTTTCCAGTCTTGCTACACATTTTTTGTAGTTTTTATATCTATTAATCCGATTGCAATCACCCCATGTCTCTTTCGTCTTTGAGAAAGTGACGTTCTTGTTCTGATACGCGATAATATTTAGTGCACTTACTCACAAAAAAATCTTTTTGCACAATTACCTAAAATTTTGCAATTTTATATTGGATGTGGGTTTATTCTTTCTAATCTTAATATTTTTCTTCAAATTTTGCCATTTCTCACGATAGTCCAATCATTGTTTATGATTTGTGCACCAGAAATCCTTGGAATTGAAGGTCTCAGCAATATACTTTTTAATTGTATCAACAACAGCTTTAGATATTTCAGAAACAGCGTGTTCCAAATTCCAGCTAGCAGATTTTAAGTTAAATTGAACTCAAAAATAATGTTTCATAATATCTTCATATGTTCACTAAAGATGACAGTCTAATGTTAATTGTTTCGGTTTGCGAAAAACAAGACACTTGAACAATTTTCTAGATTTAGGCACGTTTGCAGACATTGTCAAAATTGACACCAACTGTTTATTGCAAAATAATCGAATAAACTGTTAACACACTAAGTCGTACTAACTTGTTATGAGTCTCAGCCAAATAAACCAGAGACAATGAAAGTCGATGCCCACTACGCTGGTTTCCACAAAAGTCAAATAAAGTGGGGCCATTGTTTCTATGGCACTCAAACTAAATTATTATCTTTATTACAGGACATTAACACTTCTTTAATGTAATTTTGCAAAATATAAATTTCACAATAAGCTTAAAACATTTTTCATGAAATTATCGGCTTTTATTCGTTTTTTATGGAAAATCAGACGCTTTGAGGAACCGGAAAATATCATTTTAAAATTAAAAGAAAAATATTTTCTTCTTATGGAGTTAAAAAGTAAAAAGATAATCACTATTAGAATATAAAACTCTAAACTTCGTTTTTTAGTTCCTCCCTATTGAACATGTAAAGCGACATCAATCGTTCAGTAACGCGGATGAGAATCTGGACTGGATTGGCACCACGCATACAAACACACAAAAATACCAGAAATTGAGCACTCGCAATTTGCCAAATTTGATTGTTCTTTTACCCAAATGAATAATTCTGTCGAAATTTGGCGCAATGGTGAGCGGCAGCGAGGACACTGGAAAGAATTGAATCTAAAAACAATTGTAAAATCGTAATATTTTAGTGAAATTGAAAAAAAAGTAAAGCTGGATCTCTAATCAGGCGACCTTGCTCCACTCGAGCCGTCAAAACATTTAAATTATGAAAGCGCTGAGTTTATATATTTTAAAAGGTAATGTCGCAAAATAATGTATAAAGACACTAATTATAATATGTATACTACTAGACACTACGAGATACTAAGTATAATTATGACAATATAAAATGTGGCATATATAAAAGAATACACACATATATACTATGTATTACTGCACAAAATGGGATAAATGTTGTTTATAGATAGCGCAAGTTATTTTCTTTGTGCAGGAATTTCAAATAAAGTAAACATGGAGGTCAGACAACGTATAGTAAGTTATATTACATGAAGTCGCGTTTAGAGAAAAAATAAGAATAATAATTCAATAAGAAAAAAAAAGATAGCAAGTTAAATATGATTATTTTTCATATATCTTTATGTAACATAGGATTACATGCGGTGTACTTTCAGTTATTTTTTATACAGAGAAGTTTTTTCTTCATCTGTTTTCTTAACTATTGAACTAAAATTTATTTTTACGTATATCGTGCATAATTAGGAATATATCATGAGGAAGAAAATAAAATTTATATTAGCTATGATTAACTTAAATTTTAGTAGAAATTTGGAAGAAAGTCTTACTAATTTAAATGAATTCTGAAAAAAAGATAAATATAATATTTATAGATAAAAGAAATAAAATAAAACCGTAATGTTTTGGCGAAATGGAACTGTATTATAAATTAAAATCCTAGAAACATTACATTTATCCATTTTATATGTTATTTTCTCAAAATATTTTTTAAAGTTATAAAAAGCTTTGTCTCATAGTAATGAAAGAAAAATAACAGAACTGATCAAAATTGGAAAGCTGGGGTTTATATTCGATGTAATTTATTTTCCTTCTGGAAGAATTCTAGACAAAGTAAATACTTGGATGTCAGAACACGAATATACGAGTATCTACCCTATATATATAAAATCCTAATGAAATGAATTTATGAAACGACTGATTACGTTTCACAGCTATTTTTCTTAAAATATAAAAGGTTCGGCGATTAAACTAAGACCAATTATCCGTATTGATCCACAGGTGTCAAAAGTGGTATTAGAATTTAAAAATTTGAATTAGTTTTCGAGATATTATTTTTTTCTAATTTTATTAGCATTTCTGTAATGATGACAACTAAATTACTCCATTTTGTGGAGCAAAGGAAAAAAGGTAGGGATTATTAGATTTTTTTCTTTTTTCTCATTTTAAATTAATATTGAAATTATCTTTTATTCCAATGCATACTGAAGACAATATTGTGATTAAATTACTTTTTTCAGAAAAAAATTGAAAAATTGAAAACATTTGTTCACGTTTTCGATCGTCAGGATTTAGTTTATTTTAGAAATAAACGAGTCTGAAATTGTACGTCAAACGTGGCAAATAAGGTGCGTTCGTACTATGATAGTATATATATATATATAACCATTATAAACCTTTACAAATTATCAACATCTATTGTGAATGTATAAATTATATATATGTGATAATAAATCCAAACGGAATAATAATCTCAACAATGCAACTTAACAAACTCAAGAGTTTAATTAATTGATATATTCAATCATATGAAAAAAAAAAAAAAAAAACATAAAATAAAAAGTACCAAAAGAGGTTGTTGGGGTTCAAAAGTTTTTATCTCAACATAAAGGTTGAAGATCCGTTGAGTGCCAAATAAAAGATTTAAGTAAGAATTCTAGGTGAATTACAATGTTTACGTTTTTGAATGTATTATATTGTTGATTTGGTTAAATTGACGTGATCTACAAAGTATATTATTTGTTCGCGTGATTAATAAATGTTGTATAAAATCTAAAAGGTGATAGAAGCATTCATTTGTCAAGTGAATAATTAAGTAGGTAATAAATATAAAATCCTACATACATATGTATATATACAGCTCCAAGTCAAACAATAGAATAATCGAAAAAAAAAAGGATTACGAAAAAAATTGCGGTTTTTTATGTATCGCTTATACGAAAAGTAATACAGGATATAACTTAGTATTTTAAGAATGTACATACTTTGTAGAATCTTTTAGCATAAAATTTACGGGAAATAATACAAAAATTTAAATAATTAGTATGCTCGCTTCGAAAAAATCAAAATATTAGAATAACCATTTACCTGGTTCAAAATATTAAAATAATGCATTGTAAATAATACGTGTTAAAAAAATGAAAGATAGTTATCCTTTAATATTTTTCAGCATCACCTTTACATTTTATAACAGCACGATCTCGCTTTCCCAAGCTAGCTAGGAGTGGATCACTATGTTTTCTGACCAGACATGACCATGTCGACTGTATGCTGGAAAGAAGGCAACTTTTGTTTTTTGGCGCAATATGCAGTCTTTTCTTCATTGTTCCGCACAAATTTTCTATTGAATTTAAATCCGGTGAATTAGCCGGCTAGAGAAGTAAGTTAATCTAGTGTTGGCTAAGCCAGTTCTTGGTGGACACTGACCTGTTTGATCATATTGGAAAATAAAATTGTCAACATACAATTTTCCCGACGATGATATCATGAAATGCTCAAGGATTTCTTGATATATCACAGAATTAACCTTTAACTGATGTGGCTAAAATTTGTCACACAACTGATGTGATCTAGTCTCTCAGACCCCTCGAAAAAAATTAATAAAAAAATTAACTCAAATGGTTAAATTTACTTAAATTTTGTAGTAAGATTATCGTTGTACTTCTCTTAGGAGCATGTGAATTAAATTGCATGAAAAAAAATATTTTATTCATATTATTTAACTTCAGTACAGAAAAGTAAAAAGCTGTAAAAGTGTTTACAGCTGGGAGTCTCGGGGTCTGGGAGATCGCGTGACATCAGTTAAAGGTTAATCCTTTCGTTAACGATACACAGATTTCCAGGACCATCTGCAGTCATGCAATCCCATACCATTACACTGGCTGCAAATTTTACTGATCGTTTCATGCAGTCCTTGTCATATGCTTCTTGCTTCATTCGCCATACACGAACACCTTGATCACCATATGTTACGCAAAACACACTCTCATCACTAAACAATCCATGCCTCATAAAAGCCTTTTTTACACCATTTTACGCCCCCCCCCCTTTTCTGTTTAATAGTCATGGGGGCTTTATCTCGGGTACACGAGATTGAAATACAAGATTATGGAGACGTCTTAGTGTTCTAGATTTACTCACATCAACACCGTTTTCTTCCTGCTTTCGATGCAAATATCTTACACTTCTAAAACGGGGTTTTTGGGCAATACTCTTTAACTTTCTATCATCTGTCTGAGTTGTTTTTGGCTATCAGCCGCTATTCAGATGCTTGTTTTCAAAATGTCCTTTGTTAAAATACTGCTTTATTGCTCTACTAACACTTATTTGAGAACATTTTAAGAAAATGTCGATGCATTGCTGATTACGACCTTCTTTATGCAAATCAATAATACGATGCTTTGTAAACTCCGTTATATCGGACGAACGACACTTGTTTCGCACAAAATGAAAACAATGATGATGCAAAGAGAATTTATATCATAAGACGATGTCCCGCAGAAGCTAATTTTATGCATAATTTATGCAACCTTCTGAGCCAATTAGGAAAGTTCATAAGTTTTCAAAATTTTTGAAGCACCTATTTTAGTATTCTAATATTTTGAATAATGTAAATAATTTTACAAAAGTACAATAGTCACTTAAAATTTAATCTTTTACAGTTCGAATTTTCTTTAATAACACGCAAATTTAAAAAAAAACATCAACCATCGTTCTTTTTCAATTGCACTACACTGAAATAAAGCTAAAAGCAGTTCCAAATACAAATGAAAGGGATTATTCTATACTTTTGACCAAGAAATTCATAGGGGTGGTAGTAGGCATCAAGGGAATAAAAAAATGCCTTAGAACCTGGGATCGCAAACGATGTATTTAATCAAAAATACAGAGTGTTTCATCCTAACTCAATTTAGATTCACGGTTATAAGTTTGAGAAAATTGAGGTACAGTAAAACCTACCTAAAGCGACAACGTTCCGTTCCAATAAAAATTGTTCGCTTCGAGAGGTGGTCTCTCAATGGAGGTCCTGTTTAAATCTAGATTTTAATTGTTGAAAAAAGGTAACAATGTTACTAAAATTTATTTTTTACATTAGGAAAAAATATGAAAATTTAAGTATGAAAACAAAAGTTAATTACTATAGAGTTTAAAAATAAATACATTGACGTTTGCTTTGATTTTACGGTTTTATTTTTTATAACTTTTTTTTTCAAGCCCTTTCGAAGTTTAGTCAATAAATGCATTTTTTAATTATTTTTCTTTTTTGGACGGGACAATTAATGACGATTTCAATAATTTAACTATTTCTTTGAGAGTTTCCTGACAGAATAGGGCAGGGGAATTTATGGACCGTCATTCTTAATTTGTCATCACAGTTAAACTCGTTGCCTAAAAAGGCACTAAAGGGTTTAAACACTTAAGAGTTACCCGAATAAAAATAATTCTAAATTTAGTTTAGAAGTTTGATGAATGATGAGTTTTCCGGAATTATTTTTCTAATAAAACCTTCTCCAAGCGACCCGGAAAAAACAGAGTTTGTTTAATTTTCTTCGAAGAAATGGGTCGCTCATGGAGGGAGGTCAATTGGGATGGTCTCTGAATGGAGGTAAAATGAGTATTGCGCCTAAGGGAATAAATTTCGTTCCATGAAAAAAGGGTCGTTCAGGGAGGTGGTCGCTTAATTGAGGTGGTTTCTTATTATGAATGGTGAAATTATTTCTTCAGCTTTTATCTTAATTATTCATTTTTACGGATTTATGGCATAATTACCAATAGATTATTAAAGACAAATTAAAACCTATTTTCACTATGAATATCTTTATTTAAAGTACAATTTTGAAAATAACTTTTGAACATTAATAAAGATAAATATTAAAATAGTTAAATATTCAATTACTAGAAAGATAGCTCGCCAAAAATGACGGGAAATGAGATATAAAGAATTAAAGATATATAAAAGAATGCGGAAGAATAACTTTTTCTCGATTGTTCCGCAGTGAAATATGGAAATAATACATTTTAAAAACGAAACGCATTTATGAAAATCATGTGTAGTAGAAGACCACTAATCCGTACAGCTTGGTTCCAAGTGTTGTGCGGATTTGAGGCATTTGGCGGATTACAGGTCATGTCTATTCAGTGTTTGTTTAATTTTTTTAAATCCCTATTTTGGACAATTTAGATTGTTTTTCACCTCTTCCACGTCCTCCCCTCCTGCATATAGTACAAACTATGGTGCAGATAGCTCAAAATAATAGCAGTATTGATACTTTTCCACTACAGGGGCCTTGGCCTTTTTTTTTTTAAGTTTGGCGAAATTCGGGCATCAGAGAGTGAGATCGAGCATCAGAGAGGATATAAACAACTATGAAAACAAAATTAATGAGTTTTTTTTGTCTGTTTGCATATGTATTTTAATTAAATGTATATATATTTCTTACTTCTGTTTCTGAATAAAATTAGATAAATGGCTTTTTTTATGTTAAATAAATTGCATAAATACTGAAAAAAGAAATGCGTGTGTGTATGAAATGAAATAATGAATACGTTGCGAGAAAATATAATGTCAAATTTCCTTTTTCGCCAAGGCTATTGTACTGGAAAAAAAACAAAAAACAAAAAACAAAAACAACAACAAAAAAAAAAAAAAACGAGAATTTAATTTTTGTATCCGGTAATGTAAAGCATATTAATACCGGGCAGTTAAGAATTTAGATAGTACAGTGCTGTCTAGTGGCGGTTATTTTATTAGTAACACCGGGATGAAAATGTAAAGACGTACATTTTTATTATTACACTTTAAATTCTGATCGATAAATTTCGAAAAAAAAACTTTAATGAGCGGAATTTAAACTAAATTGCGGTGAGCTCGATTATGAAAGTTTAATGGGTTTCAGTGGGAATTACGGCAAGTTAGCCAACTATCGCCAAGTTGGCTTCATATATGATAACTTATTTTTGTCGCCAAATTTGGCGATATTTTGCCAAGTTGGTAAAAATTTGCCGCTATTGTAGTAATTCTTGCATTATTACTTTTCAACAATTACTCATTGTTGAAGCTGATGCAAATTTCTCCATATAAAGCTTAGCATAGCTGCGATCATTGAGGTGGTCCTATCGGAATTGTGAGGGACGCACAGATACTTGGATTTTATATAAATAGATTTGGTAATTGTTTACAAGATCGATGCTCACAAGATAAGATGTCTAACTAACATAATTTTACGAATTTGCAATAAATATTTTCCGAAAGAATTTTAAATGAATTGTTCAAAAACATCGAAATTAAAGGCAAAAAATAAAATCGTAGTACTTGAGAGGAACTGAAAAATATATTGCATTAAAATTCTGCATGCATTACATTTTTCTGTTTTATATACTTTCTCAAAATATTGTTTAGAGTTATAAAAATATTTATTTGGTACGAAAGAGAAAAATAGAACTGCACACAATTGGAAAGCCAGATCTTATACACAATGCAATTTATTTTCCTACTGGAAGGATTTCAGATAAAGAAAATACTTGGGACTCAGAACACGACGAAAGTTATATCACATTAAGTCACGTTTAGTAAATCCTTAATTCGATGAAAGACGGATATCTAGATAAATATGATTTTTTTTCTATTTTTTTTTTTGTGCAATTTAGAATTACACGCGTGTGTGCTTTCTGTTGTATGTGGCAATTTTTTTTTTAACTATTCATGAACAATTTACTATTACTTCTATTATTAACAGTATGTTACTCGAGAAAAAATAAAATAAATATTTATTTTTACTGCGAATAGTTTTATTCATACGAAACTTTTAAAGTTATGATTTATTAAACAAGTATAGTTTGTAAAATAAGAAAGATAAACATTATATAAGGTACACTTTTATGCAAATGTGTCTTGCATATTTTCAAAATTAGAAATATACTTATGCTTGTACAAACTATATACTATATGAAAGATTTTTTTAAATTATTTGGCTATATTTTAAAATTTTCTCTAAGAAATATTTAACAAATAAATCACAAATTTAATTATTATTATGTCGAGGACGGATAAATAGTTGGGAATAAAAATATAAATGCTAATACGTCTATAAAAATGTCAAAATATTTTTCTAAAAATAATAAAATTGCATGTGTTGTACAAGTTTATTAACTAATAGTTATCTATTTATAAACTGGCAGATATTGGTACACTAGTATAATATGGATGTTAAAACAACATTCAAATCTAAAGGGTGAAGTCAATTTTACTTGACGCTTGAAATAATAACAGAATTTTATAAATTTAAAATCACAGAATTCAAATGATAAAAAGTTTAAAGTTTGTGTAATCTAATGGTGATTTCCGTTTGGAAAATTTTCCACCCTACTTCCCCAAATTAAAAAAATATTCATACCTTAATTTAATATCTTATCTTAAATTAAATATCTTACTGTAACAAGTGATTAGGCTAATGTCAGACGAACGTCTTTTTCCACGCTTTTTTCCTTACATATCGCTCACCCGCAAGAAAAGTGACACATGTCGCAAAAATTCATTTTGCGTTTTATTCTACCAATAGGTCTGTCATAGCTGCGCGTCTTGCTACACAAAAAGTTTCATAAGTGTAGTTACACGGAAAATCACTTTATTATACTATATGTCCATTTGTGACCACAGAAGATGAGTGGATTGTGTGGGAGGTAAAATTACCCGACCCTCCAAACCTCATCAAATGTCTTCATTCTTAAGGGTTTTATGCTTTTATGCATGTTTTTGTTCCTGCATGCAGATCTAAATGCTATATTTTTAGTAGATTTTTGGAAGTAAGTGTTATTAATTTAAATGAATTCTGAAAAAAGGATAAATATTATAATGTTTATAGATAAAATAAATAAAATAAAATCATAATGCTTTAGTGAAATGGGCACTGTATTATAAATTGCAATTCTAGAAAAATTACACCTACCTATTTATGTGTTATTTTCTCAAAATATTTTTTAGTTATAAAAAGCTTTGTCTCATAGAAACGGAAATACATGATAATAGATCTGCACAAAATCGACTTCATTTTTTAGTAGAATTTTGCAAGTAAGTGTTGTTAATTTAAATGAATTCTGAAAAAAAAGGATAAATATTATAATATTTATAGATAAAATAAATAATATGAGTAAAATAAAATCGTAATGCTTTATTTTAAATGTAATTTTGAAAGAAAGTTTTATTAATTTAAATTAGTTTTGAGCATTAATAAAAGTAAATATTATAATAGTTAAATATTGAATTATTTGGTAACTGTTTAGAAGATCAATGCTTGCAGGGCAAGCTCTGTAACTAACTTAATTTTATGAACTTGCAATAAATATTTTCCGAAAGAATTTTAAATGAATTGTTCAAAAACATAAAAATTAAAGACTAAAAATAAAATCGTAATACTTTAGAGGAATTGAAAAATATATTGCATTAAAATTCTGCATGCATAACACTTTTCTATTATATATGATATTTTCTCAAACTATTGTTTACAGTTATAAAAATATTTATTTGGTACGAAATAAAAAAAATAGTACTGCACACAATCGGAAAGCCAGAGCTTATACGCAATGTAATTTATTTTCCTACTGGAAGGATTTCAGATAAAGTAAATACTAGGAACTCAAAACACGACGAAAGTTATATTACATTAAGTCACGTTGAGTAAACCCTCAATTCGATGAAAGAAGGATATCAAGATAAATATGATTTTTCTTCTATTTCTCTTTGTATAACGTACAATTACACGCGTGTGTGCTTTCTGTTGTATGTGGCAATTTTTTTTAAACTATTCATGAACAATTTACTATGACTTCTATTATTAACTGTATGTTACTGGAGAAAAAATAAAATAAATATGTATTTTTACTACGAATGGTTTTATTCATACGAATCTGATTTTTTTGTTTTTATTTGTCTATATATTTAAATTTCTCTAAGAAATATTTAACAAATAAATCGCAAATCTAATTAATATTATTGAGAGGACGGATAAATAATTGCAAATAAAAGTATTAATGCTAATACGTCTATAAAAATGTCAAAATATTTTACTAAAAGTAATAAAATTTCATGCGTTTTACAAGTTTATCAACTAATAGTTTATCATCTAATGGTTTATCAACTAATAGTTTATCATCTATTTATAAAGTTGACTGATATTGGTACAATAGTATAATATGAATATTAAAACAACTTTCAAATCTAAAATGAAGTAAATTTTACTCAATCCTTCAGATATTAGCAGAATTTTCTAAATTTAAAAACACAGGATTCAAATATTAAAAAGTTCGTGGATGAGAGCGCTCCGACCCAAATGACCGATTACTACCATTAAATCTTAACAGTATTCTTTGCTTTATCAAATCTCAGAAATTCTGGCATTGAATAATGTGAAAAATATTATTAAAATTTAGTGGTAGTAATCGGTCATTTGGGTTGGAGCGCTCTCATCCTTCAAAGTTTAATGTTTGTCTAGTCTAATGGGGATTTCCGTTTGAAAATGTTTTCGACCCCAACCCCGAAATTAAAAAATATACATCTCAATTTAATATCTTATGTTAAATTAAATATCTTACTGTAATGACTGATATGACGTTCTTCTCCAAATGTGCCTACCAAAAACTGCATCACTGGAGATTTGATATGAGGAGTTTCCCGTCATGCATGAAAGTTACTGCGCCTAAGAGATTACATTCCAATAAGCCTGGTACAATTTTTTCATGGCATTTTTAAGTAGCTAACACAGTAACTGAGTATGGTCTCAATTCTGCTTTTGCAGAGTGCTCTTCAACGAAAAAAGGATTTGAAATAATGGATGAATTGAAGTAACACCAAACATTAAGTAAAACATTGTAAACATAGTGTGTTTTCAGTATAGGTTGTTGCGGTCTCCTGTGTCCAGATTCGACAGTTATGGGTATTGAATGTTCCATGTGATGAAAAATGAACATCATCTGTCCACAAGATATTGTGAAGGTCCCTGTACATCCCTTGAGACTTTCATTAAATCCTACCTTGCGAATTTTTCCGTTTAGCTGAGTCATTTGTGTAGGAATAAGTTATGGCATGTTGAACCAAAGACTCGGTAGCAAATACGTGCTTTCTCAAGAATGACCGCAAAAAGAAACAAAATCTCTCACAGTAGCTTTATGCTGCTCTTACAAAAATAGACCTAAGTAAAATAAGCTTACCTGTTTTATATGTTATAACGGCTCAGGAGTTGTCGACGTCAGTATGGCCAGGGATCCGTGCGAGTGACTTGTTTCGAATTATTTTTATTTGATATGAGAGTAATTTTTCTATTATTTTTTTGGATTCTGGAAAACCAGCATGGATTATTCATATTTTCTGGAAGGTAATTTATGATTAGTTGGTGTATTTATGGAAAAGAAGAGACTCATTTTTGAGATAAAAAGCATCTACTGTATACTGATATCGGAGAGCTTAAAAAGCTCCGTCTATCTAATGCGATTACATTTTTAAGAGTGAAGAAAGCAGAAGCGGGTGAAAACATATGCCACGAAATAAAAAATATAAAATATAGTCTGATAAAGTTCATTCACATACAACTGCTTTGCAGCTTGCTACTTTGTGGCGCAATAGCCGCCATTAACACATGAAAGAAAGATTAAGCTCATAACAGTTCGTTAAAATGTTTTAAGTCGACTAATTGTGTTATTTTCTCGTTTAATTGGATGTTTATGCTGTAATGTATCTGGGCGGTTAGATTTTAAGAATTTGGTAAGAGCTGGTGAAGTGATTCTAATTTTTAAGTGTACAAGTTTAATACACCATGAAGGATACCGAATACCAATGTTTTTGGTAAGCCAGGTGTATTCTCTGTACTTCTCTTGCGCTACTTCTCCCTCTCGTGAACAGTTTATGTACAGTCACGGCCAAACTCGATCGCCTGCCTTATACGGCCTTCACAATTCCCCTTAGTTTCGAAATCATTAATGTTCTTCTCTCACCGGCAGATGGCGTGAATATTTACTGTAAATAGAATTTCTCTACTGTAAATAATGCTTATTAAATGTTACTTTTACATATAAAAATACGAAAAACCTCGCTCTATATATGTTCTTAATTATTTAAAAAATATAGCTATATGCACTTTGCAAACAATTTTCAATAATTTTGGCCATTATATGTGTTGATCTGAAATATACAAACATATAGAAAAATAACAAACTTACATACAAAATTAAATATTTTAACTCGGGACAGTCATTGTATTATAAATACGATAAAAACGTCAAGTATACGATAAAAATAAAAATATATTTACATGTTTCACAATATAAACAAAATAAGCAAACCTTTTCCCAATATCCGGCAAGAAATCATATTAATTGTTTTTTTTAAACATGGAAATTTACACGATTCTTTATTATTTAAAAAATATAGATATATGTACATTGCAAACAATTTTTAATAAATTTGGCACTTGGCAATTAATTATATGTGTTGATCTGAAATTACAAGCATATAGATATAGAAAATCAACACACTTACATATAAAATTAAATATTTAAACTTCGGACAGTCATGGTATTAAAGTATACGATAAAAATAAAAATATATTTACATGCTTCATGATATCAACAAAATAAGCAAGCCTTTTCGCCAATACCCGGCAATCAAATTATATCGATTTTTTTTTTTTCAAAACATGGACATTTACACGATTCTTAATTATTTATAAAATATATATATCTGCACATTGCGAACGATTTTTAGTAAATTGTGGGTGGTGATCATGAAATACAAGGAAACAAAATAAATAAATAAATAATAATAATTTTTACAAGTTTCATTATTTTAGAGAATCAATAAGTTTTTTTTTTCTTTCAATATTATATGCTCCATTCATCCCAGAATAGCTTTTGCAGAAGGTTTACAACACTGGTTAGACATTACAGACTATTTTTTTCAGAATTTAAAAATATTAATTCATAAGTCTATGTACCATACTCATATAAATAAATGTGTCTGTAAATATATGTACTTTCAATTTCTTGGTTATATTTCAAACATTGAGAATTTTTACAATAAAATATACAACAAAAATTATAAAATTAAAATTAAGTAAATTTAAAAAATTTTCTTGATAAAGAATTCTTATATGAAGATGAATTAGCCTCATTTGTAAATTTCCTTGCCATATTTTTAAAAATAATAGGCAAAAATTTTGCAGATATTAACGAGCATATATTTATTATATGCTTCTCGTTTAAGTCACATTCCCACAAAGGGCTTTTTATTAGTCTCGGATATATCAATTCAAAACTAATTTTGACGATTCCGTTTGCATTTAGGATTGTTATACTTAAAAATACAAGAGTAGAGTAAGGATAGTAGGAAAAGATAAGGAAATTCCCCATTAGAGACAGTAGTTAAAAGCGCCCCTTACATTTCTCCGGAGCGAAAGTATAATTCCCGGAAAACAAAGGGGTTTCGACTGTTTGTTACGGCCGTATAAGGAATCGAGTTTGGCCGTGGTACAGTTTTGCGAAGCTACAGAGAAGGTAGGAGCTTCTGATAAACATAAAGCAACACTGTAAGGTCTATATTACACAAACTTCCTGTTCCTTCGAAACGTTGAACAAGAGAGAGCAGTCCGGGAAGAGTTATTGGACATTTTCCTTTCTCCATTCTTTTTTGTGCCCGAAATCGTCGAAAAGCTTCGATCAGCGATTCCTGGCTAGAGGTAAAACAACTTCACCAGTAATGTTCTATGCACCAACGTCAATAGCCCAATCAAAGATGTACGTCTGCGCCAGTAAAAAGAAAATTTAAATAACCTGTTAAACGTGCACTTGGCATTTTGTAGGAATCTAATTTACGGCATTTTGCGGGAATCTAATATTTCCTGTAGTTACAATGCTAGAAGTGCCCTCAATTGACAAAATGTTTCACCAATACTTTCTTCTTTATCAAAAAGAAAAAAAAAAAAACACTGCACGAGAATAATTTTGTCGAAGTTGCATCCAAATATTCTTGCACTGTTTATAAAATTTTGAAAAATTAACAAATGTATGGGGCACCCAGTATACATATAAGTTATTTATTATTATTCTGGCGATTTTTGTTTCTACCTTTATTTATTAATTTGTTATCAGTTGCTTTGTATTTTTTATTCTAAGTCAAATAGTGTTAACGAAATTCTAATATTTAACACCACTTACGAGTTATTTTCAAATAATTAAAATAAAATATCCATTTAAATGCAATAGTAGTATCCTCCCAAACTCATATTAAAAATATTTTCTTATCAGATATTTAAGGATTCCATACATCTCTAAAAACAATTGAAAAGCTAAATGCATCTAGTGATAGCAAAATCATAATTTTCTTCTATTTAACTAATTGAGTCATATTATTCTGTTTTTTATTATGAAGATGCTGATAATTTTTTAACACAGAAAGTAAACGTATAAACGTCAGTAGTGGAGATAAATGCATAAACTAGAAGACTTTACAAAGGACCCCGTGAATATCGTCAAGCAGGCGACGCACACATATTCATAACAATGGAACAATGGAACAATGTGATCTGATTTTTGGACCGCCTAGTTACGTGCCAACTTTTCCTCCAGTAGAAAGGTAATCGTGTTGCATGGGCATTAGGGAGCCTGAAAAAAAAAATTATGTTTGGACGTGGCTGGTAGCCACAATGAGAAAATAACTTAAGAAAAGAATAAGTGCATAATATAATAAGCACAAAATAAAAAAGAAATAGTTCGCAACTACGCTTTTTTAAGAAAAAAATGAATGAAATTTACAGAAATTAATATTTATACGCTAAAGAATGGAATAAGGTTTTACAATTTCCTAAAAAAGGTTTATATCTTAAACTATAATCGACTCCTTTCGAATAACAATCTTTTGTGGTGAGTCCCTGAAAATCAGATTATATTAAAAATTTGACACCATTATCGGAAAGAATCTATTCTTTCATATAAAAAGGGGAAAAACTGCTCGATTGCTTTCTATCAGAATAACAATACATGGCAATTATATCTACTTACAAATGAAAGTGACTTCGTAAATATGCAGAGGTACGGTTCATGATAAAAAATAAATAGAAAAATCACTAATCTGATTTTTATACTTGTACGCAATAGAAGACAAAAAATCTCAAACGAGCAAAACCTCAATTGATGCTCGTTGGCTAAAGCAGAAAATATACTTTTCAGGTTAGATATCTAAAAAAAGCCAATAAAAAATTATCCTACTGTCATAATAGAAAATCGAACTGAAAGCAAATTCATTGTTCAGTCTCTTGAGTGAAGCAGTATCAACTGGTCGCCGAGATAAATTTAAAATGGAAAAACCCGATTTCTGTTTCCCCTTCATTCTGATCAAAATAACATTAAAATGATTTGAAATATTATAAAATACGTACTTCTAAAGGAGGAAACTTTTTTTTTCTAATAAATAAATAAAATTTTAAATGTACTGCAGATTGAGCTCGAGTCAGTCCAAGCCCAAAAACTGATATAAAAATTGAGTCCATTTTATCTCCATCTTCTGCATGTGCGACACATTACGTCACATATAGGTGTTTTAGTAAAAAAGAATGCAAAAGCTTGGAGATGGGAAGGAAAGGAAGAAGATACTTTAGGCTTCGATTTTTCGGAAACGCTATTGCACTGGTCTCCGGAGCCCTGTATTTAAGAGCTCCGGTGAATTCCGACAAATATTTAAATATTTACTAAAAACAGGGAAGTACCGGAGCCGGGTTCCGGTGGACTCTGGCGCAAATTAAGCCCTGCATTGTCTGTGTCTTGGTTATTGTCGGCAGTATTTGCATAGGAAGTTTACATTTTTCACATATTTGCGCAATAATGGCAACAGATATTTTGCAATTTCACTATTAATATTTCGAACTTAATGTAAATATATTTGCAATATTGACGTTTTTTTGGAGATAAA
This sequence comes from Maratus speciosus, assembly GCA_963932465.1. NCBI lineage: Eukaryota > Metazoa > Arthropoda > Arachnida > Araneae > Salticidae > Maratus > Maratus speciosus. Next base: position 247,816,094 of record OZ010792.1, read on the forward strand.
TACAATGAGTAGCAATATTTCTGAAACATTGACGCTCCATTAAAATACATATTACATAATCATTACTTTGCATATTTCCAATGTAAATCCAATATATTACCAAAATTGGTTTTTCAGTTCATGTATCAGCTATAGCAATCAGTGTTGAAAATTTAGCGTATTTTCATATTAAAAAAATACCACAATATTTTAACAATGGTTTTTGCCTTGTTCAATGACAGAGTTTCGTCGATTATATAAAATAAAAATTACTATTTCGATAATTAGGTAGATACTTTGAATTGAGAATTTCCCAAAATCAGCAATACTGTTAGAGATGAACGCAAATATTGGCGCAATATAACCGACATAGCTGGTACTAATTTTCAGGGTAATTGGATTTCTGGATTTTTATATTCGCTATATCTAAGTAGTAATCTTCGCCTTATTTAATTTCATAATTTATAAGGCGAATATTACAATTAGGATGAAATAGTGTTTATAAAAATTCCGAAAACATAATCGCTCCTGTGTTATCGCATCTGGCATATTTTTAGTAAGGTTAACATTGCTATACTTATTGCTACTGCTATGTAGCAATAACTCAATTTTCGCGTCCCACCCCCCGTTTAAAATGTTTTATTATTAGAAATACAATAAAATATTTCATTGTTACATTTGATTAAAAGTAAGTTTTCTTTTATAACTTTTATGTTTACAAACACATAAAATACTTAAATTATTTTAATTTCACTGAAAATTTCGCACATTGGAAAAAAAAGACGAATTAAGAACACTTAAAAAAATTATAAAGCATTTAATCATCCGTTTTGGCGCTGACTTCAGCCAAACATTTTTAGAATTTTACAATTATAATATTATTAAAATTAGAAAAATAATACTAGATAAAAAGCCATATTATCTTAATAAGACGCTTGTCCCCGAACGAGTTATATAATAATCCCATGCTCCTACGAGATAACGATAACCCTGATGAGTGTTTCAGAATATTCAAAATTTCATACCAGAAAAATATACTGAAAAATACCAACGTGAATACTGAACCCAGTAAGTATTTTGAATATGGGCGATGCACCCTCTCTTTAACCCCTTGAATGGCGGTGATGCCGTCACGGCATCACATAATTTTAATCCCTAATTGCCACATTCGCACCAGAATTTTGTAATGAAAATTTCACCTTTATTAAGTTCGCGAAAATATGCTTTTACTTGTTTACAAATAAATTCTCTTGTAAATACTGGTGTCATTAAATTATTTCAACATTTTATGAATACAAGTATCTTGCCCCTGAAAGGGTTAAGAGGCTACCTAACTCACGCGAAAGCACTCGTTTGCTAATGTTAATGTTGGAAGATATTTAAAAAAATATCTCTTTTGAATTTCAATATTTTTAAACGATTTTTTTGCATTGACTAGTTAAGATCGATCTGTACAAAGGCCGTTTTTTAATTTTTCGATTTTGTTCACAGGTTGTTTTTAATTAGGATACTTTCAGTTTCGGAACAGGTTTCGCAAGTGAAAATATTCTAGCTAAAAAATCCTGCAAAGAAACCGAAAAAGTTGCAAACTGCCTTTGTACAGATCAACTTCAGCTACTCAATGTAAAAAAAAAAAAATCGTCTAAAAATATTGAAATGCAAGCCAGCTATCTTAAACAAATTCTTCCATAGGATTAACATTAGCGAATGGGTGTTTTCGAGTGAGCGAAGTAGTCCCTTAACCCCTTCGGGACGAGCGCCTTTTACAGAATTTTTAATCTTTAATCACCCGTTTTTAAAGCAGAAATTTTTGCCTAATGGAATCGGGAACAATAAAAACTTACGGGTGAGAATAATCTCCAATTCTGAGAACCTTACGCGGCACGAATACCGGTCGGTCGTCCCCAAGGGGTTAACGGAGGTAACGCCATACCTAGTCACTCGTCATTGTTACAGGGAATTCCCAAAATATTAAATATTAGCGTATAATATGAATATCGGTGTTGTACTGATCTGTTCTGAAATTACCGTACAATTGTAAAGAAAACTTGAACGAAAAATTATGCACCTGGGATAAATTATAAATCTCTTTCCGAAACTTTAAGAACAGTCTTGAGAAATTTCATTTTTTAATACAGTGAAATGAGGTATCTAAACGAACAACAACAACAACAACAACAACAAAACATAAATCAGTAAAAATCCAACTTCTGAAATTACTGACCATATGCCGTAGTGTGTGCAAACTCTTTCGTGTAGATTTATTTCTGTTGTTTCCCTGCATTTGATCTATGGAATATTTAGTACGCGATTTATCACTTTTCCAACTAGCCGTAGAACCAAAATGAAAAATGTCCAAGCCGGGAATATAAACCAGACCCTTGAAATAGCGCTCCAAGTGTTCTACTATTTAATCCACGAGGACGATACCCAGCTTACCATCTCTCACTCACATATGTTGGTAAAGCTGCAACTGTAGCGCAAGATTGAATACTCTTCATGAGCACACATCCTGCGGCGAAACAAGTGACACAAATAAACCCAGCATCGGTGAACACATATATAATTTAAAATACTAGGGGGTTCGGCCCCCTACGAGCTACGCTCGCCAACCCCCGTCCAGACACCGTAGACTCTAAATGCACGCTAATTTAATCGGCTTTAAAAAGATTTCGAAAGATTGAATTATAATTTAAAAAACAGTGGCGATCTCTCTATAAACGGATTTCTGTTCATTTCTCTTTGATTGGGGAATTTTAACGCCAAACCCATTGCGGTACTACTTGATTATCCCGTCGACCAATTTCGCCAAATTATATAAATCGCCAAACCACTCGCCAAATTATACAAATTGACATAATTTTTATTTTAAATAACGAAAAAACAAATAAATTAGTACAACATTAATAAAAATACAAATAAAACGTCGAAATAAAAATAACTTGATGACGTAGACACGTGTAACAACATTTCAAAATAAGCTAATATAAAAGGAATTAAGTAAACAGAGTCTTTGTCTCCTAGTATTTTTTAACAAAGTGAAAAAAAAGTTCTTTTAAATGAGACATTTTAAATTAATCGTTTTTAATCTGACGTAATTTTGACCAAACTATTCTTTCTCTTTTTAATATTCACGTGAAAATACTTGTGTTAGAAATTAAATATTATTTGCGCTTTCCTAACAAAAATAGTTGAAAAGTATCCTCTTAAAATATCAAATAAATGTCTAGCGCAATTTCTAAATTTAAAAAGTTTTGCAATATTATTTTGTGTTCATTTTATGTAATAACTGTAATGTGACGTAAATATGACGTAATTTCTCCTATTTAAGACTTCTAACGCATGTTAATAAATTTATTGCTTTACAAATTCCTTTCTCTCTTAAAATTCACGTGTAATTATAGTTTTTATGACATAATTTTTAATAAGTTTTTGCTTTTTGTACATAATTATTTAATTCTAATTCCAAATGTTTTTTTCTGTTTATAATAGTCACGTGTAAATAATTTTTTAATTTATTTACACGTATAAATATTTTTTTTTTGAAGCAAACATTATTGCTTCCGCTGTTTATACAGTTGGCAACAGTTTAAATCAATATCACTTTCTAAAATCTGTTAAAAATATCTCTAGAAATGCTGAAAATCTGAATTTAAAATAGAAATAAAACCTCAAAAATGAGCCAAAATAAAAAAATTAATGCAATCTGCACTCCGGCAAATTCTAACGCATAAAATGATCTAAAAATGATTAAATTCCTATGAACAGTTTTTGCTCCTATAAAACTTTTTTAGTGGAACGATTTTGTCCAAATTTAGCATTAAATATCTCTTAAAATAATTCTTCGATCTGAAAACTGTCTGCATCAGCGTGTTTATCAAACATTTCTGTATAATACTACCGATTTTCATATTTTTGTATGCATTATTTTTCTTAATATTATTGAAGAAAGACCTTCGGTCACAAAAAATTCAAAACCGGCGGCGGCGGTGACAGCGGTAGTTACTTTTTTTTAGAATAGAGAGAAAATTTCAATGTATTTTGAGCAGAGAAATAACGCAATTCCATGGGTCCGGGTTTGATTTTTGCTTGGACATTTTTCACTCTGTTGGTTCTATGTTTAGTTAGCAATGTGATAAATCACTTATTAAATATTCATTACTTTCAAGCGTAATTTCACTGCTGGAAATTAATTGAGAAATTAATTTAAAATTATAGATGATCTATAGAATTTATATACACTCCGCATTACGCCAAATATTAGTTAAGTTTAAAAGTAAGAACTTAACAGGAACACAATTGAAAATGCACTTCCAGCAATTATCGATCCAGTCAGTTTGTAACCAAATTATTTTGTTTGTCTCTGTAAAGGAAAAATAAATTCTACACACTCCATAATCTATAGAAATTATGTTGCAGTGAACTTCATTGATTCTTTTAAATTTAATTACGTTTAAATTATTATAACACCATTTAAATGCGCCGCAAAAGGTTTTTCCGCATAGATCTTACTAAAAATTAAATTGAATGCCTTTGTTCATCCTTGTAAATGAACTATAAATACTATTCATTCTATACTTCTCAGAAAGCATGTTGTAGTCCATCTCTGCTACGCATATCAATTTCATCATGTTTGAAGCATCGAAACATTATTAACCCTCTCGCTGCGCAACCCGAGAGTTTCTTGGGCAACGTAAAAGTAGCAAAATTTGCGTAACCCGAGATTTCATCGGGGATGCATTTTCTCCGTCTAATTATCCCGCCTTGATCATTCCCACCAGTTACTTTTTATTGTGAATTTTGCGTTATCTAATCGGAGCATTTTCCAGATTAAGTTAACTTTTTAAGATTCTATTTCACTTTTTTATTCCTCTTAAGTCTTAGCTTAATTTGTAATTTTTCTGCCCCTTTTTAATCTTAATTTTTTATTTTTTCTTAATTGATTTAAATTTCTTTCTTTAGTAGTTCTCAACTACAGTTTAAATTTTTTCCAATGCTTCATAATAACATAAGATACTTCAATTCCTAGTCTGGGTGTTAAGCTGTTATCATCTAGGAAACCCCTTAATGCTGCTCACCTGTTTAGCACTCGATTAAATCAGACGAAAATTTTGGTTTTGAAAAACCGGTGGCAAAAGAATAAAAAATCTTAAAAGACGCTCGTAGCGAAGGAATTAGTACGCAATTTTTGAAGCTATTTTGATAAAACATTTACGCAGCGAGAGGGTTAAGGGAAGACACGACTGGGACGCCACACCCAATCACATTAATTTTACTCTAATATTTTATGCTCGTTTATTATATGTGACTAAATTTCATACAAGCGTTTATATATACTTTAATTCATGGATTTGATGAAACTGTGCAAGAGCTTTACACAAGTTAGAAGTGTCTAAGCTTTTTTGCTTTCCGAAAAATTGAACCTTTCAGCTAAAAACCCCATTAATTCCTAAAATACTCGAACGATTTCGATAAAAAAGTTTTTGGTGCTAGAGTATAAATATAAGATCATTATGTAGCAGACAGTTTTAAAAAATTTAAATTAGTTTCAGATTTTTTTTTTCTGAAATATTGTCATTGTTTTAGTCGCAGAAACAAACTGTCTGCTATAATACTTCAGCATAATCTAGTGGATATGGGTTCCAAATTTCATCAAAATCGGTCACCCAGTTTCCGAAGAAACAGGTCTTAAAGCTCGCATATTTCCTATAGGATTTCACCCAGTCTTGTCTTCCCTTAAAATGCACCGCAAATGATTTTCCCTCATAGACCATAATATGATGGATTTTTTCGTTTGTCCTGTCAGCGAACTATAAGTTATACATACTTCATTTTCAATAGGGAACATTTATAGTAAGCCTCAATAACATGTAAAAATTACATGGTAATACGAGTCTGTGTACGAGACTTGGAGCACGGGTAGGCAGCAGACAGGCAAAACCTTAATCATAAAAAAATTTCAACTATTTTGAAAAGTGTTAAAAAAAATGTAATTTAAAGTAATTAAAAGTAGTTCAAAGAAAATTCATTCTATTATAAATAATTATTTTTATGAAATTGTGTTTACAAATTAATGTTAGAAGATCGCCCCCATACGGAAATTGTAACTTTAAGTACGAGCAACTATGTTTGACCCCAGAATAGGATTCCTGTATTTATCTCTGACATATTCAATATTAAAAACTGGGCTAAATTTGATGGGTGCACGCTCAAAAAAAACTTTCTTCAATTCAAGAAAATTCTACTGGTAGCAGTGCTACCGGCATTTTTCCGTGAACTGACGAATATCCGTTTTCTTACCTCCGTTACAAGAGGCAAAATATTCGTCAGTTGAAGAAAGTTGGGAAAAAGCAAAAGTGGCTGAGGTTGGATTCGAGCCAGTTATCTCAGCGTTACGAGACGACTACGTAGCACGCAACACTGAGCTGTAGTTGTATAGCAGCGAAACGCTTTAAAGTAAATATGCTTGCTTCAGATGTGCATGGTTGATCAATTTCTTTAAAAGCTTTTAATTTTGAAGTTCATTTCGGGATGATTTCGAATTTAATGAGTTTGTGGCTAAGATTTTTATACTTTAGTCTTAATATAGTATAAAAATACGAATTTTAAATATTTTTACGTAGATTGCTAGAGGTAAAATACGAATATTATATTTTTATTCTACAAGATTTTTTTTTTTTTTGAGTAATATCGATTTTTTTTTCATTTAATTTTCTTAATTAAAATATCCTTTAAATGTGTGCATTTAAAGTATATTTTAAATGCGAATATTTATTTATAAACAACTTTATATATTTAACTCTATTCAACTTATTCCCCTTTAAAAAATAAATTATGAGTACTTTTGAGTGAATGAGAAAAGTAATTGTTATTTATTTTTAAATTCGAAAACTTTTTGTCTTTTTTAATTAAATTAGAAATCTTAATTTATAGAATTTTTCATTTTTCATTTTAAAAATAAAATCGGATTTTTCATTAATAGATCCAATACGCATGCGTGCTAGGAATGAACGGAATTTCTCCTTCTTTTTTAGACGTTCCGGGAGAATTTACAGATAAAACATGTTTTCTAGGAGTACGAAAATTATTTGTTAAAAAATGAAGAATAATTTAGCGTACATTGACGAGTTGTTCTGACAATGTGGATAGGCGCCCTAGAAGTGATTAACGTTACTATAAGGATAAGATACGATACATATTTCGTAAATAATTTTTATTGGGATTTTTTGTGTTAGAGCAACATCAAATAAATAGTTTGCATATTGTAATAAATACTAAAGACCTCGAATGCATTTATTAAAAGTTCTTTTGAAATTAGTCTTTTTTTTCAGTCATTGTATAGCACCAATTTTTTAAGCATACCGCAAAAGCCATTGGTCGGATCCAGCTGTAATTGTGCATACGCTTATAGAAATCAGTTTCTGTTTAAACCCTTGAGGGGCAAGCAATTACGTTTGTGAAATGCTGAATTCCAACCGGAAACGTTGAAAAATTCTATTTCAAAATAAGTAACAGCAATTTTACTTCTTTTTTCCACCAAAATTAGAAAAGTAAAATTTAATAAAATTTTTCTGGTGTAAAACTTCATTAATTGTGGGTGGTATATAATATATACCGGTGCCCCTCAAGGGGTTAAAACAGTAATAGGTTACCATGCATAATTTTTTAAAATACTAATTTCACCTTTCTTTTTTTTTTAAATAGAATAACATAACATAATTATGTTTGTGATCGTTAAGAGTAACACCACAGATACAAGTGAACGTGAAAAACAATTATCAGGGTAGGATTGACCGGAGCACGTTTACGCAGTGCACTTTTTCCGTAACCAGTTATAACTGGAGTGCCAGAAGTCATGACAGATTGATGCTGCTCCCTAGCGGTTATTCTCACACGTTTGTGAGCGTCAGTCAAGCTTCGGACTAGCCTGCGGAAAGGATAATTTGTTTTCTGTCAAAGTAAGTAAATTTTGTACTGAACTTATTGAAACTTATTTTGAACTAATAATACTTAGATATAGATAAACAAATATATGAACATTAGCAGGATTTTGTCCTTTTTGGAGAACAGTATTTGTATGAACAGAAATGTTATTAATTTTCGTTGCACTTTAAAAATAAATCCAAACATGGCGAGGGGACACGATTACGCATTGGCATCGGGGCACGTTTACGCACGTTCTTACTTCGTAGGCGTAAACAACTGAGGCACTGAAAAGGCAGGAACAAGCCTTGGCACCAAGAAAAGGAAGAAAAAGAAGTCCGAAATCCTAACTGATACTCCGGTTAAAGAAGCCCTCAGAAAACAGCAGTTAGAAGCGAAAAAGAAAAAAATGATGGCACAACAAAACGAAAAGAAGAAATTACGTAAAAATTCTATGGAAGCAGAACAAGAAGACAGCAACGGAAAAAGTATGAAACCAAAAACTGCAAAAGTGAAAAAGTTGGTAAACTCTGGAAAAAAGAAAATAGTGAAATAATCTGATGACAAAGATGAAAACTGTGTGTGTATTTACTGTTTGAAATCATACAACCATTCCAAAAAAGGACAAGACTGGATTCAATGTCTTAGATGCAAAAGGTGGTCAATTGACAAGTGTGCAAAAGGAAATGCTTTATTTTTTGTTTCTAAAAACTGTAACATTGATGATGAAGGTGACTAAATAATTTTTGTTTTTAATTAGCAATAAGTTGTTTTCAGTTTAGCCTATAAAATGTTTTTTAATTAATTCTCTTTATTTTTTTTAAACTATATTTTAAGCTATAAATGAAACATTCCAATTTGATGAAATATTTATTTCACTTACTCCTTGGTATCACTTATAATATGCGTAAACTTGCCCCGGAAAAGGGGAAAGTTTGCGCAAAAGACTTTGACCCTTTTTTTTTACTGTCAAAAACAAAAATGGGCAACAACTGAATACACAAATTTTGACTTTATTAACTGCTTTATAAAACCAAAATATCTAAAATTTCCCAAATTAAAACATAAAAAGTAGAAAATTCATTGAAAAAAAAATCGCGTAAAAGTGCCTGGCCTACCTTATGTATGAAGAAAAATACAAAAATAATAATGTAAAAATTTTATACATTTATACTTCCGAAACATCTGGACGGAATGATTTCATACTTCGTATCTATAGTTAAAATTTATTCTATAATCGAAATATGAAATGAAATTTGACTACTGAAACTATTGTAATGAAACAGAATACTTAAAATTAAAATATTCAAAGAGTATATATATCCTCTTTCGCTATAATGCGATTTTTAATTATTGTTAAGTGAAATATGAGAAACTTTAGACATAATAATTAATCACACATTATTTTAGATTTATCTTCTACTACGAATTGGAGAAAATTAAAACTTATTTAATTGCTTAAAGATTTTCAAGTTTATTGTTTCTGCTTGACATCATTTATCGTTTTGGTCGGATGTAACAAGAAAATAAATCGTATGTCATTTGAAGCAGCAAATTAATCTTATTTGCTTCTTTTCCATTTGTTAAAAGACAAATAGTTGATTCTGCAGTTGTAAATGTCACAAACGTAACATGTTTTGATAACTAAGATTTGTATTTGATGCTGTACAGGAAAAGAAAATATACTGCTTTGGATATGCAAATACATCAATTAGCAATAAAAATAATACGAATGGCATAATAGAACATTAAGCACTGAAATAAGCAGTTTAGTGCTAGTTAGTTAAAGGAAATAATACATGTCTAAACAAAGCTGTTTTAGAATATAATAAGATGCGTTTGTTAAATGAAAATATTCATTGAATAAATAAAACTAAGTCTGCAAGATACAGTGTTATAATTATTTCTATCTAAAGATATAAGAAAAAAATTAACATATTACATAAAATATTACTACAGTGCGTCTCATAAATATAAAGACACGGATGTTTTTGAAATTACATTTTATTAATTAAGTTATAAAAAATTAAATTTTATACCTCATATTAAGAACATTGAAATGAATCTCTTATAGGGGTTTTAATTTAAATAAAATAATTTCGACTCGAATAATAAAAATAAATAAAAAAATACGTTGTCTCATAAATATAAAGACAAACTTGAAACGGCTTCATATGCAAATTTTTCCGAATGCGCGCGTACAGAATTAATGCGCACGCACAGAAATATACTTTGAGTTACCTAAACGAGCAAAGTTGTTTGACTTGTTTCAATTGCAAGGATGCCGTGGAGCACTGAAATTTTTAAAGATGAGATTTGTAAAATACATGAATTTAAAGCTAATGGTTTAACAGTTTGTCAAATATGTAAAAAAACTGGGAGAAGCAGGGCTGCACTTTATAAAATTTTATCAAAAACTTATAATTTATATTCGAGAAAACTATCTGGCAGACCGAGAAAGACTAGTGAAAGACTCGATCGCAAGGTCATGCGACTTGTTTCGTCGCAAAAACTGTTACTCCGATAAGTTTCTCAACTAGTTTATGGTATAGTCCCAAAGGATACAGTACATCATCGTATAAAAGAAAGAAAAAACATTGTATGCCGGCATATGTGCAGATTTACTTTACTGAAAAAAGCACACAAAGAACGGATGTTAATCTGAACTAAAGACCATATACACTGGAAGGACGAACGGATGCAAGACATTTTTTCAGATGAAAAGAGATTTAACTTGGATAACCCAAATGGTTGGAATTCCTACTCGTACTATTTAAGACGTGAATCTCGAACCCTCTTCAGTAGGCAGAAAGGGGGAGGTTCTGTTATGGTTTGGGGTGCCTTCTATTTTAATGGAACTACAGATACGGCTTTTCTAGAAGGTAAACCGACATCCAAAGAGCACATAGAATTGCTTGATAGTCACCTGTTGCCAATTGCTGAAACTCTTGGTGGTCGGAATTATTTGTAACACCATGACAAAGCATCGATTCACACATGAAGACTCATAAAAAATGGTTTGCCGATAAAAATGTTCATGTCACGGTGTGGCTCGCACGTAACCCTGATTTAAATCTAGTTAAGAATCTTTGTGGCATTCTCGTTTGTAGTGTATATGCATCTGGATGACAATTTTCAAACGTCCTGGAGTTGTAAAAAGAAATCGAACGAAGTTGGTTTGATATAAAGCCAAAGTAGTTATACAACTTAATAAACAGCATGCCAGCTAGAATATTTTCTGTCATTAATAGAAATGGATCTTTTATTGGACGGTAATTCAAAAATATGTAAAATGTCTTTATATTTATGAGACAGCAAATTTATTTACATTTATCAATTTTCGAGTTGAAATTATTTAATTCTAATTTAATTTAAAGTAAAATGTTTTCTTGGTACATGCTTTTCGTTATATGCATAATTATAATTTTGAATTCTGAATTATTTAAATATTATTTCGAAAATATCAGTGTCTTTATATTTATGAGACGCACTGTACTACTAATAATAATATATAAATATAAAGGGTGGTTAGACAGGTGGTATCATGTTTTATTTCTGTAATTATAAAAGATAGATAAATAACCTAAATTAGAAAATATATTTTTACACTGTTAAAAAAAAAAAAACGACATTTTTACAGTACAAGGTACTGTTCATCTCGCGCACAAACTCGATCACAGTGAATGTACTGTATCTTTCTTTGGTTTCCTGACTATATTAACATGGAAAATACAGTAGTTGTGTAAAATTAACAACACAATGTGTTGGCAATTTGGACGCCAGCAGTTTGTGCTATAAAAAAAAATGCGTCCAAATTTCCAGCACATTGTGCTGTTAATTTTACGCAACTACTGTATTTTCCATGTTAATATAGTCAGGAAACCAAAGAAAGATACAGCACATTCACTGTGATCGTGGAAAATCTACAGTGGTTTTTTTACAGTGTAGGAAGATAGAGAATCCAAAAAGTACACTTTCATTTCCATGGGGTTTCTTACTCCGAAATTCATAATTTATATTTTATACGGCCCTCTATATATAAAATTCCGTATACAAAAATATTCAAAAATATAAAAGAATGGAACAAAATCAAGTTTTATTTTAATGGTTTGTTCTATTCTCCAACTGTGAAACGACATATTTTACCGATTTTATCATTGTGTATTTGTGTTTTTGACCCTAAAGATGAGCAAGTGTTTGCTAGAAAGCGATCGATTTTTATGAAAAATACAGTTTGGTATATATTTTAAACAGCTTTAGTAAAAGTTTTTATAAAATAATATACATGTTTTTTGAACATTTATATATTTTTAGTTATTTGTATGTAGGGACAAATGTGTGTTAATTTCCATATAAAAAATATTGCTTTTCGTTCGTAAGATGGTCAATAACGATGGTATAAAATAAAACGTTGCAAATAAAAGGGATTTCTTTTAAACGAGTATAAAAGTGATGTTCTAATTAGAAGCAGTTGCGATCTAAACGAAAGTGAAATATCATAGGAATATGTCGATTGTAATAAGTAACACCCATCCTTAATAACTTGTTAATAATAATTAAAAAAAAATTACACTATTTCTACAAATCATTCCGCTCTTTGTAATTTTGCACCACTGTTATTCATCTGCCTGGAGCAGTTTTCTCTATATACTCCATTGTAGTCACGAACCTGGGTAATCGCAAATATTATTGTTCTTATTCAATTTGCTGTTGGTCGTCAAATTGCCTTCGTTATTAAAAGTTCTCTGAAATATATGATGCCAAATATGTTTTTTATACTCCCGGAGTTCTAGAAAAATTCTTCGAGTATTTCTCCAGCTATTCGACAGAACGTCTACTATTAAATAAGTCCTGTGTCTTTTAGCCATAAAGTGTACATATGCATATACGAGGATGGATAAAAAAAATTCAAGCAGCAGCATTTCAAAAGTAATTATTAATGAGGGAATATTTTCCCACAGTTTGGAGAAAGCTGGCACTAGTTGTCTGATAGCGGTTGTGTGGGGAGGTAGTGTAAGTCCGCACTTGGAAGGGCAAGACGTTTTGAAAGTGATCTCGATTGGAGGTGCGGACCGTGATTTGTTTCTTATGGACAAATTATGTGTTCTGGCATGTTCGTGGTGTCATCATCCTGTATGATAGTGCTAGGCACCAAACTGCTCACCAAACTCAAGAATTGCTGCAAAAGTTCAAGAGGGAAGACTAGGGCCACCTCACATACAGACCAGATTTAGCACCCAGTGACTATTGCCTTTTTTTGAAACTGAAGGAACACTTATCAGGAACAAGGCTGTCTTCAGACAGTGATGTGAAAACAGCTACCGAGAACTGGCTAAATGGGCAGGGGCGTAGTTTCTACCTAGTCGGGTTAAACAAGTTAGTCCTGCGTTCAGATAAATGCCTAAATAGACTTGATGATTATGTGGAAAAGTGATTGGCAAGTACGCTATTTAATTCTCTTTTGTATTTTCTGTCTGTTGTTACTGAATAATTTTTTATTACTCTTATAACCTTTTTTTAATGCATCATCGTATGTATATTATACATGTAACTATATATGGATATAATTATTTGATTTTAATTACAGTTTTATGAAATGTAACTTTTAGAAAATCCATCACAATTCATTTGCGATTTATGGAAACTATACTAAATTGCTACTTCATAAACGAAAGGAAACACAAACTTGCTCAACTGCATTCCGAATTTATATTTTATTGTTTCTGCTGGAAATTTACCGTTTTAGTCAGAAGAAATAGGCAAACAAATCTTATGTAATTTGAAGTAGTAATTAATCTTGTTTGCTTCTTTGCTAGAATTTGTTTAGAGACAAATTCAGCAGATTTAAATGTCACAAACGAAACATGTCAAGTTTAGATTATTAAAGCTTTCACTTGATATGCGTAAGAAAAGAAAAAAAAAAGTTTCTTAAAATGTCTGCATTGAATACACATATTCGTTATCTTTAATAAAAAATAAAAGACAAATATCGTAATACGTCGTAAATGGCGCAATTAAGTATATAATATATGCAGTTTGGTTCGTAAAAAAATAACAGATCAAAATATATTTACATTTGTATATTTAAAAATGCGCCATGCAAATAAGAAATATTAGTTGGTCAACACTGCCTCGCCTTTATTGATTATGAAAAAGTATTTGATTTGGTCTACATATCAGCAGTAGTAGAATCTCTGGAAGACATCGGTATAGATAAACCGTACATCAATATCATAAAGATGATTTATAAGAAAGCAACAGAAACCATCCGTTTGGACAGAGGAAAATCAAAGATGAAGCTTGGAAGAGGTGTAAGACAAGGAGACACAATTTTGCCTAATCGTTTTACTGCTGTCTTAGGTAATATTTTCAAGAAGCTGGAATGGAAAAACAAAGGGATTAGAATAAATGGGTAGTGTTTAAGTCATCTCGGGATTCGCTGACGACATTTTAATTTTAATTATTTGGTATAAAGACTTAATCTTTGTGATAAATGCTTGTTGATATTTTATTCAAGAAAATTAGCGTAAGCGGATCTACGGATGCAGTCGCGGTTTTAGTCAACAACGTATCGTTTTAGAAACACGAGTATACTCGTAACCGATCATCAAAACGTTAACTGCATTGACATTAATACAGGGTCGTACTTGTACTGAAATTTTAAGGCCAGGAAATTCTTCACACTCAGAAATGAATACTCAGATTTCACAAAATTTTCTTTGTTTTACACGAAACCGCTTCCTGGGAAATGCTCCGAGTGAATATTTCGTCAAATTGATGAAATTACTTTCTTTACTTGTTTGACGACGTAAATTTTGTTAAAAGAGGTTTGGTGGTACCATCTATCGAACAGTTTGGATGCTCCTGTATTTATTGACAGGACGAAGAAAAAATTCACTTCGCGTTTTTCTCGGGGTGATTTGAACCCACGGCCTTTGGCGTGGGAGACCGTTGCTCTTCCGACATCGATATTGGGGGCTTGTATAAATCTGCTTTTAGATTGATGTAATGAATTCTGCTGCGTATTTATATTTTTATAAGGTAGATTGTAATTTTATCGGTGCTGCTAAAATTTCTGAAAGTTTTAAGTAAGGCTAATTTATTATTATGGTTTTATCATGGTCAATGAATAATTATAATATGGCTTGATTAACCCATAACAGGTTGAAATTTCTCTTTCAACAATTTTTAGTAGTAGATGGAAACTTATTTGAATACTTTTGTACAGCCCCATAGTTTACCTAGTACATTTATTACACTCCACTATTTAGCTAAAATTTAATTAAAACTCAAACACTCTTAAAATTACGGAAATCATATTTCCAGAAATTATCATCCATAGCTTTTCCAGAAATTAGCACCCATGGCTTGATTAACGCATAACAGGTTGAAATTTCTGTTTCAACAATTTTTAGTAATAGATGGAAACTTATTTGAATACTTTTGTACAGCCCTGTAGTTTACCTAGAGCCTTTATTACACTCCACTATTTAGCTAAAATTTAATTAAAACTAAAACACTCTTACAATTACGGAAATCATATTTCCAGAAATTATCATACATAGGCATCCAATTCTTTGCGTGACACTGTAAATCGTTTTATCTATATTCTACAAACAAATTAGTTTTAAGTAAGGCTAATTTATTATTATGGTTTTCTCATGGACAATGAATAATTATAACATGGCTTGATTAACCCATAACAGGTTGAAATTTCTCTTTCAACAAATTTTAGTAATAGATGGAAACTTATTTGAATACTTTTGTACAGCCCTATAGCTTACCTAGTACCTTTATTACACTCGACTATTTACCCAAAATTTAATTAAAACTAAAACACTCTTAAAATTACGGAAATCATATTTCCAGAAATTATCATCCATAGCTTTTCCAGAAATTAGCATCCATGGCTTGATTAACGCATAACATGTTGAAATTTCTCTTTCAACAATTTTTAGTAATAGATGGAAACTTATTTGAATACTTTTGTACAGCCCTGTAGTTTACCTAGTACCTTTATTACACTCCACTATTTAGCTAAAATTTAATTAAAACTAAAACACGCTTAAAATTACGGAAATCATATTTCCAGAAATTATCATCCATAGGCGGCATGTATCCAATTCTTTGCGTGACCCTGTAAATCGTTTTATCTATATTCTACAAACATTTCTTAATAAACTAATTGCAGTTCAGCGTAAAAATTTAGCCACTATTTAGCTGGGAGACAGTTGCTCTTCCGACATCGATAGTGGGGGCTTGTATAAATGTGCTTTTAGATTGATGTAATGAATTCTGCTGCGTGTTTATATTTTTATAAGGTAGATTGTAATTTTATCGGTGCTGCTAAAATTTCTGATAGTTTTAAGTAAGGCTAATTTATTATTATGGTTTTCTCATGGTCAATGAATAATTATAATATGGCCTGATTAACGCATAACAGGTTGAAATTTCTCTTTCAACAATTTTTAGTAATAGATGGAAACTTAATTGAATACTTTTGTACAGCCCTGTAGTTTACCTAGTACCTTTATTACACTCCACTATTTAGCTAAAATTTAATTAAAAGTAAAACACTCTTAAAATTACGGAAATCATATTTCCAGAAATTATCATCCATTGCTTTTCCAGAATTTAGCATCCATGGCTTGATTAACGCATAACAGGTTGAAATTTCTCTTTCAACAATTTTTAGTAATAGATGGAAACTTATTTGAATACTTTTGTACAGCTATGTAGTTTACCTAGTATGCTTTTAGAATGATGTAATGAATTCTGCTGCGTATTTATATTTTTATAAGGTAGATTGCAATTTTATAGGTGCTGCTAAAATTTCTGAAAGTTTTAAGTAAGGCTAATTTATTATTATGGTTATCTCATAGTCAATGAATAATTATAATATGGCTTGATTAACCCATAACAGGTTGAAATTTCTCTTTCAACAATTTTTAGTAATAGAT
Source organism: Maratus speciosus (assembly GCA_963932465.1). Lineage (NCBI taxonomy): Eukaryota > Metazoa > Arthropoda > Arachnida > Araneae > Salticidae > Maratus > Maratus speciosus. Next base: position 247,832,956 of record OZ010792.1, read on the forward strand.
GGAAACATATTTGAATACTTTTGTACAGCCCTGTAGTTTACCTAGTACCTTTATTACACTCCACTATTTAGCTAAAATTTAATTAAAACTAAAACACTCTTAAAATTACGGAAATCATATTTCCAGAAATTATCATCCATAGCTTTTCCAGAAATTAGCATCCATGGCTTGATTAACGCATAACAGGTTGAAATTTCTGTTTCAACAATTTTTAGTAATAGATGGTAACTTATTTGAATACTTTTGTACAGCCCTGTAGTTTACCTAGAGCCTTTATTACACTCCACTATTTAGCTAAAATTTAATTAAAACTAAAACACTCTTAAAATTACGAAAATCATATTTACAGAAATTATCATCCATAGGCGGCATGTATCCAATTCTTTGCGTGACCCTGTAAATCGTTTTATATATATTCTACAAACAAATTAGTTTTAAGTAATATTCCAAATTAGTTTTAAGTAAGGCTTATTTATTATTATGGTTTTCTCATGGTCAATGAATAATTATAATATGGCTTGATTAACCCATAACAGGTTGAAATTTCTCTTTCAATAATTTTTAGTAATAGATGGAAACTTATTTGAATACTTCTGTACAGCCCTGTAGTTTACCTAGTACGTTTATTACACTCCACTATTTAGCTAAAATTTAACTAAAACTAAAACACTCTTAAAATTAAGGAAATCATATTTCCAGAAATTATCATCCATAGCTTTTCCAGAAATTAGCATCCATGGTTTGATTAACGCATAACAGGTTGAAATTTCTCTTTCAACAATTTTTAGTAATAGATGGAAACTTATTTGAATACTTTTGTACAGCCCTGTAGTTTACCTAGTACCTTTATTACACTCCAATATTTAGCTAAAATTTAATTGAAACTAAAACACTCTTAAAATTACGGAAATTATATTTCCAGAAATTATCATCCATAGCTTTTCCAGAAATTAGCATCCATGGCTTGATTAACGCATAACAGGTTGAAATTTCTCTTTCAACAATTTTTAGTAACAGATGGAAACTTATTTGAATACTTTTGTACGGCCCTATAGTTTACCTAGTACCTTTATTACACTCCACTATTTAGCTGAAATTTAATTAAAACTAAAACACTCTTAAAATTACGGAAATCATATTTCCAGAAATTATCATCCATAGGCGGCATGTATCCAATTCTTTGCGTGACCCTGTAAATCGTTTTATATATATTCTACAAACAAATTAGTTTTAAGTAATATTCCAAATTAGTTTTAAGTAAGGCTTATTTATTATTATGGTTTTCTCATGGTCAATGAATAATTATAATATGGCTTGATTAACCCATAACAGGTTGAAATTTCTCTTTCAATAATTTTTAGTAATAGATGGAAACTTATTTGAATACTTCTGTACAGCCCTGTAGTTTACCTAGTACGTTTATTACACTCCACTATTTAGCTAAAATTTAACTAAAACTAAAACACTCTTAAAATTAAGGAAATCATATTTCCAGAAATTATCAGCCATAGCTTTTCCAGAAATTAGCATCCATGGTTTGATTAACGCATAACAGGTTGAAATTTCTCTTTCAACAATTTTTAGTAATAGATGGAAACTTATTTGAATACTTTTGTACAGCCCTGTAGTTTACCTAGTACCTTTATTACACTCCACTATTTAGCTAAAATTTAATTGAAACTAAAACACTCTTAAAATTACGGAAATTATATTTCCAGAAATTATCATCCATAGCTTTTCCAGAAATTAGCATCCATGGCTTGATTAACGCATAACAGGTTGAAATTTCTCTTTCAACAATTTTTAGTAACAGATGGAAACTTATTTGAATACTTTTGTACGGCCCTGTAGTTTACCTAGTATCTTTATTACACTCCACTATTTAGCTGAAATTTAATTAAAACTAAAACACTCTTAAAATTACGGAAATCATATTTCCAGAAATTATCATCCATAGGCGGCATGTATCCAATTCTTTGCGTGACCCTGTAAATCGTTTTATATATATTCTACAAACAAATTAGTTTTAAGTAAGGCTAATTTATTATTATGGTTTTCTCATGGTCAATGAATAATTATAATATGGCTTGATTAACCCATAACAGGTTGAATTTTCTCTTTCAACAATTTTTAGTTATAGATGGAAACTTATTTGAATACTTTTGTACAGACCTGTAGTTTACCTAGTGCCTTTATTAATTTATTCGTTTCGAATTAAAACATAACGAGCAACAACATATAAACAAATAAATAAAAAAAAAATAATAAGCATTCCTAAAAATTTTAACAGCTAAAATAATAACTAATGAAGAATCAATAACTACCTATATTTCAATATTTTCTGAAAAGCACTAAAAAGTGCTGTTTTAAAATAAATTATTACAGGTCTAACATAAAAAAAGCAAATATTTGCTTGCTAAAATCGCAAGATTTGAGGAGGTACAGCAACTGTTTTCTTAAAATGCACCGTGATTTGAGGCAAAACATTCGTTAAATATTTGAGAGTTTGGGTTTCGTTAAAAGCCACGTGATGTTGATAGGAAATGATCGTCAAAAACGACGAAATACAGCTCAAGGATTGCTGAATTGTCAAAAGTGAGAGTTTTGTTTCTGAGAGTGTTCGGTACCAGTATTTCTTATAGAAAATCACTTCTTAAAAAAGGCGACATTTTGCGCGTTTAACCTACATTTATTTTTCTATAAAAATACCGTTATTTGTCCTGAAAAATTTCTTGAAACGTAAGACCCTTTTTAATATTTCTTTGCTGCTTCTCTCTATATAAATTCAATCATGCAGCCTGAAAGGTTTTATTGAGAATGAATAGCATCTAAAATGCTATATATTCATTTCGGAAAAAGTGATTTATACATCATAAAAACTACTGAGAAATCGGTGGTAGCAAAATAAACCTTTTTTTTAAAAAATAAATGGTTATTTAAATCTTAAAAATATATTGCTTTCTGAGGCTTCTAATGATAAAGAACGCTCTTCAGATTATCGGTAACTCAGTAGACACTGTTGTATAATTTCATTCGAGAAGAAACATGTGTTTTTTTTACAGTGTAACAAACATTCTAATTCCTAATAAGAGATGATTTAACTTTTATAAAATTGAAATAAGTAATGTATCGCCTGTCGAAGTAATTTGGGTATAAAAAAACGTCAGTTAATATCTTTAAAATCCTACAGATACAGAAATGTAAAAATTTTTTTTTTCGGTTTCATTCAAGCAATGGGTTCTCTTAGAAGGGAACTATGTATATGTACATTTATTTCCCCTTTTATTATCTCAAAAAATTAACTATACTCCAATTACACGTGGGTGATGGAATTTACAGGTAAATTTAAGTATGTTAAAAAATAAAAAATATATTTTAGAGGTTTGTTAATGAAAATTACAAAGGAAAATTTATTGGGTCGTTCGGAAAGTCGTGTCCGTTTGGGAAAAGCAATTCGTATCGGAAAATTCTTCCCAGTAATTATTAGACATTAGATATCGGAATCAATATTTAATAATTAAATGATAGAATTTTCCGGTACGATTTGATTTTCCTAATCGGACATGACTTTCCGAACGACCCAATACTATGCCTAAATCTAGAAAAAGCAACCCACATCGATATCTGCTGTATACTGCGATCAGCACGTCTGTACATTTTCCACTGCTATTTTGAGATCATTCCCATCATATCTAGAGAGATTCTGCTCTCGAAGCTGGTAGACGGAAGGGGCTGGATTTGAGCCCAATCGCGCCCGTCGGCCTAATCGTTCGGAGTTTTCGTGGCTTTTTTCGAACCTTGGATTTCATGCGTAAATACGGGTTAGGTTCCCTTAGAAAGACACCCCCCCCCCTTGGGCCTATATCTCTCGTGTGGATAATCGGCCGTCAAAAATCAACTCCAATTAACCATCATATCTGAAGGGTTACTTTGAAGGCATTCTGAAAAATAAAAAGAAGATTAGTTTATAGGTTTGGTTCTAGTATTTGACCGTATCATCAAATTTTCCCACATTTTAAAAATTACAATTATATAGTAAGAAGCGTCATTTAACAGTAATCTTTTAAATCAAATTATTGAAAATGCATGTAATATAAGCATACCTGAATTGGAAAGATGTATATTAGACGGTCTTATAATAATGAGTTTTTAAAGTTGATGCTTCTGCTTACATAAGTTAAAAAAAGACACTATTTTTCAGACAGCAACTATTGTTATCTAAATCGTTTCCATAGTGAATGATGGAGAAGCATGGTATAAGCATATGGTATAAATTAAATAATTATAAAAAAATATGTTACGTGTTATAAAGTAAAATTTTAATTTTTTTCTCAAATTAACCTATTATAAAAAAATTACCTCGAAAGGAGATATCTAACCATTTTCGAAAACTTTAATAACTTTAATATTATTGTATTTATTCGTATATTTTTCGCCATTTCTTCTGTGACAAAATTAAGGAGGAGAATATTATGCAAACATTTAGAGTATTCATTCATATTCATTTTTATTTAATTTAACGAAGCAATTTTGAAAATAAAAACTTGTATCAGCAAAATAAAAAAACTGTTCAAGATAAATATAATATTTCAGTAATTAATTAGATATTAATAAAGTATATTGCAGTTTCGTCCATTTTTAGATGATTTTTGTAACCAGGTTGATAAAATTATCTTGAGTTTTTTTAAAGAAAAAAAATTACAAAAAGAAAATGGAAAAAAGAAAGAAAAGAAAAACTAAGTTAATGATAAAATACTAGTAAAACATTTAATGACAGTCCTATAAACATTTAATGTGCCTAAACTTATGTTTTTTAAGCTGTGAAATACACTGGTTTCCAAAAATTAAGGAAAAACAAAAAAGTAGCGATTACTCAAAATGTTACAAGTAGATTTTAATAAAACTGAGACACAATGTACAACACATAGTAAGGTATAAAATAACATTAAAAGAAATTACTAGACGATCGTGGTGTTTCAGAAATTAATACAATTGTAAAATAAACAAAATAAATGTGTCAGTTTGGTATAGGAAAAGTACCTATAATAGGGAGTATGATCACCCCTAGAAGCAATACAGACGTACAGTGATGTGTGATACTGTCAATTATGCGATCGATAAGCTCGCTGCGAAGTGTGAGACATTGCTCTTGTAAAGCAGTTGTAAGCGTGGCAAGGGTCTGAGGAGGGGTATTGAGAGCAGAGGCACATCTTCCTAAAGCATCCCAAAGATGCTCGATGGGATTCATGTCCAGTAATCGCGCTGGCCATTCCATGCGCTGAATTGTTTGGTGCTGAAAATAATCTTCTACGATGTGAGCCCTGCGCGGCCTAGCGTTATCGTCCTGTATCACGAAATCATTACCTATTGCACCGGCATAAGGGTGCACATGAGCATCAAGAATTTCATCTCTATAGACGTGAGCATTCACAGTTCCACGTGAAAAGACATGGAGGTCTGTACGTCCACCCAAATAAGTACCATCCCAAACACAGACACTGCCTCCTCCGTACGAATCTCTTTCACGAACGTTTGATGGATGATAGCGTATTCCATGTTCTCTCCAAATCAAAAAATACCTACTATCGCTTTGGAGGCTAAACTGGAACTCATTTGTGACGAGGACACGCCTCCATTAATCAGCCGTCCAGTGGATATGTTGTCGTGCCCACCTTAAACGTTCCCTCCCGTGGCATGAGGTGAGCGGCACACAAATGTCTGGTCGCATCGCGTAAAGACCACCTTCATGAAGCTTTCTACGCACAGTAGACGTTGATACCAACCTTCCAGTGGCTGCAACAAGGGAGGCTCTAAGATGAGAGGAGGTTGCTGTACTATTTCTTCGTAGACATAACCTCAAATATCGGTCATCGGTGCTTGTCGTAGCTCTTTCCCGTCTTTGCCTAAACTTTCTGGAGACCGAACCAATTGTTTCAAATTGTTTCCACAGCCTATGAACAGTAGAAGAACTCAGATTTAGCCATCTGGCCACCTCTGTCTGACTTTGGCCTACATCCAATCTTCCAGTATCTCTATATCGCAGTTATGCGGACAAATGATACATCGGGGTCATACTAATGAATTGGAAATCTCAGTTTTCTTATCTCATAATCACAGCGACACCAGCAGCCGTACTCTCTAGCATGCATGTTTATGCTCCGCACAGATGACGCAATCCGATTGCAGCGCCACTAATTTGATTTTTTAAATTTTAATCAACATCTTTTAGTTAACAACATATCCAAATTTCATACGGATAGGTTGATTTTTGAACGAGTTATCGCTCTTTTTGTGATTTTTCCTTAATTTTTGGAAACCAGTGTATTTTAGATCATCATCTTATTTAAGGTGATTGTCAGATTTGGAACTAGGGAAATTTTTTAAAGTTGCATGGTGCATATTTTTGCTTTCAACAACATCGAATGAAAACTTTATTTACTCCAAATTTTGCTCCAGAATTCCTATGCTGAAAAGTGGAAATTTCCAGACCATTATGGTTACATTTCGATAAAATCGCATTACATTAATTCAAATCACCTGACATTCACGATGTCAAAAATACTTGGACCTTTCTTTTCCAAGGAAGTTCTTTTAAGAATCAACAGTGCGGGCAAAACATACGTCGGAACGAGTAAAACATGAGATTAAATACAGTTTTTGACATATATCTTAATATTTTCTTTCAACTTTAATACTAGAATGACGGTGAGGGGCCATTTTGGCCCCAGCCCTATGGATATATTTCGGCTCGAACCAGAAATTTTTTTATTAAAATAAGTTTAAAAGATGCAAAGGAAAAAAGTTGCTAATTAAATAACTTAAACAGTTTTAATTCAAAATTCTGGTATGAAATATTTTTATAAAACTTGAGTAAAAATTCCTGTCTTTCTAGTGTTAAGCTATGGAACAAATAACACTTTTAAAATCGATTATCGACTAAACTTTTCAACGCGTCATATATGTCATACAGAATTTTTGTTCCGACACATTCTAAAATAGCATTATGATTATACCAATTTAAAGCCAGATTCTTAAAAATAACTTGCCTCGTGACTAAGAATTAATTGTGTAATACGAAAAATTTAGAAACAATCATCACAATTCAATTGAGATTTAATCTTCCACTGCAAATGGAAATAAACTCAAACTTGTTTAATTGCTTTCAGATTTCTTCCTTTATTGTTTATGCTTGATATTATGTAACGTTATTGTCAGAAAAAACAGCAAATAAACTTAATGTCTTTTAAAGTACTAATTAATATTATTTGTTCAGAGACATGTAGTTTATTGTGACGTTTTAAATATCCCAAACAACCACTTCATGTTTAGATAATTATGTTTTGTATTTGATATACAAAAGGAAAGGAAAAAGGTAAGAAAATGTTTGCTTTGAGTACAGAAATTCAACAAAATAATAACAAATAAAATGCGAATGACGTAATGTAATATTAAACATCTGAAACAAGCAGTCTAGACAGAACTCAAAATAAAATAATTTCAGAATCTAAAGTTTACAAAATTAAAACATTAAAAAAATTACATGCACTTTTCAAAAGTACATTCAGTTTTAATTTTTGTTAAATAACTCACGCGAAACTTTAAATATAATTCACAAAATTTCAATTCAGAATTAATTGTATGCTATTATTATTGGGTGCTAATACAAATTATTTAATTCGTTTTAGATTTTGTACTGTATGGTTTCTGCTTGATATCTAGCATCGCTTTAATCGGAAAATCAAACAAATAAATCTGATGTCATTTGTTGCAATTATTAATGTTATGTATTCCTTTGCTAGTATTTTTTAAAAGACAAATAGATTTTCGGAAGTTTTAAATGCTATTAAGGTGATTAAACATCTTCGAAATTCGACGATCTCCCAAAATTTGGAGGTTGTTGTTTGGTTATTAAGTTATTTAAATTTAATACATTTTCTAAATTTATTTCTTCTATTTCCTGTAAATGGCTTTAATCAAAAGATATCTATTTTATTTCTCACCTAAGTGCAATTTTTATCTCTGCTAAAATACTCTTTCATCTACATGACTAATGGTCGTTTATAATTCTATAATCGGCATTTCTCTTGCGGTATGCACAATTAAAATGAACATCTGCGGGCAGCTGTCTGGCAACTTGCAATAAACAAAAAAGCGCATTAATAAATGTATTTTTTCGCCTACAAGATAGAGTTTGTTAGATCTATAAGAAGCTTTATACTCCCTTCTGTAAACAATGCTCGGACTGCCTTTTACTGCTTCTCAACTTAATAAATGTTCAATTATAGCACCACCTTGGAAGTTTTCATTTTCAAAATTTAATGGTGCTGGCTGCCTAACTCATAAATTGTAGCTTGACATTTTGGCTCAAAACATGTGCACCATTGGCGGTCTAACTATAATCGACTGAGCGGAGTTCACCTCCAATCTTCAGACTGTAAGGTTCTAATAATGTTTGCGTCGGAGACCACCCCACCTCACTTTTTGTCTCTCTTTCTTAGATAAATCATTTATCCATGGAGATTTTGCATTTTTGCTAGACTTATTCCTGATTGTTTCCATCGGGGATTATTATTTTACAGCGCCATCCATGATACTAATCAAATCACGAGCAAAGCTTTGACTTTTATGTAAAAAAAAGGTGTTCAGCTCAGTTCATTAAAGTGATATCCATACATCAGCAACACCATACCTGCAGTTTTTGATTAAAAAAATATATTACTTTTTATGATAGTGATAAATTTGCGAAGCAAAAATATATAAAGATATATATTTTAAAGTTATTAAAGATTTAAAAAAGAACCGTTATAAAACCTTTATATAATCCCTCTAAATGTAGCAAACAAAACATATATGTTGAGAATATTATGTCTTGTATTTGGTACAGAGACGAAAAACAAAAAGAAACGAAAGTGCTTGCATACACAAATTCAATTATTAACTTAATAAATAAAAATGATGTAACGTAAAATTAATTATCGAAAAGAAGTAGTTCAATATTAAAAAATGACAGGTTTTAAAGAGAGCTACCTACTTGTTTTCTATCTATTATAATGGTATACATATATTAATATATATATATATATATGTGTGTGTGTAAATATTGCAAGATACACGTATTAATAATAATAGAAATAATCGTAATAATATAGATATCTATACATTGATAAAATATTTTGACTTTCAATTCCTATTATAAAAGATGTGAGACATTTTAGAAAAAAAAAAACAAAAAAACAATCGCAGTTCATTTGATAATTATGGAAACTAAACGGAACTGCTATTTCAAAAACTAAAAAAAACACAAACTTGTTTAATTGATTTAACATTTCGTATTTTACTGTTTCTGCTTGACATCAAGCACGGTTTTAGTCGAAAGAAACTGAGAAAGAAATCGGATGTGATTTGAAATAGTAATTAATCTTGCTTATTTATTTGCTTGAATTTGTTTAGAAGTAAATAGTTAATTCTGAAGTTTTCAATGTCACAAACACACAAAACATGTTTAGATTACTAAGTTTCGTATTTCGTGAGGGGTTCAGAATTAAAAATGGATTAAGTCCATAAAACATTATCCTGAGATAATTAGAGTTAAAGTGAATGGAATCTCGTGCTCATGAGAATCGTTGGGGATTATCACATTTCGTTGTTTACATTTTGAAAATATGACTAGGTTCATTATAGCATAGAGTAAATTATTTTCTAGGTACTGGAACCAAATAAGGCCACGTTAAGGTCTCAAATCGCAATTTAGTGTGTTGCATCAGAATTAACATTTTATATATTGTGGGCTGTAACTGTTATGCATATTTTTACAATATTAAATCATCTATACTCTTGTCTCTTTTTAATTGTGGCCAGAATAGTTCCAAACAAAAAAAAAATAAATTGGATTTATTAGAAGTATGTGTTTTAAATGAGGCCACAAATTTCTAAATACGTGTGAAAACGATGATTATCCAAAATTTCGAGGAAATCACAGTTCAACAGGTTTGGAGAGCAATTAGTGATAAAATATCAGGTAACCAAAAAAAGTTCTGTCCGTTTTAGATGAAAGAAAACAAACAGCAAAATGTAAGGAAATTTATACATCATATTTATACAATTTATTCATCAAAATAACATTTTCCCAACGGGGAACAAGCTTATAAATTGTATTTTTATAAAAGTCACGATCTTTAGGGTTGAAAAAGTTCTGTAACTCTGTTGCCATAGCCTCTCGACTGCTGAACTGTCAATTGCGCAGACGATTATCCAGGCTTAAAAATTGGTGATAGTCAGAAGGGCTAATGTTAGGGGAATAAGGAGGGTGCAAAATTGGTTCCCACCCAAGGGTTTGAATTGAGTCAGAGTTGACACGGGCACATGCAGGCTAGCATTATGCTGTAGGAAAAGAGCGTCTTTACGGTTCACCAAAGCTGACTGTTTTTTTTTTTAACCGGACGGAGTTGGTCACTATAGACATTCGCAGTAATCGTCTGATCAGATGGTCACAGTTCATAGTGAACAATTCTATTTGCTGTCCACCATACGCACAATAACACCTTTTGCTTATGGATCTTGAGTTTGGTGGTCTGTGGCACAGAATCAGTCGCTGACAACCAATGATGCGATCTTTTGGGATTGCTGTACAGCAGACAGATTAATACACGGGAAAGAAATGGTTCCGTTTGATGGCGAAGCAGCAACCCCAGTTAAATGTTCTGGCACTTGAAATTCTGAACAGGTGTCAATTGATGAGGTATGCATTTGCTTAGCTTGCACACTTGCGCCAGACAATGTAAATGTAAACGGATAGTTTTATCACTGACGGCGAACTTTTCTGCTAGCATCTCACACGTTTGAGCGGAATCTTCTTCGACTGCAGCCTTTAATTCCTCATCATTAATGAGATATGGCCGCCCTGTTCGCGGCGCGTCTTTCAGCGTGTCAAAGCCGGCAGCAAATTTCCTAAACCACCTTTGGGTGGTGCGAATGCTGACACAACCTTCTACGAAAGATTGGAATATTTTTTGAGCCGTATGCACAGCATTTGTTTCAAGTTTAAACTCATACAACACACAAGCACGAATTATAGAGTTTGGAGCACTCCTGTTCACGTCTATTTTTCTACTGTTACGAGATAACTTTTCCAATTCTCTTTATATACGATGACTCTGCATTACATCTTGATTAACATATTTCGGCAATTGTAGCGCCGTTCATTATGCACTGTGTGTAGCATTCTTTAATGTTTTTCGTTTCATAAGAACGACAGAATTCTTTTGGTTACCTGATAATTTATTAAATAATATGAATTAATATTCCAATGATCATGAGAAGTCAATCATTAAAATTATTTAAATATTTTCATCATATCAGAACTTCTCTGTCTTAAACAGAGCCAAGATAAACACGTGTAGCTTTTTTGGTTACAGAGTTAGAACTGATCTTTTTAATAGATACTTATTATAAAAATAAATAACAATCAAAATAAAATTACAAAACGCTGGTTTCAAAATCATCTGCAATTACTCTAATTCCAATATCATAAAACACATTAAATTAGCAATAAAGTACATAAATCTTCATTTAAATGACATCAAGTAAATATAAAACTACTAAATCTAATTTAAGGATCACAAAATCAATGTAAAACTGATAAAATTATATCAAGATATCCCAAAGTCGTTAAATTACTAATAAATCATCATTAATATTCCAAAATTATTATAAAAGCTAATAAATCTATATTAATTGACCTTCAAATCATTATGATACTCATAAATACTCATTAAGAGCCAGGAATGTAAATAAATTAGACCTTCTGTCATGATCAATCAGTCAGTTTTATAATGTCATGTTTCATAATGTAAACAATAAACAGACTAACTATTATTTTAACACAATCAAACCGATTGGCAAAGTTATCATACGAATTTGAATATTTCCAACTGAGCGAAAAAATGCCCAGGCTGGGAATCGAACCCAGATCCTTGGCTTACAAGGCCAATGCTTTTCCGTTTAAGCTAACTGGGGCGACAACCAGCCGGCATATTTCGCTCCGAAAACCTTATTGGTAGAACATCTGGTCTGTCATGTAGACAGGTTTTCTGAGCGAAATATGCCGGCTGGTTGTCGCCCCAGTTAGCTTAAACGGAAAAGCATTGGCCTTGTAAGCCAAGGATCTGGGTTCGATTCCCAGCCTGGGCATTTTTTCGCTCAGTTGGGAATAAACAGACTGTTTTTTTCATGCAATAAGTTATCATTAGAATTAGATTATAAACAATAAATTGGATTACTTCTTCAAGGGCATTTACACCGAAACAACGTGATTTAACTCTGACAGATATTTTGTAGTTATTACACCAAGGAAGGACAAAATAAAGATCTACAGAATGATGTATTACAATATTCTGTAGCTGCTGTATTTAAGGTTCGAGCAGCTAAAATTGCTTATTCCATTTGCCTTTGCTCTATTGAGTATTTTTTATCACCACTTTGATAGATTCCATAGTTTTCTACAAATATTTACAGAAAATATTTAATTAGCCTTTATAATGAGTATATATGATGGAAATGAAGTGCTCCTTAATAAAACAAGGAATTATTCTGCCTTGCCTTGATTAGAGATTTTTGTTTTTCATATATTTTACTTTGAAAATCAAATGTAATTAAAAAGGCAGAATATTTCAATATGCATTCTAAAAGATCTTTAAAATATCTCCAACATCATGCAAAGATTGTGAAATTCATTTCAAAAATTTACGCTGATCTCATATTTTTTTTTAATGTATAGTTTACTTACTCTTTTTAAAAATCTGCGGGTTGAAAGGTTGAGTGGTTCTTCAATGGCGACGAAACCGGTATCGGTTATGGTTGAAACTATGCGCACATGACAAGATTACATAAACTATCAGTTATATGCTGTCATTTGTTAGCTCGAGAGTGTTGCCTACTGCTGATGGTCCTATTTGGAGCATGACCTTATTTGGTAGAAGCACCTTTGAAGAAAATTTAAAACTTAAAATTTAACCGGATTTGATTAACTTTGAATCTGAACGTCTCTTACAGTGAAGAAAAAGTAAAAGATATTGCTTTGAATACGCAAATTGCTCATTTGTGTTTGTACAGGTAACGTAAATTCCCGAGATCCGTGAGAAAAATAGGCCACCGCTACTATAAGTTTTAGAGAATTTTATGGTAAGAATACTTTTTCGAAAAATTCCCAGTTTAAATTCTATTTTTCTCTAAAATAGGAATGAAAAAAATGAACTGCTCAAAACTGCAAATTTATAAATTTATTCCGGTTTAAAATAGTATATTTAAAAGTTCAGGGTTGATACAAACATTTCTATGAAAAATGTCATGTAAAAATCATGTAACATGTGAAATGCAATACAAAGGCGCCATTTTTTTTTCTCGTGGGGGGGGGGGGGGATTTTCTTTGAAGAGGGGTTTTTATTTTTTTATTATTATCTTTTAATAATTGTGCGTAGCTTCTCAGATACGCACAATTTGATACAGTTTCGTGCTGACACATGTATGTAAAATTAGCAAAAATACTCATTAACGATAAATGTTTCTCATTTTGAGAAAGTTACAATGGCAAGGCAAGAGCAATAGCAATAGCTGTCTATAATTTATCATTTCTGTGCTAAAAGTATTTCTTTAATGCTAATGTTTCTATTTTATTCAGTTCGGACTATTTATTTTCGCTTTTGTGAGATTTCAGAAAAGAAAAAAAAATCTAGCCCATGATGACTGATACAAACTGAAATATAAAGCTCTTTGGGGAGAGATCCTCGCCCTCTCGCTAGCCTCTCCCAATTGGCGTCCCTGATGCAGAACCTGAGCCTAAGTTGATGTCAAAATTTACGTTAAGTTTCTTTCTGTAGTTTGTCAAACCATGCAGTCAAACAAACATGCGCTGGTTATCATCTAAATAATAGTTTGCAGAAAAATCACAAATAGTGTAAGTCTATTAATTAAATGAAAGAAAAACAAAAATTTCCCTTTTTTATGTCAATACATACATGGAGATAAGTAGGAAACACATACAACTTGGCTTTTTGGGTCTCTGAGCACGTACCATAGATGTCGTATGAAACATGCGGTTGAGTTCATAAATAAATACAGATATCTAAGTAAAGTGGCTTCAGAATACGCAAGTGTACTTTAATTTTAAAAAGTTTTCCTGTGATTAAGTGAAACGGAAATAGAAGAACGGAATGTAAAATTTTATCGTTAAAATTTGTAAGAAAATCGAGGCTAACAAAAAACACAGGCTGCCGCGGTACATCCCACGTGTCTTTTTTTACAGACCGCTAGAGTGACGTGGTTCTCTTTTCGCACACCTTCAATGGGGCATTCGAGCATCAAGTGACTCCAGCGGTCTGTAAAAAAAGATACGTTCAATGCACCGCGGTAGCCTGTATTTCTCGTTAGCCTCGTAAGAAAATGATATGACGTATATAATTAAGAATTACTTACGATGATTGCAACCGTCGATAATTTTAATTTCACCAAAAAAAACTTTACATGTATAGAAATTTGAGTCACGAAAGAATATTAATTACTTAGACTGCAAACAATTTGAATAAAAGCGTAACTTTAAGAATTTCCGGGCGTTTAGGTTTCGTCTAATTGTCTTTTGAAACGAATTTCATTTTCTTCAGTCTGTAGCTATCTCATCTCACATGATCAGTATAAAGCGAGTTACTAGCTTAGAGTAACTGGCTTGGCCTTTTGCTTGACGCTAACGTTCTCGTCTCCTGATCATGAGATCCCTAGTTCAAATCCCATCGGCGCCACTCTCTATAAAATTGTGACCCGGACGTGATTCACTCACTCTCCTCATTGGCGACCCGGACAAACACGCAACAACCTTCAGCAACAATCATCTCCTCTCATAATCAACAGATGGCTGCACTAAATAAATCACCCCCTGCAACCAAAGCCTGTGAAATGCTCACAGCACAAAGCCTGTCCTCACAAGCATCACATATGCGTACGACTGCATCATTCATGAGTGCATATCGCTGGTCAGACGTCAGCAATACGTCTTTCTCACTGGGGATGGAGTGTGTAGCGATCTCATCTCACATGATCAGTATAAAGTGAGCCACTAGCTCAGAGTAACTGGCTTGGCCTTTTGATCGACGCCAACGTTCTCGCCTCCTGATCATGAAATCCCTAGTTCAAGTCCCATCGGCGCCACTCTTTATAAATCTATATAAGTTTGAACGGGTAGAGTATAAAGCGTGAAAATCCAACGTTTTACTAATGTAGTGATTATTTATATTCTCGCATGCATAAGGTAGACATATAAATCCAAAATACACTTTCTCGTCTTGTCATTTGGATTCAACTCTTGTCTAGAATTTATTTTTTAAATCGAAAAAGTAGGTTTATATTTCACAGTTTTATAACGTTATTTAAACTGCGTAAAAAAAATATAATGTATATTTCTTAAAATGATTTTCATAATTAATTATCATAGCTAACATTTTGGAAAATTATTTATCTTAGTAACATGATAAAATGAGATGTATAGTTAGCTTGGATAATTCGAAATCTTCGAATATTTCGCGCTATCGATCATGTATTCGAATATAATAGTGTACATATATATATATATATATATATATATATATATATATATATATATATAGATAGATAGATAGATAGATAGATAGATAGATATAGATAGTTAGATAAATTATACTATATAAATAAGAAAACAATGAGTGAGAAAGAATATTACCCAGACTTAAACTGCAAACTTTTCGAGTAAAGGTAACTAACTAGTAAATGACTTTGAGAATTTCAAGTCGCATACATTTAAGTTTGTGTAATTGTTTTCTAAAATGAATCTGGTTTTCTGAAATTCGATTAGCATTGTGAATGGTCAGAGTTTCTAATGAGAAATTTCAACATTTTGCTAATGCAGCGCTCATTCATTTTCACGGATGCATCAAATAGATAAAACTAACCTAAAAGTTAAGCTTCTTCGTGTTGTAAAGAATGTCGTTTGAATTCAAAGTTCATCTAAAGTTTGGTTGATAAATCGAGATAGTAGGTTTATAGTAGTGATGGGCGACGGTCGATAATTGAACATTAGAGAACAATCACCATCATAGAAATTAGTAATCGATACAGTCATCGATTAACTTCCAAAATCTACACGAAATTATCTGAACGGGAAATTTACAACCACAATGGAAAAATTTAGCGATCATTATGACAGAAAATGTTATCCCAATAAAGGGCGTACAATCAGAATAATATTCTTTTAGAAGAATTTTAATAGTAGGATAATGTTAGCATTGTTGTCATTTTTCGTAGAAAATGAGTCTGACTGGGGTGGATCACTTTAGTAAAGCACTTTAGTAAGTTTTTAGTGAGACAGTCTTTTTAATAAGAAAGTTTAGTAAATAATTTACAGTTTTAGTGTGTTCACGTGCCGAAAAGTTTTGCTTTAAGCTCGTGATTATTAAAAACCATCGCATTTGGTTTTACCATTAGATAAATTTACATCGTGAAAAACGCTTTACTTTTCGTGAAAAGTAAAAGCGCATCTCAGTTTTTGCTTAATTCTGGCTTCATTTTCTCTGGACACAGCTCAGAGATTTGGGTCGAGCAATCAATTTCGGCAGTAGGGGCTTTTGCCATTACTGTGATCAATTGATCACAGTCACTTTAAGAGATTTAAAAGTTGCACCTAACATACACATTCAGCATTCGATTGCGGCAAGTGTGGGGAGGAGATCAGACTTACTGTGATAATGGTTCAATTGTAATTTTTACATAGTCTTTTATAACCTTTTTCAGTCTTTGTTAGCACAGAGGATTGAGTCATTGCCTGAGAAGTATATGTTCCCCAGTTCAGTAGGGCCTTCGGTTTCCAGTTTCGGAACTGGAGGCAATTATTAGAGATCCTTAGTGTTCTTCGGGGCCGTTTTTGTTCCATTTCTCGGCTGCCTCTCTCTTAGACCTATAGCTTTTCTTTTTCATCTCGCCCACATTGTTTCCCCCCACGTCTTTATCTCCCCCTATTTTCATTTTTCGACTCATATTATCTTAGTTTCCGGGTTTTTGTTTTCTTCGGCCCCTTTTTCGACTTCCCCATCTTTGCAGTTCACCTTTTCCCCATCTTATAAACCATGGGGGTATATTCATATACTTTAGGACAGTGTCGAAGTTTCGGGGTAAATTGCGCTTTATGACCATTTGGAACATAAAATCTCAAATCTCCCGGGAGGGTGGCACATTTTATTGCTCCGGATGGAATGTCCCCCCTGGCCATCCCCTGAATACAACACTGGTTTAGGATCAACCTTTTCTTTTCTTTTTTACTCATTCGACTGGACACATAGTTTTTGAGATACTAGAGGGCTTTTGCTCCTTATTTCCCATTTTGTCCTCCCTCCATTCCCTTAAGTTTTTTATAAGATTCCTAATTTTAAGACACAGGATCCAAAGTCTTGACTTTGATATAATGTTTGGGATGATCAGAAACTTCTCATACACTTTGTCGGTTGGTGCTACCGTTAAGTAGAGGCGCTTTACTGTCTACATACGGTTTTTTGTGAATATCACGTCTCCAAACCATCCGATTCTTTACCTTTTTTCGATATTGCACTTCATATCTATCTATTTCTAGACTTCTATCTTTTTTCTCCTAGAGTGTAAAGAGTTTATTGAGAATGTAGGTTGTATGTAATGATAAAACAAATGGTTAGAGCCGCAAATGTTTGAAGCAATCACGAGTCCACAAGTAAAACATTTTGGTATGGAAACATAGTGAAACTTTAAATAATTTATTAAATTGCTTACTGATATGACTATCTTTCTACAAACCTTACTAAAATGCATTACTAAAATGAACCGTCCGATGCCAACTTCTTTTCTATAAAATACGACAGCATTACTTTACCAACATTATCCGGTATTTAAAATTCTTTTAAAAGAACTTCACAAGTTCTAATTGTAAAATAATCCTGCAATCGCCTGTCATTATGATAACTTTTTCCGGTCGGGTAATTGTTAAATTTTCCCAATGTGTTTTTCAGTCTTTCTGTGAGACAATTGTTTATAGAACACCTTCAGTGTAGAATTTGTAACTCTCTCAAATTTTATTTTCTACGATCACGAATGTTCTCGATCGTTGAATTATGGAAAATAGGCCATAACTATTTTTATTCACACTTTTCCATGCGTATCGACATAATATTAATTAGATTTATCATATATTATTTTTTAATGAATAATTTTTGCGAAAGTTTCGTACGAATGAAACGAATCACAGTAGAAATAAATATTTATTCAATTGTTTTCTATACTGTTAATGCTGTAGGTAATAGTAAATTATTGACGAATATTTAAAAAATAATTTTACCGCACATAGTACAAAGCACACTTGCATTTAAATCTACGTTGCACAAAGATAAATAGGAAACAAATGACATTTATCTGCATATTCTTCTTTTATCGAATTAAAGGTTAAATAAACGCGACTTAGTTTAGTATAACTTTCTTCGTGTTCGGAGTTCCAAATAGTATTTACTTTATCGGAAATACTTCCAGTTGAAAAATAATTGTATTGAATATAAGCCCAGGCTTTCTGATTTTGTGCAATTCTATTTTTTGTTTTTGTTCATTTCGTACGAAACAGAAGTTTATATAATTCTAGACAGTATTTTGAGAAAATATTTTGAAAAAATATTACACAGAAAAATGTAATGCATGCCGAATTTTGATGCAATATATTTTCCAATTTTCTAAAGCATTACAATTTAATTTTTTGCCATTAAATTCGATTCTTTTCAACGATCCATTTAAAATACTTTTCGGAGAATTTTTATTGCAAATTTGTATAATTATTTCTGTTAGATAGTTTCTGCTGCGAGCGTTGGATTTAAAAATGTTACTAAAAACAAACTCCACGCTTTGTCTATGAGTAATAATTGAACACAACGTGAAAATAAAATGTATATCTGTAGAGCAAAACAAAGAATAGAAAAAGGATAGAAAACTTTAATGGAAAGCAAAGAATATAAAATGGAAGATGTCGACAACTCTGCTAAATGTGCACAACCAATCGAATGCGTTAATCGCAAAACTGCATACATATTAAGCGTACAATGTTAATGCTGGAATCTAGCGTAAATTGACACAGCTGCGCCATCTTGTAAAAGAGGTTTATAAGGCAAATTTAGTATTTTTATTATGACGTCATACATAACAGAATATCTACTATCTGCGCATCTCTTACGCATATTTTCTGAATATTTATTCACTTATCGAAGATGAATCTTGTTTACCTGATTTATTGCAAAATATTTTTGTTACAGTTTGTTTTGATAAAAATATGTACATAAAAAGTAGTCACGATATCATTTTAATTTCGGGAGAAAAAGTACTAATTCTACGAAAACATCATTGTCTTTTGCCCTGAAACTAAAATGACATCGCGACTATTATTTAAATACGCATATATTTATCAAACACAAGCTGTAACAATAATATTTTGCAACAAATCTGTTAAACAAGATTCATCTTCTGTGAGTGAGTAACAATTTGGAATTCGTGTCTGAATCATTAACAAGGAATCTCTAAATGGCTTTCTCTGTTTCAAAAAGTAATCTAATCTGGCGATTTTAGGAAAATTATTGAAGGTATTGTCTAGAATCGCAAAATATTTAAACAAATAAATGAGCAATACTTGCTCGTTTAATAGTACAACATTTAATGTATGCATTTTAAATTAAAGTGATTCCAAATATAAAATGAAATGAGTTTTAAATTAAATGAATGAAATATTTGTAAGTTAAATTACATGAGTGCAATACAATCAAGAGAAATTTGAAACTTATCGTCTGCGCTCGATAAATAAAAAAATGACTTAAAATTGAATATTTTATTTATAATTAAATTCTACACATGTTCTAAACATTCCTTTAGAACAGATTCGTCTAAACGTTCTATTCTCATCGGGAATACAACCGTGTATATCATTTTTGTATAAATTTGGCACATCAAGAATTAAGTAAAAAATGAGACTACAAATTTCTATATTTACATGTTAAGTACTTACTAATTTTTGTGTGTCATTTTCCATTACATTAAAAAAACATAATTAAAATCGAGCGTATTTAAATCAGCAATATTTGATAATATAGATTTAATAATATTTTACCTTTTTTTGTAAATTAAAATAAAAACACATAGCTAACTTTTTTTACTCTTTGGAAAAAGACAGAGATGAATTCCATTAAAAAAGAATTTTCTTACGATTTCAAAAACTAGCTATTCGATGGCCAAAATTTTGACATTTTAACAAATAATATTACTTCTAAAAAAAAAACTATTTTTATTTAAATTATTAACTATAACAAAAAAATTAAATAATAACGAATAAAAATTAATAGAATGATCTATATTGTCTGAATATAAATACATCAAACAAACAAAAATACGACGTTTACACTTGCGCAGTTGTTTTATTGATCTACAATTAATAGGTTATCCACAAAGAAGATAACAGTTAGGTATGTTCCTGTAGTTCAACCCTGTCCGCTACGTGCCGTGTGACCTTGATTGATGAGATCTTGCCTTTAATCTTGCGGTTACCTCTCCGATTTAAGATAGGATGCTTATTTGTATCCTGCTTTCGTTAGTCATCTATACTGGTTTTTAAAAAGACCGACCCCCACCACAGAAAATCCGAAAGGTTCGAACATTCAGAGAATTGAGGACAAGATGAGTAGAAAAGCAAGAAAAACTCTATTTAAGAGGATGGCCGAACCAGAGATGTTGGAGCTTCACCAATAATGGGAAGCCCACTTAGAAAGATAAAATAAGTATAGGAAAGAGTAAAAACAAGTGAGTAAGTGTGATTACAGATCACACAGAGGGTGTCGTTTAATATTCCTTTCAGAAAAAGTTAGAAAAGTACACCCCGGGTGAAAAGGGTGGATTTAGAAAAATTGCTAAAAATACAGAAGTTAGATGCAAAAATTCACATCTCCAACTTAATTAAGGGCTGAGTTAGAAAAATTGCTTAAAATAAACAAGTTAGAACCCAGAGGGGGTAAATATAAGACTTTATTAAAATTTTATGATTTGTCATTTGATGTGAGGTGTTCAGCTATAAGTATACAAAATTTCAAGTCTGCAACTTAATTAGGGGCTCAATTAGAAGAAAAAAGCTTAAAATACACAAGTTAGAGCCCAGGGGGCGGTAAATATAAGACTTTATCACAATTTTATGATTTGTCGTTTAATGTAAGGTTTTCAGCTATAAGAATCCAAAATTTGAAGTCTCCAACATATATAGTTTCTGAGAACGGGCTCTGTGACGGACAGACAGACAGAAGAGTGAGACGAATAGGGTTTCGTCGGATGAACGAAACCCCAAAAAAGGGGTTTACGCAGTTTACATACAGCCGAATGGAGCTGTTTGAAAAATACGCAATATTTTTTTTATAGTATTAATTTTCCTCGATGGGCATCCTAGAATAAAAAGAGAAATGAAATAGAGATGATACCGATATAAGATGAATATAACATTTTTATAAATGAATGATTAGGATTTAACAAAATGTACAAAAGTTGCAAAATCTAGTAGATAATTTCTGAACTGAGACAATAATAATAATTTTCTTAAAATCCCTGGAGTATTCTACAATAACATGTAAAAAAAAAAAAAATGATTTGAAACTTTGGAACACCTTAGATGAGATGTATGTTCTAGATTCACGGCCAAAAACTTCACTTTTACTAATTTTCTTAGTAAATATAATTGTTGTTTACGTTAATGGATAATAAGTGTTTCATTTACTCCGAAGTCTCTCCCATCTGCTCTTTTACTGTTACATTCAAGGAAACGCTTTACCATGAATAAGAAATTTTCATTGTAATAAAATTATTACTGATGTATGAAAAATGAAAACTATACTACATTTATGATGCTCTTTGCCTCTGTTACAATATCAACTGCATGCATTCATTTGAAGGAACAATATTACGGGGAAAAAATGAAATAATTTATATAAAATAAAAGCGTGTGTTTCCAGTCTTAAAACTTAAATATGTTTTGTACTATTTATATTTATATACATGTATTTTTTTTCCTCAGGGGTGACACTAAATTCTAAAAAAAAAAGAATTCTTGTTTTCTAGTTGATCTTTTATCTTTCTTTCTTTCTTTCTTTTTTTTAAAATCTTTTTTTGGTAAATCTGAAATTTACAAACCCAAAAGATGTAACTTAATATTGTTTTAGAAACGTTAAAAGTAATTCATTTAAGTATATGTAAATGGCTTATTTAGCGTGTGTATATAGGAAGCAGCGTATGTAAGCATGTCATTCACATCACTAGAAGATCTGACCCTTTCCATTTTCTTCTTCTATTCTTTTTTCTATGTCACTCTGCAAATAGTTTGTGAACAATTGAATTCGGGAGTATAGTTACTATATATTTCTTGATCCTCGAGTCAAAAACTTTTGAACGATACAACTCTCGTCAAAATTCAGAACTGACCGTTGGGGATTGCCTCTAGTTAGAAATTTATGCACAGAACATAAACATCGAACGTAAGCACATATTAAAAACTTTCCGAGACTTTTTTCAACCAAAAGAAAATTAGTTCTTTACATGGGCAGCGTAGAAATACGTATGGTGCTGCCGTCTACAGATGCAGCTGCATCAATTGACCAATTGAGAACAGTAGGTTTCACATCAGAGTCAGCTGGTGTTGTGTTTTTGTTGATAAACTAAACTAGTTGGATGTGCCAATCCCAAAGCTTTCTTCTATCTTATACATCTTAATATTTCAAAAACTAGTTACACATGTTAATACTTCAATATTATTAGTTCATTACTATACCAACTTTGATTTTCATCTTAAATTCCTGCTTCGGTCAATTAAATGAACTAAAAACGAGTTAATCTATATCATGATATTTGTTAAAATTAATAGTTTTTCCTTATTCTGTTGTTATCAGACGTTTGCGAATAGCCGGCTTAGCAGGAAGCGAGTTCCCGCATTTGCACGAGCCGCCGATGGACAATAGAACTACGAAAAATCAAAAAAGTATACAAAAATCGCTATCACAGAGCCCCTTTACCGCGTGATATTTCCAAATTCAAGGAGGACCTGTTGTCCAAAGCCAAAAACATGCACAGAAAATTTGGTTCAATTGTATGCATATTTTATACACTTTTCGATTGTACAATAAAGAAAATGGTACAGACATCGTAATTATAGCGCCCCCTTCCAGCGGAATTTTTCAAAATTCAAGGAGGACCTTCATGCCATAACCAAAAATAAACATAAAAACTAGTTGGATGTGCCAATCCCAAAACTTTCTTCTATCTTATACATCTTAATATTTCAAAACCTAGTTACACACGTTAATACTTCAATATTATTAGTTCAATACTATACCAACTTTGATTTTCATCTTAAATTTCTGCTCAAGTCAATTAAACGGACTAAAAACGAGTTAATCTATATCATGATATTTGTTAAAATTATTAATTTTTCCTTATTCTGTTGTTATCAGCTGTTTGCGAATAGCCGGCTCAGCAGGAAGCGAGTTCCCGCCGCTGCATGAGCCGCCGATGCACAATAGAACTACGAAAAATCAAGAAAAGTATACAAAAATCGCTAGCACGGAGCCCCTTTACCGCGCAATATTTCCAAATTCAAGGAGGACCTGTTGGCCAAAGCCAAAAACAAGCACAAACATTTTGGTTCAATTGTATGCATAATTTTATACGCTGTTCGATGGTACAATAATGAAAATGGCACAGAGATCGGAATTATAGCGACCCTTTCTTTCGGAATTTTTTCAAGTTCAGGGAGGACTTGTTTGCCATAGCCAGAAACATGCACAAAAAATTTGGTTCAATTATATGGATAACTTCATACACTTTTCGATGGTACAATAATGAAAATGGTACACACATCGCAATTATAGCGCCCCCTACCGGCAGAATTTTTCCAAATTCAGGGAGGACCTTCGTGACATGACCAAAAATAAACACATAAAATTTGGTTCAATTCTATGCATAACTTCATACACTTTTCGACGGTACAATATTCAAAATGACACAAAAATTGTACAAAAATCGCTATTACAGCGCCCTCTACGAGCGATGTTTTTACAAATTAAGGGAGGACCTCCTTGCCATAGCCAAGAACTTAAAAATTTTTTTTGGTTCAATTCTATGCGTAACTTCATACACTTTTCGATGGTACAATATTCAAAATCGCACAAAAATCGCTATTACAGCGCCCCCTAACGGCGAATTTTTTGCAAATTCAGGGAGGACCTGCTTGCCATATCCAAAAAATTTAATATAAAAAATTTGGTTTAATTCTATGCATAACTTCATACACTTTTGGACGGTAAAATATTCAAAATCGCACAAAAATCGCTATTACAGCGCCCCCTACAGGCGAATTTTTTCCAAATTCAGGGAGTACCTGCTTGTCATATCCAAAAACTTAAAATAAAAATTTGGTTCAATTCTATGCATAACTCCATACACTTTTGGATGGTACAATATTCAAAATCGCCCAAAAATTGTTATATCAGCGCCCCTTACCGGCGAATTTTTTCCAAATTCCGGGAGAGCCTGCTTGCCATAGCCTAAAACTTCTAATAAAATTTTGGTTTAATTCTATACATAACTTCATACACTTTTTGATGGTACAATGGCGACAGACAGACGGGCAGACGGACAGTCGGACGGACAGACAGGCGGACAGACGGACACACAGACAGACAGACATTTTCTATAAACATGTTTTTTGGAATCTATGACCCCTAAAACATGCAAATCCGTCGAAAACCGGAAGTCGAAAAAAATTTCGTTTACAATACTTTCTTCTATTGAAGATAGAAGAAAGTAAAAATGGCTCAATTCTATGCATAACTTCATACACTTTTCGATGGTACAA
Source organism: Maratus speciosus (assembly GCA_963932465.1). Taxonomy (NCBI): domain Eukaryota; kingdom Metazoa; phylum Arthropoda; class Arachnida; order Araneae; family Salticidae; genus Maratus; species Maratus speciosus. The sequence continues at coordinate 247,857,905 of OZ010792.1, forward strand.
TATTCAAAATGGCACAAAAATCGCTATTAAAGCGCCCCCTACCGGCGAATTTTCTCCAAATTAAGGAAGGACCTGCTTGCCATAGCAAGAACTTAAAATAAAAATTAGGTTCAATTCTATGCATAACTTCATGCCCTTTTGGATGGTACAATATACAAAACCGCACAAAAATCGCTGTTACAGCGCCCCCTACCAGCGAATTTTTTCCAAATTCAGGGAGGACCTGTTTGCCATATCCAAAAACTTAAAATAAAAATTTGGTTCAATTCTATGCATAACTTCATTCACTTTTGGATGGTACAATATTCAAAATCGCAGAAAAATCGCTATTACAGCGCCCCCTACCGGCGAATTTTTTCCAAATTCAGGGAGGACCTGTTTGCCATATCCAAAAACTTAAAATAAAAATTTGGTTCAATTCTATACATAACTTCATATACTTTTGGACGGTACAATATTCAAAATCACACAAAAATCGCTATTACAGCGCCCCCTACTGGCGAATTTTTTCCAAATTCAGGTAGGACCTACCTACCATAACCAAACACTTAAAATAAAAATTTGGTTCAATTCTATACATAACTTCATATACTTTTGGATGGTACAATATTCAAAAGCGCACAAAAATAGCTATTACAACGCCCCCTATCGGCGAATTTTTTCCAAATTCATGGAAGATCTGCTTGCCATAGCCAAAAACTTAAAATAAAAATTTGGTTTAGTTCTATGCATAACTTCATACACTTTTTGATGGTACAATGGCGACAGACAGACGGACAGACAGACATTTTCTATAAACACGTTTTTTGGGATCTCTGACCCCTAAAACATGTAAATCCGTCGAAAACCGGAAGTCGAAAAATATTTCGATTACAATATTTTCTTCTATTGAAGATAGAAGAAAGTAAAAAAAGTACTGAACGAATTTTGATGAAATTTAAATGGGACTAATTGAAGAGTATGCTCTTTCAAGTAAAAAAAAATCACAAGAGTCGGTCGTGTAGTTTTGGAGAAATCGGTGATCATATATAAAAAAACATACGCGTCGACCATCCTCTTTTTACTTTCTTCTATCTTCAATAGAAGAAAGTAATGTAATCGAAATTTTTTTCGACTTCCGGTTTTCGACGTATTTACATGTTTTAGGGGTCAGAGATCCCAAAAACGTGTTTATAGAAAATGTCTATCTGTCCGTGTGTCCGTCTGTCCGTCTGTCTGTCGCCATTGTACCATCAAAAAGTGTATGAAGTTATGCATAGAATTGAACCAAATTTTTATTTTAAGTTTTTGGATATGGCAGGTAGGTCCTCCCTGAATTTGGAAAAAATTCGAAGGTAGGGGGCGCTGTAATAGCGATTTTTGTGCGATTTTGAATATTGTATCGTCCAAAAGTATATGAAGTTATGTATAGAATTGAACCAAATTTTTATTTTAAGTTTTTGGATATAGCAGGTAGGTCCTCCCTGAATTTGGAAAAAATTCGCCGGTAGGGGGCGCTGTAATAGCGATTTTTGTGCGATTTTGAATATTGTACCATCGAAAAGTGTATGAAGTTATGCATAGAATTGAATCAAATTTTTATGTTAAGTTTTTAGCTTTGGCAGACAGGTCCTCCCTGAATTTGGAAAAAATTCGCCGGTAGGGGGCGCTGTAACAGCGATTTTTGTGTGGTTTTGAATATTGTACCATCCAAAAGTATATGAAGTTATGTATAGAATTGAACCAAATTTTTATTTTAAGTTTTTGGATATGGCAGGTAGGTTCTCCCTGAATAAGGAAAAAATTCGCCGTTAGGGGGCGCTGTAATAGCGATTTTTCTGCGATTTTGAATATTGTACCATCCAAAGGTGAATGAAGTTATGCATAGAATTGAACCAAATTTTTATTTTAAGTTTTTGGATATGGCAGACAGGTCCTCCCTGAATTTGGAAAAAATTCGCTGGTAGGGGGTGCTGTAACAGCGATTTTTGTGCGGTTTTGCATATTGTACCATCCAAAAGTGTATGAAGTTATGCATAGAATTGAACCAAATTTTTATTTTAAGTTCTTAGCTATGGCAAGCAGGTCCCTCCTTAATTTGGAAAAAAATCGCCGGTAGGGGGCGCTTTAATAGCGATTTTTGTGCCATTTTGAATATTGTACCATCGAAAAGTGTATGAAGTTATGCATAGAATTGAGCCAAATTTTTTATGTTTCTTTTTGGTTATGGCATGAAGGTCCTCCTTGAATTTGGAAAAATTCCGCTGGAAGGGGGCGCTATAATTACGATGTCTGTACCATTTTCTTTATTGTACAATCGAAAAGTGTATAAAATATGCATACAATTGAACCAAATTTTCTGTGCATGTTTTTGGCTTTGGGCAACAAGTCCTCCTTGAATTTGGAAATATCACGCGGTAAAGGGGCTCTGTGATAGCGATTTTTGTATACTTTTTTGATTTTTCGTAGTTCTATTGTCCATCGGCGGCTCGTGCAAATGCGGGAACTCACTTCCTGCTAAGCCGGCTATTCGCAAACGTCTGATAACAACAGAATAAGGAAAAACTATTAATTTTAACAAATATCATTATATAGATTAACTCGTTTTTAGTTCATTTAATTGACCGAAGCAGGAATTTAAGATGAAAATCAAAGTATGTATAGTAATGAACTAATAATATTGAAGTATTAACATTTGTAACTAGTTTTTGAAATATTAAGATGTATAAGATAGAAGAAAGTTTTGTGATTGGCACATCCAACTAGTTTTTTAAGACATTAAAAATGAAAACATGTGGTTTTATCTTATGATAGTGATGCAAAAATTATTATAAAATCTTTAAAGTTAAACCCCGATAACATCTATAAATTTCATGACAATCTGATTATATTTACTCGAGTTAGAGCACGGATAGAAGGGCAGAGAAACTGAATTCATAAACACTTTTCAAATATGTTGGATCTTATACTTAAGATATATTGTTAAAAATGCTTAGACACTGAACACCACAATCTAGCAGGTACGATATTAACCCTTCACTGCACGACGTGCCACATCTGGCACATACCTAAAAACACTGTAATTCTTATTATGGGCCATGAATTTGACCAATATGATCTCTATTCCTGGTTAAGAAAAGTCCAAACAATAGAATAACACTTATTTTGTCCATGTGAGATGGCTGCGTTTGACAAAAAATTAGAATTTGTTCTGCGGAAACAAAAAAACAAACAAACAAAAAAAAAGATAAAAAAAAAACTAAAGGTAAAATTTACTTTCATTATTTTTACTGAATTCTTAAAAACATTAATATAAGAAAGTTGCAGAGTATTAAGCAGATAAAATTAATTAATTTAAGCTCATTTAGTTGTAAAATATAGCAATACAGTATTTTAAAAACCTAAATGTGTACATAGGGTACACGCTATAAAATATCAAATTTTAGCTGAAAATTTGAAATTTAATTTTTTTTTTACTATTTTTCCCATTATTAGACCGATATATAGATTTCAAATAATTTTTTTCATAAAAATAGAAAAAATTGCGCAGTGAAGGGTTAAGAGAAAATTAATAGTCTATTAAGAAGTCTACATTGTTCCATTGTTCCGAAAGAATGTTACTAAGGAAGTCTTCTTAAGAGGCATACTCAGAATATTTTGAAAAAGAAATGCTAATGATGCAATAAAGAAGGTACAAATATGTATGTAATAAAGAATTAGTCAAATTTAGCGGCTGAATTCGTGTAGACAGTCTGTAAAAAAGAAAAAAATATATTTTTGAATATTTGGCGCGAAAAGACGAACGTGCCACAGCATTTGGCGAGCAACATTTCCCCTTTCCAAAATCGTGTTTGCAGGTATTTTTCACCAAGATATGACTTGGCAGACCAGTTGCATTTCAATATGCGAAGCGAGTTTTAACTAATCTGGAAATTTTAGCCGTCATCTCGATTAGGTAATGGTCTGTGCAGCCGTCTTCCGCTCTACGTGAATTTAAGTAAAATTAAAGAAAATGAATCCCTACACTTTCATTATTTAATCAGAAAATTATTTTTGTTGTACTAAGTGAGATTAGATGTCTTTGAAATAATTTAAATAATTTTAAAAGGAAAAATTCCACGTAACTCAACTAAACCAAACCCGTCTTTTTTCGATATGAGTTAATGTTTCAATGTTTTCGTATTTTTAAAAAATAAATTAAAGTTTGATTAAAGAAGAAAAGAAAGAAGAATTATGCATACCTGATACTGCATACAGTGTCTTCACTTTTAAAAGCACTCTATAACAAGTATTTAGGAATATTAATCTTCTACGTAATTAAATATATAAAATCCAGCTATAAAGTTAGTATTAGAAAATTCTGGTTGCAGAGTGCTTACAAAAGCAAAGTCCGTCGGAACGTTGTGTAAATACTAAAGAAAATATAAATCTATAATTTAAGCTTTTTTCTATGCTAAATAAATGTCTGTCATTCCCATTATTCAGTTTTAATAAAAAAGTATTACAACTAATTAAATTTACAGTGCATATATATTTCTATATATATATATATAGCTTATAAAGCCCTTTTTATTGAAAAAAGCAACCGTAATTGTTTCGGAAATATCCTCTCATGTATTTTAAAAAAATAAAGTATTACTCTCTGGGGAAAGATAAAACATAGCATTTTAATGTAACGCGGGAAATCGTATACTTCTGAGTAAAATAAATTGTACTAAATCTCGAAGAAAAAACCGAAAACTTATCCATTAGGCCTTGATTATGAAACGCGTTTCCAACACTTACAGAATATTGTTAACCCCCTGACCGCCGAGCTAAAGGGCAAAATTGTAATGTTGTTTCCCCTGTAATTTTCTTAAAATGCTAAAAAAATAGGTTTTTTCTAACATGATATAATTTTTTTTTATTACGTATAGGCATATAAGCCTTGAGTGTATTAATAATAACTTAATTTTTAAACAAGTTGGAAATTGCTCGTCAAACGTGGCAAATGAGGTGCGTTCCTACTATAACAAGTTTTATAATTATTTTTTGCATCCCATATTGTACTGAATGTATAATTTTTTGCACTTCATAAAGTACATAGTCTTTAACATCATTAAAATGCACTACCAATAATTTTTTTTCCCATTCCCCGAACACTTTTGACTGTCCCTGTAATTAAACTATACATCCGATTTTCCTAAAATTTGAAACGGCTCGACAAAATTTTGCAACAATTATATCTTTAAAATTTCAGACCATTCGGAAGGCTGTAACATCATTAAAATGCACTTGCAATAATTTTTCCCATTGGCCGTAATGTAAAGAAAAACTTTTGACTGTCCCTGTAATTAAACTATACATCCGATTTTCATAAAATTTGAAATGGCTCGACAAAATTTTGCAGCAATTATATCTTTAAAATTTCAGACCATTCGGAAGGCTGTAACATCATTAAAATGCACTTGCAATAATTTTTCCCATTGGCCGTAATGTAAAGAAAAACTTTTGACTGTCCCTGTAATTAAACTATACATCCGATTTTCATAAAATTTGAAATGGCTCGACAAAATTTTGCAACAATCTTATATTTCAAATTTCAGACTATTCGGTTGGGTAGTTTTTGCTCTGTTATATGCGGACAGACAGACGGACGGACTGAACGACGACTATAGGTGCTACGTATTTATATAATTACGAACGCACCTAAAAAGGGGTTATATCGGTAGAGTTATACAAAATTAAATAATGCTTCTATTGCAGTGAAACCTACAGCTTAGTGAACGGATATATCAGTTCACGGCGGTGAGAAGGTTAAGGAATTTCCTTTTTCAATAAAATGACATTATATTCCTTAATAAATTATTTAAAAAACACATAACTCAGTAGAAATTCATTTGCATCGATTGTTGACCTTATCTGGTAATGCGTGTGAATTCTTTCATGCAGCCATGTATATGATCTATGGAATTTATAAACTCCACGTAATACATTGAAAATCAAATATGTTTTAAAATGCACACCACAGCAGGAAACGCACTTCCAGCAATTATCTTTCATAGTCAGTCTTGTAACGGAGTACTTTGCATGTCTCCTAAATGAACAATAAATGCAACGCACCCCGTCATCTATAGAAAACATGTCGCTGTAAACACAAGTGATCCTTTTATAATTTCAATACGTTTGAAGTAACATAATATCAATAAAATGCACAGCAAACAATTTTCCTCCATAGATCATAATGTGATGGAATTCGTTGTGCGTCTTTGTGAACGACTATAAATGCTACCCCTTCTATATACTCGAGCAAAAAGGTTATAGTTCACCTCAGTAATTCATATGACTCTCAAAATATTTGAAATATCATAACTTCAACAAAATGCACACATACACAGTTTACTCCATAGGGCATAATGTAGCGGATTTATGTAAACAATCTATAAATGTAAACAAATACTTCATTTTCAATACCAAACATTCTATATTAAACATCAATAACGTATAAAAATTACATGTAATCAGAGTATATTTAAGAAAGACAGACGGCAGACGGGCAAACCGAAGCCATAAACTCTTTTCAACTAAAGGGTGTTTCACGAAGGACCCCTAACTGTGAAAATAAATAACTCGGAAACGGTGACTAATAGAAACATGAAACTAGAGGTACAAAAACAAAAAAATCAGATAAAGAAACATCAAAATTTTAGTAACAAATTTGCCGATAGATCGCACTGCAGACGGCCTTACCACAAATAGGCTGTATCACATCAAAAGTGGTTCAAAATTAGCTCATTTCACACAACACACATGTCGCAAGCAAAGAATGTGTTTGTCAGTGACTCTGTGTAATGTGTCACCGGAAATCGACACAGAAGCTTGACAAATGATATCCTCCAACTCATGGACTATTAAAGGGTTTCTCATAAAAAAGACCCAATAATGCCTAAATCTCCAATTCTGTCTGTTAACGATACCATCCAGATGAAATTGGGCCTCGTCTGTAAACCATATTTGGCCGACATCAAAACCAGAACCATCATTCATGTCGAGCATCTCGTTAGCGAATTTCTCTCGTTATTGTTCAGCTCGAACTGGTATGGCGTGCCGGTATTAAATCTCGTACGGAAACATGTGTAATATTTTCCGCAGGATTCTGTACGTGCTCGATGACGTGATTCCGGATTCAGCTGCAAGTCCGCGGACAGATTTATTCGGAGGACGCTCAATAGCTGCACCAAGTGTCGTTGTATTTTCAGGTGTAACTACGAAGTAATTGGGATGCATATTTCCGACTAACGCATCGCCAGGTTGCCTGTCCGTTGAAATTTTTTGAATAGCTCGGGAATTGTTTTCTCATCTGGACCATTTTCGACTTGAAATCGCGTCTGAAAATTTCTTCATGGGACAGTAGGACTGTGATTTAATCGGTGGTACTCCAACATAACCAACACACGTTCCTCTGCGGACTACATCAGGAAATTCTTTCACTATACGCTAATAGCAGTCACATTTCAACGTCGAAATCTTCGACAACTGATCATTCTTGGCGCCCGAGTTGCCTTTATAGTCTTTATCAGTAATGCAGCGCTATCTATCGGAGCAATTTTTAACCAAGATTTTGATGTTTTTGTATCAGATTAATATTTTGTATCAGTTTTTATTGTTTTTATTAATAAACATATCACTGGTTTCATGCATCTATGACCGTTTCCAAGTTATTTCTTTTCAAAGTTCGAGATCCTTCGTGAGATACTTTGTGTGTTGGAAAGTGCTAAAACTACTAAGTTTTTATTTTGTTTACGTGAGTACAGGAGACAAAGGTATATTATAAGTGACGTGTGACATTTAAATCCTCTCAAATAAACTTTTGTGCTGTTTTTTACAAGTATGTTGGATGTGGAAAATAGGTAGTTTTCGTCAATAGGTTTCATCGTTTCACTTAAAACTAGATAATAGGTTACAATAACTTAATATTTTTTAACGTGTAACCACGGTATCGGTAGTTGGTAATATCTGCATTTGAAGGCATATTTGAAGGATGGGGAATATTTTTACAAATTTTGAGGATATGTTTATTCTTTAAGGTCATTTTTTGAACTTTTGAGTAATATTTTACATTGTCTATCTTTTCTGAAAGTTTTAAAATGTTTAAAAGTTTCTATTCTCAAAACGGAAACGAAAAATTAAACATTCTGAGAATACAAATTTTGCTTTTTTATTGATTCAAAAGAATTATTTTTAATGTAAATTTTTAATGACGAAACACTGAACTGCCTCTTTACTGAAGAAAAGGAAATTTTCATATTCCAGGTTTAGTATTCTCCTATTCTTTTATATCACGCATCATATACCTTTCTTCTCTTATCAACAAAATTAAGAAATATACCAACAACTAAAGCCTGAAAAAAATATAAACATGAGGAAATAGGCTAAATAATTCCTCTCATTGTTTATTGTAAATCAAAACTCTTTATGATTCCAACTTTCACTAGTGCAAGAATTATGCCATCTGTAAATCTAGTCTTTTTAGGTTATTTAGGATCAAAATTCATGTAACAAAATTTATCATTAATGTAAATTTATATATCTGATAAATTTATCGGTGACTAGATATAAGATTAAGTGTAAATTTAATTGAACAACCCATTAAAAAATGTTTTCAATAAAATTATGGTATGCAAAAATAGAACTTATTAAAATTTATTTAACATTCAATGACAAAATCCTTTTTGCACTTACAGTTTAGAGGCGATAACTTATTAAAATATTTTTTTTTGGAACCAAATCTGACAAATGAAAAAAAAAATCGCACTTTCCATTTTTAATACTATGTTTATTATAACAATTAACATTGGTTGATGCCTTACAATACGCTTTCAAATTAGTTACAATTGTATTAAAATTAACTGTTCACATAAATAATGAAATTCGTTTTTCTTTTCTTTTCTTTTCTTTTTTTCAGTAAATAATAATTCTAAAAGGAACTATTTTCCAACTCTCATTTTCTAAAAAAGCAGTAATGACAAAATGTAAAATAAAAATAAATAAAATAAAATTATTTGGCTAAAGAAAGAATTCTGGTGTCAGAATAAAAAGAAAAAAAAAACATCCAACCCCATGAGTATATCCAAGTTGAATCTATCTATATTATAAAGGACAAACATATCTGTGCGTAACGCATACGTCATTCTGCGAATGGCAACACTCTGAAATTTGAAATGAAATTTCGGTTTTGCAATTTTAGCTACTGCAAATTTTTAAACTTCTAAACATCACACAGTTTCAATTTTTACATCGTAATATAGGGGAAAAATGTACTTTTAAATGCAATTTGTTTGAAAGCTCTATCTCAATTTATTTGTGAGATATTAATTTTTTATAGTTTTTAGTACCAATTTTGTAATTGTGGCAACTGAAGTACACCATTTCTATTAAAAGTAAAGGGAAGAAAATAGTTATAGTTTATTTTTATTGACTATATCCTTATTGATGCCATTTTCACACTACAAATAAAAGTAACTTTTTTTCTTATAATTTTTGAACAGAAAATGACGTCAGCCATTAAAAAAAAAAAACAAAAAAAAACAAAAAAAAAAACAAAAAAAAAAAAAAAACATGCATTTTTCTTTATAAATCAGTTACATTTTTTACATTTCAACATTTCAACATTACGCTGATACTGAGTTTGAGACGCTAGGTAAAATAATTCAGTGAGTAAAAATGATGTCATATTTAAAACAAAACGATCATTTTCTTTGATAAAACTAAATATTTGACCAATACTAAATCGCCCATACTATGGCAACTAAAGGCAAATTTCTGAATTTTTTATTCGCGGGTACTGAGATTAGAACTTAAAGTTTGTGAGAATGTTCACATGCAAAGTTGTATCGGACAAACGTGATTTTAAGTTTGGAAATACATTCATTAATAATCTACTGCGCATTAAAATACTTTTAAATTGTGAACTTGAGTGGTGCGTATATAAATTTTTAGAATGTGAAAATAACGTACAGTTTAGATTTTATGGGGGAAAATTTCATGATGTGACAAAGCAAAATCCTTTTTACCTATTTTTTCATCCCGTAAAAACAAACGTAAGAGCTTCAATTGATAACTGCATCATAATTATTCATCTTGATTACGTATTCTAAAACGGTTTAATTTTTCAATAATTTAAGCAGTTGAAGTTTGTGGAAATAACACTTTGGTAATTTTAGGTTAAAAATATTATTTGTTTTAAGAGTTAGACAACGAATGTAAGATGAATTTTTTATTGTAAATATTTTTGTCGGTTTATCATAAATTTGATCTAACAGTTTCTTTCTAAACATTTTAGTTCGTCGAATTTCGACGCATTCCAACTCGTAATAATAAAGAAAGAAGTTTGTGTGTGAGTGAGTGAGTGTGTCGGCGGTGTTCTGAAGAGACCACTGCACGTAGAGCTACAAAATTTAGGGAAAAGGTACATCTATATATGAAGTTTTGCACCTCGAAGCCCGATTTTCGATTTTTTGATTAGATTTTTTTTATTTAATTTTTTATGCGATTTTTAGCGTTTTTTTATGTTTCGAGGCGATTTTTCCATATAAGTGAGAAGAATATGATTTCTTTCTTTTAACCCAATGTATTAAATTTTGTTCTCTTTTCAAAAAAGTTTATTCGGAATTCGTGCAGCGATTTTTGAATTTTTAGCGAATTTTTTATGCAATTATTGAACAGCATTGAATGCATTTAATAAGGAGGTTACCGTAGAGGGACACAGTTCTGTCGCCAAACGCCGCCAAGTTTATCGCCAACTTGGCGGTATATCGCCAAATTTTGCGACCAAAATGAGTCGCCAAAAGTGACGCCAACTTGGCGATATGCCTGATATTTCGTCAAATTCCCATAGACTTCCATTGTAAACCAATATGGATTACTTGCTTACAGAAAATGAACAAATTGAAATATTTTAATGCAACAAAAACTAATATTAACTTAAGGGATTATATTAATTGTATTTAAGGGAATCCAAGTAAATTAAATTGTGAATAAAAGTAACATGATACAATGCTTAGATTATTGTATTTTACTGATATTTTCGACGAAAGGGTTGCCAGTGGTCATTTTGGTGAAAATTATAGTTGATAAATGAATTGAAATGGCTATGTCCGTTAGAAAATAATGTAAACAACTCGCAAATTAAAAGAAAATAACTGTTATTTGTTTAATTAAAAAAAGAATCAAAAACCTTTTTAATGCGAGATAAAATTTATAAAATGAAAATATTTAATTTAAATATGAAAGGAATGTTTATAAAACTTAAAAATAAATTAGTATGAAAGAAGCAATTGATACATTATTTCGCTTCGCCAGGTTAATAAAAATGTGCCTGAAAAAAGTTGAAGAAATAAAATTTAAGTAACAGTCTTTTAGTCCTTCTTTATTTTTTTATTCAATTTAATTATCATTTTTATGTAATTTTCCCATCATATGTCTTACAGGAGAAAGGCTTTATTTGTGAGTTACATTCTAATTAATTATTACCTTGGTCGCCAAACAATGCAATTTTATGCCACAAAGGCAGAAGCGTGAAATAAGCCAGGCGAAGCTCGAAATAATTTTTTGTAAGTATAGGAGAACATTTCGGAGTAAATCTTTATATTCAAATGTAAATTATATAAAAAGGAGTTAAAATTATAACTATGTAGTCAAGTATTTAAATTTTAATGTAAAAATGTGCCATATACACACATATTTTATAATCTTCGATAATCAAGCCACCACCAAATGACATATTTACTATATTATTGAAAGTTTTGTTGGCACAGGTGTCATATACGCTCCATGGTACAAAATGGGCTCCAAAATGGCGTTATTTTGCCTGACATGGTAACTCGGCTATTGTTGTTTATTTATTAATAAGTTGTTTATTTACTTTTATTTTCTTTTTTACAGTTAATTAAACTGTTTTGTTCTATAAACTGTTTTGTTCTATATTCATTAATTAAACTTTTTATTATTTATTGCTGTTTCCTTTTAAAACAATAGCAAATAATTTAAATATATATATGTAACTGGTATTCGAAAACGATGTTTTCACCAAATTGGCGTGAAAAAAATCGCGCCAAACCCGGTACGTATCTATGCCTATTAGTTATTTACGTTATTGTGATTACTTAGTACCAGGCAACAGATTGAAGAGTATTTGGTATATTTTTGATATATGGGCTTTGGTGAGTTAGAGAAAATGGCCTTGGCGAGTGAAGTGAATTTTACGTATATTTACTGGCAAACTATTTATTTTTCATATACATATAAGCATTTTTTTTTCAATATTTATTTTATTTATTTATATAAAGAAGAGCTATTTATCTACCTTTAAATACGAACAGAAATAATTTGTGGATCTACCTGATTATCCCGTAGACCAAAAAAAATATCGCCAAACTATAAGATTAAATGCCAATAATGGGTGATCGTAAATGTCAAATTTACTTGACATTAAACACTTTACACATGTTTGTTACGTCATCAGGTGATTTTTAATTCGATATTTACGTTTCTTCGCGATCTGCTGCAATTTTTTGACATTCCATTTTTGACCTATAATACTAAAGTAATTTCTACCTTCATTTCAATAAAGTTTATTCGGATTTCGTATAACAATTTTCGAATTTTTCGGGTATTTTGTATGTGATTTTTAGAGTATTTTAGCGATTTTCTACCAATTTTCCACATTAGTGAAAGACGTTGATAGAAGTTGAATCAACTTTCAATCTTCGAGCACAATATATAATTTTTCTTTCTCTTTTCGAAATTTGTGCAGCGATTTAAAATTTTTTCTCAATATCTTATTGTGATTTTTAGAGGTTTTTCGCGATTCATGCAGTTTTTTTATGTACCCGGGCAACGCCGGGCAAGTTAGATAGTATTCAAATAAAACGCCATCCGCCAAAGAAACTACACTGGCAGTTGACTTAGAGATACTTACAGTCATGCTAAAAACTAAACTCAAAAAGAGAATATTTGTATATTGTGGTTCGTTAAATGTCCAATTTGGAACGCAATTGAAATTAAAATTCATTCTCCCATGGTCACATATTCTTTATCAAAGAAGTGTTTTCCCTTTAAATTAAAAGTAACCCTACCATTTAAAAGATTTTAAGCAATCCTACAGATCACCACAACGTATTGCAAATTTGATAAATTATATCCCTGTGAGAGTTGAACCCCTTCCCCCAACTTTCTTTGCACTAAACGAGAGCAGCAGTAATACTAAAATCGAGAACAAGGATTATTTGAAACGGAATGAGGGGCTCACAAACATAGTAGACCAAGTCCATTTTGAAAAAAAAGTACATTTAGAACGTGCATGTAGCCTGTTTTATTCACTCCCAAAGTGAACCAAGTTTGTAAACAGATGCCATTTATTTTGAGAAAGTATGTGTAAACAGGCTTGGTTCTGTGGGAATAGATAAACCAGCTATTATGCACTTTCTAAATGGAGCATCTCATTTTTTAAAAAATGGACTTGGCCTACTATGGTTGTGAGCGCTTCAAATACTAGTCGAAGCGTTATACGATTGTTCGGAACTTCAACCAAGAGGAGAAACATAAGCAAGCGGGAGATTTTTTTGTAATGCACACGATTACTGAATGAGACAGTTTCTCTCTCATGCAACTGTCTGACAACTTACAGCCGTTCTTTGGCTTGAAAGGGGGAATTTTGATTACCGACTACGGTTTCGTCTGAATCATTTTTGCTTTGATATTCATAAACGTAAAATAGGGCTATTTTTTGCCAAAGTTCCTCTTTTTTAGGTGCTTTCGTAATTATATAAATACGTAGCACCTATAGTTGTCGTTCAGTCCGTCTGTCCGTCTGTCCGCATATAACAGAGCAAAAACTACCCAACCGAATGGTCTGAAATTTTAAATATATGATTGTTGTAAAATTTTGTCGAGCCATTTCAAATTTTATGAAAATCGCATGTATACTTTAATTACAGGGACAGTCAAAAGTTTTCCGTTACATTACAGCCAATGAGAATAAATTATTGCAAGTGCATTTTAATGATGTTAAAGCCTTCCGAATGGTCTGAAATTTTAAATATATATTTGTTGGAAAATTTTGTCGAGTCATTTCAATTTTTATGGAAATTGGATGCATAGTTTAATTACAGGGACAGTAAAAAGTTTTCCGTTACATTACAGCCAATGAGAATAAATTATTGCAAGTGCATTTTAATGATGTTAAAGACTTCCGAATGGTCTGCAATTTTAAATATATATTTGTTGGAAAATTTTGTCGAGTCATTTCAATTTTTATGGAAATTGGATGTATAGTTTAATTACAGGGACAGTCAAAAGTTTTCCATTACATTAAGGTCAATGGGAAAAAATTATTGCAAGTGCATTTTAGTGATTTTACAGCCTTTCAAACAGAATGAAATTGATATGCACTTATGAAGTGTACTAAAATATACACTCAGTACAATATGCGGTTCAAAAAATATTTATAAATCCAGTTATAGTACGAACTTACCTCATTTGCCACGTTTGACGAGCAATTTCCAACTTGTCTTACTTGTTGTTAAAGATTCATTAAAATACAAATCATATTACGGTAGTTTTTTAAAATTACAAATTAAATGTGAATTTCTAAAATACTTCTTTTCAGCTTTTATTTTTAATAAATATTTTGCAGGGAATGCATTCCAAAATTAATAGGGATTTCCCGTTAATCTATTACTAAATAATAAGCTGCAGAACAATAATATTAATATTTATCGTAATACCTTAAATAACGCCTATCTGCAATTGAATATGACACATCACACATATTTATTATCTCACCAGAAAACAAGTTTTGCTAAACTAACTGTAGGTTAGACGGTTTTAGTAATTTAACGATTTTTTTTGTGGAGAAATATATGTAATTCAAAACAAGCTTTTTTCCGATGATCATTTGCATTTAGATAAGTATTCATCATTTGTAAAATTAAAGATTTACATTTCATTAACATATAAAGATTTATCAATGCATGAATTAAGAAGAAGGGTGTTAGATTTTCTCTTTCGACGATTTATTTTATTCCAACAAATGTCTTCGATTTATCCCTAATTATTAATAATTATCTACAGTTAAAGTTATAGAAAAATGAAACTTTTGCTTTGAAAAAAATGACCGTAATTATTTTTATTTAGAAAATATTTTGTCCGGCCTTTGTTTCCCAAGATTGATTGCTTCTCCAGGGAAAAATTAAAGATAACAATATAATGTAACGAACGAAATTCCATACTCCTGAGTAAAATAAATTCTATTAGATCTCAAATAAAAGCTAGCAAGTTCTTATTTTGTTTATTAGTACTGTATTAGTACAGTAAACTGAGGAGTATTACAAATTATATGTAACTTTTAAAAATGATCTCATTTTTAACTGACTTCAAACCAAAAAGTTATGCAATTCTTTGTATGTTTTCCATTATGTATATCCACATATAACTTTTGAGTGGATAGTACGATTTTTATACTTTCTAGAAATTAGAAAAGTCTCTGTCTGCAGAAGTTCCCGCCGTCAATATCATTAGGATTTAAAAATGATATATTTATCTGTTTGTTTTATGTCTTGTTTTTCTTTACTTGTTAGGCTAGAAGTCGTGTAAAAATTGACCAATTATCACGATTACTGAGCATGGCATATGTGCAATATTACACTTTTAAAACAGTCGTCATATCAAGTAATATTTTTCACAGGTGCATCGCAAAATGTTTAATATATCATAGTCTCCTGCACGCAAAAATAAACTATTCTGTAAAAATAGCAAATAAAACCTTTGTGCAACAATATTAAAAAGCAGAAAAACCAACGTTTAAAATGCACAAATAATAAATGAAAAGCAGCAAACAGCTGTTTCGAATCTACTAGCGAGATTCTTCTTCAGTGCAAGATAGGAAAATAGGAACAGCGTGCTAGAAAAAGCAAGGCTGAGCCAATTAGCACTTAATTATTAGTAAGGCCGACAAAGGTGGTCAGATTGCTCTTCTCGACAAATCTACGTATTTGGAAAAATACCATAAATTAATTAATGATGGTCCGTATGTGGATATCCGCAAAGACCCTTCCACTAGTGAAATTAACTCTATTAAGTCTGCCATTAAGTCTTCTTTCATTATTCCTGCTAACTTTAAGAAGTCTCTTATTCCGTCCATTGCGCATTGTGCCAGGTTTTATGCTTTACCTAAGGTCCATAAACCTGACATTCCATTTAGACCTATTATCTCTAGTATCGGTACAGCTTCTTATAAGCTTTCCAAATACTTAGTTTCTGTTTTTTCTCCACTTTTGAGCAGTAACTGTTTCACTGTTAAGAATTCTTTTGATTTTGTTAAAGGACTTCATAATTTTAAGCCGCAGGGTCACATGATGGTTTCTTTTGATGTTAAATCATTATTTACAACCGTTCCGGTTGAGGGGGCTTTAGATTGCCCCCAAAAAAGGCTTGGTGAATTCCATTTCTCTTATTTTGAAATAGAGGATTTTATCCTTCTAACTCGCGCTTGCTTGTCGCAAAATACTTTTGTTTTCAATGGTAATTTCTTCCGTATGATTGACGGTTTGGCTATGGGTAATCCTCTTAGTCCAATTTTATGCGATATTTATATGCACTATTTTGTCAAAGTTTTTGAAATTTTTAAATTTCCGTTCTATGTTCGTTATGTTGATAATGTTTATGTCCTGGTTGAAATGAATTCGGAAATTAATCATATTCTCTCTTTTATGAATTCTATTGATTCCTGCATTCAATTTACCTCTGAAATTGAGACCAATAACTGTCTTTCTTTCCTGGATGTCCTTGTTATTCGTTGTGAAAATGGCTTTCAGACTACCGTCTTTCGTAAACATTTTGCTGTCAGTCTCCCACCTCACAGGTATTTTTCTCATCCCCCTAACCAGAAATTCGCTGCTTTCAATACTTTTGTTTTTCGGGCTATCAATATTTGTTCCACTCCTCAGTTACTTAGTACTGAACTTAATTACCTCAAAGCTATTGCTGTTGATCGTGGTTATTCCTCTAATATTATTGATTATATTTATAAGAAATTAACGAAATCCGTCCATTCTGAAAAGCATTCCAATTCTAACTCTAATACTTCAGTTGTGTTACCATTTTTTCCTAGAATCAGTCAGAAAGTTGCTAAAATCCTAAGAAGGTTTGATTTTAATGTTATTTTTTCTCCTGTTAGTAAAATCACTTTCTCAAATCTCAAACACCCCGTTGAGCTCAGCCTTGCTTTTTCTAGCACGCTGTTCCTTTTTCCCTATCTTGCACTGAAAAAGAATCTCGCTAGTAGATTCGAAACAGCTGTTTGCTGCTTTCCATTTATTATTTGTGCATTTTAAACGTTGGTTTTACTGCTTTTTAATAAACTATTCTGGTTACAACGAGTTTTAAAATGAGTATGGTTTAGAGGTCGGATAATTCGATTTTACCCAAAAGTGAGGTTCGGAGTGAATCGGTTTAGCAAATCTTTTTTCATTGCGTGTCGGGTGGCTCTAAATGTTTCGGGCTTATTCGTTTTAGGGTTGGAGTTTTACTCTTGAGAGTCGGGTTTGGTAATGGACTTTTCTTTTAAATTGCAAAATGATGTCATCATAGAAAACACTATATATTTAACACAAATGAGTATATATATATGTGTTAGATTATTTTTTAACACAATTGTTCTATTAGTAAACAAATCATATGAGTTGTAAATGGATATCTGAATCAGCTCAACAGAAGTTGAGCATTAGGTTCTCCAGATTCGTCTGGAATGACTCAGCTGACATAGCAAATAAAATATAATTATTGGTATATTATAAAATAATTATTGGTCTCAGCCAAGAGATCTCTGGATCGAATCCTGGTCGTTTTTCACCCACTTGGAAATTTACAAGTCATATGAGTAATACATGTGTTCATTGTTCAACATAAAATATAGAATTAATATTAAAGAAATGACATTGATTGATAATAATGAAATAACAATGCAAAATATAAAATTGATATAAGAGCTACAGTTACGCAGTATGTTTTCATTAACTGCATTGAAATATGGGTTAATTCTCATTTCTTTTGGATTTTAAGTCGGTTTCGGACTAATGTTCGCCGAGTTCATATCGCGTTTCGGCTTGAAATTAAGATTTAATTTTCGAGACTGGATCAGATACAACCCGACTTGTACAGGACTATATTGCAGATAACAATATATCGTTTCTACGAAAAGACGAATGAAATAAACAATCCCTTAAGGACAGTTTTATTTTTTCGCTAAAAATTTCTTGTTTCCTGCTTTTGGTTTGGATTTAAAGCATCATCCATACATCAATGAAAAGAAAAACACTGTTCTTTTAAACTAAAGGTAATTAGGGTTTTTAATTGTTTTAAAATATTTTTAAAAGCTAAAACTAACAAACAAACTAAACAAACTAAACTAGAAAGTACTAAAAAACTAAATAAAACGCATTTTTTGACAAGCAAAAAAAAAAAAAAAAAAGAGAGAGATATTACATATATCAGAGAGAGAGAGTTATTAAATTTTCACTTTCGTTAATTTATTCTATGCCAAATAAATGTCTTCCATTTTTCACTGTTTGTTTAAAATTTATTAGAGCTTATTAAATTTATAGAAAAACATATCCTATACAGACTTTTGCGTTATAAAGACAACCGTAATTAATTTTTTTAGGAAATAGCTTCTCTGACATCTTTTTTTTCACGATTTATTGTTTCTCTGGGGAAAAATAAAACATTGCAGCATAATGTAATGAACGGAATTGCATGCTCCTGAGTGAAATAAACTCTATTAATACTAAAATAAAAACTACCAAGCTCATATTTCTTTTTACATTAGTACAGCACACAGGGGTATTATAAACGACATGCAACTTTTAAATATTCTCATTTTTTCAGTTCTTTTCAAATGTATTAAACATTAAAGACATCCTATAAATTACGTAATGTTTAAAAGATATTAATTTCCATACATAAATTATTTAGTCAGAAAATAACGTATTTTTAAGGGTTAACGCAATTAAAGGGGATTAGCAGTTTTTAATTATTGAGGAGATTTTAATAATTTTTGGCATAAAAATGTTTAAGTAAACGATATCGATAACCGGCAAAACTTTGGCAATTAATTTTTATCTCTTTTATTAAAATTTAGTTTCGGAAAATTATATCAGTCATTTTTTTGTTTCGTGTTGCCTTAATTTTAAACATGAACTCTTACTTTTTAAAATTTAGTTTCTCCTCGCGTAGATTAATTAATGAAAATTTATAAATAATTTTTCTAATCCTTGCAAGGATTTCTAATAAGTTACCTTAGAATCGAAACGCTCTATAAAAAAATATTTATACACTTGTATATTTGTCACACTTTTAAATAGCTATAAGAATAATAAAGTGCTGATTTTTAAACACCATCAAGCATATGTTTTTTGCTTGATGCATATCTAACATGTATTATTTATATAGTGAGATTTTCTGTGTTACTTTTATAGATTATCGATACCATATAGAACGAACTGTAGAAAATATTTGGCATAGTTTAACTAACAGAGAACATCACGGATAATATAAAATCAAATACTTTAGACCACGCTGTCTAATCTTTCACTAAGCAGAAACATACATTAACCTGGTAGCAAACGATAAAAGGCGCCATAAACCACATGATTAAAAGCATGCAACAATTTTATCTCGCTATACTACCGGTACCCAATGGTTAATTTACCGAAATTTATACCCTATGCAGTAAACAAAAATGACAGGCAAATTGTCAGAAAAACAAAAATGCTATGTTTATATCCTAGTGAAATCGGTACGAGACCACTACCTAAAAGAGTCCATAAAGAAAACAAATTGGAGCATTCATTATATACATTCAAAAATATATAAACGACCGGCATAAACTCTTTTGTTGGAAGTCCGTTAATACGAAAGGCTTTCAAAAAGTAAAGATACAATGCCACATACTCATTCAAAAAAAAATTATTATTGATAAAATGTCCATTAAAAAGTACTTAATATATATTCCTTATTTTTTGGCATAGCTGCCGTCATTGTCCAAGCACTTTTTAAGTCTTGTCGCAAGGTTTTTTATCCACAGTATGTAATAGAATTTTACCGTCAGTTGTAGAAACTACAATACAGCTTCGATTTTAATCTCATCAACGCCGTGGAAGTTTTTTCCGGCAAGATATTTCTTCAGTTAAAGGAATAAATGGTAGTCGCTAGTTGCAAGGTCTGGCCGTATCAGAGATCACAAATGGCCTACCTATTTGGGTTCTTCATGAAAATTGATCCTACCTCAAGAGAAAGTACGGAGCCATTTCGTTACATTTTGTCGATTCACAATGTTCCCATAGATATCGGCCACAATATCTTTGTGAATATCCGCTGGACGCTCACCTTTTTCATGAAGAAAACGTATGACTGAACGTACTTCACATTTGGCGGGATTCTGGATTCCCCGCCATTATAAATATGTGCTACACGAAACAGACTCACCGTGCAAATAGAGAATGACTGTGAGTGAAAAGTAAAATGTTCAAGGTTACAATATGTGTTGCAAACGCACTCATTAAAACTTTTTCTTTTCTGCTTCCTAAAGTGTATCTTTACTTTTTGAAAACACCTCGTAAAATTACACAATTTATAAAAATATTCTTTCGGACAGCGAAATTGTTAAGACTTCATCAACCAGAAGTAAAAGTTTTCAACTAAATCATAAAAGTACACAAAAAATTATGTCTTTTCGAAATAATAAACATTTCAACTTTAGCTAACATATAAAATCATTTTCGAATACCACCATGATCATGTTTAGACACAATATTTTTATTCAGTTCGTTGGTGTGGTTTCAAATTTTCTGTTCTGTAGAGGGTAGACCAAAACACTATACACTGTTTTCTACCGGGGTGCATCCCAAGTGTGTTTTTTTAAATTTAAAACCGAATTTTAAACCGTATACTCCAGGAGTTATTACTCAAAGAGTGTACTGTAACCTATTTCTTTTGTGTGTCCCTGTAAATGAGTAAAAATGCTATCAATGTCCTGTTCTAAAGTGATAGTAGCGAAATTCAGTGATTTGTATCAGCATCAATACATTTGAAATAGCATATTGTCATTAAAATACTCTGCAAACGATTTTTCCCCATATACCATAATGCAATGGAATACTTTTGAGTGCCCCTGTAAATGAACTATTAATCCTAAATACTTCATATACAATACCAACCATACTTTGGTGATCCTAAATAACCTTTATCAATTGGACAGGCGGCCAGACGCCAGACGGACACACAAACCGAATGCATAAACACTTTTCAACTTTGTTGGAAAGTGTTAAAAATGAAGAGCTTCTAAAAATATAATAATAAAATTTGTCTCAAAAGAAAAAGCAATCAAATTTTCCATTCTTATTCTTTGTTTTATCTTTTTGTATAGATTTCAAAATTTTATCTCTGCAAAAGAAAGTTTAATTAAATTTGTGATATTTCCAATTTTATATACTAAAAGATAAATGTACAAGAATTTTTGAATACACGAATCTCAATAGTTTACAATATGCTTGTAATATGTTTAAACATTTTGTCATGAACACAAGTAATATTATAAACAAAAGTGCACACGTGAAATTTCTCTTATCGTAATTATAAACATAATACCTCATGCTGTCGATATCTAATTGTGTTACATGTTCTTTATGATGAAGTATGGTTATACCGGTTGAGCCATAGGGTGCTATACATACGGGTTTTAATATATATTTTTAAAATATGTTTCAAATAATTTAAAAAATCGGTTTGAGTAAAGAACAACGAACTGAAAACATACTGATTACGGGTCAAGAAATCATCGCATGATCGCAATAAAATTCAACACTAAACATGGATCGAACATCACGAACAACACTGTGGTAAAACTTCTTAGAAAGTTTAACAAAATAATAAAACTGGATAT
The DNA here is from genome assembly GCA_963932465.1 of Maratus speciosus. Taxonomy (NCBI): domain Eukaryota; kingdom Metazoa; phylum Arthropoda; class Arachnida; order Araneae; family Salticidae; genus Maratus; species Maratus speciosus. Next base: position 247,879,863 of record OZ010792.1, read on the forward strand.
GTTACAGATAAAGAAGATGTGGTCGAAGACGATTATTTACAAATTAATGGCAGTCATGTAGAGCATATTATATAAATAAAAATGTTTTTTCGTAAAATGCTTTTTATTTTTACAGTGCATGGATACTGATGGTTCACCATATAAATATGAATATAAGGGAGATGTTTTAGAAAGTATTAGAAGACGATAACACCAAATGCCAGACTTCTTTTATTACCTCTATTTATATGCAACTATACCAAAAAATATTTAATAAAAAATTTATTTAAAACCGATAATATTTTTAAATATCTCTGTACAATTAATTTTTATAGTGCAGGTATCAATAATAAGCATTGGAGAATTCATTTAGAGGATTACAAATCTATATGCTGCTCAACGATTTAGTTTATGAGCGGGTGTAGCTAGAGTAATAAAAATGGTGTCTGCACACAGCTAAGTGAGTATACGCTACATAATGAGACTGCTCACAGCTTCGTCTAGCGAAAAAAAGGGAAACCTAGCGATTCTAAGTTGAAAACTACTATGTATTTGGGAAAAATGGAGTTAGAAAATTTTTCAGTACTCTCAAATTCTATATGCCACCTCAAGTGTCTCAATCACCTAAACCAAAAGCGAAAAACCTGAATGAGATTTATGTCGTTGCTCCGGAAAGTTGAAACAATTGTTGGCCGATGCTTATCAATACGAACTTTAAAAATATATATATTTCTTCTGCATTAAATCCTGAACCTTCCACAACTAAGTTTAACTCTCCAACACCCATAAGTAAAATTAGTCCATAAGGTGTAATTCTTTTAAATTCATATGCTATATTGCATTGTTTTTTACGAAAAAAGAATAGAGAGAACTTTTATCACAAAGTACATGTCGATGCTTTGCTTTGATAGTGGCAGAACTCGAATATTTTAAAATATAATTTTATTGATCAAAACGAATTTATTGGATCATTACTTTTATGATGTAAAACGGCACATAATGTAATACCACTAGTTTTGCAGACAAAAGATGTGCCGCTATCAAACTCGTCGTATTCGACTTGCATCAACACTGGCTGATCTTCAGTTGTGCTTTGACACTCAATGAGAGACGTAGTAAAGTTTTTCTGAACGGTAGCACATTTTGTATTATGTGAACTTTGGTGATAATATTGTTTCTATAATAGTGGCTCATTTTGCCTTGAATAAGTGTTAGAAGCGTAAGTAATGGACTATCCATAAATTGAAATATGACATAACTCAAAAAGGGATTCAACTTAATGGTAAATGTATTCTTATATTAAACTAGCAGATCTACCCGGCTTCGCTCGTGTCAATAATAAGGGTCTTCCCGGGTAAAATACATTAATGTGAAATAATACGTCAGTGACAATAACTAACAAGGGAACCACTTTTGGTGTTGCTCGCACCTAGCATCGAGACCTTGTGCGTTTTGTAGCCCTATACATAAAAGTTAGAGAACCGAAAAAATTTCTCTGTTAAAATAATATTTTATGTAATTTTATACTTTTCATTTTTTATTATTACATATTTATTTGTTTATTTCACGCCAAAAGTGAGTTAAGTCGCCAAATATGGCGCTACAATTTTTCCGCCCGCTTTATTCAAAGAGAAAATATACAGAAAATATTACTAGAATTATATTAGATTGCGATTTTTTTTTTTAATAATTGATAGCATAAGAAACAAATATTAGGTTTTTATATTTTTTTTTCTATGCAGACGATAAATAGATAAGTAATGAATATAATTCTATAAAAGCTTCGAAGATCATTGAAACTATTTTTTACTGAAATAAAAATAAGCAAAATATTTTCTTTTGAAATCAAATGAAATATAGTTTTGAATGTTTAAAATGAAATGTTGCTGTAGTAAATGGTCCTTCGGTAAAAGTAATCGTAAAGTAAATTAATGTTTTTACACAATTTAGAAAAATTACTGTGGCGAAATATGTCGGACATTGCAAATTCTACCTATTACAAATTCAGCTACGACATTTGGCTAGGGTTGTCGTAAAGCTCTACTTCTGAAAATAAACGCCAACTGTTTCCCCGCCAAAAATATGAATATAAAGTTGTAATTTTTGAAAATCAAATTCGTCGGATTTTTAAGGAATTTTCAAACTTTTTTCAATATTTTATACTTATTATTAACTAATTTTTATTTTTAAATGCTTTTCTATAAAAAAAATTCAATGTTAATAGTTCGAAAAGTGGTCTCGAAAATATCATTTTCAGAAAGTTATGCTGCTGTATAATCAAGAAATATTATTTTAACAGAAAAATTTTATCGATTCTCAAACTTCATAATATAGGGCTTTAAAATGCACCAGGTCTCAATGCTAGGTGCGAGCAACACCAAAAGTGGTTCCCTTGTAAGATTGGTGCATTCCCATCCACGAATCGTTAAAAATACCAATAAGAAATATAAGTAAAATAGTTGTAATTGCGTCTACTATTAACTATACCATAATAATATATATTCTAAACAAATGTCATAACATACATTAAAGTACAATTATTTGCTTAAAAAGCGTCATTTCAATTTAAAAAAAAACACCATGATAAATATTAAAAATTTACATGTTTCGATTCTTTCATTGAGTCATCTTCAGAATATACAAAAAAACTACAAACACAATGCAATTGTGACATTATACTGATGATGGCAACAACCTAACTCATAAATTTTGCCTTTACTGAAATATGTCTTAACTTATGAACATCATACAATTTCGTTTTTCACACTGTCGAATAGAAAAAAGTTTTGTCAAATGTATATGTTATTTGAAAAATGTATCTGAATTTTTTCATCTCAATGGTTTTAAAGTAATTTTCAATCATGGATATTTTTTAATTTCCATGCAGCCAGGGATGAGATTTTCCGCGTTTTTGTACTCCTGCATTTTGTTGGAGAAAATGATATTTTATTTAATCGGAATACTCTTGCGATCTAACAGAACAACATTTCTCTAAGAATATACCGGTGTGCAAAAACGCGGAAATCTCATCCCTATATGCAGCCCAATTACGAAAAATACACCAGTTTGTTCTTAATGCAACATTATAAAGTAAAGACATTGCTATGAGTAACTCTAGCATCATATTTTTGGTGGCAACCCAACCATAAATTTAACTTTTATTGCAATTTGACCTTTAAGCATCGCACATTTGATTATTCCAGCGTCTAATAGAATACAAAAAGTACTTTCAGTAATACTTGTTTGAAAATCTTATCTCAATTAACAGATTTTTTATCCATTTTAAATTAATTTTCAATCGCAGAGATATTTTTAAATATACCTGCAACCCAATTAAGAAAGATATATCCGTTTGCTAATGCAATATTATAAAGAAAAAACATATCTATGAGTAACGCCTAGCATTATATTGTTGGCGGCAACAACCTAACCGTTCCATAAATTGCGCTTTTACTGAATTTGATTTCTAAACATCATACATCCCATTATTTCAACGTCTAACAGAAAACAAAAAACATTTTCCGTAATTTGAAAAGTTTATGTCAAGTTACAGATCTTTTACGTTTTTTAAAGTAATTTTCAACCTTGAATTTTTTTAAATATGCCTGCAATCCAGTTACAAAATATTAACTTAATTGTTGAAAAACACTGTAAATAATTCAGCATTTGTTTGTTTTCGTGTACTATATAACTAAATTGTCAAATTTAAGTATTTATTTGTTTTCGTGTGGGAATCTCATTCCTGCTGCTTGTAACTTGGGTTCTTCTGAAATAATTTTAATTCAACTTGCACTATTAGTTTTTCAGTTAAGTTTTTGGTGCGTAACATTGTTATACGCTGATTAGTCATAGAATTAGAGGGGAAAATTCCATAATCATGTGGAACCCGATTATCAATGATTAGTCTTTTTAAAAATTCTGAATGGATGTCATTGGAACTTGTATTGTTTATTAGATAATTTTACACGGATATTTTAAAAATATTACCAATAGTTTTACCTCGCTTTGTTATAAAATTATGGAAGAAAGTTGAATATTCAGGAGAGTCCGATTATAAAAGATTAGCCTTTTTAAAAAGTTCTACTGGACAAATTTTGATGAAATTTGCACTATTAAATTGCACCCAACTTTCTGGAATAGTTTTAGTATATAACATTTTGTTGTACATGGTTTGTTATAGAATTAACTGAAATGTTCTATAATCAGGCGAAACCAATTCTGAATGATTAGCCTTTTAAAAAAGATAGATTTTTTTTTGAGGAATAGTTTTTGTATATTGCATACATCCGTATTTTGTATGTATCCGTCTATCGTTCTTAGACCAAATCCTACTGTAAATGATCAACTAAATAATTAGGCCCTAAACAACCGAAATTTTGTCTTACACATTAGAAAATATAATAGCGCAATGATTATTGTATCGTTTTCAGCTATATGGAAGGACATTTGAGATAAAGATACATATTGCTTTAAAATGGAAGATCAAATTCTCCCGTGTTTATCCTGTATTTTCTCCCTTTAATTAAAGATTTGTTCTGAGAATTTGTCCGCAGCGGGAGAAATGTGCTACTCAGATAAATAAACGATCGCTAAAACGAAAATACCAAAAATAATTTTCCCTGTAATTGTTGAGAAATCTAACAATTATACTAAGGGTTAAAAATATATTCGTGTTTCAAATTAAAAAAGATTTTTATGTATGTATTATTAATGGGCAGTATATCAGGCATCTTTAACACATGTATACAAAGATTCATTGCCGACAATTTTTAAATCGAAACTCATATAGCCATTCATGAAATCCAAATTTGCATTCGTGTTCAATCGTAATATCAGTCATGAAATTTTGTTTAAAAAAGAAAAAAGCTTACCCTAAAAAATAGTTGCTATAATTTCTATTAAATGTAATTCGTAGAAAAATCGTATTTTATGTAACCGTATTCGATATAAATCGTAGAAAGCTATCACTGCATTTCAGGTATTAAAACATTTATCTAAATAATATAATTAAAGATACAGCATTACAAAGAAATAGGAAATAAATTGCAGCAGTCGGAACCACTATGAAATTACATTTACGAAATTCACGTCATAGCTAGCAAACGATTTATTATTATTATTATCTTTTTTCCTTAATTGATTTCTTGATATAGAAACGACTTCATTAAAATAGATATTTTAACTTCAGAAACATTCAACTAAGGTTCTAGGTAATTTTAAAACATGCTTTGTTAAAGGTTTTACATAAATATATGAAAGATTTGCATTTTCTTTTTTGAATTCAATTTCAAAAACAGCAAAAATATAGTGAGGCAATCCAAATTTTTATTGGCTTATAAAACGAAGTACTCGAGTTATCATTTTTTAAAAATTATTGAGCAGCTTTCTAGATGTGTGGCAACAGGAAAGAAACTATTGAATTTGAAAATTTAAAAAGAGATATTTTGATAATGTTAAATTATGAAATGTGGTAGAAAAAAGGGATAAATATTGGTCTGATGATATTTTTAAAGTAGACGGTGATCTTTTCCACGTTATAAAATGTATGTGCAGCAAGTTTCATGCAAATCGGTCTAAAATTGAAAATTTGTATAAAGGACATACACTCAGAGAACGGCATTTTTATAAATAGATATAATTGTAGATTCATTATTTTTAATTCCCAAATAATATATCCAAAAAAGAGTAATTAGTTTCAACAACTTATGTGACAAATAATTTAATACGTTCAAAATTGAAATCTTTAAAATTCTTTGCTATGTGTGACCATTCTTTGCTATGTTGTATTCTCTTCTATGTGTGACACCCAAATTCAAGATCGCACCACATCAACAAAAAATAATCAAACATTCGAAATCCTGCAAATATCGACTAAACATTTAGTTAACGTTAAGATTCAGTCACAAAAAGAGACTGACTTACTGCTTTTTTGACATTTTTATCCAATAAAAGAAGAAAACGCAAGTAATTGTTTGTTTGGAGGAAGTATAACTCTTTGGAAGGTTATAGTATCCTATCAGAAAATTAGACATATATGGAACTTTTTTTATGATTAGCTAAACTCTTCTAGATCCTCCAAAAGTCACCAAAACACACATTCTTTAAAAATCTAAGTCTAGACGTCCTTTAAAACACGTATCACTTGAAGTGACAATAGAAGTTTACGGCTTAAGAAAACTTTTTGAAAATGTTTACAGAATTTTTCCTTGTTATTCAAATCGGACTCTAACGCCATCCGGTATATTAGGTATTATTATTTTTTTGTATGAGAAAGCATATTACACAGAAACGTAATCTGAAGAACAAAATAAAAAATATATATATATTTCCTACATACAGCTTAAGACCGAGAAAGGACAGATATTAAGATACTTCATTCAATTAGTTCTACATTTAATGTAAAATTTTTGTAACAATTAAGTAAAGCCAATTGAAGATTAAAAAATAAAAATGAAATTCATACAATATGATACTTAAAATACCCTAAAAAATAGATTGCGTTCAAATGAAATCGAAATAAATCTGAGATTTCTTCCATTTTTAATTGAAAATATTTGTATTGCAGATTTTGTATTATGTTTAGGACTATTGTACATAAAATGATAAGATACATGCAAAGCATAAAACTTTAAAAAAAGTCTAAGATTTCTTCGGACGGAATCGAATTTTTTAGATTGTTTTAAGTATCATATTGTATAAATTTTATTTTCATTTTTTAATCTTCAATTGACTTAATTTTTACAAAAATTTAACATTGAATGTAGAACTAATTGAATGAAATATCTTAATATCTGTCCCTTCTCGAGCTTAAGCAACATGTAGGATTTTTTTTTTAATTTGTTCTTCAAATTACGTTTTTGTTTAATTATATACTTTCTCATACAAAAAATAATAATACCTAATATACCGGATGGCGTTAGAGTCCGATTTGAACTACTGCATTCAGACAAACTCATTTTAAAATTATTGGAGTGTATCATCACCAGGCTTTGTTGTATGCGGTATTGCATCACAATGTATGATGAAGTTTACCAATGTATAATTCAAAATATTTCACCACTGCAGTAATGCAGGTTGTTGTAATTTGGACAAAAGCTTCCAATCTGAACGTAAAATATCTATAATCAAAACATAAAAAATTAATTTCACTTAAATTTAGATACCCTATTTTCCCACTCAGAAGCACTATGAATGCAAAAATAAATTGTGAGGAATCCTTACTGTCAATATTTAACAATATTATAGCGGTGATGCAATAAAAAAAAGTTTTACTTAAATTTTGTTACCTTATTCCATCCCAAGGGCTGATCATGTAAACACAAAGAAAATTATTACCTAAGTTCAACTTGGGATATAAATAGTTCCCATTTTGGAAAAAAAAATACATTTTAAAATTTAAGTTAATTCCTCGCTAAGTTCGTTACCTGCGTAAAAATAGCTATCCTTTTTAAACTTTTTACTGACACATAAACTTGACCAAAGCAAAAACCTATTCAGAAAATGTGTTTTTATTTCCAATATGATACCATATTCATCTTTTTAATTCTTAAAAGAAAAACTATTTCCGTTTAATTTTTCACGTGGAAATCTTTCAACAATAAAGAGATAAATTATTATTACGGCTTTTGAATTATTTGCAGCAATAAAGAAAAAAAAACATTAAATTTTATAGAAAAATTGTCCGTTAATTCTCAATGAAAAAAGCGAAATTTGGAATTATTAAGAAAAATATTTGAATAATGTAAATAAAAATTAGCCCATGTTACTCTCTTGGTTATAATTCACCCATATGGAACGGCATTTTATCACCCGTTTTGATCTTGACGTCAGGCAAACATTTTTACACTTTAAATTTATAATATCATTAGAATTAGTAAAAAAAAAAAAAAAAAAAAAAAAAAAAAAAAAAATGTGGCACCAGGGACAAAAAGGGGGAAGAAAAAAATGAAAAAGTTATGATCTCCATAAGCTTTTCTATGTTATATTAACATTGAGAAATGACAGTGGAAATAAATAAGTATTGCGCTGCCACGCAATACGTAAATATGCTGTCAGTGTTACAAATCATTTACTTAGTAATCAATAACTGTTTACAGTACACACCGTGTACTAAAATATTAATAATCTGGTTCTAGCTACGTGAAATCATATACCATCCTATCTTGATCCTAACAAGTTTTAGGTTGTATTAACATATTAATATCTTGAAAATAATATGTATATATCTGATCCGATCTTAAAATGAAACATGTAGATCATATTTAGATCTTTTGCTCTATACACATATAACAATTGAATTATAGATGCTTTTTAAATATTAAATTGAGTGAAATATTTTTTGTATGTAATATAAAGGTTAAGCAACCAACAACATACCATACATTCTAGGAGACAACTTCACATTTGTCACGTTTGAGCAAGTCATTTTAGCGTTATTCATACTTATAAGTGTGAAAGGTATCACATTACCGATTAATAACTTAGTGGTGACGTAGTCGGTCAGTGCTATAGCAACAACAGAAATTGAAAAATCATGTAAAAAATAAACTGATAGTAGCGTAACTGAATATGTTTTCACCAACTATAGAAATTGTAACATGTCGAAAAAATCCGGTTAGCTGACTGAGTCACGGGGGATTATTGACCAGCTGCACAATTAAACATAAAAATAAATAAACAAGTAAATTGAAAGGGGCGTTAAATAGATTTTGATATCTGATACTCAATGAGATAAACTGATGAATATTACCAGTTAGCTGATTAGACATTGGATATCAGAGGGAGGGGGAATACATCAGAGGCAAGTGCAAACACGCAAATAAACTAAAAATAAAATAATCTGAAAGTAGTATAGTTGAGAATCGTATATATGATTGTCAATTATTCAAACTGATTAAAAAACCAGTTAGATGGTAAGATATCGGGTACAAATTCCAATGACTTAACCAGCCGACTGGTAATATCCAAATCTTTAGCTACTTACAGTTTATTTTTTTTTAATTGTTCGCATGTTTGCACTTGTAGCTGAAGATTTTCAATCCAATGTCTAATGCAACCGTTTGTTGATTTTTTTTCTATTCACCGCATTGACTATTACATATCTAAATTTCAGTGACGCTACTATGAGATTTTTTTTTGATTTATAAAGTGAAGCTGACTAATAAACGCCCGCAATAATTTAGTAAGTTGACAGTATTCTTTTGACATGCTATGGTTTAAATATTTAATGAAAAATGTTTAATCTGGGTTACTATAGGTTTATTTTAAATTTATTTCATCTGTTTTATATGTTGCTGTGGCAACGCCCCGAGAAAAATCGCAACAGAGGTAAACGGAAGTAAAACATTTCATTTTTTTATATTTATATTATTAAAGAAAGTTATAAAAACACTTAAAAAGTAAAATTTTATCCTCCGTAATCTTATGTTACATATATAATACTTGAATAGGTTACTACAATTAAAGTAGTTATGATAAACTTTTTAAAAACGTTTTAAAAAATGACATACTAAACGAAACTGTGATAAATACATAAAACTTTTCGGTTAATTTAATAGCATCATATAACAAAATATCAATAAATTAATCAACATAAGAGAGACTAAAAGTCAATAATCATTGAAGTTGAGAAAGTAACTCTCTTGATGAGCATTTGGGATACTTTAATTAGCCTTTAATCTAGTCCCTAACTTTCTTTTTGCCAAATGAATTATTTTTGAATTGAAGATGATGTCATTAAATTGAGTTCTTCTAAGCTTAATTCTTCGGCTTACGAGAAAGTTAAAATAAATGAGATAGTGAAAAAGGATGTGCCTGAGAGTTTAAACCTAACATCGAAAAGAGTTTTAAAAACGAACTAAGAAAGATGTTCGTAAAAGATTGATGGTTAACTATTTCTTTAGCTTAATGTTTTCTCCAAAGAACATTAAGTTATGTCTACTTACAACATTTTGAAGATTTAAAATAAAATACTGGTTTTCATCATTCAAATATTTTAACTATTATTGCGTTAAAGTAACTATAGTAAATTTCAAAAAACCGTCTAAACTCTCTAAACTGAGATATATATTAAATAAAAAAAATATTTACATATAAGTGTTTCTACTAGAGCAGTGGTGTCCAACCTTTTACTTCTATCGTATACATTATTAAGGATTTTCATTTTAAGCATACTCTTTCTCTTAAAAACCCACCTGTAGTGCCCATACCTTCACGCAAAAATGTTTGTTTTTATTTCTTACAAACGTTATTACATGAATTAAATTATCAAACAACTTAAATTAACTGAATGACATTTACTGGCTTTTATTTTGATATTACATTTTGCCTTCTACTTTGATTGTTTTATAACAATTACCTAAAAAGTAGTTTCCCAATTAAATATAGCGTTAAAACATTCTTTTATCGCACTAATTTACTGTAAAAATTCACAAAAACTATTCTTTCGAATATGTGGATGCTTTATAAATACAATGCAATGTATTATAATGTATTATAGTTGTATAATGCTAAGTTTTTCAAAACAAGTTGAAGTTACGATTCACAAACTTTCAATCATGAGCTGCGTCAAGCTTATTGCAAACTCATCGCGAGGACGTTCTTTATACTTCAAAACATTAAATATTGGTGTCTGGTTAATATTCTGATGCTCTTATTTATCTGCTAACCAGAAGTCAAAGAAATTTTACTTTACGAGATCAATTAATAAAAAACCATTCAAGTTCTCAATCAATTTCTCTTAATCAAAATTTCATTCATATATTTAGGGTTTCGTTCATCTGACAAAACCCTATTCGTCTCACTCCTCTGTCTGTCTGTCACAGAACCCGTTCTCAGAAACAATATATGATGGAGACTTGAAATTTTGGATTCTTATAGCTGAACACCTCAAATCAAACAGCAAATTATAATTTTTTTTAAAAAATCTTATATTTACCCCCCAGGGCGCTAACTTGTGTATTTTAAGCTTTTCTTTCTAACTAAGCTCCTAATTAAGTTGAAGACTTGAAATTTTGGATTCTTATAGCTGAACACCTCCCATCAAACGACAAATCATAAAATTTTGGAAAAGTGTTATATTTACTCCTTCTGGGCTCTAACTTGGGTAACTTAAGTTTTTTTTTTTTTAACTGAGCCCCTAAATTAATTGAAGACTTGAAATTTTGGATACTTATTGCTGACCACCTCTCATCAAAAGACATATAAAATTTTGATAATGTCTTGTATTATTTACCCCTCTGGGGGCTCTAACTTCTGAATTTTTGCAATTTTTCTAACCTCCACACTTTTCACCCGAGGTGCACTTTTCTAACTTTTGACGACACTCCTTTAACCACTCTTTCATATTATGCACCATAACCGTACATATATTATTTCCATTTTTTACCGCCAGGGGGCGCATACCTATCTCGAATGCTATGGGTTCGATCCCCTCGACTAATATATCTACAGATAGTTTGTAAAACGGAGTTTCGTTCGGATAGAGGTTTGCTTTGAATAGAGTACGCTCCCTGGTTGCGAAATGTGGAACTAACAAATTTTGCAAAAGAATAAAGTGTTTTGAAAGGAATATTAAACGAAATTTTCTATGCGATCTGTGATTACGCTTACCCACATGTTTGTGTTTTTCGCCATTACCAAAATTATTTTCTCGTAGACCTAACGGGTACCCAGCTTGCTTTCCGAGGTACGAGTACCGCTAGTTAGGAACCTCTGTACTAAAAAAATAATTATAACAATAAATATTTAAAAATCTCACGTTAAATTTACTTCAGAAAAAATATCTGCAAACTATTCAAATTTAAGAGAGACTAAATGCCAATAATCACCGAGTTTAATAAAGTAATACACCTGATTTTTACGACTCTTTGAGATACTTTAATGAGTTTGTAATCCATCCCCTTATTTTTTTTTCTTTCTTGACTAATGAATTCTATTTACGAAGATGCTGCCATTAAACTCTCTTTTTTCTGAGCTTAACTTTCATCTTACGAGATAGCCAAAACAAATGAGATAATAAAAAGTAAAATGTCTCAATACTTAAAGCTAACATAGAAAAGAGTTCTAAACATGAACTAAGAAAATTGTTCGTAAAAGATTTAAATGTTTCTTTAAGCTTATAACTTTCTTGAAATAATATGAACTTATGGTCATTGACAATTTTTTGATGATTTAAAATAAAATATTGTGGTTCATTGTCCAAATATTTATAACATTATTACTATTAAATACTACTTAGTATTAAATAGTATTTCATTTCGAGTAACATTCTAAAAAATGGTATATTAAACGAGACAATTATTTTCATAAAACAAGTCGGTAAGTGTGATCACAGATCGCATAGAGGGTTTCCTTTAATATTCCTTTCAAAACACTTTATCCTTTTGAAAAATCTGTTAGTTCCATATTTCAAAACCAGGGGGCGCACTTGATTCTAAACAAACATGTATCCGAACGAAAATCTATTTTACATACTATCCGTAGATATATTAGTCGAGGGGATTGGGCCCATAGCACCCGAGATAAGTAGGCGCACCTGGCGGGAAAAATGGAACTAAAATATGTAAAGCTATGGTGCATAATATGAAAAAATGGTCAAAGGGGTGTCGGCAAAAGTTGGAAAATTTCTCGCTGGGTTAAAAGGGCGCAGGTTAGAAAAATTGCTTAAAATACACAAGTTAGAACCCAGAGGGGTAAATAATAAAAGACTTTTTGAAAATTTTATGATTTGTCGTGTGGTCTGAGGCATTCAGCTATACGTATGCAAAATTTCATGTCACCAACTTAATTAGGGGCTCTCTTAGAAAGAATTGCTTCAAATACATATGTGGTAGCTCAAAGGGTTAAACGTAAGACTTTTTCAAGATTTTATGATTTGTCGCCTGGACTCAGGTGTTCTGCAATAAGTATGGAAAATTTCAAATCTCCAATTTAATTAGAGGCTCAGTTAGAAAGAATGGCTTAAAATACACAAGCTGGAGTTGAAAGGGTTAAACATAAAACTTTTTCAAAATTTATTATTTGACGTGAGATCTGAGGTGTTGAGCTATAAGTATGCAAAATTTCAACCTAAATAGGGGCTCACTTAGAAAAAATTGTTTAAAATGCACATGTGGGAGCACAAAGGGTTAAATGTACGACTTTTTCAAAATTTTATCATTTGTCGTATGATGTGAGGTGTTCAGCTATAAGTACCCAAAATTTCATGTCTCCAACATAATTAGGAGCTCTCTTAGAAATAATTGTTTAAAATACACATGCGGGAGCCCAAAGGGTTAAATGTACGACTTTTTCAAAATTTTATGATTTGTCGTATGATGTGAGGTGCTCAGCTATAAGTACCTAAAATTTCATGTCTCCAACATGTATAGTTTCTGAGAACGGGCTCTGTGACGGACAGACAGACGGACAGACAGACAGACAGACAGACAGAGGAGCGAGACGAATAGGGTTTCGTCAGATGAACGAAACCCTAAAAAGTTCTACAAGCGGAATTATATGAAATAAACGCGTTTAACTGTCACGTAATGGCAGAAACAATATCAATAAATTATCCAACATAAAAGGGACTAAATGCCAACAACTACCTAATTTAAGAAAGTAACTCTTCTAATTTTTAAGAATCTTTGTAATCCATACAAGTATTTTGTAATCCATCCTTTTATTCTTTTCTTTCGTAACTAACGAAAATAATTCAAAAATGAATTAAGAAAGTTTTTTGTAAAAGATTGAAGATTTATACATTTTTCAAAGTTTAATATTTTCTTGAAAGAATATTAATAAGTCATTACTAACAATGTTTGGCTGATTTAAAATAAATTATTGTTGTTCAGTGTTTAAATATTTGAAAAACTTTTACCATTAAAATACTTATAATATATTTCTAATAATTTTCTGAAAAAAAGATATATTAAACGAAATATTCGTTTACTTGAAAACGGTTCTATAAGAAAAATTAACTGTTACAAATATTTTAATTATCATGTTAAATTTATGATTAGCAGAAAATACAATATTAATAACTTATTAAATGTAGGAAAGACTACACTTTAGTAATCACTGAATTAAAAAAAAGTAATTCGTTTGATCACATCAGCCTTTGAGGTACTATAATTAGTATGTAAAAATTATCTTTTTCTTTTTTCGTCAAATAAATTCCATTTACGAAGTTCATGTTATTAAACTCTGTTCCTTCAAACTTTATCTTTCTTTATTTTACGAGAAAGCCAAAAGAAATGAGATAGCTAACAAGGAAATGTCTAAAACTTTAAAGCTATCATAGGAAACAGTTCGAAAAATGAATTAAGAAAGTTATTTTTAAACCATTGAAGATTTAAACATTTTTTAAAGCTTAATATTTTCTTGAAAGAATATTAATTGTTGGCTACTTACAATGTTTTACTAATTTAAAATAAAATAGTGTTATTCATCGTTCCAATATTTGAAACAATTATTTTATTATCCTCGAGGCCTTTATAATACATTTCTAATAACCTCCTATGCTGTAAAAAATAGTTGGAACGTTTAATATTCTAACAGGAACGTTTCTGATACTATGGGATTTGTGAGAGCTATTTTCACTTTTTGACACAACCCGAACGTTCCTGAATGGTTCGTTTACTTTCCGAGAAATAGTGAAATAGCCTGTACGCATGCGCTCCAAGTTATTTCTCCTTACGTTGAAAACCGGAAGGGCCGAAAGTCAAGTCGTCTGTATCAATATGGCGGCGTATAGGGAATTTTCCACGTGTATTTAAATTCGCTTTTCTTTTGAAGAAAAAAATATTATAATATTTTTTATATATTGTGGGTATCTTTTATTGTGTTTTAAAATCATGCAAGAAATGTTAACCTTGGATATTATTAATGGACTGCTTTAAAGCTTTGAAAATTTATTATTATAGAAGACGGATCGATCATAATTCTGGGTAAGTGTTTTTTATTTTTAATAATTAACAGTGTTACTTTTACTTACTATTCTTTATCATTACTTACTTGTTTATTAGTTTTCGTTGTTGCAATACACGGAAAGAAATTAATAATCTATTTATTTTTTAATATATCACACCTTGTTTTGTCTTTTTCTTTATAATACTTATACACATGTGCATGTAAATAAGATCATATAGTTAATCCTGATGTTAATATTGATTCCAGTATCTTATTTTAATTTTCACAGTGTGTTCTTAACAAATTATCAAATGCGTTATAACTTAAAAGAAAATTTATGTATTACATTTTTATCAATCATGCTGAAGGTTCATTTTTTATTACTGATTGCATTTATGTAAAACATACAGTATTGAGAGTAAAAATAAACAGTAAACCATTCTTACAATTATAGGATTTATTTTTATAAATCATTATAGGTAAAAAAATTGATTAATTTGTTCTGCTACTTCCCAAAAAGCTTTCAAAACTTCGTAATAGCGTTTATATGTCAGTAACAACCAAGGTTTGAAAAAACCTGTTTTTTTTTTTTTTTAAACCCAACCCACATGTGTTTAATCGTTTTTTTTTCAAAAGTATAATATATGTAATATTGCATTACTTTATATTATATTATTTATGTATTATATGTATTATACAGCAAATATATATATATATTTTTCCCTTTACAACTTTATATGCAATATAATTGTAATGCTATTTTACAAATTACAAATTGTATAAATTATATGAATTTAAATTAAATTTCAATGTTTCTCACAAATTAGTTTTTAACATAAAATAAAATATAAATTATTAATTTGCAAAAAAAAAAAAAAAAAAAAACTAAATAAAAAGTAAAATTTTGAACTAATTAGAAGTTTTATTTTCATGAATATAGTTGACTAGCAAACCCCGCGGATTTGCTCGCGTAATATTTGAAATATGCCAAGTGATATTTATATGTCTAATTTTTATTAAAAGGTACTAACTAAATTTTTACTTATTACTTTTAAGAATAATTCAAAAAATACTATTTAAAACACAGTTTGATTCAACATCATTATTACACTGCATTAGGCAGAAATGAGACTTAAATTAATAAAACTAAATAAATGATAATTTAGAAAATATTTTGATACCTTTATGCTCATTTAATACGCTCATTTCAGTATTCATTTGAAGTTTTGAATTTTTTAGAAACCATCTTCTTATATCTTAAAATTAACTATCATGTCAAATTCCAAGTCCTACCATCTCTCTCAACAGAAAGGGCTATGTTAAATTAGGAACTATCACCATTAATTTGCCAACATTAATTCTGAAATCGGTTTGTTATTCTTAATATTCCTCAGAAACGTAATTTAGAAAGCTTTTAAAGGCCTTTTATAGAACGTTTGTTGTTCCTGTAAACCCCAGGTGGTAGAATCATCGGCCTGTGTAGGAACCGTGACTGTTGACATTGATTCGCAACTATTACTTCTATAATCGGTTTATATTCCCTGAAATTGCATAGATATCGTAATTTAGGACTTTTTAGAATGCTTTTCACACCTCCCCTTCGCTTCACCCCTTTTTAATTCGAATTTATTTTCAACAGTCCTTCGAGGGCATTTATATTTTATAAGTAACTACCATGCCATATTTATAGTTTCTAGCCTTTTCAGTATCACAGAAATCGCAATTTAGAAAGTTTTTAGCTCCTGCAACCCTCTGGTGGTAGTGGCACAGATATAAAATCTAGCTTATGTTTGAGCAGGTTCTAACACCAACAATTTGTCATCATTATTTTTTTTAATTGTTTTAGTATTTGATAAGATTGCATAAAAATTGTAATTTATAACGCTTTTCGCTTACTTCATCTTTTTAAATTTGGAATTTTCTTTCGACTATTCTTAGAAAGCAGTTGCATCTTGTAAGTAAATAACATGCCATACTTCAAATTCTTAGACCCCTCAGTTGTGTAAAAAACGCAAATTAGAACATGTTTTGCTTTTGCAACCCTAAGATGGTAGTGACAGCAACATAAAATATAACCTATGTTAAAGCAGGGACTATCACCATTGATTTGCAACCATTACTTTTGAAATAGCTTTGGTATTTCCTGAGATTGAGTATAAATCGCAATTTAGAAAGTTTTTAGAACGCTTTTTGCGCATTTTCACCCCTTTTTAAATTTCTAATTTTTTCGAAACTGTTCTTAAAGATCATTTATATCTAATAAATATGTACCTTGCCTAATTTTAAGTTGCTAGCCCGTACCGATCACAAAAATCGAAATTTAGAACGCTTTTTTGCTCCCGCAACGTCTAGGTGATAGTGATACAGACATAAAATAGCATCTATGTTAGAGCAGAGTCTGTCAGCATCAATTTCCTACCATTTCTTTTTAAATCAGTTTGATTCTTTCTGAGATATCGCTGACAAATCGGCATTTAGAACATTTTTAGAACGCTTTTCGCGCATTTTGCTCCTGCATCACCTCTGGGGTAGTGGAAACAGACATAAAATATAGCCTAACTTGGAGCGAGATCTGTCAGCATAATTTTTACACCATTATATTTGAAATCGGTTCAGTACTTCCGAAGATTGCTTAGAAATCGCAATTTAGAACGTTTTTTACAACGCTTTTTGCGCATTTTGACTTCCTTTTAAATTTCGATCTTTTTAGGAAATGCCCTTAGAGATCATTGATATCTTATAACTAACTACCATTCCAAATTTCACGATTCTAGGCCCTTCCGTAATGTAAAAAACGCAATTTAGAACGTTTTTCCCCTGCACCCCCTTTGGGGTAGTGTCACCGACATAAAACATAGCCTATATTGGAGTAAGGGTTGTCACCGTCATTTTGACACCATTATTTTTTAAATCGGTTTGGTATTTCGTGAAATTGTGTAGAAATCACCATTTAGAACGTTTTTTAGAACGCTTTTCGCGCATTTTCACCCCTTTTAAATTTCGAATTGTTTAAGAACTGTTCTTAGAAATCCTTTATATCTAATAAGTAGCTAATATTTCAAATTTCATATTTCTAGGCCCTTCAGTAACACATAAATCGCATTTTTAGAACGTTTTTTGATCCTGCACCCCCTTTGGGGTAGTGTCCCGACATAAAACATAGCCTATCTTGGAGTAAGCGTTGTCACCATCATTTTGACACTAATATTTTTTAAATCGGTTTGGTATTTCCTGAGATTATGTAGAAACTACCATTTAGAACGTTTTTTAGAACGCTTTTTGTGCATTTTCACCCCTTTTAAATTTCGAATTGTTTAAGAACTGTTCTTAGACACCATTTATATCTTATAAGTAACTAATATTCAAAATTTCATATTTCTAGGCTCTTCAGTAACGCTAAAATCGCATTTTTAGAACGTTTTTTGCTCCTGCACCCCCTTTGGGGTAGTGGCACCGACATAAGATATAGCCTATGTTCTAAGTTGGGCGAACACCATCATTTTGATACCATTACTTTTAGAATCGGTTCGGTAGTTCCTGAGCTTATCTCCGACAAATAAACAATTTTTACCTCTTTATAATAGGAGTATGATTTGAATTTTTTATATAAAGACATTCTTATCATATGCCTTTACGTATAATTATGTACTATCAGTAGCATAGCATTTTTAAAATTATGGCGGAAGGAGGCTCAAATAGTTTCTAACTCAGTATGATCAAAATAACTGAAAAAATCAATCAATGATAAAACGTCTCATTAATAAGTAATTATGTATATTAATTAATAATTCATTTTATTCAAAAATTAAAAATGTTTTGTGAATTATTTCAAAGTAAACATTAAGGAATAAATTAAATTTTATAATTTTGTGAAATATGACAGGAGAGTACGAAAGAAAAAGAAATGTATGGCTCTGGAGCCATTTTGTACTCCGTCTTCAGCCCCTTACAAAATCACAAATATCTACCAATTCCAATGCTACGGATTTTGAAAGAAAATCTATTTTTGTTGAACTTTTTAACGCACCAAGAATGTTCGATTAATCACAGTACATGGAATGTTAATAGAGGCAGAACATTCCCTGTAGGAACTTAAGAATTTCTTGTATTGGTTCCCACTATAAATTATACTAGTCTATTCTAAATTTCTGGTAACATTACAAGAATTCTGAAAACGATCCAGTATATTACTTGCCTTGTACATGAAAAATTTCAACAGTAAAACAGATTCGAAAAAGGTAGTGACTTCATTAAGAAAAAGTCATTTTTTCAATTACAACTTAAAGTTTACTATAAGAAGACACTATAATCCAAAGGGAAAAAAAGATTTCCAATGGTGTGTGTGTGTTGGGGGGGGGGGGGGGCGGAGGGGGGTCTTGAGCCCCCACCGCTTTCCTACACCCTGTGTACTATGTATGTTACCTACTAAGATCTATGCTAGTAAAATATTTCAATGTGCTAAAATACATTTTTTTTCAGGTGTTTATGTAATGGGTTTTGTGTGTATATATATATATATATATATATATTATTTTTTTTTCAAAATTAACTGAAAGGACTTAAGTTCATTAAATCTACATGTTGTTTAAATTTTTAAATGTTGCTGAAAATCTTAAAAATCCACATAATTGGTTTTCGGTGGACTTTTTCAAGTGGGCCCAGACTGAAAAAACCCACTTGGTTTTTTCGAACTGGGACCACCTTTGCGAACCCTTGTAACAACACATAATACAGATATCAATAATTCAACTATATGTATATTTTTAATGTAATAATATTTTACCTCTAATTACACATTTCAGTAAACTTTTGTTATACATAAAGTTACGCTGTACGCATTATAAATGTATCGGATATTGTTAAATATATTCTATTAATCTAATTATTTATTTATATTTGCCTTTTTTCTCTTCAAATTTTGATAGAAAAATAAAAAGAATTGTTTTAAGTTCATTAACTTGTTTAGTACTCAGGTCCAAATATGTAAACTCCAGATATGTTAAAAAATAATTTTCCATGTTAAATTTATTATTAGCAGATAATACAAATTATTTAAGGCAAGCGAAACTAATAATTAATACTCACTGAATTAAAAAAAGTAAATCTCCTGATCTTTACGAGCTTTTAAGATACTTTAATTAGTTTGCAATGCATTACCTTTCTTCTTTTTGTTGAGTAATGAATTCTCCTTACGAAGATGATGTCATTAAATTCTGTTCTTTTAAGCGTAATACCTTCGCCTTGCAAGAAAACTAGAGGAAACAGGTTAGCCAAAAGAAAATACCTAAAAGTTTTAAGTTTGAAACTTTCTCAGTCCATCAAAAATAATTCTAAAAATGAGCTGAGAACGATGTCCGTAAGAGATTGAAGATTTAAATATAGTTTATTATTTTCTTTAAAGGAAGTTAATTTATGCCTACTTAGAATCAGTTTTACATCAGTTTTGCTAATTTGCAAATACCGTATTATTTATCGGCATTAAAAAAATATTTTTGCGTATAAATTTAATATCTAAGTTATTTGTACAAAGTGAATACATCAAAGAAGGATTTTACACAATAACCTCATTAAATATCTTACGTGTTTCAAAAGTAACCTAGTATATATTAAAATAATGAGTTCGAAAATAAAAGCATAGTTTCTAGAAAAATCTGAAATAATAACTCCTCATAAAATTTATCCCAGTAAAAATAAGTTATCGATGGGTCTTGAATCCAGTTTCTTTCTTTTTAAACGCTTGATTATAAAATAACCAACCAGATTTTTAATTTTTAATTTTTAATTTTTAATATCAATATACAGGGTATATCAGTATAGTGGTTTCAAACTTTCAGGGCAGATAGAATACACCTATACGATGGAAAATCATCTAGTAATGCATGGTCGGAAACGCTTTCCTGGCGCGGTAGTGACGACGCAAAACACAAGAAAGGAAGGACACGAACTGGGAGATAAAACATGTTTATTATTCTTAGTGCTGCAAAAATGCCGGGACAATGCTGGAAAGAGCTGCGGAACTTGTTGCGCGCATCGTGGCAGCTGTTGGGGAAGTCCGGGACACTCCCTATATTTTCGAGAACATTAGATCTTCCATGCGCCGGAGATGCACTTCCATGCATCACG
The DNA here is from genome assembly GCA_963932465.1 of Maratus speciosus. Lineage (NCBI taxonomy): Eukaryota > Metazoa > Arthropoda > Arachnida > Araneae > Salticidae > Maratus > Maratus speciosus. The sequence continues at coordinate 247,900,854 of OZ010792.1, forward strand.
GCCCGTGATCTTAATTTCGAACACCTATTTTGATGACGATCGTTGTCTCTTTAATGTTCTTTTTTCTTAGTTTTTTGCTGTACTAAAGCTAATAAACATGTTTTCTGCTCTTATTGTCCTGCCTTTCTTGTGTTTTGTGTCGTCACTACCGCGCCAGGAAAACGTTTCCGACCATGCATTGCTATGTGATTTCCGATCGTCTAAGTGTACTCTATCTGACGTGGAAGTTTGTATCCACTATCAACCTGAAATTTGTAACTGTAGTGATACACCCTGTGTATTAAAAGCAAAATTATGATACGGAATAAGCTGCTAAAGTGACTTTTAATGCCGCAAAAGTTACTGAAGTAGGTGAAATGAAAACAAATATGGTTAATATTTTAATCATATTATTAAAATTATACTTAGAAAACTGGAAAAAAATGCCTTGAATAATGCGTTAATAACGACATTTCTACTCGATTTGTATGGAATTGCTTTCATATGAGACATTTTCAAAAAAGTTGTGCTTTGTACACGCATATATTTCGCTAAATAATCACATGTCAGCTTTTTAAGCTTTTTGGTATGGTTTGTGCGTATGACATATTGGAGAAACTGTAAAATTCAGTGAAAGCTTCTAAAATATACTTAAAGAAATACTTTTGCATACTTTAAGTAATGTAGCTGCAATCAAGATGAAAATTCAACTAAAATTATTCAAAAATTTCGGTAGGTGATGTTATACAAAATCACCGACATTAAAAATTTCTTTATGGGATTTTTGGACTTTTATAGTCTTGATTCGTTCAACGAAGAACTTTTTGGATGGAAGAGTATGTGTCAAAGTTTTTAAACACCGATAGATTATATCTCAGCCAGTTGAGACACGTCGGTTGTAGTACGATATGCCCCGATAACGCGGTTGCCCCAATTATCAGACATAAATTTATAAACATTAAATATGTTCTTTGTTTGACATTTTGTTCCAATTGAACGGCTTTCCTAATTAAGTGGCTTCTCCACTTAAACGTTGCTACAAATAACCGGTATCGACTGTATACAGTTTTACTTAATAAAGTTATTTTACGAAATCAACAAATAGTATTAGCGTAGACATTGTATTCCAAGAATGGATGAACAGTTTTTACGATCATCTTTGACTGATCAAGTTCACTTGATAAATTAGATATTTTAAATTTTTTGTGTTATTAACAAAGGTAAGCCTTGATAGTATTTGATTGTTTAAGGAACTTTTACAAATTTATTTTAATGTGTTTTGTGTTTCTAAAGTTCAACTGCCGCTTCTGACATTTTGTTAATTAAAGTGTTAACCACACAGCAAAGATTTTGCTGTAAGAAGATGGCCATTTTAACGACAGCTAACTATTCAGTCATTCCATCGCATTTAGTGATAATAGCTACGACCATATTATAAAGCAATCTTATTTATCAGGAAATTACACTTACTTTATTAACCCATTTATACCTGAATTTCTTTCTCAAATTTGTTGGTAAAATCACTTTAAAATGTTGCGAAATGAACTGGAAAAATACAAAAAAAAAAATAAATAAATAAAAAAAATACGCTGAAATATTTTTGTATTTATTTGATAAAATGTAAACATACTAAATATGGGAATATCCATATGTGAAAAAATGCATAATTATATGTTTTATCTAATTTATATAAATTAACTTTTTAAATTGTGTAATATGTACTATAATTAGTATTTTTGTGAACTATTAAAAATATATTTATTTCTTTACAGAGACTAATAACATTATAAGTATTATTAATAATAAATTAAGAATAATCGCATTTGAGGCTAAAAAACAATTTATTTCAAAATCATCTTGAAAGGGACTTTACATTAATAACTGTCTCCTGAATGCCTAATAGAAATATGTGTCAATTTGCGCCTAGCGCCCTATATTTTGTACGTTACAAACATGCATAAAAAATAGGCTTGAACATATAATTTCGCAATTTAAAAAAATACGTATTTCAATGAAGTCTACAAGCTAAGATTATGACATTTTTCTTTGGATCCTTGATACAAAAAATACAAATAAACTTCTTTTTACATTTCGCTATCTTGAAAAATTAGAAATCTATAAACACAGAAAAAAGGCGTTCATTTAAGTAAATAAATATCAGTCTTATTCCTGTCATCTGTCAGTAATAGATAAAATATTTATAGGCAATTACTTCATACAATATTCATGTTGTAAAGTAGAAGAAGCCCCAACAATGGGACACTAGGCATAAATGAGTTAAATTACTTTCTCTTCAAAAGTCTTTTCCTTCAACGGTCTGGTCACTACTGCTTGAACCTTGGATGCGAACACGGTCTTCTCATTTGGTTCATGCATTGGTTGAGTCCGTCCGATGGTGAGTGCTCCTATTAGGTTTGTTGTTGCTTCGGTTGGACTTCACATGGTTTCTACTGAATTGGCGAACGCTATGGGATTCCTTGCTGGACATTTAGGATCCCATTATCTTGACTCCGTTAACTTTTAAAGTTTTACCAAATTCATGGAAAATTGCTGAAAGACAATTTTCTCATCACTGGCCGAACACAATCCTTGAAAATTTATGGAATTTCTATAAGTTTTAAGACAAAGTTTAAAGTAACTGTAAAATATATGGTCAAAGAATTATTTTCTGACGGAAAATTAACAGTGAAAAGATCAGTTTGTTAAAAAAAACATCTATATCTTTTTGGAAGGCGAATTAGAATTTATTAATCATGATTTTGATGCAACGATTATGTGCCTTAATACACTTTTATTACCATTTTATTTATGCTCTAAAAATATATTTTTCTAGTGATGATGGATATAAATTATGCAAACAGAATTACCCTTTAAATAAATCTTTTTTTTTTTTTTTTTTTTTTTTTTTTTTTTTTTTTTTTTTTTATAAACGGGATATGAAATTAACACTATTAACCCTCTACTGCCCAAGGTAGCATTTTGCTACCACAAGTTTAGCTTTAACTTTTAGCACGAAATTTCATAAATAATGTATATTTTAAGTCATTACAGCAGTAATTACGCCTTTAGCTAATATTAGATATGGAAATATAAAATAAGTATTAAATAAGAAAAAAAAATAGTTTGGAGAAGTATGTCTGATAAAAATGGTAAAATTGCATTTACACTGGTAAGTTTTTTCTAAATTTTTCCAATATTTTATCGAGATAAAACTAAATACATAAAATATATAGTTATAAAAAGAGTTACTACTATTCTCTGCCCAAAAAAGTTCAATGTAGGTTTGTTTTTTAATGGTAAAATGCGTATTAAAATCAAGGTAGCAGATCTGCTACCACGGCATGAGCCCATGGTAGCATTTTTGATAACATGTTATTTTCACAGAAAAAGTGTATTTCTTAGTGCTAGCTTTCTACTTAAGTAACTTGCTTTACTTTTCTACATGCTCATGTTATGTTATTATATAAATCCGAAAGAAATTAGTTGAAATTTAAAATTTTATGTTTATTATATGTAACATTATATGTAAAATTTGGCTATATAAAATTATTATTATTATTTTAGCATCCATATTCTTCAAGTCAGTTTTCTCAAAGATGCAGAGGGGAAACAAATATTTACTATAGAAGAAGATGCTATAGCTTTAGTTAATGAACTGGAAAGTGACTTGTCGGGATTAACTGAAAAAAATAGGGACGATGAGTATTTGACCCCTCAAAGACAGGATGTTGGCTATTGAGAAAGATCAGATGATGAAGAATCTGAAGAGGTGAATAACTTAAATGGTGAAAAACATAGAAATTTGTTGAATATTGACGAAAGTACTCCCAAGAAAAAATATACTAAGATTCTTAATAAAAGAATCGCATGGAAGAAAAATAGGAGCAAATCTTTTAATTTTAAAGGATGATGATGACTTTCCGGATACAATAGAGCTAATTTCATTTTTTAAATGCTTATATCACCCGATATTATCAAATTAGGGATAACAGAAACAAATTTGTACAATGTTAAAGTAACAGGGAATTAAATTATGTTGAATATGAAATGGAGCAATTTTTAGGTATGTAAATTCGAATAGGACTTGTTCGAATACCACATATAAAAGGAACCTGGGAAGATGGACTAAGGTATGAGCAAGTTGCTAGAGTTATATCTCGAAATATTTGAAAAGATTTTAAGATATATACATTTTGTTGATAATTTAAGTGTTGATGATACTCTGCGACTTGATAAATGTTAGAAATTGCGAGCATGGTTATCTATGTTGAGGAATAACAAGCTGTCAATACTATAAAGCAGTCAATTGATCAAATCCCATTTCGTGTGAGAGTCCACATGAAATATTCATGCCAAAAAAGCCTTGTAGTAAATGGGGATTAAAATTGTGGGCAACGTGTGGACAATTCGATATTTGCTACGATTTTAACGTCTACACTGGACAATCTACAGAGCATTATGGGGAATAACTTGATTATGAATTAGGATTAGGGGCAGGCTTTTTTTCAACTATGCAGCACACTGAAAGCCCCAGAGAAAACTTAAAATTTTGCAGACCGGATTTTTAGTCACCGTAATTAACCTGGTATAAGAACTGTCGAAACAAAGAGTAGGCTCCTTAGAGACTGTGAAAGAAAACACATTGATGAAGTGTAAATTAAGAAATGAGAAAGAAATAAAAAAGAAGGAAGGGGATCCATTGACTGCTCTGTAGCATCGATAGACAATTTTGATGTTATAGCAGTGAAATGGTTCGACAGCAGATGATGTACTTTAATATCGAACACTGCAGGAGTTAATCCGTTAGCTTCTGTAAAAAAGAGTTAAATATCAAAATAAAGAAGTACCAGTACCTTGCCCAACAGTCATTTCTCTATACAACTAAAAATGGGAGGGAATTACTTGAATGATATGATGTCATTTAAATATAAGTATCCTTTGAAATCAGTGTGTACTTGTACATATTTTGACACATAGTCACAATGGGAACCGTTAGATCATGGTGTCTTTATCGGATATATTGTAGCCAACTTAAAATGAAACACCCTTACCTTCGTTCTGTTTTGAACGAATTAGCTACAAGCCTTATTACTGTTGGTAAGAAGAAGGCAGATAGACCATCTCTCGAGAATCCAAAAGTTCAGTAGCCTAAGAAAAAGGCTCCAAAGGGGACCCACCAAAGGTAAAATTTACATACTGAAAAATATTTTACAGCCAAAATGAGTATGTTCATAATATGTATATCTTGGTTTAAATGTGAATATTGGAAGTATATATTTTATTCACTTTTAGGAAACAAGGACTGGTGGCGTGCATCATTGGCCTACACATGAACCAAAACACCAAACATGCCATATTTGTACAAAGGGAATATTTTCTTCAAAAAAATGTAAAAAAATGGGACGTATTCCTACGTAGAAACAAAGAAAGAAATTGTTTTAGGTCCTACCACATGTAAAAATATCAGCTTTTCCAAAAAACAAAATAATTTTAAAATGTGGTAAAATCCTTCATATTTCATCCTAATCTGTCCACGGTAGCATATATTATACCACACAGAAATCCTTAAAATACAACAAAATCTCAAAATCTTTAATATTTTTATTTTATTTGAACCACAACAGCATAAATAAAGCAAATGAATGGAATTTTTTCCACAGCAATTTCTTGTAGTGGGCAGTAGATTGTTAATATTCAAAGAAAATGAAACGAAAAAAAAAATTCAATTAATCGTTTTTAGTTATATTTCAATAAAAAATAATATTTGAAAAATTGGACAGTGACTTTTTTAATCTGTACTATTATGTATACCAATACCCATTATTGTTAAGATAAATGAACTAAAATGTTAATTAAGAGCAATATGAGTACTTACAGAACAACGTATTAAGTTTTTATACAAAGATAAAATATTTCTAACGATGTTTCATAATTAAATTATAAAAAAATACTAAAGAGGAGTACAAATATATTTTCTTATCATGCAATTAATTTAGATTATAAGTACGTGAGAAAGTTTGATTCACCTATGATATTTGATTTATTAAGCAATTTATTTGCTTAAGAAATAATAATTCATGTTTTGAGATAACTTTTCATGTAAATATTTTTACCTTTATAATAACTACGAGACATTAAAAAATACAAAAAGGAAAATATCTAAAAGATAATAAACAAGTCTAGAAGGCAAGTAAAACGGAGTCTTTACATAACGAATACTCAAGATCCACTAAATAAAATCTGCTTCAGAATTCGTCGTTTGTAAACATTTTTTATGGAAATGTTCATAAAACTGTTAAACAAACTTTTCAAACTTGTTGTGTAATTTAATTTCAGTTAATAAGGCTAATATTTCTCAAGACTTAAAAAGACCAGGAAGTAGACACTATTATTTGAATACATTCATTAAATCAATGCACATATAATGGCAATAACTGGCTTACACACGCCTTATCACTTAAAAATGGGTGTGCATCTGGCATAATGCATCTCCCAAAACTGGGCTTAAAGGGTTATTCATAGCTAAACCTTCCGACATTTTATAAAACTTCCCTTGAAACACAAAAGTATTTTGCAACAAACAAACGTTGGTTAAAGAAATCAGGCTATCTATTTCATATTGAAAATAGTGAAACGCATTCAACTTTTTTCTCAAACAATCTAAACCACCTTGTACAGGAACACTTGTAAAAAGAGACTTGACATCGAACGAACTTACAGTATAACTTGTTGGATTGAAGTTACGGATTCTATTGGCAAATTGAACTCAGGTTTTAGACGTATAAATATTGTTAACCATGAGGGGGGAAAACCTGGAAACTAAATATTTTGCAAGCCTATAGGAAGCAGTACCAATATTGGAAACGATGGGTAGAAATGGAATATCAGGTTTATGAAACTTAGATAAAGCATATAAACGAGCACAGTTTACCACAGAAGGTATGCGAGAATATTTGCTAATTCACCGCAGATTTTATGTTTTTAAGTTCAGAGGTAGATGGATCTTTTTTAATATTGATGTAAGGGCCCTCATTAATTAATATTATAACATTTTGAACATAGTCAGTTTTATTTAGTACTACAATTTGGCCTCCTTTGTCAGCTTTAGTTATAATGCTATCTAGATTAGATTTAAGAGTTTGAGGGAATCATTCGATGAATTATTCAAATTAGTCTGATCCAGCTTTGCATTGAAATCAACATTATCTGTATAATAATAGCATAAATCATGTGATTGTCATTAACAATTCCGGGCTGACCGCTTCGCTTTTTATGTGCCTGGCGGCCATTTGGTATTTTAATAATGTTAGCCAGGCACAGGTGATAAATCGCCAAATATTGTTCTATCGCCATCATTTCATCTATATTATAATAGCCCAAGCCATTTGACTGTCATAAATAATTACTGGTTGACCCTTTCCCTTTTATTATGCAACGTTACCATTTTGGTTAACAAATCAAAATTATTTTTTCGAATAAAACTACATAAAAGTTGCCATGATCGCTAAGAATTCTTGGTACTTTTATGTTACCCGGGCGCAAATCTCGCCAAAAGTATTTTGTAACTCGCCAGCTGTATTTTTTATTTTTCGCGTGGCAAATTAAAACAATGCTTTTATTTTCAAATTAAATATCACGGTTCATGGTATTATTTATTATTTTTCTTTTCTTTTTTTTTTTAAAGAAATAAATGTAAGCCATTTTAAATGTTTCAGTTTTAAATGAAAATGTCATGTTTGAGCTTCAATTTAATATATGTAGAGGCAACACCAAAGTTTCTTTCCTCCCACAGAAATAAATATCAGAGAATTGTTCTGTTTACTTTTGTAGTCATGTGACCACGGCTTGTAAGTGTTGTGCTGTGTTTGTGAAATGCTCATTAAATGTTTATCTGTATAAGATATGCCTTATCAATTACGAGTTATGTTAATTATTATTAGTTAATTACTAAATATTCAATAAATGGCGACGAGCGAAAATGAGGTATAATATCACCGGAAAAAGTTTAACGAAAATCATAATCGTGCCGGGGGATATTGCTACTTACGTTTTCAAAGTTATACGCTCATCTGCAATAAATACTTCAATGTAATATTATGAAATCATCATCATTAAAACGGTGGTAAGTGATTCTTCATTCATTTTTTTCTCTTTTCTGCTTTCCATAAAGTAAAATGTTCACCCACTTCAAAGAATTTGATGAAAAGTTTCATAACTTACGTGAAACGACAGGAACAAAATTTCGTTCTTCATGACATAACAGAACAAAAGAAAGTTCTTGCTATTCTATCATTATTAGAACCGAAATTATATGGTTTATTGTGTGATTTATGTGTACCTAAGAATTGTGAAACTTTAAAATATAATGAAATTGTTGATATTCTGCTTAAAGACTTAAATCCCGCCCCCAATAAATACATTGAGAGAATTAAATTTAGAAAATGTTTTCAGAATGAAACTGAATCAGTTCAAGATTTTGCTGCTAGATTAAAAAAGGGTACAACCTTTTGTGAATGAAAATTTGCTGGAACAGTTTTTACGCGGTCTGAAAAATGAAAACATTCAGAATAAATTGATAACTCAAGTTGATAATTTAAATTTCGAAAAAGCTGTTGAGAAAGCTTTACCTTTATATAATGTAGAAATTGAAGTTGCTGAAATTAAGCATAAAAATTTCAATATAAATAAAATTTCCAGTACTAAAAATGTACAAAATAAGAAATTAAAAAATTGTTCTCAAAAACAGAATGTCAACAATCAGGTAAATAATACACATTCTGACATAAATAAAAATAAGTTAAAGTGCTATAGATCTGGAAAAGACTCACATTTAGTAAATGTTTGCAGATTTATTAATGCTACTTGCAACCTTTGTAAAAAAAAGGCCTTCTAAACAAGGTATGCAGAAGTACAAATTCTCAAAAACAGGCTAATTCTTTAAATACTGTAAATATTTTAACAGTTAAGCATGATAGAGGTTCAAATCCTATTAAGTTGTCTGTTTTCATTGAAAACAAAGCTAGAGCTGATATGGAATTAGATACTGTATCTGGAATTTCTGCTGTTCCTTTAAAAAGATTTCGCAGAATTTTTACTGATCATAAAATTTTTCTTCCAGATGTTCAGTTAAAAACTGGAACTGGTGAAATTTTCAAACCTGTAGTTTATGTTGAAATGTTACTTATGAAAATAAAACTCGAAAGGGGAAGTCGTATTTGATAAATGAAGATAATTTTCCATTATTATTTGGTAGAGATTGGGTATCTGAATTTGATATTTTTCCACATAATTTAAAATCAGTATATGTGAATGAAGTTGTAAATTATTCTGATAAATTACAAGGTTTGCTACAAGAATTTTCTGGTTTATTTACTGATAAGGCTGGGGAGATAAAAGGTTTACAGGCAGAACTTTATCTTGAAAAAGATTCTACACCGATATTTTGCAAAGCTAGGACTGTCACTTATGCACTACGTGCAGCAGTCAATGGCGAATTACAAAGATTACAAGACGCAGGTATTATTAAACCAGTTACAAACAGCAAGTGGGCAACTCCTATAGTTTCAGTGGTTAAGCCTAATAGGAAAATTCGTTTATGTGATGATTTTAAAGTAACATTAAATAAATTTCTGAAAGTTGAAAAATATCCTTTACCTAAAATAGAAGATATGTTAGCTACATTAGGTGGTGGTGTACATTTTACAAAAATTGATTTAAATCAAGAGTATCTTCAGTTACCTGTAGATGAGCAATCACAAGAATTATTAACCATTAATACACCAAAAGGATTATTCCAATTCCTTAAGTTACCCATGGGTCTTGCTAGTTCTCCTGCAATATGGCAAAGAAAAATTGAGCGCATTTTAAGAGGAATTGAGGGAGTTACAATTTTTATAGATGATATTGGGGTTACAGGTGAAACACATGAAATTCATTTACAAAGATTAAAGCAACTATTAGAAAGATTAAGGGATTATAACATTAGGATAAATAAAGAAAAAAAAATTCTTTATGGCAGATGAGATTACTTACTGTGGTTATAAAGTTGATAAACATGGTATTCTTAAAACACAAGATAAAATTGAAGCAATTTTAAATGCTCCAAGACCAGTAAATGTACCTCAAGTTAAAGATTTTCTAGGCTTAGTTACATATTATGCTAAGCTTGTACCAAACTTATCTACTATTGCAAATCCTTTAAATAATTTGCTTAAGAAGAATGTTAAATTTAATTGCTCTTATAAGTGTGAACAAGTATTTAAAAGTATATAAAAAAAAGAAATTACTTCTGACAGGGTTCTTACTCACTTTAATCCTAAGTTACCTTTAGTTTTAGCTACTGATACTTCTCCTTATGGTATCTCTGCAGTTCTTTCGCATATGATGCCAGATAACACTGAAAAGCCTATTGGGTTTGTGTCCAGAACTTTGAATAATGCAGAAAAACGGTATAGTCAAGTGCATAAAGAGGCATTCGCTATTATATTTGGTGTGAAGAAATTTTTTCAATATTTGTATGGCAACAGGTTTACCTTATTTACTGACAGTAAACCTTTAGTGTCCATTTTTTCTCCTTCTAAAAATATCCCTGTTTTATAGGCTGCTAGAATGCAACGATACGCAATTTATTTACAAACGTTTCGATATATCAGTTATAAAAATACAACTGATCACGGAAATGTTGATGCTCTTTCGCGACTTCCTTTACGTAGTGAAGATTTACCTCAACAATTAAATTCGAATGATGCAATTGATGAATCTGAAATTCTTCAAATTAATCAACTCAATATCTTACCATTAACTTCGAAATCGATTGCTTCAGCTACAAAATCTGATCCCCTTTTACGTCAAATTTTTCATCACCTCATTTATGGTTCTGAAATTCCTAAAAATTTACTTTTTGGTGGTAAACAAAAAGAATTTACTCTTCAATATAGTTATATTTTAAAAGAATGTAGGGTAGTTATCGCTGAAATTCATAGAAACCAAGTATTAAAAGAATTACACTTTGGTCATTTTGGTATAGTTAAAATGAAGTCTTTAGCCTGTAGTTTTGTATGGTGGCCAGGTATAGACCATGATATTGAAGATCTTGCACGAAATTGCACTACTTGTGTAAATTTGAAAAATAATCCTCCCGAAGTTGATACACATCGTTGGGAATGGCCTACAGCTCCATGGTAAAGAGTTCATTTTGATTATTTTGGTCCTGTTATGGGAAAAGTGCTCCTTTTAGTAGTAGATGCCTATAGCAAATGGCCAGAAGTTTTTATTGTTCCAGTACAACTTCAGAAAATACCATTACTTGTCTCTCTTCACTTTTTGCATGATACGGTTTTCTGATTTCTTTAGTATCAGATAATGTTAAACAGTTTACATCTGAAGAATTTGAGACCTTTTTGAGAAATCATGGTGTAAAACATAAGTTGAATGCTCCATACAATCCAGCTACAAATGGACAGGCGGAGAGATATGTGCAAATTCTTAAACGTGGATTAAAAGCCTTAGCTTCCGAACCTTTTATTTTACAAATGAAATTAAATAGCTTGATTTTGCAATATAGGAAGATGCCTCATGTTACAACGGGGAAGAGTCCTGCATCTCTATTTCTAAAACGTCATATAAGAACAAAAATAGATTTGATAGTGCCAAATGTTACAAATTTCGTTCATGATAAACAAGATGCTAAAAAGTCCAAAGTTAAAATAAAAGAATTTGAAATTAACCAGAAAGTAGCTGTAAGAAATCATACCCCAGAAGCCAAGTGGAAAATTGGTCGAATAATAGCAAGAGAAGGAAAATTACATTATAGAGTTTAAGTTGATTCGAATATTTGGAAAAGGCATGTTGATCAAATAACAAATGTAGGTTCAGGGATTTCTTTAGTTAATGATACAAATTCTGAAGAAAGTGATACAGGAAATTTCAGAAGTGAAAATGCAATTGTGAAACATGATGATTTTCCACCAATACAGCCTAGTATCGTAGACCCACAACCAGTTGTTTCTCATGAGCCATGTATTCTAGGTTCTACACCAACTGACTTTCATCCTGATTCTCCAAAACCTTCTATTTCTACTAGTTCAATAGTTGATGATACTGAATTTGTAAATTCTAATTCTTCTTCTCCTTCTCCACATGTACTGAACGATCAAGTAGGTACAAAAGAGCTCCTGACCGATTCAAATATTAAGTGGGGGAGAGCTGTCATGTTTGAGCTTCAATTTAATATATGTAGATGGCAGCACCAAAGTTTCTTTCCTACCACAGAAATAAATATCGGAGACTTGTTCTGCTTACTTTTGTAGTCATGTGACCAACGTTTATAAGTGTTGTGCTGTGTTTGTGAAATGCTTATTAAATGTTTATTTGTATAAGATATGCCTTATCAATTACGAGCTATGTTAATTATTATTAGTTAATTACTAAATATACAATAGAAAGTTTAATATTTTAAATAAAATGAGTGAAAGGATTATATTTTAAATGAAATCAATGAAATACGAAAACATGATACGTGAACAATGTTTGGTGATTTATCGCCTGCGCCCAGTTACCATAAAAATACCGAGTTCTTGATTTCTCTATCAGAGCATTCCAATTTGAGGAAGGATTGAGCAAGTAAATTAAATTATGAATATAAGTAACATGATTTAATGCTTAGCATACATTTAAGGGAGACCAAACTGGTCGTCAAGGGCGGCTAGTTTTCAATAAAATGCCTAATGGAATCTTTTTTAATAGGAGACAAAGCACTAAACTTGAAAGACCTTTCAATTGGAGCAATTATTTTTGGAATCTCAGGATTTTTATTGACCTCAAAATTGTTGTTTAGTTTTAAAGCATTAATATGATTATCATTCAATTCATAGTCAGACAAATTAACCACAGTTTGATTGTTTACTATTGGAAAATTTTCAGGCATCCTGGGAGTAAAACGTTTAGATACTTTTGTAAATTTCTTTTCCAGACTTATTTTATGATAATGAGTACACGAGCATGCTCTGTTCTAAAAAAGTTTATCAAAAGATGAAAAATCATGATAAGAATCAGCTGCAGAAAGATGTAGTCTGTACAATTCCTTTTCAATATTGACTAAACGTGTGCGAGTATTCTGAATAAGTGCTCTTAAAAGAGATAAACGAAAATTAAATAAAGCCCTACTGATTCTTTTTGACTGAAATGAATTACTAGTAACTGAAATAAACACAGTAATAATTCTGCGACGTCTGCAATTGATTAAAATCCATAAAATGATTAACGAATTTGAAACGTTTAAGACGGAGATTTATAAAACGACTGGCCAAAGACATGATAAATCCTAAATGAATAACTAAATAAATAACTAAAACCTCAACACCCCAAAGGAAATTTAAAATTACTAATAAAAAGACTAAAAGGCCCGTTGAAGCCAGATTATAAGCATAAATCCAACACTTTGTGCGAATTTTAATACAAAAGCTAAAATCTTTAACAGCGATTTAACGCACAAATATGTACAAGCACCACACAAAAAGTCCCATACGATCGTTTCGAGATTTCCCGGATCCCCATCCTCAGTGAGAGAAAAAAAAGAAAGAAAAAGAAAAGAAAAGACTTTTTTTCCTCACTGAGAAAGGGGATCCGGCAATCCTCACGTTAAAAAGAAACGGTTTGAAAAACGGAGATTCTACTGGAAATCGAGACGCTAGTACCATTTCCGTACTTTAACGGAAAATTTCCCCCATAAATTCCAGAAAAACGGGAAAATTTCTGTAATTTATGGTGAAAAATTTAAGTAAAAATACAGATTTCTGGAATTTATGGGGGGAATTTTCCGTTAAAATACGGAAATAATACTGGCGTCTCGATTGCCAGTAGAATCTCCGTTTTTTAGTCCGTTTTTTTTTTTTATAGTGCTCGAAACGATTACATGAGATTTTTTTGTGTCGTGTTTGTACGTATTTTTGCGTTAAATCACTTTAAAGATTTTAGCTTTTGTATCATGGTAACTAAAACTATTAAATGAGTTCTGGGATGTACGTTCATACAACAATTAGGATCTTCCACATAGAAAGATATCAATAATTGCTTTTTTCATATGCCATTATAATAAGTTACAACATATATATATATATACACCCACATATGTGCGAAATATTTTAAACATAACGAATGTGGAATCTATGATCTATTTTACGGAATGTGTGCTAATATGCAGTTATTGGATGATGAATTTGTGTCATAAAAATCTTCAAACAACTGATTATAAATATACGAAAATCATTTTACTCAAAGTGGTATAATGCATTTTGCTTTGTATTTATTTTTAGTTATGTACCATTTATAAGAATTTAGAACTACTTCATTTATTTAAATTTTACAGTTTTTGAATAATTTTGAATAAATTTCCATGTTAATTATCATCTTAATAAACCAATCGATTCGACGATCAATGTTGCTTTAAAAACATAATGCTCTGGTAAAAGTAAATCATGAAAATAATACGAACTAGTCAGATGCGCCAATCCCAAAACTTTCTTCTATCTCATGCATTTTAATAATTTAAAATTCGCTAGCACAGGACCAAAATTAAATGGCAATCTATGTCCATTATGAGGATTCTAAAGATATAAATTCCGTGCATTAGTTCTTGAGATATGAATTTTGCTAAAATCGTGTAAGTCATGCAAAATGCAGCATAGCAGCGCCAACTATTGAATGATTGACACGAAAACCTAATAAGCAAAAACTTGTGTCAACGTCTAACTGAATCTGAAGTTTGATGAATATCCGTGCATTAGTTTTTGAAATACGGAAATCGTTAAAAATGCAGCATAGCCACACCACCTGTTGGGAGATTTACACCAAAGTATAATCATCACCTATATTTATCAAGTTATAGCTGAATCTAAAGTTTGATGAAAATTCGTGCATTAGTTCTTGCGATAGAGCTATTTCGGAAATCGTGAAAAATACAGTCTAGCAGCGCCACCTGTTGGGCAATTTACACCAAAGCATAATCAGCATAATATGTATCAAGGTATACCTGAAACTGAAGTTTGATGAAATTTCGTGCATTAGTTTTTGAGATAGAGCTATTGTGGAAATCGTGATAAATGCAGCATAGCAGTGCCACCTATTGGGCGATTTACGCCAAAACGTAATCAGCACCAATTCATATCAAGGACTAACTAAATCTGTAGTTTTGTGAAAATCCGAGCACTAGTTCTTGAGATAGAGCTATTGCGAAAGTCGTGCAAAATGCAGCATAGCAGAGTCACCTGTTGGGAGATATATGCCAAAACTAATCAGCACCAGCTTATATCAAGGTCTAACTTAATCTAAGGTTTTGTGAAATTCCGTGCATCAGTTCTTAAGATAGAGCGCCCACAAAATTTTTGTCACATACAGACAGACATTTTTTAAAAACCATCAAATCGTGTTGAGGACTTTCTAAAATGTGTAAATCCACCGAAAACCGGAAATCAAAATTTTTCACGAATCCAATACTTTCTTCTTGTAAACTTAGAAGAAAGTAAAAATTTAAATACTATATTTTCTGGATTAATCGAGTTAATATGGACTAAGTTCATCATGAATAAGCAAAAAACTGGTATAAACCGGATTTACACAAGTCGTCACTAAAAAAGGATGTAAAATATAAATAAATTAGATACTAATTTTATTATTTTCATCATACTTCTTACAGTCCTTACGATGTAAACTTCCGATGATTTTATAAGAAATGGGAAATGAAATTTTTCATTTGGAGAAGCCCTTGATAGTTTTTTTACTGTTGGATAATAAACTTTTCTTTACTGCAATGTTAAGCCATTACATTAGTGTCATTGAATTGCAGATGTAAATTCTTTTTACTGTTTAGTGTATTCAGTAGTTTTTTCAATCGAACTTAAATCTTCGGAATGCATCCTTTTCTTCAAATAGACACCGTTTTCATCATCAGTTTCTCTTTTTCTTGGATTTAAACAATGTTTGAAATCATATCATTTGTAGTTTTCTGCTGTTCATCTGTGATCACCCACTCAGCGAAATCTTCTTCACCATAAATGTCTTAAACTTGAAGTTTTTGTGTCAGGCTCAACAAAGATTCGTCATCACCCCCTTCATTTCATCATTTGGCTGTCTTCTGCCATAATCTTCCAAAATGATTTCTGTTTAGTAGCTGGTTTAACTATTCCCCATGCCTCGGTAATCCAAAAATATTCTTCAGTGTAACCTGTTTCCGGCATTCTACAACTCTTTGTTCTTCAAGACTTTAAATCTGCTTTCTAAATCTTTTATCTGTAGTTCCTTTTTTAAATTCTCATGAACACCTTGATGTAATGGCTGTATTAATGAAGTCACAGTTCGTGGCAAAAATATGCTTTGACCTCTCCACTTTCCAGTTGCTCCTCGTCCGGACGACATGTTCATCTAAAAGCCGGAGTACTTTTATTTTCAACTTATAATTTAAAAAAAATGCTCATAAATCAACTTCTTAAAAAATTCCAGCACCCATTTATTCACTTTTCTGGTTTCTGTAACTGGCAGGTAGACTCAAGATGTTGACATTTTTGCATGATCTAGGTTTCTCTGATATGTAGATTAGCATGAGTTTCAACTCAAGGTATCGGACACATTACAGCAAGCTAAAATTTTTATCCTTTCCATGCTCTTATTGTATCGGTAGTTAATGCTTCGCTTTTTGAAGCTAAGATTTTCAATGTCAGCATATAAAAATTTAATCCTCATTACAGTTATATAGTTCGCCTTCACTTAAATTGATTTCTTTGATAAGTTTTTTAAACTTTACTCCAAATTTAAAAACTTCTTCAGAATCTGAAGATAGCTTAGTTATTAGGTTGATCAAAAAGTTCTGGGAAATTTTTAATCTACTAGTTACCAGAATTTGTATCGTATATAGAAGTACATGTGGTATATTTATAGGAGTTCAGGTATTTCGGCTCCAAAATGCCTATTGAACAGTATGATTTGCGTGTGTTGATCAGGCATTATTGGAGAAAAGGTCTAAGGCTAATGTGAAACGAACGCCTTTTTGCACGCTTTTTTCCCTACATATCATCCCTACACAATGGTAGCAGCATTGTGTAGGGAAAAAAGTAGGGAATGATATGTATGTAGAATGATATGTAGGGAAAAAAGCGTACAAAAAGGCGTTCCTCTGACATTAACCTAACGATGGCATTATTGGAGAAAAGATCAAACGATTCTGAGAGTTGTCAAGTGCCGTCGATTTGAATCCTTTAATGAAGTTGAAGAAGCATGTCAGGAGTTTTTAGATTCCAAGGAGCCGCCATGGTACTTCCAGCAAATCCGGAATCTGCCAGGAAGTCGTGCACTACGATGGTCTCTACTTTGAAGAATAGTTCTTTTTGCTTTTGTTGTTAATTTGTGCACAACAGTGTAACTTTCTAAAATTTCCCAGAACTTTTTGCTCAACCTAGTATGTTGAATTGGCGAATTCCTTTTCCCCCGTAGTGATCGATCCATTCAGTGCGTGTAGTAAATCATCAGAAAATAACTTTTGAAAATCTGGAGCATAAGACTGCAGCAACAGGCACGAAATTGGGGTTTCCCATTTACTGCAACGATGTTAATCAAAGAATTAAAGCTCCAGATGTTTTTTCAAACTCACGGTGTTTCATTCTCTTCCTAGTATTCTCTTCCATCTATGTATTTAAAACACAAGGCTGTTTTTTAATCATCTGCCTTCAGTTTTCTACAGAACCGATTTTAGTAATTATGTTTTTTTAATGTAGGCTGTTTATTTGTAGATGTACTCTCACTAGCTATTTAAAAAAATATCCTCATTTTAAGTGCGTTCGTAATTATATAAATACGTAGCACCTATAGTCGTCGTTCAGTCCATCTGTTTGTCTGTCCGTCCGCATATAACAGAGAAAAAACTACCCAACCGAATGGTCTGAAATTTTAAATATACAATTGTTGTAAAATTTTGTCAAGTCGCTTCAAATTTTATGAAAATCGGATGCATAGTTTAATTACAAGGAAAGTCAAAAGTTTTCCGTTACATAACGGCCAATGGGAAAAAATTATTTCAAGCGCATTTTAATGATGTTACGGCCTTTCGAACAGAATGAAATGGATATGCGCTTATGAAGTTCACTAAAATAAACATTCAGTACAATATGCGATTCAAAAAATATTTATAAAACGAGTTATAGTACGAACGCACCTCATTTGCCATATTTGACGTGCCATTTCCAACTTGTTATATTTAATTTTAATTTAAAAAGTATTTTAGGAAATTTCTACAGAATGGTTGCAATCGGATTACTTTCATTGTTTCAGATAAAAGAGAAGTAATGAAATGTATTAAAGACACGTGGCTTTTGAGGCATATTTTTTTCATTTTAAAGTTATTTTCGGTAAAAAAAAAAAGTTATGCACGTGCACTTTATTTCTAGAAGCGAATAAAATCCGTTGCGATATCACGGCAATATTGCCTCCTGGGTTTATTTAATCTTTATGCATCATGACATTATAAGCTTTTTTCATTACAATTAAATAAAAAATATATTTTTATTTCAATATATTCTGGTTAATCATAAAAGTACGTGTTTTAAAAGTATGTTTGAAAAGTTTCACAGGTGACGTTATTCTTAGCTTGAAATATATTTTTACATTAATAAAACTAAGAAAAAAAATCATATGATTGTGTCAGTATGATGTACAATTTCACGGATTTTTAATTTCTTAAATCTAAAGATTAGAATCGGAGCCGTTATTGGTCATTGAACTATTTCTGAAATGGAATATTGAGTAAAAGAAATATGCTCATCATTTACATTTGTAGAAATCATTTGTCATTTTTGAAATGTACTTTTCTACACTTAGTCCAGTGGTAGGGGAGCAAAAAAGGCCGAATTCGGAATTAGATAGGGGAAAGCTGAAAATTGTTTTAATCTCTTCACTTTAGGTCTAGAATGAATATACTATGTTTTTCCCCTCGTACTAGTTGAGCGTTTGGAAATATGTATAGATTTATAATCAAAAAACACGTTTGTTTACATACCATAACAGTATCTCTAAATAGCTAACTCTGTCAAAAACATTGTCAATACAAATGTTGTAGAGCTTAAAATTCTGGGTAAAATGAGTACCTACACTTAATATTTTTGTTGAATATTAAGGTCACAAGTTTAAAGATTTAGACCCGTGGTCAGGGGGTTGAACTCAGAATTAATTAGAAGAAAACTGGAAATTGTTTTAATCCCTTCAGTTTAGGTCTAAAATGAACGTACTATGTTTTCTTCCTCGTACTTGGGTGAATGTTAGAAAATATGTCCATATTTATTTTCGAAAAACACGTTTTTTTTAATTACCTTAACAATATCTCAAAACAGCAAATTCTATAAAAAATATTGTCAATACAAATATTGTAGAGCTTAAAATTCTGAATAAAATGAGTACCATTATTAATATTTTTGTTCAACATTAAGGTCGTAATTCTATTTCAAAATTTTACCTTAATCGCTAATCAAGAGCTTGAAGCCAGGAGAGACCAAGTTAACTTGAAAGTATCTCAAAACAGCTAACTTTATCAAAAACATTGTCAGTACAAAAGTTGTAGAGCCTAAAATTCTGAGTAAGATGAGTACCTGCACTTAATATTTTTGTTTAATATTAAGGGCGCAGTTTTGAGATATTGTTAAGTTATCTTGGTCTCTCCTCGCTTCAAGCTCTTGATTCGAAAAATTTTGAAGTAGAAATTTTGAAGTAGTAGTTTATTCAGAATTTTAAGATCTACAACATTTGTATTGACAATGTTTTTTATAAAGTTAGGTGTTTTGAGATATTGTTAAGGTAATTAAAAAAACGTGTTTTTCGAAAATAAATATGTACATAATTTCTAACATTCAGCCAAGTACGAGGAAGGAAACATCGTACGTTCATTTCAGACCTAAACGGAAGGGGTTAAAACAATTTCCAGTTTTCTCCTAATTAATTCTGAGTTCAACCCCCTGACCACGGGTCTAAAACTTTAAAGTGGATTTGTGACCTTAATGTTCAACAAAAATATTAAGTGTAAGTACTCATTTTACTCAGAATTTTAAGCTCTACAACATTTGTTTTGACAATGTTTTTGACAGAGTTAGCTGCTTGGAGATACTGTTATGGTATGTAGAAAAAAGCGTTTTTTTTTTCTTTCTTTTTTTCTTTTTTTTTACTATAAATCTATACATATTTCCTAACGCTCACCTAGTACGAGGGGGAAAACATAGCATATTCATTCTAGACCTAAACTGTAGGGATTAAAATAATTTCCAGCTTTGCCCTAATTAATTCCGAATTCAACCCCCTAACCACTGGGCTATAAAATCTTTATGCTGTTTCTATGAAGTCTTGCGAAAATAAAACGTAGATCAACATTCCATCAATTTTGACGTGGTTAATATACTAATAACTAAGAAGTCATTGTCTGTGAAGTGTTAGGCGAAGATGAAAGGGAAGTTGCAAAAATTTACAACTCTGTTTTTCTGGTCAGAATGAAAAACTAATATGTTATGGCCATCACAAAACTTCTTTCTATATAAATCACGTCAATTAAATCGTTTAAATAGTACAAGAAATTACATCAATTTAGTACCAATTCATATCAAAGTATATCTGAATTTGAGATTTGGTGAAAATTCGTGCATTTGTTCTTGAGATAGAACAAGAGCGGAAATTCTGAAAAATGTAGCACAGCAGCGCCACCTGTTGAGCGATTTACACCAAAACATAAGGCACTAACTGATATCAAGTTATACCTGAATCTGAAGTTTGATGAAAATTCGTGCATTAGTTATTGAGATAGAGCTATAGTAAAAATTCTGAAAAATGCAGCATAGCAGCACCACCTGTTGAGCGATTTGCAGCAAAACATAAACAGTACTAAGTCATATCAAGCTATACCTGAATTTGAAGTTTGTTGAAAATCCAAGCATTAGTTCTTGAGGTAGAGCTAATGAAAATCCGTGCATTAATTCTTGAGATAGGACTATAGCGGAAATTCTGAAAAATGTAGATTTGCAGCGCCACCTGTTGGGCGATTTACACCAAAACATAAGCAGCAATAATTGATATCAAGGTATACCTGAATCTGAAGTTTGATGAAAATGCGTGCATTAATTATTGAGATAGATCTGTGGTGGAAATTACAAAAAATGCACCATAGCAACGCCACCAGTAAAACGATTTACACCAAAATATATAAAACGTCAATTCACGTCAAGGACTAACAGAATATGAAGCTTGATGAAAATCCGTGCATTAGTTCTGGAGATTGAGCTATTGTGGAAATCGCGAAAAATGTTGCATAGCAGCGCCACCTGTTGAGCGTTTTACACCAAAAACAAAACAGCAACAACTTATATCAGGGACTAACAGAATATAAATTTTTATTAAACTTCTTGCATTAGTTCTTGAGATAGAGCGCCCACAAAATTTGTGTCACATACTGACAGACTCGCAGACAGACATTTTGTAAAATCATGTTTTTCGAAATCTCTGACCCCTAAAACGTGTAAATCCGTCGAAAACTGAAAAACGAAAGTTTTAACAAATCCACTACTTTCCTCTTGTAAAGATAGAAGAAAGTAAAAAATGGCCATAATATTTTTTTTCCTTTCGGTAACTCCGGTAAACTCGGACATGCGGTGATCGAATAGTTTGGATTTTACTGCAAATAATTAAAAGGATTAAAAAAAAAAAACTTTTATTACAGTCGAATTACCAACTGTTTTTCATAAGTGAATGAAATATTTTGAGTAATTTTATTTTATGCAGAATAAAAGTAAGTTTAATATTAAAATTAGTATTATGTACAAATTAATATTATAATAATTAAATAAAAAATTCAATTACGTAAGGAATAATTAATTTTCAGTAATAATATATATGTTACTGGCCAAACCCGATTTTAGGCCAAACTAGATTGGCCTAGGCCAAACTAGTTTATCCTAACGCGCATCGGATAAACTAGTTTTTCCTAGGCCAAACTAGTTTCTCCTAATGCCCATAGGATAAACTAGTTTTTCCTAGGCCAAACTAGTTTATCCTGACGCTCATAGGACAAACTAGTTTTTCCTAGGCCAAACTAGCTTGGCCTAACGCTCATAGGATAAACTAGTTTAGCCTGTTATTCATTGGTCTGAACTAGTTTACCCTAGGCCAATTCAATTTGGCGTGCTTTTATTGATCCCAAAGAGCTCTTCGGCTCCAAACTTCCAGTTTATCTTAGGTCAATTTTGTTTATCCTATGCCGATTGAATTTGACGCGCTTTAATTGATGCCAACCAGTGGCACGTTCACAAAAAAAAAAAAAAAAAAAAAAAAACTAATTCAAACTCAAATTCAATTTCTCGAAAATGAGTCAAGTTCACGCTCAAAATCAAAAATTAGGTAGCTTTCATTACAAAAAGCTACCTATTGCAGCCGTTCGGAGGAAAGCGATTTCAAAAAATTTTGGTATATTTTCATCGATCATGACCCCCAGACCCCGAAACCACCCTCCGTTCAAAATTGATATATATATATATATATATATATATATATATATGACCTATGTCACACGGTAACTCTCGAAATTATGAACCGATTTCGATGTAATTCGGTATGTATATAGTACTTACCAATGTCTCGACCGAGTTCGTTGGTCAGCTTCATCCGCCGTTTTGTTTCAAAATGGCGGCATTTAAAAATTAAAAAAAAAATCAAATTTGAAATGGGGTACCAAAAAATTAAAAATGGAAAAAGATTTTTTTTCTTATGTATTTGACCTTTATACAAAGATTCCGGAGCAGTTTTTGTTTCGTCTACATCTTAAAAAATGGCTGAGTTATAGCATTTTGAATTTCTAGCGTGGCTGACATTTTGAAACGTCCTGAATTTTGTCACGCGATAAAAGGCGTATTTATGAACCGATTTCGATGTAGTTCGGTGTGTACATAGTACATACCAATGTCTCGACAGAGTTCGCTGGCCAGCTTCATCCGCCATTTTGTTTCAAAATGGCAGCCATTTAAAATTTAAAAAAAAAAATTAAAATTTGAAATGTGGTAACAAAAAATTGAAAATGGAAAAATATTTTTTTCTTATTTATTTGACCTTTATACAAAGATTTCGGAGCAGTTTTTGTTTCGTCTATATCTTAAAAAATGGCTGAGTTGCAGCATTTTGAATTTCTAGCGTGGCTGACATTTTGAGACGTCCTGAATTTTGTCACGCGATAAAAGGCGTATTTATGAATCGATTTGGATGTAACTTCTTTTATACATAGTACATACCAATGTCTCGACCGGGTTCGTTGGCCAGCTTCATCCGCCATCTTCTTTAAAAATGGCGGCCATTTACATTTTTAAGAAAAATTTAAATTTGAAATGCGGTACCAAAAAATTGAAAATTGAAAAAATATTTTCTTCTTATGTGTTTGACCTTCATAAAAAGATTCGGGAGCAGTTTTTGTTTCATCTATATTTTAAGAAATGGCTGAGTTATAGCATTTTGAATTTCTAGCGTGCTGACATTTTGAAACGTTCTGATTTTTGTCACGCGATAACAGGCGTATTTATGAACCGATTTGGATGTAACTTGGTCTGTACATAGTACATACCAATGTCTCGACCGAGTTCGATAACCAGCTTCATTTGCCATCTTGTTTCAAAAGGGTTGCCATTTAAAAAATTTTTTAATTTAAAATTTAAAATGAGGTATTAAAAAATTGTAAAATGAAAAAGATTTTTTTTATGTGTTTGGCCTTAATACAAATATTCCGGAGCAGTTTTTGTTTCTGAAAATTTGTTCTTTTGTTTATATCTTAAAAAATGGTTGAATTATAGCACTTTGAATTTCTAGCATGGCTAACATTTTGAAACGATCATGTATTTGTCACGCGATAACACACGTATTCGCCTATTTCGATGTAAGAAGGCATGTGGATAGTATACATCAATACCTCGACCAAGTTCGCTGGCCAGATTCATCAGCCATCTTGTTTCTAAATGACGCCCATTAAATTAAAAAATATATATATATTTAAAGTGAGGTGCAAAAAAATTAGAAATTGAAAAAGGTTTCTTTCTTAAGTATTTGACCTTGATAGAAGGATTCAGGAGCATTTTTTGTTTGTCTTTACCTTAAAAAATGGCTCAGATATAGCAGTTTCAATTTCTATTGTGGGTGACATTTTGAAAAATCTTATTTTTTGCATGCGACAGCACTCGTATATATCAACCGATTCCGATGTGAGTGAGCATGTGCACAGCAATTACTAAGGTCTCGACCAAGTTCACTGGTTAGCCTCATCCACCATGTTGTCTTAAAATGGTAGGCACTTTAAGAAATCGCCGAATTTGGCAGCCAAATATAAGTTACTTTAAAGAAAAGCAGCTTGGATAAAGCTGACTAATTTCGCGAAATTCTCATTCATTATATTGATAAAAATTAGTATTGAATCTCCTATATTCGGTTTCCACTAAATTGAGCTTCGTTTGTTTGAATGATATAAGGTGGCTTTTTTAAAATAAGGAATATGAAAGCTACCTCTTCCTCCCGGCACTGGCCGGAAGGACTTTTTTCAAACGAATCCGCTCAACTCAAATACATCTATGGAAGTGAGCAAAATTCACTAAAAACTCGTTTTATTTATTTATTTATTTATTTTAAATATATAATTGAAGTTTAGCGTCCAAATTTACAAAATTTTGTGAGTTAGTCTTTTGGTTATTCGATGTAAGGGTCTTTACGGGCCCATCCAATTTTTCCTTTCCGACACTCAGTCCGGGTTTGGTTTAGGGATAACTTTCTTTGAGAGGTTCGGACCGAGATGAACTGGGAATCACTTTTTTTCCGGCTGAAGTCAGAACTGGAGTGCATTCTTATTCAGGTCTGCACAGGCAGAAATTTTCAGTTCAATTTCCAACCCAGCTCATATGAAAATCATTTGGACCGGCAGGATCTCTGGTTTGTTCAGTAAAAATATCAGTAACATATTCCACAGCCCAACTTTTTTTTTATTTTAATGAACGTTATTTTAAATCGCTATTGTTCCACAATTAATATTTATATATTTATAATGTTTCCACCTATTCCATTGCTGCTGTGAAGAGAGGGGGGGAGCGGTGCAGATATATAATCAAGTGTGTGTGTGTGGGGGGGGCGAATTAGAGTGAGGAAATATTATTACTTTACGGTGGTTTGCATTTAATGCCTTTCCTTAAAACAAAGAGCTTTTTGAGGTTTAAATGCTTTTAATTTCCAGATACATATAATTCAATGAAAAATAAAGAAAATTTACTTTTTTTATTTTGTTTTTTTGCAAGTTTGGTAACTATTCTTAATTTCCCTACTTGTTAAATTTTGAAGAAATTTGATAACTTATTTTAGCACAAAAAATAAACAGAAGTAACAATTTTCTTATAATAAATATTATTCTATTAACTGATTGATTTTATTTATAACACAATTGAACTTCGAAAAACATTATTATTTCTAATAATAATGATTTAATTTAAGATTTTGTTATGAGCAGAATAACTTTGCAGTTATGAGCAACATTCAATTATATTTCTATTCAAATAATAAATTTATTTAATAATATATAAGTGCATTTGATTTAATAGTGATTAAAGGTTAAAAGTAAGCTGCAACTAATTAAAATTCAATTGCAAGTAGGTTCAATTGCAAATAATATATTTTAGTTGTATACTGCAATTAAATAAATCGCAGTTGAAATATTTTCAATTAAATTAAGTGGGAGTTGAAGCGCGCATTAAATGAGTTACGATAACATTTTAATGTCGTTACCTATTTATCATCACAATTTTAATTTTCATACAGTAAAAATATTCCCACCTCCTCCTCTCCCAGCACACAAAATTAAAAATCTTTAAAATTTTTAAGTTTCATTTTTATTTATTCTGCCCTTTTTATTTTGCCCTAGTTTCATTTTTTACTTTGAAATACTAATACAATGTGACTTCGAAAATCCGGCATTCATAAATTACGCAATTTCAAAAATCTGGCAACGAAGGCCATCTCTCCCCTTTTTTTATTCTTCCAACTTATGGGAAAAAGAAAAATAGCAATTGTTTACGAATTAAAAATTTCGAGATCGAAAGAGATGGATTAGAGACGCTGAGATCACTCAAGCTGTGCTAAATAGAACCGCCGATAACGCTATAGTAGCACCACAGGGGAAGGAGGACGAAGAACCGACAGAAGAAAAGATGTCACTTGAAAAATGTATATGTTTGACTAGAAAATTACTCTATGCATGCTTTAGAGGAACAAAACTATATTTCCGAAATCGATATTGATCACTCATAAAATCCAAGATTAAGTTGTTAAAGAACGGCAAAAATTTAAACAAATGAAATTGATATCCATGTTTCGAAAATTACATAAGAATTGATTTCACTGTTTATTGGAATTGATGTACCATAGACAAAATCCATGTTTTTTTTTAATATTTATTTTTTTCTCACATAAATATCACTTGTCTTTGAATTAATTATATATAAATGCACCATTCCATTAAGAAAATCAGAAGTACATTTGATATTCTTTCAGAAATCTGGAATTTTCAAAAATCTGGCAAAGTCCCGGTCCCGACGACGCCGGATTTTTGAGGTTATACTGTACATTATTAATCAATCCTCTAAATTATTCTTCTCCTCAATTGATCTCCTCAATCTTCTCCCTATGATAACCTCTCATCCCATTCTTTGATCCTCCAGCACACATTTGTCAAATGGAACATATTTTGTAAGTACCGACGTCGGTGAAATAGAGAAGAAAGGGCGGCAGCATCCCGCTCCCCATGGAATAAAATGTATTATACAGGGGTGACGGCAATACTACTTTGCGCAAGGTTGGCGCCGGAGCGGTAGTTGGAATCAATAAAAGCACGTCAAATTGCATTGGCCTAGGATAAACTAGATCGGACTAGGATAAATTAGAAGTTTTGCGCCGGGGTGGTCTTTGGGATCAATAAAATCACGCCAAATTGAATTGGCCTAGGATAAACTAGATCGGCCTAGGATAAATTAGTTCGGACCAAAGAAAAGCAGGCTAAACTAGTTTATCCTATGAGCGTTAGGCCAAACTAGTTTGACCTAGGAAAAACTAGTCTATCCTATGGGCGTTAGGATAAACTAGTTTGACCTAGGAAAAACTAGTTTATCCTATGCGCGTTAGGATAAACTAGTTTGGCCGAGGCAAATTTAGTTTGGCCTAAAATCGGGTTTGGCCGGTAACATATACATATTTTACACAAAAGAAAAATATCTACAATTTGTTTTATTAAAGGCATAAATTAGAATAAAAGTGTATATGTTTATTGGTGGAAATAATATTAATTTAAAACAAGAATAAGAATTATCATATCTACCCTATATATATAAAATCCTAATGAAACGAATTTGTGAAACGATTTTATGAAACGACTGATTAAACAACTGATTATGTTTCACGGTGATTTCTACTAAAATATGGAATATTATACGATGAAATTAACACCAAAAATCCGTATTGATCCGCAAATCTCAAAACTGGTATTAGAATTTTTAAATTCGAATTACTTTTCGAAATATTATTTTTTTTCTAATTTAAAATACTTTTCTCTAATGATGGCAACTCAAATTGTAATCATAACAGATATTTTTTTTTTATATTTTAGAAAAGGTTATTATTTTAAACTAATTTGGCGACCACTTTGGCCTCACTTAAATGTATGCTAAGAAATGTGTCGTGTTACTATTGTTCATAATTCAATTTAATTCCACAATCTTTCGCCAAATCGGAAGGTTCTGATAGAGAAATCAAGAACTTGATATTTTTATGTTAGTGCGACGTAGGTGATAAATCGCCAAACATTTCTCCCGTCGTATTTTTTTTTTAAATTTCATTATCATTTTATTTAATACAAAACATTCATTTAAAACTAAAACGTTTAAAATTAATGGCTTTCACTTCTTTCTTCTTTTTAAACGACTAGGGAGCTCTGCCCCTACAAACTACGCTCACCAACCCCCGTTCAAACACCACAGACTCTAAAACCACGCTAGTTTGATCGGCTTTAAAAAGATTTCGGAAAACTGAATTATAATTTAAAAAACAGTGGCAGTCTCCCTATACGCGTGCTTTTATTCATTTCTCTTTGATTGGGGAATTTTAAGGCCAAATCAGCTGCTGTTAAAAGATACAACGGCTGTTTTCGTCTTTGATTAAATAAAATCAGTTAAACATTTCAAAATAAGCTAATATAAAATGATTTAAGTAAACAGAGTCTTTGTCTCCTGGTATTTTTTAACCAAGCGAAAAAAAAGTTCTTTTAAATAAGACATTTTAAATGTATCGTTTTTAATCTGACGTAATTTTGACCAAACTATTCTTTCTGTTTCTAATATTCACGTGAAAATACTTTTGTTAGAAATGAAATATGATGTGCGCTGCCCTAGGTAAAATAGTTGAAAAGATCATCTCAAAATATCAAATAATTATCAAACAAATCACAGGGTCTCCGTGGCCGAGTGGTCAAAGCATCACTAATCGCTCACAAGCAATCACAATCGAAATCGTAATCACAAGCATTGCTAATCGCTTGCGAGCGTAGGAGATTGTGGATTCGAATCCCGCTGTTTCTATTGCACACACTCTTTGTGTGGAACTCCCAGGATGTATTTCTCTTGTGTTGTAATATTTCCTATTGCTATCTTGTCTCTGACTTATAAGCGGCTCTCATATCAAGCACACAAGTCATATGTTTGTTGTTCAATAAATAAATAAATCAAATAAATGTCTCGCGCGATTTCTAAATTTAAACTGTTTTGCAATGTTATTTTTTGTTCATTTTATGTAATAACTGTAATGTAGAGTAAATGTGACGTAATTTCTCCTATTTAAGACCTCTAACGCATGTTAATGAATTTATTATTTTACAATATCCTTTCTCTTTTAAAATTCACGTGCATATATAGTTTTTATGACGTAATTTTTAATAAGTTCCTGCTTTTTATACGTAATTATTTAATTCTAATTTGAAAAGTTTTTTTCTGTTTATAATAGTCACGGGTAAATAAATTTTTAATTTGAAGCAAATATTATTGATTGCGCTGTTTATACAGTTGGCAACAGTTTAAATTAATACCATTTTCTAAAATATGTAAAAAATATCTTTCGAAATGCTGAAAATTTGAATTTAGAATAGAAATAAAACCTCAAAAAATGAGTCAAATTAAAAAAATAAATACAGTCTGCACACCGGAAACTTCAAACGTATAAAATGATCAAAAAATGATTAAATTCCCGTGGATAGTTTTTGCTCCATAAAACTTTTTTAATGGAACGATTTTGTACAACTTTAGCATTAAATATCTCTTAAAATAATTCTTCGATTTGAAAACTGTCTGCATCAGCGTGTTTATCAAATATTTCTCTATTATACACCGATTTTCATATTTTTGTATGCAATATTTTTCTTAATATTAACGCAGAAAGACCCCCGGTCACAAAAAATTCAAAACCGGAGGCGGTGACAGCGGTAAATACTTGTTTTTAGAATAGAGAGAAACGAAAAGAAAAATATTAGGCACAGATGTCATATACCCACACGGGTACCTAATTGGCGCCAAAATGGCGTTATTTTGCCTGACATAGTAACCCGGCTATTGTTGCTTATTTATTAATAAACTAGCAGACCCACCCGGCGTTGCCCGGGGTTTGTAAATAATAAATTAAACAA
The DNA here is from genome assembly GCA_963932465.1 of Maratus speciosus. Lineage (NCBI taxonomy): Eukaryota > Metazoa > Arthropoda > Arachnida > Araneae > Salticidae > Maratus > Maratus speciosus. The sequence goes on from OZ010792.1 coordinate 247,930,582, forward strand.
AACTTAAGTTTGTATGATTTTATATCTTTGGAAATTCATTTAAGTGAACCTCATTTGGAGGCCCCATTGCCTTCCGCAGCGTCTAATGTGTTCCCATCAAACTTCTTTCCGAACAAACCATGTAATCTAAATCCCCACTACATATATCAACATTTACCGGAAGTGCCCGCACGTGCCGGAGACAATTGAAAACCAAGTTGAGTGAGCCAAATCTAGTAGGAATCAAACCCACAGAAACCAAAAAAAAGAAAAAAAAAAGAATGCACCATTAATGTTAGAAAATGTTGATAACTAAAGTCTCAGATAAAATTTCATAATACAGAAAGTAGCTGAGTTGTAATCTAAGTTGAAGGAAGCAAATCCCGTTGAAATTGGGCCCTTAAACCCGAGGAAATAGCTCGCCACCAAGCGGTGGAAGATGCCCCCTCAACCTTGAAAATTTCATGAATTACTGCTAGCATTAACACGATATTTAATAAATGGATGAAATCCCTTATCTAAAGTTACCTTTAAAGTAACGCAATTTTTAATTTACGGCTGTAGTGAGTTGACGTAAGTTAATGCCGAAAAAGGAGATTAATGTTCATAAAAGGTGGTAGCTGAGGTATAAAGAAAGACCGGGCCCTGGGGGCCAGGTTCTTAACTGGAATGTAGTTGGGTATAAGAATGTTTTTTAGGTTTTTTAAAGTAGCTGGAAGACACTAAAACTATGTTAAAGAAAATTGCAATGGAATAGGATAGTTTTTAAAGAAGCTGCAACAAAGGCCCAATGAAGACGATTAATATTTAAAATTGGTGGTAGATGAAGCCTGCAATTTTTTTTTTGTCGTTCATGTAGTAGCTGGAGAACCTAAGAAGATGTTAGAAAAAAGTTCGTCAATCGGATCATTTTTAAGGGGGCTATAACAGGAGGCCCAAAAGGGCCCAACTGATATGAGAGCATGGTCCTAACATGAAAACATGTTTAACTGTTTTAGTACTTAGCATTTTAGATCTTCAATTAGTCAAAATTAATCATAGGGTGTGAAATAATCATTAGAATAATATTTTAAAGAAATGCGCAAAAATGGGGTAAAGCTTAAAAAGGGGCCCTAGAGCTCCAATAAAAATATGAGGGTGTTGGTCTAAGGGGAAGAGTGCAAGACTCAATTTTAAAATTATGCAATGAGAAGGTGAGAAAATTAGGGTGTAAAAAATGCATAGCACACAAAAAGTTCAAGGGGCCCCGGATCGGGCCCTACAGGACCCTAAGTTGACCCAGGATTTTAACTGGAATATAGAAACAGGAGAATAACTAAATGGAAAAATGGTTCCAAAAATGAAGATCGGATATAGAGGGGCAATTTATTAATAATTTAAGGTGCAGAAGCTTCAAGGGGCCTTGTAACGGGCCCCAAAGGGGAAGGGACTTAAGTAGCATGTAGTTTGGTATAAATACACTTTTTATTAGTTTTCAATGGAATCTGAGGACTCTAGAACTATGGTAAAGAAAATTGCAAGGAATTCGCATCATTTTTAAAGAAGATGAACCAAGGGCCCTAAGAAGACGATTTATATTCAAAATTGGTGGCAGTTGAAGCCTGATTTTTTTTTTTTTTTTTTTTTTTTTTTTTGTTCATGTAATAGCTGGAGAACCTCAGATGTTGTTAGAAAAAAACCCTAGCGAATCGGACTATTTTAAAGGGAGTTATAATAGGGGGCCCAAAAGGGGCCAACTGATAGTTGAGAACAGGGCCCTAACATGAAAACATGTTACAACGTTTTAGTACTTAGCGTTTTAGATCTTCGATTAGTTGAGATTAAGCATAGAGTATGAATTAATCATTAGAATATAATTTAAAATAAATGTGCAAAAAATCGTGGAAATGCTTAAAAAAGGATCCTACGGCCCCAATAAAAATATGTGAGTGTTGATCTAAGGAGAAGAGCCAAGACTCAACTTTAAAATTACGCATTGCGAAGGTAAGAAAATTGAGGCTGTGAAAAACACATGGCACACGAAAAATTTAAAGGGACTGGACTGGGCCCTACAGGACCCTAGACGGGCCCAAGGTCTTAACTGGAATGTAGATACGGGAGAGTAACTAAATGTAGAAAGTATCTCAAAAATGAAGATCGGGTAAAAAGGAAGCAATTTATTAACAATTTAGTGCACTAAAACTTAGAAGGACCCTGTACAGGGCCCTTTGCAAGGGTGCCAGGGTCTTAACTGAAATGTAGAAATAGGACAGAAACTAAAAGGAGAATTCACCCCAAAAACGAAGAAGATCGGATAGAAAAGAGGGATGTTATTAACAATTTAGTGCACTAAATCTTCAAGGGGCCCTGTACCGGGCCCCTTGCAAGGGTGCCATGGTCTTAAGTGAAATGTAGAAATGGGGCAGAAACTGAAAGGAGAATTTACCCCTAAAACGACGAAGATCGGATAGAAAAGAGGCATGTTATTAACAAATTAGTGCACTAAAACTTCCAGAGGCCCTGTACTGGACCCTTTGCAAGGGTGCCAGGGTCTAAACTGAAATGTTGAAATAGGACAGAAACTAAAAGGAGAATTCACCCCAAAAACGAAGAAGATCGGATAGAAAAGAGGGATGTTATTAACAATTTAGTGCACTAAAACTTCAAGGGGCCCTGTACTGGGCCCCTTGCAAGGGTGCCAGGGTCTTAAGTGAAATGTTGAAATGGGGCAGAAACTGAAAGGAGAATTTACCCCTAAAATGAAGAAGATCGGATAGAAAAGAGGCATGCTATTAACAATTCATTGCGCTAAAACTTCAAGGGGCCCTGTACTGGGCCCCTTGCAAGGGTGCCAGGGTGTTAAGTGAAATGTAGAAATGGGGCAGAAACTGAAAAGAGAATTTACCCCTAAAACGAAGAAGATCGGATAGAAAAAAGGCATGTTATTAACGTTTTAGTGTATTAAAACTGAAAGGGGCCCAGGGGCCCCGGCCATAAAAAAATTAAAAATCTGAGCCTCAGGTGCATCAGGACCTGTCTTGGACTAATCACACCTGAAATTTCAGACTTCTACGTGCGGTAGTTTTCGCTAGCCATCGCACACACACACACACACACACAGACAGACATACAGAGCGATTTGTTCTTTTATTACTATATAGATGTTTATATACATTTATTTTCCTTTTATTTAAAAGAAAATGTTATAAATTACTTTGTTCTATAGTTATTTATTAAACTTTTTTTATTTATTGCTATATCATTTTAAAAATAATAGAAAATAATTTAAAAATATATATGCAACTGTATTCGAAAACGAGGTTTTCGCCAAATTCCGTAAAAAAAAAAAAAAAAAAAAAAAAAAAAAAAAAAAAAAAAAAAAAACAATAATCACGCCACACCCGGTGCATATATGACATCTGTGCTAAATATTAAATAATGCAACAAATCATCACATTTAATTTCAATTTCAAAGCAATGTTTTAATGGTGCTACTTAGATATCCCGTCGAACAATTTCGCCAAATTATATAAATTGTCAAACCACTCGCCAAATTATACAAATTGGCATAATATTTATTTTACATTTTATATAACATAATATATTTATTTATATAACAAATAAAGTAGCATAACATTAATAAAAATACAAATAAAATGTCGAAATAAAAATCACTTTATGGCGTAAACACGTGTAAATTCCTCAACACTCCCACTGACAAGCCCGTGTTAATACGTTCACTAAGGTCCAGGTTTCACGGCAATATTAGCAATATTTAAAATAATATAATTCTGCTGATTTAATGGATTTTTATTTCTCTGAACAATGATTAATACTCTCAAGGATTACACTCATATTTTTATTTAAGATTTTTTTTATTTTATGTAATGTTGTAAGAATCATAATTTTAGCATTTAAAACAAAATACAGAGAAAAATTACTTAAAACATTACAATTTTGCCTTTTTGCAAGACTGTCAGAGGGAATCAAGTGAGGTGACATTTACGATCAACCATTATTGACATTTAATCTTATAGTTTGGCGATAGATTTTTGGTCGATGGGATAACCAAGTAGTACCATTTAATTTATCACTCGAAAAATAAAAAAATGCTAACTGTCGAGTTAAAAAAAAAAACTATTGACGATATTTGCACCCGGCTATAAAAGTATCAAGAATTCTTTGCAATCATGGCAACTTTTATGTAGTTTTATTCGAAAAAATATTTTTGATTCTTTAATCAAAATGAAAATTTTTCTTAGGAAAAGCTAAGGGATCAGCTCGTAATTGCTTAAGGCAGTTACATGACGTGGTCTATTATAATATAGATGAAATGATGGCGATAGAATAATATTTGGCGATTTATCACCTGTGGCTGGAACATTAAAGTACAAAAATGGCCGCTTGGAATATAAAAAGCGAAGGGATCCGCCGGGAACTGTTGATGATAGTCACATGACTTAGGCTATTATTATAGAGATTGTTTTCAATTCTAAAAACAGCGCATAAACTAATTTTTCCTAACGATTAAAAAAAAATTCCACGTCACTATTAAAAACAGAAAAAAATAACTTTAAAATTACTATTAAATGAGTACGTGTTAAAAGCAGTAATATATTGAAAATTTTGTCAAAATTATATATACACGTGAATATTAAAAGAGAAAGGAAACTTTAAAATGATAAATACATTGATATGCATTTAAAGCTGTAAAATGTAGTAATTATGTCACAAAAAAAATTTCCACGTCACTATTAAAAACAGAAAAAACCCCTTTAAAATTACTATTAAATGAGTATGTATTAAACGCAGGAAAATATTGAAAATTATGTCTTGAAAATTGCATGTGCACGTGAATATTAAAAGAGAAAGACAACTTTAAAATAATAGATACATTAATATGCGTTTAACCCTTTCAGGGTCAAGGTACGTTTTCAACTGTTACAACATTCGTAAAATGTTGAAATCAGTGAATGGCACCATAATTTACAAAGAAATTTCGAAATACGAAAATGCTTTTGTTCACTTACTTGGTAAAAGGAAAATTTTCATTCCAATATTCTGGTGCCAATGTGGCATTTAAGAATTAAAATTAAATGGTCCAAAAATGAACCACCGCCCTTGAAGGTGTTAAAGTAGTAAATTGCAGTAATTGTAGTAAATTGTATTATGTCAATCGTTTTATAACGCTGTTAAAAATACCGGAAGGCAAAGACTCTGTTTACTTAATTCCTTTTATTTTAGCTTCTTTTCAAATGTTTAACTGATCTTCTTTAATCAAACACGAAAACAACCATTCGATGTCTTAACAGCAACTGATTCGGCCTTAAATTTTCGCAATCAAAGGGAATTAAATGGAAACCCGTTTACAGGGAGATCGCTACAGGTTTTTCATTATAATTCAATCTTCTCTAATCTTTTAAAAACCGATCAGATTAGCGTGCTTTTAGATTCTGCGATGTCTGAACAGGGGTTTGCAAGCGTAGCTTGCAGGGGGCAGAACCCCCTAGTTTGCTATTATATTTTAAATGTGTTTCCTTTACTTTGTTCTAAATATCCCACTTAACATGCTAATGTAACATAATTCTATTACAGTGGATATAAAAATACACAATACCGTCATTCATTCACATTTTCCTGAAATGGTTTCTAAACTTAATGCACTAGCAATATATTTTTGTGCAGTTTCATTTAAGAACCAAATTGCTAAGCCCTTATCATTAGAAGTATCTGAAAGCCTACTGATAGTTAAAAGGTGTTAAACTAGTCTAAGTAGCTGATTCTTGATTAAAATATACGAGGATTTGTCAAAGAGATAAATTCTTAAGCCGTAGAAGAACGTATCAGATGTTACATTTATAAGGATTTAAGAGTAGGAAAAGTTCCTATCATTCATTCCATAAAATATCGCTATTGTAATATGGTGTTATAAAGGAAGAAGGAAACTCTTTTTTTTTTTTTTTTGTGAAATAATACTATTGTTGAGCTTGTTCGAGAAGAGTTAAATATTTTAAATATTTTATAGCATTCCAACTTTACTCTTTTATTTAATTATTTTTTCCTGAATGTATATTTCGCAGCTTCGTGAAGCAATCGATGAAATATTAAAGATACAGTGCTATAAATATTATAAGTAATTAAAATAATAAATGCAATATTTAAATCGAAATGCTAACAACAATTTTATTACAAAGTGAAAATAAATTAAATATTTTTACAGTACGAAGAATAAAAATAAAATTAAACTTAGAAATGTATAAAAAAATTATTTTTCATTGTTAAAAGTGATTTTTTACATAAAAAGTACCCCGATTCAAATTTGTGTCATTGACTAAGGAAAATGCCCTTATAGAGGCCCACGTACCAGTAGTGGATCATTAATTTTAAAATTTAAAAACAAGTCAAAATGCGTTTCTGAAAAACGAATGAAAGAAATTTGATTGACTAATATTCTTAAATATTAACTTTCCATAAACTGTTTATAATTTTTTTTCTGCTGGTACATTTGTGTTTTTTCTAGAATGTCTTCAAAAACAGATTTTTTGACAAATTCTTACAGATTTCATTAAGAGATAAGTTTTTATCTAAAATATTGTTCCTTTAATATTATGTTTTATTTTGTATTAAACTGCTGCTGATATACTTTATTACATTGTAAATTATTTGTTGGATGAGCCGAAAACTTAAAAGTTCATGAATCAGAAATTTACTAGGCCCACTCCTGGAGCATAGAGGAATGTAACATTTTTTATTTTTAATTTTTCCGAAGAATATGTTTTGAAACTTTGTATGTTTACTCTGATACAGAAGGTTAGGACTATGCTAAATATATATATATATTGGAATTCACTCACACTTTAATAACTATTATATAAATGTCTTTAAGTGGCTCGCTACTGCTGCGTTTCCCTTTAATAAAATAAAATGAAATATGAATAAGAAATCGCACTTTTACTTTAATTATCTTATACGTGATTCATCCCTTTATATTCAGACTCCAACTTAATAATTTATTACAACTAATTTTATTTAAAATTAAAAATATCATTTTTTTTACATTATACTGAAACTGATTTTATAATAAATATGCAAGCAACAGATTTTGGTGCAGTTTTATTTGAGAATCAAAGTGCTAATCCTTTGTTATTGGAAATATCGGAAAGTGAGTGACAGCTGAAAGGTATATCCCAACAAAAAGTTTTCGGTAAAAAAAAAAAAAAAAAAAAAAAAAAAAAAAGCGCCAAGTTCTCCTTAATGTTTCGGCCAGAAAAAGTAGTGATATCTGAAGTTCGCACAAGGGCACAAGTTAAAAGCCAAACATCCCAAATCTTTCATTGAAAATGGCTTCCTGTGACTTGGCCGTTAATGCCTTCTACAGCATTTCAAAATTAATGATTGGAAATTTCGCATTTATTAATTATTTAAATATTAAAATTAATATTAGTATGCAAAGAGGCAAATTCACATAAAGACATTATAAGTAAAAGATTTCTGATAAATACCATCAATTTCAACAAACAATAGTTTTGATTACAGATCATTTAGTCCACATGTGGTTTAATTGCCATTTCGTACGGTCTAAAGCTAAAGTCATTAACGTAAAACCTAAGAAATAAAAGAAAATTTACTTTCTTCAAATCTCACAATATGTTACATTATATTTTATTGCATAATATTGAAATCTTGTGCATTGACGAAAGAGATTTTTTTCGTTTGAACATTTATTATAGTTTGTTTGCATACATTAAGAGGTATTCGATTTATAAACTGCTAAAAGCTGATACTAATTATGTTTTAGCAATTAAGGATATTACCTTCTGAATACAAGTATTTTGTTATATTTAACTTCTAAGCATTTAAATAGACTGAAGTGGTTTAAATACTTTTTTTAAATGTGTATTTTATTTCTGTACTTTGTGCCACAAAATGCCTAAAATAATCAAAAAATGTAGTTGTCATGTAGCTCATTTGTACATACTTTAAAATTTGAAAAACCCTCTCGAAGGCATTAACGGCCAAGTCGCAGGAAGCCATTTTCAATGAAAGATTTGGGATGTTTGGCTTTTAACTTGTGTGAACTTCAGATATCACTACTTTTTCTGGCCGAAACATTAAGTAGAACTTGGCGCTTTTTTTTTTTTACCGAAAACTTTTTGTTGGGATATCACTACTTTTTGTATGTTTTTTCTAGTTTTTTCTAAGCTATATTAATATAAAAAAAACTTAAATTTCAGTACTTTTATGTTAGCCGGGAGCAAATCTCCTAATTAGCATTTAGTTTTTTCGCCAAAAGAAGTTTTCATTTTTCACATGTGTAAATTAGAAACAATGCTTTGATTTTCAAATAAAATATTTTGGTTTATGTTATTATTTGTTATTTATTTATTTATTTCTATGTTAAATATTCTATTAAATAAAATGAGGGAAAAGCATCTATTTTAAATGAGATGACTGGAAAATTTATATTTTTAAACGAAATGAATGCAATATGGGCAATAGAGTTAGGGACAGTATTTGGCGATTTGCCATTTCGCGCCCGGCTAGCATAAAAATACCTAAATTTATTTTATTGAGCTTTATAAATTCATACTTTATTTCTTTTATATTAAAGTACTAGCCGCCTCTAGCAAGCAGTATATACTCTATTAATTGCATATTAAACGTTGCATCATGTTACTGTTATTCATAAATTAATTTACTTGCCCATTCTTTCGAAAAGTCGGAAGCTTTTGATAGAGAAATCAAGAACTCTTTACGATCATGGAAGTACAACATATATTTTGTGTTGTTGTGTATTTCATTCTTTCATGACAAATATCTCTTAACTCACTTATGCACTTTTCCTTATCAGTTACGATTCGTTCTCTAATGCGGAAATTTTTAATCCTATTATGTAATCTTTTCTAATTGTATTTTATTACTGTATTTTAACTGATACGATTAGGTACAAGTGAAATTATTCTTATTAAATCCTTTGATAATATCTGCATTTAATAATAATATTGATAATATCTGCAGCCATATTGACGCTAATATCTTTTTGTTTCATGCTAACATTTTCAATAGACTCGATTACGGAAGAATAGAGGTCTACGGGCTCACTGCTAAGATCCATTTGAAAATCTATCATTCTTCTCATCTAATCGTGTTGAAGAACTAGCCAATTTGCCATTGTTTTAAGTTTTTAGCTAATTTTATTCGAAACCTGAAAACTAAAATGCGAGGAACCGGATTATAGAAGATTCCTTCTAACGGTACATATCGATTAACAGGTTACATATTATAAAATTATAATAATCATAAGGAGAATTGTCAGTTTCGGTGCTTTAATAGTTTCCGTAAATTCTATTTATATGATACAGAAGTTTCAGCAGAGTAAAGCTTAACAACATAGTCACAGTAAGTATAATAACAGTACAATATATTATCAATAGCAGAGGTTTTGTGCAGTGACGAAACTACTGGCACTTTGGAAATATTCGTACGTTATATTATTTAACTATGCAGATGATATGCGGAAAAATATAAATAGATGGCTCGCATTAATAATTAACTCATTGAAAAATAGCCACAAACGTCAAATACTCGCCAAGCTTGGTGACATTTAGCGAAGTGTCACCACATTTGGTAATATATCATGTCAATTCTCAAATTTGGCGAAAAAAAAATGTTTTGTTTGTTCTGACGTCATAATGATGCGTATGTATTATTATTATACACATACCTATAATATGTATGATGCAAATGTATTACGTATTATATGTATATGTATAATATGTATGATGCATATGTATAAAGTTCTTTAACATTACTAAAACGCACTTAAAGGAATAGTGTTCCATAAAGAGTAGGGATATTTGCCAGATTGACCAGAGTGCTATTGAGATTAGAATTCCGACATTTATAATAGACCGGGAGGCGTCTGCACACACCATCACCTCATCGAGTTTACAGCTGAAATTTTAGGATAAGTTAAAACTAGATTAGTACATTAAAATGCAACTGGTCTGTTAAGTCATATATTGGTAGAAACAACCTGAAGACCTAATTTTAGTGGGTGACTGATAGGTTTACTATTGTATTTTCCTGCATCCAAAAGTATGGAAACATGGGGGAATGGGTGCAGGAAAATACAATGGAAAATCTACCAATTAACCGGTAAAATCGGGTCTGTAGGTGGTTTCCACAAAGATAGGACTTGGCAGACCAGTTACATTTTAATACGCTAATCGATTTTTAACTAGTCCTAAAATTTCAGCCGTCAATTCGATGAGGTGATCAGTGCAGACGCCTCCCAGTCTTTAATAAAATTTGTTTTAAGGAAGTAAAAGATAGAAATATGGACAGATAAACTGAAATATTTGCCTCATTAAGATTTTTGTAAAAGCATATAAAATTTCATTCAGCTTGAAATCATTTAACACCTTTATAACTCAGGCTAATTTTCTGTAATCGAGTTTTGGCAACCAACATATCTGATCTATAACTATAATCTTTCTTTTACAGATTTAAAATTAACAATAAATTAACAGTAAGTAGGCTAATAATGCAATATAACAACATTAGCAGCGGACTTCGGACACCGCATCTGTCGCACATCGTTAAAGATAGCTTTATTAGTTACACATTTCATTTTATTAAAAGCAGATTTTTAAACTTTCATATGAGAATTAGGATATTTTTCCACTATAGGGACCTTGGCGTTTTTTAAAAATCTTGGCGCAATTCGAACTTCAGAAACTGAGATATGTTGCCAAATGATATAAACAACTATGAAAACAAACCTGATGAACTTTTATGTTATTTATATATGTACTATTTATATACATATAAACATTTTATTTATACACGTATAAAATATTGTTTTTTATATACAAATTATTTATGTTGGTATATAAAAATAAATAAACGGGTTCCTTACATTAAATAAATTGTATACATATGGAAAAAATTGCTTGTGTATATGACACAGTAGATAGGTTGCCAGAAAATACGTTATTATCAAATTTCTTTTCTCGTCAAGGCTATTTTCTCTATTTCGACAAGGCTACTATATCGGAAACATACCGAATTGAGGTTATATTTTGTTAAATGTTTTATTGTTTTAATATCGTGAATATATCATAACCTATACTGATTAAAATTTTTAGGTATATTAATTTTTTTCTATTTAACAAACATCTTTGGAAAAGCATATATATAAAGTATTATTCTGCTTGAAATTACGTGACCCCTTCAAAACTCTGTAATCAAGTATTGGCGACCAACATTGGCGAAATTGAATGTGAAGGAACTGTTTACGGCCAAATCAACACCCCCTGTTTTAAGGGTTTAGAGGCGGAAATTCTATGTTTTCAGATTTTTCTGGTTAATTGTGCTACAAACCCGACTTACTTGTGAAATTTCATGATTCTACGACTTTTAGAAGTACTACTTTTAGAAGTTATTTGATGATGCGAAGTGAGTCAGTGACAAAAAAGCGCTTTTTCGGAATTTAATATTTCGAAAACTACTAAATACAGAAACATGAAATCGTGGAACCTTAGTTCAGTTTGATCATACGAACATGTGTATAAAAGAAAAAATTCTATATCTCTCCCTAAAACGACGTTATGAGGGGGTGAAAAGCATGCCAAAATGGTTCAGGAAAAGGTAGCTTACGGCTTGTGCGAACTTGGCGGACGCACTGCCGTGCTCCCAGATAACTCATCTAGTAGTTGATTCTGGGTCAAGATATATTAAGATTTGTCAAAGGGTAATTCTTCAAAATGTTAAATACAGTAATATAATAAATAATTATATTAATACATAATATTAAAAAATATTATGATTAAAATATAGAATAATATTAACTTACCAAATAATATTAATATTGCTAATACTATTAAAACAATTAATAATATCAATATAATTATTAGTATTAAAATAAATAATTTTATAATAATAATTATATTATTCTAATTAATTATATTTATTATAATTAATTAGTATTAATTATATTTATAATAATAATATCTATTATTTTAAAATAATAAAATAATAGATATGACATATGACGTTGAATTCAAAAGTGATTATATCAGTTTTGTATAAATAGGGTACTTTTTTTTTTATAATATTGTACTTTTTGATTTTTTAAATTAAATGTAATGATAAATTTGGAAGATTTTGAAAAATCTTTTTGTATTTTGTTATATCCGATGTTTTGTGTTTAAAAAGACTCATTATAAAAATTGTTTTATTGAAAAAAATCAGTGCTCGTAACTATTATTGATTGAGATAACATAAACAGAGAAAATTCTCAAAATGTTTATATTTAATTTTCAAATCATTTTCATTATATATAATTCACTCCATTGTATTAAATTTTCAATACAAACAATTAATGAACTAATTTTTTATACTACATACAAAAATACACATTATCCACATTCTTTCACATTATCGTGAAATGGTTGTTACATTTAATGCGCAAGCAATACATGCTAGTGTAGTTTCATTTGAGAATCAAAGTGATTAAGCCCATGTCATTGGAAGTATCTGAAAGCCTGGTGATAGCTGATAGGTGTAAAACTTGTCTAAGTAGAAGGTTCTTGATTAAGATATACGAAGATTTGTTCAAGAGATTAATTCTTAAACCTTAGAAGAACTTACAAGATGTTTCTTTTATTAGGATATAAAGCAGAAAAAGTTCATTTTATCCATGCTATAGAAAATTCGTCTTGTTCAATTCCTACTATTAGCTCACACTCTCCCTATATTTATTTATATATTTATCTTGTTCAAATTTTCAATCGTTAATAAAATACTCATTATTCATCCTATCAAGTTGAAATAATTTTTTTTAAAACTTGTACTGGATGACAATTGATGTTAATACAGTTTTTTGAAATATTAATTAATTAATTAAATTTTAATTAATTAATTTTAGTTTTGCATGGGAAACAAAATGGCGGCCATTGGTTATTGAAGATCAATGAAAGTATTTTCAATAAGAGGTTACCATAGGATCACCCAACCGGAGCACCCACCAAATTTGGCAGGGGGGGGGCCTGTTCTGTCGCCAAATATGCCAAGTTTGTCGCCAATTTGGCGATATATCGCCAAATTTGGCGGCCAAAATGAGTCGCCAAAAGTGACGCCAACTTGGCGATATCTGTAATATTTCGCCAAATTCCTATAGACTTCCATTGTAAATATACTTGCTTATAGAAAATCAACAAATTGAGATATTTTAATGCAACAAAAACTAATATTAGCTTAAGGGATTATATTAAATTTTTCTTTGATGACCTAAGTAGGAATTGACTTTAAAAACAAAATTTTTATATTACTTGTTTTATGTTATTATAAAGGAAGAAAAAAATGTTTCCACGTAAATAATGGTATTACTGAATTTATCTTTAAATATTCGAGAAAACAACTTATTGCGGATTTTAAGGAAATTCAGCAATAAGCTGTTTTCTCGAATATGTAAAGATTTCTAATGTTAGTTTCTTGAAATTAATTATTTAATTGTGAATGTATATCCCTATTATTCCGAATTACAATATGTATCTGCTGAAAACTATGGAATAATTTTTCCTATAATAGTAAATTTGTTGCACATATTAGTACAAACAGAGCGTTTCACAAATCTCTCTCTATATTTAAAAGACAATAATTCATTAATTACAATAAAAACAAAATTAAAGCCAGTGACATGTTTAATATGTAACTCATAAATTTTGTATACAGCAGTTATGAAAATATCTTAAATTTCATCAATAGATGGCGCTGCACTGATTGAAATTGTACGAATCTTTAAACTAAAGTACAAAATTTCACTAGAAGTCTCTCATGTTTTACGTTTAGCAAATGAAACTCGGAAAAATGACTTTATTTTGAAATTTGGAAATGCATTCTGCTATTCGAGACTGCGTAGCGCCTTCTTTTGTTGATAAATTTAACTATTTTTGAAAGTTTTCTATGTAAAACTTAAGAGGTAGCTGATAAACATGTCACAAAGGTCACGATACTATACTATATTTACTATGAAAAATAAAATAAAAAGAAAAGTTCCCAGTTAAACTGATAACATTGAGCTCACAGGCTATTCACACTGTTTATACATTATATTCTTATTTCAAAGACTAATGTTCGTCGAAAAAAAACAAACACTTAGCTGAATTAAGGGGAGGGGATTAGCTCTTCCATTTTCCCCCTTTATACTTAAGCAATGAACATCAAAATCTAATCAAGGAAGCACTTTATCAGAATAAACTATTATACCAAATTTGAAGCAAATCAGATAATTCTGTATGAAAAACCGATTTATCTAAATTAAAGGGGATTAGCCCCCGTCCCTCCTCTTTATATTTAACCAATGAACTTCCAAATATAATCAGGGAAACCCCTTATCAGAATAAACCGGTATACAAATTTTGAAGCATATCGGATAATTCTGCATGAAAAACCCATTTATCTAAATTAAGGGGGGGTAGCCCACGTTCCACCCTTTATGCTTAGCTAATGAACCTCCAAATCTAATCAGGGAAGCACCTTAACAGATTAAACCGGCATACCAATTTTGAAGCAAATCGGATAATTCTGCATGAAAACCCATTTATCTAAATTACCTGATTTAACGCTTAGGTTATGTTTTTAGGAAACACATCCTTATAGTAAATTTGTGCAATTATTATAACCTATGCATTGCATAAAGTATTAAACTATCTACTTTTAAGGATCCCGTGACATGAGAAATGGAAGCATACTTCATTTACTGCTTAGGGTATGTTTCTGGAAATACATCCTATTAGCGAATTTCTTCAATTATTATCAGGTATGTATTACATACTATCTACCAGATGAAATAGCGTATCGTTTAAATTGAAAATTCTGAATTATTTTTAATTGCATAGTATCAGATAAAGATTTTCTAGTACAATTTTTAATTAAGCCTTATTAAAATACCTCTTCAAAATGAGTCGCACTTAAATTGATGCATTGTTTTTCTTTTCGTTTTTTTTTTCTTTTTCTTTTCGTTTTTTTTTCTTTTTCTTTCTTTCTTTTTTTTTCTGGTGTTGAGGACATTGAGACTTGAATTGTCTAAGGAATATTAGACGGCTTAATCCGGCATTGGTGGTATTTCCTCTTGTTTAAACAAGTCTAAATTCTTTGCTTAATATAGTTACAAAGTTATGAGTAAACAAAACAACACCAAAATGTGCACCAAGTATTTCATACAAATTTCTGCAGCGCTCAGCGTATCGTTATACATGGAAAAAAAAAAAGGAATTTTGCTGGTATATAGTGATGGTAATTAAAGACATAAGTTTACTGACCAACAGAATTGTAGGCAATTTGAGGGGACAGCCACAAAAAATATATATAGGAAAGGATTTGGTCATATGAAAACAGTAAAAAGAATTTAAGAACAGACGAATTTATGTAAAAAGTAAAAATAATAAAAGACGATTTTATGTAAATGGTTCACCAGTCTGATAATAGGAACAACGAAGTCACGTTTAACAATATTTTAAAGAATTTTATGAAAATGGAATGCTTCTATAAAATCAAGTTTAAGTATAGAAGTAGATTTACAGATAATTTTAGCACAGTTGAAGTCGAAGTTATGTATCATTTTCCAGCAGTGCTTTGCAATGGCTGAAATATTGTTTTGTTTCTTACGAATGTATGATGTGTGCTCTTTATCTCGGAGTTTTAAAATACATTTGGTTTGACGAAAGTAATAATAACTACTCTGCCAAGATAATACTATATATACCCCAAGAATTATAAATATCTATAGGCTCTTTCTGTTTTAATGTAATGAGTTTATTAGCAGAGGTTAAAATTACTTTAAAAGCATACTCCTTCTTAAGAATTAACAACGGAAAAAGTTAATTTTGGAAAATAAAGTAGGTCAATACTATATTTTGGAAAGAGAAGTAGATGAATATGAGAAACGAGGCAGCCTTAGAATGCACTTCTTCCTACATTAATAGAACAGTTTCAATGATGGAAGAGCTTTGATATTTATAAATAGCAGTAGTTTTCCCTTTTCTAGCGTTCATCTCATTCTATTGCTTTCCTGTGCCAATATTGCGCTTCAATAGATTACAATGCCTCCTAGTGTTGGGTATTAAAAATTTTTTTGTTATAAATCGATTTTATATTAACCTAAAAAACTTTCTTTAAAGTTCCGTTATGTCAGATCCAGTGGTGTGGTTTCCAATTAATTAGTAAGAAAATAATTATATATTTAATGTGGGTGTTCTTGCATATTATAACTATGAATAATATCAAGCATTGATATTCATATATGAAAATTTTCGAAATATATTTTTAATGCAAGCAAAAATAAATTAATAGATTAAAACCAAAAGTACAAAATGTATAGATTTATCACAAAGAAACTATTTATAACTATTAAAAAGCTTTCCGAAAGATATGTCATCAGTTAACAATTTATTTCTGTATACGTAATTGTAAGAGCATATTCTTTATTTTTTCTAAAATTATTGTGCTCTAATTTCCCTTCTCTAATTTTCCACTCTCTATTATAATGAACTAGCAGGAATGACCGCGCTAAACTCGGTCAAAATTAGTTTTGTGTTTATCTCTATATAGTATTCCCATTGAATCATTCTTGCTGTTTTAGTTACAATTAGCTTAACCCCGAGCAATAGAGACCCAAAATGACCCACTAATCGAATTTTTTCGAGCAAGCGACCTAACCAAATGCTCTTCTCGAGCCTGAAAATGTGAAAACAAAATTTAGTAAAAATCGTTAGTAATTTTCTAGATAAAATTAGCTTGATCCACTAATCGAAATTTATCGAACATATTCCGAATCTATTCCAATGGTTTTCACGTATTGGTTAACGGTATAGTAAATAAAAAATGTCAAAATCGTTTGAACCTTTTTGAGAGACACAGTTTACCCTGTCCCATTATGACACAAAATGACCCATTAATAGAATTTTCTTGAGCATGCGACCTAGCCCAATAGTTTTCTCGCGTCCAGAAACGGTATAATACAAAGTTTTGTCAGAATCGTTTGATAGATACAGTTTTTTAGATAGATCGTTTTTTAGATACAGTTAGCTTGATTCTGATTCATCAGGATCCAAAATGACCCACTGATTGAATTTTTTTGCGCATGCGACCTAGTTTCTTGGTCCTATTCCCGGAAACGGTAGAATACAAAGTTTTGAACTATTTTTTAGATACAGTTAGCTTGTCGCTGAACCATTGTGACTCAAAATGACACACTAATCGAATTTCCTTGAACACGCGACGTAGCCCAATGGTCTTCTTGAGTCCGAAAACAATAAAACACACAATTTAGTCTACATCGCTGCAACCGTTTTCTAGATAAAATTAACTTGACGCACAGTGACCCAAAAATGACCAATCGAATATTCTCGAACCTGTGACTTAGCCCAATGTTCTTCTCGGAATCCAAAGCTCTAGAATATAGAGTACAGTAAAAATCGCTAGTGCTATTTTTTAGATAAAATTAGCATGACCCGCAGTAATAAAAATTAACCCATTAATTGAAATTTCTCGAGCATGTTACCTAGCCCAATAGTCTTCTCCTAACCGAAAACGATTGGATA
Organism: Maratus speciosus; assembly: GCA_963932465.1. Taxonomy (NCBI): domain Eukaryota; kingdom Metazoa; phylum Arthropoda; class Arachnida; order Araneae; family Salticidae; genus Maratus; species Maratus speciosus. Next base: position 247,948,146 of record OZ010792.1, read on the forward strand.
TAAAATTTAGTCAAAATTGATTAAACTGTCTTCTAGGTAAAATTCGCTTGACCCACAGTGACCCAAAAATGACCCACTAATCGAATTTTCCAGAACATGGACTTAGCCCAATTGTCTGCTCATGCCCAGAAACGGTACAATACAAAATTTTGTCAAAATCGTTTGAGTCGTTTATTAGATACAATTAGCTTGTCACGCAGTAAGCCAAACCCACTAATCAAATTTTCCCAAATATGGAACCTAGCCCAACGGTAATCTCATGCCCATAAACGATATTTTACAAAATTTGGTCAAAATGTATTGAGCATATTTTTAGATTCAATTAGCATGATCCTGACCCATTGTGACCCAAAATGACCCACTGATAGAATTTTCTTGAACATTCGATCTAGCGCAGTGGTCTTCCCAAGCCCGAAAACAATAGAATACAAAATTTAGTCAAAATCGTTGCAACCGTTTTCTAGATAAAATTAGCTTGACCCACAATGACCCCAAAATGACCCACCGAATTTTCAGAACATGTGATTTAGCTCAATGGTCTTCTCGTAATCCAAAAATCTAGATTATAGAGTACAGTAAAAATCGTTAGATCAGTTTTTTAGATAAAATTTGCATGACTCACAGCAACCAGAAATAACCAATTAATTGAAATTTATCGAGCATGTGACCTGGCCCAATAGTCTTCTCGTACCCGAAAACAGTTGGATACAAAATTTAGTCAAAATCGATTGAACCGTTTTTTAGATAAAATTAGCTTGACTCACAGTGACCCAAAAATGACCCACTAATTGAATTTCCTCGAACATGTGACTTAGCCCAATGGTCTTCTCATACCCGGAAACAGTATAACACAAAATATTGTCAAAATCGTTTGAATCGTTTTTTAAATACAATTAGCTTGACCTACAGTGACCCAAAAAGGATCCACTAATGAATTTTCTTTAACATGGGACCTAGCCCAATGATCATCTCATGCCCAGAAACGGTATATTACAAAATTTGGTCAAAATATTTTGAGCATTTTTTAGATTTAATTAGCTTGTCCCTTACGCATTGTGACCCAAAAGGACCCACAAATCGAATTTTCTCGAACTTGTGACTTCGTCCAATGGTCATCTCATGCTCAAAAACGGTATATTACAATTTTTGGGGAAATGTTTTGAGCCTTTTTTTAGATTCAATTAGCTTGACCCTGACCTATTGCGACCCAAAATGACTCACAAATCGAATTTTCATGAACATGCGATCTAGCCCAATGGTATCCTCGTGCCCGAAAACGATAGATTACAAAAATTCATCAAAATCGTTAGAGCCGTTTTCTAGATAAACTTAGCTTGACCCGCAGTGATCCAAAAATGATCCACTAATCGAAATTTATCGAACATGTGTCCTAGCCCAATAGTCTTTTCGTACCCGACAACGTTTGGATACAAAATTTAGTAAAAATCTATAGAGCCATTTTTTAGATATAATTAGCTTGACCCTGACCCATAATGACAGAAAATGATCACTAATCGAATTTTTTCGAACACGTGATCCATCTCAATGGTTTTTCGTGTCCGAAAACGGTAGGGTGCAAAATGTAATCAAAATCAGGGCTACGGAGTCGGTGGGGAAATTGGACGACTCCGACTCTGACTCCGGGAATTTTAACAGATCCGACTCTGACTCCGACTCTTTCGTTCAAAATGGGTCGACTCCGACTCCGGGAATTTTAATAGATCCGACTTCGACTCCGACTCTTTTGTTCAAAAATCGGCCCTACTCTGACTCCTACTTCACGATTCCGACTCTGACGGCGCAGCCCTGATCAAAATTGTTAGAGGCGATTTTGATATAAAATTTACATACACACATACACAATTTTTGTTCGTATTATGATATAAGATATTAAAATTATTACTGAAGTGACGGATAATTTGTTTATTGTTACAGTAAATTATGAAAAAACATATATTTCAATAAAAATCATATTTTTAGCATACACTTCTTTTATAGTACGCTGTGATCTTTATCATAACTTCTAATAATTTAGCTTTATCAAATCAACTAAAACCGGAAATTATATAAATAAGGGAACGTAAAGAGGGAGATCACCTTCAGCAGATCGATATTGCGTGATTTTAACGCAGTATTATAAAAAACTGAAGCTGTAAATATTTCTTCAATTTAAACAATTTTTTTAGAATAAATTGTACAAATCTTTTTTTTTTTTTTTTACGTATTCCTTTACATAATTTTAATGATACATAATTAGAATTTAATTTAATTAAGACAGACGAATTAAGGATTTTCAATGACATGCATGTGTTGCAAGCAGGGTTGTAAAAACATATATTCGACATATCCACTCAATATTACATATTTATATTCTTACAATACCGTAGATTAATTTAAGCCTAAAATAATAATCAAGATAACAGCTTAAAATATTATTTTTAAGGCAATTGAACCATAAAACACAAAATCTATGATAAAATTTCAATAAACAATAAATATATATATATTAGAGGTACTTATTTAAAAATAGGTAGATGTTATATACATATGTAAAGTACAATATAATTCAAAATTCTAAGTCTCTATGTTTTTTAGTTCATGAAATAGGATGCGCGCGATGTCAAAAATACATTATTTGTGAAAAATGGCTTTAAAGTTCAAATTTACCTAGATTTGGATAGGTATTGCTCCACATTTTTATCATAAACACTGCAAAAAAAAATCTGTAAAGTTACTAAAGGTTTTCTAGGAAACTGAGACTCCCAGAACTTTTTATGTAACGGCAACAGCAAAAATTCTTGTAACAGCGTCTGTTACAGGAATTTTTCCTGTTGGCGTTACATAAAATGTTCTAGGAATCCCAGTTTCCTAGAAAAACCTTAGTAACTTTACAGATTTTTTTTTACAGTGAAACTGCAGTTTTAATTGGAGTATTGTCATAATTTTTTTAAAAGTTCGATAACATGTTATTCTTTCATAATAGACAACAAAAAAATTGCCTTTTTTAAAGAGTTTTAAGGTTATCTCCCACCTTAATAAATGACCACGCAAATGCAAATTTGGTGACACAAAATACTCTGTGGTTTTCCTTGATAAAAGGCTTATCGCCAGAACACATATTTTAAAGATACGGATAAGTTCACCGGAGCTTCCAAATCTCTCGAATCTCTCCTTAAAAATCCAGTTCTCTCTATTAGCAATAAAACAACATTGTATAGATTCTGTATTATCTCTATCATTACATATGTTTCTTCAATCTGGTGTTTCATATGCAAATCTAGTATGGAAAACCTGTCTAAAATTTACAATAAAAATTTAAGAATCATTATAAATGGGCAATATTCGCCTGACGTCACAGTTCCCCATCATGTGACTTACAGAAGATTTTAGAAGATGTAACTATAAAACTAACTGTACTTGCGATACATGTTACTTGATTATTTACATTTTTGAGTCAATTTTTGACGCTAAACAATGTTATTTGACACCAAAATATATAAGCGTGTGATGTTCGCAATAATGTTTTTTCAAGTGTATAAGAGCTGTTATGGAGGCAAATTTTTATATTCAAGTTTAAATTACATAAGCATGGTTTATACATTTAATTTTAAAAATAACGTCAATATAAAAAGGGAGTAAAAAACAAATTCCAATGGAAATGTTTGTTGCACATATATATACACAGGAAACACTGGTTGCAAAAATTAAATTAAATTTTCGCCAACCGACGTTGACAAAAATATGCCAATTGGCTGCAAAACAGGATTACGGAACCTTTACCTTCGGTATTTGTATAAACATATGGGAAGAAATACTTTTTTGCCTATAAACGAATTAATTGAACTTTTGTAACAGTTATATGCAGCACAATACTTTAGCACATTGCGAAATAATTTACTTTTAGACAGTTAAAAGAAATTTCACCATACTTTACTACGGAAACATGTCGGTTTGTTTTCCCCAATCATGTGATTTTTATAACCTTGAACTCAGATCAGCGGATAATGTGCATTGTTGCAGATACCTCTGTAATAGCATCATCAGGTGACGGGATTTAAATATTTGCTCCTTTTTTCAACGAATCACAATAATTTCTAACAGTTGCAAAAAATATATGTATGATATCCCTATGAGATTATTGCGTAATTGTCGGCCAACGATGTCTCCGATCCCAGGAACAGGAAGAGTTCGTTATTCAACATCGCTTGAAGATAATACCTGACTTTCTTTGTGTTACTTTTTACCCCTTTTTTGTTTTACTTAAATTTATTTTAAACTTCTCACATGAATATATTTTTATAAATGTATTTAAATAAATATATAAAATTATTATACCTTTTTTCACTTTTATATCCATATTGTCACTACTAACAGTACAAAAACGTATTGCTGTCATGAAAAAGTACCCATCTGGCCTTTTCTACCTTGATCTCATCTCTTTGAATAATTGAACCTTTTAGAATTTTACTTTTCTCCCTCTTTTTTAAATTTTAATTGCTAAATTTGTTTTTTAATTAAATCATATTTTTCTTTTTTAATTCTACCCTAAACGCTTTTCTATCTTTAATTTTAATCATACTCACTCTTATATACGCGGTGTCCTAAAATGGACTGACTGATTTTAAAATTCAATAACTTGGTAAGTAAGTAAGTAAGTAAGCACCCACCCTGGGAACCCGCTTTTGGCTTATGGTTAGGTTTGAACCCCGAGCCCAGGGCAGGGAAAAATACTATTTCCTGTAAGACCCTCTAGTATTTAAGACACTTAATATAATACAATACAATTGAAAAAAAATGAAAAAATTAAATTATATTAGTTTTTTTTTTTTTTTTTTTTTTTTTTTTTTTTTTTTTTTTTTGCAGTCAGCTGCTGGCCCCTCTAGAAATATGAGATAAAAATTACTAAAAATATTTAAAGATAAAATAATCTAAATTTAAAGATAAAATTACAATAATATGTAACTTAAAGGCCAAAACAATAGCTGTAGTAATGAATTTATATGTCCAGCACTCCTGCTCACTGCCCATAACTCGGAGGAGGACCGTTGAACTGGTATATTGATCTATGAGATCCCCGTTCATATTAAACCTTCTGAACGATATAAATATAGTTTTAAGCTAGATTTGAGATTAATTACTGTGAGCTACATATAAGTACAATAACATATCGGGAAGGTTTATCGGTTACCCACAACGTACTAGAGCAAGATTAAAGTTTTTAAGAGCTGAATTTAAAGTTTTAAAGAGTTTATCTGAAGTTGCTATATATCACGAAAAGTTCAACTGGTTATCACAGCGACATACAAGTTTACAAAAGCAGGACACCATTTTTGAAGATATTAGCCTTTGATACTCATATTAAAACATTTCGCTGATGAGTTAATGGAAGTATTTTGTAAGAGATATTACTGTAGATATTTTCAAGATGAATGAATATATATATATATTTTTTTTATGTAGATACTTTATCTGAACCTCCTGTCCACCAATTGAGACTGAAATATAGGACACAAACTAGAGTCTGCTGTATGCTTCCTATAGTTTTCTTGATAATAGCAATTAGTACAGCGATGCTGTGATGGATCGGTGATATAAGGACAGTTGAGAGTTTGATGACCCATGGCACATTTGGCACATATGGAGTTCCTTCTACAGTTAGTCTTTGTATGCCCGTAAAGTTGACAGTTTTCACATCTAAGTATGGGTCGATATATTCTTATACTGAAATTATTGAGGCCAATTGAGATACTTTTCTGAGCCAGAAGTTTTTTAGCTGCATTTACTTCTAAATTCAGTACCATATGATAACTTGTGGATTTTTCTCTTTGTATTATTTTTAATATTGTTAAATTCTTGTCTGTTGAACGATCTTTTAAGTAGTTAATTATGTCATCAGTAGGTATCATCGATGGTATTCCTGTAATTATTATCCTTGAGTGTTTTTGCAGGTTGTAAGTTAGTTCTACTATTTCTGAAATGTTTGGGATTTTTTCAATTCTTTTCAATAACTTCTCTGTGTTGTTATCTGTATCTGATTGAATTGTCAGTGTATTGATTTGTTTTGTTTGTTTACAGAATATTGGTAGATTATTTTCTTTAATCAATTCGGTATTTAACAGTTCTTTCAATTTATTTGTTGATATTTTCTTTGAGATATTTTTTATAATTATTGCCGAGTTTGAATACTTTCCTTGAGAATTAAATTGTTTTTGTTCTTCGTTATCTTGAGATCTTTCATATTTCTTTGTATTTTTGTCTATAAGATTTTCTATTATTAGTTTTTCAATTTTGTGAATCCTTCTTGATAATTGTGGTATGTCTGTATCTATATTATTTTCTATATCTCTAAGCTTGTTCATGCACTCTTCTATTATTTTGTCTTGTGCTTTTAATTGTTCTTCTCTTGTAGCTATTTCCTGCTCCAATTTGGCTATTATTTCTTTGGTTGATTCTGTTGTTTGTTGTTGCTGCTTATCCATTTTTGTACCAGTCAAGATTGTCTGAGTATACTTTTGTTGTGTTTTTATTTGTATTTGTGTTGCCTTTTCTTTTGTTTCCGATTCTGAATGCTGTTGTTTGATTAAGTTCTTTAATTTTGTTATTTCTTCTCTCATTTCCTCTTCTTTGTGTTTGAAAATGGTATTTTCTTTTTCTTTTTCTATCAGTTTTCCTTCTAGTCTTTGTTCCATCTTGGAGCTTTCTTCCAACTGAGCTGCAATTTTATCAATTTCCTCTTCCAATTCGCTTATTTTTCTTCTGTCTCTTTGTATCGTTGTTGTATTTTTATGATATCTTATTACTCTAGATTCATCATTTTTTGCTCTTGTAAATATTGCATTAAGATATTTCTGTTCTTCAAGATGTTTCTGTGCTTCCTCTGTAGTTCCTTTCACCCTTTTCCTTTCTATCCTTTCATATTCCGAAATCAATTGGCTTATCGGTAGGCTTTGCAGTGGGTCCTGTTTTTCAATAGGTCTTTCTGGAAGTCTTTGATATTGTTCCGTATATGACTTTTGTATGTTTATGCTTTCCGGAGAGTCCACTGTTGAGTTCAACAAGGAATTCATTGTTGAGTTCGGTGTTGTATTGTAGATTAATTGTTTTGGTGTCTGGTCTAATCTGACCAAACTAACTTTTGGGTTGTTTGTTAGAATTTCTTTCTGTAATCTTTGGTTAGGATTTATATTATTTTTCTGTGAATGTTTATTGGAATTCATTATTTGCAGTGTTTGTTTCAGAGGCAATGGTGTAAATTGAGTTGCTTCGGTCACTATACCTTTCTTCCTTGTCTCTATTGTTCTTTTCTCCTCCTCCTTAGCTGTGTTTAGTTCTTTTTCCAAGATATTTTTCATCATATCATTTGAATCGTCGAGACCAATCAGTTGTTCGCATGCTATCATGGTAATTGCTCTGGATGGTGATAAATATTGAAATGAGTGTATGCATGATGTGTCCGAAATTGCTGAAGATCTCGTACTCGTTTCCAATGAATCTGATTTATTTCCTGACTCATTTATTGGACTTCCAGATGATTCCATGTTCCAATCTAGGTCGTGCTTAGTCGGATTTACCCTTGGGTTTTGTTGATTATAGATTATTCTACTTTTATATGGTGTCGCCATTTAGAAGATGATTTAATAATTCAACTACTAGTGGTAAGGCCATTATAGATATTACTTTTCAATTAATCAGAGAGATACTTTTATATGGATTACTCAGAGCTACTGGTAACTATATTCAGAGAGATACTTTTAAATGATAAGGTATACGTTCCAATGCCGGAAGCTAAAAATATTAAGATATATTAAAATATAATGAGATAATAATTAGAGATAAAGAACAGGGGTCCACTAGGCCCCGACCATACATCATTGAAGGAAAGGGAATATAGAAAGTAGAAAGCAAAAACCGGTAGTCGTAACTACCGAAAATGACTAAGAAAAAATTAATAGCCAAAGATGGGGAGAATTTTTGAGAAATAAAATCAAAATAAAACAAAACAATGATAGTGATAGAAATTAACCAAAAGGGAGAAGAAGGGGGGGGGGGGAGGTACATGAGTATGCTTCCCGTGTCCATAAGCTCATACACTAAAATTAATAAAAACCTGGTGCCATCGTAACAAAGATCAATTGCCCTTAACGACTTGCTCAATAAAACCCCCTTTACAAATACTCTGTCTCACACCACTGCATTGACATATTCAGATATGCAAACAGAGCATGAGAAAAGCAAAATAAGAGATAGTGAATGTGCTTATTAAATGACATATACGAGATATAAAACAAATGTATTAACAATAGATATATAGAACTGAGAATTGAAGCAATAAAACAGATTTGTTTACAATAGATATATAGAACTGAGTAATGAAACAATAAGTAGATAAACACTTAATACATACTGTGAATAATATGTAGCAATATATGTGAGATAAGCTAGTAAATATTTACAGCACAACGCGATACCAAATACTTGAAGCTGCGTTATACCTTGTAACATTGAATCCGATGTACTTGTAAAATATGTTAAATAATTTCTATAACTCTGCACAAAAATGTGTTTTATCAGAAACTCCCATAGAGAGGGAAAAATAACTTTTACTAAAGATTTACTGGGATGACAGCGATTGGGTGGACGTAGGATGACTAGTAAAAGAGAAAAAAGTTTAAGTAACAGCAAAACACTTACCTTACTCAAAGGTCCCGCTGCACTTGCCTGTAAAGCATGTTAGTTAGAGCATCTAGATTAAATAACTTGGTAACGGTGCTAATTGTTTTAATTCGCCGAGAAGCCCACTCTATATATTTAACCTCCTTCTTTCGCATCATAATATTGAGAAGAGAGAGAGGCCAAACATCGGGCCCCGATTTAGTGCCTATTGCTTGCAGCGCCATTTATCGCTGCTATTTTAAAATAAATCTAGAATGACAGTACAAAAAAAAACTCCTGATACCTTACAAAACCCTCCTGCACTAAATTTTTAATTGCTGTCACCTTTTCCATGTTATTTAACTTTAAAATCAATCAGTCCATTTTTTGTACACGCGGTACTTTAGACTGCATTTAGAAATTTTCTATTTTATTAATCCATAACTTTTAGAAAGCAGCTACCCCTTTTACAGCTACCCCTAGACTTTAAAGTTGGCGTCAGCTAGGAAGCTCAGGAAATGCCGACAGGAATGTGTTCGACCGTTCAACAAAAACATCACTAATTTTTTTTCTAGTTAAAATGATGTTTATTTGATTTTTAAAAAATCCGGAACGTTATCAGCTATGCTTTATGTATTTTCTAAAATCGTCTTTATCACTAAAAGAAGCAATCTGAAGTATAAAATATATTCTACAGTATTATAAAGGCTTAGTGTTAATATAAGAAATTTTACTGTATATAAACAGAAAGTAGCTGTTACAAGTGCTGCTCAAAATTAATTTATAATAATACATTTAATAAAATTTGTAAACTACTAAACAAAATGAACGACGGGAGAGTCTCTTTACTTTAATAGTAATTTGTTCCAAACTTTCTAACACTTGTAATTTAGAATTTCTTCTCGGGGCATTGGAGAAAAATGTACTTTAAATGAATACAAATGGGTTTTCAGTTAATGTTCCTTTTAATTTCCTGAAATAACGGAACGGGAAATCACATGTTACGCCCTCTGATAAAGTTTTTCTTCTATTAGGTTGAAGAAAACTAAATTACATTTTTTGTAAAAGAATAGAACATTTTAAGAGGCATTTTGAAACATATTAATATAAAAGCTAGAAATATTATCTTTCTACCGAACTATCAAGCGATATAAAAATAAAAAAAGATACTTTATTAAATTTGGTAAAAGTTAAAGTTTTCAATTTTGTACTTTCATTTAATAAAAATTCTAATTAAATCATCATAATAAATTCGTAATAATTGCTTAATGTAAACATGTAAGAATCGACCAATGGAACTCTCCCAAAATAATGCGAACAAGAATGATAAATCATGCATCAGGCATTGGTTAGGAAACACTTTCATAATCAATGTCAGAATTTTAAACGAATGACTAAGTGGATATCTAATGCTAATAATTTAGTAAACATTAAAAATGAGTTTTCTTTACTTAATATTTAAACTAACTATTAGTTTAATTTCACTTTGCGATGCGGTTCGAGTTCGGGTTGAAGTGTATTGGGTTTGGGTTGGTTTGCGTATAGACAAAAATAATTTGTTGGGTTAGCGGTGGGTACAGATCGACTTCAAATGGATATTTTGGTTTCATGTTGATATAATCCCACACGTGCAAGATACAAAAATTGAATAAGTACACCTTTTGAAGGTGTACGTTACACAGGGGAAAAAGCGCGAAGTTAGGAGTTGAAAAAGTGTTTGCTAAATAGGGATGTCTGCTTAATTAAAGTCTTCATTGTGCAGGCTTTAATCTATATACAATTTTCATCTGAAAACAAACAAACAAACAAACAAAGGGTGTTCTTTTGAGAATTCGGCTCAATTCGATACTGTCTCACAGGTGTCAAAACCTAGCCTAAACCGACCTGAACTCGAAACAATAAAGTCAATCCTACCCGCAGCAAAAAAGTAGAAGTTAACCCGAAGCGAAACAAAAGAATGTAGTTCCAACCCGATCCGCGGGTTGGGTCGGATTTGCGAGAATTTATGTTACCCAACGCAATACAGGACTCTAATGCAGCCTTTTTTTGCAATACGTCCACAGCAGTGAATGATTATGCGTTAATTTTAATATAATGAAACAGGAGTAAGAACTGAAAATGTTTATAAATAAACGGTCAAGTGCGAGTATTACTAGCGCTCAAAGGGTTCCGTACAATAAATGTGTGAATTATTAACTGTATTATAAAAAATCGTTGTTAAAAGTGTAATAAAACTTTGTAAAAAAAAAATACTATACAACGTAGGGTTGGGTATAGTTGTATATACTAGAAAAGTATGAATGGGTACACCATAAAAGTTAAAAGAGATATGAAGATTAAATAATATCAAATATTGCTATTCGGTATAACTCTTTTTATGATCTTATCCTAATTTGCTTATGATGAACTTAATTCGCTACTGACAATAAAAGTAGTGCATATTTAAACTTCATATGGTATTTCATAAAACTAAATTCAGCGTAGAAATAACCTTTTCTTTTTTCTCTCTAGCTAAAACAAAACTCTTTTTCAAAGTTTAAACTTGGCATTGTGTTAAGCGAGCTTGGAAAGGAGGTCGCAAAATTGTAACGCCTCCTTGGTCCGTGTCACATTTTTCCAGGTACGTTTTAAATTAACATTTAAAGAGACGGGACGCGTATTGAGGGATCCACTCAATGCAAACTAGTCGCGAATCCCATAGTATTTATGTGATTAATTCTGATTAAATTTGTCTGTTTTAAAAATTTGACGTTTATTATTTTTATACTGCTACCGGGCATTGCATTACACAAATATATCATTACAAGTTGTTATCTAGGATTTAAAAGCCGATAGTACGTAAGATACATCGCGATTGTCATTATATATGTCCAAAACTTCCGTGTCTTTAGGGGTTAATATCTCGGCTAATTATCGACCATTGTTTTCGCAAATCGTTATCAATAATGCTTTTATACTTCTGCTACGGATAGGTACCTCCAGCGCTACACAACACCTTCACTGAACACCCGCAAATCGAAATTTGTGTGTAACGGTAAAATGTCCTTTTTCAAAAACTATGCGACCTAGGGTTATCGCTATTAATTTTCCTGCAAGGTTTAAATTAACGTCTACTATCTCTAATGTTTTAGTTTCGGTAGATTCAGAAATGGAGCGGGGAGGGGGGGCATATTTTTGAAGTACATTTTCGACGATATCTTTGAAAATTTAATACTTAAAATTAAAAGAAATATATTTTTGAGCTCAGCGTTATGAAAGCTTTCACGCAATACCCCACACGATATACTAAAAAAGATGTTTATTTTTCAATTAACTTAATTAGCCTCTCTACATTTTTCCTAAATATATTTGCGAATGTTTCATAATCTGTAAATATGTGGGTCAATAGTCTTTATTACTTCCCCCACTTTGAACTTTCCGGGTTCCTTAGTTTACGAGTAAAATGGCTGTGAAAGACAGGCTGACAGGCAGACAGACACAGGAGTGATCTTATAACGGTTCCATTTTTACTTTTTAAATACGGAACCCTAAAAATGTATAAGATAACTGTCTTATTGGTATATTTCATTTTCGCGACTGAGAAACTAAGGTTAGTGAGTACAGTCATTCGGGGTAACTTTGATCCATGGGGTGCAACTTTACACCACCTCCTAATTTTCAATATTTTTGACTCCAAAAGACTAAATAAACTCCAGAACTGTGCTCTGTTGGCAAGGTTCTAAACTGGGATTTCTACTCTTTATTTTAGAAAATAAATTAGCAGCATTATGCGCAATTAACTGCGTCATCTAACTATTTTTGTGAAGTACTGTTTTCAAGTTAATTTTGAATGCTGTTTTGAAGTTGTAATCCAATTAAATTTTCATAGTAATTAACAATATACTCATTTATCAGACATATTATTATCTAAATGTTGTAAATGTGTTAATATTTTGTGATTATTTATTTCTTAATAGTTAATAAAATATAAAATAAGAAGGCACTAGCATTTTACCGCATTTTCAGGGTAACATTGAGCCGGCTCAAAGTTATACTGATGTTTATAATTTACTGATTATAGGTGCTACTGTCAAAAATTTCCCATATTTGCACGTATATTTTATATAAATGCCGAAAGTGTGCATTAGATATAACATGTAAATATTTTCACAAATATGTGTAAAATACATAAAATTCATTTAGAGGCGTGATTAGGGGCGGAGCTACTCAAATTTGACATTTCATACGTTCGACGTTTTTTATTCTTGTTTGAATAATATTAATACTAGTATGTATTACTATAACTATGGCTATATTATTAAATTAAAACATTGAAAATTGTTTTTCACTGCATTTTTATGTTTTATATGGACAATAAACAGGTTTTTTTTTTTATTTCTAAATATTCATGGTTCTCTTCTTCCACTTTTCTTATTCATAAAATTTGTTGTAATATCATAAATTATACAAATCTTGTGATGTTGGGAAATGTAAATTCGGAGTCTTTACATATCTGAAAACATTTTTTTGGGTTCAAAGTTGTACTAACTATAATATTTTTTATAATGAATTATTTTAGATAATATTTATCATATGGTGCAAAGTTACCCTAAATGGCTGGGTAACTTTGAACCAGGTTAAAAATTCATTTTTTATTGCTTTTATCATTATTATTCCTTAATTTTTTTTATAGTTATACGATAATTTAGTATCATTTCTTCTCTTTTATGCCCCTAGTTGCAACAATATTCTTAAAATAAGAGTGTGGCATGGGAAAATAGAGAAAATGCGAATCAAAGTTATCCTGAATGACTGTACTTCATTTCTGATTTACCATTAACAGTATACTTTTCACAATCTCTCCGAGCAAAAATATCAATAACATAAGGCTGGTTTTTACTATTTTTCCGACATTACGTAGAAAAACTGAAGTGCTTATTGAAAATAAATATATAACTATGTAAGAAAAGTGCTATGTGAGTGATATCTGCAGATATATATTTTTTTATGTTTTCCCAGCATTACGTAAAAAAGATGGGTTTCTAAATAAAAATTATTATAAAACATATAAGTAAATTTGAGCAATAATGATGAAGTCTGCAGATGAGGCAGGATGATAAAGTTTGACAAGTATGATATAATAATCATGTATTATAATACGAGCAAATCTTGTGTGTGTCTATGTTTATATTTGTGTATGTATGTAAATTTTAATTAAAAACTAACAGACCCTCCCGGCGTTGCCCAGGGTCCGTAAATAATAACCTTAAGCAAAAATCAAGTTTGTATGATTTTATATCTTTGAAATTCTTTTAAATGAACCTAATATCGAAGGCACCCATTGCCTTCCACAACATCTAGACTGTTCCCAACAAACTTCTTTCCAAACGAATCTGTAACCTGGGTCCACGCTACCGAAGGCAGCATGTACCGGAAGTGCCCCGCACGTGCCAGAGACAATCGAAAACCAAGTTGCGTGAACCAAACCTCGCAGTAATCAAGCCTATAGAATCCGAAAAATGAATGCATCATTAATGTTAAAAAATGTTGGTAACTCATGTCTAAGATAAAATTTCATAATACAGAAAGTAGTTTTAGATGTAATCTAGTTTAAATGAACCAAGTCCCGTTGATATTAGGTCCTTAGAATCGGAGAAAATAATGCGTCCCATGAACTTTTTGTGCGGCATACAATTTTCCCCACATAATTTTCTCGCATTATCAATGCAAAATTTTAAAATTGAGTCCCAAAAATCGCTCCCAAGCGGTGAAAGATGACTTCTCCCCTTGTAAATTTAAAGAATTACTTTTAACATTAACATGATATTTAATAAACTGATGAAACCATTATCTAAAGTTACCTTTAAATTAACGCGATTTTTTATTAACAGCTGTAGTGAGTAAACGTAAGTTGATGCTGAAAAAGGAGATTTATGTTCGAAAAAGTGGTAGCTGAAGTATAAAGAAAGACCACGCACTGGGGGCCAGAGTCTTAACTGGAATGTAGTTGGGTATAAAAAAAAATAGTAGTTATAAATTAGCTCGAGGACTCTGAAACTATATTAAAGAAAAATGTAATAGAATCGGATAGTTTTAAAAGAAGCTGCAACAAAGGGCCCAAGAAGGAGATTAATATTCAAAATTGGTGGTAGCTGAATTCTGAGAAATTTTTTTGTCATTCATGTAGTAGTAGCAGGAGGACTTAAGAAGTTATAAAAAAAAAAGGCTAGTGAATCGGACCGTTTTTGGGACTTATAACAAAGGGTCCAAAGAGGGCCAACTGATAGTAAAGAGCAGGCCCTAACAAGAAAACTTGTTAAAATGTCTAAGTTCTAGCATCTTAAATAAATCAAAATTAAGCATAGTGTATGAATTAATCAATAGAATAAAATTTTAAAGAAATGAGCAAAAAGTGCGGGGAATGCTTAAAACAGGGCCCTAGGGTCCAGTAAAAATAAGAGTGTGTTGGTACGGGGAGAAAAGTGCAAGATTCAATTTTAAAATTTTGCATTGATAATGCGAGAAAATTAGGGGGTGAAAATTGCATGCCGCACAAAAAGTTCAAGGGACTCCGGATCGGTCCCTATGGAAACCAGGGATGCCCCAGGATTTTAACTGGAATAAAGAAATAACTAAACGGAAGGAGAATAACTAAATGGAAAAAGGTTTCCAAAAATGAAAATTGGATTAAGAGGAGGTAATTTATTAACATTTTATGGTGCAAAAAATTTAAGGGGCCCTGTACCGGGCCCCAAGGTACCTGGGATTTAAGTAACATATAGTTACGCATAACGATTCTTTTTAGTAGTTTTTATAGTAGTCAGAGGATGCTAAAAATGTGTTAAAGATAATTGCAAGCAATTCCGATCATTTTTAAAGAAGCTGCTCCATGGGCCACAAGAAGGCGATTAATATTCAAAATTGGTAGTAGAAAAAAGTGAGACTTCAAGTCTGATTTTTTTTCTTTTGTCGCTCATGTTGTAGCTGGCGGACCCAAGAAGTTGTTAGAAAAAAAGGCTTCAGAATCGGACCATTTTTAAGGGAGCTATAGTATAGGGACCAACAGGGGCCCATCTGATAGTTAAAAACAGGGCCCGAACATTGAAACATGTTATAATGTCTTAGTACTTAACTATTTAGATATATAATTACTCAAAACTAAGCATAGGGTAAGAATTTTTCGTTAGAATAATATTTTAAAGAAATACACAAAAATGGGTAAATACTTCAAGAAAGGCCCTTGGGCCCCAATAAAAATATGAGGGTGTTGGTATTGGAAGAAAAGTCCAAGACTCAACTTTAAAGTTATGCACTAATGAAGTGATAAAATTAGGGAGTGAAAAAGGCATGGTACACAAAAAGTTCAAGGAACCTGGACCGGGCCCTATGGGACCATACGGGGACCCAGATTCTTAATTGGAATGTAAAACGTGAGAATAACTAAGTGAAAAATGGGTTCTAAAAATGAAGATCAGGTTAAGAAGGGGCAATTTATTAACAATTTATGGAGCAAAAACTGCAAGGGGCCCTGTATGGGTCCCCAAGGAGCTAGGGACATAACTGGCATGTAGTTGTAATAAAGATTTTTTAGTAGATTTTTAAGTAATCGGAGGACGCTACAACAATGTTAAAGAAAATTGCAAGCAATTCTTTTAATTTTTAAAGAAGCTGCACCAAGAGACCCAAGAAGGCGATTAATATTCAAATTTGATGGTAGCTGAAGCCTGAGAATTTTTTTTGTCGCTCATATAGTAGCTGGAGGACCTAAGAAGTTGTTAGAAAAAAAGCTTCTGAATCGGACAATTTTTAAGGGAGCTATAATAGGGGTCCCAAAAAGGCCAATTGATAATTCAAAACAGGGCCCTAACATGAAAACATCTTAAAATGTCTTAGTACTTTTAGTCTTAGTACGCTTTAGATCTTCAGTTAGTCAAAATTAAGCATAGGGAATAATATGAATTATTCGTTTAAATAATATTTTAAAGAAATGCACAAAAAACGGGGGTAAATGTTTAAAAAAGGGACCTGGAGCCCCAATAAAAATATGAGGGTATTGGTCTGGGAAGAAGAGTCTAAGACTCAACTTTAACATTATGCACTGAGAAGATGAGAAAAATAAGGGGTTAAAAATGGTTGACACATAAAAAGTCCAAGGGGCCTTGGACAGGCCCTATGCACCCTAGAGGGCCCTGGGTCTTAAGTGGAATGTAAAAACGTGAGAATAACTAAATGGAAAAGTGATACCAAAAATGAAGATCGGATTAAAATGAAGCAATTTATTAACAATTTATTTGCACAATAACTTCAAGGGGCCCTGTATCGGGCCCCAAGGGGCCAAGGTCTTAACTGAAAAGTAGAAAGGCGATAATCACTAAATGGAGGTAGGTCCCCTAAAACGAAGAAGATTGGATGAAAAGGGGGGCAAGTATTAACAATTTAGTGCATAAAAATTTAAAGGAGCCCAGGAGTCCCGGCCCTTAAAAAATTAAAAATCTGAGCCTCAGGTGCATCAGGACCTGTATTGGGCTAACCTCTCCTAAATTTTCAGAATTCTACGTGCGGTAGTTTTTGCTAGCCATCGCACACAAACAGACGCACACACAGACAGAGCGAAATTTTATTTTATTAGTATAAATCTAACGATCTCTAACGATTTTGACTAAATTTTGTAGGCTATCATTTTTGGTTACGAGACGACCATTGGGCTAGGCCATGCGTTCTAGAAATTTCATTAGCGTGTCAGTTTGGGTTCACTACTGAACAAAGCATTTCATTGGAAATTAAGGTTGAAAAACTTATTGTAACTATTACTAAGTAAGTTACTAAGTAATATCTATTGTAAATATTACTAAATTGTACAGTTGGCAGCAAACGAAGTCGCAAAGTACGCATTATTTCATCAAGTTTGGCGACATTTGGCAAAATATTGACAACATAGGCGAAATTTTCGCTGAAAATTTGATTTTCAAAATTACCAAAACACATGCTTGGACTCAAATGAAAGATTGTTGCCAAATATGGTGACATTTGGTGAAAAAATTGGCTTTGAGAATCTGAAGGAATTTTTTAGAAATTCCCAATAGGAGATGAGATACGTCATTGAACAAATCAGAGTCCGTTTGATTAAGCGATTTTGATTAAATTTTGTAATCTACTGTTTTAGGGTACGAGAAGACCATGGGGTCAGGTCACATGTTCGACAAAATTTAATTAGGAGATCATTTTGGGCTCACTATTTGTCAATGCATGTCAATGGGAATGACGGTTGAAACAGTTATTAAGGGGGATGGTAACTCAGCTTCCGATTTCCCTTCACTAATGTAAAGTGTATGAGCATTGGATGCATTCGTATATTTAAAATATCTCTCGGGAAATTAGTTTTTTTCACTTCGATTTTTTGTGTACACTTCCTAAAAGATCTCTCTTTTTTTCTTAGTCCTTAAAATATCTCTAAAGTATAGACTTAATTTTATAGGAAGTGTTAAAATCTTACGCACAGTTCTCCCTCTTTTAACACATAAAATATTAAATTCAGCATAGATTTTAGAAATATTTTAAAAACTAAGAAAAAAGAGACATCTTTTAAGAAGAGAACGCAGAAAAAAGATATTGAAAATATGAATTTCCCGAGAAGATATTTTAAATATACGAATCCAGCAAAAGTCCATAGACTTAACATTACGGAGGAGAATTCTGAAGGGGAGTGACCATCCCCCTTAAATTGTTGAACAGTTTTCAGTAAAAGAAATCTCATAATTTGGCAACATTTCACCAAATTTAGAGATTTTTTGTGAAATATTGGTGAAATTGGGGAGATTTAGCTGGAAAATTCACTTTCAAGATTACCAATCTCAAAACAAAAGCCTGGTTCCAAATGAAATTTGATTATGTATTCTGAAGAATTTCCTAGAATTTTCCTATAGGAACTGAGATACATGATTCAACTAAATAGAGTCCAAAGAACATTTTTAATTTTAAGCGAGTATAGCTCGATCTCCCCAGCTAGTAAATACTAATTTAATGAAACTTAAAAAAAAAAAAAATCAATTCCCAGCATCATTCCCATCATCAGAATATATTGGATTGCTAATGAAAAAAAAAAGTGAAAAAATCACGGTATCGATGAAATCTATAGATGAGTTATATAATGCTTTATATATGTGTCTAGTCAGCAAACCATCTTCAATGCGTAACGCTGGCAAAACATTAAAAAATTTTCTCATGTGCAGATTTCATTAGTACAAAAATCTTCTTACATATTTTTTATAATTATTTCCAATAGCAACCAATATTTTCCATGTAATGCTGAAAAAATATCTAGCTTATCTGCAGACTTTATTGATGCATCTGCACAGAACAGTTGCGAAAAATATATCCTTAAAATAAAAATGAAGTATTCACTAACATTAGACTCACATTTCCTTAAACGAAATCTATAAATAAAACAATAAGACAGTTTCTTATATTTTCTTTAAAAGCATTTGAAGTTCCTGTTTCTAATTTCTTATACTAAAATTATGCATAATCATTCATTACCTTGGATATACTGCAAAAACCCTGGATTACAGTCCTTCATCGGGTCGGGCAAACTGATTATACCAAAATCCCACCCGACCAGTGTTTCGGGTCAATGTTGTTGGCGCTATATTTTTCCGTTTTGGATTGGGTTAACTTTCAATTTTTTCCCGTTCGGGTTGGTATTATTATTTTCTTTCGTGTCGGGTTGAGGTTAATCAGATTTTTCTAAAGATAGTCCAAAATATTGATTCATATGAAAATTTTATGCACACTAAAACCTCCATAACGAGCTTTATAAAATAGCGGGCATCTTTATTTAGCAAACACTTTTTCAACTGCTAATACTTCTACATTTTTGTACTTTTACACCCGAACAGTCG
The DNA here is from genome assembly GCA_963932465.1 of Maratus speciosus. Lineage (NCBI taxonomy): Eukaryota > Metazoa > Arthropoda > Arachnida > Araneae > Salticidae > Maratus > Maratus speciosus. The sequence continues at coordinate 247,967,675 of OZ010792.1, forward strand.
ACTCATCCAAAGACTGGATTTATTCAATTATAGAATCCTGCGCGTGTGGGAGTTTATATCCGACCCGAAACCAAAATATCCATTTAAAATCAACCAGTGTCCAACGCTAAACCAACAAAATTTGGTGGTACAACACGAACCAAACCAGATACACTTGGAACCAAACCCGAACTTCATCCCGAAATCAAATGAAACCAATAGTTCCTTTATACGGGGTGGTTATAATTAAACTTCCCCTATAAACAGCTTCCTACAGCGCAAACGGGTGGACGTAAAGCAACGAAATTCGGTATATAGACTATACACGAGATGCGCTCACTGAATTTCGAAAAAAAAATTTGTTCCAAAATGTTCACCAGAGGGCGCCTTTTCCGGAAAAAACATAAAATAAATTTAACACAATATACGGCCAAAACAGCCTGTTTTAGATTTTATTACTCATAATTCTTGTTCTGGATTATTAATATTGTTTCTGTATTCCGTTTTGGTCGTTTATTGTGTTAAATTTAATGTTTTTCAGAAAAAGGCGCCCCCTGGTAGACATTTTGGAACTAATTTTGTTTTTTCAAAATTCCGTGAGCGCATCTCGTGTATAGTCTATATACCAAATTTCATTGCATTGCGTTCACTCGTTTGCGCTGTGTGATGCGTTTATAGGGGAAGTTTAATTATAACCACCCTGTATATTGAGTAAGGAAAACATTTAAAAAAAAATGTTTACTAAATTAGTAGCTACAGATTAATGCTTCAGGATATCTACATAATATTCGTTTAAAATTGGAAAATATATATTTCAATAATTAAAAAGAATGTACTAGTATATACAAATAAAATTAAAATGTTAATTATAGCGAAAGTTTCAAAAACTTAATACAATAAGCACAATTCAAACGAAACATAGTTTTTCTAACTATTATTAATTTTTTTCCAAAGGTCCCGCCATCCCGACTTGCAAAATCTTAAATCTGACCGACAAGAAGTGAACCGCTAAACTGAACCCGGGACCAAAACTGTTGCTAACTATTATTAATTTTTTTCCAAAGGTCCCGCCATCCCGACTTGCAAAATCTTAAATCTGACCGACAAGAAGTGAACAGCTAAAGTGAACCGCTAAACTGAACCACTGAACTGAACACAAAAATGCCGGGAGGAAGAGGTAACTTTCATATTCTTTAATTTTGAAAAGCCAGCTTATATTATTCAAACACACGGAGCTCAAATTAGTGGAACCCGATTATAGAAGATTAAATACTGATTTTTGTCAATACTGAATATGAATGAAAATTTCGCGAAATTAGTCGCGTTTTCAAAGCTGGTTTTATTTAAAGTGATTTATATTTGGTCGCCAAATTCGGCGATATCTTGAAGTGCCCGCAATTTTAAAGCAACATAATGGGTGCAACAAAGCTAACCAATGAACTTGGTCGAGACTTTAGTAATTTCTGTGCACATGCTCACTCACATCTAAATCGGTTGATATATATGAGTGCTGTTGCAGGCAAAAAATCAGATTTTTCAAACTGCCACCCACATTAGAAATTCAAACTGTTATATCTCAGCCATTTTTTAAGATAAAGACAAAACAAAAAATGCTCCGGAATCTTTGTATCAAACTCAAACACATATGAAAAAAAAATTTCAATTTCTAATTTTTTTTTTGTACCTCATTTTAAATACAATTTTTTTTTTAAATGGCCGCCATTTTGAAACAAGATGGCGGATGAAGTTGGCAAACGAACTCGGCCGAGAGATTGCTATGTACTATTCATATGCTTTGTCACAACCTAATCGGTTAATAAATATGCGTGTTATCGCGTGACAAAAATCAGATCGTTTCAAAATGTCAGCCATGCTAGAAATTCAAAGTGCTATAAATCAGTAATTTTTTAAGATATAGACGAAACGAAAAATGCTCCGAAATCTTTGTATCAAGGTCAAACACATAAGAAAAATATCTTTTTTAATTTCAAATTTTTTTGTACCTCATTTTAAATTAAAATTTAAAAAAAATTAAATGACTGCCATTTTTTAACAAGAAGGCGGATGAAGTTGGCCAACGTACTCGGTCGAGACATAGGTATGTACTATGTACACAACAAGTTATATCGTTATATCCAAATTCGTTCATAAATACGCGTGTAATCGCGTGACGAAATTCAGATCGTTTCAAAATGTCAACCACACAAGAATTTCAAAGTGCTATAACTCAACCGTTTTTTAAAATATAAACGAAACAAAAAATCCTCCTGAATCTTTGTATCAAGTTCAAACACATAAGGAAAAAATCTTTTTCAATTTCTAGTTTTATTATACCTCATTTTAAAATTTAAATTTTTTAAAATATTTAAATGGCCGCCATTTTGAAACAAGATGGCGTATGAAGCTGGCCCACGAACGAGGTCGAGACATTGTTATGTACTATGTATATGCTTTGTCACATCGAAATCGGTTCATAAATACGCGTATTATCGCGTAACAAATATAAGATCGTTCCAAAATGTCAGCCATGCTAGAAATTCAAAGTGCTATAACTCAGCCATTTTTTAAGATATAGACGAAACAAAAAATGCTCCGGAATCTTTGTATCCAAACACACAAGGAAAAAATCTTTTCCAATTTCTAATTTTTTTGTACTTCATTTTAAATTTAAATTTTTTTTTAAATTTTTAAATGGCCGCCATTCTGAAACAAGATGGAGGATGACGTTTTCCCACGAACTCGGTCGAGCCATTGCTATGTACTATACAAATGCCTTGTCACATCCAAATCGGTTCATAAATACGCGTATTATCGCGTGACAAAAATCAGATCGTTTCAAAATGTCAGTCATGCTAGAAATTCAAAGTGCTATAACTCAGCCATTTTTTAAGATACAGACGAAACAAAAAATGCTCCGGAATCTTCGTATCAAGCTCAAACACATAAGAAAAAAATATTTTTCTATTTCTAATTTTTTTGTGCCTCATTTTAAATTTAAAATTTTTTAAAAATTTTAAATGGCCGCCATTTTGAAACAAGATGGCGATTGAAGCTGGCCAATGAACTCGGTCGAGACATTGGTATGTACTATATACACACGAAATTTTATCCAAATCGGTTCATAAATACGAGAGTTACAGTATGACAAATATCAGATATATATATATATGGATATATATATATATATATATATATATATATATATCAACTTTTGAACGGAGGATGGTTTCGGGGTCTGGGGGTCATGATCGATGAAAATATACCAAAATTTTTTGAAATCGCTTTCCTCCGAACGGCTGCAATAGGTAGCTTTTTGTAATGAAAGCTACCTAAAATTACAGCTACCCCTACCAGAAAAAAGGAAATTGTGGACAACCCGACCCGATACAGAAATGTCCGCTACTCAGACAGTTCATTAAAATTGAATATTAAAAATAAAAGATATGCCCACTTTTCAACATGAAATATAAAGTTGGAGTTAGTGATGTAATTGCAGGTTACTTTTCATATTTGCATTAAATAAAGACTTAATTTCCTTTCATTTAGCGTTCGGATTGAATCATTTCAGGTTCAGGTTGAAATGTGTGCGGTTCTGGTAGGATTGCATTGACAGAACTTATTTTATGGGGTCAGGATCGGATTACGGTTAAGTAGAATATTTCTCATTTGTTTCGTGTCGGATTGCGTGTCAAATGTCAACGGACAATATGTTGTCGTTTTTGGATTAGATTGCGGTTTGATGGAATTTATTTTGTTAGGTTCAGGTCCGGTTTCGGATTGACTTCAAATTGAATTTTACAGTTCGGATTCAATTGCTTGTCGACGGAAATTATTTTGTCCTGTTTGGATGGGGTTACGGTTCCATGGATTTTTTTTTTTTTTTTTTTTTTTTTTTTTTTTTTTTTTTTTTTTTGTCGGGTTCAGGTTGCGCTACATGCCGACGCAAATTATGTTTAGGGTTTTGGATAGGGTTGCTGTTCGATAGAATTTTTTTCTCTGGTTCCGGGTTGAATTCAAATCTAATTTCCAGGTCGAGTTGCGTGTCAACGGAAATTATAATTTCGTTTTCGGATCGGATTGCCGTTCGATGGATTTTCTTTTTTTTTTTTTTTTTTTTTTTTTTTTGTCAAGTTTGGGTCGGTTTTGGAGTTGACTTCAAATGAAATTTTCAATTTTGGATCCGGTTGAGTGTCGATGTAAATTATTCTGCAGTGCTTTGATCAATTTACGGTTAAAATTTTTTTGGTCAGTTTTGAATCGGGGTTCTGGTTACACTTAAAATGAAATATTCGGGTTCGGGTCGGATATAATATGACATTTGGATAAACAACCTGCCATTATCTAATTAGCCTAAAACTGAATAGATTCACTGCAATAAGCCTGGAAAAACGAGGCTGATTGAGAAAGAAGTTGTCATTTTTCAGTTAGCCTAACATTTTCTATGCTGTTTGCAATAAGCCTAAAATATATGAGGCTAACTGGGAAACAAATAGCCGTATACTAATTAGCCTAACGCTCTGTAGGCTTTTTGCTATATGCCTGGAAAATATCAGGTTGATTGGAAAAAGGGAGATCATTCTGCAATAAGCCCGGCTCTTTGCAAACAGCTTAGGTTCTTTGCAAAGTGCGGAATTTTTCAATTACCAACGGCAGATAGAGTAGGTGGGGGTAAAGATACGCACTTTCCACACATTTTGATATTTAACACGCACATTGGTCTAAACTTATGTAATGAATGATTCAAATGTTAGATTAGAACCTTAGGGAAGTGGGGAACCTTAAGTAAGGAATCTTAGGGATTAGAACCTCATCAACCGACATTCTGTCAAATTATAATTCTGTGAGAAATTGCAATTTGTAAAAAACATTGCTCTGCGTATCTTTGCCCCATCGGTTGGGGTAAAAGTACGCAATTGTGGGGCAAAGATACGCAGTGCGTATTTGTCCCATTACAGTGGGTTTGCCCATTTTTTAACCTTTAAGTGAAGTTACCGGTCTCCCAGACCGCGGCTTTATTCAATTTTTATAATTTAACTTGCAATTTTCAGTTTAACTACAAACACTACCGAAATTTTTTTCCGTTTGGAACTTTAGTACTATTACCAGAGACTTTTGAATAGGTGAATTTTAATTATAACAGTCCTGTACAAAAAGTTTAGTACAAAAACACCATCCTATGAGTTAATCGCGTCTTTTATTCATCTTTCGATGGAGCGGTCTCACAGACTACTTCACACTAGTTATGTGACAATTTCTGTGACATCAGTTAAAGATTAATAAAACGAATGAGTTATGCAAAAGCATTAGTAAATTTCACTAGTATTTATAGTTAAACTGAAAGTTGTAAGTTAAAACATGAAAAAAAAGAAAAAAAACGGTCTGTGAGATCGCAAATAGCAGTTAACCTCTAACTACTGTGACAAAAATTGTTGCATAAATACTGTGAGCGGTTCCAAAGACCCCTTGATCGTAGAATGAATAAAATGTTGACTGACTCATAAGATACTGTTTTTGCGCTGAACTTTATGCAAAGGCCTATTATAATAAAAATTCTCCTCATTTAGAAATCTTTAGTAATACTATTAAGTTTCTAAACGAATCAAAATAAACTAACATCAATAGCTAAATTGAAAATTACAAGTTAAGCTATGAAAACTGAATATAGCAGTGGTTTGTGAGACCGTTAACAGGAGTTAAGGGCTCAAATTTAAAACAAAATCGTTTTATGAAACAAGAATATTGATTTTTAAAAGTAGGTAGGTAGATACCTACGTTCTATATTGAAAAAAAAACTTAACTAGAAAAAGGGAAAGGTAGTTAACTAGCTTATATTAGTTAAGTAGTTATTATATTTTATACAATATAAAAAATAAAACTTTTCCACAACGTAATTGTGGAAAGCTTTGCATGTAGCTAAAACGATAGGACAAAGCCCCGAATCTTCAACTTGTGCGTATCTTTGCCCAGAGGCGGATGCGTACTTTTACCCCATTCTGCAGTATTTTACTTAACCGGCTACTGACAAGTTTAAACAAATGCGATCGAGGTAAACTATACGGCATTTAGAAGCTATAGAACTTCCGTTCTCCACTGAATTTTTGGATTTGTAAAAATTCGAAGTATTGTGAGCTAAACAATAAAGTGAAAATTTAAAAATAGTAGATCAAAATGCAAAAGTTTAAGCTTACCTCATTTTCTTAGCACGGAGTGCTACTTTTTTTACAAGGTTTGAAGGCACAACTACTACACTTGATACCAAACTGCCACCTAGCGGTCATGATTGTAGCAATGTTTCTTCATATTAAATCAGCCAGTGCGCATCTTTGCCCAGTGCGTATCTTTACCCCCACGTACTCTACACTAAGAAATAATTAAGATAGTATTGTTAAAAAACTGAAAGCTCGTTTCCCAGCATGCCTGCTTTCTTGAAGCCCTTGCAAAAGTTTGGAATCGTCTTCTAAACCAGGCGCATTAACTCCGGTCGGACAATAAATTTGAAAATGGTGGTATGAACAAAAAAAAAACTCTATTTGATAATTCTAGTGAATGAAAATTTATTAAATATATCCTTATATCTTGCTAGTATTATTCTGTAATACATTTAAATAATCGGCAATCAAAAATAAATCAGGCAATCGTAGATACATATTCTACGTTATATGAAAAAATCAACACATCTTTAAAAAAACTTTTAAAAACAGTAATAATTTTAAAAATCTCCAAACAGTTTAACATTTTGCATTGGTATAAATCTCATAGTGTTAGTATATATATGAAATTTTACATGGAATGTGACTATCTTGAATCCTGACAATGTTTTCTCTGTTTTATTTTCTTCAAAGGAAACTTTTGGCATCTTATACGCAGCAGATAAAAAACTTACAGTAGAAACCCGAGGAAAAAAGTAGATTCAATCTTTCTTTTTGTTCAGAAATTAATTCTTATACCTGAAAATTAGTAATTAGAATGCAAATTAATGTTAAAATTTTGTCTCATCGTTTAGGGTGTGATAATCTCTTCTTTGCCAATCTAGTTACTAATTGTCTATTTCAGATGATTAGATTGGACATAATATTAAACCAGAATATTAATTTCAGAACAGCGCCAGAGACTTCAATGCGGTCCAATTTTAAAATCTCGTAACTTGAGAAACACTCGAGTATACTCGACGTAAACCTGCAACATACAGGATGGTTCATAAATTCGTGCAAACTTAAAAAATTCATAATAAAAAAAAATGCTCGGAAAAAATTTTTGTTGTGGCGAATATCATCAGAGGGACATTGAATTTTTTTCTATGTATAAAAAAATTATTACAAAAGTAAGCGAAAGATTGCGCTCACACTTCATACTGAGAAGTTTTATGCAAACCATGCTAGCAATAAAAAACCTGGTTCGAAATGGATTCGTCCTTTAATCCCGGCAGCATGCTATTATTATAAGATCGAGCGTTGGTGGTTAAGGCGTCTCAGGACTCTTAAAATTGGAAAAAAATAAAAAAAGACCATTTTCAACATTTAATATCTTAAAATGTATTTGATTTTAAGACACAATGTTAATTGGAATAAAATATATAAGTATGTTCTTCCATTTAAATCGTATTTAAAAAATTCCATCTTCGTATTTAAAAAATTATAAGATGCAGAATTAGCATTTACAGGGGGCTCCAAACTGTTAGACATTTGACGAGCAAAAAATTGGCATAACACCTTACGCGCACGATTACAAAATAAGTATTGCAACTAGAATGAAAATTTTTGTGCCTACTTATACTTCAGACTGTAATAATTACCCTGAACCTAACTAAATTTGTATTTAAAGCTTTTTTATATTTTTAATACAAAGTTGTATTTAGCTAATGCAAAATTAAGAAAATTTCAACAGTATAATCACCTACAAAAATATTGTTTTGCAAAATAAAAAGGAAATTTTAGGTTCAGTTTATACAGACTAACATGAAACATATGTTTTGAAATCTTTATGAAAAAATATTCATAAGTTTTTGAGATATCGTGCGCGTTATACCCAAAAACGTCATTTGGAGAAAAGGGACTTCAAAGTTTCGCAAACCCCACTGCAGCTATTGAACGTGTATCTAAAAGCCATAACTTCACTTCTAATAGGAATTTCAAGGAAACAATTATGTCAAAATGTTCAGAAAAGATAGGAGTTTAACATATAAAAAATTAAAATTTCGAAAATTTTAAAGCTTTAAGAGTCCTGAGACCCCTTAAACATTTGTACAAGAATGATGAATTCGCAACTCTTGCATTGCGAAATTTTCGCACGGAGAACGGACTGAAGGCGCAAAAAATATCTGTTTCATTGAATGGGATATTAAATTAAGTACGACGTTTAAAGGAAATGGGGAGTTTGGACGATCGTCCACTCTTTCCTGTCGGATACTTTCATTCAAGACCGAGTGATAAGTGGAGATTGTATGTTTGAGTGGTCCTTACGATCTCGAGACTAGACAGCAACAGGTTTTTGGTTATGGGGATACTTAAAGTTTTGTGTGTACTGGAGATCCCCAGTCACTTTGGTGGAACTGAAAGAAGCCATTTGATAGACCGTCGGTGGCATCGATGCGACATGCTACACTCAGATGTAATACGTGAATTGACGCGCCCCACTTTCCTAATACCTGGTTGTGGTGGTCATGTTAAAATCTTTTTACTTTAACCCCTTGAGGGGCAAGCAAAAATGTCTCTTAATTTTGAATTCTCACTAGAATAATCGAAAATTTTTATTTTTAAATAAAGAAAAGCAATCTTTCAATAGTTTTCTTCCAAAGTTAAAAATATAAAATTTAGTTAAAATTTTCTGGTGAGACTCTTGTTTTAATGAGGTGAGATATATTTTATCCCACCGCCCCTCAAGAGGTTAAAATAAATGCACAGTGTCATGTTGTGATTTGATTCATTGTCTGCTTGTGTTTGTCTTATTTGTATCAAATGCCTCACAAAGGGACCACCAAATATGGTGCTGACCGATTTTGATGAATTTAAGGTATGTTGTAGAGCCCTTATCTCTAATTACTCCTGTGAAAGGATTTCTTCAAATGGGCCTTAGATTTTGAGAAATTAGAGGTCAATGTTCAGCATACATTTCAAATAGCCGTTAGTTTGAATGTTTCAACGAGTCGTCCGTGGCGTTGAGGCAGAGTGCTCGCTTTCCAACCGTACGCCTCGGGTTCGATGGTACCTCTTGATTTTTTTTAAAATTAATTTTATATTTTGACTCTTTACAACTTTTAAGCATGGTTATGGATTGCTGCAACTTTCATTTTTTTTTTCCTAAAAATATACAATTACGCTTATGATTTTTTTTCATGAAAATTTATATTTTACATATAATATTTATCTCTACTGATGAAAATCCGAACTACTTTATGTATAGATTTTTAAAAATTATTATTTACCTTTATACATTTTTATATTTTAAGCAAAGTTTAGAAATAATACATTATATATATTTATTTACTTTATGGAATTTTAAGTGAAAATTTATTATTTCGTGTAAATTATAAATAATAATTTTGGTGTCAAATGTCCAAATGTATTTATCTTTAGTCCAATGTCAGACGGGCGTCTTTTTGCCTGCATTTTTGCTTACGTATTACATTCACAATGTGAATGGATAATACGTAAGCAAAAAAGCAGGCAAAAAGACGCCCGTCTGACATTGGCCTTAGATGAATAAAAATGTACAAATTATATTTCAAATTATTTTTCATTCTAACAAATAATGATTAAAGCAAAAATTCTCAACTGGAAATGTAAAAATCGCCTGCGGATCTTACATAAGATATAACTTATGAAACATATATTTTAAGAAATCGTCAGCTAGACTTACATAATAAATTCTAAATAAATAATTTTTTTTAAACTAATATATTTTATCTTATTTTGAAGACAAGTACTAGCTAAAAAATTATGCTCTATATAGGAAAATTTTCCGTATGTATATTCCGTTTTGAATATTTTTACTATATATGTCACCCGGTTAATTGTATATTTACTAAACTTAAATATAAATGTCAGTAATATTAAAAAAATTTTATAGCTATCATTTAACATATTTTAATATATTTAAAACAAACGAAATATTAAAAAAAATATTTTTGTTAATTTTTTTTTCTAATAAAATACTATGCATTATTTGAGACTTGTATTTAAAATATAAAAAGGTAAATAATATTAATTTTATGAAAAGAATTTTTCTGCACAAATTAAACACAAATTAATTTGTAATTCTGCTATCAGAAATGTTAGTTTAAAAATTAGAGAAAAAATTAGATGTTTCCACGAAAAATCAAAAGCACAAATCGTTTTTAGGGTTTCGTTCATCTGACGAAACCCTATTCGTCTCGCTCATCTGTCTGTCTGTCCGTCACAGAGCCCGTTCTCAGAAACTATATATGTTAGGGACGTGAAATTTTGCATACTTATAGCTGAACACCTCACATCAAACGACAAAGCCTAACATTTCGAAAAAATCTTATGTTTAACCCTTTTTGGCTCTAACTTGTGTATCTTAAGCTTTTCTTTCTAACTCAGCCCCTAATTAAGTTGAAGACTTAAAATTTTGCATAATTATCGCTAAACACTTACGATCACACGACCAATCATAAAATTTCGAAGAAATCTTATATTTAATCCTCTGGGCTCTAACTTGTGTATTTTAAGTTTTTTTTTTTCTAACTCAGCCCCTAATTAAGTTGAAGACTTGAAATTTTGCATAATTATAGTTAAACACTTGCGATCAAACAACAAATCATAAAATTTCAAAAAAATTCATATTTACCCCTCCGGTCTCTAACTTGTGTATTTTAATTTTTTTTTTCTAACTCAGCCCCTAATTAAGTTGAAGACTTGAAATTTTGCATAATTATAGTTAAACACTTGCGATCAAACAACAAATCATAAAATTTCAAAAAATCTCATATTTACCCCTCCGGTCTCTAACTTGTGTATTTTAAGTTTTTTTTTCTAACTCAGCCTCTAATTAAGTTGAAGACTTGAAATTTTGCATAAATATAGTTAAACACTTGCGATCAAACAACAAATCATAAAATTTCAAAAAATCTCATATTTACCCCTCCGGTCTCTAACTTGTGTATTTTAAGTAATTTTTCTAACTCAGGCCCTAATTAAGTAGGAGACATGAAATTCTGCATACTTATAGCAGAACACTTTCGATCACAGGAAAAATTATAAAAATTTCTGTATTTTAAGCAATTTTTCTGACTCATTCCCTAATTATGTTGGAGACTTGAAATTTTGCATATTTCTAGCAGAACACTTGCGATCACGAAAAATAATAAAATTTTCAAAAAGTCTTATATTATTTACCCTTCAGTGCTCTAACTTGTGTATTTTAAGTAATTTTTTTATCCTCCCCCCTTTTTACCCGGGGGCACTTTTTAAACTTTTGCCGACACACTTTTGACCACTCTTTCATATTCTGCACCATAGACTTGCATTTTTTAGTTCATTTTTTACCTCCAGGGGGCGCCTACCTATCTCGGATGCTATGGGCCCGATTCCCTCGAATAATATATCTACGGATAGGTTGTAAAACGGAGTTTCGTTCGGATAGAGGTTTGTGTAGAATAGAGTGCCCCACCCCCCCTGGTTGCGAAATGTGGAACGAACATATTTTGAAAAAGGATAAAGTGTTTCGAAAGGAATATTAAACGAAACCCTCTGTGCGATCTGTGACCACACTTACCCACTTACCCACTTGTTTTAGGAAAATGTCAAAATTTCAAAGCTGTAGAAATTCGATACTTTGGTTGAAATTTATAAAGTGTCAAAAGTATTAAATAATAATAATAAAAAAGTCGGGAGCCAGCATCGAACTCGGGTCCTCCAGCTGGCGAGCGAGACCTCTGTCGTCACGACCGCTATACTCGTTGAAAGATGCAAACTAACGAGTATTTGAAACGTATTCTGATATTTGACCTCCAATTTCTCAAAATCTAAGGCCCATTTGAAGAAATCCTTTCACGAGAGTAACTAGGGATAAGAAACCTACAATATACATTAAATACATCAAAATCAGTGAACACCATGCTTGGTGGCCCACTTGTCACTATGACGTGTGAGCGCCCTCTTTAGGTTACTTTTTGAATCTTTTTTTTATAGATAGAAAAAAAAATTCAATGTCTGTCTGATCACATTCGCGCAAGCCGAAAATTTTTTGAGCATAACTTTTTTATTTACAAAATTTTTAAGTTAGCATGAATTTATGAAGCACCATGTATATAACTAGTACCTACTTGACTTTTCACAATCAGTGAAATTATATGTCAAATTAATAATTATACTATTAAAAGTAAGATGTTTGTCTGTGTGTAAGTGTGGGTCTGTGTGCGATTGCTAGTGAAATCAAGCGCACGTAGGGGTCTGAAAATTCGTATGATGATACTCCAAGGATACACCTGATGTACCTGAGTCTCAGATTTTTAATTTATGGACGGATTTTTAATTTTCAGACGTGAATTACCTAATTAAAATAGTGGTTGCTGACAAAAGCGAAGGAGAGTGCTCAAGAAAACCCGTTTACGAATTGCAAAAGCAAAGAAGGACCAAAAATGAGTGAGTGGTTTTTCATGTCGGTGTTTCTTCCAAATGTGTCTTCTTCCTTCTGCCCAGCGGCAAAACCATTTGAAATACGAAAAATGGAAGGCATGCATTTCGTACTTTTACGTCTAAAACGCTACAATGCATTCTAAACATATTATTATTAACCTTTCAAATGGAAATTTCACGAACGTTCTATTTTAAGATTTTTTTCTCCCGTTTGCCGAATCACTTTTCGGATCAATTTCAGAGATACGGATTTAAAAAATATCCACTTAAGAGCCTACTTCAGCCAAACGAAAAGACCCGTTCACTAATGCTAATCCTATGGAAGACATTTATAAAGACATCTCGTTTGAATTTAAATATTTTTAAATGATTTTTTTTTTTTGCCTTGAATAGTTGAGATCGATCTGTGCAAAGACCGTTGTTTACTTTTTCAATTTTCTTTACAGGTATTTTTAATGAGGACATTTTCATTTTGGAAATCGGTTTCAAAAGCATCCTTATAAAAAAATCTGCAATCAAAATCGAAAAAGTATAAAACGGCCTGCATACAGATCGATCTCTAATACAAAAAAAAAAAAATCATTTAAAAATAGTGAAATGCGACCGAGATATCTTTATAAATTTCTTCCATAGGATTAGCATTAGCGAACGCGCCTTTTCGTTTGACTGAAGTAGACTCTTCACGCAGATATTTTCTTTTCTACAACGGCAAAATTCCTTTTAAAAAATACGAATGTTAATTCTTAAAAAAAAATTGGCAACTGCAGGTCATTTCGCGACTTCCTTAGACAGTCTCTTTTAAACTCTAAAAGTAACTAAACTTCGGTATTTTATACAATACTTTTACACATTCTTAGTACACTAGATTTACATCACCTATAAAAATCTCGAAACATTCGGAAGACTAGAAGTATTTAAAGAAAAAAATGTACACAATTTTTATTTAGAGCACAAACACGCGACAGCTTCTGCTTACGTTTTTACGATTAAATATCCATAGTTTTGCACTAAAGTTTTACACAGGCGTTTCAAATCGTTATATTTGAAACTGATAAAAATCTCAAAGAGTTCGGACAATAAGAACTACTTTTTTTAATGTTAAAAGTTCCCGACGTGAAAAAACCAAAGTTCTTTTACAACTAAATATCAATATTTTTTTCGCAATTTTCTTACACGAGCATCAAAACCGTTATATGCATAATCAATAATAATTTAAGAGAGTTTAGACAATAAGATTTAGACAATTTAAGACTTTAGACAATAGAAGTTAGTTAAGACTTTAGGCATTACATTTTTTATTAACTATTAAACGATCCGACGTGAAAAAAATCTTCTTACAAGCGCAATGGTCGGTAAATATCGATATTTTCTTCCGAATTTTTTACACAGGCTACAATAATATATTTTTGACTCATAGAAATTTCAAAGAGTTTGGACGATAAAAAGGATTTTTTATAGTCCTTTAATATATCTCACGACCACTCTCTTTCCCTTTCTTTGGCATATCTTAAAATTACGCACCAGCTTGGTAAATACGAAAGAAAGAAACCTGCCAAACCGCATGTATGTTCATTTTTCTTTCAACGGTGCAATCTGTTTTTTAATACAAATATTAACTCTTTAAAAAATTCTTTTCAGAAGTCACTTTTGGCGAATTTCGTTTTTTTTCTATAGGATTTCAATGCGAAAAAACATGAGAATAAAAACTTTGTTTTTTAAAGCAATATATCAATATTTTAGCACGAAAATTATACACAGGCTTCAGAAACATTTAATTTATAACACATTAAAATTTATAACTCATTAAAAGTGTTTGAACAATAAGTATTATATACATGTATGTTTTTAAGTTTAAATGTATTCAATGGCAGTCGGTGAAAAAAATTGGAAGACCTATTTTTGAAGTTTTTTTTTTTTTTTTACTTAGATTTTCGTTTAAAAAATATGAAATCATTCATCATTTATTTTAGGTAAAATTAAGGCTATTATCAGAGGCCCGTCAACGCCGAAAGAGAGAGTATGAGATTTCTTCTCACAATTTCTAAATTTAATTTATTTTTGTTCTTTTTCAGCTATTTTTCCACCGATATTATTTAAATTTAATTCCATATTTATTTTTATGAGAGCGATTTGTATCCATGCTTACATCGGCATCTCCGTATCGCCCTGTTCGCTGATGTGGTTTCTCTTTGTAGCCTGCACGAGTTATGATGACGTCATTGATGTGCCTTCTCTCTCTCTCTCCTGACATAATCGTGGCTCGGAGGCTGACGTCTTCGGGAGGCGTGTTTGTTTGATGATCGCCCGAGAAAATTAAAATGAATCCTTTTAAATGTATTTTTTCGGATTTGTTTATTAAGATATTAGCTAATACAGTATAACTTCAATAATCCGGCATCATCGGGACCGAGACCATGCCGGATTTTTGAAGGAATATCAAAAGTAGTACTGTATTATTAATATTACCTATAGCGATAATTTAATTCATTATTAAGTGATAATTATGTAAGAAAAAGAGAAAATTAAAGATTAAAAAAAAACCTACTTATGACATTTTCTATGTTACAGAAAAAAAAATCTAACAAACAGTGAAATTATTTCTTCTCTTGTAGTTTCGAAAATATCGGTGTCAACTTTGTTTGCTTCAAATTTTTTGGCCGTTCTTTAACAAGTTTTTTATACAAATATGAGGACTGTCTATTTCGGAAATACAGTCTTGTTTCTCTAAAGCATATATTAATACTCAAGTCAAATTTATATATTTTTCTAGTGACAACATTTTTTTGGCCAGTTGTTCATCCTATTCTCCTGGGCACTAGCATTATTGGCGGTTCTATTATTTAGCACAGCGTCAGCGATTTCGCTGTCTATTATTATTTGTTGTTGATGCATTTTCGTCAATGATTAGCCAATCTTCTGTATCTCTTTTTTCGACACTTAATGCATTTTCAGATTTTTCATGTTCAATCAGCTCATATATTGCAGCCGTTTGACGGCGAATTTAGAAGCCAGAAAATTCTGCCTCATCGCTGATGTCGCCGTTGTCGAAATTTCGTCCCAGCCATATATTGTGATATGCAGTCATCAAAGTTCTTCTCTTGCTAAGCAACAGTGCAAGTAAATTTGCTCAGAAAATAATAGTCTCTGACAAATGTAAAAAAAAAGTCAAATATCCTATTTTTGCATTTTTACTTTCGATTTTGAAGTTTATAATTCAGAAAGAATTGATATTTTTCTTCTCCCATAACTTGAAAGTGTAAAGAAAATGAAGGATAAAGATGGTTTTTGTGGTTGCCGAATTTCTGAATGCCGGATTTTTGAAGTCACACTGAATTTTAATTCTCTAATCAATTTAATTTTTTACGTTTTCTTACTTTTTAGGCCCCGTAGTTGTCATTTATATACTAAAACTCGTTAATTTAAAAATCAGAATTGTTTGTGATGCAAAGTTAATAAGTTCACAGTAAGGTGTAGTTTAGGATATAGAAGCTCATAAGGTGCTGTTTTTAGCACAGCCATTCTTTGCTGAGATAGATTTTAAAAATAAACATTGAATTTTTTTTTAGAATGTGATGAAAAAATATCGATAAATTAAAGGTACAGTTTTCAAATAAATTTCATTCGAATGTTCATGTTTTTCCTATTCGATGACGAAAAAATTGAAATTTCAGAATAGTTAATTTAGACGTTAAGTGTAAGCAATAAAGAAAGAGACTGCTTTTTAACAACCATCTAAAAGGAGTCTACACATGTTTTACGACAACAATTATTTTTTGATATGATTTCATTTAATTCCTTAAAATTGACCCTATCGGTATGTGTGTGTATGGGGGATTATTTACTGATTATTTACTCATTTCCATGATTGAATGTTTGAGATTATAATGTTTAAGGGGTTTCAGGACTCTTAAAGCTTCAAAATTTTTGAAATTTTAATTTTTTTAGATGTTACTCTAGAATACTTTCTGAACATTTTGATAAAATTGTTTCCCTGAAAGTCCCATTAGAAGGGAAGTTATGGCTTTTAGAATTATACACATTCAATAGCTGAAACGGCGTTTCTGTAACTTTGAAGTTAGTTTTCTCCAAAACCCGTTTTTTGGGCATAATACGCAGGATATCGCAAAAACTTAATATTTTTATCATGAAATTTTCAAAACAATTGTCTCGTGTCATTCTGTATAAACTAAACCTAAATTTTTTTTTCATTGTTTAAAAAAATATTTTTTTAGGTCATCAGGAATTTTAGGGATCATTGAATAGTGTTGACATTTTCAAAATTTTGTATTAGCTAAATACAACTTTGTATTAAAAAAATAAAAAGGCTTTAAATACAAATTTATTTGAGTTCAGGTTATTTATTACAATCTGAAGTATAATTAGTCCCAAAAAATTTCATTTTAGATTCAAAATTTATTTTGTAATCCTGCGCGTAAGCTGTTATACCAATTTTATGCTCGAAAATGTCTGACAGTTCGGAGCCCCTGTAAATACTAATTCTGCATGTTACAACTTTTAAGTACATGAAATGAAAGAACATACTTTTGTCTTTCATCCTAATAAAAAGTGTGTTTTAAAACCATATATTTTAAGATATTAAAGGTTGAAAATGGTCCTTTTTACTTTTTATTCCATTTTAAGAGTCCTGAGACCCTTTAATTTAACAAGTAAAAATTAATATCATGCATATAGCGTCAAGCAAGAAATATTCGAAAAAAGCTTTTCAATTAACATTTCAAATTTATATTCTTACTATATTTTGAAGCTGGTTTACATAATCTAATAAATAGCATCAAACAATTAAATATCATGTTTCTAAATACTCTCTGTACACGTAAATAAAACAAAACGCGATCTTAAATAAAGGGTTTGTTGAGTATCGGCTGAAATGTGAAATACATGATTTATGGGAACTAACATAAATATTAAGGTTCCTTTGTGCTGTTAATAGTTGCGTACTTTGCGTTTAACATTTTGGTTAAAGTGAATGGTCTCATTAATATCTGAGGATTCTTTATCTGTAGTAGTATGTGGCCTGGCCATATCCTGCGGTAACCATTAGTAAAAATTTGGACATATTGGCTATGAATACCCACTCTGTTCTCCTGACCTTTCACCCACAAACTATGACATTTCCCATCTTTCAGAACTCTTTTCCTCGGAAATATTTCTATAATCTGAAGAATGTGAATATTGATACGACACCTAAAAAAAAGTATTGTCGTGCTATTCCTCTATTACCATGATGACAAATTGCCTTCAATTGGGCGGCTTTCTGCCGCAACCCCAAGTATCATTCTTTTTATTTTTTGTAGGAACGTTATAAAAAAAATGTCAGTTTCTGCTTTTACTTCATTATTAATTTTAAAAACTTTTTATGTGTAATTTGTATGTAATTTTGTAATTGCGAATTGTATTGTATAATATTTATTTAGTTTCAGGTAATATTTTATTATAGTGGGAGGGACATGAATCATTTCACCAAATATTACACGTTATTTAAAGTTATTTTCTAAATACTTCAGAAGTATAAATTCATTGTTGCCGTGTAGAATTTTTGAAGCAATTAAGAAATCCCTAACAATAAACATTTACTTCTATTTTGTATATGTATTTTAATGCTTGTTAAGACTTCATTCTAATTAGTTTTAAAACAATTAAATTCCATGAAAACTACTCGAATACAATTGAATTCCAGTTACTCTTTCGAACAAAAATTATTTGTCATTAGTGGAGTTTAGTTAATGAGTATGCTTAATCCATATTGACATGGATGCATTTTTAAGATGAGAGGCTCAGAGTTCTCTAGTTATTATTATTTAGTTCAGCCTTTTAAAGTAATTCACTTTCCTTTCTTTTCGTTGTTCAGGGAACAGATGATATTTTCTTAACATGAGGTGGCTTTTTCAGAGATAACATCGATATAAAGATTATCAATTCTCCTTAACGGGTTTAGGGTTAACAATGATAATTATTCAAGATTTATTTGAGTTGTTATCTAGTTGAAAGAATTCAGAAATTTTCGAAACATTGTATGTGAATTAAATAATTTCTTTAACGTATAATCTCAAAGTAAAGATATAAAAGCCTCAATGAGTAATTTATTATTTTATGTTCGATTATGCAAAAATTGTATCAATCTAAATTTAAAAGTTTTCAGCAAAGGAAATTTGTAATGTCCCTTGCATCGCGAAATCTTCTCTGAAGTGTAACATATTTCTGACGGCTTCTTTTAGATTTTTATAATAGGATGGAACGGAAAAGTATAATTTTTTTTCATCGCTATACTGTAAATAAATAGAAAATTGGAGAGACAAAAGAAAATTTAAAAAAAAGAGGTGACAAATTTATTAATAACATGCAACAGCGCATAGGTTTTAAAGATAACGAAAATAGAGGAAAATGCATTATTTTGTGTTACGTTTTATGTTAATTAAAAATTTTTCAACTAATTAAAATTTCAAAGATTTGAACGTTAAAGCTGTAATTGTTAAAGACTGAAATCATTGATAACAATAGGAAAAGAATTTCAAAATCAGAAATCGCCTCATGATCGCGCATCAGCAGAAATTTAAAGCAAATATTGAGGGATGAACGTGTGCTTTGTGTGTTTTTTTTTTCCTACCTCATTTCGTCGTTTAGTTCTTTTGACTTGAATCATATCATCTGACGTAGTGATTTTACTTTTTGTATTATATTGTGGCATTACCGAAAAACAAAAGTCTGAAATTGTAGGAGAAACGTGGCAAATGAGTTCCATGTATAACGTTCCTACAAAAAAACAAAAAGAATGATACTTGTGGTTGCGTTAGAAAGCCGCCCAATTGAAGACATTTTGTCATCATGTTAATAGATGAATACCACGACAATATTTTTTTTAGGTGTCGTATCAATATTCACATTCTACAAATTATAGAAATATTTCCGAGGAAAAGAGTTATGAAGGATGGGAAATGTCATAGATAATAGGAAATCCATAGGAAATACATTTTAAATAGGACATAAACACCATGGCAACCTAGAATATGGTATATCATGGGATATCCTTGAATTAATTACGTGTGATATTATTTAATAGAGTGAGAAAACTTTGTACTATAATTAATTTATAAATATTCAGATCTTGGTGCAATAGATATTGCTCTCTTATTCAAAAATGCATCGATACAAAATTCATTACGATTACATCTATTAAATTCAGTAATACGGAAATAATATGACTCCATTTTAAATAGGACATAATCACCATGGCAACCTAGAATAATTACTGTCATGGGATATTCTTGAATTAATTACGTGTGATATTATTTAATAGAGTGAAGAAAACTTTTATTAATATATTTTTAAAGTTTTGATTCGATTTTCGAAAAATTTGAAATGACTCGACAAAATTCTGTAACGAGTTTATATATATTAAATTTCACACCATTCGGCTGGGTAATTTTTGCGCTGCTATATGCGGACAGACGGACAAACAGACTAGACGACGGCTATAGGTGCAATGTTTTTGTTTTTAAAGTATGGCATTTTCCCATAGACCATAATGTAATGAAATACTTTTTAATGACTCTATAATTATACTATGAACGCTTCATACTTTATTTTCTATACCAAAAACATAGCATATTAAATCTCAATAACACATACTAATTACAGAGCAATCCAACTGTATTAACGCAAGTTAGATTTCGGAAAGACATGCACACAGACGGTCAGAAAACCGAATTCATAAACACTTTCAACTATGTTGGAAAGTGTTAAAAACGCATAATATTTTGAAATTGGACTTTCAGAAATTTATAACAATAGACGGAAGCATACTTGAATACTTTTGTACAGTCGTGTATTTAACCTACAATTTTTATATACACGCCACTATTTAGCTGAAATTTAATTAAAACTAAAACGTGCTTAAAACTAGTGAAATCACACTTCCGGAGATTATCATCCATAGACGGTCATGTATCTAATTCTATGCGTGATCCTGTAAACATAATTTTATCTGTAGTCTAGAAACATACCTTAGTATACTAAATCCAGTTCAGCATTATAAATCACCTTTAAGCTATTTTAGTTCATACACAGTAACCCTTAGGAATTCTTTTGTGTAGCCCTGCATGTGATCTGCAGCATTCATACACACAGCATATTTACTTAAACTTAAAAACTCATATCACAACTAAAAATGCACTTCCAGCAATCGTTGCTAATATGCAGTCTTTCGTGTAAAATATAGTATCTGAAATCTTTTGTGTGTCCCTGTAAATACTATGCACTTTCTATTATACAGGAAGTAACTAGTAGTAAATTTCAGCAACGTATATCAATTTTATTATATGTGAAATAGTTTAACATAATTAAAATACGCCACAAACAATGTTCCCCCTATATCATTATGTAACGGAATTCTTTTGTGTAGCCCTTTAAATGAATAATAAATATTCTTTGCACTGCATATTCTACAGAATGTACATTTTAGTCACTACATAAAATCATATTAATTTTTTTTTTATGTTCGAAAGGGTGTAACATTATTAAAATGCACTTGAAATGATTTTTTCCTATCGGCTGTAATGTAACGGAATACTTTTGAATGTCCCTGCAAATGAACTATACTTCCGATTTTCATAAAATTTGAAATGACACGACAAAATTCTGCAACAATTATATATTTAAAATTTCAAACTATTCGATTGAGTAGTTTTTGCGCTGTGATATGCAGACAGACTTACAGACAGACTGAAAGACGGTCGGACAGGCGACGACTATAGGTCCCACGTATTATATAATTACGAACGCACCTGAAAACGAAATAGAAACAAGGTACTTGAATGTTTTCAATGAGTTATTCTTAAATACTTTAAATTGAATAAGCTTACCATATCCCTTGAAGTAAGGAGTAAGAATTTTTTTTTTAATCTTAAGATTAGTGAATCGAAAAATTAAAAAAAAAAAAAAAATATTGGTGAGAGTAGCGATTCCGACTGTTTCAGATTATAGCTATTTCATTTACATGCAGAATTTCAATGTTTGAAAGGAAAATCAAATCTGTTTAATTGTGAAAGATAACAGATTTTACAACTATATTTATACATAATATTTTGCTAATAATAATTTTTTTATATTCATTTATGCCTGGCGTCCCATTTTTGAGACGTTTCGAATTTTAATAATTTTTTTATAATGTTCTTGTTCTTTACAATATGAATATTGTATGAAGTAATTGTCTAAAATTTCTTTATCTATTACTGAGAGATGACAGCATAAGTTTGACATTTATTTGCTTAAATGAAAGCCTTTTTTAGGTGTTTATAGGTTTTTCGTTTTCAATATAGCGAAATGTAAAAAGTAAATTTATTTGTATTTTTTGTATCAAGGATTCAAATAAATCAGTCATAATCTTAGCTTGTAGACTTCTTCGAAATAAGTATTTTTTTAAATTGCGAAATTATATGTTCAAGCCTATTTTCTATGCATGTTTGTAACGTACAAAATATAGGGTGCCAGGTGCAAATGGGTACATATTTTTATTAAGCCTTTAGGGGAAGTTATTGATGTAAAGTCCTTTTCAAGATGATTTTGAAATAAAATGTTTTGTAGCCTCAAATGCGATTATTCGTTATTTATTATTAATTATACTTATAATGTAATTAGTCTCTGTAAAGAAATAAATATGTATCTTTAATAGTTTATAAAAATACTAATTATAGTATATAATATACAGTTTAAAAGCTTAATTTCTATAAATTTAGAAAAAGCATATAATTATTAATTTTTCCACATATGGATATTGTAATATTTAGTACGTTTACATTTTATAAAATAAAAGCAAAAATGTTTTAGAGTATTTTTTTAAGTATTTTTCCAGTTCTGTTTGCAACATTTTAAAGTGATAATACCAGCAAATTTGAGAAAATAAAAAGTCAGACATAAATGGGTTAATATCGCGATAATATTATTTTTAAAAGTAGAAAGGATTATTTCTACTTTTGTATAATTTGCTTTTTTTTTTGCCTAAATGATTTGATACATCAAATGCAATGGTTGGTAGCAATGAAAAACATATTAGATAAAAATTTAGCCACGTTCTGACAAGTTAAATGAGATTTTTGAATTCCTCTAAAACAAATTTTCCAAAATAATCCATGAAAAATTTTAAAATAGTAGAAATATCATAGTATATATGAAAGAAAAATGTAACTGAGTAATGAAATTTTGAAATGTTTACATTCAATTAAGGAGTACTACTGCCTCCCAAAGTTTTTTCAAAAGATTCATCTCAACCTAATAATACGATTTATAATCAGTTTTCGTTGAAAGATAATTTCTTTTCATGAACGTTTTCACTTATCTCAAGCAAGAGGATTTAAATTAAAATATTTTTTTTTCAATCAAGGTAGTATACTTTAAAATTTAGATTACATTAAGGTTATTTGAAATAAATAAATAAATAAAAAAGCATTAACAAAGTAACCTAAGGCACTTATTTTATAATAATCTTATAATTTTACTAGCACTGTGTCCATTTTCTTGTACGAGAAATATATGAAAAAATTGCATTTTGAATGTATTTGTTAAAAATCATTCTTTAAATTATTATATTTAAAATGCTTTTCTACATTGTGTACGAAAGATAATTTATACCACATGCGACGCTGTGATATTTAATAGGCATTAGTTAAATAAAATATAGTGAGAAACGAATTGTTGTGACGATTTGGACGCCACAACACACAGGGTCACGCGACAGTAAAATGATTAGTACAATAAAAACAGTTATCCCGATCTGCGTTGTGAAAAGATCTCATGGGATAATGTTATTTAATAAATTAGGAGAGAAGAAAATTTTGGAATAAAATTAATTTTGGCAATAACTCAAGGACGACTTATTTAACGTTGAAATGGAAATATCGAACTTGTAGGTTGCATAGCGAAACGTCCAATTCTAATAATTCCAAAATATTAGATACCATAAATTATGAATATTATCTAAAAGGGAACAAGGAAGGAATTCAAAGAAAAGACTTATAAGTATACACACATAAACAAACTTTATTTTCATTTATATAAAATTCATAACTCAATTCTTTATCAATTTATGTTATCTTATACTTGCCCCTTTTTGTTCACAGCACGATCCGATGATGGGGCTTTTGCCAAAATTTTAATCAAAATTTTATTTATGAAAAATAGTAGTCCCGTCATCATTAAAATCTTTATCATAAACAATCATAATATTCAATGACATAATATTATGTACTTTAGTGGAAATTTAGAAAATTATTTGCTTAATATTAAATGTACACATCATAAGAAAACATGAAAACAATAGCCACGAATATATTGAAATAAATATAAGGAATTTCTCACCCAAACAGACTTCGATCTTTTCTGTAATCATCCAAATCATACAGTTCACTCATAGTTCATGGAATTCTAAACACAAGTAAGTTCATCGGGGCATAAAGTTCCTTTCTTTATATATATATATAGTTCATGGGGATCTTTCACAAACCAATTTCACTTTCTTTCGGCACTCTGTGACGCATGAAAATTAGGGCTCCATCTCCACAATGTACACTTTCATAGGCGAAATCTGCTGATGTATCATATCTTCGTTGCATTCTCATCTCATCACTAACCACTGAGCTTACATCTACAAATCAGGTGAATACTTCTGTAAAATTCTGCATCAGTTAATTTTCCGGACAAAGACTTGTCTGCTCTCAGCGATCTTTGTCAATAGATCATGACAAGGACAGGTCCACTCTCAGCATTAATTTTCATCATCATTTCCCTTTTTTCTGCATCAATCATTTTTTTGTGACAAAGATTTGTCTGCTTTCAGCATTCATTTCAATCGCTAAATTTTGTATTGTCCTTAAAATTTGCTGCGAAAGAACTTGGTGTAAAATTTTGAAGTATCAAGTCACATCTTAACAAAAATTATAGAACCTCTTGAGGACGAGACACAAGACTTAATCCTCTTTTCTCATTCCTTTTTCCAAGATCCAATTTTTTTGGGAGGGCTAAATTAACCCAGAGCTGTCATTCTGATTGGAGGCTACTCCTGGTCCCTTATTGGTACTCTAGACATGCCTATTTATGGGCGTGCCAATTTATTTTTCACTGCATAGCATTAACTTAATTTTTGCCCCTTGCGCCAGGTTTCTCATGGGAATCACCACCCACGTTGAGTGTTGTAAAACCATCTTAATTGATAGAAAATTTATGGTTTCAACATCGTAAATTTTCTATTCTTTCGCTATACATTTACTGTCCATGTCTGGCGTCAGCAATGTTCTCTTTATCTGTAATTTCCTATTTTCTGTCTGGTCTTATTTGGGGAGTTTTATTTTATTACACTGTTTTTGCACATATAAATATTTACAATTCGAAATGTTTTATTTTCAATATTAATACAAAATAAATTCACAATTCATATTCCTTATTTTTTTCTAAACATACCAATACCAAACAACATATATATTTTTATTTTTTTCTACGCATTATATAATTATTCATTTTAATATACTTTAATTTTGGAGTATTTTTTTATGTTATTTTAATTTATTGTATAAATTAATTACTAAAGAATTATTTTACGAGAATTCAATTATTTTTAAATGTTATTGGATCGTGCGAAAATTATTTAATTAGTTAAATTAATAACAAGCCTTGTTGTGTAGATTTCTACACTACACGAATTTTAAATTGATGATTTTTATAAAATGATTTGCTTATCTATATATATAAAAGAAAGTCCGGATTTTGTATTAATCAACGCGCAGCTCAAACTACTGAACCTAAAGTGTTAAAATTTGGGGTAAAAATTCTTCTTATGAGATAGAGTGCCGCTAAGAAAGGATTTTTTAAAATTCCACCCCTAAGGGGGGGTAAAAAATCGAACGAACTTTAAAAAAATTCCCTAAAAATCTGATTTTATACTTATTTTTTAACTGATAACATATTTAAGTGTATTTTTGCATGCTGAATCGAATGGTACTGACCAAATTCTTTTAAGTCTAATAGTTCGCGAGATATTTCATATTACTCTAATTTGGCGATGTCTTTGGCGCTAAAACTTCAAATTTTCAAGTGATAATTTCTAAAAGTATGTCCGTTACGATAGCAACGGAAAAATTTAAATTGAGCGATTTTGTTAATCAAATCTTTTGGTTGAATAATTAAAACAGCTATATGAGTTAAATGAAAAATTACAAACGCCTCGAAACTAAAATTTTTTAAAATTGGTACTTTTTCGCGATACCAAAACCATGCCAAAATGTATGCTATTGCGGCATTTATTTCAACCCTTAAGCAGGGAACCCACATGCGGAAAAATATAGACGGAAATCTGCAGCGGCATATTTTCCGCTACGCCAAATTTCCGACTTGGAAATGAGAATCGCACTTGCGTTTTTCGCTGGCGCTTCCGCGTTAACTACTGCGCATGTCTGTGACAAACCTACGTAGTTTGATTTCTACAGATGCCGTCGCGGAAAACTGAAAAAGTTAAAGCACGTTTAACTACAATTCCGCTGCGTTTTTGCATTTGTATGCGGCAAATATGGGGTCAATTTGCCATTCCGCTGTCCAATTCCGTCGTATTTTTCCGCATGTGGATTCCCGGCTTAATTGTGGAAACGATTTTTATTGCAAACTGTGCCAAGCATTAAGATTTGCTATTTATTGAACGTGAATATTTTTTTATTAGTACTTAATTGTAGCAAAACATCTTACATTGTTATTTTTCGAAAATAAAAATGTCAATGTCAATAACATTTTTATTTGTACACGTCAATTTGTATAATTTGGCGTGTGGTGTGGCGATTTATATAATTTAGCGAAATTGGTCGACGGGATAACTAAGTAGTACCTTGATTTGTATTGATTAAAAAAATTAGTTGGTGAAAGTCTGTAATTTTCAAATTTATAAATTTTAAATGTTCATTTTTTTACCAAAAAAATAATTTTTTTTTCAAATGTTTCAATTCATTTTGAGTTATTTATTATGGCTGGCGACAACGGTGTAGGTATAACGGAAAAAAACCAAAACAGTTACCGATTTTATTTAAAATACAAAAATAATGCTTAATAAGAAATAAATGTTGCAAAACAGAAATATTTAATTTAACGGAAATATTTAAATATTTAATTTATGAAACCAATGTTTGTACTGCTTAAAAAAAAAAGTTTTCCTTTTCAAAGCTTTAAATTAAAAAAATTTGCAATTTGTCATTTGCTACTGGATAAAAATAAAAATTGGGAAATTTTATGTTAGCCGTACATAAATCTCAACAATAGCATTTTTTAAATCGCAAATACCAGCCCTTACATTTTTACTCATCATCGTCTACTATGTATATAGAATGCAAATTCTTACTTCCTTCCGATTGGCTATAACTCCGGTTCTACTGAACGGAATTTTGTAGAACTTATACTGTTAGTTAGGTGATTTGTTTCAGAAGTGCTTTAATGTAAAAAAAATATTTCTACGCTGTTTAGTTATAGCTATGGGAGTTTTAAAATTAGATGAACCCGATTATGAAAGGTTACCTTTTATTTAAAGTTGTACTGAATGGATTTTAATGCTTTGCGGAAAAGTTCTCAGTGGTGTAGTAAAAAACTAGAGGATGTACGTTATATACAGACAGCAATATACTTGAGAATATATATGCTATTGTTATGGAAGGTGTGCAGAGTTTCTTAAAAAATCCAAAGGGTATATAACGTAGATTGGAATACCTACCCCTACATCCCTGAGAGTTCTACAATCTGGTTACCATGATTATGAAAGATATATTTAAATTTAACTATCTATAATATATATGAAATGCAAAAAGAAATTCCGTTCCGGCCGCTTAGAACTTGAGTTCTGCTGAATAGATTTTTCATGGGACTTATATTGTTAGATAATTTTTCAGAAAATACTTTAGTATATCATATCGTTCTATGTGGTTTGGTTAAATAATTATGGGGACAATTCAAAATCAGAGGAACAGGATTATGAAAGATTAGCTTTTCTAAACGTTCTGCTGAATACGTTTTGATGGGAACTGTTAGATCGGGAATCAACAGAACAGATAATTTCCTCATCGAGTTCACGGCTGAAATTCCAGAATTAGCTAAAATTCGATTCGAATATTAAAATGTAATTCGTCTGACTGCCAAGTCATATCTTGATGAAAACACCTGAAAACCCGATTTTAGAGGTTGATTCATGGGTTTAACAATGTGTTTTCCTGCACCCAAAGGAATGAAAACATGGAGGACCGGGAGCAGAAAATCACAATAGTAAACCTAGAAGTCAACCTCTAAAATCAGGTTTTCAGGTGTTTTCCACCAAGATATGACTTGGCAGACCAATTGTGTTTAAATATGCGGATCGAGTTTTAACTAATTCTGGAATTTCAGCCATGAACTCGATGAGGTGATTGCCTGTGCTGCCCCCTCCCGGTCTATGTTAAATAGATAATTTTTAGGAAAAGTTGTGGTACATTTGATAGTTTAAAAGATTCTGCTAAGTGGAATTTGGTGGAACATGCTCGGTTAGTTAATTTTTCAGGATATGTTTTAGTAGAAAAAACATATCGTTTTAGGTTGTTTGTTTACAGTATTTTGGCTGAAAGTTCTAGAATCAGGTGAACCCAATTATGAAAGATTAGCCTTTTTAATAGGCTCTATTGGACGGATTCTGATGAGAATTGCATTGATAAATTTTCAGAAGAAGGGTTTTAGTATATTAGATATATTCTATCGTACTTTACGAAATCCTATAGTAAAGGATCAACTCGCATGATCGAATTCACAGATATATTTTGTTTGATTCAAGGTTTGTTTAGAAAAACAGCCCAGCGTAGCGGGCGAAGGCTGCTAGTTAAGATATAAGAGGCTCAAATGAAGTGAACGAAAGTGGTAAAGAATTGTTTCTTAACATGCTATTTGCTTACAGTTGCATTATAACATTCATTCTGAAAATTATTATATTTTTTCACTTATTGAATCAGACTTATTGCACGCAATTATAGTGCTTCCGAGAAAGTGTTTTGGCTAAAAAGACTGTTTTTATAACGCCTCTGTATAACGTCTCCACATTACCTTTAAAATGTATTCTTATCCGAAGTAGACCATCCAAAAAAGTTTTTATGTGTCTCTGATGAAAATGTATACGTGATATAATATAAATAAAAAAACAACACATACAGTAGAGCTCTGATTATCCGGACAAGTCGAGAACGAGGTCGTTCCAGCTAATGAAATACACAGATAATTCGACAACTTTAAAGAAGGGCTGTGGCAAAGGTTTTTTACGTAACTTCTCTTCACACTTTTTCCAGGCTTAGGACTGGCAAATGTAGCAAAGCACATTTTATCATATCACAAATAGCATGTTTAGAAGTTATTTTTTTAACTCCTTAAATTTTTATTTTCTACAAAACTGGTGCAAAATTATTGAATAGAAATTATTTCATGTGTATATACAAACACTGTACAGTACATACATTTAGAAAAGATTAATTGTGCTAGGGAAAAGAAACTACTGATAGTCTTCTGCTTCTCAGAGGGCATTATTTTTTCTGCAACCAAATATGCTTGGGACGTCGTGTGCATTAGAAGTGAAACTTATTTGGTTCTAGAAACAGTTGATTTTATGCATTGCTCTGTTTGCATTTGTTGGTGATTTTATTTTTTCAGGATTAAGAAATGGTTATTTAACGGTTAACTTTCATGACATCCAGCCCTACCACGGCTAAAGAAGTTTCACTTCAAAAATTTTGGAGAAGGCGGGAAAAAAAACGCGTGACCTTGATCGATCCGGTTGATTGGAAAGTCCGGTTAATCGGCGCAGTACTGTAATATGTTCTTTAGCAATATATTCATATTTTGTGGTTATTAGAAAAAAAATGTGGAAGATCTTAGGCAAGCAAAATAAATAAATAAAAATGCCATATAGACAAACTTAGCATTGTAGGAACCTAATGAAATCTCTAGGGGATTAACATTAAAACAAGTCATTTGGAAAGAAAAATAAATCAAAATAAGAACATTCGTTTAAAAGTTATATAACAAACAGGCACGTATTAAAAATAAACAAATTATATGACGTCTTTCGTTTGAAGTATTATCCAAGATTTTCCTGCAGTGTCACTGGTCTAAACATAATTTAACGTATGATAATGCGAGGCCTTAGCCCATCCTCTTTTCATAAGGGGAAGGGGGGGGGGGAGTAATTCGTCTTAAGCTGCGTTCTGACGCGTATTTTGCCTACTTCTCTAGTTTTCTTGGAAAATCTTTTATTCTGAACCCATGTGCGGTTTATTAAGAAAAGAATGAGGGGAATCAACAATGGGTCAGGAGATAAGGAGCTCGACTCTACTTGAAGGAAAGGTTCCTCTTTTGCCGGACATCAGTCCTTTTCCTGCTAAAGTCGTTAAAAATCAAAGACACCGCGTGGCCACAACAAACGAAGCCGACACTGATAACAGTTAGGAGGATGGTGCGGTAGCAGCCTTACAGACCTTTGATGATCGAGTATGGGGTACTCTAGGCAAATCTGTGGGATGGTATTAACCTCCTACAGTGACCCTTCAGGAAAAAAAACCGTTAGTTTAGAAGAGTGATAGTTGTTGTTGCAAGTTGGCATCAACAACCTTATTAATAGTATAAGAACGTATTGCCGCACGTTATTTTAATTGGTGTGTTTTGGAGGTATGCTGCGCCTTGTTTTGGGTATTTTTTTACCTACTTGACATAATATAAATATTTTACTTCATTTTCATTTATTTTATGTGGCTATATAATGTCTGATAGTTTGAGGCAATTATTGTAGCAATTTAAAAATTTTCATGTTCATTTTTCTCATAGTTCAAAATATATACAAAACTATTCGAAGTCAGTGTAATAAATAGAAAACTAAATTTATTTTTTATATGTGTTATTACTGCTCGTTATTGATGTCTTTAAGGTTTAAAAACTTTTTGATAATAATTTTTATGACTGGTCCAATATGAGAGAAAGGAAATTTGTTTCCTAAAAAAATTGATCCAAAAATAATAGATGTTTTATAATCAATTTCTGTCGAAAGGTAGTTTCTTTTCACAAATGTTTACATTTATTTTAAGTAAAAGGGGTAAAATAAAATAAATTGAATTTAAATATAAATAACTTGCATTAGTTTTTTAATAAGAGAAATCTGTTTACCTTATAACTTACATTTTATGTGAAATTTTTAGAAAGCAATTAGAAGAACAATAAGAAAATTCTTTACATACTAATATGTAATAATCCTTCAATATTTATTAGTATTGTGTTCATTCGTCGTTCGAGGAAAATATGAAGAATCACATTTTTCAAAAGTAAATTATTTAAATTCCACTGAACAAGTTAAGTAGTAACATAAAAATATTGCTCATTCGTAAGAACAAAAGGATCTAAAAAAGGGCAAATTTTTATTACATTATGGCGATTAAAAGTCTGAAAAATATATTTTTGAATCACTCAAATTTTGAGTTTTGGAAAATTCAGTCTTCATCTTGTCTGCTAAAGAGAAACCTCCTAAAAAGTTCCTAAAAGAGGTTTTTCAACATTTTTTTTTATCTCAACGTTATAATATTGTTTAAATTATCATTGTTAGATACGATTTTGGAGGGGGGTAACAAAATAAATTTATGCATGCACCATATATAATAATATTTTATCATTTACTAGCATTGTGTTCACTCGTCATACGAGGAAAATATAAAAACTTCCAATTTAAAAGTGAAAGATTTGAATTTTAATAGTTAAATCATTATAACATTGTTTCTTCGTAAGACAAATGAATCTAAAAATCAAGACAAAAAATCATCCATCACGCATAGATTATGGAAAATTTTCTAAAACTGTCAGAATATTTGAAATTTTTTTTCCATACAGTAAAAATATGTATCTACACTATATATATATGTAATCCTAATGAAATGATTTTATGAAACGATTTATTAAACGAATAAAACAAGTATATGTTAATTGCGAGATTTGTAGAACGCTGACGGTAATGTAATTTTAGTATGTTGTTACAGTCAACTACAGAATGATTTTCCTACAAGAGGGTGTATATAGGATTTATAGGTATTTAAACAAGACTCCACAAACAATAATAATACAAGTATATGAAACGAATATATGTTAATTGCAATAATTGTAGAACTCAGACGGTAATGAAACTTTAGTATGCTGTTAAAGTCATCTACAGTATGTTTTATCTCCTAGAAGGGGGTGTATACAGCATTTATAGTTATTTTTGCATGATCATACAAAATAATACAAATATATGTTAATTGCGGGGTTTTTAGAATCCTGACGGTAATGAAATTTTAGTATATTGTTATGGTTACCTACAGCATGTTTTTCCTCAAAGAAAGTGTATTTATAGTTATTTTACAGTGCCGTACAAAAGAATACAAATACATGTTAATTGAGTGATTTGTAGGACGCTGATGGTGATGTAATTTTAATATTTTACTATGGTCACCTACAGCATGTTTTTTCTTGAAGAAGGTGTATATAGCGTTTATGGTTATTTTACAGTTCTGCACAAAAGAATACGAGGATATGAAACGATTATATATTAAATGTGCAGTTTGTTGAATACTGACGGTAATGTAGTTTTAGTGTGCTGTTACAGACAGGCAGCAAATAGCAGACAGACAGTTAGAAGGTACAAATAAAACAGACAGACAGCAGGGATAGCTTTCAGACAGACAACAGACAGCCAGTTGACAGACTGTAGACAGATATCCGACAGACAGCAGATAGAAAACAGATAGACAGCAAATATCAGACAGACAGCAGATAACAGAGATACACACAACCAGTGGAGAGCAGACATATAACAAACAGGCAAGCAGCAGGCAGATAGTAAACAGACATGCAACAGACAGGTAACTGACATATTGTAGATAGACAGTAGATAGCATACAACAGGCAGTAGGTAACAGACAGACAGAAATACACCACAAAATACATACATATATCAGAGAGTAGCCACACATACAGTAGATAGCAGGCAGACATACATCAGACAGTGAGCAGGCAGACAGACAGCAGATAACAGATAGCACACATGATGAGAGATAGCAGACAAACAGAATACGGACACCAGACAGATAGTATACTAACAGCCGACAAAATGCAGATAGGCAGTTAATAGCAGACATGCAGACAGCAAACAGACATTCAACAGGCATTCGGCAGAGTCAGACGGCAAACAGACAAATAGCAGAGACAACAGACAGACAGAATACAAACATCCGTCAGTGTATAGACAGACAGCAGCCAGTTAGAAGGCAGATAGGGAACAGACAGCAGAGAGACTAGGAACACAGACAAACAGAGAGCTTATATATGGACCTCAGGTAGCAGACAGACAACAGACAATAAGATTGAAAGCATATAGACAGCCGCGAGAGTATAGAAAGTCAGACAAACAGACGGCAGTCAGGAAAGAGACAGACAATAAACAAACAGACAGCAGACATAGCATATACCAGACACACAAAGAGAGAGAGAAACAAACCAAAAACGGTCCGGGGATTGGTGCAGGAAGGGCGCATGGGGCAATAGTATCTATATACACAATTTGAAAAATAAATAACACAATTAAAATCATATTTGTACTAATTGCTGTTTATTGGCAGAAATGTGTGCAAATTCTTTTGTGGGTTTTTTCGTATGATCTATAGATTTTTTCAATGTCCAACTTAATGAAACTAAAATGTCATTCACCTTGAATTGCTAAACACAACAAGGAATATTTTTCTGGCAATTAAAGTATACTTCGAGAGTAATGTATCCACATCCTTTAGTGCAACCTTTGTGATATGACTTTATTTATATTATGCTCACACCAAAGAGAGTTGTAAAATTTAGTTAAGTTAAAAAATATCATATTTTCATATTTTCAGAAAATCCGTCCGTTGAAATGATTTACATCGAACTATTTCTAGTAGTCTTATATAAATGGTGATTCACTACCAATCTGAAATATTCAAAAATCTCAAAAGTCTCAAAAATTCTTCATTCTCTGCCGCGAGCATCACTCATGCGTCACAGGTAGCTTTCCATGTAATTTTAAATAAAAATCGTTGGTAGGACAGCAGTGATTTTATATATGTATGTGGCATTCTGGGATAACTGTAACTCACTATCGTTTTGTGAAGTTATTCAAAATTATGTATACTGTACTTATTGTATAACAAATAAACCCTTTAAAAACACTTTAATTAGTCTTTTTAAGTTTGGCACCCTGGTGATAACTTTAAATTTCTATGGGGACAATGAACGTGGTGAGATGCAATAGAACAAAAACACATTTTGTATACAAAACTGGGTCGCAATCGACATATTCTGCCATTAATACAGGATGTTCCTCCAAGTTGAACCCAAATTCTCGTACATAACATTGAAAATAACCAGACATGTACTGTTAATCAGATCCATGATTCCTATGTACTGTTGGCCATATTTTGAAATACGGAGCAGATTGAATGAGGGAAATTAAATTGCAGAGGTAGAGATACAGTGAGAGAGGTGGAAGAAAAGAGAAGGGGGCGGCACTTTCCACACCAGGCATACGGTGGCGAGGCGAAACACAAAGTACTGGCCTCGAAAATTGCAAAATAATTTTAGGTGTGCAACTTTTAATATAGGGTAACTCTAGGATAGATGGTCATAGAGGAGAGATGGCCAGTCTAAATATCTCGAAAATTTCTACATAGATTGCAATATAAAAATTGTTCGTATGAAATACACTGCTAAAAACAGTTAAAGGATATTTGAAGTTTTATATAAAATAAAGATATAAACGAAATTTTTTTTGCCGAAAATAGAAGAAGAGAATCACAAATGCAAATTTTTCTGGTTTTCAAACTGTGGAGTATGCAAATTTTGAGTTCGACGTCAAAAACATCGCTTCAACGGCAGCGAATGAAACTTGACTTTTAACTGGATAAAAGAGAATGAAGACAAGGATGATCGGCATTCAGTGATTGCTTTGTTTCGATGAGTACGATGTCTCCGCGAAGTCATTTGACAGATTCAGAAGATTTGAGAATTGTTGGTAGGTTAGAAGGGGGCCAAACTCAAGCCGAAGTAGCGCAAGCCATTGGAGTGTCACAAAGTGTCATTTCCAGGATCTGGAACCGTTTTTTGGAGAGTGGATGTGCAGGCCGAAGACCAGGGCAAGGTCGTAGACGGGCAACAACGCCCAATGAAGATCGGTATTTAGCGTTAACAGCTCGGAGACACCGAACCATGAACGCTACTCTTCTCCAACAACACCTTCGCTCGGCTACAGGCACCACGATTTCAACTCAGACTGTCCGAAACCGGCTCCATGCTGTAGGTCTGTATGTTCGCCGACCGATGGTATGTGTTAGATTAATATCAATGCATCGTCAGTGGGCAACTGAGCATGTCAACTGGAGGAGAAATGAATGGAGCAATATTCTGTTTTCTGACGAGTCCCGTTTTTCTGTGCATCCGGATAATAGGCATATTTTCATCTGGAGGGACCGTGGCAGTAGGAATAATCCTACGTTCGTGCACGAAAGTGTCAGATTTGGCGGTGGAGGAGTGTTGGTGTATGGTGGCATCTCCATTGACGGGCGCACTGACCTCTACATCATTCGAGATGGAGCTCTGACTGGTCGCCGATATAGGGATGAGATCCTCAGACCTATTGTAGTCCCTTACGCTGCAGCAATCGGAGATAACTTCATTTTAATGGACGATAACTGCAGGCCACATCGTGCAAACCTGGTGGAGGATTTCCTTTTCGAGGAAGGAATCGTTCGAATGGAATGGCCAGCGTGTTCTCCAGACATGAATCCAATCGAGCACGTTTGGGACGGTCTAGGAAGACGAGTTTCTGGCCGCCAACAACCCCCACAAACTCTCCAAGAACGTGAAAGAGCTCTTCTGGAAGAGTGGGGCCGAATACCCCAATTCGTCATTAATAGCCTCATTGAGTCCATGCCTCAAAGGTGTTCAACGTTGCTGGCCGCCCGTGGAAACCATACCCCCTACTGAAAATGATTTTCTTTGAAGAAAACACCTTTTCTTATTCTTTTTTTCTCATATGCACAAATTGTGTTTTTTTCCTTTAGTACACAAATGCGCAATAAAATGCATTTTTTTCTGCCAAACATGTGTAATTTATTCTCATATAACCTACTATGTCTGTCGACCATGTATCAATCAGCTAAACAGTTTACCAGATACAAAATCCACCTAAAACTGCAATAGTCTTTAATTGTTTTGAGCAGTGTAGTTCAACGAGTTTATTTATTGCGACGTGCAATAGTGTTTTTCGATTGTAAAAAGTAAGTGTAATTTTAATGTAAATTAAATAGGTGGTTGAATATATTTTTTTTAATTATGTATCTGAATGTTTTGCAGTACGTACGTTATATATATATTTTTACTATATGGACTTTTAAGGCACGTATATAATCTAATCTTTACTTCTAAGACTAAAACAAAGACCTACAATGTCTATTGATGCTTTAAATTGGGCTACCATCAGTCCTTCAATTTCAGGAGAGATGGCCACCTTTAATCAATATTTCAAAATTATACTTAATGATGATTTTAACTAAATATAATTAAATTTAAAATAAATATATAACGTTGACGTTTATAAATATATTAATTGATATAATTATTTAAATTTTAACTAATATAAATATTTTAATAATAATAATATTATTATAATAATACCTAATGATATTTATGTGTTTCAGAAAATACTGAAGAACGTCGGAAACTTTCATAACAGAAATTGATAAAGTTGATAAATAAACTAAAGTAACGTAATAAACCTACAATTAACTCGAGAAAAAAAAGTCCTTCCGGCCAGTGCCGGGAGGAAGAGGTAGCTTTCATATTCCTTATTTTAAAAAAGCCAACTTATATTATTCAAACACACGAAGCTCAATTTAGTGTAAACCGAATATAGGAGATTCAATACTAATTTTTATCAATACTAAATCATTATGAATGAGAATTTCGCGATATTAGTCAGCTTTATCTAAGCTGCTTTTATTTAAAGCAACTTATATTTGCCTGCCAAATTCGGCGATTTCTTAAAGTGCCTGCCATTTTAAGACAACATGGTGGATGAGGCTAACCAGTGACTCTCGAGACCTTAGTAATTGCTGTGCCCATGCTCACTCACATCGGAATTGGTTGATATATACGAGTGCTGTCGCAGGCAAAAAATCAAATTTTTCAAAATGTCACCCACATTAGAAATTGAAACTGCTATATCTGAGCCATTTTTTAAGATAAAGACAAACAAAAAATGCTCCTGAATCCTTATATCAAGGTCAAATACTTAAGAAAGAAACCTTTTTCAATTTCTAATTTATTGCACCTCACTTTAAATATAATTTTATTTTTAATTTGATGTCCGCCATTTTGAAACAAGATGACTGATGAAGCTGGCCAGCGAACTTGGTCGAGATATTGATGTATACTATCCACATGCCTTCTTACATCGAAATAGGCGAATACTTGTGTTATCGCGTAACAATTAGAAGACCGTTTCAAAGTGTTAGCCATGCTAGAAATTCAAAGTGCTATAATTCAACCATTTTTTAAGACATAAACAAAAGAACAAATTTTCAGAAACAAAAACTGCTCCAGAATCTTTGTATCAAGGCCAAACACATAAAAAAAAATATTTTTCATTTTCCAATTTTTTAATACCTTAAATTAATTTTTTTAATGGCAACCCTTTTGAAACAAGATGGCGAATGAAGCTGACCAACGAACTCGGTCGAGACATTGGTATGTACTATGTACAGAGACAAACTAAGTTACATCCAAATCGGTTCATAAATACCCCTGTTATCGCGTGACAAAAATCAGGTCGTTTTAAAATATCAGCCACAATAGAAATTCAAAATGCTATAACTCAGGCATTTTTTTAGATACAGACGAAACAAAACCTGTTCCGGAATCTTTGTATTAAGGTAAAGCACATACGAGAAAAATCTTTTTTATTTTCTAATTTTTTGGTATCGAAATTTAAATTTTAAATTTTTTAATTTTTTTTAAATGGCCGCCATTTTGAAACTAGATGGCGGATGAAGCTGGCCAACGAACTCGGCCGAGATATTTGTATGTAGTATGTACACGCCAAGGTACATCCAAATCGGTTCATAAATACATTTGTTATCACGTGACAAAAATCAGGATGTTTCAAAATGTCAGCCACGCTAGAAATTCAAAATGCTATAACTCAGCCATATTTTAAGATATAGACGAAACAAAAACTGCTCCCGAATCTTTTTATCAAGGTCAAACACATAAGAAAAAATTATTTTTTCAATTTTCAGTTTTTTGGTACCACATTCCAAATTTAAATTTTTCTTACAAATTTAAATGGCCGCCATTTTTAAACAAGATGGCGGATGAAGTTGGCCAACGAACTCGGTCGAGACATTGGTATGTACTATGTATAAACGAAGTTAAATCCAAATCGGTTCATAAATACGCCTTTTATCGCGTGACAAAATTCAGGACGTTTCAAAATGTCAGCCATGCTAGAAATTCAAAATGCTATAACTCAGTCATTTTTTAAGATATAGACGACACAAAAACTGCTACGGAGTCTTTGTATAAAGGTCAAATACATAAGAGAAAAATATTTTTCCATTTTCAATATTTTGGTACCACATTTCAAATTTTAATTTTTTTTTAAATTTTTAAATGGCGCCATTTTGAACCAAAATGGCGGATGAAGCTGGCCAACGAAGTCGGTCGAGACATTGGTATGTACTATGTACACACCGAATTACATCCAAATCGGTTCATAAATACGAGAGTTACAGTATGACAAATGTCAGATATATATATTGATATATATATATATATATAAATTTTGAACGGAGGGTGGTTTCGGGGTCTGGGGGTCATGATTGATGAAAATATACCAAAATTTTTTGAAATCGCTTTCCTCCGAACGGCTGCAATAGGTAGCTTTTTGTAATGAAAGCTACCTAAAACACGACAATTCCAGTAGCGAAGAAAACGAAATGCATTTAAATTATCCATATACTACAGATCCCGAGTAAATAGAATTTGATTAGGATCACTGTGTTGATTGTGCAAAACAATATAATATCACATCCAAAAATAATGTCTGGATACAATGCATAAAGTACCTGAAGTGGTTCCATGAAACGTGTACAAATTATCAAATCCTTTGCCAAGCGTGTAGTAAGATTTTACGAAAAGTGAAGTATTGAAATTATACTTCAAATTTTGTTTATTCGAGTTTTCTTCACTCATTTTCCATCATATAACGGCATCTTTAGAAATTGCTATATGTTTTTCAGATTAACTATATGAAATGTAATTAGATGTAAATTTCTAACTGGGCGAAAAATGTTCGGACCAGGATTCGAACCAGGGATCTCCTGGCTGAAGCCGCCAGTGCTCTACCATCTGAGCTATTTCGAACGAATCTGGTGGAACTTTTTCACCCAGCTAATCTTAATGATTATAGCATCTGGTCTGAAACCTGGTCCAGCTCAGCAGAATAAATCACAGGTAATGGAACTCCAGAAATCGCTGGATGCGTAATTACACTAGATTAATTTTAACAAAATTATTCTAATTGGTAAATAAATCAAAATAGATGTAAATTTCCAACCTGGCGAAAAATGTCCGAAACAGGGATCTCCTGGTTGAAGCCGCCAGTGCTCGAATATCTGAGCTATCCTGGACGAATCTAGTGGAACTTTTTCAGGTTAGCTGGGTGAAAAATTTCCACCCGATTCGTCCGGGATAGCTCAGATGGTAGAGCATTGGCGGCTTCAGCCAGGTGATCCCTGGTTTGAATCCTGGTCCGGACATTTTTCGCCCAGTTCGAAATTTACATCTAATTTGATTTATTTACCAATTAGAATAAGTGTGTTAAAATTAATCTAGTGTAATTACGCATCCAGCGATTTCTGGAGTTCTATTACCTGTGATTTATTCTGTTGAGCTGAACCAGGTTTCAGACCAGATGCTATAATCATTAAGATTAGCTGGGTGAAAAAGCTCTACCAGATTCTTCCGGGATAGATCAGATGGTAGAGCACTGGCGGCTTCAGCCAGGAGATTCCTGGTTCGAATACAGGTCCGGACATTTTTTGCACAGTTGGAAGTTTACATCTAATTTGATTTATTTGCCAATTAGAATAATTGTGTTAAAATTAATTTAGCATATGAAATGTGTTATTTTTATGCTACTTAAATTAGCTTTTTCTTTCTTGTATTCGATGGCCATCTCTCCTCGGCTTTAAGGTGAGATGGCCATCTGCCATTTAAATTTCAGTTTTGTTTAACACTTTTTATTTTCAATGCTTAATTATTTTTTGCATAAAATATTATGAGTATATGTATAAGAATTTTAAATATGCATCAATATTTCTTGCATTTGCATTCTAAGAATTTTTATTTCAATCTTTAAAAACTATGGCCATCTGTCCCAGAGTTACCATATATATACTTATGTTGTGTATGTGTATTATCTGCTGAATATGGCGGGATTTTACCTATACAAACCGTATTATAATAGTTAAAAAATATTTTTTTGAAATTAAAATATAAGGTTACAACTGGGCCATGATTTTACAATGTGACTCTGGAGATTCTGGTAATTCAGCTTCCATGGGGGTTTTAATATTGACAAAAGCTAAAATTTAAAAGACATCAACTTTTTTTTTATAAAATAGCCTAGGGCTCAGTTACCTCGTGGGTCTAGTTACACCGGCTCATACTATTTACTTTATTCAGAGTTTCTTAGTAAAATTCGAGAAATGAAAAAAAAATAATTACAGATTAAGTAAAATAATGCTAAAAAGTGATAAAATATCTTTCTTAAGATTGACGAT
Source organism: Maratus speciosus (assembly GCA_963932465.1). Taxonomy (NCBI): domain Eukaryota; kingdom Metazoa; phylum Arthropoda; class Arachnida; order Araneae; family Salticidae; genus Maratus; species Maratus speciosus. The sequence continues at coordinate 248,008,182 of OZ010792.1, forward strand.
CGTTTCGTCACACCAACGGCGACATTTTCAAAATCATTTATGATAGAAAATATTTTCACAAAATTTAAAAACAATAAACATAGTAAACAATGTCACGAGACATGATGCATAATGAAAAATATTGCAAACCTAAAATTAAATTAAAATTAAATTAGACTAATTTAATTAAAGTTTAATAACAGACTAATTTAATAACATTTTAACTTTAAAGTTGAAAAAGCTCATTAAAATTTGACTTTTATTGGAAGATTAAAAAATTCAATTTTTTATAAGCCACATATTTTTAAAATTAATGCTTAAAACATATTATATCTATCCTTTAAATTTCTTTGTAGTTTTATTAGGTTTTTACATATTGAAATCTTTATTCTTGTTCAATATTAACGTAAAAACAAAAAATGACAAGTTTACTAAATGGTACATACAAAATGTGGTAAAGTTGAAAACTAAACAAACATTAAAATAAAATTATAACTATTGACATTTCGGTCAACATCTATGACCATCATCAAGAATGAATTGTAGCATTACTTTTAAAGAATAAAGTAAAGCCGTCATGAATTTGAAAATTAGTGCTTTCAAAAGACTTTCATATAGCTTCTCTGCTATCAGTATACTTAATTATATATTATACATAAATACATAAATCTTTTTTCGGACACATAAATAAGTTCAAGTTTTTAAATATTTCAAGCTTTTAAACATTCAAAAAGGTATTTTCTAGCTAAAAGAAACTGAAACACTTAATGTAATTTCATAGTTTTTGATATCAGCTGAAATAAGATTAATATTTACCGTTAGATTTGAATTATTTAAATTTATAACTACGCAGACCTTATTTGATATTTTTCCGGAGTTTACTTACGGATGAAACTAATCATATTAGGCTTATTAATTTCCGCGGCGTAAAATGTTAAATCAAATAAAACTATTAAATTTATTAAAATAAGACCATTGATTGCGATAAAAAAAATAACGCTTAAATGAATTTTTTTTTTTTTTTTTTTTTTTTTTTTTTTACTGTGAATTGTGTAACACGTACTTAGAATCTTATGTTTACATTTTAAAATATTTATATTTGAAATTTTTTATTTTAATTAAAACTAAATTCTTTCATTTTAATAAATCTTAATCCGCAACGTAAGAGATTTTTTATATATAACATGATACAATTTATGTCAATCTGATTTTTATTTAGGATAGGAATGATATTTTATTACTTTTTTATCAGTAGTGTTTCATGCAAGTGCTGGCATTTCAAAACCTTTCATTGAAATAAATTCATTTTATTACTTTGTTAGATATTAATCAAGACTGACAGATTACAACTATGTTGGTTTAAATAGCTGGTAAAGTTCATTTTTATTATCATTCTTTGAATTTTCTACCTTAGAATAACGTGACACAAGTTAGTTTGGCCAAAATATTTTTAAAACTACTTATTTATTTTCTATTTATATCTGGCTTGAAACGAGACATCGTTAATAAAGGAGTTATATACATTTTTCTTGTAATAGTTCAAAAATAAGGTAATTTTCATTTAAATGAAATCGAACTCTTTTGAATTATTATCACGTAGTATCTAAGATAATTTTTGTGATTATTTCTAATACACGCATTTAGCGTTTCAGGTAGGTTAGGATAACTGAAAATTTTGAACTTAAGCTAAATTTAAATCGCAGTCAGATGAAATTATAGTTCAAAATTATAGAGCACAATTAATGTCAGCTAATATTATTTAGTTTTAAAATTCGGTGTTAAGATGTCGGATGCTATTTTAAGTTTTTAAGATTTAAGAACTCTTCTTTTGATAAGCTAGTTGGATGTGCCAATCCCAAAACTTTCTTCTATCTCATATATTTTAATATTTCAAAATGTTGTTACAAATGTCAATATTTTTTTATTAGTTGAATGCTATATTAAATGCTATATTATATTTTTTTATTAGTTGAATGCTATGCCATCTTAAATTTCTTCTTCTGTCAATTAATCAGAGCAAAAACTAGTTAATATCGATCATGATATTTATTAAAATCGACAGTTTTTCGTTATTCCGTTGTATCTGTTCTGTTCGTTATTGTGTTTGATGTTCACGAATCATTGGCTTATTAGGATGGGAAGTTGCCGTCGTTTCACCAGCCGCTGGTGTACAATAGAACCGAAAAATCAAGAAAATTACACAAAAATCTCTAATATAATTCCCCCTTTTGGCGAAATATTACCAAATTCAGGAAGGACCTTTTTTCCATGCCCAAAAACATACACAAAAGTTTGGTTCAATTCTATACATAACTTCATACACATTTCGATGGTACAATATTGAAAATTGCACAAAAATCGCTATTACAGCGCCCCCTTCTTGCAACATTTTTCCAAATTCAGGCAGGACCTTTTTGTTATGGCCAAAAACATACACAAAAAATCTGGTTCAATTCTATGCATAACTTCATACACTTTCCGATGGTTAAAAAAAATCAAAATGCCACAAAAATGGCACAAAAATCGCTATTACAGCGCCTCCCTTCCGGCGGAATTTTCCAAATTAATGGAGAAGCTGCTTGTAGTATAGCCAAAAACTTAAGAAAATTTTTGGTTCAATTCTATGCATAACTTCATACATTTTTTGATAACAGACATACGGTAAGTCAGCCGGACAGACAGACATTTTTATAAACATAGTTTTTGGGATATCTGACCTTTAAAACGTGTAAATCCGTCAAAAACCGGAAGTAAAAAAAATTCGATTACAGTACTTTCTTCTATTGAAGATAGAAGAAAGTAAAAAGTTATCATCAAATTCTATTTCACACATACACACACACAGAAAAACAAAATCAGCAGAAATCGATCATAATGTTGCACTTTCCCTTAATAATCGAAACATAGTGATAGGACAATTTTATTTGGACAGAAATCCTTTTGCAATATTAATTTTTTCTCCTGCTACAAACATTTTAAAACAATTTGATGAAGTAATATATTTTAATAACCCCTAAATAGCCTTTACCTTAACGACAATTTAACCAGATAAAAAATAGGGTAATGGTTGTTGAAAACCTGCATGACTAGCAGTAGACTAATTATGAATAATAACCGTTATCCGAAAGGTATACACTTGCCAACCTTCCACAAGAGTACAGATAAAATAGACCAAAAATTTATTAAAATACAACTGCTTTCCAGTCACAAAAATTTAGAAAAACCATTGTTTTGGCACTAGAAATAAAGTTTCGATGAGTCCCAGAAAATAAAGTTATTTTACCTTGTTTTTTTGGGTGTAAAAGGGGGGGAATTTACCTCTGGGAGGGGGAAAGAATCAACTTTTTCAAGTAGGTCGAAAGAGGGTATCATTTATTATGTATTTCTTAATTCTGAATCGAATGACAGCATTCGCAAGTCGACACGATCGGTTTTTTTTTTTTTTTTTTTTTTTTTTTTTTTTTAAATACAAAATTAGGCAGATTTTATGAATTTGAAGTCGATTCTAATAGTTTATGCATGTAAAATAGATACAGTGACAACTGATTGCCATTCATGGAAATTTGGGAAGAATATCGGTTTGACACTAGAAATGAAGATGCGATGAGTCCCCCCAAAATAAAGTTGTTTTAACTTGTTTTTTTTGCGGGGGGGGGGGGGAAGGGGGCCATTTTAACTCAGGACGGGAGAATTAATATTTTTCAATTAGGTCAAGCGGGGTATCGTTAATTACATATTTTTTAATTCTGAATCGAATGACTCAATCCGCAAGTCGATACAATCATTCGTTAGAAAGTTAGGCAGATTTTATTAATACAAAGTCATAAATGGTTTTATGAATACAAAATTATGAATATACGTATATTGACAGTATTAATTACCTTGAAGTATATTCAGATGATTATTGCTACTTTGAATAATCTATTTTGATTATTGCTATTGCCTATTTTGATTATTGCTATTTTGAAGACATTTAATAAAATTGAGCGCATTTGATATGATAAAAAGAACATGTTTTGAACTAAAACTAATGTGACAAACCTGTGCTCAATAATAAAGTAAAATTTTCCACTTTGCATTAATAAAACCTACTATAAATTTGTAATGAATAATCGTACAGGCTTTCGGAGAGTGACATTCGAATCAGAATTGAAAAATGCAGAACAAACGACACCCTAATTTACCTAATTAAAAAATGTTGAACTCTCCCCTCTGCGTTAAAATGAACTCTTTTTGCCCCCACAAAAAAAGAAAAAAAAAATACGGTAAAACAATTTTATTTTATAAGGACTCATCGCTTCTTCTCGAATCTCTCTAGTGCCATAGCGATGTTCTCCCCAAATGTTTGAGAATGGCCATCAGTTGTTACTATAAAAACCAATTTTACTTGCGTAAAGTATAATTTTTACCTTTATATGTGTAAAATTTGACGTAACTTTGTAAAAAAAATGATCGTATCAACTTGCAAATGGTGTCATTCGATTCAGAATTAAAAAATACATAATAAACGAGACCCCACTTAACCTACTTAAAAAAAATAGTTTTGAACTCCCTACCTCAATTAAAAATTCTCTCCTTTTTGCCCTCCAAAACATAGCAAAACAACTTTATTTTTGGGGGAATCATCGGATCTTTATTTCTAGTGCAAAAACAATGTTTTTCCCAAATTTTGGTGAATAGCCTCCAGTTGTTTATAACCCCCCCTCCCCTATTTTAACTGTATTACTATTATTTCGTAAAATTTGGATTAATTTTATCCAGATCAAACACGTTTGGACAAAAAATTAATTTAATGTACCCATTATGTATCTAATTTCGTATTTCCACGTGGAGTTTAATTTATTTTGTTTATTAAATACATTTTCCCGCTCAAAACACCACGTTTAACACTAATCCATCTTTTACAGAAGAATAGTATGAAGGCGAAAAGTATGTGAAGGTTATTTTTATTCAATTTCCAAAAAAGAATGTATTACCATTTATATGTATAAAAAATAGTCTCGTTACAATGAATATCAGTTTAACGAATTTTTCGATTTAATGAATATAATTTGTAATGTTAATAAAAGTTCTATTATCCTATTTCATTACAAAAATATTCACTTCAACGAATTTTCCAGTATAGCGAATTTAATCAGTGCTCTCTAGAGATTCTTTGTAATGCGATTTTACTGTATGTATTTTTAAAGTATGTCCGCGCATAAACCTTGAACCGGATGCTCCGATTATTTATCTACCGTTTTCTTTGCTGAATAATTCTTGGTTTGCTGGTGGTACCGTTTCAAATCATTATGATCTAAAAGTGATATGGTTGTCTGTCTGACTGTTTTGTTGTGCTGTTTTGACATTATAGGATTTAATTTTCATAAATATTGACCAGTTATAAACTTTACAACATACTTATAACTACTTAAAAGGTGACACAAACATATAACAATATTATTTAATACAACTCTGAGATCTTTCGAACACACACGCGTTCATTTTCAAAGTGAAAAAATGACTGACTAAATAGAAAACAAATTTAAAAACAAAAGATCTCAGGGTTGTATTAAATAATATTTTTACATGTTTGTGTCACCTTTTAAGCAGTTATAAGTAGTTGTAAAGTTTATATTAATGACAAGGTGAAAATTCTTTCACGACATTAATTTTTTAATACAGTATTTTGACTCTATTGACCAGTTGTCGAGAATTTCGAGAATGTTGTTAGGTATACAGCTAAGGTGCATGAGGTTTGTGATTTTTAAATAGTCGTCACATCATACATATTTTTTCATGGGGGCATGTCAAAAATTTCAATACACTATCGTCTACTATGCATCAAAATGATGCTATATTGGCAACAATGAGATTTAAAAGAAATGTGGAATTGGGTCTTCAGCGGCTCGGCTCACCATTCTATCCATTTCGATCCGGATTTGCGTCGGTTTGTATTATCGTTAATTGTTTCCCATTTCTTTATATTTCTGTTGTCATTTGAAGGAAGAATTCAAAAATTTTTATGCTAAAAGCATTTCGAATACACATATTTTCTTTCTCAAATCAAGTAACTTTGGGATAATATATGTTTTATATGCCGTAAGTTTACATCGCGGTGATCTCGTTTTTTATGTTTAAATTCAAGTGATTATACCGTAAAAAAATGTATGAAAGAATGTTAAACGAAGCATTCAAGAGCATTTTCTGTCATTCCACTCTAATTCCAACTTTGGTTTAAATAAGGATTTAAAGGGAATTAAATCTAATTTCGATTTAAATGGAATTTCGGTGTATTCTAATTTGAAACAGAATTAATTCAGTTGCATTAAATATTTAGCACTAAATGCAACATAAAAACCGGATATCTTAAGTGTGATAAAACGGATATCGGAAAACTATAATTGAAGAGTCCATAAACAACATTAAAAGAAAGAAAGGGTATTAAAAATTACATGATCAAGAATAACTATGATTTTTTAAAACTAACAAAGAAGTAAACCATTTTTTCTATAATTTCAAAACATGTAATAAATATAATTATTATTTTTATTTTTAAATATTAAATCGCTAGACTTATAACTGAAATATTATTAGTTTAGTTCCCTGGTTATATTTATAAAATAAAATATATTGTTAATTTTTAAAAGAAAGTATAAACTTTTTCATTTCCTGTAAAATTAACATATTTGTGCGGTTTTACCTGACCGGTTGGTTATGACTTTTTAACAATAATAATATACTGATAAAAGTGAGATGAGCAAAGCAAATATTTAAAATGATATTATGGTACAAGGATAAATGTTATTTAATTATTGCAAAATTACTTTAAATTCAGTTGGAAATTCTGGGTTTATGAAGCAACTAATTATAAGGTATCCTGTTTCACCCTACATAAATTGATGAAACCAATAAACTGAAAGTGTATTCCATGAATATTTTAAATGAAATATATTGTGTTTTTATTTTGAAGTTTTTTCGTTCTATCATGTTTAAATTTGATTTCATTCATATCCGGAAAAAAATTATATACATTTTTTTTGTATAAAATTTATGACTACTAGTCATAACACCAGATTGCACAGTGATGCATACATGAATTTATTAAAATTTAGCCTTTAGCCTTTTCAGGGGCAAAGCACTTCAATTGCAAAATTGTTGAAATGAATTAATGACACAGGAATTTACAAACAAATTTATTTGGAAATGAGAAAAAGCTATATTTTAGATACATAATAACCGGAAAAATTAATACCTAAAATTCTTGTGCCATTGTAGCATCTGGGAATTAAAATTAAGTACTAGTTTCATAAATATACCACCGACCTTGTAAGGGTACATTCATTCACATTACATTCAGTTCCTGACAACTGCTGTAGTTAAGAAGGAATATATTTATTGTACAAGCGTAGAAGTTTGCTACAAACTAATTAAAATAGTTTTTCTTAAAATTTCTGGCATCAAAATGTAAATACAAAGAATAAGAAACATACCTCCAAAAGAAAAATTCGTGCAGTGTAGTGTTAATTTATAAGATAACGAAGAATTTGAGTAATACTACTTGTATAATTAAATAAAGTTTACTTTTTTTATTGGTTTTGAAATATTTTATTTTTATAGTCTTTTATTTATTTTAGTTGTAAAATTATTTATTTATTTTAATTTTAAGCTAAATTGTACGCGCACATCTGGGCAATTAAAATACCACGCAAATAAGCTTAGCTCTTTTCGCTGCAAGTTAGCAGCAAAACTTTTTTCGTTGATAATTTACTGTAACAAGGATGATAATTACGTAAATGTTAACGGCAAAAATATACTGCCATCCAAATTGACCGCCAATATTTCTATAATTTTCTGAGTTTTCTTTACAGTAGATAATCCTGTTATAGTTTATTACCTTGTACTAAATGAAGGGCCATTCTACACAAAATGAGCAAAAATTTTAAAAAGGTTGTGGCCACATAGTAACCGATTTTAATAAAATTTGGTACACAGGTTAAATTCATATTCAAATAGAGCATTACAGAACGTCTTGACGAAAAATAAGATATTTTAGAAGTTCTGGGCATTTAAAAAACTTGTGACATAGAATGGCATGTGTAATCGTTCAAAGTTGCAAGGTTGAAGTTTCATATCTTAAAAAGTCCTTCCGGCCAGTGCCGGGAGGAAGAGGTAGCTTTCATATTCCTTATTTTTAAAAAGCCAACTTATATTATTCAAACACACGAAGCTCAATTAAGTGGAAACCGAATGTAGGAGATTCAATACTAATTTTTATCAATACTAAATCATTATGAATGAGAATTTCGCGAAATTAGTCAGCTTTATCCAAGCTGCTTTTATTTAAAGTCACTTATATTTGGCTGCCAAATTCGACGATTTCTTAAAGTGCCTGCCATTTTAAGACAACATGGTAGATGAGGCTAACCAGTGAACTTGGTCGAGACCTTAGTAATTGCTGTGCACATGCTCACTCATATCGGAATCGGTTGATATATACGAGTGCTGTCGCAGGCAAAAAATCAGATTTTTCAAAATGTCACCCACTTTAGAAATTGAAACTGCTATATCTGAGCCATTTTTTAAGACAAAGACAAACAAAAAATGCTCCTGAATCCTTATATCAAGGTCAAATACTTAAGAAAGAAACCTTTTCAATTTTTAATTTTTTTGCACCTCACTTTAAACATAATTTTTTTTAATTTAATGGCCGCCATTTTGAAACAAGATGGCTGATGAAGCTGGACAGCGAACTTGGTCGAGATATTGATGTATACTATCCACATGCCTTTTTCCATCGAAATAGGCGAATACGTGTGGTATCGCGTGACAAATACAAGATCGTTTCAAAGTGTTAGCCATGATAGAAATTCAAAGTGCTATAATTCAACCACTTTTTAAGATATAAACAAAAGAACAAATTTTCAGAAACAAAAACTGCTCCAGAATCTTTGTATCAAGCCTAACACATAAAATAAAATATTTTTCATTTTGCAATTTTTTAATACCTCATTTTAAATTTTAAATTACATTTTTTATAAAAAATGGCAACCCTTTTGAAACAAGATGGCGAATGAAGCTGGCCAACGAACTCGATCGAGACATTGGTATGTACTATGTACAGACCAAGTTACATTCAAATCGGTTCATAAATACGCCTGTTATCGCGTGACAAAAATCAGGTCATTTTAAAATGTCAGCCACAATAGAAATTCAAAATGTTATAACTCAGCCATTTTTTTTAGATGTAGACGAAACAAAACCTGTTCCGGAATCTTTGTATTAAGGTCAAACACATAAAAAAAAAATCTTTTTCATTTTCTAATTTTTTGGTATCTCATTTAAAATTTAATTTTTTTTTAATTATTTTAAATGGCCACCATTTTGAAACAAGATGGCGAATGAAGCTGGTCAACGAACTCGGTTGAGTTATTTGTATGTACTATGTACACACCAAGGTACATCCAAATCGGTTCATAAATACATCTGTTATCACGTGGCAAAAATCAGGACGTTTCAAAATGTCAGCCACGGTCGAAATTCAAAATGCTATAACTCAGCCATTTTTTAAGATATAGACGAAACAAAAACTGCTCCCAAATTCTTTTATCAGGGTCAAACACATAAGAAAAAAATATTTTTTCAATTTTCAATTTTTAGCTACCACATTTCAAATTTAAATTTTTCTTAAAATTTTAAATGGCCGCCATTTTTAAACAAGATGGCGGATGAAGCTGGCCAACGAACTCGTTCGAGACGTTGGTCTGTACTATGTATAAACGAAGTTGCATCCAAATCGGTTCATAAATACGCCTCTTATCGCGTGACAAATTTCAGGACGTTTCAAAATGTCAGCTTCGCTAGAATTTCAAAATGCTATAACTCAGTCATTTTTTAAGATATAGACGACACAAAAACTGCTACGGAGTCTTTGTATAAAGGTCAAATACATAAGAGAAAAATATTTTTCCATTTTCAATTTTTTGGTACCACATTTCAAATTTTTAAATTTTTAAAATTTTTTAAATGGCCGCCATTTTGAAACAAAATGGCGGATGAAGCTGACCAACGAACTCGGTCGAGACATTGGTATGTACTATGTACACACCGAATTACATCCAAATCGGTTCATAAATACGAGAGTTACAGTGTGACATATGTCAGATATATATATATATATATATATATATATATATATATATATATATATATATATATATTGATATATATATATATATATATATATATCAATTTTGAACGGAGGGTGGTTTCGGGGTCTGGGGGTCATGATCGATGAAAATATACCAAAATTTTTTGAAATCGCTTTCCTCCGAACGGCTGCAATAGGTAGCTTTTTGTAAAGAAAGCTACCTAAAACTATTTAACATAAATTAAATCTTTTTACAGTTTTGAAACCGCTGGAAAATTATCTTCATATATATTTAGTAATAATAATTTGGTAACGCCATGAATTATTCTAAATTAGTTGTAAAAATTGAAAATTCGTCAACTTCGAGAAAATTAAAAACGTTATAAAAATCAAAGAAATTCAAAAACATCTGTGAAATTGATGCTTGGTGTAGTGTTACATATTGAGATTAAATTGCTGAAGTTTGCAAGTTGCTATTTTTTTTCCCCTTCATCTTAAAAATAGCTTTGAAAAAAAGTTGCAAAATCCCGATTTTTTATATCTTTAAAAAATTAAATAAAGGAAAAGTCAGACAATAATATTATTGAATAATCGTAAAGATCGATAAGCTCGTGACATGTGTAAAAAAGTTCAAGATTGCCTTCTGATTCATAACATAAGAAAATTGGGTTTAATATTTATTACATTACATTTCAAATTTGTGCGGTTTTTTACAACCTTGCGAACGATTTTAAGAAAAAATATATTTAGTGCTGCCATCTACATTGGTTCAGGATTAAATTATATTTTTTGTTCAACTCAATCATCTTTTTTACTGTAATTTAAAATATTCTTCAAGCAAAAATAAACTGAAAGGAATAATAAAAAAATCATTCTATATTTAAAATACAAACTTTTATCTATAATGTCAAATAATTTTAAAGCTGTAAGATCGTTCCTTCATGCTCAAACAAGTAATAGAAACATTTTATTTTTCAATCGAAAATTTTTGATATTTATTTCTTTTTCTCATTATGAAAAAAGTAAAAGCACAATTACTAACTTACGAAAATTTGATACTTATTATTCATTCTTAATTATAAATAATTGTTAATATAACCTTTCCATTCCTAACTCTAGTAATCAAAATTGAAATTTTAAGTATGTAAACAAAACCACGATTTTTCATGAACTTTTAATGTAAATTTTAACACTAAAAAAAAAAAAAAAAAAAAAAAAAAAAAAAAAAAAAAAAAAAAAAACCTGAAATCTATTATTTTACAGTTACTTATTAATTAATATGATCTACGTATTTGCTGATTTTCATTAAAATCTGTGACATGTCATCCACAGCTGATTTGCTCATTTTGTATAGAATGACCGTGAAGTGAAAGTTACGTTAATTCTTCTTCTCTTGTTAGTGATCCTAGAAATAAATATTTTAACCTTTTATCGGGTAATGAGAATATACTTTTCACTTAATTTTTATTGAAAACTGATCGATTCGCGCCTGAATTTTTAGTAAAAAATACATATTTTTTATAATGGACGTGATGAATAAGTCGCTTTTATTTTCAAATCAATTTGTTTGTAGACTCTGATGACAGTGAATCTTTCCTATATTTATACTACAGAATTGACTTGCCCGATGACGGGTTAAAAGGAGGATTAAATATAAATGACTCGCACACGCACACATACACTAAATTAAAAATTTTATTATGACTAGTTTTAAAATGACTTTAACAGAAATGCTTAAAATATGCATGAAAGTTAATTTTTTCTATACATTTAAAAATCTTGAGAATACTGCACAATATATTATGTAAATAAGTTTATGTAGAGATATTCTTTGAAAAAGTTAGCCAAAGTTATCTGAATATAAATCAATGTTTAACTAAATCAATATTCTAAAGACAAAAGAAGCTTCTTTTTATAAAAGTAAAATTGGAAAATGTGAAAACTTTAAAAGCTCGATAAAATAATATTGGAAGAAACTGTAACAAACAATGGAATAGTTACTCAATCAGGATTTTGTATAAAATATTAGAAATTTTTTGAAAAGCGAAAAATCTTCCAAAAGCGATGGATTTCATTTATAGTATATATTTTTTGTTTAACTTGGTCTTTCAAAAATTTAATTTTATTTCACGCTGAAATCAACATATTTCCCAAAAATATAGTTCATAGTTTTATGGACTTAAAATTTATTAAATTCTCTTGTTTATTATATATATTCAATGTAAATTCATTTCTGTAAATATCAGTGAGTTAAAGTACAAACCAAATTTTGAAGCACGGTTCTCGCTGACATTTTACGAACGTTAGAAATTTGGCTAAACAGAAATAAAAAACATTCGTTAAGAAAAAAAAATAGCAAAATCGTTGTGAAACATTGAAAATGCAATCTTTAACCGCCCAATGTAACCCTCTCTTTTTCAATACGTTCTAAAATATCCTAAGTTTTTGTAAAAAACTAAACTAAATTTAATTATCCTCTATAGTAACTAAAAAATTAACTATATTCTAAATGGCTTGTGCACTCAAGAAAAAAAAATCTGATTTAACTCAATAAAATGTTATGAAATAAAATTTCCAATCACAGTTAACTCAGGATTGTAAAATATCACATTCAATTAATTTAAAAAAATTCAAAATGTAAACAACAAAATGTGTCAAAAACTTGTTTAGTGTTGCATCAGTCGTTTAGTAATGTAAATAAGTAAACTGAAAATTTATACTGACACTACACACACACACAAAAAGATGAGCAAACAAAGATAACTCGCCTTAAGATAAGTCTAATCATCTGTTTACTCTCCAAGTTACTCTCCACGTTTTGTCGTGAGCAACGAGAACCCTGCCTGGAAGTCGATTTTTTTTCGCAATAATCTTTTTTTTCATAAATGCTGTTAGCATTTTATATCGTAATGTGTGTATGTATTGTCTTTCGTTATTTACCATAATAATATAATAAGTAGTAAAATATCAGCCGCCAATCTATTTCCATAACTTTCAGAAAAAAAGATACATTAGCAAATAGCCGTAAGATTTACCGTCTAATCGTATGTGATCGTAGCAAAATATGCGAAGACTAAAAAAATATGTAGCCAGATTATTGGTAACAGAATGGTGATCAAAGTTCGGAGTTTAAATTCAAAAGATATATATTGGTTATTGATTAAAAGGTGGATAAAATAAAAATATAAAATGGGAAAGGAATTATTTGTATCAGTTATAGAGTAAAATTTGGATGGAGTACAGGGCTACTCACTGCAGAGGGTTCTGAAGAAAGTTCTTTTTCTACGAGAATTAAACTCGCAATAATTCATGTGATGCGCCAATTTTCTTGTACAAAAATTCACCAGCAAATGTATTTGACAAAGAAGGTCTCTAACGCGTATACTCAGAAAAATATGAAAAAAATACAGAATGTTCTTCTGATGACAATATATATGTTTATAAAAAAATTCCGGCGGAAACGCGATAGATCGTCCGTAAGAAAATAATGAAAATTTCGTTTTCTAGGCGATTTATGCTGATTGGCGACACAATGAAATAAAAAAAAATAAGCTTTTATGATACAGTTTAAGAAAAAAAAATTCACATTGAACTTGTTGAAGGAAGTTTTATTTAAATAAATACACTTTTATAACTACGGATTTGTCATATACATTTATATGTATATATAATGAAATTTAACGAGCGTTTAACGACTGTTTAGAACAAAATTTAAATCAATTAAAATGGCTTCAAATTTAAAATGAAGGTCCAATTCTGAGCACTGTCAATTTTGACTTGCATATTGTTAGTGTCAGAGACAACAAGCATATTGTTGCCCTGGAAACAACGACATATTCAATATCGAAATGTATATGGAGAGTTTACTCAATCCTGTAGTTATTTTAAAAATACATTTAAAAATCTTATCCAGCCAGTGAAACTGTGCAAAATTAAATAAATTCACCAACGTGCAAATGTATCTATTCTGTAAAGTTTTAGAAAAAATAATAAACTATTTCATTGTTTAAGTTTAAATTCATTAAGTGCTACGTCTTTAAACACTTAAACCCTTCGGGATCGGCGGCTTTTACACAATTTTTATTCAGTTAGCACCACTTTTTAAAAAGAAGATATCTTTACTTAAAACCCCTTAATCGTCGCGCCTGATACGTGTGGAATACTTTTTCAAAATTCAGATTCTTTGATTGCCACCACTTTTATCAAGTTGAAATATTCTCTTCATTTAATGGCAGATAAAATGCCGAGAGAATAAAGCCAATTGCATTATTTAAAAAAAAACTGGTGGGAACAAAACAATCTGAATAAAAGAAAAGAAGCCTACACCGCCTGTAACAGTCACGGGCGCGACGATTAAGGGATTAATTAATCACGAAAATGCTCTAATTAAAGAAAGCAAATATTACTTTTATTTTTTACTGGTGCCGGAAACAAATTCTGTATGCTCTTTTCGAAGGCGCATATATGAACCACGGTCTCGAAAGGGTTAACTAGAAATTACCAAATGCATTAAAATTGTTTGCATTTTGTCGAGGAAAGGTATAGCTCGCCAAATCGCGTAGACCATTCGTCTTTTCGCGCATAATATTCAAAAGTATTTTATTTTTTTACAGCCTTTCTATTGGAACTCCGCTGCTAAATTTGACTGATCCTTTATTACATACGTAAGTTGATTCATTGGCATTTTTTTTCAAAATATTCTGAGTATGCGCTTTAAGGAGACTTCCCTTGTGAGTAGTTATGGAATAAAGCAGGGGAGACCGGGGCATATTTTCCAACTTTTTATAATTTTATTTTTGTATTTTTTATTTTTATCTATTTTGAGATCTACAGGATATCATTGTATTCCCTAGACCTTTTTGTACAAACTGGTATAATTATTTTCAAAAAATTAAATATACCTTTTCACAAAAAATGGTTAAGTCTAATCATGTTACGTTGGAAAATGTGCCCCGTATGCTGGGCAAGTTTTCCAGCCTACTAAAAATGTTCAGGTGCAAATATTCCAACTATAATTTAAATGGTAAAACACAGGTAATAAATCTTGCGTATTAATTAATAAGTATTTTTTATTGTGAACTAAATTCCCAGTAATATAAAAAAAATAATAGTTTTAATGCATTTTACTTCTCAAAACGGACGTCCAAACAGCTTCGTGGCCGGGACTCAATTTTGTTTTTTCTCTCCACTTTTATCTGATTCCTTTTACAGTTTCCCCTTTTTTAGCTGAATCTTTTTAGGTGCGTTCGTAATTATATAAATACATAGCACCTATAATCGTCGTTCATTCCGTCTGTCCGTCTGTCCGTCCGTCCGCATATAACAGAGCAAAAACTACCCAACCGAATGGTCTGAAATTCTAAATATATGATTGTTGCAAAATTTTGTCGAACCATTTCAAATTTTGTGAAAATCGGACGTATAGTTTCATTGCAGGGGCATTCAAAAGTTTTTCTTTACATTACGGCCAATGGTAAAAATTATTGCAAGTGAATTTTAATGATGTTACAGCCTTCCGAATTGTCTGAAATTTTAAATATATAATTTTTGCAAACTTTAGTCGTGTCATTTTAAATTTTATGAAAATCGGATGTACAGTTTAATTACAGGGACAGTCAAAACTTTTCCGTTACATAACGGCCAATGAGAAAAAATTATTGCAAGTGTATTTTAATGATGTTACAGCCAACCGAATGGTCTGAAATTTTAAATATATAATTGTTGCAAAGTTTTGTCGAGCCATTTCAATTTTTTTGAAAATCGGATGTATAATTTAATTACAGGGACAGTCAAAAGTTTTCCGTTACATTACGGGGGGGTGGGATAAATACATTGAGAGTGCATTTTAATGATGTTACAGACTATGCACTTATGAAGGGCAAAAAAATTATACATTCAGTACAATATGGGGTGCAAAAAATAATTATAAAACTAGTTATAGTACGAACGCACCTTATTTGTCATGTTTGACGAGCAATTTCCTACTTGTTTATAATCGTATCTGTTTTATTTTGTCATGAACTGCCCTCTGCAAATTTTGAACTGTATAATCTTAGCGAAAAAGAACAATTTCAAGTTTTATCGATAAAATAAATGATATTATGTAGTTCAAGGGAAAAATATCAGGCATTAATTTTAATAGAAAAAGCATAATTGAAAACCCGAAAGAACGTACGGTACTCTCTAGAAAAAGTCGAATCATGGCCATAACTCTAGTTAGGTGCGTTCGTAGTTATATAAATACGTAGCATCTTTAGTCGTCGTTTAGTACGTCTGTCTGTCTGTCCGTCCGCATATAACAGTGCAAAAACTACCAAACCGAATGGTCTGAAATTTTAAACATATAATTGTTGCAATATTTTGTCGAGCGATTTCAAATTTTATGAAAATCGGATGTATAGTTTAATTACAGGGACAGTCAAAAGTTTTCCGTTACAGTACGGCCAATGGGAAAAAATTGTCTCAAGTTAATTTTAATAATGGTACTGCCTTTCGAACGGAAGGAAATTGATATACACTTATTGCTAAAATATACATTCAGTACAATATGCGGTGCAAAAAATATTCACAAAACTAGCTATAGTACAAACGCACCTCATTTGCCACATTTGACGTGCAATTTCCAACTTGTTTTAGGTGCGTTCGTAATTATATAAATACGTAGCACCTATAGACGTCGTTCAGTCCGTCTGTCCGTCCGTCCGCATATAACAGAGCAAAAAGTACCCAACCGAATGGTCTGAAATTTTAAATATATGATTGTTGCAAAATTTTGTCGAACCATTTAAAATTTTATGAAAATCGGATGTATATTTTAATTACAGGGACAGTCAAAAGCTTTTCTTTACATTACGGCCAATGGGAAAAATTATTGCAAGTGCATTTTAATGATGTTGCAGCCTTCCGAATGGTCTGAAATTTTAAATATATAATTGTTGCAAAATTTTGTTGAGCCATTTCAAATTTTATGAAAATCGGATGTATAGTTGAATTACAGGGACAGTCAAAAGTTTTTCGTTACATTACGGGAATGGGAAAAAAATTATTGCAAGTGCATTTTAATGATGTTACAGACTATGCACTTATGAAGTGCAAACAATATACATTCAGTACAATATGGGGTACAAAAATAATTATAAAACTAGTTATAGTACGAACGCACCTCATTTGCCACGTTTGACGAGCAATTTCCAACTTGTTTTATTTTCTGTTGATTTTTAACAGGAAAACCAGTCAGTATAATACTTCCTATTTTTCTTTCCACGCCGTATTTGCCTCCTAAGTGCAGCCTTCGCAAAAGGCCTAACTTTTTCTGGTGTAGGCGAAGTTTGTTTGGATGTAGAAGACGGAACGCCTTCTTCATAAGCAATAGGTTAAAGTTTGAGTAGGAATAGCTTCTTTGGATCAGTAAATTTTGTTTTTCTCGGAGTCAGGGTTGTCAGTTTGGCCGGTTTATTCAGAAATTCTGAGTCGAAACCGGAAATTTCAGGAAGAATAATTTTCACTATATGTAATCGCAAGAGGTTGTCATTAAATAAAACAATAATTACCGCTTGATGTATCTGGTGTGAATTCAAAATTTCTGAATTAGAAAAGACTCCATATGGGCAACACTGTTCATAGCTGGGGACGAGAAAGTCACCCAGAGACCTCTGAAGTTTGTAACGTGTTTTATGTTAATCCTACATGTTCACAAAGAGAAACGCGAATTATGGTATTATTATTATTATTATTATTATTATTATTATTTAATTAACGGCGGGAATTTGGCAACTAGGCAATTCGCCATAACAAGGGCAGAACTGATGGCCATTTGTTTTAGAAGCACCCGAAGAGCGGCCGTCGCTGCTCGAGTTGATCTCGTAATTTAGAACCTTGATCAGGTGACGAGATCTTCTCCTGACTACGCACCTACAGAGGTATAATTCATAGGGAACTTGGAGGACTTTTGCACCCACAATGCGCCATCAGCATACATGGCAGATTTTTAGCTGGCGTCGAGTCTCGAATGCGCGACCTTTCGGCTACGAGTCCGGTGCTCTGCCAACTGAGCTTCATGATTTAATGTTATAAATCATAAATTGTAATATCTATGTAGCTTTTGTGAAAAATGAGATTATTTACATGAAATTATACAGTAAAAATCTGGCAATGTTTTTTGAAAATATGACGCCCGTATTATAATTTTTGAAAGTATTTTCCAGATTTAAGTTTTTAAGTTTTTTATTTATTAAGACAATTTTTTTCCGAATCTTCAACCATTCCAGGGGCAAGTAGTTGTGTTTCTGTAATGTAGAATTCGCATCAAAAATGTCGAAATTTTTAATTGGAAAATAAGTAAACGCAATTTTACAGCCTTAGAAAACTTTTTTTTTTAAATCTGGCACAAATCTTGATTAAAATTAGGTGGTATAAAATACATCCCACTGCCCTTCAATGGATTAAAATAGTTCCTCTACGGCTTCTAATATTACAGAAAACTAAAATTTCGAAACCTTTCAAAGTATTGTGGATGTATAGTTTTGCAATTTCTCTACGGCTTATAATTTAACGGAAATGTAAATGTTCGGAACCTTTAAAATTACTGTCGTTGTAGACTTTTACATGGTATTATTAGTTTTAAATTTATCCCGATTACATCCTGCTGTATTTACAATGTAATTTAAATTTAAATATGTTTCTCCATAGTCTGAGGAAATTCACTGTCGTTATGCACATAAAATCCAACTTCACGACAACGTCCTATCGATAATACGTAAGTTTCTTACAAATCATATTTAAAAGCACATTTCACTTTTTGAGAAAGAACATGTATTATAGAAATACAAGGAAGGATCTACTTATAGCACCGTGGTCAAAATTCAATTCTCACCAGCGTGACAATGTCAGTCATTTGAATTTTTGAGTTTTTTTTTAATGTTTTCTAACATTGTATACTTATAGAAAATGTTACCTTTCACAAGATGCAAACTCTTATGTATCATTTTAAACAGAATGTTAGAACCATTAAAAGATATTTTAAAGAGACACAGTGTAAGTTAACAACATAGGTCATTTTAAAGAGAAAGTTAGGAAACCTAAAAATTTCCAAAAGTGTCCATAAAATTCAAATGGCCGCATTTTGAAACAAGATGGCGGACGAAGCTGGCCAACGAACTCGGTCGTGACATTAGTATGTACTATGCATATGAAAAATTGTATTTAAATCGGTTCAAAAATTCGAGAGTTACAGCATGACAAAATTCAGATATAAATATATATAATAAGTCAGCATTTCAACGGAGGGTGGTTTGGACATCTGGGTGTCATAATCGGCGAAAATACAGCAAAATTTCCGGAAGTGTTTTCCTTCGGACGGCTGCAATACGTAGCTTTTTACATTTTGTAATGAAAACTACCTAAAAGGTGTCCACAATTTTGGTCACCACTGTACATATTTTTAAATCTAACATATTCGGAAGTGAATTAAAAATCTATTTCCAAATTCCTTCTTTATATACAAAAACTAAATTAAGCTAAATAAAAGAGTAAACAAAATATTAGTAAAGTATGATTTGTAACTTTCTAGTTTCACAGATTTGTTTGTAAATGCACTTCTTCCTTATAATGACACACTTCATGCAATTAGTGGCGTATTTAACAAGGTGATTTTATATAAAAAAATTACATTTTAGGGTTCTCATTAAAGTTGCATGTAAACGCACTATTGTACTAAGGACTTTCCACAGTTTTATAAATGACTTTTATCTTGTATCTCGCACCTTTTTGAGGTTAGAACACCAAAACTGCAGTTTACGGCTGGGAGGCGCTACAAGGTACTTTATCGTGTTACGATTACCCGATTTACTGTATTGCAGTATTAAAAGAAATCCGTGAAGAAACGGAAAATGTACTGGAAGCAAAGTTGCTATTTTCCAAATTTGCTATTTTTTCACAAAATTTTTCATTTATTTTTTCTTAAAATTCATATAAAAAAACACAAATAAATGTTCTAAAATTATTTGCAGGTGTATACATATAACGAAAATTGGAATCCTGCCGTGTTAAAGACAACGACATTGACGATATGATGAATTGGAAGTTGTATCAGTCGACGAGTGAAGGTCATTGAATACATTTTTCCTTGAAAGTTTCACCAGAAATAATTGAGACAAAACGTAATATCAACTCAGCATTTTATTTAAACATATTTCGGCGGCGCAGTTTCCACCAAGAATATTAGCTATTGCTTCATAGTAGTAATTTAGGGATGAACAAAGTTGTAGATAATCGAATACGTGGACGGTAACCAGGGGGTGGTACAAAAAACGGAAATAAGACTAAAATCTGCTGAAACACAGCGAGCATCGACTTTTTGTGCTTCAAGTGTAGTAATACAAATATGACGTAGGTCGCGCTCTAAACCTATTAATAATTAAGAATACCACGCGATGGAAATAGTGCTGACAGAGCGAGTGTATGAATTTGACGGTAAAAAGGATTACCCCGGAATACGCGCGGGAAAATAAAATGGTAGTTAAAAGAACATTCTAAAAGAAAAATGGAACATTTAATTTAAGAATACTAAAAGCGTAATATTTAAGTAATTTAGACAAGTGAGACATTAAATTAAAGGGAATTTAATAGATTTAACGATAGATATTATTTAAGAATAAGGATGTAGCGAATATAAAGTAGTAATTTAAAATTAGATAAGGAAATCGCGCAGTTAGATCTAATACTGTAGCATACATATAATAAAAAATTATTCAAAATATATTTGAAATACCTTCAAAATACATTAAAAATCCAAAACGCTGTCATCTACCAAATGTTATTATTTTTCTTAGCGCTTATTCAGAAATCGAATTATATGAAAATCACAGCAAATACGAATTATACTCTTTTTTATATAAAATCAATATGTTAGGCAAAAAAAATCATGTTAGACATAGAACAGAGACAAAAACTTGCTTTTCTGGATGCCCAACTTAACAGAAATATAACTAAACAGAATCTTAATCGCACAGTTTTTAGGAAGACTTACAGATCTAATGCAACTATCCCTTTTGATTGCAGTTTACCTATAAGTTACAAATTAGCACCATTTAATTTAATTATTGTATAAAAAGAGCATTTGAGGTTTGCTCAAGCTATCTTCTAAAAGGACCAGATTCAATTAGAACTAGTATGTTGTGGCCATCACAAAACTTTCTTCTATATAAATCACGTCAATTAAATCATTTAAATAGTACAAGAAATTACACGAATTTAGCACCAATTCATATCAAAGTATATCTGAATTTGAAGTTTGATGAAAATTCGTGCATTAGTTCTTGAGATAGAGCTACAGCGGGAATTCTGAAAAATGTAGCATAGCAGCGCCACCTGTTGAGCGATTTACACTAAAAATAAACAGCACTAAATGATATCAAGGTATACCTGAATCTGAAGTTTGTTGAAAATCTAAGCGTTAGTTCTTGAGATAAAGCTATTGCGGAAATCGCAAAAATACAGCATAGCAGCGCTACCTGTTGAGCGATTTACACCAAAAATTAAACAGCACTAATTTACACGTCAATTCATGTCAAGGACTAACTAAATCTGAAGTTTGATGAAAATCCGTGCAATAGTTCTTGAGATACAGCTCTTGCGAAAATCGTGAAAATGCAGCACAGCAGCGCCACCTGTTGGGCGATTTACACCAAAAATTAAACAGCACTAATTTATATCAAGGACTAACGAAATCTGAAGTTTGATGAAAATTCGTGCATTTTTTCTTGAGTTAGAACTATTGCGATAATCATGAATAATGCATCATAGCAGCGCCACCTATTAGGCGATTTTCACAAAAAACTAATCAGCACCAAACTATATTCTGTACTAACTGAATCTGAAGTTTTATGAAAATCCGTGCAGTAGTTCTTGAGATATAGCTATTGCAGAAATAGTGAAAAATGCCGCATAGCAGCGCCACCTGTTGGGCGATTTTCACCAAAAACTAATCAGGTCTAGTTCATATCGAGGTATAACTAAATAATAAGTTTTGTGAAATTCTGTGCATTAGTTCTTGAGATAGAGCGCCCACAAAATTTTTGTCACATACAGACTCACAGACAGAGTGACAGAGTGACTGAGTGACAGAGTGACAGACAGACATTTTCTAAAAACCATCAAATCGTGTTCTGGGCATTCTAAAAAGTGTAAATCCGTCGAAAACCGGAAGTCGAAAATTTTCACGAATCCAATACTTTCTTCTTGTAAAGATAGAAGAAAGTAAAAATGGCAATAGAATATGCAATTCTACCCCGTTTTGTTGAAAAAAAAAGCAGAAATAAGTTTGAAATGAAAGATTATGGAATTCGAAGCGCAGATCTAGACAAAAGATTCCGATTTTGTTCCAAGACTTTTTGAAAATATTAGGCGTACCGTTTTTAAATGTGATGTAAAACTAACCGCAGAAATCTCCCCAAAGTTAAGAGATCTGTTAAATACGAAAACGGATCTTGTCTAAGCAATCAATAGACCAGGAGTATACATTATGCCTTTCTAAAAATATAGTGAAGATTTTATTTATCTAGGTATGGCAATGAGAAAATTTCGTGATAGAATTAAAGAACATGAAGTAGATCTCAGATTAAATAGACCCCGTACTGCGTTATCAATATTAGCTCAAACTCAACCTATAAAAGTAGATTTTAATAAACCCAAGATTATCTTTCGCACAACTTATTACAAGGAAGCCATTATAAGATAATCTATTGAAATAGTTGCTAATAAAGGTATAGCTTGTAACGATGCACTATCATACGATATCCATGGAGTTTGGAAAGAATTTATGCATAATATATGAAAGTTAGTTTTCTTAGACATTTGAATATCTTTATCTGGAATCTTATCTGCTGCACAACCCTTAAATTGGCGATTCTCGAATTAGCGCAAAGAAAAATAACAACATTTAAATAACCACTGATGACGGCCGTGTGATGGCTGAAGAACGTTTTGAATTTTTAATTGTTTTTAATGTATTTTTAAGATACTTCTAATGCATTTTAAATAATTTTATACTATATGTATGCACCTGCAAGTATTTTTAGTACATTTATTTGTTTTGTTTTTTTAATATGAAATTTAATATTTAAATCAAGGTGAATTTAGCACTAGAATTTTAATTTTTATTTAATCTATTTTGTTAATTCCCGTTTTCAAGATGGATATTTTCTGCTATTTAAAACGGACAATTTCTATTTCCTACTCGGCCTAGAATGAATTAAACATGTTTTTAGCATTAGCATTTTCAGTATTTACAGCGAGAAAGATATTCGTTCTAACTATGTTAATAATGATCCTTATAAAAACATTTTTCTCCTTGTTTATACAAATCAATTAAACCCCAGATTTGACTTGTGGATTTAAATATTTCTCAATTTGGAAAGTGGATACTTGTTCTCTAAAACAATCAATAAATACACAGTTTTGAAGCAGTCTCTAAAGATGATATTCACGAAATTAATGAGAGTATATAAAATTTCATTTATTCATTTTTGTAAAAGAATTTTGTAAAATTCCTTGTACCAACAATTTATCATTAACAAAGATTTATTCATGAATACATAATTTGATTTTGAGAAGAATGCATTTTATAGATGAGAAATTTTGAGTTCTTGTTATTATAAAAGATTCAATCTTTTCTTTAAATTAAATGCTCTTTTCCATTGCCGTTCTGTAATTAAATACGAGTTTCTAGATATTAAATAATTGTTTTATACAGTCGTTACTTAAAAATCATTATTATGTATCATGCATTGTACTAAATGTGTTCAAAGGAAACAGAAAATGCTATAAGTATTTTCTTCTAGGAAATATGTGTCAGTTATAGTGATGTTAATTCAGATTTTGAACATGTTAAATAAAATTATGCACTATTATTTGCTCTGCATAGGAATTCAGATTAATTAATTAGTACAGATTGAATAAGATTTAGTTATGAGTACATTTCTTTGTGGCATTTAGATTAAACACATATAAAATATGAGTCAAAATTCTTGCAGTAAGATAATATATCTAAACTGTAATGAAAAAGAAATATACACTGTAAAAAAATATGTTAATATACTAAAGTTTTTCTAAGAAACTGGGATTTCTAGAACTTTTTATGTAACGGCAACAACAAAAATTCCTGTAACAGCGTCTGTTAATGGAATTTTTCTTGTTGTCGTTACATAAAAGTTCTAGGAATCCCAGTTTCCTAGAAAAACTTTAGCAAATTTACAGATTTTTTTTTACAGTGTACTAGAATCTTATTTATAAATTAAAAAATCGTTTGTCAAAACGATAAAAACAAAATACTATTTAAATTTTAAATAATTTTGATTATTTAACTGATTCACTTACTTTAAAATTTTTTAGTAATAACGGTTAATAAACCGTTTAAATACTGAATTCAATACAGATAACTAATTCTTGAAATTATAATTCCAAGACAAAAGTAAACAATTAAAGTTTAATCACATCACGTCACTAGTTTTCAGTTAAATATTTTGTAAACTCAAAGAATGTCTTATTAAAGAAATTTCCTTAAGACATTAATACAATAAGTACCGTTAGTATAAGCAGTTCCTGCAATTGCAAAGCGTAGAAATTTATTAACAGGAATTCTTATAGGCAGCCCTGTATGTAATTGACACAATTTATGCACACCGCATAATATATTCAGTTAAACTTGAAATAATTAAGTTTAACGCAACTGAAAACGCACTTCCTGCAATTTCTTCTCAGTGACATATGTATGTGAATTATTTTTGTGTAGTTCTGAAAAAGAATTCTAAATATTACCTGCTCTATTTTCTACATGCAAAATGTTAACGTACAATCGTGGAAAAGGAAAAGGAAATACCTTCCACGAAATCTGCAACAAATTATTGTACAAAAAGCCAGTGATACCAAACGATTGGAAATAATGTCTACTTTTAAATTATATATATAAATTTGCGTGGGGGGCCATCTACATATCAAAATGTACCCTAACTTTGATTTTTCAATATCAACACCCAATTTGGACATCATAAATAAATTCTACACCCTCCAATTAGCTTAACTCGAAATTTTCATGATATCCGTACGATTAGTTTAAGAGAAATTAGTTATTTTAAAATGAGTCTGTTTTAGTGGTTGTATCTAAACTGAAGTTATAGGTACTCGATAGTTTAAATGTTACAGAATGACTATGTCACTTCTATTAATGCATTATTTCTTGCCAATATGAGCATTTCCCTCGCTTAATATGTTTCGACTATTGCCAACCCAAATGTTTCAATAAAAGGTGTAAAATATATATATTTTTTTCAAATTATGCTTTTCAACACATCATAGACGGTCTCTTAAACCGACATTTTGACGTTTTTAAATCATTATTCGAAAATTACTTGGAAGAAAAAATTTGAAACTGAGAATTCGCATAAAGCAGGACATAATAAATATAAATCAAACAAACGAAATATAGGTTGCAATTTTTTCGAATATTAATTTTTTAATTTATAATTCATATTATAAAAATTTTAAAATTGCAAATTCAATGTATTTATGTTTCGGTTTTTTAGTATTATAACCACACAAAAATGTATCACATTAGAATTATAATTTTAGGAGATATTAATAAAAATATGAAAATGTAATTTAACATTAGAAGCTCGAAATTTTGAATGTTTATATTTCAGAAACATATCATCCAAATAACATGAAATTTTGTTTCTAGGCATAGTTTGAACCGAACATTTAAAATATATTGTCAAAATTGGGTGTTGTCATTGAAAAAACAAAGTTTGTTCTCGTTTTGTGTTGTAGATGGTCCCGGTCGCTTAAGCAAATTTTGTATACATAATTTATAGGTAGAGTTTATTTCCAATCGTTTGGTACCAGCAACTTTCTTTAATTATAATTAGTTGCAGAGGTAGTACGGGGTGTTTACATTTTCCCACGATCGTACACCTCAGTAATGTATGTGAATTTCCTAAAATGTACTTCAAAAAATTACAGCCTACAGACTGTCATGGAGTAATGCTCTATTGTATGTCCTTGTTCTTTTTTTTCCCTTAGCAAAAAATGACATAGAATTACCATAAAAAAGAACCCATAAAAAAACCATAAGTGAAATCTTATGGCTTTTTGCCTAAGGTAAAAAATATCCTATAGAAAACCACAGAAACAATGGCATGGAAATGGTACTGTATGGTAATTTTTATGGTACTGTATGGTAAATGTCTAAGGAGCTTTTGGGATGACATTTGTATGGTAATTTTTATGACACTGTATGGTAAATGTCTAAGGAGCTTTTGGGATGGCATTTGTATGGTAATTTTTATGACACTGTATGGTAAATGTCTAAGGAGCTTTTGGGATGGCATTTGTATGGTAATTTTTATGGCACTGTACGGTAAACGTTTAAGGAGTTTTAGGGATGAAATGCTATGGCATTTGTATGGGGTTTCTTAATGAAATCTTATGGAATTGGGTCACAATCTATGGTGTTTTTAAAGCGAAATCTTATGGCATTTATATAGTAACCTATGGTGTTTTAGAATAAAATCATATGGTATTGATAATTATCAAATAAAAAGGGAGCAATATAGGAGGGAGTGTGGAAGTAATTAGTTAGTACGCAATTAATACTTTAAATAATGTCTCATTTATGAAATTCAAAGTAAAATTAAGAGAGTTACACTCAAGAAAACGGTAAAAAACAACCAGGAACTTTTGAAGCAAATTCTTTTACATCCTTTTTTATTTTTTTGTAAATTTCACTTTAAATATTATTCAAGGGTACATTATATGCATTATGGGATACATTTATCACAAAAAAATTAAAAAACAATTTTATTTAAAAAAAAGGAATTTTTTGTAATATTTTAGATGTTATGGAGAACTTTTCAAAATGTCCCATGCACATTCAATATCAACGAAAATCCCCAATATTTTTATAGAAGTTTGATTTATACATATAAGTAAAACTGCGCATCAAATTTTATATATTTGAATATAAAGGTCAGAAAAAAATATTTTCTGAATTTTTTTAAATTTTGAGCATTTTTGCACCATATTTCTACAATTAATTTTCCTTAACTTGTACAATTATATTTATTTTCAAAAAAACATGCACAGTTTTATGACATATATAATGACAAATAGCTATAAAAAATTTGAAAGCAATTGGAGGAAAAATTATGCTCATGGAACATTCTGAATTAATAATATCGACAAAATTTTTATACTGAGAAAAATTAATTTTAAGGTCTAATGAGGACGCAAATATTAAAATATACCTTCTAATTGACTAAATTCACATATAACCAGAGTTTCAATAAGTTTATTCAATAATTCCATCAAATTAATGTGTTTATACAATTTAAATTTATGTTTTGAGAAAAATAAAGAACATAAGACATCATTTGTTGACGACAAAATTCGTAGCGTTACAAAGAATTTTTCGAACTGTTCTATGTACATTTTATAGCAATTAAAATCACCAATATTTTTAATGCAAGTTTGATTTATACATATAAATGAAACTGTGCAGCAAATTTCATCTATTTTAATATACAAGTTTTTTTTTTTAAAACTTAGTTTTATGAAATTTTCAGGATTTCTGCAATTAGCTGCTTTTAACTTTTGAAATTATATTTAGTTTAAAAAAACATGCACAGTTTTATGAAATATATAAAGACAAACAGCCATAGAAATTTTCAAAGGAATGAGAGAAAAAATTATGCACAGAGCATTTTGAAATAATCGATACCATTGAAATTTATTAAAAAAATGAATTTTAAAATTTAGTACATGCACAAACATTAAAATACACCTTGTAATCAACTAAATTCAAATATGCCATAGCTTCAATAACTTTATTAAATAATAATTTCATCAAATAAATGTGTTTAATTTAAATTTATGTTTTGAGCAATATAAGAAATCGTTCATTGACGGCAACGATCACATAAACATATAAGTACATATATATATATATATATGTACTTATATGTTTATACATATAAGTGTTTACATATGTATACATGCTTACACATATGTTTATACTTATATGTTATACACACACAAATACACATATATATACACATGTATATGTGTATATATAACACTGGCACCCAGTTAACTGAAAAGTACCAAAAATTGTTGCCAAAAAGAGGCGGTAACGGTTATCAGATGTGTAAAATATTTAAAAACAGCTGCCTAGCACTCCGCTCGGTACTTTTCCGTTATACGGACACTGGCAAAATATATGCTAACACACCAATTATTTCAACCTTGATCACGAAAAGGATTTTTATTGTAAACCATGCGATGTACTGTCATAGTTCGTAATATATGCTATCATATACCACATACATATATACACATCATATACCATACACCATAATACATATATTCGTATAGACATACCATAGTTCGTAAAAGTATATAATTTTCAAATGTTATATTTTTAAAAGGCTCATGGCACAGATATCATATATATTGGCACGATTTTTTTCCAACACCAATTTAGCGAAAAAATTGTTACCATATCAAGCAAAATAACGACACTTTGGTGTTAGTTAAATAACCGGTGCATATATGACATTTGTGCTAGGTGTTGGGTGGTTTTTCTCTTCTTCTAATTTTACACTCCCCTTTTAATTTACTCAAATAATTTTCACCAATGGCATTAACTTGACCTCATATTTTTAAACAAGGTGTGAGCAGTTTACCACAAAATAGATGTTGTTACCAAAGAAAAGAAATTAAAAAAAATAAGCAAATATGCTTCGCGAAATATCACTTTAGTAAATTGAAATTTAGAGCAATTACCAACAAACAAAAATAGAATAGCGAGGAAATACATAAATTAACTTTAAGTATATTAAAATGTTACCATTAGAAATTGCAAGATTAAACCTTAATTCTTTAACAGTAACAACACCCTCAACCATTCACAACTTATGAAGAGAATACCACCAACACTACTGGATTTGAAAACATAAGACATTGATAATAAAAAAAGGAAAAGTAAAATTTGATTACCACAGAGCCTGAAAGGTGAAAGGCAAACTCTTAAGTCTGCACCAATTTTAAACAATATGTTTTAATAATTTAAAAGGATGGAATAATAAAATTATGACTGCACTTTATATTCTCAAATCCAGGGGCCAAATAATCGTATAGTGTCATTAGCATTGAAAACTATAAAATCTGATGAATTTCACTTCTGACAAAGTTCTTTCTTAAGCCACTCATTTATGTATCAAAATTTGTATTAATTATTCCAGTGGCTACCTAGATTTCAGTATTTATAATTTTTTTTTGAAACAATTTTTACTCTTTTCAGAAGTTAATTACTTATATATAATACTTTATTTTTTTTCCTTTTTTTTAAATCACTCAGGGAACACATGTGCGACTGAATTTCCATCTAAAATGGATCTTGTTACCATATTACCTAACTCCTTAATTTAAAGAACTTAAGAATCAACATGAGTACAACCAGAAAAGTAAGTTAATAAGAGGGGTAATACACATTAAAATTAATCCACACAACACTCATAAAATGAAAGGGAAATGCATAGTAAGCATAAAAGCCATTAATCAAAAAAAAAAAGGTAACAAAACCCTCAATTCATTTCGCACAGTATTCTTCACTTAATACATGATCTAAATAATAGTTCATAGTTTTAAAATTTTAAGATACTTTTTGTATTAATTTTACTTATCACTGCTATAAAACTTCTTCCCTTTTAAAGATTATATTAGTTAAACAGAAGAAAGAGAAACAAAGCAGATTATTACATTTAACATAATTTATTAAGTATTAGATCTTATTAAAACTTTACTATAACTTTAAATCAATATATTGTAATGGTACTTTAGTGTGTAAATAGCAATTATAAATTTAGATAACATATCTCATCATAATTTAGTTCACAAAAATTTCGAGAACTCACTACTAATTCTCATGGGATTCTCCATTCAGTAAAATGATATTAATATATATTTCAGTACTTATTAATTGCACATTATTTACATTTCTTGCAATTGTCAACTTTCAATATATAAAAGTACTAATGCAAAAATTACTTACATGATAGATCGCTAAACAGGAGTTGTATTGGCATCATGATTTTTACATTCTTCACTGTCATCCCATGGTTGGCAGTCCTCTTAAGGGTACGAAATTCAACGCTTGAAAGTTGGAGGTACATAATTTCACACTGTTAGTTGCACTATTATAATTTTCGGATCATTGGAACTCTTGGGATGAGAAAAGATAGAGTCCAAAAATATCTCCTGACGATTGATCTCTCCACTCTCTAGTCCAGCGTACGTTGATGATTACGCAAACACTTCCTTTTTATTTATTGCTGGTGACCCCACTATACACTAGTAATTTTTTTTCGGTGTAAACTCAACCGGTCCTCAGAAAGACACGATGACTTGAAAGAAGCAAGTGTTCGGCATTCGTTCGCGCAACTTTTCTTCAATAGAAAGCCATACTAACACGATGTTATACACAAGAGACTCCAAACTGTTGCATGTCTTCGGACAGGCTCACTGTATTACTGATTGTACTCATTACTTTTCTCCATCAGAAAATAGTTCGCACAGCGTATTACTTAATTCTTAGGGACTACGTTTCACAGGATAAACAAGAGAAAAATGCCCTCTCTCTTTCGCAGCTAGACACATTCTGCACTCTCATCCTTTCCTTTCATTTCAAAATTAACAAGAACTATCCACTGGACAGGGGGAGGGTTAAAAGAAAGCCTCCTTTCCCCCTACCCCCACTCACTAAGAGAAAAATATCACATCTTTTCTCTCGAAAACTCCTGCCTTAACTAACCTTTTCCCCGTATCGTGAAATAAAATTTCACACGTGCATTACTACTTGCTGACGTCAGACGCTCCTATTCGCTAACCTGGTAGGGTTCAACCACTTATCTAAAAGGGGGTGTAATCCACTTTCCACCTT
Organism: Maratus speciosus; assembly: GCA_963932465.1. Lineage (NCBI taxonomy): Eukaryota > Metazoa > Arthropoda > Arachnida > Araneae > Salticidae > Maratus > Maratus speciosus. The sequence continues at coordinate 248,039,279 of OZ010792.1, forward strand.
ATACACTTTTTCTAATGGGCCACCCATCTTTAAACGCCAAGCAAACTATCTTTTCTCACGGCAGTATCCCATAAAAATTTCCAAAATTGTCTGTATGACAATAGCTTTAAAATTGCACCAAGCATTTTACTTAAAAGGCTCATAAAATTTTATATACATGATTGGCCACCCAAGCAGGCTTTTAGGCTGTGATGATAAGCAACACAAAATTGTGGGAAAATGCATCCGTAGAGTTTTTCCCGCGCTCACTTTATACTAATAAAAGGAGTTTGCCATGTTCACGGGTGCACCTGTTAGATTTCCGTTCCCTCGATTGGTACTTAGAAACACTTTTCTCTCTTTTTCTTCTTTTTTTTTTTTTTTTTTTTTTTTTTTACTCTGCCCCAAAACATGAAACAAATACGCAGAACAACATTGTACTTTAAGGGTTCTAACAAGGATATAGGGGGTGTATATACATACAATTTGATAATATTTAGGTACTGGAATATTTTTAAATATACTGTAACACAGGCTCACTTTACTATTAACAATGTTTTTTCTTTTATTTTTCAAATGTTTCAATTCAAGTGATTTTCATTTTGCACCAACTATTATGCTTGGCGACAATGGATTCCGTATAACAGAAAAATGACCTTCGCTCTTCCAAATTGGACTACAGTCAACAGTATTGTTAAAAAAAATAAAAATAAAAATAAAAATAAAAACACTGAAAATCGTTTGAAATTTTGAAAAACAGAATAAAAAAAAAGTCTTAGCTTTCAGTTGCACAAGGGCAAAGGGAAAAAAAATTCAGTTGAATGGGAAGGGGGAGTATCTATCTGTCGCAGGATAAAGCCATGAAATTCATTAATCGGTTGACAAGAAAAATCTCAAAATTTATCAGTCGGTCACAAAGAAAAAAAAAGCCTGCCTTGTGCGACTGAAAACATTTGTTACCAAAAAGAGCAGCAAGAGTTGTTGGATGTGCAAAATATTTAAAAAGGGCTGCTGTATGCTAAGCCCTGTCAAAATAACCTACAGTCAACACTATTGTTAAAAATCACAGAAAATCGCCTGCAACTTTTCAAAAAAACTTATTTTTCAGTAATAAATCAGGTGTTATCAAAACACATAGTCTAACGTTATGCAGACGCTCAGCAGTTTTTATGCAAGCAAAGCAAACATACTATGAACTATTATTTTTACGCAATCAATGTGATTGGTAAAGTTATCATATGAATTGAATATTTCCAACTGAGCGAAAAAATGCCCTGGGCAGCATTTGTTTGCAATCCAAGGATCTGGGTTCAATTCATGACCTGGGCATTTTTTCGCTTAGTTGGAAATATTCAATTCGTATGATAACTTTACCAATCAGTTTGATTGTGTTAAAATAATAGTCCATCTACGTATCCATTGTTTATATGGAGTTCCATACCTGCGGTTTAGTCTGTTGAGCTGTCTACATGACAGACCAGATGTTACTACCAATAAAGTTTTCTGAGCGAAATATGCTGGCTGGTTGTCAGCCCAGTTAGCTTAAATGGTACAACATTGGTCTTGTAAGCCAAGGATCTGGGTTTGATTCCCAGCCTGGCCATTTTTTCATTCGTTTGGAAATATTCAATTCATATGACAAACATACTATGACTAGAGGTTCGATTATGTCTGTCTAAGCAGAACTTGATTCCAGAAACACTCGAAACACGCACAATTTACAACTTTCAAGGGCGAGATTTATTTACAGTCAAAGCAGGACTGACCCGCTGGCCTCCTGCTCTTTATCCGAGGCTAATGAAAAAGACAGGCTACCACAGTGCATCCCCAAGTGTATTTTTTTAAAGACCGCTAGAGTGACGTAATGCTCTTTTATTACGCTTGCATTGGTGTATTCGAACATCGCGTGACTCCAGCGGGCTGAACCCTTTGCTTTCCATATGCAACGTGATCCTTTCTATAATAAAAAATATTTTTTTGAATAAAAGTACATAAAAGTTGCCATGATCGCAATGAATTCTTAGTACTTTTATGTTAGGCAGGCGATAATCTCGCCAATGGCATTTTATAACTTGCCAGATTTTTCGTGTGGTAAATTAAACCAATGCATTTGATATTGAAATTAAATATCATGGTTTATGAAATTTATAACTTTCTTCTCTTTTTTTTAAGAAATAAGTGAAAGTGATGAATTTTAAATGTTTCAGTCTTTAAGTTATGTATTTTAAATAAAATTAGTGAAAGGATTATATTTTAAATGATACTAATGAAATACGAAAAAATGCGATGGTAACAATGTTTGGCACTTTATTACCTGCATTTGGCTAACATAAAAAAAACTTCTTGAAGACTTCTTGATTTCTCGATCAGAATCTTCCGATTTGGCGAAGGATTGAGCACTGAGCAAGTAAATTAAATTATGAATAAAAGTAGCATGATACAATGCTTAGCATACATTAAGGGAGACTAGTTTAAATATATTTTACAAGCTAAAACTCAATTAAAATCTGAAAATTAAAAATTTGTTAATTAATAAATAAACAAACAAATTTTAAGTTTTCAAAGTGCTACTGCACGCATTTATTTTAAAATAAAATTCACAGAAATATATATAAATAAACATTGGAATGAAATGAATAAAAATAAGAAAAAAATTAATTATTAACAGAAAATAGTGGTGTTTAAACATAGGTATTTTTTCTAGAAAAAAACAGGCTGCAAATAACTGATATATTTACGTGCAGCCACTGGGCGCATCACTAACTCCAGGCTCATTTCAGATGCTTTGGGATAAGTTCGAAATTGGCCTCGCTGTCCACATCAGGGAGCAAACTTGGAACCTCCTGGTCGAACAGCCAGGCTTAGGAGATGCAGGAACAACAATACTGACACTCGACTCTGCTTTATATGTATATATAACACTGGCACCTGGTTAACTGAAAAGTACAAAAAATTGTTCAAATTGGAAAAAGTCAACAATATTGTTAAAAAAAAAAACACTGAAAATCACTTAAAATTTTGAAAAAAAAAATTAGCTTTCAGCTGCACAAGGGAGGGGGAGGGGCAAGGGAAAAGACAATAAAATTTTTTAGTTGAATTGCAAGGGGGAGGAATTGTGAATTTTATCTATCTGTCACAGGATAAAACCATGAAATTCATTAATCGGTTGCAAAGAAAAATCTCAAAATTTTTCAGTCGGTCACAAAGAAAAAAAGAAAAAAAAAAGAAAAAAAAGGCCTGCCTCGTGCGACTGGAAAAATTTGTTGCCAAAAAGAGCAGTAAGGGTTGTTGGATGTGCAAAATATTTAAAAAGGGTTGCCAGGTGCTAAGCCTTGCCAAAAGAGTCTACAGTCAACTATTTTTAGAAACAGTCACTATTTTTAAAAAGCACTAAAAACCGCTTTAAAGTTTGAAGAAAAAAATTGCACAAGAAACGGGGGGAGGGGGGGGGGCATTTTATAATAAAATATTTTTAAAGGGCTGCAGGGCACTGTGCCCTGCCAAATTAGTCAACATTATTGTAAAAAAAAAAGAAAAAAAAAACTGAAAACTGCTTAATTTTTTCTCTTTTAGCTTTCAGTTACACAAAGGAGGGAGGGGGGTGGGGAGGACAATGGAAAAAAACGATGTTTTCCAATCGGGGGGGGGGCAGGGGATTTGGGAATTTTGTAGAGTATACAGGAATTTTGTACTACTTAAGTATTCTTTTAAACATATCTATTCTAGATTATACACAACATTCTGGAATACATACTACAATATTTATTTAATGAAAGTGGAGCATGTATTACACACACATAAAGATGATCATTTATATATTATAAATTTCAATGGCTCTGAAAAAATTATATCTGTTATTAAAATGTTCGAAAAAAAACACGCACACACACACACTAATTTAGTTTTATGAATTTCTAAGCGATTACAGAATTTAGTGTGAATATCAACGTTGGATTTATTTGATTTTAATTTAAAACATTTTAAATCAGATATTATACATTTTAAAAACTTAAGAAGTTAGTTATTAATTAGCTTGCATTTATAAGTACTTAAAATTATATTTAAAAATTACATAAACATATTCAGATTACTAACCGTGAAATCTTTATTTTTACTAGCAGCTAGTGAATTCGCTGGCTTGTAGCTAGTAAACTCGCTCCGTGTAAACGACGCTTAAGATCGAATAGCAGACGAACTTAAAACAACTTCTACCTGTAATGTGATAGTTCAACTGAGCGAGCATCTTTGCACATGTGCAGCGCGTCACACCAAAGGCAGACTTGTACTTATATACTGCGCATGCACAATTGTAGATTTTTAATTTCAAATTACGGCTAATTCATAAAATATTTGAACAAACGAATGTATGATAACAAATCTGTGGCAATATATCTTTCATTTAAAAAAAGATTGGTGTAATTTAATGCAGTAGTTTATTCTCATGGATTGTCCAAAGAAAACACTTAGCGTTTTAGATATATAGATTTTCCAAATCTGTCCATATATAAATTATATTAACAATTTGTATGTTCACAAGGACATAATGAGATGTCTACATTAATATGAATAAAAATACTTTTGAATGGCCTATATTTAATTATTCCAAAGGTTTCCATATACTTGCAGAAAATCTCCATTTTTTGTATTAAAAGAAATCACATAACATAATAATAACATAAATAATCACACAAGATTTAAACGTTTTCCAGTAGGTAAATATATATGCATAATTCGTTTAATATTTTTCACAAAGTATTCAGTGTGTACAATGTAAAGCGTAAAATGATAATCTTTATTTTTAATTTTTAATTTTTATTTCTAAATGGGACATTTGATTTAACCCATTCGAGACGGGAGCCTTTTACGAAATTTTTAATCTTTTGTCACCGTTTTTTAAAAACAGAAATTTGTGTCTTCTTGAATCGAGAAGATGCGCTGATTAAATAAGGCAAATTTTACAGTAAAATTTTACTGGTGAGAAAAAACAAGGATTCGGAGCACTTCATGCGGCACTTATAAGGGTCGCTCGTCCCCAAGGTGTTAAGTGAAAAAAAAGCATAGATTTTGAGTTCTTAGCCTCTCCCACTTTTTAAATTTACAATTTCATTTATGGCAAAACGTAATATTTATTACACAATACCTTGACGTAAATTTGAAATACATTATTTTAAAAGTTGATTTAAATCAAAGTTTAAAAAGAAAACCCAGGTTGATTTAAATCTTGTTTAAAATCAAGCTGATCAAGCTTGATTAAAAATCAAGCTTTTTGATCAGGACAAAAGAGTGCTATTTGTGAAAGCAATGTGCTTATTTTTTTTAAATAAATCCCTGCCCAATGGCTTTTTTCCCCCATATTCAACACTATTACAACACGTTTCATAATGCACATTATTCAAACCTCACTGACACGTAGGATAAAACCGCTAAATTTATCAATCGGTTGTAAAGGAAAGTCTCAAAATTTATCAGCTGGTCACAAGAAAAAAAAAGGTCTGCCTCATGCAACTGAAAAAATTTGTTGCCAAAAAGAGCAGTAAGAATTGTTGGATGTGCAAAACATTTAAAAAGGGCTACCGGATGCTAAGTCCTGCCAAAATAACCTACAGTCAACAAACATTATTTTTAAAAAACACTGAAAATCGCTAGTAATTAAAAAAAAAAATAAATAAATATCTTATTTTTCAGTCGAACAAGGGAGGAGGGAATTGTGATTTTTTTTTTATCTGTCACAGGATGAAACCATGAAATTCATGAATTGGTTGCAATGAAAAATCTCAAAAATTGTCAGTTGGTTAGAAGAGGGGAAAAAAAAGCCTGCCCCATGCGACTGAAAAAAATTTGTCAAATGTGCAAAATATTTAAAAAGGGCTGCTAGGTGCTAATCCCTGCCAAAACAGCCCACAGTCAATGCTATTTTTAAAAAACAATGAAATTAGCTTGAAATTTTAAGGAAAAAAATTCTTAGCTTTTAGTTGTACAAGGGAGGGGGGTAAGAGGAAAAGACTTTTTTTTTAAGTCAAACGGGGGATTGTGATTTTTGCCTTCCTGTCACATGATGCAACCCCAAAATTCATCAATCAGTTGAGAAGAAAAATCTCAAAATTTATTAGTTGGTTGCATGAGAAGAGAGAGAGAGAGAGAGAGAGAGAGAGAGAGAGAGAGAAAGCCTCATGCGATTGAAATAATTTGTTGCCAATGAGAGCAGTAAGGGCTGTCAGGTGTGTAAAATATTTTAAAAGGGCATTATTTTCCTTAAAATGAACATTTTTATAAGTACTTCTAAATGAAGTTTTTATTCATTCATAACTTGAAAGTACCTTACAAAAAAATTCACATCCCCCTTCCGAAGGATTTGATAAATGTAGCAGCATCACTTATCTTAATACATTATCGTCACAAATAAATAAACATGGAAAGTAGCCAAATGAAAAAAATAAGTCTCTTACCATATGATTTTGTCATGAGGCTAAAATGCTCAGTCCTCTTTAAATAAACTTCCGTACAATCAACAGCATTAGCTTTCCGTTTCTTTATCAATGTTTCTTCGGGAGGCATACTACAAACTTTTCGAATTTCCAAAGCAGACAGCAGCTACAAACATAAATATAAAACACGACAAACATTATAAAAAACAAATTTTCTTTCACAATTTTTTTCTAAAACACATATTTATTAAAAACTTAATTTTTGTTCAATACACAATTTAAAACTTATATTTAATTAACCTTATTTTACTTTTGCATTTTATTGAAATAAATTGCTTCATTTAAAAGATTTAATTGCTTTTCTTAAAATAAAATTTAAACTTTAAAGCCTAGAATTATATTGCACTAATGAAGAAATCAGTTATCTACATGACATTTATCGATTCACCAAAAGAATTTCCTTTACATAGTGTTAACTCTAGGTCAATTTGGGCGAGCACAGTGCCTAGTGGCCCTTCTTTGACCTGTCCACTTTATATGCCCTGCAGCCAGGCTTGGCAAGTTTTTGACAGTGTGGCTGGCGGTTTTATCCAGTTTTAATGGTCATGTCAAAAACCCTTTTTTGACATAGTTTTTGACAGTGGCTATTAAAAACATAAAATTGAGTACAAAACTGTTTAAAATTGTTTTTACAAGAACATCAAATTTACAATTTCTCATAATTTTTAGTTTTAGGTACTTGAATAAACTTTTTGACAGTTTTAGACATTAAAAATCACATATCCTGTGTAAAACTCAAAACATGGTTTTGGTTTCAACAGTTGCTTAGAAAATAGAAAATAATTTAAAGTATTGTTGCATTAAAAATATGAATTAATCAAACTATGAAATATAGTTTAATTTTTAAAAATGAAATTACATGGTGAAAACACTTGTATAATTTATGTATAAAATTACATATAAATAATATACATCTTTATTTTTATATTGTTTTAATGTTAGTCCCATTAAGTGTTTTTACACAAACAAATGATTAAGGATTAAGGCTAGACTTACAGCTACAAACTTGAAATAATATTCTCAAATAAGAAAATGTTTTTAAAACTATTTTATAATGTATAAAAATAAAATGTAACATAAACAAATTGTTCGAAATAGTTAAACTGAAACTAAGATAATAAAATGAAGATATATATATTATGTGTAAATATTGAAATTAACAAATCATCTTAAGTTATTGATTTTAAACAGGGGTCGATGCAGGTTTTATTCTTGGGGCCCAATTTGTAATGAAAGTTGAAATCCAGTTACTCAAATTCTAACAAAAACTTCATTAAATTCCCTTGCTAAAGTTTTTTTTTCGTGACCTGGTTTTATTTACAAATTACACATTTTAAAAGTTTTTATGAAAAAGAATGTTATGTAGAGAACCTATTTTATTAAAAGGAATTTTGTGAAGGGGGCCATATTATTCAATTTATTTTTGTGAAGGGTCCCAATTTATTAAATAGATTTTTGTGAAAGGGCCCTAAATAGGCTCCAAATTTTGCCTGGATCGACCACTGTTAAAGAACATTTAATTATATTAATTTCATATTATAATTCATTTAAATTACTCAGAGAACATTTGTAATGAAATCGAGATGAATGTTTATGTACAAAAACGTTTTTAGAATAATTAAAAATAGGCCAGGAGGCGGCAGGCCACACAATCACCTCATATAGTTGGGAGTCTGAAATTCCTGAATTAGTTAGAACTCGATTTGCATATTAAAATACAACTGGTCTGCCAAGTCATATCTTGGCAGAAAAAACCTGCAAACCCAATTGGCAGGAAAAGAATGATAAACCTACGAGTCAACCACCAAAATCAGGTTTTCAGGTGTTTTCCACCAAGATATGACTTGGTAGACCAGTTGCATTTTAACATGCTAAACGAGTTCCGTATAATCCTGGAATTTCAGCCTCCAACTCGATGAGGTGATTGCCTGTGCTGTCACCTCCCGGCCTAAAATCTATGTAACTTATTGTCAGTCAGTAAATACTTTAGCTTTACACAAGCTTTTTTTTTGCATAAATTAGATTGCTAATTTTTTTTAATAACAAACTGAACATATAATTCATAGTAATACAGATATAAATTACTTTGAAAAATGCAATTAATAGTACAGTGGTGGTCAGAATTATAAGAACAATTGAAAATTGCACAGAAAAAATTTATTTCTGAACTAAATAAAGTGAAATTTATACATAAAATGCTTTTTTATGCTAGAAATCATTATAGAATGCAAAACATTGGAAAATGCAAAATATGAATGTTTTGCCAAAATTAACAAAATATGCCATTATAAAAACTGGACAAAATTATAAGGACAATGAATATTTTTGCCTGAAAAACACTAATAATTAATAATCTCTCCCTTCTTCTCAATCACTTTGATCATTCTTGACGTCATGGAATTTGACAGTTCCTTAAGAACTTTCTTAGAAATTTTTGACCAGGCTTTTTCGATGGAGGACATAAGTTCTTGCTTGTTTTCATATTGTACACCATTTTTGTATACTTCGTGTGCCAGAATACCCCACAGATTTTCCAGTGGATTCAGATCAAGGCTTCTGGCCGGCCAATGAAATAGTTTCACTAAATTAGCATCAAACCACGATTTTGAAGTTTGGGAAACATGTACTGAGGCATTATCCTGCTGGAAAAAATAGTCTCCACTCGTTATTAACGGTGCTTCAGGTAAAAGGTTATGGCCCAATACATCAACATAACTCTCAGAATTCATTCTACCCTGCACAAAATCTATTGGAGTAGTTCCACCAGTTGCGAAACCTCCCCAGACTACTATTGAGCCACCTCCAAATGCACGCTTTGAGAAAATTTCTTTTTCTCTACGGAGATCATACCAGAAGCAGCGAAAACCATCTGGTCCATCCAAATTAAACTTTTTCTCATCTGAAAAGACAAGATCATCCCACTTTTTGCCCATAGTAATGCATTTTTTGGCAAACTCCATTCTCAGTCTCTTATGAACTTTTGTAAGAGGCGGTCGTGACATATGTTTACCATATAGAACCTTTTTTTTTCTTTTTGTAAAACACGTCGAACAGTTCGAGCACTGCATTATAAGTTCAATCCACGTTTTATTTCTGTTGACGTTTGATTTTTGGAGCAAGCTCGCCTTATTATCATTCTTTTCTCCCCTACAGAAACAGAAGATGGTCTACTTGTATGTCTTTGCGGTCCATATTTACCAGGATTTTTAAGATAATTGTAAATAACCGTTCTTGATCTATTAAGTTTTGTCGCAATTTGGCGTACAGAAAGTCCTGAACTTTTAAATGCATCCACTTTCCCTTTCTCAAACTCCGAAAGCTTTGTACTTAGCGACATGACTGAAAAACAGAATATGACGATCCCAAACGCTTACTACGCATTTATATCGTCGCTGAGTTCCGTGTGCAGAGCAAAAAACATGCAAATTTTACTTTTTAGAACCACAAATACAATTGTTCTTATAATTTTGTCCATATCAGATGGCTGTATAAATTCATAATACATTTTATGAATATGCATTTTCCACATATTTCCATAAAAACTTATAAAAATATTCTTCATTTTTCTTTTAGTTTCCATCCATTAAATTTGCATAAGTTTCCGGCCAAATGTAGTCAAGTTTTGGCGATTTCCCCCCTGTCCTTATAATTTTGACCATCACTGTACTTTCAATATTTTTAGCTATTTTTCTGAACATGACAATTTACAAATAATTATAATTATGATATATAATTTTATTACAACTTGAATACAGTATAACTAAATAAAAATAATTTATATAGCACATAAATTATTATTTAATCAGTTTTTAGCTTGATTTAATATAAAATAATATTATTGAATGCTTAAAAAATATATACATAAGGTTTTTGATGCTTTTCGACAGTTTCCGACGGGTTTTTGACATGACATGTCAAAACGACAAAACCCAATTTTTTACGTCAAAAACCCAACATTGCCTGCAACCCTATTCAAACTACATATGTGCCCCTGATCCTTACTGCTCTTTTTGATATACCTTTTCTGTTAATGTCCTTAAAAAATATGTCAATCAACTGTAAGAAAAAAATATGAATTTGGTCAATTGGGCGAGGGAATAAAAATAACGAAATCTGAGGAATTGGCTGAGGAAGAGGGGGGATCTGAAATTTGTTACAACAGGGAGGGGAGGGGGTGAAAGAATTTTGTCAATCAAACACAAGGGAAAAAAATGAAATTCTCAGATCGAATTGTTGTAAAAAAAAATTTAAAAAATCAATCTGCCCATTCATCGTTTAAAAAATGTGCACAATTTTCAGTTGCATTCTGCGAATTTCACCAGTAAGTCGCAGGGACAAATCCATAAAATTTTAAGTGGTCATTTGTGAAAAGAAAAGAAAAATTGCAAAATTCATTGAATGGTCACAGGAAAATATCGTGAAATTCTTCGACTGTTTTCAGGAATATGTCACAAAATCCGCCAGTCATTCAAAAAAATATTATAAAATTCTACTGATAAAAGGGAACTCCAAATAAATCTAAGCTTTATGAACAGGACAAGAGTGCCATTTTGGAAAGCAATGCACCCCTATTTTATTAATCCCCGCCCGGCAGCCCATTTTTTCCATATTACAATTGTTTCATAATGCAATGCCCATTATTCAAACCTCACTGACACATATCCATGTACTGTATATCCATGATACTGACAGTTGATACAGGTTTTAAGCTGTATTTCTTTCTTTTTCTTCCACATGTCAAAAGGTTTTTAAAAATATGTCAATAAAGGTTAACGAAAAATGCAAACAGAAAAGTGAATTTTGAATATTTATGTAAATGTTAGTCAAGTAATACACTTAACATTAATTTGCAGCTTTAAATTTAAATTCTCAAAATTCCTAAAAATAGACCCCACCCCACCCTCTTCACCAAAGAAAAGGCTAAAATATGTTAGTAGTCATTTAACAAAAATGCTAAAGAAAACCTTGAGTAGACATTCATAATTGCAAAAGGAATAATAGTACAACCATTTACTAAACGTAATTAAACTACCTTCAACAAAGTAAATATAATATTATAAGTAAATATTAATTGCACTCTAATTTAACTTAGTTTTATGTAATGTAACGATGGAATTTTGCAATTAATTTTGCACTATCTGGTGTGTTAGAATAACACAAAATATGTACACAATTGTGTTTCCAATGATAGTACATCATTTTAATATTATCAGAACTTGATTTTAAATTAATACTTTTTTGCATTAGCCGGTAACGGGTGATAAACCGATAAATTGCCAATATTATTTAGGCTTCAGCGTTTGTAAATATTATGATATATTTTAAAATATAAAAAATATCTTTTGATGATATATATTAAATTTTGTACGAATTAGAAACTAAAACATATAGTAACATGAAAACTTACTAAAACACTATTCTGAATATCTTTTTTTTTTTTCAATTACAACATAACAAAATTGAAGATGATATCTAATTCAAAACAGAAAAAGATTTTACACCTGCTGGAATCGCAGGTTGTTTACAAACATTTTACAGATTTTACCATGCACCATGCTTTGGAATACCATACCATTTATGGTACAAGTAATTACCATATGATTTTACCATACATCATGCTGTGGAATACCATACAATTTATGGTACAAGCAATTACCATATGATTTGTACAAGAGTCATACATCATACTGTGATATACCATACAGTTTATGGTAAAAGCAATTATCATATGATGAAACCATACATCATGCTATGGAACACCATTGACTATATGGTAAATCTCATTACCCTATAATTTTACCATACACATTGCTATGGCATACCATATAATATATGGTAAATGTCATTACCCTATAATTTTACCATACACTTTGCTATGGAATACCATATAATATATGGTAAATGTCATTACCCTATAATTTTACCATACACTTTGCTATGGAAAACCATAGAAAGAAGAATGTTTACCATATGAATACAGTATGTTTACATATAATGCCATAAAAATGTTATGATTTTCCATATAAAACCATATGTTTCCATAAAAAATCCTATGTCATTTTTTGCTAATGGTTGTGTCCCTTGGACCTCAAAATGCAAAAAACGAAAACAAAATTTCACACCTTTTTTGTTATCATAATTGTAATATTTTTCTGACACTATATGTGTCAGAAAACAAACAAACAAACAAAAAACATTGTTAGAATTAACTCTGATCGCACCAAAAAACTAAGTCTTCTTATCTGTAACTTTGTATAACGTTTTTCTCCCATATTGCACACAAATTTTTCTTTCTTTCTAATTTAGATATGTTTATTTTATTACTATTTTTATTCTGCAAGTCATTAAAACGTATCAAGTGAGCTAATTAAAAATCTTTTTCTGAAATAATTGAATATCATTTCTTTAAATCTATAAACTTAGTTTTTCAAATATCCTTTTAAATTTGTGAAAAGAAATAGTTGAAATTCTCAAATACGACCTATATTCTTTGTCGTTCTCGTTTGTAAAGAGGAAATTCTATCCTTAATTGTATTCCAGTATAGCACTAAAGAATTAAAATAATTTAAAGGATAATCTCAGAACGATAATTAAACGCTCTTTGACTTGGTTCAAGAGAAAATAGAAGCCCTCAAAATTTACTTGATTACCAATTAATTATTTTCTCAATTTTATATCATGATTTTGCAAATTAAAAAAGAAAAATACTCTTTTCAGTAATGGCATTACTTTAAATTAATTAAACGAGTGAAACGTTTCAAAATTAAATTACCTTATTTTGTTCTAGGATATAATTATCTAGTTCTTCAATTACCTATTTTATAAAAAGTAGTTTATAATCTCGATGAAAATTATTAAAATATGTTTCTTAAGCGTTTTAATGAAAACGTTAATCTGTTGCATGAAATAAAATAAAAGAAATCCAAAATAAATCTCATTCTTTTATAAAGCACATTAAATGTATTTAAAATGAATAAATTATAACATTATAAATTGTTTCACCTTGTTTCTCTTTTAGTTACACATTGTATTCGATAACAAAGGAAATGTTCTTGAAATATCGTTTAAAGATGAGGTACAGATTTAAATTTCATTATTTAAAATATATCATGAGTATGCCAATTAGAAATTTGACTAGGTACAATTTTCTATTAATTAATTTTAATGAAATCCGCCTTAATTTATTCGCTGATAGTATTACTTAATTGTTAGGGTTCTGTTTTATGAAAAATTCTTATTCCGATGGAAATAACTTAAACTTAAGATGTCTTACCTTTTAAAATCTCCATCGCCAGTGCAAAAGTGAAGTGATTTCAAGTTATAACGTGTTAAATATTTATTGAAATTACATAAAACTTTGTAATATATTTAAGGCTTTATAAAATATGAAAATAGACATTTATAATATAATATAATAAAAAATACAGTTCAATTAATATCGCAAATTTTTTTCAGCTGGTATGTCACTATCCGCACGATAACGTATCTTCGAATAGGTGTATCAACATAAACTCATGCTAAAATTAAATTTAAACTCTACTCTATAGAATGAATTAATAGTACATAAATTCTTTGACACAAACTATTTAAAAAACTCAACTGAATTTGAAAGATGGAAAAGTAATTGAAAAAAATTAATTAATGATTAAAAAATAATAAAAATATTTATTTATCTCAATAATATTAATTAATTCTATAAAATATACGTTAGAGCTCATTTTAGCATAATTTTTATGTTTATATATCCATTGTAAATTAAGTTATCGTGCGGATTGTGAAATAGTACGTGAAAAAAAATTGTAATATTAACTAAACTGTATTTTTTATTACATTATAATGTAAGTTTTTTTTTATTTTTTTACATTTTATAAAGATTTAAATATGGCTTAAATATATTACAGATATTTCTGTCATGTCAATAAGAATTTAGAAATTCATGAGAACTTAAAATTACATCCCTTTTGCACTGTCGACGGAGATTTTAAAAGGTATGAGACTCCGTAATATAATTTATATATGAGAGAGAGATCATATATAAATAATGTTAAGTATTATTTTAAATAGAAATTCCATTTTACATTGATAATAAATTATGAATGTACGAATTAGGAATTCACAAATTATTACTTTTCAACCAATTATTTTAATTTTACCTAAAATTTAAAAATTAAGTAAAAGTTTTATTGATCATAACTCATAAAAATAAACATTCAAAACTATTATACACAGTGTTACCGGATTTGACCGACATATTCAGAGTGCTGATAGTAAGCAACAAGAGGATGAAAAATTACTGTAGAACATGGGGCTGCAAAACCACAAATTTAATCAAAAATACAGGGTATTCTATCCTAACCAAACTTTGGTTGACGGTAATAACTTACAAAAAACTGAAGTATATTAAAATGAAACTTTTAAAAGACATGATCCCCTTTGTTGTAGATATGATAACACTGAAAACAAGTTGGAAATTGCACGTGAAACGTGCCAAATGAGGTGCGTTTGTACTATAGCTAGTTTTATAAATATTTTTTGCACCGCATATTGTACTGAATGTATATTTTAGTGCACTTCAATAAGTGCATATCAGTTTCATTCTGTTCGAAATACTGTAACATCATTAAAAGGCACTTGAAATAATTTTTTCTCATTGGTCGTAATGTAACGGAAAACTTTTGACTGTCCCTGTAATTAAGCTATACGTCTGATGTTCATAAAATTTGAAATGACTCGACAAAATATTGCAACAATTATTATTAATATTTAAAATTTCAGACCATTCTGTTGGGTAACTCGGTTATATTTGCTCGGTTATATGTGGACGGATGGACTGACAGACGTACAGACAGACGGACTGAACGACTACTATAAGTGCTACGTATTTATATAATTACGATCTAGCACCTAATCAAGGTTAGAAGTTTCTATTATACGCGCCAGAAGTATGAATTAGACGTTGCGTGAACACCCTGTTTTTGCAGAGCTTTTTGTGATGTTATCACATTTCATAGAAAACAGTACGCATATTGTTACATTTTTATTGCATTTCTTTTATTTTTCGCAAAATTATTACCGTCAAGCCGACTTCAGTTAGTGTGAAACAGCCTGTATTTGTGACCAAATAAGTGGATCCCCTATAAGTCTACTGTTATGTGAATCACATATAATTGTCTTAGTTTTCCGTACACTGTAAAAAAAAATAATGCCAGTTTTCTGATAGGAATCGGAAAAATAGTTTCTTTGTGATGTTATTACATTTCATAGAAAACAAGACGCATATTGTTACATTTTTATTGCATTTCTTTTATTTTTCGCAAAATTATTACCGTCAAGCCGACTTCAGTTAGTGTGAAATAGCCTGTATTTGTGACCAAATAAATGGATCCCCTATAAGTCTACTCTTATGTGAATCACATATAATTGTCTTAGTTTCCGTACACTGTAAAAAAATAATGCCAATTTTCCGGTAGGAATCGGAAAAATAGTTGCCCTTATCGTACCGGAATAATTTCCAACCCAGTTCGGAATAAAATCCGTAAAATACCGTTTTACGGACTATTTCCTTATTTTTACGGATTTTATTCCGAGCTGGGTCGGAAATTATTCCGGTACGATAAGGGCAACTATTTCTCCGATTCCTAACGGAAGACTGGCATTATTTTTTTACAGTGTAGGAAACAGTAATTAGTAAATTACATAGCTATTTTAATTACTCATTTCTTCTAAAAAGAATCCATTTTCAATCATTATACATTCTTTCTTTTTGTATTTTCTTTTTAAATCTTAGTAAAAGGAAGATAAAAGATTGCAAATTATTTTAACAACCGTTACATCTATTGTCAATAAAAACATTTGATTTCCATGTGATATATTATTCATTAGATTAATTTATGCTATAATATTAATTTTGTATCTCATAAATAACGCATTCCTAGCATCCGCCAACATTATTTCACGCCGTATAAATCAACTGATAGCATTTCTTTTGTGTAATTCAAAATTACGTTAAGCATTAATCATAGATAACTTGTAATTTCCTGGCAAATTTATTTATTTATTAAATAAGATATAAATAACATCATCAATGTGCAAATAACATTTCTTATAATCAAAATAAAATTTTCTTTTAAGAAAACCATTTCATAAATCAAAACGAATAATTTCAGCTGTCAGTTGATTACAGATCGGGTTTTCTTACTCTCAATCTGAATGACTGAATGATTTACAGAAAATGTCATTATATTCTTTCATGAGATAATAATATAAATGTCATCAGATTTATTTTACTGAGGTTTTTCATTTTAAGCAAAATTGTGTCTTATTTTTTATATTTTTGGTGAAAGATTGGCGAATTTTATCTAATGTATGCCAATTCAACAAAATTCGAATACACGGCTGATTCCGGGTAGAAGATACTTACAAAATTGTATTATGTAAATGTAACACCTTCCTGCTTTTAAATTTCTAACCAGGCTTATGACTGATAACATGTATGGAGAACAAATAAATAACATCTTGTTGTGCTAATGGACTCGTGTTTAATGATTAAGCTCTTGACTTTCTAGGTCCTGCCTAGGTTTCAGCTTTGATTCACCCACGGTATTCGAGCTCAAAAATGGGGTTCTTGTTGAACGTGATGTACGTGCCTGATACGTTTACGGTTAAATAAAAAATTCGAATGTATGGGTTTCTCCTTTAAACCTATTATCACCCCTCTAAATCTGTCTGTCGAATTCGCCAACACCCTGTATATATTTGCAAGAAATATCCGTATCCGAATCCATGAAGAAGGCTCAGAATACAAGTAATATATGTACAAAAAATAACAAAAGAAAAGTGTTAAGCATGGTGTTTTAGTATAGTATATGTATTTTTTTTCATAAATATCCTAATAGGTAAATTGGTTTGACCAAAATACCGTAAAACACGGGTAATGCTGGTTAAAAATATAAAGTATAAGATAAATTGAACTTTTTAAAATTCTTTGCAAATCATAACACTTTTCACTTAAACCTCACTGTAATAAAAGACAAATGCTTCTTCGTCTGTGAAATAATAATAATAAAAAAAAAATCCCCGCCGGCCCGGCCTACAGGCAGAGGTAGATTTCGAAGTCAAATATACTAATTTCACAAACAAAAACTAAATCATGATTAGAGATAAATCCAATTTAACAATTTTATCTGGATGCTTTTGACGAGTTTTTACTTCATTTTTATATAATAGCTGGTTTTATCAGAATCATGTTAGGGCGATATTAAAAAAAATACTTTTCCATGCTCAACAACTTGAAATTTTCTGGCATAATTCCAGATTCATTTTTAATAAAAAAAAAAAAAAAAAAAAATAAGAAACTTGCTGACGTGATTTTTGAAGAGATTTATAAGCGACCTGTGATTTTATTTTTTGTTCAATTAATTAAAACTTGATATATAAACAATTATTTTCTCAGAAGGACAATATTTTTCATTTCTAACACTATCGCTTCGGGAAATTCCGTTCAAAATGCCCACTTTGACATCATTTTTTGAAATATATTCTGCCTCTATCAAAAAATCCATAATTACGGTACATTATATAGTTTCTGAATAAGCGAATCTACCAATTAAATGCGTTTGAGAGCAAAAATGAATTTAAAAATGAGTCAGAAAATAAGCAGTTTGGATTTGAGTGCATCCGTAATACCATGATTTTTCCAACACAATCCGCTTCGGTAAATTCGGTTCAAAATACCCTTTTTTAACAGCATTTTAAAAAATATATTCTGCCTCTATCAAAAAATCGACCATTACGATACATTATATAGTTTCTGAGTAAGAAAACGTACCAAATGGAAGCCTTTGAGAGCAAAAATGAATTGTAAAATGAGTCAGAAAATAAGCATTTTGGATTTGAATACACCCTTACTAAGATGATTTTATTCTTCAACCGCTATGTATTTTTATTTATTTATTTTTTTTTGCAGTAAGAATTGGTCCTATCCAAAACTTGTCGATACATATGTTGTAGACAATATTAAGGAGATATATGATAAATTCATGGGGATTTTATATCTTTTGAATTGACGGAGTTTTGGATTTTTTTCTTCTTCAACCCCACTTTTAGTTTTTGTTTTTAATTTTTTTGGCGGTACGAATTGGTCCTATCAAAAACTTGCGAATATAAAAGTTGTAGATAATGTTAAGGAGATTTATAATAAAATTAATTGGATTTGATATCTTGAGAATTGACTATGTTATGAATTGTTTTCTCCCAAAAACCCTATTTTTTTGCGCCCCTTGAGCCTATTTTTAACTTTATCAAAAATCTGTGATACATAAATTTTTGGCTCTATTTTTAGTAGTAATAAAAACTTTAAACTGATTTGATATGTACAAAAATTAAGAAGTTATGGGGGGTTTTCTGTTTTCACAAAACCCCTCCCTATTTCCATACCCTTGGTCCGATTTTGCCCATTAACGAACTTGACCAAGATTTTATGCCCATTGATTTTATGTATCAGTTTGGAAGAGATTGGTGCAGAATTACGAAAGTTATCGTGTCCAGAAGAAAGTGATATGGATAGATAGATAGATAGATAGATAAAGTTTGTTACTGATGGTGGTTTTGGGTTCTAGGGGTCATGATCGGTGTAGATCTGCAAAAATTTTTCAGAAATTCCAACATAGGAACGATCCTAATAGGTAGTATTTCATACGAAATCTACCTAAAAAACACACGAGCGAGAATTTACAATATTCGAGTTATCTATGATTCCGAAAAGCTTTTTTTAACTTAAGGAATCTCAGGAACCAATATAGTTTCGGGATTTAAAGAAGCAGTTATAAAAAAAGAAGTTTCCTTGGCTGCCACGGATTTTCAGGAACATTTTCGATTAGTTTTTATAGCTTATTAATCAGTTTTTTTAAACCAGACTTGAGTTTTTTAAATACTATCGCCTGTGCTGCCGGCTCCCGGCCTATCAGTTTTCTAATATTTTGATTAGAATTTATTCGGGAAGCGTAGTATATTCGGACGAACTTACATAAAGATCGGATGATTATAAGCATGTGAAAAAAACCCTTTCCTCTTATCCGTGTTTTTTAAAATCAACATTAATCAGATAGATTATTATTTAAAATTAATCTGCGTTGACGACAGATTTAACATTTGGCACTTTACATGTATCACTTTAAATAACACAGTCGACAACAGAATATTAGTTTGACTTTAACTACAAACTTTTCGAATAAAGGAATAAGTTTGAGAATTTAGAGTTCCATATACTTAGAGTTCGTCTAATTGCTCTTTAAAACGAGACTCGTTTTCCCAAGACTGTTTCGTTTTGCGAATAGTCAAAGTTTCAAAGGTGAAATTCCAACATTTTCCTAATGTGGTGCACATTCATTTTCTCAGTTGCATAATATAGGAATAAATAATCTGAAAGAGTGTTTCTAAGTACTGCAAAGGGTTTGAATTAATCTTTTGCTGAAACTTCTGCTTGTTTCATAATTCACATTTGACTAATATTACAGAAATGCAATGGAAAATAACTAAAATGTTTTAGTTAAATTATTGAAAAAGTTGTAAAAAAGTTTTCCTTTATACTTATGTATTTATTTGAAAAAGAAAATACTTTAAAGGATATTTTTTTTATTTGCTTCTTTTGTTATATAACATAATATTTCTATAATGTTGTCCTGGCTTATTAATATTTCCCAATTTTAATTGAAATTATTCGGAAAGTAAGACTTAAAAAAATATATTATTTATAAATTAAGTAAGAAACATTAACAAATTATTCTTTATTTTTATTTAATTAAGAATTTACTTAAAAAATTCAGTTAAGATAGTTCTACTAAAAGTTTATTTTATACTTTAGCTACAAATCAAAATTCTTCATTTTATGACTCAGTGTTTAACATTATTTTTCATTTTTATTGAAAGTATTTGCGCATTATTTATAAGGATGCAGTCAAGTGTTTTAAAAAAGATGAAAGAGCAAAGTTTCCTTTTAATATTCGAATAGAATTTTACCAGTATGGTTATTGCCGAAACAACAGTTGAGGCTTACTGTTTAGATCCGAACGGTTGTTGTTCATGTCTGTTTGATTATATGTTTATATCTTGTGCAATAACACCCGCGAAAGGCATACGATTAGTTTATAATTAGGCAGGTAAATTGGTGTGGTATTCGGATTTAGCTGTATAGATTTTGGTTAAATTCGTTCGAAAAATTTAGAACGTTTTCTTTGATATCATAAAGCTCTACGGTGGCAATTCAGACAATTTTAAAAATTTATTTTTCACGAAAAAGTAAATGCCGCTTTTCAATAATTGTTTAAAACGTAAAATTACGGATTATAAATATTAAATAGGAATGTTTTAAATATATCCTATCGCTTTGAAAATTTGTCAGTGAGTTTATTAGAATTTCTAAATTAATTGTTTAAATTATTGGAAAATTATATTCATCAGTTCGAGAAATATAAACAGTTTACTTTCTCATTTTTTACTTATTTTCAGTGCATTTATTTTTTCCCTCTTTCCGTTAAGTGCTATCTGGCAACTGTATTTTAAAGCGTATATGTATAAACCAGCTGGGCAGAACTTTCTATGCTCGGATAAAATTAAAAAAACGTTCTTTTGCCAAAATTTGGCGAAAAGTCGAACACTTGGCGACTTTCCTTCATTTGGCACCAGGCTTGTGTTTTGGGATTGGCAATCTTGAAACTGAATTTTCTTACCAAATATCGCCAACGTCGCCAACATTTCGCCAAATACCTCAAAACTTGTCGAAATGTTGTCCACTTTGCGACTTTGTTTACTGCAAACTCTTCAACAACTTAATAACTGTTTCAGCCTTCATCCCCATTGATAAGCATCGACCATAGTGACCCCAAAATAACCCACTAATTGAATTTCCTCAAACATGTGACCTAGCCCAATAGCTCCTACCCTAAAACGGTAGGATACAAAATTTATTCAAAATCGCTCAGTCAAGTGAACTCTGACTGAATGAATGATGTATCTTGGCTTCTATTAGAAATTTCGAGAAAAATCTTTCACATTATGAAAACCAATTTTTTGCCAAGTGTTGCCAAATACCACCAAATTGGGCAACATACTTTCACTTGGCGCTAAACATGTGTTTTGGCATTTGTAATCTTGAAAGTCGATATCCCCTCACATATTTCGCCAATGTCGCCAATATCCCCAAATATCGCCAAATTTGACGAAATGTTGCCAACTTTGCGACTTCGTTTATTGCCAACTGTTCAACAACTTAATAACTGTTTCAACCTTTATTCCCCTTGACATGCATTGGTCGTAGAGACACCAAAATAACCCTATAATCTAATTTTCTCGAACATGAGACTTAACCCAATGATCTTCTTGTACCCCAAAACGGTAGGATGCAAAATTTAGTGAAAATAGTTAGAGCCGTTTTTTAGATAAAATTTATATAAACACACACATAGACACACAAAATTTGATCGTATTGTAGCATATTATATATATAAATAAAGCTCCCCATTTTTATGCAATACCTGTTTAGCAAACTACATTACTTTCGAGTGATTTTAGTATGCATTTTCTTTTGGAAAAGTTGGGGATTTATTTGGATAAAAGCTCTATTATTACTACTGTAGAACGATAACCAAAGTGGCTCTTCCAAGACAAAATTATAAAAACTTTAGACAATCAAAACGGTTTTTAGAAAAAAAAAATTATATATATATATAATTTGGACGTATAAATTAGATGTAAATATCAAAAGAGGAGTTAACGTTTGTATATATTTTAAACGAGGGTTTGTAACAGAGGCAAAGGTATTTCGTGATTGAAAAATAAGTATTCTTTTAATGATAGACTTAGATCTCCTGTACAAAATAAATTGTTAATCTAATGAAATTGCAGTAGAAAACACATCGATGCATACATTCCAATTCTGAAAATAGCACAATTATCTGAAATTGAAAACATAAAATTAAAGCTACAATGAGCATTCTGGCGGGATCTCTCTCCCTGAAGAAATATACTTTTCATTATAAAATAATTACCACAGTAAGTTCATCAGAATATCATTGAATAAAACCGTGCTTTAATGTGGCATTCTAGAATTTCCAGAATCTTCGAGGAATATTATACACTTATAAATATATATAGAACTTAAAAATATAAATTGCGGATACTAGGCTATGAAATATTATGAGAAGTGTGATTAATGAACAAAGACACGTAAAGGTGATGTTGATGCCACTGATTTAAAATACTAATAAATCTAAACTAATAATTTCAAACAGAAGATTTCATTAACAAGCATTGATTCAAAACTTACATTAGAATAATAATAGAAACTTACATTAAATTAATAATAGAGGACATTAAAATAATTACATTAAAATAATTACATTAAAATAATAATAGAAATTTACATTAAATTAATAATAGAGGAGAAGGTCCAAATACCGGCTAGGGTCCAAATGCCGGCTACGAGGTGCTCTGAGAACTGAGCCCAGCGCAGCCTGGCGGCGATAGGTAGAATTTGTAACTTTAATTGAGAGAAGAAAGTTTTAAGAAGTACGTTTCTGAAGTCTGTCTCATTTACAATCAGCAAATGCAAAAGTGTCGAAACGACGTATTCTGGAACATCAAAAGTTTTTCAGATATGTGTTTCTCATTTTTTTTTAAATATACTGACTTGAATTGATGATCAAGTTATTTTCTAGACATATTTGGCTCTCAATCGCCGCGCTCACGTTATTGGTATTTTATTATATAAATGAGTAATACCGGTTTTAACTTAAACATAGCAGTGGTCCGAATACCGACTATTTAGAGTGGTCTAGATACCGGCTAGCCGGTATGTGGACCTCTCTCGTTTCTCTGCTTGAAGGGGAGGGGAAAAATTAATTTAAATAGTTCCATAATTAATAAATTAATTTAAATGGTTCAAAAATAGTTCCAGTCCCATTTCGCAATATGAAGAAAAAGGAACCTTGGCCGCAATTCTTCAGGAGCAATACTGGTTACCGGGACGCTTCACAAAAGAGCGCTCTTGGACACTCCAAAATTGCCTGCAATAAATGTGAAGATAAAGAAGAAAAATGACCGAGGAAAACAGGTGAAAGGGGCAGAAATTGGATTTTTAAAAAGTGAAAAAGGAAGATATCCAACAGAGGAAGATGATGCAATTTGTGTCTTCTGCATGGGTGCTTTCTCTGCGGACAAGAGTGGGGGAGGGGATTCTGGGTTCAATGTTAATAATGCGATATGTGGGCCTATAACGAGTGCACCAACGCAGAGAGTGATATTATATTTGTGATTTTTTCAGATAAAAAAATTCTCATTTCAATCAGCAAGTTTTTTTTACACGTTAAAAAACAAATTAGAAACATAATGGAAAGAAGACTGTGAGGGTTGGTCAGTAAGATAAATTTGTCAAAAATGCTTGTTTATTAGTAACTGCGTATTTTTTCTGTGCATAAGAAATGTTATTAATCAATAAAATTTATTAAAATAATATTCTAATTGCCTAATAATTGCCATTAGCTCTATCTGTGTGATCTTTTGGAAAAAAACTTAGGTAGCCGGTATTTAGACCACATTTTCAAAACTCAATATTTGAAGACTTTCGGAATTTTGCTTTTTAAAACAGAAAACGCTTTTTAAACTGATTTTTTGTTCTTTAAACAGGTGTAAAACATGTCAAAGTACGCTGCTGTCACTTTTCTTTTACTAACTTTGAAAATTGTATGATCTAGATTGAAAACAAAAGTGGTAGCCGGTATTTGGACCTTTTCCTCTACCTAAAACTATATACACTATACGACCAAAGGTGACCGGTCACTTGCGATTTTAGACTTATTGTTAAATATCTAAAAAAATGCACGAGGAATTAATCTGAAACTGCAGGTGTGTAAACAGTATAGTATAGGTCATATATTTCCGCGAAGATTTTATCCCGAGATCCCATAGGGGACCGTCAACAAATTGATAAAAACGAATATCTTTTGGATTAAAAACTAATGTAGCAAAAGCGTACTAACTCGAGATTATTAATAAGTTGCTTATTGTAATATACTGTGTTCATTTGTATGAGGATAGCATGTATACTCGTAGAGAAATTAAGGTTTTTATAAAAACAGTCCCAAATTTCGCCAAGTTTTTTGCTTATAATTTGCAAAGTTCTTAATATAAAAAAAAAGTTCTTTTCAGAAAATATGACGAACAACATTGCACACAATACTCTGTAATCAGAATTGTTTATATCCATTGATTAGTGCCAATATAGCATACACAATATTGCACGTACTACTGTATTTGGATACAGCCCGTCATCTTTTTGCTTCCTTTTAGGAATAAGAGATTTTGAGCTTATTTTACAAACGATTATTATCAGACTTTTCAAACTATGTTTTTGAGACTTTCACAAAAGTTGCTCTATGCATTTAGCTAAACATTATGTAAATTATGTTTTGATTACGTTCGAGCATGCGCAGTGAATTATTATTAAGTAAACCTGCTCATTTTTCATCCAATTTTTATTATTGTTTCATTCTAATTGCAGGGCATTGTGTAGAATGTTGTTTGTCATATTTTCTGAAAAGAACTTTTTTTTATATCAAGAACTCAGCAAATTATGAGGAAAAAACTTGGCGAAATTTGGGACTGATTTTATAAAAAACTTAATTTCTTTACGAGTATACATGCTATCCTCATAAAAATGAACACAGTAAATTACAAACCACTTATTAATAATTTCGCGTTTGAATGCTTTTGCTACATTTGTTTTTACAGGGTTATCCAAAAGATATTCGTTCTTTTTCAATATGTTAACGGTCCCCTATGGGGTTTCGGGAAAAAACTCTTCACCGAAATATATGACTTATACTATACTGTTTACACACCTGCAGTTTCAGGTTATTTCCTCATGTATTTTTCTAGATATTTGACAAAACGTCTAAAATTGCAAGTGACCGGTCACCTTTGGCCATATAGTGTATATACTTATATATATATATATATATACAACCATTAAATAAACATTACCGACCATCATCAAAAACCGCATTATTGTGAATGAATTGACAATAAAAATGGATGCCACAAACCTATAATATAGAACTGTATAATAAAGTACCTTATACTTAATTACAAGAATTAATAAGGAAGAATAAAAAAAGAAGAATATGGATTCCGAAAAAAAATTGAAAAACTTACATATTGAATTGCGTTTTCAAGAGTACAGAATTCAATGATATACGCAAATCGGTTGTTTTCTGTAAGAAAAAAGCTAAAAGCTGATTTTTTTTTTTTTTCTTTTTGGGGGGGGGGGGGGGTGGTGTGTGCCGTAATTTCGTGTGTTCACACTTGGCGGGGAGGTAGAGAACCTCGATAGGAAACATAATTAGATAAGAAAGCATGGACAGATACGCAACCCTCACGTGATAAAGAGATACAAAGGCACAATAAGGCCACAATACAGAAAGCTGTGTAAAACGCTTTATTACACTACAAAAGAGTACGACATAGAAGCATCAGAGTAAGCGTCCAAAATTGCGCAATTAGGATGGATGCATGCACACCTACGAGACACGGATTTGCGAACATTTTCGATGATACCAGGCGTTTCGCTGATCGTAGCATCAGCGATGGAGATTCGTGCCACCAGGTCCATTTCAGAATTTACGGGCATATCGTACACAATGCTCTTCATGGCATCACAGAAATAATCTAGAGGGGATAAATCAGGTGATATGCGAGGGAGGGCATGCAACGGGACCGCTCAGCCCAATACAATTGTTTTCAAATGTCCGGTCCAAATGGTCACTTACGCATCCTGCGTAATGAGACGGCGCCCCATCATGTTAAAACTACATTCCGCGTCGGAAATGTGCGGAGATATCGTTAAGCATTTCCTCTTAGATATACGCGACCGTCCAGATATGTGGTAAGATGTATGGCTTGACTAAACTGTCCGCTACGATATCCGCCCACACATTAACAGTGAAGTGTTGTTGTGCGGCTCAAGGTCGGGTTACTTGTGGGTTGTGTATGGCCCACATGTGTGCGTTGTGCATATTGAACAGCCCTTCGCGCGAACAGGTTGATTCATCACTGGACATAACAGAACTGGAAAATTGCGGATCAGCCTCACTTTGGTGAAGAAACCATTGTGCAAACGCGAGACTTCGTGGGTGATCACCTGGCTGCAATAATTGAATTCGCTGAAAATGCAAAGGATGTAAGGCTTTGCCCTACAGAACACGACAGACAGTTCATCGAGTCGTTGCAAGCGTCGTACATTGGTTCCGGGATTTCGATTTACAGCATACAACAGACCCTCTTCCAATATGGGTGTTGGTGCAGTTCGCGGCCGGCCGGTATCTTATATCGTTTCTGTGAAGGATCCACGTTCCGCAGGATTCTGTTGTACCCAAACGAACATTTGATGATTTGGTTGGGGCCTCGTTGGATATCTTTCCCAATTTCAACCGAACAGTAGTGAGTCCATTCCAGTGGCTAGGTCATAGATATATGTCAAGTTGGTGATAGTGGAACGATTCATGCCGATTGCACGCAGTAGGCATCTACAACGAGGATGCCACACGTGCCGACTTTGAGAGCTCACGTACAGCAACACACTTATCAATTTCTGCTCACGATTTCTTATTTAATTATGGTTCCTAACGATGTTGTATACCACCTCCAAGTTTTTGCACGAAGTTCCGGGACGCCATGTATAAATGTATAGTAAACTAAGGAGTTACATATTATCATTTGAGGAATATTTATAATTACAAATTTGCATATTTAAGTACGAAAGATTTGTGTGCACTTATATTATCTGGAACTGTTCGTCCTAGAAAATGCAACGCTGTGCGAGAAAATAAGGACCAGTTATCTGCAGGGATACGAGGATGTTATATAAGATCTCAAAAAATGTAAAATTTGTATTATTTCCAAAGTATTAATTTTTTTGAAATTTTAAAGAAAGTTTCACTAAAATTTTCTCTTAATTATTCTACTTTTGGGGATTAAGGAAGGAAAACATGAAATGAAATGGATTATAATATATTTATTGACTTCATTTTCTCATAAGAATTGAAAAGATAAATTATTTTCAATTTGATTAGGTGCGGTGAATGTAAAATCTTGATTAAAAAATATTTTCTAAGAAAATTTGAGAAATTAAAAACATATTTTGATATACTCAATTTTTGTGTCATCATTACATCCTAGACTTTAGTCTGGTTGACAGTTTACCAAGGAGGAGGATTTAAGTTCCTTGTAGTTAGGTATGCAAAAATTTGTCCCTATTTACAAGAATTGAAGTTAAATCCAATTCTTGTAATTCTATTCATTTTATCAGCGCCAAAATTAGATACCAAATCTTAATAGAACAATATACTTTTATTAAATAACATTTTCATCAAAAATCACGTAATTTGCAAAATACAATTTTAGCAATTGTTTTCAATCTACATTGCAAATATGATTTAATTTCTTACTTGAAACGTAGTGTTTCATAAAATTAATGTTATACAACGGGATGCTGCTGCACAAGCGCATCACCTCGTCAAATTGACGGCTGAGATTCCAGGATTAGTCTTAATTCAATTAGCATATAAAAATGTAATTGGTCTGTCAAATCACATTTTGATGGAAACCATGTGCAGACCCAATTTTAGAGGTTGATCAGTAGGTTTATAATCGTGTTTTCCTGCACTCAAAGGTATGAAAACAGGGAGGAAAAGAGCAGGAAAACACAATGGAAAACCTACCAGTCAACCACTAAAATCGGGTTTGCTGGTGTTTTTCAGCAAGATATGACTTGGCAGACTAGTTTCCTTTTAATATGCGAATCTAGTTTTAATTAACCCTGGAATTTCAGCTATCAACTCGATGAGGTAATAATTTTTGCAGCTGCCACCCGGTCTATTATGATTCTTTTTCTAAATGTACAATAATATTGGTTTTATTTTTCCCTCGTGAAATCGAAAGATCTTATGCCGTGCAAGTTCAACGCCTTCTGGTCGCCACGCAGCTAGTGTTTGGATTATTTATAGTTGATATTAAATCATTAAATGGAACCTCATTTTTATTAACATGCCTGGGTTAAAAACCCACGCTATAAAATCCACAGAATAGGTACGTATAAAAAAGCATATGATTAAATTTTATTTCCTCTTGTTTTATAAAATTTTTTTTAATTAGAAACATAATGAAAATAAAGAAATTGTGAAGGTCAATTGACGAATTTTATAAGTTAAAATGTGGTGTACTGAAATAAGTTACAATTTTCCGTTTGAGGCTGATATGTCAAAAGAAGCGGTTACAATAAAAGTAAATATTAAAAATTATTAGACACACGTTGTGTGACACTATCTATTACTTGCCATATATACGATATTGGTATAGCTCGTACAAATTGTTAAATAGTGTACCACAGGAATATTTGCTTAAAATAAAAACATTAGTAATACAGTAGACTTTCTCAAATCCGCAAATCTAAAATCCGCAAACGCCTGAAATCCGTACATAATCGCAGATGTAAACAATGAAACTTTCAGTTCAGATGTAGGGGCAAAATTACAGAATTTGTTTAGTTTTATAACATTCCATTTGTATTTTAATATGTAATTAATGCTCTATAATATGACTGAACTCATGCTTTTTCATGAAGGAAGTACAATTTATTTCTGAAAAAAGAAATAAAGGAATTGCTGATATCTTTGGTAATCACAATCTTTTTACTAAATCTTTATATATTATTCAAGATTTTTTGGTTATTAAGACAGGTTAAAACTGAAGTAAAACTTCCTTATTTTATGATTTTAAATAGCTTTATCTCAATCAATTAATCTCAATCACTGATAGTCAATCAATAGCTCTATCTCAAGAACTAATGCACGGATTTTCAACAAACTTCAGATTCAGTTAGACGTAGGCATAAGTTGTTGCTGATTAGCGGTTGGTGTAAATCTCCCACCAGGTGCAGCAGTTATGTTGAATTTTTCAGGATTTCTGCAATAGATCTATCTCAAAAACTAATATATGGATTTTTATTAAACTTCAGATTCAGTTAGACGTTGATGTAAGTTATTGCTGATCAGAGTTTAGTGTAAATCGCCCAAAAAGTGGCACGGCTAGGCTGCATTTTTAACGATTTCTCCAATAGCTCTATCTCAAAAACAAATGCATAGATTTTCATCAAACTGCACATTCATTTAGACGTTGACGTAAATTGTTGCTGATCAGATTTTGGTGTAAATTGCTCAAAAGGTGGCGCTGCTATGTTGCATTTTTTAGGATTTACACGATTTTAGCGATAGTCATAGGTGAAGAACTTGTTCACCAAATTTTATTAAACTTTATATTATGTTAAACCTCCATTGTGCTGATTAGATTTTCGTGTGAATCGTAAAACATGTGAGTGTGTTATGCTGTATTTTTCATGAGTTCCGCGATAGCTGTATCACAAAAACTAATGCACGGAATTTAATGAAATCAAATTTTATATTCTGTTACACTTTCACATAAATAGATCCTTATCAGCATTGGGATTGGGTGTATACTGCCCAACAGGTGTCGCTTTTATGCCCTTTGGTGTGGAAATTTTGGTTTTAGACATCCTAGAAAGAGGGAGCCAAAATTCAATGATTTGTGTGAAAAATGCGATGTTTATATCTCATTTTTAAATGCACACAATTCAACGAACCTTTCGAATTCTCATCATATGCATAGACTGACATTTAAGTTTTGCACTGTGATAGCGAATTTTGAAATATTGACGTATCTCTCTATTCTAAAAAAAAGTAACTAATGCTGTCACCGCCGCCGGTTTTGATTTTATGTGACAGGAAGTCTTTCTTCGTTAATACTAAGAATAATATTGCATACAAAAATATGAAAATCGGTGGTATTATAGAGAAATGTTTGATAAACACGCTGATGCAGACAGTTTTCAAATCGGAGAATTATTTTAAGAGATATTTAATGCTAAAATTGGACAAAATCGTTCCATTATAAAAGTTTTATAGGAGTAAAAACTATACATGGGAATTTAATCATTTTTAGATCATATTATGCATTAGAATTTCGTGGTGTGCAGACTGCATTTATTTCTTTGACTCATTTTTTGAGGTTTTATTTCTATTTTAAATTCAAATTTTCAGTATTACGAGAGATATTTTGTACATATTTTAGAAAATGTATTAATTTAAACTGTTGCCAACTGTGTAAACAGCGGAAAAAATAATATTTGCTTCAAATTAAAAATTTATTTACACGTGACTATTATAAACAGAAAATATAAAAAGCAGGAACTGATTAAAAATTACGTCATAAAAACTGTATTTACACGTGAATTTTAAAAGAGAAAGAATATTGTAAAATAATAAATTCAACTAACATGCGTTAGAAGTCTTAAATACGATAAATTATGTTACATTTACTCTACATTACACTTATTACGTAAAATGAACAAAAAATAATATTGCAAAACATTTTAAATTTCAAAATTGCGAGAGACATTTATTTGATATTTTGTGTTGATCTTTTCGACTATTTTTGTTAGGACAGCGCAAATAATATTTCATTTCTAACAAAAATATTTTCACGTGAATATTAAAAAGAGAAAAAAGTTTGGTGAATATTACATCAGATTAAAAACGATACATTCAAAATGTCTTATTGAAAAAAAAAAAAAAAAAAAAAAAACTTTACTTTCGCTTTGTTAAAAAATACCGGGAGACAAAGACTTTGTTTTCTTAATTCATTTTATATTAGCTTATTTTGAAATGTTTAACTGATTTTATTTAATGAGAGACGGAAACAGCCATTGTATCTTTTAATAGCAGCTGATTTGACCTTAAAATTCCCCAATCAAAGAGAAATGAATAGAAACCCGTTTATAGGGAGATCGCCACATTTTTTAAAATTTTAATTCAATCTTCCGAAATCTTTTTAAAGCCGGTCAAATTAGCATGTTTTTAAAGTCTGTGGTGTCTGAACGGAGGTTGCGCACTTTCACATAAATAGGTCCTTATTAGGATTGGGATTGGATGTGTATACTGCCTAACAGGTGTCGCTTTTATGCTGTTTGATTTGGAAATTTAAGTTTTAGACATCCTAGAAAGTGGGAGCCGAAATTCAATGATTTGTATGAAAAATGCGATGTTTATATCTCATTTTAAAATGCACAGAATTCAACGAACCTTTCGAATTCTCATGATGTACATAGATTGGCATTTAATTTTGGCACTGTGATAGGAAATTTTGAAATATTGACATGTATCTCTCTATTCTAAAAAAAAGTAACTAACGCTGTCACCGCCGCTGCCGGTTTTGAATTTTTGTGACCGGAAGTATTTCTTCTTTAATATTAAGAAAAATATTGCATTCAAAAATATGAAAATCGGTAGTATTATAGAGAAATGTTTGATAAGCACGCTGATGCAGACAGTTTTCAAATCGGAGAATTATTTTAAGAGATATTTAGTGCAAAAGTTGGGCAAAATCGTTCCATTATAAAAGTTTTATAGGAGCAAAAACTATACATGGGAATTTAATCATTTTTAGATCGTCTTATGCATTAGAATTACCCGGTGTGCAGACTACATTTATTTCTTTAATTTGATTCATTTTTTGAAGTTTTATTTCTAATTTAAATTCAAATTTTCAGCATTTCGAGAGATATTTTTTACATATTTTAGAAAATTGTATTAATTTAAACTGTTGCCAACTGTATAAACAGCGCAAACAATAATGTTTTCTTCAAATTAAAAATTCATTTACACGTGACTATTATAAACAGAAAATATAAAAAGCAGGAACTCATTAAAAATTACGTTATAAAAACTGTATTTGCATGTGAATGTTAAAAGAGAAAGAATATTGTAAAATAATAAATTAATTAACATGCGTTAGAAGTCTTAAATAGGATAAAGTACGTCACATTTACGTCGCATTATACTTATTACGTAAAATGAACAAAAAATAATATTGCAAAACAGTTTAAATTTAAAAATTGCGCAAGACATTTATTTGATATTTTGAGATGACCTTTTCGACTACTTTTGTTCGGACAGCGCAAATAATATTTCATTTCTAAAAAAAGTATTTTCACGTGAATATTAAAAAGAGAAAAAAAAGTTTGGTGAAAATTACGCCAGATTAAAAACGATTCATTTAAAATGTCTTATTTAAAAAGACTTTCTTTTCGCTTTGTTAAAAAATACCGGGAGACAAGGACTCTGTTTTCTTAATTCATTTCATATTAGCTTATTTTGAAATGTTTAACTGATTTTATTTAATCAAAGACGGAAACAGTCATTGTATCTTTTAATAGCAGCTGGTTTTGCCTTAAAATTTCTCAATCGAAGAGAAATGAATAGAAATCCGTTTATAGGGAGATCGCCCTGTTTTTTAAATTATAATTCAATCTTCCGAAATCTTTTTAAAACCGGTCAAATTAGCATGCTTTTAGAGTTTGCGGTGTCTGAACGGGGGTTGGCGAGCGTAGCTCGTAGGGGACAGAGCCCCCTAGTTAGATAGAAGAAAGTTTTGGGATTGGCACATCCAACTATTTTTTCTAAATATAACTAGTACAAAAAAGAGGCCTTATAAAAATTAAATTTCCTATTTTAATCTGTAAGCAGCGCTTTTTAAAACAAATCCGAAGTCTGAAACTATCATACTCGATTTATATACTTTTTGCAATTCGTAGCATATTTATCTCATCAGCGGATAAAGAATTTTTCTCCTTGTATAGTTTAAGTAAATAGTACTAGAATTAATACAGTAATTTCAGATTATTTGCATTAAATGTCCATTTTATTATTTTTCTAACCATTTGCTTTTAATTTGTAGTCATATTCAAATTCATGCTATAATAGTAAATATTAGAGTCCATAAAATGTAAACCTCATAAATGCTCATATGGAAATATAAATTAATATAATTGGAACTTTATGTTCTACACTAAAATTTTTTAAGTTGACTTATCATAACTTGAAATATCACACTTTTCTCATACTTTGAAAGAAAACAAAATGTGATGTAAGTTTACCCTAAAATAGTTGGGCCCACCCAATATTTTTCAAAAGTTGGCGCCGTTGAGGTAATGGATAAAAATTGTCTGCAAAAATCCTTTTATAGTACATATTTTTGTATACATTTAATTTTAAAGCAATATTTTTATCGTTAATTTCACGCCAAAGGCGATTTAAGTCGCCAATTATCGTGCTACGAATCCAAACCTCTACTCATATACAGCAAACGACTATATAACATTCAGCCAGGATTGCCGGAAAAATTCTACGTTATTGAATAAAGGTAATTTCGTGCAGGTATAAATGAAATAGTATAACGTTGCATTTAAAAAAAAAATAAAACATGTTTTTTCTTGAAAGATTTTAAAAACTTTTTGAATTATTTATTCTTATTATACTAGGAAGCGCTGCCCCCTACGAGCTACGCTCGTCAACCCCCGTTCAGACAACGCAGACTCTAAAACCACGCTAATTTGATCGGCTTAAAAAATATTTCGGAAGATTGAATTATAAGTTTAAAAACAGTGGCGATCTCCCTATAAACGGGTTTCTATTCATTTGTCTTTGATTGGGGAATTTTAAAGCCAAATCAGCGGCTGTTAAATGATACAATGGCTGTTTCCGTCTTTGATTAAATAAAATCAGTTGACATTTCAAAATAAGCTAATATAAAATGAATTAAATAAACAGCGTCTTTGCCTCCCGGTATTTTTTAGCAAAGCGAAAAGAAAGTTTTTTTTAACTGACACTTTAAATGTATCGTTTTTAATCTGGCGTAATTTTCACTAAACTTTTCTTTCTCCTTTTACTATTCACGTGACAATAATTTTGTTAGAAATGAAATATTATTTGTGCTATCCTAATAAAAATAGTTGAAAATATCATCTTAAAATATTACATAAATGTCTCGCGCAATTTTTAAATTTAAACTGTTTTGCAATATTATTTTTTGTTCATTTTACGTAATGTGTAATGTGACGTAATTTCTCCTATTTAAGACTTCGAACGCATGTTAATGAATTTATTATTTTACAACATTCTTTCACTTTTAAAATTCACGTGTAATATGGTTTTTATGATAATTTTCAATGAGTTCCTGCTTTTTATATTTTCTTGTTTATAATAGTCACGTGTAAAATATTTTTTTTTTATTTGAAGCAAATATGCGCTGTTTATACAGTTGGCAACAGTTTAAATTAATACCAATTTCTAAAATGTGTAAAAAAATATATCTCGAAATGCTGAAAATTTGAATTTAAAATTGAAATAAAACCTCAAAAATGAGTCAAATTAATAAACTGAGTGAAGTCTGCACACCGGGAAATTCTGACGCATAAAATGATCTAAAAATGATTAAATTCCGATGTACAGTTTTTGCTCCTATAAAACTTTTCTAATGGAACGATTTTGTCCAACTTTAGCATTAAATATCTCTTTAAATATTTCTTCGATTTGAAAACTGTCTGCATCAGCGTGTTTATCAAACATTTCTCTATAATTCCACCGATTTTCATATTTTTGTATGCAATATTTTGCTTAATATTAACGAAGAAAGACCTCTGGTCACAAAAAATTCAAAACCGGCGGCGGCGGCGGCGGCGGCGGCGGCGGCGGCGGCGGCGGCGGTGGCGGTGACAGCGGTAGTTACTTTTTTTTAGAATAGAGAGAATCTAATTTGTATTTTAAAGTATTTAAAAACCCTCTATGTTAATAGCTCGAAAAGGCATACGAAAAATTGCATTTTCAGAATATTATGCTGCTGTGTAAACCAATAAATACGATTTTTGCAAACAAATTTATTTTGTTGTCTAACTTTGGCCTACAGAGCTATAAAAGGTACAAGGTTTTAATTTTAGGTGAGAGTTTCCCCCAAAGTGGTTTACTTGTAAGTAACATGTGAAGTCTCTTTTCTAAGATACTTCACCGAGTCCTACCCAATTGCCTTACCGCGAGTGTAAGTACTAAATGTCTTTCCTCAGATATAATTTCCTTCTATTTGGGCAATACGAATGCAGAAACAATTAACTTAATGAACTAATTTTAAAATTAACTGTCTAGTTTGGTGTAATTTATATTATATGATGGTAATTTCTTACAAGTTTTTGTGTAGATTTGATTTAGGATGAATAATAGATAGTGCTCAAAATATGTTAAACTTTGCAGTTGATATTGTTACAGGATGTCCCAAAGGGTAAAAAAAAAAAACAAAAAAAAAACAGTCTAGGTGTGACGTATGGGTGCGATGTCAAACGTCACACAAATGATCTTCATAGTAACAGCATGAAACATACATATATATATTTTTTACTTTTTTGAAAATTTTGATGAAATATGTTTACTTCCCAGTTGTTCTTATAAATGGTAATACACTAAATGGATAAAAATCCTTTTATTCTTAAAATGAATTTAGCTGACCACAAAGGAGTTTCTTTCAAAAATGAATAGATGAAATGAAAGGATATATTTTCTCAGTGTCTTAATACAATTAAATTCTAACTTGTAAATGTTTCTGATAATTAGAAATTTTGTAATTGTAAATTGGGAAAATTGTATCGCATTTTGAAAGTGTGCATAGCTTCTTCGAAGCTTGCTTATATCCTATCGATTCTGGTGACAGAGATGGGGTATCATATTTTACTTGGCGACAGTATTCTTGTAAAATACAGCAAATTGGTGTTTTATAATTGAATAGTATCATGATTTTTGCGTAATCTTTTTCTCAGTAGTA
This sequence comes from Maratus speciosus, assembly GCA_963932465.1. Classification (NCBI taxonomy): domain Eukaryota; kingdom Metazoa; phylum Arthropoda; class Arachnida; order Araneae; family Salticidae; genus Maratus; species Maratus speciosus. The sequence goes on from OZ010792.1 coordinate 248,075,512, forward strand.
AAACATTTCATTAATACTAAAGTATGCAAATAACACTCACCAGAATTTATATAAGAAAAAGATACAAAGATAAATTAAAGCCTTTTTTTTTTAATTGGTTCCACATTATCATAGCAAACGCGGCAGCGTTAAGCTATAATATGATTAAGAAATAGAAAATGCAAAAGACTTTCTTAAATTTCTGGCGAACCAGTTGACATACGACAATGATTTTACTTTTGAAAGATAGAACTCGACGAGACGAATAAACTGATAGCATTAAAAAAATTACTGTAGCTTTCAGTAGTTTTTTATTTAACCTTAAACGAAAAAATGAAGACACAAAATTCAACAAAGTGTAGCTAACGTTCCAGTGGGTGGATTAACTTCGTTTTTGTTTTATTTTGATCCTCCGGTTCAAACTTAAAATAGATTTTTTTTTCATCTTTGTTTGTATGACGGTCGCTGAGAAAATCGAATGTCTTTTATAATGTCTCCATAAAGTTATAGCAATCTCTCCTTTTCATTTTCTAATTCAATAATTTCATTCGTGTTGCCACTCCCTAAAAAGCAGTACAATAATTTAAAAAAAGGGATAACGCGTGTACTTTTGTTTTTATAAGTCAATAAATATTGAAATTCAACTGATAGATTTTTGTATTTTTGAAACCGACGTCAACCTAAGCAGATAATGCATAATTTTCATAAATATATATATAAACTTTCTTGATTAGTATTTTGAACTGGAGTAATAGACACAATGGAGCACAAACAAGTTGAGGCACAGATGTCATATTCGCCCCATATTGGTGCGATATTTTTCTGACGCCAATGTCATATACGCAACGGGTACTTAACTGGCTCCAAAGTGTCGTTATTTTGCTTGATGTGGTAACCCGGATTATGTTGTTTATGCTGTTGATGTTTTCGCCAAATTGGCAACTGAAAAAAAAATCGCGCCAATATGGGGCGAATATGACATCTGTGCCCGAGTTGATAGGGAAAAAAACAGGGTAAATCCCAAACTTCTTCTTAGGAGTTAAATGAAAGTTTGGCACAGATGTCATATTGGCGCGATTTTTTTTCCAACGCCAATTTGGCGAAAACATCAACAGTATAAACAACAACATCCGGGTTACCATATCAAGCAAAATAACGACACTTTGGCGCCAGTTAAGTACCCGTTGCGTATATGACATTGGCGTCAGAAAAAAAAATGCGCCAATATAGGGCGTATATGACATCTGTGCCGTAAGTTTTAATTATCATCATAACATCCTGACTTACACAAGCGATAGGTATGCAGTAATATAAATACTTCACATACTAAGCATACCTTAAAAAATAGTATTCCATCTATTTTAAATAAGGAAGAGATGTCATATACACACCAGAGTACATAACTGGGCGATAATGGCGTTATTTTGCCTGATACGGTAACTGAGCTATTGTTGTTTATTTATTAATTATTTTTTTATTTACTTTTATTTTATTTTTTAAAATTATATAAATTGTTTGGTTCTATAGTTATTAATTAAACTTTTCATTATTTATTGTTATTTCCTTTTTAAAATAATAGAAAGTAATTTAAAAATATATATGTAACTGCTATTCGAAAACGAGGTTTTCGTCAAATTGGCGTCAGAAAAAAACCCGCGTCAAACCCGTTGTGTATCTGTCATCTGTGCCTTAAATAATTAGGGTTTCGTTTAACTTTAGGTACTTTTGCTTGAGATATTGTCGAAAATGTACAGCAAAATATACGGTACTACCTGATTATCCCGACGACCAATTTCGCCAAACTATTCGCCAAATGGTACAAACTGACTGAATAAATAAATTAGTTAAACATTAATAAAAATACTATTAAAAACTTGGGCACAGATGTCATATACGCTCCATATTGGCGCGATTTTTTTCTGACGCCAATTTGCGAAAACATCAACAGCATAAACAACAATATCCGGGTTACCATATCAAGCAAAATAACGACACTTTGGTGTCAGTTAAGTACCTGTTGCGTATATGACATTGGCGTCAGAAACAAATTGCACCAATATGGGGCGTATATGACATCTGTGCCGACCTCGTTAATATATCATCTATATCCGGGTTACCATATCAAGCAAAATAACGACACTTTGGCGCCAGTTAAGTAACCGGTGCGTATATTACATTGGCGTCAAAAAAATCGCGCCAATATGGGGCGTATATGACACCTGTGCCAAAACTTGAATTAAAAATCCCTTGATGACGTAAGAAACACGTGTATCGTGTTTAGTGTCAAATGAATGTAACATTTACTATCATCTATTATTGTCATTTAATCTTATAGTTTGGCGATAATTTTTTGGTCGACAGGATAATCAAGTTGCACCAAGTATGGTACAGATGTCATATACGCACCATGTTGGCACGATGTTTTTTCTGACGCCAATTTGGCGAAAACCTCGTTTTTGAATACCAGTTACATATATATTTTTAAAAAGGGATTAACAATAAATTAAAAAAAAAATTAATTAATAACAATAGAACTAAACAATTTATATAATTTTAAAAAATAAAATAAAAGTAAATAAATAATTTATTAATAAGTAAACCACAATATCCGGGTTACCATATCAAGCAAAATAACAAAACTTTGGCGCCAGTTAAGTACCCCGGTGCGTATATGACATTGGCGTCAGAAAAAAATCGCGGCAACGTGATGCGTATATGACATCTGTGGCGGTTCAAGTACACTTCGGAACGTTACTTTGAAATCGGTGAGTTTCATCGCCAAAATCGCCAAGATCCTTAATGATTATCGCCATTGAATACATAAATAATGCCATATTTGCAAACTTATAGGTCAAAATATAAGTGGAACCTCGGTTCACGACCGCTTCTGTTTATGACCACGAACAGTTCGGTTTATGTCCAACTTCGGTGATCAAAATTTGACTCGGTTGGCGTGCAATATCTCGGTTCACGACCAAAGCATCCAAATAGTTCAGTTGGCAACCCTCACATAACTCTTGTTATTAGTCAAGTTTGGAGGAAGGTGCGCATATCAGAGTGCTTGGTGTACCTTTATTACTATAAAAAAATTAACTTTTCGTTTTACTTTTACTCATGTTTGCGCTAATTTTAGCTCTCATTATGGCTTCTAAGAATGGCAAAGTGCTTAGTGATAGCAGTAGTAAGAAGCTTAATCGAATTACTGTTGTAGCAAAACATGAGAACAATGTTAGTATAACCAATGAGCTAAACAATACGATGTGGCCTAAACCTTCGATTTCCACGATAATCTATATATGTATATATTACGCTATCGTATGTGTCACAGAAATCGCGATTATTTGTTAATTGTTTAATGGCAACGCTCGAACGAAACGCATCTCATTGGTTATAGAACAGCATTTAAAGCATCTCCATACCTATAAGGGGGGGGGGGTAACCATAGGCGGGAATGTGTTCTGCCGCCAAATACTGCCAAGTGTGTCACCAACTTGGCGATATATCGCCAAATTCCTATAGACTTCCATTGTAAACCAATAGGGTTTACTTGTTTAGAGAGAATCAACAAATTGAGATATTTTAATACAACAAAAACTAATACCAGTTTAAGGAATTATATTAATTATATTTAAGGGAGCCCAAGTTGTGCGAAATAAGAAAAAGTATTGGGAATATTTAAAAGCAACTCAGGTTTATTTATATTCAATATATAATTACCAAAAAATTTAAATGACTAGTATTAAAAAATGCTCTGACGAGCAGCAAAAAAGGCTAATATGTTTTTAAGTATGAAAAAGTGTTTGACAAGTGCTTCTAATTGAGCATGAAAAAGGACAAGGGGTCCCTTCTTGGCTGCAGCTCACTGTCAATGCCAACTTTGAAAAAATCATATTTGCGCTTTTTTCATATAAAAAAAATCAGCCACAGTTACGATAAAAATGTGTAGCATAAAGACACAGCCAGTAAAGACGCAGCCTGATTAAACATGAATGTAAGGCGACAGACATAGTACCAAAAACCTTAGTTCCTGCAGCGTATCATACTCATGCAGGACCACCAAGCACGCCCGCAGTTTAGAACTGTACCGAAAACTGATTTGTAATGCAGTGCAGACTGTAACAGTACTCTGCACAGGAACAATTCCACATGTGCACGCATAACAGTATAATGCATTCATTGATTGTTGAAATTATATGCAAGTGGCTGTGGCTGTACAATGTACTATGCAGTACAGCAATGCATGTAAATTATAAAGGAACATTAGACGCATACACCTTTAATACGGAAGTACAAAAGCACAGTGCGAGTGTACGCTGAGGTTCAAAAATCAAAAGTATAATAGGAATGTACAGTGTAGTATAATTTATAGAGAAATAATGGTACACAGTGCACTGTACAAAGTTGCATTGCAGACGCATGCGCAGTACAACACTGCAACAGTGCAGTTAACATGTAAAGCACGACGGAAAGTTTTACTAAAGTACTGCGAATTTATTTTATATGGAAAAAGCGCAAATATTATTTTTCAAAGTTGGCATTGACAGTGATCTGTAGCCAAGAAGGGACCCCTTGTCCTTTTTCATGCTCAATTAGAAGCACTTGTCAAACACTTTTTCATACGTAAAAACATATTAGCCTTTTTTGCTGTTCGTCAGAGCAGTGTATATCCTGTTCAAGAAATATTTCGTTCTAATCGAAGAAATTTAATCCATAATAACAATGCAAAATAATTTATTTACTTTATTATTTTCAGCTTTTATTTACTCTTTGGATTAATTAATTATAACTCAAAAGAAAAGTTAAAATTATTAATTTTAACAACTTTGTCGCATAAATAAAAGCCTGCTCATAAGGGAATTTTTTTCTAAAGTTAGATAGATTTTATATGCTCGTAAATGGCTTATAGTAATTTGTTTCAGTAGATAAGGGACTGTGCATATATATCGGTATCATGTTTGATCCAACCAAACTTTTCTCTGTTTATTCGCTCTTTAGATTAAAACAGTCTGTTATGCTTTTTTATTCTGTTATCTATTTTTACGAAAATACAAAGATATTATTAAATTCATTAAATAATTATAAAATTATTTAAATCCAAAATGCGGAATACTGCAAGGTTTGACATTCCTATTCTTCTGTTATTTCTGTATGCATATATAATACCCGCCGTTCGAGAAACTACTTCCGAAGCATGCTCGAAATTATACTTGTTGTGTTTATTGAAGATGTAAATTGTTAATAAAGAAAAGTGAAAGAATGTTGTCCATCTATTTTGTTGATGAGAATTTCTGTCTGGCTACCCATATCCCCCTGTTGAATAGGCAAGTGCAAGAAGACATCTGATTGTTTAATGCATTATGTAACATAAAACTATTATTAAATACTTTTAAATAATAGCACTTTGTTTTAAGCGTTATTTAATACATATAAAGTTATTTCATATATAACAGTGATGTTTTATTCACCTCTTATGATTTGAATTAATAAAGCATGCGAATATTTAATATGTGTATATTACTACAAACAAAAGAAATTTTTTTCGAAAATCAAAATAATTTTTAGACATTGATAATGATAGATAGCGCTACAAATGAATGATGAGTCAGCACTAGCCGGTTCTACTCGCCTAGCCGAATTTGTACAAATCTCCGCTACATTAATAAAATTGTACGCGTCAGAAAAAAAAAATCCCTGCCAGCTCGGCCTACAGGCACAGGTAGATTTCGAAGTTAAGTACTAATTTCACCAACAAAAACTAAATCAAGATAAGAGATAAACCCAGTTTAACAATTTTATCTGGCCGCTTTTCATGTGCTTTTAATTTTATTTTTCTGTAAGAGCTGGTTTTACATTTTAATGCGATAATTTTTTCTACAACCCTTATTTTTTAAATTATTATTTTTTTTCTGTAAGAGCTGATATTATCAAAAACTTGTCAATATAAAAGTTGTAGGTAATATTAAGAAGACTTTTAATAAATTTTAGCGGATTTGATATCTTGTGATTTGACGAAGTTATAAGTTTTTTTCTTCGTCACCTTCTCTTCCTTTTTCTTCCTTCTTTCTGTAAGAGTTGGTCCTATCAAAAATTGTAGATAATATTTGAAGATGTATAATTAAGTGGAGTCGATATTTTGTGAATTGACGAAGTTATGATTTTTTTTGTTCTTAAAACCCTACTTTTGGCTCCCCTTGAGCCAATTTTTAATGATATTAAAAATCATTTTTATGTAAATTTTGGCCCTTTTCCTAGAAGTAATAACAGCTTTAAACTGTATTGATATGTATTATAATTAAGTAGTTATGGGTTTATTTCTGTTTTCACAAAACCCTCCCTATTTCCATCCCCTTGGTCCAATTTTGCCCATTAATGAGGTTGACCGACATTTTCTGCGTCTTGATTTTCCGTATCAGTTTAGAAGAGATTTGTGCAGAATTACAGAAGTTATCGTGTCCATAAAAAAGTGATATATATAAATAGATAAACTTTTGAACTATAGGTGGTTTTGGGTTCGAGGGCTCATGATCGGCGTAAGATATGCAATTTTTGCTTCAGAAATTCCAACCCAGGGTAGGATGTAATAGGTAGTATTTCTTAAGAAATCTACCTAAAAAATCAGTTTTTTTCTGACTCCAAGGTTTTTGATTACGTTTAAATTGTGATATAGAATGGAAATAAAGAAGTAGTGGGTGTTGGTTAGCGAGAGAAACGCGCTGACGTCATGTACGCTGACGTACTATGGTATAAAATAGAATCTGTATGGCAACATCCCTGATGCTAACAATGAAGTCCATTTATATTTAACCTCCTTATCCAGAATGGGTCTAATCGACCCGTTTCTATATTTATTTCATTCGATTTGAACCAGGACCCCACCAGTGGCCGAGAGGTTCTGCTCTCGAAGCTGGTAGACGGGAGGTGCTGGGTTCGATCCCAATCGCGCCCGTCGGCCTAATCGTTCGGAGTTTTCGTGGTTTTCTTCGAGCCGTGGATCTTCCATGCGTTAATACGGATTAGGTTCCCTTAGAAAGACCCCCACGGAGGGCACTCCCCCCGGGCCTATATCCCTCGTGTAGATAATTGGCCGTCAAAAATCAACCCAACTCGATTTGAACCGGAATTGTCTTCATAAAGTAGGTTACATAAAAGCCATGTTTTTTATCAAGGCTCCATAATATTTTTGAGGATGTTCTCAACAGTTACTATAGATTAGGAAATTTTCGTCCTAAAATAGTATAAAATGCATGTATATGAAACAAAAACGCTTTGTGGGCCACCAAAGTCTTGAAAAAATTTAAGTAAAGATAGTTTTAAAGAAACACTAAAACAACAGATTATTTCTTACCTCATTGCATCGATATTTAACACTTGCATCCCTGTACGCATATTTTACAGAGAATGGATTGGTAAAACAGAGTATTTTTGCGGCTAGGATCTACTGTAATCACATACTTTAAATCTCATTGTTTCAAATATTGCTTATTTTGACACACAACAGTTGACTATATGTTATATTTTTCGTACTTGTCTCTGTAAAGAAATAGAAAAGAAAAGAAACAACTTATGTTGCACGACTATTTAAAAACCATTGAGTAGTACTGTGAATCGTAACAATACATTGAAATTTCGCAGTGCTTAGTCTTTTTTTAACTTATAGTTTAGAAAGATAAAGGGAAAAAAAGATAACAAAATAGGCAAGCAGTTGAATACACCATTTGTAGAACCTGATGAAATTGGTAATGGGACCACCGTCAAAATGAACCCTTTCGAATAAAAAATAATCATGAAAGTTGGAACATACGATGAAAGATTATGCGTGGACATAAATTTATTTTATAAAAGACAAACGTGTTCGTTAGTAACGCTGAAGTCATTTTAACGTTGTTTACATCTGATAATAAATTTCGCTTTTACTGCAAGCATTTTAAAATTCTGAACATCGCACATTTTCAAATTTTACACCGACGAATAGGGAGAAAATGTTCTTTTAAATGGATTTTTTTTATTATGTCACAGTGTATTGAATTTTTATGCTTTTAAAAATAATTTTTAAGCAAGAAGTTTTTTCAAACCTGTCTTGTCTATCGCGGCAGTCGACTACTATAGATGTTTCTACTTCAGAGGACTTATTTGGCGGAAGAGAAAAAATGTGGAATTCCATGTTACCCAATGGGAAAAATGCGCATCCCTCTTATTCCTTCAAATTTGGCGATTTCAAAAAAAAATTTTATTAGCACGTCGTTACGAAGTTTCGTATCCCTCTGTAAGCTCCAAATTTTTATATCTTTTTCCAGTCCAAAGTTACACATGGGTAAAGAATACTTTCGGAATTTTTTGAAACTTAAAAGCAAATTTTAAAATACTCATAAATATTTGTAAAATGTTTTAACCGTTAAATGCATAGTGATGTATACCTATATCACTTTTCATTTAATTCTTACCAATTAGTATATTTATATAGAAACTAGGGACTACATTTTCAGAACTGCTGCTATAGGGTTATCCTCGGCGTCGCAATTTTCTGTATTTTTTTCTTATATTTGCTGTCATTGTTTTCAATCAATAATCTTCTTGGTAGATTTATTTATAATGAGCATTAAAAAAGAGTTACGATGGCATGAAAGTAGCTGTAGAAATGAATAATATGAAAATAGTTGTAGGAAATATATAAAAAAATACGTGATGCTATGATCCCTTCTATTATTTTTATATGACAGCTACAAGGTATCTGCATATTAAAACTAATTTAGGAGAGCATTTTTCGCCTTATTCAAGCAAATAAATGTTTCGATAAAATAGGGGGAAAATGTTTATTAAAATCGCAATATTCAGCGGTCTCATGGCGTGCGCAATGTTAAATTGAAACACAGCATCATCAGCATTATGTGAATCCGAACAAATATGTCTTATAAAAGAGGGTCACCAATTTGTGGACTGTTTGAAAAAAGTTGTACAGAAGAGTGAGATTTAAGAGCATAAAATCTTTCTTTTTTAGCGTTTAATCAATCAACTATCAACAATCAATTAACATGACATACACTGTTAAAAATTTTCAGCATTCTGTCCAGTGATTCGACCGTTTTTTGAAAAAACGGTTTCATAACCGTAATTTAGCTATATTTTGACTATAAAATGGTCAATAATATGGACAGAATAGTGTTAAATTACGGTTGTGTAACCGTTTTCGATAAAAACGGTCAAATGACTGGACAGAATGCTGCAAATTTTTAACAGTGTATGTATAAACAACAATCACTAATGCAGGATTTAGGCATACTGCTTATCAATGGGAAAGTAATTCGAAATACATTTAGTTACCTTTGAACAACACTAATAAATCCTATTGTCACCAATGGTTCATTGTAAATACGATATTTAATTCTCTCCCTCCCTCAAGCCAATAAGATAGTAATTCTGAATGCTTTCTTTATCTTTTGACAACACCATTAAATGCTATTGTAAACAAAACCTGTGCTATCCCATGGATTATGTTGATTCTTAAGTTTCTCTTATATTGAAGAAATACATTAATTTAAAGGAAAGTGCAATACTACATGGACGTAATTTTGGGGCAACATAATGAAGATAGCAAATTTATTTGCCCAAAAATATTTTTCATATAAATGCAAATTTGGCTTTATACTTGCAATAATGAGATTCTGTCATTGCTTACATATCACGAAACTCAAGTTTGCTCAAAAATGTGACATGATACTCCATTTTAACCCATTTATTTATGAATTTTTGTTTTCTCAAATTTGTTGGGAAATCCCTGTAAAAGGTTGCAAAATGAACTGGAAAAATACTAAAAAAAATTATGCTAAAATATTTTTGTATTTATTTGATAAAATATAAACGTACTGAATATGGGAATATCCATATGTGGGAAAATGCATAATTTTATGTTCGTCTAAATTTATATAAATTAAGATTTTAAATTGTACACTATATACTATAATTAGTATTTTTCTGAACTATTAAAAAAATATATTTATTTCTTTACACAGACTAATAACATTAGAAGTATAATTAATAATAAATTAAGAATAACCGTATTTGAGGCTAAAAAGCAATTTATTTCAAAATAATCTTGAAAAGGACTTTACATAAATATCTGTCCTCTAAATGGCCAATAGAAATAAGTACCTATTTGCGCTCAGTGCCCTATATTTTGTACGTTACAAACATGCATAAAAAATAGGCTTGAACGTATAATTTCACAGTTAAAAAAATACGTATTACAAAGAAGTCTACAAGCTAAGATTATGAGTTATTTATTTGGATCCTTCAAACAAAAAATACACATAAACTTACTTTTTACATTTCGCTTTCTTGAAAAAGGAAAAATCTATAAACACCGAAAAGATGCCTTCAATTAAGCAAATAAATGTCATTCTTATATTGTCATCTCTCAAACATATATAGACAATCACTTCAAACAATTTTCATGTTGTTAAGAAGAAGAAAATTATAAAAATTCATTAAAATTCGGATCGTTCCAAAAACGGGACGCTAGGCATAAATGGGTTAATTACGATTCTTTTAATTTAGTACAAAAAAATTACATTAGGAACTGCTAAAATTATCAAGTCATATTTTTTTCATTGTAGTGCTAAGTCATTGCGTATTATGCAATAGCGTTGATAAAAGAATATATAGGATGAGCACGCCAGTAGTTGATACCCTTCCAATAGTTGATCAAACTTTTGAAATATTGCGCCATTTCAGGCAGAAATGAGTTTTATACATGGCACTAGACATAATATTTTTGTTTGAATGTTGGGGAACCTGTTGTCACATTGTTGTCAGCTGCCAGTTCTAAGAAAAGCCATTTTATGAATTATGTTTATTATAAAAAGAAAAAAAAATAGTTCTTGATTAGTTGGAGATAATTAGGTAAGTTAAAATAATCTACTTCCACCTTGCTTATTTCAAATACAGTTTTATGTTAATTATTGTTAATCAGAGAATAAGCATGATATTTTAAAGATTAATTTTCGCATTTTCGACTGACTTCTTCGATTGATCAACTACTGGGAAAATGGAAATTAAAAAACTATTTACTTACAATTTTCTTGCTATTTAATTTCAGCACATTTCATTTTTGCCCATTATAGGACATTCATTAAGGTTTCTAGCAATCATGTTAGTTTTCTTCTAAAACTTAAAAGGAAGAAAATATAAGGCAAACCACATAGCTTATTTGATCAACTAACTGGATGGGTCACCTTATATACAAAAATTTATATGTTGGCAGTAATTTATTGAACAATGGGGATATAGTGTAAGTTTGAATTTTTCATCTGCATGATTGAAACGATCTTCCCATGTATGAGTGATAAGACATGTTAAGGCTGTTCTCAAATCCAAAAGGCAACTTTAAAACGTAAGTTTTAATTTATTTTTGTTTGGAAATGCATGAAACTAGCAGTTGTTGTTTAGAAACTATGCAATCAAACTTCTTTTTCCGTTCTCTTTTTCTTTTTTTTAAACCGCAAGAGATCTTTCAGAAAATAGTATCAAAGTGGGCATTTTGAACCTAATTTCAACGCGAATGAAGACTAGCCACTTAAAGAAGGGTTAAAAGCGTCTTTGTCACGTATCAAAATTGCTTATAAATCAATAGATATTTTATTTATCAAAAAATAGAAAAGACAGTTCGATTCCAAGCCGCTTCCATAGTCAGGACTTCCAATTTCATGTCTTTCCGTTCAAAAATGAATTTGTAAATATATCAAAACGTTTTGAACTTGTTGAGCAGTGCAGTTGAGAACAGCTTTAAGTTTTACTCCCTATGAAGAGTAATTTTCTCTTATTTAAACATTTAAAAGTTTAGTGTCATTAATTTTAATATTTAATCCTCATCTTAAATAAGGCTTTGAAAATGCTTAGTATTTTTTCTCTTCATACAATATTAAAAAGGTCAATAGTGAACACTAACTACTAATTATAATTTACTACTACTAATATTTATACTACTAATTATAATTTAATTAGTTAATATTTAATTACAAACAGAATACATTGGTAAGATGAGGTGATACATTTGAATAATTTATTATGCAAATACTTTTAGACATAAACATGAATAAAATATTTATGGCCATCATGCTATAAAAAGATTAGTTTAAATAGAATAATAATAATCTGGCATCTTATGAGATTAAAAAAACGTGAAAAATTCAGTTACACAATTTGTATTTTAAAGTAAGTGGTGTATTTTAGTAAATAATTGTTTAATACTTTTATCATTAACAAGATTAAAATATATATGTAAATATATATATATATACTAGGGCTAAGACCCCTGCAAGCTACGCTCGCCAACCGCCGTTCAGACACCACATAATCTAAAAACTCGCTAATCTGATGGGTTTCAAAAATGTTAGAGAAGATTGAATTATACTGAAAAAAGCTGTGCCGATCTCCCTGTAAACGGGTTTTCCTTCAATACCCTTTGATTGCAAAAATTTAAGGGCGAATCAGTTGCTGTTAAGGCATCCAATGGTTGTTTTCGTTTTTGATTAAAGAGGATCAGTTAAATATTTGAAAAGAAGCTAAAATAAAATGAATTAAGTATACAGAGTCTTTGTCTCCCGGTATTTTAAAACAATCTCTATAACAATAGCCTAAATCATGTGAATATCATCAACAGTTGCACGCGGACCACTTCGCTTTCTTAGTCTAGGTGCCATTTTGGTACTTTAATGTTAGCCAGGCACAGTTGATAAGTTGCCAAATATTATTCTATCGGCATCATTCCATCTATATTATAATAGTTCGTCATCAACTGCCATAAACAAATACGGTCTGATCCCTTCGACTTTCATATGAAAGTTTGGCGCAGATGTCATAAACGGGAGCATCATGATGCATCATAGCATACATCATAGACGCCAATTTGGGGAATGCATCAACAGCATAAACAACAACATCCGGCATACCATATCAAGCAAAATAACGAAACTTTGGCGCCAGTTAAGTACCCATTGCGTATATGACAATGGCGTCAGAAAAAAATCGCACCAATATGGGGCCGTATATGACATCTGTGCGGAAAGTTTTCCATTTTGATTATCAAATCAAATTTTTTTTCGAATAAAACTACATAAAAGTTGTCATGGTCGCAAAGAATTCTTGGTACTGTTACGTTAGCCAGGTGCAGATCTTGCCAATAACTTTTTTTTCAACTCGCCAGTCAGCATTGTTTTTTTTTTCGAGTGGTAAATTAAAACATTGATTTGAAGTTGAAATTAAATGTCATGGTTTTTTGCATTATTTAATATTTGTCCAGATGTCATATACGCACCGCAGGTTTGGCGTGATTTTTTGACGAAAACCTCGTTTTCGAATGCCAGTTACATATGCGTTTTTGGTATTACTTAGTTATCCCGTCGACCAAAAATCTATCGCCTAACTATAAGATTAAATGCCAATAATGGTTGATCGTAAATGTCACATTCACTTGACTTTAAGCAAGTTACACGTGTTTACGTCATCAAATGATTTTTATTTCGACGTTTTATTTGTATATTTATTAATGTTATACTAATTTATTTGTTCTTTCGTTATTTAAAATAAAAATTATGTCAATTTGATTAATTTGGCGAAATTGGTCGACTGAATAACTATCGTATTTTTTAATTATTTTCTATTATTTTCAAAAGGAAATAACAAAAAAAAAATTAATAACTATAGAACAAAATAATTTATATAATAAAAAAAAAAGAAATAAAAGTAATAAACATTTATATTTTAAATAAACAACAATAGCCGGGTTACCATGTCAATCAAAATAATGCCACTTTGGCGCCAACTATGTACCCCGGTGCATATATGGCACCTGTGCGTAATATTTTTCTTTTTCTTCTTCTTTTTTTTTTTTTTTTTTTTTTTTTTTTTTTAAAGAAAGAAGTGAAAGCCATCAATTTAAAATGTTTCAGTTTTAAATGTAAGTTTTGTATTTGAAATAAAATGAATGAAAGGTTTATATTTTAAATGAATTTAATGAATATAATAAAATGCGAATGGAAAAATGTTTGGCGATTTATCACCTGCGTCTCGCTAACATAAAAATACCATCAGAATCGATTTCTCTATCAGAATCTTTTGATTTGGCGAAAGGTTGTTCAAGTAAATTGAATTATGAATAAAAATAGCATGATACATTTCTTAGCATGCATTTAAGGAAGGCCAAACTGGTCGCCAAATTAGTTTAAAATAATAACCTTTTTTGAAATATGAAAAAAATATCTGTTATGATTAAAATTTGGTTGTCATCATTAGAAAAATGTATTTAAAATTAGAAAAAAATTTATATTTTGAAAACTAATTCGAATTTAAAAATTCTAATACCAGTTTTGAGATCTGTGGATCAATACGGATTTTTGGTGTTAATTTCATCGCAAAGTATTCCATATTTTAGGAGAAATCGCCGTGAAACATAATCAGTTGTTTAATCAGTCGTTTTAAAGAATCGTTTCATAAATTCGTTTCATTAGGATTTTATATATATAGGGTATATATTAATTCTGTTAAAATTACAAAAATATGAATTAAAAAAAATATTTTAAAATTTATGGTGTCTAATCTTTAATATAGGAGTAAAAAACATGATTCTAAAAAAATAATTTGTGCATTTAAGGATTAAGTTTTGCAACATAAAAAATTATATAATAAGATATTTAGATTCCTACTTATTAAAATATTTACTAATTAGCAATATTTTAGTTTTCACTTGTATTGCAGATGTGCAACGAAAGAAACGGTTGATGTATTATACAAAAAATGTATCTCTGATTTTATTCATTTTTTCCAGTGTCACAAATCTTTCAGAGAATCATATATAGTTTTTACAAAACAAAATACAAAAAAAAAGCATTTAAAGGTTAGGCTTACAGAGGGACAAAGAATCTTCCTATCTACGCTCTGAAAAATAAAATTCCGTATTTTCCCCATACGATAACATGGGATTCCACATTTTTTCTTCCCTACCAGATAAGTCCCCTTAAACAATATAGATAATTAAACAATTGTTTCCGTCTAATACTCCATAACGAAATTAAAACATTATCAGTAATTAAACAAAATAATAAAAATAAAACACAAATCTAACTAACATGCAGTAGAACTACGCTCTTAAAACACTAAAATTATCATAAGTATAAAGGCTACTGTACGCTGCGAATTTGTTGGCGATTTTTCTGGCGATTAACTCCTGACATGTGGCCAATACCAAAGTTAACACTTTCCACTTCTTGGCCATTTGTTTTTGTTAGTGGTTAATCCATCTATATATATATATATATACCGGGTGTCTTAAAATGGAGTAACTGGTTTTAACAACCAATAACTTGAAAATGGTGATAGCTATTAAATAAATTCTTGCATGAGGGTTACGTAAGGTATCAGAAGTGTTCTTACTGAGATTCTCAGTTTCAGTTCCAAATAGCAGCGATAAATGGCAATGCGAGCAATTGGTGCTAAAAAAGGTCCGATTTTTTGGCCTCTCACTTCTCCCAGCATTGATGCAAAGAAAGGAGGTTAAATATATCGAGTGGATCAGAAAGAACATTGCATTAGAGACTGAGACCCACCCCATATATTTTCTCCACTCTTCGTATAACCTCCATATATAATATCCACTCTTCGTATCACTGCTGGGAAAGAGCGAGGCCGAAAAATCCGGCAATTTTTATTGCCTATTTGGACTATCTGCCTACCTATATCTGTATCTGTTTATCTATAGTGCCTATTTGGACTATATTTGTCCCTATTTGTCGCAACTATTTGGATTTCAAACCTAGAATACCAGTAAAAAATCTCCTTACATCTTAAATAAACCTTCCGCAAGATTTTTTTTTAAATAACTGTCACCATTCGCAAGTTATTGATTCTTAAAGTCAGTCAGTTCATTTTAATACACCCGGTATATATAATGTAACAAAAAATTTTACAGTTTTCAAGAAAAAAATGTTTTCACCTATATTCAGTAATCCAGGAAGTCCGGGTTGGATCACCCAGTAATAAGAAAAAATAAACACATACAAACTTTTAACGTCTTTGTTGATTAAAAATTATAGAATAATCAGATTATAGAATAACAACCCCTTAAGGATACATTTATTAACTTTTAGATAATCGGTATTTCTTTTTTTTCATTTGTTTTTTTAACAACAACTAAGCCACGAGAAATGAATTAAAACTTCGAACAAAAGTTTTTTAAAGAAAAACATTAAGTGATTTTAAGTGATAGTTGCATAATCCGCGATTTTCCTTGCAAGTGTGCAAACATGGTTCGCAGCTAAATGTCAATAGATATATATCATGATATAGATCATGATATATATGTCCAATATTTATTTTCAAAATATCAAATTATTTTTATATTTATGGTATTTTCCTGCATTTTATAATTATTTTCAAAATATCATTGTGCATGAACTTTTTGATATTTTCATTCAAACCAAGCGCAAAAGAATTTTTCAACTGTTATTCAATGTGTCGTTGTGCTGGCAAAACTTTTGATTCTGGCAGTGACTTTCTGGCAGTGACTCGGCAGTGACTTGACCAAAGAAAAAAATCAATACATTTTCCAAGCTTTATGTTTGAAGCTGAATTTTTAAATGTAGAACAAATAATTAGGTGGTACATTATTAATTCAGAACAGCTATTGAAAAATAAACTTGTAATTTAGATAGTCTGTCATTTACTGCTTCATTTGAAAATAATATTTTCTGTTTTTTGGTTTAGTTCAGTGTAAAGTGCACAATATGTTAAAGAATCATAAAAGCAAACAAGCTTACATTTTTGTTAGAATTTTTCAGTTAAAGAAAATGATTTTGTATTTAAAATTTTATTGTAGAAATCGTAAAATATCCTTGATATTTGATACAGTACTATTCCGCGGTTTGTGCTTTGATAAGTGCATAAAAGAAACGTTCCTGTTTTAAATTGATTTTTAATTTTGTTGTAAGGAGAAAAAAGAAAGCAATAAAAAACCCCTTTAGAATACTGGTTTTTGTAAGTTTTCATGTTAAATGAAATAAGTTTTTGTTTTTTAATTTAAATAATGTTTGAAAATATTTATGATTAGGAGTAAGTTTACTAGTTTGAAAATATCCTATAAATAATGTATATATATATATATATATATATATCTGATAAACAAAAAAATATCGGATATTTTTGTTATTTTCAAAAATATCGGATATTTTTGTTATTTTCGAAAATATCATGATTTTTTTTTTAACTCCCACGTACAAAAGGACATATTGTATTAAGATTAACTATACTTTTATTTATTTATTGCGCACCAACTGTTTTTTTTTATCGAGTAAGGTCCTGAATACCCGAGTTTGTTTTAAGACAACCCTTTATCGTTGTCATAATTTTATTTAATCTAGATTTATTTTGATACATGAAATTAAGCTTATAATGCATTATACAGGTTGAAATTAACCAACGTGCATTATGTTAGGATGTTGTAATCTTTGCCGATATATACTTTTATACAAATGCGTTTGACCATTAACCTAATAAATAATGACATCAATACAAAAACCCTTTGCGGGGTAAAAGTTTGTGACTTAGCACTTTATATTATGGTCCCACCATTATTATAAGAATATTTAATATGGGTGTAAAAATAATGACGTCAAATTTTGATTGACGTTATGCTATTAAAAAAATATATACATTTCTATTATTTATTTCATCATTTTATTTTTGTTCTATTTATAATAGCATGTTGGAAAATTATGTTCAACGACATAAGAAGTATAAAAATTTATTCGCTGATGCTTTTTTATTCACATCTCTCAAAATTTCAAAATATGAATTCTAAAAGAGGGGCCGTTCAAATATTACGTAAGCACCTAAGTGAGAGGAGGGGGTTTCCGATTTGCTTATTTTTGCTGACAAGGGGGGAGGAGGGTTTGAATGATGCTTACGTAAGACATTTTCAAAATCTCTTAACTTGTTAAAAAAAAACTATTAAAATTTTTAAAGTAAAAAAAAGAAATAGCAATAGAATATTAAACTTGAAGTTTCTGATGTCAGCTATTTTGACCGCACAAGGAAAACATAAACGCTCTTTTATCTAGTGGTGACTCTTCATGTTTCATGCATGCGGGCTTATTATCTCTGAGAACTTACAACTATTTCCAATTGTGAGAATAGAATAGAATAGAATAGAATAGAATGGACCGATGCGATATGTTGTATTGTGACATTATGAGTTTTCCGGGAAAACTTCCAAAACGTAAGTAAAATTCCATCTTATTTGTTTCCACCTCTCCTCAGTCAAATGATTGAACCCCATAACCATAATGTCTGACTGCTGTACTGTCTGGTGTGTCGTGAGTTTTGAAAACTTCCCAGTACTGCAGTGTAGTGGTGTTTAAAATAAATAAAATCAGAAATATGTCTTCATTTCGAGAAATCTTGTATAAAAACCTTTTGAAAGTTTCAAAAAGTCTGCATCAGATAAACCTTTGAAGGATATCCAATGTAAAACTAATGATGTTTGGTGGCAGTACAAAAAGTCTTCAAAAATTGACAAAGAGTTAGGGGTATTGGTGCTAAAAAGAATTGAGAACGAACTGCGTAAGGCAACCAAACAGAAATCAGTATTTCTTTATTATTTTACTAGCAAACCTCGTGGCTTTGCTCGCGTAATAGTTGAAATATGCAAGTGATATTTGCATGACTAATTTTTATTAGAAGAACACTTTTTGGAATAATTCAAAAATTACAAATTAAGCCACAGTTTGACTAAACTTCATTATTAAAGTGCAATAGACAGATATGAGATTTTAATTAATAAGAAGAACTAAAACTGATTCGAAATAAATGACAATTTAGAAAGTATTTTGAGACTTTCATGCTCATTTCAGTATTCATTTGAAGTTTTGAATTTTTTAGAAACCATCCGAACATAAAATGCAGAAACAGAGTTGAAATAGAATGTCTCGAAGAATGTTGAGACAGAGACTGCCACCATTAATTTACCAAGATTAACCTTGAAATTACTTGGTATTTCCTAATATTCTATAGAAAACGGAATTTAGATGTTTTTAAGGGCTTTCTTGTTGTTCCTGCCTACCAGGTGGTAGTGACACCGGCATAAAATATAGCCCATATAGGACCAGGGACTATCACTCTTGACTGGCAAGCAATAACTTCTGTAATCGGTTTATTATTTCCTGAGATTCCATAGAAATCGTAATTTAGGACTCTTTTAGAATGCTTTTCGCTCCTTCCCTTCGCCTCATCCCTTTTTAATTTCGAATTTATTTTCGACATTTCTTAGAGGATATTTATATTTTATAACTAACTACCGTGCTACATTTAAAGTTTCTAGCCTCTTCAGTACTGCAGAAAAGTTTTTTTGTTCCTGCAACCTTCTAGGGGTTGTGGCACCGACATAAAATATAGCTTACGTTTGAGCAGGTTCTATCACCATCAATTTGCAACCATTATGTTTGAAATCAGTTTCGTATTTCATACGATTGCATAAAAATCGCAATTTAGAACGCTTACAGAACGCTTTTCGCTCACTTAATCCTTTTAAATTTGGAATTTTCTTTCGACAATTCTTAGAAAGCATTTGCATCTTTAAAGTAATTACCATTCCAAATTTAAAATGTTAGACCCCCTCAGTAATACAAAAAACGCAATTTGGAATATTTTTTGCTCCTGTAACCCCCAGGTGGTAGTGGCAACAATGTAAAATATAGGGTATGTTGGAGCAGGACTGTTACCATCAATTTGAAACCATTACTTCTGAAATTGGTTTATATTTCCTGAGATTGCGTACAAATCGATCGCAGCAGATGCAAAAAGAAGAAGTGAGTCAATACGAAGTATCAAAACTCTGGATGACTTGAGAGTAGAACTGAAAAAGTTTGGTTTTGCAATCAGCAGGAGTAGAACATCTTCGTTTGCTTCCAAAAAATTCTTCAGCCATCGAGGGTCGAAGACATGTCACCACAGTGCCGATAAAACTTTCTTGGGCTCAGGCTGATTAACACCGATCTAACATTGATACCCAATTTGCAGTACCATCCATCCGCTATTCAGAAACTTTAGCTTCAATTCTTGGACCCATGCAAGTTTTTCTTCTTTCACAGGATGACAAAGCGTGTGTACCTTTGGGAATTACACCTGCCAATAAACAGGCTCCGATACTGATGCATATGGGGAATAGTGTATCCTTACCCGGCCACAACTGGGTCATCACTGAATGCCACAAACATATCCCATCTGTTTACGCTGGTATTGTGATTGCTCCTGGCACGGCAATCAAAGTAAAGCCATAGGTTATTCTGGTACAACGTTTATAGCTATAAGAAGTGGGAAACACTGTTCTTCGACAGCAAATCCTCACGCTGAGGATTTTGAAACTCTATTAACACTCAAAGACTTTGAAAAATTCGTGAAAACAGAAGAGGCTTTCTTCAAACCTGTAATCATAGTTACGGTTGATGGAGGACCAGACGAGAATCCCCGCTACCAGAAAGTTATATCGTTTGCTAGTAACCATTTCAAAAAGCATGATTTCAATGGAATTTTCATACCGTGCAATGCTCCTGGACGAAGTGCACATAATTGTGTAGAAAGGCGAAAGGCACCACTCAGTCGAGAACTATCTGGTCTTATACATCCTCATGACCATTATGGTTCCCATCTCGATGAGAGCGGTCGCACTATTGATGAAGAAATGCAGCAGAATGACTTTGCGTATCCTGCTAAATCTCTCGCAGATATCTGGAACTCATTAAACATTGACGGTTATCATGTTACTGCCTCATATGGTGATTCAGGCAAACCAGACTCTCTTGGTTATGACTTGGATTGGTATTCGAAGCACGTACAAGAAAGTCAATACTTGCTGCATATTGTAAAATGCGAAGAAAAGAATTCTTCCTCTCCTGCACGTAGTGGATTATTTCGTATATTAAAAAGACGATTCATTCCTCCTCCAATTAAAATGATACAATCTTCAAATGACATCATTACAAGTGAAGAGGGAGAATTTATAGATCTAAGTCTCCGTCTTTCCTTATAACTGAATATTACAGCAAAGAGATTTTTAAAGATGCTGTATGATTATTTTTGCCCTTCCATAAAGTTGCAATTATTGCAAGGACTTGTGGAAGTTATGGCCAATATCATGCATCTCAGAAGTCAGCAAACAGACACAAAAAAATTTAACACAGTGAAAAAAACGAGAAGGCCTGCCTTATACGACCATTGAGAATTGTTGCTCGTCGAGCAAATGAACTTATGTGCTTCGTAAAATTCGTAGAAGATATGAAAGATGTTGAGTGGATCAATGAAGATGAAGTTGATCAAGATTGCATCCGAAAAGAAAGCGATGAAGATAATCAAGTAAAACTGGAAACCAATATCATAACAGATATGGAAAAATGGCTTGAGCAGCCGTGGTCAGCATCGGAATAGGTATGGGCATGTTCAAATTTAAATTTTACAAATGGCTAAGTTCTTCTAAAATTGTGATCTGTAGATTAAAAAAAATAGAATTGTAAGGAAATAAAACAAGCATTTTTTTATTATTATTTTTAAGTTGAGTAGAGTTTTTTTTATTTGTATTGTGTCCTACTAATTTTAAATTAAATTATTGCTGTTAAAAAAAGGGCGTGTGTGTGGGGGGGAGGTTACAATTTGCTTACGTAATTATTAAGGGGGGGGGGTTGCGATTTGCTTATTTTGTCTGACAACGGGGAGGGGGGTAGCTCAAAAATTGTCAAAAATATGCTTACGCAATATTCGAACAGCCTCAGATGTCATATCACAATGTAAGTGACGCCTGGATGTGGCTTTAAAAGGTTTGTTTTAAAATTCAATTTAAATTATTTTTGATATGACTAAAATATATAATATATAATCTAAACAATGCTTTTAATTTTTCAATGCGCTGGTAAATTTATCACTTTCAGTAGGCCAATGTTATGCATTGAAATGCATTTTTTTCAATAAATTGATTTGTCTTTTGTGCCACGCTATCCGAAATCGTGGGTAAATATGAAAATGGTTTCTTTGAATCATTTTATCCGAACTAAGTTAATTTTATGAAAATGGTAATAAGATGCAAAAAAATCGTTTTCATTAATGTTACTTACAATTTTGGAGAGCGTGCCACAAAAAATAAATCAATTTATTGAAATAAATACAGTTCAATGCAAAATATAGATTTCGTGAAAGTGATTTTATATTTAACAGTGCACTGGAAAAATAAAAGTATTGTTCAGATGCGTTAATATATTTTAGCCAAACCGAAAATCATTTAAATTAAATTTAACAAACTATGACACATCGAGGTGTCATTTAAATTTTGATATGATATATTTTAAAACTTATATTTGAAATATATGAGATATGTGAATGAGAAAGCATCAGCAAATAAATTCTTACACAGCTATTCATGTTGAACGTAATTGTTGCACATGCGATTATAAACAGATCAAAAATAAAATGATGAAATCAATAATACAGGGTGTTTCACAAAGGACCCCTAACTTTAAAAATCAATAACTCGGAAACGGGGATAGATAGAAACATGAAACCACTGTTATGTTTAATAAAAAAAAATCTTAAGAATCTTATACATAAATCTTAAAATTTAGTTCAAATTAGCCCCAATAGATGGCGCTGAGAGCGTTAAGTATACATGGGCGTGTTCAAGATGAACGCGCGCCGCGCGCTCTAGCTCAGGAGACAGGAACATGGAGTGGGTCTTTATCGTAGATGGAATAAATTTTCAGTACGTTCAGGAAAGGATCTTGGATTTGATTAATTATTGTGCTAATTATAAAGATAATCTGTTGCAAATGAAAGGTGAGCTAGATAGCTGAATGGACAGAGTATTGAACTCGAGACTAGGGGTTACGTGTCCCAATCCTCCGCACCCCAAATTGTGTTTGTGATTTTTTCAATTTATTAGTTGTTTTATATTTTTCATAATAAATAAGATATTTTTGATAAAGATAAATTTTTATATTAATAATACAAAGCACATGTGAGTTTTTATCGAGACTAGAATGCAGATCATATTTTACAGTGTTAAAATCAACATGGAAAATATAAAAATAAAATGTAATAGATGTACATTATTTTAACTAAAAATATCTGAACACATATTTTCTAGAAGAGATAAAATATATGGGGTTTGTCGTCTAGTTTTGTAGTGAATAAAGTATGATTAGAATGTTTATAAATTTTCCAGAATGTTTATAAATTTTAAAAAATATGATCTGCATCCTAGTCTCGATAAAAACTCACATGTGCTTCTGTATTATTAACATAAAAAATTATCTTTATCAAAAATATCTTATTTATTATGAAAATATATAAAGCAACCGATAAATTGAAAAAATCATAAACACAATTTTGGGCGCGGAGGATTCGAACCCATAACCCCTAGTCTTGAGTTCAATACTCTGTTCTTTTCAACTATCTAGCTCATCTTTCATTTGCAACAGATTATCTTTATAATTAGCACAATAATTAATCAAATCCAAGATTCTTTCCTGAACGTACTGAACATTTATTCCATCTACAATAAAGACCCACTCCATGTTTCTATCTCCTGAGATCGCGCGCGCGGCACACGTTCATCTTGAACACGCCCAAGGATTCTTAACGCTCTGAGCGCCATCTATCGGGGCTATTTTGAACTAAATTTTGAGATTTATGTGTAAGATTCTTACGATTTTTTTATTAAACATACCACTGGTTTCATGTTTCTATCTATCACCGTTTCCGAGTTATTGATTTTTAAAGTTAGGGGTCCTTTGTGAAACACCCTGTATATACACATATATATTAATAGCATAGCGTCACTCAAAATTTGACATCATTATATTTAGATCCATATTTAGAATCCTTAGAGCCATATAATAAACACAAACTTTTAATCCGTTAAGGGATTTTGTATGGATTATGGTTAATTTTATTTTAAAATGTTATCGTAATAAAAATAAAATAAATTATTAATGTGCGTATCTGAATAATTTGTGCCACAGAAAACATTTGTTTCCATATAATTAGAAGGTATTGCAAGAATTGTCTCCAAAGATCTTTTTAAACATCTACTGCACTTTAATAACAACACATAACATGATTATTCTATATTAATTATTCATAGTAAAGCAGCTTACAAGTTAATTATCACTGAATTCATCAAAGTATCTCTCTTCGCCTTTTTAAATTTTTAAGATGCGTTAATTAGTTTGTTATCCATCCATTAACTTTTTTTCTTATTTGAATAATGTCTCTTATTTACAAAGATGACGTCGTTAAATCTTGCTCTTCTTAGCGCTTTGTGTTAAGCGAAAATAAAAAAGATTCGAGACAGTAAAAAAAGAAATGCTTGGGTATTTAACTTCATAAAGATATCTAAAACTTGCATAAGAAAATTATTTTATCAACTAACATTTAGAAATTTTCATCAGAATGGCATTATAGTCAAGTAATATTCATTTTTGGATCTTTGATACTATGTTTTGCTAACTTGTAAATAAAATACTGCATCACAGTATTGACAAATTAAATAATATTTCGTAAACAAATTACATTTACATTAAATGATTTATCTAAAGCCATTAGGCATCGAAAATAAGGAAAATGTTTTATATAAATTTTAGGGTATTGAAAAATTTAATATTACTTGGTAAACAAATGACATTTACATTAATTGATTTATCTAAAACCATTAGGCGCCGAAATTAAGGAATTTTTTGTTATATAAATGTTGGAGTATTTAAATATTAGATATTTCTTTGCAAACTAATGACATTTATATGACTTATCTAAAACCATTGGGCACTAAAAATAAGGAAAAAGTTTTTTTTATAAATATTAGAGCAAATGTAAGTATAAATAAGAGTAATAAGTTAATATTGAAATTTTAATATATTTTTTGACTTTTCCTTTGGAATACATATCGTGATATAAACACTAGTGCATTGAAATATTAAGTATTAGAGGAAAAGGTCCAAATACCGGCTACCACTTTTGTTTTCAATCTAGGTCATACAATTTTCAAAATTAATAAAATAAAAAGTGACAGCAGGGTACCTTGACACGACTTACACCTGTTTAGAGGAAAAAAAAATCAGTTTAAAAGACGTTTTCTGTTTATAAGAAGCAAAATTCCGAAAGTCTTCAAATTTTGAGTTTTTAAAATGGTATCTAAATACAGGCTACCTAAATTTTTTTCCAAAAGATCACACAAATAGAGCTAATGACAATTATTAAGCAATAAGAATATTATTTTAATAAATTGTATTGATTAATAACATTTCTTACGCACAGAAAAATACGCAATTTTTAATAAATAAGTATTTTTGTCAAATTTCTAAAATTCTTTACGACTATCTCTCACAGTCTTCTTCCCATTATGTTTCTAATTTTGTTTTTTAACGTGTTAAAAAAAAAAAAGCTTGCTGATTGAAATGAGAATTATTTTATTTGAAAAAATCAAAAGCATAATATCACTCTCAGCGTCGGTACAGTCCCTATCAACCCACATATCGCATTCTTAACATTGAACCCAGAATCCCCTCCCCCATTCTTGTCCATAGAGAAAGTACCCATGCAGAAGACACAAATTTATCATCTTCCTCTGTTGGATATTTTCCTTTTTCACTTTTTTAGCCCTCTCGCCGCGTAATTGTTTTATCAAAAAAGCTTCAAAAATTGCGTATTTAACCTCTTCGCGACGAACGACTTTTAAGAATTTTTATTCCTTTGTGACCGGTTTTTCGAAACAAAAGTTTTTGTCTAATTTAACCAGGAAAATGTTCCGATTAAATAAGACATAATTTACAATAAAAAAAATAACTGGTTGGAATAATCAAGGAGGGTTAATTAGACGGAAAAAATGCATCCACGAGGAAATCTCGGGTTGCGCAAATTTTGCTACTTTTATGATGCCCAATGAAATCTCGTGTTGCGCAGCGAGAGGGTTAAAATCAAATTTCTGCCTCTTTCGCCTGGTTTACTCCGTCATGTTTTTTCTTTCTCTTCACATTTATTACAGGCAATTTTTTAGTGTCCAAAAGCTCTTTTTTGGAAAGTGATCCAGTAACCAGTGTCGGTCCTGAAGAATTACGGCCATGGTTGCTTTTTTCATACTGCGAAATAGGACGGGGACTATTTCTGAACCTTTTAAATTAATTTATTAATTATGGAACTATTTAAATTAACTTATTTTCCTCCCTTTCAAGCAGAGCAACCGAGAGATGTCCAAATACCGGCTAGCCGGTATTTAGACCACTCTATGTAGCCGGTATTCGGACCACTGCTATTTTTAAGTTAAAACCGGTATTACTCATTCATATAATAAAATACCAATACTGTGCGCGTGGCAATTGAGAGCTAAATATGTCTAGAAAATAACTTAATCAACAATTCAAGCCAATATACGATCAGTATATTTAAAAAAAATGAGAAACACATATCTGAAAAACTTTTGATGTACCAGATTACGTAGGTTCGACACTTTTGCATTTACTATTTGTAAATGACACAGACTTCAGTGACGTACTTTTCGTAACTTTCTTCTCTCAATTAAAGTTGCAAACTCTGCCTATCATCGCTAGGCTGTGCTGCGCTCAGTTCTCAGAACACCTAGTAGCTTGTATTTGGACCTTCTCCTCTACTTGGTAACCAAATAACAGTTTCATTGAAAGATTCATATAAAAATCACAAGATATTGACAATAATAAAAAGTTTTATATCGAACTTTTCTCGCAAAATATCGTAAACAATAACCCCCCGCCCCCCCCCCCCCCCAGAGATTTTGTTGAAAATGGTACATAACATAAATACAATGTACTTAAAAGAAATACAATTTTTAAAAGAAATTACTTGTTAACAGTGCTTAACAGTATTAATTTATTGAGAGGCTTCCGAGTTGACATCAAATTACTTCTAGGACGTGTGACTAGGAAATCATTTAGAAAGTAAAATTAATATTCCAATTAAGAATAACAGTAAATGATATATTTCAAAACATGTCTTGCAATATGAACAATTTGTCGCTTACAATAAATATTATTTTGCCATTTACGATAATTTTCCGGGAAGGGCACGATATAAATTTGCATCAGAGAGATTATAAATTATCTTTAGTCCAAATACTTTTTTAATACTAGTTGAGAATTAATACTTTGAATTACAACTGATTCAATAAGAGTTTTAATAGAATATTTATGTTTTGAAAAAACCCTTCTATTATTGTAAAATTGTATTTCATTATACAAAAGCACTGGGAAAATTTATGATATAAACATTTAATGAGCTTTTGCAAAATAAAAATAAAAGTATTTAAGTATTAAAGTATATTTTAATAAAAGTAATTAATCTGTCTGTCGACCTGTCCATGAATACACAATTTTAATTCTCTAATACGTACTTAATTAAAAAAAATGGTTATTGTGGTGGATTAAAATTTGTTTCCACCAATAAATGAATTAGGAGTGAATTTGTTACCCGCAAGTCTGCTGGGATTCATGCACGAAGGGCGTAGGGGGCAAAACCCCCTAGTATAATTTATAATTTTTTTTAAATGACTTTGAATATCTTATTAAGCCCTAAATTTATGATCTAATTGAAACGGTGCATCATTTTATCCATTACAGTTCTAAAAATTCAATTCAACTAATATAATATTAAAATATGAGCAACAATACAACGTTGAATTTAAAGGCATTTAAACCAGATTTTTCAAGTTCAAATTTCATATAATTTTGAAATTTTTGCACTATAATGGACTATAATAAATAATTTGCACGCTTTTTAGATAACTTTTTTACACTTAAAAAAAATTCTATATTTATTTACAACTAACTGCGGTTTTGTATGTTTAACATGAAATCGTCAGTACCATGTTAAAATATCTAATATGAAAACAGTGGGCTACTTTTTTACAATTCAGACTTCTTGGTTTGCACCACTTTTCTGAAATGGTAAAATTCCCCTTGTTTTCGCCTTAATTAATATGTCATCAAATAAGGTTAAATAAGGCGACTTTTACTATTTCAAAAAAGTGGTGCCAATCAAGAAATCTCAATTAGAAAAAGTAGCCCACTGTTTTCTCATTAGATAGTTTGACATGGTACCGACGATATGTGAGATATTCAGCTTGCAAAATAAGTATATTTTATGAAGTACTTTATGACATTTAGGAACGAAGCACGCTATAAAGATGTTATAAAGACAAATGTTTCCAGATGTTGGAAAGTATAATGTAACCATGAACGAGAATATACATTAACCTCTTCTGAGTAACCCACGATTCCTAAAAGACTCCTATAGCTTTAGAAACATCAGAAATGAATATATTTTCGAGATTTAAAGAAATATTTATAAAAAATAATTACTATTTTGCTGTCACTGATTTTCGGAAACGTTTCTGAATAATTTTTATACAGGGTGTCCATAAAAAATTTCCCAGTAATAAATTTTAACAGTATCAATTGTAAGCGTTGTAGAGTGTTGGTTCAAGATCACAAATAATGAGTAACTCAACCAGTTTCAGATACGCGCATGCGCGAGTACTGCTTTGTTATTTAATCGCTTGCAGTACAACATACGCAAAATGGCGACTCCTTAGTGCTGGGCGGGAGATTTAAAAACCGTTAGAATCATGCAATTTTTTCCTTTAGGCTTTTATAAAATATCGTGTGTACGTTCTGCCGCTACCTAAGTTTTCACCAGAGTTTAGACACAGAATTAAAGAGACTAATTCTTACTGTACTCCGGACTTGTTAACTGAAGTGTCGGAAGAATTGGACTTAAGATTGGATGTGTGCTGTGTAACTGAAGGTTTGACATTTGTAAGAAACATTTTGTATTGAGCATTTGTAAGAAAAAGTAGGTTAGTTTACAAACAAGTTGATGTGTGATTTGCTGTAAATAGTCTAAAGTAGCAATATACCATTGAGATTGGGACTTCTTTTTTGGACAACCTGTATTGTATTAATCAGCTTAACAACACGAAACAGGATTTTCGGGTGCTATCAATTCTAAAGTAAACAGTTTCATGTTCAATAAACATGTTTTACAGCAAAACATGACAAATTAATGGAATTAAAGTTAAGGGGACAAGGAACCTTAAAATATTTTTTTTTTATTTTTTGTAAATTTCACCTTAAATGTTATTCAAGGGTACATTATATGCTATTAAGGCATGCATTTATCACACACACACACAAAAAAAATTATTTTTGAGAAAAAAATGGAATTTTACGCGTCGTTTTAGAAATCTTCGAAATGCCCCCTGCGTTCTCCATATCAATGAAAATCCCCAATATTTTTTATAAAGTTTGGTTCATATATATAAATAAAATAGAGCATCGAATTTTATATATTTGAATTTAAAGGTTAAAAAAAAATAAAATTAAAAATTTTGAAATTTTTTCGAAAAAATTTCCAAACTTTTTATTTATTTTTTATTTTTTTGTAAATTTTATCTTAAATATTATTCAAGGGTACATTATATGCATCATGTCATGCATTTATCACAAAAAAATATTAAAAAAAAATATTTTTTGAGAAAAAAATGGAATTTTATGCGTCGTTTTAGAAATCTTCTAAATGCCCCCTGCGCGTTCCATATCAATGAAAATCCCCAATATTTTTTATAAAAGTTTAATTTATATATATAAATAAAACAGAGCATCGAATTTTATATATTTGCTTTTAAAGGTAAAAAAAATTAAATTAAAAATTTTAAAATTTTTCAATTTTTTTTTTTTATTTTTTGTAAATTTTATCTTAAATAATATTCAAGGGTACATTATATGCATTATGGCGTGCATTTATTACAAAAAAAATTAAAAAAAATTATTTTTATGAAAAAAATGGAATTTTACGCGTTGTCTTAGAAATCTTCGAAATGCCCCCTGCGCATTCCATACCAATGAAAATCCCCAATATTTTTATATAAGTTTGGTTTATATATATAAATAAAATAGAGCATAGAATTTTATATAATTGAATTTAAAGGTTAAAAAAAAATTGAAAATTTTTGAAATTTTTTCGAAAAAATTTCAAATTTTTAATTTTTTTTAATTCATTATATTTTATTCATTACTATAATTCATGAAATTATTCGAAATTTATAATTTTCTCTCGAGGATATATTCTTAAAGATTTAAAATTTAAAAACATAAAAAAAAAATTGATTGTTTACAAAATTCTAGATCAGAATAGCCCATTAAATGCGTCTTTAAATCTCGAAATATATTGTCTTCTGATGATTCTAAAGATAAAAAATGCTTTCCTTAATCAGGGGGAACTCGAAATAGGTTATTACAGTCGGACCTCTATTTAACGAACCTCTATTTTGCGAATTTCTCTATTTTGCGAAATTTTCCTTGGAACCAAGAACATTTTGCGAATTTCTTCGTAAAATAACCTCCAAATAGCGAAGTGCATTCTCTATTTAACGAACTTTTTCTTATGATTAAAAATTTTTCTTCTCCCCATTTCTCAAAATATTTCTGGACATTTCAAACTTATTCTTTCTTTAAACACATTTTATGATGTTCAATGGCCTTGAACTGGTTTTACCAGGCGCCTTCTTTGTCAGCAGTGAGAATTCGGTAAGTACTGAGGACGAAGACGATAATCCCTTAGAGTAACTTACAAAAATGTGGATACAGTGAGAAAAAAAAAGAAGAATTTAACCATGATGTGCTGATTGATGATTGTATTTCACTTAATTCTGAAATTGAGACCTCAGAAACACTATCCGAAATGAATATTTTCGACAGTGTGAAAAATAAAAACAATACAGCAATGAATTGCGATGAAGACGAATATGATGATGATGGAAATGATCATTATGCAGGAATTAAGTAAACTTCGTATGATGAAATGCTAAAATCATTTGAAACAATCCGACACAAATTATAGTTAGAAGAAAATACGCATGAAGGGGTATTTGGTGCATTGCAAAGATGTGAGACGTATTGCGAGAAAGCACTTTTTTAAACAAAAAACTCAGCAAAATTAACAGAGTTTTTCAGAAATTAAATTTAAGGACGCATATGTTATTGCATGGTTAAAATAATTTCTTATAATAATAATAAATACGATAATGTCATTAAAATTCGTTAATTTTAACGTAAAACTATTAATACAGAGAATACAGAAAATACAGTGTATTCCCGGACAATGTTTTGTTTTCCTTGCAGATTTCAAAGATTTAAACACATATAAAAATGAATTGATGATGGATATTGGTGGGTAAAATAAATAAAACAAATTGATAACTTACTTTTATTACTTAAAGTTAATTTACGTTATTACTTTTTAGTAAAAATATTTAGTGTTTATGCATTTAAAATCTGTTTTATGTAGTTTAAAGTATTTTAAATGGTGAATCTCTATTTAACGAATTTTCCATATAACGAACTTTTTTCCGGGATTTAGCGACTTCGTTAAATAGAGGTTCGACTGTACATATGTTTTTTTTTTCGTGCTAATATAATATTTTCCTAGATTAAGAAAAAGGTTTCTTTTTTTACAGCGCAGTGCTTGGTTGACTTTTTTTTGAAATTTTTCATATAAAAAAATTGGTCTGCATTAGCTTATGTTATTGCATTAGTTACATTTAATTTTTTTCAGCAAAAATTCTAATTATGTTTCGTTTATAAAGAATAAATGATTAAAAAAGAAAAAAAAAACACTAGAAAACAGTATGAAGGATTAAGAATATATATATACAGGGTGCAAAGTAAAGTCCCTTTAACCTGAAAATACTTGCGAACAGAGAGACCTACAGATATGCAAGTGAGGTAACGGTATAGTAAACTGACTACGCCCTACCTAATGTAAACGACAGAAGTGCCCCCAGTGGCGAAATTTGGAAGATAGCCATTGTAAATCGAAAACGAAAAGAGATAGAGCAAAATTTCCAGTGAGAAAGTTTTAA
Organism: Maratus speciosus; assembly: GCA_963932465.1. NCBI lineage: Eukaryota > Metazoa > Arthropoda > Arachnida > Araneae > Salticidae > Maratus > Maratus speciosus. The sequence continues at coordinate 248,107,460 of OZ010792.1, forward strand.
AGCATCAATTAATTAGTACGAAACAACACTTGGTTCTCACGGATAAGATAAATCGTCACCTATATACCCAAAAATGTCCGAAATCGATGAGCGAAGATTCTACTTTGGATATTCACATTTCGGATATGTAGCAGTGCGCAATTACAAATTGTGACGCTGTACTATACTGTAATGTCTGTAAAAAATTAATTTCCAATGCATTTAAAATTTGAGTTTATTCCTTTGAGGGGTAGAAGAATTTTTTTTCGTAAAATGATGAAATAATTGACTGACACCAGAATATTCAAACGAATTTCTTAGAAAATAAAAACAAGCTAATTTGCACTTTCATTACAAAAGCAAAATTTTATTAAAATATTATTGGTGTCATTTATCAGTTTTGGAATTAAAATTAGGTGGCTAGACCGTCTAGCCACCGCCCTTGAAAGGGTTAAATCTATGTCATTGTATTGAAGAGGCTCGCAATAGACGTTCCATGCTGAGAAATGTGCATGCAGATTTACTCTCACGAATACAAACGTGTATCGTGAGCAATAGCGAACTTTTCGAACATACTGAATTTTAACCATTTATCACTGTGAGACAGTTTGTCTTTTTGTTTTTTTGTGTGATGTTATCAAAATTTATTGAGATAAGTATGTATTTATATGATAAATTGTGCGTATGTCTTCATATTTCTGGCTATTCCATTCAAACGTTTACACAAAAAAGTGTGCATCGATTTCGGACATTTTTGGGTATACAGGTGAAGATTTATCTCATCCATATAAACCAAATGTCCTTTCGTACTAATTAATTCATGCTCTAAAACTTTCTATTTGGAAAATTTGCTCTATCTCTTTCCGATTTCGATTTGCAATGGCTATCTTCCAAATTTAACCACTAGGGGCGTTGCTGTCGTTTACATGAAATCGGGCGTAGTCGATTTACTATACCGTTACCTCACTTGCATGCTGTAGCTCTGTCCTTTCGCAAGTATTTTCAGGTTAAAGGGACTTTCCTTTGAACCCTGTATAATAGGGTGGGCCGAAAAAAACATTTTTTTGATTTTCGATGATGGGTAGTGCGGAAAAGTGGCCACTAGTGGCACTAAGTTCACACAAAAAATTTGAGAATTTTAGGTCAATTCCTATATTTGCCGCTTTTGGCTTGAAGTTTTGCTAAAATGCTGATTTTTGAATTTTTTTAGCAAAAATTTTAAAAATGTTAAATTAAACTTATTTTAATCGTATTTACTTGAAAAGGCATATTTAATGTTCCAAATGTATAAATAAGCTCTGATAATGTATTATTTAAATGCTATATGTATTCTAAATTAGACGATTTTTATAGCCTTTTCACGTTTAAGTGAGCAAAAGTTGCATGTATTGTTTGAATCTTTCAACAGTTTCTCTCTTTTGTCTTGTTTATGTCCCTTGGTATTCTTTATTTTTTTCGATGCTTTAAGGGTCATATATTTGGGTGACGGTCAGCAGGATCCCTCAGAGACAGATCTGGAAGCAGAGAAGGGTGTGAGGTGAGAACTTAAGCGAATGCAGTGACTCATCGCGATGTCGGGGGAGTGAAGGAGGAAATACAAGAGGGGAGAAAGCGTGATAAGGGATGCTTATTATTTTTCAGTGCTCGGTTTCCCTGTGACATTTGTTCAGTGTAAAAGTAAAACCTTTTTCTCGTGCAGTACATTGCTTTTTGGATCCTTTAACTTGCCTTTACTGTGTTTTGTGCGCTTTATTACGACGAGTTTAGAAATGGCTAGTGCGAAAGTTCATGATCATGTAAGACATGTGATAGCGTGAAAAGTAGCCATTTTGGGGCACCGTGCAAATTGAAAGACTTGCAATTGCCAACTATTGCTGACATCATGCGCCACTATTATTGGCTGCGAAGCGACATAGAAGAAAATCGAGATATTTATCCTCAACTAGTGGATAATATTATTAAAATGGTAGGTGAAAAAGTTTCCGAAATCTGGATAAAATCTTCTATACCAGTGGTTTCCCAACGAACAATTAACGGAAAGATTAAAATCTATTACAATGAGTGTAGATCATTGGAGAAATCTTGTAATCATACGGGCGTTAAAGGCAAGGCGATCCGCGAAGATTTCGTACGAAATGCGGAAACCTCTCTCTATGACATTGCAGCTTGTAAGTGTAGAGGCTTGAACAATTGTAGCTGCGACTGCGACATCAGACGTAAAGTTCCACATCGGGGGGGGGGGGGGGTGAACTTCTTGAAGGATCAAAGAACTGTTCAAAAAATGTTTATCGGAAATATTGATTTAAAAACAAGCAAAACTCTTGCAAAGAAAATATCGCGGAAAATGAAAAGGGATACAATTTCAACGAGGAATAGCGGTTCTGCGACAAAGCCTTCAACGAGTGGAGTTAGATCCAGATGGAAGACAGTTATATTGTTGGAAGATTCAAGTAGTGGGAGCTTTCAAGCAAGCAGTTAGACTGAATCTGAATTTGAACCAGGCCCTTCAAAGCCAAACACTCCTAAACGCATATTCCTGTCTCACACAGCATCCGCCATGTCTCAGGGAAACTGAGCACTGAAAATAATAAGCATCCCTTATTGCACTTTTCCCCCTCTTGTATTTCCTCCTTCACTCCCCCAACATCGCTATGAGTCACTGCGTTCGCTTGAGTTCTTGCCTCACCCCCTTCTCTCCTTCCAGATCTGTTTCTGAGGGATTCTGCTGTCCGTCACCCAAATATATGATCCTTAAAGCATCGAAAAAAATAAGGAAGACTAAAGGACATAAACAAGACAAAAAAGAAAAACCGTTGAAAGATTCAAACAATACATGCAACATTTGCTCACTTAAACGCGAAAAGGCCATAAAAATATTTTAATTTAAAATACACACAGCAATTAAATAATACATTATCAGAGCTTATTTATACATTTGGAACATTAAATATGCCTTTTCAAGTAAATAAGATTTAAATAAGTTTAATTTAACCTTTTTAAAATTTTTGCTAAAAAGTTCAAAAATCAGCCTTTTAACAAAACTTCAAGTCAAAAGCGGCAAATATAGGAATTGTCCTAAAAATCTCAAATTTTTTGTGTGAACTTGGTGCCACTAGTGGCCACTTTTTCGCACTACCCATCATCGAAAATAAAAAAAAAGTTTTTTTCGGCCCACCCTACTGTATAACCTTTAATTAAAACAGATGAAAGATATTGATTCCTCTATTGGTCTTTTTTTAAACCAATTTAAAAAGCCTCATTTTGAGACAATCGCGTTCAAAGTTCTTTTTTTTTAATCATTGTTCATTTAGAGAACACCTAGCACATTTTCAATGTAGCGTAATTACAGACATTTATTTCAGCGTTTTTTTTTAACGCCCAGAAGATATTACCATTATTTATATATATTTTTAGAAAATTAGATTTTTCTGAAAATTTAACAGTTTTATCCGCGTTAAAAATCAACAATGCAGAATTTGTTTTATTAAGAAAATCAATGCGTATAAATATCTTTATTTTCATTAATTAAATTTACATTCATGTAGAAAATAATAAAATGTTTTATACTTTTTTGCAAATGATTTATCAAATTGAATTAATTTGACATTTAATTAATAATTTCCCACACTGTAAGCGAGCACACACAAAGCCACCTTTTTTTGCATTATCTTTAAGAAGTTGTTCACTTAATACGGAAGCAATACATTTTAATTCTGTTTTATTCCAATACGAAAGTGCTAAGCCCTTGTCACTGTAAGTATCTAAAACCTTGATGATAGCGCAAAACTTGTCTAAGTATCTGATTCTTGATTAAGATATACGAAGATTTCTAAAAGAGATTAATATTTAAACCTTAGAAGAACTTACAACATGTTTCTTTTACAAAAAGGAAAAGTAGATTACAAAAGAGATACTAATCGATAAAGTACATTTTATTCATTATTTAAAAACATGTTTTAATAGAATGTTATTATTTTAAGGTAGAAAGATAGTTTTAAGGAATAACAGCATTTCGAAGTTTATCTAAAATATTTTAGCCAATGAGAGTGCATGAGCCTTCAATTTTAATTAACTATGACATTTTGGTAAAACTGTCTGCCCTTATACATGTGTATATATATATATTATATATATATATATATATATGTTTGTGTGTCTTGCTTGCTTTTCTGACGTAAATTAATAATATTTTTAATTTTAATGGTTAAAATTTCGCAATTTCTATGTTATTCACACCTAATCTGTAACTGGCACTTCAGCAAAAATCTCACTTAAATAACCATTTTTTTGTAAAATTCTGCAATGTCATCTTATCATCTAGTGGTAACTTAAATATTTTTCGAGCCAATTTATTCACTAGTAGTAGGGCAAGAACATATTCAATAAGGAAGAGACTTTTGAGAACACAAAAAGTACCATTTTGAGTTATAAATCTTATTTCTAAAATTAAGGTAGTGTTTTTTTATTTATTTGTAGTGCAACCATCTAAAACTTTTCCTTAAAGCTAACCTTGTAGAAGTTAGTTAAAAGATGCCCATGATACATTAGGACCAAGATTTCTAATTTATGGTTATTTAATGTAGATTAATAGGAGTTACCAGTTATTAGTTCCAGTAATTTCATTTCACCAGTCTCCGACAGAGGTGTTAATTATTGGTAATATTAAAGAAAGTTGAAATCTATCATTTGAACTGTTTAAAAATATAATAATAAATTAAATTTATATTGTAGCCAACACCATTAAAATTTAAGTTGTTTTACCAGGGCCTGACACCGTTTGTCAGTTACCGGACCATAAATGTCAGTTATTGAATATCTGCATTACTAATAATTTGAAACATGAAAAGGGAGTACATGCATCTGTATGATATTATATATAAATAAGATTTCAGTATTTTGTTTTTATAATAAAGATTAAAGTATTTTTAAAGCAGGCATTTCTTGAAATATAAAATAACTTATTGTCTAATTGTTGAGAATTTCGTCAACAGTAATTTTGTAATGTATTCTTTCAAAAATAAAGATAAGTATGACATGAATTAAAAATTTGTAATACTGATTTGAACAAGAAAGAAACATTAAGGTACTCGGGGTTTAACGCTATTTTTTAAAAATATTATCAATTCAGTTGTAACTTGATTTGAGAAATTGAGGCCAGATAAAGGCTGTTGTAAAAAGTAACCATTATGGTATCTAGTTTGCGAAACTTCTGTGTTAGTAATTTTATTTTATCGTTTTTAAAAGGTTTGATAGTTTCAAAATAGTGATATATAAACATATTTGAACTTACCAAACTTTTATATTATAGCGTGTACATTTGATAAATATTGATTTTCCACAATGAAAATTTCTAGAATTTGTACGTTATGTTTTAAATATTACTTTCCGATTATCTTTCTCTTATTTAAGACAGGATGTTCTAGGGATAATACGCTTAAAAAAGCGTTCTCAAAACAGTCAGTCGAAAATTTCAAAAACAACAATTGCATATAAAGTAGGCAAAACTATATAAGTCTAAAAGTGGTTATTATTTTACTAAAGCTGAAGATTTTTTTTTGTAATTTCTCTAATTGATTCTGTTACGATTATTGAAGTTTGCTCATATCCCTTAATTATCTTATTTTTAAATATTAAATCACAAAACTGTAATTCTAGCTGACCCGCTTGGCGTTTTCAGCGGCCATGATAAGAATCTTAAATACTATGCCTAAAATCCGTGTCAACGAAAATCTTTCCAAGCTAGACTTATTTTGGGGTGTCATTGCCTTTGGCAGCGTACACCCACGAATTTATGTGATTTTAAATATTTTAATGATATTCTATCCAAACGTATCCAGAGTTGAAGGAAAATCGGCAAATCGTAAAGCATTGATGCAATTACGCTTAGTAAGTTTTCGGACAATTATCAAAAACGACGACGTAGGACACACGCAAAAAACAGCATTGTAATCAACCAATAACAACAGAGATACGAGGTGCACAGGCACCAAACTTAGAAGGTCATACGCAAATCATCATTTGTGGAAACATTTAAAAAATAATGTGTAAAACGCCTAATCTCAGTAAAACATTTTCTTTACCTCTCGCATTTATTGCTACAGTTTGTTTACAATACTGTTCTTTGCAAGTTTCCTACGCTGCCGTTTTTCTTGCTGCATATACCGCTTCAACGTTATTTACAGGTTTTCAATAGATTGATCATTTTGGGACGGGAAAAGTGGCGCTGCTTTTCGGAATTTATTAATGTCTTATACTATAACCGAAACCATACAGGTTCCATTATTCTTGTTCACAACAATCTCGAGCGCATACCTTCAAATAATGTATCTCACTATTCATTACAGTTGACCGCGAGAGAATCTATTTATATACAGAAATTGTTTATGCACACATGTATCTAATTAAATGACATCTGTTACTTTTCACTATTTGTGTGTACTCTCAAAAAATATTTATTTTATATACGATTGTATAGTACTATTTTTTAGCGATTCCTCTTCAACATTCCCTTTAACATTTTCCTTTTAAAATTCGAAAAAAATTAGATTGGGTTTTGTTTGCATGCATGGAAATTAATTCTTTTAACCATTTATGCATATTAAAAAAATTCACTTTTTAAAATAAAATATATGAAATATCTATCGTGAACATACGTTCTACATTCATCAAGGTATGCTTCTTGATATTTCCTTTCTGTTCCTCCTTACATTCATTGTACGCTCAGATATTTTCTTCAGTCATGCCGTATTAATCACAATGAATTACGCTGAACAGTAAAAATTACTGGTTTATTGCTGCTTTTATGTAAAAGAGTGTAAAAACGTCTGTACAACCTTTATATTCTATAACAATATTGCAAAAAAAAAGCGCACTTGAAAATTATAACGAACATTGTTTCTGCCAAAAGTTAGACTTCAAATAACACTGAAATTTCTCAAAAACGAATATTTGGAATCGAGATAGCAATTCTTTTAAAAAATATATTCGAAACCATTTATGCTCAAAATAATTGAATTCCACATGTGCGTAAAGACTGGCAACAGTCTAAATGAAATACACCATATCAATCGGCCGACTCCATTCATACTTTGACAGTTACGATTTTTATTAAAAAAAAAAAAAACAAGCCGGAACTAAAAACTTTGTTAAAAGGGGGAACAATACTTATGAAATCGTATAGCGCGTAATCGCGACCAACTTTCGGTGCCTAAGTCGCCGTCGCCATGCTTATTTATTGGGATGCCACCTTTTTCGCCGATTGATTTTAGGATTATTTTTTTTTTTTTATCAATCGCGGGATTATGTCTCCTCCTTAACCCCGCGATATTTACCGCTCTTTTTTTTTTCTTCTTGTTCATAATTAAAAAGTATGATTAAGCATGCAAGCCACATTTCCGCGGAATCGTAAATTTATTATTCTCTGCTAAAAGACTCTGATATCCGCGGGATCGGGAAAAAAATGACGTTTGATGTGCACCGCGAATTAATTCAACAGCAGTGGTATACCACAGTTAGAATGTGACGCAGCATAATTTAAGCAGAGAAAAGAATACGTTTGGTCCCCACTCTTTAAATTTGTAGCTCTGGGATTATTCAGATATGTTCTTACATGTAGGCACTAGATATCGGCATGCAATTCTTCTACAAATTAGCAGAATTGCTCGAATTATTATTTATTTATTCACCAGATTTCGCCAAAATAAATTTGTCAGTCGGTCATGAAAAGAAATCGGGAATTTCCTCGATTGGTCATGAACTTTGTAAAAATTGTCATGAAAAAATATGGAAAATTTCGTCGATCGCTAGCCATATAAAACCATGAATTAATCGTTCTCAAAATAAAACCACAAATTTCGCCAGTCTGTCGTGAAATAAACCCGTGATTTTCGTCAATCGATCGATAGAAAAAAAACACGATTTTCGTCAATCGGTCGACAGAAAAAAACGCAATTTTTGTCAGTCGGTCGATACACAAAAACGCAAATTTTGTCAATCGGTCAAAGGAAAAAAAAGGTCAAATTCCATCAACAATCGAAAGAATTGTATTTCGGTCGGAGAAAAAACGGGAATATTGCCCATTTTGTCCGCGATCATTTGACGAAATTAGCATGTTTCCCGCAGTCCTTTGATGAAACCAGTGGTTTTTGTGATCATTTGTCGAAATTTGTGGTTTTTTTTGCAATTTTTTGACGAAATTCGCATTTTTGCGATTTTTTGACGAAATTTACGAGATTTTTTTGCAATCCTTTGAGGAAATTCGGTTTTTTTTTATCCTTTAGCGAAATTGGGGATTGTTTTCTGTGACGAAATTGATTTTTTTGGTGAACATTTGTCAAAATTCTCGATATTTTTTATGTCCGAATTTTTGGAACCGAATGCCTTAAATTTTCGGAAAATTCGAAACAGAATCACCCTTGTACTAGTCTGTAATCGGATTTTTTTAAAGATATTTTTTCTTGTGTGTTCTTCAAAAACAAGTGCTTAAATTGTATTGTGATTTTTATGATGCAAAATAATAATAATCACACATACTCAATTTTCTTTATATGCACTCTTGTAGGACAAAATGAAAATAAGAAGTATTGTTTTTCTAATTTTCTGCAATACCGTGATTGTCAAGCTTTTGCATATTTTTTTAAACCTGCTTCGTACAATTTTGTACAACATCGTACAACAGCATGTCCAACTTTATATTCTGAACTGTACATAGTTTAAAATTTATATTACACTTAATTTATACCAAATTAAAAAAAAAAATTGGAATTAAATTAAATGTAGACATTTGATATATTTAGTCTATGTTTTGTTGTACATTTGCATAGATTTAAACAAATTATTTTTCACTTTGAATCCTGAGTTTTTTCCCATATAAACGTTATTGTTTTTATGGAAATTTTTCACAATGTGGAGACTGGATTCTTTGGGTTTAGGAGCCACTAGCTCCTTAAAAAGTTTAGGAATTAGCACCTGTACTACTAAACCGAATTTAATAAGTGTTTTAAAACAGTTTTGTCTGTATCTAAAATATAAATTTGTTATTCAGCATGAATTAAAAATAAAAAGTGCAATACATTATTGGATTTCGCAATTCAAGAGAATTTTCCAGTTACTAAAATAGGATTGATTTTTAAGGAAAAAATCTTAATAAAGCCTATTATAATGCAATATACACCATTTAGCAATTAAACTTGGTATGTTATTACAAGGTGTTAATTTACTATATATTTACAAAAATACAATCATGATGCATTGGTAGTAAAATCAAAACTGTAGTAAAAAATTATCCTTAATCTATGAGAATTTTTTAACGAGTATAACGCTTTTTATTTACTCGATTGCAGTAGTATCTGATTTTTTTTTTAATTTCAAATTATGATTTTCTAATCATCTTTTCTATTGCGTTCTAAACTTCATGCCTTCTAATCTGCATTTTCAATCCATTAATCATGAACTTTCTACGTCAGTCAGAGATGATGAACAATTAAACAATATTTTTTCTAATAAGTATTTCGCAAATTCATTATTATAACACATATGCCCCATTATCTTTTTCATAATTTTTACATCATAAGTATAAGAGCATTTGTTGTATACAGAGGGTTTCTAAATTGTTTTAACAAAATATAAGTGTTGATAGTATTCATAAAGAAGAACAATTTTTGTCTAGAAAACCAGACTCTCAATCCACGTAATCAGTCCAACTGGCAATGGATCCTCAGCTAAAGCCAAACATTGGAATTTCTCTCAAAAAATACTGATGAAGAATTTTGAGCAAAACTTTGGATGAGGATTATGCTTATGTAATTACTGCTAGTGATTTCATCCGCGTTTATAGATATAAAAGAAAATATTCTGAAAATACCATTGCAATATCGTCAATATTGACAAGATCGAAAATCCGGGTTTGATTTTTCCACAGATACCCTCTATTTTTCACTTAATAAGTAGATTGCGGCCTTTGTTTCCTATAGAAATTTGACTGCTTCGGGCATGCTTTGTGATGTTTCAAAGATCCGGAATGAAAGTAAAATGAAACAAGAAAGAAAGATCATGCGTCAAGCATAGATTATGAAACAATTTTCCACCATTACCACATTCCAGTTCTGAGTACAGTCGAGGTATCACGCCTGATACAAAGAGTTAAAAAGGCTGGAAATAACCCGGCTCAAGCCTGATATAGTGGGATAAAACTCAGTTGTTTTGGGAATAAACCAAGTCTTTTGCGAATAATCATTTTTTTATTTAATTATTGCGCTCCATTTAACATGATTTACCTAGAATCGTTTATAACACTTTATTGTTACCCGCATTCAACTTAAGTTACATTGTCAGCAGTAAAGTATATTTTCAAATAAGAAAGGTTAGACAGGCGTAGAAGGCGTGGCTAGAGTGGTCGTTTTTGTCCAAACGATATCAACCTACATTCCAGAACTTGGCAATGCACGCATGGGGGAATTTTGTTTAATTAAGTCAAGTCAACAAACATGTTTTTGGCAATAAGAGCACCATCGCCAAGTTATTGTCTAAAGTTATTCTCGACTAACCAAATTTTACTGGCCTTATGTCTACACTGTTATATTTTAGGAGGCACTATGTAGTCCAGTAGTGTTCACGTTTGATTAGAGGTGTCGAAATTCCGTTTCTTCCCTGCCTTTTCAAGTCTATGTTTAACAGGCAGTAAACAATCATATAATAAATGTTTTTGACGCATCCCTGTAACAAAAATATACATGATACTATGACTATTTATACCTTTCCTAGTTTACTAGAATTATAGTGTAAAACGTTACATTGACCAAAAACAAAAGTTTTTCTTTTGAAATTGCTTAAAAATAAAATGAAAGGAGAGAAAGAGAAAAAATATCTACTCCAAGCAATCTGCCCTAAATTTTCTAAATCATGTAATTTAAAATTTCTTCTCAAGACATTTGTGTGAAAATGTACTTCAAATGAATACAAATGGATTTTCATTTAATGCAACTTTTTAATTTCCTGAAATAAGGAACAGGAAATCACATGTTACGTTCTCTAAAAAGTAATTTTTCTATTACATTAGAAAATAAATCAGTCATTTGTAAAAGAAGTCAATTTTAAGAGAAATGTTAAATTTTTTAGAAAATTTTATATTACATCTGCCATAAAATTTTATTGAAGTATCATATGCAGGGTGATCCAAAAATCACAGAAGAAATAAAAATTCAATAATTTAAAAAATATACATAATCATTAGCACATTGCCGTTTTCACAGAAATTTACGAAAATGTGTGATTTGTTTTAAGTAACGAAAGTTACATTTCCCGAGTAATTACATGTGCCACCAACAAGTGGCTTTGGGGCTGTGTCAACAGTTTCTACATCAGCGGAGAACAGTTCTAAATGCAATTATGAAAACAAATGTTCAATTTCATTGCTGAATTTAGTAAGAATAACTGTGAGACAATCAGTATAAAGTACTTTGTAGAGCATGAAAAGGGATTTCTGTTATAATTCCTGTAATATGATGGCTTAACACATTCGCTGCCGATTTTGCGCCAGCACGTGATGTGGTGTCAACTCTAAAGAGCCAATCACGTGCTAGCACATGATGTGGAATGCTGTTTCAGTAGCCAGTCTCACATTCGTCCAGGAAGAGCTGCATCTCAACATTTATCCGAAGAGTAGTCGGACCAATAAATAATTTAACCAGAGCGCGTATTTACATATGGCTCAGACGCAAGAAAAGTGACACATTAGGAAAAAGCAAATTTCACAGAAGAGGCAAAAGAAAATTTGCACGATTTAAAATGAAATTATAGCACTTAGCTCTTCATGCAGGACTAAAAACGTGCATAAAAGCGTAAAAACATTAAGAATGAAGACGTAGATGAGGCTTGGAGTGTTGAGTAATTTTACCTCCCCGCACACTCTACCACCCTTCTGTGTTAACGAGTGAACAGATAGAGTAATAAACCGATTTTCCGTATAACTATACTTATGAAACTTCTTCTGTAGCAAAACAGACCTATTAGTGGAATAAAACGCAAAATTAATTTTTGCGAGATGTTGCACTTTCCTTGCAGATGAGCTATATATGTATCATAGTAATGTATTTTATTTGTAAGAATTATGTAGGAAGAGAAAAAAAGTATGTGGCACCTAGGGTCCGATTATGAAAAATGGGGCGGCAGCCAAAGTGTTAAGTAATGATACGCTGGGGTTTGAAAATATGGAGAAACATAAACGGTCAAGTGCGAGTATTACTCGCGCTCACAGGGTTCCGTATAATAAATATATGAATTATTCACTGTGTTGTTAAAAAAATCGTTGCTAAAAGGGTAATAAGATTTTGTAAAAAACTATACAACGTAGGATTAGGTATATTTGTATCTACTAGATAAGTTTGAATGGGCATACCATAAAAGTTCAAAGAGATATGAAGCCTAAATAATATCAAATATTACTATTCTGTATAACTCCTTTTTAATCTTATCCATATATGTGGAGCCAAAGAGAATAGCCAGGTTAATAACTAGTTTTTTGCAATTTTCATACTTTTCCGACACATATTTATTTCATAATTCTTCAGGGATGCAGTTTTATAATTTGCAAAGAAATATCTCATTGGAAGTTACTTATTCATATTTGAAGTAAAGGTTTTTCAAGACTGAACAACTTCGCAGTCACATGAGCAGTCCATTCTGCAACTGGAATATCTTCATTAGGCGATTTAAAGAATTGAGACAACTTAACTATATCTGCAAAGTCTTCGAATCTTGCTTCAATTTTTTTCAGAAGATCTGACATAAAACGTAGGAACACTGCAGTGTGTATTTCGGAATTGTTCTTTTTATATTCAAGAATTGTTGAAAAATGATTTAAATTCTTAATTTGAAATATATTTTTCAAAGATATCCAGATTCAGGGGAAAAACACACACTATGCATCATATCATATACTCATTTCCCATTTCCTTTCTTCCATTCGCACCATTGCAGCTGGACTATTCACTCGTTATCACCGCCACGCCTGCACTTGAACGCAGTAGCTATTACTTGTAAAATATAAGAAACATTGATAAGGCTATCGCTCAAAGGCATCTATTATATGTAAATATTAATAAGTTATTTAATCAAATTGAAAGATTTTGGTGGTCCAAGCTTCGACCTTCCGCGGTCCGGAGGTGGACCGCGGTACGTCTGTTTCCAACTGTGATTCTAGACGTTACTTATGATGAAATTGATATAATTTAATAATATTTTGTAACTCTAACATGCTCAAAGGCATTGTTAGATATCGTGAATGGTTCGACGTACATATGATTGAGCTACTTTTCATGGAGTTTATTTCATAATTTAGTACTTCCTGCTATGTTTTTACCGGTGAGTGTATTATTATGTTTAGCAGATCAAAATAGACAATTGTATTTGATTTATTGTCGAGTGTATTTCAGTGTTTCGTGGGATGGACTCTTGCCATCGTCTGCGTAATGGTCACACATTTTGCACATTCATCGGACCCGGCATGCCAAATTGGTTGTACTCTGCAGAAAAATTCATTTCTTTAGTTCTCGGTGTTTAGGTTTTTGAGAAAGATCGAGCTGAAGATTTTAGAAACAACTTCTTCTACTAAAATTAAACAATTTAAATTTTTTTTTATTCACGGTGAAATGAAGATTTTTATTTGTTTCATTATAAATCAAATTTACTTCTATTTTTAGATGTATTGATATTATAAATTTGTGCCCTGAAGAACATTGGAAAATTTATTTATTTAACAAACAAAGTAGAAAAAAAGGGACTATGGGTCTTCGGCATGTTTTCATTGAATATTATCCCAACGAATACATACAAATAGGAATAAAGAAAATTTTCTTTTGCGAGCAAGAAGTATTTTTTTTTTTGTAAATTTATAAATGTATAAAAGCACTAATTTCTTCAGAAAATGAAGCTATAGAAAAGTGTGATTGCTCATTGTATAATCTCAATCTAACCCGAAGCATTTTACATAGTTTTCTATTTCACGTTAAATAGAAACAATTCCGTTTAAGATATTCCGAGGTAACGATTCCATTTAAGGCAGATTTTGCTGTGTATCATTATGTGCTGTATGCTTTCACCTCTTTCGATATGTACTTGCTGAAGCAGAAAAATTTACAAATCCGACCTAATATGGGCTAAGAATATATAACGAGTTACCGAGTGTGTCCAGTTTTGCAGAATGATAATTGGTGTATTCACAACCCATACTACTTTACTGCTAATAATTCTAATGTAGTAAGTTCTAGTAGAATACAGAACAGTCATTTTAGCAGAAGATTGCTTGTTTCTGAAATATTCCTCAGAGAAAAGAAAAATAAAGCAGCATCTGAACAAGCATATAAAAATAGAGCGCAGCAGATTAGTTATAAGTGATTTTTTTTCTTTGTGATGACTGTTTCCATGTTACATGTGTCACTAATTGTTATGTAAATATGTTAAAATATCTATGATAATTATTATGCCTTGTTTTACTCTTTCTTTCAGGAGGCCAAGGCTAGACTGTGCCTGAACTCCTTATTTTCCCGCTGTGTCCGGCTTTTTTTTTTTTTTTTTTTTTTTTTTTTTTGTAAGTTAATAGAGATATAGTGATAATGCACATATGTTAACGTAATATTAAAAAAGAAAAACATTTTATATTAATAACTTGAAAATAAATGTTATAAATATTCGATTTTTGATTCACATTTGCAATTTTTTTAACCATATTGCTTTTTTTGCATTAAAATGCTTTATCGAGCAATCATTTGAATGAAGAATTTTAAGTGATTTGTAAAGGCTTTTATTTCGTATGCCGGCGGTTACGAACATACGATTTGAAACATGCTGCAGTTGAAAAATTTACATCAATATGTATACTGTTGGTTTTTAAGGCACAGAGAGTTAGCAGAGTAACATGAACTATTAATTAATACTAACACGAAGACAAAAATATATACAAAGCTGGTAGTCCAGTTAAATTAGAGTTTGAAGTGGAAAATTCTGGTGTAATTGTTTTTAGTGTCTTACTTTATGTTTTTGGGGGGTGCTGAACACGAATCTGAAGTTGTCCAACAAAATTTCTCTCGGCAAATATATAAAATCGTGAAAAAACCAGTAAAAATCGCAGATTTGTTTGGTTTTTGGCTTAGAACTTGCAAAGTAAGCTTTCTCGCTAAAATTGACCCTTACTAAAATACAGATGAGAAAATTACCTACAATTCATGTTCTTATAATTTTTTGTACAATATATGGCTTCCGTAGAGTTGTTGAAAAATCGGCGAAAACCAGTAATTTTGGAAAATTGTAAAAAAGATGTTATTTTACACCCATTCCGTTCATAACACTAAAAGTAAACATTTCACTAACATACTCACTTATTATTAGTTTATATATTATTATGATGTAGGTATGCAGTGTGACCTCGAAAATCCTGCATTCAGAGATCCGGCAACTTAAAAAATCCGGCATCAAAGTCAACTCCCCCCTCTCTTTTTTTTTTCACTTTCAACTTACGGGAAAAGTAAAAATAGCAATTATTTTCGAATTAAAAACCGAGATAAAATACGATGCAGTAGCTGACAGCTATATCACTGAGGTTGTGCCAAATAGAGCCCTCGATAACACTGGTAGCAGCTCAGAGGAACGAGGACGAGGATCTGGCAGAAGATAAGGTCTCACCGAAAAAATGTATACATTTGACCGAAAAAGTTAACGCCATCTTCAAAGAAACAAGACTGTATTTCCGAAATTGATACAATTCTCTACAATTTATGTGCGAGTAATTTTTTTGGATCTTGAATAGCTATGAAGAAAACAAAGATAAATGCAAGAAGTAGTCAGCTACCTCTTCATTGAATACATACAAAATGATACACATATGCACAATGCACAGCTATATGAAACATTAACGTTAGGTTTTATAGATACTACAAAAAGATAAAAAGCGATTAATGATCGGATAGTGTTTAATGTTATACAGTATAATAAAATAGGTAGGTAAGTATTTTTTTTATACAACACTTATTATTAAATGATCATTGACTTTAAATGACACTCATTAGTCAAACCGAACCCTCTTGGCCAAAATTTGAATGATTGCAGGCATGCCTTACAATTCTTCTACACCTAAAAAAATAATTAAATATAATATTTATTTAAGCACCTGGGCGCGAAAGAGCCGTTTTCGTCCCGAGGGAGAAGATTGCTGTCCCAGCCGTAGGCGAAGGCTGCAAACATCCAAGGGTCGAAACTTAAGCTCCTGAGCAGCTCTGGTGTACATAGTATTTTTAAAAACGATGGAACTAATTGTAATTAATTAAGTAAGTAATAATTCATGCAACATTTTATAATAACATGATTTTACATCTTCTTTTTGTTACCCTTCTTTTACAACTCAAGTCAGTAATAGGTTACTTTTGGACCTCAATTTAGGAAACATATTAGTCTATTATGCTGTGAACCACCGTTTAAAAAAATAATTTATTATTTATTTTTAATTGTTTGAAAATTGAGTAGTTTTACCACTGTATTGAGATAAATAATTTGATCACAAAAATTAAAAAGTTAAAGAAAAAAACATAAATTCCGGATCATCCTCGTCTTCCTCAATTTCAGTAAGAGGCATGTTATTGCAACTGCTTTCGCAGTTCATATACATATTGGAGCACTAGAGGCCTGCTTTTTTGCACTCTAGCAGGTCTTCTTGCATTTGCAAGAAATAAGTTTCAAAACGACTTGAGGTGCTGATGGCTGTAGCGTGGTTACTGGCTCCAGACCATCTTTCATTTTCTTCCAACCCCTTTGTTTAGGATCTTTAACATTCCCAAGCCATTGTTGAACTTGAAAATGTACTCTAAAGGAATGTTGCTGAACTGCAGACTCAGTAGGAGATAAGGAAGCCAAATGGATTGATGTCTTGTATGCAGACCTAAGGTAACAAAAATACCTCAATTTGTTTAATGACGTGGCCTCCTTGTCAGTAAATTTCTACAATGAGACCAAAAAACGATTGCCAGCATCAGTAACTGCATCAGCATCTGCCACAGGATCTTTAAAAACCTCAATGGTATAAGTTAATGCAGGATTATTCTTGAGAGTCTGAAGAAACGTCATCTTTCCTCCTTTGAACAAGGCTGAAGTAGTATTAAAGCCTAAAAATATGTTGTTAGCAATTGATTGATCAAGTTTGCAGTCAGAAGAAAAAATGAGTGGTGAAACTGTCCCTTTGCCTGGCTTTAGAAAATATACATTTGAATGTACAGCGACAAATCATGATAACTATCAAATCGACGTCTTCATCCACAATAACTACAGAGTTATGTTGTAGTGCATGGTCCCTTGCTGTGGTGATAATAAAAGTGTATCCGCATCCTCTAGTGCGTGTTTTGTGTGAATGCCAGCTACTGCAAATTTGTAATTGATTTTTGAAAATTACAGATTTCTGAAAAAAATATCAAAAGTACTTACGATTTTCTTGATAGTGGCATTAATTCGAAATTTAATACAAACCCAAATGATATTGACGTGAGAAAAAGGGAAAATTGAATGTTTAAAAAACTTACTTTAGTTGATATTTTATATGTTAAAAATTTTTTTATACGTAGTGCAGTCATGTCTTCACATGTAATTTCTCAATCATCAATGTCAAGTAACTATCTTCTTTCTTGGATTTTATACGAGTGACGAATATCGATTTCGGAAATACAATCTTATTTCTTTGAAGATGACGTTAATTTTCCGGTCAAATTTATGCATTTTTTCGGTGAGAACTTATCTTCTGCTTGGTCCTCGTCCTCGTTCTTCTGAGCTGCTACCAGTTTTATCGAGGATTCTGTTTAGCACAGTGTAAGCGATCTCGCTGTCCGCTAATGCATCGTTTTTACCTCGGTTTTTAATTCGAAAATAATTCCTATTTTTGCTCTTCTTGTAAGTTAGAAATGAAAAAAAGAGTGGGGGGGGGGGGACTTTTTAAGTTACCGGATCTCTGGATGCCGGATTTTCGAGGTCACGCTGTATACCTAGATGATACTAATATTTAACCTAATAATAAGTGAAGCAAATGTTTACAGTGAAATGTTTACTTTTAGTGTTATGAATGGAAAGGGTAAGAATATCTTTTTTGCGATTTTCCAAAATTAATGGTTTTCGCCGATTTTTCAATGTCTCTACGGAAGTCATATGTCGTACAATAAAAATGATAAGAACATGAATTGTAGGTAATTTTCTCGTCTGTATTTTAATATAGGGTCACCTTTTGCGTAAAAAGCTTAGTTTGCAAGTTCTAAGCCAAAAACCAAAAAAATCCGCGATTTTTAGTGGTTTTTTCAAGATTTTTCATATTTGCCGAGAGAAATTTTGTTGGACAACTTGAGATTCGTGTTCAGCAACCCCGAAAACATAAAGTAAGACACTAAAAACAATTACACCAGAATTTTCCACTTTAAGCCTTTTTTTTTAACCTAATTTGACTGGACTATGGGCATGTTTCTTAACAGAACTGGAAAACATACTCTCGCTAGCAGACCAGGCTTGGAGAATCGTCACTGTAACGCGCATGCGCTAAAAGACGGTATAGGAGAAAATGAACGTTGTATTCCAACATTTCCCCTCCTTTACAGCGTGTATTTTCTTAACAAAACATTAATCTTCTATTAAGCTATTATTATGAATACAAATTGCAGAGAAACACTATTAAAATAAGAATTACAAAGAAAAATATATACTTTAAACTTATATGGCAAAATAACAAAATATTGCTGAATATTTTGAAGTACTTAGTCCTATCAATTCACAACATTCCTTATATTTATAAGGGTTTATCCGTACTAACTTTTGAGCAGAGTGGTTGTCACACAATATCATGGTAGGTGCAATCACTGTTTCAGGAAAAAATTCACTTAAAAACCTACTGAGATGTAAAATCTCTTTAGCAGCCACTCACAAAGTCATATATTCTGCTTCAGTTGTGGATAATGCAAAAGAACGTCGCTAACTCGATTCCCAAGATTATTTTTCTTGGGCTTAATTGTCCATTTAACATTTTTCTTGTGCTCTTGATTACTTCTTTTATTTTCTATAAACTGTGCATTTTGTGAATCATGAGTGATTTTCCTTTTCTGGCTTCCCATTCTTCTAACATTTTTATTTTCAAAGAATCGGGCTTACGTAACTCATCTTCGGATTTTGTAGCACACCTAAAATTTTCGAAATTCTCAGGAACACTGTAGAGCAGGAGAATTGATGACAAATCATCTGGAATTTGAATTTCCATTTCTTTTAGTTTATCAACATCCTTGAATAAAATATTTAGATGTTCAGGCATCGTTTTATTTATAGTCATATTTCTAAATAGAAGCTATTTTAGTAGAGTTGTCCTCTTTGCGGGTACTCTCGATTCATAAACGTTTTTCAATTTATTCTATACAGTGTTTGAAGTCGCACCGTGTTTAATATGACATAGTTCACTAGGATTTGTGCCAAAAATTATATCAGCACGAGCTTTTTAATCAGTCTGGACCATTTCCTTTCATCTGCGGTACCTTCAGCGGTTTTTCTTCTATGCGGGTTACGTAATCCCAATTTTCATTTTTTATTAACACAGCTTTGATTTGAAGCTTCCACCTGCCAAAGCTATCTTTGAAAATTCTTTTTACTTTTTTTTAAATACATTTTTGTGTGATAAAGTTTGTTCAGAATTATTTTGTCAGTCATGGAGAAAAAATGCTACACAGTAATTAAGTATTAATTTGGCACACACTTTGTAAATAATTAATTCCCGTTAAAACAAATCAAGCACGAAGTGATGAGTATTTTTGTAAAGATTAAATTATATACTCTACCTCAAAAACATTGTCAAAGATCTCTCTAATTTGCGAATTTATGTATACAGGGTGTATCTAATATGCTTCAACAAACTTCGGGGGATGATCGTACTCATCAAGACGAACAAAAAATGCAATGGAACATGGGGTCGCAAATGATATTTAAAGGGTGAAAATCGCAAAACTAATAAAAATATCGAAATCTCGCATACTGCTTTTCGGCAGAACTGGCTTATAGCACGAAGCTGGTTTTCCTTTCACTTTGTGCCTATCCGGTCAGAAAGAGATAACAAAAACTTGGAAAAAAGCCAAAGAAATCTGCGAGTAGGTATCCACGTATGCAAATTTGAGCGTGTCCGCCAGTCGTTACTCTGTAGATGTACTCTGTGTAATAATCTCAACGGTCGACACTTTGAACAATTATTGTAAAATATTTGTTTCTCTGGATATCACGAGCTGTGTTGTACCTATTATGTGCACTAAATAATTTTCTAGCGTGTTTCTTTCTTGTCTCAACTTGTCCATTTCCAGACGCATTTTCTCGATATATATCCTTTACACGACATTTGCGACCCCATGTTCAATTGCATTTTTGTTCCTCTTCATGAGTACTATCAGCCCTTTATATTTGTTGTAGCATTTCAGATATACCTTGTATATATATATATATGAAAATAGATCACAATAGATACGAGCATCAAAAAGGGGCCAACAGAAATCTACATGTACGATAAGAAAACTATTTTCAAAACAAAATTTTGTAACCCAAATAACATAGTCAAATATCTTATTTTTAAAGATACCAGCTTTTTTGAAAGATAATGTTCTGCTTATCTCTGAAAGCATTCAACTATTAAGAAAAATGATTGTGGAGTGATACGAAATACAAATGCAGCGGGATTCTAAAGCATCCCTCTCTCTCTTTTTATGTATATTTGAGAATCAGTATATCTATGCAAGGCTGTTCATAAAGATGAAGTCAATAGCCTTAAACTATTATACCTAGATACATACTTCCATTTGCAATGTTTCCTTAAAGAAATGGTTAAGTGCGAGTATTACTCGCGAACAGAGGGTTCCGTACAATAAATGTATAAATTCATAACTTTATTATTACACTAGAGGGCTCTGCCCCCTGCACGCTACGCTCGCCAACCCCGGTTCAGGCACAGCAAAATCTAAAAACACGCTAATCTGATGGGTTTTAAAAATATAAGAGAAGATTGAATTATATTGAAAAAAGCTGTGCAGATCTCACTGTAAATGGGTTTCCATTCAATTCCCTTTGATTGCAAAAATGTAAGGGTGAATCAGTTGCTGTTAAGACATCCAATGATTATCTTCGTTTTTGATTAAAGAGGATCAGTTAAACATTTGAAAAGTAGCTAAAATAAAATGAATTAAGTATACAGAGTCTTTGTGTTCCGGTATTTTAAAACAATCTCTATAACAATAGCCTAAGTCATGTGACTATCATCAAAAATTTCGGGCGGGCCACTTCGCTTTTTATACTCTAGGTGCCATTTTGGTACTTTAATGTTAGCCATGCACAGGTGATAAGTCACCAAATATTATTTTATCGCCATCACTTCATCTATATTACAAGGGGTGATCAAATGAAGAGGTACGAAACGACGTAAAAACGTAACAGTTAAATATTTGCATATTCCGCCATGGGAGAACGTAGCGAGACATCTCGGGATGCGATTGGAGTCTCTGACTGGGATAGGAGCATGCGCGGGTGCCCGCATGCGCAGTAGAGAGCAGAGGCTCTTATCAAAAGCGGCGTCCAAATGATGCGGCAGTCCGTATGCGGACAGGATGGCGTTCGCGTTGCAAAATTCGACGATTGAGGAGGAGAGATGTGTTATCCGATTTCTGACACCGGAAGGTGAGAAACCGGCAGCTATTCATCGCCGGATGGTGACAGTTTACGGGGAGAAATTTGTCTCTGAGAAGTCTGTCAGAAAATGGAGTGCCCATTTTCGTGCAGGCCGTGACAGTCTGGATGATGACCCGAGACCAGTTCAAGTGGAAGAGGTTGGACCATCCGCCCTACAGTCCGGACATGTCGCCTGCGATTTCCACGTGTTTGGTCCACTGAAGAAACAACTGAAAGGAAAGCCCTTCAACTCGGACGACGTACTCAAGGACGCTATGAAGGACTGGGTCTCTTCACGGCCACAGGAATTCTGGGAACAAGGAATCCTGCGGCTTGTTCATCAGTGGGATCGTTGTGCTCAGGCCTATGGTGAATATTTTGAATAAAGTCTACATTTGTATCCACCATGTCGTTTCGTACCTTTTCATTTGATCACCCCTTGTATAATAGTTCAAGTCATCAACTGACATAAACAAATACGGTCTGATCCCTTCGCTTTTTATATGAAACTTTGGCGCAGATGTCATATACGATATTGGCGCGATTTTTTTCCGACGCCAATTTGGGGAACGCATCAACAGCATAAACAACAACATCCGGCTTACCATATCAAGCAAAACAACAATACTTTGGCACCAGTTAAGTACCCGTTGCGTATATGAAATTGGCGTTAAAAAAATCGCGCCAATATTGGTCCGTATATAACATCTGTACCAAAAGTTTTCCATTTTGATTAAAAAATCAAATTTTTTTCGAATAAAACTATATAAAAGTTGTCATGGTCGCAAAAAATTCTTGATACTGTTACGCTAGCCGGGTGCAAATCTCGCCAATAGCTTTTTTTCAACTCGCCAGTTCGCAATTTTTTTTTTCAAGTGGTAAATTAAAACATTGATTTTAAGTTGAAATTAAATGACATGGTTTGTTGCATTATGGGGAAGATCCATATTTTGTGCTGGTTGGCGCAGTTGGCGAATGAATCCAAAATGGCGCCAAAAAGCCATTTTAGCGTCTTATAAAATTTTTCAGGATGTCGGAAAAACATGGTCTTTAAATATTTGTAAACATATATATAGATTTAATAAATGTTATATATGTCACATGTTTAAAAAAAAAGTACGATGTTTATACAGACAGATTTATATATATTACGTATAGAGATATACCTTATACATACATAGTATATATACACCTATAAATAAATATTATGTACTTATATTTTATGTATTTATTATATTTATTATACATGTCAAACTAAAACAAAAGCTATATATTTTTCCGAAAAATATAGGCTAAATGCAAAAAAATACGCAAAAAACATATGAATAAAGTCCATTCCAGAAAAACATAACCCCAAAGGCTGAAGATCGCAACCACCTCGATTCATTTAATGAGAAAAAAAAAAAAAAAAAAAAAAAAAAAAAAAAAAAACAGCACACAATATGGAACTCTTCCCGCATTATTTAACATTTGACAAGATGTCACATACGCACCGCAGGTTTGGCGTGATTTTTTTTTCTTTTTTACGAAAATTTGGCGAAAACTTCGTTTTCGAATACCAGTTACATGTGCATTTTGTGTACTACTTGGTTATCCTGTCGACCAAAAATCTATCGCCAAACTATAAGATTAAATGTCAATAATGGTTGATCGTAAATGTCACATTCATTTCACTTTATGTAAGTTACACATGTTTACGTCATCAAGTGATTTTTATTTCGACGTTTTATTTGTATATTTATTAATGTTATACTAATTTATTTGTTCTTTCGTTATTTAAAATAAAAATTATGTCAATTTGTATAATTTGGCGAAATTGGTTGACGGAATAACTAAGTAGTACCGTATCATAATATTAAAATATTTATTTGCTTAAAAGACGTTATAAAAACACATTAAAAGTAAATTAAAAATCTATATTAACAATATATTTTATCTATATTTACAAAATATAGATTTTTAATTTAATTTTAATGTGTTTTTATAACGTCGTTTAAGCAAATAAATATTTTAATATTATGATATGATTAGTAATGGACGTAATTTTGATTTACTACTCGCACTTATTTACGTAAGTAGTACCGTATTTTTTTATTATTTTCTATTATTTTCAAAAGAAAATAACAACAAAAAAATTAATAACTATAGAATAAAAGAATTTATATAATTTTAAAAAAGAAATAAAAGTAAATAAACATTTATTATTAAATAAACACAATAGCCGGGTTACCACCCGTAAGGCATAGTGACTTCACGGCGACGTCGTTGTGAAGTCACACTGTGATTTTGTGACCGTCGATGTGACGTCACGTGACGTGGATGTGACGTCACAGTGACTAGAATGTGAGGTCGTTATGGCCGTTTTAGAGGTCGTTTGTGACGTCACATTGTGACCACTCTGTGAAGTCACGGTGTGACTAATTTGTGAAAAGTGTGTCATTTGTGACTATTTTGGCATTAACTTTGTGACGAACCTGTGACGAAAGTGACAATGTTTTGAAGTCACACTGTGACCAATTTGTGAAATATGTGTCATTTGTGACGAACTTGTCATAAACTCTGTGATGATTTCAAATGAAAATCAAATTTCAAATTAATTGCTTAAAAGGCGCAAAGGCGAGCTAGTGAAAAAGATTACATGCTGGAACTCGAACCCGGGCCATCAGTATAGCGCACTTACGTTCTACCGACTAAACCACGTGGAACGATACCCAGCCTGGAAAATTTCTCACTATTACATGTTGGCAAGGCTACAAACGCAGCACAAGATGCAATATTTATCGTCAGCCACCGACATGGCGCAAGCACGAAACTTAAATCCAGCATCGATTGAAACTATATTAATACTTGGAAATGTTTTCAGAGAGAACCATTCGCCTTGCATACAATATTTCAAATGAAAATCAAATTTCAAATTAATAGCTTAAAAGGCAATTTTAATTTGAAATTTGATTTTCATTTGAAATACTGTATGCAAGGCGAATGTTTCTCTCTGGAAAAATTTCCAAGTATTAATATAGATTTAATCGATGCTGGTTTAATTAATTTCGTGTTTGCCCCATGACGGTGGCTCACGATAAATATTCCATCTTGTGCGGCGTTTGTAGCCTTGCCAACATGTAATAAGGAGAAAATTTCCAGGCTGGGTATCGTTCCATGTGGTTTAGTCGGTAGAATGTCAGTGCGCTATACTGATGACCCGGGATCGAGACCCGGCGTGGATATTTTTCACTATGTTGGCCTTTGCGCCTTTTAAACAATTTATTTGAAATTTGATTTTCATTTGAAATATTGTATGCAAGGCGAATGTTTCTCTCTGGAAAAATGTCCAAGTATTAATACTGTGATGATTCTTGTCATAAAAACTACGATAATTTTAAAGTAAAGTTTTGTTTGAAATATAAAATTTTATCTTTTTACCGTACTTTTTAGCAAGATATCGCTATTTTGGAGTCCTATTCTTCTAAAATATTTTTAATTTTCAATTTAAAAAACAATGCTTATTAACTGACATCTTTTTTTATTAAGTTAGCTTGATCTTGAATTCAAGCTTAATATTAAGAATGTGTAAGTTTTTTAATGTGTTATGATTTGTCATTGCTTTTTTTAAATACGAACATGGAGTCTAACGGACATTAATACAACTGTTACTTATAGAACTACATGATAAGCCCTATTTATTTAAATTTTTTATTCCCGTATATATTGTATTTTGTGAATATGAGCTAATTAGATTTGGTATGTTTTATATGAAAAGACTGATCTGGGAAATAGAAACAACAAGTAAGATATATCATGCGTTAGGCATAGATTATAAAACACTTTCCAACTCTTCCTAAATGTTTTATCAAGACATCGGGGGAAATAACGTAAATAAGATAACTAAGTAAACATGAAAACGCGTAAAACATTTAAAAACTGATTTACGCAGTTACCATCCACTAAGGTGTAAAAAAATCATAATTAAAAAAAAATAATTAAAAAAATCGTTTTTTTTTATTTAAATCAGATTTTTTTTATTTAAATCAGATTTGTATGATTTTTTCCCCAGCGTTCAAATACTGAATAGCTATCATGAGTTTTAGGTTTCCAAAACAATTACACCACTAATTGCTAACATAATCTATGTTTTTACACTTTAATTGATAAAATTATAATTGTTAGTTTGTAATTACAGAAATAAAAACTGCAAATTAGTAGTTTCATTAGGTAGTATTATACAATAATGTTATATACATTAATATTGTAATAATTATGTAAAACTTTATAAATACTAGAGATACTTAACATTTATGAAAATTATTAACTGCATTTTATACTAAATAGCTAACATTACTTCAAATTATTAAACAATCAACTCTCTAATTAGGAACATATTATACATTTTTAAGCCTTAATTATTAAAATGATAATCATTCATTTTAGAAAGAAAAAGGGACAGGATGCCAGTTCAAAAAACGGGCACTATTTCATGAGGAAATATATTAGTAATGTGTTTAGTAATGATGTAAGAAAAAAAAAGAATATTTTTTAGCATTATAAGTAAAGTGTCCTTAATTTTTAATAATTTTATGAATAACAAACTGAAAAATACAATTAAATAACACATTTTAATAATATCCTGTTTTTTCTAAAGAAATAAAGTTCTATATTTTTGCAAGATTTTTTCCACATGAATTTAGAATACTGTTGAATGGGGAAGTTTTTTACAAGAAATCTCTGGCTACAACTTAGAGGTCTGCACGGGCCCGGGCTTGGCCCGAGGCCCGTACCCGGCCCGGCCCGCGGGCCGGGCCGGGCCGGCGGAATGAAGGCGAATTTTCAAACGGGCCGGGCCGGGCCGGCAGAATTAGGACAATTTTTTCAACGGGCCGGGCCGGCAAAAAAATTAATCGGGCCTAACGGCCCGATATAAGAATTTAAGCGAAACAGATAAAATACGAGCCGTTTTCAATGAATATGATTTTCTCGAGAAGTATGAATGTGTGTCACGAGCCGATGCGAGTTTAACAACATCAATACAGAAATGTAACACGTCATTGTAGAGATCGCCATCGTACAGTTACAAAATGTCTGATTCCGAGTTTAATTTTTTTTCAGCAGACTCGTGCCGGTACGGAACTGGTCTTAATCGATCTCAGGATGTGTAGAACAGTCATTGTGTTTTGTAGTATTAATAGTGATAATGAACTTCTTTTAACAGTATCTTTGGAAATATACCTTAAGGTGGTTCTCATATTCCCTGCTCAACAATGCGAAGCTTTCAGACACATTTTCTGACAAAATTTTTAACTATAAAGGCATAAAATTGACAGGCCTGCCTATTGAAGGCATTTGGAAACGAATAGTTTTTTCCATATTTGATAAATTACTTACATAGATAACAGAGATTCATGTCACGTGACTGTACGTTTTTCTCCTTTCCTGTGCTGTCGCTTCCGAAAATTCGATTCAAAACGCTAACTTTGACAGTATTTTCAGAAAGATATATTGCTTTTATCTATGAAAAAAAAACGACATTTACATAGCTTCTGAATAAGAATACATGCCAATCTTACGCGTTTCCGAAAAGAAAAGAATTCATAAATGTGTCGAAATGTAGCTCCTTTGGATTTGAGAAAAGCCTTAAAAATGAGAGGAATATTTTCACAAATCTACTTTTTATTATACAGCTTCAAAAGTTATCATGTTTTTAATCCTTTATTCTGAAATACATTAATCTTTTAATGAATCCTTATTTCCATTTTGAAATGTCTGTAGACACGATGACTAAAACACTGTAAGTAATCGTTAGTATTTACTATTGTGTGTTTTCTGTTTTGCGAGCATCATAGTAATGTAAATTATACTGTAAAATGTTCCCATAAATATGTATGTAGTATTCATTAAAAGAATCTTAATTGTATGTTGAGAAAAAATGGATTTTTTTTTTGTAGAAATTGTGTCGGGTCGGGCCGGGCCTGTTTTCACTGATTTTTGTACGGGCCGGGCCGAGAACTGTAAAAATGCAAACGGGCCGGGCCGGGCTCGGGCCGAACTTCCAATTTTTACACCGGGCCGGGCCGGGCCAAGATAGCTTTCGTTCGGGCCGGGCCGGGCCCGGTCCTGAAAATTCCGGCCCGTGCAGACCTCTACTACAACTACAGGTAAATTTCAACTTTTTTTTTTCTTTTTTTAAGGCAGGGTGCATTTTGCCAATTTCAAAAGGGGCATGGTGTGGCAGCATTAAACAAAATGGCCTAGAAGATGCAGTATAAGTAATTACAGAATTAATAAAAACTGAAAATAAGTAAAATTCATTAGTTAGTAGCACAAATAACAAAACTAACAAATATTATTTGCAGCTCATTTTGCATTTGTATTTAGGAAAATTTCTGTAAACCACCAAAATCTATACTTACACACATGTACGTGTATGCTATATTATACTTGCTATGTGTATTTTATATAAAATAATGCATAAATTGATTACCTAAAGGAAATTATGACATTGCAAATTATGTTAGATTTAAATATCATTTTTAAATGAAACTGTTTTAATTTGGATAAAAACTTAAAAACAATGCTTTTAATTTTTTTACAATACTAATGAATTAAGCTTAGAAACAATTATTTAAAGCTCTTTTTTTGTTTATTAATAAGTCAAAATACCTGTAGAAACTTTCAAATTATGTTCATGTTAGATTTTAATACTTTTTTTGACATTTTAAACATTTAGAAAATTTTTGATTTTAATCAATGATTTTTTTTTTAAAAATCGGTTGATTAAAATCATGATTTAATCGCTGATTTAAATCAACCGATTAAAATCGTTGACACCCTACCATCCACAGCCAAATATGTTTTCTAATTCTTTTAAACAGTCCTGTATTTGATCTGTAGATTGATATATATATACTATATAATGGAAAAATTTAGTTTATCAAGGAAACGCATAACAGGTTGAAATTCTCTTTCAGCAATTTATACTAATATATGGAAACATACTTAAATAATTTTGTACAACCCTGTAGTTTACCTAGAACCTTTATTACACGCCACTATTTAGTTAAAATTTTATTCAAGCTAAAACACTCTTAAAACTGCTGAAATTACATTTCCAGAAATTATAATTCATAGTTGGCAACGTATCCAATTCTTTGCGTGACCCTTTATATCATTTTATCTATATACTACAAACATTTCTTAGTAAATTAAATACAGTGCAGCGTTAAAATGCATAACTTATTTAAAAACCTCCTTTAAGCAATACCCAGTAACCCTTTCGAATACTTTTGTATATTCCTGTATATGAATTATAGCATATATATATACACCATATACTATGCATAAATGTAGTGAATCATAAAAGTGTATATCATAATTAAAAATGTATTTCCAGCAATCATTGCTAATGAACAGTACTTCGGATACAATATAGTATCTGAAATATTTTGTGTGTCCCTGTAAATGCTATATACACTTCGTATTATACATGAAATAATTCATAGTATGTAAACCTCAACGACGTATATCAATTTCATTACATATCAAATAGATTAACATAAATAAAGTACGCCGCAAACAATTCCCTCCACCCCTATATCATTATGTATTGGAATTCCTTTTTTAGCCCTGTAAATGAACAATAACTATTCTTTGCATCGCATATTCTATGGAATGCACATTTTAGTGCGCTTCATAAATGCATATCAATTTTATTCTGTTTGAAAGCGTGTAAAATCATTAAAAATCATTTGAAACGATTTTTTTCCCACAAGCCGTAATGTAATGGAATACAATTGACTGTCCCTGTAAATGAAATAACATGCTACAAACTTCATTACAAATAGGGGTCTTGCTATGGTAAACGTTAATAACATCCAAAAATTTTAAATAATTTAATTATCTTTAAATGTCTATTAATTATGTTAATGATTGATGATAATACTTGTCCATATACTTTTATATTTATGCCACCATGTGGTTTTAACCCAATATTTAAATAAGAAAATAAACCAGATTAAAATGCAATTTAAATCACTAATTTTAATAATCTGATCAAAGCTGTTGAAAAGGAAGTTAGATATTTTAACAAAATAAAAAATAAATGTAATGAAATATTTGTGTTCTATAACATGTTTATTAGAAGATAACTGAAATCATTGTAATTAAAAAAAAAAAAAAAAAAAAAAAAAAAAAAAAAAAAAAAAAAAAGCAAACAAGGAAAATAATATTTTAGATATTTCAGCAAAATAAAAAATAAATGTAATGAAATATTTATGTTCTACAGCATGTTAATGAGAAACTAACTAAAATTGTTGTAATAAAATAAAAAAAAAAAAGCAAACAGGGAAAATAATATTTTTACATACCTAATTTCATTGACGTTGTACGTGTTACTTTGATTTTGCGGAACCAATTAAATCCGATTATAAGTACGATAGCAATGACTTGAATCATCTTCAACAAGTCAAAGCTACCGTAATTTTCTCGGGTTTATATTTTGTTAGCTGAACTAACTTGGATCCTGAGAACGTTCTTGTTTCAGTTTTTAAATCCGTGTCAACACATCTATGCTGTCCAGTGTCCACAGAACTTCAGTGTCCACAGTGTCCACAGAACTGTCCAGTGTCCCGCGTTTATTCTAAAAAGTTTCACTGTTACTTTTATCCGTTATTCTGCGGTCGAGTGGTAACAACTGAAATAGTGCAGATGCAGACGATTTTTAAGTTTCGAAGTTCGAAGCAGATGTTTTTTGGTTTTATTTGTTTTTCTATACCACAGTTTCGGAAGGAAATTAAATGCGTAATAATTTTGTCAAATTGTCTCTAATTCAATTTCCTGTTTGAAAATGTTTTATTGTATTTCATCTTTTATTTTTATCAGTTTTATTGAATTGTAAAGTTTCATTTACGTAAATTATAATAATAATATTATCCATAATTAGAGTTTACTAGATAAAACATTGCTTAAATTTTCAAAATGTATACAAATTAATTTAATGGTAATAATGATGACTCCCTCCTTTTTTTTAAAAGTAAAATTTGTATCACAGGTAATATATACAAAATATCTTCTTAAAAAGTACAACAAGATTATCGAGAAAAGATGAGTTTTTCTTTGTCAATCTGTCATTCTCTTAATATTAATTTTCTGTAGAATAAAACTTGTAAAATAATTTTTAAAGATATATTTTGAAAACAAAAAATAAAACATGAATAATTAATTATGTCGTGGGCTTTGCCTAAATTTTGTACATTAATTTTATATTCGGAAAATGTCAATTCTATTTTAAACGTTTGAAAGAAGTAGAATAAAAAAAAATACTTAAAATAGTGAAACACTAAGAAGAAAAAAAATGACTTGAATGCAAATTATAAAGCAAGAAATGCATATATGACTGAACTTTGAAGACGCTTTCTGCGTGCTCATTAAAAGCTGCAGCCTTAACTGTAATAGAAAGTTTTTAGTTTGAAACGACAGAAATGTTTCGACTACTCTTTGAGAAACTTCTAGTATAACAGATGATCATTTACAAAAATCTTTATAAAAGATAAGTCGAGGTCTGCTTACCTAAAACATTTTTTTAATAATATGAAATTCTCATAATTTGGAAATCGTTTTGTGTTGCTGATGAATTAATTACATTTTATGTTATATGAAAATAAAATGTTTTTGTTAGAGGCACAGATGCAACTTGGACCACGGTTTAAAAAATTTGTTAATCCGGCAGAAAAATATATTTTACAGTAAATAACATGTTTTTAATAATTTTTATAATTTTTTAAAGTTTTCTAAGAAGTTCACATCTCAGTCACAATGTGACATCACTGAGTGGTGGCATTTTGGTCACAGATGTGACGTGACCACAGTGACTTACAGTGACGTCACAATGACGTCACTGTGACCATGCATGCTATGAGGGCATGTTAATCAAAATAATGCCATTTTGGCGCCAATCAGAATCTTTCGATTTGGCGAAAGATTGTTCAAGTAAATTGAATTATAAATAAAAGTAGCACGATACATTTCTTAGCATATATTTAAGGGAGGCCATACTGGTCGCCAAATTAATTTAAAATAATCTTTTCTGAAATCTGAAAAAAAAAAAATATCTGTTCTCATTAAAATTTGAGTTGCCATCATTAGAAAAATGTACTTAAAATTAGAAAAAAAAATAATATTTCGAAAACTAATTCGAATTTAAAAATTCCAATACCAGTTTTGAGATCTGCAGATCAATACGGATTTTTGGTGTTAATTTCATCGCAAAGTATTTCATATTTTATGAGAAATAGCCGTGAAACAGAATCAGTCGTTTCAAAGAATTGTTTCATAAATTCGTTTCATTGGGATTTTATATATATAGGGAAGATAAAAATCGTTGCTAAAAAAATAATAAGAATTTGTAAAAAAAAAAAAAAAAAAAAAAAAAAAAAAACTATGCAACGTAGTGTTGGGTATAGCTGTATATATTAGACAAGTAAAAATGGCTATATTATGAAATTTCAGAGAGATATGAATCCTAAATAGTATCAAATATTACTATTATATGTAACTCTTTTTTAGTCTTATCCTAACCAGTTTATGATGAACTTAATTCGGTGCTGATAATAAAAGTAGTGCATATTTAAACTTCATTTGGTATTTCATAAACCCAAATTCAGCGTAGTAATAATCTTTTCTTTTTAAAGTGTACCTAAAACAAAGTCCTTTTAGAAAATTTAAACTTCGCATTGTCCTAAGCGCGCTTCGAAAGGAGGTCGCAAAGTTGCAACGCCGTCTTGGTCCGTGTCGCGTTTTTCCAGATAGGTTTTTAATTAACTTTTAAAGACACGAGTGGCGTATTGAGAGCGCCACTCAATGAAAACTAGTCACGCACCCACATAGTATTTATGTGATTAATTATAATTAAAATAGTTTGTTTTTAACAGCTTGACGTTTATTGCTTTTATACTACAACTGGGCATTGCATTATACAAATATATCGTTAAAAGTTGTTTTATAGACTTTAAAAGCCGATGATACATAGAGTATGCCGCCCCTATCATTATGTATGTCCAATCCGTCCATGTCTTTAAGTCTTAATATCTCGGCTAATTACAGACAAAGTTTTTTTCGAAAATAATGATCAACAATCCTTTTACACTTTTGAGACGATAGGTATCTTCAGCGCTCCTCAACTCCTTTGCTGAACGCCCAAAAATCGAAATTTCTGGGTAACGGAAAAATACGATTTTCTCAAAAACTATGAGGCACAGGGTAATCGTTATAGTTTTCCTGCAAGGTTTAAATTAACTTCTACTACCCCTAACTTTTTCATAATTTTAGTTTC
The DNA here is from genome assembly GCA_963932465.1 of Maratus speciosus. Taxonomy (NCBI): domain Eukaryota; kingdom Metazoa; phylum Arthropoda; class Arachnida; order Araneae; family Salticidae; genus Maratus; species Maratus speciosus. The sequence continues at coordinate 248,140,455 of OZ010792.1, forward strand.
AGTAGACTCGGAAATTGATTGGGTGAGGGCATATTTGTGCACTACATTTTTGACGATATCTCTGAAAATATAATACGTAAAATTAAAAGAAATATATTTTTTAGTTTGGCGTTACGAAAGCTTTTACATGATACCCCACACGATATACAGAGAAAAGATTTTTTTTCCAAGTAACTTAATTAGCCACCCTAAATTTTTCCTAACTGTATTTGTGAATTGTTAATAATCTATAAATATGTGTGTCTATAGTCTTTATCACGTCAGTCAATTTGAAATTTCTACATTCCATAGTTTATAAGTAATATGGCTGTGACAGACAGACAGACACTGGAGACTAAAAAGGTGCAAAATTTGATGATTTAAGTTACAGCCTCCTGGGAGGTTTATCTGTTAAAATATACAAACTAAATTTTTATGCCGATTCGCAGGGTAAAATTTCCAACTAAGAAAATTTTCCTTTTCCATCCCTTAATTAACCACAGAAAAAAATACATCTTTATTCTGTAAAACTCGCAGAGATATGGCCGTTTAAGTAGTTCATTGGGTCTTAAGGGATTAGACATTAACAGAAATGCGTGTACTTAAAGAAAGAATGTTAACTTAAGAAGGTCGTGGAGACATTAATTTTTTTTTTTCATTTATTGAGCTAGAATTTTGAATTTCCTTGTGATGGTTAACCATAGAATATGTAAACAAAATCACAAAATAAATCTTGTCATCAAGTTTAAAAAAAAATAAATTAAATTTTTCTTAAAAGTAGAGTAATTTAAAATCATTATAAATCGAAATATAATTTGTCAAATTTCAAAATATTTCCATTCAATTAAACAAAAGTAGAAAAGTTTCAATTTTGACTCGTCATTTAAAAAATATTTAAAATATTTAAAAAATGAAGTAATGTATTTAAAAAAAAAATCATATTTTCAAAAGTAAATATTTTTTTTTTCAAATTTGCAGAATTAAAATCAAAATAAGATAATTGGCAAAGACATATTCCAAGTTTAAACCACTTTTCTTGAAAGATTCTTGAATCATAAACATTTTAAAGACAAGAAATGGTGAAAAAACGCATTATGCAGAAAAACGCATATAAGTTTCGAACAAAGATTGACTACTAATAGAATGTTTAAATGATTTTAAAGCTTGTAGGTGAGTAAGTAACTCCTTCCTGAGGCTTCAACTTCTGATTCAGTTTAATTTTTGCAATTTCTACCTTCTTTTTGTTCTCTTTAAATATCTCAGTTGAATTAAATAATTTCATGTAGATTTCACGGGTTTTTTCATAATTTTAGCCATCACAACTTTAGATTTTGTTGACGGCCCGGCCCGTTAAAAAATGTTTTTATTCTAGCAGGTACTGACCTCGTGCCAAGCCCGATACTGTGTAGATCTCTAGTATATTTCAAAAGTAAGTTGCGCTGCTATTTTATATCCAAAAGGAGAGGCACTGTCTTAAATCGATTTTTAATAACGTATAATTTTGTGGATAATCCTTATCTTGCATTCCAAATCCATCAATATCACTTCACGCAGGGGTATGCACTGTAAAAAAAAAAAAAAAAAAAAAAAAAAAAAAAAAAAAAAAAAAAAAAAAAATCTGCAAAGTTACTAATAGTCCAGGCAATAGAGACCGTATAGGGACTCTACCTAGCAAAATTAATGGTAGTACTGGAATTCAGCTTTCTAGATGTTTTTTGGGTCGCTGAATCCGAATTTGTAACTTCCCACCAAAATTTCCCCCGGCAACCCACCCAAATTTTGGTAAAAAGCCCCCCCCCCTCACCAAAAGAAAGGTTTTTATTAAAAAAATTTATTGTTTTAGAGGAAACGTAGCTAGAAAGTCATAAAGTAGACAAAATTTGCAACAAATTAGATATATGACATTATGACTTAGGATGAAGGGGAAGGGGGATCTGCTTCGGAACATGCACCGCAGTGCTGCATGGTCTCAGTTGCGCAATTCCAATTAACCACTCACACGTTTAGATTAGACCTCCCATCTTCCCTCCGAACTTTCTCTATAAGGTTTACTTTAAGTTTTTTGGGTCGCTGAATCCGAATTTTTAACTTACCCCCCAAATTTTCCCCCTCGAAATCCCCCCCCCCAAATAGTTGTTTTTAACTTAAATTTCTTATTGTTTTACGGGAAAAGCATTACAAAATTCAGAAACTAGACAAAATTTGCAACAAATAGGATATATGGCATTATGACGTAGGATAAACGAGGAGAGAGGGGGCTGCCTCGGAACATTCCCCACGCGCTTTTCTCAAAAACCAAATTTTTTCAAAAAATCAATTTTTTGGGGGGTTGCCGGTTGAAATTTTGGTGGGAAGTTACAAATTCGGATTCAGCGACCCAAAAAACATAAAGTGAGTCGAAATCCAGAACTATATAGTATTAATTTTGCCAGATAAAATACCCTATTGCCTGGACTTCATCATTTAGTGCACGTAGCGCCGCAGTGCATGTTCCGAGGCAGCCCTCACCCTCCCCGTTCATCCTAATTCATAATGGATGAACGGGGAGATCCTATTTGTTCCAAATTTTGTCTAGTTTCTGAATTTCGTAATGCTTTTCCCCTAAAACAATAAGAAATTTAAGTTAAAAATAACTATTTTGAGGGGTTTCGGGGGGGGGGGATTTTTGGGGGAAAGTTAAAAATTCGGATTCAGCAACCCAAAAAATATAAAGTAAACCTGATAGAGAAAGTTCGGAGGGCAGATGGGAGGTCGAATGTAAACGTATGAGTGATTAAGTAGATTTGCGCAACTTAGTTTACGCAGCACCGCGCGCATGTTCCGAGGCAGATCCCTCCTTCCCCTTCATCCTAAGTCATAATGTCATATATCTTATTTGTTGAAAATTTTGTCTACTTTCTGAATTTCTAGATACTTTCTCTCTAAAACAATAAAAATATTGAATTTTAATAAAAACCTTTTTTGGGGGGCTTTTTACCAAAATTTGGGGAGGTTGCCGGGGGAAATTCTGGTGGGAAGTTACAAATTCGGATTTAGCGGCCTAGAAAGCCGATTTCCAATACTACCATTAATTTTGCTAGGTAAAATTCCCTGTTGCCTGGACAATAAAGTTTTTCTAGGAAAACGGGATTCCTAGAACTTCTTATGTAACGGCAACAGCAAAAATTCCTGTAACAGTGCCTGTTACAGGGGTTTTTCCTGTTGCCGTTACATAAGACGTTCTAGGAATCCCAGTTTCCTAGAAAAACTTTAGTAACTCTACAGATTTTGTTTTACATTGTGCTTAAGTAGTGTCAGTCACGAATTTTGGATTTTAATATCTATGTGAGTTTTGCAGGCATAAAGATGTATTTTAGTTTAGTTTCATTATAAAAGGGATCAGTAAAATATTCCATATTTTACATTTTGTCCGACGGGGACGTTTAAAAATTTAGTTTCTATATTTATTGAATTAGACCATCCCAGCCGGTTGCATCTTACATTATAAAATTTTGCACCTTTTTCTTATGAAATTTGTGTCCAGGGGCAATATTTGAGGAAATAGGTTACTGGATTCATCTTTATAAATCACACTGCATATGCATGTTTAAGGTTACATATTAAGAATAAAAATGTGCAATCCTTCATGTCTTTTATTTATCAAAGTAGGTAAACTGAAGTTTTTCAATTTTATCAATATTACAAGAGAAATTTTTGTAAGATTCTTTTGTTATAATATAAAAAGCCTGCCTGTTGACAAATGTAAATATATCTGATTTAATTGGCGAATTTAAATGTTGTTTGTAGTTTTACAAAATAAAATCAAAGGCAGAGAGAAAAATGCTCCAAGATCGCTAAATCCTTATAGTTCATCATTGTTTTCTGAGGAGGAAAATATGGAACAAAAGTTATAATTCTTAAAATGGGAATAAATTAAGACATTCCACGTACTTACGTTAACAGTTGAAATATGAATCCTTGGTTTACTATAAGGAGCTTGAAATTGTCTTCCATACCGACCTTTAACGTTCATGTTATCTTTGCTTTGACGTTTGTATCTAAGTAAGATTTTTTAGAATTGCTTTAGAACGTCAAGAAATAAAAATTTCTGGAGTTTTGTTTTATTACACGAGGGAAATACACTACTCTAAATAGATCATTAAGAAGAAACTAAAGCAATTTCTTTCAGCAGGCATAAAAAGACATGAGAGCAGACCGAAATCTTTCATCTGCTCTAGTAGAAATAAGGATTTACTTTAAGTTGTATACACACACATGAGTTGTAGTATTGTGCAGGAAGAAGTTAACGATCTACTTTAGAGACCGACTAGATTATATCGGTTCACAGCATAAGGGATTCGTGAGCAGAAGACTGAAATGTATACAGGTGCACACACATAAAAGAAACAACAAGAATCTTTAACTATTTAGAAGTCAATGGTGGGAAACATTCTCAAGATCTATAAAGAATTAAATGAATGCAGATCAACGGGAAGGATATTTTTGAGAATGAAATACCAAGATTAATACGTAATCCCGACATTTCCGGATTATATGGACGCGCCCCCGACATTCAAGGCTATACTAATTCTGCTTTTTATTTAAACGACCATGTATGTTATGGGATCACAATCTAAATACAGAATAAATATACTATTTCTTTTAAAATGTTAGATAAAACAAAAAAACAAAATCTTGACCTACGAAAAGCAAATGAAATTCAGCAACATTTAAGAATATAAAAATAACTCGTCTGGTTAAGGGGATAGTGGGTTCGAATGGAACAGTGGGAGGAAAAGAACAGTAGATTTTCTCGTTACGTGTCATTCGAAACATTTCATCAATTATACACTAGATGAAGCAGTGGTAGCCCAATTTTCTGTTGAAAAAAGTTGCTGATCTGCATAAGCTTACAATTTTATAAAGTAAAAGATTATTTCAAGAATCAAAAGTAAATTTGCTTCATATACTTTTCATGCTAGCTGCATATTAATGACTTGTTTGTGCGTTGATGTAATATTTTCCCTATTTATAGAACATTATACTGTATATTATCCATAACTGAAACTAAGATTTAAAAAAAGCAATGTTGTTTATACAAGTAGTTTAACATAAAAGAAGATAATGGGGAGGAATGGGACATGCCAGCAAAGAGAGGAATATGAGAAGTCCATTTCCTTCTTTTGAATAAGATAACTGTAAATTACTAATAATCTGCAAATATTTTAATAAAAAGGATTAAATTTAAAGAGAAATAACTGAAACATTGAACAGAATATATTTTAAAAGTTAAGCCAGAGACATAAAATAAACAAGGAAAGAATGCAAAAAAAGAGATACTTTTTAGGTTTCCTAAATAGTGATGAAGAGACGAGAATTTGATATCATGACACAGATATTCACCTTTTCGCATTACCACTAAAGATCAAAAATTCGTAATGTAGGCAATCAATTGGTCTAATGATAATGTTGACATTGGTGTAAATGATTTTATTCTTGTTAATTATTATGCCAAGAAAGCAGATATAAATTATTTAGTAATAATTGAAGCTATTGAAGACAATTTTGGTTTTAATGTACAATCCATAAGAAAAACGAATGAAAACTGGATTTCATTTTCTTTGACAACTTGACATAAGTTAATTTGAGAAGATAGACGTTGTGTTAAAAATGCAAGTTCCACAAATGATTGGTCAGACAGTCTGGTTACTATTTGCATTTCAAATAGATTTATCAGCCTACACTGTTTGTTAAACTGTATGTGTTGCCAACAATAGAGTATTTGTATCTTATGATACTGTGTTTTATAGCTATCTCATACCTCCCTATTAGTTGGGAGATATGGGACACATTTTGAAACTTACAATTTCTTTAATTATAAAATTGTTTTTTGCATGTTAAGTTTCTATATTGTTCAGGGACATTAAAAAGTGTTTCATCTTGTATAATAAGCAATAACATTTTTGCGTTTGTATAAAACAAAGTAGATTTTCTTATTTTTGTAAAATGTTTCCCATTCCTCCTCACTCTCTCCTATCTCGTCTGCAAGATCTATGTATTTTTTAACGACTGCGGTATCAAAATAAATATATTTTTAGACGATGAATTGAATAAGACAATCCCCAGTTCGGTATGACTAACTGCCTAAGAGATATGACTATCAATGTATGTTAGTGATGGTTTTCATGAAACATAAACAAAACTTTAAATTTTTTTGCATGTGATTTTGTATGGTAAGTAGTATTTGATATATATATTAAAACATTTATTGAAACAAAAAATGATTTTTTCAAATATTAGAACCAAAATTGAATACTGAGTGCCACGGATTTTACCGGCATCAGAAATTCAAATCTCTGTGCAATTTTTGTACCTGTCTGTGATTTACGTAATATATTACCAAAGAGTTTGAAAAACGAGCTTATAAAACAAACAGCTGCAGAGCATTTTAGAACTAAACACTAGTTGTCGAATGATTTCAGATGTACGTCTGCAATTTATGAGACATCAACAAATCAAAATAACAGTTTCTGGGTGATTTTACGTCCTTCTTTAAAGAAAATGTGTCGCCCTCTTAAATTAGACTTAACTAAAGAAACGGGTGTTAAAATTGCTTAAGAAGATGATTGGCATTAGGAACAAAATCACCCCCCCCCACACACACACACACACAAACACACACACTCTTCATCTTTAAAAATCAACGACAGCTCACAAACTGTTAATCATACGGACTTGGGTTGGTTTCATTCGATTCAGCGTCCAAAATTACAGAAATGTCGATACCCCGGACGACTTTTTTGACATTTCGAAATTTTGTTTTGGATTTTCGAACTTCTTATTTTTATTTTCGCTACCTTAAGGAGGTTTGGTGATCAAGCTGAAAAGCAGAGACATTAAACTGTTTGATTGTGTTATTTGTGATCCAAATTTGAAGTTTCCAGTTTCGTCCCTCACAAAAATATTGGTTTTATGCGCCTTTTTACGGTTTTGTCCAACTGTGGTGTTGCTTATTGCTATTTAAGTCCTCATGTAAATGAAATTACAACAGAAATATTCTTCTTATAACCGTCTAATTGTAGACTTGTAAAACCGGCGGTATTGTGAATTGTTCTAAACCACTGTAAAAATTGCTAATACAAATGAACGCCATCTGTACGTTGCAGTGATTTTTTGTTTTAAAATACCCATGTTTTCTTGTACATTTCTGCTAAATTCGCATCGTGCTACTGTTAAAACTTTTCGAATTACTATGTTTTTAGTTTTTTTGCGACTTTTAGATACTCTGGTGAATAAAAGGAGTAATTTTCGTACGATCGCTATCATTGCGTAGAATATATGCAAATATAATAAGATATTTTCATTTACTTTTGACTTTGCATTTCAATACTTCTATACTGCAATCTCTTTAGTTTTAAAACAAATAATATCCAGTTAAATTATTCGAATGGAATAGAATTTCTATTTTAATTTTATAAACAAATTATAAATAAATAGTTTTTAAAGGATCAGTATCATTGCGTAGAATAAGAAATCTCCGACTGTAGTAATTTGTTTCTTTTTTTGTAATGCACGTATGTTAATAAAAGTTTAGATTCAGCTAGACTTTGAGATAAATTGGTGCTGATTAGCTTTTGTTGTAAATCGCCCAACGGGTGGCGCTGCTATGCTGCAATGTTAATAATTTCTGCAATTGCTCATCTTAAGAACTAGTTCAAGAAATTTGATCAAATTTTAGAGGAAGATAGCCATTGACACAAGTTGTTGCTGTTTAGCTTTTTATGTTAATAAAAACCTAACATGCACAGGTATGCACAGGTAACCCAAAATGTGGGTTGTTATGCTGAATTTTTCACGATTTATGAAATAGCTCTGTCTCAAGAACTATAGCATGGAGCTTCATCAAACTTCAGATTCAGTTAGACGTTGACATAAGTTGTTGTAGATTAGATTTTGGTGTCTTTTGTTAGTGCAGGTGGCGCTGATATGATGCATTTTACAGGATTTACACGATTTTAGCGACAGTCATATTTCAATAACTAATGGACGGTATTCCATCAAACTTCATATTCTATTAGACCGTGCCATTAAGTTGGTGACGATTAGATTTATTTGTAAATCAAACGACAGGTGTCGCTGCTATCCTGCATTTTTCACGACTTTCGCGTTAGCTATATCAAAAAACTAATGCGTGGAATTTAATCAAACTTCATATACTGGAACACTTTCACATTAGTAGATCCATACTAGGCTTGGGTGTATATTGTGCAACTTGTGTTCATGTTCGTTCATATCCTCTTTGGGATGTGAATTTTGGTTGCATATATCTAAGAGAGTGGGTGTCGAATGTCCGTGATTTGTTTCAAAAGTGAGATGTTTATATATTTTTTTTTAATGTACACAATTCAGCGAACCTATACCTTTAGATTTCTCATGATGGGCATAGATTGTCATTTAAATTTGGCGCTATGATAGGGAATTTTTGTAGTATTAATATGCATGAAAGTCTTGGGATTGGCACATCTGACTAGTTATTTATGCATCTATATACTGTAATTTTATTTGTTTTAACACAATTGTAATACATTATTACCTAGTAAAAGCATTCGAGTAAAAATAAAATATATAGGTTTCTGTTATATATACTAATTATAATACGAGTAATTTTCATATGTTCTGTAACATTGCGTTGAATATTTGCAAAGATAATAAGAAATTCCCAATTATAATTTTATATAATTTTTACATATGCATCTATACTTTTATATGCTCTAGTTTTGTTAGTTTTAAATCTATTAATGCCCAGTTACATTATTCTATAAAATATAATTTATAATTCTATTGTATATTCTATTTATATGTCATTAACCGAATATAATTAAGGAATATATCCAGTTGACGGGAAAATAACACATTTTCAAATCGAGAAGTTCGTACTTGTAGTTATTAGCTTCACAGTTAATGTTATGTATGTTCCACCTTATCTTCGAAATCCACATTTGCATCTTTTTTATGTTAATCTTTCAGAAGAGTTTTTCTGAACATGTATAGGCTTTTCAAGATTTAAAATCGATTTAAGGATTTGCAATGTTTCTTATTGAATTTTGGAGTAACATCTACAATTAACCAAGATATTTAATTAATTTTACTAATGCTTTTGTCGACAATTTGAATTGAATAAACAATTGAATTAAATTCGAATGGGATAAAAATCATGTTCCTACCGCATTCATCAATTATTTGTGAATTACTGAATTGGGTTAATGAATATGTCTAGTGATGACGTGAAAAAGAATCCATTCTCAAGATGAGTATTTTTCAATGAATATTATTAGTAATTGAGAGCTTAGATTTTCCTCGAAACTCGTTTTTGTTTCTTTTTGTTGTTGAGTTTTCACGTGAGACTTTCTTCACAGGAAGAGATTTTCCTGATTTAAAATCATTTTGGAGATGTTCAATTCTTAATTCTTCTTAATGAATTTAGTAATAGTATCCACAATTAACCAAGATATTTTATTAATTTGAAATATGCTACTGTCCACGAAAACAGTTTGAATAGGAGAAAATGCCTGTTGCTATTTCATACAGCAATTATTTGACACTTATTCAATCGTTTTAATGAAATTTGTCTAGTTTTGATATGGAAAGAACGCATTTTCTTAAGATGAGAATTCCAAATTTCATGTCAATACAAATTAAGATTCTTTTTTTTTTCCCTCGAAATCATCCTTTGTTTCTTTTTGTTGTTGAGAGGACAGATGGTATGTACTTTACAAAAAATGATTTTTCTTGGGCGGAAATAAATTTGGAAATGATGAATTCATTTTAATGAGTTTACAATTGATAAAAGTAATTAATGAAGATTTCGTCAAGTAAAAATATTTATATGCTTCCGGGAATTGCAGTTGTAAATAAGTTTAAATTAAATTTTAAAATGTCTGATTATGTTATTTTTCATGCTGATAAAATGTACTGAATAAGAGAATAAACAGTGAGCTTATCTAAACTAAATTAAGTTATAGAACGATGAAACAAGCATTGTATGCAACTATATATTTTTTAAACTGTAATTGTATTCCTTATCGCGATTCCATCCATTTGTACTAATGTATTACATCGGTAACTGTAATTGGCTCATATATAACATGCATGTGCAAAGTCAAATTATAAAACAGATTCAACAGAACGTAAAGATATCTGTCTGTGCATCTTTGACTGTGAACGAAGATGTAGTTTAAGGGGTCTCAGGACTCTTAAAATTGGAAAAAATGAAAAAAAAAGACCATTTTCAATATTTAATATCTTAAAATGTATTTGATTTTAAGACACAATTTTAATTGCAATAAAAAATATAAGTATGTTCTTTCATTTCATGTATTTAAAAAATTATAAGATGCATAATTAGCATTTACAGGGCGCTTCAAACTATTAGACATTTGACGAGCAAAAAATCGGCATAACAGCTTACGCGCACGATTACAAAATAAGTATTGCAACTAGAATGAAAATTTTGGTGCTTACTTATACTTCAGATTGTAATAATTACCCTGAACCTAAATAAATTTGTATTTAAAGCTTTTTTATATTTTTAATGCAAAGTTGTATTTAGCTAATGCAAAATTACGAAAATTTCAACAGTATAATCACCTAAAAAAATATTTTTTTTGAACAACAAAAAGGAAATTTTAGGTTCAGTTTATACAGACTAACATGAAACATATGTTTTGAAAATTTCATGAAAAAATATTCATAAGTTTTTGAGATATCGTGCGCGTTATGCCCAAAAACGGCATTTGGAGAAAAACGGCTTCAAAATTTCCGAAACGACGCTTCAGCTATTGAACGTGTATAAATGTAAAAGCCATAACTTCAGTTCTAATAGAAATTTCAAGGAAACAATTATATCAAAATGTTCAGAAAAGATAGGAGTTTAACATCTAAAAAAATTAAAATTTCGAAAATTTTAAACCTTTAAGAGTCCTTTAAACCTTTGGATAGCATGATTTGCTTAAATTTATAATTTATTTAATGATTAGGGAATAAGAAGATAATATTTGTTTTCTTATTTCATTTAAATAAAAAGATGGACCTTTAGGTCTGTCTGACTTTTAACACTTTCTAACAAAGTTGACAAGTGTTTATGAATTCGGTTTGTCTGACCGTCTGTCTACGCTCTAACTCCCGTAAATAGACTCGGATTTTTAAGCAATGGTTGTATGTTAATGATGTTTACCATGGCATGTTTGGTATTCAATATGAAGTGTGTAGTGTTAATAGTAGTATTGTACATGGGCATTTAAAAGAATTCCTTTATTGTATGGTCAATGGGGAAGAATCGTTTGCAGTGTATTTTAATGACATTAAACTATTTAAAATGTATTGAAATTGATATAAATCACTGAATTTCATGACAAGATGATTACTGTAGAATAGTTGGTTCATAGCATTTAACGTTCATTTACAGGGACACACAAAGGAAATCTGTTACATTACTGTCTTTGAGCAATAACTGCTGAAAGTGCCTTTTTAATTTCGGTATGCACTTTTAAATTTAACTGACTTTTTGCATGTTACTCGTTGTGTATAGTTTCTATACTTTGTATACAGGAATGCACAAAAGAATACACGTACCATTCTCCTTATTAGCAGAAACTGCTGAAGGAGAATTTTTAACTGTAGTATGTATTTCCTAACTCAATTTTTGCATGTGTGCAGTTTATCGATACAAATTTATGTATCATATACATGGCTGCTCAAAGAATTCGGATAATTTTCGTACTGTAGATGGAAATTGCTGAAATTGTGTTTTCAAATGTGTTAATACGTTTCCAAATGGTACAATTAGACATCCTATTTCAACTTATTAAATCGTGAAACTTTGCTACATTATTCTGAATGCGTTAGAAGATGTTTCATAATCGATGTTTGAAGCATGATTTTTTCTTTCTTGTTTCATTATCAACCCCTCACTCTATTAAAAGCTAATTGAGCTACGATAAATATATATTTTGAGTATCGATTGATATATTTTTATTCTTTTTTTATTATAAAGATTACATTATGTAACAAATTTTCAAAAGTTCTGTTTCTGGTTTGAAAGTATTAGTTTTCGTTTAACTGAGCAGCAAGTATGTAGAAAAGAGTAGTTATAACCCTGAGACTTCGCTTTTGTGCCTGTGACAGTGGTTATATACATAGCTGCCAACTTTTACATTTTTGTTTTGTTTGGTACGATTTTTTTACTAGATTTTTTTCTAATATAATACAATCGTCGAAAAGTTCTATCTGAATACTAATTACTGTCTATTTCAAAAGCCTGGTACTAATAAACCTAGTACTATATATTTCCTTTTAATTTTCAAGGTACCAACAGTCAGTGAGATTAATCCCATAGCAGTTTCCTTAGATTTACCAATGACAATAGTGGCCGAGAGGTTCTGCTCTCGAAGCTGGTAGACGGGAAGTGCTGGGTTCGAACCCAATCGCGCCCGTCGGCCTAATCGTTCGGAGTTTCCGTGGTTTTCTTCGAACCTTGGACTTCCAAGCGTTAATACGCGTTAGGTTCCCTTAGAAAGACCCCTTGAAGGACACTCAAGGGGGGGTTTTCCCTTAGGGCTCCCCTAACTCCCTTAGGGCCTATATACCTCGTGCTGATAATTGGCCATCATAAACACAACCAACCAACCAACCTAATGACAATATGCAATTTCACCTTTTCATTTTCCTGACCACAAAAGCAAAGTTTTTGCAGGGAAGTAATGATTTTCAAGTTTTTATGATAGAACCAATTAGAAAATGATATTGATTACCCAGAAACAAAAATTGTGTTACACGATGTTATGAGATATTCAGTGATAACTAAGTGTTCACAAATATACTTTCGCAAAAAACAGCAAGGATTTTGACAATACATATTGTATTTTTAACTAATATTTTAAGAAACAATTAAGATAATTTACAACTCATTCTTCTAATCTTTGCGACCTCCAGATGCTGAAATCTCATTAATTATAATACTGGATAGTAACACAATTACTATTCAGGAAGCAAACAAAGCGAACGGAATTCTCGTTGCTATTTCATTCGCCAGTTATTTATGATTCCCTGAATCGGATTGAAGAATATTCCTAGTTTACATGGAAATAATCCATCAAAAAGAAGCAAAGCTTACAAGTCTCTTATTATCATTCAAATGTTTAGAATTTTCTCAAACTTCGATTTTGTTTCTTTTTGTTGCTGAAATTCTTGATGGGATTTTGTTGAGATAAAGTGACTTTGCTAAAGTTAAAACTGTTTTGGAAATGAGCAGTATTCCTAAACAAGTTTACAGATAATAAATATAATTAATCAAGTTTCCGTCTAGTAGATATATATTTCCGATAATTGCCTTTGCAAAATAGTTTAAAATAAATTAGTGAGTGTTTATGATATTTTTTGATACAATACGCAATAAAAACAATAAAAATATATAGTGTAAATACTCATAATAGATGAAAATATTACAACAGTATATATTTTATCTGACGTGCAGTAATAATAATTAGTTCATGAATATACATACATAAACAAAGGAAAAGATTTTTTTATTCTATTGTATATGTATCTTTATATTCTAAGAAGCAATTAAAATATTGACAACAACGATCTTTTAACTTTTTCGGAATATATATTTAATATTTCTATATATTTAAATCTTATTAGTTTTAAAGCAGTTAGTATTTAGAAAAACTATTTGAATGAAATATATTTTCTATTTCTATTACATATAAAGTTCTTTGTCATTAACTGAGTACCGTGTTAGAGTAATTATTTAGGTAAGTAATAAAGCTATTATTCAAGGGCTTATCCTTTTCTTAAAATTCGGTTTTATTTCTTTTTTTTTTGTTGAGATTCAATATGGGATTTTCTCAACATAATTAAATGAGTTAAATTCTTTTTAAAAATGTTCAATCCTCCTTTATGAGTTTATAATTAACCGTTTCGCTCTCAGAGTATCCACTAGTGTAAGGTTTCTGAAAATTTCTAACTGGTGTACTGCTAAATTGAAGTTAATACCCTTTACATTCCACCAGCTAACGAAGGTAATGCTAATACAGATTGGTTTACATCAGAACATTTGGCGTACGAGCCCTGGGTCTACAGAACTCTAAAATGGGCCTAATAAAAATTATGTAGGTAAAGTGTTCCAAGTGGTTTCCTAAAGCACGTATGAACTGGAATCCTCAAATTAAAAAATCGATCCTGAATGGTAATAGTACTTAAGTTTGCTTGATTATTTTACTAAAGGGGTACTTTAATATAATCTTTTGTAGACAATCATATATACATTCAGTATAATCACAAATATACGTAAAAGAATTTGGAGGGGTTGGGAATTATGATTTATGGCATAATCTTATATGTATTACTGGCTGATTTGTACGTAGTACTTTACATACATTAACTTAATTTGTATCGTTCATGCGAAGAGCGGACCTACATAACCAAGTGGAGCCTCATAAGACTGGTTAATTTTTTTAACCATGCCTTATTCTTTGTTTCATTTTTTCATGAATTTTTCTTTCATATAATGACAGAAAGAAAATACATTCTTACATAGGTGCGTTTTCCTAAACAACAGCAAATTTTCTGCAGCTTTCATAGAAATCAATGGCTATTTCGTTTGCCTCAGAAAACAAAACATCCCTAATTCGTATTTTTTATATGTGCTCTTAAGAATTCCATTATAAGATACCACAGTAAATTTTTTTATCTAGTCACTGACGGTGACAGAGTATATTCAATGAAAAAAGGGATTTCATATAAAAACTAGAAAGATAGCCCGTCAAAATGACGGAATATGAGATATAAAGATGTATACAACACATATGTAAGAATATGAGTTTTTCTTCCCCTTGTTCTGCAGTGATAGATGAAAATAACAGATAAAAAAAAAACTCATTTATGAAAAATTGTAATACAGTAGAAGACCACTAAACCTCACAGCTTGGTTCCAAGTGTTGTGCAGATTTGAGGCTTTTGCGGATTACAGGTCATGTCTATGTTATAAAATTAGATATATGAAATGAAACAGCGAATAGGTTGCCAGAAAATATGTTGACAATTTTCCTTCTTCGCCAAGGCCCCTAAAATGGAAACGTACCGATAATTTAACTTTTGTATAAGACTATATAAAGCGCGATTGTTTTTATAAAGTTTGTCATAATTTGGGCTTCAAAAGTGAGATTTTCTGCCAAATGCTATAAACAGCTATGAAAACAAAATTAATGAACTTTTAAGTTTATTTATATGATCTATAAATATTTTATTTTTATCTATATTGTTGTTTTTTTATATATAATTTACTTCAGTTTGTATGGAAAAATAGTTAAATGGGTTCTTTATTTTAAATAAATTGTAAGAATATTGAAAAATTACTTGTGTATATGAAACTGTGACGTTACTAGAAAATATGTTGCTAAATTTAATTTTTTCTTTCTTGCCAAGACTCTTAGACTGGAAAAGCACCTAAAGCACATCAAAATCGGCCAGTTAAGAGCTCAGACAGTACAGCGCTGTCTATTGGCTGTAACGTCATTAGTAGCATCGGGATGAAGATGTAAAGGCGTACATTTTCGTATATTACACTTTAAATTCTCACCCATAGATTTTGAAAAAAAAAACCCGAAAAGCTCGGAGTTTAAATTAAATTGCGGTGACCTCGATTATGAAATATTAATGGTTTAAAATGGGAATATGCTACAGGCATACACGCTATTCTTTTGTTCTAGGACCATTCGTCAATTTTGCATTTACTTTCACTATTTCACTGTCACCAACAAAATTTTACTGAAAATAAATAATTATTAATGGTGATTATAAAAATTAAATAGTTCAATTATTATCCCCTTGATAACGGCGTCCGTGTAACGACATTTTTTTTTATTCTATTCGTACTACTTTTTGAAAAATAATCTCAGCATAAACATATACTAGAATATTTTCTAGAGATATCGATCACGTAATTGTAGTTTTCTCGTAAATTTTGGTACAATTGAATATAAAAATTGTCGACAGTTCCGGGCCGTAATCACAAGGTTAAGTGAATGACGTTTTTATTTTATTTAAACAAATCACAGCAAAATATGTTTTTTTTTTTACTCTTTATAGCATAATTGAGAAATCTTTATGATTTCGGTTTGTATGCCGTCTGATCTTCTGTCCATCTGTGGTTGCTCTATCTCTCGTAAATCTACATGGATTACTATGTAATTTTTATAGTTTATTGAGGTTGTTATGGAAAGCTCGTTTATGAAAATGAAGTGTGTAACGTTCATAGTTCGTTTTACAGGTGCACATAAACGAATTCCGCTACATTGTTGTCTATGGGGAAAGAAGTTTTTACACTGCATTTCAAAGACGTTCCCCCATTTCTAACATAATGAAACTGATATGCATTTTTACAGTGCACCGAACTTTTTTTTTCTGTCGAGTATAGAGTTTAAATCATTTATCATTCATTTACAAGATTGCACAAGGTAACTCCGCTGCATAATGGACTATGAGGTGAAAAATCATTTGCAGTGTATTTAAACGACGTTACACTATTTCAAACATAGTGAAATTGATATAAATTACTAATATCGTACTACAAGATATTTACTATAAAATAGGGAGATGCTATAATTCATTATAGCGATACACAAAGAATTCGGTTAGCGTACTGCATATAAGCGTTAATTGTTTAAGTATTATACAGTTGTGGTACGCGTTTGTAAGTTCAGATAGGTATTAAGTTGAGTTAGATAGCTATTAAGTTTAGCTAGATATAAGTGTAGTTAACTAAATTATACTGTAATCTAGCATTGTATCTTATATGAAAAAAAAGTGAAAAACTTCTTTTAGCACCCATTGTGTTTGTTGTATCCGTAAGTCCTATTAAGTGAATTTTCCACATTTGGTTAACATCTGGACTTCTTTTGTTTAGTGTACTTTTATTGTATTTTACTTGTCCAGAAATGTATAATACTGCATTATGAGGTTTGTCCCCCCCTTCAAAATTTGTAATGTACTACATAAGATTGTATAATGATAAATCCAGCACGCCTGGGATAAAAATGGGCTGCCACGTGTAACATTTTTGTATAACTTTGTAAGTTTTAATATATAGGAGTCTTAACGGTGGTTTTTCCGGGCCCTGTCCCCGGCAGCGGCCCGTGATAATGGTAGTTATTCTGCTGGGCGGGGCTTGTCGAGCAAAAACCATATTGATATGCCACCCCGCCTGGCCTGAAACTGAAATTGAACTTTACTGGAAACGGAAACTTTAAATTTTGTTACATTTCTTATTGAGTCATTTTGTTTTCAATGACGTTTTACTAAAATGTGAAATAAAAAAGAAGTGTAATATCTTTCAACATAAAATATTCCATAATGTGTAGATTTTCGAAAGCATTTACAAAATCAAAAATATATTGGCATTTTATATTGTATAAATAATTTCATCGTTAAATAATATTTTACTTGAAATCATTGGATTCGATAATATGTATTTGCAGCAAAATGAATATTAATAAGTGTGTAATTAATCTGAGTATGAAATTATACAAAATATCATTTATTTTTATTTTTATCTTTATTCTTTAAGGATTCAGGGCTTGAATTTCAGGGCGGGATGGCGGGATTCGCGCACAGCATTTTGAAATTCCGCCCAAAAGAATATCGTGGGCGGGAGGCTCCCATCCAACAAATTTCACCCTTTTCCGGAAAATTTTTCATTTTGGAAGTGCAATCAACTCTCGCAAACACTTTGTTAATTTCGTGATATTTTCGCGCGACCGATTGACACATTTTGCGAGTTTTTTTTTACCGCGAAAAATCGTTGAAATGCACGATTTTTTTCTCACAACCTATTGACAAATTTCACTATTTTTTTCCCGAGATCAGTCAAGAAGTTTCGCGTTACTTTCCGCGACCGATTGACGATTCCAGAGATTCTATTCCAAATTTTCAGAAAATTTAAGGCATTCGGTCCGAAAATAAAAAAAATCGGTCATCAATCCGGAAATTTGGACAAAAAAAATATCGCGAATTTCGACAAATGGTCGCCGAAAAAACGCAAATTTCGTCAAAGAATCGCGAAAAAAATAAAAACGCAAATTTTGTCAAAGAATCGTGAAAAAAAACCGCAAATTTTGTCAAATAATCTCGGAAAAAACAAAATTTTGTCGGAGAATCGCGGAAAAAAACGCAAATTTCGACAAAGAATCGCGAAAATAAAAACAAATTTCATCGAAGAATCGCGGAAAAAACAAAAATTTCATCGAAGAATCGCGGAAAAAACACAAATTTCGTCGGAGAATCGCGGAAAAAAGGCTAGTTTCGGCCCTGCCAGGAGTGGATCCCCCTCCCTCTCCTGTAACTTTTCAGAAAATTTGCTGTGAATTTCAGAAATTTTTTTTGACTCAGAATCACCCCTGGTACTGTCTGTCACAAGTTTACCTTGTGAAAGAGGATTCAGGGCCCAAAATCGAATAAAATCTAAATTCAGAATTTCATTTAACACCCTTGTTAAGGACCCATGACATTTGGTTGAAAGTTGGGAAATGCACTGTATAAAAACTTGAATTATTCCTAGTTATTCATTTAAATTGCTTGAATGGTATCTTGCCATGTCTGTATTAATATAATTCTTGAAGTAGCACAAAATAACAGTGGGTTTTAAATAATTTTTTTCTCCCTCCCAAATGGCTCGACTCCCCTCCATTTATAAATGTTGGTAGGGAGACTCCCCTCCCAGGAAAAATCGAATTTCAAGCCCTGCAGGATTATTGGAAATTTTCTATGGATCACTTTATTCGTTATAAATCTGTACAATACGCATAAGAAATGCAAAATGAAATTTTTCATATGCCTAATATTTAAAAAATATCCCTGCCGGCCCGACCTACAGGCGGAGGTAGATTTCGAAGTTAAGTATACTAATTTCACAAACAAAAACCAAATCATGATTAGAGATAAACCCACTTTAACAATTTTATCTGGCCGCTTTTGACGAGTTTTTATTTCATTTTTATATAATAATTGGTTTTATCAGAATCATGTTAGGGCGGTATTAAAAAAAAATACTTTTCCATGCTCAACAACTCGAAATTTTCTGGCACAACTCCAGATTCATTTTTAATAGAAAAAATATGAAACTTCTTGATGTGATTTTTGAGGAGATTTATAAGCGACATGTGTTTTTAATTTTCGTTCAATTAATTAAAACTTGATATATAAACAATTATTTTCTCAGTAAGACAATATTTTTCGTTTCTAACGCAATCGCCTCCGGAAATTCCGTTCAAAATGCTCGCTTTGACAACATTTTTTGAAATATATTCTGCCTCTGTTAAAAAATCGATCATTACGGTACATTATATAGTTTCTGAATAAGCGAATCTACCAATTGGATGCGTTTGAGAGCAAAAATGGATTTAAAAATGAGTCAGAAAATAAGCAGTTTGGATTTGAGTGCACCCTTAATACAATGATTTTTCCAAAACAGTCCGCTTCGGGAAATTCGGTTCAAAAGGCCCACTTTGACAGCATGTTTTTAAATATATTCTGCCTCTATCAAAAACCTGACCATTACGGTACATTATATAGTTTCTGAGTAAGAAGAGGTACCAATTGGAAGCCTTTGAGAGCAAAAATAAATTGTAAAATCAGTCAGAAAATAGGCAGTTTGGATTTCAATACACCCTTACTAAGATGATTTTTTTTCTTCAACCGCTATGTATTTTTAATTTGCTTTTGCTGTAAGAATTGGTCCTATCCAAAACTTGTCTATATAGATGTTGTAGACAATATTAAGAAGATATATGATAAATTTATGGGGATTTTATATCTTCTGAATTGACGGAGTTATGGATTTTTTTCTCCTTCAAACGCCCTTTTTGTTTCCGTTTTTAATTTTTTTTGGGGGGGCGGGGGGGGGGGGGGTACGAATTGGTCCTATCAAAACCTTGTGAATATAAAAGTTGTAGATAATATTAACTTTAGCCCATTTTTAACTTTATCAAAAATCTGTGATACATAAATTTTTGGCCCTATTTTTAGAAGTAATAAAAACTTTAAACTGATTTCATATGTACAAAAATTAAGAAGTTATGGGGGGGGGGGGGGGGTGGAGTTCGGTTTTCACAAAACCCCTCCCTATTTCATCCCGCTTGGTCGATTTTACCCATGAACGAACTTGACCGAGATTTTATGCCCCTTGATTTTATGTATCAATTTGGAAGAGATTGGTGCAGAATTGTGGAAGTTATCGTGTCCAGAAGAAAGTGATACATATATATAGATAGATAGATAGAGAGATAAAGTTTTTTACTGAGGGTGGTTTTGGGCTCTAGGGGTCATGATCGGTGTAGATCTGCAAAAATTTTTCAGAAATTCCAACATAGGAACGACGCCAATAGGTAATATTTCATAGGAAATCTACCTAAAATACATACGGAGTACATTACGAAAATAAATTTATTCGAAAATATCTTGCGTATGGAAAGAACTTCAGCTATGCATATATATGTGCAATAAGGGCGTAGTAAAGTGACTGTTTTGAACTTAATGCAATCAAAATGAGCAAACCTTTTGGTGGAATTTGCAAATTATAGACTCTAACTTCATGTCCATGTGAAATAGTGACAAAAAATCAGATCCAAAATCGTAAAATGGCTTCAGTTGTGTACGTAATGTTGTCTGGCATGTAAACATAACTTTCAAAGAAGTCTTGAAATGAAAAGTTTTAAAACAAAGAAAGTAGTCACTTTACTATATTATTATCGCGCTTGCATAGCTGTTTCCAGCTCAAAAGCTTACTTCAGTATAAAAAGATTTTGAAACGTAAGACCATTGTGCCTAAATGTGACGCGATTTCCCATAGTTTTGTCACATTTCGGGCATATTTCGCATTTTATCATATAAATATATATTTTATTAAGCAGAATATTATTGAATATGGTACCTTTAGTATAAAACTAACTCCTTTTGTAGAAATTGAATCATTATCTGTAATATAAGCCAACAATAAACGATTGTCGAATTTAAGTTATTTTTGCCGCATTTAAGTCATTTTTGTCACATTTATGGTAGAGAAAACTTAAATAAGACGCCCAACGTTCTAAATGTGACAATGCGTTTATACATGTCAGTTCTTCTTAAAGTATTCATTTAATTGCCATAAATTTTGAATTACTTAATAAAGAGGTGAAAGACATAAAATCGAAAGTTGAATACATTATTATTGAACTACTCACTATACTAATAACTTAAATATCTAAAAAATACCTTTGAGATACATAATCTAGAAAACTTTATAATCAAATAATGCATTCTTCAGCAGTCATACTTTACAGACTTTTAACTTTGATCATGTTAAAAACAAGAAGTAAATAATAAATTGCTGATACAATAAGTTTTACCAAATCTCTTGCTCTTTAGTTTGCTTTAAACTCATTTTTGCTTTTCATCTTCCGTGTCGACCTCAACTTTTTCTTTTTAGTTTCTCAATGTTATAGATCTAGAATAGTTTGTTTTGTTTATTAGTCTTTTTAGCAACTGCTACACCTTTACTTCCAGAGTTTTAGTAACCGACTTCGAGTTTTTTGCTTTTTTAAGTTTTAATTATCATATCTTTTTCAATTTTTATCTTTGTTTTGCTCTTTCACTTCATTGTCCGCATTTTACTCATTGGGAATTTTTTTTTTTTTTTTTTTTTTTTGTACGCAGAGCCATATAAAAATTGAAAATTATTTCTTCAAGTTTGATACCATGAAAATTTCAATCGATTTCATAAAATTGTGTAATCCTTTTTTTCATTTCTTTGTATTTTATAATATATGTCTATGATCAATATTTAAGGAATAAAACCCCGAAAGTCAATGCTTTTGGGATACCCTTGAGTCTCATACAGGTTAAAAAAATCAAAGCTAACTTCAGTAGTGTTGGGACATAGTCTTAAAATTCCTTGAAATATTTTTAAATTAATATAAAATCAAGTAATCGCCGGCGGTTTGGGCTAAAATGCTTCTCAGGATGAAAGGTTTTTTTCTTCAAGCGAATGAAAATAATTGGTTCCGAATTTTGATCTTAGATGGCGCCACTTGTTCTTTTGTTTGGTTTTAATGTTTTCAAACATGTGTTTTTTTCTGATTTTCAGATTAAATTTGACGCTGTAACACATAAATGACGACTCCCAGCAAAGAAAAACAAAGCGTATGCTTTTGCTGTAGCTGATATTGAAGTACTGAAGACGAGAATCAAGCATCTGATCCAGTCAATTCTATACGCAATGCTAGAGAACCCGTGGATTGAAGTGGATCGCCGTATGAATGTGGCTCGAGCTACAAAACGTGCACTCATTGAACAATGCAAATGGATTGCACACATTATTACTCTTTAATTGATTTTGACAAAATAAAATGATCTGTAACCGATTGTCTTGAGTTTTTTATGTTTCTTTCTGAATAATTTAAGTACAGCGCCATCTATGGGATATGATCGGAACTATTTTTTTTTATTCACTTGAAAAAAACTTTTCACCGTGAGAAGCATTTCAGTCCAAACAGCACTCCTGTGAGACAATTACTTGATTTTTTATTGAATTTTTAAATATGTCAAGGACTTTTGAGGTACCCTGTATAACTATACATTCCCATATAACTATATATTATATTTATGAAATTATATTTTTGGACATGTATTTAATTTCTTTATTGGGATTTTTGACATCTTCAATACACAGAGCACTAATAAATCAAGCAAATTCTGTTGTGTTAGCTATATGTTACAGCAAAGAATTGTATTTTCATCAATTTAGTAAAAGTTACATTAATTTCTTATAAACGATAAAAATGTGTTTATCAGTGTTTATTGAATTTCAGTCACTTTTTTATTTTATTACACATTCATCTAATATTATAAAATGCACCAATAAAAACAAAGATTAAAATTTGTGGAGTTTTAACCCTTAACATATGAAATACTCCTCCGGGGCACTGGTATTTCTTACACGAATTTATTCGGTTGAGACTACTTTTTACAATGAGCATTTTTAGTTGTGCTCTGCCAACATATGCGAGAGAAATTTACTAAAAACTTTACCTTTAAAATCTATTGGTGCAAATAGAATATAAAAATTGAATTATGTATATAAATCTACCGTCTGTTAAGGGTTATGGACCTCTAGTCGTTGAGCCAGGGGCTCGTGTGGTTTCATGTCAGCGGACTTGGTAAACTATATATTTTTGGATTCACCACAACAACAGCACCTCATTTATCCATGATACTTTCAAAACCAGGGTAGCTTATGGGCGCCATATTGGAAAATGGCCGCCGTCTTTGAGCCAGAGACTCGTATTGTTTCATGTCAGCAGACTTTGTAAACCACACATTTTTTAATTCCCCACAACATCAGAATGACATTTATCCGTGATTCATTCAAAACAGAGTAGTTAATGGACGCCATATTTGAAAATGGCCTCTGATAAACAGGGTGATTGAAAGATTTTCTTGTTTTTTCATGCTATTAAATCAACTGGGTGATTGAAGAGACAATAAGTAAAGAAATGCAAGGGTCAAAAGGTCCAGTCAAAGATCTGCCACAGTCGAGAGATACTTTTAATATCATGGCAGCATTTCTTCACATGATTCCTGAAAGAACCAAAATTAGTTCTACATCCAGATCTGTCTTTGAGCAGGATCCAGAAAGACGAATGTGATATGTCATATTTACAGAACATGATTACCAATGAATCGATAAATCTAGACACGGTAATAGAATCAACTGGAGTGACTGACAATTTCTGACAAATCTAGAAATTGTCAAAGACATGGTCAAAGCTCATGAGATGGGTGAAGAAGCTTACCGAATTTTCAAAAGAGAATATCTCTCTAAAGACTCAAAACCAGACGGGTTTTCCAAACCTCTAAAAATAAAGAAGCTAAAGACATTTTCCGACTTTAAGAAGAAACAGAGTGTAAAATTTAATAAATCAGAGTTTGTTGTCTAGGCAGAAAGAAATATGTTTGCTCAGATGATAATCATTGCAGAGCGAAGAAATTTCGATATCAGAACTGTCTTTTCCTACCACATAGGGCCTCTTCCATAGTCTTTTGCAACACTTGATGGTTTAATGCGAAAAACTGAAAAATCAATCTTATGGATGTTATGACAAAATTGCGACTGCTGAAAGAATGCAAATGATAGTAATGTTAATATCCTTGATGCAATGTATTTTGTTCAAAGCTACCACAGGATCTACAATCATTTGGACAACTAGAAAATAATCTGTTTTCTAAAATAATGAAAGATTCTACATACTCTCAAAGAATAGATGTTGTATTTGATACATACAGGCAGGTATCAATAAAACGAAATGAACGAAAAATATGAACTGTTGGTAATGCGATAAAAGTTATATACTCCTGGACACCCAGTACGAAAATGGAAGCAGTTTCTATATGATGAGGAGAACAAGAAAGAACTTATACATTTCATTTATCAAGAATGGGAAAATGAAAATTATCTGAAATAGTTGAATATACGGATGATGTACGTTATCTACGGAGAAAAATGCTATAAATTCACGATATAACTAGTTGAAGAATACACTAAATTGACCTGCTTCTAAGAAGAGGTTATACGCGACTTTTATTTCGCTCACACAATGCTTTAGCGTCTGGATTTAGAAATATTATTATTATCTCTATATATACTGATGTAGCAGTTATCACAAAGTTTTTTTTTTTTTTAGAAAACGATTTGAAAAACTAGAAAGGGTTAATATTTGTAAAATGTGGATCCAATGACAGGGTAAAGTAAAGTACTACAACTTGAATGAGATGCATGGACTTTTAGGTAAAGCGGTATGTAATGCATTACCAAAAATGCATTCCCTGTCGGTTGCGATACAGTAAGTGCTTTTGCAAGGGAAAATGATGATTCAGAACACTGAATTTCGAAATGCTTTTAAGGCGCTTGATACAGACGCTGATATAGCAGAGGAATCAAATAAACAGCTTGAGTCGTAAGTTTGCCATCTCTATTATGGAAAGCACAAATACTCAGACATCAATGAATTGCGCTATATTCTATATATTTTTTCTGTAAAAAAGGAGTCTGTGCAGTCACATCGCCTTCTGCCATGTAGTAATACACTGTATCTATAGGTAATGCGAGCTAATTGCCACTGTCTTGTTTGGATGAAGTGCCTACTGGCTTATCCTGATCTTCCATCCCGAGATAAATATGGTTTGATTTTCGGAACACATAGTGAAGGAAAAGACTATCTAAAGGTCCAGTGGAATGGCAGTGCTCATGCTCCTGAAGATATTTTGGAACTGATGGCATGTTCTGGTTCAAGAACATGTGTATCACCATCATATGCGTGTCTTTTTAATAACCTCAGATATTCAAGCATATGCAGAATGTAGAATTGTTCTATGACGATGGAAGTTATTTGGACACAGGAATGTCAACCGATGATGATGCTTTTACATGAATTTTATTCGGTTTACACCACTTTTTGTCAAACAATTGAATTTAGCTTAGCCATCAAGAAAACTCTTAATTAAATAAGGAGAATTTTACTTTTTTTTTAGTGGTATCAAAAGCAAGCGATGGAAACACGTTTCCGAAGGTGCATATATGCACCTGTGGTCCCGAGGGTGTTAATTCTTAACAGACTAAGTACAATAGTTTTACCAGTATTATTTATTTTTCGTGAATTGCTGTGTCTTACCGCATGAAAATAATATGCATTAAAATGCAAAACAAGATGTTTATCCCATCGAAAATGTTAATAAACATAAAGTTAAATGTAGATAAGAATCATATTAAAATAAAATCTTAATAAATATACAATTTGTATGACGAGTTATGCTTAACAATATTTGTTCTTTCCATTTTTTCATTGAAACCCATTTAATTATGTGATACTGGCATAAAAATCATATGTATCTATGTGCGATAGATGGCGCTCATTTTTTCAGTATGGCGTCTATAAGCTACCACAAATTTCAGAGTATCATCATAAAATAAACTCCTTGGACCGCTGTGAATACAAAAAAGTATATATCATCAAGTCCTCAGAGATGAAACCAAAATCACTATTTTTGGCTTCTGGCTCAACGACTACTCTTACATAAGATGGTATAGTGCCTCTTACATAAGAATATAAATTTCGAATCAAGTTCACGCTGTAAACTAAATAATATTAATTTTGTTCTATGCCTTACTGAGACAATTTTAAGACAAAAATCTATAATTAACTTAAATATAACATTCTTACGAACATAATTTTTCACGGTTAATTGTATATCCCCTTAAGGGGCAGTGGGATAAAATATATCCCTCCTAATTTAAACAAGATTCTCACCAGAAAATTTTAACTAAATTTTATAGTTTTAACTTCGCAGAAAAAATGCTGAAAAATTGCTTTTCCTTATTTAAAATAAAATTTTTCGATTATTCACGTGAGAATTCAACATTTAGAGACATTTTTGCTTGCCCCATAAGGGGTTAAAAGTTAAAAATCCATTTTGATCTTTTTTTTTGTCTGCTGAAGATAATATTCATTTAAAACATATTAATTTTAAATCTTGTTATGTGCATTTTTTTTAATGTGTTTTTTCAAATAGTAACTTTTTAAAAGAAAAGATATTGTAAAGCTAGTGGAAGAAAATATTTTCTTCAACTTGCAATTTAATATGTCAAATACTTTTTGAAAATCGAGAAAAATATTCCAGTTAGTCATTTTACAGATACAGTGCTGGAACGTATTGCTATTACTTTTCAAATATCCAAGTAAAAATTTCAAATATGTTTTCTGTAACATATGTCTCAAAAGATTTGACGTTTTATTTCAGTATGAACTAAAATATTTCAACTATGACGGTTTATATAGTACACGGTTTATTTTATACTTTTTTCTTTAAGATTTTATTACTTGACAATTATGAAAAATGAATAGATAAAAAAAAAATTGTTTTTATTATTATTATTTTCTGCTCATATTTACTAACAAATAAAGTATGCATAACAGAGTTATTCTACTGGTATCATTTTTGAATACCAGTTTTGCCATGCAATAATTTTCCCGTTATATTTCTATTCAGAAAATAACAGAAATTTATCACGAAGATTAATGTATCAAAATGTGGTAACCAAAAGCAGATCAGTGGGAACCTTGGAAATTCTATAATCGTATATTACGAATAAACATTTAGTTTTATTTTTATAGATGCAAAATAACCATTATAGCCAGCTTACTTTCCGTAAGTAGACGCTATAATCTTTTATCAATCGACTCATCACTTCAGAAAAGAAACGCCACTCTATGCTTTAGTACAAAGTAAGGCTTAATGAATCTCTGTGCTACAAGACATATTATTATTTACAGGAATACTGTGCATATTTACGTCGCCAATACTCAGAAGAAATCCGCTGTTTGCAAACCATTTTATCATTTTCCGCCTCTCATAAAAAGCTCCGTGGAAAAAAATCAAGCAAGCAGCGAAGCAGCTTGTATTTCGAACACCTCTACATTCTGCGTCTCAAAAACAATCTCCCTGCGTAAAAGCTAATACGCAATGCATCATGGGGAAAAATCTATTTCACAGCCCGCTAAAATTAGGACTGTCGTGTGCTGCCATCTAGTGTAGCGGCATTTAAATATCTGTTACATCCTCCTCTCTGGTTCCTTAGACGTCTCGGAAAGGGACCAGGAACATTTTTCTTTGGCCTACCACGTTTCCTGGGTGGAATAACTGGTTGGTCGGTAACATTGTTACAACGTTTTAGGGCAGATGTATGGTTTGTTCCTAAGGGAACTTCAGGAGCTTGTAAATTGGCAACTTCATAGGAAGTGGGCGAGCGCTGTGTGAGCACTACATAGTGTCCGTCACGTCGAGGACTGAATTTGGCGGTTCTTTTCTGACCAGCCTTGCTAACGGGATGGAGTTCTACCCATACATGATCACCAGGAGAATACTGAGGTCCTTCTCTCTGGCTTCGCATACTGTTCTCTTTTGTCTTGTCGTTGTTCGACCAATGTCTTTCACTTGCTTAGTAAAGTTAGTAAATTTCTTTAGATAAGGAGTTATCTCTAGCACAAAGTTATCATTGTTAATGACAGGCCTGATATCATGACGAATGTCATCAATGGTGCGAGGTTCTCGACCAAACTGTAGAAAAACAGCCGTTTGCCCTGTCGTGTCACATTTGGCTGTGTTCATAGCAAACCTGATTGTAGGCAACTTTTCTGCCCATGTAGAGCGTTCGTTTCCAACGAGAATAGCTAAACGAGGTTTGAGATCACGGTTTTCGTTCAACCGGATTTGCTTGTGGATGATACACTGGAATTAAGGATTGTTTCACATGCAGAAGATAACACAGTTGCTGCATTACTTCACTGAAAAACTGAGGACCGTTGCCACTAATTATTTTTCTATGAAGACCGTACCTTAGGAAAACTTCTTTTAGAAGAGTTTCAGAGCATTTTTTGGCTGTGGCAACATTCAGTGTGAAAAGTCCTACCCATTTTTAGAGCAATCTTCCACTATGAAAATCCATTTCTTACCGTCAGTGGTTTCAGGTAAGGGTCCAAACAAATCAATGGCAAGGGTTTCGAACCGTTGACAGTAAATAGGTGTTTGTAAGAGACCTGCAGATTTTGTGTTACTAGATTTGTAACAAAGGCAATCTGCACAATTCTTGACATAGTTGGTTATGAAAATTCTCATACCGGTCCAATAGTATCGTTTGGATATTCTGTGGTATGTCCCTTCAGCTCCATAATGTCCGGCTGTTGGTGAATCGTGATGCCTTTTTAAAATCTCATTTCGTTCATGTTCAGGAACGACTAGTTGTGCTTCTTCAGAATCGGAATCTGGAGCATAGCGATACAAGACTCCTTGATTTAAAAGATATCCTCGCTCAGTCCAATTTGCATAGTCTGTACCTTTTTCATAGGACTCGAAAGCTTCAATGATTTTTCTTAAATCATCATCTTTTAACTGTTTTTCTCGAATATTCATTGGAGAGCTTTTGGGTATCTCAATAGAGACTGTACAGTTTTCACTGGAGGGTTCCCCATGACTGCAATTTGGACGTGACAACATGTCAGCAACCACATTCATTTTACCAGGAATGTATTCAATCTTCAGGTTGTATGATTGGATTCGTAGAGCCCATCGAGCCAATCTGCCGGATGGCGACTTCAAACTCATCAACCATTTCAGTGGTTGGTGATCGGAGGCAACATTTACTTCTTGTCCTACTATGTATGCACGAAATTTGTTTAAGGCCCAAACAACTGCAAGTGCTTCACGTTCTGTTGTGGAGTAGTTTCTTTCAGCAGCATTCAACAAACGACTTGCACATTCAATTGGGTGCTCTTCCTCTTTGTGTCCTTGAAGAAGTACCGCACCAAGAGCATAACCACTGGAATCTGTTCACAAGATGTATGGCTATGTGGCATCCTTCTGTTTCAATACAGGAGGGCTTGTCAATAACTGCTTCAATGTTTCGAAAGCAGTTTGTTCTTCCTTTTCCCACATCCAGGAGGCATTCTTCTTGGTCAGGTTACTCAAAGGCATAGCAATGTCCGAGAAATTGGGAATACCATCGGTACCATGAGCAAGATTGCAAAAATGATTAAACTTGCTTGACAGTTCGAGGAGCAGGCATCATTTGAATTGCTGCAGTACCGGGATCAACTTCAATTCCGGACTTTGTAATCCAATGTCCTAAATATTTTACACGAGAACAGGCAAAATTACACTTTTCTCGATTTGCACGGAGTTTGAATTCCAAGAGTGTCAAAAACTGCCGTCAAATCTGCTAAATGTTTTTCAAAAATCTCTGATAAAACAATTATATCGTCTAGATAGGAAAGCATTAGAATATCCTATAGACCACGTCGAAAGCGATCGATTAACCTCTGGAAACTGGCTGGAGCATTGGGCAACTCGAACGGCATTCTCAAAAAGCGGAAGGTGCCAAAAGGACAAATAAAAGCAGTTTTGTCCCTGTCTGGTGCAAAAACATTTACCTGATGGTTACCAGACTTTAAATCAATCAATGACATGTAAGCGGTATGCTTAGCTTCATGCAATAAGTCGTCTATCCGAGGCCGTGGATAAGAGTCCAACTGGGTGATAGTATTCAACTTCCGGTTGTCAATACAGAGACGTACTGTACCATCTGGTTTTGGTATCAAAACAACAGGAGCTGCGTAAGGTGATTCGCACTCTTCAATAATTCCTTTCTGTAAAAGGTCATTTAATTCTGCCTTTAGAACTTCCTTTTTTGCACTAGTCATGCGGTAAGGTGGTACCGACACAGGCGGGTGATTTTCGGTGTTTGTGTGATGCTCAACAAAAGGAGTGGCTTCTCCCCCTGGCTGAAAGATGGTTTCATACTTTTTCAGCAAATAATTCAACTGTGACTTCTGAGTGGGAGTCAGCTCTTTTCCTTCATTTTCACGCAAGGTACATGCGTTTAAATCGATGTCATCAGCAGAACATTCAAGAGGCTTTGTAACAGGATCTACAAAAGCATACTTTATATGATGCATATCGCCGAAGTACCAACGTTTGTTTTTAACATCTGGTACAAAGCCTGACTTGTCAAGAAAGTCTCTTCCTAAGAGGGTTTTGTTTCCTTTAGCTACGAAATTTTCTTCCTTCAATTTCTACAGTTACAGTGGTGGTCAAGCTGTCTTCTTTTGACAGCTGGCCGTTTGCAAAGGGCATGTTCAGAGCGGTCTTCTGAAACGTGGTACCTTGTTCTTTTAACACAAAATACAATGATTCACTAGCCACGCTGTGACTAGATCCGGTATCTACGCAGGCTTTGCCATAGACCCCATTAATGCACAGGTTTAATGCGGTTAAAGGTGTTGTTGTGGTTGAGCATGTGTATATATGGATTTGCTCGAAATGAGAAGATTAAGTTTTTATCACAGGATTGCAAGTAGGCAACTTAGCACGAATAAATCCGGGAGCACCACAACCATAACATTTCGAGGCTGGGCGATCCTCAATCGGTGGTTTGTCTGACGCGATTGTTTTCTTTGAATAGAAGGATTTAATCGGAACTGTTTTATTAGAAGAACTCGGCGGTACACTCTCTTTCGGTTTTGATCAGTTTTTATTTTTTGGGTGGATTTCCGCTAGTTTGGATTTTACGAGATTTACCATTAGAACATCGTAAGCATCTAACTTTTCTACTAATTCATTTGGATCATTTAAATTAGTCCAAATGTCTAAGGAATGTTCTCTATGCTGTGGGGAGCACCTTCTCTTTAATTTGTCAGATAAAATAAGACTTTTCAAATCTTCGAATGAAGTTATGTTGAGCTCATAGCCAACCTTCAAAATATGTTCTAAGCCTGAAAAGCTAGAAAAAAGCTTGAAAAAATAGTCTTTCCAGGTACATTCTGGAATTTTCTTGCGCTGAACGAACAAGATTCTAAATTTTTCAGCGGTCAAAATGAATCGTTTCAACAACATCGCCTTGATGTGTTGGTAGTCATGGGCCTTTTCTTCCAGTTTCCTAGCAATGAGTCTAGCAATATCACTAGGTAAAGCGCTTATGAGATACGTAACCCAATTTTCTTCCGGGACCCCTAGAACCTTTAACTGTCCCTCACACAGCACTAAGAAGATGTTCATATCATCTTCGGTTGGACGAGAAAACGGGGAATCAATTTTTGTAGATCGATTCGCGGTTTTTCGTAAGTGCAACGATTATTTTCTAACTTCGAGTTAGATGCCGAAGTCGAATGGGTGAGGCGTAATTTTTCGAGTTCGAAAGTCCGTTCGCGCTCTAAATTTTCGTGTTCGATTTTACGTTGTTCTTGTTCGAAAACACGCTGATTTTCTAAATCTAAGCGCTCTTGTTCAGTTTTTCTTTTCTCGACTATAGCTGTAAGTAAGTTTTTAGTATAATCCTCCTCATAATCAGCGTGCGTTGTAATTAAATTACGTAAATCGACCATTTTTATTTCTTTTGACAATTAGGCCTAACTCATCGCAAAGGACACGTAGATCCTCTTTTTTGCCCTTCCCAAAAAATGCCATTTTGTTTAAATTTAACAAAACTAACAACTAAAATAAAATTTTGATTTAAAAAATTCACTTCAAGAGTCAGAATTTGAATTTAAAATTTCAAGCAAAATTTTCAAGAACAAGAATTTCAGTTTAAAATTTCAATTAAAAATTTTCAATTTCAAGAACAAAATTTTAGATTTTTCTACGCAAACCTATCCTTATACTTAAGGATTTCTTCTTACAGAAATCATGACACACTAAAATAATATGTATATATTCAAAATACAATATAAATATAAATGCATATTAATATAATATCACAAAATATAAAACTCTTTCCTTCGGAACGTAACCCAAAATTGAATTATTTTAATTTATCGTTACGTAAGACGATATTACTATACTTTTAAGAAAACACAAAAAAATTCGATAATTTCAATATTAACTTACAAAATAAAACAAAACTAAATTATTATTACACAGTTCTTAACTTTCAATTTCTTTTAAGAAAAGGAAAATAATAATATTATGTTAAGCAAGAAAAAAATAATATTATGTTAAGCAAGAATTTTTAAAAACTTTCTTCTCAAAAGCACCCTTTCTATTTTTGTTCTAAGAACACAACTATTCAAAATTAATTAAAATTACTTTACTAGCAAAATAATTCAAAATAGTTCTCAAAAGAACACAATTTACTTTAGAAATCGGTTTGACACTTCCTGAGATTGCGCAGAAATTGCCATTTAGAACGTTTTTTAGAACGCTTTTCGCGAATTTTCACATCTTTTAAATTTCGAATTTTTTAGGAAATAGTCTTAGATATAATTTATATCTATGAAGTAACTACCATGGCAAATTTAACGTATCTAGGTCCTTCAGTAACACAAAAATTGTATTTTTAGAACGTTTTTTGATCCTGTACCCCCTTTGCGATAGTGACACCGCCGGCCGTACAATATAGCCTATCTTGGAGCAAGGGAGCATCGATTTCCAACCATTATTTTTAAAATCTGTTTGATACTTCCTGAGATTGCACAGAAATCTCAATTCATAACGTTTTTTAGAACGCTTTTAGTACATTTTCTTTCTTTTTAAATTTCGATTTTTTTAGGAAACGTTTTTAGAGATAATTTATGTGTTATAAGTTACTATCATGCCAAATGTCGTGTTCCTAGGCCCTTCAGTTTCATAAAACGCGCAGTTTAGAACTTTTTTCACTCCTGCATCCCCATTGGGGTAGTTACACTGGCATAAAATAGAGCCTATGTTAAAGCAAGGGTTGTCACCATCAATTTCCAACCATTACTTTTGAAATCGTTTTGATACTTCCGGAGATTGTGTAGAAATCGCCATTTAGAAGGTTTTTTAGAACGCTTTTCGCGCATTTTCACCCTTTTTTCAATTTCGAATGTTTTAAGAAATGCTTTTAGAGATCATTTAACTACAATGCTAAATTTCATGGTTTAAGTCCTTTCAATAACACAAATATCATATTTTTAGAACGTTTTTTGCTCCTGCATCCCCTTTGGGTTATTGGCATGGACATAAGATATAGCCTATGTTCGAAGTGGGACTAACACAATCATTTTGATACCATTACTTTTCAAACCGGTTCAGTGGTCAACGAGATTGCCTCCTACAAATAGTCAAACAAACAAACAAACTTTACTTATTTAAAATATTAGTATAGATAATAATGATTTTCGATTAGAAAAATATAAAATTAAGATTTTTTATGGGGGTAAGATTAAATAATAATTATAATGATGATTCACGATGAGTTAAAAGCAAAGTGTAAATAGCCTATGTTAGAACAGGGACTAAGACAATCATTTTGATACCATTACTTATAAAATCGATTCGGTAGTTCCAGAGATTACCTCGAACAAACAAATAAACAAACAAACTTTACTTCTTTATGATATTAGTATAGATTGATGCCAGGTTTAGCATTAAATATAAAACACAGTAATGGATATTTCCTTTATCGCAAATAATAACAATCTACTCTTTTACATAATTGGAACAAATATGTCTCCGTAGCTATTCCAATAATTTCAGATAAATACACGATTACTGATTATTACTAGATGATATTTAATCGTAATAATGAAAAATCATTGCGCAAAAATTCGCAGCTTTACTGTATCAAAAGCAGTATAAAACCTTTGATTAACGCAATATAGATTAATTTAAACCTATTCTAATGTAATCTATATGTATAGATATAAAATATATTTACGAGTATTCAAATAAAATTCTTTTTTTTGATTTATTTTCAATTATTAATCTCAGAAGTCTATGTAGATCAATATAACACATCTTGACGCAGATCGTGAAAAACCTGTAAATAATAGGAAAGTTCATGCTGTCATTTGCTTGACTGCAGAACTGCCTATGAAGAATAATTGTTTGAGGTCCGTTTGCTGTTGTAGTAAGCGTTTTTAATTTTTTTTTTTTCATATTAATTGGTGTGTGTAAATTCTAAAGATCACATATAGGTCTGTACAAAAGATCTCAAGTACATTTCCATTTGTTGACGGAAATGTCTGAAAGGTAATTTTTAACTGTGCTATACGTATAACTGAACTGACTTTTGCCATACTAATAAGTATGCGTACATGCATTGCTCTAGATTCACGGTCGGCAACCGGCGAAGCGCGGAAGGTTGAAACATGTGCAAGCAAAATTTTTCAATTTGAATAAATAATTTAATATTTACATATTATAGATACGTTTGAGCGATAGTAGTCCAGGTGCTACGGTTGAAAAAACTGCAAATCGTGATAAGAATATACCGATTGGTGAGTATCTACTTTACATTAATGCAATGCATTTCAGAGGGGAAGGCATCGCGTAAAGTCGTGGGAATTCAAGATGGCGGCTGTTATTCAAAATGGCGTAATTTTCTGAATTTTCTCACTATCCATCATATAAATGTTTGTTTTAGGCCGAGTTCGATGTTTTTAACGTCAAAAATTTCGTTTTTAATACTTTCCGTCATAATTGAATGAGTTTATGAATTCAGTTTGTCTCTTGTCTGTCTGTCTGTCTGCTTGCCATTCCATGCTCTAACTCGCTTAAATATCGCTACTCGCTTAAACTCACTTAGATTGTCGTGTAATTTATGTATGTTATTGAAGTTTACAATAGCATGTTTCGAATAAAAATGAAGTATATAGATTTTATAGTTCGCATACCGGGCCCTCAAAAAAAAAAAAAAAAAAAAAAAAAAAAAAAAAAAAAAAAGAATTCCATTACGTTATTCTCCATTAATCCGGGTGTTACTGTTGAGAAAACTGCAAATCGTGAGAAGAATACACCGATTGGTAAGTATCTACCTTACAATCTATATCAGAGGGGGATGCATCGCGTAAAGTCGCAGGAATTCAAGATGGCGGCTGTTATTCAAAATGGCGTCATTTTCTGAATTTTCTTACTATCCATCATATAAATGTTTGTTTTAGGTCGATTTCAATGTTTTTAACGTCAAAAATTTCGTTTTTAATACTTTCCGTCATAATTGAATGAGTTTATGAATTCAGTTTGTCTGTTTGTTTGTCTGTCTGTCTGCTTGCCATTCCTTGCTCTAACTCGCTTAAACTCACTCAGATTGTCATGTAATTTATATATGTTATTGAAGTTTACAATAGCATGTTACGAATAAAAATTGAATTGTATAGCTTTTATAGTCCGTTTACAGGGCCCTCAAAAGAATTCCATTACGTTATTGTCTACGGGGGGGAAATCGTTTGCAATGTGTTTTAATCATGTTATACTCTCTGAAACACATTCAAATTGACATACATCTGTGAGGTTCACTACAAGATACTTACTATAGATTAAGGTGTGCATAGTATTTATTGTTTATTTACAGTGACACACCAAAAAAGAATATAAGCGTTTGTAACTCGTGTATAAATTCTATAAAGGTCATCAGTTAAATCAACTGTTATTAGTTGAGATGCTAGGTATGAAAAAACTGCATTTTGTGATAGGTATCCCGAATGGTCAATATCAATTTCATATTAATACAATGTATATAAGAAGTTGAGGCATCGTGCAAATTCAGTGGAATTCAAAATGGCGATTGTTATTCAAAATTGTTTGCATTTTTATTCCTATGCATCATATAAAAGTGTCTATGATGCCAATTTCGATATTTTTAAACGGAAAAATTCCCTTTTTAATATCAGAAATACGCATAAAATGAAAATAGGACAATTATTAAAGTATTTTTGTATTTTATACTGAGGAAAATGAAAGCAATAAATAAACAACAAAAATTCATTTTTATTAATACCTTAATTATACAAGATGTTTAAAAAATTGCGTGTTACATTTAAAGTTAGAGAATATAAAAAATTCACTTTGTATCATCATATATCTCACATTCGTTTTTGCAGTTGGAAAACAATGTGCAGCAAAGTCCAACATTTCTACAGTCACACTTATTTTTGCAGATTTTGCACATACATTTTACATCAAACATATTTTTATACGCTGAATAGTTTGAGAACTGCAAGAATTCCATTAAATGACTCCATTTTGAATAACAGCCGCCATCTTGAATTCCTACGACTTGACGCGATGTCTCCACCTCTTATATGGATTGTATTAATATAAAGTAGGTACTCACCAATCGGTATATTCTTCTCCCGATTTGCAGTTATCTCAACCGTAGCACCCGGATTAATAGACAATAACGTAATGGAATTCTTTTGAGGGCCCTGTAAACGGACTATAAAAGCTATATACTTCAATTTTTATTCGGAACATGTTATTCTTGATACGGAACCTGTTATGTAAACTTCAATAGCATATATAAATTACATGATGATCTGAATGTAAGCGAGTAGCGATATTTAAGCGAGTTAGAGCATGGATGGCAAGCAGGCAGACAGACAAACAAACAGACAAACTGAATTCATAAACTCATTCAACTATGACGGAAAGTATTAAAAACGAAATTTTTGACATTAAAAACATCCAAATCGATCTAAAACAAACATTTATATGATGTAAGAAATATATGATAGTAAGAAAATTCAGAAAATGACGCCATTTTGAATAACAGCCACCATCTTGAATTCTTACGACTTTACGCGATACATCCCCCTCTTATATGGATCGTAAAGTAAATACTCACCAATTGGGGCATTCTTCTCACGATTTGCAGTATTCTCAACCGTAGCACCCAGATTAATGGGGAATAACGTAATGGAATTCTTTTTTTTCGAGGACCCTGTAAACGAACTATAAAACCTATACACTTCATTTTTATTCGGAACATGTTATTGTAAACATCAATAACGTATATAAATTACATGACAATCTGAGTGAGTTTAAGCGAGTAGCGATATTTAAGCGAGTTAGAGCATGGAATGGCAAGCAGACAGACAGACAAACAAAGACAAACTGAATTTATAAACTCATTCAACTACGACGTATAGTATTAAAAACGAAATTTTTGACTTTAAAAACATCGAAATCGACCTAAAACACACATTTATATGATGGATAGTAAGAATATTCAGAAAATGACGCCATTTTGAATAACAGCCGCCATCTTGAATTCCTACAACTTTACCCGATGCCTCCCCCCTATTATATGGATTGTAAAGTAGATACTCACCAATCGATATATTCTTCTCACGATTTGCAGTTTTCTCAACAGTAGCACCCGACTAATAGACAATAACCTAATAAAATTCTTTTGAGTGCCCTGTAAACGGACTATAAAACCTATACACTTCAGTTTTATTCGGAACATGCTATTGTAAACTTTAATAACATATGTAAATTACATGACAATCTGAGGGAATTTAAGCGAGTAGCGATTTTTAAGCGAGTTAGAGCATGGAATGTCAAGCAGGCAGACAGACAAACAAACAGACAAACTGAATTCATAAAATCATTCAACTATGGCGGAAAGTATTAAAAACGAAATTTCTGGCATTCAAAACATCGAAATCGGCCTGAAACATACTTTTATATGATGGATAGTGAGAAAATTCAGAAAATCACGGCCTTTTGAATAACAGCCGACATCTTGAATTCCCACGACTTTACGCAATGCCTCCCTTTCTGAAATGCATTGTATTAATGTAAAGTAGATACTGACGAATCGGTATACTATTTTATATTTTACAAGTAATATCGCGATCAATTTGATTTTCTAATAATGATGAATAGTTATGATGTAAAACTGAAAATACTGCGTTGGAGCTCAGGCTACTCGGTTCAGATTCAACAGTAGTATTTCTCAGTATAATAAGTACAGAACTTGTGTGAAAATATAAATTATTTGAAAACAACGTTTAAACACACAATAAAAACAAGCAGATTTGACCATACGTAATTTTTTTGGTTTTTTTTCACCGTACATGCAGTTGGGAGGATATTGTTTTTAGTTTTATAGTTTTTTACACTGAGGACGTGAGTCCTAGTACTCACGAAACGTATACGTATGGTCAAATCTGCTTGTTTTTATTGTGTGTTTAAACGTTGTTTTCAAATAATTTATTTCTCAGTATATTTTTCTGGTACAAAATTTAAATATTTTGAAACGCTTACTTTTGTTATTATCTCTATGTATAATCATAGTAGCCTAATTCTAATAATATTATAAATGTGAAAGTGTGAAAATGTTTGGCTGAAGTCAGCGTCAAAACAGATAATTAAATGCCTTAGTAATCATTATACATTATGTTAATTATTTCCCAACGTTTAAAAATTTCAATTAAGTTAATAAAATTTAAATATTTTATTTGTTTTCAATACATAAAATAAAAGTTACAAGCAAACTGCAAAAATATGTACTTAAAAATGAAAATATTAATTGTGAAATTGCAGCTTTTTTTTTTCTTTCAATAACGTGCAAAATGTATAATGGCAAAAAATATTTTACAATTTCATTATTAATATTTCAAACATCAAGTATATATTTTCCCAATATTGACACTTTGTTGGAGATAGTTACAATTTAAAGCTTTGACATTTCATTACAAATATTTTCGATGTAAATCCAATATTTTACTAATATTTGTATTATAGTTCAAGTATCAGGGACAGCGACCAGTGCTTAAAGTTAAACGTAGTTTTGTATTCAAAATACATATCAGAAATTTTTAATACTAATTTTTGCTTTATTTAATGGCAGACTTTCGTCGATTAAATAAAATGAAAATACTGTTTAAAAAGACTGGTAGAGATTTTGAATTCAGAATTCCGCTAAACTGATAGCGATGATAGCGATGAATGCAATAGCACAGTATAAGTAACATAATCAATACTGGTTTTCAGGGGAATTGTTTTTTTTTTTTTTTGGGGGGGGGGGGGGACGATTGCTTTTTTTAAATAGTAATCGTCACATTTTGTAATCTCGTAATTTATAAGACGAATTTTAATATAGAAAGAAAATAGTGGTTACAAAAAATATAGAAACACAATCACTAGTGGAATTTCACATCAGGCGCATTTGTAGAACGGTTAATATTTTTTTTTTTACATATTAATAATTTAATGTCAAATTAACTTTCATATTTTTTTCTCTGAAATATCACAATATTACAAACGCAAGAGAATATTTTATTGCTACATTTGATTGAAAATAGGTTTTAATTTTATAACTTTTAGTTTACGTATTGCAAACAAATAAAATATGTAAATTATACTAAATTAGTAAAATTTAAACGCTGACATGGGAAAAATGATATAATGGATAATGAATACAAAAAAAAAAAAAAAAAAAAAAAAAAAATAGCAGTTATCCACTTTGATTCTGACTTCAATCAAACATATTCACATTTTCACATCCTTATAATATTATAAATGTCAATGTGTGTCCGAATGTTTGAATGAAGTCAGCATATAAACGAATGAATTAATGCTTTTGTATTTTTGGATATAGATGGATTACAACACGGAAATGAACATAGGGTATGTTTAATTTACTTTATTCAAATATTTTGCTTAATAATCCAAAATTTCATTATTTTTCATACACAATGAATTGACATTTCCCCGATAAAATTTAACCATCTTCCTTTTCTCGTTGCCAAAAGATAAAAACTTAGAATAATAATTTAATTTCTAATTGAAATATTAAAATGGAAATTTTCAAGTATTTTTAATAATACAAGGTGCATGAATTTTGAGTAAGTGCGGAAAGAAGGCAAATGTGACGTCATATATGGAAAATATAAAACGGATATGCTTTGATGTTGAAATAAAATGAGATTGTGTTATGGTATTAATTCTTATTATTTAAAGAAAATTGTTATCAAGGCTTACGGTTTATCGTCTGCGCACGGTTAACACAAAGATTTAAATTTAAATTTTAAATTAAAAAAAAAAGCTTTTGAAGAGCAAATGGATAGCGAATGTCAATAATATGCCCAGTAAAATTATCAATGTCGAAAATGACGTAATGATTATCAGGAAATATGTATTTTCATTCTTAAAAAGTAAAAAATTAACTAGATAGAAAGGTTATGTTCTGTAATCGGGTTCGTAATCAATTTGCTTTTTTTGGAGAAAGAAATTAGGTGCAAAAGTAAATACATTGTTGTAAACAGGTTAGTTTTTTGTGTGGTAAAGACTTAATAATATCCCAGATGACCAATTCTTCGCCCACCTTTGATGACAAGTATGATTGAAAAACATATAAAACAGTATCATCCGATAATTTTATTGGCAGAGATGCCATATACGCGCTTGGTTTGGCGCGATCTGTTTTTGATACCAATTTGGAGAAAACATGGTTTTCGAATACGTTACATGTATATTTTTAAATTATGTTCTATTACTTAAAAAAGGAACTAACAATAAATAACAAAAAGTTTTATTAAGAACTATAGAACAAAGCAATTTATCTAATTTTAAAAGAAAATTAAAGTAAATAAACTATTTATTAATAAATAAACAACAATAGCTGGGTTACCATGTCAAGCAAAATAATCTATGTTGGCGACAATTAAGTACCCCGGTGCGTATATGACATATTTGCCATTTTCTTATTACTTCATGATATAAAGAGACATCATGGTTCAGTGTATAAACCTAAGTTATGTCAATGACATTATAATAAAGAAATACCTTAAATTACTCATACTAGCCCCCTTGGCGACCAGTTTGGTCTCTCTTAAATGTTATGTTTAGAAAAGCATGCTAAGCATTGTATCCTGTTACTTTTATTCACAATTTAATTTACTTGGACTCCCTTAACCCTCTCGCTGCGCAACCCGAGATTTCCTCGGGCAACGTAAAAGTAGCAAAATTTAAGCAATCCGAGATTTCCTCGGGGATTCATTTTTATACCTGGCGACTATTTTTTATTTCAACTCGGACCACTTTTTAAATACAAAAAATTTCATATAGACTTTAACAACATCTACAAGAGAAGTATATTGCAAAATTGATTTTCTTACAATAGTGGTGCGAGACTATAAAAATAGTCTCCATTGACAGTCCTGATTTCGCCTAATTTCTAATATCATATCCCATTTAAGATCTTGAACTCTTTTACAAAAAATGTTTACATATTTAAACTCTAAGCTATACATAGATTTGAAATATGTAATTAAACAATGCGTGATTTTTAAACCTATTTTGATCATAAAAAAAAAAAAAAAAAAAAAAAAAAAAAAAATACGCAGCGAGAGGGTTAAATATAATTAATATAATCCCTTAAGCTAATATTAGTTTTTGTTGCATTAAAATATCTCAATTTGTTGATTTTCTGTAAGCAAGTAAACCCTATTGGTTTACAATGGAAGTCTATGGGAATTTGGCGAATTATTAGAGATATCGCCAAGTTCGCGTCACTTTTGGTGGCAGAATACGGTCCCCTACGGATACCCCGCCCCCCCTTATAGGTATAAAGTTGCATTAAATGCTGTTCAATAACCAATGAGATGCATTTCATTTGGGCGTTGCCATTAAACAATTTAAAAATAATTGCTATTTGTGTGCCACGTACGAAGGCGTAATATATATTTATCTATATATAGATTGTCTCTTATAAAATGTGATAAATAATTGGTTTATTATATATATTTTTTAATTATCGGAAGGGAAATGCTTTGCTTAATTAATTCATTTCCTCTTTTTATTTTTACGTGAACGACGTCACGGGTAACAGCTAGTTTATAATATTATTAAGATTAGCATGCTTTTATTACTACATTAAGATAATAACAAAACAAGGTGTTTTAATATATTCAACATTTGATACCAGAAAAATATACTGAGAAATACCAATCTGAAACATGTACTGACCGGTCTTTGTGGTTATGCGCGGCGGTGAAATTAACTAACTGCGTTGAAGCGCATGCGCGAGGATTCGTCTGGGAGGGAGTAAATCTGAGAAAAAAAATGTAACCCGAAAGCGAAATTCGAAAATTATGAGCCAAAATCACAGACAGGTGAAATCCGAGCACTCATTGGCCATTGAGTCGCGTCCTTTTAAGAGAGCAATCTCTAGCTCTAGGGGAA
The DNA here is from genome assembly GCA_963932465.1 of Maratus speciosus. NCBI lineage: Eukaryota > Metazoa > Arthropoda > Arachnida > Araneae > Salticidae > Maratus > Maratus speciosus. Next base: position 248,182,986 of record OZ010792.1, read on the forward strand.
ACATCCAATACTCCCTTTTCCGAGAAAAAAATCATGTACTGAAGCGAATTTTTTCTGTTTCATTTAAAATAAGTCATCGAAATTAACTCATGATATTTTGATGACTTTTTATAAAATGGGAATGAAAGATTTCGATTTTAAGCTGTAAAAAATTTTAAATAATATGACAAGTATTTTTTTAGTTAATGAAACTTTCATTTTTTTTCCCCTTGTGTTACTTTTAAAATCCAAAATAAAACAAATATTCGCACTTTCCTATAGAAAAATTTAATAACAACTTAGATTACTAAAAACTTTCAAAAATTTCTGCCTAATGGAAAATAATTTTAAAAAATAATGTCAGTTTTTAAACCGATATTAATCATTAAGAATTATCAGAATAAAAAATATTACATGAACAATTTTGTAATAGTATGTACAATAAGTTATTTTGTTTCCTGGCTCATGTATTTAAATCTGGAATTTTTAAATCGATTTTTCACTCACTTCCTGGTAAGCAACGGTTATAAAAATTATGAAAGCAGGTTTTCGATGACAATATAACATTTTAATATTTTGAGAATTTAATTATAAATTAATAATATGTTTCCCTAAGGAGGGTCCAGGTGATAAATTGCTAAATATTGTTTATGGTTATAATTCTATAAGAGTTACAAGAAGAATGGAATTAATTATGTGACAAATCATGCACGCTAAAATATGCCAAAATTAAATTGAATTTATAGGGATTTTGTGCAATATTTGTAACTCCCCTCAAATCTTTTTTTTTTTTTTTAGTATTTTGTAGAATTACAAAATGTACAAATATAACTTCTTACAATAGAAATATTTCCGAACAGAAACTTTCGCCTCCTCCCCCCCCCCCCCCCGAATCTGTCATCGTCAAGAAAGCTGAAAAATGTGCAAAAGCAAAAGTAATTATTGTTGTTGTTGTTGTTGTTGTTTTTTCTTTTGTGCAACCAATAATGTTTTTTGGAACAAGTTAAAGTAAAATATCTATAATTCATTCTAAACAGTATAACTACTAATCGATGTATTAAATTAGTTTTATAACAAGTTATTTTAATGCACTTTAATGTACCGTTGGGCATAAAGAGTTAAACACAGGAAAACTTTTTTACTTTCATATTTATTTTATGGGCAGAGAACCTGGAGCGACATAAAAAAAAAGTTTTTGGATTTATATTTAAGGTTGTTTTCTTTCATTTAATGCTAAAACATTAAATTGCGTATTTTTAAAATTATTTGCGTATTTTTTTTACATAATTTTGTTAATTTAAAGTCTAGATAAAGGTCTTTTTTAATAGTTGTTGACTTTGCCTAAAATAATAATATTTTTTTTTTTTTTTTTTTTTTTTTTTTTTTTTTTTTTTACGATTTTATGGATTTAAATGGTGGGTGGCAGGGGGGGGGGGGGTAGAGGAAAAATTTATTTAGATTTTTACCATACTGAATTTATAGGCAATTTTCAAATGATATGACAAGTATTTTTCAATGAAAACTAAATTTTTATTAAAGAATATTTGTCCTGTCATATCATTTAAAAATTGTTACAACTTATAATCTAAATTATTCACTCTCGTTGTATAAAATGTTATCAAAATATCTTAATTTAGTTAATTTCGATTGTTTATTATAAATAAAAGCGAACAAAATAATAAGGTAAATAATGCATAAGTGTAAATAAGGTAACAATCGCTTCAAAATTACTTTTCTCCTCACTCCTTTCGAAATTCAAATGGAGAAACAAGTTGGTGATCTCCAACCCTTATCTCTCTTAAAACCACGCGACCACACAACCAATGGGGTGGCTATATTTCACTTGTGTGTGATTTTGGTCCTCCATTTTAGAATTTCGCAACTCGAAATCATCTTGTCAGTCGTAGATTGAGATCTCGTGCGGAGCTTTCGTTCATTTGCGTTGTTATTGTCATGTGCTAAAATAATGTTTTGTGAATCAATATGTATCCTAAAAAGTCTCAAATTGACAGAGAAAATAGGAAGTTTCTGGTTGAGTGGACAAAACAATATTGTTTTAGGCTAACGAATCTATAAATGTGTCAAAACGTTTTGCGCTTGTTGAGCAGAGCAGTTGAGAACAACTTTAAAGTTGTGACCATCTTTTTGTGATACCCTGTATGTAGATATGAGCAGTACCGGGTACAAAATTTATGCATACATATATGTATGAATTTTAGTACTAGCAACTTCCACATTATTCACAAGAAAATTCTATAGATACATAGAAGCCCTACAAAATTTATGCATACATATATGTATGAAGTTTAGTACTAGCCACTTCCACATTATTCCCAAGAAAATTCTATAGATACATAGAAGCCTCCCCCCCCCCCCCAACACCAGCAGAATGATGCTTGCCCCGGGGTCTTCTATACTCTTAGTCGGGCCCTGCATATTTTATCGGTTTCCTTTAAATTTTTATGTCGGCCCGGCTCGTTTAAAAAATTGTCCTTTATTCTGCTTTACGGCCTATTGGAAAGTTCAGTGCTTTGGCGAAGCCCCATTCGCTGACCGCCAAAGAAAGAAAAGGCAGCAAGACGCGAATGCGCCATATCTGTCCCTTCAACTTTCACACCCCACCCCTCTTGACCTTTGGGGAGGAAAGGGTAATTAAAGCGTGCTCCTTAAACTTTTGCGGCCTGATTGACCTGAAGCTGTTCCAGTTTGCCTCATATGCAAAAAAAACTGTCGCGATTGTTAAATTTCCAATTTAAAGAGACACTATACGGAAAAATTTATCAGCAGTTCCATAAAAATTTTCCTCTTGGCAGTGAAGCTCGTCAAGAAAAAAAAAAGCATATCTTACTTCTTACTAAAAAAGCACGGTCTTACTACGCTTAATAGACACCAGAAGCCATTTTCAGACTATATGTATGTTTGAAAAATCCTTCTATATATAAAAAAAAGTTTTGATTTGGAAATGGACCAATGACAATCTGCGTAGATATTCCGGGTAGATCCACATCCAATTTGAATGCTTAAGCATGGCCTTTCATCGTTAATATTAAAAAAAACTGTTGCATACAAAAATATGAAAATCGGTGGTATTATAGAGAAATGTTTGATAAACACGCTGATGCAGACAGTTTTCAAATCGAAGAATTATTTTAAGAGATACTTAATGCTAAAGTTAGACAAAATCGTTCCATTAAAAAAGTTTTATTGGAGCAAAAACTATACATGAGAATTTAATCATCTTTAGATCATTTTATACGTTATAAGTTCCCGGTGTGCAGATTCTATTTATTTTTCTTATTTGACTCATTTTTGAGGTTTTATTTCAATTTTAAATTCAAATTTTCAGTATTTCGAGAGATATTTTTTACAAATTTTAGAAAATGTTATTAATTTAAACTGTTGCCAGTTGTATAAACAGCGCAAACAATAATGTTTACTTCAAATTAAAAATTTATTTTACACGTGACTATTATAAACAGAAAATATGAAAAGCAGGAACTCATTGAAAATTACGTCATAAAAATTATAATTACACGTGAATTTTAAAAGAGACAGAATATTGTAAAATAATAAATTCATAAACATGCGTTAGAAGTCTTAAATAGGAGAATTTACGTCACATTTACGTCACATTACACTTATTATATAAAATGAACAAAAAATAATATTGCTAAACAGTTTAAATTTAAAAATTGCTCGAGACATTTATTTAATATTTTAAGATGATCATAATATTTCATTTCTAGCAAAAGTATTTTTACGTGAATATTAAAAAGAAAAAGAAAAGTTTGGCGAAAATTACGTCAGATTATATTTCTCAGATTCAAATTATAATTCAATCTTCCGAAATCTTTTTAAAGCCGATCATATTATCGTGCTCTTAGAGTCTGCGGTGTCTGAACGGGGGTTGACGAGCGTAGCTCGTAGGGGGCAAAGCCCCCTAGTAAAAATATATAAAAAATTAAAAGTAATAAGTATTTAAATTACTTATATGTTTTTTTTTAAAACATATAAGTAAAAAAAAAAAAAAAAATGATAAAAAACTAAAAATAATAAATATTTATATTACTTATATGTTTTTTCCTCTTATCTCGATGCATTTTTTCAAAAGTATTCGGTCCCGACTTAAAATTACTTGCCGTCCGCTCCTCGAGAGCATGTACAGAGCTGCACAAAAAAGTTCGGATATTTTTCCGACTATTGATGGAAATTAGAGAAGTTGTTTTTGCCGTTTTCAAAATTGTTTTTTTGACATTATCTTTCACCCAAATAAACTGTAAAATTTGGCTACCGCATTTTTAATGTGTTGGAAAGTATTTAATAATCTATACATTTGTCGTTCTTTTTTTAATAATCATCCCACTGTATAGAATCAATACAAATTTTTAAAAAAGATTTCGAAAACGTAAATTTTACAGACATGTGTAATTAAATAGTACGAAACCATGTTGCTTAGAAAAAAAAATCTTTTAAAAATTGACATATTTCAATATGAGAAGCAAATTTCCAACTGTTCGAAAAATGTCCGGTACAGGATTCAAACCAGGGATCTCTTGGCTGGAGCCGCCAATGCTCTATCATCCCTTAGCTGTCCCGGACGAATCTGCAGGAGTTAATTCACCCGGGTAAATTAGGCTGTGTAAATTAGGTCCTCCAGATTCGTCCGGGATAGCTCAGATGGTACAGCTTTGGCGTTTCCAGCCAAGAGATCCTTGGTTCGAACCCTGGTTACAGCTGGGTAAATTAGATCCTCCAGATTCGCCCGGGATAGCTCAGATGGTAGAGCTTTGGTGGTTCTATCCAAGAAATCTCTGTTTCGAACCCTGGTCACAGTTGGGAAAATTAGGTCCTCCAGATTCGTCCGGGATAGCTCAGATGGTAGCGCATTGGCGGTTTCAGCCAAGAGACTGCTTTTATTTATGATATCCGTAACAGCTGTATCTCAAGAACTAATGGGCAGATTTTCACCAAACTTCAGATAACTTGATATAATATAGTGCTGATTAGTTTTTGGTGTAAATCACCCAACAGGTGCCGCTGCTCTACTGCATTTTCACCAATTTGTGCAATAACTCTATATCAAGTGCTAATGCACTAATATTCATCAAACTTCAGATTCTGTTAACCCCTGATATAAATTGGAGCTGATTAATTTTTGGTATAAATCGTCCAACAGTTGGCGCTGCTATGCAGAATTTTTCACGATATCCGCAATAGCTCTATCTTAAAAAGTAATGCACTAATTTTCATCACACTTCAGATTCAGTTCTACTTTGACATAAATTGTTGTTGATTAGGTTTTGGTGTAAAACACTAAACAGGTGGCGCTGATATGCTGCATTTTTCAGGATTTACACGATTTTAGCCATAGTCATATCTCAAGAACTAATGCACGGAATTTTTTATTTAGAATTCCCAAGATGGGCATAGATTGCCATTTAACTGTGGCACTATGATAGCGAATTTTGAAGTATTTACATGTATGAGACAGAAGAAACTTATGGGATGGTCACAGTCGACTAGTTATGTTCTGATTTAGAAACTGTTGTCCTGCCTTTATTGACTCTTTGTCCGTCTTTTTGTAACAATGGTCCTTCCAACATTATCTCTGGTTCATAAGCATTTTATGAAGAAAAACGTTCTCCGTGGTCGAATGAGTAAAACAATAAAATTCGTAGGGTGCAATCGATTTATTTTCAGAAATTAATTTCAAATAATATGTATTTTTAAATTAATAATTAAACATAAATATGATTTGTAATCTATGAGTTTTTAATGCAGAAATCGATATCTAGAAGCATCTAATATGCGAATTCAAAACTAAAGCTCATTACGATGACTGGTATTTGAATTATGTGTTAAAAGCCACCCGCTTTGCAATCTATTTATAAACAAATTTAACAATGAGTTCCAAAACTTAAACCTGAAAAATTCCTAAACTACTTCACTGAATGCCTTCCAGTTTGCATTCGAATTTACTGTAGAATTCAAATATGATGTCAAAATTACTTGTTCGTATTGAAAATTTTAAAGCTTCTTAGAACTTCTATATGTAGACGATCCCCCAAACAAAATTTAAGTATCGCATTAATTAGTAGAAATTATTACTAATCGATTGATACTGCAGTAACTTTTTTATTCTATGGTTTGCGGCAGACTTTGGCTTTGCGCAGATAGCGATAAAAAGCCATATTCCTTTGATATTTCCAAATTATCTGATTAAAATTTAAAATTTAGCTGAATATGACAAAGAAAATGAAAGCAAAATATGTAACGGTTGTCATAAGTTGCTTCCTTAATCAACATTAAATATAAATCAATAATTGCCAAAGGAAGTATAAGCAAAAAGACGTATTTTGTACAGTTCTGTATAAATATTAAAAAAAGCAAATATTTAAATTGATGCTTCAATTAAACTACATAATATTTCGATTGATAACATTCCGAAAATTTTTGAAAATAAAATTTATTTTGATTATTGCATTATTTTGAATTTTTTTATGTTTTATGTATGATATTATACCAGGTAAAAGATTAAAAATACTTTTTAAAACAATAAATACATAACGTCACATTAATTTGCCATATGCGTAAATTTACGCCTTAATTTGAAACTTTTAAAATACTAAATAAAATAACGTAAGATAGACTTGAATACAGTTTAAAATAAAATTTATAAAAATTTTAATATTTTAAAAACATTAAAAATACATTTAATAGACCATTCGCCAAGCAACCGCAACGCCTCATCAGTACAATTTAACCATTATAAAACAGACAACAGAACAAATCAAGTAAGTTAAAATTACGTAATTAGTTGTAATTTAGTCTTTTAAAACCTCACATTAAATTAAAGGATACTTTAATACAAAGCGTTTGAATAGTTTTGAAAGGATCTTTTTGGATATTATTCGAATGATAACAAATTCTTGATATTTCGATATAACATTTTGTACTATTATTTATTTTGAAGATTTTGCATGCATTATATATTTTTTGTTTAACTTTATATCTAGGGATATGATTGCACAATTTTTGTGAATTAAATTTTATTTAGTTTAAAATTACACTGGTAACTCGTTATATGAGGCATTCTCACAATCAGGACTTCCAGGACTCACAATCAGACTTTCAGGAATAAAAGTCTGGTGAAATTGAACTCACTAAAATAACATTTTAAATTTATATAGCAAATGCATTAATGATTCAAAATAAAGAAAAAATAGTCAGCAGCGATTTTTTTTTTATTTAACTGAGGTTTAAGTTAAACTTATGAGTTTGATTTTCCTTACCATTTTACCACTATAACTTTTTTTTCTTCTAAATTTCTACTTACAATGAGTTTGTATAGTACCTACAGTACATTCAAATAAGAAATAATAACAATATAGAATTTTTAGTACAAAATTTTGGTATAATATTGTCTTAAAGGGGTGTTAAAGAAGAGGACGGTAAAAAAAAGAGGGGACGGTGTATAGGAAAAAAGGGACGGTAAGGGAAAAAAAAGGGATGGTCAGGATCAGAAGGCAAGGAAAATTACCACTTATTTTTAGGCAAATCATGTAAGACTAAGTGACAACCCCAATGTTCATTGATTTTTAGAAACAATTAAATTGGATTAAATTTACCAAAAAAAAATAATTTACCTCAAAAAAGGGCAGGGATAAACCTTGGGGACGGTAAGACTACCAATAAAATCAAGATGCTTGAAATTGATATTTAAATGTTGATTTAAATTCTGCAATAAATCTCCTGTCAAATAATTTTAGCCATTCCTTCTCTAGCATATTTCTGCATGAGAAAAACGTTAAAAAAATTCTGTGGCTGCACCTTGTAAGAGATTTTCTGTATAATTTTAGAAAGAGGGACGGTAAAGAATCTAAAACCCAGGGACAAAGTTTAAAAAAAATTACAACAACCGTAAAAATGCGTGCAGGTTAATTTTTTTGCTACATATTTATATAAAACAATAGTCCCAGTTTCGGAAAAAGATTACATCGAATTACTTTTATCGAAAAATTTTTATACATACAGCTCCAAACTTAAAAATCAGCATCACGGAAATTAAAAATCAGCTGGGCGGTATAGGGATTTCGTAATAAATTTAGACTCCCAATATCGTCCAAAATTTATTTATCTCGTTAATATTGTTATGCAGTCACGCAATGAGATGTTTTCCAGTATAAGAAATACCCCCCCCCCCCCCCCAAGAATATGTACTAAAATAAAAATTAATAATGAGGGACTTAAAAGTCAAAAGGTTGTGAGAATGCCTCATATCACAATATATATGCTTATTCTGATATATCACTCAGTACGGCCTTCCTGAAAAGCTATAAGACTTTTTAAAAGCACTTTTAAATTAACTTAAACGTAATTTGATGAAGTAAGCGTAATTATTTGCCTTTACTTAAGAAAAATGTAAATCATGTTAAATAATGTTTTTGAGACATACATTAAACATGTTCTTGTATGTTATTCTATTTTTAAATATGTTTGAATTTTTTAAAGGTTTAGGTATATTGAAATTTTCTGGACACTGGTAAAAATTTATATAATGTTACTCCATAAAATTGGTGACAGCATGCTGATTCCAATTACATGGAGTAATTTAATTTACATAATAGCGTAATTTAAACTGATATTACTGGTATAATATTATATATTAGTGTAACGTAACACCAGTTGTATCGGTAAAATTACTCCATAAAATGGAGGCAGCAAGGCTTAGGGGAAAGTAGGGTAATGACGCTCAGAAGGGCGATTTCGCTCGCACAATATCTCTAAACAGAATAGAATTGGAAACGTGCGATCGGTATCGGCACCTAGCGAACTTTATCGTAAGTTCCCACTAAGGATATAGTGACCTTCGGAAGGAAAGTATTTTTGTGTCCTCACGTTATTAGTTTGCTTTTGTTTTATTGTAAAATTCTACATCTAACATGAAGGTAAGTGTACACTCTTATATTCAAATATTAATTTGCTCATTATATCTACAAAATACATACATTTAGCTGTACTTTCATGATTTTATTTATTTTTGTAGTGCGTTGTTACGCCAATTATAATGCATTAAAACCTAACATGGCGATAACGGGTAATGGCGCTCGCGTGGAATTCCAAAAGAAATGTTGCCAGTAGGCAACTTTTTTAGATTCAAATTTATTGATGAATACCACCTTTTTGAAATGGTAATTTTCCTTTGTTTTCGCCTTAATTAATATGTCATTAAACAAGGAAATTTTTACGATTTCAAAAAAGTGGTGAAAATAAAAAAACGTAAATTTAAAAAAAGTAGCCCACTATATGTGTAACACAATATATGTAAAGTGGTCTCAAAAAGTCTGCAGTGGTGTGAACAGCCCACACAACTACATATGTGACTTTTGTCTTACTTAAATGTTGTATTCAAACTCTGAGCACAATTACCTACCATGTTGGGCATTACCGCTCAATCGATGGTTATTTAAATAAAACGATAAAAAAATTCTTTAAACTTTTATGCAAATTAGTTGATTACAAACTGTTCCTTATGCTTTGGAGTTATACTTCGTTAATAAAATATTGATTTTTTTTTGTCAGAATTTGACTAGCTATTCATGTTTTCCCTTAAGTGAGCGCCATTCCCCTACTTTCCCCTATACTAACTTTAAGGAGTAACGTTACATAAGTTATTTACATTGCAGTAACAGATACAGTTTTAACATGCAGCCAAAAATAAAAATATTCTTCCATTCGTAAAAAGAAGGTCCATATACAATATTCATAAAAATTAGGAATATTTGTACCTTTTTCACAGTCAAATAGTTCTTTTGAATGTTCATCGTAGGAATGTTCTTGTTGCTACATTAAATATTTGTTCTAATACAATTCATATATTGAATCAGACAAATGTAAAATTTTAATCTCGTTAAGGTAAATTAAAATAAAACTATTACAAGAGATCAGAATTTTTTTTACAGAATTATATTTATAGCAGTTAGGCAAGTGCACCGTTGTAATTCGGCACTGCACCTAAAGAACTCTAAGATCCTTCCTGCCTACCACACCTCAATTTCTCTCATAGCAACATTAAGTCTTATAAAAGTTATTTTTGTAACCAATCTTCGAGAATACATGTGCTGAAGCTAAACAATCTATTCATTAACATTCTTGTGATACCAATAGTCGAAAAATTGTGCATATTAACATCCAGAAAAAAACTCGAAAATTAGACAAAACAGACAGACATGTACTTCCATATTGCGAATCGCATATCTGCGCTCTGTGGTTTAAACATGACAGTCTAAAATCTCAAAAATGTATTTTAATGCACAATACTTTGTAAAAGCATTAGAAAATACCTTACAAAAATACATTGATTTTACCGGTTTAAATAACAAAATACAATAATTTAATTTAACGTATTTAAAATGCATTTATTTTCTATATTGTCCACCTCTGTGTGCTAGTGCGGCTACGTGAAAAGCATCTCTTAAATTATTCGAAATGGGAAACATCAATTCAAAGTCAAATTCAGAATCAAATTCAAATATCTGCAGAAAACTTTTTATATAAGAAGTACTTGTTAACAATGTAAGCAATTGTTTGATCAGAAATGTATTTATCGATATTTCTTTTTTCAACGTGTAGCTTCGTCCATAGATTTACTCTTGTGTTTTGTTTCTGCCAGCATATATTTAGTATTCTTGAACAGAAATTACATGCATGAAAATTATTAATGGATCGATAATAATTTTTTTCTTTAATAAATGCATAATTTTAAATGGATCACTTTAATACTGAGTATTGTTTTTTCTGTTAAAAGTTCATATTCTGTTAAAAGTTCATATTTCTGTTAAAAGTTCAACATTGAAGAGATCGTTGAGAAAGTGAATGTGGTGCCTTTTATTACTCTTATGGATCTGACGAAAGGTTATTTTCAGATTCCTCTCAGGGAAGATGCTCAGAGATATGCGGCTTTTGTAACACCATTTGGAACTTTTTTACCTAATGTCATGATGTTTGGACTTTTAAATTCAGCATATTATTTTTGTAAACTGATCGTCATAGTTTTATGTGGGTTCGAGTCATTTGCGGTTCCATATATCGATGGTATAGCTATATTTTCTTTGACCTGGGAGCAGCATTTAAAAGATGTGGAGGCAGTTCTTAACCTGTTCATTCCGGTTGGACCAGAATTTGTACCCAATATATGTTTTCGACCAAACACGTTTACGTTACAACTCGTGTACCCTAGCTTTTTTCCCCCTTTCTGAAAACCAGACTTATCAATCACTTGACATTTACGAAGCTATTGTAGGTCACTGAAACACCCACCCACTTACGGAAAGATGCGAACTTTTCTCCTTTGGCGATAAGAAGAGGTAACTGCTTACTTGTTGGCGATTTATTGAGTCTTTCTTTTAAGAGTCACTGTTAGATTTTCTTTTTCTTTCTCATTTCCTTTTTGTTTTTAGTAGCGTTCGACGTTTTTATTTCAAGGATTGCTAAATAGTACCAAACTTCATTCAATATAATTATATTGTGTACAATATAATATAAAAGAAAAAAGAATCTTTTTAAACTTATTTTATTTTATCAATCATTTTAATTTTCCTTTTATTCAACTTTTTTTTATATCAATATAAACACATTTTTCTTCTCTACGTGTACAGTTTAGCGAATAGTATGTATCAGAAAATTTTCTGATGTAATGAAACTTCACACTTTCCTAATTATCCATATACATTCTTATCTTAGCAAGCTCTTTTATTTTAAATTTTCGAATTTTACTTTTAAAAAATCTTTAAATCTGTAGTTTCTGGAAAATTATACAAAACAAAATACCTGGGAAATATTATACCTACTAACTGGGAAGAAAATAAGAATTGCAAAGTAAGCGATGAAATTTTATAAAATAAAGAAACATTTATTAAGAAATAAATTTGTCTTAACTAATGACAATTTATAAGATATATATAATAAAAAATAAATTAATTGTTATTTTGATTTTTCATCATACCAAAAAGAGATGAAGCTCCAAAACTGGTTTTTACAACAAACCTACCCCCTCCCAATTCCTGGAATTTTAAGAACGACTGCGCTTTCAATACGAATGTTATATTCGCGCGAGAATTCTCTCTTCGAGAGAGGGGGAGGAAAAGTCTGAAAAAGTGCGGTATTGTGGGCTAAAATGTATTTAGAATAAAGCCGAAAAGTAAAGGTTAAGCGATTAAAAGAAGCAAATCTAACGGTGAAACCATCCAAATGCAAATTTGTGAAAGATCGCGTAAAATTTCTGGGACACGAAGTGGGGTCAGGAAAAAGGTCTCCTAGTGAAGCTAAATTGCAGGCTATTAAAGGTTTTTCGATTCCGACAACTAAGGCACAACTAAGAGCATCTTGGAATGGTAGGATATTACACGAGGTATATAAAGAATTATGCTACCATAGCAGTACCGTTAACAGATGCATTAAAATAAAAAATAAAAAATAAAAATCATATGGGACGAGAAATGTAATAATGCATTTGAAGAATTAAAGTTAAAATAATTGAAAAGTCCTGTGTTATATGCGCCTGATTTTAAGCAGAAATTCATTGTGCAAACAGATGCGAGTTTGTATGGAGCAGGAATTGTTGTATCTCAAATTATTGCAGGCGAAGAGCACCCAATTTTGTATCTTAGCAAAACATTTTCTGGTGCGGAGCAAAATTATAGCACGATAGAAAGAGAATTAGCGTCTATAGTATATGGATTAAAAAAGTTAAATTGTTATTTGTATGAGCAAAAATTTGAGATACAAACGCATCATAATCCACTAGTGTACTTAACGAAAATGGTAGGTACAAACTCTCGTTTGACATGTTGGGCTCTATTTTTGCAGCCAGTTACTGGTTTTCGTTTTTGTTTCTTTTTCAGATTCTATTTTAGCACATGTCCCTGCGACAGCTCCAGATGTCAGGAAGGCCGCATGTGGGGAATTTCGCAAGTAACACTTGCATCAGTCTGAATGTCCCCAACGCTGTATTCCGCTTCGAGATTAAAAAGGTAACGAAGCTGCGTGAAGTGGAAATGCAGAAAAAATAAATAGAACGAGGAAGAATTGGACGACGGCGGTTTTGTTAAAAGGAACAGAATATTTTCCACGAAATAAGATAGAAGATTTAAATGACGTATGAAAATGACGATGCTAAGTAAATGAAGCCAAAGTTGTTGCTTTTAAGCTATTTATAGATTGAGAAGAGTGCTTTTAACTATATTTTTGTTTTGTCTTCGTCTTAATAAATGTCAGTGTTCGTCTTAGAAGCGAGTTATGATTTATAAATAGAGTCTTATCCCACATATTCGCAAATTAAATCATAAATATGTATATTAATCTCTTCTAAAAAATATGCTGTAGAAAATCCATGTTTGGTGGATATTAAATTCTATATACAGTAATCTCTCGACTTACGTCAGCAATTCGTTACAAGACTAGCGACGTAAGTCGAAAATGACCTAAGACGAGGTACATTTACATAAGCAAAAATGGATAAGTAATAAAAATTCTTCCAAATCTAATGAACATATTCTACTGGATTTAGGAATTATGTTACAACGTACATTTAACACTATATTCGGAATAAATCAATAAATTATTAACTTACAATTTATTGTTATTCTAGCTGCCCCGTTCGAGTTTTAGAGGGTGTGGAAAGATCTTGCAACAAAGTTTGAACAGACAAATTTTTCTTTTTTTCTCCATAGAAGCACTTTGTAACAATATAGTGAGTTTTAGAGACTTTTTTTATTTATTTGTCACCATCACGTGACTCACACTATCAAATTTTCCCTTCATAGAACAAAAAGTCTTCAAAAAAGTTCAAAGTGCGTCTTAATTAAGGAATTTTTTTCCAGGCCAGACGATGCATGTGCGGTGTGACGAAAGTCGGGGTACTACTGTATTACATTTAACGTTTTTATGCAGATATATGATATCCGATGTGTGGTTTTTGGATAACGTTTCGTCATTAGAGAATTTTAAAGAATTATTTAATTCTTTTTATTGCTTACATCGAAGTCGGTTAATATAGATATATATTTGAGAAGTTCATTTTATTTCCCGTTCCAGGACGGAAATTTCCTTGTTGTTATGAAATAATTGTTGGTTTTAACACTTCTAGAATAATAGTGGATAAAAATTATTACATATTAAACTTATTTTTAATAAGACATAATTTGTTTGTTAGATGTAAAATATGAATATTATATTTTTAATAAAATTTGAGAAGAAATGTTTGGTTTATTTTTTAAAAGTTAACTGAACTAGTATATATATTTTTAATGTGCTCGTTTAGAAAATGTTTTACATGCGAATATTTTTTTAATACTTTAAGAAATAAATTGAGAATAAGTTTAAATGAATGAGAATATTGTTACCTTAATTAATTCGAAAGCATTTTTTTTTAAATTAAATAAATTAGAAATTTTATTTATTGAATTTTTATGTTTTTACTCAAAAATAAATTTGAACTTTGGTATCAATACAGCATGTGTGCAAGGAATAAACGCAAATTTTACATATTTTTCAGACTTTCGGAGAAAAGTAACGGAAAAAGCATGTTTTCTAGGAGTACCAAAATTACTTGCTTAAAAATGATGACTAATTTAATGTATAAAGGCAAATCCAGTGAGTATGGATCGAGAAGCTTCAGTCTCCATTTTCAAATCATCAGTGAACATCATGAGGATAGCAAGGAAAAAAATTCTGGAGAAACTGACGGGTAATCGTGGGCAGTTACAAAATGGAGCCAACCTCACTTCATCTGCAATACACATTTAATACTAGTAAGTAACTATAAATGTACACTATTTTCAACGTTAAAAATGCAGCTTTTAATTTTTTGGTTATATTTGATCATTTAAAATAGATTTTCAAAAAGGTTATGCAATTCTTTTGTGTGTAATTTTTAATGTATGTCCACACGCAATTTTTGAAGAGACGTTCAATTTTTGATAATTTTTTTAGGTGCGTTCGTAATTATATAAATGCGTAGGACCTATAGTCGTCGTTCAGTCCGTCCGTCCGCATATAACAGAGCAAAAACTACCCAACCGAATGGTCTGAAATTTTAAATATATAATTGTTGCAAACTTTTGTCGAGTCATTTCAAATTTCATGAAAATCGGATGTCCCGTAAGGCATGGTGACGTCACGGCGACGTCGTTGTGAAGTCACGCTGTGATTTTGTGACCGTCGATGTGACGTCACGTGACGTCGATGTGACGTCATAGTGACTAGAATGCGAGGTCGTTATGGCCGTTTTAGAGGTCGTTTGTGACGTCACATTGTGACCACTCTGTGAAGTCACGGTGTGACTAATTTGTGAAAAGTGTGTCATTTGTGACTGTTTTGGCATTAACTTTGTGACGAACCTGTGACGAATGTGACAATGTTTTTAAGTCACATTGTGACCAATTTGTGAAATATGTGTCATTTGTGACGAATTTGTCATAAACACTGTGATGATTTCAAATAAAAATCAAATTTCAAATTAATTGCTTAAAAGACGCAAAGGCCAACATAGTGAAAAATATTCCATGCTGGGACTCGAACCCGGGCCATCAGTATAGCGCACTGACATTCTCCCGACTAAACCACATGGAACGATACCCAGCCTGGAAAATTTCTCACTATTATATGTTGGCAAGGCTACAAAAGCAGCACAAAATGGGATATTTATCGTGAGCCACCGACATGGGGCAAACACGAAACTTAATTAAATCCAGCATCGATTGAAACTATATTAATATTTGGAAATTTTTCCAGAGAGAACCATTCGCCTTGCATACAATATTTCAAATGAAAATCAAATTTCAAATTACATGCTTAAAAGGCAATTTTAATTTGAAATTTGATTTTCATTTTAAATATTGTATTCAAGGCGAAGGTTTCTCTTTGGAAAAATGTTCAAGTACTAATGTAGTTTCAATCGAAGCTGGATTTAATTAAGTTTCGTGTTTGCCCCTTGTTGGTGGCTCACGATAAATATCCCTTCTTGTGCTGCTTTTGTAGCCTTGCCAACATGTAATAGTGAGAAATTTTCCAGGCTGGGTATCGTTCCATGTGGTTTAGTCGGGAGAATGTCAGTGAGCTATATTGATGGCCCGGGTTCGAGTCCCGGCATGGAATCTTTTTCACTATGTTGGCCTTTGCACCTTTTACGCAATTAATTTAAAATTTGATTTTCATTTGAAATATTGTATGCAAGCCGAATGTTTCTCTCTGGAAAAATTTCCAAGTTTTAATACTGTGATGGTTCTTGTCATAAACACTGTGATGTATTTTAAAATGCACAATTTTGAAATAAAGTTTTGTTTGAAATGTAAAATCTTATCTTTTTACCATACTTTTTAGCAAAATATCGCTATTTTGGAGTACTATTCTTCTAAAATATTTTAAATTTTTCCACTTAAAAAACAATGCTTATTAACTGACATCTTCTTTTTATTAAGTTCTAAGCTTGATCTTGAGTACAAGCTCGATATTAAGAATGTGTAAGATTTTAATGAGTTGTGATTAGTCATTGCTTTATTAAATACGACATAATAAGCCATATTTATTTAAATTTTTTATTCCCGTGTATATTGTATTTTATGAATATGACCTAAATAGATTTGGTATGTTTTATAGGAAAAGACTGATCTGCAAAAAAGAAAAAACAAGTAAGAAAAATCATGCGTTAAGCATAGATTATAAAACACTTTCCAACGCTTCCTGAATGCTTTAGGAAGACATCGTAATTTAGGGAAATAACGTAAATAAGATAACTAAGTAAACATTTTAGAAAACGCATAAAGCATTTGAAAAACTGATTTCAGCAGTTACCGTCCATAGCCAAATATGTTTTCTAATTCTTTTGACCAGTCCTGTATTGGATCTGTAGGTTGATATATATACTATATAATGGGGAAATTTAGTTTAGCAATAGAAACATAAGAGGTTGAAATTCTCTTTCAGCAATTTATACTAATATATGGAAAGATATTTAAATACTTTTGTACAATCCTGTAGTTTATCTAGAACCTTTATTACACGCCACTATTTAGTTAAAATTTAATTCAAACTAAGACACTTTTAAAACTGCTGAAATCACATTTCCAGAAATTATGATTTATAGACGGCCATGCATCCAATTCTTTACGTGACTCTGTATATCATTTTATCTATATTCTACAAACATTTCTTAGCAAATTAAATGCAGTTCAGCGTGAAAAAGAACAACTCATTTAAAAATCACCTTTAAACAATTTGCGCCCATACGCAGTAACCCTTTGAGTACTTTTGTGTAGCCCTGTATATGAATTGTAGCATTTATATACACCATATACTGTGCATAAATATAGTGAATCATAAAAGCGCATAGCATAATTAAAAATGCATTTCCAGCAATCATCGCTAATGAACAGCACTTCGGATACAATATATTATTGAAATATTTTGTATGTCCCTGTAAATGCTAGATGCACTTCGTATTATACATGAAATAATTTATAGTATGTAAACTTCAGCGACGTATATAAATTTCATTATATATGAAATAGATTAACATAATTAAAGTACGCCACAAACAATTCCCTCCACACCTATGTCATTATGTATTGGAATTCCTTTTTTAGCCCTGTAAATGAACAATAACTATTCTATGCATCGCATATTCAGCAAAATGCATATTTAAATGCACTTCATAAATGCATATCAATTTTATTCTGTTTGAAAGCGGGTAAAATCATTAAAAATCCTTTGAAACGATTTTTTCCCCATAGGCCGTAATGTAACGGAATACTTTTGACTGTCCCTGTAAATGAACTAAACATGCTACAAACTTCATTAGAAATAAGGAACGTGCTATGGTAAACGTCAATATCTAAATGTTTCAGGGCAATCCGAGTTTATTTACGAGAGTTAGAGCACGGACAGACGGCTATACAGAAAAACGGACAGGCAAACCGAAGTTAAACACTGTTAATCTGTTTAAAAAAATATTCACTCCTATATTATGTAAATAAATATGAACTTAAAAAAATATATATACTAAAGTAGTTTAATCTATAAACTTCCTATTAGACACGAAAAACTTTTTATTTCAATATTTAAATATCATATTTTACTTTTAGTGCCAATAATTACGTATATCATAAACTTAGAAAATAATTTTATAATAGACGAAAATTTAATAACCGCTTCAGAATGTCTATAATTAAATGTTAGATTAAAATCACGAACAAAAAAAAATGCTTATATACAATTAAAAAAAAAAAAATATACCAATTTGATAAACACTAAAAATAATAATTAGTATTTATAATTGTACTATTAAACAACAATAAATTACAATAGATGAATTAAATGTATTATCAGATTTAACAATATCTCAAAAATCGTTGCATATGTTATAAGAAATTTCTATTATTTTATAATTTTGGCAAATGCTAAATCTGAAAACCATTGGTATGAAGATTTATGATTTTAAATAATAATTTAAAATATTATTACCACTAAAAGAAAAATCTTTGAAAAGTTTCACTACTGTAATACGTAAAAATACATTTTCCCAATATAATGCTAATTTCTAATCTGAAATAGTTTCGTAATATCATAATAATCGAAAATCATATTTAACTCCAAAATAATAATGTCTATAACTACTGTAAGTGTTAGTAATCAGGAAACACAAAACAGTAAGAAGCCGAAAAAAATTCCAAATCATTGTCTCAACATATTTTCAATCTCAAGTAACAGCAAATTAATCTTTAAATTAATTCCACTATGAATGCAGTTAAGAATCAGTCTCTGCGCAGCTGTTTTTTTTTTTCCTTTTCTTTTTAAGTGATAGCAGATTAAGATATTTTTCAACGCAGCATCGAATAGGAAAATGTTTCTGAAAACAATTGCAGAACAGTCCCTTACTAATATAACATAAAACTATTTAAGTCATCATAATATACAAAACAGGGATAAAACATTTAAATTAAATAAGACTTACATTTACGTCCCATTTATAATATCCGTGTATTTGTAATATTTTAAAATGTCGGGCTTCTTTCTCTTATTTTATAAAAAAGTGTTGTAGACTTCGTGATGTTCTTTCTAAACAGAGTAAACTTCCGGCGTCTTCTCTTCTCTGCGCAGACGATTATGATTTTCAGCAGATGTTATTTTTTACCGTTATTTGTTTTTGAATACAAAAGATTTCGAACTCAAATGCGCAATAATTTTATGAGACTGTCTTTAATTAAAATTTTCTTTTTGAAGAATTTTCCAATGTATTTTATCTTTTCTTTTTATCGGTTCCAAACAATTCAAGTTACAATGTATTGTAAAGGTTCTTTTTTGTAAATAATAATAGTAATAATAAAAAAAATAATAATAATTAGAGTTTATTAGATAAAACTTTGTTTAAATTTTTTAAATGAGTAAATATCAATTTAATGGTAATAATGAACCCCCACCCCCCTTTTCTTAAAGTAAAATTTGTTTCACACGTAATAAATACAAAATATCGCTCACCCACAAGAAAAGTGACCCATCTCGACAAAAGTAAATTTCATAGGAGAGGCAAAAGAAAATGTGCATGATTTTACTGTAACATGAAATTATAGCACTTAGCTTTGCATGCAAGAATAAAAAAGTGCATAAAAGCGTAAAGCACATAAGAATGAAAACGTAGGATGTGGTTTGGATAATTTTACCTCACTACATAATCCACCCCTCTTCTTAGGTCACAAATGGACATATAGCATAATAACGTGATTTTCCGTGTAGCAAGGCGCACCTATGACCAACCTTTTAGTGGAATAAAACGCAAAATGAATTTTTGCGAGATGTGTCACTTTTCTTGCTCGTGAGCGATATGTTCTTAATAAATAAAAAAGGATTATCGAGGATAAAATAAAAGAATTCTTTGCCAATCTGCCAATCTTTTCATATTAATTTTCTGTAAAATAAAACAATTTTTAAAATAACTTTTTTTTTAAAGTCATATCTCTAAAATACAAATTTGAAATACGAATAATTAATTATTATGATGCGTTTTGCATAAATTTTGTATATATATATATATATTTTTTTTTTCGGAAAATGTTAATTTATTTGAAAAGTCTGAAAGAAGTAGAATTTTTTCCAAAATAGTTACTTAAAATAGTTAAATAGTTGTCAGGAAAAAAACTCTCTCAAGAAAAAAACTCCGACTAAACTCTGAAGACTCTTTCTACATGCTCATTAAAAGCTGCAGACTTAACTGTAATAGAAAATTTTTAGTTTGAAACCACAGAAGTGTTTAGAATACCACTGGTTGGCAAAAAAAAAATAAAATAGTTTCCTCTCTGCAAACTAAATACTGTACAGATTTAATACTCCTAATTCTAAATATGTTATCCAAATTGCTTTAATGCTTGTATCGTGCACTTTATATATTATGTCCCCCCCCCCCCCTTCGTGACAGAATTTACCATTTGCTATCCACTAATGTATTTTCATTCCTCATGCCGCTGTAACTCGGGACTGTTTAAAATACTGTTTAAAATATTTCTCTTCATTTTCAAAGATTTTAAAAGTTCATATTTTTTTCGCACTGTGACTTACAATATGGTGGTTTTTTTTGGTCACATATATGACGTGATGTACGTTACATGCAATGACATAACAATGACGTCTCAATTTTTTTTTAACTGATAGAAAAATATAATTTTACAGTAAATAACATGTTTTGAAGAATTTTTGTAATTTTTTAAAGTTTTCTAAGAAGTTCACATCTCAGTCACAACGTGACATCACTGAGTGGTGGCATTTTGGTCACAGATGTGACGTGACCACAGTGACTTACAGTGACGTCACAACGACGTCACCGTGACCATGCATGCTATGAGGGGTATAGTTTAATTACAAGGACAGTTAAAAGTTTTCCGTTACATTACGGCCAATGGGAAAAAATATTGCAAATGCATTTTAATGATGTTACAGCTTTTCGAACAGAATGAAATCTATATGCACTTATAAAGTGCAGTAAAATAAACATTCAGTACAATACGCGGTAAAAAAAAAAAAAAAAAAAAATATTTATGAAACTAGGTATGGTACTAACACACCTCATTTGTCACATTTGACGAGCAATTTCCAACTTGTTTTTATCCAAAAGGGCACGTTTTCGTAGTAAATCAATATCGATATCTGCAGGATCCATAGACGGTATATTTTGTTTTCATAAATATAATAGAGAAAGAGTAACGCAGTGTAATATTAGTTTGTTGTATAAAAAAAAAAAAAAAAAAAAAAAAAAAAATATATATATATATATATATATATATATATTTCTAGAATCGCAGTACCTCATATTAAATGTGTATTATATAGTTTATTGTCGCATGCATATGTAAACCTGTATATTGACAGACAGATATAGATGTACAAGTGTTGTTGATCATATATTTTTGCAGATGTGTGAATGTGTATATAGTATAAATGAACAGGTGTAAGATACTGATAACGTTTCTGTACATATGTAGATGAAAATTTACCTCGGAAATAGATGCGTATTCCTACATAAGTAAATCTAGAGTTAAGAGAAAATGAATGGCGCAGATTATGGATTCATTTATCTTATAATGCATGGCGTTAGTTTCTACCATAGGTCAAATCGTGAGGTGCGTTTTTATTTTAAAATTAAAAAAAATCCCCTCTTTATACACAGCCAAAATAATCCGAGTATTAAAATTGCTCATAACAAAATGTATATTATTTTTTCTTTTCTGCGGTTAATTTGTAGGGAGATCTCATCCGAGAAAATATTCAAACCAGCCGGGAATTTTTAATGTTGACGTATGAACGAAAGTCTCAGTTATAACAATGTAACAATCAGGAGATTAAGTTACTCAACAATTGAAATGATTTGTTCCACTTCAATAAATTTTAGTTTAAGGTAACAATGCAATTTAACAAATACAGCAACAATAATGAACATTTATAGATTGAGAAAATTCAGCCTCCATTTTAAGTTGAATGGTGAATGGTATGAGGGTAGCATGGAAAAGACTCTGGAGAAACTCATGATAATTTTCTGCAGTTAGGGAATAAAGACACTCTGCATTTCAACTTCAATACACCTAAGTTTATAGTAAGTAATTAAGTCTACACTTTTTTTAGTGTAAAAAATATAGTTTTAAGTTTTTCCCCTAACCTTTGATACGATTTTTGAAAAAAAAAATTGTACAATTCGTTTGTGTATATTTTTTAATGTACATCCACACTTAATTTTTGAACAAATGCTCCGATTTTTAGGAAAAGGCGAATTTTCGTGGTAGTTCTATATTCATTTCCCCATGATTTGTAAATGGTATATTTTGATTTCTAAATACATACAGAAAAACTAAATTGATATAAAAAATATCGCCATTTGTATAAAACATCGAAATTCGTTTGATCTAAAAGATACCCTCATACATCTAGAAGATTTTGCATGTGTATTCATTAATTTTTCTTGCTGCATGGGAATGAAAATGTATACAGGCAAATACCGTAGTAGGTGTATGACTACTGATGATCGTATAAATTTAAATGCTTGGATGTGTAAAAAAAAGGAGATAATGTATATTCATCGATGTATATATACTTAATGACGTACGTGTGCACATCTAGATGCTTTATTTTATATCGTAGACGAAATGTTGAGATGTGTTTTTATGTAAAATATATTAATTCTTTTTTAAAACATGTACGCAATGTTCCAGAAACATATCTTAAAAATACGGCAGTGTATACTATATATATATTTTTTTTTGTAGCTCTATTCATGGAGTTAAATCACCTCCATAAATATCCAGAAACCGGAAATTTTGTATGCTGATGTAAGAATGAAAGTCTCAGTTATAACAATGTAAAACAATCACGAGATTAAAGTGCACGACAATTGAAATGATTTGTTTCATTACAATAATTGTTTGTTGAAGTTAACAATGAAGTGCATCACTTAAAGCCACAATGATCAATAGTCACTATCGACAAATATCAGCATTTTTAGTTAAATGGTGAATAGTACGAGTGTAGCTTGGAGAACTCTTTAGAAGCTGATGGTTATCATAAGTTAGCTAAAAGTTAGATGCACCTCGCAATACATCTTCAAATACACATATGTTTCTAGTAAGTAACTAGTCTACAATGTTTTAGTGTTTAAAATATAGTTTTATGTTTTTTTGCTCAGTTTTGATCCCATTTAAAAGATTTAAAAAAACAGGATATACAATTGAGGATAAAAAGTGGAACACACCCAATGTCCAAAAGAAGAAGATTTTTTGAAGAGAGCGAAACAAAATAAAAACTCCTTCTGATACTTATACCATTTTCCATTGCACTCCTTTTGGTTTTTAGACAACACTTTAAAATGAAGGTAAATAGCTTCCTTTCGTTTACTGTTTAAATACATAACATTATTATTTGTCCACATTTATTTTATTTATTTTTTTAATATTTTTAAATTTGCTTAAAAATATCCCATTGATGTCTACAATAACAACAAGAACAACCTGTATAATGTACAACAGCCACAGCGAGTTTTAACACTAGCACTTTCAGTGTTCTCCACTTCATATTGTGTGGCACATTGAACCAGTGATATATTTGTACTCTTTTTTGAAGTATTACTACTGTGTTTGACATTTCAAGTCTTCTCCTGTTTGTTAAGCTTTGCACTTAAGACATTGTTTTCGTAAAAATAAAAGATTTTCGTCAATTAGTTTTTGTGTATTTTTAATGCATATCATCACATAACCTTTAAACAAATACTTCGCTTTTGCTACAAATATTTCTTTTTTGCTTCCATTAGGGAACCTGCTGTTGGTAGTTTCAAAAGCATTTTATCAGGTTCCATAAATTTAATATTTGGCTAAATATAATATTCCTAAACACCGAGAATGATTAAACCAATATAAATAACATGCGTTGTTGTATAAATCATAAAAATTCGTTTTCTCCTCTACAAAACTCATTTTAAATGTGTATGTATGAATTCTTTCGGCTGCAAAGGGATGGAAATATATACATATCGAGTTAGATGCATGAGTGTTGGTGATCTTATAGGTATAAATCCGTAGATTTTTGTAGACACGTAGATAATGTATATTCATAGATGTATAGATACTAGATAGTGATGACGTAAGTGTACATTTTATTGGCTTGATAAATGTAGAATTTGATGAAATTTTGTAGAAATGTGATCATCATAGATTATTTTGTCTTTACTGTAGAGTTCAGAAATACTTTTTTCTTTCCACGGAATAATAATAAAAATACACACTAAATGTGTCTTTTGGTACACACAAAATGTGTGGTATTTGTTATATGCAGGCACACATACAAATGTACCGTGTATGTAGATTTCTTGTTTTTTAACATTCAGAGGTAGCAGCATTTAAATATGTAAGTATTAGGAATTATAAGTGTTCGTTAAATAGAAGTATCCGCTTTTCGGGAGTGTCCATTGTGGAGGTCTTAATGTATATACATTTTTAACGTGACAAAATATTTTGGACAATCTTTTAAAAACTAATGTGATTCCGAACCCGACCCGAAGAGGAAAAGTAGACTTTATCCAGCCTAAAAGCCCGGGTTGGGTCGGGTGCAAGTAAAAGTAGTAATCCCACTGATTCAGGACACCACTTCATAATTCATTTAGTAATTTAACAAAGCCTCGTTTAAGAAGGCTTTTAGTCATGATCAATGCAATATAACAATAAAAACGGACAATGGAACAATAGGACAAAGTATTCAGGTTTTTGGACTGCCTAGTTGCGTGGCAAATTTACATCCAGTAGAGGGGTGATCCTGTTGCAAGGGCATTAGAGAGCCTTAAAAAAAATATGTTTACACGTGGCTGGTAACCACAAAAAGAAAATAACTATAAAAAGTAAAGAAAAGAATAACATAATAAAAAGCACATAAAGTACTCAAAGTTTAACATTGTAAGAGAAAAAAATAAGAAAAAATTGAAAAATTTAGAAAAAAGAAATTCGATTAGTTCCAAAAAAGGACAGGCAAAAAATCTACCGGGGATGCCACCGTACAATACATTAAGTTAAGCTGGTAAACATGCTATTTATGTTGCAGTAAATCATTTATTTACTTATTTTTTATTTTTACTTATTTATTTTCTTGCTATAAACAGGACAGAAGAAACAGAAAAGTTAAGTATAATAGAAGAGAGAGGAAGCCTCAGTCTTCATCGCTAAGCAAAAGCGAGTATTTAGGGCGTTTTCCATTAGTGAGGTTGGATACCTCCTAGTCGGGTAATTCCAAATCATTCTGTTATGTAGATTGTATACAGTTTTTAAAAACTTTTTAGAAAGTTGAATAATACGTTTTTTTAAAGAGGAGGTTTTAAGATCCCTACGGATAGTCGTATTGCGTAGGTACTGGTGAACATTACGGATATAACGAAGATTTTTTATTGTGAGCACGGTAAAGATAGTCCACGCTAGTTTTGCATGAGAATCCCCAGATTGGACAGGCATAATTTAAAACAGATCTGACACAAGCGTTACATAAAATTATTTCATTATGAATCGAAAGTGTGTGGATTTTTAGAAGGGGAGAGAGAGTTTTGGAGATAACGGCGACTTTGCCTCTTACGTTAACGGAGTGTTTTTTTCATGTTAGTCTTCTATCAAAGGGAAACTACTTATAGTAGTACTACTTATACTTAGTGTGGTTAGTCCAGGAGATAGTAGTGTTGTTAATAGTTATACGATTGGTAAAAGTTAATTTCCAAGAAATGTATACGGCTGCAGTGTTTTGCTCGTTGAGTTTAACACGCGTTTGAGTACACCAGCTAAGGAATTCATCAATGTGTTTTTGTAAAATTTTGTAGAAAATGTAAGGATGGTGTGCAGAGGCATACATTGTCGTGTTGTCCGCGTAGAGGGCAAGATAAGTCCTCAGTGTTCTTGAAATATCGTTAAAAAATTGTTTAAATAATGCAGGGCCGAAGACCGACCGTTAAAGCATACCAGAGAGAATACGGTAAAGTGTGCAAAGTAATTTGTTAATGCGGACACAAAAAGTGCGGTCGCTAAGGTAAGAATGTATAAAAAACATAAATCTCAGTAAAACAGTGGCACAGTAAAAGCAGTCATCCCACCTGATGCAGGACAGCATTTCCTAATTCATTTAGTAATTTAACAAAGCTTAGTTTCAGAAGGCTTTTAGTCATGATCAATGTAATATAACAAATAAAACATACAAATATGGTTTTAAATATACTTATAAGATAAATCCAGCACTATTTTCTGGTATAATTTTAAAATTGCATTCGTTGAAAAGGGGGCATAAAGATTTTGTGTGGCTTGAAGCAGTTGTTTGTATGTAACTATAAATGTCAAAATGTCATAACATGAATGTAGGCAAATAATAAGAAGGTGCGTCAGGTATTTCATTATAAATCAACGCCTGTACAAGTGACCACATACACGCTGTTTGACATCATTCATTGAAACCACTGCCTACCGCAGCCTCTCCAGGCAATGATCAGATGAATGTTGAAAACATTTGCCTCTGCATACACAATGGCTGCCGTGAAGACCGCAACATCGCACTGCTGATGACTATTAGAGTCCCTTTCAATTACGCCTTTCAATAAGCAACGGCGTTGTTACTGGCCCCTTGACGAATGAAATGTGGGTGCAACATATTTTCTTCGCTTCTCAGGTCCTCCGGAATCACCAATGAGGCTGGAAAGTTTCTGCAGTTGTCAAACCTCTTCGAAGATTTTACATCCTCACCGTTCTTTATGTGGATCACTTTCTTGACATGGGCATAGTTTTTCTCACAAAAAAGAAACAAGAGCATTCCTGGCTGTTCTTAATGTTTCATCTTATTAAGGAGGCGCTTGTGTCTGGTCAGGCAGCTGTACCTCGTTCTCTCAGGAAAGAACTGTACTCTAATCATCACGAACAGCCTTTAACAAAGATTCTCATGGATCACGCATTAGATTGTTGCTTCATCAACCTGCATCACCTTGGCGAGTGCTCTTATTGACTTCGTAGGATTTTCATCCACTTGACTAATAAATTCTGGCGTTTCTAGGCTTTCATATTTCTGAAAATGCTGTTTCCTGCACGGCAGCCTCTAGTTCTCTCCTTACGTTAACGGCAAGAGACTGTGACCGGGCGGGTTTCAAAAATGTTGCAATCTCTAAATCGAATCGTTCTTTCGCCAAAGAGAGAATAGAAGCATGATTCTTCATTTCGTCAGTTAGTCTAGGCTCTGAAATGGTTACATATAACAGAAAATTATATATAAGTATGATATACAGGATGTTATTTCACCAATAACATGCATTCTAAAATACCTAACACACTCTCTAAATTAATTTCTAGTAAGGTGACGTATAATATGAGAATTAGTATATAGGATGCATGTTGAGAAAAACAATTCAGAATGGGGGCTATTTCTAGGTAGTTAAAAAGAAATTCATTTTTATGTCACAAATAATATTTAATAATTGTACGAGATTTATTTTGCATAAAAGCTGCATCTTCATAATAAATATCAATCTAAGTTGCTAAAGCTTAATGGAAACATCTTAATTACCATCAAAATCAATCGAATACTGGATCATAACTTAAAAATGAATGAAAAACACCCGTCATTTAGACATCATATGAGTATTGTCTTACATATTGTAATAATTTTGATATATTCAGTGCATTGTAAAATTCGAAAAAAAATGGCAAAAAAATTTTAAGTTTATATAATAACGTTTTTATACATTGACTATTTATTAATACGGCGATATTTAAGATTACGAAAAGAGAAGCGATTAATTTATAGATTTTCATTTTCTCCATTAGAATATTCATAATCCGCCCAGCTATTTCTCACCCACTTACAAAAATCTGATTTGATCCTTAATTTTCATTTTATAAGAAAATATATGGATTAAGCCACTTAGAAGCGCACATTAAATTTAACTTGAAATATATTTTCTACCATTTTGTGTAGGCTAAAATAGAGTTAAACGATGCATTTGAGAATTTATTTTCAGTACACTAATAAACAATTGAAATACTAATATTTTAATAATAATAGTCGCAACATCATTTAATTTTCAAAAAGCACGTTCGTCAACAATAACACAGTTTATACACGTTTATATCATAATTAGCTTGGTTTAAAGTGTAGAACAATGATAATTTGTACATATTTTTAACGTCATATACAATTTAAAGTATGGGAAATATAGCGAAATGTGATCATAGATTACTTTCTCTTCAGTTCAGAAATATTTTTCCTTTTCAATGAATATAAAGAAAACTAACAACAATTTGTTTTTGATACACACTAAATATGTGGTATTTGTGATAGTAGTGTGTGATAGTATATTTGTGATAGCACACAAACAATTGTATCTTTTATGTAGATTGGTTGTTGGTGGTATTCAAAGGTAGCAGCGTTAAAATATATAAGTATTAGGATATAAAAAGTGTTTGCTAAATAGATTAAATATTATTAATAAAATTTGGACAATAAAATTTGGCTAATAAAATTTGGACAATCTTTTAAAAACTCGTGTGGTTCCAAACCCGACCCGCAGAGGAAAAGTAGATTTTAACCAGCCCAGATTGCCTGGGTTGAGTCGGGTGCAACTAAAAGCAGTAATCCCACCTGACGCAGGACACAACTTCATAATTCATTTAGTAATTTAACAAAGCCTCGTTTAAAAAGACTTTTTGTCATGATCAATGCAATATAACAATAAAAACGGAGAATGGAACAATGTAATCAGGTTCTTGGACTGCCTAGTTGCGTGACAACTTCAAATCCAGTAGAGAGGTGATCGTGTTGCAAGGGCACAAGGGAGCCTTAAAAAAAAATTATGTTTAGACGTGGCTCGTAGCCACAAAAAGAAAATAACTATAAAAAGTTAAGAAAAGACTAACATAATAATAAGCGCAAAAAGTGATCAAAGTTCAACATTGTAAGAGAAAAAAAAAGAGAAGAAAGGAATAGAAAAAATTGCAAAATTAAGAAAAAAGAAATTCCAGTAGTTCCAAAAAAGGACAGACGAAAAAGCTACCGGGGGTTGCCCCATCATAAAAAAAGACTCTTTTCAGAGATCATACATTAAGTTAAGCTGGTAAAAATGCTATATATATAGCAGAAAAGCACTTTTATTTATTTTATTATTTAAGCTATAAACAGGACAGAACAAACAGAAAACTTAGGTATAATAGAAGAGAAAGTCTTCAACGTTAAGCAAAAGCGAGTATTTAGGGCATTTTCTATTACTGGGGTCGGACACCTCGTAGTAGCGGAGTTCCGCAATGATTTCGTTAGATTGACAGTATACAGTTTTATAAAATGTTTTAGAAAGTTTAATAATGCATTTTTTTAAAGAGGTGGTTTTAAGATCCCTATCGATAGTTATATTGTGTAGATACTGGTACCCATTACGCATATAACGAAGATTTTTATTGTGAAAACGGTAAAGTTATGTCATACTAGTTTTGAATGCGAATCCCCAGATCGGACATGCATAGGTTAAAACAGATCTGATACAAGAATTATATAAAATAAGTTTATTATGAATAGAAAGTGTTTTATTTTTTAGGAGTGGTAAGAGAGCTTTGGAGATACCGGCGACTACACTCTTACGTTAATGAAGTGTTTTTTCCATATTAGTCTTCTATCAAGGGTAGCCCCCAGATACTTAGTGTGGTTAGTCGAGTGGATAGTAGTTTTGTTAATAGTTTACGATTAGGAAAAGTTAATTTCCAAGAAAAGTATACAGCTGCAGTGTTTTGTTTGTTGAGTTTAACACGCGATTGAGTATATCAGCTAAGTAATTCATCAATGTGTTTTTGTAAAATTTTGTATAAAGTGTAAGGGCGGTGTGCAGAGGCATACATTGCCGTGTCGTCCGCGTAAGATATGCCCTCAGTGTTCTTGGAATAACGTTAAAAATTATGTTAAATAATGTTGAGATGAGGACCGACCCTTGAAGTGTACCAGAGAAAATAGTGTTCAAAATAATTTATTAATGCGGACACAAAAAGTGTGGTCGCTAAGGTAAAAATTTATAAGAAAGATAATTCTCAGTAAAGCAGTAGCACAGTAAAAGCGGTAATCCCACCTGATGTAGGACACCATTTCCTAATTCGTTTAGTAATTTACAAAGCCCCGTTTCAGAAGGCTTTTAGTCATGATCAATGTAATATAACAAATAAAACGGAGAAATATGTTTTTAAATATACTTGTAAGATAAATCCAGCACTATTTTCTCGTACATATATAAAATTACATTCGTTGAAAAGAGTGTATAAAGATTTTGTGTGTAGTGAAGCAGTTGATTGTATGTATCTGTAAATGTTATGACATGAATGTTGGAATATAATAAGAAGATGTGTCAGGTATTTCAATATAAATCAACGACTGTACAAGTGACCACATACACGCTGTTTGACATCATTCATTGAAACCACTGCCAACCGCAATAACCGCATCTGCAATTAATGGTCAGATGAATGTTGTGAATATTTGCCTCTACATCTACAATGGCTGCCTTGAAGACCGCAACATCGCTCTGTTGATGACTATTGGAGTACCTTTCAACTACGCCTTTCTATAAGCAACGGCGTTGTCTCTAGCACCAGGAAGAATGATATGTGGATTCATCATATTTTCTTCGCTTTTCATGTCCTACGGAATCATCAATGAGGCTGGAACGTTTCTGAACGTGTCCCTCAAACCACTTCGGTCATTTTACATCATCACCATTCCTTTTGTGGATAACTTTCTTGATGTGGGAAAAACTTTTCTCGTTGGAAAGAAACAAGAGCATTCCTGGTTGTTCTTAATGTTTCATCTTATTAAGGAGGCGCTTGTGTCTGGTCAGGCAGTTGTACCACGTTCTCTCGGGCATGAACTGTACTCTCCTCATCACGAAAAACTCTAAGGAAGTTTCTCATGAATCACGCATCAGATTGTGGCCTCATCAACCTGCATCTTCTTAGTGAGTGCTCTTAGCAACTTCATAGGATTTTCATTCACTTGACTAACAAATTCTGGTGTTATGATGATTTCATATTTCTGACAATGCTGCTTCCTGCATGAAACAATTGCCAGGTGATACCTGACAGCCTTCAGTTCTCTCCTTACATTAACGACAAGAGAGATCGGGCGAGTTTCGAGAATGTTGCAATCTTTAAATCAAATTGTTCTTCAGCCAATGTGAGTATGACAGCATGATTCTTCATTTCGTCAGTTAGTCTAGGTTCTGAAATATTTATATATAAGAGAAAATTACAGGTAAGTATGATATACAGAGTGATATTTCACCAATAACATGCATTCTAAAATACCTAACAGATTCTCTGAATTAATTTCTAGTAAGGTGACGCATAATGTAAGAATTAGTATATAGAATAAATATTGAGAGAAACAAATCTGAACGAGGACTATTTCTAAGTAATAAAAAAGAAAAATATTTTTATGTTACAAAGAATATTTTATAATTGAATGCGATTTATTTTGCATAAAAGTTGCATTTTCATAATAAATAACAATCGAACATCTTAAAGCTTAAGGGAAACACCTTAATTTCCATCAAATTCAATCGAATACTGGATCATAACATTAAAAAAATTAAAAACACCCGTCATTTATATATCATCTGAGCAGTGTCTTACATATTGTAATAATATTGATATATTCAAGGCACTGTAAAATTCAGAAAAAAAATTGCAGACAAATTTTAAGATTAATAACGTTTTTTATACATTGATTATTTATTAATAAGTCGATATTTAAGATTGCAAAAAGAAAAGCAATTAATTTAAAAAAAATTTCTCCATTAGAATTTTCATTGTCCGCCCAGCCCCATCACCCACTTACAAAAATAGGATCTGATTCTCAATTTTCAAGTTTTAAGAAATTATGTGAATTAAGTCACTTACAGTGATGGCCAAAATTATGGGCACTTTTAGGTAGCTTTCATTACAAAAAGTAAAAAGCTACCTATTGCAGCCGTCCGTTCAGATGTATAAAACTTTATCTACAATTAAACCATTTAAACACACAAAATTTACCAAATATGATGCAATAAGCATTTATAGACAAAAGATACAAAAACCAGCTAAATAAATTAGAACGTATATATATATATATATATATCAATCTTTTAAATATCATACGCTCAGATCTCTGCTGCAATTGCGCATTATATTAGTGCATTATCAATTTGTTTTCTACTCTGTAGTTATCGAATACCTATTCATAGGAAATTGCATTAAATTTTTCGTTGTTATCATCGCAAAGATTCAATAAATAAATTTAATTATCTTTATATATGTTATATGTATTTTCTTGTTGTTATTGCATGATATTGTCCTATATCTATCCAATAGTTTTAATTAACTAATCGGCTATTGCTTTCATAATTTTTTTTCTGTACAGTTATTCTTTATTTATGTATCAATATTGGGAAGCAAAAAATAATTTATAATAATAGATTAAATGTTCATAATTCTTTAATAATATGTATAATGTATATTAACATGTACTGAAAAATCCATTGGAATACTGCTATGTGAGTCTTTGCAAGGTTATTGTCATTCGTGGTTTTTGATTATTGACATGGTTATTTATAAGTTTTTTGTACTAAAAAGTCCATTGGTTTATTGCTATGTTTGTTTTTACACTGCCGGTTATTATTATTATGGTTATGGTTTTATTAATGGAGGTTTTTGAGCACTGCTTGTCTAATTTGTACATATTGTATATACTTTCATTTATATTTCATACTCAAGACATTTTAATATTATTCAATTAATTATATTAATCGTGATTTCTAAATATCTTTTATTATTGACATTTATTTTAATTTTTTACTTATATTAATTTTTGTAATTATAGCATTTTCTATGTATAGAAAAAAAATTATAATAAAAAAAAGCAATTTAACAAATTACAACGACCATTTGGAAAATGATTTTTTCAAAGACTAAAATTTAAGACATAAAAAAAATCGCACGGAGTTGATCCTACATTACGTACGCCATTGATTAAACGATAACATTGCTGGACTCACCATGAACAAATTTTAAAAGAAATTTCAGTTTTAAAATTTTCGGTACAGTAAATTTTTTAAATTCTACGGAGCTGGTCATACATTACGTACGCCATGAATTTAAGATTAATAGTGTTATTACACGTAAATATTGCAAGCAAGAAATATCGCCTGCGACTCGTCAGATTTCCTATGGAACTTACGTAATAGCCAAGCATTTCATTGGCTGTTCGGGAAAAGGCTTTTCTATCATCAGATTTCCAAAAAATCTCACGACCAATTTCAAATAAAATTTCATTCTTAAACTTCTAAACATCCGACAATATTACTTTTTATACCGTCAGATAGAGAAAAAAATGTACTTTTAAATGCAATTTGTTTGAAAGCTGTATCTTAATTTGTTTCTGATTTATTAATTTTTTTTGTAGTTTTTATTACTTTTTTGTCATAGTGGCAACACTCTGTTGTCCATCGTTGCTGAAACCAAAGCGAAATACAGCTTACTGTATATACCAATCAGATAAAGAATAAAATGCGGATTAAACCAATGAAAACTTTCAGATATGCTTTTAATTTCCTACCCTGACGAGAACAATAACCATTTTTCCAAATGGTTAAAAAATGGCAGTTCTTAGTAGAAATCTCGATTCTGACAATATACACTATGCATCTATGCAGTGTAGTGCCCGGTGCAGGAACAATAGTAGGGTTGTTTCTGGATCGTCATCCAGTGACCATTTATACTCTCCTCCTCGTCCATTATTTTTTCGCAGGTATTTAGATGCTAGATGCAAGACTTGTCTCAAATTGTCTCAGATCCTAATTTTTTAAATTTTTGTAAAGCCTTTAACGTAATTTATGGTATAAAGTGCAGCTTATGTAACTTGAAATATATAGGTGAAACATCAGGTCCAATACATAAAAGAATCAATCAACATCGTTCAGACTCTAACAAAAACAAAGCAAAAAATATGCAGTCTACAGTTGAATGTCATCATTTTCATAAACATCAATTTAAAACTGCCACAGTTGAAATCATACAAATTGTAAAAAATAAATCAGAACGTCTTTATATGGAGTCATCATATATGAAATATTGCAACATTATTTATCCATATGGACTTAATTGTGAATTATTTAATAGACCTGTTAAAGTGGTTTCATCTATAAGTAATACTATTAATTATTCCCCAATTTATCCCACTCTAAACCATAATTTAAATCCTAAAGTGAGACGAAAAAAGCGAGGAAAGTGTTCTTTAGCAATTGTAGTTTCGAAAAAATATATTACTAAACAAATAAATATCTTCAAAGTAACTATTTAAAGAATTATAACTCGTTATTAATTGGAAAATACATATTTGCTGTTAAAATGAAACAGATTGTAAAACATTTAAATATATTTCTCAGTAAACCTTTCCCTAAACATTTCACTGATATCTTTTTTTTAAATCTTATTATGACTAGAGTTAATCTTTTCAACATTAATTTATAAGAAAAACACAAAATTCAAAACACAAATACTCAAATGATAATAAACTTTTACAAATCAAATATTTATTAAAATCAATATTAATTCTATAACTAATGATAAAGACTGTTATTTAACTATTGATAATCTTCAAATATCAAAAACCTTTAAATATTCTAATACAATCGGAAGAATGATTTCTAACTATAATACATTTAGAAAAATACAGTAAGTACTTTTCCGTGTAAATGCAATGACCCTGCCCTAAAAAAATACAGAAATAATGATCATGCACATATAATCACTGGAAATCTTTAAATTGTGAATGATTTTAAATTGAAAAAACTAATGGATTATGGTACTAAATATAGATTTCCATCTAAATTTAACGTAAATTCTATTATAATACAGTTTACATATGATACATATTTTTTTATTTATAAAATTTCAATCTCATACAATAAACCTATTGAATATTTTAATAAATTTAATATACTAGTTACTGAAAAATAATTAAGGCTTTAAAATATAATATTTCGGATTTTGTTACTAATAACACAAAGTATTTTTTCCAGCAAATTATTAAATGGCAAAAAAACTACGTTATTACATATGTAGGCAAATCTCCTAATAATTAAGCAATCATATGTAAATCTTATTATCACCAACTTCTTACATTCAGTATTTCTTATAATAGATCTTTTCAAAAAACTAATGAAATTGTAATAGTAAACAATCGTAAAATTCAAAGTTATTATAAATTATTAAATATTTTCTCTACTAACTTTAATTATAATTATTTAGTTCTTATACCCAAATTTCATAAGAAACCAATTAACCATCTCGTCACCCTGAACCTCATATGAGGCTCCTACTTCGAATTGCAATATTTGAAAGAAAAAAAATTATTCTTGTTAATTCCAGCACCTAATAGTGATAGCATATGTTGATACATTTACTATTATGACATTGCTTATGTTTCAACATTTAATAATAATAATATTAATAGAAGTTTTATTAATTATTAGTAAACCGTTGGCGTTTCTTTTAATTCAAACATATGTTTCAATCTTTAAATTTAAATTAGGGCCTCCTTTTCCGAATTAGTAATTAGTGATTAAAGATAAAAATTACTACTAAATTTTGTAAGTTTGTTTAATCTGGTTGCAATGTGACATTTTCCAAACGTCTTAAAAAAAATTTCCTTAGACTATTTTTATATGAAAAACACGCACCATAACTACATTCGTTATGTTTCAGTAAAGAAAATATTCTTTAAATTTCAGTAAACTGTAACTTTTGTGATTTCGATAGCTACTTTTAATTTTGTTAGCGTAAAAGTAATTTTTCCCAAAATTGGAAAAAAAAAAAAATTCGGTGCCGAGAGGTTTAAATTTAGAACTGTAACTATTGGATGTAATACATATAATAATATAGCCAATAAACTTCTATTAAAAATTTTAATCCAATATAGATACTGACAACAACCACTGATAATACATACTGTATAAAAAAATTGCTTTCAACTTGTCAATATTATTAACAGTATTAAATGTGTAAACAATATAACGGCAGATGATTTCAAAGATCTTTTAATAACATAGATTTATTAGATCTACATAATATTATAAATGCATTATTTGAAAATGCGTTATTTGAATGCATTATTTGAAAATGCATTATTTGAAATTGCATTATTTGTATCATCATAAACTGGATTTACCATTTATTATAGATATAGCTCATTTTAAAACTCTAACAAATTTCATTATATATAATAATTATACTTTGCAAGATAACACATTATATTTACAGAACGTCGGTATACCACAAAGTGGATATACATCCAGTTTATTATCCGATTTTTACTTATATCATTATGAACGTACTTTTACTAATAGTAATCTACATTTATGTCGTTATATTGATGAGATAATTTTAATTGCCATTGATCAAACTAATATTTCTCAATTTCCAATAGATTATCCTAGTAATTTAGAACAAACGGAAAACCTCCTATCTAACAATACAATTAACTTTTTAGACCTTAAAATTACAATAAAAGAAAACAAAACAATAACTGATCTATATTCCTCCTGAGACCCCGCGTCCATTCTATTGGACATTTTTACTTTTTATGTAAAATACTTAATTTCATTTGGAACTTATAAATACTTACTTTCCATTATACTAGATAGTCTAGTGCTGCTATCTGTATGCCGAATTAATAAAAAAATTGCAACTAAATATGTATTTTAATCATTTGAAAGTGGCAGGCAAAAAGAGAACGACTGTTGAAGGTAAGCAGACAGTATTAACGGTATTTTTTATATTTTTAAAAAGTATTTTGATATTAATGCTACATACATCTAATGTTAAGTGTTGTATCCATGAAATGACATCTTAGATTAAGTAATCTAATGTATATTTTATAGAATAAACAATTTTTTTAATGTCCATTCTATTGGACGTTGGGTCTTCATCAGTTGTTTTTATTTATATTAGACCCTTTTCGTATAATGAAGAGAGACATTAGTTTTTACTTAAAATTCAACATAATATCGAAACAAGTAATAGATACAGAAGTAGATAATATATATTCTTAAAAAAAATAATATTATTAACTTAAAAATGTATAATTTTACTGATAAAATGCCTGTTCTAAATCAGTACATTATTAAATATTGGATTTCAGTGAAATATTTTTCTTTCTGCATCATTTGGCAAATATAGATAATTAAGCATTTATTGTGTTTTATTTTTATTCATAACTATTTTTGGTATTTTTTTTTTGGTATTATACTATTTATAATTGAAATAATAAATTTAATGATATTTAATTACCAAAAAACTTTAAGAAAATATAATTAAAGATAACGGTATAAGATTCTAAATAAACTCATTTTTATTTCTTTTAAATTTTTTCTTGGCATTTGCCTACCAATTGTGATAGCTGTGCCAATATTTATTTTCATTATTCTAACAAACAAATTAGTGGTGTTGAGAAGAGTTAAAAAACAAAACAAAATCTTATTATTTATTATTATTATTATTAAACTGATCAGCACGTTTTTTTATTTAAAATACACTTTTTCTATTTGATGATGCAAAAATTAAATTTGTGTGATATTTGGAAGTAACGTATAAATGATAAAAGCACACTTCTGATGTCAGCAAAGTTTG
The DNA here is from genome assembly GCA_963932465.1 of Maratus speciosus. NCBI lineage: Eukaryota > Metazoa > Arthropoda > Arachnida > Araneae > Salticidae > Maratus > Maratus speciosus. The sequence continues at coordinate 248,220,695 of OZ010792.1, forward strand.
TAATGAAAGAAATAGGAACTTGACGCTAAAAATCTGGTTTTTGAAGCCCATGTAGCGATCACATCTTACTTGATAAGAATAAAATAAAATAAGTAACGATGTAAAATAAATAAACATGAAATTATCCATTATTCAATTTCTGCTGTTTTTTACTATGTTTTTGGAATCTATGGTAAGAGTGTTGGAGGGAATTGTATCAATTTGTTAATGTCATTTTATTCATAATTTCACGGTTTTTGTTAGCGGTCGGTAATGTTTATTTATTGGTTATATATATATGTGTGCCTAAATTCATGTTATAACATTTACAGATACGTACAAATAACTGCTACACTACATACAAAATCTTTATACCTATTTTCAACAAATATAATTTTAATATATATATATATATATATATATTGATATCTGAAAATATCATGCTGTAACTCTCACATTTTTGAGTCGATTTGGATGAAATTTTTTAAGTGAATAGTACATACTAATGATTCGACCGTCGTTGACCAGCTTCATTCGTCAACTTGTTTCAAAATGGCGGCCATTTGAATTTTTGAATTTTTTATGTTTTCTAACATTGTATACATATAGAAAATGTTACCTTTCACAAAATGCAAACTCTTATGTATTACTTTAATCAGAATGTTAGAAACATAAGGATATATTTTAAAGAGTAACACAGTTTAAGTTAACAACATCGGTCATTTTAAAGAGAAAGTTAGGAAACCTAACAATTTCTAAAAGTGTCCACAAAATTCAAATGGCCACGATTTTGAAACAAGATGGAGGAGGAGTTGGACAAAAACTCGGTCGAGACAGTAGTATGTACTGTGCACATAAAAAAATTCATACAAATTTCATCCAAATCCATATATATATATATATATACATATATATATATTAAAATTATACTTTTTGAAAATAGGGTATAAAGATTTTGTATGTAGTGAAGCAGTTATTTGTACATATCTGTAAATGTTATAACATGAATTTAGGCATATAATACATGGTGTGACTGGTCTGAGAATACAAAATATATTAAACATTTTTGTACAGCGAACTAAAATTCTTCCAAATATGACCCTTGTGCATCAACACACCACTGCCATCGTTTTTCCCATGATTCATAGGCCCCCTGGAAGCTTTCGCGAGCAAGGCTGTTAAGGGACTTCGTCGAAGCTGCCTGGATAGCTTGAATCGTGTCGAATCGCTTCCCTTTCAGGTCTTTCTTGATCCGGGGGCACAAAAATGGTCGATGTGAGCGAGGTCGGGGCTGTAGGGTCTCGATCCTTCAAATGGCGTAGCACTATATCGTAAAACTGACCTTACTCGGCGCGTCCGCCCAGACATCAGAGAAGATTGGATTATTCACCACGACAATGAGCCCTCTCACACGTTGCTTGCTGCCGCCGAAGTTTTGGCTAAGTTTAACGTTGAAATACTCTCGCAAGTCCCCCACAGCCCCGACCTCACTCCCAGCGCCTTTGGTTTGTTCCCCCGGATCAAGAAATACTTGAAATGAAAGCGATTCGACACAAATCCATCGCTCCAGGCAGCTCTACGAGGTCCCTTAACAGCCTTGCACGCGAAGGCTTCTAGGTAGCCTATGAACAATGGGAAAAACGCTGGCAGTGGTGTGTTGATACCCAAGGGTCATATTTCGAAGAATTTTAATTCGCTGCACAAAAACGTTTAATAAATTTTGTATTATCAGACCAGTCTTGAAACTTTGTGAACACACAGGGTGCGTTGGGTATTTGAGTATAAACCAACGCCTGCTTTCAAACAGGAATATAAACTAGAGATAGAGCATTTTTAAACGTTCTGTACAAGTAACCATATACACACTGGATGACATCATTCATTGAAAACACTGCCAACAGCAATATGCATCTGCACAAAGCAGTAATCCCAGTAAAGCAGTATCACAGCAAAAGCATTAATTCCACCCGATGCAGGACGCCATTTCCTAATTCATTTAGTATTTTTCAAATCCTAGTTTGAGAAGGCTTTTAGTCATGATCAATGTAATATAACGAATAAAACGGGCAATGGAACAGTGTAATCAGCTGTATGGACTACCTAGCTGCGCAGCAACTTTACAGTGGAAAGGTGGTTGTGGCACAAGGGCATTAGGGAGCCTTAAAAAATTTATCTTTAGAGGTTGCTGTAGGCACAAAATTAAAAATTACTTAAAAAATAAGAAAATGTTAGCAAAAAATAAAAAAAGTACTTAAGTACTAGTATAACATGATTTGAAAAAGAAAAAAAAAAGGAAAGAAAAAAAAGAAAAATTCCATTAGCTCCCAAAGCTACCGCGGGGTTGCCCCATAAAAAAGACTCTTTTCAGAGACCATACATTAGTATAATTAATAAATGCTAAAAAATATAGCAGATAAGCAGTTATTTTTTTTTAATACTATAAACAGGACAGAACAAACAGAAAGGTTAAGTAAAGCAGAAGATGAGGGAAACTCAGTCTTCATCACTAAGCAAAAGCGAGTATTTAGGGCGTTTTATATTAGTGGGGTCGGATACCTCGTAGTCGGGTAGTTCCGCTATAATTTCGTTAGGAAAATTATAGACAGACTTATAAAAAATGTTTAGAAAGTTTATCTTGAAACTTTGTGAACACACCATGTATACAGGGTGCGTTAGGTATTTGAGTATAAATCAACGCCTGCTTTCAAACAGGAATATAAGCTACAGATAGAGCATTTTTTAACGTTCTGTACAAGTAACCACATACACACTGGATGACATCTTCATTGAAAACACTGCCAACCGCAATAACCGCATCTGCACAGAGCAGTAATCCCAGTAAAGCAGTAGCACAGTAAAAGCATTATTCCCACATGAAGCAGGACGCCATTTCCTAATTCATGTAGTATTTTAACAAAGACTCGTTTAAGAAGGCTTTTAGTCATGATTAATGCCATATAACAAATAAAACGGACATATATGATTTTAAATACACTTATAAGATAAATCTAGTATTATTTTCCGATATTAATTTAAAATTATATTTGTTGAAAAGAGGGTTTAAAGATTTTGCATTTAGTGATGCAGTTGGTCGTATGTATCTGTAATGTTATAACATGAATGTAGGCATATAATACACAGGGTGCGTCAGGTATTTGAGTATAAATCAACGCCTTCTTTCAAACAGGAATATAAACTAGAGATAGAGCATTTTTAAACGTTCTGTACAAGTAACCACATACACACTGGATGACATCATTCATTGAAAACACTGCCAACAGCAATATGCATCTGCACAAAGCAGTAATCCCAGTAAAGGAGTATCACAGTAAAAGCATTAATTCCACCCGATGCAGGACGCCATTTCCTAATTCATTTAGTATTTTTCAAATCCTAGTTTGAAAAGGCTTTTAGTCATGATCAATGTAATATAACGAATAAAACGGGCAATGGAACAGTGTAATCAGCTGTATGGACTACCTAGCTGCGCAGCAACTTTACAGTGGAAAGGTGGTTGTGGCACAAGGGCATTAGGGAGCCTTTAAAAATTTATCTTTAGAGGTTGCTGTAGGCACAAAATTAAAAATTACTTAAAAAATAAGAAAATGTTAGCAAAAAATAAAAAAAGTACTTAAGTACTAGTATAACATGATTTGAAAAAGAAAAAAAAAAGGAAAGAAAAAAAAGAAAAATTCCATTAGCTCCCAAAGCTACCGCGGGGTTGCCCCATAAAAAAGACTCTTTTCAGAGACCATACATTAGTATAATTAATAAATGCTAAAAAGTATAGCAGATAAGCAGTTATTTTTTTAATACTATAAACAGGACAGAACAAACAGAAAGGTTAAGTAAAGCAGAAGATGAGGGAAACTCAGTCTTCATCACTAAGCAAAAGCGAGTATTTAGGGCGTTTTATATTAGTGGGGTCGGATACCTCGTAGTCGGGTAGTTCCGCTATAATTTCGTTAGGAAAATTATAGACAGACTTATAAAAAATGTTTAGAAAGTTTATCTTGAAACTTTGTGAACACACCATGTATACAGGGTGCGTTAGGTATTTGAGTATAAATCAACGCCTGCTTTCTAACAGGAATATAAGCTACAGATAGAGCATTTTTTAACGTTCTGTACAAGTAACCACATACACACTGGATGACATCTTCATTGAAAACACTGCCAACCGCAATAACCGCATCTGCACAGAGCAGTAATCCCAGTAAAGCAGTAGCACAGTAAAAGCATTATTCCCACATGAAGCAGGACGCCATTTCCTAATTCATGTAGTATTTTAACAAAGACTCGTTTAAGAAGGCTTTTAGTCATGATTAATGCCATATAACAAATAAAACGGACATATATGATTTTAAATACACTTATAAGATAAATCTAGTATTATTTTCCGATATTAATTTAAAATTATATTTGTTGAAAAGAGGGTTTAAAGATTTTGCATTTAGTGATGCAGTTGGTCGTATGTATCTGTAATGTTATAACATGAATGTAGGCATATAATACACAGGGTGCGTCAGGTATTTGAGTATAAATCAACGCCTTCTTTCAAACAGGAATATAAACTAGAGATAGAGCATTTTTAAACGTTCTGTACAAGTAACCACATACACACTGGATGACATCATTCATTGAAAACACTGCCAACAGCAATATGCATCTGCACAAAGCAGTAATCCCAGTAAAGGAGTATCACAGTAAAAGCATTAATTCCACCCGATGCAGGACGCCATTTCCTAATTCATTTAGTATTTTTCAAATCCTAGTTTGAAAAGGCTTTTAGTCATGATCAATGTAATATAACGAATAAAACGGGCAATGGAACAGTGTAATCAGCTGTATGGACTACCTAGCTGCGCAGCAACTTTACAGTGGAAAGGTGGTTGTGGCACAAGGGCATTAGGGAGCCTTTAAAAATTTATCTTTAGAGGTTGCTGTAGGCACAAAATTAAAAATTACTTAAAAAATAAGAAAATGTTAGCAAAAAATAAAAAAAATACTTAAGTACTAGTATAACATGATTTGAAAAAAAAAAAAAAAAGGAAAGAAAAAAAAGAAAAATTCCATTAGCTCCCAAAGCTACCGCGGGGTTGCCCCATAAAAAAGACTCTTTTCAGAGACCATACATTAGTATAATTAATAAATGCTAAAAAGTATAGCAGATAAGCAGTTATTTTTTTAATACTATAAACAGGACAGAACAAACAGAAAGGTTAAGTAAAGCAGAAGATGAGGGAAACTCAGTCTTCATCACTAAGCAAAAGCGAGTATTTAGGGCGTTTTATATTAGTGGGGTCGGATACCTCGTAGTCGGGTAGTTCCGCTATAATTTGGTTAGGAAGATTATAGACAGACTTATAAAAAATGTTTAGAAAGTTTATCTTGAAACTTTGTGAACACACCATGTATACAGGGTGCGTTAGGTATTTGAGTATAAATCAACGCCTGCTTTCAAACAGGAATATAAGCTACAGATAGAGCATTTTTTAACGTTCTGTACAAGTAACCACATACACACTGGATGACATCTTCATTGAAAACACTGCCAACCGCAATAACCGCATCTGCACAAAGCAGTAATCCCAGTAAAGCAGTAGCACAGTAAAAGCATTATTCCCACATGAAGCAGGACGCCATTTCCTAATTCATGTAGTATTTTAACAAAGACTCGTTTAAGAAGGCTTTTAGTCATGATTAATGCCATATAACAAATAAAACGGACATATATGATTTTAAATACACTTATAAGATAAATCTAGTACTATTTTCCGATATTAATTTAAAATTATATTTGTTGAAAAGAGGGTTTAAAGATTTTGCATTTAGGGATGCAGTTGGTCGTATGTATCTGTAATGTTATAACATGAATGTAGGCATATAATACACAGGGTGTGTCAGGTATTTGAGTATAAATCAACGCCTTCTTTCAAACAGGAATATAAACTAGAGATAGAGCATTTTTAAACGTTCTGTACAAGTAACCACATACACACTGGATGACATCATTCATTGAAAACACTGCCAACAGCAATATGCATCTGCACAAAGCAGTAATCCCAGTAAAGGAGTATCACAGTAAAAGCATTAATTCCACCCGATGCAGGACGCCATTTCCTAATTCATTTAGTATTTTTCAAATCCTAGTTTGAAAAGGCTTTTAGTCATGATCAATGTAATATAACGAATAAAACGGGCAATGGAACAGTGTAATCAGCTGTATGGACTACCTAGCTGCGCAGCAACTTTACAGTGGAAAGGTGGTTGTGGCACAAGGGCATTAGGGAGCCTTTAAAAATTTATCTTTAGAGGTTGCTGTAGGCACAAAATTAAAAATTACTTAAAAAATAAGAAAATGTTAGCAAAAAATAAAAAAAATACTTAAGTACTAGTATAACATGATTTGAAAAAGAAAAAAAAAAAGGAAAGAAAAAAAAGAAAAATTCCATTAGCTCCCAAAGCTACCGCGGGGTTGCCCCATAAAAAAGACTCTTTTCAGAGACCATACATTAGTATAATTAATAAATGCTAAAAAGTATAGCAGATAAGCAGTTATTTTTTTAATACTATAAACAGGACAGAACAAACAGAAAGGTTAAGTAAAGCAGAAGATGAGGGAAACTCAGTCTTCATCACTAAGCAAAAGCGAGTATTTAGGGCGTTTTATATTAGTGGGGTCGGATACCTCGTAGTCGGGTAGTTCCGCTATAATTTGGTTAGGAAGATTATAGACAGACTTATAAAAAATGTTTAGAAAGTTTATCTTGAAACTTTGTGAACACACCATGTATACAGGGTGCGTTAGGTATTTGAGTATAAATCAACGCCTGCTTTCAAACAGGAATATAAGCTACAGATAGAGCATTTTTTAACGTTCTGTACAAGTAACCACATACACACTGGATGACATCTTCATTGAAAACACTGCCAACCGCAATAACCGCATCTGCACAAAGCAGTAATCCCAGTAAAGCAGTAGCACAGTAAAAGCATTATTCCCACATGAAGCAGGACGCCATTTCCTAATTCATGTAGTATTTTAACAAAGACTCGTTTAAGAAGGCTTTTAGTCATGATTAATGCCATATAACAAATAAAACGGACATATATGATTTTAAATACACTTATAAGATAAATCTAGTACTATTTTCCGATATTAATTTAAAATTATATTTGTTGAAAAGAGGGTTTAAAGATTTTGCATTTAGGGATGCAGTTGGTCGTATGTATCTGTAATGTTATAACATGAATGTAGGCATATAATACACAGGGTGCGTCAGGTATTTGAGTATAAATCAACGCCTTCTTTCAAACAGGAATATAAACTAGAGATAGAGCATTTTTAAACGTTCTGTACAAGTAACCACATACACACTGGATGACATCATTCATTGAAAACACTGCCAACAGCAATATGCATCTGCACAAAGCAGTAATCCCAGTAAAGGAGTATCACAGTAAAAGCATTAATTCCACCCGATGCAGGACGCCATTTCCTAATTCATTTAGTATTTTTCAAATCCTAGTTTGAAAAGGCTTTTAGTCATGATCAATGTAATATAACGAATAAAACGGGCAATGGAACAGTGTAATCAGCTGTATGGACTACCTAGCTGCGCAGCAACTTTACAGTGGAAAGGTTGTTGTGGCACAAGGGCATTAGGGAGCCTTTAAAAATTTATCTTTAGAGGTTGCTGTAGGCACAAAATTAAAAATTACTTAAAAAATAAGAAAATGTTAGCAAAAAATAAAAAAAATACTTAAGTACTAGTATAACATGATTTGAAAAAGAAAAAAAAAAGGAAAGAAAAAAAAGAAAAATTCCATTAGCTCCCAAAGCTACCGCGGGGTTGCCCCATAAAAAAGACTCTTTTCAGAGACCATACATTAGTATAATTAATAAATGCTAAAAAGTATAGCAGATAAGCAGTTATTTTTTTAATACTATAAACAGGACAGAACAAACAGAAAGGTTAAGTAAAGCAGAAGATGAGGGAAACTCAGTCTTCATCACTAAGCAAAAGCGAGTATTTAGGGCGTTTTATATTAGTGGGGTCGGATACCTCGTAGTCGGGTAGTTCCGCTATAATTTGGTTAGGAAGATTATAGACAGACTTATAAAAAATGTTTAGAAAGTTTATCTTGAAACTTTGTGAACACACCATGTATACAGGGTGCGTTAGGTATTTGAGTATAAATCAACGCCTGCTTTCAAACAGGAATATAAGCTACAGATAGAGCATTTTTTAACGTTCTGTACAAGTAACCACATACACACTGGATGACATCTTCATTGAAAACACTGCCAACCGCAATAACCGCATCTGCACAAAGCAGTAATCCCAGTAAAGCAGTAGCACAGTAAAAGCATTATTCCCACATGAAGCAGGACGCCATTTCCTAATTCATGTAGTATTTTAACAAAGACTCGTTTAAGAAGGCTTTTAGTCATGATTAATGCCATATAACAAATAAAACGGACATATATGATTTTAAATACACTTATAAGATAAATCTAGTACTATTTTCCGATATTAATTTAAAATTATATTTGTTGAAAAGAGGGTTTAAAGATTTTGCATTTAGGGATGCAGTTGGTCGTATGTATCTGTAATGTTATAACATGAATGTAGGCATATAATACACAGGGTGCGTCAGGTATTTGAGTATAAATCAACGCCTGCTTTCAAACAGGAATATAAACTAGAGATAGAGCATTTTTAAACGTTCTGTACAAGTAACCACATACACACTGGATGACATCATTCATTGAAAACACTGCCAACAGCAATATGCATCTGCACAAAGCAGTAATCCCAGTAAAGCAGTATCACAGTAAAAGCATTAATTCCACCCGATGCAGGACGCCATTTCCTAATTCATTTAGTATTTTTCAAATCCTAGTTTGAGAAGGCTTTTAGTCATGATCAATGTAATATAACGAATAAAACGGGCAATGGAACAGTGTAATCAGCTGTATGGACTACCTAGTTGCGCAGCAACTTTACAGTGGAAAGGTGGTTGTGGCACAAGGGCATTAGGGAGCCTTAAAAAATTTATCTTTAGAGGTTGCTGTAGGCACAAAATTAAAAATTACTTAAAAAATAAGAAATTGTTAGCAAAAAATAAAAAAAGTACTCAAGTACTAGTATAACATGATTTGAAAAAGAAAAAAAAAAAAGGAAAGAAAAAAAAGAAAAATTCCATTAGCTCCCAAAGCTACCGAGGGGTTGCCCCATAAAAAAGACTCTTTTCAGAGACCATACATTAGTATAATTAATAAATGCTAAAAAATATAGCAGATAAGCAGTTATTTTTTTTAATACTATAAACAGGACAGAACAAACAGAAAGGTTAAGTAAAGCAGAAGATGAGGGAAACTCAGTCTTCATCACTAAGCAAAAGCGAGTATTTAGGGCGTTTTATATTAGTGGGGTCGGATACCTCGTAGTCGGGTAGTTCTGCTATAATTTGGTTAGGAATATTATAGACGGACTTATAAAAATGTTTAGAAAGTTTATCTAAGATACGTACAGGGATAGATACAAGAAGATAAGTACGTACAGGGTGCGTTAGGTATTTGAGTATAAATCAACGCCTGCTTTCAAACAAGAATAAAAACTAGAGATAGAGCATTTTTTAACGTTCTGTACAAGTAACCACATACACACTGGATGGCATCTTCATTGAAAACACTGCCAACCGCATCTGCTCAAAGCAGTAATCCCAGTAAAGCAGCAGCACAGTAAAAGCATTATTCCCACCTGAAGCAGGGCGCTATTTCCTAATTCATGTAGTATTTTAAGAAAGCCTCGTTTAAGAAGGCTTTTTGTAATGATCAATGCCATATAACAAATAAAACGGGCATATATGATTTTAAATACCCTTATAAGATAAATCTAGTACTATTTTCCGGTGTTAGATTAAAATTATATTAGTTGAAAAGAGGGTTTAAAAATTTTGCATTCAGTGATGCAGTTGGTCGTATGTATGTGTAATTTTATAACATGAATGTAGGCATATAATATGCAGGGTGCGTTAGGTATTTCATTATAAATCAACGCCTGTTTTGAAACAGGAATATACACTAGAGGTAGAGCATTTTTTTTTAACGTTCTGTAAAAATGACCACATTCACACTCGAAGATTTTTATTGTGAGCACGGTAAAGATAGCCCATACTAGTTTTGCATGCGAATCCCTAGATCGGACAGGCTAAGGTTAAAACTGATCTGATACAAGTATCATATAAAATAAGTTTATTATGAATAGAAAGTGTGTTACTTTTTAGAAGTGGAGAGAGAGCTTTGGAGATACCAGCGACTTTCCTTTTACGTTAATGAAGTGGTTAATACTCAGTGGTTAGTCCAGGGGATAGAGAAGTATACAGCTACCGTTTTTTGTTCGTTGAGTTTAACACGCCATTGAGTTCACTAGCTAAGGAATTCATCAATATGTTTTTGTAAAATTTTGTATAAAGTGTAAGGATGGTGTGTAGAGGCGTACATTGCCGTGTCGTCCGCGTACAGGGCAAGATACGTCCACAGTGTACTTCTGATATCGTTATAAAATATGTTAAATAATGTAGAGCCGAGCACCGACCCCTGAAGTATACCAGAGTGAATACGGTAAAGTGTGGAATGTAATTTATTAATGCGGACACAAAAAGTGCGATCGGTAAGGTAAGATTGTATAAGAAAGGTAAGTCCCAGTAAAGCAGTGGCACAGTAAAAGCAGTAATCCAACCTGATGCTGGACACCATTTCCTAATTCATTTAGTAATTTAACAAAGCCTCGTTTAAGAAGGCTTTTAGTCATGATCAATGTAATATAACAAACAAAACTGACAACATGGAACATGGGACATGTGAACAGGTGTATGGATTCCCTAGTTGCTTGGCAACTTAACATCCAGGCTAAATATATTCGGTGTTGTAATACAATGGGAGCCTTAGAAAAAAAGAGAGTTTAAACGCGGCTAGTAGCCACACAATAAAAATAAAAAATAAATGATAGACAATTAAAAAAAAAATTAGTATAACTAGTAAAAAAAAAAAAAAAGTTTCATAAGATCTAAAAATGCCTATGACAGGCAAAAAAACTACCAAAAGGAAGCCCCAACGTAATAATAATAAAAAAAAAAAAAAAAAAAAAAAAAAAACTCAATTCAGAGACCATACATTAAGTTTATCAATAGAGAAAAAGTTAAACACAGTGCGAACAAAATTAGAAAAATAAGAAAAAAAATTATATATTACATATTTAAAAGAGTGTTTATGACACTGCAATGAAAAATTTATAATAATAAAAATAAGATACAATGAGGACAGTTCTCACTAACTGTACAGTGAAACGCAAGAGCCGAGGGGAAAAACGACGACAAAAGGACGGCGTCCACCCCGTCTAGTAGAATGAAGGGAACAAAACAAAAAAATGAAATAGAAAATGCAAGAAAAGCAAGAGAAAAGCATATAGTGCAATAAAAGAGAGTAAAAAAAATTAAACCTTTAAACAAACAGCACAAAACAAAAAAGAAATAAGGCAAAAAGTTTAACAAGAGAAGAGCTTAATCTTCAGTAATGTTGAGTTCATTTGCAACTTTATCAAATTCGGTTAAAATAACCATCAGTTTTTGCATCGGGTTATCGAATTTTTTAGATTGAGTTGAGATGTTCTTTATACATTTTAAGAATTTAGTGATTTGTAAGACTTCCTTAACTTCATTGAAGGTATTGAGAATATCGTTTATGTCGTTAGTGTAATTTTTAGGAATTTTAGAATTTTCTTTAGTAGTGGAGTAGTGGGTGTTTGCGGTAGTGCTATCATTAGTTTCAGAGTTTAGCATTTCATTACTGGTTGAGGGTTCAGAGACTTTGTTTTTTTTTTGGTGTAATTGTAATCCTTAAATATATCATCTAAGATTTGGGTTTCTTGGGAGAGATTGCTGACGCTATTACTTGTTTTACGGTTTTGCTTATTTTCTAATCTATAGGGATTTTTTGGACAACCGCGGAAATTCGCTGGGTGCCCAAGTCCACAATTGGCGCAAGTGGGTTTAATACGTCCCTTGTGCTTACAGTCTGTCCTTAAATATAGATCACCGCATTTTACGCATTTGGCATCGAAAGCACATACCTCTGAGGCATGTCCGTAACCTTGGTATTTGTAACACTGTTTTACACGATTTTTGCTAGTAAAAGCTTCAATCTTAACAGAGATATAATGTATAACGTTGATTTGATAAATTTCCTCAAAGTTCTTACGAGGTATAACATTTACCATATAAATTGGCATAGGATGACCAGTTTTACGATTTTTGTGCATGGCAGTCCCAGTGACTGCAAAACCATGCTCTCTGAGTCTATCTTCGATAATTTTAGTATCGGTGTAACAGGGGAGGCCCCTAATGAATATTTTTTTTGTCGTAATTCCTTTGGGTCAAGAGTGGTGTATTTCTTTTGGTTTTGGTCTAGCCATTTTTGCGTAGTTCTAAAGTCCTTATCAGAATTGCATTGTATAACAAGGCGCTCGCCTCTTAGTACAATTTTTGGTTTTTCTGCATTTAACTCCGTAATTTGATGGGCTACCGTCGTCCAATTGCTATCGACTTCGACGTAGAAAGGGTTAACAGATTTTTTAGCTTTAACAGCATCTTGAGTGTTTTCACTAACATATGGCTGTTCCATGTCAATATTTTCACTTAAACTAACTTCGTTAGAGATAATCTTGTATTTAATTACTGAGAGGGATAGAAGAATTCTCCTCCGATAAAGGTCGACTAACACCTTTCTTAACGGCATTGAAAGTTTCATTTTTAAGATTAGTATTAGTAAGAAGAAAGTTAACAATTTTCTTATACTTAACAGAACAGAAATAACTAAAGATAGCTGAGTTTAACAAATTAATATGGGTTGGTTCCCTAAGCAAAGTAAAAGCATGAAGGCAAGTTTTCCTAACCTCTTCTTGATCAGTAGAAGATGCAGAATAGCCGTCTTTATGTGTTGTTTTGAAGTTTTGTTTATAATGTAGCGAACCGTAGAAGGCTCCAATGGATGCATATAGCGAAATTACTTGCATAGATTTATTCACACATAACTTATTCTATTTAGGTTACACATACAAGCACGACACAACATCAAATAAACATAAGCCAGAGCCCTTGTTTTAGGTTAATTTCGGTTACAGTTAATGTCTTAATACCACATCTCCCTTTCTTCAAAGATTCAATTTCTGCGGAGGTATTGGAAACTCATTGCTGTAACCGTCTGGTTGAAGGTCATCCACATCATCAGTTTCCGGCTAGAAATTAGTTGATGGGACAAGATGCATTCTGTTTCGACGATATACCCTTTTTCCAGATTTAACTATGTACGAACGTGAATAATCTATTCTCTGCTGAACCGTGCCAGTAGCTCGCTTGTCTGTGATCCACACTCCATCTCCAACATCAAGATTACTAAGGTCTCGTACCCGTGACTTTTGTTATAGTTATCTCTTTGCCGTTCTATTCTCTTCTCTTCCTTCCTTTGAAGTTCAGCCCTGTTTTCAATTTTTGGCCCCATTTGAGATCTTGCAATTGGCAGAGTTGTCTTAATACAACGATTCATGAGAAATTCGGCAGGACTAAGGCCATTCACTAATGGTGATGCTCTATATGCCATTAAAGAAAGGTAAGGGTCATCAGCTCTTTTGAGTCTCATCTTGATGGTTTTTACTGCAGATTCAATGAAACCATTACTTTGAGGATACCTAGGACTTGATGTGATATGACGAAATCCATAAAGATTTGAGAATTTTGAAAATTCAGATGAGTTAATTGGCTCAAATTGAGGACCATTATCAGATCTAACGACATTAGGAATCCCATGTCTGGCAAAGATTGATTTGCAGTGGAGAATTACTTCCTCCGAAATTAATCTTTCCAGTTTGGCGATTTCTGGATATCGTGAAAAGTAATCGGTCACGATTAAGTACCAAAATCCATGAAGCTTGAAAAGATCCATACCCACAATTTCCCATGGTCTTTCAGGAAATTTGGTAGGAATAAGAGGTTGATGGCGATTAGTGGTCTCCTTAATAGATGATGTATAACTTTTTATCATTTCTTTAATTTCTCTGTTTATTCCAGGCCAATAGACAGATGATCTTGCTCTTGCACGACATTTCGTAATTCCCAAATGTCCCTCATGAATTTGTTCTAGAACTTTTTTTCGATGATTGGCAGGAACGATGATTCGACAGCCCTTCATTATGAGTCCATCTTGGATCGATATTTCATATCGATGATTCCAATAGGGTAGACAAAATGGTTCTATATGTTTCCCTGATGGCCAACCATTTAGGATTAAATTTTCTAGCTCTTTGCATGTTGCATAAGACTTTTGGGATTGTCGTAATTCTTCTAACCTGTAGCATGAAGCGGGTAATGAGGAAATTACCATACGAATAGAGACATCAATTTCTTCCTCCAATTCTTCAACATCTTCTCTAGTTTTTTGAGGATGTCTTGACAAGGCATCAGCTGCATACAGTTTCTTTCCTGGTATGTGGAATATAGAATAAGAATATCGCATCATCCTCATCTTATGCTTCTTTTTGAGGTTCATCCCAGACAAACTCATTCTTTCGACTTAACATAGATGTTAACGGTGAAAACATTTCTGCAAAATTTGGAACAAATCTAGCGAGAAAATTTGCCATGCCTAGCATTTGCTTTAACTCTTTTTTGTTCTTTGGTGGTGGATATTATTTCACCTGAAAACTTACATTTCTTGTCATTTAGAGTAACTAGGGAATCGAACCCGGGCTCCCCAGGTTACAGAGTATCGGTGAAAACATTCTTTTTTTTCATTAGTGAAAACTCTAATGCTTTTTTTTTTACATGTAGCATATATTTTAGATTGCCCATTACACCAAAACTAATTTTTAGATGAGAAATATCAATTATGCAATCAAATATACTTTTAGAATTTATTAAAAGCGATATTTTCACATGACATCGTATGCCAGGATTTATTAACCGAAGATTTTGCGTCTTATGGCAGTCTTTTTGATCCTTTCAGTGATTTAAGCGCGTAATTTAATCACATGTCTGTTAAATTTGTCGTTTATTTATATTATAATATTTATTTTTCAATAGAGGAAGGTACAATTTTGTTATGGAACAAACTGAGATAAATTTTGCAGGCAAATTCCATTTGAAAAAAAATCCAATTTGGTGATCTAACAATTTAAATTGTACGATTACAAATATGTTAGATTTGTGTTTTTTAATATTATTCTTTTATTTGTTTATAAAAAAGTATTAATTTCGTTAATTTGTCTTTCACAAATATGTTAGATTGGTATTTTTTTTAATACTATTGTTTTATTTGTTTATAAAGGAAGTATTAATTTCGTTATGCAAAAATACTCAGAAACAAATGCTGAAAAATGTTTGCTGTTTTATGTGCAAGATGTTTATTATTATTATGTATTGAAACCGGCACGTGATAAGATAAACTTTAAAAAAATCATGCTTAAAAATTATTCTAGAAAACATAATACATCAGCCAATTATGTTACAGATTTTAAACAAATTGCAAAGTAAATTTTTTCTGTAATGCAACGATAATTGAAAATGTACGATGGTCAGTAGATTAAAAAATTGCAGTAGCGAAAGTTTTATGACCGAAATTTGATCCTGAAGTGTTCCCATTCTCACTCTTCTTACATTATTTTCAAAAGTGAAGCATTTTCACCTGTGAAGAATTTCAAACCTGCTGGGCTGTGAAAATGACGCACTTCTACAAAACATATTTTAGGTTTAAGAAATAAAATGCACGCTTTTTTTATAAAATGACGTCATTTGCATCCGCTAAAGCAATCCACTTTTACAATTCTGTCTTTAACTTCTTCTATTGAAAAGTATGCATATGACGTCATTATCACGGAATATGAGACAATATTCTTGACATAGCCCGCATTTTAATTCCAACTTTTTTTTCAGGTTTTATACCGTAACAGGTTATACAGTAATCTTTTATTTTCAATTTTTTTTCATTTACTTTCAATAGAAATGGAGTTCTCTTGTTGCCACGATTAAAAAAATGGTATTAAAAACTACAAAAAATTAATATCTCAAAAATAAATTGAGATACAGCTTTCAAACAAATTGCATTTAGAAGAACATTTTTTTCCTTATACGACGGTATAAAAATTTAAAATGTCCGATGTTTAGAAGTTTAGAAATTTGCAGTAGAGAAAATTGCAAAACAAAAATTTTACAAATTTCAAAGTGTTGCCTTTCGTAAAATGACGTATGCTTTACGCACAGATATGTTTGTCCTTTATAATATAGATACCCAGTTTCTTTAAGTTTATTCAGTATAATCTTCAGTCTTTGGTCATGCTCAGTCTGGTTTCTTCCCCACACTAAGATGTTGTCTATGTGACAAATAGCACCTGGGATATTTTCTAGCATCTGTGACATTCTACGTTGGAAACGTTCTGGTGCAGATAAGATTCCAAAAGGTAATCTTAAGAATCTGTATCTTCCAAAAGTAGTGATAAGAGTCGTGAGATATGACGAAGATTCATCAAATGGAATTTGCCAAAAATTCTGAATTAGCATCCAACTTTGAAAAGATTTTAGCACCTGTCAGTGGATTCAATGAATATTCCACTGAAGGCAGTGGATGAAATTCTCTTTCCACAGACTTGTTTAACTGGACTTAGTCGGCACATAAGCGAACAGTTCCATCACTTTCAGGAACGATAACGATCGGTGAACACCATTCTGTCGGTTTGGTTACAGGAACAATAACTTTTTGTGCAATCATCTTTTGATTTCCATTTCAGTTTTCTTCAGCAATGGAATTCGTATTCTTCATGGAGCTGAAATAACACACGGGACAGAGTTCGGCTTAAGCTTAATCTTATAACAACCTTTTAGTAGCCCCAGGCCTGTGAACAGTTCAGGAAAATATTGCTTAGGACTTACTGGGATTTCTGAAATATTTGGTCCCAATCCAAAAGCTAGTATCGCAGGTTTTCCCAATAAGTAGCTCTGCAGTCCTTCAATTACATGGATTTCTTCGGTTATTTTCTTTTACTTGTATTGTATCTCCTCAATAAGTTTTCCTGTGTGTTTTAGTATTTTCCCATCCGGGCCGCAAAGCTTTTTGTCTGGTTTTAAGATTTTCGAATCCTTTAAAATCGATAAAGTAGCAGGAATAACAGTGTGATCTGTTCCGCTGTCTATTTTGAAGCGAATGGTTTTACCTTTTATTTGAATAGGTACTGACCATAACAAATCATTACTATTATTAGAGCGTGTTTCCCTAATTGTTCCTAAGAAACAAATTTCAGATTTACTTTCATTTTTCTTACAAACTCGTACATAGTGACCTAGTTTCGAACATTTTAGACATTTAGCATCTTTTGCTGGACACACTTTTCTATTATGTGTAGATTTTCCGCACCATCTGAAAAGATAAAAGGGTTTTGGATTTTCTTTTTTCCCATAGCTTCTTTTATCAGTTTCTTTAAACTGTGGATTTTGACTGGATACCCCTCTCGTAATATTCACCTTTGTTTTGTTTACACTAGAAACTCTATGGACAGAGGCATTACTAGAAGTAAGAATCTCTTGTTGCTTTTTAATTGATTCCGATAACCGAACTTTTTCTATAGCTTTGCTCAAAGAAAGGTCTGGATCAAGTTGTAATTTCTCACTTAATGATTTATCTCTAATACCAACAACTATTCTATCGCGTATTAGTTCATCATGGAGAAATCCGTAATCACAATGTTCAGCTAGTGAATAAAGTGAATTTACAAAATCATTAACAGATTCTCCTTCATTTTGAATGCGTTGATTAAACTGCGCACGCTCGAAAATTCGTGTTTTTCTTTACTATAAAATGATCATCAAAATGTGTCAGAACAATGTTATATTTCTGCTGGTCATCTTCTGACAAGATAAAAGACGTAAAAATATCATCTGCTTTATCTCCCATGAGATAAATAAGAGAATTTACCTGCCCTACCTCTGTTTGATTTTTTAAACCCGAAGCAAACCGATACCTTTCGAAACGTTGCTTCTATTTTAACCAAAGTGCCGGTGATGAAAAACTAAATGATTCTGGTGGTGTAACCTGATATGAATTTCTATACTTTATATCTTTAGACATTTTAATTCTTAAAAAAATGAATATAAATGTGCCGTATAATTATGCAAGAAAAGGAAACTTCTTACTCTAAGATATGAATCCGTTTTCAGTATTCAACTGTAGTAAACATCCTTTTAACCGAGTGCCACCATGCGTTGTTATGAAGTTGTGTTTATAATGTAGCGAACCGTAGAAGGCTCCAATGGATGCATATAGCGAAATTACTTGCATAGATTTATTCACACATAACTTATTCTATTTAGGTCACGCATACAAGCACGACACAACATCACATAAACATAAGCCAGAGTTGTTCTAGGTTAATTTCGGTTACAGTTAATGTCTTAATACCACACTTTAGACTTTATGTCCAATATATATTGATCAACGAAGGTGTAAAAATCACCCAACAAAGTCTTAGCATAGTCTTCAAAGTTCGATGAAAATCTGTCAATCTGGTCCTTGAAATTACTGTTTATCGTCCCATTACAAACATTGTTGATAAATTCCGTCATATAATCATGATCATCCATAGACGCCATAATCCAGTCTCAAAACAGCGTTAATGTATTCGTACGAACTGACCCATCCGCTGCTCAGCGCTGCGAAAATATAACATTCGAATAACGACGATGGGAAAGCGCAGTGTCAAAACACATCTGCTCTCTACAAAAATCTACTCCGAACTGATGTGAACAGTGGAACAATGTTAGCTGGTGTTTGGATTCCCTAGTTGCTTGGCAACTTTACAACCAGGCTAAAAATATATCGTGTTACAATGCAATAGGAGCCTTAGAAAAAAGATCGTTTAAACGCGGCTAGTAGCCACAATAAGAGAAAGTAAAAGTTAAGAAGATAGACAATTTTTAAAAGAAAAAATTGTTAGTATAACTAGTGAAAAAAAAATGTTCCATATGATCCAAATAAATGTCCAGGACAGGCGTAAAAGCTACCAAAGGAAGCCCCATAAAATAAAGACTCAATTCAGAGACCATACAATAAGTATAACATGAGAAATAAAAAGTTAAACACAATGCGAGCAAAATAGAAGAAATGAAAAATAACTTAAATATATACATATTTACAAGAGAGTTTAATATATTGTAAAGTAAAAATAATAAAAATGTAAAAAAAAGCTACAATGAGGAGAGTTCTAGCTAAATATATAAAGAAACGCAAAAGCCGAGGGGAACAACGACAGCAAGAGGACGGCGTCTACCCAGTCTAGTAATTTGAAGGTGAATAAAACAAAAAGAAAGGAAAAAAATAAGATGAATATCATGAGAAGAGCATAATATGCAATTTAAGAAGTTATATATATATATATATATATAAATTATAAAACAAACAGCACGAACAGACAGAAAGCAAAAAATTTAACAATTGAAGAGCTTAATCTTCATTAATGTTGATTTGACTTGCAAGTTTATCAAAGTTAAGATGTTCTTTATACATTTTAAGAATTTAGTGATTTGTAAAATTTGCTTAACTTCACTGAAAGTATTAAGAATATCTTTTATATCGTTGGTGCAATTTGTAGGAATTTTAGAATTTTCTATAGTAGGGGAGGAATGGATGTTTGCGGTAGTACTATTATTAATATCAGAGTTTAATATTTCATTACTAGTTGAGGGTTCAGAGTCTTTAGTACTTTTGGTGTAATTATAATTCTTAAATATATCCGCTAAGATTTGGGTTTCTTGGGAGAGATTGCTGACGCTATTACTTGTTTTACTGTTTTGTTTATTTTCTAGTCTATAGGGATTTTTTGGACAACCGCGGAAATTCGCTGGGTGCCTGAGTTCACAATTGGCACAAGTGAGTTTAATACGCCCTTTGTGTTTACAGTCTGTACTTAAATGTAGATCACCGCATTTTACGCATTTAGCATCGAAGCCACACACTTCTGATGCGTGACCGTAACCTTGGCATTTGTAACACTGTTTTACACGATTTTTGCAAGTAAAAGCTTCAATCTTAACAGAAATATAACGTATAGCGTTGATTTGGTAAATTTCCTCAAAGTTCTTACGAGGTATAACATTTACCATGTATATCGGCATTGGTTGGCCAGTTTTACGATTTTTATAATGGCAGCCCTTGTGACTGCGAAACCATGCTCTCTGAGACTATCTTCGATAATTTTAATATCGGTGTAACAGGGGAGGTCCCTAATGCATATTTTTTTGGGTCGAAGTTCCTTAGGATCAAGAGTGGTATATTTCTTTTTGTTTTCGTCTAGCCATTTTTGAGTAGTTTTAAAGTCCTTATCAGAGTTACATTGTATAACAATGCGTTCGCCTTTTAGCGTTATTTTTGGTTTTTCTGAGTTTAACTCCGTAATTTGATTGGCGACCGACGCCCAATTGTTGTCGACTTCGACGTAGAAAGGGTTAACAAATTTTTTAACTTTGACAGCATCCTGTGTATTTTCATTAACATTTGACTCATCCATTTCAACATTTTCAGTTAGGGTAACTTCGCTAGCGATATTCTTGTATTTATTACTTAGAGGGATAGGAGAACTCTCGTCCGAAAGAGGTCCTTTAACACCTTTCTTAACTGCATTGAAATTTTCATTTTTAAGATTAGTATTAGTAAGAAAAAAAAATAACAGTTTTCTTATACTTAAAAGAACAAAAGAAACTAAAGATAGCTGAATTTAACAGATTATCATGGGTTGGCTCCCTAAGCAAAGTAAAAGCATCAAGGCAAGTTTTCCTTACCTCTTCTTACTCAGAAGCAGAAGCAGAATATCCGTCTTTAGCCTTAATGTCCAGTATATATTGATCAACAAAGGTGTAAAAATCACCCAATATTGTCTTAGCATTTTCTTCAAAATTTGATGAAAATTTGTCAAACTGGTCTTTAAAGTTGTTGTTTAACGTTCCATTACATACTTTGTCGATAAATTCCGTCATATAATCATGACCATCTGTAGACGTCATAATATAGCCTTAAATAGCGATAAGAGTATTCGTACGAACCGCTCCACCTGCCATTCAACACTGCGAAAAATATAACATGCGAAGGAGCAATCACCTCATACGACCACCTCAAAACAGAGCTGATATGGAGTGATGTTCGTAGTTCGTATGTGGTTTTAAATATACTTATAAAACAAATCTAGTACTATTTTCCGGTATTATTTAAGCAGTTGTTTGTATGTATCTATAAATGTCATAGTATGAATGCAGGCTTATAATAAGATGGTGCGTCAGGTATTTCAGTATAAATCAACGCCTGTACAAGTGACCACATACACGCTGTTTGACATCATTCATTGAAACCACTGCCAACCCCAATAACCGCCTCTGCCGGTGATGAGTGTTGCAAACATTTGCCTCTGCATACACAACGGCTGCATTGAAGACCGATACATTGCTGTGTTGATGACTATTGGAGACCTTTTAAACTACGCCACATACGTAATAGGCCATTTGGATAATATCTGGGTACTTGGTGGGCGGGAGCAAAATTTTGAGGATAACATCTTTATGAATGCTTTATTCCTCCATTTTTGGTTTGTATAGGCGGTATGGGATAGTGCAAAGACTTTTTATGAAACGTACGGCGTCCCACGTGTTACAGAAGTAATTTAGTACTTTAACAACTCTGTATAAGCAACAGCGTTGTCTCTGGCACCTTGATGAATGAAATATAGATGAATCGTATTTTGTTCGCTTCTCAGGTCCTCCGAGATCATTAAAGAAGCTGGAAAGTTTCTGCACGTGTCTATCAGTTTTTTTCATTGGAATGAATTAAGAGCATTCCTGGCTACTCTTGATATTTCATCTTGTTAGCCGCTTGTCTCTGTCTTGGAGCCGCTTGTCTCTGGTCAGACAGACCCTGGTTCCCTCGGGCAAGAACTGTACGCTCCTTATCACGAAAACTTTCTAACGAAGATTTTCATGAATCACGGATCCGATTGTGGCTTCATCAACCAGTATTTCCTTAGCGAGTACTCTTATCGCCTTCGTAGGATTTCCATCCAATTGACTATTAGGGCTGGATTATTTATCAATATATCGACAAATATTAATATTTTTTAAATGTTGCAATAACAATATCTAAACCTTGACTCCACTGATATATCAAAATAAAATAACAATGTTTTGAGCTCACTGGAATTTTGAACATGAGCCTCGAAAAAAGAGCGTAGAATATCTCAAAACCAAATAAAATAATGTTTTGCGTACACCGCCACAGCCCCGAAAAGCATAACCCAATATTCCATTACAATGCTTTCTCCCTCTATCCTCTCCAAAACTGAAAATCTACCTCGATTATCTTTCTTTACGTTGATTATCTCTAGACCTATTCCAATTATTCCAATCTTCTCTCAGTGAACTGCCTGTCTGCGTAACACTGAATAACACATATCGTACTTCTCTTCTCTCGCCCTCTCGCCGTTATGACTGATCCACACACATTGATATAACTACAGCTATTGATATGTCATAAATAACCAAACGAGCTCTGAATATTGCTGAGTTCCAGTTGATACGGAATAGCTGGTTATCATTGAGTACTTAGCCGAACAGCTGGGATGATCCGCTTGCGAGCGACCAATTAGAGTTCGCTAATTGTAAACTTTACTTTTTTTTCTCTAGTCAAGTTGGGGGAAAAGTCAAGGACAAAGCAGTCGTTCACTGTGATGATTCGTTGCTTTTAAAAAGAGCTTCCCAGACTCTAATGTCTACTCTGCTACTGAATACAATGCTTATTCATATTGTGTATTGATATTCATTCTTTAGTGTCGTTTGTTGTATTTTCATTAGGGCGAAGTTTTCTCTTATGAATTTAACATATCCTGTCTTGCATTTTAGCTTAAAAGGCATATTTATCAAAAAATAAATTTAAATTAGTATAAAACTATTCCGAAATTTGATTTGAATATTTATATTTTAAAAAAAAGGTTTCGATGTTGTTTTCTTGTAGTAAATAGGTAAGAAAATATGAATACAGTGAATGTTTTCAATTAAGAATCCATTCATTCCTTTGAGAAAGATTGAAAAGCAACATGTCTGCTGTATTTATCATCCCCTGAAACCTACTTAATTACAAGCATATTAGCATGATATGTGGCATTAAATTAATTTTAGTTTTTCCCCTGCTTTTACTTATTTTAATTATATTAAAATCGTCACTCCCTAAATTTAAGAATATTTTATTTTAATTTTTTTTTTTTTTTTTTACAATATTCTCAGTTATACGCAGTATAACTCAGTTATAACTTATTAAATAGTTAAAATGTTATTAATAAATAATCCATAAAGTAGGAAGAGAAGAAAACATACTATTTTTAAAGAAAAATATAATGCAACAAATGGTATAAGTGCAAACAAATATCAAACATTGGTTTCTTCCCCTAAAATATTTCTATTTTGCATAGATAAGTATACATATTTTAATGATGCTGTGTGAACATATATAGGTATAAAACATTGATTCGTAGCTTTCTACATCTGTTGGTACTTAAATTGCTGCTACTGTACCATTTTTGTTTTCGAAATTAGCAATATTTCTGTTCTTACACAGTTTAAGGTAGTTTAGAGTAACACAGTTTAAGGTAGCACAGGCCGACATTTCCAGGCCCGGGCCAGGCCCGACTAATAAAACAAATTTGGCCCAGCCAGACCCGATACAAAAATTAAAAGTTCGGCCCGAGCCCGCCCCGGCCCGGAAAAAAGTTAAAATCTCGGCCCGGCCCGAAAAAAAATTTGTCTCATACGAGGACTTCTGACCAAAAATATTTATCTTAAGGTTTTTTTCGTGTTTATAATCTTCATTTTTAGAGAAGTACCGCATGGTGGATATTTATTTTTTAATGAATCTCTATTTCGTGTATGCAAATGTGTTAGTTATCATTAATATTGTTAATCCATATTCCATGTATTGAAGTGTTAAAAATCTGAAAAATACTATACAGTAAAATCTTCTAAGACGGAATTGCATAGAAAAAAAATGAGCTATAGATAAATTCCCTTCTTAGCAAGAGTAAATGTTTTATATATTCTTTTCTTGCGTATTAGTATATTAATTTTGCATGGATAGACACGTTTTTCAGTTTAAAACAGGGTTTCGTCATAGGCAGATTCTTTTTCACACGTTTTACTATATTTTAATTCAGCTATATTTTAATAAGCAAAGAAATCTACTATTCTTTAAAAAGAATAAATTTTAATGTTTAAGTGTAAAATAATGGCGATTTAAAAGTGTATACATTTTTTGCAAAAAGTTTTGGGCCTGGCCTAATTTTACTGACCTTTAAATGGACCAGACCACGCTGAGACGATGATTTTCATACGGGCCGGGTCAAAACTAGAAATGGAAATTTCGGGCCGTGAAGATTAGGAATGAAACCAGTCCCGGCTCTGTACAGAAAAAAAGTTAGGCCCGGCCCGTCCCGAGCTTTCAGAAATAGATATGGCCTGGGCCCGGCCCTGCCCAAAAAGAGTGAAGGGAGACCAGGCCCGAGCCTTCAGAGAAAAGTATGGCCCGGGCCACGGGCAGTGTCGGGCTTCGGGCCACGGGCTGGACCATGCAGATCTCTACAGTAGTTATCGCGATATATCAGTAATATCGATATTAACTCGTTGATATATTGCGATATTAAATTTCTGATATCGTCCAGCCCTATTGACTATCGAATTCTGGTGTTTGATGATTTCATATTTCTGACAGTGTTGTTTCCTGCATGAAACAATTGCCATATGATGCCTGGCAGTCATCAGTGCTCTCCTTACATTAACGACAAATGACCGTGCCGGGTGAATTTCAAGAATGTTACAATCTCTAAATCGAAGTGTTCTTCATCCAATGAGAGAATGACAGCACAATTCCTCATTTCGTTAGTTAGTCTAGGCTCTGGAATTGTTACATATAATAGAAAATTATATATAAGTATGATATACAGGGTGCTATTTCACCTAAAACATGTATTCTGAAGGACATAACACACGCTCAAAATTAATTTCTTGTAAGGTGACGTTTAATATAAGAAGTGTATAAGTATATAGGAAATTTCTAAGTAATTAAAGAGAAAAACATTTTTTATGTCACAAAGAATATTTTATAATTGTACGCGATTTATTTTGTATTGATGTTGCATTTTCATAATAAATACCAATCTAACTTGCTAAAGCTTAATGGAAACACCTAAATTTCCATCAAATTCAATCGGATAATGGATCATAACTTTAAAAAGCATGAAAAATACATGCTTTTTAGAAAAAATGAAAAATACATGCTTTTTAAAATTGCCCAGATGATGTAATCATCTGGGCAATGTTTTTCATATTGTAAGAATTTTGATATATTTAATTATAGGTAAAATTCGATTATAAAATACACAGACAATTTTAAGATTGATAACGTTTTTTAAATATTAATTATTTTTTTAGTAAGGCAATATTTAAGATTTCGAAAAGAGAAGCGATTAGCTTTTGTCTCCAATAGAATATTCATTGTCCCCCCAGCACCTTCTCCCCCACATAAAAAAATCAGATTTGATCCTTAATTTTCAAATTATAAGAAAATATGTGAATTAAGCCACTTAAAGCGTACATTAAATATAACTTCAAAATATGTTTTCTTCCATTTTGTGTATCCTAAATACAAGAATTAAACGATGTATTTAAAAATTGCTTTTTAGTTCACTAATAAATAATTCAAATACTAATATTTTAATAATAATAGTCGCAACATCCCCTAATTTTCATAAAAGACGTTCGTCAGTAATAACACAGTTTCAGACATTTTTATCTCATATTTAGCGTGGTTTTAAATGTTGAACTATGAAAATTTGTACGTATGATTGAGTTCATATACAATTTACAGCGTGTAAAAGATTGCGAAATGTGATCATAGATTATTTTATCTTTACTGTAGTGTATGGAAGCATTTTTTCTTTTCTTGGAATATAAAAAAAACTAACAACAATTCGTTTTTGGTACATACTAAATGTGTGGTATTTGGGATAGTGCATGCACACATACAAATGTACCGTGTATGTAGATTGGTTGTTGCTTAAGGAGTCTCAGGACTCTTAAAATTGGAAAAAAGGAAAAAAAAAACCATTTTCAACATGCAATATCTTTAAATATATATGATTTTAAAACACAACTTTTACTGGGAATGAAAGATAAAAGTATGTTCTTTCATTACATTTATTTAAAAAATTACAAGATGTAGAATTATCATCTATAGGGGACTCCAAATTGTCAGACATTTGGCTAGCAGAAAATGTGTATAACATTTTACGAGCACGATTATAAAATAAATTTTGAATATAGAATAACAATTTTGTTACCTACTTATACTTCAGACAGTTATAATTACCCTGAACCTAAATAAATTTGTATTTAAAGCATTTTTATATTTTTAATACAAAATTGTATTTAGTTAATACAAAATTTAGAAAATTTCAACAGTATAATCGCCTAAAAAAATATTTTTTTGAACAATAAAAAGTAAATTTTAGGTTCAGTTTATACAGACTAACATGAAATATATGTTTTGAAAATTTCGTGAAAAAATATAAAGAAGTTTTTGAGGTATCGTGCGCGTTATGCCAAGAAACGTCGTTTGGTGGAAAATGATCGCTTCAGCTATTGGGCGGGCATAATCCTAACAGTCATAACTTCTGTTCTAAAGGGAATTTCAAGGAAACAATTATATCAAAATATTCAGAAAGTATAAAAGTTTAACATCTAAACAAAATAAAATTTCGAAAATTTTGAAGCTTTAAGAGTCCTGAGACGCCTTGATATACAGAGGTACAGTCGACTGATTTAAATGTTGAGCACCGGACCCATGACGATTCCTGACACAATAGGGAAAAAACACAAGAAAAAATATTGGGTTAAAAGTGGTTAGGGGGGGTTGGAGAATTAAAAAGAGTCGGCGAGGGGGGGGGGAAACTCCTGTTTTGGACTGATTTTGGATCGTGTCATGGGTTTCTGGTGCCGTGGAGTGGGTTGTGTGGAGTGGGTTTCAGAGTTGTGACTATCGTGGAGTGGGTTGTGTGGAGTGGGTTTCAGAGTTGTGACTATCGTGGAGTGGGTTTCAGAGTTGTGACTATCGTGGAGTGGGTTTCAGAGTTGTAAATATCGTGGAGTGGGTTTCAGAGTTGTGACTATCGTGGAGTGGGTTTCAGAGTTGTGACTATCGTGGAGTGGGTTTCAGAGTTGTAAATATCGTGGAGTGGGTTTCAGAGTTGTGACTATCGTGGAGTGGGTTGTGTGGAGTGGGTTTCAGAGTTGTAAATATCATGGAGTGGGTTTCAGAGTTGTGACTATCGTGGAGTGGGTTTCAGAGTTGTAAATATCATGGAGTGGGTTTCAGAGTTGTAAATATCATGGAGTGGGTTTCAGAGTTGTAAATATCGTGGAGTGGGTTTCAGAGTTGTGACTATCGTGGAGTGGGTTGTGTGGAGTGGGTTTCAGAGTTGTAAATATCATGGAGTGGGTTTCAGAGTTGTAAATATCGTGGAGTGGGTTTCAGAGTTGTGACTATCGTGGAGTGGGTTGTGTGGAGTGAGTTTCAGAGTTGTAAATATCATGGAGTGGGTTTCAGAGTTGTGACTATCGTGGAGTGGGTTGTGTGGAGTGGGTTTCAGAGTTGTAAATATCATGGAGTGGGTTTCAGAGTTGTGACTATCATGGAGTGGGTTTCAGAGTTGTAAATATCATGGAGTGGGTTTCAGAGTTGTAAATATCGTGGAGTGGGTTTCAGAGTTGTAAATATCGTGGAGTGGGTTTCAGAGTTGTGACTATCGTGGAGTGGGTTTCAGAGTTGTAAATATCATGGAGTGGGTTTCAGAGTTGTGACTATCATGGAGTGGGTTTCAGAGTTGTGACTATCGTGGAGTGGGTTGTGTGGAGTGGGTTTCATATGTTTTGAGTGTGAGGGTTTCAGAGTCGTGTTTATCGTGGAGTGGGTTGTTTTCAGTGTGAGGGTTGTTGTCCGTGTGAGGGTTTCAAAGTCGTGTTTATCGTGGAGTGGGTTGTTTTCAGTGTGAGGGTTGTTGTCCGTGTGAGGGTTTCAAAGTCGTGTTTATCGTGGAGTGGGTTGTTTTCAGTGTGAGGGTTGTTGTCCGTGTGAGGGTTTCAAAGTCGTGTTTATCGTGGAGTGGGTTGTTGTCCGTGTAAGGGTTTCAAAGTTGTGTTTATCGTGGAGTGGGTTTCATATGGTTTTCCGATGTTTTTATAGGGGTCCTTTCATAGAATGGGTTTCACAGTTTTGTTTTGGGGGAGGTGCCCTCTGTGGTAGGGTCTTTTTCGAAACATCCCAACTCGTATTCACGCTCGAGGTCGAAGGAAAACCACAGTAAAACCTTCGACGGTTAGGCGGACGGCCACCACCCCCGCCGAAATAAAAAAAAGGACTTTTGTGTGTGGGGTGCCCTCTGTGGCAGGGTCTTTTGCGGGGGGTGGACCTAACCCGTATTCACGCTCGAGGTCGAAGGAAAACCACAGTAAAACCTTCGACAGTTAGGACCCGATCCCTGAAAAAGAAGACTTTATTCTTTCTCTCACCCTGAAAAAGAAAAACTTTCTCTTTATTCTTTCTCTCTCTCCCTGAAACCCATTTTATACTTTTCTCACCCTGAAAAAGAAAACATCGCCCTGAAAAAGAAAAACTTTCTCTTTATTCTTTTTCTCTCTCTCCCTGAAACCCATTTTATACTTTTCTCTCCCTGAAAAAGAAAACATCGCCCTGAAAAAGAAAAACTTTCTCTTTATTCTTTTTCTCTCTCTCCCTGAAACCCATTTTATACTTTTCTCTCCCTGAAAAAGAAAACATCGCCCTGAAAAAGAAAAACTTTCTCTTTATTCTTTCTCTCTCTCTCTCCCTGAAACCCATTTTATACTTTTCTCTCTCTGAAACATCGCCCTGAACTTTTATTTTTTTCTCTCTCCATCGCCCTGAAAAAGAACTCACTGTATTCTTTTCTCTCGCCCTGAAACAAAAAACAGAGTCAAAGAAAACACACACACCAGAGAAAAAAAAACATTTTTTTTATTTCACCACCTACCTTTCAGAAGGGGGGGGTGGTCTCGAGCGAATCCAGCCCGGATTCGAGCGGCCCCAAGTTTTTCTGACCCCCCCTCGCCGGCGCCAGGGAGCGGGGGGGGGGATTCGGTGGCCCTCGGCACTCGAAGCGACTCGAGCTCGGGACCCTCCCCCTTGGATCCAAGACTTTCCGTCACCTACCTTTTTTTCAGATGCCACACACGGAGAGGGGGAGTATGTCCGGTGGTCCTCGGCACTCGAGCGAATCTAGCCCCGGATTCGAGCAGCCCCGCCCCTGAGGGGGGAATTCGGTGGCCCTCGTCACTCGAAGCGACTCGAGCTCGGATTCAAGCGACCCCGCTCGGACCCCGCTCGTGGTGGGAGGAGAGCGAGATGGGTTTTTTTTTGGGCGAGAGGAGGGCGGGTGGCCCTCGGCACTCGGAGCGAATCAAGCCCGGAAGACCTTCCCCACCCCGGACAACCGGTACAAATGAAAATGCAATATATAGATCTCTTTACTATATATGCAGGTGTCGGGGAGGGGGGTGGGCCCTCCGAGCGACTCCAGCTCGGATTCGAGCGGCCCCCTGTCTCTAATGAAACTCTCGATCCCTCCAATGCCCCCCGGGGCTCCCTTCCATCTTCTTTTTCCCCTCTCTCTCTATCCAGCGACCGTGGCCCGTCCTTTCCTCCTGCGAACCGCCGAAAGGGGTCAAGCGACTCTTTACACCACGGAGGTTCTCCCACTCCATACAAGGCCCAGGGCCCCACTAGGGGGGGGTGAGCACCTTTGGACCACTTGCCGCAGATTTGTTAAACCTCACCCTTCCCCAGCCGTGGCACCTCCCGCCCATTCACGCTCCTGGACCGCAGTGCAACAAAAGCATGCATGAGCGGGAAGCCTCTTCCACCGAAAAGGCGCGTCTCCACGCCTGTCACCCCCCATACAGTCGATCGATAAATCATTCGAGCACTGCACCCCAACCAATATTTTTCTCAATAATCAAAATATGATATGATTTAAAAACTAGATGAAGAAAACGAGGAGTAAATCTTCGACTTTTAATACGTAAATGAAATGACGTCATTATTTCTAAAAATAGATGTGGTAAAGAGTTTGTATCTCTGATTCGATACTGTAAAGTTTAAAATATTTTTTAGTTTTGGTTACCACCATACAAAAAAAAAAAAAAAAAAAAAAAAAAAAAAAAAAAAAAAAAATTTTTTTTTTTTTTTTTTTTTTTTTTTTTTTTTTACATAACTCTATAAAACCCAATCTTCCATCGGACATTTTTTCCTTCTCGAACTTTTACGTTTTTCCTTTCCCTACGCCCGATAAATATTTTTTGGGTGGCGAAACCCCGTTTTTCGTTCGCACGTCTGCCGATTCCGGAAAACAGTTTCACGGATCTGGATTTCGCCCGACTCGAAAAAAAGGTACGATTTCACGCGGTAATATTTTCGCCCGTCACGAAACGTTGTCGAACGAGAGATACCGTAAACGCGAGACGGGATCTGCGATCGCGGTACCCGACCCGCTTTCTGACAGTCGGACGATTTAATCTTCGAGCACTCTGACCCCCGCGGGTTTTTTCCGAATCCGAAAAAGAAGCAAAAACGGGGAAGGAAAAGACAACGACGAAGGGTTCGAGGTCGATCGCACGGGGAACGGGGTAAAAATTAAACTCTCGACACACGGCACTCGACAGTCGAATCACGGATCGGGAAAATAATTCGCGTGCGTGTGTGGGGGGGGGAGAAACAAAACACCAACAACGGATGTCGTAAAACTCGCGTTCTCGAAAGCGAGTAATTTAATTCGACTGTAAATCATAACGCGTCTTCTCCATAAACTCTGCCCTTTTCGAACCTCGATTCCGATTTTAAAAAATGTACTTTTAAATGCAATTTGTTCGAAAGCCGTATCTCGGTTTGTTTCCGAGTTATTAATTTTTTTGTAGTTTTTATTACTTTTTTGTCATAGTGGTAACAGAGTGTCGCCCATCGTCGTCGAAAGCAAAGGGAAATACAGATTACTGTACAGACCAATCACATAACGAATAAATTGCAGATTAAACGAACGTTCAGATATGTTTTTGATTTCTCATCCCGACGAGAACAATAACCATTTTTAGATGCGTTCGTAATTATATAAATACGTAGCACCTATAGTCGTCTCACCGCATATAACAGAGCAAAAACTACCCAACCGAACGGTATGAAATTTTAAATATACTATCGTTTATAATTTTGTCGAGCCATTTAAAATTTTATGAAAATCGGACGTATAGTTTAATTACAGGGACAGTCAAAAGTTTTTCTTTACATTACGGCCAACGGGAAAACTCATCGCAAGTGTATTTTAACGATGTTACAGCCTTCCGAATGGTCTGAAATTTTAAATATGTAATTGTCGTAAAATTTTGTCGAGTCATTTCAAATTTTATGAAAATCGGTGTATAGTTTAATTACAGAGACAGCCAAAAGTTTCACGTTACATTACGGGGAACGGGAAAAAATTATCGCAAGTGCATTTCAACGATGTTACAGACTACGCACTCATGAAGTGTAAAAAAATATACATTCAGTACGATATGGGATGCAAAAAATAATTATAAAACTAGTTATAGTACGAACGCACCTCATTTGCCACGTTCGAAGAGCAATTTCCAACTCGTTTCGAACGGTCGAAAAACAATTACAGACCGAGACGAGTCGCGATAAACGATAATGGCTAGAGCGCTATGCTTTTTCTCGGAAATTTTTCCATCTCCAAGCGTTCGAGAAACATATTTTTCAGTGGCTTTTTTAAGTTCTTTGTCGTCGTATTTACGAGCCGATACCACGAGCCGTATTCATTTCGAAGCGTCCACGCGAATTTTCCAGTGGCTTTTAAAAGTTCTTCGTCGTCGTATTCACGAGCTCCGTACTTCTCGAAGCGTCCACGCGAATTTTTCAGTGGCTTTTTTAAGTTCTTTGTCGTCATATTTACGAGCTCCGTACTTCTCGAATCGTATTCTTTTCGAACAGTCATTCGGAGCACCGCGTCCGCGAATCGAATCCGGTGTCGAAAAAGACATCGGCGGTCGATCACACCACGGAACAAGCAAAGAACAACGTGATCGCGGCGAACGCGAGTTCGAACACAGCACAGATCCCCCAGAACACGTCTTTCCATTCCATTTCTTTATACTTAATTTTTTCTTTACATCTCGTTCTTTTCTTCGCGAGAGAGAAAACATCGCGTAAACAAAAAGCCCAGTTTTCGACATCGGGTGGGGAAAAGACATTTTTTACTTTCTTCTGTCTTTACGAGAAGAAAGTATTGGATTCATGAAAATTTTCGAATTCCGGTTTTCGACGGTCACGATTTTAGGGGTCAGAGAACCCGAAAAACATGTTTTTACAAAATGTCTGTCTGTGACTCTGTGAGTCTGTCTGTCTGTGTGTACGTGACACAAATTTTGTGGGCGCTCTATCTCAAGAACTAATGCACGGAATTTAATAAAAATTTATATTCTGTTAATCCCCGATACAATTTGATGCTGATTAGTTTTTGGTGTTAATCACCCAATAGGGGGCGCTGCTATGCAGTAATTTTCACGATTTTCGCTATAGCTCTATCTCGAAAACTAATGCACGGATTTTCTCCAAACTTCAGATTCAGTCAGATTCCACACTTTTTTCCCGAAACAGCGAAAACAAGGCGGGATCGTCATCGGAAGCCCGTCGCGCGGGAAACAGGACGCGTCGGCTTTTTTCGTCCGGAAGGTCGAAAGGTCGCGCGGGCGATTAATTATAGCGAGTTTTCTTATCGGCTTCCGCCCGCGTCGTTCCGAGAAAAGACGAAAAGAAACGGGTCGAAAGGACATCACGTGATCCGTTTCCCGCGAAACAGGATGTTTATGCCGCGCGAGATTATTTTCGTTTCGGCTTCGATTTCCACGAGTCGTGGAAAGGAAGTCACGTGATCGCGTGTTTTTCTTCCGGCGAAACAGGATGTTCTGGAACAATCTCTCGACCTCGAGAGACGGTATAAATACGGGTCCGTGGGCGAAAGGAAAATCATTCTGCCTCAGAGAATCGCTGCGTGTGGACAGCTCCGTGTTCCCGACGAGTTTTTTTCTCTGACTTTTGCCTGCCGAGTTTCTCTGACTTTTGCCCGCCGAGTGTTTTTCAGTCTTTCGTCTGCCGAGCTTCTCCGACTTTTGCCTGCCGAGTGTTTTTCAGTCTTTCGTCTGCCGAGTTTCATCATGTTTTTCTACCTGTGCCACGATCGCCTGCCCGCCCCCGTGCTGGTCGTCCTGTCCGCCGACGGGCTGCCTTTCCTGAGGGCCGCGGACGTGGCCCGGATCCTGGAATACAGAAACACGCACCGATTTTCCTCGATGTACGCCAGTCTCAGGATCCGGGACATCGTGTACAAGAGAATGGAGCTGCCCCGCCAGGTGCTGGACATGAAAATTTTTTCTGCCGAAGAAGCCGTCGAACTTCTCAAGCCGTGCAAGCGGAGATCGGCCCTCTACTTGCGTTGCGTCTTCGAAATGTCGGATACCTGTCGAGTCTTGCCCCTGGACACCATCAGGGCCGCCACCATGCAGAAAAGGGCCATGCGCGTCAAGTTCCTGGTCGCCGAGTATTCGAATTCCATGACTTTTCGGGATTTCCTGAACGAGTTCAAGACGAAGACGTTTCTCCTGTACGAAGACCTGGCCCGAGAATACATGTTCAAAAGGATCGAAATACACTCGTACAACTCGAGCCTGGAAATCCTCAGACTTCCCGAGCCGCCGAGAAAAGTATTGGTACATTTCGGGGACGAAGTCTTAGAGTACCGATTGAACTGATTTCTGTAAAAATTGATTTATGTAGAGAAAAAAAAAAAAAAAAAAAAAAAAAAAAAAAAGGTCGAACGAGGTGTGTGTAAGGAAAGACTTTATGTCTTTGTCCACACACACCTCGTTCGGCCTTTTTTTTAAAAACAGACAGGTCGCCAATATTGAAAATATCTTAAAATAAAACTCGTACGTTTCGAAACGGATTGTCGCAAAAAACCGTATTCGGTATTAAAAAATCCCAACTTTTTTCGTTACCCGACTCGTGTGAAATAACGTGACGGAATTCCTCGAGCGTAAAACCCATACGTTCGATTTTTCATGAAATTTGAAACGACTCGACGAAATTCTGCAAGTATCGAAAAGAAGCGACAATTATAACTTTTTTCAGCTTTTCGATAAACTGGACTTTCGATTCTGGACTTGTAAAAAAATTCAATCTTGTTTCGCGTTCTGGACTTGTAAAATATTTCAATCTTGTTTCGCGTTCTGGACTTGTAAAAATTTTCGAACAAATTTTCTAGTCATAGAAACCATACATACAAAAAAAAAAAAAAAAAAAAAAAAAAAAAAAAAATTTTTTTTTTTTTTTTTTTTTTTTTTTACGCTTTTCAATCTTAGTTAAATTTATCGTAGCGTTCTGGACTTGTAAAAAAATTCAATCTTGTTTCGCGTTCTGGACTTGTAAAAAAATTCAATCTTGTTTCGCGTTCTGGACTTGTAAAATATTTCAATCTTGT